>CM065646.1:7500-4807500 GCA_033220425.1 Lepraria neglecta
AAGAGGTCAGGGTTGCAAGCTTCGGTCCATTCTCACGTAGTCTGTGTGCCAAAACAACCCCGGAAAGGGTAGATGGCTGCTGATACCTCCCCGAAAGGAAGCTTCCAGCACTGGGAGAATGTCGCCCGCCGAGGCAGACTAGCTTATCGTAACGTTAAAGCTGTAGGTGGCACATGAATGTTCTACCACCACCCACAAAATCAAGAAAGAGCTCTCAATCTGTCAATCCTTATTGTGTCTGGACCTGGTGAGTTTCCCCGTGTTGAGTCAAATTAAGCCGCAGGCTCCACGCGCTGTATCCCTAGGCTTGCTGCCTGGGGGCCGATCATATCATAAGTAGCCCCGCTAAAGGACCACCGGCCACCACTTGATCTGTGGACCGAAGCCTCCACATTGGGGGTTCGGCTGCGGGTACGTCTCGCCCGAGCGCTGAGACGGTCCACGCAGTTCAAAGGCCTCACCGCCCCGAAGAAACGGGGGGTTAATGGTATTCTAACCAGGCGTTTTCTTCTCCTGGTGGTGCCCTTCCGTCAATGTCTTTAAGTTTCAGCCTTGCGACCATACTCCCCCCAGAACCCAAAGACTTTGATTTCTCGTAGGGTGCCGAACGGGTCAAAATAATAACACCGTCCGATCCCCAGTCGGCATAGTTTATGGTTAAGACTACGACGGTATCTGCGTGGCAGACCCCCGGGAAACCCCGGAGGACTCGGCTATATTAGAAACGAGCCCCGGGAAGCCCGCCCATCAACATTCAGTCTGTAGACTGCACTCCGAAGAGCTTGGCTGTGGGTTCGCCTCGGTCGCCCGAGACGGCCCCAACAGTTTGGTGATGTGGCCAGAGGAGAAACCCTCCGACTAGATGTGTGCTCTGGACGACCAAATACAATCGTCTTCGATCCCCTAACTTTCGTTCACTGATTAATGAAAACATCCTTGGCAAATGCTTTCGCAGTAGTTAGTCTTCAATAAATCCAAGAATTTCACCTCTGACAATTGAATACTGATGCCCCCGACTATCCCTATTAATCATTACGGCGGTCCTAGAAACCAACAAAATAGAACCACACGTCCTATTCTATTATTCCATGCTAATGTATTCGAGCATAGGCCTGCTTTGAACACTCTAATTTTTTCAAAGTAAAAGTCCTGGATCCCCAACACAACCAATGAAGGCCATGCGGTTCCCCAGGAGGAAAGGCCCGGCCAAGCCAGTGCACGCGGTGAGGCGGACCGGTCAGCCAGGCCCAAGTTTCAACTACGAGCTTTTTAACTGCAACAACTTTAATATACGCTATTGGAGCTGGAATTACCGCGGCTGCTGGCCGTTGTTGTACCCTCGAAGGGGACCCCTGAAGGAAGAGGCCCCCGGGCCCTTCACGGGCGGGACTAGCACGTACCTCAAGTGGACATCCGCCCACCGGCACCCTGGCGCGCGTTAATGAAGGGGGCGATGCCCCCGACAACGGGATATGGCGCCCAAAGCACCCTTCCCCGTACCAGATACCTCGCGGGTTCGAACCCACTAAGCCGAGCCCCGACGGGTCGACGTGTGGCTGGCGTCAGCAGCAGGAGATCGGATCTCCCGAGCCGGAACACTGAAGTGCCCACCAGACTTGCCCTCCAATTGTTCCTCGTTAAGGGATTTAAATTGTACTCATTCCAATTACAAGACCCAAAAGAGCCCTGTATCAGTATTTATTGTCACTACCTCCCCGTGTCGGGATTGGGTAATTTGCGCGCCTGCTGCCTTCCTTGGATGTGGTAGCCGTTTCTCAGGCTCCCTCTCCGGAATAGAACCCTAATTCCCCGTTCATATCACCCCCGGCGGCAAAGCCGGGCGGTTTAGCATGTACCGAAAGCCCCCGGAGGGGCCCACCGCTTTGCATGCGTTCGGGCGGCCTTTGCGTGGTAGGCTCGCCCCAGAGTCGGCCCCGAAAGACGTCTTCTGAGCCAGCGGTGTCGCCGGAAACGCCCGGAGGCGCTCCCGACGATCGTGCCTACGGGCAACGTTTTCACCCGTAGAAACCATGGTAGGCCACTATCCTACCATCGAAAGTTGATAGGGCAGAAATTTGAATGAACCATCGCCGGCGCAAGGCCATGCGATTCGTTGAGTTATTATGAATCACCAAGGAGCCCCGAAGGGCATTGGTTTTTTATCTAATAAATACACCCCTTCCGAAGTTGAGGTTTTTAGCATGTATTAGCTCTAGAATTACCACAGGTATCCAAGTAGTAAGGTACTATCAAATAAACGATAACTGATTTAATGCCCAAGTCCCGGGTATGTGACTACCGGGAGAGACTATATCTTAACCAGGACGCGGACGCCCCAGCCTGGTGTCGTGTAGTCGTTGGACCCGGACAACGCCGGGCTGCGGGTTCAAAGCCCCACATTTTGACACTGTCGCAGGGCGCAAGCCTGCTGTATATTCGGAACGGCCCATTAAATTCAAGCCATTCGCAGTTTCACCGTATAGATTGCTTATACTTAGACATGCATGGCTTAATCTTTGAGACAAGCATATGACTACTGGCAGAATCAACCAGGTAACTATCTTTACCGGGCAGGCCTCCGCCCCGGAGGGCGACGGCCCCGGAAAACCTCCAGAGAGGTGGTCAGGGTTAGTTAAGAGGTCCGGGGCCCTGGCCGAAGCCGGTGCCCCGGCCCGGGGAACCCCCGAGGCCAAAGCCAAAGGGAGATCCACGGGCCATCCAATTGCCCCCACTGAGTTGCCCAAGAGGCGGTCCGTACACAGTACGTGGGGATTCGCGACGCAGAACGCCGGCCCACTTTGCGACATACACCCCCCGGAAGGAGGATACCAGCCACCCGTCACGCCCGGAGACGGCTACGGGCTTCGGTTGACCCCCGAGTGTCTTACGGATAGTGATAGCCATCGGCCACCCATCCACAGACTCCGTCGGAGCCTACGGGGTGAACCCCATAGGTCTTCGATCCACCCTCGTCCGAGCGCGGTATTCCTGTTGGAGGGCTAACCCTCCTCTAGAAACCCATACGACGGTCGGGTGGGGCGACCTACCACCCAGGCCGAAGCCAACGGCCACCTCGAAGGCGCACGCTGTATTCGGAAACTCGGCCCACGGTTGGCGATCATGCGGCCATGGGACATGATTGACCCCGCCCTGGATCCAATTTGAACGGACGCCCATGCTACCCAAAATCCGGTATGTGTGGCTCATACCCTGGAAATCAGTCCGCCAGAGTCCATACCTTACCGGTAAGGACTCCCCCGGAGAGGCCAGATACTTGGGGTGATACGTGGGTCCAGACTGGATCCACACACCACATTTTTCCATACCTGTTGCCCCCAGGAACCCTTGGAAATCACAGCTCCCGGGACACACTTCAGGAAAGGTCCAAGGGGGAAGCGCCGTGTCCGGATGGCCTCTGCACGCTTCTACCCTAAACCGTCCCCGTTGTCAACCCCGAAACTTGCTCTTTCATTAGATCGGAATTACTTCCTTTCCAAATATGCTCCGACTATGGTTCGATCAACTTTTCGTGTGCACAGGTTAAGCTGGAAAAATAAAATTCAAAAAACCGTAAAACGTCAAAAAGTGGAATTTTCCCGAACGGTCTCAAAAGATAAGCTGACTTTCCTGAGGACTTGGCCTCGTTTTCAAAATTTCGATCGGAGTTCTATAGGTGGTATGGGCGTCGGCCGACCGCCGGGTAGTCAGGGTAAATTTTGACCCCGGAAAATCGATATCTTCGACGGTACGGATGATTATTTCTATACACCCTATTAGATTTATATTGATATTTTTCGTATAATACGATAATCTAAGGTAGTTACCGATCTACATTCGATATATATATTAAATATAGATAATATCGAAGTTTTCGGAGAAATTGATACAACTCAAGTATATTTTTTAATAGGAATAATAAATTCTTAGAGCTTATTATATTTCTATATAGAATTTCGTTAATACCAAATCAATTCAATATAATCTATATTAATATACGTAAAGATATACTACTAAACTTCTACTCCTCTATTTTAACCCTCTCTACCGTAGAATAAAGTCGATCGGAGAGGAGTTCGGAAAAAAAACCCCGGCTACCCGGGTAGTAAAGGTGAAAAGTGACGGTCTTGGGCTTTTAGTAGAGATTACCGGGTAGCGAGGGTGAAAAAACGGTCGGGAGACCGTATAGATAAAAATTCACCCTCCCTACCCGGCGGTCGCTCGAACTCTAAGTGCCGAGTAGAGGAGGATAGAGTACGAGTGAAATTTCACCCCCGTTATCCGGCGGTCGCCCGCTCGAACTCTGAGCGCCGGGTAGACGATAGGGCAAGTAGTGAAATTTCACCCTCCTTACCCGGCGGTCGTCTTCACCCTCCCTACCCGGCGGTCGCCCGAACTCTGAGCGCCGGGTAGACGATGGGACTGGAGTGAAATTCACCCTCCCTACCCGGCGGTCGCCCGCCCGAACTCTGAGCGCCGGGTAGACGATGGGATACGAGTAAAATTCACCCTCCTTACCCGGCGGTCGTCTTCACCCTACCCGGCGGTCGCCCGAACTCTGAGCGCCGGGTAGACGATGGGACAGGAGTGAAATTCACCCTCCCTACCCGGCGGTCGCCCGCCCGAACTCTGAGCGCCGGGTAGACGATGGGACAGGAGTGAAATTCACCCTCCCTACCCGGCGGTCGCCCGCCCGAACTCTGAGCGCCGGGTAGACGATGGGGTACGAGTAAAATTCACCCTCCCTACCCGGCGGTCGCTCGAACTCTAAGTGCCGATTAGAGGATAGGATACGAGTGAAATTTCACCCCCTTTACCCGGCGGTCGTATTCACCCCCCTTACCCGGCGGTCGCCCGCCCGAACTCTGAGCGCCGGGTAGGCGATGGGGCAGGAGTGAAATTCACCCTCCCTACCCGGCGATCGCTCGAAGTCTAAGTGCCGAGTAGGTAAGAATGGGCAAGAGTAAAAATTCACCCTCTCTACCCGGCGGTCGCCCGCTCGAACTCTGAGCGCCGGGTAGGCGATGGGGCAGGAGTGAAATTCACTCTCCCTACCCGGCAGTCGTATTCACCCCCCTTACCCGGCGGTCGTCTTCACCCTCCCTACCCGGCGGTCGCCCGAACTCTGAGCGCCGGGTAGACGATGGGACAGGAGTGAAATTCACCCTCCCTACCCGGCGGTCGCCCGCTCGAACTCTGAGCGCCGGGTAGGCGATGGGGCAGGAGTGAAATTCACCCTCCCTACCCGGCGATCGCTCGAACTCTGAGTGCCGGGTAGGTAAGAATGGGCAAGAGTCAAAATTCACCCTCTCTACCCGGCGGTCGCCCGAACTCTGAGCGCCGGGTAAGTGATAGAATACGAGTGAAAATTCACCCTCCCTACCCGGCGGTCGCCCGCCCGAACTCTGAGCGCCGGGTAGACGATGGGGTACGAGTAAAATTCACCCTTCTTACCCGGCGGTCGTATTCACCCTCCCTACCCGGCGGTCGCCCGAACTCTGAGCGCCGGGTAGACGATGGAACAGGAGTGAAATTCACCCTCCCTACCCGGCGGTCGCCCGCCCGAACTCTGAGCGCCGGGTAGACGATGGGGTACGAGTAAAATTCACCCTTCTTACCCGGCGGTCGTATTCACCCTCCCTACCCGGCGATCGCTCGAACTCTGAGTGCCGGGTAGGTAAGAATGGGCAAGAGTCAAAATTCACCCTCTCTACCCGGCGGTCGCCCGAACTCTGAGCGCCGGGTAGGTGATAGGATACGAGTCAAAATTCACCCTCTCTACCCGGCGGTCGCCCGAACTCTGAGCGCCGGGTAGGTGATAGGATACGAGTGAAAATTCACCCTCCCTACCCGGCGGTTGGCCGTCAATCATTTCTACCGCAACCCCTATCCGCCGTCGCGCTAGCAGCCGACCGCCGGGTACTAAAGGTAAAAGCTCTTGGCCGATTTTGCTGGCGGCCGAGATCCAAATATTTCCCGTAAACCCGCCGAGCGCCGGGTAACCCATGTGAAAAGTGCCTCCCCCCTCGGCCGCCGCCCCTGCCCCAAAATCCTCCTCCACCCTCAGTCGCCCGCGATGATGAAAAATCGAGCGCCGGGGACCCGCCCGCCCCAAAATCCCGTTTTCTCGACGCCCCTTTCACCCTACCTACCCGGCGCTCACCCCGCCCCAACCCGGGCCTGTTGGCACTCCCATCTTCGACCCCGGGTACCACCGCCCGGCCGAACCCCCATCCCCCCTACGAGGGTCGACCCGCCGCGCCCGACCGGGAGGGACGCCCTCTATACCGACCCTCCCGAGTCCCCCCTTCCGGCCGCCCCGGTGAACGGGTGTGTTACGGCCGATGGGGGAGTTATCGAACTCCCGATAAAATCTAGCTGGTGGAGCGGCTGACGCTCAGCGGATCGTAACAACAAGGCTACTCTACCGCGTACACGACCGTACCAGGCGACCAAGTTTTTATCTAGAAACTTTCGTATTTTAAATATTTAATATTAATTATTCCTTCTATAATTATTCCCGTCAATAGATTTCCCTCGATAACAATTTCTTTATTTCTCTATTTTTATCTATCTCTCTTAGATTACGCCCGAGTATAGTTGGGTCTAAAGTTGGTGTGCACGAGTTGTACACGAAATTTTTTTTTCAAAAACCACTTTTTCAACCTTTTTGACTTGCGAAAACTAAAGTTTCAAGCGCCGGCCTAGAGCAAGTTATAGGGGCAGATAAGACGATACTTGTCATGGAGCGCCAAGACCCATGACGCTTGCCAAGCCGCTACAGGGCTGAATCCCGTATATAGGTGTAATACCAACTATCATGTTGGAAGGGGTCTGTCTTGTTAGTGAAGCTGTTCCGATGTCTCCTAGTGCGCGGAGCGCTAGAGTGGATCGGGATGATGTTCGACCGACTTGGCAGCTGTCAGGAGCTAGGCTCTCAGTGGTGCGCTAGCTGCCTGATAGCGGCTATGTGTTACCCGCAGGAAAAAGCTTAAGGAGCGGTCTATCTACTTCTTTCCTGAGGATCCTTTGTGAGGTATGCTCCCCGTCAGCGGGCCGTTATCGCTCCGTGAACTAGGCTCCTCGCTGGCGGACCGTTGCTGCGCCCTAGGATCTGCGTCCCGCGGGCGCTACGATGTCGGACTGCGGCTCAGCTCTTCGCTGGCGTTACGCTGCTGCATACAAAGGTATTCAAAGACGTGAAGTGGTCATATCACTGGCACAGTATAGATGGTTCTGTATTAGAACTAATCACTAAGGATCCTCAGGAAAGAAGTGGGCAGACCGCTCCTTAAGCTTCTTCCTGCGGGTAACACATAGCCGCTATCAGGCAGCTAGCGCACCACTGAGAACCTAGCTCCTGACAGCTGCCAAGTCGGTCGAACATCATTCCGATCCACGCCAGCGCTCCGCGCACTAAGAGACATCGGAACAGCTTCACTAACAAGGCAGACCCCTTCCAACATGATAGTTGGTATTACAATACCCTTAGTAGGCGATTAGACTATATAGAAGAAAAGAGTATTACGGAACGACTAATCCTAAAGAAGGACGCGGACGGATTACTAGTACTATACTAGATATTAGCAGCGACCCCTTATATATTAGGACCTAATATAACTAATAGGATCGTAAAGGCCTTGGCAGGGTCTCAGTAAGGATGAAATATGCAACGCGCAAAGATCACAATGAACGAGTTATTGGGGTTGAATGAGATGTTGTTTTTTTCTAGCTACTGAGCGGAAGAAATACATAAGGCAAGCGCAAGCGCTTACTAATCCAGCAACCATAACAGTTGCCCCCGCCGAAAGATGCCGTTCGCCCACGAGGCATCAAGAAGCTAGAAGAAGCTAGAAAAAGCTCTATACATCAAGAGGATCGTATTGCCAGGTCGAGATTCTGTACGAGCCGACTATCATCCGGGGCCGCTGTCATGAAGAAAAGTGGGCGACATCATTCAGGGTCGCCGTCATTAGGAATGAAAACTCGATAGGTGGAGTATTAGTGCCGTGCCTTTTCTCAGGAATGAAAACATCGATAGGTGGAGTATTAGTGCTGTGCCTTTTTTCAGCCATACTTATTCGGTAACGTATAGCTCCCCTCGAGCATTGAGCTCGATATCACCGTCTTCCACCAGCTTCCCGAAGTTCTCTGAAGGAGCTTGTCTCCAGCTCTCAAATGAACCATCATGGAAGGTGACACGCGATATAGCAGGGAAAGCATCGGTGAAAAGAACAATAGCGTCGTTGACACGTTTAGCGATACCGTTACAGTATGCCCGATTGTCCGTAAGCTCGTCCATTTCGTTCTTTGCAGCTTTAAAAGCGCCCTGGACCTTTGAAGTTTGCGTAGGAACCTTCGTCTGCGGCATGAATAATTTCCAGTAGGTAACAATCCTGCTCCACTTGAACATGCGTGCAGTGTAGCCGTTGAATGCCTCATAAAATCCTTCAAGCAGCCACGCTATAGCTACTACCTTTCCTTCCGCGATACGTAAGTTCTTCCTGAGGTTTTCATTGTCCAGAGTTAGGGTAGCGATGAGCTTGTCCTTTACATCGTCATCTGGTGGTGGCTCCTCTTCATCTTCATCGCTATCGATAAGAATCATATTCGGCTTTTGCTTTGCGGGTGTAGTATTTTTTGGAGGTGGTAGAGGCTCCTGCGTAGACTCCTGCGTAGGCTCCTGCGTAGTGTCCTTCCTTGGTATAGTCTTCTCGCCCTTTCCTTTTACCTCAGTCACCAATTCCTTCAGCGGTATCCCCACCTTCTGACGCTTCGGCGGCGGGCCCGGCGTGTTTTTTCCTCCCTTACGCTTTAACTTCAAAGCCGTCTCCGTGGCCTCACCCGGCGCAGCCTGAATTTCACAAACTCGGCCGTTGACGATAGTATGCTTGTTATGTACCTTCACCCCAGTGAAATCCTCCTGGTCCATATTGTACGACCGCTCTCCTTCATCTCTATGCATCTGCATGCATCCGAACGGAACCTTGTAGACCCATTTTTCTATTTTGCTATCGTAACGCTTTGCTGCCTGGCCACGATTCGTCCATTCCGAACACAGCGGGTCCCTTGAATGGAAGACCGCAGGCCATCTCTTGTAGCGCTCTGTCCGAGAGATTGCTTCATTCTCGGCAATATTAGCCACCTAAAGCGATAAAAGATTAACGCCAGTTGGCGGCCATATAGATTCGTCTGCCATCATATCATGATCAGGCTCGTCGTAAAGTGGAGGGTCGTCAACCTTCCGATCGCCTATCCAGTCCCCGTCTCCTTCTTTCCAGTAGGTGTATACCGGAATACCAGAGCGTAGCTTCATCGAAGTAGGGGAATCGTCGTCGCCAAGGAGGATCTTAAGGGCAGGTGAATCAACGCGAACGAACTTGTCAGTAGGGAGGTGTCCTTTCGAAGATTCAAGCTTGCTGAACAGACCAGTAGGCTTGCGGAAAGGAAGGACTGGAGTATCCCAGAGATCGTCGAGCTCCCTCTTTGGATCTAGCCTCTCTTCTAGTCGATTCAGGTGGTTGGTGTACTGTAGCACCAGTTGTAGAAAATGCGTGTAATTAATTTGAGGGGTGTGAAGGTCAAGACCTTGGCACAAGTCCGGGTAAATGAATAACTCTACGTATAGGTTTTCGTCGATGGGGCAAGCTGAGGGACCGATAAGTTCTCTGAAAGTTGCCTTGAATGGATCGTTCATGAAATTCCACAACACGTGTGCCAGCTCCTTAGGTTCTGTAACAACAGGTAGAAGCTTGGCGTTTGCGGTGATAGGGTACCTCGGAATAATATGCACGTTAATTGTTCCAACGATCTGATCAATGTCAGGTCTGAATCCTGACCTAACGGTCTCCTCGTTTTGGCGTTGTAGATGTTCCAACAGCTCGTCAACAGAGGGCAATCCGCTAAGAATGAACCGCGCGTCGTCGTCTTCAGATGGGTAGTACCACGAAATAGCTTCGGCGTAACGATGATCTTTTGGTTTGAAAGGTATGCCCCAGAAGCTGTCGTATGAGGGTAAAGGAACAATGAACTTGGCCTCCGTATCCTTTTCTTCCGTGCGGTCTTCTCGTAGCTCGAATTCGTGTTCAGGAAAAGACATAGGTTACGTTTGATGCGATATCGCGTGTAAAAGGTATAGGGTGTAGGTAAGTTAAGTGAGGTGAGATGTTGTGATCTTCGCGAAGCAAAACCAAGCGCGTTACTATACCGTGATGAAGGCGTGAAAATTGCCACCGAAAAAATCTCTGCAGCCCCCGCTTTTGTGTCACTTATTCGGCTTCATTGATCCCGAAATATTTATGCTAACTTATGCTGGAGCTATGCAGATGCCTGCTGCTTATGCTGGAGTTGTAGCTAGATGCTGCTGCTTATGCTGGAGTTGTAGCTAGATGCAAATTCTTCTGCCCCCACTGGAAAGCCAGTCAACGTCCTCGTTGTCCTAAATGATACTCCGGGCCTTCAGTAAGACCTGCTACGTTTAACGTCCAGCTTGACGGTACGCCAATAAGCAATGCTTGTCGGCGTGTAAGAAGAAAGGTGGCGTTCAGGATTTCTTCTGAGCTGCGCTTTATTATCTCTTTCCTTTAGATTCTTTTCGAGACTCTATTCGGTGGCCTCGCACTGATTGAGGCCTATGTTTTTCTTCGTATTCCTGGATAAGCTCTCTTACGTCTGCTAAGTCATGGATGCTGTACCACTTGTTCTAGACAGGTCCCCATCCTTTCCACTTGACTAGGTATTCGGTTACTATTCGCTTTCCACGACCAGGAAGCCTTCTCTCTCTTCGGTCAAGTAGACATTCAATCTCGTAGTGATCATTGGTACCTTCCTCGTCGTTGTCGAATACCGGGTCCTAGCCGGTTTCCCTTGGCCGCTTGTACGGGTCCTCTCCAAGCGGAGCGGGTTCTAGTGCTGCGACTGAGACGACAGGGTGTATAGTCATTGATTCGGGGAGGTCGAGCTTGTATGCAAGCCGTCCGTATCTCTTAAGGATCTTGAATGGGCCAGCTCGTTGGTTGGAAAGCTTCTTGTTGTCTAACCCTGGTAATCGATATCCCTTATGGAGCTTCAGGAAGACTATATCTCCTTCCTCCATAAGGAGCGGAACGTGCTTAGAATCGTAGCGAATCTTTGATTCAGCCGCCGCGAAAGTAATTGCGTCTGCGGCTTCCTTTCGATTTGTAGACCTCGCGTCAGTAATATCTATCTGATTCTTAGACGTTGAAACTGCAATCGTTGTTCCGTCATTAAGCTTCATTCTGTATACAATCTCATTCGGTGACAATGTCGTAGAAGCGTTGGAAGAATTGTTGAGTACTGAACGAAGCGTTACGGCGAACTCATCCCATGGTTTATCTGGGAAACAAGTAATGTAGAACCTCAGGGCAATTTCGACTGTTTGATTCGTTCGCTCGGACTGACCGTCCGACTGAGGATGGTAGGTAGTAGAGACCATAAGCTCGGTGCCTAATGCCTTGAAAATGGCCTTCCATAGTGCAGAAAGGAACTTCGGATCTCTATCAGAGATGATTGCGTTCGGAATTCCCTAGTCAGTCAATGTAGCGAGCAACCCAATAGCCTATTCCTCTGCAGTCCAGGTGTCCTTCCCGGATACTATAGTGACCTTCTTGGAGAATTTATCGGTGACTGTAAGCATAGTATTATGACCATTCTGTAGGACAGGTAATGCGAGAATGAAATCAATAGTAATAGTATAAAAGACCTTGGGTGGCGTGACGATCGGTTTCATCTCCCCGTAAGGTGCATGTCTCTTGGTTTGGTTTAGCTGGCAATCAGGACAATGTGAAATGTAGCGCTTGAGTCTTCGTGTAAGGTGCCTCATGTAATAATTTCCGACGATCTGCTCATATGTGCGGTGAAACCCTCTATGACTTCGCTTGTCATGGGCTAGTTCGAAGACTTCTTGTTCTATAGTCTTGGGAATATAGAGTTGTTCCCGGTCGTCGAAACCATCCTTGTAGTAGATAAGACTATCTCGTAGAAAGAATTGGATGTTGGGAACGCAGACATCATTCTCGGTGCTTCCAGGATCTAGCTTCTCTAGTCTATCCTTTTCCCCGGAGAGAGCGATCATAATCTTAGACCATTTCTTGTCCTCGGTATACGCCTCTATAAGCCTTTTCCGGTAGTCTTCTGACATCTCGGTAAAGGTTATATTGTAGGTGAACACCTCATCGAGCACCCCTGGTAAATCTGTATCTATCTTTTCTTCTTTATTGCGGAGTAGTCTTGATAGGGCGTCAGGAACTATGTTTTACTTTCCAGGTCTCCAACGTATATCTAAGTCGAATTGTGAAGCGTATTGGGAAGCTCGGACTAAGCGTAAATTCATCCTGTCAGAAGAGGACGAAGACAAGGATATCTGTCGGGAGATATCCGTGGTTGCTGAATGATCAGTGAAAATGATAACCTTCTTCATCGGTACCTGCACCAATAGGTGTGGAATCTTCTTTAGAGTCCAAATGAGACCGGCAACTTCAAGTTCAGTAGGCTAATACCGAGCTTCAGTAGAGTTGAGAAGCTTTGATAGAAACAGAATAGGCTGAACATCAGCCCTTGGGAAGGAATTGCCTTGTAGGTCTCCCTTGACATGGTATACTATAACGCTAATGCCGTACTTCTTGGATGTATCAATATCTATATACAGTTGACGGGATGGATCCCGATGATATAGGTATGTTTCGGACGTTAGGGCCTTCTGAAGCATCTTAAATGAATTCAATTCCTCTTCGGTTAGCACGAACTTTGCGTTCCGTGAGTACGCCTTACGTATATGCCCACCCTTCGCTGGGGAGCCCTTTAATAACTCTGTCTTACGATGCTGGAGAGGCTCGGCAATCTGGGCAAAGTACTTGATATTGCTTCGCAACCAATTTGCCATTTTAATATAAGTCTCTAGTGCTTGTAAGGTATCTGGGAAACGAATATCCTTAATAGCTGCCACTCTCTCTGCAGTAGTAGTTATACCGAAACCATCTACCTTCTGTCCTAGTAGTATAACGGAAGGGTAAGTAAGGTAAGACTTCTTCGGTTTAAGTATAATCTTTAGGCTCGCGAATAGAGAGAAGATGATCTTTAAGTGCTGTAGGTGTTCGTTTATCGATCGGGAGAAAATGACTATATCGTCTACGTAGCATCTCGCGAAGTGTCGGTATGGTCGAAGGAAATCATCCATCTTCCTCTAGACGTAAGGAACCGATCCTTTGAAACCCATAGCGGCGATATTGTAGTGTTCCGCCCCTCGGTGCGAGACGACTGTAAATTTGTGCCGATCTTCCTTCTTGACCAAGAAAAGGTGGAATTGGCCGCTGCAGTCGACGATACTAATCTGAGTATATCCTTGTATAGACGATACGATATCGCTTTGGAGTGGTAAAGGATAATTATTAGAGACGGTGATTTTATTAAGTCCACGAATATCGACCACGACGTGTCCCTTCCGCCTCGGAGTCTTTTCTGGACCTTCGTAGACGGTTTTCCATACAACAAATACTAGGAAAGCGAACGGTAAAGGTTTAGTGGACCACGATATCTTTCCCTGCTCATGCATCTTATCGAACTTTTCGTCGACAAGGGCCCGGGTATTAGGGCTAAGAGGATATACCTTGTTGCCGAGTTTGGCGTCAGAAGATTGCCAATTTGTTGTGACAGGAACAGTCAGCCATTCAGATTCCGGGAGGTCGATTGTGTCTCCAGTATCTTCCCAGATTCGAGGGTGTTCCTCCGTAAGCTTCTGAATGGCGGAGACATCTTCCATTTTGCCATAGATGGTAATACCGTTAGCAAGCTTCGTTTCCATAGTAGGATCAATATGAGTTCGTGTAATTGCCGGCCTTGGGTCCAGCATCTTGGTCAATTCGGAAACCACGGATTCTTCGCCATATGTAGTCTTCGCTGCCAACGAATGATTGTCTAGGTCAATAGGGTAGGTTTCTTCCGCTTCATACTCCACTACTGAGCCCATACGTTGTCGACGACTAATAATAAGAGGCGTATTCTTTTTATTTCGAACGTTCACAAAGTCGACTCTAGAGTTGATGAAATGGGTATACACACCCGCAGTATAAGGCTCGAAGAGGAAATCTCTGTCAGGCAATTGCGTATTACCTCCAACTGTCACAGCAACCTGAGCTGTAGACCGCGGTGGAACTTCCTGACGTTGTTCGGAGCGTACAACGCGACGAATGCGGACATTATCTCTAGCGGTAGTCTGAACAGGAACCGAGACGTTATTATAGCTCCCGAAGATGACCTTATTGCGTGGTAGGTCAATAGTGACCTGTTCAGGTCCGAGGACATCCATTCCGATGAGCATGTTTGCCTTCAAATTGTCCACAATATGGAAATCTCGGGTGATCTTGATCGTAACCGAGTCTCCTGCTTCTGATTTTCCGTCTATATAGAAAGTGAGGGTAGTCCATTCGGCTGTAGCGTGTCTATTCGAACCGATTCCTCGTAGTGTAATGGGTGATTCATGTACCTTCACCTCGAAGGTAGGGATTCGCTTCTTCAGAAAGGTACGATCAATTATAGTCATTGGGCATCCTGTATCCAGGCATCCAGGCTCGCGAGGGGCGTTCAGGGACAAGGTAATTTGCCCAGTAAGATAGTGCTATAAGCGGAAAGACATGCCGTTGAGTGATGATGGAGGCGCCGTAGATTCGATCACTTCGCCTTTATTGACCACCTTTGTTAGTGGTAATACTTGCTTAATTGATAGTGCTGGTGCCTCTTTGGCAGGTATAGGATCAACCGACTTCTTCGCAGAAGCCTTGGTGCGGCGGCACGTTTTCGCCTTGACGTGTGCATGAAGCAGATTGTTTGAAGGAAAATCTGCCTTACAGTAACGACATACAGAATGATGCCCCATCTTGCCAGTAGAGATATGGTACGAGACTGCCACGAATCCTATATCGACGTCTTCTGACTCCTTCTTTTCCTCGGGAGGGACTGATTCTTGGGCGTTATAGAAGTTCTCATCAGTGCCTGTATGGTAGCCGTAGGGATCTTAAGGATTATAATCCGTGCCTGCGTGATATCCTTCGGTAGCTCCGTCTGCTCCATACCCGTAGTTTTCATCCTGGGAGTCATTGTAGTAGACTTCCTGACCGAAGTAGACCGGCTGCATTGGGAGTGCTGGTGGACCGTAATTCTGATTGCCGTAGCTTCGATTACCATAGCCATACTGCCTCGGAGGGTAGTACGGGCGTCTACTACGGTTCCTATAGTTCTGATTCTGTCGACTCGCGGCGTAAAGGTTTTGATTTGGCTGTGCGTTTCCGGCGGTAATCATAAGGGGTTGCTTCGGAGGAGGAAGCGCGTTTCTTGGAGGCTGGTTCTGGCCTGCGGCTTGACTGGAAGCCTGCTGAGGTGGTTGCGTTGTCTGTATATTGGTAATATAAGCTGGCTGAGTATAAGGCGCTTGAAATGGATTGGAATAAAAAGGCTGTCCCAGCTGCTGATATCCGTATTGCGGAGGAAATCCTCCCATTATCGGTCTGTTCTACTGAAAAGGCCGCTGCTGATATTGCTGTGGACGATACGGTAATGAAGAGTACCCACCTTGCCGTCCCGGCGGCAAGAATTTCTCCTTACTAGAACGTTCCTGTTGATTGTCCCTATCCTTTTCACGTTCCCTAATTTCCTTCCGAGTGTCTTTATACTGTTGCTCCTTCTGTAACTGCATTCGATGCTACATTTCCTTCCTACCCTTCAGCTACTCGATGAATTCTTGGAGGGTCGTGTTCGTAGTCGGAGGAGGAATCGTAGCCTGGAATTCCACATCTAGGTGATTCCAAGCCCATGTAGCCTGTGCATGTTCTTCGGTGATCCCGGCCTGTACTGTATATTTGGATACGTTCTGGACGTATACCGACGGGTCATTTCGTTCACTCGCATCCCTCGAAGTGTAGGACTGTCGGCTTAGTTCTTCCAAAGCCGTGGATATTGTAATCTTGAAATGATCCTGTAACCTGGTAATTTGGCGTTAGAGGCCGGTTGGTAGTTATATTATAGCATCCTTCTCGTCCTGGGAAAGAATCTTAAGCTACCAGTTTACTGCCGCCCCGCGGAAGCAACTGTTCAGATTCTTTCTTACTACCTCTTCGCCTTTTATAATAGCGAAGTCTTAGGTACGACTGCAGAAAGTATAGACTTCTCGGAAGATTAATTCTCTGGGATTCGGTACGATATTACCAGTACCCCAAGACTCTGGACAATCCGGGTGAAAGAAACCAAGTTCATGGGCACGGAAAGCTCTACCACCAGATTGATTCGATTGACCAGCTTCTCCAGGTTCTCCGGTAGGGCCTGGTGGTCCTAGGGGTCCAACTGGACCTCGGAACTCATGTAGATTGTAACTTGCCAGAGTATTGTTTACCGCTTCTGGCACCGTAGCTCGTATAGCTTGAATCATGGCGTTGTACAGTGCAGCATCGACGCCAGGAGGGGCCTGCGGCATCTCGCCATTTCCTTATTGTTAGTTCCCTGGATTCTAAGGAGCTCCACGTTGCTAGGGAGCAAACGGAGGCTGACCTCCCCTCTGGTTGAAATTTCCGAAGCCTGGTCCTCCTGATAAACTGCTCTATCCGCTATTATTCCCTCCTATAGGCATTGTAGTTGATCCGTTCGGGAATAAAACCCGCCTCACAATGTCGTCTATAGTATAGGTCTTACCTGGTAGAAGAAACCTCCTCGGGGCTAACGGACTAGCTGAAAGAGAACTAGATAGAGAGAGAACTGGTAAGGACTACGAGGTTAATAAATACTGACGTGCCTTTTCTCGAGCTGCTTATGAAATCCAAGGGCTTGGAAGCTCGTCTGCGTCTTCCGTTTGGTCGACCTTCTAGACTTCGAAATGCTCAGAGTCTCTGTAAAATCTGACTCCCTTAGTGAATATGGCTGAAGCCTCCGCGAGAGACGAGGGATGCTTCTAAGCAAGTGGAAATATAAAAGGAACTTCCTTCGCGTCGACTTCTGACGAGTTAACTTCCGAGGGATCGACTGAGAGAGCCCTGCTGTTGGAATGACCACGTCTTACATGAGGTTTACTACCCCTAAGAACGTCTGTTGGCGGATTGTATGTATTAACGATCGAAAGAATGACTTAATGGTACAATGTATTAATGTTCTTTTCGTACACGTCAACGTTGTTCGCTGAAAAGGCGTTCAACTGGAAAGCAAGGGAAACGGTAAGGTCTGACAACTTCGGCTTCTCCGTATCTAGAGTAACTCCCGTCTGGCTTATAAGGAGCTCGTTATTAATGACTGATTAAAGATGGTATTTTCGTGTTAAAGGAAAAGCTTTGTTTAACGCAAGGTGCAGAGGCGGTGACGTAATCTGGTGACTCAATTCTTCGGCAGAAATTCGTACCGCGCCAAGCGTTGGGGGCGAAATCCGGATATGGAATAGCGTCCCAACAGAATTTGCTGGCGTAGAGCTGTACACAAAGTACGCTGACGCAGAAGGTCGCTGGTATAGCTTCATAGGTAGTGGAGTTCTTGTAGCCTTGCAGTGTAGTTCAGACGGAAATGGATGAGGCGTTCTCGGCTCGGTCCGAAGTGGTGACGGTGGTGGTGATAGTGCGGTGATGCACTGGTGATTTGTAGCTGCACCAAGCGGGTACCTTTCAATAGCGTGGAATTGCAGGGATAGTTGCAGATGAAGGCGAACTTAGTAGCGTAGGCCGTTTCGATCTGCAGGAAGTGATTGGTGCGGAAGATGGTGCTGTCTCGGCGAATCAATGATGCTTAATGATTGATGATTCGTGACAGCGGAGGACTGGTGCCCTAAGAGCTGGTGTACGGCGGGAATGAACACACTGCCGTTGCTACCAATTGGCAGGGTCTCAGTAAGGATGAAATATGCAACGCGCAAAGATCACAATGAACGAGTTATTGGGGTTGAATGAGATGTTGTTTTTTTCTAGCTACTGAGCGGAAGAAATATATAAGGCAAGCGCAAGCGCTTACTAATCCAGCAACCATAACAGGCCTACAATAATAATATATTCGTAACAAATCTATAAAAGGATTAGCAGGATTTAGTCTTACTTAAATACTAGAAGAAAATCTATTTGCCTAATATATACGTTAAGGAAGTAATTAGGAATTACTATAATAACCCTTTATAAGGTTACCCTAGAGTATCTAAGATAATAGAACTCCTAGGACGAGGGTACGTAGCGCCGAGACTTCGGACGCGCGTTAAATAATATATTAAGGAATATATCTAGTACTAGCAGAATAAGGCGGTATAATACACCAAGTACGAACAAATATAATTTGCTCTAGTACTAGAATTACTATAGAATAATATTATAATAGACTTTATAGTCAAACTACCACCTTTAAAAGATCTAGCTACGTAGGATACCTTCGACTTAATTATAGTTATTATAGATAAACTTATAAAGTATATAATTATAATACCTTTCAAAGAAATATACAAGGTAGATTAGTTAGCTTTTATACTACTCGACAAGCTAATAAGGGATTATAGTATACTAAAGTCGATAATATCCGATAGAGATAAGTTATTTACTTCTAACTACTAGAAAACGCTAATAGTAGTAATTGGAACTAAACTTCGGATATTAATAGTATATTACCTATAAACTAATAGATAAATAGAATGTGCAAATTAAATAATAGAAGTATATTTAAGATATTACGTAAACTAGAAATAGAATAACTAGGTTTTACTACTTCTAATAGTATAACTAGCGTATAATAATAAGAAGTTAGATATAATAGGTCTGACGCTATTCTTTGCCAACTACGAAAAGAATACGAATACATTTCTATAACCTAGAGAAGGACCTAATATAGAAAGAGCGTTAGTTAGAGTAGAGAAGCTAAAGAATTTATATAAGGATATATAAAGGTCTATTAAAAGCTCTAATATAAAGTTAAAAGAATAGGTTAATAATAAAAGAAAGAATATTCCTTAGCTAAAAGAGAGGGATAAAGTATACCTCCTAATAAAAAATATAAGAATAATAAGACTAAGTAAGAAACTAGATTATATTAAGATCGGACTATTCTTGATTAAACGAATAAAAGGACTAGTTAACTATAAACTCTAACTTCTACCTAACGTAAAGGTATATCCGGTATTTTATATCTTACTCCTAGAGCTAGTAGACTCTAGTATACCTCTCTAAGAAATATTTTACTATAATATTAAGGAAGAAATAGAGTACGAGGTTAAGAGGATCCTAGATAGAAGAAATTAGTTCTATCTAGTTAAATAGAAAGGGTATAATAAAATAGAAAATACCTGGGAACCTCTTAGGAACCTTGCGGGGAACTATAGGGAACGTCTATAAGAGTTCTATCGGAGATAAGAGAAGACTAGTTAAAACTCTCGGGGACTTCTATTCTACCGGGGAGATTGAACCGCTCGGATAAAACGTTAAACATTAAATCGTCGGAAGACTTAGAAGTAATACGTTAATCCTCCTCTAATTCCCTGATATTCTATAACTCTCGGTCTACTATCCTCTTCTCTTTCTTAACGGAATTTAGTTATATCTCAAGATATACTAGTTTCGTGAGCGCATCGGTTACTTTCTCTCGTAACTCGTTACGTCGTTTTTTAACACGACGTATTTCAAGGGGTAATACTACAAGGTCGCATTTCCTACCACCAGCAACGCAGCTCGAATATCTATTAGAATTAGTACCTATAAGGTACTACTTACTACTAGTAACGTATCGAGAATACGGTCGTATTATAAAGTTAGAAAGCTTACTGGCCAACTCCTTTAAACGGATGGTTAGGTTAGATAATCTTTTAGTATAGACGGGTGGTATAAAGGATGGATGGTTTCTCGGGACGAGAAATCTAGAGGAGGGAGCTAGTATTAGAACCGGAGGGTTCTGACAGGACTATCGCGAAGGATATAGGACTTCGGACAGGATAGGCAAGTTAAGCGATAATCGTAATAATCGCAGTGCAAGTAATACTATTAAGAATGATGATCGTAATGATCGTAGTACGAGCAATACTATCATGAGAGGCTTAGTAGGATTTCCTATCTTTCTTCTAATAATAGATTATGGCGAAATTCGGAGCAATTCCGCACTTATAGCCAATTAGATTGGCCCTATATTCAGTGTTCCCTCTCTCGGCTAGCGCCTTCAACCACCAAAACTTGAATTCGCATCGCAACTTCTTCGCACTACTTCCCCGCGCCACATACTTCATATGATATCGAGATGATTTCATATGTTTTGGACTTAATCGTTAGCTTGCTTGCGCATCAAGAATTTTTAGAATTGGCCCATTTGCGCAATAGTTATGAGCAAAAGAAGCGTTTTCGCCATGTTTTGCGGGCAGCGCGAGCTCAGTGGCAAATGCCAAGCATTGAGCTTGGCGCCCCCGACCTAGAACATCAAAAGTTGAATGCGCACCGCAACTTCTTCGCAGCGATACCCAGCGCCACATACGTCATATGATATCGAGATAATTTCATGAGTTTTGGAACCAAGCATGCGCTTTCCAACACCGTTCGAATTTTGAAATTTGGGTAAGATTTGGCTGAGGAAAGCTCAAAAACCATGTTTTTGCCTGCGGACTTCCCTAAAGCTGCCCCCGCAGCCACCCCCGCAGCTGCCCCCGAAGCACTAATATACTAAATCCTTAATAACTTTCGATATATTATGGTTAGGACTTAGCTTTATATATATAAAATATACTATAAATAGAGGGCTTTCTAATTCCGCTCCAAATCCTCTAAATCGAGTATAAGATAAGTGAGATATAGCTATTTTTACGGTAATCTTCTGTGAAGATTACGGGCACTAACTTGTTACTATATATAAGAGCGCTTGCTTACTACTTAGAGTATCGTGCTTAACTTCCTATTTAATTATTTACTATATACGATAGATCTCTTAGGCTAGGCACTAAACATATATTATCTAATTATATATCAGACCCGCTTAGTATCCATTGAAGCCTACTTTACTGTGAGGTATGCTCCCCGTCAGCGGGCCGTTATCGCTCCGTGAACTAGGCTCCTCGCTGGCGGACCGTTGCTGCGCCCTAGGATCTGCGTCCCGCGGGCGCTACGATGTCGGACTGCGGCTCAGCTCTTCGCTGGCGTTACGCTGCTGCATACAAAGGTATTCAAAGACGTGAAGTGGTCATATCACTGGCACAGTATAGATGGTTCTGTATTAGAACTAATCACTAAGGATCCTCAGGAAAGAAGTGGGCAGACCGCTCCTTAAGCTTCTTCCTGCGGGTAACACATAGCCGCTATCAGGCAGCTAGCGCACCACTGAGAACCTAGCTCCTGACAGCTGCCAAGTCGGTCGAACATCATTCCGATCCACGCCAGCGCTCCGCGCACTAAGAGACATCGGAACAGCTTCACTAACAAGGCAGACCCCTTCCAACATGATAGTTGGTATTACAAAATTCACGTTATATTTTTTATATTTTTAAATCTTCGAAACAAAATTTCTCTATAGGGTAGACCTCGCAAAATTTAATATTTTAAAAAATTCTTCTACTAATACTACAATAGTACCGCAAGAGTAGATTCTCTCGATTACTCTATTCCGAGCGTCTCCTTAGTCACTTCGTTACTAATACTTACGTTACTATCGAATAGAATAACCTGAATTAGTAAATTAAGTATTAGTATAAAATTCGGGTATTTAGCTATAAAGGCTTAATCGATCGACTATACAAGGATCTAGATCTAGGGCTCGGCGATCTCGGTAGTATGGCCCGGAAAGATATAGGATGGTATGGGATATTGGCTCTCTTACCCATCCCGGGGTATAGTATAGTATCAAGGTCTGAAATCCCATACTATTAGTAGGAGGTATGGGATCTCAATAGGATATCCTACGGTATAGGATATTAATAGGATTATCTAATAGTACGGGATATTTTCGGGATATCCTAGTGGCGGATAAGATAAGACCTATACTTAGAATTTCTAGTCATTATTCTAGTCATCAAAACTTCAAATATCTTTTTGAATATTCTATAATTCTATATTTCCTACTAGAATATCCTATATTATAGAATATTCAAAAAAAATTTGAAGTTTTGATAACTAGAATAATGACTAGAAATTCTAAGTATAGGTCTTATCTTATCCGCCACTAGGATATCCCGAAAATATCCCGTACTATTAGATAATCCCACCAATATCCTATACCGTGGGATATCCTATTGAGATCCCATCCTATATCTCCTAAAAGATATGGGATTTAGGATCTTCTAATCCCATTCCATACCGGAATCCCATACCCAACCCTTGGGATATCCTATAGGATATCCTATATCTTTCCGGGCCGAGTCGGCAGTAAGGTTACTATTCTGCTATCTAGTATAGCCGGTAGCCCTAGAGCTATAAAGGCAGATATAGAGGACGCTTTAATAGTATTACGATATCGAGGCAATCCTACCTTCTTTATAACTTTTATATATAATCCGAATTAGGCTAATATCCGCCGTTTAGTTCAACCCAATTTATTAATAACGAAGGTTTATAATATATAGATACGGGTTTTTAATATAAAGCTCAAGGAGCTTCTTAAGGATCTTTTCGAGAGATATATATTAGGTATCTATATTAGTTATTACTATATAGTTAAATTTCAAAAGCGAGGTCTATCGTATATCTACATCCTTCCTATTATTCGTAAGGAGGATAAAATTAGATATATCTCCTAGATCGATAATACTATACAGGCCGTTATTCCTGATAAGACGAAGGACCTAGTACTCTATAAGTTGGTAACTACTTATATAATCTATCGTCGTTACTTACCTCTAATATCTACTAGGATAAAGAGAAGAACCAGTACTCCAAGTTCTTCCCTAAGGATATTTACAAGTTATCATTCGATCCTAAGGAAGTATACCTATATTATCGACGCCCGTATATAGAGCCTATTCCGGAGGGCTATACTAACTAATAGGTTATCCCCTATAACCCCTGGCTTCTAAAGAAGTACCGTGCTTATCTAAATATTAAGATCTGTACCTCTATTAAGTCTATCTTTTACTTATTCAAGTACGTCTACAAGGGTCTAGACCAGGCAAATATTTCAGTCACTCGATCAACAACGGTACCTTAGGGGAACCCTATACCGCCTAGGTAGTAACGGCTAGAGCCTCTATTAGTTAATAAGGTTACCGAATTCTACAAAAGTCGCTAGATAGGAAGCTCCGAGGCTTGCTAGAAGATCTTTAGGTTTAGTATAGAGGGGATTAAACCTTATATTAAACGGCTATAGATTCATTTACCTAAGGAGTAGTAGATTAGCGTCAATCTAGATAGGGAGACTATCGAGACTATTATTAATAAGGACTTATTACGCAAGATATAGTTAACGGAGTTCTTCGAGATAAATTATCTTGCTAAGGAAGCCTTAGAGAACGATTAGCCTCTGTCGTTTAGAAGAAAAAACGGGTAACTATATCTTCTAGATACAAACCCCCTTAACTACCTATATAACGAATTTCCTATATATTTCATATAGGATAAGAGGAAATAGATATAGTTTATTCGCGAGAAGGGGGAGGTAATTAGATATATATATATAATCAGTCCTAAATAGGGTGATTTATACTATTACCGACTCCTTCTTACCTACTATCGGGGGGTAATATTATTCGATAATCTGCGGACTATTAACGGCGAGCTTCTAACGTATAAAGTAGCCTATATTTAACTTAGATTAGTAGAGAACGATAAGTATTATATTAAGGTACTAGAGGAAGCAAAGACTCTTTGCTTACTAGTAGTACTACGAGTGTTACAGGCGTACCTCGCAGCCTTCTGGTCAGCCCTATCGGACCTTCGGGCCGAGCTCAGGGGTTGCTGCCTATATAGATCCTTCGCTCGCTCTACATAGTTTTCCTCCTTAGATTCGATATCCTAGTCTATTCCACCCCTATAACTTGACTCTAGGCGGTACCGTGACATTATATCGAATCTCTATCGTTAACTGGCGATGTTAAATAAGGCACGGTCGCGCGGGCGACTTTAAACAACCGTAGTACTTATAAAGGCACGTGAGTTAAAAGAATGGCCGAACACTCGTACCGGTTGTAACTGCGAGTCAAAATAAAGCAGCTACGACGGTGTGGAATCCTGAGCAACCTAAGGACTCCTCCATACCAAAACACCCCCAATAGTGAGCCTGCTCCAACGGCACCGACAAGAGACCAGAATAGAATCACTAGAGACGGCAGTAAGCACCTACTGGAGTGAGCCTGCTCCAACGGCACCGACAAGAGACCAGAATGGAATCACTAGAGACGGCAGTGATTACCTACTGGAGTGAGCCTGCTCTAACGGCACCAGCAACAGTGAGCCTGCTTGAACGGCACCAGTAACAGTGAGCCTGCTTGAACGGCACTAGCAACAGTGAGCCTGCTTGAACGGCACCAGTAATAGTGAGCCTGCTTGAACGGCAAAGTATAACAATCAGGACAATTCGTCAATTGCACCTCGTTTGAGCTCTGCCCCGTCTATGACTACAATAATCTAACCGACAAGCCAAATAGTGAGCCTGCTGCAATGGCACCACCTAGTGAGCCTGCTACAATGGCATTGACTATGCGATGATGCTATACTCACATCGCACCCCTAACGACTCTGCAGCGCTTACATCGCTATGAGCCAACTGCATATTTCATTTCATTATCATATACTTCTTCCGCCTGCCGCTCGATGGCCCTTTTACCTACCATCCAACCTATGAGATCACGACCCCTACAAGGCGATGGCAACGCTGGACTAGGATGACTTGGCAAGGTGATGGCAACACCAAGCTAGGGTAAGAGCTAGGAAGCTTGGTAGGACTATATATGGGATGGATGCGGTGGAGCATGTGGGTGTACATCAATATAGCTGGCAGGGTTGAGATCACGTGATGAGCGCCAAACATCAGGAACGCCACCAAGTTTAGGGCATGTTTTCGAATGCCTCGATCGATTCAAATTCGGCTACACTTTTGCTCAATATCGCGCTTGATCTACAGCGCGCCTTTTCGGCCCTGGCAGCCACTACCATATGGCCAAATCGATCCGTTTGATATCGCCGCCGCCGCAGGCTAAGATATAGGAGGGTTTTAGAGGCAAAGGACAGCTGTAGGCATCGCGGTCGATGCCTTGTTAGAGAGGGGGGTGATGTTATAGGCGTACCTCGCAGCCTCCTGGTCAGCCCTATCGGACCTTCGGGCCGAGCTCAGGGGTTGCTGCCTATATAGATCCTTCGCTCGCTCTATATAGTTTTCCTCCTTAGATTCGATAGCCTAGTCTATTCCACCCCTATAACTTGACTCTAGGCGGCACCGTGACAACGAGGTCTTTTCGTAGCTATTCTATTGGAACTATACCCGAAGGACCCTTTAGCGCTTTGGGAGAAATTTAAAGCAAGGTACGTATCTATTTTTATTACTACAATCGTTATTTTTCTATCCGAGTCGGACTATATTCTATATCCGAGTCGGACTATAATTAACCGAGTCGAACTGTATTCTCTATCCGAGTTAGACTATATTCAATCGAGTCGAACTATATTCTCTATCCGAGTTAGACTATATTCAATCGAGTCGAACTATATTCTCTATCCGAGTCGGACTATATATTCTAACTATTAAAATAGTATATTAGACGACTACACCCGTATATTGAATAAGTATTCGCCTACCCTATAGATATCCTCTAGGACTATAAGGACGAACGCGTACGAGACCTAGTATTTCAAGCTGAGCAATATACTCTATATTTGATTTCTGGCTAGTTAGACTACTAGTCTATCGCCGAAAGCAGCCTCAGCCTCGAGCTATTTAACCTTCCGCCAGTCGTTATTCTATTCGATCTTCTATATAAATCGCGGATTTAGAACTACCTACTACGCGAAGAAATGTCTTATAATATTATACTAGAAGATATAGAAGTTGAATAGCAGAAGTTTAATACCGACTAACGCCTAGTAGTCGAAAAGATTATAGCGGCGGTGGATAAGAATAAGAATAATGAATTTAGTATAGGTATACTATTCTTTTTAAACGGCGCTAGAGGTACTAGGAAGACTATAGTCTAGAATACTATTCTAAAGAAGCTCTATTCTTAGAAGCGTATTACTTTAGCGATAACCTCTTTAGATATCGCTACGACTCTATTAGACGATAGATATACTACCTATTCGCGATTCAAGATCCTATTAGACGCTAAGAGTATATCTAGTTGCGGTATTTAGAAAGAGACTAACCTCGCAGAGTTAATTAAGCGGGCTTACGTTATCTTCTAGGACGAAGTATCTATATAGAGTCGTTTCGCCGTTGAATACGTTAGCTATTCTTTATAGGATCTTTATAGTAATAATAGTACTTACTTTAGTAGCAAGGTCGTTTGCTTTTGCGGCGATTTCCGTTAGACCTTACTAGTAGTCCTAGGGGGGACCGTAGGCGTTATTATTAATGCCTATATCTAGAAAGCAGCGTTCTAGGACGAGGTGACTATTCTTCGCCTTACTACTAATATATATCTAAGTAATTAAGGTCTTACCGAAGAAGGTAGGCAGCGAATAGCAGAATTTACTAAAGCACTCCTATATATTAGTAATAGTAAAGATAATATAGTTAACCTAGTTACTAAGAATAAGAAGACTCTCTAGAAATATAGATACCTACCTAAGAATACTATAGATATACTAATCGATAAAATTTATCCTACTATTAGCAGAGATCTTTAGGACCGGTATTATCTAACTAAACGAGTAATTCTAGCTATTATAAACAAGGATGTCTAGAGAGTAAATAACTATATTCTCGACCGTATACGGGGCGACTACTATAAGTACTAGAGTTTCGATCAAGCGGTGAATCCTAAGGAAAACAAGATATTCCCTAACGAGTACTAGAATAAATTCTATAAACCCTTACTACTACCGTATAAGCTATAATTAAAGATAGAGACGCCAGTAATATTAATAAGGAATCTAGATACACCCCGTCTCTGCAATAGGACCCGTATTCTACTTACCGAATATAGAAGACACGTCCTTAAGGGTAATATTATAGATAGGAGTTTCGACGGTAGCGAGGTAGTCTTATACAAGATCCCTTTATAGTCCAAGGATGGTAATAAGTATATCCCTACCCTATTCACCCGCAAGTAGTTCCCTATACGCTCTGCCTTCGCGATAACCATTAATAAGTCGTAGGGGCAGTCGATATAGTATATAGGACTCAACCTACGGTCCCGTCTAGCGTTCACCTATAGACAATTCTATATCGGCAACTCGCGCGTTACTATAGAGTCGAACCTATATGTAATTAGTCTAGATTCGGATAACTATATTGTTACGAACACGTTGCGTGCTGTGTATCGTATATAGATTAATTCTCAATAGGGATGGCGGTGTTACTACACAAGAGGTAAAGTAGGCTTCAAGTGATGCTAAGCGGGTCTGGTATATAATCAGATGATATATATTCAATGCCTAGCCTAAGAGATCTATCGTATATAGTAAATAATTGAATAGTAAGTTGAGCACGATGCTCCAAGTGGTGAGCAGTGCTCCGCATATATAGACATACGAAATCCATGCCAAGCATTCTTGATCGCACTAATCGTACTGATCGCATCTGCGCTCATTGCAACCACTGCGCTTATCGCTTAATATGCCAAGTATTCTTGATCGCACTGATCGCACTAATCGCATCTGCGCTCATTGCGACCACTACGCTCATCGCTTAATATGCCAAGCCTTCAGGGTCTGTCCGAGTCGGATACCGACTCGTCGACTCGAACTATAACGGGCGCTACGCTCTATAAGCGCATCCCTGATCATGTTTCCTGATCGTAATATTAGCTCCCTCTCCCAGATTTCTCGTCCCGAGAAACTATCCATCCTTTATACTACCCCGACGTACTAAACGTTTAGATAAACCGACCGTCCGCCGAACGGTATTGGCCAGTAAGCTAAACGAAGTTGTTATGCGGCTGTACTCCTGATGTGTTGCCAGCGGTAAACAGTGCCTGATAGGTATAGGGTCCGACAGGTGTTCTAACTGTGTAGGCAGCGGTAGGAAATACGACCTTATAGTATTACCTCTCGAAATACGTTATATTAAGACGGAACGAAAGGAAGTATAGTTATAGTTAAAAAACACGCGCGAAGAGTTTAAGGATTATATACGAAAATTAATAGAGGAATCTATATATCTTTAGACTACGCTGACGCGCCTTTAGATATAGTATAAATATCTTGAAAATAAAAAGCGGAAGATTATAGACCGAGAGATATAGAATATTAAGGAGTTAGAAGAAGACTAGCGGTCTGTCCCAAGTATTCCTAATAATTAGATGTTCAACGTCTCGTCCGAATAATTTAGCTTCCTAGCCGGAACCGATTAGTCCTCCTTCCCGATCGTTCTCGGAACTCCTATAGAAGGTCCTGGCAGTTCCGGAGGTTCTTAAGGGGTTCCTAGGTATTTTCGATATCGTCGTACCCTTTCTATTTAACTAGATATTTCTAATTAACCTAATTTAGAATCCTCTTAACCTCGAACTCTATTTCTTCCTTAATATTATAGTAAAACGTTTCTTAGAGAGGTATATTAGAGTCTACTAGCTCTAAGAGTAAGATATAGAATACCGGATATACTTTGGTGTCAGGTAGTAGTTAGAGTTTATAGTTAACTGGTCCTTTTAACCGTTTAATCAAGAATAGTCTAACCTTAATATAATCTAGTTTCTTACTTAGTCTCGTCGTCCTTATATTTTTTATTAGGAGATATACTTTATCCCCCTCTTTTAGCTAAGGAATATTCTTTCTTTTCTTATTAATCTATTCCTTTAACTTCTTATTAGAGCTCTTAATAGACCTTTATATATCCTTATATAAATTCTTTAGCTCTTCTACCTTAACTAAGGCTCTTTCTATATTAGGTCCCTCCCTTAATTATAGAAATATATTTATATTCTTTCTATAGTTAGTAAAGAATAGGGTTAGTCCGGTTATATCTAACCGCTTATTATTATACGCTAGTTATACTATCGGAAGTAGTGAAACCTAGTTATCCTACTTCTAGTTTATATAATACCTTAGATATACTTCTATTATTTAATTTGTACGTTCTATCTATCTATTAGTCTATAGGTAATATACTATTAATATCCGAAGTTTAGTTCTAATTACTACTATTAGCGTTCTCTAGTAGTTAGAAGTAAATAGCTTGTCTCTATCGGATATTATCGACTTTAGTATACTATAATCCCTTATTAGCTTATCGAGTAGTATAAAGGCTAACTAGTCTACCTTATATATCTCCTTGAAAGGTATTATAATTATATATTTTATAAGTTTATCTATAATAACTATAATCGAGTTGAAGGTATCCTATATAGCTGGATCTTTCGAAGGTAGTAGTTTAACTATAAAGTCTATTATAATATTATCCTATAGTAACTCTAGTATAGGAGTAAACTATATTTGTCCGTACTTAGCGTATTGTGTAGCCTTATTCTACTAGTACTCGATATATTCTTTAATATATTATTTAACGCGCGCTCGAAGCTTCGGCACCGCGTATCCTCGTCCTAGGAGTTCTACTATTTTAGATACTCCTAGGTAACCTTGTAAAGGGTTATTATAGTAATCCCTAATCACTTCTTTAGTATATTATTCAGGTAGATAAGTCCTCTTCTAGTATTTAAGTAATATAGTATCTAGCTAATCCTTCCTTAGGGTTATTGCGAATATATTATCTTTATAGGCCTTTACGATCCTATTAATTATATTAGGTCTCGTTATACGAAGGGTTATGGCTAATACCTAGTATAGTACTAATAATCCGTCCGCTTCTTTCTTTAGGATTGGTCGCTCTATAACGTTCTTCTCTTCTATATAGTCTAATTACCTACTAAGGGTATCTACTCGACTATTATCCTTTCCTAGGGTATAGGTTATCTTGAATTTATATTAACCTAATAGTTCTAACTATCGAACTTGTCTTCTATTTAGCTCCTTTATTATTATAAAGTTAAGAAGATTCTTATAATCTATAAAGATAGTTAGATCCGAGTAGCTCTCCGTGTATACTTACTAGTTCTAAAGTATATAAACTACGGCAAGTAGTTCCTTATCGTGTATATTATAGTTCTATTCTACTACTAATATCTTCCTTAAATAGTAGGTAACTAGATACTACTTTTAGTCTTTTATTTAATATAGGTATACTCTAATCGCGAGATCCGAGGTATCTATTTCGATACGGGCCGGTTCGTTGGCCTGAAAGGTATAGAGTACTAGTAGATCCGTATATACTTTCTTTAACGTGTCGAATGATTTCTATTAGTCTTTTCCCTATATAAATCCGATATCCTTCTTCGTAATATCTATTAGAGGTAGTACTTTCTTTAAGTAGCCCTCTATAAACTTCCTATTAAAGTTAGCGAATCCTAAGAAACTTTGTACTACTTTAACGTCCTATAGTATAGGCTATTCCGCTATAGCTTTGATCTTTTCTAGGCTTATACTAATAGCTTCTATACTAACTATAAATCCTAGAAATTCTATCGACTGTCAATAAAATTTGCACTTTTCTAGTCTAAGGAGAAGTTTCGCTTGCGATAGATATCCGAGGACATCCTATATATATAAAACGTATTCTTCCTTATTCTTAGAGTAAATTAGTATATCGTCGAGGTACGCTATCGCTATTCGATCTAAGTATACTCGTATAACGTTATTAATAAATACTTAGTAGGTTACTAGTACGTTGGTAAGTCTAAACGGTATTACTAGATACTCGTAGTAGCTATATCTTGTTCGGAAGGTAGTTTTCTATTCCTCGCCCTCTTTTATCTAAATTAGATTATATATACCTCTAAGATCTAGTTTAGTAAATATCTTTGCTTTCCCGAGCCGATTCTATAGCTCTCCTATATTTAGTAATAGATATCTATTCTTATTAGTAATATCGTTTAACTTTCGATAGTCGACGTATAGTCTTAAGCTTCCGTCCTTCTTTAGTATAAAGAGGATTAGATAACCTACTAGTAATTTAGATTCCCGAATAAATCCCTTTTTAAGGTTCTCGTTAATATACCCGCGAAGTACTTTAAGTTCCTTTTCTAATAATATGTAAATAGGTCTAAATATCGGCTATTTACTAGGTTCGAGTTCAATCTTATAATCCTATAGCTAGTACCTAGGTAATACTTCTATATTCGTCTCTTCCTCGAATAAGTATATCTACTTACTATATTCCTAAGGGATAGAGGGTATATCAGTTCCTCTTCTAACTCTTACTTTATTATCCCGCTAACCTTTACTAGTAACTATAGAGTCGGACTACCTTTTAGTACCGCCCTTATACGAAGCTAAGGTAATATATACCTCGACTAGTCTTCGGTTCAACTTCTTATCTACTATTAAACGCTGCTGATATATAGGTATAATCCTAGTAATATTACCAGATTAATCTATCTTGAGTACTCCTCGAGTCTAATTAATTATTAGGTTATACTTCTTTAACCAAGGTATTTCTAAAATTATATAATAGATAGCTATCCTAATAACGTTAAAGGTAATCTCCTTATAGTAGCGCTGAATTATAATAGGTAACGAAAGTATCTCTTCGTTTACCTTTCCTATTGATAGTATTAACCCGTTAGCTATCTAGAGGTTATACTACTATAACTTCTTTCGAGTTAGTATTCTAGTCGTCTATACTAGATCTCGTGAGATAAAGTTTCTAGTAGCTCTAGAGTCTATTATCGCAACGGTTCGCTGTCTATTAACAATTACTAGTATCTTTATATATATATCGTATTGCGCGGAATATAGATATTGTTTAGGGGTTAATATATTGATCTCCTTATAGCTACCCCTACTATAAGGGATTACTCTTTTCCCGCTTATAGGAGTAGGAACCCTACCTTTGACTTCGACTATATATACTTCTCGTAGTTATCGTGTAGATAGGCGTACCATTCTGTCAAATGGCATTCTCTAGCGCTTAGGTTATTATTTAATTCGTAAATAACTCTCTTTAACTATTCCTTATCGCGTCCTAGGAAGTATTAGTATATTCTTTTTATCGCGAGGTACTATAGATATCCGTTTTCCTTATATTCGTAGTAATAGCTATATCCGTAGGGTAGTGTTCTTACTAGCCCCTTAGCTATATTCCTTAGCGTACTATACTATACGTAGTGAAGCGATATATATTCTTCCTATAGTATACTCTTGTAACCTTAGTAATTCCGATCTATCCGATAGTCTAGCTGTAATAGGAACCTATAGCAATGTGAAATAACGTATAGTAGTAGGGTTTGTACCAAGACTAATTCTCAAGGAATCTAAGAGTGAGGGGGGCGGAACCCCCTATTAAACAATGGGCGCATGGGACTCGTAGCGCTAACGCACGCCAAGCGTATAGTAATCGCGAGCCAACTAAGACTTTGCTAAGCCTTCTATTATAATTACCTCCTCCCCCCAAGGGCTCGTCCTCGGGCCCTGTTTCCTCAAGTATACTATATATACCAATAGCAGGCGTTTCCAGAGCGGCATATATGATTTCGTCATGCGTGAAGACTCGATAAAAACCTTCAAACCCCGGTAGGGAAACAAGGAAAAGAGTCTTCCACCACTTACAAGGCTTATAGCCTTACCACCCTCATCTCGTATAATTTAAGAGGGGAGAATTATAGCGATATATACCATAGTTGTGCCAATAGTCAGGTATTTAGCTGAGCATGTCGTGCGCTTCCCTAGTCGAATCGCGGTGCCGTTCAAGCAGGCTCACTATAGGTGCCGTTCAAGTAGGCTCACAGTAGGTGCCGTTCGAGCAGGCTCACTGTAGGTGCCGTTCGAGCAGGCTCACTGTAGGTGCCGTTCGAGCAGGCTCACTGTAGGTGCCGTTCGAGCAGTAGGTGCCGTTCGAGCAGGCTCACTGTAGGTGCCGTTCGAGCAGGCTCACTGTAGGTGCCGTTCGAGCAGTAGGTGCCGTTCGAGCAGGCTCACTGTAGGTGCCGTTCGAGCAGGCTCATTAGTTTCTACGTCGTTTATTTAGACTCGCTGACTAGCTCACGAGCCGGTAGATGAGGTTTTGTCCGTAGTACTATCGGTATCAGGTAGGACCCCTAGGTGTTCGCTTACTAAGAGCACGCTGTAGCAGGTGGATAGACTTATCCTGGATCAACCGATCCTATATGGCCAGCATAGCACCACCACTCACCAGGAGGTACTAAAAGTACCCTAGAAGAACTTCCTTCGGAGGAGCTCTGTAGTCTTATTAGACCTTAAATGTCCCGCTAAGGGGTCGTCATAATGGCGTTTTAATAGCTCATCGCGGATAGCTTCGTCTTCGGCATATATACAGCGCTATCATATCTCGAAGACTTTGCTTATCCTATATCCAAGACCCGGCGTTTGCCATGCGAAGAATCGCTTTCAGGCGTATATACCGTTTCGTGAGACGCCATCACACTGGCGACTATACGTAGAACGAGTTGTTTGCAACCAACAGTTCCAGCAACAGGATTAAGCTGAACACCAGCTACGTTGCAAGTGGTTTGAGCCGGCATCTCGCCTGAGCTCCCCCGGCTTTGGGGTGGAGGTTTCCTAAGCCTCATTACATGACTTGAACGGGTCTTATTGACCGCGGCAAGCATGGATCCTAGCAGTTCAGCTTTTGCCTCCACTGCTGGATGTTGCGCCTGCACTGCGTGTATACCATATACCGCGTGCGTTACGCCTGCTTTTGGAGCATCACCTCCCTCAGGAGTGTCTAGCCCATATACCCTCCTCATTATATGACTTGAACGGGTCTCACTGACCGCGGCAAGCATGGATCCTAGCAGTTCAGCTTTTGCCTCCACTACTGGATGTTGCGCCTGCACTGCGTGTATACCATATACCGCGTGCGTTACGCCTGCTTTTGGAGCATCACCTCCCTCAGGAGTGTCTAGCCCGTTTGATTTTGGCGTTCCAATAGCTTCGTCTTCGGCACATATACAGCGCTATCATATCTCGAAGACTTTGCTTATCCTATGTCCAAGACCCGGCGTTTGCCATACGATAGAATCGCTTTTAGGCGTATATACCGTTTCGTGAGACGCCATCATACTGGTGACTACACGTGGAACGAGTTGTTTGCAACCAACAGTTCCAGCAATAGGATTAAGCTGAACACCAGCTACGTTGCAAGTGGTTTGAGCCGGCATCTCGCCTGAGCTCCCCCGGCTTTGGGGTAGAGGTTTCCTAAGCCTCATTACATGACTTGAACGGGTCTTATTGACCGCGGCAAGCATGGATCCTAGCAGTTCAGCTTTTGCCTCCACTGCTGGATGTTGCGCCTGTACTACGTGTATACCATATACCGCGTGCGTTACGCCTACTTCTGGAGCATCACCTCCCTCAGGAGTGTCTAGCCTATATACCCTCTGATTGCCTCAAACACAGGGGTGTGAATCCCCGCTATATTGGCCAGCTTCTGCGTAATCAGGGCGTCTCAACGGCGTATCGGCTTATCTGCGTCCACATCTTCCAACCTATCGGCTAGATCCACTAATTCTGACCTCTTTTGCGGTATCTAACCGATGTACCTTCTTATAGCTTCCCCACAGTTGCCGCGGGCTACCGCGTAGCGCTAACATTGCGTATAGGATGCGATTCTTATCCGTCTTGAAATAGCGATGAGCCTATTAAGAGACGGTGTTATATCCCTCTATCTAATCGCGGTGTTCCCGGATAGTCTTCCCCTGATATTCGGATATCTTCGCCGGTCTTATAGATAGGGCCCGATCTTCTTTCTCATCGGAGGATGCGCTTCGCGTGCGTTTCGAGCCACAAGTACGGCTTATAGAGCCCGAGCTAGATGGCGGGGTAGGAACTGTAGCTGGCCGGCGGGGGGACTTCTCCCCTTTCCAGGGCCTCGATCTGAGCCAGCGTCTCCTGGAGTTCTTGCTGCTTCTATAATTCTTCTAGACGGCGTCTCGCCTATACAGTAGCCTCTAGATCTAGAGCGGTACGCTCGAGGGTCTCGATTTGGGGTAGAATAGTATCTAATTCGCGTTACTTAACGAGCTCGGTTCGGCGGCGTCGAGCCTGCAGCAGGCGCTCGTCTAGAGTAGGTACTAAATCTATTACTTCCGAGGCATGGCTATCATCCCTAGGCGGTTGCGGGGGGTTTCTACTACCTTCGCCAACCGCCTGTTGACGTTGTCTATCCCTACTACCTTCCAAGGTACCAGACGTTTTACCTCCGTTCCGGCTGCGAGTTGTACGCGTTTGCCTTAGCATACTTATTCCGGATCGCTACCCTTTATAAGGAAGGAGAATTAGAATTATAATAGGAACCTATAGCAATATGAAATAACGTATAGTAGTAGGGTTTATACCAAGACTAATTCTCAAGGAATCTAAGAGTAAGGGGGGCGGAACCCCCTATTAAACAATGGGCGCATGGGACTCGTAGCGCTAACGCACGCCAAGCGTATGGTAATCGCGAGCCAACCAAGACTTTGCTAAGCCTTCCATTACACTAGCTATATATATTCCTTAGAGCTTTCTTCTTCTTCCTTAGACGTAGTAGTTTTAGGTATTATCCTTCTTGGTAGTCGTATTTCTTTCTACTTAGCTTCTAACGTGCTAAGGGCTTCTTCCTACTCTAGATCTATTTCGCTTTCTTCCTAATCCTACTTAGACTTTTCTTCTTAAGCCTTACTACCGTCTTTAGTATTTAGGTCGTTCCTATTTTATTCCCTGATACGCGCGTTAAACTTCCTTGTAAAGTTATTATCGCTATTTTCAGATTCTTTATCAAGTTCTTCTTACGTTATCCTATTATACTAGGAACTAACGTCTTCTTCGACTTTATCCTATACTAGTAGAATCTCCTTAGGCGTGCCGTCTATATCGTCCTAGGTATATACTTTCTCTAGTACATTTAGCTACGGTTGATATACTATGTTTTTCGACTTGTAGTCTCTGGCGAAGTAGCCCGGTTTGCTATAGCTATAATACTTTAGTGTTTTCTTATTACCCCCTTACTACTTCTTGCCCCTGGCTAGCCCCCTAAAGGCCTATTTGCCTTCCTTCTCCGTGAAGTCCAGTTCTATAGGCGTATACCTATAGGGGTCGCGTTCTTTGTGTCCTAGGTAATAGCTCCTTGATTTAGCGAAAAAGCTTAAGCGTCCTATTCCGCCGACTCCTCCGTTATACCTTTTCTCTATAGTCCTTTTAAATAGCTTATTATTAATTTCGATCGCTTCTTCGATTAGTTTATTAAGGGTATTAATAATAATCCCTAACCTTATAAGCTCGTCTTTAATATTATCCTTAAGACCTCTCCGGTATATAGTTATTAATACGTTATCGTTCTAGTTAGTCTTTACTATATATTACTGAAATTAAGTCGAGTACTCTAATATAGATTTCTTCTGGGTTATATACTAGATAGTTTATATCGCTATATTAACTTTGTTCGACGGACCGAATATATAGCGGATTTCGAGTCTAAATATAGCTATACTCTCTATCTATTATTTGATTTCGCTGTCTTCGTTATCGTCTTCTATATACTTCTTTAGGAACGGATTAACCTACTTTTAGGCTCTTCTACGTAAGTAAGTAATGGTAAAGGTAGGATATTATTATATAGGTATAAGGTCTCCTTAGAACTTTAAGTAAAGTAATATCTAGGATAGCTATCCCTCGAGCTTATCTCTCTCTCTATAGTATAAGTTAGGCTAGGCTATCTTAATATATCTGCTAAGTCCTTCGTTAATAGTTAGGCGTCGTTATCCGCTTCCTCCTCCTGAGGAGCTTAGGGTAGGTACCCTAGGGTCTCTTAGTATAGCACTTATCCTTGAGGGTGCTCAAAGTGTTACGAACACGTTGCGTGCTGTGTATCGTATATGGATTGATTCTCAATAGGGATGGCGGTGTTACTACACAAGAGGTAAAGCAGGCTTCAAGTGATGCTAAACGGGTCTGGTATATGATTATATAATATATGTTTAGTGCCTAGCCTAAGAGATCTATCGTATATAGTAAACAATTGAATAGCAAGTTAAGTACGATGCTCCAAGTAGTAAGTAGTTGTTACGAACCACGTTGCGTGCGGTGGTTCTATGGATTGATTCTCAATGGGGATGGAGGTGCAACCTGACAAGAGTATGAAGCAGGCTTCAAGTGATGCTAAGCGGGTCTGGTATATAATCAGATGATATATGTTCAGTGCCTAGCCTAAGAGATCTATCGCATGTAGTAGACAATTGAATAGCAAGTTGAGCACGATGCTCCAAGTGGTGAGCAGTGCTCCGCATATATAGACATACGAAATCCATGCCAAGCATTCTTGATCGCACTGATCGCACTGATCGCATCTGCGCTCATTGCGACTACTACGCTCATCGCTTAACATGCCAAGCCTTCCTGATCGCACTGATCGCACTGATCGCATCTGCGCTCATTGCGACCACTGCGCTCATCGCTTAACATGCCAAGCCTTCAGGGTCTGTCCGAGTCGGACACCGACTCGTCGACTCGAACCATAACGGGCGCTACGCTCTATAAGCGCATCCCTGATTATGTTTCCTGATCGTAACATTAGCTCCCTCTCCCAGATTTCTCGTCCCGAGAAACCATCCATCCTTCATGCCACCCCGATGTACTAAACGTTTAGACAAACCGACCGTCCGCCGAACGGTGTTGGCCAGTAAGCTAAACGAAGTTATTATGCGGCTGTGCTCCCGATGTGTTGCCAGCGGTAAACAGTGCCTGATAGGTGCAGGGTCCGACAGGTGTTCTAACTGTGTGGGCAGCGGTAGGAAATACGACCTTGTGGTGTCGCCCCTCGAAATACGTCGCATTAAGACGGAATAAAAGGAAGCGTAGTTACAGTTAAAAAACACGCGCGAAGAGCTTGAGGATTATATACGAAAATCAATAGAGGAATCCATACGTCTTTAGACCACGCTGACACGCCTTTAGACGCAGTATAAACATCTTAAAAATGAAAAGCGGAAGATTGCAGACCGAGAGATACAGAACATTAAGGAGTTGGAAGAAGACTAGCGGTCTATCCTAAGCATTCCTGACGACTAGATATTCAACGTCTCGTCCGAACAATTTGGCTTCCTAGCCGGAACCGATTGGTCCTCCTTCTATGACGCTCCCGGAACTCTTGTAGAAGTTCCTGGCAGTTCGCAAGGTTCTTGAGTGGTTCCCAGGTGTTTTCGGTATCGTCGTACCCTTTCTATTTAACTAGATATTTCTGATCGACCTGATTTAGAATCCTCTCGACCTCGAACTCCGTTTCTTCTTCAATATCATAATGAAATGTTTCCTGTAAGGGTATATTAGAGTCTACTAGCTCCAAGAGTGAGACATAGAATACCGGATATACCTTGGCGTCAGGTGGAAGCTCGAGTTCATAGTTAACAGGTCCTTTTACCTATTTAATTAAGAATGGTCCGACCTTGACGTAATCTAGTTTCTTACTTGGTCTCGTCGTTCTTATATTTTTTGTTAGGAGGTATACTTTATCCCCCTTTTTTAGCTAAGGAATATTCTTTCTTTTCTTATCAACTCGTTCCTTCAGTTTATAATTTAAGCTCTCGATAGATCTTTATATATCCTTATACAAATTCTTCAGCTTGTCTACCTTTACTAAGGCTTTTTCCGTATTAGGTCCCTCCCTAGGTTACAGAAAAGTGTTTACATTCTTCCCATAATTGGCAAAGAATGGTGTCAGCTTTGTTATATCTGACATCTTGTCATTATATACCAGTTATACCATTGGGAGTAGTGATACCCAGTTATCCTGTTTCTGGTTAACGTAGTACCTGAGGTACGCTTCCATTGTCTGATTTGCACGTTCCGTTTGTCCATCTATCTGCGGATGGTATACCGTCGACATTCTTAGTTTTGTTCCGATTACTCCGATAAGTATCTTCTAGTAATTAGATGTAAAGAGCTTGTCTCTATCTGACGTAATTGACTTTGGTATGCCATAGTCCCTTATCAGCCTGTCCAACAATATGAATACTAGCTGATCTGCTTTATAGGTTTCCTTGAAAGGTACCATGATAGTATACTTCGTTAACTTATCCACAATGACCATGATTGAATCGAAGGTATCCTAAGTAGCTGGATCCTTGGATGGTGGTAACTTAACTATAAAGTCCATTGTGACATCGTCCTATAGTGATTCTGGAACTGGTGCAAATTGTATTTGTCCATATTTGGCATATTATACAGACTTGTTCTGCTGGCATTGAATACATTCTTTAATATATTGTTTAACGCGTGCTCGAAGTTTTAGCGCTGTATATCCTCGTCCTAGGAGTTCCACTGTCTTAGCGACTCCCGGGTAACCTTGCAACAGGTCGTCGTGGTAATCCCTGATCACTTCTTCTATGCATTGTTCGGGTAGATAAGTTTTCCCCTAGTACTTAAGTAATACCGTATCTGGCTGATCCTTCCTTAGGGTTATTGCGAATGTATCGTCTTCGTAGGCCTTTACGATCCTATTAGTTATATCAGGTCCCGTTATACGAAGGGTCATAGCCAATACCTGGTATAGTACCAATAAGCCGTCCGCTTCTTTCTTTAGGATTGGTCGCTCTGTAATGTTCTTCTCTTCTATATAGTCTAATCGCCTGCTAAGGGCGTCTGCTCGACTATTATCCTTCCCTAGGGTATAGGTTATCTTGAACTTGTATTAACCCAGTAGTTCTAACTATCAGACCTGTCGTCTATTCAACTCCTTTGTTATCGTGAAGTTAAGAAGGTTCTTATAGTCCGTGAAGATAGTTAAGTCCGAGTAGCTTTCTGCGTATACTCGCCAGTTCTAAAGTGTATACACTACGGCAAGTAACTCCTTATCGTGTATATCATAGTTCTATTCTGCTACTAATATCTTCCTTGAATAGTAGGTAACTGGATACTATTTTTAGTCTTTCATCTGGTACAAGTATACTCCTATTGCGAGATCCGATACATCCGTTTCGATATAAGCTGGCTCGTTTATTTAAAAGGTACAGAGTACTAGTAGATCCGTATATGCTTTCTTTAATGTATTAAATGATTTCTATTAGTCTTTTCCCTATATAAACCCGATATCTTTCTTTGTGATATCTATTAGTAGTAGTACCTTCTTGGAGTAGCCCTCGATGAACTTCCTGTTGAAGTTGGCAAATCCTAAGAAGCTTTGTACTACTTTGACGTCCTGTAGTATAGGCTATTTAGCTATGGCCTTGATCTTCTCCGGGCTTATACTAATACCTTTTGTGCTAACCATAAATCCTAGAAACTCTACTAATTCCCTGTGGAATTCGCACTTTTCTGGTTTAAGAAGAAGTTTCGCTTGTAACAGGTATCCGAGGATATCCTATATATACTCTATATATTCTTTCTTATTCTTAGAATAAATCAGTATATTATCGAGGTACGCTATCGCTATTCGATCTAAGTATACTCGTACGATATTATTAATAAGTGCTTGGCAGGTTACTGGTACGTTGGTGAGTCCAAACGGTATTACTAGGTACTTATAGTAGCCATATCTTGTTCGGAAGGCAGTCTTCTATTCTTCGCCTCCTTTCATCCGAATTAGATTATATACGCCTCTAAGATCTAGTTTAGTAAATATCTTTGCTTTTCCGAGCCGATCCTATAGCTCTCCTATATTTGGTAATAGATATCTATTCTTGATGGTAATGTCGTTCAACTTTCGATAGTCGACGTATAGTCTTAAGCTTCCGTCCTTCTTCAGTACAAAGAGGATTAGGTAACCTGCTAGTGATTTGGATTCCCGAATAAATCCCTTTTTGAGGTTCTCGTCAATATACCCGCGAAGTACTTTAAGTTCCTTTTCTAATAATACGTAAATAGGTCTAAATATTGGTTGCTTGCCAGGTTCGAGTTCGATCTTATAATCCTATAGCTAGTACTTAGGCAATACTTCTGCATTCGTCTCTTCCTCGAACAAGTATACCTACTTACTATATTCCCGAGGGACAGAGGGTATATCAGTTCCTCCCTTATCTCTTACTTTATTGTCCCGCTAACCTTTACTAGTAACTATAGAGTCGGACCACCTTTTAGTACTATCCTTATACGAAGCTAAGGTAATATATACCTCGACCGGTCTTCGGTTCAACTTCTTATCTACTATTAAACGCTACTAATACGTAGGTATAATCCTGGTGACATTGCCGGATTAATCTATCTTGAGTACTCCTCGAGCCTAATCGATTATTAGGTTATACTTCTTTAACCAAGGTATTCCTAAAATTATATAATAGGTAGCTATCCTAATAACGTTAAAGGTAATCTCCTTATAGTAGCGCTGAATTATAATAGGTAATAAAAGTATCTCTTCGTCTACCTTTCCTGTTAATAGTATTAACCTATTAGCCATCTGAAGATTATACTAGTATAACTTCTTCCGAGTTAGTATTCTAGTTGTCCGTACCAGATCTCGTGAGATAAAATTTCTAGTAGCTCTAGAATCTATTATCGCAACGGTCCGCTGTCCGTTAACGATTACTAGTGTTTTCATATATATGTCATATTGCGCGGAACACAGATGTTATTTAGGGGTTAATATATTGATCTCCTTATGGCTACCCCTGCCACAAGGGATTACTCTTTTCCCTATACGGGGAGGAATCCTACAAGTTATTTCTCGAACTTATATTTCTTACAGTCGTTATACAAATATATATACTACTATTGTAGGTGGTACTGGTTTACTTCTAGACTCCAGCGTCTTATTTGGTTTCTATAGTATGCTTCTTCCTCGTCTTTCTTGCGTAGGAAGTAGCTTAGTTATCGTTTTCTTACTAAGTACTAAGGGTATCTATTATCCTTACACTTATAGTACCAGTAATTACTACAGGATAATTTTGTTAGAACTCCCAGTTCCTTTCTGCGGTTAATTCTATAATGGTCGTAACTATTCTCTATATACTATCTCTAGTAGACTTCCTTATATTCAGGGTAATAGTAGTTATACCTGAAGTCTAAGACACTAAAATCGTTCCAGAATTCTCTTAGTCTTTCTTCCTCTAAGTATTCTCTTCTCTCCTTAGATATAGTAGATCTAGGTTCGGGTATTATCGGTGGTCCTTTTCTTTTAATTATAACTTCCTATTCCGATTCTTCCTCGTCCTGATCCTACTCGGGTTACTTTCCCTAGGCGTTACTGCTATCTCTAATATATAGCTTCCCTATCCGAGTATTAGCTTTATTCGTAAAGCTGTTATTAGAGAACTCCTCGTCTCCCAAGTTAGATTCTTCTTCTAGTTACTAGCCGTCGACTTCGTTCTATATTGGTAAGATTCTACTAGAATCACTATCCTGGTCCTGTACCTTTTCTAGTACATTTAGCTACTGTCGATATACCATGTTTTTCGACTTGTAGTCTCTGGCGAAGTGGCCCGGTTTACTATAGCTATAACACGTAAGTGTTTTCTTTCTGCCCCCTTACTGCTTCTTGCCCCTAGCTGGCCCTCTAAAGGCCTATTTACCTTTCTTCTCCGTGAAATCCAGTTCTATTAGCGCTGGTCTATAAGGGTCGCGTTCTTTATAACCTAGGCGGTAGCTCTTCGATTTAGTAAAAAAGCTTAAGTATCCTATCCTGCTAACTCCTCCGTCATACCTTTTTTCTATAGTCCTTTCAAATAACTTATCGTTAATTTCGATTACTTCTTCGATTAGTTTATTAAGGGTATTAAGGATGATCCCTGACCTTATAAGTTCGTCCTTGATATTATCCTTTAGACCTCTTCGGTATATAGTTATCAATATATTATTATCCCAGTCAGTCTTCGCTATATACTACTGGAACTAAGTTGAATATTCTGATACAGACTTCTTCTAAGTTAAGTACTAGATAGTTTATATCGCTATATTGACTTCGTTAGATAGTCCGAATATACGGCAGATTTCAAGCCTGAACATTACTATACTTTCTATCTACTACTTGATCTTACCGTCCTCGTCGTTATCTTCCATATACTTTTTTAGGAATAGATCAACCTATTTTTGGGCTCTCCTACGTAAGTAAGTAATAGCGAAGGTAGGATATCGTTATACAGGTATAAGGTCCCCTTAGAACTTCAGATACAATGATACCTAGGATAGCCATCCCTCGAGCTTATCTCTCTCTCTATAGTATAAGTCGGGCTAGGCTATCTTAATATGCCTGCTAAGTCCTTTATCAATAGTAGGGTGTCTCTATCCGCTTCCTCCTCCTAAGGAGCTTAGGGTAGGTACCCTGGGGTCTCTTAGTATAGTACTTATCCTTAAGGGTGCTTAAAGTGTTACGAACTACGTTATATACGGTGGTTCTATAGATTGATTCTTAATAGGGATAGAGGTACAACCTAACAAGAGTATAAAGCAGGCTTCAAGTGATACTAAGCAGGTCTGGTATATGATTAGATGATATATGTTCAGTGCCTAGCCTAAGAGATCTATTATATGTAGTAGATAATTGAATAGCAAGTTGAGCACGATGCTCCAAGTGGTAAGCAGTACTCCGTATATATAGACATACGAAATCCATGCCAAGCATTCTTGATCGCACTGATCGCACTGATCGCATCTGCGCTTATTGCGACCACTGCGCTTATCGCTTAACATGCCAAGCCTTCCTGATCGCACTGATCGCACTAATCGCATCTGCGCTCATTGTGACCACTGCGCTCATCGCTTAACATGCCAAGCCTTCAGGGTCTGTCCGAGTCGGACACCGACTCGTCGACTCGAACCATGACGGGCGCTACGCTCCATGAGCGCATCCCTGATCATGTTTCCTGATCGTAACAGTAGTGCTCCGTATATATAGATATACGAAATCCATGCCAAGCATTCTTGATCGCACTGATCGCACTAATCGCATCTGCGCTCATTGCGACTACTACGCTAACATGCCAAGCCTTCAGGGTCTGTCCGAGTCGGATACCGACTCGTCGACTCGAACCATAACGGGCGCTACGCTCTATAAGCGCATCCCTGATCATGTTTCCTAATCGTAATATATATTAGATATAAGCTCATAAATAATCCAGTCTACAAGCAGGTACTACTATAGGTCTAGTACTCGCAGAACGATACTCGCAGAACGGTTATAGCTAATAGGAGTTACTCGAAACGACGCTAAGCCTCTTTGGGAATAGTGTTAAAGTCGCAGATTGCGGCAATCGACTTTTTAGTACGATTCAGGGTTAGATTTTGCTTAGTATAGAGGTCCGAGATAGCTATTACTTAGACTTATAAATAGCGGCGACTATATCTTAACGCTTAAAGATATTAGCTAATAAGCTTACAGGCGTATAGATATGGATTATATTATGGCCCCGGTGTGGTTTCTTTGTAAATAATCGCGATATTACTATTATATAACCTCGCCGTCGATAGATACAAAAATACTCAGTCTTATACTAAGCCCGACGTTATAACGCGCGTGTTCAGCCAATTAGGATTTCACTGGCCTGGCACTAGCGCAGGCCTATGAAATATTTAGCCAATCGGCGTTGATTCCGGACTCGAGAAATAGCTGAGCGCGCGTGTATCTTTATATCCTGGACCTTTAGGGTCGCCCCTTAGTACTAAAATCTTACTCTTTTAATAACTTTAGATATATTAGAGTTAGAGCTTAACTTTACATATACAAAATATACTATAAATAGAGGGCTTTCTAACGCAACTTAAATTTTCTAAATCGAGTATAAAATAAGCGAGATATAGCCGCTTTACGGTAATCTTCTGTGAAGATTACGAGTACTTACTTATATAACTAATAGAATCGTAAAGGCCTATAATAACGATATATTCGTAGTAAATCTACGAGAGGATTAGAAAGACTTAGTATTACTTAAATACTAGGATAAGACTTATTTATCTAATATATATATTAAAGGAGTAATTAGGGATTAGGAGTATCTAAGATAATAGAACTTCTAGAATAAGGCTATACGACGCTAAAACTTCGAGCGCGCGTTAAATAATTGATTAAAGAATATATAGAGTATTAGTATAATAAAGTAGTATAATACGCCAAGTATAGACAAATATAATTTACTTCTATATTAAAGTTACTATAGGATAATATTATAATAGACTTTATAGTCAAGCTACTACTATTAAAGAATCCGGCTATATAGGATATCTTTAACTTAATTATAGTTATTATAGATAAACTAACGAAGTATATAATTATAGTACTATTTAAAGAAATATATAAAGTAGATTAGTTAGCCTTTATACTACTCGATAGACTAATAAAGGACTATAGTATATCTAGATCGATAATATCCGATAGAGATAGGTTATTTACTTCTAATTACTAGAGAACGCTTATAGTAGTAATTAGAACTAAACTTCGGATATCGATAGTATATTATCTATAGACTAATAGATAAATAGAATGTATAAATTAGATAATAGAAGTATATTTAAGATACTATATAAACTAGAAATAGAATAACTAAGTTTTACTACTTCTAATACTATAACTAGCGTATAATAATAAAAGGTTAGATACGACGAGACTAATACTATTCTTTACTAACTACGGAAAGGATATAAATACTTTTTTATACCTAAGAGAAGGATCTAATATAGAAAAGGCCTTAGTTAAGATAGAAGAGCTAAGGAATTTATATAAGGAGATATAAAGATCTATTAAGAGCTTAAATAGTAAGTTAAAGGAATAGGTTAATAATAAAAGAAAGAATATTCCTTAGCTAAAAGAGAGAGATAAAGTATACCTCCTAATAAAAAATATAAGAATAACGAGACTAAGTAAGAAACTAGATTATATTAAGGTTAGACTATTATTAATTAAACGGGTAAAAGGACCTATTAACTATAAACTCTAACTACTATCTAATACGAAAGTATATCTAGTATTCTACGTCTTACTCTTAGAGCTAGTAGATCTAAATATACTATTATAAGAGATATTCTATTATAATATTAAAGAAGGAATAGAGTATAAGGTTAAGAGGATCCTAGATAGAAGAAATTAGTTCTATCTAGTTAAATAGAAAGAGTATAACGAAACGAAGAATATCTAGAAACCTCTTAGAAACCTTGCGAGGAACTATAGAGAATATCTATAATAGTTCTATTAGAGATAAAAGGGGACTAATCGAAGCTCTTAGGGACTTCTAGCCCGCCGGGGAGATCGAATTACTTAGACGAGACGTTGAATATTAGATTACTAGAAGAAGTAGAAGTAATACGCTAGTCCTCCTCTAACTCCTTAATATTCTATAGCTTATATTCGATAATTAGCTTCTTTTTATTTTCTACCGCTTTGAATTATTTCTATAGATAGCTTACTTTTACTAGAGTATTAGATAACTCCTACTATATTTCGTTACGTCGCTTTTTAATACGATATATTTCAAAGGGTAATACTATAAGGTTATATTTCCTACTACTAGCAATATAGTTAGAATATCTATTAGAGTTATCGCCTACTAGGTATTATTTGCCGCTGGTAATATATCGGGAATATAGTCTTATTACGACTTTAGATAGCTTACTAGCTAGCTCCGTTCGGCGGACGGACGGTTTACTTAAATATTTAGTATAGTAGGATAGTATCAAGGATAGATAGTTTCTCGAGACGAGAAATCTAGAAGAGGGAGCTAATATTAAGACCCTAAGCTATAACTAGAGATACGTCTATAGGCGTAGCGCCTATTATAGTATAAGTCGGACTAGATAATACTCGACTCGGACAAGACCCTAAGGGCTTAGTATACTAAATGATAAGCGTAACGAGCGTAGTATAATCAAAGCGATCATAAAAGATAAGTATAATAAACGCAGTACGATTAAAGCGATCGTGAAGTACTTGGCGGACTTTCGTATATATATATATATAGTATTTACTTACTACTTGAAGTATTATACTCAACTTACTATTTAATTGTTTACTATATACGATAGATCTCTTAGGCTAGATACTAAATATATATTATCTAATTATATACTAGACCCGCTTAGCATCACTTGAAGCCTACTTTACCTCTTGTGTAGTTATACCTCCATCCCTATTGAGAATCAATTAAGAATCTACCGGTACGCACGGATTAGGTTCGTAATACTATAGCCGGCGGGGGAAGGACTTCTCCTCTTTCTAGGGCCTCGATCTAAGCTAGCGTCTCCTAGAGTTCTTGCTACTTCTATAATTCTTCTAGATAGTATCTCGTCTATATAGTAATCTCTAGATCTAGAGCGGTATACTCGAGGGTCTCGATTTGGGCTAGAATAGTATCTAATTCGTGTTACTTAATGAGCTCGATTCGGCGGCGTCGAGTCTACGCTAGACGCTTATCTAGAGTAGAGACTAAATCATTACTTCCGAGGTATAGCCCTTGTCTCTAGGCGATTATAGGGGGTTTCTACTACCTTCGCTAACTATCTGTTAATATTATCTATCTCTACTACCTTCCAAGGTACTAGACGTTTCGCCTCCGTTCTAGCTGCGAGTTATACGCGTTTACTTTAGTATATTTATTCTAGATTACTATCCTTTATAAAGAAGGAGAATTATAATTATAATAGGAATCTATAGTAATATAAAATATAGTATAGTAGGTTTTATACTAAGACTAATTCTTAAAGAGTCTATAAAAGAGGGGGCGAAACCCCCCTATTAAACAATAGATATATAGGGCTCGTAGTGCTAACGCACGCCAAGCGTACGGTAATCGCGAGCTAACCAAGACTTTGCCAAGTATTCTATTATAATAAGATAGTATCTAGCAAGATTATAACGTAGATAAAGCCTTGTAATATAAAGTTTTGCGGCCTTTTAATAGCTTAAGATTTACTAACTTCGTGTAATACTAACTATCATGTTGGAAGGGTCTGTCTTGTTAGTGAAGTTGTTCCGATGTCTCCTAGTGCGCGGAGCGCCGGAGTAGGTCGGGATGATGTTCGACCGACTTGGCAGACGTCAGGAGCTAGGCTCTCAGTGGTACGCAAGCTGCCTGATAGCGGTTGTGTATTACCCGCAGAGAGAACCTTAAGGAGCGGTCTGCCCACTTCTTTCCTAAGGATCCTTAGTGATTAGTTTCTAATATAGAACCATCTATACTGTACCAGTAATATGACCACTTCACGTCTTTGAATACCTTTGTATATAGCAGCGTAACGCTAGCGAAGAGCTGAGCCGCAGTCCGACATCGTAGCGCCAGCGGGACGCAGATCCTAGGGTGCAGCAACGGTCCACTAGCGAGGAGCCTAGTTCACGGAGCGATAACGGCCCGCTGACGGGGAGCATACCTTATAGTTCTAATCACTCTAACCTTTGAGGCCAAAGGCCCGGAGTAGGATATCATGGCAAGATAACCGCGCCTTTCAGAAATGGGGACTCCGCGCTCCGATGACGCGCTGACAGCGGAGTCCTCAGACTCGACCCTTTTATCTTCGGCACTCCAGCAGAGGATTACCTAACTTGAGGCAGAAAACCAACGCTTATTGGAAGAAAAACGCGTCCAAGAGTTAGAAGCTCGGAACGCGGAGCTTCGACTAGGAGCTGAAGCCGATATAGAAGACTTTGATGGGCTTAGCGATAGCGAGGCGCCATCGGTCTTACTAGCAGTAAAGACGATACGCCCTGAAAAGATACGATTCTACCACGGGAGCAGCGAAGGAGAGCATCTATACTGGTTCGCTGACGTCGAAATCAAATTCCTCCTAAGTCCTGAATATTTCACTACCGATAGGGCGAAAATTCTCTACTGCATATAGTCCCTAGAAGGAGATGCAGTGACCTAGTGGCGCCAACACTTTCGGAAGGAACAGCTAGACGATTACTCTTTTAAGAACTTTTCTCAGTTTCTCTTAGATTTAGTAGTAGACCTAGTGAATCGCCGACTGCTTGCCTACGAGCGCTTGAATAGCGCCAAGTAACAGCAGGGACAGAAGGTTTCTGTCTTTAAAGCTTATCTGGAAGAACTAGAAAGCTATATTACCCCCCTATCGGAAGAGTTCCGGGTGAATAGCTTTTTAACCAAACTCCGCCCTGAGTTGAAGTCTAAAATCCTAAGCACCGGCAGCGTCCCGACGACGCGTGACGGTCTCTTAGCACTTGCGATTATATAAGAAAAGAACCTTGAGCGTTATCCATCAACGCCTAGGTCCAGTAGTAAGGGTAGGCCTTTAGAAGAACGGGTGTCTAGTGCTCCGACTGAGTCCGCTGGCGGAGAGCCAGCGGGACGTCAGCGAGGTGGCAAGAAGAGACGAGATTCCAAGTCTCATCCAGTACCTAAGGCTGACCCTGACCACCGTAATGATAGTTATTATCATTGCGGTGAGACGGGGTATTGGAAGCCAGAATATCCCTATAGGGATGATCCAAGCTTTACTCCTGCCAATTCGGTGTAGTCAGAGAAAGATAGCACCCCGCCGCTATCGAGTACGCGGGGAAAGACCGACGAATAGAAGCTTTGGAACCTCTTTACCTTAAGGGATAAGTGATCCTCCCAGGTAGTCGACAGCCCTTTAAGGGGCTGGTTGACCCTGGGGCAACGATTAGCTTGGTCTCTCAGCGGTTCGTGGTGCAATATGATTGCAGCCAGAGCGCGCTGTCTTGCCGACGCCGGTATAACCGAGCAGGCAAGGCACTTTTTGTTATGGGGCGTTTTAGTTAAGCTATATAGCCACTGATAACTGGGGGCAAGAAAAGGAATATAGTTCCTTGTTCTATACTGTAGACCAGGAGGGTCCCGACTTGATAATCGGGATGCTAGCGCTTCATAAGTCAGGTATCATAATCGATACGCTGGCGCGCCAATGGCGGTACCAAATAAATCCTAGGCTGATATAGCTGGATAGACCGACCAAATTTGGCAAAGTTTTGCAACAGGAACAGAAAGTGTTCGCTGTGGTTTACGCTGGCGCCGCAATGGCGGAGCGACCTCGGACTAACGAGTTCGATATAACCCTTCCTCCTGAATTACGGGAGTATGAAGATGTCTTCTCAAGTGAGAAAGCAGGGATCTTGCCTGAATAAAAGCAGGGAGACTACGCTATTGAGTTAGACGGTAGGGAGCCACCTTATGGTCCTATCTATAATCTGTCAAGAACGGAGCTGACGGAGCTTTGGCGGTACCTTGACGATGCGCTGGGAAAGAAGTGGATTCGCTACTCCGTTTCGCCGGCAGGAGTACCTATACTTTTCGTACCGAAGAAGGATGGGGGGCTACGTCTTTGCGTGGATTATCGAGGGTTGAATGCGGTGACGATCAAGAATCGGCACCTATTACCCCTAATCACGGAGACGCTGGACCGCTTAAGCGGTGCCAAAATCTTCTCGAAGTTAGACCTCAAGGATGCGTATCACTGTATCCGAATTCAGCGTGGCGATGAATGGAAGACAGCGTTCCGCACGCGTTACGGTCACTTTGAATATCTTATCATGCCATTTGGGTTAGCAAATGCCCCTGCCACTTTTCAAGCGTACATCAATCGGACCTTTGTAGGCCTGGTCGATATGACGTGTGTGGTATATTTGGATGACATCTTGGTCTTTGCGGGATACGGTTATAACCCCGAAATTCATTGGGAAGCCGGGGACGGTTCCCTAAGGGGGGAGATACCATCAGCAAAGGAACGGGTGGAGCGGTTGCAGCACTATCGTAAAACGATTGAGGAGCATGCGGGACACGGAAGGAAGAGTGGGAGAAAGTCATCTTGATTCTTTTGAATGGCGAGCGCCCAACGCTAAACGCCAGAATGCCAAAAGGAAAAAGTAAGAACACAATCTAAGAGGACCGAGCCTGGAAAGTTAGTATAAGGAGCAGTGGCGGAGCGATACCGCTTACCCTCTTCGCTGCTTTTGCAGCTCTCCTCCTCTCTCTTCTCTTCTCCCTCCTCGCCGCCCTCCTCTCCTCTATCCTCCTCTCCCCCCGCTCCTCCAACGCGGTACCCCGAACGACCTCGCTCCGAGGTTGGCTTGCAGGCAGCTGCATAACTTAGCATATAGCGGTAGTATGCGGTGCGCTGGAGCCACCTCCTCTTCTTCCTCCACCTCCTCTTCGTCATCCTCCCCACTTTCCTTAAACCCCTCTTCCTCCTCTTCCTCCCCTTCCTCCTCTTCTTCCTCGTCGCTCTCCTCCTCCGCTGCGCTCGCCTCCGCGCTTGCAACGCGCAGCCCTTCCACCTCATCCTGGAAAAAATCAGTTGGCATGCGCGTGGGGTACAAGGCGCATAAGCGGAGTTGAGGACAGCGGTATGATGGAAGGATAGAGAAGGAAAGAATAGAATATAACTTGCCTCCTGTGGCGAGTTAGCGGAGTTAACTTGCAGATTCGGATGTCTTACTAACACCCGCACCCTCCCTTCCAGGTCGGCCACCTGCCGAGCCGACCGATTGCCCGACGTGGCGGGGGTCATGCCGTGGTCCTTGCGCCACTGAGTGACCTGCCGAAGCAGGTCCCCAATGCGCTGGACTAACGGGCGTGACACGCCCGCCGCCGCCACACCACCGGCCGACTCGGCGGAGAGCGCCCGGGCCTCTGCCCCAAACTCTGGTGGTATCTTTGACGTCAGCGGAACGCAGGTGGAACGTTAAGTGATACCCATACCATGACACAACGGTTCACTCCATATCGTGCCCCCTTGCACCGAGTGCAAGGAGGTGCCAGCCCACGGTGACACTGGACTTGTGCCCGAAGGCACGGCCTATATGGGAGGTCCGCCACTGCGAATGTCAGCGGCGCCCCGACAACGGAGCTTTTGCGCATTGAACCATACTCACTTCTACTGCTGTGGCTGCTGCTGCTTCTATTGTTGTTGACTGTCAAAACATTAATGTCATTTCACGACGACTCCGCGATGACTCTCCTTACTCGGGAATCGAGAATGGTTGGTACTATAAGCGGTGTTGTAAAAGAAGGAAGTGAAAGGGGAATCCGCAGGGTTTTAATATGGCGACAGCGGTCAGCCAGTATTCCACGAGATTCACTTCAAAACAAATTCACCTCGCAATCTCGTCATTTCGATAGCAGACATGCTCGCGTCATCTCGGAGCTTGTGTGAAGTAGGGACTCTTTCCCCTCCTTTTTCCCATTGGGTTTTGGAAGGGTTTTAATGAGCTCTACCTAGTAACTATCTAGCCTCTCTGCTATGTGCGCGCCGCGAAGGCGCGCCGCTGCAGCTTTGCACTGGAGGGCCAGTGCTTAAGGGGGGAGATAATTGTAATACCAACTATCATGTTGGAAGGGTCTGTCTTGTTAGTAAAGTTGTTCCGATGTCTCCTAGTGCGCGGAGCGCCGGAGTAGGTCGGGATGATGTTCGACCGACTTGGCAGACGTCAGGAGCTAGGCTCTCAGTGGTGCGCAAGCTGCCTGATAGCGGTTGTGTGTTACCCGCAGAGAGAACCTTAAGGAGCGGTCTGCCCACTTCTTTCCTGAGGATCCTTAGTGATTAGTTTCTAATACAGAACCATCTATACTGTGCCAGTAATATGACCACTTCACGTCTTTGAATACCTTTGTATGCAGCAGCGTAACGCCAGCGAAGAGCTGAGCCGCAGTCCGACATCGTCGCGCCAGCGGGACGCAGATCCTAGGGTGCAGCAACGGTCCGCCAGCGAGGAGCCTAGTTCACGGAGCGATAACGGCCCGCTGACGGGGAGCATACCTTACACTTCGGCTCTCTTTAGGATAGCTACCGTAGATTAGAACTAGGATAAAGCTAGAATAAGGTCGCGATTTAAACGATCTTCTTTTATAGTCTCTTTCAACTTATATACGGTATTATAGAAGATAGTCGAGTATAGAAAGCGAGATTAGAGGTATAAGCTAGGTAACTCACGCTGCTTCTAAGTTACGCTTAAATTATCTCCTTAGATAAGTATAAATAATTACCCGTTTTGATAGTCTTTAAAGAGATACTACGATCTTCGCCCGTTATTTACTTCCCTTGTTTCGGATTATTATTAGAACTAGTAGGCTATTATATATCTTTATATAGATGTGTAAAGCTATTATAAGGGGTTACAGCCGACTTTGATTGCGATTCGTTACTACCGTAGATTTCAAAACCATTGGCGCGAGAAAATCAGAATTTTGGGGGCGCTCCGAGGGTAGGGAAGGCGGGCGAAATGGGCCAAAGTTTTGGAAAACCAGCTATATAGTAACAACCAACGCTGTTTCGGGGGCCTAGTAAACGGGGAATTAAAGCGCCTATCTAGCTCTAAAGGCTATAAGCTTCGTATATCTATTGCAGCGTTAGAGGGCTATCGTAAAGCAGGGTCATTCTTGAGCTCTCGCTCTTTGAAATTTTTTACGAATTCGCGTTAAAACCCGAGCAAATTCGCTGAATTTCATAAAAACCAGCTGTACAGCGACGACTAACGCTGCTCTAGGGGCCTAGTAAACGGGGAATTAACGGCTTCGTCTAGCTCTATTAGGCTATTAACTTTATATATATAGTACGGCGCTAGATAGCCATCGCAAAGCAAGGCAAATTCAAATTTCCGCTGTTCGAATTTTTTCTATTGATCCGCGCTAGTATAGGGCTGAAAGGTAAACAAAAAAATCTGATTTTTAAACCTATTTGCGATGGCTGTCCAGAGCCGTACTATATATATAAAGTTAATAGCCTAATAGAGCTGGACGAGCCCGTTAATCTCCTGTTTACTATAACTTCTACGCAGCGTTAGTTATTGATATACTATAGATTTTAGAGCTATTGGCGCCGAGCAGTTAGAAAATCAGAATTTGAGGGGGATTCTAGGGGTAGGGAAGGCGCGCGAGATAGGCCAAATTTTTAGAAAACCAGCTGTACAGCGATAACTAACGCTACGTAGAAGTTACGGTAAACGGGTAATTAATAGGCTCGTCCAGCTCTATTATACTATCAGCTTTTTATATATAGTACGGCGCTGGACAGCCATCGCAAATAGGGTTAAAAGTTAGATTTTTTTTGTTTACTTTTCAGCCCTAACTGGCGCGAATCAACAAAAAAAATTTAAAAATCGTAGAATCGCCTTTGCGATGGCTATCTAACGCTGCGTTAGATATACAAAGTTTATGGCCTTATAGAGCTGGATAGGCGCTTTAATTCCCCGTTTACTAGGCCCCCGGAACAGCGTTGGTTGTTACTATATAGCTGGTTTTCCAAAACTTTGGCCCATTTCGCCCGCCTTCCCTACCCCCGGAGCGCCCCCCAAAATTCTGATTTTCTCGCGCCAATGGTTTTGAAATCTACGGTATTACTATTATTGGAGCTCCTATAGAAACAAGAAGACTGTAATTTTGACTTCTATTACAACCAGGGTCCAGGGGTATAAGATATACCGTGGACCGCGAACGATCGGGTATGGATGATGCTCGTCCGATAACGTTCGCGAGCATAATGCTCGTTCGATAACGTTCGCGAGTATGATACTCGTTCGACAACGTTCGCGAGTATGATGCTCGTTGCTGCTCGCTCACCGAGTGTGTCGAGCAAACAGGCTTGGCATGGGTTTCCTATGTCTATATATGTAGAGCACTGCTCATCACTTGGAGCATCGTGCTTAACTTGCTTTGTACTCGCAAGCGATAGATCTCATGCTAGGCACTGAACATATCTTATTATATACCAGACCAGTCTAGCGATACTTGAAGCCTGCTTCACCTCTTGTATACTGCACCCCTATCCCCATTGAGAATAATCCCATATACCGCACCGGTACGCACGGTTCGTAACATGTGGTAGCCTCGCTGTGCCCACGTGCCACCCCTCCGTTGCCGTCTTTGCTGGGTTCCCTTGGTCGACCTAAGTTTAGATAAGTCCATAAGGTCAGCGGTACTAGGTAGAGGGCGTTAAGAATGTGGACTGGAATCCTGCAAATTCAAGACATGTCAACCGCTTGAGTAATGTATAAGCCGAAGAAGATATTACAAAGTACACTACAGCTATCATACACTGCCGTCCCTGCCGGTATATGACGTCGAGACCGATCCATAACGCGAAAAGGACGAAGATACCTATAAAGATGGCGGAGAGAATTGTGAGGGAAAGCAAAGCGGCGGTGTGTATGCGGGCGTGGTATCCATCCTTTGAGTGTGCTCGTGAGAAAGGCTGTGAAACGCGTCAAGGAAAGAGTCGAGAAGGCAAGGGATCGGCAATAGTTTTTCTTGTAATATGTCGAGATATCGTCGGTCAGTACAGGCTCATGAAACGCAATATCCTTGAGAGCATTAGCGGCACTAGAGCACCAATTGTCTCATCAATTAAGGAGCTCTTCTATGAACAGGTCGCCGACAAATCGGACATGTTTCTTGTCTTTCAAACCAGCTCTTCAAGCATCCAAGATGCAATGTATGCCCACACGGTAATATTTTCGGCCGAGAACTTTCGCGCGTGGGTTTGATTGCACGCCTTTTCGAGCTTAATCTTTCTTCAACCTGAACTGGTCCCTCTCGTGACGCGTCAGTCTGCTGCCACGCGGACATTTCTTCTCGACAGATAGCGCAGAAACGCTCTCTGGTGACTTCTTCAGCTGTCGAGTCCGAACATCGATCGTTGATATACTCAATAGCCCGTTGGTAATGGAGAAGGTCCCGGACACGCTTCGCGAAAGAACGCCCTGTGAGGAAGGTATCGTGGATGATCTGAATAGGCACGCCGGAGGTGGAAAGGTGAATGTACAGGTAGAGGAGATATCCAAGCATTTTGATAAAATCTGAACCCAAGAAAACAGATTAGCATTTCAATTTACGCCCATTTGGGGCAGAGGTTTAAGTGGTGAGAATGATTGCCGTGAACGTCAGCGCCTTCGGGAGCCCCATTCTATCGTTATATATCGCAAACGTTCGGCTTCAGCTTACCAGTTGTCAAACTCAGTGAAGTCATCCATCGGTACTTCTCATCCCAGGTCAAGATCCCTACCTCCTGAGGTCGACGCTCAATGATAAAGGTCGCGGCGACCGAAAACGCAAAGTGGATTGCAGTCGATACTGATGATATCGTCATGACACTAAAGTCAAGTGCGCCCAGAAGCATCATGCTTGGCCCGGTCGTCAGCTGGATAGCTCTCACAGCATATATGACCATAAAGACATCGAACGACACTGATAAGAGTAACGCGATTGAAAAGCGCACACAGCGGAACTTCGAAGTGAGAAAAGGCTGCTGTTCGTGTGTTTCTAGCCTCCCTTCCCCCATCCAGGTCCATACCTTCCCTGCTAAAATTCCTACGAACATTAGCATGAAGCATCCATCAATCTCCAATCTTAGGATGACTGTCGCCAGGATTGTCTCGATAGTCTTAATGATGAATCTTTCGTAAAGCTCTTCAATCTCGAGGAACCCGAGAGGGCCATACAGAAGATACTGCAACCCGCAAATAACGAGTGAAGCGTAGAGGAGGAGGACGTTTAGAAGGATCTACATCTAGTCAGTAGCCACGCCTAAAGATAGACATGGAATAGAACGTGGAGACCATAAGACCGCCATTACTCTGAGAGAGAGAGATGTATGTTGCGTAGAGGTTGGCACGATGGTGAATTGCTAGTAAGTTTAGACCGGCAGCCACTGCTGAGGAGACCTACTTGCTCAAATAACTTTCGTCAGGCTTTGCGACAGACGTTTTTTCGGAATTCTTACGCATCGCCGGAATATTAAAATTGCATTCCAAACTATGTGGGGCAGACATACAGTAGCGTATAGCGCGAATCTCATCTTGAAGAAGGAATCAAATATGATTGCTTTCAATAGATATACATCTTTTGGGTTCTCAGAAGGATGCCGGTGAGGACTTGTCTGTATGCTTGGGGGCCTCGGGGGCATGGGCAGTACTTCGTACGGTACTCTAGTTCTGCAGCTCGAGCGATTTTCGCGTGTTTTAGACTATTTTCAAAGATTCGGTGATGTGACCAGTTCCAAGTGTGCGGAATGCCAAGCTGATGCGACATGACGTAAAGAGCCTAAGGACGCACAAATCACTCAAGCCTGGAAAGTGCCGTTAAGTAGTAGTAGCAGTAGCTCAGCCATTACATCCGTATTCTTATGATGTGGTGTGAGCTCTTTGTGCGCATTTTAGCGCGCTGGGTTTCGCAAATCGGGACGAGGCTTGGCATGTGGTGTAGTGGCAGCTGCCTACCCTAGAAATAATTTTGATAAAGTATCTTCCCAGTTATCACTGTTTTACGGAGTATGCAAAATATTCTCTCAACCTTGACACTCACCACACCGATCATGGCTATACCCAAGGAGAATCTTCATCAGCTTTTCACCACATTCTTGATACCAAACCTCCATTGTCCCTCATGTGTTTCCGCAATACAGACTGCGCTCAAGTTACTTCACCCCAAACCGCTCGCCATATCCCCTTCGATCGTCTCTCGCTCTATCACCGTCACTCACAACGTTGCCCTCTCAGCAGCAGACATCTCCAAGGCACTCGAGGACGCCGGCTTTGAAGTCTATGACATCTTTCAGGATTCTTTACCGGATAAGGGTATAGACCACGTCGCATTGGAAGAGAGATTTAGCGCTGTCTGGACGCGACGGTTTCAATTAGCCGTAGAAAAATGGAGTCGAATGGGGCGAAGACCTGAGCAGGAAGATAGCAGAGCGAGGATGCGACACATCGAAAACTGTGAAGAATGCCAAGCTGAGGCGACAAAGGAGAAAGAGGCCGACGTACTCACGTTGGGTGGCCTGCACACGGACGAGAAGCTAGGCTTGAAGGAACAAAGAGAGATTGAGCTGAACAACGCAACGAGCAAGCCTACCGATGTCGAAGACAACTCTTCAAGCAACCCATTCGTGGTTATCGACTCTCTTTCCAACCGAGGCGTCTTCCAAGCTTCATTCCTGATTGAGGGTATGACCTGCAGCTCTTGTGTCGGCAATATTACCAGTGCTCTCAATGAGAGACCTTGGGTGCGCTCAGCCGATATTGCTCTCCTCACAAACAGTGCTTCAGTGAATTTTGAGGGGAAAGAGCATTTGGACGATATCATCACGACCATCGATGATGCTGGCTATTCTGCGACCGTGGAACAGGTGGAGGAAATCACACCCAGAGGGAAAAGCCGTTCTCCAGATTCTAGCAACGCCTGGAAGGCGTCTTACGCAATCGGTGGGATGACCTGCAGCTCCTGTGTTGGAAACATCACGACGGCGCTGCAACAGCAAGACTGGATCACCAGCGCTGATGTCAACCTCATCTCCAACAGTGCAACGGTAGTCTTCAACGGCAAAGACAACCTCGCACAGATCCGAGAAACAATTGAAGATGTAGGGTATACCGCTACCTTGGATAGTGTAGTCAACGTGGGGCAGATTGTCGTCGAGGATGCCCAAAGAAAGATCTCCATTCGGGTTGACGGAATGTACTGCAGCCACTGCCCTTCTCGCATTGTGGGTGCGTTGGACCAAGAATATGGCGAGAAAGTGAAAATTGAGAAGGTATTGACCACGGACGACCCAATAATGAGAATTGAGTATCTACCTAGTGCCCCTAGCTTCACCATTCGCCACATCATCGCTTCCATATCAGCGGTCGATAAGGCTTTCAGGCCGTCAATTGACCATCCTCCGACATTGGAAGAACGTGCTCGCCAAATGCAAATCCGGGAGCGACGCCACGTTCTTTTCCGTCTCGCTCTTTCCATTACTGCGGCCATCCCGACGTTCATCATTGGGATTGTCCTCATGAACCTTGTCTCATCAACCAATTCAAACCGTCAATACATCTCGAACCTAATATGGGCTGGTCGAGTGAGTCGAGCCGAATGGGCCATGTTTCTGACAGCCACTCCTGTCTATTTCTTTGCGGCAGACGCTTTTCACAGGCCCGCCATAAAGGAATTACGAGCCTTATGGAGACCAGGCAGTACCACACCGATAGCCCGGCGATTCTATCGATTTGGCAGTATGAACATGCTGATGTCTTTGGGAACTACTATTGCATACTTCTCTTCCGTCGCCGAATTAGCGATAAGCGCCTCCCAGTCTCCAGATATTATGTCTACAGCAACCAGTTCTTCCTATTTTGATTCTGTGGTATTCTTGACCATGTTCCTACTATTTGGTAGATTTCTCGAAGCATATAGTAAAGCTAAAACGGGCGACGCGGTCACTTTGCTGGGGAAGTTAAGGCCAACCGAAGCAATGCTCATACGCCCGAGTACGGATGATGTGGTCGAAAATGGCAATGGATCTTCTGATGCTTCGTCTAACCTTGTCCCTGTTGATCTCCTGGATTTCGGTGATGAGGTGAAGGTCTTGTATGGTGGTTCGCCACCATCTGATGGAGTAATCGCTAGCGGAGATTCCACATTCGATGAGTCAAGCCTGACCGGCGAGTCAAGACTTGTGCCGAAGTCAATCGGTGATGAGGTATTCTCTGGCACCATCAACAAGGGCAAACCAGTCTCAGTTCGAATATCCAGTGTTTCCGGAACCTCGATATTGGACCAGATTGTAAAGGTCGTACGTGAAGGACAGACAAGACGTGCGCCTATTGAACGCGTAGCAGATGTGATCACAAGCCATTTCGTCCCTCTCGTGGTCCTATTTGACGTATCAACATGGATAATTTGGTTGTCGCTTGGGCTTTCTGGGTCGTTGCCAAAGGACTACCTCAACATTTCTACAGGGGGCTGGCCGCTTTGGTCACTACAGTTTGCCATCGCTGTATTCGTCATAGCCTGCCCCTGTGGCATCGGTCTTGCAGCACCAACGGCTCTTTTCGTAGGTGGTGGGTTGGCCGCTCACCATGGCATCCTTGCCAAAGGCGGGGGGGAGGCCTTTCAAGAAGCCAGCAGCATGGACTGTATCGTGTTTGACAAAACAGGCACATTGACTGAGGGTGGCGAGCCAGCTATCACAGATCATGCATTCTTGGCCCAAGATGACGAGCAACGACTGCTCAGCATCGTGAAGATCTTGGAAGCTAGCAGCAGCCACCCTGTGGCCAAAGCCATGGTCTCTTTTTGCAATTCTAGAGAACCCTATCGGATTGATGTCAGCCACGTCGAGGAGTTTCCCGGGAAAGGGATCAAAGGATCTGTTGCATCGAACACTGGCAATGGACATCTCGACCAAATACTCGTTGGCAACGAGGCTTTCATGGCTGATCACTCTGTTCCCATTTCCGAACACGTCATCAAGAAACTAGATGTCTGGAAAACGCAAGGCAACTCAATAGCCCTGCTTGCTGTCTGCACAAACTCTGATGATTCGACTACAACAGAAACAGATCCTTCAGATTATGGGACTTGGAGACTTGCGGCAATGTTCGCGGCTTCAGATCCACTTCGACCTGATGCAGCTGCTATAATCAGCGCGATCCATACCCGAGGCATACAAGTCTGGATGCTCTCTGGCGACAACTCAATCACAGCCCGCAGTATTGCTCAAATGGTTGGTATTCCTGGAGAAAATGTCATTGCCGGAGTACTGCCAGACGGAAAAGCAGAAAAAATCCAATACCTACAGAAATCTCTTGCTAGAAATCAAAAGTCCAGTTGGTTCCTTAGCGGCAAAACGCGGAGTACATCTCAGAGAGCAATCGTTGCTATGGTTGGTGACGGAATTAACGATTCTCCTGCCTTGACCATGGCAGACGTTGGCATTGCAATCGGATCTGGATCGGATGTAGCCATATCCTCCGCCGAGTTTGTTCTCGTCTCCTCAAACCTGGCCTCCTTGCTTACGCTCATCGACCTCAGTAAAACGATATTCCGGAGAGTCAAATTCAACTTTCTATGGGCTCTGATTTACAACCTCATTGCGTTGCCAATTGCTGCTGGTGTATTGTATCCCGTGAAAAGCCGGGGCGCTCACGTAAGACTGGATCCTGTCTGGGCCAGTCTAGCTATGGCTTTGAGCAGTGTGAGCGTTGTATGCAGTAGTCTGCTGCTGAAAAGCACATTGCCGTTGGTGGGATTCAAGGCCAAAGATGAGCGTTCGAAAGAGGAGTGATATGGTAGTGTGGCAAATAGTGTTAGTTCGATCAGTTGTAGCCGAGAATGGACAGAACCGCTTTGAGAAAATGCTAGTACAAATCGATTAGAATAATATTATTAATATCCTAGTCTCTATCCTTCAAGATTCAAAGAGAAGAGTATCGTAGCTTTAGCTTCTGGCCAATCAACGAACAGCTCTCGTCATTTTTGTATACCGTATTACATAAGCGGTACAGACAGCACTGCCGGTACCGCTGAGGGTCTTGTGCGTACTTTAGCTTCACTAGTCTTAGTCCAGAAATGGAATAGATCAGCTTCGCAAGTCGCGTCAAATACCAAAGCTCATGCTTGGCCGTTGCAATTCTAAAACACGCGAAAATAACTCACATTAGGTATCCCCCCTGCTGTCAAACTGGGAGACATGAAAATAGATACCACCACTCTTCATCTTCTTACCACCACCAACTCATAAACTAAAACGCAAAATCGACCATGGCCTCATCTTTGTTCATCTTCGCAATACTGTTGCTGGTCACGAGCAAACTTTCTAAAGCAGCTTTGCGTACTTACAATTTTACTCTCCATAGCGGCACGAAAGCTCCCGGTAAGTGCACATTCTGTTGCGTGTTCCAGCATCCGATCGACCATCAAAATCCTGGCCATTGGGGAAGGACGATTGCTAACAACCTGTAGACGGCTTTTCCCGAGAAGTGTACCTCATCAACGGTCAACAGCCTGGCCCTTCGATAGAAATCTACGAAGGAGACGATCTTGAGGTATTCGTGAAGAATGACTTATCTGTGGAGAGCACGATCCACTGGCACAGTAAGCAACCCGATGTTTTGTCTTCATAGAGATATCCTTTCCTAAAACATTGCTTTATCGATCAAGACGTTAATGCTGACCACTTAATACTAGGCCTTCTTCAACGTGGAACACCCGAGATGGATGGAGTCCCCGGGGTAACACAGGTTAGCTATTATATGCACTGCTAAGTCAAATACAGGCCATCTGATATAGACTAGTATCCCATCGCTCCCGGGGGCAACTTTACCTACAAATTCTCTGTTGGCAGCGAATATGGCTTCTACTGGTATCATTCCCACTTTCGAGCCTACTACGACGATGCAATTCGAGGTCCATTAATGATACACCCATTACCTACGCGTCCTCGGCCTTTCGAAAAACTTGCGGAAAATAGCGATGATCTTGCGAAGCTCCTCGAAGCCGAATTTAACGCCCCTCCTATCCTTCTGAACGATTGGACTCACGATCTTTCGGACACGATCTACTCGCGGTACTTCAAAACGGGTGCGTTCCCGAATTGCGTCGATAGTCTTCTGGCGAATGGATTTGGACGAGTTGAATGTCTTCCTGACTACATCCTTAAAGCGGGAACAGGTCTAGGACTCGATTCTTCATCTTCCGCAGGCAGCGGATCGTCTAAGATATCTCCTGACGGCTCTTCAATAAGCATGACGGGAATGAATAAAAGAATGGATATGGGCGGATCAAGTATATCCGCTGATACAACGATAAAAGGGATGTCGACGACGGAGGCTCCAATGCAGATGACCTCGACCTCACCCATAATATCGAGTATGACTCCGATATCGAGCTTGGCATCAATGTCCAGCACACAAGGAATGGGCTCACTGAATGCACGCGGCTGCACTCCACCAATGATGTTCAGACCAGGCTACAATACCAGCTCACTTCCTCCAGAAACGTGCGCGAACACAACGTCGTCCTTATTGACAATTCCGGCGATTTCCACGCAAGGATGGCTAGCCCTCAACTTCGTCAACTCAGGCGCCGTTAGCAAACTGGCCATATCGCTCGATGCACACTCCATGTATATCTATGCTGCCGACGGTCTATATGTTACCCTACAAGAGGTCAAGGTCAGTTGCATACAAACCATTCAATAGTCGTGTCCAGGCCTAAACTAATACACCAAGGTCCTTTACCTATCTATTGGCCAACGCTATTCAGGCATGATCAAGTTGAACCAATCGCCTGGCGACTACTATCTTCGATTCTCCTCGTATCCAACAGGTGATATGCAGCAAGTCCTGGAAGGTCAAGCTATTGTATCTTACAATGTATGAGTTCCATCAAATATTGTCTCGGATTGTCGCTGACAGCTTAGATGAATTCCACAATGTCTAGACGTACGATCCAAGCACGGGACGACTCAGCTTCGATGTGGATGCTTAAGAATGGGTCGGCAATAATGAATGCATCGACCTTGGACACTGCTCTTCTGCATCCATTCCAAAGTAACTCGCCACCACCAGGAATAGCAGATATAACCAAAGCTTTCAATGTTAGCCAGACGAGTATTGTGACTTGGGTCATGAACCGCGACCCATACACTGAGGCTGTGACGCCGGTTCTCTATGGGAATTCGTCCGATGGATGGAACGCTAATACAACACTCCATTTACCTTCCAATTCAACGGTTGATATTATAATAGCAGTTGCGGACGATTCTCTAGATACGGTAGGTCCTTCTCATGGCAACTCGCCGCGCTTCTAGGGCCTTGATTGCTAACGTTTTCCAGATGGGCCACCCTATCCATCTCCACGGCCACAAGTTCTGGGTTCTAGGCTCTGGAAGCGGACAATACCCATATTCTTCCGTGAACGCCGCTCCTTCATCTATGATCAATCTTCAGAACCCTCCGTATAGGGATACAACAGACCTGCCAATGTCCGGTTGGCTCGCTATTCGGTCAGTCTTGTGAACATGTTTTAGATTGACATCAAGCCTTCATTTGAAGTGTAGCTGACTCAAGAACAGGTACATTACGGATAATCCTGGCGCATGGCTGCTTCACTGCCACGTCCAATGGCATATCGTGGTAGGCATCTCTTCTTTTTATCAACACCACCTCCGCTCCAAATTTAATCGACTATTTGCTAATAGTACAACGTCTTCTTTAGAGCGGCATGGCGCTGGTACTCGTCGAGGGGGAAAATAAATTACCAAGCATACTTTGCGCTTCGAACATGACGTCTTCCTCCAAGAGTCCTCCATGAGTCCTCCATCTAGTGGCGTTGCAACGAGCAATACTTCAGGCCCGACCATTAAGTATGTATCCAGCACCGGGCTTGTCACTTGTATTGCAACGCTCTTGGCTGTGGTCTTCTAGGCGGATAAGGCTGCAAAGGAGAGTTGTTCGGTCGCAGGTTGAAGGAAGTAAAGAGGTTGGGAGTAGTGTACAACATGAAATGGAATATTACAAGTCTGTTAGGGGTTTCATGCATGGAGAGGATGATCAACAAGCGTTGCAAGGCAGGATGTAGAATCGTGGCAACTAGAGTGTATTATACCTATCGATCTAATGAACGTCATATTATACTCGCTATTTCCCTGACTTGAATGAAGACTCATTATGGTCGCTATTTCTTTGAAGAAGAATCTTCGTTCAGAGGCAGCCATGATCTACATCCCATCTTTCCAGAAACCTCATTGAGACGTGTACTGAACAATCATCCCCATCGCGCGATGATTGCCCACTTGGCAGTGATGAATCCACACACCGGGATTATCGACTGTCATAGTCAGGGACCTCGTTTGCGCCGGCAAGACAGAAATCTGGCCCAAAGGTCAGCTCGACGCCTAGTTGAGGCATGTAGGTTTCGCAAAAACTAACAATGTCAACCCTCTGTTGAGCCCACATCAGAGTATTCCCATGCCAATGCGGAGTATGACTGTTCTGGATATTACCGAGCGATTGCTCAGACACTGTTAGTTCTCATCCACCACGACCGGCGAATCAGACTCACCACATGCCAACGCGCATCACGACCGCTGGTCAAGTTCAGGCCATCTAAATTGCCAAAAAGACGCCCGTTGATGCTGTGTTTCATGTTACTCTGTTGAAAGGCAGGATCGACTCGATTCATTTGAAGCTCTCCCTTGGTAATGCTGGTTCTATTAAGAGTGTTCCCGTCAATATAGAAGGATTGGTTTTCATCAACGATCAAGAACAGAGTCAGCACCTCTTCGGTGAGATTTGACGATTTCGGAGTGGGGACATTGAGCGTGTGCTTCGCGAGTTCGCCAGGTCGATAGACTATTAAGGCCCCAACTAATCCGCTGTAGACATCTTGCATGCCAGAGACGTCGGAATGATACGTCCAAGCCAACGATGGTGGATCTAGGGGACCTGGGCCGGCGCGTTCTGCACACAGCTCACCTGTTATTACAATTCGAGTACTGAGAATGATTTACCATACCTGGAACTTCCCAAGTATACGTCCAAATTGCACCTGGTGGTACTGAATTGCCACCAAAATCCTGTTCGGGTCCGGACACTCCCTCATTGGCCTTTGAATAAAGGAGACCGTGAGGATGCATGGAATGGTTGTTCGAGGCCATGTTCTTGAAAGTCACCTTCATTGTATCGCCAACTTCAGCCCTGAGGATTGGTCCGATCATACCCATCCACTGTATCACAATCAGAAAAGGCTTCGAATGACATTGGGGATTTGCTGACTTGTGGGCGATCTGTCTGGCTTACGAAGGAATTGTCCGTAAACTCTCTGAACATTGCCTTCGTGTAGGTATGTCCGATGCGCTGACCGTTTGGTGCCGCAACTGCTGCGCCCTGGGGTGATTGGGCTATAGGGAGGCCATTGGTGATATCCACACCGCTTGGATTGACCGTCAATAGGAGTCATGGTCGCAGGCGAAAAGGGAGGACTTGACTCACGTTGGCAAATAGTCCCAATCCTCCTCCACCGCTCCAACATAGTAGGTCCGAACAACACTGCCGTTGGCCTTACTTGCTGCCACCACGGGTTCAAGAAGCCAGCTTAGTATGGCAAAAGCAGCCACAATGGGCAGAGATAACACGTGTTGCATCTTGCTCAAATCGTGAAATTGCAATCTTGGACAGGGCGGTAGGAAATACGAAATTGCAATCTCGAATAGTGTGATTTTAGCACAGAAGTTTTTGTATAGCTTTCGATGTCTTTATAAGACACAATGAAGGCAGTTACGAGCGCCAAGGCTGGAGCAACGCACAAATCGCTCACAGAGATGACCGAATATGGTTTCGTCATCACTTCTGAATCCGGAGTGATCCAGTGGCTGCGTAGTACGGAGCCGGCTAGCCGGTTGAGTGCTGTGGTCAAATCTGCTCTATTCTCAACAGAATTATAATAAATGCATGCTGACGTAGGCTATCCCTCTCCTGGCGAGGAGAATCGCAATACCCCCGGAATATATCCTCAACGCCTTAGCGGTACCCCGTCAGCTCTTGCGGTCTTCAGAGGAATGGATTTATTGTAGTAACGGCCATCCACGTAGAACGGGCACCTGCCTTGATATAAGTCTAATGAAGGGCACTGGGCAGAGCATTTCAGATGTCCAGCCCGTTCTTAGCATACGGTCTGCTTGGGACAGTAGCGTCTTCTGTTATTCTCATCCGCCACGCCTTCTACGAGACGTTCCTACAATGTCTTCTCGGGGAATTACCCGCATTATCCTACATCCATTGCGTACTCACCCTTTGGCTCCTCGACCGCCTCGCGCGCCTGTTCCGCATCCTATACTGCAATGCGTCCTGTCGTGGCACCACCAAAGTCACCATCGAAGCCCTCCCGAGCGACGCCGGCCTAGAAGCTTGCCGTGCCTCTTTCGAACTGTCCCGACCGTGGAAATACACCCCCGGCTGCCACGCCTACGTCTACCTTCCCTCCCTGTCTTTCTGGATGAGCCACCCCTTCTCCATCGCCTGGTCTACTTCGCGACCTACACTATGCCTCGCTTGCGAAGAGAAGCTCCACTCTTCGAAATTAGGTCTCGATGACCCAACTGCTGAGCGTAAGACGGTGACCAATTACCTGATCATAGCCAAACGCACAAGGATGAATGACTGCGAAGCTCTATGGCCGTGCTCGCGCTTCCCCGACCGGCGTAATAACAATATGGGGCCTAGTAGAAGGCCCTTACGGCGGTCTTGGATCCCTCCACTCCTACGGTACCGTCATTCTCTTCGCCGCCGGCGTAGGTATAACTCATCAAATCGGCCACGTGCGTGACCTTCAGGGTCACCGGAATGGAAAAATTGCCACCCAAAAAATATTCTGGCCTGGTCCGTCAAGAACATCGAAATCCTCGAATGGGTGCGCCCATGGATGGACGAGATCCTCCAGTGGCCTAACAGAAAGCAAGCCTTGAAAATCCTCCTCTTCGTCACGCGGCCGCGTAGCGCGAGGGAAACAGTCAGTAGGAGCGAGACAGTGCAGATATTTCCTGGACGTTGCAATCACCGGGTTTTACTGGAGAGAGAAGTGGAGAGGAGGGTTGGAGCGATTGTGGTGACAGTGTGTGGGCCAGGAGCGTTCGCGGATGATGTTCGGAGGGCTGTCAGGGGCGTTATCGAGGGAGGCACGGTCGACTTCGTTGAGGAGGCTTTTACTTGGTAGATTGGGTAGCACATAAGGGGCGAGGGGTTGCGTATAGCTTGGAGTGTCGTGGTAGAGTAAAACGCTGAGGGAAGGTTCATAGTTGCTTGTCTCGATATGTTCACATTCACATTCGCATGCCGTGAGATAGCATCGTGAAGGAGTCTAAGACATGCACTGGCTTCTATTTGACTATTGCATATTTCCCCAGAATTAACCTTCCTGAGCCAAAAGGCTCCTTGCAGTCGGCACATCCGGTAATCCACCTGCCACCTTTCTTCAATGAAACTCTCCTTGAAAATGAACACAATCCTTCATTCCCCAACCAATCCCCCTAATCCTCAACGTGGCGATCCGTCCGAGCCTGCCTCCATCAGATCGGCTTGGGCTCTCCGTCCGCTTCACCCGCCTTAATAATCTTGCCGGTCTTCTTGATTGTGGACAGGACTGTATCATAATCGAGGGTCTCCACGGCCGTGGCATCTGCGGCCTGATTTTCGAGCGAGATATTACACTCTTTGAGACCTGTAGCAAATCGAAATTGGCTCAGATCTAATAGCTACAATAAGGGAAACGTGTAGATTATTACGACTTACCATCAAGTTTCTTCAGCGCCCTCTCCACCGCTCCAGAGCATCCGCCACACGACATGACGACGTTGAACTTGTAGTGATGGTCGGCCATCTTATTGATATACCTCTTCCTCCCCACGAGGCAAATCTTCAGGAAAGAGAGGGAGCTGAGCGTCAGGTTGTCCCGAGCTCTGCAAAGACGTAGGACAATACTTAAGATGCTAAATGGCAGAAGATCGCAACGATAGAGTCGTTGCGGTGTGATTTATAAAGGGAAGACTTATCTCAAAGACGAAATTGTACGAACCGTAATACTTTAAAGAGGGGAATAAAGGAATTATATAGACCTAGCGAAGGTGCGGCATTTGTGCGTAACAAGAACGCGTCATTTGTGCGGCCCCCCAATACACGTGTTCCGTGATCCCGCAATTTCTTCTCCTTCCGCAGTTTGCTTCTGCTTCAATTACCTGTAATATGAACGCAGACGAACCGTCGTACAACCCGCCGCTGTTGTTGACCGTCATCTCTGCTACCTCCATCGGCATAGCAGTATTGGTTTCGTTATGGATCCTGCTTGACATCATTCAGCGGAAAGGGTGGAGGACCATGATGGGAGTAATGTAGGCTTCGTTCGGCAATACTCCAAGTGCAGGGGATCATCAAACTGACAAGTATTTGCTTTGATAGGATTCCAGTCTACGCCTTGAACGCACTCTATCTAGCTCCTATAACGTCGTGGACCTGTCTCAAGCACGGGCGACCGGCCAAAGGCCGAACTCACTACGAGCAAATCGATAGCGTGGTCGAGGAATATAGGTACCACGATCATGAAGACTATGGAACGGATGTGGAGAGCAGTCAACATGAAGGCTATACATCCGAACCAAATGAAGAGCTCCAGGATATTTCCCGACATAGCTCGATGTAGGAGGACGCGGGTGACCACCATATGTCCGGGCGCTCTCACATACAACACGATGCTGGCGTACGACCCATATTTGCAACCGTTACCATTGCTGTCTGTCACTGCGGCGCTGGCTGTTTGCTTGGCGACATTGTCGGAGAATGGTTCGTGTACGGGACTGGTCTTGAGATTCGAAATGTGAGTAGAGTTTTTGGCAGGTCAGTACATCTCCCTCATCTTCTGTCCCTTATGTCCATGGCTGTCACTGTATGAACTGTGATGGGGAATACCGATGGCTCAACTCTAATTTACGGTATAGATTACGTCCTTGCGCTCTTTTTTGGCATCTTCTCCCAATATTTCTCCATCGCTCCAATGACGGGCCAGTATGGCCTGACAATGTTGTGGCGGTCCGTAAAAGCCGACTTTCTCTCCCTAACATTCTTCGAAATCGGCCTGTTTTGGCTGGATGGCGATTTTTCAAGTTACAATTTTCGACGGGAAGTTGCCAATGGACACGGTTATTGGTGGATGATGCAGGTATATCTCAGCTCAACCCAAAGGACTCTATTGGGGAATATCTTCGCTAATAGGTCCGTAGATTGGAATGTTCTTGGGGCACTGGATAGCGTTTCCGATCAATTGGTAGTTGATCAAGACAGGGGTTAAGGAGCCATGCGCGTGATTTCGAGGGGCCATCATCTCAATATTGAAGTCCGAACCGGAAGCTTGGGAGGAATAGTAGAATAAGCAAATTCAGCTATTAGGGAAGATCTAGTAATTAGTAGTATAATATACCGGTGTATAATATATAACCGAGTATACAGATCGAAGCAATACTTTGTATACTGGCAATATAGTTACTTATTAATATTATACCCTAATAAAGAAATATATAGAAGATATATAGAAGTATATAACTATAGGGAATATCCTAAAGATAAACCTATTAAGTATACTATATATAGAGGGTCCTATAAAGTATAGGATAAGATATATATTAAAAAGAAGTTAGAAATAGAAAGGATAAAAGCAGCGAGATTTAATACCCTAGCTTTTTATAAAATTAGTAAAGCCTCGGTATAAACTGTAAATTAGATACCCGAATGGGAAGTAGTTAGTTACGCTAAAAATAATACCTCTAGAGAAGGACTAAGCGCTATAACCTAGGGTCGAGGAGGTGGCTTATCTATAAGAGAGGGTCTGTAGAGTACTAGACCAAGTCTAGAAGTAAAAATGTAATAGGAACCTGTAGCAATGTGAAATAACGTATAGTAGTAGGGTTTATACCAAGACTAATTCTCAAGGAATCTAAGAGTGAGGGGGGCAGAACCCCCTATTAAACAATGGGCGCATGGGACTCGTAGCGCTAACGCACGCCAAGCGTATGGTAATCGCGAGCCAACCAAGACTTTGCTAAGCCTTCCATTACAATTGCCTCCTCCCCCCAAGGGCTCGTCCTCGGGCCCTGTTTCCTCAAGTATACCATGTATGCCAATAGCAGGCGTTTCCAGAGCGGCATGCATGATTTCGTCATGCGGGAAGACTCGATAAAAACCTTCAAACCCCGGTGGGGAAACAAGGAAAAGAGTCTTCCACCACTTACAAGGCTTATAGCCTTACCACCCTTATCTCGTATGATTTAAGAGGGGAGAATTAGAATTGTAATAGGAACCTGTAGCAATGTGAAATAACGTATAGTAGTAGGGTTTATACCAAGACTAATTCTCAAGGAATCTAAGAGTGAGGGGGGCGGAACCCCCTATTAAACAATGGGCGCATGGGACTCGTAGCGCTAACGCACGCCAAGCGTATGGTAATCGCGAGCCAACCAAGACTTTGCTAAGCCTTCCATTACAAAAAACTACTCTAAACCTTTATCCGAGAGCGAATAGTAATAGTATAGTATTATAGCCCTCTGAGAGAATAGGAATAAGATCTTAGTTACTATTTAGAAACAAGAGTTCCTATAAGGAAGCTCTGGCTGAAAGGAACGGTAATATCAGAAGAAGCAAGACTATTGATTTAGGTAACAGTAAGAAAAGAAGAGGAGACGACTTAGAAGAAGACAATAATAGCCAAGAGGATATAGCTATAGAAATCGTTAACAGCCAACTTAGTTAATAGTAGAACAGACCGATTAGCTGACTATTCTATAATATAACAAGTAAGTGCCCGTAATCTTCACAGAAGATTACCGTAAAGACGGCTATATCTCGCTTATTTATACTCGATTTAGAAAATTTAAGCCTAATTAGAAAGCCCTCTATTTATAGTATATTTTATATATATAAAGCTAAGCCCTAACCCTAATATATTGAAAGTTATTAAGGGTTAAATATTTGAGTGCTCCGGAGGCACTTCGGGGGTGACTGCGGTGGTAGCTTCAGGGAACTCCGCAGGCAAAAACATGTTTTTTGAGCTTTCCTTAGCCAAATATTTACCGAATTTCAAAATTCAAATGGCGTTGGAAAGCGCATGCTTGGTTCCAAAACTCATGAAATTATCTCGATATTATATGACGTATGTGGCGTGGGGCATTGCTGCGAAGAAGTTACGGTGCGCATTCAACTTTTGATGTTCCAGGGTCCGGGGCGCCAAGCTCAATGCTTGGCATTTGCTACCGAGCTCTCGCGCTGCAAAACATGGCGAAAACGCATCTTTTGGTCATAACTATTGCGCAAATGGGCCGATTCTAAAAATTCTTGATGCGCAAGCAAGCTAATGATTGACTCCAAAACTTATGAAATCATCTCGATATCATATGTGTTGAATTATAAGCTTGTCTATAGCTTTATATAATGGCAACGGTTTTGGTATATATGAGGGCTGGCTACGTAGACAGCTCTAGGATGCAGAAATAATCTTTGAAGCTTTACATGGTTCGGATGGTTCCAGGATACACGTCACCATATCGCCATGTGCGAATAGGCAATCCGGTGCCATATCGCCATGTGTCGAATAGGCAATCCAGTGCCATACCGCCATGTGTCGAATAGGCAATCCAGCGCCATGTCGCCATGTGCGAATGAGCCATCCGGTGCCATCTCACCATCTGCGAATAGGCAATCCGGTGCCATATCGCCATGTGTCGAATAGGCAATCCAGTGCCATATCGCCATGTGTCGAATAGGCAATCCAGCGCCATGTCGCCATGTGCGAATGAGCCATCCGGTGCCATCTCACCATCTGTCGAATAGGCAATCCAGCGCTATATCGCCATGTGCCGAATAAGCAATCCGGTGCCATATCGCCATCTGCGAATAGGCAATCCAGCGCCATATCGCCATGTGCGAATGAGCCATCCGGTGCCATCGCACCATCTGCCGAATAGGCAGTCCATCGCCATATCGCCATGTGCGAATAGGCAACCAGATCGCCATATCGCCATGTGCGAATAGGCAACCAGACCGTCAGATCGCCATCTGCGAATAGGCAGTCCATCGCCATATCGCCATCTGCGAATAGGCAACCCATCGCCATATCGCCATGTGCGAATAGGCAATCCATCGCCATATCGCCATGTGCGAATAGGCAACCAGACCGCCAGATCGCCATCTGCGAATAGGCAATCCGGTGCCATATCGCCATGTGTCGAATAGGCAACCTGCCGCCATATCGCCATGTGCGAATAGGCAACCAGACCGCCAGATCGCCATCTGCGAATAGGCAATCCGGTGCCATATCGCCATGAGCAGAATGGGCAATCATGTAGACCGTGCGGTACGCCTGTCTCATGCCTCATGCGATACGCCTTGTATCATGTTTTATGCGATACGCTTGTTTCATGCTTTTCATGCGACAAGCTTATTCTATATAAAGGCTTGGCTCTGGGGTATATGTAGAAGGCTCTACACCTAGGAGAGCTCACTAAGTTAAATATTAATCTTCAGGGTATTTCAATGAATCGATATTGGATATCCTACTATTTGCTTCGCTCTGATATATCGGTTCTTAGTATCCTTATCCACCTGTTACCTTTCTAGCTCTGCTCAGTCAGTATACCCTAAGGTGGCCTGCGTTTTTTGAAATCTTGCCAACAATATGATGTATGTGGCGCGGGGCATTACTGCGAAGAAGTGCGTAGCGGATTCAACCACAGTTTGATGGTTGATGCCAAGCATCCCATGACTACCCGATTTGGTATCAGTTGCCTGAATAGGCATTAAAACCTATTCTGTTATTAGAAGAAAGATATTAGAAGAAAGATACGAGGGAATTAAGAGAAGTAAAAGCAGCAATTTTCATAAGGTAAACAGGGCTTTTAGGGCAGTATAAGACCCTAGACGAGGACCAAAACGACTAGATCGCGGGGGTAGATGTTAACCAGAACGATACGAGTACCAAAAAGGGACTGGAGCGTAGAACAAGCTATACCACTGGGCCACAGGGAAGCAACACGATGATTGAGACGGCGGCGAGGTCTGATTGGCCGAGTCGTAGTTAGATAGATTACATAATGAGCGCATAGTTCGCCCCTAGGAGGGTGAACCGGGGTCTTATCAATCAATCAATCAATCAATCAATCAAACCACCACACTAGAAGTACGTAGAGAGTATGGGTGACTTGCTACCATTGTTCAGAACTTCCTATGAGCGGCTAGCCATGATGCGAGACAACGCAGTCCAGGGTTCCTGCAGCAAACCCTCTGAACCTGGTTGATGATTGCAATACCTTTCCCCGCTCAATACGCAGCAGTGTGGAGACCACTCGGTTAACATCTTTGCGCTAAACTACGACAGCACAGCGAGCTAGTCCGAGATGCATGGCCGAGCGTTACCGGAAAGGCGCGGGGTAGCTTGGTCGAGGTATTTATATACGAAAATATTGACCTTCGAACCTCTCAGAAGCTTCACCACGGTTATCGACTTTTACACATATTCAAATTTTGGTTGCTTTTTGGAAGTCTTGGTTTGTTTTGCTTTTTTGGATTTTGGGATTTTAGAGTGATCCTTGTCTGTAGCTCAAGGTTTGCTCAACCATCGCAATTCTGCTGAAAGATACACTTCGCGTTTCAAAGACCGCAATAATTCCTCAAGAAAGGATGCATTGGAAATGTCTTCTTCTTACAGTCATGGGTGTCTCTTACGAAGTCTCAGCCGCTTTTTATCAAGAAGTATGCCCCTGGATTCCACTCAACGCAACTACCAAGCTGATCTAAGATCTGATTCGTATCTAGGCTCCTTTGCTCCCAACGCCCGCTGCTAACTGCGACTGCACTGGCACGAATGACACGGGAACAACTGGACGTACCTACATCTGCCGTGATCCAAGGCTCGGCCCCAAACGCCTACCACGTCGATTTCCTCTCTTGAGTTTTGTCTCTGACTATGACCGCTTCGGCGGTGAGAAACCAGGCGTCTTTTTAGAAAAATGGACCAAGGATGGCTCCTTCGTCTATCCACCGCAGAATGGGTTCCAGCTTACTACTGACGGCCGGCCGATTTTGGGGAATATGACTCTAATGGTGGGGACAAAAGTTGATCGGTTTGGGAGCGAGTATGGTGTGTCGTATGCTGTTATCTTCAAATGCAAGACTTCTCGCGCGGTAGCTTCGCTGATGCCTATATCTATCTTTCTTGCAGGGTCATATGTCTCCGCAGCAGACGCTCCCTATTCTCAGCGCGCTCTTCCACCGTCTAATCTAGATACTCCAGTCGATACGCCTGAATACCCCTACAACTACCACATTTACACTGTCATGAAACCATTAATTGTTGTTGGTGGCCCAATTGCGCCCTGGTTCGGCCAACCTGGTTTGGGGGCGCAGTTCTATGTCGGAGCGACGGGAAACATCATGAGCTTGCTAGCAATTGGCTATTTGGAGAGGGTGAATAAGACGAAGCTTGAGACTGGCCCGGGCAGAGGTGGCGATTGTGGGTTGTAGCGGATCTCAAATTGGCAACAGTGGGAATGATATAGTTAACAGTGAGTGTTTATCAAAAGCCAGGAAGGAACAAAAGTTATGTATTTATCCATCCTTCATTGAATGAATGGGTCTGAATTTTGCAACCGAAAGACAACTATGGTGAAAAAAAGGTATTGTGGCTTCGGCATATCTGCTGGGATCTGTCTTCCATTCTAACCTAAGGTATCTTGTCAGGAAAGTCTTGCAATTCTGACATTTCTTTATTATTTGAGTCATCTCAAGCTATCATCCCTTCTTGTGTAGCTGCATGAATAACGTCAGGTCTCCACAGTGGTGACCTCAGCCTGCATACCATCGATACGGTGCTACTCCACTACTCGCTGCTAAAGTCGCCACAATCAGTCATTCCTCTTGCAATCAATATATAAATCTTACTCTACTGATCGCCGAATTTCGAAGAGTTTATCCAGCAGAGAGATTACAGCCGAGTCCTTATTGCTGGGTTCCTCACGGCTCAAGACTATCGGCTCAGTAGGGGCTATTTAGCATCGATAAGGTACACTCTGCAACATTCTGTTCTCCTTGGTGAAGGCTTAGCTAATTCCGCTAAATTGAGTTTGCAACATTTTCTCTGGAAGCAGCAACGAGGCTACAATCTTCACCCTAACATCCCTACCTATGGACAGAATCTCAGGATTGTAGATGCGGGACAGGGTTTGTTGCAGCTTCTCATTCGAATGACCCAATGCTGATTCTGCTTTCAGGATTTGGGTGCTGGAGATGGCAGCTGAATTGCCCCATGCCCGAGTTGATGGCTTCGATATCTATATGGATCAACTAATCTATCTGGAAGGCCTACCCTCCAATGCCTCCTTCAGCCATTTAGACGTTCTTGGGGAAATCCCAGATGATCTCATTGGGCAGTATGATATCGTATATATGCGGCTCTTGACGTTGGTTGCAACAGGTGGTAATCCAGAACCGCTGTTCAGAAATTTGTTGAGTATGTTACGCAGGATTCTCATTCTTTGAGCTCTGCCCACTAGAAACCTCCTGCATACAGATCCTGGAGACTGGATGCAATTTGGCGAATGTGATCACAATCTTACATATGCACAACGACGCGATAACCCAAAGCCATCCCTCGCGACGTGGGAGCTTTACTGGACTGCTTACAAGATGATGGATACTTTGTATCCACAGCAGTAAGTCTCTTGCTTTTGAGGGTCTTCTTGAAACTCGTGATGGAGGCCTTTGTCATTTGGGGTTAATAGTTGACTCAGGTGGGCAGCAAAGCTTGATGAGTACATGTCATCCGCTGGCACTGTCGATGTGCGTTTACTTCGATACCCAATTCAGACACCCTTTGCGCGCAAGGCATGGTCGGATAATTAGTTAGCCACTTATGAGGAGATGAGCTATGCTATTATGCCCAAAGTGGGTGAAGACGGCGAAGCCTTCAGAATGTTTGTGGGCAAAATTTCCGGGGAGTGTCCGAAGGGGGCGGATGTGTATTATGATCCTGTGGTTTGTCTCGCTAGAAAGAAGTAATGGCAATTGGTGTATTGCAGCCAGGCAATTACATTCAGTTTCTGTAGGCCTGGTATCTGAAAGCACCGGTCTGAGGACATTAAGGATGTAGAACAAGGACTTGATAAAACGGTACGCGCCAGAATCGACAGATACTGGTTTCAACTTCTTCGAGGAAACATAGACATTCTCAAAGATTGCAATCATCAGAGTACGCAGTAAGTGGTAGACATGGTTAATGAAGGATCAGAGATGATGAAGACTTTTTTGTACAACAACAAGTCGGAAGTGTCTACTCTATACATTTTGAAAACATGACAAAGGCTCCAAAACTCGAGGCCACAGAACGTCGCTAAAGACAGCGATGCGGGGTCGAAGTGACCAAGTCGCTGATATAGAACGCCAAGTCAGAAAAACGCCCCTCTTGACCAGCGCCTGAAGCTCCTCGCTGGAAAACAATAGAACATGCTCAAACGCCACCCTATGCCAGTACATGAATGCTACTCTGACGGCGCAGTATCATCTGATGGTGCAATCTTAAAAATCTTGTCACGCCAACGTGGGCAACGATATCTCCACCTCACGGTCATCACACAGGATCCAAAAGGTAAGTCCGCGCTCTCAGAGGAGAAGGTGTCCTCGGCGGCGGCGGTATTGGAAAGCCCCATCCCCTATCAGCCGTGCCAATCTCAACAACATCATTGCTGGAAATCGGTGGCAGCTTCCAAGGATCCATCTCATACCCATCGTCGTTCTTCAAGGGCCAATCAAGGGGAGCTGGCTGTGTTTCCAAATCCTTCATCGCAATCGTCGACCCCGAATTCTCTTTTCTCTCATGGTATTCCTCATAGACCGCCTGGGTACGTTCCCTATCCTTTTTGTACTGATAGCGATCATGCGCTTTAATGATTGTCGGGCCAAGCCAGGTTGCGGGAGCGAGCTTCAATGCTTTATCATGGAGGGCTCGCTTCTTGGATTTCCGTTGAAAAGGTGCCTTGGCCATGTAGCTGCAGCGATTCCGAAGTTTCCGAATAGCGACATCTGTTGGCTGCTCGGGAAGGATGTCGAGCACTGTGTCCGAGACAGCATGTGGGGTGAACTCTTTGTCGATGCACCAATTGGCGACTCGGGAGATTGCGTAAAGAGTGAGAGGATGGTTGGTCAGGGCTTTTTCGGTGATGGGGGTCGAAGGTCGTGTATTGTTTCTGGTATTGGCTGTACGTGCTGTGGTGGTAGTGGTGGGGCGATATTCGTGACGTTCTTGAAGCTCCATCACTCGGCGTGGGGCTCGGGTGCAAGAGGGCGGCACAGTGCATGAAACCAGGCACATCCGGGAGGCACTTGGGTGGGATCGGCAGTGGAAGATGGGTATGCCCGCCAATCTTGATCTACCCTTTGTTTCCCGGCGGCAAGCCGTGGTAGGCTTTGAAGCCTCGGGAAACTGGCAGCACACGACTGTCGAGATCAACACTGATTCTGAAGGGAGAGACTGGATGATGATGGTGGGGTCTGAGGGAGTTTTGTTTTTCCCGTCGACGCAGGTCCAAAATGAGCGCGTGGCTACCCGGGGCCGCGGGTTCCACGCCAGTGAGGCCCTAAAAAGGTCCTAAAAGGCCCTAAACATGGGGGGGAACAGATGCCGGGTGCTACAAAGTTTCATCCATGCTGCTTTGGGGCTCTTTTCAACGCTGGCCTCCTGGCCTAGACCTGAGCCAACTGCAAGATTGGTGTTTATCACAATTTACATCATTACTATTGGCTTCATCGCCCTACCAAGCAACCGCCTACGTAATACAAACAGCGCTTACTCCAACAGAGGCTTGAGGTTGCCTGTTTCATAGGTGAGTGCTCGGTTGCCCAGGAAAACGCTCATGCAGCGCACAGTGCAAAGTGCCTTGCAGAGACAGAAGTTCATAGTCTGCATGTTAGAGCATCAGTTGTACCAAAGGGCGATCACAGATCGATCGACAGAAACACGTGCGTGGACGGTCAGATCCAGAAATTCTTTAAAGCAAAAAGCCAAAGCCAAAGTCAAAGCCTAAACCAAAACTCAAGACTATCTCTTGGCGTCTCAGGGCCTAAGCAACACTTCAAGAAGGCCTAACGCAGCGTAGACTCCAATCATCACCGACACATCTATGATCTCATCCGACTCTGGGTATTTGCTTCCTTTCCTTTGATTTATACCCTCTTTGTCCTCTTCCGCAATTTTCACGCCATTCGTAATCGCGAGTGCGATGAACACCGCCAGATTCGCCCATCGCCAGCCTAGGACTCTGCCTTTGACTCCACGAGTGAATCGCATTGCAGCAGCTATAAATAGAGTGACGAATGTGAACGGCAGGAGACCAATCCCAAGGTGGGCAAGAGCAAGTCGAACGATCTCGAGGACGCACATAAGGGTTTGCGCGATGAGGAGAAGGTAGTATAGTATGGAGAATGCCGCGTGTATTTTGCCATGCTGTCGACTCTGGACTCTTCCTGAGAAACCATCGATCTCGCCATCATCAGTCGCCCTGCTAGAGTCGAAAATTTTCGAAGATGAGCGGCCACCGCGAGCAGAACTTCGTGATCCCAAAGCGGTAAGGACTACAGTCGCGAGGACGTAAAGCCAGGTACAGAGAGGGACAAGGATGGTGTCGAGGAAGCAGGAGGTGAGGATGTGGCTGTAGAGCTGGGAGCGAGGACCCTGTCACCGGTCAGCAACGCCCTTATACGGGAAGATGGAGTATGCTACATACAAAGCCTTCTGGTCGATTCGAACACAGCATCGTGATATCTATACCCCCAGTCCTACTTGCTTTGAGTTGGTCGCGTGGTCGCGAGAAGGATTGGAGAAGTCCTGTAGAAGCTGGCCTTCCCAATTGGTCAGGAATTAGACGAGGATGGTACGGGTGATCAGCACGGCCTGGATGGTACTTGTATAAGGGGCTGGCGCGGTAGGTCTCTCCCTGTCCTATATAGAGGAGTCGAGGCAATGGCTGTAGAAAGATATGAAGCTATCGTCACCAGATGAGACTGATGGGCCATGGCTGCTCTGCTCTTGGACTGGTGTGACCTAAAAGAGGCGTTTTCCCGGAGGAAGACAATCCCGGCAGCAGAGCTAGGCTGGAAGCAGAAAGCTGTTAGAAGGCTAAATGGGCTAGCCCCCGGAGGCCTCGGCCGAGCCTGACGAATCAATGCCAAGCAATTGTCCAACAAAGCTCCTATCAGCATCACCGAGTCAGCAAACAGTTGCGGAGCTATAGGTTCAAGATCGATATGAGCATAGGGATTTTGGACTCATTACTTTCGTATTAACAATTTACGAAGGCTAGGTGAAGAATGGTTGCTCTAGACGCAGTCCGGGCTTCGAATGCCAAACTCCGCCAGCTTCCTCCAGACTTAGTAGCCGTCTTTTGTATGAGCCTCCTCCGTTTGAGAAGTAGGTATTTGACTGATCCTTCGTGCAGTAGGAGCAACTAGCGGCATCGGTGAAAGCACTCTCAAGCAACTCTGTCGCCATACAATCCGGCCTCGTGTGTACATCGTTGGCAGGTAGAGCGGCCACAACCACAGTCTCAAGCCGACATCACGTTTCTGACGACAATGGTGCACAGGAGCTAAGATGCCGCCAATCGAATCCTATCCGAGCTCAAAGCCATACAGCCAGAGGCTAAAGCACGCTTCATTCAGAAGGACCTTACACTCCTAAAGAACGTCGACGAAGTCTGCGAGGAGATCAAGGCGAAAGAGACGAAGCTCAATCTACTTTTCATGACGACCGGGACAATGTCTTTGAAGGGACGAGATGGTACACCTTCAATTCCAGTGAGGACATGGTCAATTTATCGCTAAATTGTCTACGTACAGAGACCTCTGAGGGACTAGACAGAAAGCTCACTACCAACTACTACGCCCGCATGCGTTTCACCCAGCAACTCCTTCCCCTCCTACAAGCAGCCTCGCCCCAACTTTCCCGAGTCGTCTCCGTCCTGTCTCCTGGCGAGGAATCGCTTACCTCCTTCCACCTTGACGATCTTGGTCTGAAGAACAATTTTTCCCTCCGAACAGCCGCTTGCCACGCAATCATAATGACAGATTTCGCCTTCGAAGAGATGGCAAAGCAACATCCTACAACCTCTTTTGTGCATGCATATCCGGGCATTGTGAAAACAGGCTTCAACAAAGAGGCTGGATTCGCAATGAAGACTGCAGTGAATGCTGCTTATGTACTCTTCGCACCGTGGAAGGTCAACATACAAGAAAGCGGCGAGAGGCATTTGTATGCAGCGACGAGTGCAGCATACCCTGCTAAGAGTGGGAATGAGGGCGGCGTGGACATGGGAAATGAAAAGGTCATGAAGGGTAGCACTGGCGAAATTGGAAGCGGTGCATACTTGATCGGTTCAGATGGAGAGTTCCGAGCGAATGAGAAGGCCTTGAAAGAATTGAGAAGTAAGGGCGCTGGACAGCAGATTTGGGAGCAAACTTTGCACACCTTTGATACTGTGAAGTAGTGACCAGAAGTTCAAGAGTGCCACACGGGCCATGAATCTGATATGGGGTGGAAGCTTGCCTCTCTATAGGGCGAATCCATGGGATTTGCTATTAGACAATATGTGTGCTGGAATCCCAACTAAGGTGACCCCTCAAACAAGCTAATCAGCGGGTTCCAGATTCTCTTGGCCTCCTTGATCTCTATGGTGCTTCTTCAACTCGTGTCCATGGACCTCATCTAACAGCAGTCATCACCACAACTTCCTCGTGATATGGAACAGGTTTTGTCTAAGCCTATTCTCGTTCGGGTTCTCGTCTCGGATGTTGTGAATCAGCTGCAGACTGGTATATCGTTTCTCCGTACTCATCCTCAAGCAATCCATCACGTTTCGATCAATATTGTGTGTATCGATTAGGCATATGCCTAGGCCAGATGTCTGCTGTATAGGTATCCCACGCCTTTTTCTCATACGAAGACTCGGGTGGATGCTCGGGCCGCCGATCATCAGGGACATCTCCGTGAACTAGCTGGTGTATTGTCGCGCCGAGGGCCCATACGTCGGTAGCCTTGGTATTTCCGGTCGTTCTCGCCTCTGGGCTCCAGTATTTTTCCGTCCCATCTATTTCTCCTCCTGCCTTCAATTTTGCGAGGCCAAAGTCGCCTAGAACAAGCTCAGGATACTTATTATCCTTCGTTCTTGGTGTGCGAAGAAAGATGTTGACGAGTTTCATGTCACAGTGAAGGATCGGCTGCCAGCCTTTCCTCCTGTCCACCTTGCTCCACTCATAGCCATAATGGAGGTACGCGAGGACGTCTGCCATCTGCTGGAAAACGTACCACACGAACTTCTCCGACGATTCTTGACCCTTTTTCGGTGTCCAGTCGGACAGATATCCTCCAGGGTACAAGTCATAGTAGGTTACCAGGAGCTTCGGGGCCGAGGGAATAGATAGAACAGCCCAGTCGACGAGGTTGAGAGTTCGTCTATGGGCGTCCAGAATGTCGCGCAATATTCGCACTTCAAGCGGTTTCCCTCTCTTGTTTACGAAGTCGTCCGTGGTTTTACGTACCAACTTCACGCCGTCGCTTTTCCTTTTCACGATCCAGCATGCTCCCTGACCACCTCTTCCTAGTTTCCTAATTTGTTCGTACTCCTCCGGCATGGTTACCCCAGTACTTCGAAACTTTCTTGCAAATGTTAGACGTTGAGTTTGAGCAGCATAGTATAAGCACCATGCGGCAGAGGGCCAGAGGGCTTACTTGAGGACTAGCTCTTATACAACGAACCTAGTTTGCTGAGGGGTGGCCTTGAATGTGAGTAGCTTTTTCTGATGGTGCTCTATCAAAACTGATAGTCTGGCTTCTTTCTTCCCATCCTTTAAGTTTTATGGTGTTAACGCGGAGACAAAATGGGGAGATGAGACGAAGATTGAAAAGAATCCGGTATCGCAATTTAAAGGGGTTGTGCCACTCGCATCGTATCACGAGCTTCAGGTTTGCAATGAGCGTCTAATGACCTTAGCGCCCTGTGACTCTTACTGGCTACCATGCGTACGTTTCGCACAAAAGAGGGGCCGTACAAATGCAGATCCAAACAGTTTGTACCACCCTGTTCCACAATACTCAGATCATCTGAGAAGGACAAAGTATGTCTCACAAGCGAATTGGCTCGCAAAAGCGGTTGTTATACAATGCAAAGAAGATGAATAGAGAGTAATTTTGATAACCACAGGAACCTTAATCGTGATGTTTTGAGGTTTCATCAATTATGCATGCTATTAATGACTTGTCTGACTATGTACAATTTGATCTCTCTCCAGATGATATCGCATGACTCCTCTTGCCCTCCCTTAGAAAACCCCCCTAGCGCACGCAATCTTGCCTTCTTCGCCACATTACCATCGAGTAGATCATTTTCAGACACCTTGAGCACCGCCTTAACGAAGCAATGGGCTCTTCGATCTCAGACATACTACGAGGCTTCGGCTAGATACTCGTTCTTCAGGACGCGTTAGCAAGCAGTCCATCATAGTGCGATTCAACTTCCCCGAATACTCTTTAGGCATGGGCCGTGGCTTAGATGTGCCTAGGGGTTGCCCATGAACCAACTCATAGATGGTTGCACCAAGAGCCCATACGTCTGATTTCGCCTCGATCCTACCCTTAGGCGCACGATACTTAGGATCTCCAGTAGCCATAGTAACCCGCTCGAACGTCGCAAGTCCGAAATCACCGAGGACAAGGGAAGGATATGGATTCTCCCGTGACAACACGTTTGCTGAGGAACACGTTGTCTGGCTTTACATCCCGGTGAATAATTCGCTGCCAGCCTCTTGGTGGATCATCGTCAGGGTCCGTTGAATCGATGCCGTAGTGAAGCCAACTGAGGCCATCGGCGAGCTGCAGGAAAACATGCCATAAGAACATCTCCGGAACTCTGTCGCTGCCACGCTTAGGTACCAAAGCAGCCAGGTCTCCTCCCGCGTAATAGTTGTACATCATCATCACTTGTGGGGGACCACGGATATCAGCTGGCAAGAGCTGCCAGTCGATAAGGTTGATGAGTCGCTTGTGCCTCCCCAAGACCTCATCCAACTCCATGAGGAAGCACTCCCTTGCACGCACTCTCCGGTCTTCTTGATCATTCGGGCTTCGGGTCGAGTTGGGCGATGCTGCCAGCCTGGGGGTGGATAGAAGTCCTGCGCATCATAAAGGTCGGCGAAGAACAGTCCCCATGGAGCATAGAATAGCCCATCGTATGTCCTAATCATAGGCGTCTTGGACTTCTCGATCTCGTTGCAAGGATGAAGACGTTAGAGTGATTGCGAGATCCTGGTCTGAGGGTATTAAGTATAGTATTGTGTTAGTGAGACTCGATGGGACCTGTTCGATAGGATGAAGATGGGAAAGGAGAACTGGATTCCTGGAGGACATAGACCACTGGTGTCGATGGGAGAGTGTCGCTAAGAGTGTCGATGCAAATTTCGAGGAGAGTATCGAAGAAACTATCCAGGCAAGGTTGCAGGGTTTGTAGCTGTGCCAGGAGTCTTGGTTAAACAATCTCTGCAGGAGAGCATGACCATAATCGGCGACTTTTGGGCTCTTGTGTGAGCCGAACCGATAGTTATACGGTACGAATCAAAGGATGAAGCCGGGACCCCGTTATCAGCGTCGATTATAGTCGTTCTTGCGCACGAAGCTTCCGGAAACCTGACCAATGGCCATCGAAGGACGAATGTCGCTCGGGTACCGTCTATATCGGAGCAATCTCCAATTGGATGACATTTCTAGCTTCTCTTTGTTGTGTGACTGGAGACATCGTTTCGCATGCTGAATTTCAAGCTCTACCGTCATTAGTGTAACCACGAAAAGAACATGTTCTTATTTTGGTGTACTTCACGTTTCAGTGGTATATTTCATATAAAGGAGCGCAAGGACACACGTTGCACAAGGAGCCTGAGTTCTTCAAGCTCGAAATTTGGTCTGAGACTGTAGAAAGGATTATTAGTTCTTCAAGTTCTGGGAAGATGCTCTAAGTACTGAGTAGACTAGCCAACAAAGGCATAAATCGACACGGGTATTAAAAAGAGAATTTCAATCAAAGGAGCAATCGCTCTCCGCAAAAATTAAAGCTAAACCCATCAAAGGAATATGGAAGATTCCTAACCTCGCCCTCCGCCTAACCTACGTCGATGTACTCAGGGCCTGTCCCTTCGAAGTTTCTGAACAAGCTCTCGGCTAGATGTTCGTGCGCTAAGCTCCCTCCTCAAACAGTTCATCATGTTGGTGTTCAAGCGGCTCGAGTACCTTGCCGGTAGCGTTATGGGCCTCCTAGCATCAGGGTTTCTGTTCGATCGGCGCCTGGCCTCTTTCGGAGCGCTAGAAGGCAGAGGAACTACGGGACCGACACCATGGGCAAGAGCGTGGATGACAGCACCAAAGCCCCAAACATCGCCTCGTGCAGTGGACTCAGTTTCTGGACTCGGACATATCGTAGCCCCTGCGAAGCCACTGATTGGATCCAATGTAGCAACGCCCAAATATCCTAGTTTGAGAACTGGGCGGCCGCCGCTGCCTGGGATATACGGGCTCGCGAGAAAGACGTTGCCAGGCTTGACATCTCTATGCACAATTCTCCGCGAGTCTCGGTAATGTAGTGCTTCAAGCGCCTCCGCGAGCTGGACAAAGACATGCCATATGAAGCCCTCGGAGAGTGATCCTGGGTTGGCTTTGGGGACAAGGCGGTCCAGGCTTCCTCCAGCACAGTAGTTGTAGTACAGCTCCAGTCTGCGGTCTTTGAAACTCCAATAGAAGATGTGGAGAATACTGTGGTGACGTGGCAGAATCTTGTTCAAGATGCGAACTTCGAGGGTTGTTTCTCTTATCATAGGGTACTTGTCGAGGACTTTTCGGACTACAAGTCTATCTTCACGGATAGTTCTCATCAACCAACAGTCTCCTTGCGAGCCTCTTCCGATTATGCGGATTCTATCGAACTGATTGTGCTCTGCCTGTGGTGTAGACCTTGAGCTGTGGTGCTGGCTGGGCCTTCGTGAGGTAACGACATATCGAGGCATCTGGAAAAGGTATTGCAGTAATGAGATTCTGATTAGCTGCTTCGGGTTTGGAATGTTTGTTCTTCAAAAGATCTGGGTTTTGCAAGGAGAGTGTAAATGAGGATATGAGTTTGTAGAAAACGAGGATGAACAACGGAGTATGACAATGCGCGAAGGACCCAGCCAGAAAGCGAGCACGCACGAGAACAATGGGCGTGATCCCTGTCAAGAGGCCTTTGTAGCCCCAGTATCGGAATGAGTCGTCAAAAGACGACTCACTTGTTGTTACACAATCTGGAACATTTGATATCTGTTGCCTGCCCAGTACGGACGTAGACCAAGTGTATTGCAGCGACGCAAGAAATACGCTCCACACTCGCTGAGTCTGATGCATCTATGGTACGAGTTATGCTGTTGGCTGAGGCGAGTGATCTCGGATACCTATGAAGGCAAAATATATTTAGGCCATCATTTGATGTATTAATGGTACTTTCATATATGTCACTCTCAAAGTTACCCCTTTTATAACTCGTACGTTCTCACCTTTGGACCCTCTACTACCCAGCTCCATGCTATATTCAAAATACATGCCTAGATAGTACTTGTGGCGATTTCTTGGTGACTATTCTATGTTTCAAGGAGTAGTACCGGAATCATCTCGGAGTGAGACAAGTGCACACGTGTTTCAAATTTCGAAACTTCGGTCTCAAGACGAGAATAACAACAGACGTGTTTCAATTGAGAGAGCACTCAAAATCGCAAGGAGAAGGGTAAATGCACCTATAACAGTTGTACAGTTTGACATCATTATCCAGGTTGGAGAAGCAGGGATTCGTCAGAGTGTGCATACAATGTTGCAGCGACGAGGGCTAAATTTCAGAAGCGCTTGGCAAGAACAGCCCAACTGACCAATTTTAGAGAAAATCATTTGCCGATTAGGTTATCCCTGGAATGGTGACAGCGCCAAGACAAGACCATCTCGAAAATACAGCCAGCCACCACCCTTGACTATTGATGTACAAGTGCGTCTCCGAAGCTCGCCATAATTTGGGAAAGTGTAGGCGTGTAAGCCGTTCGTTTACTGCCTTTGGAGACACTAGCCACCGTTAGCAAGTATATCAGCCAGCCAAATGCACCTCGCCTGCAGCGAGCCGATCCCCGAACCGGAAGCATGTCGTAATGCCACTTTTCGAGATGGACTGCCGTCTTACCTGCGTTTGAGCTTGTTCACCAATTCACGGCTTACACAAGCTCGGCGAAGGGGCAAAGACTCTGCTCAATTTAGTACGTAGACTGACCAAAATGTTAATGATAAAGAGGCAATTACTGTTACTTTCAAGACCGTTTGCACGTTGAGTTGGGGCAATAACCGAACTATTCTGCCACCCACGAGCATGGTTGAGATGGGCCAAGGGTACTTACATAGACTCGATAGACTACTATCTACCGTATAGTTGTGGAAGTTAGTCCGTTCCGGACAGGCCGAGCTTCTCAGTCGTCGCTCCAATTCGATTGCCAATAATAATAATAACTTATGGCTTCCGCAATTCCACGTGGATGCTCTAGGTACCTGAATCAAGGACTACCTGCGTACCTCATGTAAGCAAGATACCTATGCCGCGGAGGCTGCGTGCAAAGCAACGTTTCCATTGGTGATGGGACGGAAGAGCCTGCTGCCGGAGAAAAATGTCCGAAAGGAGGAATGGGTGCACGGCAAGGGCGGGTAAGTGCCGTCACACCCCGCAGCTTTCCGCCCTAAGCGGGAAAGTGTATACTGCATGCCCGACCTGAAGGGGAACTCGACGACATCGACTATCGATTGACCACTCCTTTGGTCTCGTCATCCACGAAAACTCTCTCTAAAACAGTGCTAATGACGCTCTCAACTAAGCTGCTGGACTTCTAGATGGCCAATCGTAACGATGCCTGCTCTGCATGCCTGCTCTGCACGAGCCTCCAGCTCGTGCAGAGAGATCTCGACTAGATCGCTATGACTTAAGACGAAAGACATTCCAAATTCGGCGCACCTCACTCATCGCCATGACGTTGGCGGTGACAGCTTCACCCACCGCTGAGAAATTTTCAAAAAGATGGACTCTGCCCTGTTGAGGCATTTCCTCTGCAGCAACTACTCACCAAAGCCGCACCACTCCTCGACTCATTGCTCGCTTATTCGCATCCTCCTCCACACCCCCCTCTATACCTGAAACAATGTACGCGCAATCGGCTCTCGCACTGGTACTGCTCGCTGGCTCAGCGACCGCCAAAGTATGCATGAACACGACTGTGCCAGTCGACATCTCAGCGCGTACTGGCGTCTTCAATATCGCTGTTCCGCAAACGAACCTTGACGCGACCACCTTCATTCAGAACAATACGCAGCAAGGCAGGAATTTCACCGAGGTGGCTCTCTTGGATTACGTGACGACCTCGGGCACATACAACATTAGCACTCAATTCTGTATGCCCAGTGCTAACAATGCGACCAGTCCCACAGTCCAGGTCCTCACGCACGGGATTGGCTTTGACAAGACGTATAAACACCCCGCCCTCTTCTTGTGTGGATCTCGCTAAAGTTTGAATCAGATACTGGGACAGTTCATACAACAACTTCAACTACAGCTATGTCGATATCGCGACCGATACCTACAAATACTGTACTCTCTCATATGACCGCTTGGGCATTGGAAACTCTTCGCATGGCGAGCCTCTTAATGAGATCCAATCTTTCTTGGAGGTCGCAGCTTTGGCTGAATTGACGACTATGTTGCGCAATGGCACTTTCCCTGGCTTCAACCAGACATTCAGCAAAGTTACGCATGTTGGGTAAGCAGCATCCAGGAATCTTTGCGACTACAAGTCTGACTTCGTGTAGTCATTCTTTCGGATCCGCGCAGACATACTCTCTCGTCAACATGTACCCAAACATCTCAGACGGCATCGTCCTCACAGGCTTCTCAATGAACGGCTCATTCGTTGGCTTCTTTGGCGCTGGCGCAGATTTCGTTCAAGCCAACCTCAACCAGCCCTTCCGCTTCGGCAATGTGGACACTGCGACTGTCGAGGCCGTCTTGAACATGTTCAGTCTCACGGACCTTGTGGCCGGTGTGGATCCTGCACCAGGACTGAACTATCCCAACGGATACCTGACCAACACAAACGTCAACGCCAATCAATACCTCTTCTTTCTGCCAGGCTATTTCGATCCAGGGGTGCTGCTTGCTGGAGAGCAGACAAAGCAGCCTGTCACAATTGGCGAGCTGTTGACCTTAGGAAGCCTGCCAATGATGAATACATACGCTGGACCGGTGTTGGTCCTCACAGGCTGTGAGTCTCCATATTATTCAGTCGCGATAACGAACGTACTGACTGCCTTTGTAGCCAACGACTTGCCATACTGTGGCGGCAACTGCCTAGCAACCGGCAACGCCTCGCTACCCTCTATTCCTGCTGCCGTGGCAATGAACTTCCCAATGGTTCCTTCCATCAACTTTACGGCCTACATCCAGCCTAATAGCGGCCACGGCATCAACTTCCACTATAACGCCACAGGCGCCTACGGCGTCATCAACTCTTTCTTGAACTCGAAGGGCTTGATGTCCAGCTAAGTGTGGAGAGGAACGTGGCTGTAATGAATAATCGACGGTAATGAATAATTGATGGAGACGGAGTGGGTTTTCAGGGGGGTGAGCTCTTCTATCTGTTGAGTGTATTGTCCCTCAACGCCATTATGAAGATAAGCCAAGTTTCATGTACTCAGTATATTGGCGAAGCGTATGTTGTTGATCCGGAAAGGCTTCCTCAATATGACGCAAGCCTTCCTCCAACGTCCACTTATACTCCCACTTGAGGTTCAATGTCAATCTCAACAGCTGTGTATCTAGTCTCGCATCCACGGCAGATGTCGTTAAACATCTGTGAGTCCTTATCGTTATGATCGCCGTATGCGATTAGGTGCTCGCTCCATGGCGGCGTGGGCCTCGGAGGTGTCAACCGCTCAAACAGAGGGTAATATCGATGCTGATCATTGTTAATTGTACGAGCGAGGTAATCGATGATCACATCAAGATCAAATGACTGGTCATCTGTCTTCAGCAGGACTTTGCGCGCAAGCCAACATTCTGTTAACGGCCAGAGACGAGTCATCCAGTAACCCAAGCTAAGGACGAAAGCAGCGTCAACTGAACTGGATGTATTGAGGCGTAACAGCGCACTGTCAATGATTATGACTTTGTCAGCTCGGGCATAGATAGTGCGCAAATTATTAATGATGTCGATACGAAGCCATTCCGTTTGTAACTTCTGCGCTGCGTCCATGTCTTCGAAAACTTCTGGCATGGCTATTTGATCGAGCCAGAGCCACTCCGTCTCGCATTGGTCAATGCACCGCTCTAGATGATCGAGGGACATGCCTTTCTTGCGTAGATCCAGCGTTACAGGGCCCCATCCCGTGGTGCTCTGCCAAGCCATTGTCTCTGCCCATACGTGAGACATGATCGTGTAGCCGTCGGACATCAATCGGAATGCACCCTGACGGTTGACACATAGCGCTTTATGCTCGTCATTGGATTGTCGTATGAGAGCAAGTGGAACTTTGACCAAAGGATCAGGAATCGTGGCTAAAGTACGCCATACTACAGAGGTCGGCTGCGGAATTTCTGTCAGAATCGCTTTCCAGCGTTTGCTGAAACATAGGTAGAAAGCTGTACCGAGTTGAAATGGGAGCATCAAAGAGATTAGGAAGAAGCGTGAGGCGTAGCTTGCAATTGTAAGCTTGAGGTAATCAAAACCCGAGGTTAGGCGATTATAACGAGGCCCACATGGTGCTTTTGAGCCACGATCAGATCCTAAGGGCCGCAGTCGGTGCAACAGCAGGCCCACTTCTTCGACAGACCAATCGCGAAACTCCCACTCCATGGCCTTTTCCACTCTGGATGCCGCAAGGCCATTTTCTTTCAATCGTGCAGGAACCAGGCCTCGCGATGTATCAGCCACCTCAGACGTTACACGTTTAAAATGCAGGCGTTGTTGACCTCTATCTGAATTGGTATTGAAGAAGGAAGGATCGCCTATTTTGTTGTGGAGGGGTTTATCACGTGACTTTCACTAGCGCCTCGAGATGTTAGCCTTTGCACATCAACAACCTCACATATTCTTGTCCATTTCATCGAAAGCTATTCTTAATGCGCTTGATTTTGGTTGTCCTCTGCCGGCAGCGTAGCTTACAACTGGCAACTATAATTGTACAACGCGCTTTTTGACAGGATTGGGTTGTCCTTCAGATTCCTATTATTCCCAACATTGATCAGTCTACCCGTCTTTCATGCCAACTTTGCCATTGTCGCTGGTACTTGAGAATGTACCGGTGATGCAGGTCTTCCATAATTACTATCATGTGCTCACAAGACATCAAACATCTGCGAACCACGGTCTATTCGCCATACATAATCATGCCTATTTCTAGCCCTTATCCTATTCACGTTAGAGTAGCATAAATCACCTCTCAGCCCTACTCAGCCCTACTGCCTGGTGCGCATAAATAGCACTTATCTCCCATAGAGAATCAATCAAGTCGTCTTCAATATGCTAAAGATTCAAGAGATCTTGATGCGCCACGGTATTGATCCGGACATCGCAAGAAATGTGTCTATGAACGAGTTACGAAATTGGGAATTGGCTGATATAGAGCGCATCTTTGCCAAGGTTAAGCGGAAGCCTAAGACCTTCTGTCCTTTCATTGATCCAGACCGCTTTCGACGAGCATGGCGCCAGCCACAAGAGAATCAGGATTACATCCGTACTATTTTGCCAAGTCTTTACGAAAGTGACTCTCCTTGGCTGTCTCCACCTCAGTCCCTCGTACTCCAAGCTGCTGATGAGAAAGCGGCGCTGTGCATCAATGCTGACAAACAGTGGTCTATCCGCCATTCAGACTACGTGGCTCTGTCCCATGAATGGTCTGAAGGCTTACAGCAGGACAAGCAAAGAAAAGCAGTCCAGGGAAACAAGATTGACCTCGTGTAAACGCTTGTTAAAGCGAAGATTCATGCAGAATGGATCTGGACTGATGTCTTGTCCATACCTGCAGGCGGAGGCCCGACGGATAACCTTGATGATGATCTACTAAAGATAAGGATTATCAACAGTATGCCGGAGATCTATGCAAATGCTGAAGCTGTTGTGATCTTTGATGCGCTAGTTTGGCAGCTGCAGACTCGAGATGCGCTCGAGCTTGCCGCTGTGCTGATTTGTGGACTGTGGGTCTCAAGAGTATGGACTTTCCAGGAGATAAAGATGGCCAGGAAGGCTCTCATCATCAACGGGTGGTATCATGCTATTCCTTGGGCTGACGTTACGCGGATGCTTCAAGTAGCCGCGGAAAAGGACTCGAAACGTTGTCACGGGTTATGGTTAGCATTTGCAATCATGGGTAGGGATGACAAAGTCAATATATGTATCCGCGGCGTCTCATCTGCTTGTCAGAGACGGCGCTCAGGAATTGACGTTGACTACGCACGAGCCTTCTTTCCGACATTTGGTTTGGAATGGCAGAACGGCATGACGCGAGAGCAGGGTATGCAGAAGATATACTACTCACAGCTTGAAGACACAACAAGAATGATATTTTCGTTCGGGCAACCTCATCTGAAGATCAGACCGGCCTGGGCACCATCATCCATGAATGCGCTCGAGGGGATGGTCACGCCTCCTATGCTAGTACAAGAACGTGGTATTAGGGGTGATTTATTTATGGCGAAGATATCCAACGTGGAGAGCCGAATAAAGCGTTTCGGACGGACGGCTCTCACCTTGAACGTTGAAAATGGCCAGATTCAGTGCGCCCTCGTGCCGAGCGAGAGCGAAGAGACAATCAGAAATGTCGACAATGCTATCTCTCAAGGCAAAGCGTACATCATAACTCATGAGCCTTCAGACGCCTTGGGGTTCACTGAAAATGTGCTTTTACTCGTCGAGAAAGCCGACACTGCTGATCACGATGGCTTTGAAGCCGCTGTACATTGCGGCGCACTTCGACTCGGAGGGAGCCCCCTACACTATGATATGGATAATCAATTACAGTATATGTGGTACACTCAAAGAGAGGATGGCATACCGACTCAGCTGAAGCAACAGGAAGGCGAAAGCGCACTTCATGCAGCGGCACGGAACAATGATGTCTCTGTGGTCGAGGATCTACTTTCAAAAGATTGTTGCATAGAAGATTTCGATAGCAGAGGGTGGACTCCACTCCACATTGCTGCAGCAAGGGGCAACCTCGAAGTTCTTCGTTGCCTCGTCGCTCATACAGGCAAAGTTGACATTGCCGGCGAGCAAATGAGCAACGACACACCTCTTGGACTGGCAGCTGAGTATGATAAGGCGGATGCTATCGAAATCTTAGCATGTGCTGGAGCTATCATCGAAGCGAGGAATTCTTGCAACAACACGCCACTGATGGTCGCCGCCCTGGAAGGCTGTTCTGGCGCTGTCCGGAAATTGGTAGAACTGGGTGCCGAGGTGAATTGCCACAACTCGTTGGAATCAGCTCTGTTTCTCCTCTGCGGGAGGACGAACAAGAGAGAAGCTAGACTGGAAATACTACAAACGATGCTAGATGCTGGCGCATGCCCAGATGGTATTGAGAATCCGATGGGCTGGACACCTCTTCACAAGGCCGCTGAGTAGTCTGATGAGGCCATCGTGTCTGCGCTGCTCGCAAAAGGAGCGAATGTAGATGCGAAAAAGAATGAGTCCCTGCACACGCCGCTATACATCGCAATCGATAAGAACAGGCCCAGCATCGTCAGATTGCTTCTCGATGCTGGCGCTGATCGGAATGCGGTCTTCGAGGGAAATTGGACGCCAGCTCACATGGCAGCTAAATGTCCCGACTATAAAATCATGCACATGCTTCTTAAGAAAGAGATTGATTTAAACTGTCAGTTGCATGAGAGGGGGTGGACTCCTTTGCATGTTGCAACCCGCTGTAGAGACATGGAGACCGTCAAGATGTTGTTGGAAGCTGGAGCGGACGTCAATATTATGACTACTGGTGGGCAGATACCACTGAGACTCGCAGAGCAAATTCAGGCATCTGACCTTGTTGACACATTTCGCCATTTTGCAGCAATGAAGAGACCTTAGGCATTTTGCTGGCTTTGAGATATATGTCACATATACTTTACTGTGTAACTTGGATGATCAATTTTCAGCGCGAATTTCAGGAACACTTTGCGGCTAATGAAGGACATAGGAAAAGAATGACATACCGGATGGGGCCGTTATTGGGATCTGCCAATCTTTTGTTACTGATGAAGTCAAAGCCTGGTTCCCGCATTCTAAAGCAGCTGAATGGACTTATACATCCTCCTATCAGTCCACCTGCAACTTTAATAAATCACAAATATGCTTACAACCTCCAAGCATAGGTCTGGGACTGAATAGCCCATGGGTGGCAGGGATCCATGAGCGGAATACAATATACACGTAAATGATAGGCTTCCCCTCCACCAACCACTCCTCCACAGCCTCACCTCTTTCCACCAGCCCGATCTCCCCTTCAACCTCCCATGATACCTCACATCTTCCACCCTACGCCAAGCTCTCCGCCTACCACGCCCTTAGAATACGTTATGGGACATGATCTCACCTCCAATAGCCGCTCTGTTTTCCTAGTAGTATGCATCTCATCCCATTCTCTTGGCTGTACCCTAGTTCGACACTTGCTTAGTCTATCAACGATAAACGATTCGTGGGTTAGCAAGCGTGGTGAGGGTGGATCTTTGAGTACACAGGGGTATCGGACTGAGGAATTGCATGATCGCAACATTCTCCTAACCTCTAAGCGACACCAACACCGCCAATCTTACTCCATCGCGACCTCCCCACCGCCCACGTCATCTCCTCCACCCACCCTTATCCCAATCAAAGTAATCCCGATCCGCCCAGCCACGCCCGCATTAGCATATCCCCCGAACCATCCGCTAGCCCCATCCACGCACGCCAAATTCAAAACTTCAGCCTTCCATTCTACACCACGCCACGTTCCCTCATCCCCTGCTACTACATTTATCAACCAGACGGTAACTTTGCATGTTCCTATTGTTTTTATGACTGGAAGTTTATAGGCGCCACTGTTGTGGAAGTGGCCGATATTGGAGGATAAGGGAGGGTGTGGATGGCACGTAGGCAGTCGGTGAATTGGGGGCGGTTGTGAGCTGGAAGTTCGGCATGGATGCAGTCATATAATTCATTGGGCTGCGATGATGAGTTTGAGAGCTGCGTGAGGGTCAGGGTGGAGGCAAGGTGGGTGAAGAGGACGAGGCATGAGATCAGACTCTTAGGCCAGATCATGATGATGGTTGGGAGGGGGGGGAGGTCATTGCCATCTTTCTGAGGGGAAAACTCGTGATGGCGTTTCGAAGCACGTGGTACTTTGCGCATGAGGCTTAGTATGGCCTTATACTTGCGCCGCTGCGACCCTGGCCGTATGCCATCGAGTTGCTAACGACTATTTCTGGGCAGCGGGCCCTTCGTATAGCCGAGTAGGACAAATTGAAGGACAAGGAAAGAGATCTGGAGAAGTAAGGCTTCATGAGTAAAGGGAATACTAGCATCAGACACCTACACACCGGAAGTCCTTCGCTTTGACAGTCTCATAGTCCACCTTCTATAAGGACACTGACTTCATGACGCCCTCGGTCATTGGCAACGTCCGTCGTTCGATCTCGTGGGCTTATTCTTTGCGAGCGTTTTCGCCAATGCCTCGTGCTTTGATAATTGTCATCACTATTCCTGCGAGATTGCGAAACGAAGAATATATTACTAGTACAGCTAAAACAGAGTTTCAATATTCGATCCTTCCTTGGGTAGTCTGGGGCGGAATCCAGTATTTTGTCTTAAAACAATTCGATCTTGGCACATGCCTGCCAACACATTCCTCAATCCTCACGCGCTCATTCATTTCAACACACCTATATGAAAGTTTTTGCCATCTCAATTTCAGTTGTGATATTCTGGCACCATAGTACAGCAGTGATGAGACCTCTCATTTTATATCTTTTCCTGGTCGTTTTGGGTCCCGCCGTTACGTTCACTCAGTCTGTGGTCACTGTACGCATGCCAACAGGTTCTTGTGTCCCAATAACATCTTCTACATCGTCGGTGAGCTCGACGAACCGCTCCGGAGCTCCTATTACCAGTTCAAATAATCTTACTGGGTCAACAGCTTCGCCGACTGCAGCGATTGCCACCGTTACTTCGGGAAGCAAGCCAAGCTCTTTGGTTTCGGCGTCCGGTTCTTCTTCATCTCCTACAATTTCGTGAGTTCCCAGCCATTCATCGTTTGAATTCTCAGATGTCTAATCTGGAAAAGAGGGTCAGCGTTGCCTACAGCTACCACACCAAGCTTCCTAATCGCCTATCAAGTTGCAAGTAAAGGTATCAACGGCCACTTCCATCGTCCTCGAGATGCGACTGAGCATTTTATCCACCCCGAGGGCAAAAAAAACAGGCAATTGCTATGAGTCTGTGATATACTCTCTGGACTCGATTGGTCAGCTGTCACTGCTCGATGGTGCGATCTATTCCACCTCTAAAGGGGTTAGGACACAGCCATTCGTACTCTCGAGTCCTGTGGGTAACATATCTACGACTTGGCAAGTGTCCGGACAGGTACTTAAATGGAGCAATCGAGCTTTCTTGAATAGGACAGCTGTTTTGTGCATAGAAGAAGACTCGGATAAGCTTCAGGTCTACTTCCCGACTCTGCCACCAACAAGCTGTACTCCAGTCGGTCTAACGACAGCGCCATGTGAGCAACTCCAGCGTTACTTCCCCTACCAGTCTAACACCATGTGAAAGCTAATTGCGTCCAGTGTCTTAATGCCCCGGTATCGAGTCAACCAACGGGAGCATCATGACTTCTTCATCAGTGAGTAGTCCATTCGTAGCTTCGTTAACCTCTAGTATGGATTCAAGCAGCCTGGGCGTTAGCTCGACCTCGTTCCCGTCAAAATCAGCAGTGATGTCCTATGCTTCTTCAGTATCCAGCTCAATGGCATCGTCCAGCTCAACATAATCGCTCATTCTAATGTCCCCAACCAACCCAATGCCATCATCTAGCTCGATACCCACATCCAGTACAACGTCCTCATTCGGTTCAATGCCATCGTCCAGTTCTATACCCATAATACCGCTTCGAGCTCTAACACGACCAGCAGCAGGTCCTCGAGTTTCATTGCCTCGCAGACCACCTCTAGCTTGTCCAGGCTGTCTTCAACAACAAGTCAGATTACTGTCACCACCACAATCACGTCTGGCGTGGTCCTGTCCACTACCACTAATGGCATGGCAAGCTTGACCGAGGTCGTTGAGATTGTCGAACCAGTTCAAGTTACCTCGAGCACTACAATCACGACTGGCCAAAGCTTGTATACCACCCTTTTAAGAACAGGAATCGATGAAGTCGTGATACCGACTGCAGTCACCACTACCGTTGTATCAGGCTCGAGTCAGACTACCGTCACAATTACAGCTGCTAACGGGCAACCCACAGTCGAAGTGCTCTACGCCGCCGACTATGGGATGGTGTACGGTGCATTTTACAACCCCTACAATATCTACGGAAGCTCCTCAGCCGCACCCTTTGACGTCACTTGTTTCGATGGGGTAAATCCTCTACTTGCCTGTGAAATCGCGCTGAATATTAATTTTGCGGGAGACGAGGGCGAATTCGGCTATCTTCCAGGTCAGAATGAGTTGAAATATAAAGCCACTATTGCTGTAGTGTATCAAGGATACTTCATTGTACCAGAGACGGGCACTTATATCTTCAGTACTAGCTCAGACGATTATGGCTACGTCTGGGCCGGAGACGTGGCTTATAAGAAATGGTCGGACGTCAACTTCGTTGCGAGCTCATCGAATATGTCCATTCCCCAGCAATTCAATCAGGGAAATTTTATTCCTACCACCATCCTTTACGCCAACAGCGCCGCCCTTGCTTCCTCCAACTTCTCGTTAACATTCCCAAATGGCACTATCGTCAACGACTTTACGGATCTGTTTTTACAGCCTTCTCCCCACGACACATGGTCACCTACACCTACCACCACTTGCCCTCTCTCAGTTGCAACACCTGACTGTAATTTCCAAGTCAATCGAGATCCTGTACATCCATTCAATGCGGGTTATGGAGTTATGGACAATCCTACCTATTACAATCCTCCTCGTACTATGGTCAACACCACGTACTACCCAGCAAGCACATATGTATGTACAGCAGCGATGTTTTACTTCTCAAGCGATAGATCCTTCCTCGAACTGTATTATTTGCTTCCCAGAACCAGTGGGAATGCACTCTGTATCAGATGGCCCAGAATCCTAACCGTAAATACTTTCAATGTACCAAACAGCGATGTGGTGGGTACCACCGGAAAAATGACGCACGTAGTCTTGAGCAGCCAGGTGTGACGGCTGAGAAGGGGGAGCCTGCCAAGATTGTGGAAGTATTGTAAATAGGCGCCATCTACCAACATCTTCCTTCTTTAGCAATCCACCCATTCAAAACGTCAATATACGGGTAGCTCAGCCCAAGGTTCCATCCTCTACGGCGACGCTAGCAGACCAGCGGCACGTTCTCACTTCGTGCTACTGAGTTCAGTGATACATGTAAAAAGGGACTGAGTGACCATGGGACATGCAGACCTGCGGGTATGAAACCTGAGGGGGTGGGAGTTAGAGACCTGTGTGTAGCCAATGCAAAGGCTTTACAAGATGCAAGCCACAGAACGAAGTGTCACGATTGAACAGCTCAGCATGGACGAAGAATGTCGATTTAGTTCTTGGTTGGTCTGGTGAGCGAAGCCAAGACTGGACTCCGCCGCGTTCTTTTCTTTTTGGTTTCCCTATAATTCGAGCGAAGTCCTTCATACATGTTTGCGATCTCATCTGCAGACGGAGCTCATGTATGAATCGAAAGGTACACAAGCTGAGAGCAAGTTCTGCATACATCATACCCAGATTCACGTTCGAGTCTATCAATCTACGGACATTTTTTTACTCCTAGTACCTCAGCCCGGACCTTTGGTCTGTTTCCCTCAATATGAATGATGTCTGAATTCAATCCATCTCAAAATGCAGGTCCAACAAGAGCCCTGAAGTCCAGTATCCCACAATTCCTCCAAAATGAACGCAGGTCCCCTCAAGTGCATTATGATTACACGCGCCTTCAAGGGATGCGTGCTAGCTCATTGGCACATACGACTTCTTGTGTATCCTAGGCTTCCGTCAAAAATCATTCAAAGGTCCATATATCTGTCGTACCCTTGATTTTCTTACTATTCAGCTTTTGATGGGCGTAACCCATCGTGTTCCTCTTGCGGCCACGCGGGATACATTGGCTGCTTGTGATTGGCGTTCTGGGTGTGGGGGGCCTTGAAGGTACAGAATTTTCCATACTTGAGTCCAAAGACCGCCTCACTCCCGAGGATGCCGACGTTTCGAGAGCTCGCTGACTTGTAACGTCGAATGCAGAAGCGCAATTGAGGACCGAATGCTTGCGAATAGGATCAGAGCCATACGCTTCCTCGCCTGGAAGTTGCAAGAACTTGCCCTTGCGGGGAATGATGATTTCGTATATCAGTCGAGGATAGTCCATGACGGCACGTATTTCGTACTCCGTCCATAGGAACCTTTCTTTGTTTTTTGTGTTGCGCCTCACAGGGAATCCGCTTCGATCGTGACCTGAGATCTGGAAATTGATTGATCCTAAATTTTTGAAGCCTGGTCACCAACTAGTCAGCTCGGTGTCAATTATTCTGGGTCAATGGCCTACCGTTTTGAGGGTCGCGAATCGCAAGATGGTCCGACGACGCCACAACAGAGCTGTACAGAGTCTCTGAAATATTGATGTCTCCTCTCCGTGAGGCACATCTGGAGCCGCGGAACCAGCGTACACAGCCGTTGGGGACTCTCTCATCCTTTAGCTCATTAGAATTGTACTTGAATTTGAGGAGGCTAGGTCAGACTAAAGAACCTACCAATCGGAAGAGGCAACGTGAACGATGTTGGACAATCTCGTATCCCAGGAAAGGGTCGTCATACACTTTGTCGACGCCACCGTGAATAGCTGGATCAAAGTCTTCCGTATGTAGAGTGGGATTGTATTCTTCGTCCCAGGAAAAGGCATAGGTACACCGCAGAACTCTCTCGCCGATGGCATCCTTGTGAAAGGCACACAAGATTGACCCTCTTGAGATCAAAGTCGAACTATCTCAGTTTGTAAGCACAGTTGAAGGAAGAGAAGTTGCGGAGCTTACGAGTCTTCGTGTGGCGTGACAATACGGACTCGATAACCCATCATTGGTGACTCCTCAGTGTCAAACATTTCCTTCAAAGCATTAACGACATGGGGACTACCACTAAGCCCTCCGACGAACATGATTCTCTGACCAGCGTCAGCCCTAAGTCACAGCAATTGAACCGTTGGAGTAACTTGCCTGAATCCGCTGTCCATTCCTCGAGTAGCATGTGTCATTGAAAGCATTTATCTGTTGCTTAATTGTCTCTGTGATGATGTTCAATAACCTTTGAAACAACTTGGTGATGCGGTTGCTGTTAAGCTTTCAGCAGAGCTTTCATCCTCGGGGTTATTCCTGCTGGACTTACGTAGGTATTATGATGCGACCGACTCCTACCCCCTTGCCAGGTCTTTCGCGGATCCCAGGTATGTGGATAATCATCTTTCTTCTTCTAGGGTCCGTGGACGACCCATTGAAGCGCTTCTTCGCTTTCTCGAAATCTTCAACCGCTGTTTTCAAAATCTCATTTTGTGCTTCCCAAGTATTCGGCTTCCCGAGATCTTCAAGGAAGTCTGGCATGTTGTTTCTCTGAAAAGTGGCAAAATCATCCCTGAAATCCTCGTCCAACAGAGCGGAGCCACAGAATTTACCTGGAACGGAGCCTTGTCAGCCACAGAGGTGCAATTTCAAGAGCTACTTACCCGTCCCGCGGACCCCCTCAACCATCTTGTATCTTCCGTCGTGTATCTCGACATCGTATGTAATGAAGTCCTAACAAAATGAAATGAGTAACATGGTCACCAGTATGGCGCTGGCCTTTTGCGATGACACGTACCGTCGTACCTCCTCCAGCGTCAACTACCAGAAATGGGTCAGTAGTCCCTGTAGGTCCAGCAGATCCTTCTTCAAGCTGCGTCGAAGTCTCCATTTCCTCCTGTCTGATGAATGTAGCAGCAGCCTCGGGCTCGGAAATCGGTATAGGATTGGGAATGCCTGCATTTTCGGCTGCTGAAATCATCAATTGAACCATAGGCTGAGTCCACAGAGCTGGGACGCATATTGCACACTCGACGTAGGCCGTTTCGAAGACGTCGAACAAACCAGGTCGCTGATATGCCTGTGCAATCTTAGTCTTAGCGTAGGAGAAAAGTCGGTTGAGGTAAATGGTAATCAGGTCTTGGACCGATGGTTGATTGCAGTCAGCTGGAAGGTCGGCCAGCTGGTTGGATATTCGCGTCCTCACGTCTGACATTTCGTCAGACATGTCCAGACCAAGCTTGATCATCGTAATTCTGCTGGACTCTAGTACGTCCTTGTCTTGAATAGGTTCGTCGACTTCGTTGCCCCATAGCCACTCTTGGTCACCAGGGTGCCAAGCCAGTTGCGTCCTTACTTGGCTCGCACCGTCAAAGAGAACGTTACGCAAGCTTGTGAGTGGCAAACAACCAGGTATCTTGTCTAGGGATGCATCGTTAGGATATCGAAGAGCATGTGCAACAGCACTGTATGTCGTTCCGAAGTCGATTCCGATTTTAAGCACAGGCCTTCCGCTGGCTGCAAACATTTTGGCAAGCAAGTATGGAAGGAACGGGAGTTTATGGTGCAAGACGAGTTTTGCAGAGCATAGATTGTAATGTTGTGGACGAACACAGCAAATACAAAACCACCAAAACAACGGACGCAGCCTGCTCCCGAAGTTAGGATATGCCCAATGATCCGGATGGTCTGATTGGTTCCCCGATTAAGGGGCGGGGCCGGCATGATGCAGCGTTGGCATAAGCCATTGCCAGGAAATAAACGGCCCATAGCCAATGGGCTGATCATCCTAGGCAGTTTCTCTCACAAAAAACAGTCTCATAGTGATGATCACATTCTATTCTGGGCCGTGTCTGAACAAAGGTGATGTGATATTGTATCCGGAGATTAGCCAATTCGTAATATTACCGTAATATATTTGACGAATTCACTTGCTAGGATGTTTCTTCCCTCTTTCCATGTCCAAAGTGGACTGTAGATTCCGTTTGACCTACACATCTCATCGTTATGCCTCCGTTGGGCTCTCTGGAATGGACTCCAGCAATGACCAAGACCCTCTTCGATCACTTGGAGAAGCACAAAGGAGATCAGGGGCTGTATATGACTAACACGCAGCAAGCCTATTCTGACTTGGTCAAATCTCTCGCACGATTATGCCCTCTTCAGTCGATTTCCATCAGGCAAGTCGAGTGCAAAGTCGAAGGCCTCTGGAGCAGGAAGCGAAAGCCTGGATACTATTCCAAAGATACCTTCTTCCGTAAAGGTGTTGGCTTACTTAACGATGCATACGTGGAGACCATCCTATCACGCGCTGAGCAAAATAATCCCCGGACTGATCAAACAATGACGGCCGGTAAGGTACGGAACTCGCCCATCCCGTCCACGACGTCTAAGAAGAAGCGCAATCGTGAGCTCGCGAATCTTCGAATTACCCCGCCGCCTCTTCGTCCTCTTCAGTCGGGGGATTCTGGGTCGAATGTTACACAGCAGAAGCTGTCGCACGATTATGAGGGTGCTCTTGGTGGGTGAGTCTTGAGCCACCCTCTAGCAGCCTGTAGTGCCTACTTTTGTGGCTAACTTGGTTAGAAGGACAAAAGAGGAAATTGACGAAAACCACACCTCGGCAGACTTGCGTCCAGATGCATCGTACCCGATGGTACGCGTCCCAGCCCCATTGCACGCCAATACTGAGACCCGAAAGCGCCCTCGCGTGGATTTGCCTCTGTCGCCATTTTCACAAGGCTTCAGGGATGGGCAGGATAAGATTCGGTCATCGAAGAGCGCTGAGGATGCAGGCCCTTATACTTGCCATCGCAAACGATCCCGCGGAGAGGGGGAGGTGCGGCGTCACGCACAGATTCGAGACTACCTCGTTGACGATCCAGATTGCTTTGTGCCAAACAAGAAAACTCTTTGTAATATCAAATCTATGCTTCTGCAGCAGATAAGCGGGGCAGTCCAAGGACTTCTAGAGGAAGATGGTGTCGAACAAGCGGGTATGACCAGCATCTCAGCATCAAGGAATTATGAGAAGGTTCCGCAACTGTACGGACTCACGTCAGAAACACAGTTCTTCGATATTTGCAAGCGTGTGTATGGTGCCGGCACCAAAGACGTGTTGTACGCGAAAGCATCAATGTCATATGTCTCGATGAAAAACTTCCTATGTTCATTGCTCGCGGCTGCGGTGACAGACTGGGTCTTTGACGGACGTCATGAGTCTTTACCCACCAGCGTGGATTTCAAGACTGGTATTTCGAGAGTTTATGAGAGTCAGGTAGCTGAGCGTAAGTCGTTTATTGGTTGTAACCTGATGGTCATATTGCTGATATGAAGCCGTGGTACAGTGTATCCTGAACTACACGAACAGGTGCTCAGAAAAAGCAAAAGCATTTACGTCAACGAGCGAGCCGATTTCGAAGCTTATGTCCCAGATCTATGTCACCGTTTCAGCTTTGCTTTGAAACCATTCCTGCTCTCGAACAGTATGCAGCGGACAGGCAAAGGCGCCATGGGATGGTACGAGGGTCTTAGCAGAGTATTCCTCACCTCGCTCAAGCTTAGAGCGTCGTTAGAATTGAGAGGCCAGAACCACATTTTCCGCTGGCCGCGAGCAGACGACATTTTCGATCCCAATGTCATGGTGGCGGCGGAGAACATTGGAAACAATTCAGAATGTAAGGTCCAAATGGCGCTCTCTCCTGCGTTGATACAGACCTCGAATTCTGAAAGTGTTGAGGGTTGTTCTGAGGAGACCATTTTCCACGCAACAGTACTGTTGCAGTAGTGATCCACAGAAGAGACTGAGTGTTATTTGAAGCAATGATTAAGGTCCAGGGCAAAGTGTCCCTGCCGGGACGGAAGCTCTATTGGGCCACGGACGTGGAAGGATCGATGCATGGTTTGGCTTGATTATCAGACTTTCTAAGCAAGACGGATGTTAGTACGACTGGTACCTACCTGCCTTGAGCACAGAAACGTTAGACCTGTTAGTACTGGGTTCAGCTCGATGCTTATCATGCATTAGAATTACCCGACTCGGAATCCTGGTCACTGAACTTTTTCTTTGAAAGCCCACCAGCCAAAGGTCTATCTTTAGCCTTAGTAGCCCGCATTGGTGGTCTTCCATGGTGAGAGGAAATCTCTGAGCTCGCGTAAGTTTCGTATGTAATCTTGACCAGACCTAGGCGCGGTAGCGGTAACAGATGCCGCATGCCACGAGCCTTTGGCTTCTTAGGGCGCCTGCAGACCCCTGTAGCTCATTTGGGGGCTGTGAACTAGTTCATTGGTTATTTTATCCCCGATGGATCTGCGTGGAGATTTTCCATGTCGACCGCTCGTTTTAGCCTATCGTCAATTAGCTATCCTCGGTTGTGGTTGAGAATTCGCCATGATTGGACATAAACGAGACTGATCTTCGTCGGTGGTTCTAGGCATCCATGCATGGACCCGGAATGAGACAGCCCTATCTGAGCCTCTTGTTCCATCCGTTTCCCCCGTAATTGAGACATCTACCTATTTCAGGGATCCAGCATCTAAGGAGTGATGTATTCGCATCCATCCTAGATCATTTCATGCCATGAAATCTGAGGTACACAGGCTTCACAGGGGCGAATCCTATGCTTATGTGGCCGCATGTTTTTCATCAGGGAATTGGGAGGCTGTCGGCTCTCTCAAGGATCCTGTGCACAGAAAATCGGGCGATCCGGCCTGTTGAAATCGACCAAGCACCTAGGGTCAGTGCACGCTTCGCTAGACTCTTGGCGGATTGAGGCCATTCATATTGCTTTGAATATCGCTTGGAGACCAGTTTAACGGTATCGCGGAAGCTAGCAGGGAGGCAAGCCGTGTCCAGAATCTGTAGCAGAGCACCAAGTGTGCCACTATCCGAATTTTTGTCAAGACCTTGGTCTACATTTTTCCCTTATGTTCCACTGTCTCAACTTCAGTAAGCAAAAGATCCTATTCTACAGCTTTGTATCGCTTAGCAGAACGTTCGAATCATCAATCATCAATCATCAATGGAGCACTCCTACATCACATCTATCTCACATTCTGTTTCCATCGACCTAGTCTACTCAGTTCTTCAGAGGCTTGCCTCCTTGGACCGTAACCATTTCGTCCCTCAATGCCGAGGGGTTCGCTTCCTCCTGTTCCTCCCAATATCTATTCTTCTTATCCCTTCCCCTGATCAAGCCGATGAGGTCAAACGGATCAAAGATCGTGACCAGAAAGTTCCTCTTGTCGGCAAATCCCGGCCCCATAACCTCAGTAACACCATCCTCAGCCAAATATACCTTGTTGCTGCTGGGTAGGAACCTTGCAGGATGTCGAAAGTTGAGCAGAACGCTATTCGTAATCATGATCAGGGCTTCGAAGACCCAGAAGAACCACTCGTAACGAATGATGGGCGAGATCGACATGGGATCAAATCCCGGCCCAACTCGTATGGCAGCAACGGAAAAGTACTCCACAGTGCGGTAGATAGTGCGCACCATGATGAGGGCGCTGCTAGCATATAGCGTGTAGAGTATTGCCTTCAGGTTATCTGGCAGGAGGTTGGCTTTGTAGCATCTTCGGTGGAAATATACGGCGAGCATCAGAAAGCTGGTAATAATCCCGAGTTGTATGACCAAGGCAGCCTTCAAGAGGTCTCGTCCTATTTGTTGTTTGCTTTCTGGGATGTTCGCGTTCGAGCTGTAGGAGGCACCGTTCCCGTTGAGAGCCTCAACGATGCCAGATATCGCCCCAAAGGTTGTCAGAACGCGGCCTGGGTGTATTGGAGAATGGTAAGGAACATAGTATAGAATCCGCCCTAAGATGATGTAATTTGCAAGCTCGTAGAATGGTCTGTCATGGTTAGAGCTGTGAGTGAACAAGGGACCTAACGAAAGTGCTCACGGGGCTGCATAAACTAAGCATATGCTTGAAATGAAGATGTTGACGTCGCCATAGTGGTAAGCACCTATCTCACGCATGATGTAGCCAGAAGTAAAGACGAGGGCAGCCCAAGGTAGAAGTCCTGTAAACTTCCAGGCTTTGTAATGACTAGGGAAAGCGTAAGTTGGCCGATGGCGACGAGGGAATTGATAGACTTACACGCATTGCCAGATGTGGACAGCACACGAGACGGAGAAAAAGAAGGCCCAAGCAACTGGTGCGCCTTTGTTTGGGGCATAGAACCAGATGCTACCAGGTACTGCGAATAAAGTCAGTTGATTCGTGCTGAAAGCTGGATATGTTGGCCATACCATATTCACCACCCATGTTTAAGTGATGCAGAAAGGATATATTCCGCCGTCTGTAAAAGTTTTCTTTAGTGATTCACGATGTCTTTGAGATCGCTTGAAGCTTCTTGTAGGCCAGTGGTTGATAAGTCGAGAAAATTGAGAACTGGGTTAACGATTCCTCCACGCAGCTTCCAAAGGCAGTGACTGCGAGCTGGCGTCAGCTTTATCAACACCACTTTTCACGCCGTGACCATGAGGCATTTCGCAAAAAAGACAGGCGTACCTTGGCCGGAAAAGCCATTGGTAGAGCCTTGGGCTTCTCCCTTGTCTTCGACTCGGTTACTGCGCCATGGCTTGGCTGTCTTGGCTAACCATTCCTTTTCCAACATTAGTGCTTACAGCTAGCAGTTGAGAGGGCGGCTTTGAAGCTAAAATTACAGGGTTCATTGCTCCCCGAACGCCTTGTTAACAGACGTATACGCAGATCATGAAGTAGTTCTCAGATAAACGTCCAATCAATCACAAGGTCCCACCTGAGACCTGCTCCGGCGGAACAAGCATGTGACCACGCCAACTCAGTGTTCTGAAACGTGAAATCGTGCATCTCAATTGGCGCAATACCATCAGTGTAGGCATCGGCGATCAAGACGTGAGCGCCATTGGTATTCCGCAACAAGAACGGCGCCCGAGCCCCTGCAAGGATGCATATTGCCCCTCCTTCTTGGGCAGTCCAAAGGACGCTGAATCTGTGTCCGCGACATGTGATCGTAGTTTCATCACGAAACTCCATGCTTGCCTCAAAATCGATTTGCTCGGGTTTCGCCGAAGAACTTCTTGTAGTGCTCAAATGTAGTCTTAGCGTCGTACGTCGATCGAAAAGCATCAGCGATCAACACCCTGCTGGAGACCGTCCAAGGCTCAGGCGTACTTGTCGGGTTTGCATTGTAATCTCCAATTGGTACATTTCAAATGACCTGTGCACTCAACCTTTCTCAACTCGGGCCCAGTAACAACAACGCGGTCAACAAATGCTCCCGCAATGAGAAGTCCGCGCAATTTTCCACGAGCCTGCAAGCACGTCTATCCCGCTCGTTTCACTAACAAGCTCGCTATCGGCTTCAGTCCATGCCTGACCATTTTCACCACCAGTAAACCTCGGCCGGCTGATGGACAATTCTGCATGTACAAAAATAGACGGTAGTCTGAATCATTGACCCTTTTCAATGGACTAAAATGGCACTCATGTCAGACAGTTTCTCATGCCATCGAAGGGAGATCTCTTTGGATGTCGGGATGAAGTCTAAAGTAGCAACAATTCTGGAAGTACCTTAGCTTTCGGTCTAGACCCTGCCCAACCTTCTCAGCGGCGTCTCTACCCGCGCTCTGCCGCCGGAAAGCCCCCTGGAAACTGAAAATTCGGATTCAATCAACATCCAAATTGCCCTCACGGGCAACGGTCATGAGATCGACTTTGCGTTGTCGGCGGTAGGTACTGCATTTTGCCAGCCGCTGACAATCACTGAGAATCTTTACGATAAAGACGAACAAGTCAGCAACCGGCATGGATTGCTACCTACTTAAGGAAGGTCAAGAACGCAAATCTCTCAGCCCATCTCTTCTAGACTCAGCATTCTACCTGCTACCGTGTCCACCACAATCGATGTTCACAAAGAAACTCGTGCAAAACATGCCTAAGCATGATGATTTGAGAACGAAATCCAAATAAATATTTTCATCGGCATGTCGCCATGGCTGCATTTTTCTTGCATTCCCGTGCTTATTCAGCCTCGTAGTGGCGTTTGTTTTATGAATCCAGCCTAAGAGCTGCGGATGGAGTATTGACAGGACTTCCATTTTCTTCAGCCTTGACAAGAGCGAGCCCTGAAATTTTTCTCAAAAACATAGAAAACACCTCCAGAAGAGTGGAAAGCGGATGCTTTGATTGGCGCATTTTTGATCTAGGATAGTACGCTTCAAAAGAGGAGTCAAACAACAAGTATCACACGAGCAAGCAAAGCAGACGCAGGTGGCGCAGATAGCTTACTACGCCGTCATCTACTTTGAATTAACATACAGACTCCCATTGACACGAAGGATGTCGGCATCCGCAAAAGGATAAGAAGCCATGCTCAATGTGAGGTCCGAGAAAACAACGAGGCTCCAAGCCGGCGACTCTAACCGGAAATCGCAAAAGATCCAGGTCTCTTCAGTCTCAAGGACTAGCCTCGCCAGATAATTACGATGGGACCGACGGGTTTATCGGTAATGTGTTAAGTTCATCCCGAGTACAGCTCACCCAACTGACAAGGACAGGATGGATGGCTCGGCGCACAGGGACGTCTAGGACTCAGGTCGCTTAGAATGCTTGGTGAAGGCCACTTGCGTGCAGGAGAGCTGCAGCATTCCTGGTCCAGTGGCTTTCACCTTGGAGGCTTCTTTCCATTTTGCCAGCTCTCCATTACAGCCGCTACGGCTCAGTCAGATGGTACATCTGTATCTATTCGCGCTCACCTCGAAATTACCATTCTGAAAGGCTGGATCGGCATGCCTGAAACGCCATTGTGAGTACTTCTCATTGGCACTGCTGGTGAGCGTGAGTGTTCGAATGACCGGGTGCTGGGACGCCATTTATCTACGACGGTCGTTTGCTTGGGAGGGAGGCAGTGGGACGGATTGAGGGAGATGCTTGAGAAGTTCCTTGCGCTTGAAAGGAGGGTAGATGATATTTGTATGTCAACGTGATGTTGTAAAGATTCAATGAGTAGGGGGATTCGCTCGACAGGAGAATTTTGTAATGGATACAAATAAACGTGTCATTTCTTCCGATGAACACAGCCTTCCACGAGGACTGAAAGACGTGTAGATTTAAGGAAACGTCAAGCCCACCTGTACATACTACATACACAGATGAATCGGGATCGCCCTACAAGGCTGACATATCTCTTGGCATTTTTGGTCGGCGACAAAGACTCCTCACTACAGCCACTCACTCAACCCTCAATACGCCTCATCCCCCTTTGCTCACATTCACCCCTGCCAAAATGGCAGACCCTCCTAACTCCTCAACCCAAGCGCCCCAAACCATACTCGCAGACTCCACAATAGACACAGAACTCGACCCCGAAATCGACATGTCCATAGATCCCGCGCCTCCAGATCCGGAGAACGCCAATCTAGAAGCGGAAGCAGTGCCTGAGGCTCGGGAGCCTACGAAAAAGGATATCTCACTTCGGGACTTTCTGTCCAAGATGGATGACTATGCGCCCATCGTATGACCACTCCCAACTCTCATCTCTCTACCAGACCTCACATTCTCCGCTGCATGAGACAAGTCACTGATAGCAGTGGTATTAGATCCCCGACGCAGTAACATCCCACCACCTCCTGCTCGCCGGGCTCCCTCCCACCAGCACCCCCCTCCCCCTACAACGACTCCTAGCCCTCGCCACCCAAAAATTCATCGCAGACATAGCAGCAGACGCCTACCAATACTCTCGCATGCGGACCTCGGCAACAGGTGCAGGTCAGTCAACAGCAGCTGCCACGAACTTGGCATTACAGCCTGACCAGCCGCAGCAAGGGGGGAAGGGGAAAGATGATAAGGGGAAGAGTGGGCAGCATGTGTTGGGCGTGCAGAGGGCAGGGTATGGAGGGGGTGGGGCGGGGGGTGGGCAGGCGGGACGGGCGGTGCTGACGATGGAGGATTTGGGGTGTGCGGTGGGCGAGTATGGAGTTAATGTTAAGAGGGGGGAGTTTTATCGGTGATGGGAGCGGCTGAGTGCTTTGAGGGCGTTGATGGCGAAAGCAGGGATGTTATTGCGTCATTGAAGGCGCAGGGAAGAGGTGTACATATGGCATTTCTAGGCGTCATGAGGGCTCGGTTCACTATTCAAGGAGGCGTTGGTTCATGCGCGGTAGTATGACAGGCATTCATGCCCTATCAAATTTAGAAGCAAAAAAGTGCTCTCGGGCCAATCTATATGATTCAACGGTAGAGAATCATCCGTAAAAGGAAGAAATTTCTAAAGCCACCCCATCTATAACCCACTGTTCCCCACTGCAAGGTTCTGTCCTCACTTTCTTCGTCTTCCCTTTGGCCAGGAATTCTATCCCCTTTCGCTCCTCTCTCTAGGATGTATTGCATGAGACGTTGAGTCTTCATCAGGGTATCAATGTTGAAACGACGCCGCTATCCTCTTAACTCTTGTTATCTCGTTCTGTACTCCGAGATTTGTACAGCATCTCCCAGGATTGCTGGTCTATTATGATCAAATCGTAAGGCAAGGTCTCATTCACTGAGAAGTTGACTTGCTTTCGCTGCCAGTCAAACCCTTTCGGATCGCGAGCACACTGTCCACAATTACGGCATCGATGCCTTCCTTCACTTGTAACTATGCTAGTGTCAGCCTCTCAATTCAACTCGGCGGTTGGATGTAAATACCTGGACTTTCTCAGGATCATTGTTCATAGTTCCATAACTCACACAAACCAGTCCAGACTCCTTCACGACTTTCACAAGCCTTGGACTGATGACCAAAGCTTCAGCTGCAGAAACTACACCGAGCAGGTTCCACCTGGAAGCAAAGCGGATAGCTTCTTGAAGACTGCTGGCACGAATATCGCCGACGGGGTAAGTACCGGCATCGGTCAGGAAGAGGATGGGGATGGATGGCTGCTTGAAGGACAGCAGAAGGCAGATATCCGGGTTGAAGCTGGAAAAGATGACGTTCCGCTTGTTACCGAGATCATAGGCTTTGGTGAGAACAGTATCGACGAAGGAATTAAGCTCCACGGCATAGGTATCCATTGCTTGCTCCTCGCTTTCGTGGAGCATAGGATATTTCATCTCGATGTTGAAGCCAATGCTTTCGGGAAGCTTCTTAAACATTTCTTCAAGAGTCGTAAAAGGAGCTTGAATGAAATTGCCTCGGCTGTTGGCCTTGAACCCTTTTTGCTTAAAGTCTCGCGTGTGCTTCATACGCTCGCTCATATCCGAAGTGTCATCTTTCGTCAGATCACCTACTGACATAGAGCGATGCTTTCGGGAGTCGGTACCATTGGTCGTCTGTGCTGTCCCACGATTCGCGAGGGCGGGCGATGGCGGCCTAGAGGTACGCGGAGTGCGGCCGTCGTTCATGTGAAGGAATTGTTCGAGGGTGAGGGTGTGTACGGGAGCGTCGATACCAGTCTCGCTGACCAGAAAGTCGTGGTAGATGACAGGAACATGATCTTTAGTCAATTGTACGTCAAATTCAACGTATGAGGCTCCCAGGTTCGCAGCCGCGATGAATGATTGGATGGTGTTTTCGCCAAGCTGCAAGGAACTTCTGGCGGCGACGTTCTTGCCTAAGCCTCGGTGCCCGATGACCATCGTGGAGGTCATTTTCTTCCAGTACGTCAGGTCTCCTCTGATGGTCATGTTCGGGTGGGTAAATGGCGTAATGATGAGGAAATTGAAATTGACCGATCCGATGACTTCGAGGGTGTTCGCCGCCATAATCGGTACGGCAACGTCTCCTTGTAGTGTGACTCGCTTGGAACCCATGCTAGGCTTAATCGTCGAGAGTAACGCAACGCCACGACCGACGATTTGGTCATTGGATCCAGCATACGTAGGCACGATGTCGAAGCGGAGCTTTACTTTCGTAGCATCAAGTGCAGTAAAGACTATTGGTTCCGTACTGACATTATCTTGAACGGGCAGGTCAATGATTGCTGGATCCCCATCGGCTCCGCTGGCCGACACGACCACCGACAACGCAGTATCGAGTTGCGTAGAATGAGCATCCGTTAGAGGGATACGATCAAGGTTAACTGCTTCAACAGCCTTGCGTGCGTCCATAGTACCGAGGCTGACAAGGATCATAGTCTCCTTTGTAAGGTAGCGATGTCCGTAGGTCTTCACGGGCTCAGGAACTCGCGTTGTACCATTGCCATTGGCTGTTCCATTCGACTTTCTCTCAGCGAGCGATCTATTAGGCGATACAGAATTGGAAGGCTTGGTTGGTGGTGAACCAGAAGCCACCGAAGAAGGGGAAGTTGTCAAGGCAGCCAAAAGTTTTGCAATGTCCATGTGACCTCTCAGCGCTGCATGTTCTTTCGCCGTCCATCCAGAAAGGTCCGGCCTCTCTAGGTCTACTTTCGCTGCAATCAGAAGCTCCACAACACCAATACGGCCATCCACGCATGCTATGAAGAGTGGTGTCCAGCCAAAAGTATTCTCGCCAATCTCCGGGTTGGCCTTCTGGCTATCGCCGCCCTCGAGCAAGATGCTTGCACACTTGGTATGGCCAAAGCGAGCCGCGACGTGTAGAGCTGTCTCTCCCTGGTCATCTTGATAATCAAGGTCAACGCCTGCTTCCACGAGCAGCTTGACGATGACAACAAAGTTGGCTTTAACGGCTAGAGCAAGAACCTCGCCAGATTTGGCCATATGCTTGCGAACGGCAGCTTTGCGATCACTCGCTCCTCGCCAATCTTCGGCCTCAAGTAAAGTCCTCGTAGTGATAGGATGGCCACCAATAACACTAAGATGTAATGGGGCGTATCCATCGACATCCTGCCAGAAAGGCGCATCAATTCCCTCGCTGACTTCAAACTGGCCCCAGGCCTGCATGCGTGATATGATGACCTGACAAATGACAACAAACCCGTACTGTGCAGCGTAATGTAGCGGCATCCGACCATAGCTATCTCGTGCATAGAGTGCGTCTCGCTGCTGCGGGCGAAGCTTGTCCAAGAGGTACTCCAGGAGTATGACAACTTTGTCATCTCTGCTAAAGTGTGTCACTCCATCGAACTCCTTTGTAGACGACGATGGAGGGGCCAATGTAGGAGGCGCAGCCGGTTTAATGTAGTGCATCGTATCGAAACTTATTTCCTGCAATGGATCGGCAAGTGGCTCTCCATCATCTGAAGGCTTGGAGCGACCGGTGCTGATAATGAGGCGGTGGATGCAATTGCGCTTGTTGATATCATCACCTTCATCGAGGGTGTCAATTCTCGCCAGCAGCTGATCGATGCATGCCTTTGCTCTGCAAGTGATACCCCTCTGCAGAAGATTCAGCATCAAAATGGGTGGGAGATTCACTTCTGAATCATCCGTGCTCTTCGTTGCCCTGGCCAATAACTTATTGAGCTTCAACACGTCGTCTAAGCGAATGGCTTGATCCACGCTTTCCAATATTCCTGCTGGGAGGCTCATCATGGCCTTTGAAGATGCTCGCTTCAAGGAGTGAGAAGAATGTGTAGAGCTGTTATCATCACGGATCTTGACATCACCGAGCTTCGAGAGCCAGTCGTTAACCGCATTCATCGTCTCCGTGAGTTCGACATTAGTAGCGAATTGTTTCGGGTCAACCTTTGACTCGAGGTAGCGCCGCTGTGTCGAATTTTGCGCGACCTTCTTATCGAGCTTCTTGGTAATCTTGACGAAACCTCGCCTATTGACCTCCCCATACCACTGTAGTTTTCTCAACTGGCCTCGCAGTTCGAGCAGAGCCCCCATGAGATCTTCCACCTCATCTCTATCGATGCCGTTGGCTGCATCAGGGGAGCGACCGTAACGGTCATGGAGGAGTTTGAGCCGCCGTGCTGCATCCGCGTATTTCTTGTTGTAGAAATGGTCGACATCCTCCAGGTTGCGGTCCAAGGAAAAGAAGAATTCTAAGGGTGATCAGTATGTGGAGGGGGGATCGCCCCTCGAGCCGACATACCAGCGGCGTCAGCCCCCTCCCCATGCTTAGCATCCTCTGCCGCCGACTTGATAAGCTTCTTCAAGGCCTTGTATTTGATGTAGGAGGTGGCCCATTCGGGCACCTGATTGCGTGGTAGATTCCGCCCAAACTTCATCTTGAGGTAGGTAGAAGAAGGTCAAGCGCGAATGGTAGAACGCGTGAGCTATCGACGAGGGCGCAATCTGATCCTGCAAAAAGCAAAGATGGACAGCGCAGAGGCAGACATTTGGAGGGCCATTGGCGTGTGGTGTTGGTGTTATGCTCGATTTGAACACATGGAAGAGCGGCAGCAAAGGTGGGCTGGATCGAGGAAGCTTCAATGACGGGGCGTGGATCAAAGCTTTATCTGAATTCTTTGTGTGTGCGTGCTTGGATCAAGGCGTTTGGTTGGCTGGCGCGGCTTTTTGAGACAGCTGCAGGCGCAAAATTCAGTTTTAGACGCGATGTTGTGCCAAGAGAAGGTTCATTCCGAAGGATTGGAGAAGCTGTCGAAGCAAACATAAGAGAGCAACAGGGCTCAATGTTGTAGTTTTTTTGTCTGAGCGGGAAAGTTGGAAAAGAAAAGGGATCTGCGGGCAAGTTTGTTGGGCGTAATGCAACCAAAAACGTCTATCTCCATTTAATCTCCGCCTCCAAAGAGGGGAAACACCCGAGACGCCATGACATGTGATGCATTTTCTCTCCCAACACATCGCACTTCAGCTACATGTCCATGTTCTGCAAGGTTTGATGGCGGGCCAACGATCGACATACTAGACTTTTACCAATTACCTCTATTGCTGTTCCTGCTCAGACCTTTTCAAAGCGATTCTTTGATCAGGCAAGATAAATGTCACTGCGTAGAAGCTTGCGTAGTACATGTAGTATTCTCGATATCCCATGCTACAGGTGTCTATTTGAATGCAATGCTTCGCTCAGCTTGCCCATTTACCACCCTCTCCTTGCTTGAGTAATGATGAAACATAATGCCTGTCTCCGCTTCCTCCTACATCTTCCAACACTAACGAGTATCACAACAAGTCGCTAGGGCTGGAAAGAAGAGCTACTAAGTAGTAGCTGTGAGATGAAGTTGGTAAAAAGAAATGAACCGCCTCGTGACAAATGCCAAGCTTGGCGAATTGGAAGGACTTGAATCCAACAAGCCCATACCAGTTAGTATAGAGCGAGGTCGACGACGCGGAAAATTTCCGTAGTTTGAAGGTTCGAAAAGTGTGTTATGAATGCGAGGAGTCGATGCAGATCCAAGGATGCTGGCGACCAAGTATCATGGAAACTCCTCCAGTACGTTAATCCGTCCTCGGCCTCTTCCAGTGTTCTGAGCCACGAGGCACTAAGCAGCGCGCTTTGTATCAGCTCGATTGTGATCCAACATCTCCTTCTGTTCTTTCTCGGCCAGGTCTCGGAAAAAGTCCTCCACCTCTCCACGATGCCATTGATTTCTAGGATCTGGGCGCTGAATTTCGTAATCTGCCGTCGTGACTCCTTTGTAATCGAAATTTGGGTTAGTATGCTGGTTAGATGTTGGAGCATCGTTCATCTCGGGAGAAAGCGCGTCTGATCCACCATCGAATCCAAAGTTGACAGGCATATGATGGTTTGCCGAGATATTGTACCCGTCTGAATTGTCGTAGTTTCGGCTGGACAGAGCAGGTGTTGCTTGTCCCCTGGCATAGGCATTGTGCGATGGTAGATTCACGCGCACTGGTGATCGAGGAAGCTGATTTCTTCGATCATGACGAACGACAGCGGTGTGAGCCCTTCCCACGCTCTCAAAGTGGGACAGTGAGCCGTGAGCTTGGTAAATGGATGACGCTAAAGATGATGGGGCTTTGCTAATGGAGACATCGGGAAGGGATTTGAAAGGTGATGTTGATCTGGAGAGGTCGTCGCGAGATGCTGAATTGAGATCGCTCGGTCCATTAGAGGTTGCATTTTCCTTGTTTCCAGTACAGGTTGTCTTAGTCGCCTTGGCGTCCGAGATGTTGTTCCTGCTGCTTTTCGAGGCTGCGCTGATCTGCTCAGCGGCTTTCTGAGCTTGAGACAGATTGTAAGGCGGACTCTTAAGCATCTTGCGAAGAAAATGGTGAGAATCGTTGTTTGCTTGCCTAGAGCAAGTGTAAGTAAACCTCGTGTTCCTCAACACTAACAAAAGACACTTACTTCGGGACGTTGATTGACTTGAATTCGTCCTCGTCAAAAGCTTTTCGATCGCCAAAGCCGTCAGAAAAGGTTCCGATGCTGTAGTCACGGACGCTGCGGCCCGGAGCATAAGCCGTAATTGGAATGTTCACCTTCGCTGTTTTACCAGCTTCGTGAGTGGACGACTGGGCGTCATTATTTGTGGCACCCCAAGGATCGTGAGACTCGAAAGAATGGCTATCGTCATCTGGTCCCCACTGGCTTCTCGTCTGTGCTGATAAGTCCCAATTATTCCAATCACCCAGATATTCTTTTGAAGGAGGACAAGACGCCGCGCTTGCCGAAGCTTCACCGTTTCCATAATTCGCCAAGTTGCCTGCATGACCTGTGTACTCACTCTGTAGCCCGTAGCTCGACTCTTCCGGGAGGCTGAGATCATGTTCTGCACGCTCGTTTGCCTCTGCCTGCATTATCTCAAGGACGTCGGGATCGCCTGGACGCCATGTCTTCAAGCGTGCTAGGTATTCTAGGGTGATAGGGTCTGCCGCAGGTCCAGACCACAGCTCGTCAATGTCTTGTGGCTTGCCATAGGCATTGTACGTCTCGGAGTTCTGTTGATAGACTTGCTCTGATGGTTTTGCAGCTTTGGCATCCTTGAAGTTGAGATCTCTACTCCCGTGGAATTTGGAAGATGTGCTTGTGGCATCTTTTCGGGGGATTGACGATCCTTGGAAATCTGGGCGACGACGTCGTGGGGTAGGTGCCTCTGGACAGTCTTCCACATAAGCTTGATGAGGACGAGTGCGTGGCTGATTCATTCTCGTTGCAGTGCCAGCGCGTGCATCTTGAATGAGTGGGGTTGACACAGGTAAGGCAGTATGAGTGCGCGGACCTGCAATGGCCTTTGGCTCAGTAGGCTTGTCGGCTGACAGGGTAGGTACCAGTCTGAGAGCATCTCCATCAGTGAAATTCTTCTTTCTGCTGGATTTGGCTCGAGAAGTCCGAATAGGACCCATGTGCCGACCATTGAAGTCGCTTGTGGTCAGGTCCCAGAGAGCTTTGGACTCTGCCGTTGGAGCATCTTGTTTAGCTTCATTGGTTCCATTCGTGGACGAGCGATCCATGTTTGTTTGACGACGCAATGCTCCAAAACTGGCTGCGTGGTTTGTCACCTCTGGCTCTATATTAACTTCGTTCCCATTACGATCATAGGCGTAGTCAAGGAAAGGAACAGACGGCAGCTGATCCTTGAGTGCATAGTATGAACGAGACACATCCATAATATCTTTCATACTGTCCGTGATCGCTGAGTCCCAGCCAGATAACCGTGGAGAGTTGGGAACGTGTTCACACGCTGGCCCAGGCCACGGTGCCCCTTTGCGACAGTAGTTGAAAGCACTGTCGTTCCAGTTCCACGAACGTGGATTGGTGACATGATCAGGGACCTTGGTAGGCAGTGGGATGGGATCCCGATCACAAATGGCCCACCAGAGATCTTGTTCGGCGTCGTATGCAGGATTCTTGCTCGATCCACCTGCACACCCAAACATCCGAGCTTGCTCGCGAACACGACGAATGGCTTCTTGAAACTCCTCGACTGTGGTGCAATAGGTCTTCGTGTCTTGTGTCCAATTGTAAAGGTATCTAGCTGCGTATTCGATGTCTTCATATTCAATGACCCGCATCGCAGGATCAGAAGGATCCAAAACGCTGGATGAAGATTCCTCTTTATGTGAAGCGATTGGGATGTTGGACGTGTCAGCGTGTAGTGCTTTCCCTTTCCGAGAGCTGGCAAAGTTGGCAATATCCATGATATTGAGTGTTGTTTTCTCTACAGCGAGTGGTTCGAACACCTTTCCTTGCTCGTTTTGTTTTGTGTCTTCTTTACCAGGACACGCTCCCAGGCTGACCGAACAAGCATTCTGCATGCTCCTTGGCACGAAAGGTAGCGCAGCAGGCGAGAGGCATGTATTGATTGTACCGGTTTTGGTTGGTGCTGGCTTCTGAGCGACGCCAAGCTGGCCCATAGGTGGCGCTGAGGTGTTCTGGGATTGAGAGTTAGGCTGCCCTACTGGCATAATGAGCGCTCCTGTAGCGGGCTGGATGATAGGGATTGTGCGCTTGGTCTGTTCCTTGCGTGCACGGATCTTGTCGATCTCCTCGATGAGATGCCTGCGCTGGGATACGAAAGCGGTTCGTTCTTTCGGCGTGATATCGTAGTGATGTAGAGCAAGATGCTTGTCGAGATTCGAGAGTTGTACTTTCATATCTTCTTCATTTTCATTGCCTGCTGCCTGACGTCGAGAATGACCGTTCAACGTAAGGGCGTGCGCGCGAGCCTCGTTACTGGCGCTTGCAAGCGGCATCAAAGAAGTTGTAGCCTGTGTAGGCTGGTTCACAAAAGCCAAGTGGGGATTTTTCAGCGGTGGTTGTGACCATGCTGCTGCTGCTGCATACATTTGTGATTCGGCAGGAAGCGGCGTCGCGCTAAGGGGCTCCATCACCAGGCTCATTCCATTCCAGTAGGTACGGTAGTTGGTGCCATTGAACGAGACAAGAGTGCTTCCATCTGGAAAGTCCCCCAAAGGCATAACAATGGTCGACATCTGCATTGCGGGAGCCATGAATGGCTGGTTTCCTAGTGCAACATTGTTGTATGACACAATTGCCTGCATCGAATTGGCGGAAGTGACTTGCTGACCGTTCATACTATCGCCTTGGCTTGCCGGATACCCGCCGAGTGTCATAGACGGGATGGTTTGTGTTTGAGCGGTCTGCAGATACGGAGTCTTCATATTTAGATTACCTTCTTTTTGACCTGCCGGTGCAGCTGGCGGCCGGTCGCGAACAAGGCCGTTGAGCGAGGCAAAGTCAAAAATTGGCAGCGGCGAGAATGACCCAACAGGGACGATGCAGCCTCCTGCTGTCACTCGCTGATGCGGAGGAGAGGCGTGCTGTTTCAAGAAGCGGAAGAAGCCGTCATTCCGCTGCAGTGCAGAGGTCGCTGGAGGGGCAATTGGCTGACGAAGAGTCTGGATTGCAGAACTCGACCCGGCGGACTTGAAAGCAGCGTGATGGTCGTAATCAATACTTCTACGCGAGATGTTTGACATGTCCGATAGACCGCGCGAGCGAGTGGGCAGTCGACGCGTTGAAGCCACTCCCATGTATTGAAAGCTATTCTCTGCAAAACAAATTGTAAGCTAAATCAATGGATCACACGAGACGAGATAGAGGCACCGCCGTGACACTTACCTGCAATAGCCTCTGGCTTGACACGCAACATCACAGGCACTGCATTCTGCGTCTCCCTCAACTTGAGTAATGCCTCAATCGAGTAAACCCTCTTTGCTGGCTTGCGTGTGGCCGTACGGTTAGCGCGACGCCCGTAATCGAATTGCGCGTCATCAGATGGTAGGGGTCGTGGTGGAGGAGTCACATCCTGATCGCGTTGAGGCATGGCTGTGGTCGGAGGATTATGGGGTAGATCGTGCTTTGACTGTTGTTGCACCCAGTCTACAACCGCAGACGTGTTGGGTGGGTTGTTCTCAGCGGATGCTTGTAAGTCGCGGGAAGAAGCCAGGTTCCCAGTAGTATTGGCCATGTCGTGAAGGTGGGCTCGAAGTACTTGGGAGGTGGCGTTCGTCAGTGAGTACGCCTGGATATCTAGGCCAGAATTAACGCTCCGAAGGCCTTGTTGGGAGTGAACCTTCATCCAGCTGCCCAAGGAGGACATGATGATGAGTCTAGCGTGCAGCGATGTTGTGCTTGTGCTTGTGCTTGTGCTTGTGCTTGAGATGGGGGGCTTAAGTGTAATGGGTGTTTGTAGTATCAGTGGAAGCAGACTAACGTCGAGCAAAGCAATTTGAAGTGTCCAGAGCAACGTTAGCGCTTAGCTGTTAGCTTAGCCGTTCAAGCTGTGAGCGAGTGAATGATACGGGTACGGGGCAAGGGTCGGAAATGATGAAATTGCTGGCTGCGATGAGGATGAAAGCAGTGATGGGGGCCATCTGCAAAGTACTGTAATTTCTTACGCCTGGCAGTAACACACTCTCGCCAGGCAAGTGCAGCCCTGCAATCTCCCCTCTTACACAGAGGAGCGACTTCCAGCAGAGTCTCCATAGCTCCTGCAACTGGATAATTCTTGTCTCAATGTTAGTACCTGATGAATTCCATGCAACTGCGTGCTCTAATTCAAAGCCATCCTGTTTTGTGCGAGCCTGAAGAGCCAACAAGAGGAGATGGACTTTTTGGTCTGCAAAATTCAGTTTGAGTAATATTTAGTTGCTCTTCAAACACCCATGGCTATTATTTTGTTGGTTCGAGATTCGGAGTGAGAGACGCTACGAGCTTTGCATCACTGTCAATATGAGACAGGGATGCAAAATTCAAAGCACAATAGCCAGTATGAGCTTCGTACTAAGTCGAGACGTAATAGGGCAGTAGAGGGACTGTTGGCGAGAAGGGCCCAGGATGATCATCCACCTGAAGTAGGCAGAAGCTCTGGTATCACCAGGTCTCTAATACTATCCAGCTTGTGGACTTGTTTATCAACATTTTGTGTCAGCTTTCGATGTTCTTCACCAGTTCAAAGCTAGAAGAGCGCATCCATAAAAATCTTCAGGGTTCCTTCGTCCATCTAAGTTGACTGGCATCACTTTAGGGAACCTCGGTAAAGCTCTGAGAAGTTTGAGGTTGTTCGAGCATGAGCCTCTTGAAAGATCTTGAACAGATCTGTGATTCTGAATTGAAGTGAAGTCGTTTATGGCACAGGAAAGAGCGGGAACTTCTCAGCCTCCTCAGCCAAGCGCCCGGGCCGAAGATGATCCGGCGGACGTAGGGTTTTGACCTGTGTCTCATGGTCTGGCCTCTCCATCCATCTCTGTGCAGAGACAGCTACGTTGAACAGCAAGAAGAGCATTGCAATGCCTACCAGGCGCCAGCAAGCTGCAGCAGCCAAAATTGCGCCCACAGGCAGGATAGGAGACGATGATTCAACACAACCCGGTAAGCTCAGACATCCTTCCTTTTACTCATACATGCTAGTCTCAAACATTGCTTCACTTGGACAAAATAATGTAGCCCATGGCTTGTGGCCAGAGAATTATTATCGCCTTCTAGCTTCTGCTCTTCCCTCTCATCCACCAGGCTAACTGAATGCTCCGCGCCTGCCTCTAGGAGACCCTGCGAAAGCGGACCCTAATCCAAATTCCAACACATCTGGTGAAAAGAGAATGGAGACAATTGGGAGCAGATTACGCAAGAGACGCCGCACAGACTCATCTCCCATGGAAGTATCCTCTCCAGCGCCCAAGCGAACACATGCTAGGAAAGCTACAGCAGCATCTAGCAAGCATAGCGAAGCTCCGAGTCCACCTCAAACTGCTTTCTCTACTCCTATCGCTAAACCCAAGCTTCCAGAGGAGAAGCTATCTTTAGCTACCGGCGAGTCTCATCATGGCCCGCAGACAGACTACACGCTCAAACAAGCGAAACCCTCCGAGAATACGCAGCAAGACTCAAGCTCCAGCGTTCCACCACCAATAGCTGGAGGTCCTTATGCAGCGGACTTCAATGGAATCATTACGGACATAACCAACCATGAGGAGACAGTGGACAGCCACTACGCCTCTCAGGGCTACGACGCGATGGGCACAGTCGATACGGAGAGTTTCCACCAGCTAGGAGCGAATCTTCACCTCAAGACTCAGAGCCTTCCAATTCTCGACAATTTAGTAAGCTTCCATCCTGGAACGGCGCACGGCGGCCACTGACTTTTAAAGGCAACACAAATCCTAAACACCTTGGCAAAATCAACATACCGCGAGATTCTCGCCATAGCCACAGAACCCGACTCGGATGCTGGACAGGCTTATGCAACATTGAAATCTTTATTTGATCACACGAAGAAGGTCTACTCAATTCAGGAGCCCTTCCTGAATCCACAAGAATTTGGATTTGTGGAAAACGCCCACCTGGAGACCATCAAGAAAGCGAATATGGCGACATTCGTATCTAGTGTCTTCGGCAGTCAAGACGTGGGATTTTACCATCTAAACGAAAACTTCCTCGATACTTTCATAGCGGATGGTAACCGGATGCTGAAGAATCAAGCACAACTGTTCCTGGATTTGAAGACGCAGGCCTATATATCAGCTATCGCGAATGGGGATCGTAGCAGGAAAGAGATCCTGGATGACCTCTTTCCTCACGATCTGGAGGACCGCTTATTGAAACGAAGGCATGGCGCCAAGCAGCTTTCTCCAAGCGAAGCAGATTTCATGCAACGCGCTCGCAACAGACGTAAAGCATTGCTAGAGGAGCCTTCCACCGAAGAAGCGACCAAGGCTTTACCAGAGAAATACGTTTGGGAGGATTTCCTGAGGGATATCAGCACATATGTGGCCAAGAACTTTGAGGCCATTGCTGGAGTACCTGTAAGTTGCAGCCCATGCGTGCGTGTATTGACCAATTGCTGACGCCAGTCAAGGCTCCAAAAATGCCACGTTCAGGGCGTGCCTCGAGAAACTTTGCCCCCGATCAAAAGCAACAGCCTCAGGGTCAACAGACCCGTGGACAACGGCGGCCGAATCAAGCGCAGTTCCTTCCGCAGACACTGCAAGTACAGCGTGGGAACCATCTGGAGGGAATGCAGCCTTCGAATCAGATGTCCACTCCCCAAAGCAACGTCGCCTCGGGCGCCACGGATGATATTGCTGAAAAGGCAGCTCGTGCGGCTGATTATGCCATGCAAGACTTTGGTGACAATCAAGGTGCCTTATTACCTCACCAGTCTTCGCAATACAATCAACCACCGACCGAAGCCCAGAACTCAGAGTCGTCGCAGAATCAACAGCCCCAAAACAACCGTGAGATCCGGTACCATTTTGAGAACAAGCTCCACCCCAACGTTCCTGCTCCTCCACCACCTTCGTACTTCCAGCATATCCAGTACCAACCATCTCAGCAAATGCAGCAGCCATGGCAGGGTCAAATGGGCATTGGCCAATTGCATCAGTCTTATAGCGATCAGCAACTCATTCCGAACCCTGCCCAATCAGCGCCTACGCAAGTCCTGTACGAGCGAGCACGACAAGCCGCAACGGCAAAGGCTTCCCCGAGCAGTCGTCGTGCTGGAACCCCGAGTCAACGACGTCCTTGGACTACGGATGAGGAGAACTCACTCATGGCAGGTCTTGATCGCGTCAAAGGCCCTCATTGGAGTCAAATACTTGCAATGTTCGGTCCAGGTGGTACCATCAACGAAGTGCTCAAAGATCGCAATCAAGTCCAGCTCAAGGACAAAGCGCGCAACCTCAAGCTCTTCTTCTTGAAGAGCGGTATAGAGGTCCCATATTACCTTCAATTTGTTACTGGCGAACTCAAGACAAGGGCGCCGGGTCAAGCAGCCAAGAACGAAGCCAAAGAGAAAGCTACTAGCGATGAGGACCGTGCTCATATTGAGGGCGTAATCGCGCTTGCTGGAGGCTCAATGCAAGAAGCCGACCAAGCGATGACCGGAGTCGAAGGCCAGGGCGAGTCATCACACAACGGCGTTGTCCCCACAGCGGATATGGGCAGCGCCGTCAATCTGAACGGCAGGAACGGAATGGAAAATACCATCGACCCGGATATCAAAGATGCTATAGCCAATGGAGTCGGCAATGCCACATCAAGCACTGACGCTCCTACAGACGGCGTTGGAGAATTCAGCATAACGGGCTCCCAAGGGCTACAGCAAATGCCACACGGGCTACCAGCGGATGTGCGGACGAATGGTACAACCATGAACGGCAGCTTCGACAGACCGATGCAACCTGTTACAATGCAGCTCGAAGCAGCCGCCCGGAACATCACTTCACCCTCGCCCAACGTTGACCCAGCGCTTTCTGTCTAAGCCTAGTTGACAATTTGAGGGAAGAATCATGTCTCTCAGGAGCAAGGATCCCCAAAAACCGCCAGCAGATCATTCACGTTACAGTTCATAAGCACCTTTTTGCATGCAATATGTATTATTGTGTTTCAACATCACTTCTCAAATATCCACATTTCGCAAGACGCGATGCTTACAATGAATTTACATGTATCATGAATACTTTCCTGGAAGAGGTGGCCTTGCTTTGAGGGCAAAGGGGCAACTCGGGATTATCAGGGATGCGTTAGTCCTGCACGTCGACTTGTATCTAGAAGAAGTAGCTCCAAGTGAAATAAGCGCTTTTTCACATTCCAAAATCATGGACTTCCAAATTCTCTAGATTTTGTACATTCACCACTTCTCAACACCAGGCCTGATGTCAATCTCCCAAGTAAACGCCGTCTTCGGCTGGGTATGCAAATGCCAATACGCGTCCGCAATCTGTCACAGTCGCAACACCGTTAGCAAAAGTACTTTTTGAGTCTCAAAAATCCAAATCCAAACGACAGAAGGAAATACGTAAGGTACTCACAGCATTAGGATCAATCTTCCCTCCCTCACCCAAGTCCCACTCCTTCGTCCTCGGAATATCAATCACCCCATCAATAACCGCATGCGCAACATGCACGCCCTTCGGCCCAAATTCTCTAGCCAGACTCTGCGCCATAGCTCTCAGAGCGAACTTCATAGTTGCGAAGGCGGCGAAGTTCGCAGAGCCTTTCACCGAGGCGGTTGCGCCGGTGAAGATGAGACTTGGTGGGTGGGGAGAGGTGCTTGTGGAGGCGAGGAGGAGGGGGAGAGTGGCTTGGGCGAAGTTGAAGGAACCTTTGCTGTGTGGGGGAGGGGGGGGGTCAGCAAAGTATTTTTCACAAAGGTAGCCAAGTGCAGTGGCCATGTAGCACGGATCCACTCACACGCTCCCCGCATAACTCGAATCCATTATCTCCCCCGTCAACTCCAAGAACGGCTTCCTAACAAACGCCCCGCTGGCATTAAACACCGCTGCAGCACACTTGACGTCGTTCCCATATTCCTCTTTCACTTTCTCCACCATAGCCTTCACGCTCTTCGAATCAGACACATCTGTCGATATACCAATTGCCTTTCCTCCGGACTTATTGATATCTGCAACGATAGGGTCGTAGGTGGCAGGGTTGCGGGAGAGGAGGGCGACGGGGTAGGAGAGGGCGAATTTGCGGGCTACGGCTGCGCCGGTCTGGGAGAGGTCAATTAAATTGTTCCAGGAGGACGGGAAATAGGATAAGGGAGTCAGGAGGGCATACACCTGGGCCGACGCCGGCAATGATAGCAATTGGTTTGGACATTGTGTTCAGGTGCAATGCGACGGTAAAGAGACGGGCGGTAGGGTGCATGTGGTAGAGAGTGGGGTGGAGAATGTGCTTTGATATATAATCTTGGGCAATTATTCAGCAATTGGCGTTCAGTAATCGAGCGTGGAGGAAGAAATCCACCGGTTGGTGTGGCGTCATTGTTGATGTTCTCGGCTTCTCGGTCCTTGGGCAGCTGGTGGATTGGTCAGACAATATGGTATCCTTTGCCATGAATGGGGCCCGGCTGGGACGTTGTTTAGATTTTCGGTAGTGCGCCATCAGGAGAAGCTTCATATTGCTCTCTGCCAGGCTTTCGCGGTGGTGTAGATACCCAGGCTGAATGAAGAGCGATGGCTGGCAATTGATTGCTACTTGCTAACCCTATTCCAAAACCCTAAAGCTAGACCAGGAGCAGTTTCGACAGGTTAGAAAGAGATACAGTGCAGAGACATAGAGACATAGAGTCCCAATGGGACCGATTTCTCGGACTAAAGCCCAGATGATGAAACAATGACTGCTCCGCGCAAGATGTTTTTGAACCTCGAATTGGTGCAATGTCCGAATCATCTTGCTACCCACAAGATCGCTCGCCCTATGACATTTCATGATGCTTGAATAATCTACAACAGCAAACGCTCAACCACTGCTAAGCTTCCCAAAAAATCACTGGCCCTCTAATTCTTCACGGAGAATCCACTCTCCTTCTCCAACCAATCTCCAAGACTCATCAACCCAGGATTCATCCTCTTCAACTTCGCAATATCAGCGACGAACCCCTCCTCGCTAAACCACCTCAGCATGGTCCCTATCTCGCTAAGCATCCACTTCACGAAATGTGCCAGGAATTCAAAGGTGGTCGGCGCCGGGTATCCCAGCTTGTCCTGGAAGACTTGACTGATTTCCTCAAACGTCAAATTGTCGCCAGCTAAGCTGATAGCCTGGTTCTTGTAGTCTTGGCTCTCGGGCTGCAGGAATCCGATATCTGAGGTGGCGGTGAAGGAGAGCGGTTTTGGTCCCAGGGATGCCTTGAGCATGTTAGTGAACATTTTGCCCATGAAGTTGGGTGTGAGGCCGTCCATAAATGCTGTGGGTCGAAGAATTGTATAGCCTTTTCTCTTAGGTAGGCTTCGATGTTGTGTATGCTGATGAAGTGGGGCACGTATTTTGGGTTCGTGTCCGACTTTGCTCCTCCACGATCAACGGACGTCTGTACGAACACCTTCACACCATTGGCAATTACCCCATCGACCATATCCTTCCCCTGCTTCGTCTTACGCTCTTATATCGCACCATCTTGCACAGCTTGCTGTACGGAAAAGACTCCCCAGATCGGTGTCCCATTCGTAGCCTCGAGGGCAGCCTTGAAGCAGGCAGGTACGTCGTCCAGGTTCCCCTTGACGAGCTTGATGGTAGAGGATTTGGCGGCGAGGGCTTTTGCGGAGGGGGAATCGGGATTGTGAGTCAGTACGAGGATAGTGAAGGAGCTCTTTGAGTCAGAGGCGACGATGGTGTCGACGAGGGTTTTGCCTTGCTTGCCTGCTGCACCGAGGACGAGGAGAGCCTTAGGGCTGGCCATGGTTGGGCGTAGATCGATGCGAGATTGAGTTGTGAAGGTTGCGGACCGCAGCTGTGAGGAGATGAGGAGATTTTTGTGTAGCTGTCTAGTCGAGGGTGGGGTGGGACTTTTATATAGTATTGTTTGAGAGGTGTTGTCGGGAATGTTGCTCGCTCATCCGTAATCAATTTGGTAGTGCGCAGCAGCTGGACTCACAAGCGAGACGTTGGATTGGGGTAGAAAAGTCATCGTCATCGTCATCGAAGTTGGAGGATGCGAATCGCCGGCCTTATCTGACGGAGCTGAAATGTTGCATACCACAACAGCTGCAGCAGTGAGTAGACCCGTATTAAGATTGAAGTTTATTCATTGCAGTAACCATGTTGAGAAACGGGAGGCATCATCTTGCCAAAATCGTTTCGAAGTTCCTCATGTATGCATAATGTATGTAGTCCACTACATATCCAAAAATGTTGCAAGCTCGAGATGCTTATGCGAGGTATCAAAAATGCCATGATTCGTCAAATATGAATCCGAGGGAAAAGATGTCCACAATTAAACCACTATATACTCCCCATCAACCCTTTCCATCGCCTTCCTCCACTTGAACCCATGACCACCTATCGTCGAGAATTCGTTAGATGGCAACACCAACCCCGTAGCTAGCCCGGACATCGGCTCATCAATTGTGTCGTCGTCCCGCCAGATCTTCTCCAGCACCTCCAGCCCAGAGATGTTGTTGAAGAAGCCCGAATCCTTCTGAAGATCCATACATCGCTCACGGATCAAATACCGGCTTTGCTCGCTGACGCATTCGGTGCCGGTGATGAAGAGAGGCCAGAGAAGAAAGACGTCTGACTTTACGTTGGAGATGTGAAATAGTGCTTGCGTTACTAGGTTTTGGAAGTTGGGATGAACTGAAGGTAGGTGTGGAAAGGCTAGGCGCTCTGTGTAGAGTAGGGCGGAATAGCGGAAGGATTCTGAGATATGATAGAGATCTCGCCGATCACTTTCTCGTGGCAGCGACACGGAGTCATCGAGTTGCCAATCGGTAAGGCGTTGGCGGATGTCGTTCCATTCCTTCCAAAACCTGGCCCTGGTGTCTGTCTCCGTTGGCTCTTCGTCTATCATTGCAGACCATCCATTACCGTCGAAGCGATTATAGGTCATGCTGTAGTAATCTTGAGTTTTGAGTCCAGGGCTTGGGAGCTTTTGTGGTTTGGACGTAGGTGAACTCGAACTCCTTGGTGAGCTATCCGAGACCGGCTTGTTTTGGCTGAGAAGGTTGAGACGGCCAAGCTTAGCGATAATCTTGAAGAGTCTACCATCACAACCCGCAAGGTTTTCGAGGGCCCATTCATCGCTCTTCAACTTACTCATGTCAAGGTCGTCATCATCGAATTGGCCTTCTCGGTCGTTGATCGTAGCAGTCATAGCATCAAACCATGTGAACATAATGGTCAGCCAGTTGGTTGCTTTGGAATTATTCCCTTTGGTACCTCCACGTAAGGCCAAGATTTTCTTAACGCCAGCAAACTGAGTCTTGAACTTCCCAACACCGGTATCGCAGATATGGTAGAGGCACAGAATGAGAAGCGTTGCTAAGATTGAGTCATCTTTACGACGATGTGGGTCTGACAGCTGCTCGTTCAAAGATTTGATGGAAGTGTTCTTATGGTAGAGTTCCTCATTTGACGGTTCATTTGCCGAAGTCTGGGGCAAGCGGTCCATACCAGCATCCATTAAGCTATGAGCGATTGAAGACTTCCTGACAGAGTGGTCGTGAGATGACGGTGTTATGCTTTGACTGCGTCTGCTGGGTGCTAGAGGATTATGTCCTCTCCTCATCCGGAGATTGCTGGCGGATAGAGCAGCAATGGCATGTTGTAAGGTCTCGCTCTCAACGGCAAGGCTTAAGATGTGGGACCGGTAGGGGTTGGTTGGTCCATCGAAGGCAACAATTACAGGTGATATGACTTTATCATAGTAGTCGATCAGAAATTGAAGCTTTGGTGTATTTCCAATCGATAGCGATGGAAGCAGTCTAGGAACACTGAGTAATGAGTGGTCCCCAACATCGTCAGAGACCAATGACATCGTTTGATGTGCGAAGGCTGGATACTTGTTGTCTGCCATGAGCGCGGTACTATCCGAGCCACTAGTGACGACAAGGTCTTGTTGCGGGAAGGTCTGCTGGGCGGACATCGAGTGTCCCATCGAGGTGGCGCCGACCAGATCTGCATAGAACGTCTCATGCTGCCTGTAGTCTTGATTGCTTTGATCGGAGCTAAGCGAGCTCATGTCATCACGAGGCCAACCGAGTGTGTCATGACCGGAGAAGAAGTTGGCCTCGCACGGACTGTCGACCATAGGCTGTGAGGTAAAGCCCTTATAGGTGGGTGAAACAATGCCATAACCGGTGAAGCTTGGTACCATGGGAGAGATCTGGGATGAAAGTCCAAAATCGTGGTGGCCATACCCGCCAATGACGCTTGCAGTCATTGGCATAGTTCCATAATCTCTTGTAGGGTGCGTCGTGGGCACTTGAAGTGGCTGTAACGTGTGTCTCCTTGCCTTTTTCCGAGGCGGCTGTATATCCCTAGTTTGCGAATGGGAAGAGGGTTCGCGCCAGTCGAAGCTTGGTGGAGCGTGCATTGGCGAGGTCGTGGATGAAGATGAATTGGGGTCCATGTTGACAAAATTGTATGTAGTGGGCGTACCGCTACTACCACCGGTGGTAGCACTCATTGGGCTACGAAGCTGGGTGCTTCCCACAGAGTCGGACGCTCTACGCTTCGTACCAAGCTTGACAGGCTTCTGTGGCTCGCTTGTCTTCGCATCATCTTGGTCGTCGCTTTGCACAGCTTTCTTTGACTTCGCAATTGGCAGCGCCAGACCTCGCAACTTCCCCCGACTGGCGACGCCGACACCCCATGTCAATTGTGTTTTGTAGCCTGAGCAGTCCTTGCCTTGGTCCAGGCAAGGCGTGCAATATGGCCTTCGCCTGTCGCACTTGGTATGTCGCTCTTGGCAGGCGAAACAGTCGGCTGCTGCGCCAGTGACCGGGGCTCTTCTGCGACGCTTGCGGGGAGAGGCATCTCGTTGTGCTGGCTGTTCTGCCTCTTCTTTGGCCTTTGTGGCCTGGATCTCAGTCGCGGACATGGCTTGAGTGTGGTATGGCGTCCGTATAGTTGGTGTTATGTAAGTCGGAGAAGTATAGGCGGAGAATAGTATGTGGGTTCCAGGAAGGTCGTGTTATAGAGGGAGGCTTGGTGCGGTCAATGATTTGAGGGTGCATAGGATGTTCGAAGGTACGGTGGGTGGGCCAGAAGTTGCTCGTGACAAATGATGTAGCTTTGAGAGGAGTATTGAGGTACCACGGGCTTTCTTTAATATAATGACGAGAGGGGCTGCTCACGCAGGCTTCCCCACATGCAGGGCCGTTCTGCAATTGCAAAGATAGGGGTGTGCAGCGAGTGGACCGTGGTAAGGAATAATAGTCTCAGAAAGGCCCCATGGCCGTCTCTGGTCCAGGATATTTGCAGGCATGAGAGTCTATGGTAGCAGTCGCACATTTAGGCCCATTCGAAACTTGGGTGAAGAGGGGACCGCCCGCCTACCGCCAGCCGATAACGATGGGCAACAGATCCTGGCCGGAGGTCGAGCAGGGGCAACGGCATCAGCCATTGGCCCTGACGTTGTATAGCTGTCATTAGTGCAGAGGCCAACGCAGTATTATGCAGATAAGGGGGGTGGGTGATTTACCGGTGGTGCATTTGCAAGATGAATGTAATAGGGTGTGCAGTGCAGCAATGATGCGGGTATCATGCCTCGGCAGCGAATCAGGGAAGCGAAGCCCCTCTTTCACTTGTTGGAGCGGCGACGGCCGTGGAGGCGGACCATCCTGATGATCGACATGAACAATGGCTAGGATTGCGCAACAGAAACAATTTAGATTTCGGTTCTAAGATTACTGACTAAAACGATTGTTAGATGGCAACTACCCGTCTAGTAGAGGGGGTATATGCAAGAGAAGCCGCATAGAACGATGGAATCCGTCTTCTAGAGTCAAACTGTCCCGGGCCATCGAACAGGTCGATCACGGCAAATCTACCCTGCCGGGAAGTCGCAAACGAGTCCATTTATTTGGTGATCCGACGCGGTTCATCGCCTGAGATAGTGCTGAACATGGTGAAATCAACAATCAACCTTCTTTCAAAAGCGAAAGCTGGGGGGCGAAAAGGAGTGTCAATTTGGTACATTCTCCGGATCGTCAGTCGTCATTTTGCCGTTTGGGGTCCAGTGTCCAGTGGTAAGACACAATAATAATAGAATGTGGGAGGCGATAGAAAGGGATCTTCGATGAGATGGTATTTTGATAGGCCAAAGGCTTTCGTCGACCTCCAATTCGCCTCGCGGCGAAAGCGGGCATTCCCTTTCCCTCCCATCCTCGGCACGCCATCTTGACCCCCACGTCTCGATCCTTTCATTCTACTCGTACAATCTACAAGACTACTGTAGTCCGTACAACAAGCCTATGTAAGACATGATGAGTTCCTGTCTCGCCTCACTCAGCCACTCGGGCTGTATCTGTACCTTGCAGGCTCTCTCTTTATCAGTGACAATGCGCCGTTCCTCGGCTACCTCTTAACTATGAATAGGGTCAAACATCTTCGCCACCATCACCCTACCTAGCCACGCAAGATGAGTTGACCGAAGCAATGGGGCCAATTGCTTTATCTAATTAAAGAGCCAACGAATAAAAGAAATCGACCCTTGTTGGCTTCGGAGAACCCTCCACGATCCTATGAGCTTACAAAAGGACCTAGCACTATTTTGGGTCATTTGGGATGCAAAAGCCACCAACAACACTAGAAAGGTTCACCCCTCAACCGGCCCCAACTGGCAGGCTTTGTAGGGCTGTCACCCGGAACTCTCGATTTTTCTACCCCGGGGTACAGCTCTAGGGGCCTCTTAGGGCCCGAACAGCGAAAATTTACAGTACTCTATAGCTCGCCAACTAGACAAATTTCGATAAAAGTTTTAGTACAAAGTTATAGAGATATGTAAGACCTATAATAATATACGCGAAAATATTTTCTCAAACGCTATATCTGTAGAGTTAGAGAGGGGCTGCCGGTTGGGGGGGTTCTGCCGGGGTGAACCCTTCTACAGGCAATGTGGCCCGAAACTTCCTTACCAGCGGAACGCGCCTGCAACCTTAGATGAGCCTTGTTGTCTCATTAATTTCGTTCGATGGCGATGGTGTTGCATCTTGGAAGTCTTTGCGCTATCTGGAGAGATTAGCCTGAACATTAATAAACGAATTCCATCATGCCTTCAATCAATGACTGGCCCTATCTTCGGGTAGGTACCTCGAAGCTGCAGGTCTTCCTGCAGCGCATTGACAGCTCCCAATCCTATCATCACCCCTGAACCCTGGTTGTGAGCAACCTTCTAGAAGGTCTGAGGATTACCCTAACGCTTCCATATCACATGATAGCGTCATTCTCATGAACGACAGACCCCGCTCCCAGCAAGCAAATTGCCCAGGTGCCTTGCTTCTCGAGCTCGCCTGATCCTTTGATGAAGAGAACACATGGTGAAGGTCAGCACGAAGACGGCTTTCCTTGGGCCGTAAAAACTATTGAATTGTGATCACACGAGAATCAAAGTGCTTCTCTCAACGTACTGGAGTCAGCAGTTCAAGAGATCAACGTACCATTAGCGCGGAAGAAAGATAAAATCGCCTACAGTTTATCTTTCTCATAACCACCTTCCTCTTCCGGTAGAGTCGAAAATCTTTCAACGGTACATCAGGTACGACAACTAAAAGTCCGGCAACACTTCCCTTCCAGACCGTTTGTGACTGCACGGAACCCGGCAAGGCTGATCGTCTGTCTAATGTTCACTATGACCGGATTTAAATCTTCTCCGACGGCTCTTCGCCAAACAGTTATCTTTCATACTGGCCGGGCCAATTGGAACAATCAAGAATTAGGGTCTCCGGTTCAGACGGGCTTTGCTCAAAGTCACATCAAGGTGGGAGCCTAGGAATCGATAATGGATGCCTCCAAGATCCTAAACTCTTTTCAGTCTACCGCGAACGATCAGTTATCATCAGGCTACAGACGACAGTAATCAGAATACCACAATGCGAAGTCCAAACTGGAGTCCAAACTTGAATGCCGAGTGTTTTCCAAGCGTTTTTGGTACCTGCTTAGACGATAGTAATGATCCCTCGGATCCTCCATGCCTGTGAATTCCTTCTGTACTATTCACCAAACTCACAGCTCTTCGTTCTTATCAAATGACAGATTCAACGTCCATTTTTGCGCTCCAAAGGAAATAGCACCGGTCCAGCTCCTCGTCCTGAATAAGTACCGTGGTCTCAGCTCCTCGCGCTTGTTATGATCAAGTACCAAATTCTCAGCTCCATGCATTCACCAGCTCCTGGAAGTCCAGTTCTTCCCTCTCTTCTCTGGTCTCTTCATAAGTTCACCGCTCCTCCAGTCTCGCTGATCATGGGAATCGGAAAACCATAGGCAGGTGTTTTATTCATCGAGTAGATATTTCATCGAGCAATCAACACGCAGGCTTGGGCGTACTGATTCCGAGTTTTGCGAATGTTCAAGTTGTGCATATATTCTACGCAGGCGTACACATAAGACTTCTAGAGAAGCCGAGACACCCCTCATCACCTTATGCATTGGCCGCAGCACCAAGACCTTTGTTTTTCAGTAATGGTGCATTGAGCCATGTCAATATTGGCACTGCCGATCTGAGACCGCGGAATCAGCCTATCCTTGAATCCCTTAGGGGAAAAACTACCTCGATGCCGAGAAATTCTATTGCCGGGCTCGCTGGTGAAAAAAAGCCACATTCACAATCTCCGCAAGTTAATATTCTAGGGGCTAAAACTTCGCCGGGTCAAAACACTAGTCTTTACTGGCAATACGAGTCGAGAATACGCTGTTGTGGATGAGTAGGAGCTGAATATGTGGATTTTGGTGGTGAAGCTGAGCATTGAGGTTGCCGAAATTGCGACACAGTTACGGACTTTTCTGTCATCGGCGAGTCGAAGCATCTAGAACATACTCTCTACAACTAAACAGAGAACCCGCGGTCCCCCGGTTTGAGCTGCAGCGTCCACCAGGCTAGCTGAATAGGAGTGACTGTCACGCTGCGCAAGTCACTAGCATGACAGCATGTCCCTGTGACCAAAGAGCGTGGGAGAAAACAAAATCCCATCGATACCACGCGGAATGGGATTCCTCCCGAAGAAGTTGATGTTCTACTCCAAGCAACGCGAGCCTGCTAAGATGGGAGGGACTTGCCACGGTACTTACTACTCCGCTTGGTGGACGAGACCTCCGATTGAGAAATAAGGTAAGAAGAGCCACTGCGCAATCAGGGACTGGAACTGCCATCGAGTGGATCGTGATTGCAGACATCGATCCACGTCACCGTTCCAAGTACCCCATGATTGGAATTTGGCGTACATTAATGGTTGGAAGGATTCACAGTGATTCACAGTTCACAAGCTGGGCTGAGCTGGGCTGAAGTGGTTCGTGCCACGTACAGCAACACCGCAATGATCCAAATATCAACACCGTTTCATATGCCACTCCAATCCTATACTCCTATTGCCATCCATGTAACATGGTGGCCACGGTAGTCTATCTCAAACGCCGCTAAATGATAACGTGACCGTCATTTTATGCGGAGCTCATGCAGTCATTGAACGATTCCTGCGGTCATCCGGTAAAAGGAACCGATCCGTCATTAGACATCCTTTGGTTGGCTGGTTGCATCAGCCCCATAGATAGGAAATATTAGCTTGCCACTCTGCGTGATTGCAATTATGGTGTGCTGTCTTTCGTATCCAATACCAGTGTACGAGCGGCAATCTCGTCAGAAGTGTCAATCGAGGTTCTTCTTCCACCGATAGCGAATCATTTTGCCATGACAGTCATCGAATCACCCTCGCTGCGTCTCAGCTGCATAGTTATTCGGCGTCGACGAATGCTCTTCCCGCCATGGCTGAGCGCGAGCTACGCGGTTCCTGCGGATTTGTCGTGCCGGGCGGTTAGAGATACCTACAGTGCCCACATTGAAGCCTGAACGTCATGGGAGAGGAATCCTGATTTGACGGTGGAAGATGGGAAGCATGCCTGATGATGCTTGCTGGCTCGCCACTGGCGGTAGCACTCTCAGCTCCCTACGGCACAGCGAAGACGTACATGGCTCAGTTTTTCAACGGACTCATATACTTTTCCAGAAATGGTATGATGGATCCTTATGATTATCTACGAAACATTCCGTCCCGCCGTCATAATGAGATGACCCTGTCATGTTGAGACAATCCTGTCATACTGAGATGGATTCCATAGTACGGTGGTCTTTTTGTTTCCTCCATAGACCCTTAGAGCCCCATCCGCGTCCTATATAATGCGTCTTCGCATCTCGTTGAGCAACTCATACCTTTTCTCTCTTTGCAAAAGCAATATCTACCACCTACGATCCCAAGCATTTTCAACTTAAAAATTCGCAATCTCCCTTCCCTGTTGAATCTTCATCAATCATCATGAGTGGGCAAGCTCTTGATCCCACAGTTGCCTTCTGTGACTCGGCTCATGGCGTTGAGGCTCCGAAGGATCTCGCAACTCTTGAGACAGCATCTGTATATGAGGATGTGAGTTTTGTCCCATTCCTACTCTTGCATCGTCGCTCCTGCTTCATGCCCTTGCTGAAACTCTTCCCAATATAGGCAGCGAGTGTGGACGACGTGATGCACAACATTTTCCGTTCTGCTGCAGCTCCTCGTGGACCTACACCATCGCAGTTGTCAGGGTATTGCTGTAAAAACATATACGCAGCCCCCCCGAAAAGGTGTACCAGCGGTGAGTTGGTCGAGAGAGCACATTCATACTGCAGCAAATGCCTGGTAAGACCTCCCTGGATGCGCTACATGTCCGTCTCTGGTTCGATCTTTGGTCTTTCTGCCTTCCAGGTGCTGAACATACCATAGGCCGAGAAAAACTACTCTGCCAACTCTATTGGCACCATCGAGACGCCGGAATACCAACACCCTTCCAGGGGGAGTTCCGCGCTCGATCTCAGCTTCCGACCCCTTGATAGCGCCCAAACCCTGATTGGGGGCGACGAGTATCACGAAGACGGTACCTACGAAATCGACGAGGACCTTATCCAACCTGACCACGACTAGGGCATGGATGATGGTCGTCGATAACGCCTAGTCAGCATGGAGTGGTGGAAGAGGAGGATACACAGATTGGTGTTTGATTTTAGTGTGCATCTCGGTCATTGATGTCTTTCTAGCACTCGGTAATTTGGGAGGACGTGCGTATATTGGTGGGTTTGTTCTGCAAAGCTTGTCCAACTTGCGTCGTCGTGGACTAATATTGGTGGACGGTCTGTTTGTACACTCTGTATACTTTGGCGATTGCTCTAACTATAGTCACTCATTAAAGAAATATCAATTGCAGATAATCTTCTCCACAGAAAAAATAAAATTGACATTGCCTTAGTACAACATCACAGCTTTCCCAACTTATTGGACTACATACAAACTTTCTGAAGTTATTCAAATGGCGTAGCGACAAGCATTGCCGCAGTAGCCTTCTCAGCCTCATTGCGGCAAAACCATCCATCCACAGCATCCTCCACAGCAAGGCCTAGGCCTCTTCCTATTCCTTCCAATCGAATCCCATAACACAGTAATCACAGCGCTTAGTAGCGCGGGATCGAAGATACTCTACGGCCTATCGATCGCATCTACTTTATACACTTGCTAATGTGAAACTACGAAGCCACCAAGGGAGCGAGAGATGAACACGACCACAACAAGGCACTGTTGAATCCGCCATCCCACGACACGACATTCAATGGAACATTCCGAATCCAATAGCATACTTACAATAAATATAGTATTTGATGATTAGTGATACAGCCAATGCGACACGTTGCCTTCAACTGAGAAAAGAGCGAACAGGAGTAGATCTGTCCCTCGCCATCAAACCGCTACCCATCATTGCAAGAGCCAAGGGCCAAACCGTCCGGTGCAGTCTGCAGGCGAGGTGCTAATCTCTGATGAGATCGCGATTGTTTCGTTCTGCGCGAGCCGTATACCTCTGCTGCAACCATTGAGGGGTCCGTTGTTAAGCGGAGGTTGGCGAGGAGATAAGTTCTCGCGGTGGTGGTGCGCATTGCTATATGAGGTTGGGGAGAGGGAATGTGACAGGGGAGTAGAATGAATGGGGGAGGATAAGCAACGGAAGAGAATGGGCGTGATAGATATGTTCCCGGAACACTTCGTTGATGCAATGAAGGACATGTGCTGATGATGAAGCTGGGAAGGAGAGGGCTGCCAGGTATAGGAATCCGTACGATGACTATCACGACATGCCCCAGTGCACCTTGGGATTTCACTTGCTTTATTGCATGATTCCAGCTAGCAACACCATAGCCATGGGTCTGCCCACAGTGCAGTCAAGCCATCCATCGAACCATCCTTGTATCATATCACCATCACGCCTTCTCCTTCTCCTGCTTCTCCTTCCTCTTCAGCTTCTCCTCCCTTCCCTTCGTTTTCCTATCCAGAATATTGTCCCGGTCCTTGTCCGTCTTCAACTTCGTGATGATGACTTTGCTTGGCGCAATGCCCAGCGGTACGCTCTGCCCGTTTGATTTCTCGCGCGCGACGCGCTCGATGTGGATGACGTATTTGAGGCGGTAGACGGAGGTGACTTTGCCTTCGCGGCCTTTGTTGGAGCCACGGACGACGGTCACTTCGTCGTCTTTGCGGATGGGCATTGAGCGGACCTGTGAGGGAAGAGGGTGTCAGCAAGATGTTACGAGAAGCCTATGTTGGCGGGGCGGGGTTCGAGAGAAGTATTGGACAGTATGTTGGGACATACATTGTGCTTTTCTCGTAGTTCCTTGCTAAGGGGCGCGCTCATGATCACTCGTCGAACGCTTGATGGGGCGCCGAAATGTGCTTTGCGGGACTTCCTCCGCGAGGAGTGGAGGGCTGGAAGTCATCAGGTTAGTAGAAGGCATAGCAACAGAAGTTTGGAAGAGGCATACAGGTATTTATCTTCGTCATGGCGGCGGTGCGTGGATGTTGTCGCTGGCTGTAGACGTGGATGGGAGAGATGGGCTGGAAGATTGTGTGCGCCAAGACATTAGAAGATTAGCGAATTCAGTTTTTCCGAGGTTTTCCCGAAAATAGCTTCCTTCGCGAGTCCCATCGTGTGTCGCGTGTAAACCACGAACCTGCTGTAGACAGCTGGCGCTACTCTTTTAGCAGTTCAGCCAGTGCGATATCTGTCCCCAGTACTAACGAGGCCCTCTTTGCACAGTGCCGCATCTTGACTGAGCCTCAGAGATACCCGCTCCCCCTCCATGAGGACGATGAGATGTACAGCGCGAACGAAACTGCCAAGGTTTCTTGAAAGGATCTAATCCCATACTGGAGTTGACCGGGACAGTGTACCCCTTGCGCCGGGGACTGGCATTCTTCTCAAACTAGTGCGAGTCTCGACATGTCATATAATGGCTACAACAACTCCAACAGCTACTCGCCCTACTTTCAGCAGACACCAGGTCAGGATGGGCGCGCTCAATATCAATATCAATATCAATATCAATCGAGGAACACCGCTGGATACCAGAACAATTCCTATCAGCCTTTAAGCGCCTACCAGCAGCAAGCACAACGTTTCGCGCCCCAAGCAGCCAGTATCAGTACACACGGAAATCAAGGATACGGGAATTTGAATGCGTCAGGAACAAGATCGCAGGAGTCAAAGGGAAATTACGCGAATACTGGGCAATCTGTGGACACATCAGCTTTGGGAAACCTTGCATATGCGTCAAGCTTGGGACAAGATAACTCCTCGTTGCAGCAGATCATGGACTATAACCGCACACAGAACACGGCGAGCTATGGCAATAATGGCTCATGTGGAATGAACTCTGCTGCTTCCGTTCAATGTGGGACTGGGCTTGGACGGACGGACAGCAGAGGCTCGTCACGGGAGGATACCAGTGCAAGACCGCAACCGACCACATCAGGCACGTCATTCAGCTACACTCCGAGCAATGGAAATACTGGCTATCAAGGACAGCAGACTAGCGCTATAGAATGTGGGCAAGGAAAAGCGCAGCACACGGCTGCGCGATCCTCGAAATTGAGCCAATACACAAGCCAACCACTACGGCCAACGAGTGGCCAAGCTATCCAGCATTCACATTCCCGTACGGGATCTCAGCCTTTGCAGTCGCCTATCATACGCGCTCATCAGGCTGGATATAATCAATCGAGGAGTGAAGGCAGTGTTCATGGGTCGGAGCAAACCAAGGTGCAAAGTCCGCTACAGCAAGTCCATCAGAACTCTAGCACTCCCGCTGGTTACCGGAGTGGCCCTCCTACGCAGAAGGTGCGGACCCCACAAGCCACGCATGGATCAGCTGGTTCAGTGAACAGGAGCCAACATAATGCTCAATCCCCCTTCTCCCAGCCAGCACCATCAAGGAATGCCCACCAATCGCCTGCTGTAGACACTCGGGTTAATGGGGAAACCAGCCAGACTACCACATCCGTTGGGAACCCATACCCTACAACTGTGGATCCATCTCAAGTTTTTAACCACTATGAGTATTCGCGCAGACAAGCCGAGGCGGAGACGGCAAGGAGGAAAGCTGCAGAAGCAGCGCAGGCAGCGCCGCAGTCGAAAGATAATACTATAAACAGTGCGGGAACAAAGAACGACAAAGGTATGTCGACGCCGCAACAGGTCAACGGAGCGCCCTCGAATAGCGATATCGATCCAGATACAGCCAAGAAGAATGAAATGGAGCTCGAGATGAAGCAAATGATCGAGAAAATGCGCGACTACAAATCCAAAGACCCTTCACTATTCTCGCAAATTTGGGAGCAATTCAAGAAAGTGAACATCTCTAGCTCCCTGCTCACTTGTGAGAATTCACAGCGTACGCTGCTAACGAACTCATCAGGGACAACCTGCTCAGCAAGCCCCTTCCCAACCCGCGCCTCAGGATATATCGACATCGCCAATAGTAGGCAATGGTCAATTACTCAGTCCCAATACCGCCCAAGCTCAATTGCCGCCTAATTCCGAGTTACCTCCTGCCCAGCCCGCAGACTTAGATCGCGGTCGTTTTCCTGCTCAACGGCAAAGACGAGGTGGAAAGGAGGATACACAATCAAGAAATTCTGCCACACCTGTGAACGGTCAAAGTGCTTCAGCAACTACTACTACGCCGACTCCACACGTCTCACGACCAGGGGAGCCGGTCCCAGATCCTGGAACTCAAACGATGAAAACCGCTATACAGGAGTTTCATAGGACCTCCAGTTCTCCAATGCCTCCAGGTAATCCAGCAGCTCCTGCGCCAGCCAAGAACAAAACAGTACAGCAGAACGCGTCCTCGTCTACTCCCACACCTGCTCCAAACGCCCAACAGCCATCTTATCCGCCCAAGCCTGGTGGGACGTATTGGCCTGAAAACAAAAAGCGGTCTCTCGCGGAAGCCGCTAGGAATGCACTGACTACCACGCAGCCTAACAAAGGCAAGCAGATTACTACGAAGGAGTTACATGAGCTGCTGGATCAGAATCCGAGCTATACGCAAATGTGTGAGATACTTGAACACAGAGGATTCGTGATCGATCGAGGCCAATTCGCTCGTCTCCTTCTGTCTGCTGTTCCCAACCTAGGAGCTTCCAACGCTTCGAATACATTAACAAAGCCACCGCCGACTGCACCACCTCCACCATCAACTGCACCTCCTCCTCAGGGCATAATGCCTCAACCACCGCCTTATTCTGTACCTCCTAGACCTCATAACAACGCGTTTACGACGCGTTATGCTGCGCCGAACGCAGGACCATATCGGCAGCCAGGTGCTCACGGAAACCTTTCATTTTCCGCGCCTTCAGCTAGATCCGATGCTCCTCAACCAGGTACAATAACCCAAGGAAAATTTAACGGACATGAAGGACGTCCATCTGCGACTACTATGACAGCAAATGACCTGAAGTGGGCCGACAAACGCAGTCTCACCGATGCTTCACATGGCCATTTTGCAAATGGTCGAGGAAAGATTGAGAGGCAGGGGAGGCATCCGTATATCAATGACCTCAGTAGGCCTGGCAATGATATACCAAAACCGCCGACTAAGCAGGAATTAGCACGTAAACGGAATTTTGGGGACATCGTTGATCTGACTCAATTTTCGGACGAAGAGCGGCCACCTCAACGAGCACGTCTTGAAATTGCCAACTCACTTCCTCCCTCAATACTGAACCGACATTATCTAGCTCCGTTTCCTTCCAGTACAGAGGAGGTTACTCAACGGCAAGTTATAAACGGTACGGCTGCGTCAGTATTAGGGAAAGATGCTCAAGTAGGCATGAAACAATTCAGATATAAAACCTCCGGCCGAGAGTATCTATGGAATCAGGATGATATTATACGCCCGATGAACAAAAGGCAAGATGCATTGCGTCGTTCAAGCTACGGCCCCAAGACAATTGCACGAGACATCCTCTTCGCTCTCGGCAAACATCCGACAATGCGTCCATTGAACGCTCACCTTGACGTTCTCCGTGACAGATTCCAGAGTGTCAATTACGACTCAGATCTTAGTACGTTCAGATGGGATCTCGTCGATCCTGGTGGGGACCCAGTGCATGCACAAGCTGCTCCGGTACTCGCAGCTGCAGACAACAATGATGCCGACGATGAGAATGCAGATGCGCCCTCCGGCCGATCGCCGATCAACCGTCACCGCCCTCGGATCTCTGTTGTCATTGGCGGAGGCCCAGCCACAAGTGAAGGTGGATCCTTCACACCAGGTGAGGCCGACTCTCGTACATGCAAAGACAGCCTACTAAACTCATCCCCTTAGATGCCGCTTCAGTAGTAAGACCCGCCAAAGATACAACACCGCGTCGTGGCAGAGGCAGACCTTCGAGGGGCGGACATATTGGCTCAGTCGTGCGATCGCGGACTGACGGGACTGTATCTTCAAGCCAAGAACAGGGAACCCCACTTCAACAAGAAGCCATTCCAAGTCAGCAGCAAACTTCAAATCAAGGCTCCAACAACCCCGAAGGCAATAATACATACCTCCAAGATCTCTCCCGCTTCATGTACAGCAATCAGTCTTTGATGCGTACGCCTAGCGTCCCAAAACCTTCGTTTGACAGCAGCTTGTTTAGGACACCGGGTAGTGTCCCACCGCAGTCCGCCGCTTCAGCAACTAACCCAGGGTCCGAAAAGAGAAAAGGACGACCCCCAGGTGCCAAGAACAAGAAGCCCCGTCCTGACAAAGACATTCCACAAAGGAAGTCATTAGATCAGACTCCTGGCAATCGTGAAGCTTTCATACCGACTCGTCCCCACATCAACACCAGTACGACGACTCCTGCACAACCCAGTGGTCTCAGGAATGCGATGAGTTCTACAGGTGGCATTAGTGATCTTAGAAATGGGATAACTCCTACGGATGGCATTGCTGTTATGATCCCATCCCGCTCGCCCAGTGTAGCGAAAACTCCCAATACAGAGCCCGCGAAGAGGGGGAGGCCGAAGAAGATGCCGGTACCTAGTGTTAGGTATCCCTTTCAGCCCTCATACAAGGTCTATAAATGCCTCTGGGAGAACTGTCCGGCGGAATTGCACAACCTTGAAACACTTAAGAAACATGTCCGCAAGCACCGCGACAAGTTCGAGAAGGCGCCTTTCCCATGCTTATGGGCTAATTGCTATAACAGCAATATCTCCGTCACCAAAAAACCACAAGACGTCGGCAGCAGTGAGTGCAAGCGTGAACGCTTAAGCTTCGAATCTGGTGAGGCCTGGGAGAAACACCTGGAGAGAAAGCATGTCAATGCAGTCGCTTGGGAACTTGGCGATGGCCCTGCGACGCACTCATCAGGTGTGGATGCTCATTCTGATTTTTTCCCTCACCATTGCTGACTAACCTAACAGACTACGATTCCTCTGACTACATGAGTGATTCTCGCAGCTGTCAACCAACCCCAAGAGCCAGACCCAGCGGCCGTCCGAACCCAGTTTCTACGAGCATGTCTCCACCTCCGAAGCCATCTGAAGGTAACGGCAAGGGCCGTGCTGATTCGGACGAGTTGGAGAGAGCCCAGGCACAAATCGAAGCTCATGGGAGGAATTTCCGCACTAACCTGTTCTTTTGATTGCATTGGACTAGCTGTGCTGCCTCTTGGAGCTTGTGGTGCTTTCTATACCAATGTACAATTACGTATGACGAGGGAGGACTTTGTCTTCTCGACAACCCCGGCTAAGGCTTGGGTACGAGGGTTGCTATTGGCTGACAATGTATGATTTGGGTATGCAGCCAAGGGCAGAATATGCACTACGCAGACATATTCCAACGACTGCATGAATGTGTACTGCAATCCACAAGCTTACGGTACAAATTAGAAAGACATGATGTTGCCGAAGATCCCCATCATTTTGCTCACCAAAACGTAGCATGTGCTCCGAAGACACCGAAAATGCATGCATTGCGTTCAGCCATGAGCTGCTCTTTCCCCTTCGAGTCTAGTATATAAACACCATGGTACTCTGTCCCCGAGAAACTACACCAATTTCCCCAGAAGTCCAACATTTACGCCGTGCTCTATTCAAACCCGTCAACCAAAATGATCTCTCAACGCCGTTCTCACAACCACAAATTATCCTCCACAATATCCACCCTATTAGCCCTACAATTCTCAACAAGCTCAACCCCCACAATCCTATCCTGCCTCTCCTGTTGACTCCTCGCCGCCAGCCACTTGTAAGTGCTCTCGTATTTCTCCAATTGGCTGTCTCGGAAGCATGTCCTCTCCTCCTCTTCTTCTTCTTCTTCCTCGTCATAGCCGAAGGAGGAGGAGAAGTCTTGTTGGTGCTTGTGCTGTCGATGCGAGGCGTATATTCGCTTCAGCATGGCTATGAGGGCGTCGATACGGAAGAAGCGCGGGATGGGCTTGTATGGTTTGAAGGGGTTGCAGCCCATTTTGACGAGGTAAATGATGGGGGTTTGAGGCGGGCGAGGTGGAGGTAGTATGGCTTGGGGAACACAAGGTTGATTGAGTCACGCTTCGACACGGCAGGCTTATATCAATGGTATTGTCTCACTTCCATTGTGCGACTTGTTCCATAGGATGAAAGAAGCTTTGACTGGGGACTAGAACAACGTTTCAACAAGAGCATGTCAAAGGAAGACGAGAGTGAGAGCGCAGAGGACATCAATGGACGCTTTTTTAGAGGGAAAATATTTAACGGAGTATCAAGGATCTGTTGCAGTCACTACCCAACGATCAATGGTGCTGTTCTGCGAATATCAGGTCTAAAACCGGGGAAGAAGAGTCCATTGAAGGAGTTTTCATTGATGCTGTGCTCATATCAGGGATGGTCTCGTGAAACAACGTTCTTTGTCAAGGTTTCTGAGCGTGAGTGCCGAATATCAGGCTCCATGCCCACAAAAGGTGCACGCTTTTGGAGGCCCATCGAGCAGTGAATGCCTAGGCCTGAAGGCTGAGCTCCCTATGCTATTGACATGCGGAGCCTCAACCTGGGTTAGAGCTATAGGGAGTTCGGCTTGAATGATTGAATGAATTTATTTTTCTGATGTGCAATGCTCTCACCTGGATCGAAGAGCAAGAGGTCTGGCTCGGTAGAACTCCTCTCTATGACTTTCGAAGCTCTAACATGCTTTGAAAAGGCAAGTCGTCTGGCTTGAGTATGGCTTTGGTTTTTAACGTCCGGAGCTCTCCTTCTCTTGCGTTCGTGACATTCGTGACCATGCAAGTCTTAACTTTTGACATGTGAAGCTCCTTCGGCTTTGAAATTGCAATAAAACACTTTTGGAATACCCGCTTCGAAACACGCTCATGAAGTATCTGTGGGCGCCCCCAGCTGACTTGTGTTGGCTGATGTGCCATGCAAAACTGGGTTGTTTGCAAGCGCTCCCAGCCCAATCTTCACATCCTCAAAAGTGGACACATCCCAAATCCAGAAACGCGAATTCATAAATCTGTTATTCCTAGTCATATACTCTCCAACTCCTCTCAACGTAGTGACCATATCTCCATATGTATGCATCCTTCCTGGCGTTGGATCGAGGTCTTGTATGTGAATGAACACCGAATGATAGTAGAAGTTGCTGGAGTCTGGGAGCGTTTGAGTTGCAGGCTGGCCGAAGATTTCGGCGAGAGCGGTGACAAGGCACATGAGGACGTCTCCGGCTGCAATGGACGGTCTTTGCTGGTCGAAGTCTAGGGCTATATTGCTGTTTGGGATGAAGAACCGAACAAAGTTGGATCTGGAGCACGAGTGAGTTCGGGTAGAAGAAGGCGAACAAGGGGGCACTGACCCATTGTAAGATAGTGTCTGGAGTGGGGCCTGTGGACCTGTAAGATTGCTTGATGGATTAAAGACTTGGCTGATGGAGGGTTGTGGCGATGAAGAAGCTGCTGCTGGTGTTGCCGTGGAGATGCTGAGAAGAGAGAGAATAAGGCATAACGTTAGTAATTTATAACTCTTCATGATAGAGTAACGAGAGCAATTGGACGACAATAGTGGGAAGATCCTAGCGAAGGCCAATGTAGAGACGTGCAGTGGTTGATCAACATCTTCATATTATTTATTTCCACGAAGCACGGATTTACCCCGTGTCATGGAACGAGGCGAAGCGACTTACGCCTGGCGCTTGAAAGTTATGGCGGATAATGACGCATGATTCTGTTCCAGACCGACATTCCGTACATCTTCAATGCAACCTCCCAGGTGGCATCCAATGGGGTAAAAGCTCTTCGAATTCCCTCTTTGCGGTCCCGTGGTGTTGCTGTCACATGGCAAGATCTAGATCGAGCATCTACCCCGGGCCCCGCTTCCTGTATAGATCATTTTAGGCGTTCTGATCATGATTTCGAAGTAGCCCTAGTGTGTGATTGTGGAGTAGCTTTTGAAGCACTCTTCTCGGACGGTGTAGTTTCATCGTCTTGGGCGTTGACCTCGAGGAAATGGTAGAGAATGATGAGGAGCATGGCTAAGGAGCCGAGGAAGATGGCGAACGAGTAGAGATCATTGTCGGAGATCATGGCGAAAGGTAGGCAGACGGAGGGTTGTCAGAATGGACCAGCTGGATGCAATATGTTGTAGGAGAGACAGTTGGATAGGCGGTTCTGCTGGAGCTGTTAGCACGGCTCAAAGCCTTTCCTTTGCGAGAGTCCTACAGATTCTGCCAATTGAACAGCTGATATGAGAATCTCAAGAAGCAGTGTATAAGTTGAGCAGAGAGTGGTACGCCTGAACCGTCGATGATGAGAATGCTCAAGTGCGCAGAGAAAAGAAAGCTGTCCCAAAGGTGACCGCAATTCGACGCTAGTCCAGCCCTATAGCGTCTATAAATCCCCACCAATATCGGCGATTGTGTTGCAGAATAAAAAGATATCTTATACCGGAGCCTGCGTGTTCAGTACTGAAAATTTTGGCCCGCATTGAGTGTCTCCGTGTACTTGAGGTTGCGACTCCTCCGTGCTCGTACTATTCCTTTACACATCATCCCCCACTCAGCGGTAGAGATCCAGTCATGCCTCCCAAGAAAGAAGAGAAGAAAGCGAAGCCTGCTGCGGCGAAGGTTGTTGCGGATAAGGTCAAGATTTGCCCCCATCTATGGCCGGAGACCCGTGCTAATGCATCAAGTCTAGACCTTTGGCATGAAGAATGTGAGCAAGCCACGCCCAACCAACTGTCTTACTCAGCCTACGCGACACTTGATGCCCTATGAGATACGCATACTGACTGGGCGTCAACTTTAGAAAAAAGGAGCACAAGCACAAAAGCAGATCCAGGCAATCCAATCTCAAGCCGCCCAAGCCAAAACCCCAGAACAAAAACGAAAAGAAGCCGAGAAGGCACAACGAGAAAAGGATAAAGCTGCTGCAGAACAAGCGAAGCGAGAAACGGCGGAGCTGTTCAAACCTGTTCAAGTACAAAAAGTGCCATTTGGAGTGGATCCGAAGACCGTGGTGTGTATATTTTACAAACAGGGGAATTGCGAGAAGGGGAAGAAGTGCAAATTCAGTCATGATCTGTCCGTGGAGAGGAAAGGGGAGAAGAAGAACCTGTATCAGGATACGCGGGAAGGAGCGAAGGAAGGAGAGGAGGAAGCTAAGAAGAAAGATGATATGGCCGATTGGGACGAGGGTCAGTAACCTCCACAAGCCCCGAGTCTACAAGGCGCAGTACTGATGCGTTTGGAATACAGCCAAACTACGAGAAGTTGTCACAAGCAAGCACGGCAACCCCAAAACAACCACCGACAAAGTTTGCAAATACTTCATCAATGCGGTCGAAGAGGGAAAGTATGGTTGGTTCTGGACGTGTCCCAATGGCGGCGATAAATGCATGTATAAGCACAGCTTACCGCCGGGCTTCGTGTTGAAGACAAAGGAACAGAGAGCGGCTGAGAAAGCGTTAATGGATAAATCGCCACTGAAAACGTTAACGCTGGAGGATTTCCTGGAGAGTGAGAGGCATAAACTCACGGGAACCTTGACACCCGTAACGCCGGAGTCGTTCGCGAAGTGGAAGAAGGAGAGACTGGACAAGAAGTCCGCGGAAGATGAGGCACGAATGGCTAAGGAGGCGACTGGACGAGCGATGTTCGAGAAGGGAGGATGGGAAGACAGTGAAGAGGAGGACGAGAGCGAGGATGAGGGCGGCGAGGAGGAGGATGCTGATTGGGATATGGAGAGCATGCGGCGGGAGACGGAGAGGATTAGGGAGGAGAACGAGAAGAAGAGACTGGAGGGTGTGGTTGGGCAGGCGGCGATTGAGATTGATATCAATGGGCATGACGAGGAAGATGGTGCTGTGGAAGTGAATGGGGTGGAGACGAATGGGGTGAATGGGCACGATGATGATACATGAATATAGCTCAATTGGGTTATGGATTCGATTTAGCGGCATATGAGAAATGTTGGGTAACCTCGAAAGCCTGGAAAGCAGATGTTCGAGTCAAGTCATGCCGCGGAACAACAACTAGCCAGGTTCTGGGTGTCTGGGAGCGTGGAATGGCTGTAGTATGAGTATTAAGAAGTACAGCTGATAATACTCTAATCGCTATCTCGGTGCCCAGAAGTCAGGAACAGCTGTGTTCTGGATGTTTATGACAGTAGGCTTCGAATACACGAAAGTTGCCATGCCTTAGAGCCAATGCACGCTAATGCACGCTAACATGGTGTATTGAGAATTCATTCATCGTCTTCCCGGCCCTTTCGTAGCCTCCTTCCTCCTAACCTTCTCTATTGTCCTCTGCAGCGAGTTCTTCACCTCGCCCGTTCCGAACGTGGTAATATCGTAGTACGTTGGCGCGATATCCTTGGAGACGTTAGTATCGTTTCCTCTTTGCAAAGATTATTAGAGATGCTCACCAGAAGCCATTCCGCCTTCACGCTGGTGACAGTTCGGATAAAATTCTTCGTCGTTAGAACAAATTCGTTATACACCAGCCATTCGCTCTCTTGCTGTAGCACAGTGCTTGGATGGAGTATCACATTCTGGTTGTCCTTCACAGTCACGTACGTCTTGCTGTTCCCCTCCTTCTTCGCCACCTGCATGAAGAAGCCGGCAACTAGCGCTCGTCGGATGTTGGTGTAGTAGTTCTTGTCCTCGAAAGGTACACTGACCAGCTCAAGCTCCTCTCGTTCCATGATGCGGCGAAGCTGTAGGCGGACATTGTCGGCGGACTGAAGGGCTCGGAGGGATAGGAAGTGGTCGTGACACCATTGCTTAGGGTTGGCTTGTGCATCTGGCGATTTGAAGGCGTGGTAGACATTTAGCATGGTTAGATGGTCGCCGTCTGGATGGGCAAAGAGTGCTTTCATATCGTCCGCACGCTTGCGAGCTGAGGTGGGGCGAACGAAAATCTGAGGAACCGAGAGGAGAGCTGTAAGAGATAGGATCTCGTTTGAGCAGTAAAATTCAGGGGAGGAGATGAGCATCACAGCCAAGGTTGGATCTAGAGGGAATTCGGAGGCGAGCTTGCCAAGGTGGGTAAGATTTCCCTCGTCATCGAGGCAAGCCAGGTAATTGAGCTCTTCTAGGGCACGCATTAAAGTCTCCGGTGCAGGAGGATCCATAAGATCGAAGTGGACAAGGTCTTCAATGCCAAGTTTCTTAAGGTCAAGGACCGTGGATGAGAGGTTAGAGCGGAGGGATTCTGGATAGGTGGTTTCATTGAGCTCTTTCTTGAAGGCGGCTTCGGTATACAACCTGAAGCACTTCCCAGGCCGTGTCCGACCAGCTCGACCGGCGCGCTGTTGCGCTGAGGCTTTTGAGATGGGAGATACAAGTAAAGACTCGACACGGATCCGAGCGTTGTAGACCTTTTGCTTGCTGAAACCTGGATCAACGACGTAGACAATGCCGTCAATAGTGAGTGACGTTTCCGCAATATTGGTCGAAACAATGCATTTTCTTCCAGGGGCGCCCCCTGGCCTTCTCGGTGGGGGTGCAGGGTCGAAGATGCGTTGCTGCTGATTGGGAGGCAGTGTTCCGTACAGGGGGTAGACTTTCAGTGGACCAGCATCAGCCTCCCTGACCAGCTCATCTGCTTCAAGGTTGATCTTCCGGCATGCGTCTTCAATTTCCTCCTCTCCAGTAAGGAACAACAGGATGTCTCCTTCAGGCTCGCTCGCATGTATTTGTAACACCGTCCTCAACGACGCCTCGACGTAGTCCCTCTCGGGCTCTGGTGTGTAGAAAATTTGCACAGGATGCGTGCGACCGGGTACAGCTAGTAAAGGTGCATCGTTGAAGTAGCTCTGGAATTTTTGCGCATCCAGAGTCGCAGACATGATCACAACTTTCAAGTCCGGTCTCCGCTGTGCGATCTCTTTCAGCAGCCCCATTAGAGTATCTGTGGCGAGTGTACGTTCGTGAGCTTCATCCAGAATGATTGTGCTGTATCGCTGCAAGTTATTATCGTGCATGGCTTCCCGAAGCAGCATACCATCAGTCATGTATTTGAGTATAGTCTTCTGGCTCGTGACGTCCTCGAATCGAATGCTGTATCCCACCTCGTCTCCCAAGTTAACGTCCATCTCATTCGCGACACGTTGCGCGACCGACATGGCTGCTACTCGGCGAGGCTGCGTGCAGGCGACTAGCTTGCGTTGTATATGCGGTTGGTCATCGAATAGGATAAATTGAGGTATTTGGGTAGTCTTTCCTGAACCAGTCTCTCCGACGAAGACTAAGAACTGGGACTTCTGATACATTCGTAGGAACTCGTCCCTGTGTAGAGTGTTAAAGGGTACACTTCTAAGCACGATCCGACATGGACTCACCTTTGCTGGTGCACTGGCAAATTCCGCCTCGTCCTGAGAATATTGACATACTGTGAAGACAACGGCTTCCCGCTGAACGGATTATAAGGACCATCCTCAGCCTTCTTAGCCATCGCCGCGGTCGTTTTGTGCCTAGGGAACCTTGCCAGAGTCGAAGCGTCAGACACTCCGTTCGTTCTGTTCATAGGCTTTCCGTAGCCGTGGCTGTAGCCATTATAGCCTTTGTCTTCGACTTCTTCATCTTCGTACATATGAGCCAGGTATGGATTCGATTTGGGATCACTCTCCTTCTTTGTGGGTTTCTCATACTGGTGTACCAAGTAGGGATTTGGTTTTGAGTCGTGTTCTTCCTCTTTCCTCTGGCGCTTTTTGCTGCTCGACCCAGAGTCGTCATGGCTCTGCAATAGTTTTGATTCAACGTCGGCATTCTCTTTTTCTTGCTTGGGAGCAGCAGGCTTATTGTAGTAACCCTCAAGCTTAACGCCCCCGTCATCATCTGATGATACTGGTGATGCCTCCCTCATGTCTGTGAGGAGAGGATCCGATCTAGTTTCCATATCTGCGGTCTTTCGGCGCTTGAAGCGACCATTTTCCTGGGAATTTGGTCGGCGATCCATTTTTGCGTGTGGGCGGTGAAGGCTGGTAGTGTTTGTAGATTTGGTGTGACGAGCCTTCAGTTTCGTGTACGGCTAGATTTTATATCGGCTAGTCCCGATTAGTCTTCATGCAGGGCAAGAGCCAATAAGATTGCCGACAGCGCAAGGCACGACAACTTTCTCCCCTCACTCCTTGCAATCCTCTTGTTTATGCATTCTTTGTACTGCCTGTTCTTGTCACTTTGGGCGCCTTTAGTAGTGTAATGATGCGAGGTTGTCACGGATGATTCACGCTTGATTCGCCTAACTATTACTCGTCTCAATCAGTAACATGGAGTTTGCGTCCTCGCCTGATGAATACATGCCTACATTTTACATCGGTCAGCATGAGAGTGATCGTACACGTGTCACTCCCGAGCTGCTTCGTCAAGCTCAAGACTGTAATGTGAGTGGCTCTGTGCCGCAACAGCGACAGCGCCCAGGCTAATTACTTCTTAGTATGATATGCTAACGACTCCCATTACTACTCCTCATTTCCATAGCCGTGTGTTGACGCTGCTATCTAACCACCTCAACGAGCTGGAATTGCAACCTACGAGAAGCATACCTGCGCCTGTCATTCCTTCCCTGTCGCCGTTCGACACACCATTGGCCCCTGGCGAGACCATATCCCAACTGCTGGCGGTGGTCAGCCCATGGATTGACCTTTGTTCGCCTGACCCTGCGGTTTACAATATATCTCGTCAGGTTCTCGAGCTGGAAGTGGCATACGCCGCCTTCTGTGGGATTGGAAATATCATATTGCCCAGTCCAAAGTTGCATCACGGTAAGCTACATGGAGAAGGTGTCACGCAATATGCGTATGCTGTCCAGGAGACATTGAATATCGGACATTATATCCAGATGTCTATATCACTACCAATGATGGACAATCCCGAACAAGACAGTGACGAGGTTGTCGGAAGTCTTGCTGAAAGAGCAAGAGGAAAACACCTGGGCTTATCGGAGAGTGGCTTGCAAAAGAATTCCATGGAGGAGTTGGAGGAGAACGAAGATGGGGGAACAGTCATCTTTTCGCGCAAGAAGCCTGCGAGATTTGACTTCTTTGGCACTTGGGACGCATGGAATGTCATAAGGACGTTATGTAAATACAACAATAGGCTTTCCGTAGGTAAGAAATTGAGTCACATTTTCGTTGCAAGTTTCCCCTTGTGCCATCTCTTTGCAAAGCACCTTCTGAAACAATGACGGGATGGAGACGCTAAAGCATGATGGTAATTAGGGGCAGTGTTCTTGAGGTACTTCCCTATTGTCTCCTATGGAAATTTTCATTGTCAGTGTGGGCAGACTGGCTAATTGTTCGTCTTGTAGCTCTCTCAATCCCTTCACATCTCCCACCTCTCAGTGTGAGCTCGAGATGGCACTCCGAGCCGCTGCGCCTCTTGTCTATCAGTAGTAAGACGTTCTTCAAGAATCCCTCTGGTTACCCAGCCTTCACCCACAGCCACCAGGCACTCCTTACCCGGTACATGGGCGGCATTCGGAATCCTCCGTGGCTTTTACTCTATGATGTTGGTCCGATACCTGGATTCGAGAACCCCGAAACCATTGTATCTGCAGCGGATGGCGTCTTGTCCCCAAGTGAAGCAGCCGATCCTCCATCTCCCACCTCTGCTGAAGCTTCTCAACTCGAGCGAAAGGGTAGCAAGAAATCCACCAAAACCGTAAACGATCCTACACCTCATCTCAACTACCTAAGATACCTTCAAAGCCATCAGCCTCCTAGGACGATCCTAGAGCGTTTTGGTGCCGGCTATCAGGACTATCTCCAGGCGCCTTTGCAACCACTGACTGACAATCTGGAGAGCATTACCTACGAAGTTTTCGAGAAAGATCCAGTCAAGTATGACCAGTACCTAACAGCTATTCAACAAGCACTTATCGACTGGCGGGACCAAGGCAAACGGGCCTCGGGTCCCAATGGCCGCATCGTGGTTGCTGTCGTAGGCGCCGGTCGCGGACCACTTGTGACCAGAGCTTTGCAAGCAAGCGACGCTACTGGTATACCAATCGAGATGTGGGCCGTGGAGAAAAATCCCAACGCTTTCGTACTATTGCAACGGCATAATGAAGAGACTTGGGCCAATCGCGTGAACCTGGTTAAATCGGACATGCGGTCTTGGAAAGGGCCACTGCAAGAAAATGTTCCTCAGCCATCAGGCTACACTGGACACTGGCCGCCTCCTCGTAACGAAGACGATACCTCGAATGCCAATATGACGTCCGAAGCAGCACCTCCCCCAGAGCCCCAACTTCCAACTCACGGTCCCATCGACATCCTCGTCTCCGAACTCCTCGGCTCCTTTGCCGACAATGAACTCTCGCCAGAGTGCCTCGACGGCATCCTCCCACTTCTAAACCCTACTCACGGCATCTCCATTCCCTGCTCTTATAGTGCATACCTCACGCCTATCGCAGCACCAAAGCTACATGCTGACATTGCTGCTCGCGCTCTGAACGATCCGGAAGCACCTCACACCCCATATGTGGTGATGCTTCACGCTATCGACTATCTTTCCACCACCTCACGACCATCTACTTCTCGTTCAACTACCTCAGAATCAGTGCCTACTCCTGTTCCGAATGTAGTCGAAGCCTGGTCTTTCTCCCATGGTCCCATGAACGCTCTTCCCACTTCTTCGACCAATCTTCACAACACCCGCCATGCCCGTCTTACATTCAACCTACGGGATCGAGCTGTATGTCACGGTCTGGCTGGTTACTTCGAGGCTGTGCTCTACCCTGGAGTAGAGCTTAGCACTAATCCGCTTAATATGGAGGACAAGAGCCCTGGCATGATGAGTTGGTTTCCGATTTATTTCCCCTTAAAGGTATGCCTCCTCCTTGACTACCTTGATGGCGCTCATTGATAATGACAGAATCCGCTTTACGCTCCTGACGCTTCTACACTCACGGTGTCTATCTTCCGCGCGACGGACAACAGAAAGGTGTGGTACGAATGGATGGTAGAAGCGTGGTCGAATCTCATAGGCGGAATCGGAAGCGGCGAGAAGAAGAGAGTAAGATTGGGCGTCAGTGAAGTGGGGAGTTCGAAGAGTGGCGGATGTATGATGTGAATAGTAATAGCTGAGCTGCTTATTAGGCTTCGCGTAAATTCTGGCATGCTTTTGCGATGATTAGACGTTTTGTGGGGTGATGACCCTTCATTTGGGAAACTGTCATGCCTCAACGTAGTAACGCATATGCGTTTATCATGGATGCTTGCCCGTCGATTCTGTCTCAGGGTCTGGACGTCCAAAAGCAAAAAGATAACGAGAGTTTTCTCAGACTCAGAATCGAACTGAGGCCTTCAAGATGCAGCGCAGATAGATGTCCCACAAACCAAAACGGCAGCTCAGCACCCTTACAGGCGAATTTGAGTACACTTTAGATATCTGATGTGCTACCACTACGCTATCTGAGCGATTTTTGTGATTTTTGGTCGTATTGCACTATTATCACGATCCATGTTCAAATTGAAGCCTCCGTCTGGTGAATCTCTCCCCTAGAAGCAAAGGCTCTTCAGAGACGTAAATCTTCGAGATAGACTCATGCACGAAGCGTTTGAGGGAATGGGGGACAAGGGACGTTGTTGGGGAAGCGCAATCTGGGTGTATGACGCTCGTTGGCGATGCAATTGGGGTTGGTGAAAGTAGTACATCGATTCGGGGTATTTTAGAAAAGAAGTTCGAGTGCAAAAAGACGATGCTTATTGCTCAGACCTCAGATTCGAGTCGAGTTTTCAGGATGCCAGGAGCAGCGGACGTCGAGCGAACAGAAGCTGCAGCTTAGAGCTTGAACTGTGGATGTGCACATGTTTGCTCAAACACCTTTGAAAGACAACTCTGTCGCGTTAGTACTCAAGCCAGGTTTCTCGTCTGAATAATACAAAATGAGTCGAAAGAAAACATTATGGGATATCGTTGAGACAAGTTCGAGCCACTTGAGGCGCGGTTTTGCAAGGCTGATATCACGTAAGGGGACATTAGTACTCATACTTGAGATAACAGAAAGTGAGGGATTACTGGTATGCGGTCAATTGGAGTTCCGCTTTTAGATACAGACCCTCTCTCTCTGGATCCAAGAGCAAAGGAAACGTGACCTCCAAGATGAGGAGTCATGTGGAGAGATTTATCGCATGTGCATTATCCTATGATTCGGACTTCCTCAACGCTTTCGTGGGGAAATCTGAAGCATTATGAGAGCCAATCCCCTTTTTCCATCATTATCAGGCTCTATCTATCAGCTACGCTAACATGGCTCGAACACCGTTTGCTTTCCTAGTCAACTTATGTTGGAAATATCATACAATTCACAACAAATTACCACCCCGCCGGCGAAAAGAGTACTCCTCGTTCTTTCGAGCAGGTTGGGCCGTCGTTGCATCATTACCGAAGGTAGAGAAATATGAAGCTATTCCCGAAGAAGCGAAGGATTCAACGCAGTCTAGAGAATTGGAATTATTTCTGATCGAACAAGTCAAAAGAGACGCATCCAGACGCCTAGTGCCATTTTCCTTATCTAGAATTTGAAGTAAGTATGATGAATATCCAGCTGACCCATTATCTAACGCCCGGTACCGGCCGTACAGCCGACTTTGTGTTAGACTGCGAAGACGACCACCACGCAGACAGAAGACATGTACTGTCAATATGGTCCAAGCGGCCCCTCAAAGGAGAGGAATTCTTCCAGAGACTGCAAACTCAGTCATGTGATTGGTTGATTCTAATCGGACCTTTCTCCTTTTTTTTTTCCAAGCTTGGTCGATCTTAATGACACATTTGCATCGATCTACCGTTCTGATATGATTTTCCTTACGTTGGTCGAACAGCATGGAGATAGATTTGAGTGGATCGGCACAATATCAGGCAAGGCAATGGCAGGCAAAGCATTCCTTGACTTTGTGACTAATGCCCCCAAAGACGAGGTGTAGAATCCGCTTGGGCTAGCCATCTAGAAATACTGTAATCGACCCGTAGCATTGGTGGCATTGTCCTGATGCGACTGGAGTCTGATTTCCAATGGAGCACTGAAGATACATCCTGATAGACAAGAAAATATTGTTTCATCGACTTCCATATATCAGAGGGGCGGGCATGGCTAGCAATCAGAGATAGGTGAAAAAGGATTTCTGGCGAAGACTCGGCTTCACCAGTGTAGTTCAAATTAAGCTCATCCTTGTTGAATGACAAAGTGACTTGCCAAAAAGCGTTGTGGAAGTTTCCGTGAACAAATTCTCGTTGCCATATCACCTCCCAAGAAGGATGTGTATGAGGTTATTTGATTCGAAACTTCAGTAATGATGTTCATATTTTGTTCAAGCGATGTATCTAAGAAATATCCTCTTGTACCATTCTTGCCCTTCTCTAGGACATGCTAAGCATTGCAGGTCACGGTGCAAGATATTTGGCTCATCAGCTCGCAAATACACGTGAGCCGTCTCCAGGTCTTGAAGTGCATTGGTCAGACATACACGACAGCTTGCTCCTCCTTCGGTGAACACTATCCCCAAATGGTAGTGCACATAAACACCATGCCTTACGCAAAGAATAGAACTCAGCCTTGCATCCAGCACCCAAACCCAGCGCTTCCAAGCCGCGCTCACGGCCCTAAACAATCATGTCAAACTCCAACATTTCCCTGAAACGACCCCCGCTTCCCAAGGATTCAAGCTGACAAGGCTGTGTGCCTGCCTAAATCATGCACGCTGCAAGCAACATGCTGAAATATGAGTCAGAGTGATAATATTATGCAGTACGCGCCCGGGCTTTGTCTCATCACAAGCACCAACCGCCCACTCCAAGAAAACAGGTGTGGGAGAAAAAGATAGCGCTAGCTAAGCCCATGTACTTTTCACGGCGCTCATTATTTGATATGGCCTTCTAGACTAGAGGTGATAGTGATGTGGACAGTGATAATGTATGTAGAGTCATTTGTTGATAGTGATGGTGGCTGGTCATGGTCATGGGCAAGGAGGTGGAAGTGGGATGAGGATCGGGATCGGGATCGCAGGCATCACACCACACATCCATCCGAGATTGACAGGAGCAATTGACAAAGGGTATCATCAACTCCCTCCCTATTCAGAAAATCACCGACATCCCTCGGCCCATCTCACACTCCAACTCCCTAAATAGCAACCTGCCTCCGCCGTCTCACGCATTGCATCTCTCAGGCGCACCACTGCACTGCACCCCACCTCAGCCCAGCGCTTAAGCCCCCTCCCATTGGCCACCTAAACCCTAACCCCCTGGGCGCCGTCGCAAGAACTCGCCCTCCATGCGAGGCACATATGGCATGCATATCTTTCCTTTGACCTGCTAATAGAGTTTTCACCCGCCCTTTCATCCAAATTCGGTTGGATCGCAAACCGGCTGAGACGGAGGATCAACATCCATGTGCTTTAAGGGGGAAGATTGGCGAATTGGCGGGTTCGATATTATGCATGGGGTTGCATTGAATATGTTAGCTGCAAAGTATCTAGATTTTGTAGGGCAGGGGATTGAGGCTGATCGTGTTTGGACTTGGGATGTTGAGTGGGGCACGGCGGCTGTAGGGGTGGTGGGTGGTCAGATGAGGGAACGATGGGATTGAGTTTCAGGACGGAATGAGCACATGGCGCTGACAAGAGGGTGTAGTGGGTATTGAACCAAAGAGATTGGTATCGTATTGATACGAGTCAAGTTGTCCAACAAGGCTGAGAGTAGGTATGGGGGGAGAGATTGCGTTTGCCAGAAGGAATGGGAGTAGAGAGATTGTATGGGCAAGAACGTAAATTGGGTATACGAATTATGTGAATACAATAGTCCTCCAATGTTCAGTCATCCAATTTTTTCCAAAGCCTGAGTGTCACTCAAGTCTATCTAACCAAAAACGCCATGTGCTAAAGTGACTCGAGGAAAACCAAAATGTAAATGTCCAGCGCGCCCAATGATGCTAGAGAGTGACCGACCCAAATGCTTGTAGTGGTACAATTAATCCAAGCGACGCTGCGGTAAAAGACCTCGTAAAGGAACGAGGTTGGGTATCTTCGCAGAAGTGCTGCAAAACCGCGGTAGAAATATAGATGAATCACCCTCCCAAGCAAGCGTAATGATAAGTCCAAAACAGGCAGGCCTTTCGTGTTCTAGGCCGCCGATGGTCGCTTCAAAATGCTCTCGCAATTCGCGTCGAAACGCATGTTCCATAGCCTGATGCCTTGCATCAGGCTCTCTGTCTCTTCCAGCTGCCTGTCTCGTCCGAAGATTGAATCCACGAACTCGATGCCGCTGTTCTTTCCCATCTTCACTGAGCCCTTGGCTCCCTCCCTCTTTGCCGCCTTCCACATATAGTCCTCGCAGATCTTAAGGAGCTTCTTGAAGCGTGCCCATAACCTATCTCCGCTCTCGAGGAAATCCTCAAGAAGTTCCTGATTGTCGAAGGATCTGACGCGAGGCAGGCATTCGTCGGCTCGCTTCATCTTGTGGGACAGCTTGATGAGCAGCAACCAGAGATCGCCTGCAACCTCTGAGATCGGTGTGTCCGAGCCGTTGCGATAGACAGTCCAGTCATAAATCCATTTGCCGAGCGAGTTAGCGTCAAAGACGCTTCCAAGTAATAAGACTGGTGACTCAGAGGGATCCCAGTTCTTCAGCGAATAGCCGGCCGGTATGCGATATTTGACCGCATCAGCAGGTGTTGCCTCTCGTGGTGGTGGCGCGGCTTTTGTCGGTTTCGCTGAAGTCGGTTTAGACTGTGATGACCGACGAGGGCGTGTCTTCTGTGAGTCATGTGCATCGACAAAGTCGGGCCCCTGATTTGTGAAAAAGTGCTGGTTAGCTTTGAACTTGGCGTATTTGTCTTGTCTTGGGCCGGTTCGCGGCTTGATGTATGAAAATGTAGGCGAATCATCTGCTTCGTCAGACGTATCAACGTAGATACGCTGGTTCTGCGATTGCACGGACGCGTGACGCCTTGGGTCGGGGTTGTTGCCACCGCCACGGGGAGCGGACGTGGAGTAGCGTCGAGGCTTCTCTCTGACGCGGTCGAAATTACTCACATAGTCCTGGTGAACCGGTGGCGACGCGTAGTCTGGCCGGGTTTTGTAGGGGGCTGCCGAAGGATATCCAGCTGGAGAGTGCCATCCCCCAGGTCCATATGAAGGGTTGTAGCTGGCATGTCGTGAGTGTCCTTTCTTCGCCTTGGGTGATGTCGTAGGTGATGTCCATTGAGGTGGTATGTAATAGGTGTATTCCGGATGAGGAGGAGGCGAGCTTGAGGGTGAGGTTGATGCTGAGGTTGTATAATCATATCGTTGGTATCCCATGGGAGGGATTGAATAGTGGTACATGTTGGTGTGTCGCGTGCATCAGGATCGTAATGTAGCTATGTGCAGGGTGGATCTTGCCCTCGACCCGAACAGAGGCTGTCCACGGGGAGGTTCACAGTCGGTCTCCGTCGCGAGGCGTCGTTGTGTCGAAGGAGGAGAGAGGAAGGAGGACTTTGACTTTGGCTCTCTCTAGACATAGGGTCGGTCTGAAAAATCTGACTGACTTGAATAATGATGGAATTTTATGGATCTATGCAGCGCACGATCCAAATGATGCCGTAGAAGCTGAATTGTGATTGTGCGACGTGGTATGCACTGTGATGTAGGATTTTCCTATTGATGTAGAGCAGGAGGTAGACAGCGGGAAAGGAGATGTACTAATAAGATGGCTGGAAGCCAGGGTGGCGTATTTACAAATACCGCTAATGCACTGGCATACCACTAGCGGGAGCACTCAGGCACAACAAAACTCTCGGGATTCTTGAGCCTAAATTCCCAAGCGGAAGCCCGCAGCGAGTGGTTTCTCTTTTACGAGCAGGATGACTGTAAGATGCCCACTACACCTCCCAGCTGAGAGACAATGTCTCGTCGAAGAAGCTGAATGTTGCTGCCTATATGAAGAAGCGCAATTACTCCTTTAAAAAGCTTCATTTGTTGGTTGGATGGCTTGCGAAATTAAAGCTTAAGGCTTGCGATGGCAAGTCAAAGCGCCTGAATCTGTGTGGCCCTACCAAAAGCGTTTGCCTTTCTTCTTCGCCGTTTCAACGCAACAGAAATGCGATGAGATGAGTCAAAACAGATGACTGCTTGAACAATAGAAATTGTGAGTCGAATTTATATGCACTGAGATTGGTGTGCGAGAAGCATCCACCGTCTTCTAGAATAGCAGTCTTGATTACTTGAGCACTATTTTTGTCAGCATTGCGCAGGTCTCGCTCTCTCATTATTTTCGTCCGAAAAGCATCGTCGATATCTACTTCATTAATAGCCATGGCTGCATCCTTTGTGCATGTCGGCGTCGGATGTCTGAGAGTGCAAAATTGTCGGATATGTTCACAAACGACCCAAAATTGCCGTTTTACTTGCAGCTCTTGTTCATGTAGGGTGCAATCCAGAACGATGTCTGCTGTTGAGACGTCATTGATCACACCTCTGGCCCGGTTTTCTTCGGTTTCACATTGATTGGTGAAATACCTTGCGTCTTGTATCGGAGCATCCAGAGCTCTGGATAGGTCTTGCGCAGAAGCAACGATTGCAAATATTCCTGTGGGCCGCCGAAACACTTGGATAGCTATTGGCTCAACTTTCATGAGAGATAATCGATGATGCAACCCTTCGCAGGGAATATTTATTATGCCGCAGGAGATCAGTAACTGGTGGTTTTGGTGGTGTGCTGATCTCGGAATTTTTACCACACCGTTGCATCTCCGCAAAGGATAGCGTAACGGTCAGCAAAAGCGGCACGCCTTACTCTCATGCTGTCGCAAGCACTGCCATCACCGATTATTATTCAATACATACCGCTTCACATGTGATCTCAACGTCTGGACTCACAGCCAACGATGAAAACCCATTTACGCCAAGTGACAACAAAGTCCTGAGCCCCACTATCTTTGCGCGCCCTTTTGTAGTGTGAGCGAAGATCTGCAAGGATAGGTGCATTAGCTCAAACAGGGAAGTTACGTTATTGGCCAAGCTTATTGGTCGTAAAAGTCGGCCGCTCCAGGCCGCATGGCTAGCGCATAAACCTACATAATAGTCGATAGAGTTCTGGGGTCCGGTGTATGCGCCAGGAATTCCCCGAACCTGTTCATTGGAAGGCACTGCGGACTATAATGTTGGCATAGTTTTCCTCGTGGCGGTCAAGGTAGAAAAGAAGCTTCTATCTGGATTCTGGACTCAAGAGTATGCACAAGGCCGACAGTGACATTGAAATGACCTAATTTGGCGCTGTATTGAGCATTTTGTTGGGTACCCATGCCTTGTAACAATGCTAAAGATCGTAAAACAGTGGGACTCTTCCAATAGAAAAGCAAACGGTGAAGGAGGACTGTCCTTTGATATCGACTAGTCTTGATGTTCGTGCAAAGACAATGGTCGATGCTCTTTCGGTTTACGATTGTGCGATCGATATCTGCTAGTCATCCTCGCTTAGATTAGGGCTTTGCGATTTTGACACACTTGTGTTTCATTCCAATGGAAGATATTGAACGATTTAGCTGCAGAGCGTTCTTATCAGGTCCTTCGGAACAAGGCAATCATTGCTGTAATATAGCGGCGCCAGTTCTAGTAGGCCAATTGTACAAGAATGCAGACAATACAAATTCATTTCAGGGACATGGGGTTTCACAATGAGTGCGAAGGATTCAGGATACCGCCGGAAGGGAAATAGTGAGGCTCGTGCGTCGCAAGAAGGATGAGCATTCGCACCATGTCTTGTTAAGGTCGTACGGAAGGTGCCCGAGTTGGGAAAGATTAGGACACAAGACGGAGCATGCAGCTACTCAAGATCCTGAAGCGAAGATTGGATGAAGCAAGAAATAATTGGTCATGTAGAGACGAAGAGCACAAGACGAACCTAGTGAGACTTGTAATTCAACGAGGAGAATCAGAGTGTGTTCAGCTCGTAAAATGTGTAGAGAGTGTAATCTCGACATTAGGAGTAGGTTGTAGGAGGAGACAAAGCCCTATTAAATATCATCAATACGTAGAAAGAAGCCACAATCCTTCGGGGATATTACACGAGGAAGCTGACCGTAGTCGAATTATTGGAGTGGGGAGCTAGAATTTCAGTGATAGGAGTTGGGCGAAGAGCTGGGCATCTGGTTTTTGACAGAAGCTGACTCTGATCATTCGAATGGGAACAAGAGCCAAGTTCCTAGCCAAGCCTCAACCGTCGCAGGGCGAAAAAAAGGTTGATCACCACCCAACAACATAATTCCAAAGGAGAGCAGGTGCAACCCAGATACGCCAAATCATAGTGAAAATGTCTCTGCGAAATCGCTTCCCTCAAGGGTCATTTTCATTGCTTAAGGCCAACAGTCGTCGTAGGTTACCCATACGAGCTAATGACCACTATGAGATTCGAACTGGACACCTTTCTCTCACTAAATTGAGTGAAACTTTTGAAGCTGGATCCGGAGATCTTCCTCATTTGCAACCATTACAGCTAAAATTTAATTTACTATTTTAATTTATATTCGCGTTGTCAATTTAAGAACTTTCTCGTTTTGCGATGAAATGAATCGGACTCCTTCACAGCATTATTTGTAGCTCTAGGCGGTCAGCGCCGTCTCGAAATGGCCCCACTAACCCAAAATTCACCCTGACAGTACTTTCCCACGCTTTTCCTCCCAAGTCTTGTCCATCCGCGGTGAAAATCTCTGCAGCATCTGGAGCCCCAGCAACAACACCACACCGAGCATAATTCCCACCATCAATGCCTCCTTCTGCGCTAGCATCCTCCTCATCCTGGCCTTAGCCAACGCAAGCCATACAGTCTCGCCATGATCTCTCATCGCAGCACGCATGCCAGGACATCCATCAAGACTGCTTGAATTCCATTCGGCTTGATACTCCAGCAGGGAATTACTCTCGATTCTTTTATGAGCCCAATGGCCCAGCGTATCGCGATCTAGCAATACCCGCTGCTTCTCGCCCTGGGATGCTGGATCCTCGGAATCGGGCGAGGCCATTAGGAGAGGGACTCCGAAACCGCAGGATGTTTGGGCCTACAGCACGTCAATGACGGTCTTTGAGACAAGATGTGCAGGGCCAAATTACCTTGTAAACATCCAGCAAGATCACGGCCCTGGCGCCTTCGATCTTCTTCTTTCCCATCCTCCTTAACAGCGGCTCAAATCTTGGATCATCCCATTCCACCACACTCCCCATACAAAAAAACCTCATAATCCGCGGAGACTTAGCGAAGGAACAAAACATGATAGTGATCCTTCCATTCTCATAGACATGACTGATGGTCTCGCTGCCAGAGCCAGTGGCATCCACATAGGCAGCGTGGTTAGGATCGAAGATTGAGAAAGTGGATGAGGGGAGGCCTTTGGGTGAGATGTTTACATGTTTACCGGCCAATGGCGCTGATGCGGTGAAGAAGACTTGTTGGGCGAGTACCTGGTAACTCAATTAGTTCAATGGTGTTCTGTTTTGTTTGGTTGGATGGAGAATATGGGACAAGGGCATGGCTGACCCATTCGGCTAGGTCATCTGGGATGGAGTCGTAGAATTTCACCATGGTGTCAATTGAGTGGGTCTGCGACCAGGATGACGAACAATGAGATATCACTGGAATAGTTTCTGGAAATTCTCCAAGTCATTGCATAACTTTGAAAGGAAAAAAGAGGACGATTCCAAATACTCGCTTCGCTTATGAGTCATCTAAACAAGGGACCTCGAACTTTACGTTTACCGTGACTCGAACAGCAACTATTCAATAGTCATTCCGGTGTATTTCAGACCGACACTCATCACAAGTCTAAATGTTTCATGGCGCTCCGCATTTCTTTTACATGCCTGCCGCCGTGGTGCTCTTCCGGCTAATCCGCTCAAGAGTGGCACTCGGAACGTCTTTACACCTGCAGCGCCGTCATGCATTATCGGGTGTTTCGATCTGCATATGCACCGGACATCACCTCGACTTCTTTCACACCAAATACCACCGCGGCCTCTTCACCACCTGTCGTATCCTCTTCTTCGCCGCTCTGTGGATCGTTTACGTCTCTGTCTTCAGCGGGGTTGACCACCACTTCTCATCGGAATAAGCCAAAATTGCTTTTTTGATCCAACACCCGGCGACTAGGTCGCCATTGCTTCTGAGGGGGGAGTCTTCCCCAGGCGCTCCACGTTGTGGGAAAGTCACCTTCATGAAAGTGGTTTCGAAACCAATTATTCCTTCAGCCGTTGGAGGTCTCCTAAGCATTCCTTCTTCCACTTCACTCTTGCTCATGATGACAGGATATACCCAACCTCTCGTGATCGCCTGCTACATGAACCCATGACCAGATTGGCCCTTTAGTAGCCGATCTATAATGGCTCGAACGATCATCCCTCTGGCCTCATTGAAGTTGCCAAATGCAGAATGAAAAGGCCGAGAGGGCACGTTGAGGATGAAGTTGGAAGTGTCTAAGAAGAAAAAAGAGTGAGGAGGGGGCGAGGCGGGAGGGCGAAGTCGAGAAACACGAAGGAGTGAATTTATGGAACAACAACGACAACACTACCGAGATTGCTTCCTATGACTATTTAGACCCCCACCCGAGGTTTTTCAACTTTTAAACCCCAACTCCCTAAACATTTCTTGGACATTCCACCTCATCTACTCAATTCGTACTGCTTCTCCGACAATTCCATCCACCCATCAACTTTATCTTCGACACTACATTCTATCTAGAGCTAAGCTCCGAACTGCATCATGTCACTCTCAACGGAGATTGACAACATGGAGGACGACATGCCAATGAGCATAAAGGAGGTATGTAGCCTCTTACATAACCTCGTCTCTTAATGTTTACTAATACTCTCTTTAGGAGGGCGGAGATGACGAGATCGCAGGTGGTGAAGAAGAACCCCATACCGATTCCGACATAGACTCCAACAATAACAATAACAACAACACAAATACCACCAACAAGGCGGGACGTGTTATCAAGCCACCGCGTCCCGTAACTGCCACACTTAAGGTCTTCGATACGGCCCACTACCAGCTCTACAACCCCTATAACCCTAAGCTCAGTTACAAGGACCATGAGATCACTGATGCATTCACTGGGTCATTCGGTATATATGACGACTACTTACTCTATATGAATCCTGGACACCCAGAGATCGAAGAAATTCCTTTCCCCGGTATCCGTCTCGATGATCGGACTGCCGCCAAAGCCTTAGATGGACTGAAACGCAAGTCGCTACACGCACGCTGGCCCACGGAATTCGATACCAATGGCATGATCCGGGCCACGCGCATCCCTTTAGGCCACGCGGCTAAAAAGTTGGTTGAGGTAGGGGACACTGACGTCGATGGTAATGCTGTTGGAGCTGGTCAAGAAGGATGGTATTACCTGTGGTGGGGCGGTATTCATTGTCTTATGGGCAAGGAGGGCTATGATGCAGGGCTATATCTCATCCGCCCTAGCCATGAAGATTTCATTTGCCCGGGTCTCGGGTTCAAGTTAACTCGTAAGGCAATCATCCAGCTCCCATCAGGCGATCCCAATGATCCCACCTTCCAGTAACGAGGGTGATCAGACGCGGTTGGAAACGGTGGGTGCGGTCAGGCATGGTTAGAGATGGCAAACACGTGCGGCGCGGCTTTGGCAGATGCATACTCTTTTACATAGCTCTCCCAGTCCCAGTGCGCTTCCTTAGGTAGTTATTTGGCTATCAAACAAAGACCGCCTATTCCAACTCTTTCTCTTCAGTCGCGTGAGACTGCAAAGAAACCTCCCAGGTCTACGAGAGAAGGTTTAGCAACCTCTCCTGGGAGGCTTGATTCTTCTAATTCACTTCAAATTTGGGACAAATGCTGCTTCGGTCTTGGGAGGGCATTCGGTGGTTTAAACCATGGTTTTAATGAGCGTGGGGTGATTAAGCTATGAAATAACAATTGTAAAGACCGTAACGGGTTGTAAGATCAAGACATCCCGAAAGAAACAGCGACATTGATAAAAGAAAGCGCCTTGACAATAGTAATCTCCATCATAACATCCAGAGATTTCGAAACCCGCTATCCCCACATGCGATCAGGTCAGAAACCAAGACACAAAACTCTCAGCCTCGTCATGACCGCGTCATCGCCCCCAACAACCCCAAACACCACGCAGTCCGTTTAACATTCTGGGTCATGGCCGGTTTCATGGCAGGTATCGTTGCCACATTCTTCGCCAATGGTGATCCAATTACTTCTCTTGCAAACAAGCTATTGATCGAGTATCACGATTAGCCGATTCATTCTCTCTCTTTAGCATATCAAAACGGATGGTGGGACGTACAATTTGCCTGCACCCCTTGGAGCATTTACGTTTACCGTTGACGTCGCAGTTGGATCCGGCTGCTACGCCAGCGCATTGGGATTTGCGGGCTTCCAGGCCGACTTCGAGGAAGGCGTCGCGCAAGGCGCTGGCTCCGCCTCCGAGGGCCATGAGGCTGAGAGCGAGGATGGAGACGAAACGCATTTCGGGGTGTGGTTGTGATGTAGGGTTTGAGTGCTTGGAGAGTCTTGTGTTGTTGTTTTTTTCTCATTGCTTAAGTTGATAGATAGACTTGAAGATGCTGGAGATTGATATAGAAGAAGAGATTGGACGGGGTTGAGAGGATGCTTTTATGTTTTTCTGGCCACCTACGACCATTGAATGGGACACGTGTCAAACTTGACCACCAAGCCGCTTGTGATGGAAATGGAGTCCAGATATGTGGTATTGAGACAATTGTGTGCCTGATGCAGAATGAGACAGCAGTAGCAGCAGCTCAAGCACACTCATCACGATTAGAGCCATGAGACAGTTAGAAGCACACTTAATGGTGGAAACCTCGAGTGATGGTGAGAGGGGGCCGTGGGTTGAGTGTGATGGAGGGTGAATGCTGGATCCGAGTGCTGAGACGGTTTCAGGCTTGACGCAGAAAGGGACAACATTCCGGAGGCATTTGCAGCTGGAGACGCAACGCGCTGATCAGAAAATCAATGTGTAGATGGTTTGAGCCACGGAGACTCGCAAGTCTAAGAGTGGTGGCACTGAAACAAAACGCCATTGACGAGGACAACCAACCAAATTGGCACGGACACAATGGGGGCATATGCAGAGGGTGATGGATCCGTCTGAAAGTGATGGCGAGGCATATAGACACTAGCAAATGTGGAGCATCAAGCCAAAGTATGTCGATCGGTGTTCAGGTTGACCAGGCCAAGGGGCAATCCATCACGATGGAGGCGACGACAATGACACAGACATGCATGATAAGTCCCGCTTGAGGACCACGCTGAGAGCTCTGCTTATAGAACAGGGGCCGTGTTGGATGGCTCAAACCTCATTTGATGCTCATGGGCCAAGAAAACTGGCTTAGGACTGCTACACGAGCTCGATCAGGAAGGGGAAGGACGAGCGCGGTATTATCCGGCTTAATAGATGCGTTGTTTCCCTGAATGTTTCATTCTAGGTCCAATAACCTCCGCTTCTTGGTACGAGAAAGGGGCGAAAGCGATGCAAAGGCGATTATGGCTCACTGCAAAACATCAGGATCCACGTCAGCAAAGCTGTTCATGCCACATTCAGTGCTTTCCCTTGAGTGAGTCTGACACATTGCGAGCTTCAACCCTTTGCATGAACGCTTTCAGTAATACTGAAGTGGGATCAAATCTCGGGCTCGGAAGCTACTCCGTCAACCTGTATGCTCTGGTATGCCTGGACCTTTGGAGGCTCCCCGTGGTGCCTCGGTCCGGCACGAACCAGTACTAGGGCGGTGAGTGGTCTGCTGTGTGAGACAAAGCATTTCTGTCACAGAGACGTTGGCTTTACTTTTTCTTGGTTTGAAGTTCTAACCATTGTGTCAGTTTCATGTACGCGCGGTCTATTGGCTTGGTGAGACAATCTCATTAAATGCCGAGAACAAGGCTATTACCATGCATAGATTTCTCTCGACTGCCGGTGCTTGAATGTAGCTAGGTACCGCGCGGCCACTTGCTCTTGACTTGGCGTTGCTCATGTATGAGACTGAGCACAAACACAACAGGTAGCCTTTCTTGGCTGTGTCTCGGCTCGACCGATTCGCACTCTCTCATTCAGAAAATACCGGCCTCCCTGTCAAATCTTGTGTACGTAACAATATAGATAGTCTTCACGGTATTCAGTTGGCTCTTCGTAATGTGGCTGCCAAAATTCAGTTGTCTGAGGATGAACGTTGTCTTGATTCATCAGTAGCTCTTGTCACACATGCTTATGGTACATTCTTCCACTTCAACGCTGTCCGATGGACTTGAACCATACCTAGTTCGCCTATGCTAACGCCTGCAACGCGCCCGCTATGCTTGGGTATCATGAGATGCTGACTATAGGAAGTATTCGGTACGACGATTGGTTGTCGGTGGAACGTGGCGATCGCGCTCTGAAACGGCCGAGAAGATGGTGAACTTCGGCTCAAGGTCCTCTCCTAGGTTCATGATGGAGGCAACGTTGCCGCAGCGGTAGCAATAATTGGGGGCGCTCCAAACCGTGACGACGGACTTGTCTTCGAAATGCCACTGGAATTCAGATTAGCTTGGTCGAGCGCTGTTTTAGCTAGGCCGAGACAGACCTTATAGCCCTCGTTGACAAGCTGATGCGCACGTGCAATGAGCTGAAAGCCATTGACATGATTGAACTCCGTAGCAACTTTGTTGCCAAACAGCCATCCAGCCCCGCGCGGAGACACAGCCCATGTTCCAACATCTTCTGGATCGCTCCATACCAGATCGCAGAAAGCGCCTTCGTGAGGAATCTCTTGGGCACGAGCGATGACACGGATTTGGTCGAGGGTGCGAATCTCCGGACTCAAGCCACCATGGACGCAGAGGACCTTGCCGTCGATGACAGCACCGAGCACAAGGAAATCAAACACTTGGCAGCAGGCTTTCCAAACGGATGCATTGCCGTACTTTTGCTGGCATTCTTCGTAGAATCCGTAGACTTGAGTGATTTGGCGGGACTCGTGATTGCCGCGCACAAGGGTCACGCGATCAGGGTATCTAGAGCAGGAAGTTAGCCAGACTTCAGACGACGAGTCAACTTCACTGACCTAGCCTTGAGGCAAAGCAACAGAGTCAAGGTCTCCAAGCTGAAGTAACCACGGTCGACGAAGTCACCCAGAAAGATGTAGTTTTGATTGCCCGGAATGGTAGAGCTTCCCTCCTTCTCAATGCCCAGACTGGCTCCATGGCTGCTCTCACGCTTCCTTCCACGTTCTTCCTCTTCTTCAGCATCGTCTTCATCACTGACACCACTTGTATTGGCACTGCCCTCACCCTCCGTGTCTTTCGAGCGGAGTTTCTTCTTGAGTTTGGGGTCGGTGATCTCAGTGGGGGGTTCGATATCGTCAGAGGTGATGACATTAGTAGGTACGGGCGAAGGCTCAACGCGTACGTCGCTGGGAGCACCTCCTGCTACGCGGAACAATTCGAGGACATCGTAGAACTGGCCGTGAAGGTCGCCACAGACGGTGACAGGGGTTGAGACTGGTTGGATGTTCGACTCTAGTAACGATTAGCAACGCCCTGGGAAACCTCACCCCAAATACTTCGACGACTTGCCTTCCATGAGAAATTCCTTGCAAATCTCACACAGCTTCTTCATGACCGACTCTGGCAAGTATTGATTGTTGAAGGCGCATTTGAGCCACTCATCGACGCTAGCATTCTTTGAGAGCTTAGCTGGCCCCGGTTTGGGGAGTTTCTTCTTGCCTTCTGGCATCTTCGCTGGCTTTGGATGGAGGTAGAGATCTTGAGCTTGCTTAACAATGTCATCAAGTCCAGGAGGTGGGCCAAAGCCACTGAAACTAATCGCGGAACCCCGTCGGTGTTTTGGAGCTGGAGCTCCGGCGCTAGTCATCATATGGTTAGTCCCGCGTAGATGAATCAATATGAATTCAGTGGTTTGACAGCTTTCATATGCATGTTTGTCGACTGTATCAAGCTCTTGTGTGGCCTGGAATTGAGATTCTCTTGGAAGGTCAAATTTCAGAATTGTGAATTTCTAGCGGCCTCTAGCGTCTGCTCGGACTAAGGCTTCCACAGCTCCACGAGTCACTATAGCTAGGGGATTGCACCCTTTCCCCAATTATCCCCTGGACACCAAGTTATATCCTTAACTTAATAGCTGATTATAGATCCCCTCTGTCCTTTTGGGACCTTTGGGAGTTCTAAAGACAGCCATGCAAGCCTACAAGTCTATCAGCCTCTACAAGGCCACCGCTCGCGCTTACTAGTAACATTGCTTGACTATGTACGCACCCGTGCGGCTGACGATTTAAACTTGCTGGTCCATGGCAGAGACGAAATTTCATAGCAACTATCGCTATCCTAAAGGCCTACTAGTCACGTCCAACTCGGCTCCAAGTCCAGTCAAGTATTTCAATCAAGTATCTTGGGAAGAAACAAACTGGACATCATGGCCACCCTCGCTGTGATTATGGCTGACCGCACGACTACTCATCTTGGGCCCTTCGTCGGTCCTGCATGACCAACTCCAATCGAAGGTCTCTTGCACTTGACCTCAGACGGCTCGACGCATGATTCAATATCGAAGCGTTCACCGTCAGTATTCCCACGCTTGAACAGTCCAGGTGACACCACAATTTCCACTATCTTCCTATAGGACGTCTGGAAATTCTCTCCATCGCTGTCCTCATCCCCATGTTTGTCATTCATGGTGCCTCCATCAAAAAAGACCGGGCCATCAGCATATCCAGTGTTTGAAGATCCGTGGGTGGCGCTTCCGAGATGTCGAACTGACCAACATGCCCTTTGGCAGCGGAGCGTCTGTGAGAGTTTCCCTGCGAGACACGATGCGAGAAGCCGTACACCGTCTCACACAGCTAGGGCTTATGTAAGGGTTCTGGAATTGAATCAGGCTCTGGGTACGCTTGGGGATTATTGTGGCTGCCTTCTCGCTTCAGCTCAGTAGCCTTATCGGTGTTCTCGATCATGAGCCTTCTGCAAGTTTGGTCACACACTATCTTTAGGATTTGCATGGCGCATGCTGACACTTATACTGCTTGCATCGGGAAGTCCTCTTCCACAATAAATCGGTGTCATGAGAGCTTATCACACCTCCTCATTGGCTCAATGTCAGGGCGGTCGGACGACATCAAGCCGAGCGTTCGCTGCTTTTACAGTTCTTGCTAGTGCGGCTCACCTAGCCCTGTCCCCATCATAGTCGAAGTCCTAGCCGCTAGCCCTTCGAGCACCATGCTTCGAAGCACGTTATCACACATATTTTCCCTCAGCGATTTCCTTGCGGCTTGCGGTGCGCTGACCGCCCTTCAAATCTTTACGCCCTTCATTAGACGAGAGGAAGTACAGTGTCAACGACATGAGTACAAAAAGCTCCGAGATCGTCGTTGGCGTTGATTTCGGAACGACGTAAGTACAAGGAAAGCGTACAGCCAGCTGCTTTGGTCGCTGAGGAATTTGCAGCCATTCGGGAGTGTCTTGGGCCGTAAACGGCGGCTCTAAAGTCATTCGCCTCATCAACAATTGGCCTGACACCGCAGCTCAGAATGCTTCGAAAGACAAAGTACCGTCCGCAATCAGTTATGTCAATGGGAAACCTCCGAAATGGGGCTATAACGTTGGCCTAACAGACGAGTCATTCAAGTGGATCAAGATTTTGCTGGAAGAGAACCACAAATATGTCACCACCGTCGAGCCAGTCAAAGAATCCAACACGCTGCTCAGAAAGGTAGACAAGACTGCACATGAAGTTGTAGCCGACTATCTAAAACTGCTCTGGGACTACACCGTTGACGACATCCGCAAATTCCATCCCAATTTTCAAGACATCTTTACTTTACGCGTTGTTCTCACCGTGCCAGCTATATGGAGTCCGGCAGCCAAAGACAAAACGCTGCAAGCTGCCCGAATAGCGGGAATGCCAGACGATATCAAACTTGTCACGGAGCCGGAAGCTGCGGCTTTGGCTACGCTGAAGGACAAGGCGGAGGAGAACAGTCTCAAGGTGAGCAAGCCTCAGCCGGATTTTCGGAGCTGCAATCCTGGCCAATCATGACGTTCCTAGGTCGGAGATGCATTCGTGGTGTGTGATGCCGGCGGTGGCACGGTGGTAAGTATTGAATAGTCCTCGCACGCATATCCGCCTTCTGAGCGTGGCCCACAAGGACTTGATCAGCTATGAGGTTGAGCGATTGAATCCACTGAAGATCAAAGAATGCGCTATAGGATCCGGCAAGTGTTACACTATCCACCCATCCTTCTTCAAGCAGTACTGACACATGCTATGTGTGCTAGGTGGGCTCTGTGGCTCGGTATTCCTCGATGCGAGTTTCCAGCAATACATCGCAACCATAGTTGGAGAGGCAGAATACAACAACATCAAAGAATCCAATCGGAAGAAAATGATGAGAGAGTTCGAGTACGGCATCAAGGGATCTTTCAGCGAGAAGAATGATCAAGTCTACTCGGTCGATCTGAGAGGGGTGAAGGACGATCCCAAGAACAATATCATTGATGATACTATTACGGTCAAGATGTAAGTTGGGAGAACTCTCCATGTACACATTCGCTAAAGGGTCCTCTGCAGGTCGGCATTGCGTGCTGTCTTCGATCATGTCTCCCTGCAAATAGAGTCACTGGTCGCTGATCAGATTGCCGAGGTGTCAGAAAAGGGCCCTTACGGTTAAGGTAACGAAGTTCTCGGGCCTTGCATCGTGACCAGCATCTGACCACGACACAGTCAATACTCTTAGTTGGAGGCTTCGGGGAGAACAGATACCTTTACGATCGCCTGGTAAATGCTCACACGCAAGACGGGATACATGTCATGCAGGTCAATGGAGCGTTCGTATTCGCATGATAGCTGTCTGTCAGTGAACCAATGCTGACGCTATTAGGTGGTCCTCAATATGCCGTGGTGCAACGCTATGGGGCTTAGAACACTCCGAGCTTACGTCCGTTGTTAGCAGTCCAACTGTCACGTCAAGGCTGTCTCGATATAGCTATGGGATGGCCTTCTCCCACCCCTACGACCCGAAGAAGCATCTAATCGAAGATTGTTACTTGGACACATCAGACGGGAGCTACCAAGCCAAGGACCAAATGGAGTGGCTTCTGAAAAGGGTCCGTGGTTCCAATCTGACTTGCATCCCTCACAAGGCTAACGTTTCAAAAGGGCGAAGAGGTCGAGGAAGGTAAGATCTTAGACACAGCTTGCGTCGTTACTGTCCAAGTGGGCTTCTGGGATAGTGGTATGAGGCTATTCCAACAGCAACTCTACTATAACGACGAGGCTAAGCCGCCCACACGGAAAACAAACGGTATGAACTCATCCCTCTTCCACCTATATTGGAGGCAGCTTTCGTTGTATGACTCGAGCTCACCGTGCGCTAGCTGTCAAACCTCTCTGTACAGTCAACTTCGGTGCCAACTGTGACAAGCTATGGATGGAACGGAGTTTCAAAAGCCCCCTCACCAAGATAAAACACCGCAATGCGGTCTTCCAACTATTCATTATACTTGGGAACGCAGCGTTGGATTTTGTGGTTATGTATAAGGACGATGTTTTGGCACACGTTGAGGCGGAATACGCTGAGCAGTTTTGACAGGCTGGAGCGAACAATAGTTGAGGGTAGGCAAATAGGGGCTGGCGTATTGGCGCTGAGGAGTAGATATCGAGGACCAGCAAGGGTTTCTTCTTCAGAGTGCATGAAGGCTTGGTCAAGCTAGAGCTTCACTCTAATTTCTCCCACATGTTCGCGCTGGCCAGCAGTTTCCCTTCCCTTCATCAAACAATCCGTCACAACTTGTAGTATTGCTCCATCTCCGTCTGCCACCCCTTCCCTCCCTTAGTCTTTCCTATTACTGTTCCCTCAGAAATGTCGCTCAGTATCGACTGATAGCACAGCAATGCACATAGACCATAGGACTCTAGTGAAAACCGCCTCCTAAGCATTTGCCCGTTGATCCCAAAGTATTCGTCACTCGAAAGCACACGACTGCACCCAAGCTTCAATTCCTGAGAGCGCTTCGGAGCTAGTCTTAACACCGCTAGCGTGTCGACGGCTACTTTTCTGGAGAAGATACCACTGCCTTGCTATTTCCCTATTACAGGAAGCTCAACACTACTCAGCCTGATCGCGAAAGAGACTTGGGCTCCTCAATTCTACTAAGAAAAGAGATAAAGACTACCTCCTTCAGCAGTCTCGCCGCCCCGTTACAGCCATGACATCTACAGCTCCCCGTGTTACTATAGCTAGGCCTTCTCGTTCGAATGGAGTTCTATCAATCCCAGCATCCGCTACGCAGAAGAGGACTGGCGCAGCACCAGAAGGTCCAGTGTCAAGAGCACCCTTGGCAAAACTGAAGATCATCATCAGAAGGCTACCACCTGGGTTGACTCAACTTGAGTTTGAAGAAGCTCTTGGGGATGATTGGAAAGCGCATGGGGACAAGGTCGATTGGGCGATCTACAAGGAAGGCAAGGTCTCAAAGGAGTAAGCAAGCATGCTTAGAGATACTGAACTGAATGGGCTCCGCTGATGACTCTTCTACAGTCCCGCCAAACCTTCAAGGCCATCCCGCGCATACCTACACCTAACGAAGCAAGAGTGCATAGATTTGCTTGCTGGTAAAGTCCGCGAAACCACCTTCAACGATGCCAAAGGAACCTCCAAAGATTCTGCCTTGCTAGGCCCTCCGTCAGTCGAGTTTGCACCATATGGCCGCGTCCCCAACAGCGGGCCACGCAAAGATGCTCGCCAAAGCACAATCGATCAAGATCAAGAATTCATAGACTTTCTACAGAGCCTCACAAACCCTATATCGAAGCCTGCTCTGGCAGATCAGGAGAACGATGCTGCGGGGAAGGGCAAAGACAAGGCCACTGTTACACCTCTAGTACAGTTTCTGAAAGACAAGAAGGCGAACAAAGGCAAAGAGAGTACTGCTCCTTCAAGAAGCACGAAGCACACTCGCCAAGACTCCAAGGATGGCAAGATCATTGCTGCTGCGGACAGCAAGTCTACAAATGGTAGCGCAACTATTTTGTCTCCTAAGAAGCGAAGCGCGCAGGCTCTGAAGGTGGAGCAGGCCGCTCGTGATGCGGTCAAGGTTTTAAATAAGCAAGCAGCCAATCCACCCAAAGGCAAAGCTTCAACATCCCAACCGGCAGCGGTGCCTGCGTCTACAGCCCCAGCTGTGACGCCAAATAGCACTGCGAACACTGCACTTGCGGAAAAGAAGCGTGAACGTGGGAATGCGAGTGCAGCGGCAAAGATATTGCAGCGGGATCTTGGTCTGGCTGGAAACACTAGTGGAAGAGGTGGGAGACGGGGAACACCAGGCAGTGCAGCTCGATCAGCAGCCAACAGCGCAGCAGCCACTGCGAAGCCAGCTCCACCTGTATCACAACCAGTGGCAGGTACGAACGATACAACTACGACTGCTTCTACAGGAGCACCTACTGCTCCAGCTGGTACCAATACGAACGCAGTAAAACCACCGACGGTTCCTCCGGCAGGCCCAGCAGCTACACGAGCTCCTCCCAAAGCCCCAGCATTGGCAAATGCCAATGCAACGCCTCCGAACACTACAGCCACTCCCTCAAAGTCTACTCCACCTCCTTCAAGTGCGACCCAAGCGTTCCTCAAGCACGCGAATCCATCACAAGGGATTACGGAGCCGCTCCTAGAGGAAGCATTTGCAGGATTTGGCACTATCAAGAAAGCGGAGATAGACAAGAAGAAAGGATTTGCGTATGTTGACTTCGCAGAACCGGAGAGCTTGCAGAAAGCGATTAAAGCAAGTCCGATTAAGGTAGCTAAGGGTCAGGTGGTGGTGCTTGAGCGGAAGACGGGCCCCACTCTACAAGCTAGAAATGCTAGAGGTCCCGGCCCGGTTATGGGGATTCGCGGAGGAGGGATGCCAATGGGCGGGAGAGGAGGATCGATGAGAGGGAGAGGCGGATTCGGTAGAGGAGGTGCCCATATGCATCCTTCTAATAATGCAAGAGCCACTCCTGCAGCAGCAAATGCAGCATCGAATACCCGACCTACGACATCAGCGACCCCGGCGGCACCTCCATCATCAGTTGAGAGCTCTACTCCTCAGGCAGCAGAGTCATCTACTCCAGCGTTGGTAGTTGATGCAGATCAGAAAACCTGACCTGGGGAAGCTTACTACCAGGACGCAATGAGGGAACGCAGTGCATGCGAGCTACGGGGAATTTGACGCTCGGAAAACCGCCGACATTACGAGTACGATTAGCCCATCACGTCGAAGAGACCATGAGCGAAGGTCCTTGGGAGCAAGCATCAGGAACTCACATGGGACGAAGGCCTCCCTACATTAATCTTGGAGATGGGATTGGCTGATGGCCGCCTGATACGAAAACTGACATCCTGAATCCTAAGTGCTGTACCACCCACAGATGGGCGCCTAGCAGTAAAAAGATTAGAATTGTTGAATCCTGTTCCAACATGTTTCCTGATTCCCATCTGCGGATCCCGATCCTGAATTGTCACAATCGAGTCTCTAAGGACAACACCTGTTTGTGAAGCACTCTGTTTGGCTGCTATTACAATTATGCTAACTAAAACTCTGTTGCTGTCGTTTTGTTCCTTCTCCACGATCATATTGGTCCCTTGCCATGCTGCGCAGCCTACCCTAGTAGAACAGTAGCAATGTTTCACAGGTCCTGGAAGCGCTCCAGAGATGTTCCAAGTATTCAACGAGCTGAGACTCTGCCTTACAGTAGCGGTTATACGAGGTTGCAATATGCATCTCAGCAACGTGCTTCCCGTCAGCCTCAAACCACATGGCACCAAATGCGTAGCTTCACTACACCGCACAGCAATCCATGCTTCGCATCTAATCTCAGTCATCCTGCGAAGTCATCAACGCCGGCTGACACAGGATCTGCTTACATGAAACAAGTAGAGTACGGAAATAGCGTATCAGTCATCATCACGGATGATGTCCGTCTTACCCTTCCCCACGAAAGCCAAAGCCCAATCGGACCGCACCGAAGGGTTTCGCTCGCCGAAAACCTTCGGACTGATCCCCCATTTTCCCTGCGGCGTACCAAACAATTCATCGACATTATGAAGCGATCACTTTCCTTCTAGGCCTCGCAATCCGATGATCAAACAAGGCAGCACGATCGCCCCAATACAAGGCATGGGAAAGCACCGCCGCCACCCCACGGGGAGTATTTCGCATTCGCATGCGCGTTGGGTACGTATTCTATGTATTTACCCCACGCCTCGCATTCGTAGCAACGGCGAAAAAAGGCGACGGCTTCACCGCCGCTTCGATATGGACAATCGATCACAACCACCCACGGGTTTGCCGCCCGAGTTCTTCCTAAAGCGTCTTGTACTCCCCACGTTACATACTACATATTCTAGATCAATACCCTTAGGCTTTTCCGGTGCGCCTACGGGGATACTTTGTACTCTCCCCCCGTAAATGGTCGGACAAACAACTTCTAGACTGTTAGTTCTAGGTGTAGACTCTAGACCTCGGCGCCGCGGGCCCAGATTTCCATTCCTGCCCAATGCCTTGCTGTGAGTCATGTATCACTCCGTAATGCGCTGTTCGGGTCAATATGACAGAGGCCTTAGACCGCCGCACTTGTCGAATGGATTCAGAGAGATGACTAGATTCCGGTGCTTATTCGTCGCGTTGCGCTTTGTTTCTTGGGAAAGTTGGGCGCGCGATGGTGTTATTGGCATTTGCTGTGTTGGTGCATTGCGTTTTGCTGTGCTTGCTCACCGTATGATTAGTAGGATGCCTTCTTGCGAGTCTGGTTGCAACCTTACACCGCCTGTAGTAGTAGTAAGATTTCAAGAGGCTGAGTGAGCGCAGTCGAGCCCTTGAATCTTATTATTATATGTAAGGATTCCCCGCCGCAGGATTATTTCTTGACGCCGAAACAATAAATAATACCCTGAAAGGAGTGTTGCCGAACAAAGTCTCCCTCCGCGCGAAAATCCCGCTTTTGTGTGGTTGTTTATTCTCAGCTCGCTCCCTGACGGTGCGGCGTTGCCGGCGCGTCATCACATCCACTATTACACTTATACCCCCATTTGTCGCTTCTTTACTTCTTTCGGGTTGAGATATTATATTATCTATTGCACGCATTTATCCTTGTGATTTGTGATGTGCGAGAATATATTTGCTCATTACGATATTCCCGATTTGGCATGTGAACAGCTCAGCAGGCGATTTCCGAGCATATGATCGTTGGTGCCTGATCTAGCAACACAACATATCTCGCACGAATAAAGACTCATAAGTCTGCCTTGTCTACCTTACTTTACACCTTCACGAACACGACAACATGTCTCCGAGCAACAGGCGCAGCGAGCGATCGCTCTCCGCTTCACCATCGCGACGACCACTACCAACACTTGCCTTTGCAAGCGCGATGAAGATCCCATTCAAGGCTTCAATATCGCCGCCGTCAACAACCTTGTCCGAGTTCTGCGCTTCTCCACTGTCGCAGACCTCCACAGGATCCTCCGACCTGAGTCTTTCTCCGGTATCACCAACCTCATCCACCTCTTCTGACCTCTCCATCTCTCCAATAACATCACCATCCTCGCTCAGCACCTCCTCTTATCTCAACTGCGCAACTCCGGATTGGCCACAGCGCACTCTTCTGACACCGCTCGCTTCCTTCTGTGGTAGCGCGGCCAACTCTTACATCCCCGACGAGGACTTACTCGACCTCAGCATTGACGATCTTCGCGATGACACGAGCGTGCCAACATATGTAGAGCCAGAGATCTCGTGGGAGGAGACGAAGCAGCCGCCGTTGGTATTACAGTCGATGCCCATGGTTGCGCGGAGAGCGCCGCCGCCGGCACCGAAGCGGAGGAGAAGGACTTCGCCGTTGGCGAGGAGGAAGATGACGCTTGCGATGAGCCCTATTGCTGAGGGTCCGGAATGAAAAGATGATCACGACTAATGATACGCAACTACAGTATGGTGAGCACCCTTGTCTTCCAGCATCTGCTTCGCGACATGCTAATGATTAGCAGAACACTGTATTCAACATCGGCATCATAGAAAGATTGCCACAAGGATCGCAACATCAGTGTCATAGCCTGATTGCCACAAGGCTCTCAACATCGACGATTAAATATTTGTCATGACAGGGTCACGTCTGCATGACTCCACGGCGGCGGGGGCGCATCATGCACACCGCATGGCGTAGCCCCAACGTCCATTGTCACAATGACCGAGGCAGCCATCCTCGCCATCATCGCGATGATCATCGTGAAAATGGTTTCCGGGGCGTTACGACAGGGAACAATAAGGTTCAGCATGCTTCACAGCTGAGATGGCGCTGCAGGACATGAACGCTTTGGGAAGGCTATCAAAAGTTGTCGGATCTCAACTCGATTTGCATCATCGACGGCGCAATCTTGACCCCTTTTTGTCAACAGCTTTCGATGCGTGGCTTTGGGGTTTAATCACTTTCGTGCAATGTACGAAAATGGTGAAAAGAAAGATGATCCCTGAAATTGTGATACAAAAAAGACGATCGGTCCCTTCCCGCCACCGCCGAGCGGCTACGGGCGAGGCAGGGCCAGAGAGGGAACATCTGGCCTGCTTTCTTGCCTTGATTCGGGCAGCGGTGCATACAGTAATGCATGCCTTACATTAGGCTGGCACCGAGGGGAGGATTCTAAGGGATTCTGTCATGCAAGTGTTGGATGTTGGTTGGAAATCATTACCTGCAGAGGGATTTGATGTGCCGGGAAGCACTGACAGATTTTGTTAGAGATGTGACAGCGAGCGGCGACGGGCGGGAAGCCTGAAGAACAGACTGAGCGGTAGTGATAGCAGCAGTAGTAGCGATCAATAAAGCAGATGTGCGCGCATATATCAGTGAGAACGAATCATTAGAAAATGTGATGAGTGATAGGAACTTGTGCCTTTCCTTTATGCAGTCGACTCGGAGTTTGGAACTTGGAACTTGGAACAGGGTCCGAGGGTTCCGCGACCAAGATATGTGACTTGCAGAAGACTTCTCCCGTCCCAACCACACCACCAATCCCCACTCCGAAACGTGATCAGAATGGACCCGAAAGACTGGCAAAGGCATACAAGCAACAAGCCATTTGTCTAACAACATCATTTCCTGGGACACGTCAGGCAAGTAATAATCATATTGTAGCCATGTGGTTCCACAGTCACAAGCTATTCTCCGACCATCGAGACACTCGCTACCAACTTTCTTCATCTCTACGCGCCGCGCTTGTCTTGTTTTGTACCTACTCACACCATCAAGTCAGACGATAGGCAAGAAATATTGACGTGGCTGCTGCCATTGGCTGCATTGTTTCCATGCTAGCAGGCCTCGCTGGAAGACTCTGACCAATAGCCGCCCGCACACGCCTGACTGTTCCTGCATTTCCAGATAGCCCGCATTCAAGCGCCAATCGCACCATGCACCATGCACCCCAGAAGCCAACAGTCACATTGTCGCCATTTACGGCTCGCCCCTGGAAAGATCTGACGGCCTGAGATAGCGTGGGAGTCGGCGCCGTTTGGAGCATGGCTGGGGAGCCTTTCTTGCCCACGCATTCGCCCTTCCCTTTTCTCTAGACTTTCGAGCAAATCCAGGAGGAATTTCGATATTAAAATACTCTACTTTTGTCCGTCAATTTGCAGATCACAGGGCTTCCGAGCATTGAGCCTCTCAGGCAGCGTCATTCCAAGCGCCTACCTCTTTGGCTCACCGTTGGATCCCCGAAGCCGCATTGATAGGGTAGAGTCGAGATGTTGACCTGGAATTAATCTCAACGATTTATTCAATTCTGAAACCTTTTCCCAATTCTACTTTCCCCCTTGGCAATTCCCCTCAGTTTATGCAAACACCGCTTAAGCCTCCTCATGTCACAGTTCTACCCCGTGCATGAGGGGAGCAGGTGTGGTTAGCCGCGGAGTGACTTGCAGACCTCTCGTTTCAGACCAGGAAACCACCCCCCTCTTTCTCACCAGCCTCACCAATTCTTTCCAAACTGCATACGTTACGTTTTGCGAAGACGTTGACAGATATCTGGGTAAGTCTCTTGGCTCCACCCGCTCGCTACGGCCGTAAGCACGCTGCTGCACGCACTTGGTTTTACAAATCGCTGCTGGGAGACGACGGCGCTTCGATGCTGGTTGCGCTTCTACGGGATTGCACCTATCTAATCGATTGCAGACGTTAGTTGCGAGGCCTTCGCCATGTCCGCCGGACAGCTGGCAAGGCACCGCTCCTCATCCTCGGGCACGAGACCTTCACTCAGAGACATCAGATCAGCGACACCAATAGACCCTCGCACAACCAACGTCGACTTTGACCCCTGCGCGGCGACTGGCTCTACCTTCCTCTTCGCCCAAGGCTCCTCGATCATCTGTCTTCAACATGATACATTGGCCGTTGAGCGCAAGTTTGAGATGCATAGAGAGAAGGTGCTGTTGATCGCTGTGGACAATGTTAGCGAGACAGGAGCTGGACGGCTGGTCTTTAGCTACGATGTGGGAGGAACGGTGTTCGTCTGGGATGTTTTTACGGGGTTGGACGTTACGAAATTCTATTCATATGAACCGATTGGGGTGGCTGCGTGGATGAAGGACGGGAACGTTGTGTTCGGTATCAGCTGAGAAAATCTAATTGGAGATACGGGTACTGATGTGCGTGTTGCAGGGAACCCGCAAGGAACCGTTGTCATCTTCACGCCGTCTCAAAATGAGCACAAATCAGCGCGAACCATCTATGACCCGATAACAGCTATTGCGCCAGCATGGGATTGCCAGACATATGCAATCGGGCGAGTACCTGAAACCTTCCAGTCGGTACAAAGCTAATATGAATCAGTTATCTGAACGGATCCATCTTGATCGCAAGCATCGAACCTACCATTGATCCTAAGCAAGACGCCAAGTTTACCATATTGCATACCCTAACGACTGCTCGCGCCCCATCACCGATCGTCCATCTAGCCTGGCATGCATCGTCTACAAAGCAAAAGTCGGATATGCTGGCGTCGCAGACGATGGATGGGGACCTACGAGTCTGGAGCGTTGCGAAGCCGCCAACGGCGGAGATGCCCAAGACTATACGTATCCTGAAGAGAATGGACAATGTTGAGCCAGGACGTCATTGGTTTTCGTGGTCGAAGAACGGAAGGGTCTTGCAATTCTCTGATAGGTATGTGGGCTTCTTGTCCTATGCTAAGCAAGCCATATGCTGCAGTGGTGCCTGACTGACCCTGTGCTCTAGCGAAACTTGGTCATGGGATGTCAGAACGAAACATGTCGCTTGCGAGCCAGTACCAACAGTCGACGGTGTCAGAGGTCTTGCGTGCTACGGTCAGCAAGCGACACTATTCACACTCGGGCCTAACAGCACCGTGCAGCAATATGATACGAGTCCTCCTGCTCTGGTCAAGACCATACAGTACAATCCTATGCTGCCTCCGGCAGTCGCCAATAGCAATTCCGCACAACCTCAATTCATCCCAGGTGCAGCACCTCCAAGGCCTTCTTCGCGCTCCGATGCAGCCCGAGGACCTGTGACGCTTTCTACTATCCAGAGCACGACGAACGAGATGAACGCGATCGACCATGCCCGACAGCTCCGTGAAGAGATGGGGAGTCCTATTTCGTCAACGAGCAGGACCGACACAATGAGCTCTAGATCTTCTAATCACCAAAGATGGCCGAGGCATGTACCGTCCATCGCTTCACGAGCTCGAAGCGGCATCAGCGGCATCAGCGGCACTACATTTTCTACAATATCGCCTTCAATGGTCGGCCGTGATAGCTTGTTTTCTGGAGAAACCTCCTTCTATCAATCGTCAGCATCTGTAGCGTCTTCAGGACGGCGATCCAAAGGCTCCCGTCTTCGCCAGGAAGTTCTGAGAAGCCCAGAGACCCAATACATCGACCTGTTTCCTCGAACTCGCATGAGACTCACCAATGTCGCCTATCAACATACTGAGCCCGTAGATCAAGAGACCATGACTCCAGATGATTGTCGAAGGAGGATGCTCGAGCTAGTCTTTGGATGGAACGACGACATCGAGCCGCTGATTAGAGACGAATTGAATCACCACCAAGCGGGCTCGCAAAGTGCCGTTCTCCTCGCAAAGTGGCTCGGCGACGTGGATTCTGATATGATGGCAGCCGCAATCAGCTCTGGCAACGTAAGCTCGTCCGACTGGATGGTACTTGCGCTGAGTTCAATGGGTGGATCGAGTTCAATGGGCAAAATGGGACAGGCTTTCGTACAACGATTACTCTCGCAAGGGGAGTACCACATCGGCTCTACGATACTGCTAGGTATGGGGGATCGAGAAGATGCAGTGGAGGTCTATGTGTCGCGGAATTACTACATGGAGGCGATCCTTCTGACCTGCCTCATCTTTCCGGACGATTGGCAACGACAAGCTCATCTGGTTCGACGCTGGGGAGAATTCGTTGTCGAGAATTCACAGCAGCATCTTGCGATCAGATGCTTTGCATGCACAGGAGCCGAAGGGCCAGTACCTTGGACTTCGCCATCGCCACGGCCCATCGACACGCCTGGGCAGACTCCGTCAAGTATCTCATCAATGTTGAGTCCACCAGTGTCACCTCCACCCATGCGAATGACAGCGAAGAATTCTGCACTCAAACTCGTAACCCAATTCGACCGTTCCGCGCCGGCGTTCAAGTTCCCAGGGCTAGCCTCAATCGATCGCACGCCTACCAATGGGCCTGGAGTTACGCCAATTGCAGAATCTGCAATCTCACCTGGAGGAGCTACACCCGGAGGCTTCAGCAGTCGGCGTAACATGAACCGCCTGGCCTCTAGGACCATCACTGTTGGAGGCTTAAATAGGAATCGGCTTCCGTCTATCGGCGAGACTCCAGTGGATGTGAACTTACCGCGACCGAGCCAGCTTCCAACACCTGACAATTCTGGATCTGATCTTGAAAAGGAGAAGGAGATACAATTCAAAAGCCAGGCTGCGGAGGGAAAGAAGGAAACTCCGGAAGCACCACCGCTTCTCTTGACCTCAGCACGCTACGACCCTGGAAGTGCAAGAAACAGTCCAATGACCGCCGTCCCGCAGACGACCTTGCGAACCACTGTACTACCGAATCCCTCCCAAGACCCGTTCATCTCTTTCCAGGAGAGATCAAGGGATCGTAATGGCTCTCGAGATAGGAAACCAGATGGGCTGCACATTCGCATGCCTTCGCAAGACCAGATCGTTCATCACCATTACATCTCTACTGCGAACGAGCAAAGAAATTCACACGCAATGAACTCTCTATCATCTGCTGGGCTTTCAACTGGACGCAGTGATACCAGATCACCCTCAATCAGCGGCCATAGCATGTCATCAGCAAAGAGCCCCAGTATCAGCGGACGAAGCACTGACAATTACATCAGCAGCTTGGAAGCGGCCGGCTACCATCGCAAACAGAAGGGTAGTTCGCGGAAGCGCACGGAAAGTCGAGAAGGACGCGAACACAAGTCTCGAAGCAAGGGCAGGAACCATGAAAGATCCGTTGAAGATCGTGGGCGAGGCGAACGAAGATACATCCGTCCTGCGAAGCGTTCTCCGTCCTCGCCCAAGCCTATGTCACCAGAGACTTATATCGAGCCTTCTACTGGAGAAAGCCTGAATGGTCAACTAGCCGGCATGTACTCACCAGTAGTCTCTGAGGGCAGGAGCCTTCGCGAGGAGCCAAGGACGGTCACCAAGCTTCGATCTGGCTCAAAAGCATCACAGAACTCTTATCGCACCGTCCGGCATATATCACCTGACGATTTCCTAGGCACTGACACTAGCTTCACCCGAAGTAAAGCGAGCAGTCGTCAACCAAGCCCAAGCGCGTTTTTAGACCCAAATGGTCGTGGAAGGAGCAAGTCAAAGCAAGGAGGATCGACTGAGAGGTCGCCTTCGTCACCACTTCCAATGACGATGTCGCCCCAATTCAAGCATTACCAGGCCAGTGATGAAGAAGATGATCCATTGCGGATCGTGGAAGCGAATCGCCAGCGTCTCCGATCTAGGCACCGAAGTTCAAGTCGAAAACCACACAAACGTGGTACTTCTTCACGCAGAGACAGGTCCCTAGATCGAAGACGTGCTCATGACGAGTACAATATTCGTGTTAGGGAGAATGAGGAGCCTAAATCTGCCGTTGAGCCGCGACGTGCTTGGGGTGACCTGATGCTTCCGCCAGTTGAACAGCCAAAGCTACAGCGCAAGAAGTCTGAGAGGAGTCAACGAAAGGAACTTGCGGCCAGAGAACTCGAAGCACGCCGAGAATCCTTGCTCCGAACCGTTGACGCGCCCCAAATTCTCCGTCCAGACGAGCTAAACAGCGGGAGGCCGAACTTCAATCGCTCTCAAACGGATCTTAGCAACGCCCCAGTTTCGTGGGATCCCATCATGCCCCAGCAGCAATATCAGAGCTTTCCATCCACAACATCTGCGATGGGGAATGGCGACATTATCAGCCGGGCAGCGAGCACTGGCCCGTATGGACTTCCCGCAACGCCACGAGCAATGAGACATCCCAGATATGACAACAAGGCGAACGAGATACCCGCCGTACCTGAAATCCCTGACACCATTCAGCCACTACCAGAGACCTACTACACCGGACAGCCTATGCATGAGCCGCCGCGTTCAGTGTCTGCACCTATCCCTGAGCAGCAACACCCTCCCATGCCAGTCGAGCTGCCCATGCATCCAGCTTTCCATAAGGGGTTGCGGCCCACAAAACGATCCAACTTCTCTCCCCTGGGCGAGATTGGTGCCCATCGACGGAAGCCTTCTGGTGGTAATGCTCAGTCAATGATATATTCTCCAATGACCGCAAGCATTGACGAGACTCTCTATGGCGCTGCCGAGCCTTCCATAACCGTGGTGGAGGAGCCACCTCTGTTGCCAGAACTCCAACATCTCAATATGGTTCCACCGCCACCGCCTCGACCCCCACCAGCTCCATTCTCGCATCGCCACGACCCCGAATCGAGCTCCCTTAGCAGCAACAGCGGCGTTGGGGTGATCCAGATGGTGCTGCATAACGAGCCCGGAGATGAGAATAACGTGGTGGAAGTCCCACCGCCTCCGCCACTTCACCCGGGGAACGCTAGATCCCCGCCGATGAGAACTACAGGCTCCCCTCCTCCGGGAAGCATGAGTCGATCGAGCTCGAACCATCGCAGGGGCCGTAGTGAGAACTTCAAGAATGGTATCAACTTCAAAGGCATCTCGGATCGGTTGAGGAGTTCCAGCCGTGGGCGGATGACGAAATCTCCTGAGCAAAACATCAATCATACGCCATCTCCGTACGAGAGTGTGCCGCCTTTGTACTTTTAGACAATCCCTAGTCTAGAATCTAGTATTCAATTCATCTCTGCCTACGAGCGCCAGATCGTCTATCATTTCACCTCGACTTTACCATTCCCATATATTGTCTTCCAAATCATCAATTATCAGTATCAGGTATCCACAATTCCAATTCGAGCACACGATTTACGAGCCATCCACAATCATTGATCTATAACGATTCGACGATATCCACTCTATTTACTTCTCAGCATTTACTTCACATGTCACATATTATTATATCCCCAATCTTCCCCTCGTCCCTAGCGTGGCGCCGAGGCAAAGTAGCCCGCCGGGACGAGCACGTTCCATTGCATCTCCTTGTCTACGGCCCGGTATCAACAACAGACAGACCCGCCTGGATGAGCACGTTTGATTGCACAGCGAGCGATAGCGATGGATACTTATCCTCTTATCTATCATCAAATAAAGTTTGGGGGCGGTTTGGCGAGATTACGGGGGTAAAGAAGATGGAAGGAAGCCTACAGACCGGTCTTTTCCTGAGCGAGCTTGGGGTCAAGAGATCTCTTTATACAGAATCATGGCCTCGCGGCCTGTAAATGTACGTAGGCTTTTTTTGGGGGCGAGGAGTTGGGGTAGCTATTTAGCGTTATCTATTTCTTGTCATTGCTGCGATTCAAGATATTGTGCCAACCCAAGAGCAAATGTAATTTATCACTCAATGTCCGTCCGTTTTGAAGAATCCTCATCGCATGGCACTTTGTCCACACACTAAAATTATCTCATTGCTGCTTTTATTCTTTTCGATTCCGGCCACATGGGGCTGAGATGCACTGCAGTAAGGACTGTCAATGGTTAGACCGGTCTAGGAGTTTTGTGGAGGCTGGAAGTAACGTCTGTTTTGGGCTCTGCGTCTTGAAGTCTTAACAAAACTCGAGGTACAATACAATATCAGAGACAATCGCATAGCTTTCTGCTAACCAGAACATCTTTTTTTTTTTTTGAAAATCTTGTTCTTCTTTCAGTACTCACTTACGTAGTGATCTTCAAACCTCCCAAACACACCACCATGCGCACCGCAACCCTCACAATCCTTGCTCTCGGCCACGCCCGTTACCATCCTCGCAACTCACAGTCTCGAGGCAGCGAATGCTCCAATCCTATCCGAGGTCAAAGAAAGTACACTTTGCGATGCAAACGTAAACGTCAACAAGGTCTCCGGCTATAACAGCTGGTCTGTGGTATGTATGTAGCTGCATACATGTTAGAAGTGTCTGATGGGAGCATGGTCTGACATCGCGAGAGCTATGCAGCTGCGGTGCGAAAAGCTCGCGCAGGGAGGTCTCGCCGTGTGGAAAATCATGTTAGTGCGAGCAGTGGGTCGGCGAGCCGGACAGTGGCGAACGAGGGGGTTGCTATTTCGGCGCGTACAATGGGTTTGAGTTCTGGGTTACTTGTGTATATTGCTTCCTGGTATGTTTGGAGGATGGTTTCTTGGTTGTGCCCGGTTGATCCGGTCAAGGGATGAGTGGATGAATTGAGCAATTTTGGATCAATGTTGGGTGGGGCAAGGAAGGGAGGAGGGGGGCAGAAAGATGGCGAGGTCGAAGGGTGGTTTTGTAAAAAAGGTTGAGGTCCGTTATCCGAGTTGAGTCGGAGCAGCGCCCCTAACAGTCCCCGTTAGTAGGAAAAACCACCAACCAACTTAATCAATATTCCGACAGATGGTATTGATATTGCACACTTCGAAGGATATTAAATCGACAACTCGCCATTAATAGCCTACATCTTTTGATGATACTGACACATCGAACGAGATTAGGCCAGATGTCTGTACCATTTTTGTTCGTTAAAAATCCAAAATACATAACCTGTAGCTTTGCTTATAGCTTACATAGGATTGAAACCGGGATCGTTGAGCGGGGAACCTCGCGAAGAAGTAGACCCGGGAGCTCAGAAGGTCAAGGTCCAGTGATGAACGGTTGCTGAAACACGGCAAAGACATAGCAGGCTGGGTTCTAGAGGGGACTGTCCGGGGGACTGTCTGGGGGACTGTCTGGGGGACTGCCCGATTCAACTTGTCTGTTAACCGTGGATGAAATCATCGAACAATATGGCACCAATGCCCTTGATTGTAGAGCAGTGTTCAGCTTCAGATGTATGTTTGTATTCGCCAATGTTTATTTATTCTTCGTTTGGGTGTAGCGAAAATTCTTTCTAGTTCTTCAAGTCACGTCAGCCCCTAATTCGTAGTCGCAGAACGCAGGTCGAACTAACGGCGAGAACTCCCCAAGTTTGTGCCCCACCATCTCCTCCGTGATCGTCACATCATGATAGATCTTCCCATTGTGTACTTGGAACTTCAGTCCGACGAAATTTGGTAGAATGGTTGCACCGCGCGCTTGGGTTTTGATGGGTGGTGTTTTCTGACCTGGGACAGGGCGGACGATGGGGAGGCTGTATGCAGAGAGTAATGTCAGCGTCGGGTAGTGGAGCTTTGGAGTAAAGCTTGATGGTGTGGTTTCCACGGTGCGGATGGATGTCGTTGAGGACTTACGGCACGATGTTCGGCCCTAGAAACAAAGTCAGCGGGGAACTTTGTAGACAAGTAGTTGAAACATTTTCCTACCCTTCCACACCGACCTTGCTAGCAGCGCAGTTGTCGGCCTCATGGCTGCGTGCTTTGAACGTATGGGGTTCGAGCTTCGAATTCGAGAGTTCCAAAACGCCAAGCTTAATGCTAACTGCATAAATATCCTTGGCGTTTTTGTGCACGCTAATCGGATCAGGCAGTTTAGGCGAATACAATCCACCATGAATTTCCTCAGCTTTGGTCCGCAACCCGACAATATCAACGACTAGATCCTCACCCTACACAAGTCGCAGCCATGACGAAGCGCACGAAGAGTACGCCGCCCTTCCCCTTCAATTCTGTCCACTGCTAACACATTCCACAGAGGTCGGTGTGACCGGTAAATACGGCACAAGGTCCACCCCCCTCAAAGAAACCCACGTCACCACCACCTCCTCTAACAACATACCAGATACGGCGCCTCCCTCCGCAAACAAGTCAAGAAGATGGAAATCTCGCAACACGCCCGCTACACATGCACGTTCTGCGGCAAGACGACTGTGAAGAGGCATTCGGTCGGGATATGGAGCTGTAAGAGCTGTAAGAAGACGGTTGCTGGTGGGGCTTGGACTGTGTCGTATGTGCTTCCCTCCTTCCAGAATTGGGGGTAGATTGGGTGAATGGGAAGGGAGGCTAATGCGTGGTGATGGTATAGGACGCCGGCTGCTGCTGCGACGAGATCAACGATTCGACGGTTGAGGGAGATTGCGGAGGTCTGATGGGGGGGTTGGTGGTGATAGTAGGCAAAAGAATTGGCTGCAAATACGATAGGCGGGGTGCATCTGATGCTTGAATCATGGTCTATCAATGAATTGAGCAAGAGCTTGTGATACATTCATCGATGGATTGAAGCGTCAACCACTGTACAACTGCTCTATCTGTGTGCCTGCGCTTTGAACGTGCCATTGTGACGAGTCTTGGTGGTACTGAGATCAATGGAAAGGAACGTGGGCTACAGCTAACACAATTCGAATGCGGAGACGATTTGCTATCCTCTCATTGAGCCCGAGATCCCAACCTTCAAGCCAAATCCACGTATTCAAAGACAGTCCTTTACTCTTTCTTTCCCAATGCGAGAAGGCACTTTATGTATCTGAGTTCTACATAAGTTGCATCTCTACCCCAGCGAACAATAACTCCTACACCGACGCTCAGATACAATCGTGAGGCTTTCGCCAACCCATTGGCATACCCTTCCAGTCTCTATAATCCAACACGCAAAGCGCAGTCACAGTTTTACACCGCTTTCTAATACGTCAATCATAATCAAAGACGCTTCATTTGCAGATCCAGTGAGCTCGTAACGGCAGAACAATCTCAGCTTATTATAGACGTCGATCTTGAGTTGCCTTCCTTAGAACGCAGCCCCTATCCCAGAAGTTGAAAATGGAGTCGAAACGCCAATACCCATACCAGCTGGATTAAAAGAAGGCAAATGACCACCACTTGGACCGCGAGTTGAAGTCTCGACTTCTTCATACGGCGGTGGAGCATCATCTATGGGGGATACTACAGCACGAGCTTGGGGTATACTCCTGGGAGTCACGCTGGAAGGTTGATAGACAGCCGGCAGAAGAAACAATTTTCTTTCCTTGTCAAGCTCATAGCACTTCTGGGCACACTCAACCTCAACCTTGAATCGGATTACGTAGTATCTAGCAACATTGAAGGTCCTGAAGGTCGGCGTCAACTCGTCGCTGATAGAAAGCTTTTCAATGAACTCATACACATCTATCCTCTGGGACAGTGGCAAGTGTAGAGCCCCACCGTCTGCCACAGTAGAGGTCTCGCTCCAGCTGTCTTGCGGCTCTTGTCCTAGATGAAGAAAGCCGGCAGGTGCTCGTACTTGGGTGTGTGTCTCCAGCGTGATATGGAACCGTTTGAGGAAGATTGTGGGTATCACTGGCGCTGTTGTTCTGGAGAAATCATGCGACACTTCTATGAACATTGGTATCTTGTCGCCTGCGCACATTATCTCGGGTAACTCGATGTGGACGTCGAAATGCGAGGTGGGCACGTGTAGGGCCATTACATGTCCTCCAATGGTATGCTCGTGGCTGTGGAAGTTGGGATCGAGGAGATGGCTGGAGCGCGAGAGTGGCCAGTTGATGGGAGATAGAATTGGATGATACTCCTCTACCTCTCTGACATGAGCAAAAGGAACCGTGATTTGATGCTTTCGACTGCTGGGCTTGATAGCGCCATTGGCAGTCGTAGCCTCAAGGTGGTAGCTCACACAACCGTAGCTTGCCTCTTCCGGCCCGGAGCCTTCCATCCATGTTGGCGGTAATGAATGGTCTGGGTCACGGTAGAAATTCTCATCTCGAGAGAATCGTTCTTTAGATGGCGTTGATTGCGTTCCACTGGGGAAGGTGAACTCGAAGGGCCAGCTGAAGGTCTTTCTACCATCTGACCATTTGGTATTGACCAGTTCTTGTGTGTATGAGAATAGCAGAACCTCGCTGCTGTGGCATTTTTGATGATGGCTATTACCCTGCAGGACGATCTCGCTCTTTGCAATTCCAGTGAACTTGATGGAGACGTCTGTTGTTCGTGCATGAGTGGGCCTTTGGAAGATGACGCTCCCTTTGACTATGTCGCCGCAGGTGTAGAAGGGGTGGAGGGAGGGTCTTGGGGCTAGCTCGATAACCAGCTCGCTCTCCATACCTGTTCGTTAGTCGGTAGGCTTAGGAGTCGTCGGTCGTAGGAAGATTGGAGCACAAGAGATGCTTGAGACCTGGATTTATTGGCTATTGAAAGAAATTCTCTCAATCATTGTCATATGTATAGCCCAGAGCAGGATTATAATTAGAATGCTCCCAGTGCATATTGTAGTCGTGGCTGTACGATCCCACCTCTCGCACTGCTCTCAGCTCGACTGCGCCGTATTCGACACGAGATCGAAGGATCCGATCCCACATTTCACGCAGAGCCATGTTCACACAAATGATTTTCGCCAATAGCAGTTTCGAGACGAGGAGGAAGATCACTTTAGGAATTCCGTAGCTTTGACAGCCCTGCCACCACTGCTGTGTTCCGAGAAATTTCTAGCGGCCGAAACGCTTCATGCCGGGCCAGCCGCCAGAAAAATGACTAGAGGATTGTTTTCAATGCCCATTTAGCAGTAAGGAAATTCCTGTATGGAGAAAATGTCTTGCTTGAATTGCAATATTTACACGGAGAAAGTATCTCGACTATTTAAACATGTAACCAATATCGAAGCATCCAAGCAATTTCTTTTTCCCAATCATCCACATGAATCGTAAGACGCTCATCACGCATTTACTTGCTGGTGTCGACAACGTAGCGGCCGGCAATCTTGCCCTCGTGCATCATATCATAAACCTTCTGAAGTTCGCTCATGCCAATGGTCTTGAATGGTGCGTTGATCAAGCCACGACGGTAGAAGTCAATGGCCTCGCTAGTATCCTTGCGGTTGCCGACATAGGAGCCCTTGATGGTCTTCACGCCAATAACAGTCTCGAAGACCGGTGCACGGAGGAATGCACCGGCTGGTAGACCGATAGCAATGACTGTTCCGCGGGGTCGGACGTATTCGGTGGCTTGCTGGAATGGCTTCTCGTTGACAGCAACCAAGATGACAGCATGGGGGCCAAGGCCGTCTTCGGTGGCAGCCTGCACGTCCTTGACGACGTTTGACGACTTGGCGAAGTCGACGAAAGTATGAGCACCAAGCTTCTTGGACATGGCGGCCTTCTCATCACCGGTATCGATACCAATGACCTGGAGGCCCATAGCCTTAGCGTACTGACAAGCGAGAGAGCCGAGACCTCCACCGGCACCAACAATAGCAACGGTCTGTCCTGGCCGTGCTCCAGACTCCTTGAGGCCTTTGTAGACGGTGATGCCTGCGCAGAGGATAGGGGCAATGGCATCGAGAGGGACATCCTTGGGAATTCTGGCAACGTGTGCAGCTTTGCCGATGGCGTATTGTTGGAAGGTTCCGTCGACTGTATAGCCGGAGAGAAGAGCTTTCGCGCACAGAGGCTCGTCTCCTGTCTGGCAAAAGTCACAGGAGAGGCATGAACCGTTCAGCCACTGTATACAAGGATTAGCGTCGTCATAATAGCAGCGAACCATGTGTTCATCATGTACCTTGATACCAGCGTGGTCGCCGATCTCAACGTCTGTAACTAATTCACCTTTCGCTACAACAACGCCAGCACCCTCGTGGCCTCCTACCAGGGGAAGCTTGGTTGCGAGTGGCCAGTCGCCATTTACGGCGTGGAGATCGGTGTGGCAGACGCCGGAGTATTTGATGTTGACGAGAACTTCATCTGGGCCGGGCTTTGCAACTGGACCTCAGTTAGCATGTTGCTCCTAGTACATGGAGCGCCGTGTCATACCTGGAATCTGCTTATAATCGACGGGTCCTCCGGTCTTCTCGATGACCATAGCCCATTGCTTCTCTGGAACATTAGATGCCATTGTAGTAGTATGGATGTATTGATTATAGGTTGTAATTGATCTTTGAAATGGTGTTGTAGAGAGTGTGCTTGTGCGATGTATTGCTTTGAAGAGAATAGAGGAGGATCCAATCGTCTTAAGACTTCTTGAGCTCATCGTCACTCTCCATTAACCCCACATCCAAGGAGGGGCAGAGATTTTCAGGGTTCCTGTCGACTTGTGTGCCCAAAGGAGGTATGCATCCGTTGGGAGGTCTATGGCAGGTCCGGTCCACCGAACCTGTTCAGGGCAGGTATGGCATAGCCCATGCCTTCCAGATGTGACAGATTGAAACCCTGGAGGGTCTTTCGAAATCTTGAGTGAAGGCTTCAATCGTAGTGCATTTACGTGACCATCAGAACGAAGTCACGCCACGGTGGCCTGCCCCGCAGATGGCAGAACACCAAAATGACCTGACGCAACGCTTTGTGTATCTTAGAGCCACTTGGATAGTCGATCCTGACACGGTGGATTATGGTGGAGCAGGGTGTGCGGGGCAGCGCGCCATACCAATGCGAGTGTGAGGTGGGAGATAGTCGTTCCATGCGGGGCGACCGTTACAAGTTAGTTCAACTTAGTTTACTGTATCTCGCCTCCAATCGCCAAATTTAGTACAATTAACATTTCCTTCATCCAGGGAGTCCGACATCCAGCATCTCGGTCTCCCGGAAGGTGTTCAACATCACGGACGAGCGCGAGGCTTGCATGAAGACCTGGTTCATGCATGAAGATTATCGGTGCATGGGTTGGGTAGCTATGTCTAGCTGGAGGGTGTCCTTCTATGGCTGGATGTCTCACGTAGTCGAGCCACAGATGTGCTGGATGTTTTATCTGCGTTGCGGCTGTTAATCTGAAAGCTCATTCCGGGTAGTGTATCCCCCAACATTCGAAGAGCGTGAGCAAAGGGCTATTCTTTACGGTAGGACTTACGAGCAAAGGCGTCACCTGATATGGGAAGAATTCAGTGGGTGGCTGCTAGGGATCAACCCAAGACTCCATATTCGACGCGCATCTGTCTGCCTCAATGTTTTGTAATAGCAAACTACCTGGGCGTGATTATTGACATCTCGTTACGTTGCATCAGAATTGAAGCTCATCTCATGATCCTAATGCCAGCCAAAAGGGGGTTTGAAATTTTTGAGTTCAAGTCTTTGAAATCTGCACGTGATATAGATTATTCACAACAAAGGTTCTCGCCATTGAAGGAAGCCAAGCCACAAAGAGACCCGAGTAAGCAGTGATCGAAATTTCAAGCTCGCAGAGCCTGACGAGTATCCACCAATCTGGTAAATTTGAGACGAGAAAAAGAGTTGAAACAGTCTAGGAAGGAGCCAAGGAAATGTGAAATGTTTCAAGATATTCGTCAAGTCCCAACAAGCGCATAAGTTGACCCCCAGTGTAAGCATTGGCTTCGGACCCATAGCCAGGACCCATTTCTTGATCAACAACGAAGGACCAGGGCTGGTAATTGACCTTGGCGCGATACCCCCAGGGGCCATTCATCAGCTCGCGAGCCTGCTCGCAAACACGGGCCTCGGTCTTGGTCTGCAGGTCTGGATTGTTACGCTTAGCACCCATGGACTCGAATCGTACACCATCACTGCCGTATTGCTGGGCGAGAATTGGCTTGCCGCGAAGGCGAAAAGTCAGGGCGAAAGGACCCCACTAGTTCCAGAGGGTCTTCTTGACGTAGAAGGGAGTGTATGGAAACGTAATCCGGAACTTTCACAGTGCCGTCGGCATTAGACTCGCGAGGCGTGAGGGCGCGACAATGCATACGAGGCAGGCAAAAGAAATGCTGGAACAGACTCCACATATCAAGAATGCTGAACAGGGTCCTGCAAAGGTGGGGGTTTGAATTCTGCTTCGTACCTTTTATTCCGGTGAGCTGATGTCAATTCAGGCCTTTAACCGGCGAGACCACTCACTTGTTACAGCGACGAACATCTTTGTCGAGGATAGCGATGATACACTTCCGGCCAAATGGCTTGAGAAACTCAGGGGCCGTGAACAGGATGGCGTCAACCATGGCATCGGAGAAGATGACATTCACGTCGACCCGGCTTTTGCTCGACCTCATCGCATTTCTAGGCTTTGATTGGTCAGCATTTTGCCAAAGTAGAAGGGCAAGGATCCAATCATACCCTCGCAAAATCGTCCAGCTCACGGAGAGTATGGGGTACCCACTTGCAACCCATCATAACAGACAATTCGCGCCAAATAATAAACAAGGCAGGCTCCGAAGCCCTCAAGCTTGCGCCAGCCAAACTGATCGATCCATCTCACGTGACCATTCATCCCACATCCTAAACATGTCAGTGCGTATTCATCTCGGTCTGAGTCCACAGAGAAGCGTCGTCACTCACTGAGAAAGCCATAAAATAGTATCGCTATTGATCTGGCCGCCCCAAAGGTTGTGATGCGCATTAATACGAGCCAAGCATAACGCGTGAAATTCCGAGTGGAAAAGCTGAGCCTGCATGCTAGTGATAAGGCACACAGTGCCTTGCTGCCGAGCGTGGGAGAGCAAACGATCGGTACCTGTGAAATGACCGGCCTTGACAATAACTTCAGAAAGGCACGGTGCAGTAGCGGTCTATGCATCACCACGTGTTAGCAGAGTTCTGTTAGGTTGGGCGGGGCGAAGCGAACGTGCAGGTGTTAGTCCAGGACCGCCAGCCTCTCGGATGTGGCTGCAGAATAAAAAGCTCGAATAAGAAAGGACGAAACCCGACTTGGCAGCGATCTCGAGGAACATTGAAAGCTCGGGTCTAGACCCCGTCGCCGGGCGTCTGATGCGATCGCAATGATCGCTTGGAGATGCCTTCAATGGGAAATGCGAAGCGATGGCTGAGAGATGCATGTGAAGGCAACAGGAATCAGGAACCAAGTCAGAGTAAATCGGAATGTGCCACGCACCCTAAGCAAGTTGATGATCCAGCCAAATTCGAAGGCGAATGGCATATCCCAAGCAGCAATGTTGCGGTAGATCTCCTGCGCAGTCTCCACTGACATGTTCTTGTAACTGTGCTCATCATTGGCGAAGCCGTATTTGTGCTTGATCATCTCGAGGTTGCGATAGCGAAGGGAGCTGACCAAGAGCATGTAGCCGATAAGAGTGGACAAGGCGATGACCAGTATAGTAGAGAACGCATAGTTCTCCCCTTGGGTCATGGGTGCATCGACGCCGTGCATGCTAGAGTTGATCACGCCGAGGCCAGAATTGGCCGGGCCAGCAGTGAAGATTGTCATGTTGCCTCGCGCCTCTGTGAGGTAGGGTGAAAGCGTATGGATGAGGGAAAAAGAAGGAGTGAATTTCAAAACGAAACGACTCGAACACAATTCTCGTCTTGATGCAATTGCATGTGGCCTTAGCGAGTGGGTAGAGAACCCACGGGTTTATTTGAATTAATAGACCATAAGGTAACGTTATGTCAGTTACATTCGAGGAGAAGCTCGACCTACTTCATTTGTACAGCATTTTTGCAAGTTGAGAGAATTCCAGAAATTTACTACTCATGGTGGTGAGGCTTAAGAACCTCGTGGCTTGTTGTCACCAATGGAGTGGCCTTTCTGCAAGCTAGACAGTTGACAGGAAACGAACTACCGGCAGCTTGCATGCTTAGCACCCACGGCTGTCCTCTTCACGTTGGCTCGACTTACATACACAATGCAGGGGCTCGGATATGAGGTCTGGACTCGAATATGGAATCAATGGCTTTGACGTTCTTCATGCAAGACCCCAGTTCTACTGGCAACTATCTCCATCTTCTTTTGTGTTCCAAGTTGCATTTGTCAGAGCTGAGAAATAATTTACAAGAGCTTGAGCGTGGACAGTGGTGAGAATTCGTTGGAGGGCGTGATAAGGGCTGTGCACATCTTGTTTTCCTTGCAGGTCTCAAGGGCACGCTAAAGCTTTCGGAACATGCGAACGATTCTCAACCAGATGAGAAGAGCATGGTGTCTTGTGTTTCTCTTGAGAGGATTGTCGCCCTTTTAACCCATTGTGCTCGTTTCCAAAATGTCCTATTTTATTCAAGCCTCGAGGTTCTCATGGGCTTTATGGTGCAACCCAAAGCGGCCCCCGATGGGCGTACACTCTACGATTAGCTGCTCAAGAAGCTCCATGTTTGTGAAGTGATTTGCTATAGTATTGCGGATAGGCGGGATTCTTTGCAGCACTCATATCAATCTGCCATAGCCAGAGGAGGAAAGAACAACTGAAAGCCTCACCGCCAGCATGCAGGCAGCAGGAATAGGCCTGTGTTGACCGCATGTATAAAGAGAAGAGAGAACGAAGCCATGCATGGTTCTGACGCTGGCCCTGAAAATTGAACTGTCTCAAGCTCGAGGAAGCGAAAGGAACTGATTGTCACGGAAAGCAGAAGTTGGTGAAATTTCGAGCCTCCAAAGCTGAAAGCGCCATGCTAGTTAAGTCAGGCTTGCTGACCTACGACTTGAAGGTCCTTTTCAGCCAGGCAAGTTTCCTCTACGCATGAATTGTACTCCACTCCCTCGCTAACACTCTATCATAGCAAAAGGTAATCACACATTGGGCCTTCGGTAGTTCGGTGTTTGTGAGTTCTCGGTTTTTCAGCCACGTATTCTAACCCTAATGTTAAGCCAGATTGTACGGTACTCGTTCCACCTTTACTGCTGTCAAAAACAAGACACTTCCAGCTCTACTGTTAGCCAGAAGTACACCTTTCCCGCTCTAGTTCGCTGACATTCAAAGATTACCAGCTCCGCTTTATTGGAACACCCCTTTTAGCTCTACTGTTTTTGATATCGAGGCGGATTTTAAGAAAAGGCGTTAAGACCGATAATGCACTATTGTACGACGAAAGGTCAATAATAATCGCATTGTTGGATGAGAACCACAGAGTTCTAAGCTAGACTATAGCCATCAAGGACACTATGAGCTTTGCAAGTTTCAGCCGAGGCTGTTGTTATACTCCAATACAAGCAAGAAGTCAGAGATGCTGGAAGACTCGGAATTTTGAAGCGTCTGAATGGCTTGCATTTTACTAATAATATCCCGTCATTGCGAAAACTCGTGCTCCCCGTCCAATGTAGGTCCTCAGCGCATGGGATTGACAGGCTCTAAACGCAAGGTTCCCAGAGGATGACGACGACCGGCGCCCGCTCCCGCGGCTCCGGCTTCTCCACATAATCTCCATACCCCGGTCAAGCTTAGTCCGTGCCGATTAGGAAGGCGAATTTCGATCAACTCCAATCACAATCCTGGGATTGCCATTGACTTCACTGTCACTCCGCACGTCGACGAAATGTGCCGAGGTCTTTGTGGAGAAGAACATATTCTCCGGCACCGTTGCCAATTTAATCTGCTGCATGACTGCTTGACACTGTACAGCTGCAGAAATGATCAGGTTTTCGTCTTGCATATAATATATCCAGTGAGGGAGGTATTCAGTTCTTCAGCTGGTCTTGCACTTTTCATTATCGATAAAAAGAGAGTCACATGTTTCAAAGATTTCTAGGGCGGTAGATGTATGAGATCACTGCCGGAGGTTCGAGCCGTAGATCCGAACCCCATGGGGTCTCGAATATACTTTATATTCATCGTTTCTCTTTTCCTCGTTGCTCCTCGTCGCTCTCCTCTGCTATAGATCAATCTCATTTTATAGAGATCAACATAGAACAAGGCCACCACCAACAAGATGGCGAACATGGGCCGGTTGCAAACCAATGACTGTAAGAAGAACCACAACTTTGAAATATAGCTTCGTGCTGATAGGACAAAAGTGGAGATTGGTGCCACCGAGGCTGTCCAGCAGCATTACTCGAGACACGTTGTTGCCACAAAGCCAGTATCTCAGAGGAAGCTCGACTTCGAGCATGCCAGGCCCCGATGGCTGAGAGAATGCATGGCTGAAGCCACAGGCGTCTTCTTCTACGTGTAAGCCCCCCCCCACGCTCTCTTCCCTCGAAGCATATACTAAAATCCCCCAGCTTCCCCGGTATCGCAGCCATCACCACCTTCACCCTCAACGCGGCCTCCCCCCTTGGCGTCACAGCCTTCGGCGGCATCTTCCAAATTGGCTGGGGCTTCGCCATCGGTATCTCCTTCGCCATCATCACCTGCGCCTCAACCTCCGGTGGACATTTCAATCCCGCAATCACGATCTGCTTCGCCGTCTGGCAAGGCTTCCCCTGGAGAAAAGTCCCATATTATATCTTCTCTCAGATCTTCGGCGCCTTCATGGCCGGCTTGTTGCTCATGGGAATGTACTGGCCCGAGATCCAGGCTTTCAAGACCGAGAGCATCACTGCTGGGAAGGGATTGGTTTATAACGGAGGGCCTGCTAGCATTCTCTGCACGTTCCCCAATCCCACTCAGACGTAAGTCTTGCTATCACTACATCAATCTACTCTGGGAGCATTCGGCTGATTACCAGGATAGAAACCTCGGCTACCTCTTCCTAACCGAATTCTTCGTCGACTCCTACATCGGCATCGTCATCTGGGCCTGTCTCGACCCCGCCAACCCATTCGTCTCTGCACAAAGCGCTCCCTTTGCTATCGGTCTCGCATACGCAACTATGGTCTGGGGTTTCGCCGACATCGCCATCTCCACCAACTTGGCTAGGGACTTGGGTACTCGAATTGTCGCGGCTATTTTCTTCGGCGGAGAATCTTTCTCGTACCTTAACTACAGTTGGATTGCTATCTTGGTTAATATTCCGGCTACGCTGTTTGCTACGGGGTATTATGAGTTCTTGATGAGGGATAGTTTGAGCAAGATTGCTAAGGGCCATGCGCTGCATGAACATGGGGAGGACGGCTTGCATAGGCATATTACTCGCACTGTAAGTCTTGGGATTGAGGAGTGAGACATGGAGAGAGGCTAATGAGTTTATGCAGGGCATGATTGAGACTGGTTCTGCTAATGCTATTAAGGATGGCCAGAATGGCTCGGATGATCTTTATAAACAGGATACTGTGTAGATGGTACCTGGATAAGCAGTATCAGTATGCTTTGCATATTCAGAGTGCAAGGTTTTGACATGAATGTATGGAGTATGCTGGTAAATAAATAGTTACTCTGCTTCTTTGCATATACTCTAGAAGCATTAGAAGCAATGGGAAAAGCAGATGTGGAGCATTTTTGGCTTTGTGTAAGAGCTTGTCAGCTCAAGTACTTCAGAGATCTTGCCATCGTACTAGTCAGAAGGTCCAGAGCAAAAACTTGTGGCCAACAGAATTCGAATGGTCGACTGTGAATATGAACATTTTGAATCGCTTTTGGCAGAGACCGCTGAACAACGAGATCTACAATTCTATCACGCGTCCCGTCGGAGCTGTATCATTATCCACCAATCATCTGCAGAGTATCTTCTCAGCGAAGTGTTCGCTCGTTATGTATCATGATCTAGGACACCTCTTCAATCTTAGCCGCAGGCTTGACCTCCTCAGCCTCCTCCTTCCCTTTGCCCTTAGCTTCCTCACCCTCAGCCTCTTCATCCTCAAGCTCTGGCATTTCTTCGTCGTCGTCCTCTTCTTCGCCTTCGCCGCCAAGGCCGCCCATGTCTGGCATGCCACCGGCTCCACCGCCCAGCTTTGAGAAGTCTGTTGCAAGAGTTAGTACTTTCGTAATTGTCATAGCCGACGTCAAAACTCACCGATGCCACCGAAGCCACCATCGCCTCCCAAGCCATCCATACCAGGCATACCAGGCATACCAGACATACCAGGCATACCGGCCCCGCCCATGCCGCCCATGCCGCCCATGCCCCCCATCTCATCGTCAGGCGCGGCATCTTGCTCATCCTCATCCACCCACTGCGGTCCCATCATCAGCACACTGCTCCCAGTCTGTAATCCCACAAACTCAAACTCACCTTATCGAAATCCGTCTTCAAGAAATGCATCTTCTTGCTATCCTTCAACAGCCTCGGCCAGTACTCCTCCTTCATTTCCTTCTTCCGGAGCTTGAACATCACATCCCTACTCGTGTGATGTGTCTGGCTCTTCTCCACGTCAATCTCGTCGTAGAATTGGAGCTCGACATGGTAGGTTGTTTTCTTGGTGTCTGAGTGGCCGGTGAAGGTGAGAGAGGTGGGTTTTAGGTCGAGCTTGAAGGATTTGTCGGGGACGTCTGGGGCAGCAATTGTGAGGAAGATGTAGTTCTTTTCGGCATCGGTCTTGGAGGATCGTTGGGCCCAGACGACTGTTTTGAAGAGGAGGGTCAGTAATTTGTGGTTGAAAATTCATTGGTAGTGTGTGAGGCTGCTGTGCGTGGGTGGTTACTTACCCTCTGGTGTGGTCTGAGTTGCTTCTGACATGGTCACGATGTAAGCTCTAGCTAGGTAATGGTGTCTAGGATGAGAGAATTTAAAGCTGCGAGATGTGTGGTTGTGAGAAAGCAAATGCTGAGAGTGAAGATCTTAGTGGATCTGTTTGGTAGCGCCATATCATCATAAGGCTGAAGCTCGTTTAGAAGACTGGAGAAAATGATGGAACCAGGGTCCATTTTGAGCTGGGATGCTGGGATGAATGAATGCCACATTGGAGATATCTTCTGATGGAAGGAAGAAGAGTTCAAGGCAGTGTCGAAGTGCTTCTCGCCTCTATAAGCACATTCCAATATGTATCTACGTATTGTAAATTTGGCTTAGCGCCGAAGTTGCCGAGATATTGAATCGCCAGAGCTGCTGCCTCTACAAACACAATCATGACGAGGCTATCATAGCGAAACCTAATACTGTCTCTCAATCTTCATCTCATTTCCACCGACCATGGAGTCAATCAAAGCTGTCTTCTGGAAGCCAGACCCAGCGGCGCAGGTCCGCCTCTCTACCCATGACATAGCCAACATGACACTGATCCCCCATAGATGCGGAAATGTAACAGCCTCATACGCTCGAATACCCGGAAACTCGAGCGTGACATAAATCAACTAAAGGTCCTTGACCAAAAGACCCGCCAATACATCCTCCAAGCCTCGAAACGAGGTCAACGCAACCCTTCCCAAGCCAAACAGGCAGCACAAGAGACCCGTACATTTGCAAAAGAGCTGATAAGGATACGGAAGCAGAGCTCGCGGCTTGCTACGAGTAAGGCACAGCTACAGAGCGTACAGATGCAGGTGAACGAAGCGTTCTCTGTTCGGAAGATCGAGGGTAGCATTAAGGCTTCTACGGGGATCATGAAGGATGTCAATACACTTGTGCGATTACCGGAGCTTACGGGCACGATGAGGGAGTTATCACAGGAGTTGATGAAGGCGGGGATTATTGAGGAGATGGTGGGTGATAGTCTTCCTGATGACGAGTTACTGGAGGGTGAAGACGAGGAAGCGGAGACGGAGGTTGATAAGGTGCTTGGGGAGATACTACAGGGCAAGCTGCCAAAGGTGAAGGTGGATGAGAAGCCGGTGGAGGAGCCTGAGGTTCCAGAGGAGGACATGGAGGACCAAGAGGCTACGCTGGAGGAGATGAGGGGGAGGTTGGAGGCTTTGAAGAGTTGAGAGGGTCCTCTGAATTGCGCGACTTATGCCGATCAATGATTACATGCCATTCTGGACTGCTGCCTGCAAATGGCTATCTTTGAGGGGGTACGAACCGGAAATCTGAGGGGTTCAGGCGTTGGGAGGAAGTGATACAAGCGGAATTTTCTGGGTAGATATCCGCAGGGGCGCACGGCGTCGAATGTGAAAAAGACATGAAACTGTACAATGGGTGTTACAAGCATCGTTGCGTCAATAGCTAGTGAATTACTCTGTGAATGAATACAGACTACGTCCACCGGCCTTCTCATTCTTTGCCTTCATATTCGGTGTGAAGCTGAATCGGGACTAGCGTATAGTTCCTTAGCGCTGGCCGATGTGCTCCTTCTCAAAAAGCCGCAGCCTGTCAGCCTTTCCTTCTTCTTCATCAACTTCACCCAACACTGCCTCCACATCGACACTTCATCATCTTCACAGCCTTCACAATATCAACTACCATCTTCACTTACTCATTTATTGAGCGAGCGGCCTCTTGCCATACATAAGCCACATTAAACACTTCACCAGCCGACACGCGCAGCAACACACATCTCGCAAGCCCTCACTGCATAAGTCTTCCATCAACCACAGCCTCGCTCTTGTAAGCACACCATCTACAGCCACTGCATCAGGCGGATAGCTCGCTCTTGCTATCGAGATCGCGACTTGATACCATCTCCGCCTCCCTCTTCTACCGTCGATATCAGCCATCCTAACCTACTCCTCTTCATCAGCCAGGAACACTCCTCGAACCTCTCAACACTCACATCATCTCAAAATGTCTGGAAAGCTCGACAGATCCTTAGACGAGATTCTCAGCACTCGTCGCAATACTGCCGGCCGTCGTGGTGGACGAGGCCGTCGCGTACCAAATGGAACTAGGACTACTACCGCAGCTCCATCGGGTGGAATCCAGAAGGGTACAAGAGGTGCCAAGGTGGCTGCGAAGGGTGCAGTACCAAGTGGTCCGGCAGCTGGGAGCGGAGACTCCAAGATCATCGTGAGCAACTTGGTAAATATGCCTACATTCCTCCATAGTACAACACGTTCTAACTTCTCTAGCCTTCCGATGTGAGCGAGGTCCAGATCAAGGTATGTTGAACTTGAGGCCATCCACGTCTTGGACTTTCCTCGACGATCCTTCTCTGAAATCGATTTTGCCGCCCTATTCGATTGTTCATGGAGCGACTACATTTCCTTTCACGGTGCACCGATATCTTGAGTGGTGATAAATATACAAGAAGGCGGATCTTGTCCTCTCCTCCTTCCATCAAGCTTTAGCTCGCTTTTCCCAAGCATGACGCAAAGCTATGATGATGAGAAGTTGAGTTTCACACCAAAGACCTGCAATAACCTTGCTGTGAAGTATGCTCTGTCTGGCAAACAGTCTGCTCCAGCTTAAGGGCAGATCGTGAAGAGAGATAATTCCTGTTAGTATGGAGGTGAATGTCGAGAGTATCTACCTTATCCACGTCGTGATTCATATGGCTTCGAGCATCAGCGAGCAAAGCAGCGAGAGCATAGCAGCGAGAGCATAGCAGCGAGAGCATAGCAGCAAAAGCAAAGCAGCCCATGAAGATCCATACCCAAGCACACGAGCGAGCTATTCCTGACGTCGAAAAAACCAACGAATTCCTCGTCCAAGAAAGCATAATGCTCTCAATTGTGGCTCTATACCTCTGTACACGCTCGGTACTTTGATTATGGCAACTCGGACTCTGACGAAATGAGCCGGTCAACATCCTATCCGCGTGCAACGGTACAAGCAAGACCTTTTTGGAGGAAGTCACACTCTCGTTCAACGATGATGGTCCGGCATGAGAAGGCAGCTCTGGCCTTCAATCCGCCTCCGAAGCCTCCAACCCGACCGACAAGTCCAGCCAACATGACGGTGCACCTTGTTATATCGAGGTATATAGTTGATGGGGTATATTGACCTGGGATTTTTTTTGACGGGCCTTCAATACAACGAACGTACCGGGACAACGGCCTCCTTGGACGACTGGAAACACCATCGACGTGGGGCTACATCTGGCCTCTTCCTGGTTGCCTGGCTTCCTATGCACTGAACATGGCTTACTAACCTTACTAACGCTCGCTGCTCGCTCGCTGATGCTCTGTTGCCTTAGGCTCGTTCGCAATCTGACATACGTGCAATACAACTTTGACGGCATACCAGTGGACTGACTCGATACCCTCTCTCTCTACTATAGGAATACTTTGGCAAATCTATCGGACCTGTCAAGAAAGCACTGCTTACCTACGGCCCGACTGGCGTCAGCCGTGGTGTTGCAACCATCATCTTCAGTAAGCCAGGTAGCGCCCAAGCTGCTTTCCAGCAGCTCAACGGTGTTCAAGTGGATAAGCGTCCAATGAGGGTACGGATCCCAGATTTCCACATCCGCCATCAACGTCGCTCACATATTGCCAGGTCGAGATTGTCGTCAACGCCTCCAGCGCTGCAGGTGTCCCCGTCAAAGGTTTGGGTGATCGCATCGCGTAAGTGCAAAATCCGCAGACTACGCTCTCTACATTCAATGCTGACGGTATACAGTCAACCGAAGAACCAGCCGAAGTCAGCCACCGCTAAGCCCGTGACCAACGGCACAACAGCACGTGGAGGAAAGCCCCGTGGACGTGGTGCACGTCGTGGACGCAACGCAGGCCGTCCGAAGGCGAAGACAGCCGATGAGCTGGACGCGGAAATGGTTGACTACTTCGATGCCAATGCGGCCAACGGGACTACGGCTACAACCAATGCCAGCGCCGCTCAACCCATTACAAATGGTGGCGAGGGAATGGACGAGATTTCAGTCTGTTCCACTAAGCCATTATTATCTATAGCCTGCTAACCATGCTTTAGTGAGTAACGAATTGGAGGTTTGAAAGGGGAGGAAACGGATATGAAACATGATAGATTGTGAAGGACTGAACAACTCGTGCACATGGAAGGGCTAGGGCCTATCAGATACATTCACATTTCTCTTTTTCACTTTGTGGTCTGTATCACTACGCTGGCTGGGGCTTGCACATGCTGTGCTATGGTGCTAAAGCTTGAGGATCACGAGGGCAATATTTTCTTCGGATTTTTCCGAGGGTCTCCATAGGTTCGTAAGACTGCATACTCAACGAAACATGTTCATTTTGTCATAAATACGCTTGCATGCACGTGAAATTGCCCAGAAATAATATCTGAATGTCGACCGGTCACATCACATCACTATTTCGTTTTGCACAGAGTGCCAACGTATGTTTCTTGTCTCAACGAATGTGTAACAAGAATTCAGCTTCAACCACTGCCAGTCTATCATATCTGCGGCTCGTCTACCACTGAAAGTTACCATCGAACAGCTTCAAAAGCGTATCCCTTTTACATTTTCGTTACTCAGGTACTATAAAAGCTATTCAGATGGCGCAGCAGAAAGGAGTAAAGCTGTGACTCCAGAATTTCTAGCGTGCAAGAGCTGTAAAGGTGGCATATAGATAACATCAGAAGTTAGCATATAGCACTTTTCAACCGCGAACTGCACTGCTGAATTAACATGATTTAAAACCCTGATCAGACTTTTCTCAAGACTGTATAAGCTGCCAAGTTGGCGGATTGACAGTATCTAAAGCTGGGATCTGTCCATTTAGTAGCGCCATGCCCGTATACGGGGCTCCACAAAAGAATCATTCAGCGAAACATCCCGATGCTCAAACATTGAAGGACGCCCTATGGTCCAGCCAGAATAGATTTGTCAATGCGAAGGGCGAATTTGGCAATACAATTTTGAGACATGAGGGAAGCTTCAAAGCGAGGGCGCTCCAACCTGCTCCTAGCTCCCAGATCAATAGAGGTACCTTAGATATTGAACCGATGTATAATGTGAGGTCTCGGAGTGGGGGAGCTGCAAGGAAAGCTCCAGCTGAGACCTCCGGTGTTGGTGTCGCTTTTGACAGATCCCTGAACCTGAGAGTAGTAGTACGTGGATACCACAGGGTCTACGTCAATTTCGGTGGATCCTTCCGTATCTAATAATCATGCCACGTTGATGATATCACATGGTGTGGCTGTGCAGTATTTCTGGGAGGTCTGAAAGGGGTAGCACAAACCGAATGTCATGCTTTGAAGGAACGGACCAGGGTGAACAGGGGAGCCTTCAGGAACATCGCCAAGGATAAATGCGATATTGTCCACCTACCACCGGCCGCTAGCATTGTTCACTGGGGTTGTGTAGAGGTTACCGTTATATTTGCTAGGATCGATATGTCCAAAGTCAATTTCGGCTATGTCCCCATCGGTTTGCGGAACGAAGTTGACAGTGAAAAGAGGGGCAGGCAAGGTGTTTATAAGACGTTCCACGAAGCTAGGCTGCTGCGGCGTAGCTATTGTTATGATGAGCCGATTTCTCGATAGACAAAGTTCTGTTGATTACGTACCCTAGTTGAGAGATTAGAAGCCCAAGCCTAGTACTACGCCAGCTTCTAAATTTGCCCCAGAATCTGATCCTGACACGCCAGCTTGCGTGGCTACTTCGACACCCGTGTTTGTTACAACGCTGTCTGAACACTGACTGTATCAAAAACAAGGTTTCCAGAAGCGCCAAAGCCGTAGTCGTAGTTAATATCGAAACTGCCTTCCACCCTGCAATTCGATGTAGAACCAACAGTACAGGCATAAGTGTTTTGAATAGTCGCTTTAGGAGGGGTTGGGCCTGGCGGGGGAACGTAGGCCGAACTAGCACCATAGACCTATCTGTTCTCGTCAGTTCTGTGCAAGGTTGTGGGGCAATCGTGGAGCACCCGGTACATACAAGTCCGAAGAGCCAGTATCAACCGATAGATTAAATGGTTTGCCCCCAATTAGCACTTCTGTCAACCAATGTTGATAACAATTACTATTGACGCCTGCCGCACTACTACCAGCGGGTGTTGAATATGTGATGTCGGTGCCGGGGACCACTAGGTTTGCGCCGGGTCCAGAGATATACTCTGCCTGTCCTATGACCGGATCTGCAAGTGGCTGTACAGGAGCTGCTGGTGACTAAGCACAGCGATGAAAATAAAGCGAGAGAGGAAGCAAAAGGCCGGAAAATGATGTACGGGACATACAAGACATCATGACGGTTTAAGACGTAGTGCTATATAATTGAATATTCAGTAAAAGAAACTGAAGGAGTAGTCCGTTTTTTATAGAACGAGGCAGGCTGCAAAGGCCGCCATAACAAACGTAGCTTACTGGGCTCGGGTGCCTTCGCGAGTGAAACAAAAGTTGGGCCTTAGGTCCCCCCTTAAGCCGCGAGGCTATACGAAATGGCACTTTTGAGCCCGTTCTTGGATGAACAAGAGGGGAAATTGTTGCAGAACATGTTGGCTAGAGCAAATCAGAACACGTCTTTTCGATATTGATTCTGCATCACATAGCCGTATCCAAAGGAATCCTCCATCACAACCGCCGATGAGCAATGTATGTACGAAGGCACGGCATATCGGCATGTGCAGCAAGGCCATACGACCCTCTACAAAGTGCATTCTGCAACATATAACCGCATAGGAATGGATTGGTCTCCTCACATGCACATGGGCAACGGAAGCCAACTCCGGACCCATATAGCGGGGAGATGTCGAGCATTGTCTGTGAGTGTAGAGAATTTCGGGACTTATTGAGTGTCGATAAAACCTGATCCGCGGAAAATGATGTACAATGCCCTCAGATAGATGACATAGGCTATGATACCACTCGTCAAGTCGTGAATGCAAAGATCTGCCTGAAACACGACGTGGGGGCTCTGGAGCATGTAAAGCGTGTGAGTAAGTGTGTCAACCCACAATGAGCGGCGCCGTGCATGGCAATCGTCACTGTGGGAGTCCCGCATGCGCGAGACACTGGCAGATCTAGTTATTGCCACCCGTGTTTCCATGCTCATCATTCGTTACAAATGCCGCGCAAAGATCTTCAGTGTTCTGTTTACCGTGAGATCTGCCCACAGACCATCTGATAGTCGGGAATTTAGCCCGTCATAATCGCCCAGATTTGCGCTTAAAATAAATGGTACAGCTCTGTAATAGCTCCACATTGGTGCGACGATCATGATAGCTATGCATGCAAATTCGAAATCGACGAGTCGGTGCCTAGAGCAACCCCTAGGCTGCTCAATCATTGCAAGAATATTAGCATTTATGAAGCTATTCTTGTAATTGTAGAAAATGTATCGCTCCTTTAGCGCAATTCTTCCTTCCCGTCATGTGTCTTTCCTCCTCTTTTCAAAGAGACTCGTTTTATGGCCGCAAAGTCAGATCTCAGACTCCGTTATTCCATAATCATGCTGCTCAATGATCGCTTCGGTCTAATTTGTTGTCGACTTACCCGGCCTCGAACGCCTCCCCTCTTCAGCAGTGATGTTTGGCACGCAATATCGGGATTTAATCCGGTTCAGCATCAAGTCTATCACCACTCACTATCCATCTGTGACAAGGATATATGGATAGAGTAGTATTATGAAGCAGCATAAGATTTCAAAGGGAGGATGAAGGTGAGCGGGACGATTTCGCTAACGATTACCATGTTTGAGCAGGGTAAACATGAACTATGATACATTGATCTACCATAAAGCTGGTGAATCTGAGTTCAGCCCATGTTTGGTTTCCAACTTTCCGTCTCCGTCTCGAGTTACACTTCTAGGTTTCACCCGCAAATCTATCTAGGCTTAGACCGATTACAGGGCTAGCATCTTGAGCGGTTTGGACTAGCGGTCTGTCTTCTTGAATGCACTGAATCTATCAACTCTCCATGAGCAACTTAGTCGGCATACTCTCAGTCTACTCTGAGCAGAGCACGGAAAAACTTGTTACAGCGTTTCAATCTATGATCATACATGTCTGGTTGCTAAGCTCTCTTCGAAAAGATACTTCAAGACATTTCGAAATGTTGAATAGATTGGGGATTCCCAAATTTCGATCAGTGTATGGATGGAGGCGCAGCCTCGCTCTTATCTTATCGTTTGTTTCAGCGCCTGCAAGCGCTCTCTGTCCTGATGACGGCTATTTATGCCTAGCTACTACTAATTGGAGGCCCTGTTATGGATCCGTCCCAATTTAAGCAGCCAAGGCCAAGATACGAATTACTAAGCTTACTCGAGGACGGTTTTGCGAGGACTTCCCCAACTTTTCAACGCCTTAGCCTAGTATACCTTATCTACTTCCCAACTATAATGAGACATACCCAATGCCAGCTGTTCAACTCTTGTGCGGCGGGTAATGAAGTGATCAGCTTTTGGTGCCAAGCCTTCGAGTAATGAAACACCACTTCAAGGATTCGTCGTGTCGGTCGTTCGCTCTGGCCAGCCTCGTGGAGTGTTACTGGTCGAGTTACCCCATATGATTCATTTAACTCGAACAAGGTCTAACTAAGGCTTACCCTTGATTATGTTAAGGCTATGCCTGAGAGGAATTGCGTCGTTGGTATGGCCGGAGACAGCAGAGTTTGAAGAAGCAATGAATAATGGTGAAATTTCCCTTGTAGCCAAGATGTTCTTCATGTTTCAATTATCAGCTGTGGGCTGTGCCTGTTATATATCTTGAAGATCTCATTCCCATTTACTCGATCACTCCACCTGCTCTCCTTCCTTACTCCAGCAAAACCTTCTTCAACTGTGTTCGGACTAGGTCACTTGGAAAAGCACAAGAGCACCTTCATCTACGAGCAGTTATGTACACGCACCATATTTTCTGCGGTCTTGCTTTGTTGAGCTCTGTATATTTCGTCAGGGCCAGCCCCCTTTCCACCCCAAAAGTCTTCCCACACCTCTACCCACGAGCCGATCCATGCTCTCCGGGTGGCACACCAATTTTATACCAAGAATACCACGCCGACCTATGCCCTCCTGCCAACACCATGGACAGCAATGGAGATTGTACGGCCACTCTTGCCAACTATTGCCAGGCCTACTGCGAAGTCCGCATAACATTCACCTATGGTGTCGAGCAACCACTCGACAATCCCTACTGCCATGGGCCTCTCACATGCAGTTTCGGGTCCAATAAAGCAACTGCTTACACTTGGACTGGCTCTGTCAACCCGAATTGGTTGAGCGCTCTCGGGCTCGGTATCACAGGAGGGTACAGTTCCCAGACAACTACGACGGATGTAAGAATGACGTCTGTAAATCTCCCCGACGGCCAATGTGGTTATTTCACTTTCTTGCCAATACTGCACGATTCCTGGTAAGTAGTCTTCTCCCGAGGTACCGTTTCTGGACGCATACTCATGAAATCTATAGCGGAAGCTTTTCTGAGGGCACCCGACTCGATGTCCCCATCAACCACTGCATCAACTACCAAACCACCGGCAACGTTTGCACGCAACAGCCTTATCGCAGCGGAGACGGGTCCCTCGTCCTTGGCGACACAATCTTCGTCAAGACCGACTGCGGAACAAGAGCAAGACTGCCAATGGATCAACAAGATCCAGCCTACCAGCATGATGGTGTGGCTGCTCCCACCTCTGTTTACGACACCTTTAGCACAACATACGATTGCACCCTTTCGTAAGTTTCTTCTCCATGCATCAATAACGAGTGCAACATGCTGACCGTTCTGTTCACAGTCCCCAGTGCCAGCAGCCTGAAGGCTATGCGATCAACGCTGAATGCACGTGTACTTGTGCTGGTCAACCAGCTGCTCTTTTGAGCCCGGGTTGCGTGGGATTTCAGGGCGCGCTGCCTGATCCTCCTCCAGGTGGTCCTGGGAATGGTCCGTGAGCGGGTGTGGAACCAGGATTTATTGAATTACCCAGGAGCGATCCGAAAAAGTGGCAGCGGTGGCGACAGGAAACCCCCAAAACCCGAAGCAGCTCCACTACTGAAGAGTAGATTTCTGGTCTTGAGATACTCTATTGGAGTTCTCCTTGCATAGTAGCAGTCACAATGTTATTCCTCAACGCAATATCTGTAGCCGAATAAGACTTACTCTAGCGCATAAGATCAACGCTTTTTCTGACAGCTTCGATTTCCGGGACCAGAACACGGCAAAGCTCGTTGTTATGGGTCCTCCACGCGCTGCAGTAGTGTGGGGAATCTTAGCCCTATGAGATCCATGCGATGAACGGAACCCCTCCCATCTTTCTTTTTCTCCCTTCGCATCACATTCACGCAACGAATGATGACGGAGCTCAGAGGATCCTTCCAGATCTGAATGATGCAAGTACGTAATATCAACCGACCGATTGAGTTCTGATTATTCACGTCATTCTCGTTCTAGCTTCTGAGCGCGAAGATAAGGAAGCATATGCAATCATCGTGCCAGTCCCACGCTCTGCTACCAGCCGATTCGGCCGAGCAGAGCAATACCAATCGCATTTGCCGTTACTCTATGCAGGTCTAGCAGCATCTGGCCCTGGTTTTTCATGCCGGTTTGCTTGATTGGTCGAGGCGGCTTCTCGTGGCTTTCCGTCATTGCCATCAAACTCGGAACTACAACTTCGACTTCTGTTTGACATACTTCGTCTTTGGGTTGAAATTCGTCTCTACTCGTTTTAATGGGCGGGTTGCTGATCTTTACGTTCTTCTCTTAACTTCAAAACGTAATCTTCTTTAGCCCTGTCTCCATTTGCCACCATGAACGAAACCAGCCCAGCACACTCGTGGCTGTCAAACTTCCTGTGGAAGTCCGAAAAGCGGAAAGGCTCGACTGACGCTGGAACCCCCAATGAGACGTCGAGCCTGCTGCCAAAGACAAATGGCGACGCTCACCATTCCGAGGACCGAGAGAATGGGGATACATATGATTTATCAGACGACAAGCCAACATGGAAAGCCGTCTTGACAGAATTCAAGATCCTCCTGAGGGCAGCAATCCCAGTAATACTCGGCTACACGCTCCAGATGTCATTGCAGACTCTCTCCGTGGTCATTGTAGGACGTTTATCGCCAGAGGATCTGGCAACTGCCGCCTTCTCTTACATGTTCGCTATGAGTACAGCCTGGCTCATCGCTCTTGGTGGGACCACTGCTCTGGACACGCTATGCTCGTCGGCCTTTACTGGAAGCAATGACCCGCACGAACTTGGTGTTTTCCTGCAAAGAGCTTTCATCACCCTCGGAGGTTTCTATGTTCCTATTGTGATATTATGGTTCTTCTCGGAACCTTTATTCAAGGCTTTAGGGCAAGGCGACCAGCTGTCACATGACAGCGCTAGGTTTTTGTGGTGTCTCATACCTGGTGGTCTCGGGTATATATGTTTCGAATGCATGAAGAAGTACTTACAAGCCCAAGGTATGTCTTCTGACTTAAGAGTCCGGAGCATCTCGCTGACATCTCTAGAAATAATGCGGGCTGGCTCTTATGTTTTACTCATCACCTCACCAGTCAATGTAGGCCTCAATTTTCTGTTCGTCTATACTTTCAAAATGGGTTTACTAGGAGCTCCTGTGGCAACAGGCATTTCCTATTGGCTCTCCTTCCTCCTCCTGCTTGCATATGCTCGATATGTCAAAGGGTGGGAATCATGGGGAGGATGGTCCTGGAAGTGTCTACATAACACCGGAACTTTCGCTCGCCTTGCTATTCTGGGCGTCATTCACGTCGGGACGGAATGGTGGGCCTTCGAAATCGTTGCGCTGGCTGCCGGCAAGCTTGGGACAATTCCACTCGCTGCACAAAGTGTGATCATGACTTCAGATCAGGTCATGTACACTATCCCGTTCGGTATGGGGGTAGCAGCAAGTTCGAGAGTAGGAAACCTACTTGGTGCCAAGAATGCAAAAGGTGCTGCAAGAGCAGCAAATACAGCCGCCTGGCTCAGCATGATGTTGGGAACTATCGTTCTTGTAATCTTGATGAGCTCCAAGGACCACTTTGCTAAGATCTTCAACGATGATGAGCGAGTCGTGAAACTGACGGCAGAAGTCCTTCCATTCGTCGCGCTCTTCCAGATCCCGGACGGTCTGAATGGGAGCTGCGGAGGCAGCTTGAGAGGCATGGGAAGACAGCACATCGGTGCAGCGGTCAACATCATCAGCTACTACGGCGGTGCCCTACCTCTGGGCATCTGGCTTGCATTCCATGGCTGGGGCTTGAAGGGATTATGGGTTGGTCAGTGCATTGCATTGTACCTTGTTGGCATCCTCGAGTGGATCATTGTTGCTTTCAGCAATTGGGATTATCAGGTCAAGAAGGCTTTCGAGAGGATGGAAGGGGGTGATAGGATGGAGAATGGCGTATCTCCTCCTGAGGACGGTGAAAGACATTGACCATGCTTTCACGCATACTATGTTCGCACGAGTTACGAGGCACGCAATCTATGAGGATCGGAGAATCTGTTTTGTACATAGAAGGATTTAGACTAGACCGCTATAAAGGACGAAGCACATCATGATGCCAAGGCTCTGAGTTCCTCATGGTCCCGTGGAGATATCCGTGCCTGGATGCATTAAATACCAAGATCTTCTCTAACCCAGTACCGGCACCAACCGGGTCATACTTGACACATGCATCATGCACGAAGCTAAAAAAGGAAGGCCTGATCCCATTGACAAGTCGCAGCCAGTAATATTCTTACGAAATCGAATCTTTGACACATGCAGCGATAAGAAGCTTGCCACTTACCTTAGTGACTTCATGCTTTCGCACTTCTCGTCCCGCAGTCTAACGGTATCCGATCTCCCTTCACCACCTGCCTATCTCTGACTCGCAACAACGCACATGATGATGACAAGATTGAGATCCTAGGGTCCACTCCAGCCCACAGAGCCTTACCTAACGGCCATGCGGTGTGCCAGGTACGACTTGCTCCCCACGATGAGTGCCGGAAGGGGGGGAAGGATGGCGGGGCGTGTAAAGCTTCCTCTGGCAGCTTCTTCTCCGTCCATCTTGTGCATGTTTGAAAGTGACATCTGCGCTGTGATCTAAAGCTGCATAGTTAGTATTCAATTGACTGCTTACATACGATGCTGTTGCCATTTCTTTCTGTTGCGTGCTTTGCAGCTCTTGCTTTCGCTCATGGTGACCATAATCAAAAACCAATTGCTGGCCCGCACAAAGGTCTTTGGTACAATACCAGAAGACCTATACCGGGCGATGGCGGTACACAGGTACTTAAACCACTCACATACTGTCAATTGATCTCAGCTGACCCGAATAGGCCGACTCTGTCTTCTCCGGCATTTCTACCTTCGGACGTCTGCCATACTGGCCTTGTCTCGCCAGCGAGGACGAGAAATACGATATTGCCTTCCTAGGTACATCAAGCCAGAAAAAGAGCAAAGTAGCCTGGACTGACCAGCTACGTAGGAGCACCATTTGACACTGGGACGTCCTATCGTCCAGGAGCTCGCTTTGGACCCAATGGCATAAGACAAGGTTCTCGCCGTCTCAATCTCTAGTACGTCTTTGTCTCCGAGCAGGAGCTTACTTCTGGAGGAATAAGGCTCACGCAAAGTTCGATTCAGCGGCGGCTACAATGTCCCCCTCGACGCCAACCCCTTCAACAGCTGGGCAACAGTCCTCGACTGCGGCGACATCCCCGTCACATCGTATGCCCCTCTCCCTCCCAGTCACAATCCCCAGCACTGACATCCCCCCAGCTACGACAACGCCTATGCAATCCAACAAATCGAGGAAGGCCACAACACCCTCCTCATGCGCGCCCCCGCCACCAACGCCGACTCCCTCGGTCCCTCAAAGAAAGGCAAAACCCTCCCCCGCATCATCACCCTCGGCGGCGACCACACCATCACTCTCCCCCTCCTGCGTTCCGTAAACAAAGCCTACGGCCCCATCAGCGTCATACATTTCGACTCCCACCTCGATACCTGGAAGCCTAAAGTTTTTGGCGGTGCACCTACAGAGCAAGCGGCGATAAATCACGGGACTTATTTCTATCATGCGCATGAGCAGGGGTTGTTGGCCAATGATACGAATATCCATGCTGGGATTAGAACTACCCTTAGTGGGTTGAGCGATTATGATAATGATGGGTATTGTGGGTTTGAGATTGTGGAGGCTAGGGAGATTGATACGATTGGTATGAAGGGTATTATTAAGAAGATTCGGGATAGAGTTGGGACGGAGAAGCCGGTGTATCTGTCTATAGACATCGACACCCTTGACCCAGCTTGTACGCTTTCCCCCCCATCCATCCCTCCCACTTCCGTTCAAACAATCGCTAACACACCACAGTCGCCCCCGCAACAGGCACCCCCGAAACAGGCGGCTGGACAACGCGCGAACTCCGCACCATCATCCGCGGGCTGGAAGGTATCAATTTCGTCGCTGCTGACATCGTGGAGGTGGCGCCCGCGTATGATACTAATGCCGAGCATACTACTATGGCGGCGGCGGATACGCTGTTTGAGGTTATGAGTTTGATGGTTAAGAGGGGGCCGATGAGTGTGATGGGAAGTGGGGAGGTGAGGGGGGATGGGGAGGTCGATGGGAAGAGGGGGGTGAGGAGGGAGGAGTTGTAGGTGTGAAAGGTGGATAGAGGTCTTAGGGAGGATAAGGAAGGGAGGATGAGGAAGGGATGGATAAGGGGAATGGACGAGGGGAATGGGCGAGGAAAGGAGGATAATCTCAACATACAGAAATGGACCTCAGGGTCGATGGATAATTTAGACAACGATAGCATGTCAGTATTATTTGAATGAGTACAGGATCTTGACAATACCCAAGTCTACCCATACTATTCCATACTTCAACGTTTTTCTTCTTTTTCGGGTGAATGCCCGGTTTCCATTCACCAATGGTGATATAGCTTCATCGTACCGTATGAATGCTCATGCTGAGCAGGTCCAAAAATCGAACAGCCTTCTATATATACACTCTCACCACCCTTTTCCAGACCCACTACTAAAATCCCCGCCCCTCCTTTCCTTCTCCACTCTTTCATCGAACTCCCGCTGTGCCTCATCCTTAGCGTAATTCCTCTCCTCTTCTGACCTCGAGAACGAAAAACTATCCCCAGTCGTCGAGCCCTCCTGCTGTTCCTGCCTTAAACCACCCATTCTCCTCCCTCTCGATTGTGCAGGCGGCGAAGAACCACCAGAAGCTTGCTGCTGCCGTATTCGCTCCCACACACTACCTCCTCCCCCTCCTGATCCGCCTACGTCCTCATCGTCCATCGCTCCCCGGCCGCCAGTTGGGCTAGCATCATCGTAATCATCATCGAAATTCTTAGGCTGTTTCGAAACTTTCTCCATCTGAAACGTCGATGCCCTATTATCTGCAGGGCTCTTCGCTTTCTCAGGCTGAGCCCTAACCTCCTGCGTCCTCATTTGGTTATCGCTCATTACGCCGCCCATGTCGCCTGCACCACTCAATCTCCCCTGCTCTTCATCCACGCTGCCATAATCCATCATAGCGCCCCCAGTAGGACTCATATCATCATCGTCAGGCAAGCTTTTTTGGGAAGATTTCCCCTCCATCCTCTCCCGCCTTTCCCTCCACACATCGCCTGCACTCTTCTTCCCCTGCCCTGTCGGGTCTCCCCGCCGTTCTTGTATACTAGCTCTCCGCTCCTTCATCTCCCTGTTCGCTACGACGCGCAGTTCCCGCGTTACTTCTTGTAACCTCTCGTCCCTGATTTCGCCCACCGCACTGACTGTAGCTCCGTACGCACTCACTACCATCGGCACAATTAATATGCCTAATGACACATACGCCGTCCCCCGTAAGACGTGTAATATATTCGCTTTCGCCTGCGTGCTCACACCCGCCAAAATCTCCTTCCCCTTCACCCGCATAGCCACCCCATCCCAAAACCCCGTCCCCACCTCCTCACTAACCAACTTCCCATAAAACGGCCACCTAAACTCCGATCTCGTAACCCACGTCCTGTAAAGCCCAAAACTGATCCCAATCGTAGGGCCATACGAAGCAATTGCGTGTCCCTTGGCAGTATGGTAAGCAAGGGCCGTCATTTCTTTCTCTGAGAGGGAGCGGGAGATCGCTTGCGAGGTGTAGACATAGCGGTTTTGGATTATGCGTTGGAGATTGGTGGGGGTGTAGCCGGTCAGAGGACCGAAGAGGGGGAGGCCGTGGGGGAGGGAGGCGATGTCGATGTGGGCGGGGAGGGGTGGAGGGGTGGTGGTTGAGGTGTAGGCGGGGGAGGAGTAGGGGTCGGCGTCTGAGGCGGGGGGGGTTGTAGGTGTCGGTGGAGAAGTCGAGGGGCATTGTGGTGGTTGCGGCGGATCAATGGGGGAGTCGGAAGGATGTGGTGAGGAAGTGGGAGGGAATTCATGGGTGTTATACTATGGACCGAGTCATTCTTGATACAATCCTGTCCTTGGAGAACTTGGACGGTAGTTCCTGGACTCCAATGGTTCGTTGATGTTGAGAAGACCGGGGCTCGTGACGCACGAGATCAATGTCAATGGATAACTCATGCATATTTTTAGCGCGATTTCTCCGCGTTTATGCACGTCTCCCAGAAAGTGAATGTTAAAGGCATTTTAAACACTCCAGATAATTTCCATATAAACCCCTTCTCTCTTTACATTTTCTCCTAATCTAAACATCGTCTGAATAGGAGAATGCAGAGACCCAACACTTAAATCTTCTCTTGCCCCAGGAGCGGGATCTACAAGCGGTCATGCCTGGTCTTACTTGTAAGTGCATACTTCAAGCGTTCTTTCTGGAGCCGTTGTGCCCATCTACGGCGTTTTGAGAGCGTCTGCTGATCCCATTTACAGCTGCAGATACTATACGCATCCTCATATCCACAGACAACCATGTTGGCTACGCCGAGCGGGACGCCATCCGTGGCGAAGACAGCTGGAAGAGTTTCCATGAGGTTATGTGTTTAGCCAAAGAGAAGGATGTCGACATGGTGTTACTGGCTGGAGATCTTTTTCATGACAACAAGCCTTCGAGGAAGTCAATGTTCAATGTTATGCGGTCATTACGAATAAATTGCTACGGAGAGAAACCCTGCGAGCTGGAGATGTTGAGTGATGGTAGCGAGGTGTTTCAGGGGTATGAAGATGCTGTGCTATAAAATGGAGGATGACCTGCTGATGAAGAGTGCAGAGCATTCGATCATGTCAACTACGAAGACCCGGATATCAACGTTGCTATACCTGTTTTCTCGATACACGGCAATCATGACGATCCGTCAGGGGAAGGCCACTTGGCAGCTCTAGACCTGCTCCAAGCTGCCGGCCTCGTTAATTACTACGGGCGAACTCCCGAATCCGACAACATCCAAATCAAGCCCGTACTTCTGCAAAAAGGGAACACAAAGCTTGCATTATACGGCATGAGTAATGTGAGGGACGAGCGTCTTTTCCGAACATTCAGAGATGGAAAGGTCAAGTTCTTCCAGCCGGGCACACAAAAGAAAGACTGGTTCAACCTCATGAGTGTTCATCAAAACCGGTAAGTCCCAAGGTGATATGACAGACTCTATGCTAAGGGTTTGAACAGCCACGCCTACACCGACACTGGTTACCTACCAGAAAGCTTCCTCCCAGAGTTTCTCGATTTGGTCATATGGGGTCACGAGCACGAGTGCCTCATCGATCCCAAGTATAACGCGGAAATGAACTTCCATGTCGTGCAACCAGGATCGTCAGTCGCAACATCACTAATGCCTGGCGAAGCAGTCCCCAAGCATGTTGCGGTGTTAAGCGTTACAGGCAGAGACTTCAAAGTGGACACTGTTAGGTTGAAGTCCGTCAGACCCTTCGTCATGAGAGAAATCGTCCTCGCGGAGGAGAAAGAAGCTGTCAGACTTGCGAAGAAAGCGAACAATCGGAGCGAACTGACTCGGTTCCTCGAAGGCATCGTCGAAGCAATGATCCAGCAAGCTAACAAGGAGTGGGAAGACGCACAAGGAGATGAAGAACGAGACGAAGACGAAGAAATACCTAAACCCTTGATAAGACTGAGAGTGGAATACACAGCGCCGGAAGGTGGCAACTTCGATTGCGAAAATCCACAACGTTTCTCGAATCGCTTCCAAGGCAAGGTTGCCAATGTTAACGACGTAGTCCAATTCCATCGAAAGAAGGCGGGTGGCGCCAGGAGAGCGAACAACGCTCCAGAGATGCCAGAGGAAGCTGCGCTGGCCTCGCTAGCCATTGACACTGTCAAAGTGGAGAAGCTGGTGCGGGAGTTTCTTACAGCCCAATCACTCACTATTCTTCCTCAAAATTCGTTCGGTGATGCAGTCAGCCAGTTTGTCGACAAAGATGACAAGCACGCAATGGAATTATTCGTCTCGGAGAATCTGACCAAACAGGTCGAATCGTTGATGGAGATGGACAACGTGGACGAGGATAATATCAGAGAGCGAATGGAGGAGGAGAAGTCCCATTTGGAAGAACTCTTTGCGTCAGGTCACTTGGCAAAATTGAGGAAGGCTAAACGAAAACCTCGTCCAGCGAATTGGGACTCTGATTTAAATGGTGCATGGGATGATCAACCAGCCGCAATCATACGGTCAGATCTCGAGGACGAGGAGGACTTCGAGGCATCACGGCCAGCGAGCAAACCCACCACCAATGGGCGAGTCAAAGTAGCGCCGAAGAAGGCCTCTGCACCTGCGAAAAAGGCAGCGCCTCCAGCGAAGAATTCACGAAGCAAGAAAAAGGTAGTCGAGTCCGAAAGCGAGGAAGAAGACGAGGATATGGTTATGCTAGACTCAGACGACGACGAGAGCCAACTGTTCGTCAAGCCAGAGCCACCTACACGAGGATCCAAGAAGCCAGCACCGGTAAAGGCACCCGCAACGAAGCGTGCACCTACTCGAGGAGCTGCTGCAAGCCAGGCCAGCAAACAGTCACAACTGAATTTTTCTCAACCCGCTACTCAATCTAGGGGGAAAACCAAGAAGGCTCAGGAGGTTAGTGATGATGATATCTCTGATGACGACGATGCTTTCGAGCCTGCACCGTCCGCACGATCTACGAGGAGCAGAAGATAAGGCATACCACATGTCAAGAACAGTAAGTGCAATGGCTTCTACACAATGCATTTTGAATTGCGTGCAGAGCATCTACAGCATAGCGTCTAGGAGCAGGGGCTTTAGCAAGCGCTACACTGTCTCGATTGTATAAAATCCCTATGAGCTTATGAAATGCCTACTACGAGCTTTGAAATTCAATTATGGTATTCCAAATCTCGTCTTCTCGAACATGTTCTATGGTCGACTTTTGTTGTGTGTTTTCGTCGTTCGACGGCATCGTCCGGTATCGCCGCCTTATTTCCATTACATCGAGAGCGATCAGAGATGAAAGCCACGTCCGATGAACCGATATCTATTGTTGGGACCTAGAGTTCAGGGTATTTAAGGGTGTTGCGCCTCTAACCAGCCTCAAAATCCTCTTGCTTAGGGCCCGTGTTAGTGAAATCTGGGGTTCCAGTAGGCTTCCGTTGGTGCGAAAGGGTTCCCGTTCCTATGGGCATCTACACATGCTGTCTTTATTTTCGTCCTGACTTTCGGATGTTTATCTCCTGCAGTCAGCTTGCAGTCATGGCACAACCAGCCCAGGTGCTCTTCAGAGTGACGGATAGGAAACTTCCTTTGATGATCCCTGTTCTTGGCCAACATTCGCCGCTTGACAGTCGCAAAGAGTACTTAAAGGAAAGTCATGATCAGCCACCATGCAGGTCAGACGAAATCTAGATTTCTCTACAGACTGCCATCCGCGGGACCGCCGTCCAGACGAGCGTCCATCTATACCGAATTTAGCATTTTCGGATGAGGGGTAGCACCCCTCCTTGCCTCTTCTCGAGCACTGTGAATGGACACTGCCTTTTACTTCTGTGGTGAATGACGCAAGACCATGGGCTATGATCAAATTGGGGATGTTAGAGGTTGCGCGGCGTCACTTTCTGCGGAGACAAGTAGTCGAGGGATGAAACTTCTTCTACCGCGGTATTCTCTGTACATATTACAAATCCCTCACCCACTTCCAACTTCACACTTTAAAACCACTTCATACCACCGTAATACCAAATTGACACTTTTGAATTTACCATCAACAACATACATACCACCCGAAGAAACACAGAACAATTTCCAACATGTCTCTCTCAGTAACTCTAGAAACGCCTCAGACAGGCAAATACGAGCAACCCACTGGACTGTGAGTCTCTTCCTTCTCCAGAAGCTTTCTACAAAGGGCGTTGCTCTGTTGCCATCAGCGATTTTCTGCTTCGCATCATCACCACTTTAACCCCGCACTGCATCTTCCCGACCCCGCCATAGACCTAATGCTGACAACCAATCCAACAATAGCTTCATCAACAACGAATTCGTGAAAGGCGTTGACGGCAAGACCTTCGAGAGCATCAACCCCTCCACAGAGAAGCCAATCACATCCGTCCATGAAGCCACAGAGAAGGATGTCGACATTGCCGTTTCAGCTGCCCGCAAGACCTTCGAAACATCATGGCGTCAAGTCACCCCAGAACAGCGAGGCCGATATCTCGTGAACCTGGCAGATCTGTTCGAGAAGAACCTCGATCAGCTGGCAGCTATTGAGTCGTTGGACAATGGCAAGGCCTTCAGCATGGCTAAGGTCGATATTGGAATGTGCGCTGGTTGCTTGAGATACTACGGTGGATGGGCAGACAAGATTGAGGGCAAGGTCATTGAGACCAACTCCGATACCTTCTCATATACCAAGCAAGAGCCAGTAAGTGCTACTCAAACAGAGCTACGGAGGTCTCAAGGCTAATGAGTACACAGATCGGTGTCTGCGGTCAAATCATCCCATGGAACTTCCCCCTCCTCATGTTTGCGTGGAAGATCGGCCCCGCCATTGCCTGCGGTAACACCATCGTCCTCAAGTCTGCTGAACAAACGCCACTCGGTGCTCTCTTCGCCTGCAAGCTCATCAAGGAGGCTGGTTTCCCCCCAGGTGTCATCAACGTCCTCTCCGGCTTCGGCAAGATCGCCGGTGCTGCCATCTCCTCTCACATGGACATCGACAAGGTCGCCTTCACTGGTAGCACTGTTGTCGGCCGTCAAATCATGAAGGCTGCTGCTGGCTCCAACTTGAAGAAGGTCACCCTTGAGCTTGGTGGCAAGAGCCCCAACATTGTCTTCGACGATGCAAACATTGAGAACGCCATCTCCTGGGTCAACTTCGGTATTTTCTTCAACCACGGCCAATGCTGCTCTGCCGGCTCCAGGATCTACGTCCAGGAGGGTATCTACGACAAGTTCGTCGAACAATTCAAGGCTAGGGCAGCAAAGAATGTCGTTGGCGATCCATTCGCCGCCGACACATTCCAAGGTCCTCAAGTCTCTCAGTTGCAATACGACCGCATCATGGGGTAAGCCTCCATTATTTGCGACTACTGAGCGTACACTAACAACTCTCCAGCTACATCGATGCCGGCAAGAAGGAGGGCGCCAAGATCGAGATCGGCGGTGACCGTCACGGTAAGGAGGGATACTTCATCCAACCCACTATCTTCTCCGGCGTAAGCGAGGACATGAAGATCATGCAAGAAGAGATCTTCGGCCCCGTCTGCTCCATCGCCAAATTCAAGACCGAAGAAGACGCCATTCGCCTCGGAAACGCCACCACCTACGGCCTCGCCTCCGCTGTCCACACCTCCAACCTCAACACCGCTATCCGTGTCTCCAACGCTCTCCGCGCTGGTACCGTCTGGGTTAACCAGTACAACATGCTGCACCACACCCTGCCATTCGGTGGATACAAGGAGAGCGGTATTGGACGCGAGTTGGGTGAGGCTGCTTTGGCCAACTACAGCCAAACGAAGACGGTGTCGATCCGTCTTGGCGATGCTCTCTTCGGTTAAACGAGTGATGCATGGTTGGTGTTGGGGAGGGCAAAATTGCTACGGATCAAGGATTAGGTTGCTTGCTGGATGACCGTTATGTATTTATGTAACTAGCAATTGAACCGCTTGAAGCTGTACTTGTGTGCCCATTCGCCCATTCGCCCATTCACTAGATTGAGACACCCAGTATTGGCATCTCATCGTGGCTGCGCTATCTTGTGCCTTTTATATCTTGTCGTGATTTGTGACCAGTACACAGCTGGAGCCATGTAATTTGGATAAGTCTACCACGGCTGGTAAAATGTAACATGTGTGAAAGAGGCGTGGGCCAGCAATTTGAGAGGGTGCAGCCCTAGGCTGCGAGAGGATCAGGCGTAAGAATGGTATGGAGGCCGCTTCTGCCTATTGAGTCGCAGAATTGATGGAAGTTTCTGTGTTGAGAGGCTGTGGGCTGTGAGACAATGGTTTTGAGGACATGAATGTCATCACGAGTCTGGCATGGAAGGAAGGACGGATGAGACCTCAAGACGATTCTACGAGAATACGCACGTGAACAAATGTCATTTCACAAGTCAAAAGGAACAATAGACGGTAGAAAATGTATTGCATTGATTCAACTATGTGACTACCTAACTATCCACCTTATTCACCCCACCTGCTCTCTACCCCCATCGCCACCATCGCAAAAGGCGAAACAAATGTGCAGTGTAGGGGAGCCTGTCAGACCTCCATCACCACCTACCCAGCTCAGCCGACCGAAGCCAGACACCGAAACCGGGTCGAGATCATCGCTCACTCCCTCAAAGCACAGCCGAAGCCATGGCGGGAGTATTGAATGCTCACTCTTAGGCGGCGAGGATGTTGATCATCAGCCAGGTTGGAGATTCTGTGGCTTTTTTGAGAAGCTCAGAAGAGGCTTGAAAAATCCCAGTCAGCGAGGTAAGTAGCGGAGTGTGAGGGTAAGGGAAACGTACACGTTCACTATAGAATTGATTCTATGAAGTAAACTGGTGCTTGTTAGTATCGCTGGCGTAGTTGGGGGTAGGGAGTAATGCTCACGTCGACATGAAGATTTCAAGGAGGATCGAGCTGCGAAGAAAATTTGTACTTGCCGAATCGCGCTAGTGGGATTAAGCGAGTAGTCTATTGGGCACGGCTGCTACCCGGCGCTCAGAAGCTTTTACGGATATGATGACCAATTTCTACGAACAATACCAGATACCACACGCTCATGATCACTCGACGAAGACCTTCCAAGGCATTCCGAAGCCTCTGTAAGTTCGAACCCTTGCAATTGTCGATTAAATGCCCCCTCAGCCTCAAAGTTATCGACTCCCACGACGCTGGAAACAACTCGCTTTTGAAAGCATTGTCTAGGGCCCCTATAGAGCTCCTGAATCTCTGGCCAACAATTGGGCCTGTCAAGCTCGCCTGTTAATACGATTTACCAGCTAGCCGCTGGGTGGATGAATATCTGTTGTTGAGAACATCTTGTCAAGCTGACTAGCTGTCGAAGGATATGAAGTCACTCCTTAGGACACTCCTTTATCGAGCAGATATCTTGTCGAGCAATGGTCGCTGCTGATAAATTAGCTTCTCAAGCTCTGGTCGTGGGCAAGGAATCGATTTAGCGAGAGTTGGTCGTTGCGAAGGAATCAGCTTGCAAGGGATCAACTTACCGAGAGTCGATCGTGGTGAAGGGATCAGCTTGCCGAGCCCTCGTTATTGTCAAGTAGTCGGATACCCAAACCCTGGCCGTCGCAGAGGAACAGCGTGCTGGTTTGATCTGGTGAGAAGGGTTTCTCGCTCCGTATTTTCAAATAGTGATACAACTTCATGGTCTTCCGAGGTCAGGGACAGCGAGGAGCTGTTTCAGCCCCAGCGTGCATCCAAACGATTCGGCATTGTAGACCTCGACATCCTAATCGTGTTTCTTGGAACACAGTTCGACCGAACGTTGGAGCAATTCAAGACGATTCGACCCACCAAGATAGACTTCCTGGGCACTACAAAGTCGTATCGATCCAACAGAGAGCCTTCCAGACACTCCATCAGCCGTGATCTTGATGTAGCTTTTATCCTTTGGGAAGCTCTATATTCATCTTCAACTATCTCAACATTTCGTCTTCTTCGGCATACGTTCTCGCGCAGCTCGCATTCATCGTTCAAAGCATACATTCACACATCTTGCCTTATCCAACTGCACATTCCAACAGTTGTGAAGCTCTTTTCAAGGACCACAACAAAACTTCAGAGTCAGGAGCTTTCATCAACCTCTATTTCATGCTTTGCAAGGGTCACGAAGCTTCACGTCCGATACAGTCTCCCCAGCTCAGTCTCGAAAGCCTCGAGAGCTACTACGTTTTGATTCAGGCACACCAGGACGCCAAAGTCTACCGAGAAAGCCCTGAGCTTGAAAATCAACGAAGCAGATCACCTCTGAGACGAGATCACCAGAGCCCGCTAAGTCCGCTCAAACCTCTGGCCCTCATTCAGGAAATGACGAATTTAGCCAAGCCAATATTGCGAACTCAAATCTTCTCAGGATCATACTCCTTGAACAAGTCACCCGAAAAGCAAAGCGCTTCCAAAACCTTCGCCCCTCCTCAGAAGATCTACGAGCAGCCGTACACGTACTATTACTATTTTTTTACGCCATAAATAAAATTAAACATATATAACGCTCTTCGTAAGGACGGGAAGGAACCAATGATCGAGAGTGATAGCGATTTGGTTCTGCTCATTTGTCTATCACTGGATAAGACGAGTCAGCAAGTACTTTGCAACCTCCACCCTAATCAGGCATACTTGCAAGCTGAGTGGAATCCTTACATCATCCTGTGCGGCTCCGACGATCCAACTCAAGGCGAACGAACGGTTCAGTGGCTTTGAAGGAAGCGTCACCCTGTAGAGTCGAACTCCGAAGGAGGGGAGAGGACGAAGGCAGGAACATAACCATTCGATGTTTTCCTGGTTCAAGAGAGGGGTGTCGCATTCGACGAATATGCATGGATGACTGAATCCCCGATGGACTGGGACATGAGAGCGGTTTCATTAAGACATTATCTGCAAGGCCCTGTGACTATTCACCGGCAAGGTTGTATGCACCGCGATATCAACCCCCGGGATATCCTCTAGTTCGAACAAGAGCCCAAGCACATCGGCTTCTGCGACTTCGGAAAGATCTTTAAGAGAAGGACTGATATCGCAACTGCGTTGGCCGCTTGAAAAACGCTTCCCTTCAATACCACCCTCTGTCCCGTCTGCCCGTGTATGGCTTTGATCGCAACTCTCCTCAAGCCCTCTGCGTCTCGAAGCCGTGCTCTTTTGAAAATCGCTGGCCGGCTATCTGAGACAACCCCAGTATGTGCCTAATTTGCTACCCGTGATCTTACCAAGTTCTTTGAGCGGGTGGAAAAAGAGAAGGGGAAATGACAAGAAGAAGAAGCCAACGACTTAACTTTGAAAGGCGTTGAGGACAACGATCCTTCCAAGCTGCCCAAGCTCGAAGATTTAGCTTGGATATCTGCTTTCCCAAGCAAGGATTTCGACTTGGGCCATGGAGGACGCTACAGTGCCTGCAACTGAGGCTATCAAAGCTCTTGACCTTCTCCTAGCCGACAAAAGCTTACAGGTAGTACAATCTGACCCTCAACGCGACTCTGCTCGATGCCGGTGAGCTTGCTTATTCATCTTGCCATGGAGACCATGGACTGACACCATCCTTACCTACAGTCTTTTCTCCATCCATCCATCCCACAGCCACAATGCCCATGAGTGACGTCTTAGAAGCTGCCAATCACATGACGAAGCTCATGGGCATTGGCTGCTGGTGTCCTCAACCTCTTAAGAGATTCGCCCACATGGCCTTCCACAATAAAAGAAACCCTTCAAGATCTGGGGCCTCGGCGCAGAACTCATCTATCATGCTGTCGATCTCATAAGTTTTTTTGCCCACACCGATTCCGATAAGCCAGCAACCTCTCGCAATGTAGGAGCTTTTGGACCATTAACTTCGGAAGCAAATCTACGACCAATTACCATCCGCTGCAAAAGAAAAGCTTGACTACGATACCCAGAACCCATACGTGCTGCTTTTCGAGGACAGCGGAGTGCTCCCAAGACTAGCACTATCTATCAACGACATTCCGGACTTTTTGGATTATGTCCAGAAACACTCGGAAGACCAGAGCAGTACTCCGGCGGCAGCTATGTCCTCCGATCCTATTAAGCCTCGCACGCGCTCAGTGTCCGCAAAAAAGTGCAGAACGCCGGGTGCCAGGCGAAGGACCCGATGATCCATGAAATCTGGGACAGAGACGCTATGATGAGCCCAAGAAGTTGAATTTTGATGTATCTAACGATGCGAGTATCAAGAGGACGTTCTCGCCTTTTGACAGAGATCTGTCGGCGTTTCGGGTCGCTGAGGTTGTGGAGTCACGATTATCGAATGTGGGGAAGAACAGTCTCTATCAAGCTACATTTTCGAAATACGGGCTTCTCGCAACCTGGAAGAACAGCGGAAGACCTGCAAGAGCATCGCCAGTGGCGGAGAACTTATTGGGGTACAAAGTTGTCAACGGAAAGTGGCAGTTGCATAGCAAGTAAGCAGACCACAAGTACACTGCCACTTTGCCGCCTCTGTCGCCCACAAAGTGCTAGTAAATTGCAATATTCAGCTTCAGATTCTCTCCGTCCGCCACTTACATAGCTCAGCGACCGTCAGAAGTTGTTAAATTCCAGCTTCAGACCTGTCGCACCACCTTTGCAGCTCTTCCGACGCCGGGAATTTACAGGAAGTAGCTTTTAAGAGGATTAAAATGTTTAATCAACCTTGAATGCGGCGCTTGTTGCGTAGCTAGTTACGATAGATTCATTGCGTCAAAGTCCGTATGGTAACCGTGCACCTTCTTTCTCCAAAGAACAACCCGTCAGGTCAACGTTGATTGGATGATTCCTGTTGCACAGCCCAACATCCGCGTCCGTTCGAGGCATAGTCTCATCTGCCGCCAATTTATATGTAACATGCTCTCACGCTCTTCGTTTGCTCGCTTTAACCTGTTTGCCTTGCAGGATTCATTTTGCGTAAGTACAAGGAATCGGGAGTTTGAGATCTCCTACGCGCTTTACGCGCACTGTTGCGCACCAACATGGATCTCGCAAGCTGACCCTCCTGATTCGCTAAGCTCGGAAGTTTTCTAGCACCTATATCAATGGAAAGAATGAGGCTTTTCTATTCTCCTTGTCGGCGTTGCCGGCCTTGCCGTGGCTTGTCAGGAATCAGAATCCTTCGTAATCATATATGGGACTTGTGTCCTTGTTAATCATGGACGCCCTTTCTTTGCCAGCCTTCTCTCAACACTATTCTCCTCTGTACTCCAAACATCTCCACACGACAGCCCACAGTCCAAATCTACGGGCCCCCAGACCTACTTCACTTCCACTATGCACCCCACGCTCCCCCTCCTCCCCCTCATCCTCAGCCTCCTAACCACCAACACACGTGCAAGCTCCACAGGCGGCTCCCGCGGTAGCCTCACAGGCAGTGAACCCCCCACCGAAAACTCCGGCTCTGACGCCGCATTTCAATCCCTAGCCAGCGAGCAGGCCTCCCTAGCAGCCTACGCCGCCTCCACCAGCGCCGCCTACGCAGCGACAGCCATCCCGCCTCTCCCATGGTCCTCGCAGGCCGCGTCAGGGATAAGCTTCGGCACAACTAATGACTCACTCCCTGATCCTTGCGGCCCCCCTGTTCAGAAAGCAGCCCCGGCTAATAGCACTTCTACATGCCATGCCAATGTCAGTATCGCAGATACTTCTACGCCTGCAGCGTACGGTGTACAGTGTTTGAATGATGAGTCGGGATATATCCTCAATTCCACCACGTGCGCGGTAGCGCAAGCTGATATCTGCGATAAAATCTCCGCTGATACTACTGTGGGACATCCCCTCTATGATCCGCCGGTCAATCAGTGGGTGTGGTCAGCTACGAGTGGGGCAAATTGTACGATGGGGTTTTGGCTGTCGGAAGGCGGCGCGCCGGTGCCGAGTTATATGCGGTGTATGACTCAGATATATCAGGTTATGATGGAGGCGTGTAACGGTGAGGGAGGGGAGGGTAAAGGGGGTTGGAATGGGGCGATTGTTAACATGAGAAATGGAACTACCACTCTGGCGGATGGGGATAAGCCCGTGGTGGTTGCAGATGGGTACCCGAGTTTTGTTTTGGGGGCTTGGAGTAGCAATTGATGGGGGTTATTTGAGGGGATGGGATGAGATTGATGGAGATAGGTCAAGAGATTGTATGTATTTGGGAGGGTTTGACTGTCGAGCGAGGTCAGTGATCGAAACACATTTACTGGTTATTGCTGACTGTAGTAAGGTTTCAAAACGGTGTGTCCAAGAATTCATATGCTGCAGGCCCCTTGCCCAGTATTGCGCATGGCACCCTATTGACCCTGGCATGGGGCGATTGTGGTGCAGAAAGGCAACAATGTCTTCAGTATTCAATTTGTCTCTTCACCAGCCTCAACTACCATAGCATTTCTACGACGCTCAACCCCCTCCACTCCTTCGCCTACGCACTCGCAGGCTCCTCTAGCGTCTCACTCAGAAACCCACTCCCCAAATATCCCACCCGATCATCATGCACATTAAAATCAAAACTGACCCCTCCCCAGGCCGAAATAAACCTTTCCAAACACAGACTCCCATTCCTCCACTGGCTCCATGTCATGTTCGTCACAAAGCCCGTCTCAATCATTAGCTCTACCGTATCAGCTCTATAAAGCCTTTCTCCCTTGTGCATTGCTGTGTTAAAATCGTGCGGGAGGTGCGTATCGATTTCTGCGATTACGAGAGAGATGACGTCCGAGACGAGGAGGAGGGGGAGGGGAGGCGTAGCGGAGTAGTCGAAGAATTCGACGTATTGGGGACTTCCGGGGAGGCGGAGGAGGTAGGGGTCGGGAGGGAGGCGAAGGGGGTTGATTGTGTTTGTGGCTGGGGGAAGGGTGAGGTTTGAGGGTTGGATTGCTGCGGGTAACGTGGTGAGTGATAGAGGTGGGGTTGAGGAAATGGCCGCTGCGAGGGTGAGGGTGAAGAGGTGGTGTTGGAGTAGAGTGGTGTAGATGGCTTTGGAGACGTACATGGTGATAGTGCAGGGGGGAGCGAGCAATCGGAGGCGTTCATGGCAACCTGAGATACTTGTATGGGCCGCTGCAGTAGGCACTCAGATCCGATGGACCTATGGCGCCAAATTTTTTTCCCCAGGAGTTCGCTACATCGCTTCTCGCTTGCATTGCATCTGTGCTGTGTCGGATGAGGCAGTAAAGCACACGAATTCTTTTGCGCTTAGCAGCGCTCGGTAGGCTTGGCTTGCGTCTATTGAAGGGAAGGGTGTTGAAACGAGGTGCAAGATTTCAGGATTACGGGGTTGAGATTGGAAGGCTGTTGATTTTTGGTCTTTGCTAGATGATTGATTGACCAGTATTCACTGATTGGTTGCTAACTGAGGCCAGCACTAAAAGCATCAGACGAAAAGGCGATTAGTAAGAAAAAGCTGTCTCTATTTAAGGCCAACATGTAGCTGGTTATTAAGGCATGTCTGAGTAACATCGTATTGTTCCAGATACCCATTTCCCAAATCCTCCGGGTCACTATCAATACTACGGACGGCGTTGTTAAAACCAAACTCGCCCCATAATTCCACAAACCGTTCCAAACACCTACTCCCATTACTCCACTGCCCCCATGTCATGTCCTCCCCCATCGATCCTTTCCCTACTACCTGCAACTCCACCGAACCTACTTGATATACATACTCCTCGTCTCCTATCGCGTCATTGGCGTGGAGGGGGAGATGCGCGTCTATTTCTGCTCGGGCTTGATGGAGGACTTGTTGGATTAGATTGGAGGGGATGTGGGGTGTGTGTTCGTAGAAAAAGACGTAGGTGGGTGAGGAGGGGAGGTGGAGGGTGTAGGGGTTTGGGACGAGGATGAGGGTTGTGTTTGAGACGATGGTTAGGCTGGATGGGAGGTTTGTGCTTGGGTTTGCGAGGCTGGAGATAGTGGGTAAAGCAAGGGTTGGAGTGGGGCAATTGGTGACGCGAGAGTCAGAGTGCAGAGATGCCTTTCGAGAAGGGCAAGGGACAAGGCTTTGAGGACATGCGTGCTGAACTGGAGGAATTCGTGAAGTGAGCAATACTGACCGTCATACACGCATGACAGCCCCAGAGATACATGTGAATATACCCACCCCTCCTTTGAGTGAGTACTCGGACCCATGACACCTTACCGAGGAAGTCGCTCCGTCCCATTTGCGCTGATCCGCGCCTTGGTATTCTTCATGCTTATGAGGAGTTTTAGGGGAGTCTTATGGCAATAGCCGCGGCCATCCTGCACGCACTTGACCCGCGAGTCGGCAAGGCTGAAACGAAAGCCTGGGTATTTTCGGCCACTAAAATTGATAGGAAGGCCGTGCTCCGGCCAATTAAGGTATATAATCTTCGACACACGCGAACCTCAGAATTCTTTGTTGCGGGATGAAAAACACAATTATGAGGGTACATGAATTATGTGTCCTGCCTGCACCTTAGAAAATCGTACACAATCTCAGCTTGACATATTAATCAGGATCTACAAAATCAGAAAGGCGACAGTAAGTTGTGTGCAATATAAGTCCACGTTTCCCCAACTGCACAAGGCCATATCGAAGTCACGGTCATAGTGCTGCCATAAATGGATATCCCATCACTTCCTCCCATGGATGGTCTGTGGACGCCAGCAGTCCTTACAGTAGTGCTTGTGTTTTGCTTCGGCGTCATGCTTGCTATGGAAGTAGGGCCTGAAAGGATAGAGTTCGAGGCTGTGACTAAAACTCACTCGTCATCGGTATGGATGGGCCAGAGCTAAATGCCCGCAATTTCAAGTTATTATTGCACGATCCGCTGTGGTTGCGAAGATTGTATACTGGGTCAGAAAGACCACTGCAAATTATATGAAATTAAATCAACGTCCACATGCACACCAAAGCCGCGGCGGTTATAGCGCTGACAGGATTAGGAATCGTATCACTTTCTCCTGAGGATGGCTTTGGGCTATTAGCTTTGTCTGTCGAAGTACTTGTGAACTGATTACGCGTCGAGGCTGCTATGGATTTCAGAACTGAAGGGCAGATTTCAAGGCTGTTGACGAATACCTACTCGTCGTCGCTATGGATGGGTTGAAGCTTATGGAATTGTCTCTGGTACCAGTCCTTGTAGAAGTTCGAACGACTAGCGCACCGTTCTGACGAGATGCCCCTGTCTTGGGCAGAGTAGTAGCTTCGGCGTCCTTAGTGATAGTTTTGCTCGTGATGGCATTTTCGCTATTCGAGGATGAGGTGGGCATCTGGCTCACTACTACGACGACGGATGCTAGGGGCAACGCAGACAGTACACTAGTGACAGTGAGTAGTGCTGGTTGGGCCGGCCTTCTGAAAGATTCTTCATTCACATTAATGGCGTCCGAGTTTGCCTCGACATTTTCAATATGTTGACCAGAGTTTTTGGTGGCCGCCGTAGGGTTTGAGGGTACGGTAGATGACGTTGATAAGCGATAGCATTGATAATTAATTGAATTCACTGACATCGTGGAACTGGTGGTGGTCTCATGGCTATGACTGATGACGTTGATAAGCGATAGCATTGATAATTAATTGAATTCGCTGACATCGTGGAACTGGTGGTGGTCTCATGGCTATGACTGATGACGTTGATAAGCGATAGCATTGATAATTAATTGAATTCACTGACATCGTGGAACTGGTGGTGGTCTCATGGCTATGACTGATGACGTTGATAAGCGATAGCATTGATAATTAATTGAATTCGCTGACATCGTGGAACTGGTGGTGGTCTCATGGCTATGACTGATGACGTTGATAAGCGATAGCATTGATAATTAATTGAATTCACTGACATCGTGGAACTTGTGGTGGTCTCATGGCTATGACTGATGACTTCTGGAGCCTCGGGTTTCGCTTTTGTTTCCGTCAGTCCGAAAGTGTTGAGATTGATGATGGTTCCTAAAGGTGTGAATCCGTCCCCATCATCAATAACCACGATATAAGACGATCGTGCGCTAATGATAACCGGCACGGACGCTTCTGAACCGGGCAGGTGACTCGGACTAGTCGTATCTGGAAGATCTTGGCTTCACTGGTTGCTGCTCCCAACGATGTTCGCCGGCGCAGGTTCTGAATTCATGGGATTATCTGGAGGTCCTGAAACACGGACCATTCCACTTTGTTTAGAAGCGGAAGGAACTTTCGGAGTCAGATCGGATGCCTTCGAAGATGCGGGTTGCGAGGTCGAAACTATCATTGTAGAGCTAGTAGACGGGCATGGGCTTTTGAGAGGTTGTAAATCTAGAGCCGAATGGACTCTGGTTGGGATTCGTGTATTTCCATCACAGCCGAAGAAATGCTTGGAGCGGACGACTTCGGAGATGTGGATGGCGAGATTGGTGCTGCCGGCGTAGTGGTAGCAAGTGAGCTCGGACTGTTGACAATTTGTGGAACTAGACCCGCCGCCGTCGTGTGTGCCATATCTATCCACGGACGTAGGGAAAGCCTCCGTGTAGCCGCTGGGCCATCCCCAAAGGTCACGAGAGGCCCTGTATCATGTGTACTGAGCACTGCTAGCACGGTATAACATAGCGAACAAAAGAGCAGAAAAACAAACATTCCTAGCGAGTTGGATATTGGGACGTATTTCAAGGCGTGTGTGGATTATAATGAAGGCTGTTGAGGATGGGGAGTTGGTGTAGTACTATCGGAATAATAGAAAAGGAAAGCTGAGGTCCTGCCATGTGAAGGGCATGGCGCCAAAGGCAAGGCTCAGATACAGAGATTAGATTCCTATAAAAGTCCTGCCTAATCTCACACAACATACATCGTAAGATCTTACGACATCTCAGGGGTTTTGTGATCTCGAATTAACATTGTCAGCCGCATCTTTAATAATAGACAAATTGTTCGAAAAATGGGAAGTTTGCATCTGAGGGTTTGGTGAGCAATATCTATGGTTAATCAGGTGCCGAGAAGGGCCAAAGTTCAGCCGCACCAATTCGATTGGGTGATTCATGCAGGAACCCTTTAGAGTAGATCAGATTCAGCTATGTTTCTTCAACATGTCTGGGGATTTGGAGAAATCCTGTGGGACGTGATACTGTTGAATTTGGAGTTGCATTCTAGCGTATCTACACAACCTGAGGGAATCGAGGATCAATTGTATACTGCATCCTCACACCTGGCCGGCGGTGTTGAAGTCCTTCAACCCTTCGCTTACTCTTGCCGACATTGTCTTCTCTCCCTCGCGAACCCTGTCGGTTTATTAGCATTGAAAGTTCAAATGGAAATAATAAAACGTACCAGACTCTTGGGTCGTAGCTAAACTTCGCGTTAGCGTCGTGCATACTAGTCATTTGCGTGGAGAGTACTTACTATTTCTTGTTTGGTTTATCATTTCCGTCTGGATTCCCGACTTGGGTCAGGACGTAATCCTTGTTCTTCAGTACGTAGTCGCGGATACCGGTAAGGTACGCGTATTGGAGATCGGTATCGAGATTCTGCCATTGTCAGCCTATATGTCTCCCAGACTCAATGCTCGACATACCACTTTGACCACACCATAGGAAATGGCCTCCTTGTACTCTTGCTTCGAGCTACCTGATCCACCGTGGAACACCAAGAATACGGGCTTGTCGTCTTTCAAATTCTCCTGGTCTTTCACATACTTCTGGTGCTTGCTGAGCAGTTCTGGGTGGAGGCGGACGTTTCCAGGCTTGTATACACCGTGTACATTGCCGAACCCAGCGGCAATAGAGAAGTAAGGGCTGATGGCAGACAAAGTCTTGTAGATGCGGTGGATATCCTCTGGTTGTGTATACAATGACTAGACCATTTCAGAGTCAGCTCTTCTCTTTTAAAATGATTTGGAGTCGAAAGACATGTCTCAAAAGCCGGAGAAAATTCCAGGCATCCCAGACATGTCTCACTACTCAAGTTGGGGCGTGGAAGAGGTAATGATCATTCAGAAAGGATGCTTACGTTATTGTCCACATCCTCGTTATTGACTCCGTCCTCCTCGCCTCCAGTAATTCCAATCTCCATCTCCAAGAACTGCTTCATAGGCGCTGCCCTCTTAAGGTACTTGGCAGTAGTCTCTATGTTGTAGTCCACGCTTTCCTCTGAAAGATCGATCATGTGAGAACTGAATAGAGGCTCGCCGTGTTCCTTGAAGTATTTCTCGTCGTGCTGCGGACCAGGACATCAGCCTTGCTATTTTGAGATCTCCCAATCCTTCATTCTAGGGTATAATACCTCGAGCATGCCATCTAACCAAGGCAGTAGTTTCTTCGCACAGTGATCGGTGTGGAGGACGACTGGGATTCCGTAGCAGGGAGCGACGCTTCGGATGTAGTGCGCACCAGCGACAGCGCCCATGATCGAGGCTGTTTGGTCCTTGTTGTCGACACCTTTTCCACAGAAGTATGCGGCGCCTCCCTGGCTCATCTGAAGTATAATGGGGGACTTATTGTCTCTCGCGGCTTCGAGTGCTGCAACGACCTGGAGGCTGTTCTCAGCGGAATGAAGGAGGTGGGGAAGCTTGGAAGCTTACAGTTGAGCTGGAGGTCACATTGATGGCTGGAATTGCGAAGTTGTGCTTTTGGCAGTACTTGACTGTACCAAATTAGTATGCTGCTGCTCTACCATGACTGCTGGCATCGGATGGAAGCCTTACAAAGGGAATAGACATCTTCGCCCGCAAGAACGCCCTGCTTCCTCTTCAGGACTTCTTCGACACCCATGATGAATGTATTTCGAGTGGACGGCTAAGTGTACTTGGATTGATGGATTTCTAGGATAATGAGGTAGAAGAGCAGTGAGCAATTGTTGAGGATTGGCAGAAAAAATTGCTCCGAAGCCCAATGCTTTAAGCCACTGAGCGAATTTGATGTGGGGTTGAGCTCGAGCGGAGGGCGGCGGTTTGGAGCCGGCCAATCTTCGGAAGCTCAAGACTTGGCATGAAATGGTGGCGATAACGTCTGACACAGATAAATAATAAGCCTCATCTCATCTTGTAATAATTTGAGCGAATATAGACACCGCCATTCAATCTACTCAAGGAAATTGTGTTACGTTCCTCGGCTTAAAGCTCTTCGTCAAATCAGGATACCTATTCACCACCTTTCTCTTTGTTCGTTTTCTTCGTCCTGGACCCATTGGGAAGAGGGAGCAATCCTTCATCCAAATCAAGCTTGTTGATGCCTATTAAGATGTACCCATGTTGAGGTTCATTATCCTCATTATATCGTCATCAGCCTCAGATGGCAGCTCGGCCATTTTTTCCTGGGTCATCTCACCTTCTTTGTCTTCAGCTTCACGCAAGGGTCAATGGTGAGAGATCCCGAACAAATGGTTCTCCAACATACCAACTCTTGTCACATTGAACGATTTCGCCTCTTGATCACTTTTGACCGCAGCTCTACCTAGATCGCCTGTTTGATCTAATCTGAATTCTTCACTATGAGATCCTTTCCTCTCAAAGTTTGTAGACCTAATTCGGAGCCTCTTCGGGCGTTCTTTTCGTCTCGTATGATCTATGTCTCTCCGTGTTAAAAATATGAAAGAGTGACAATTCGCGACTCTGGACATCGACAAACACAGACCCAGATAGATTGTTATTAAATCGTTTTGGCCTCCGGAGAGACACATCAGGCATCCATACCATCCCTCAGATTAACGGAGATGTACTTTTGGTTTGATCTTCGCATTCTCGTTGTCATCGGAAATGTAGTATTTCATTATTGTGTATCGAAGGCTTTGCCGATGGAAACATAGCAAGTTCATTTAGGATAGTCATACAACGAAAGATTTGGAGACATTGGAGTGAAAGTCGTATTAGCAGAGCTTGATTGAGGAGTTATATGGCAACCATTGATAAGTATACATCACAGTTGCCGCTACGAAAGCCTTGGCGTTGATTGAGTTGCTATTATTGGTCTTTGAAGCCTTGTGGGTGCCAGCGCCCACCAGAATCGAGGATCTCTCGAAAAGTCATCATTTCCTCCGGATTGGCAGTCTCTGCCGCCCACACCGTGGGTATATCCGGTACTGGAGGTACGTCGTCCTCTACTTGCATGTCTCTTTGCCGGTGCTTCCTTTCTCCCTTCCTTTCGCCATCTCCGCCTTTTCTGAGATTTGGAAACGGCTTCACCCTTTGCCACAGACCACGACGTTTTAGAGGCGTAGCCGCATGTATATTCGATAGTTCCGGCATTTCCTTCCTAGCCGCTAGATATCCCGCTGTTAGCCATTGCCCGTATTCCCTCTCCTCGTCCGATGGCGGGTGGAGGTCAAGACCGGTTCGCCTGCGACAGCGTGAGGGTGTGGGATAGGTGCGTGGTCTGAGGGCGGTAGTGGACATGGCTTTGATGGCTTGTGAAATTGTAAGTATGATAATTTGTCTTCATTAAATGGGGCTGGAGAAGATACTTCTTGTGTTGGTGGTCGTGGAATTGGGTTTAGCTGTGTTGGTCGATGCCATGTTCTCTAAGTCTCTGGGTCGTGTGGTTTCCAAAGATGCCGTTTTCTTCAAAGCTCTGAACGGTAGTGAGGATGAGGATGGGGCTCTCTTCACTGTTGGGTGTCTGCTCAGCGTTTTCTGTTCTCTGCCCGCTCTTTCCAATACTCCCGTGTCTTCACCGGCCGAAGCCAGTTCAGAATATTGAAGTTTGTTTGGTTTGTCTTTGTGCTCCTGCCTATATCTGTCTGGTATACGTGGTACAGGTGGTATTTTCTCCATCGTTCGCTTGGCTTCCAAGGGTCCTTTTTGTGTCACTCTGTACGTTTTGGTTGTGCTGTATGCTGATTCCACAAAGTATTGTTTCAGCCTTAGGGAAGAAAACAGTGTAGCAATGTAATACAGTGTTTGTACTACGAGAAATTCTATTTGAGTATGACCAGAAGGCAAACACTGCTGCTCCGAATGGAGACGCTTGTGTCTAGCAATGGGATGGATTTCCCCCCTTTTCTTGCTCATTCGGATGTGCAGCCATTGGTATTTGGCCACGAAAATCCATAGTTGTTTCTCGGCTATCTTCTGTGCTGTGCAAAACATGGTAATGGTTGGTCATAGAGTGTTATGGTGTTCTTTCAATGTCCTCACAATCGCTAGGTGCTACAGTGATTTATTGCACTTGACGATAAGTCATCTCGATTGTTAATTTGCAGCTGATCTCGGAGCCCTAGTCGGTTTGTGATGCTGCATACGCCACTTTGTGTTGATATACCGTTCTCCGTGGTCTGAATCACTTAATTCAGACGGCGACAGCTTCGCCTTTTTCGCCTCCTTCACCTTGAGGAAGTTGCTCAGGGAAGTGAAGGGGCTGGCAGGCCTTGAATCATCACTCCATACTGTATCCCCGTCTCCCCCATTGAATTCGACGTCCGCTTCCCAAATTTCGTCCACACAGAACCTTGATGACTGAGGTGTAACTCGTTTGCTTCGATGATGTGGAAAATTTTTGAGTTGTTTTTGCTCATCTTCCTCGTCATCGGAGGAGGATGGCAGGGTGAAGTTGACCTTTCTCTGCTTCTTTTTCTTTTTCTTGGGGACTTGAGGTTGGGACCCTTCTGAGGGGCACGCTGTGGGTTACAAATCAGGGGCTATTGGTGTCTCGAATGCAACATCCGTTTCATCATCGTTCTTGTCAAGGTTTTTCTTGGTTTGACTCGTCTCCGATGCGTTGACATTGGCGTTTTCATTCCTCACAGGGTGTTTCTTATCCAACGTCCCCTCATGCTCTAGCGGAGGTCCTAGAAGGGAACCGAACGATACGTAAGTATGAGGTAGATTGTCTTGATCGAGTGGCATGTTCATGGCATCCTGGGCTCGTCTTCAACATTTCCAGAACAAAAAAATACCGATCTCAGCTAGTCTCCTTTTCTCCACAGACTTCTTGCTGATTTCCTCAACAATGATTGTCTCACTCTTGAGGCTAGATTTGGGAGGCTTGGGCTCTTTTAGACCGAGGTCTTTGAACGATGTGTAGCCCTCCCTTGGAGGTTTGGATGTAGGTACGACTTTGGCAAGCGCGGAAAATAGCTGCTTCATGTTGTTTTCGGACTTCTGCCTGGCCTTGATGGGTTTTCTGTCCCCCGTTGCCTCTGAGCTGTACGACGTTGCAACTCTATTAAGAGCAAGCACGAGTTATACGGGTTATGAAAAGTGATTTCAGCAACGTGCCGACAAAGCTCAGTCTTAAAATGAGAAGAATAGAGGACAAACATCCTGTTCGAGGCATATAAGCGGATTTATCGTGCGTGTCGTTATCTTACTCTAACCGAAGGAGTGCGTTTCTTTCTGGAAACTTCGCATTCGGGAGCTGGTAGTGCGTGGGGTGGGTTACGAGTACACTCGGACATTCTATTCTAAACCGTCCAGTGTAATGTTTTCGCCCTTATTCCCAGCCGGAACATAAGTGTGGATGGACAGGAGTTGATGTTGGGAAAGTAAATACATTACAACTCCTCATGGCTTATTTTGTCTTGCTCAGTTGTCTAGCGCTCCCGAAAAGGACGTATATCAAACGTAGCATCAAGAAAGAGACGCTTGATGGGACCATTGGACATCTTCTCTTTGTCTTCCAAGCTGCGTCCATTTTCAACCAGTCCTTCACACATCAATGAATTGAGTGTCTTCTAGCTGATAGGCCTATCTTCGACTTTGCTGAATAGCTGTATGGAGAAGATCCCGGTAGTCTGCACGGTAGATTCAATGTAGAGGGCTCGCTCACTGAGTCATGATATCGAATTGCTCTGTTGACCTGGTCGACGGCTTTCTTGGTGAAGGAATCGAGCATTCCACGTGTTTGCGTTCAGTGTGTCCAAGTTCCATATCTTCTTTGGGTTCTCTAAGTTGGGCACGCGCATTTTGTACCACCTTTGTATGTTCCGGGTCTGACGAGGCTTCTTCTACATCATCAGCCCATCCCAATTGCTTGATACTCTTAATTCTGGACAAACATTCTCTCAGCAGTCCGTTGGGGCGGAAGAAATACTTGAATGCCAAATTTTCGTCTTGCAACCCTTTCTGGAACGCTATTCTCAGTGTCTGAAGATTGTGTCCTTCGACAGCAGATGTAGCCCCCCCGCGACAAGGTCACCACCAGTAACATGAAGCTGGTCTCCGTCAGCCTCGTGGAATAAGCCTTCTGTTATGCTTCGGACGCTTTGGTCGTGTGAGAATCGGAGCTGAATTCGGCGAATTTTAAACCGGTTCTTCTCTCCAATTGCCTTGAGCCATCCCATCATAAACAGCAGGTCGCATTGCGGGGATAGTGGCCTTGTGAGAACTGGATAACCACTCCATAGTCAAAGTCTAGTCACCGTGCAGTTTATCGTCGAACCAGATTATGTGGCCGCCGTAGAGTACCTCGGTTGCTTCTCCGTCGACTTGTTAGCATGTGCAGAGGAAGGGTAAGCTATGGTGGGATGCTGATCTTCCGAGGCTTGAGGCGCTCTCCCATGCCGTCAACGGGCCAGTGATGTTCATCAACGGCCTGCACTTTCTCGGGCTCAGGTGTCAGAGTCTTTTCACGGCGTGGAGTCAGGAAGAGAAGTTCGTAGATCATATTGCGAATTTCTGAGGGGAGACCGAAGAAGAGAAATGGCATTTCGGACATTGACATTGTATATGATTGCTGTGAGGTCGAGGTTGATGCCTATACTTTTGGCTATTTGTCAAGGCTGAAAGAAAGCCGAGCGCTGAGGTATCTAGCGACTTTATATTATCGAGACACCGATGCTGAGGCTCGAAGCTAGTTGAGTGCCGAGCTCGTCAGTGAGTTGATATTGTCGAGATGCCGATGTTGAGGCTGCTGTATGGCACGATAGAGCAAGCCAGGGAGAATGCTATGCCAATATTGAGAGATGAGGGTGCTGGTAACTTGTGTTCCAGGAGCTATAGCTGCTTCAGTAATATTGATTTGGCGAATATATACTGTATCCCATATTGAGCAATCCGCAACATCAGCAATTCCGTACTTTAGAACTCTAACTTCTTGCCCCCCTACCACATTAATTCCCTATTACACAGCCTATACATTTATCTTAATATATTACGGAGCTACCTTAGCGGTTAGAATAATGCGATCGAGTCTCGTATCGCCATACACATCGCCGCCGAATAGTTAAGGTAATACCGGTAATATACTTTACTCTAACTCTAAGCTCCGACTCCTAGGGATCTTGAAGGAGCAGCTCCGGGGGAGCTCTGGGAGGCCTCGGGGTTAGCTTCCGGGCTTACTCGCGCTAGTACCACTAAATTCCGAGATAAGCCTTAAGCACCCTAGAAAGCTAATACCCGGAGGTATTAAAGTCCCCTTAATAGACCTTAGAGTCAAGCCGTAGTAACCCCAAGGATTAGCCCCTAGAGCTTCAATAATATACCGCCCAAACGACCCTAGAGCGACGCCCCGGAGCTCCCTCGGGATACCCCGCAGATAAAACACTGGACAGCCCCCGGAACCTAACTATTCCCAATTTCAATAAAAGTTACAGGTCGGTGTCTTTACCTATGGACCGCCGTATATTTTATACTCTTAGGATTCTCTAATAGTAGCGCAGTGGTGTAGGAATCAACGGTTTTACCGCAGAAAAATTGGTGTTTTAGAACAATTTGGTGGGGATCTGCCAATATTGCGGATTGCTCAATATGGGACACGGTAATATAGTGGTGTTCTCTTAATTAAATAGCAAAATCCCGGATATGGGTTGAGATGAGAATGTTAGCTTTGAATTGACTTACAACCGTTGGTAGGAAATAAAATTGAAGGAACGACCCACCTTAAAAGCATTGGCCCTTGCTGAGGACCCCCTAGTGTGAAGGGTTTTGACACAAAATCTACGTCAAGTTACAGCACCTCCTATGACAGCATGTTTTAGCCGTCTATGTCACCTCAGATTGAATGTCAGTGCCAGGTAATTGGATTTCTGGAGGGCTCTAATACCCCATTATCTTGGACAAGTTTGCATCGTATCACCGAAAGAGCAGCAGTTCTGTATTGTGAGGGGTAGACACAAGTTTTGTCATTAGTCTATTAAGTCATCATGGTAGACGTGTAGCCGTGAGATCGTAACACATCATAGCAATCACAAGGTTCTCACAAAGACCGAGCGGTTTCCGCATATGCTCCTCCATATCCTTCCAAACCGAAAGCTACTACTGTCGTAGGTATCATTACTCCTTCTTCCTCCACATTTCCAAGAGCTCTCGCCCCCTTCTATCAACCTCTTCGTCTCCTGGATGGCTCTTACGCTCTGCCAACACCGCGAAAAGATCCTGCTGCAGCATATGTCGTTTCAATGCATTATGTCTCAGATGTTCCAGGTCGTCATCTTCGCAAGCTTCTCTCAAGATTTTCCTCATGCGTGTGGAGTACAAATGACAGCAAACCTCCACCTCTGGGTTCGGAAATATCTGCGGTTCGCGATCAATCTGCTTTGCAATAGATAAGCCCTTCTTCGCTAACGGGTAGACAACCTCCTCGTAGCAAGCTGGGCAAATGGTGAACTCGGGAACATGGGAGTGGATGTGCCATGCTTTTCTTGACTCCATTGAATCACGAGGGCAGTCACGAATTGATGCAATTCTTTTCGCCAGCTGGGCTACCCGAGTTGAGTCCGGTGCCTTCCGGGCCCTATCAGCTTCGTTGGCAGACTCGATGATCAAGTCGAGGTATTCTCCAAATCGAATACTACTCGCTCGAAGGGCACAGGTCCGTTCTTTGAGTTCATGATGATTGGAAGATTGGGACCTGTAGAACTCGCCACGCCAGCTGGGGAAAAGCAGTCCCAGACTGTGCACGCATTGTGGGCAGGCGTTGAAGTTGGAGATGCGTTTGCCGCTTGCCGGGTCCTCAAGGTGATACCATTCTCTGGGCTCTTCCTCGTCTCTTGGACACTCATCCTCTTTCGAAGTGATCTCCGAGAGCTTGCCTAGAATATTCACATCAGGGCCGTGAAGCAGGCAAGCTAGCCGTATCCAAGGATTATTGAGATCACATTTGGTCTTGCGCTGGGTAGGGACGGTATGAGGCATCAAATAGCGTTCGTAGTTGGCACCAAAGACGTTATCGCGACAGTCTGGGCAGATAGCGAAAGCAGTATTGTGATGGAGAGTGTACCAATCATTTTTGCCGGCGACACGGTCGGGCCGTGGGCATATAGGTAGGCTGGCTGGTTTCGGTGGTGGGGCAGGTAACACGGGCCTGGAACTTGAGGACATGGCTCTGGGGCGAGGCGGCCCAGACATTGGAACCGAAGAATGTGATCTCTGGCCAGGTGAAGGTGGAGCGGGTGCATAGGACCTTGACCTTGTGCCAGCGGTAGAAGAGTCAGGATGCGAAGAGCTTGACCTTACTGCAGAAGCGCCAGATTCCAGGTAGCCAGGTTTGTATCTTTCACTTGGGGATGGAAGACTGGGAGAAGTAGGTCTGGGCCTTGTGGTGGGGGACAGTGCTGAGTCAGACGGCTGGACAAATGCTGCAGGGTTGACGGTCAACTGGGGACGGACATCAGCGCTCGAAAGTGCTCGTCGACGTCCAGAATACCCTAGTCTCAAAGATGAAGATTGAGGCAATTCCGTTTCCGCAACAGAGTCTGCTCTACTATGTGGATGCTGAAAATTACCAGACTGAGCAGTATTCGCTTTAGCATGGTATGCAGGCGACGGCGATCGAACAGTAATTCCTGGCGCGAGTATCGGTGCTGGTTCATTAATACGTGGGGCAAGTAAAGGAGTTGTTCGCCGCGATACTGGACGGGGCCTTCCACCATGGTCTGTTTCATGGGGGGCTAGATTTGAATCTGTCGCCAATATTGAGGAGCGCGAGGATAAGGGTGAAGGTCTCGAGGCCGGTGAATCCTTTTTCAGGCCTGTGATGGGGTTGGTATGACGTTCATTGGGAGGCGTCCTCGGTGGTGATGCGTGGGGAGAGGTCGTTGGAGAAGCATGGGCTGAAGCATGAGGGGAAGCCATTGGAGAGACGCCAGGTGAAGGCCGAGGGGAAGGTCTAGGAGAAGCTCTGCGCGCAGGCATGGATTCCTTGGTGAGCATAGCACTCAAGGCTGTCGCGTTTAATACATGATGGATGCCCTCGCCGCTAACGAGAGATTTGAGATTTATAGGGTGCGATTCCGTCTCTGAGGTTGTCAAAGAACGTCGCTGATCAGGGCGCTTGGAGCTGGCACGCCGTTCATCATGCCTTCCATTGTCAAAGTACGAGTTAGAATATTTTGAGGGTGTTTGTGGCGACAGCTGGCTTGAGGTTTGCCGAAACCTTGCTGAGTCATTATCGGATTCATCAGAGTGACCATGGTGATGCCTGGATCGTGATCGCGTCCCACTGGAAGATGAAGAGCCTTCTAAATAGTCTACTGATGACCTATGCCTTTCCATTGTGGGACGGACAGACTGCCTTGGGTTGTCTCTGACCTGGTCAGGTCTTCCCGTGTTATGGATTTCCACAGGACGAGGTACATAATGAGACTGTGTCCGCTGGTTCTCCAATGTAGGGCGTGCTGGCTGTCTCTGCCTGGAAGTGTCCACACTTGGGTCCGAGTCGCGGGTAGTGGCATATTTCATGATCCCAGGGTCAGAGCCTGATGCGTGCCTACCCAACGGCGCTACCGGGGGACGAATGGGGTGCGGATTTGTGTCCCTGTTTTGGTTCACGTCCCTCTGAGTCGCCGGGTTCCCGATTGTGGGAGAACAGTGAGACTGAGCACGTTGGCTCTCAGCCATTCTGGGTCTTGGACTCATCACGTTTGGCGAAAGCAGGTAATCTCCAGAGAAACGGTCTCCTTTCGGCTTACGGTCTTGAGGGCCAGAAGCATATGGTGACCGCGCACGTTCCAATGGTGGTGGTGCTCCGCCTGTGGACCTACTCCGTGCTAGGTCTGTATCAAGCTTTGGCATTGCCCTTCTCCCACGGTCATTGTCTCGTAGATCGACGGCGCTTGGCTGTTTTGTAGGCTTTGGGCCTTTAGCTCTGTCGTAGGCTATTGGGATTTCCACATCATGTTCAGGCTTCCAGACATATCGGCGGTCTTGGTTGTCACTGACAGAGGCTGGAGGTGTCTCAGGGCCAGGGCTCCCATCGGACGATTTTGAGTCTGTGCTTCCCGCGTCACTGCCGTTGGAGTAGGGAACATCCATGATCATTGGGTCCTGTCCAATCTTTCCCCGCATTGGTATCTCCTCCTCATACTTGACCTCCTCTACCTTCGGTGATGGTGGCCACCTTCGTCGACCACAATTGGAGGTGTAAGGGTGGCGAACTCGAGAGGGAGACCTTGGACGTCGCTGCCGGGTTGATTGATTCGGAACGGGCATGTGATCTCTGGACAACTTTGCTTCGTCATGGTAGGATCTGCAAAAGAATTAGCAAAGGCTTTCATCGACAAAGGAAGAATCTTACTCATTGTCGCGGGGCCCAACATAAGACCTGGATCGAGGATAGGAAGGCCGGGTCGAAGCCATTCTCCAGTGCTGTGTTCCTGGAGTCCTATTCCTTGGCTAGGAGACGGGTATGGGATACGCAGACAAGATGTCAAGAAAACAATGCAAAGGCAAACTTCAATTGATGCTGAAGATCAAAGACTGTCCAGGTTAGGCGGCAGAAGGCTGACGGCAAGAGAACACAAGCAGTCGTGATTCGTAAGCGCAAGGAGGGAATATCAATTAGACTTTTCCTGTCCAGATTGATGAATGAGTGAGGCTCCGCGTTCGGCATTCCCCAGTCTCCACATGAGTTAGCACGAGAAGTGGGGAGGGAATGGCGGTGGAAGATGTTGAGAGTTGGTGCTTGCAGCTGAATGGAGGGGACAAACTCGGCTTAGTTATGTCATGCATTAACGGGGATTAAAATCGAGCAAGGGTAGTTGATTGGCTGTGTCACTGAGGCTCAACAGACTAGACCGTGTGTGAAGGAAAATCTGACAGCATCACCCGGCACAGACCAGAAAAAAAACATGTACATGCCAACCGCCCCGTTATTGCACAACGCCGACAATCGCTGGCAGTTCGTCCATCCCACCACTCAGTCACGATGACCCTGCAGTGGTGATATAGCCAAGGTGGCAGTGCAGGCTGCCAGTGTTCTGCTCGGCACCCTACCAAATACTACAGATCCTCATCATGTCTCGACGATGTATGATGCCATTCTGCCCTGCGTCTGTCACACCTGATCCTACTGTTGGGCTTCGTCAAGACTTTTGCTGATCATCCATGCTGCCTTCTCCTTGCATGGTGTCCCCAGTTCGCGGGCCCTTCGTCGCCACTTTTCTCATCACTGGGTCATATTCCGTCACACGAGGCGTTGGGCATATTTGCTTCAGTGGGGCTGATACCGAATGCTTGGTTATGGGAAGTCTGGAATGTGCCAACAAACTTCCGAAGACGGGGACGTAGGAGCAAGTATCCTCCGAGCATTATACCGAGTTGAAGGTTACTGGTGGTGCCCAGGCTGCTGGCAAAATCGAGTACGGCGTGTCCGAGACCACGAGCCCAGGCTTCGGGGCTATCACTCTGGAGGGGCGTCATGATGTCAGGTACCGGAGGCAGCAGTTGCTATGCGTGTTTAGCCTCAAGCTCGGACGACTTTGGTCATACAGGAAAGCCTACGCAACCTTTAGGACTAAGCACAGTGTCTTGCTGTAGTTTTGTAATTGAAGCCTGTATGTAGTAGCTTGAGACACTGTCGTAGAGGTAATGCAGAGGAATTCACCCAAGCAAAACGCTCCTTCCCAGCCCTTAGATACTACATATCCAGCTCGAAAGGAACGCTTGGCACTTGTTTACCTCTTTGCCCATCGCTACTTTCCCACCACTACCGCCACCACCACCAACTTTCGTAACGCCGGCCTCTCAACATGGCTGAGAACAAAGACCAAGCACTAGATGAGGTACTATATCTAAAAAGACGCGTTATGCACCAGCTAATACCGCTTTGCAGCGTCTCAAATCAGCCCTTTGGTTCTCCATCGGCAAGATCGTGGACGAAGAGACACTCAAGCTCGGTGTCAACGCAACACCGCAGTTCATTGGAGCGTTGACGGAGATGGTTTGGGCACAGATTGGTACACTAAGAGCCTCCTTCTATGGCTACGGCTATGCTGACTTATTGTCTACTTCCAGAGAATGTTAGCATCGACCTAGAGAACTTCGCAAAGTACGCCCATGGACATCTGACTTCATCTACGAACATAAGCTTACAATTGTGTGTCAGGCACGCTAGACGATCCACTATCTCAACAGAAGACGTGATGCTACTATCTCGCCGTAATGAGGGTCTCGAGGTCGTGCTCAAAGTCTACCTGGACAAGCAAAAAGTGGGCAAATCCAAACGCCCAACTCGTTGATCACAGAGACTCGAAGAGGCATATCTCCCATTGGGCTTGTCTTTTGCGATCGCGAGAGAGCTGCCAAACCGCCTTCTGATCCGCCGAGCCTCCCCTCGTCTAAAAATCAATAATCCGAAGAGACCTCGGCGTGACATTTGGCACCCTACTTGGAGCCCAAAGATCCCTATTGTGAACGACGGACAGTATGTTACAGCGTTTACTGCAAAGCCAGTCTACAAGATATGACAACCCTGCGGATGAGAAGATGGCGTGGCACTCCGGCCCCAGTGTCCAGCGATATCCACGCCAGCGAGGATTGAACCCTCCAAGACGCATCCTCAACAAGTTTCTTGCATAAATATTAGACCTCCAGTGGGTATAGGCACAGCCCTGGAGAGGGTGTCTATGAGTAATGCTGCCGAAGCAATGATCGCAACCCAACCAATATTTTCTTCTGCAAGTAACTGCAACCAAGAATGAACGACGTGGCTCCCCTAAACGCTCTCGTCTAGCTCTCATGTATTCAATAATTTCTTTGAGTTTTTGTTCGAAGTAATGAGTTTATTGATCTAACGGGTAGCCTACTTAACAGAGATCCTTCAGGATTCTTGGACCACCCACAAACGGAAATGCCTCAGGCCTTCAAAACCAGCCTACAGTCTCCTCTTGTTGTGCTTCTCGTACACAGGGTCTACCGATTTCCTGAAGCAACAATATGTAAAGTTCCTTTATGCACATCCTACAAATTTCAAGGGCTGATCTCAACCAGAATTTTGACATGATTGTCCTTGTCATGTATCAGTGTCTTGAACCCGTTCTCTTCGACCTCATTCATCTGTATCTTCTTCGTTATCATCGATTCCGGTTTTAGCCGCCCTTGTGCGAAACATGTCAGCTTGCATCATGGTCTTCTCTAGAGTGACAGCATACCAGATGAGATGGCGTCCAAAACGTCCTGGAAATCTCCGGCCTGATAAGTCGCCACGCCCATATACTTTCTCTCCCGGAAACACAGCCAATTCGGGGTAATCGTCGCAGTCTTCTCCCAAATTGCGATATTGACAAGTGTTCCTCTAGCCCGTATAGCTTGGATGGCCTGATCCAGCCCAGCTTGTACACCTGCAGCATCGAAAGCCACATTCGCACCCTGTCCATCGCATATCTCGCGTACTCGGGCCACTATATCGTCTTTTGAGGGATCCAGCACATAATCGGCTCCAAATTGCTTTGCAAACTCCTTTCGTCTCGGTGCCATCTCCGAGACTAAGATCTTCCCGGCTCCTTTAGCCTTCAAACACTGGATGACTGCCAGGCCAATTGGTCCTCCTCCTAGAATGAGGACAGAGTCGCCTTTCTTGAACGGACTGATATTGATGGCATGCCAGGCTACAGCTATAGGCTCCACAAGCGCTGTGATGAAGGATCAGCAAAGCCTCGATCGAGTTTGATGCGACCCACCAGCGACCTCTAGTGAGACATTCTCTGGAACCTCGTACACGGCATTTCGAGGGACCACGACGTGCTCGGAGAGCCCACCGCCCCACCCTACGGAACTGGTCAGGGATGCAGCGAGAAGCGTGAACGAGGGACTCACCGCTCAAGCCGACGAAGCCGTTACCATCGCAGCAGTTGATATAACCTTCTTTACAAGCCCCACATGTTCCGTCGTATATGATGGGCTGGACAGTGACTCTTGCTCCGACCTTGATGTCGTGTACGTCCTCGCCCACCTCCTCTATGGTGCCGGAGAATTCATGTCCCAGGGTCAAGGGAACTTGTTCCTTGGTGATTGGATGAGGTGTGGTTGGCATGATATTAGCGCCTCCGAGGTACTCATGTAAATCTGAAGCCCCCCGTCAATGCGGTTTCGATCAGTTGGACAGGCGTTGCAAAATACCGGTCCCACATATACCACAGAATGCGGGTTTCACCTATTCGCAGGATCATTAGGGAGCTCGATGTCACCACATCTTGGGATTGCCCACCTTGACCTGACCTTTGCCACATTTCGGCACCTCGACCTCCTCCAGTCGAATGTCCGATTTTCCATGGAATCGTACAGCTTTCATCTTGGTAGATTTCACGCAAAAAGTGCCTTGAAGTCAGCTAGAAGTCACGGCAGCAAGCGAGGCAATTTTGGACAGTAAGGAGAAGAATGCAGATTCAATTCGATTAGTTATGTACAGCCTCCTATACGATACAAGGAAAAGCATCTCCTCAGGCTTTTGTGGTGCGCGGCGTTTCTCCCGCGTGTCAACCCCACAGCGGGGTATTTCTTTATCTTAGTGAATCGTTCGGGCCACTTTCCCCTCACCAGTTTTCGGGTCCGAGCGAAAACGGTCATGGCAGTTCGAGCCCGTTTACTGTTTTGGAGTCGATGCTCTTTTAAGCAAATTGATTTTACACCTACTCGATGGCGCAGGACAAGAGAACGCCCATTTCACCAGAATGTGAACACTTCCGAGTGTTTGAGGGTTCACGCTTGCCCAATTCGTATTCCCGCCGCCCAAATTCCGGGCCTCGAACGCGCAGGAAAGATGGCCCGCGTCAGGAAGGCAGATGACCTCATGCTTTCAGATCTTTACAGCACTACTAGGTTGGAGTAATGAGGTAACGATGCCCACATTATCCGCAATTCCCAATTTCTAAGACACGACCCTTTCTCCCACTTCAACCTCTTCCCTTCAATTCATTCTTTGCACAAGACAACACCAATCACAACCAATTCCTTTTCACAGTCAAAATGGGTTACCCAGACGCCTTTGAGGGCTACATGATCAAGGACCAAAGCCACTGGAGCGACTTTGAGAAGAAAGAAGTAAGAATCACGGGCGCCCGTACTACTCATTAAGATTAATCAATTCCACAGTTCAAGCCGAAGAAGTTTGAGGACCGTGACATTGACATCAAGATCGAATGCTGCGGCGTTTGTGGCTCCGATGTCCACACTGTTACTGGCGGATGGGGAGAGTGCCCTCTTCCAATCTGCGTTGGCCATGAAGTCATTGGCAAGGCCATTAAGGTCGGTGACAAGGTGAGCACCATCAAGGTGGGGGACCGCGTTGGTGTCGGCGCTCAGATCTGGGCGTGCTTGGAGTGCAAGCTTTGCAAGGCGGATCAAGAGAACTACTGCCCGCATGGAGTTGGTACGTAGATTCTTTCAACGCTCATCCTTCGGCCGCACTGCTAATTCACGTTCAGATACCTACGGTGCACCCTACGAGGATGGTACAATTTCACAAGGAGGCTATTCCAGCCATATCAGAGCACATGAATACTTTACCTTCAAGATTCCAGACAACATCGAGTCGAAGGACGCAGGGCCTATGATGTGTGCTGGTATTACCGTCTGGAGTCCTCTAGTTCGCGCAAAGGTCGGCCCAGGAAAGAAAGTAGCAATTCTTGGAGTGTGAGTGTCCAAATTGCGGCATTTCAGCAGCTACGTTGAGCATTGTCAGCTAATAACCTGCAGTGGTGGACTCGGCCATTTCGGTATCCTGTGGGCCAGTGCTCTCGGCGCTGAAGTCTACGCCCTCTCTCATAGCCCTAACAAAGAAGCTGATGCCAAGAAGATGGGTGCCAAAGAATTCATCCTCACAAGCAAGAAGGACTGGGCCAAGCCTTGGGCCTTCGAATTCGACTTCATCCTCAATACCGCCGACATGACCCACACCTTCAACATTCAAGAATACATGTCTACGCTCAATGTCAACGGCGAGTTCCACAATGTCGGTCTTCCAGACAAGCCATTACCCAAGATGATGGCTCAGGACTTTGCACCCAACGGAGCGAAGATGGGAGGAAGCCATATCGGTAACAGGCCCGAGATGCTGGCTATGCTCAAGCTTGCTAGTGAGAAGAATATCAAGCCATACATCGAGACATTGGATATCAGCGAGAAGGGATGCAAAGAGGCCGTGGAGCGTGTCAAGAAGAATGATGTGCGATACCGGTTCACGTTGGTCGGCTATGAGAAGGTGTTCGGGAAATAGAGCATCCACTCCGCGTTGCGGCGATGCTTACGATGAGCGTTTCGATAGCGACATTGAGCAATAGATAGGGCAGGTAGGAAGATGGTGCACTTGCTAGCTTAGCCTTCATTAAGTTGCTTCTTAGCCTTGAAATTACCGACACTATGTGAAGAATTTCGCATGCTATAGTACGATTAGCAGCTTACACGCTCATAATTTGTGTGAAGTTGAGAACGTGTCCGATTAGAGATAGTCTTGACGCCGTTTTAGGCGGTCTTCTCGTATCTTATTTTTAGCATCTGAAATATAGGATCGACCTAAAACTACTAGTCGGTAATTTTCAAATTCTTTGGAGTGTTAATTCGCCACGTCTCACAGAACCTAAAATAACTTGCCACTCGACAGATTTCCCCTTTGACACCTTCCATGTCGTCCGTATGAAAGAGATACTGGATGAAGGCTTTGTGACCGCGTAACCGAGCCCGATCTGCCAAAAAGACAGAATTCTGCTCTTCCCTCCACACCACTGACAGCTGTCGCCTGAAACCCACATTAGAAAGCATAATAACGCTTTGTTGGCGCTGTATCGTCGCCGCTATCGATAAATCTGTATCAGGAGAAACAGCTAGTTGAGGATAGCTTATCCTTCTAGCCGCGCTTCCTGACAATACCTAGCGCCCTCCTACCTCGACTTCATGTCTAAGCTTTCACTACCAACTCTGATCCAAAATGTCTGAGATGAGGAACCTTTTCACCTATGAACCGTTGAACGACAGCCTACAAGAGATACGATTACTGTCAATTCGAACCGAAATTGAGTCAACAGATGTTGAGTACCGCCTTGAGCACACTTCTTTGGTTGACGGCTCAACCTATGAGGCTCTTTCATATACTTGGGGTGATATAAGTGACACTTCGCTGATTATACTCAATGGTCAACCATTTTCGATCACTCAAAATCTGGCCAAGGCTCTTCAACATCTGCGTAAAGAGACCGAAGATGTCAAACTTTGGGTTGACGCGATCTGCATCAATCAGAAAGACATTGAAGAGCGAAATAAGTAAGTGCCGCGAATAAAGGACATATATGAAAATGCGAAAAAGGGTTATAGTCTGGTTAGGCGAAGAACTAGACGATAGTGGCTATGCGATGAGTTTGATGAGTAACGTTGACGAACGTTGGGCAAAAAGAAGCATGCAGTATGGGGACCAAGGTGGTCCAATAGAACCAGATCTCGATGATAGAGCTCGAAGGGCACTGGATGCACTCTTAAGTCGCCCTTGGTGGCGTCGAGTCTGATTCATCCAGGAAATAACGTGTTCTAAAGACAAGTCCCTGAAGTGCAACAAATATGAGACAAAGTTCATAAAAGCTGTGGCGGTTGCGAATCTCAGAACGCAGCAAATAATACGACGAGCCTCAACATGTTTCAGCAACCCCGATATTACCATCTTCCACAGAGTCATAGCCCTAGACGGAATCAGACTGACTCGTAAATATCAAAGTCATAACCCAGATTTCCTCTCACTCTGTGAAGAATCACGGAATTGCGAAGCATCCGACCCGAGGGATAAAGTCTTCGCTTTGTCAGGATTCGCGACTGCTGCTCAAAAAAGGGCATTGAACCCGGACTACTCCAAACGACTTGATGAGGCTTATGTAAGATTCACTGTTGCCTTTATTGAAGCGGAAAATAATTTAAACATACTAGTACTCGGACACTGTCAGGCGCTTCTGGCGACTCCTCGGTCTTATTTGAAGTTTAAATTACTTCATCGTCATTTGATCCCCAGGCGTTGTCTGCCTTCTTGGACTCCTGACTGGACGATGAATCTGGAAGCTACACCCTTTATGAAGAACGTTTTACCAAAGGACAATTCTTCGGAAAAGCTTTACAAAGCCAGTGGCAATTATGTCCCTTCAATTCAGCTGGCTGAAGATCTAGCCGTATTGTTTGTGCGGGGCTGCATGTTTGATAGAGTGTTAGAGCTCGGTGAAGGATTTGACTTCGAACTTAGTCCACAAAAATTGCCGCTCTGGCGTTCGTTAGCTTTAGCAAAGCTTCAAAACGGGTATCAAACACCTGAAACAATACACGAAGCCTTTTTGCGCACGCTCGTTGCAGATATTGGATTGGCAGATAGACGACCTGTGCGTGGGTTTCCCGCACGTTGGCCTGTTCAAATTGGAAAAGATACAGAGGAAGCCTTTGTATCTAATAGCCTTTTAAAGCAAGCGCTTCATTCTCGAAGATTCTTCATCTCTGAACTAGGTTTCATGGGCTTGGCTCGTTATGATGTGAAGGAGGGGGACAATATCTGCATACTGCATGGTGGCGGAGTGCCATTCATTTTGCGACCAGATGGAGAATACCACCTTTTCAGGGGCGAGTGCTTTGTTCATGGATTGATGGATGGGGAGGCTATGAGATACCCGAAAGTGTGGCAAGATTTTGGACTGAAATAACAAATTTCGCTTTACGATAGATGAAAATGCTTATTCACTTGATATTGAGCTGGTGTGGCTGGAATGTGAAGACAAAAATTCTACCGTGAAAAGTTGTTTTGAGCACAACTTTCGTCACTGTCAAATTTGAAGCCTTTGTGCTACGTTGTGAAATGGTCGATTTTAAGAGCTACCATAGATGCTGAAGTACATTTCATATTGATCATCAGTCAAAGGTCAGGAGAATCCGTTGTATGAAAGATGTGTCGCGAAAGTTGATTTTGATTCTGCTAAATGTACACCAGCTAGAAGGCCTGTCTACCCAGCCGTCGTTTTAAGTAGGATCTACGATACCGGCGTTCATGTGCCTCGATAACTTAAAACATTCGTCTCTGTCTACTGAAGTAGACTAGACTCTTTGGGCCACCAGGCCCGTCAGTCAGCCTCCTGAGTTTCACATATGACACTCGGTATGTGTTCAGGAGCTGATCTAGAATTTTTGGATTAGCGATTCATCTTTACCAATCCATGATTTCGATTTTTGGTGGCTCTGCAACTCGTGCAAAAGCTCCACTTTGGTGACTCGGTCGGTGCTAGGGACCTTATGCTCTAGTGTAATTTGTTAAGTGAATAGGACTTATAGAAGAAGCATTTACCTAAGTGACAATGATCCGTTTGTCGTTTACTCTGTCTCGACTGATGCCGACATGGAAGCCAAGGAAGTCTTTTTTAGTAGTACTATTGGGAGGTGGACCTTCTCGAAGGCTCCGTAACCCCGTAGTATTATAAATGTCGACCGCGTTATTGTTATCGAAGAGTGGCTCTCCTGTACACATTTCTTTTTCTCTACATTTTTCGATACAATATTTCACCCTTTTGCTCGACTGGGTAAGCATAGGGTCTCCAGCGGAATTAGTACTAGGGTTACATCTACTTCTCATAGCATCCCGAAGCCCACTTCAGATCCTTGAGAGGCATTCTTCACGCATCTTGCACTGCCTCTGATGCTATCCTCCGCGTACTGAGCTCCCTGTTTGTAATTATTGCCTATGGCTCTACCTAGAAGCTCCGCCATTGATAATTCTTTTCGGCCCATGATCGTATATTATTGAGTGTAGAATCGGGAACGAATATGATGGAAGGTGCAGGCTCGATAAGTGGGCCGAGTAGGTGAGGTTCTCGCGGACGCTGGGAGGAAGGGTCAAATGAGGCAAGGGTGACGATGCTGGAGTAGGCTTAGTCGGAGGTGCGTTGGTGATGGAGACCGGTTACGATTTAGTGGGAGCCAGAATATGACACGCACTGTTTCTATCTTTGCACCTTCATTTTTGGGGCAGCAACGGTAGCATCTGTCAGATCTCGTTGGGCTTTTCCGATTCAAATTTGTTCAAATCCTGCCCTAGTTCAGCAAATCCGCATCTGAAGCGTCCGAGTCGATATCAAAGTCCGCCCGTTCGTCGTCGTTTTCATCCACTGAGCAGTCACCTGCCTCAGCGTACGCATCATAGAACACAAAGACGCCTCCCGTAGTGATGGAAGATCGATACTGAAAACGGGACGAAGGTAAAGGAGAGAGGACTACGAGGTGAGAGAGGAAGCTCAGAGTCGAAGAGAGAGGCAGAGGGTAAAGAAGGACAGGGAGTGGAAAAGGTCAGTAGGCCTTCAACAGACCAGGTGTCATCGCGGATTATCACACCGCCTTGCTCCATAGGAGCCTGGTCGAGGTCCGGTAAGCATAGAAACATTGACCAAATTACAAGATGAGCAGGATACGGAGACACATTCATACTGATGGGGAGGGAGCATCCAAGAGTTGTAACAGCAGCCGAAAACTAAAGGAAGGGCAGCACGAAGCGGAGGGCGGCAAGGGATGGGTAGCCGGATACGGCATGCTTTACCGGATGAAGTCATTCACCTGCACACAGACTACCATCACCCGGGCTTTGTACACTAAATGACCAGGTCAACAACTCTTAATCCTGTCCCTCGATTGAGGGTCCCGGCCTGACAGGAGCCCCATCCTGGCTCCCGTCATCGATGCTCACGGCCTCACTCCCTCCACCTTCCAACTCGACTGACGCATTCGCATTTACCAGAGCATGCAGCTGGAAAATATCCACCCCAAGCCGCTAGCGCAGCTCATTCCTCCGACGGGCAGATTCCCTCATGTCAGCACGCCGCTCTATGACCTCCTCTTCAATCAGCTTATGAAGCTCGCTCCTCTTGTCCCGGAGGAGCTTCTTGGCCAAATTTTGGCATGCCGCTGCTTGTGCCGCTGCGGCTTTCTGAGCGGTCCCAGCTTGCGGGGCTTTCACAGCCTCAGCGCTAAAACGCGCCTGCTTGATTGAATAGAGGCGGATGGCTTCGTCCAAGGCGCGTTTACTATCTTCCGAGGAGCTGACCGAACGGTTTGGCTGGCTGGACGAAGCCTCAGAAGAGTTCCGTTCAATGTCACAATGCTCGAGCCTAGAGGTTTTGACGCTTTGCTCAGCTTAGCTCCATCGCTACTCCCAGATTCTAAGACTCGTGACTTACCTGGTCTGAGAGGTTGCCAGCGCTTTGGTGGCTGATTTGGTATGATTTTAGGCTTAGGCGTTTCGCTTTTTGCGGTTCTTAATGCTGCTGATGGATTCAAGTGGAAAGTGTCGCTGCTTCTTTGCAAGGATCTCGCTGGCGATTCGGGCTTTCGTCCTCTGCCTTTGGGGCTTTTGCCTGCTTCTATCATGCCTATTTCGCGGTTCAGGTGGCTGCCTTGCGTGAACATTATTATAATTTGCGCGTAGTGCTTATCATCGGCGGTATCACTCTCGGCCAGTGAAGAGCCAGTCTTGTGTCTTTCGTTGCTTTCTCCTGGTGACTTCGTTGGCGCTGCGATCTCGAGCTCGTCACTAATAGCATCATGTTCCGCTCCTTGCCACTCTGGTTCGGGTCCTGGGCTGCGTTCGTTTCTCCGCCTAGCTGTCTCTTCAGGCGACAGATCTTCGTCTGAAGAGTCGCTGTCTTCGGAGAGACTCCCGTATAAAGCAGTGGTGCTATCATCAGAGAAGCTGTCATCATCGTCATCATCAGACCAGTTGTCATCCATCTCGATCGTCACGACGGATAGGGCAAGTGGTGAGGGCTCATATGGAAGCCAGCTGCATCGTCTGTACCAGTCGTTCCGCTGGGGGTAGAAAGATCGAGGAGTTCGGTTTTCTTTCATTGTGATGAGGTCTTTGATGGTGTGGAAAATGAAGTTTGAAGAAGGAATTATAACAGAGAGAAGGGAGCTTCACAAACACGGCAGCTTTGTTGTGCTATGTAGCACATGAGTTTGCCTCCAAGCCCAGACTTTGTCACATGCCTCTGGGTGTTGATGTAGGACGATCTCACCAGGTCGTACCAGATCCGAGGGGCCACCGAAGCATGAGCATGCGGTCCACGATGACACTTGCTAAGCATTGGTGAGTATTTCTATATTTACATCCTCATCACATAACGATCAATCTACTTTCAGTCTAATCCAAAGGCAACTGAATCGGACGCTGTCTGGACCGTTGTGTTTTTGGAGAAGCATGTAATGAGCTTATATACCCCACCGTTTGAGAAGATATGCGGCAGTTTCTTACAAACCATTCTTCCGCTACGGAAAGTGCATATTTGATAAAGCAAACGGAAGTATCCGGTGCGACGAAAAGATACCTTAGCTTATGAGAGTCCTCCTCCTAGACAAACAACAGAATCTCAATTGTGAGTCTTCGACAACAAACTTGATGCCGATGGCCGCAGGCAAACGAGGCCTTTCGCAAGCCAACAGAAATGGGTCGGGACTTTCTAGACACCTTAATCATGCTATAAATCCACGGTGAAGTCAATGGTCGTTGTCTTGCCATATGAGGCTTCAAGTACGAAATCGATTTTTTCCTATGGCATTTGCGGCTCCCATGAAGTTTTCAGAATCCTATCCGAATCCGTAAGTCTTCTCCTCCTGCGACAAGACGGATATTCAGTGCATACTGCGGGTGAACCCATTCACCACGTGGAGAAGTTGCATACAAGCGCCGTCCTTGTATCACGTTTTGCTAGACCCGACACTGAGACGCGTGCTGGAGGCGAAGCTGCTGGTAGCGCACCTCGCACCTGCATTCATGGGGTTTCCCTATATTCTTATAAGGTGAATTCATGTGTTTGGTGTTTAATCTGCTTTCTTTTTTGCAAATTTTGCAGACGGTCGCGGTTGTAATCTCGGCCAGGATGAGTTTATCAAAGTCGACAGCTAGTCTATATCTTTCCTCCCTACATGTCCTCTTTCAAACAACCACATGCACCCCCATTGCTGCTTCCCCAGCTTTCTCAATGCTACCACCTTCTCAGCCCGCATCCCTCGCCATACTATCAAGTGACCCTATCCTGCTCTATAACGAAACAACCTTCGCGTCAACTATCAACGTCTCGAGAACAATAAACACCACCAGCGACCCCAATAAATGGCCCATCGCGCCCTGGGGTATAATCGTGTACGCTTCTCCGGCCCCAAATCTCCTCTCATCCGGGACATGTTTCCGGACTCCCTTACTCCCGATGAACTCCCAAGAGAGTAAATACTTACTAGAGAACCACAAAAGCCCCCACACAGCCCCCATCTCCACCCTAATGTTCCTCGAATACGACCGCCCCGGCACACTCAACGACGACACCATTCTCTCCGGACTAATCCAGCGCCAATTGAATGCCTACCAAAACCAGCCAGCCAGCAGCCTCCCAAACAGCTTCACATTATCAATGGCAGGTGTGAGATTTAGCATGCTTCTTTAGGCGCCGGGGCCCGATTAGCAGTGGATGAGTATGCCGCTGGCGATTGGGGCGTTGAAGGTTTTTAGAATGTGTGTGCATCGGTGGGGGAGTACGGAGACGAGGTTTGTTGCTAGTTCTGGGACGTGGATTGTGGGGAGGTGGAGGGTTGAGTTTTTTTGATTTGAGGAAGGGTTAGAGGGGAGATGTGTTGTGGAATAGGGATATGAAATGGTGGCATTAATTTAAAAGCAATGGTCTATCCCAACAACGCCTGTCAATGCCTGTTGAAAACATTCTTTCAGCAGCTTTCCAATTCGTTACCTTTTAAGCAACTAGCCCATCCACAGCAAAAATCTGCCCTTTCACACATGGCGTTCCAGGAGCTACGCTACCCATGTTCACCAAGTCTCCTAGCCACAGTGTCAGCTCCGCTTCAATATCTTGAGGCCCGCTACAAGCCTATCGGGGAGGAGACATACCTTCATCACAAAAGAAAAACGTCTACCCACTCTTCCCACAGCTCAACGCACCATCCGGGGTACATTTCCCATCATTCGCTCTTTCGATCCTCCCATCAATGCAGACAGTGCCATTGGCTACTGAGCCCATGAAATAGTATGTCGCCGAATTACCAGGTCCAGGAACGCAAAGCGAGAATGACGTGGGACTATCGCAGTAGACGCCGTTCGGTGTGCAGTGTTTAGGAGGCGGGGTCGGTAGGCCGGTGCCATTGAAGATGGGCGGTGGGATTCCTGTTGCGTTTGGGCGATGATAGGATGATCCATTGCTTAGAGGGCCAAAGGTGGCGAAGGTTCTTTGGGTTTGGAGAGTGGTACGGTAGTGGAGTGTGATTGAGAGGAGGGTATAATTTGCTGTATGCAAGCTACCTGTTCCTGAGGCTGTTCCTGTTCCATGGCCTGTTGAGTATGCTGTTGGATGGGGATGGGCTGGAGCTGTGATGTTGGCTGTGGATAGGGGGATGGGTTTGATGGTGAGGGTGGATGTTAGGGTTTGAGGTGCTGCTGCTCCTTTGGAGAGGAAGAAGCACAATGCGGGAAGTGCTAGAATGGCCTTCATGTTGTGAGTAGGAGATGGGAGAAGGCGCCACTTCCTATCGTGAATAGAATGAAATGGGAAATTGAAAGAAGGGGAGATAGAAAAGAGTTCAAGAGAAATGCAAGGACTGTTTTGACTGCGTAGGCTGGAATGTGCTTTTGACGCGACCTCCATAACATGGAATTGACGCGTCAAGAGTCCCACAGCATCAGATTCAACAGTATGAGGTTAGTGACTATGAGGGCCGTCTTATTTTTCGCGTACGTCTTTTTCGCGGGGTGGCTCTCATTCTGTGGTAAGCGAATTTAGTAAGAATAGACTTACGGCCGGAAGGACAGAAATTATCAAGAGGGAAGGGATGATACTGTGAAGCGACGGCAGAGAAGACAGAGAGTCTTTGTCTGAGAAGACTAATAACTGCCAGTGCGATTTGGAGCATTGAAAAGGGCTCCACGGTGCTAGATATCCTCCCAAGTTGTTACTCAGATGCAGTAGCATGATCAAGAGACTCGCGACTCTCAGATCGCCCACTAATGTCGTCAGCTAACTCTCAGTGCGAACATCTTCAAGAAGTCCCCTAGCATCTCTCCATCTTCCAGCATAAGATCCTTGATCTCCCCATCTCTGATCAACACTTCCATCTCAGTCCCAATATAATGGGCCAACATCGTACGGATGTCGTCAGTTCCATCCACTGTCTCGGCTGTGTTCGCATAGACATACTTCAACAAGGCCGTAATGTCTCCAACGCGTTCGGGATATAGAGTGAAGATCGACAGCGTGTGCTGCAATTTGTCGAGGGCCAGCTTCTTGAGAGACTGGATATCGTACTTCTCTGCGAAGATGTACATGCGAGCATGGCCGAGGAATACCTCTGTATAGTCTTCCAGTGGGCTCTTGTTGCCGCGGGGAGCAGGAAGCAAGAAAGTGGAAAAGGTCACCCAGCTAGAATCGTATTGACTGATGAAGGATTCTCTCAAACCTCCCTTCGAAGAGGCTGAATGCTTTTTCTTCTTCCTGTCCTTCTTAGTACCGAATGAACCCCAACCATCGTCTAGGTCTTCGACTACTACTACAGTTTCTTTCGACGTCTCGGATTTTGACGCTTGCGCGCTGGTCTCGTCTCCAGCTTCTACCAGGATATACTCAGCCGCCGGATAGTCCTTGCTGTATGCCCACCGAATGAAGCGGACAAAGGTCCCTTCATCTACGTCTTCGAGGAGTGCAAAGCCCTGCTGCGCTTCTGACATTTGCCCGTTGATCATCCGGTCGAGAGGCTCTGAGCAGTTGCTGATCAAGGCGGCATGGACGTGCAATGGCTTGCCTTGGACGATGAAGGTGAAGGATTTTGAGGCGAAGATACTGCGTAGCTTGTCAGACAATAAGTTTGGGGGGGTAACAGATGTCTTTGTGTACCTGCTATCTGAGATAGGCATGCTGGCAATGAGACCGAGGACCCCTGGGCAGAGACGCTTGAGTGGAGAGACTTTGTAGAAACCGTAGATTCTGCTACTTCAGATGTCTGTATCCTCTTCTCATAAAAAGGCGAGTAAAACTGGCCGAGGTGGTTGGAGCAGCTCAGCTCCGCCCTCATAGGACGAGGGCTGTCCACTGTGGCTTTGCTAGCTAGCGTTCCAGCACTCCATGTCGAGAGCCTTGCTCTTGAACGCCTGGCAGACACAGCTCAGCTCCGTGTTAGGTGTCCGTCCGGTCGTTGCAATAAGTCATGCTTGATTTGGACGTTGTTTCAGAAAAGAAGGTGAAGGATTGTTGATCATTTTGCCGCATCCAGAACTAGAAATTCCCACCAATGACCTCACCTTTACCATGCGATACTCAAGGTACGACAACAGCCTGATATTGTTATCGCTGGTACCTGTACTTTCTACAGCCGCAGACGTCCTAATCTAAGAGCCAGAAGCATGGGCTGCTTCATCCAGAGAGCTCTGGAGTCGAACGGATGACGATCCAGGCTGAACACTTCACAGCTCGCACAAGCCCGGCACGAAACTGGCTCCACTACTGTCTCACGCGCGAGTTTTGACTCGGTCTACCAACGGCTTCCCGCTGTTAAGATACCTCTTCCCTCACACTCGTCAACGAGCACGAGCACGCCTCTCGGCTTTCAGGCACAACACTCTCCCTTACTACAGGCAACGAGCACAGTCACGTATCTACCGCTTCATAGTCGGGCGTCAGGCAAAACGCAATCAACGGAGGGCAGCAGGTAAAACCATACTTCAACGGCTCGGGGGGCGAAGACGCATGTTTGCTACGTTCAGGCAGGGGAATGCAGGTTCTTCCGTGAACTCTGCCATCATGGATGGCAATAGCGGATACGGATCGTTACCTGAGAGGGGTGCTAGGCGGAAGAAGCTTGCAGGATATCTAAAGGCTGCTAATGAGCTTCGACAATCTTACCAGCAGGCCCACGGGATGGGAGGGCAGAGGGACGCCGCTGATGACGACGCATCAACCATACCTGGGGCATTCCCAGATGTGGCCGTGGTTCGAAGTGGTGATGAAGAGATGTTACTATTCCCCAGCTACGCAAGACGCCACTATTCTCGGAAGCCTCGATATGATATCCCAGGAGCCTCACAGGATATACGGAGCGAGAAGGGTTCCGGAGATGCGGAGTATTGGAGGAAGGAATGGGAGAAATACGAGGACGATAATTCGGTAGTGGACGTGGATATCAGAGGCTGGATCTATTCTCCTCATAAAGGGCAAATGACACGGAAAAACAGGCTGTTGGTTGGTATCGCCCGGCAGCTGAGTGGCATACCTGCTCCTTCTAGTGGCCGAGCGTCCAGTCCTCATTCTCAACATCACGTTAGGGTCGAGGCCCGTAACGCACGACATGAAGAGGAACAGGCGGAGAAAGAGGCAGAAGCAATCGCGAGAAGAGGCCAAGGCGAAGCAGACATTGCATGGCGAGGCGGCTACAGTGAATCCCCCAGTCGTGATGCAGACCAGTCCAGTCTCTACAGCTCGCCTGGTAATAGCCGAGCATCGTCTCCCGATAGACGAGAATCATATGGCACGCATTTATCCCGCCCAGTCTCCAACAGCTCTCCCCGCGCCGAGAATGATCATGGGATCAGGCCCCTTTCCAAACGAACTTCCTGGACTCAGCCATCAGACATGACTTCGGCTGAGCTCTCCGTTGCCAATTCCCATCTCATGGTCAGGCTGAGGCCATTCTTAACGACGCCTCTTGTCAACACCACGCTCACTGTTTTTTTCTACAATGAACAAGCATCAAGGTCTCGTACGATCACTACCAACGAAGCTGGCCATTTCAGTCTTCGAGCTGCCCTAGACTTTGTTCCAACGCATGTGCGAGTACTTGCTTCTGACAAGTTATCAGCTACAGAAGAAGTGCGAATTACAGAGCCTAATGGATTCAGCGTGATAAGTGATATTGACGACACCATCAAGCATTCTGGAATCGGTAATGGCGCAAGAGACATCTTCCGTAATGCGTTCATTCGCGATGTTGCAGATCTTACCATCGACGGCGTCAAGGAATGGTATACAAGGATGGCTGATTTGGGGGTAACCTTCCACTACGTGTCTAACTCGCCATGGCAACTGTACCCTGTGCTCGCCAGCTTCTTTGCTGTAGCTGGGCTGCCAAAAGGTTCCTTTCATCTGAAGCAGTATACTGGCATGCTCCAGGGTATCTTTGAGCCGGTTGCGGAGCGTAAGAAAGGCACTCTTGACAAGATTTTGTCAGACTTCCCCGAAAGACGTTTCATCCTAGCAGGAGACAGTGGAGAGGCAGATCTTGAGCTGTATACAGATATTGTGTTGGCGAATCCGGGTAGGATTCTCGGTGTCTTCATACGAGATGTTACCACAACCAAGCCTCCTGGCTTTTTCGATTCCGCAGTAAGACCTCGCGGCTCACGATCGCCGTTGCGAGGTCGAAGCAGGGACAATACGAGCGTCTCACCCCAGAGACGGTCATTCAAGGTGGAGGAGAAGCCGCCCGCACTCCCATCAAGGCAGCCCAGCCGTACCGCCAGCACATTAACCCAGGCAGAGAATGGGCCAACCATGGGGAGATTAATAGATTTTGATGAGGAGCCGTCGCCTGGCGTTCACCGCTCACTGACTGACCCTGAATTGCTTGAAACAGAAAGGAAAATGTCTACAACTTCGATCAAGTCAAATCCACCGTCAAGACCTTCAAAGCCATTGGCCCTACGGTCACTCTCCGGCGAACAGCTCTCATCTTCTCCGCCCCTGAACAGAAAACCGGCTCCACCACTTCCTCCAAAACCACGCCAATATTCTAACTCTCAAGAACAGCCCAATCTACCTACCGAACCATCACCGCTTTCCCAGACCCAGAACGCCTCGCCGCCAGGCAGCAGAGCCACCTCTCTTGAACGGCAGTCCTATCGTGCTGCCGTTCGCAACAAGATCGCCTCAGCCTACAATGCTCTTCCGTCTTTGTCCAATAGCTCCCCTACATCTTCCCAGCAGCAATCTCCCACTTCCGACCCTTCAAAGCCCACCTCACGCCAACCTCCACCCATCCCTCCCCGGAGAAATATCTCCTCATACCCTGCAGCTGCAGCCCAGTATGCTAGCAATCGCATCAGCAATGGCTGGAATGGCTATAATAATGACGGCAGTGGCGGCCCGGAGGATGGAAGTGGCAATGATCCTGTGCTTAGTAAGAAAGAGGAGCTGTGGTTGAGACGGTGGCAGAGGGCTAAGGAAATATTCGATGAAAAGGGTGTTGTGCTGCGGACTTGGCGGGTTGGGGATGATGTTGCTGATGAGGCGGTGAGATTGGTTGAGAGGGCTAAGAAGGAGCAGAGTAAGCGGTGAGGTTGATGGTGGAATTGGCATATGAGTGTATGAAAAGCAAAGCGAATGGCGTTTAATCAGCAAAGCTTTTGGAGGTTCAACAACCGCTTAGATACAATGGTTAATGTATAACCTGCATACCACTCTCTCTCACTGTTCTCTTGAAGACCTTGATGATTGAATGCGGACGATCTTCGATATGTTGATAAGCCCCCGTTTCCCTCCCCAGACGAGCGGTCTCGCCTTGTGCCAGTGCTTGCATCGGCTACGTGTTCGGACTCCAACTTTAGCCAACGCCCGGAACTTGGAGGAATACTGCTCGAGCTTTGACACGACTCCACATCATGCATGCTACAATGGAACCAAATTCATCCGGTGACAAAGGCTTTCTCGGAAGCAGTGCACCTTCGTTCTGTGGTTTGACGACCTGTCTCTTGCCTAACACTTTCATACAGATTTCGTTCTTCTCCTCAACAGATCTCTCCACGGCTGCGTTTAGCTGGACTGCCCTCACAAGGCAGGGCAGGGTGTCAATTGGTAATCCAGTATTTAAAAAGCCATCAGAGTTTCAATCCTCTAGGTGCATAGCGATCGGCCCCCTCATTCAGGCCATGCCCCTGGCAAAGCACTGACCGGCTCTTCCATCGAGTCGTCTTCGTCTGTGTCGTCATCGTCGTGCTCTGCAGCGATTCGCAAGGCTGGGCGTCTCTCTTGAACCGGAACTCCTTGGTGGTCCTGGATGTTGTGGAATAAGGTCTCGAGCGCCCGAATGACTGCAATGTGGTCCTCAGTAGAATGAACGAAGATGCATCGGCCATTGACCCAGAGACGAAAGTGCCATTCGTCCCACACGAGCTTTTGCTGGGCCCTCTCTCACAAAAGATCATGTGCTGTGTTTCCATCAACGTTTCGGGCGTCGAGGTCAAGGCCAGAAACATCAGCTTGAGATAGGGATTGGGAAATGCTCAAATCTTCGGCGTTACTGGCTGCTATGTGCAGAATTGTTTCGCCTTGATTTGTCCTGGCGTCAAGCTTAGCTCCATACTGGACCAGCAATTTGAAAGCCCAAACTGTCCTAGACTCGACCGCATTGTGCAACGCAGTATATCCTGTGGAATCCTCAGCCACCTCGGTGTCGGCGCCACGCTCCAAAAGTAGCCTCATTCGAGTTGCCTGGTAGTCCTGGTAGTAAAAATCCCTGAAGCAGCACATGAGGGCCATAATACCGGAAGGACCAGGGAAACCAAAGTTAAAGCCGTAGAGGATCAGAAGTTCATTGATTGCCATTGTTTCTGCTACGCCAGGGGTCCCAAGGTATCCCCGGATGTAATTTTGATATGTCTTCGAGGCTTTGATGACCACGAGATCTTCACCAGTATATGAGAAATCGGAACCGGTCAAACGATAGGGGCCGACGCCGGAATCGATTAAAAGCCTGATGCACTGATAGTCTCCAAGCCACCACCGCCATCCAGAATAGATGCTGTGGACGACTGCTAGTATCAGCTCCACTTTCCCTGAACATCCTGACATGCTGCCACTGCCCAAACCGGCAGGCGTAGCTGAGAGCTGTATAACCATCCACATCCACATTGTCGAGCACTCCAGGGCCGGCTTGTATGTTGGTATCTAAATCTTTAGGGCTGATGCCCCAGATAATCTTGTGAAGTTCATAGAAGCATTGCTGGTCACAGTAATTGTCTACAGCGCCAGCTGGAAAAGTGTGCAGGAGCACAACCTAATCTTGGTCCTGCCGGCCACAATAAGAGTTTGCCTTGCGAGAAAAATATGGCCGTATAGGAGAGCGATTTTATTTCAGCAAGACACTCGATACAATATTTCCCTTGGCTTGCTCTCCAGTATTGTCGGTATGGTTTGGATCTAGTCCCATCTCTAGAAGTAATCGTAGAATGGCAGAGTTGGTGGCTACAACGAGACAAGCTATCTGTACACGTTGTAGTCAGTACAGGCCTCAACTTTGACAGCTTGTAGGATGACTGGCATACATGCAGCAGTGAGTGACCATATCGGTTTATGATATAAGGCGAGATAGTCCCGTGGCTAAGAGCGTTTGCAAATCTTCCAGCCTACCGCAAGTAACGACTTTGATTAATGGGTCTTTACGAAAGTCCGCAACCCGATAGATCTTGAGAAGGAGCTCCGGGCCACATAGCGGCGTTGAAGTGAACCAGGCAGAGATCATGCGCTGTGAGAGCCAGATTGGGAGGAGGTAGTTAATTCTGATCGCTAGCCCAGCACCCTGCTTGCAAGAGCGGAGATTGCAACGTGTCCTCCCGAATTGGACGCCTCTGAACATGAATATCCCACGGCCGAAGACCAATGCTGTTTTCTCAGGCAGCTGCATTCGTCCGATTTTGTGGCAATTGCAGCGGCATACTCGTGAGCAGGTCTCGACCGGCCTAAAAGCTTGCATTCGAAGCTCACTCCTTGCCATCATTCGAGGCCCCGTCTCTGCATTGCTGATTGTTGTTACCGCAGTTGGGCCTGATGGATGCGCGACTACGTTGGATGTTGAGCTGAGGCTCATTTGGCGAAAGCCGCCCAATACTCGAGCCAACTCCACTTGAGTCTTAGATGACTCTTCAATCTAATTGCACAAAAACGCAAAGGCGGCCTCAGACCGTGCTAGTTGATCCGTCATTCTGTCGTTAAACTGCTGCTGCCGGCCCCAAGACTCTTTCGTAAATCCGGAGACCTGCTGTAAATCCACGCTGCCAGAGCAAATGACAGTCAAAACCAACATACTGGAGATTCGTACGGGATGTCAAACTTACGAGTTCTGAATACCAATATGTGCTATCAGATCATTTCGAATATCATCCAACTGACTCAGCAACTTTTCAGCCTCGCCTCTTCCTCAGCCACTACCAGCGGTCGACTTTGCTGCTCGTACCCGCTTACGTTAGTGAATACTCGACCAGGACTTCCATTTCAACGAATTTGTTCTTGGCCATGTCGAGGACTTTCCGCATCCCAGGGGAGAGGTCTTCAGGCTCCGTTGAGGTCTTCTATATGGCTTCTAGGACTGATTCGATGCCTGAGACGCGCGATAAGAGGTCCTCTGAGTTTTCCGGTGCGTCCATTGCGGTCCTGAGAAGACCTAAGCCTTTGGAGACTCTGCGAGCAGTTCCTAGGATTGCTATGACGCTGGCGGCAACAGAGAGCGGATCTCCCATGTTTAACGAATCCACCTCTTAGCGAGCTGCTTGCAAATGAATGATAAAGGCTGGGTAAATCAAGATCCTGTAAAGTCTCTCGATACGCGTGAGTAATAATCAACTTTCCCCGGGCTTTGATGAGGAAGTTGCAATTTGTTCTGTCAGCCTGATGAGCTGTTCGGCCAGGCTAAGGCCATGCACGCTCCGCATCGTCCCAACCAATGAGATGTAGGCCGGCTTTTGGGTGCGAAGGCACCGAGCTTGCAAGCTGGCTAACCAAACACTAGTTGCGATGATTCAGGACTCAATACTACCACAATTACAGGTTCAAAGAGACGGCTTTAAGCATACTAAACACTCTACTCAACGCGTTCTTACCAAATAAAATCAACGTGTCCGGCTCGTATCCCATATCTGTGAATGCTAAAGATCATACCATCCCCCAAATTCGCCACATTTCCCAACAACCTACGACAAAGGCGGACAAACAGCAAAAGGGTAATTCCCATTAACTAACGCAACCGGACAACTAGTCCCTGCATAATACTCTGGCAACTTACTTATGCAAGTCATATCCACCAACCCACCCGCCTCAAAATTGATCGGCAGTCCGCCAAAATTGCCCGACTCAACACACTTAAAAGCCCCATCAAAAAGCAGCTCCATAGATGTCCATCCATTGCTGACTATAGTGGCCGAGATAGCCTTTTGAGATGTCTTGGAGTAGATAGGCTTGGCTGATAGCGATGATGCTGCCGTTCCAGAATTCTGTGTTCGTGGTTGACCAGGTGCAGATGCTGTTGATGTCGCAGGAGAGGGTGGCGTCGTTGTAAAGGTAGTTGCCTTGGTTGATGGCGGTTTCGAGGATGCATCCCACTGGGGTCTGCGTTGAGGCGGGGTCAATGTAGTTGTCGGGGACGTAGTTGACTGTACAGATGGGCTGGTTAAGCGTGATGGGTCAGTACCTTATGTTTTGGTTTTGCGGTGATTGCGTTGCGTTGTGAAATGAGAGTCTACTTACGCCAACGATCGCGTTCTTCAATTTCAAGTTCTGCCCAATAGCTGTAGAGACGATGAACATCTTCAGACCTAAGTCGAGGCCGTTGACTGTCGCGGGAAGTGAGTAAGGATTGGCTCCTGAAAATGTTCCATTCTGGACAAAGTTTATGAAAGACGGTACATCGCTCATGAGAAGCACCAGGCCGGCATTAATCATATTGCTCGCCTGGCTATCGAGTTGACTCGATTGACTGTCCAAGTCTGCCATCTGGACTAGCTGAGTGCTCAGCGTGCCGGTCGGTCAGATAGCTTTGGCGACACTGGGTGCTTACTGCAGACCTACGACTAGAGCTTCAGAGGCTGAGGTGGTTGCTTCATCGATCGCGAATTCTGCTGCGTCGACTTCGGGGGCTGCCAGGAAGGCGAGGCCGGCAGTCAGAGCGGTTAGGATGTCTCCGAGGACAAGTTTGGTGGACTGATTCGGGTCCACGAGTTGAACTACCGAAGAGATGATGAGTTGCGCCTGTGAGGAGGCGAATTGGAGCACGAGGTACCAATTCGTGAAGTTGTTAAGAGCTGAGCGAATTGTTAGCAACGGACTTTTGTATTTAAACATGTTTATGATAAGTACAGTAGATGTTCTTCATGATATAGAAAACTTCCGGGGCGATGTCGCGGCTCACTTGCAGTAGCGAATTCCAAGAGCATGTTTGGATATTGATCTGGCTGCAGCCGCCATTATTCCTGGCGAGTCGTAGAAAGCAAGTTGTCCACGGTTCAGTGGGCAGGCAGCAATTTGCATCATCTTGATTGGGACGACAGACTGGAGTCGTCTTATTTCAATTTGTGAGTAAATTTGTCAGGTCCAGGCCTTTGCCAACAAGACGGGCCGGTAGAAGCCTGCAAGTCTATGCAATTGACGCTTTGTCTACTCAAATGCTGGTTACCTGGATGTGGGAATGCAGTTATCTGTGTGACGATACCTATGGCGGCAGCAGAGATGAAGAGACGAGGACGCATGGTGTTGTAATGTAGTAAGGGATTGGGGTTCAAGGGACAAAAGCAAAGGACAAGAGGCTTTTCTTTGCTGACATCTAGATCCTTGATTTTATTTTGACATAAGAAATGACTGTGCCCGACGTTGAATAGCACACTGTCTGTATTTTCCACACACAAAAGCTCCTCATATATTTAGACACCACCTTGCCAGCTTAGAGTGTATACCCGGCGGCTTGCAAAGACCATGACTTTCAAGCACGGCTCGGACTGCTACCACCATGTTGTTGCGTATTTGAAACATTTTCGTGGCTTAGGAGCAGCGATATAATAGAAACAGCCTGTTCCTTGAGTAGAGACGGCCCTTCCGTTCCGTGTGGGGGCAGAAAAAGTGCTTTGGAAGCAGGTCGCAAATAGGAGAAAGCTGTGCAGCCTCTTGTTCCCTAGGTTCTAGGCACGATTTATTCTCTAAGAATAGGAAAAGCATTGAGAAGGTATAAAATTCGCTGTATAAATCGGGTAACGGCTCAAGCGGCAACAAGAGATAACAAGCAAGGCATTGAAGTCTGCTGCGTCTCAAGAGCTTGTCGTACGAAACTTACTATTTACCGCTTCTCTACCTACATAAGAAGATTGAACGGATGTAGCATCATACGAATCTTGAGCCTCGAGATCCAGCAAACCCTTCGACAGTCCTGGAACGGAACCATAGTCCAGGATCGATCGAATGTGGCTGACGTCCGGCCTTGTAAATGTCCGCGAAAGTAAATGAAATAAAATCGTTTCATTGGGACGAGGACTAGAATGGTGCGAATGCACCACTTGTGTGACTAGCGCCAAGGAGAAACGATTGACGTTAATCATCAGTTAGTTTCGATTCCATGCATGAATGAAAATCCTCTATAGATCAAGACGATTTTATGATGTGGACGGGACGGAATATATCCACGTTTTACCAAACGCACACAGCCACACCAGAGGGGACGGCGATTCTATTGCTTCCAGTCAAAGATTTAATTTGGGCTTGTCGAGGTACTTATCGTGTAAAATAGTATCGTAGCTACCATTGACATGGGGCTCGAGAAGCTGGAGTTCGAGGTTATGCTGTATCGGCTATCGTACCAACCATGAGGTATTATTGTTAAGCGGTCTTTGTGATCTAGAGATAATGATAGCTTGTGTGTCATCTGACGTCTTCGTGCTTGCAAGAGTTGATTCGTTCACTAGTCGAGTATGAGGCAGAGATTGGCCTACGGCTGCGAGACGTGGTACTATGGGCGAGGCAGCAGGGACACCGGTCTCAGTCGGTAGTGCTGTAGTCTGGACAGGCGCCATCCAAATCTGCCGGTTTCATCCATCTTGAGTAATGACATCTGGCTGACACAGAGAGCGAGTTAATGCAGAACTACCTGTCGCATAGAGTCAGCATCCGCAAATGATTGTCACTAGATCTTTGTCTGTTGATGGGAATGGAAAGCAGAACATGATATATAGCAGACATAGAATAGAATACGCGAAGACTTTAGAGATCATATATGTCCACAAGATATAAGTATACATGTCACTCTACCTCATCCTCATCATCCTCAGCATAGCTCATCTTCTTTGCCCTCGCACTCTGTCTCTTCGTAGCTGCCGTACCGTTTGCTATTCGCTTTTTGGGTATATCGGTTTCTTCTTCCTCTTCAAATTCAGACATAGGCTCATCAGCATCTTCAGATGTTGATGACGTCGGAACGTTCTTCGCGCTTTTCTTAGGTCCATTGACAGCCTTCTTCGTTGCTGCCTTTGGCGTAGGCTTCGTTGGAGCCTTAGCCTTCTTGCTTGCTGGTGTAGGTGTAGCAGCCACACTAGCTTCCTCCTTTATGCCGTTGGTTTGCACCTCCTCTTCAACCTTGACGCCTTCCTTTGCTGCCTCGGCAACGGCCTTCTTTTTCTGGGCCGGAGTCATCTTTGTCTCGTCTTTCGCTGCTTTGGGTTTGATGACCTTCTTCATAGGACGAAGCCAGTGTTCCATGCCAGGCGGCCAGTATACACGCCCTTCAGGTCCACCCATGCCAACTTCCTCATCTGTAATGGTCTCCTGAATGGAGCCTTCCTCACCCTCGATCGCCTCTTCAGCTGCTTGGAGATCCTCATCTTCATTTTTGACAGCCTTTTTCTTCCTGAGTGTCTTCTTCTTAGGCATTTTGATAGGCTTGTTGTCGTCTTTGCGAACATGAGGGATGATGTCGTTGAAAGTGTCGTAGCTTGGTAGTTTGAATATCCGCATGAGCTCAAACACAGCCTGTTCCTTGTCCTTTGCTTCGATCATGAGATCCATGTCTGGCGGACACGGTGGTAGAGTAGCCACCCGAGGATTGTGTTTCCTGCGCTGGCGTCCCGTAATGGCGGATGGTGTAGGCTCGGAGTAGTGCATCTTCGGCGTGATGTTCTTTCGTTTCCATGTGGCGAGAATTCGCGGATAAAGGTCCATTATATCTTTGGTGCCTTCACGAATTTTATCAGAATCGAAGATGATGTTGTTGTGGTGGAAGTCCAGGACCATTGGGATATTAAGCGCTTCGCAGAGAGGGAGAAGGTCGTGTACAGACCAGCTGACGTCGTCATTCTCGAGCACCAGCCGGTCTTTGACGCCTTGGGGTAGCTTTACGTAATTTTCGCGGAAGCGGTCGAGTGTTGCTGCTTTATCGCCAAAGACACCGCCAAGGTGCAGAATCATGACTGCGTCTCTGTTTTGTTGTGGTGGTAGCTTGAGGAGGCTTAGGAGCTCAGCGTGGTAGTCTAGATCCCGAAGGGCACTGTCAATCACTTGTTTGCGGGGCGATCCCAGTTGGGTGTACTATAACGAACGTTAGACTTGATTGAGTGATGTATCTGATGCAGGACTCACTTGGCCGGGATGAGTGGTCAGCCTGTGACCAAGCTCTGCTGCAACTCTGCCAGCCTCTGCCAACTCTTCTGAAACGAAGGGAGCCAGCTTGTAGCCATATTCTAGGTGGCTTGCAAAAGGGAACATCTCGCTGCTTAATCTCAAGAACTTGATGCCGTATCTGTCATTCCACCTGAGCATCTTGACAATATCTTTGGCATTTGCTTTTCCAAGGCTCTCGACAAACGCTTGACCACGAGCGATATTAGCAGGTTGCTCTTTGTCTGGTCTGTTTTTCGTTGCGTGAGGTGGCTCATTTGGATCCCTCAATGGGTGACGGTTTTCTAGGATGGAGGCGATACGGCAGGTCCGTGAGCTGAAGACAGGGGGATTCGAAAAGCGGAGGTATGTGCATAGGCAAGCCTACATTAATCAGTCGAGTTACCATGACATGGAATGCTTATTCCTACATATCCCAACCTGCCTTTCCATGGCAAGGGAAGATAGTCGCTATGGACAGGAGGTGGCCGAGATAGAGCAGCCTGCATCTCCTCCTCGTCCGCCTCTTCATCGCCTTCTGCCTCTGGATCTAAGAATTGTGGCTCTTTCATCGGCGCTTTTGTATCCTTCGCAGCAGCCGGGGTCTTGAGTTTCGGCTTGTCCTCGGTCCCCTTCCTCGAGGCAGCCACTGGCTTGCCTTTAGACTTGCCCTTCTTCGTCTCGACTGGCGGCTCGATATCAGAGATCTCAGACAGGGGCGAGTCGTTCTCTTCCTCTTTCACCTGCTTCTCCACGTCCATGCCAGCCCCTTCTAGATCCATACGCTCATCTCGCTCGGTTGCGTCTGGAGAAGCGCGCAAGGCCTCTGGGCCGTCAAGGACGTTCGCGTTCTTGTCAGGATTGGTGGAACCAGTGTCAGGTTTTGGCTGCGACGCTCTTCGCCGGCTTGCTCTTCGCTTTGGGGCTGGCGCTGGGTCGTAGTCGAAGGTGGGCGGTGGAATAGGCATGGTAGTGGTGGCAGGACCTTGAGTCGCAGACGAAAGGCTTTTCCTCTTCGCCATAGCTAGAGCACTGTAATTGTAAGTCCAAGTGGGAATTGATCTCTGCTGGAGCGAACTGCGAGTTGATCGACGGATTAGAAGAGATGCGGTAGCATTGGGCGCAGGTAAACTCAAGGTGCACCTGCAGGCGCCATACCTCAACATGCAGATTGGTCAACGTACAAAATGTTCGTATCAGTAATTGTTGGCCATGAAGACGCGAGAAAAACGCGAAAGTCTTCTACGTCATGCAAGGCCAAAAATAGGGGTCCCTAGACACCCCCTTAAAGCAACGGATTCGGGAAGTTCCGGGGGGTTGTTTCCTCGCCTGGGTGACCATCTCTGGGCACTCTCATCTCTGGCCAACCCTTCTGCAAGTACCGCAAACCATGCAAAATCAATGAATCACAACTACTACGAGCTATGTTTCCGCGATGAGAACAAAATGCAGGACCCATTGGCAAAGCGTGAAAGTCGACGAGTGCCCAGTTCTATCGAATTTTGCCGCCACCAATCATTGAACTTTCTCAATGACATAGAACTACGTTGTCCTAAACAGTAATTCTATCTGAGCCTTACCGTCTAAAACTCGATGTGGTTTTCCTGCAGCGTTTTTTTTATTCAGATTCATCGAATCAATCAAGCTTCTGCCGTCCCCATTCGGAATTTTGCATGCATAATGAATGATGATGATTGATGATGATTGGTGGGCGGCTCCAGCCTCACCACGTTATTATCTAAGGTAGGTATCCGATGTGTACTGCAGCTAAAAATGAAGTGGGGGCTGGCCCCAGCAATAGTTCTGTCCAATACTTTGCAGTGAGACAAGTCTCATTGCCAGGAGCTTTGTAGTACACTTCGTTGTTCTTAGATAGCTTGTGACTGAGACATTGTTTGATGGCAATCTGCGACGCGTCCATTGATGCGTCTTCTCCGCTCAGCCTTGCCGTTTTTCCATGATGATTCTTGTGCGACAATCAAGATGCTTCACGATCCCATGCAAAATATATCGACTGCATCAAAGTCGCCCCTCGTAATACCATGTCATCAAACTATGGGCCCTAGCCATCAGGCTACTTCTCTCAGCCATACGATCGCCTTGGTCCCGACCTAGAGCCTGACGAACATGAGCTTCCAAACGTGATGCCGTAAGCGCCCAGAACACCTCGAATCATATTCTTACTGAGCAACTTGGTATAGTCTTAATAGTCCGCTAGCCACCGATACTAAAAGTATTCTGAGTACGACATAGTTGCTCGAGTCATCCAAGCGTCGAACCAGCTACAAAGCTGATAATACCTACAGCCCACCTCGAGACGCACGCAAACGAAATTACCTCAAAATTCAAGGATGGCGTATGGGCGTCACAACTTGTGCTGTGGCTGCGGGAACCGTACTGCTCGTCAACATCGCATTGACTGCATGGGCAACCAAGATATACGGCTTGGAAGAGGGGTTTGGGACACTTCAACACGGAGACTGCAAGGAGACCACGTTTTTGACTGTATGGCTCCATCTAGTCATCAAAACTCTGAGCACACTACTGTTGTCCGCCAGCAACTATACCATGCAATGTATCTCGTCGCCTCCTTCAACTGGTCGGCGCCCATCCCCCACTCAAATAATCATACCGCAACGCAATACCTACAAGACACCTCGATATGGAACTGTCTTTCGAATTACGAATGCGTCAACAATTATTCACAGGCTTTTGGGCCTCATGGAGATTTGCTGGTTGTTACTTCAGCCCAACTCCCCAACGGGGAGCCAGCTGAGATGCTTGATGGTAACTGTACTTCGCTGAATGGTTCGAACCAGTTGGATAACGCGTGTTTGGACCCCCAATGGATCTGTCAGAGCCAATACTACACGTTTAATACTACCGTTGACCATTGGTACCACATCAATAACACGAATATTTCCAACTTCTGTTCTATTGACGCCATACTGAACAACGCCACAAACCGGGTTCTCAATGACGGATCCATCCAGAGATACCCTATTCAGTGTTGTCTCAGCGAGCCCGCAGTTGATCGATGCCGTGTACAGTTCAGCTTCGCCATCATGCTGATCGTCATCTGCTGCAACTTTGCGAAGACTCTCTGCATGGTCCTGCTTCTGTAACCTCAAAAGTTGCGGCCCTTGGTAACGTTAGGAAATGCTCTCGAGTCTTTCCTTCGCGATAAAGACTCCACAACGGAAGAGATGTGCTTGTCTGGGGTAACAAACTTCGTTAGTTACGGGTGGGATCCTGGATCTCTAGCATTAGTCAGAAGCGATGGATGACTTGTAACGTTCTGTAAGCAAATGTTTTGTTCCGTCTGCTTGCTCTTTCCAGCAGAAATCTTGTCTAGCCTTTACATTGCAATGATACTACCTCAAATGGCATGCTGATCTTGCACCTAGTTTTCTCCTAGGTGTACTGGCTGCTGGCTTGTTGCTTATTCACGGAATCGATTCCAGCGCACTCCTGAGCCAAAGCATGTCGCACGTCTGGCAACTAGGCTTCGTCAAAGTTACATCAGAATCAATTCTCGCCTGGAACTTCCCCGGAGCCCTAGGACTGCTATAGGCCATCATCATTGCCAATTCACCCCAATTGTTGCTTTCGTTCCTATTTCTTACTTACAACGGCTTATTCACTTGCATGCTTCTTGCCCACGAGCGGAGCGACTATGCACATGAGCGCAAGCCTCTTCGATTCACTGATTCCTTATGGTCTCAGCGCTCCACCTACCGCTTGCAACTACCCTATAGATATGGCATACCCATGCTGGTTTCTCAGGCACATTTCACTGGCTCGTCTCACAAAGCTTCTTCCTAGCCCGAGTGACGGCATTCCAAGCGAACGGGAAAGAGGATACTGCAAACTCGATTTCCATCGTTGGGTACTCCTGCATAGCCCTCATCGTCATCATTCCGCTCGGCACCATCGCGGTGCTCATTGCAAATATGATAGGATTCAGAACCTATAGACCAGGCATATCGATGCTCGCCAGCTGCAGCGCCGCAATAAATGCGACCGGCCATCGACCGGACGACGATGTCGATGCGGCTACTAAGCCACTCTTGTGGGGGAGCGTAGCACAACCTGATGACGAATTCGATCCGGGCACGAAGGTAATAGACTAGGGCGGGAGAAAACGCAGAGTGGGCTATTACTCTTTAACGAGCTTCGAGGTGGCGGATCCGATCGAGGGAATACTATATTCTGGTTTCGTGTTGAGCCCAAAAAGGTGGGCCCTTTTGTTGCTATCCCTTTCCTTGTAAGCGGTTGCAGCACTGTAGGTAGACAGTTGATCCGGCCGTCTTGGCATAAAACCTTAATTCAAAGCGGTTAGCCAGCGTTTAGTATAGAAATCGAAAGTAACCCTCGTATAATCAGTACTTATATATATACCCGATTTTGGTGTAAATCGAGGTACTATATATATATATATCGCTTTCGAATTGTCCGGAAGAAGCTGTTACAAACCGTCTGCGTACCGGTATCGTATATGGATTATTCTCAATGGGGATGGAGGTGGAACCATAGTTGACAAAATATACGCGAAAACGCTTTTCGGGTCTAACCAGCAACTATTTTTTGACCTCCCAGAGGACGATGTAATCCCAGGCCTTAAGGAACCGGTCGCGAATTATCTCCCTCCGGCTACTGCTAGCGCTATCTACTACGTATACCAGAATACCCTAGAGCGTTCGCCTCTCAGGAAGCTGCTGACTGATATCTTCGCCTTCAACGTGAAGCCCGAAACATTGGACGAGGACATCCTGTCGTTCCCCGCTGAGTTTATAGCCGATATCCTCCTTATCAATATGAAACAACTACCTCTCAGACTTAAAAAGGAGGCGGCAGACTTTGATAATAACGCTGATAAGTATTACGTTCACGATTCGTCGAGTACACGTAATAATCGAAAACAAAGAACAGAAGCTGCCGATCCTGAGCCTGAGCTACCTACCGATGCTCCCGCTGTTAACGAGGATGATCCGTGGGGGGTTGGAGGGTCTGCCAAATCTTTAAGTAAAAAAGAGAAGAAGAAAGGAAAGCGTATAATCTGGGAATAGAAGCAGTGTCATAAGTTTTGATTAGGAATAGTATCTATCCTGCTTTTGGAAACCGAAAAAATGCGCGCGCGCATTTTTTTATCGTCACGTGACCTTAGGCAGATTATGGGTTATATCCCCTCGAGCCATCTCTTAATCCCGTATACAGCGCAACGGAAACGTTATATCTACGAACTTTGTCATCGACGCCAGACTTTCATCTTGCAAACAGTAAATGATTCCTTCTGTCAGCGGATTACACCTCGAGCTAAGGGCAGGCCTATGCCCCATCGCGTTTTCTAGGATCTTCAAACGCGTATTTAACTAGTATTATATGCCCTTCTCTCTGTAGAGCAAGCTCTTTTGAACTCAACGCCGCTCCGCCTTCGACGATTCGGTCGTGACTACATGCCAATGAATTGATGTCAATACAATCAAAGCTTCCGTCATTATGAGCTGTCTGACCATCGCAAGCGAGCCACTTGACTTGAACCCAGCAGGCACGGTCGGTAGCAAAGGGATCGTAGGCAGTATCCACAGAATGAAAGTCCCACGATACGTGTATTCTCGCCGTATCTGTTTGCACGATTAGGGAATCGTGTCGGTTGGTAAGCTTGCAACACGTCGAGTCACCTCGAGAGAGGCGGCGGAAGATTGCAATTGGTCTTGACGGGGGCATATCTGCTTGCATCCCGTCAAGACACTGCTGTGCGTCGGCCCTATCCCGCTCGGTAGACACTGTCAGGGTTGCAAGAGAGCCGGGCGAGGTGTTGGACGACGGCTCTGCGTGATCTCCAGATGAACCAGTGCAAGCGGGGTCCGTTGTCTCGTGAATAGATCCTTGATTGCAGGCTCTGGAGAGCGTCGAGTTTGATGACCACGGCTCCCGTAAAAGCAGAACGCTCTCGTCTGGGTGCGGAAACGGACGTCGTCTGTGATTCAAGAGGTGGACAATCTTGGCTTCCAGGGCCGCATTGAATCTATCAATCACTGGCAGGAGACGTCCGTTGGCAGAAGGATCGTTGATGGCCCGCTCCGGTAGGATCCACCGATCGTACAGTCTCCCGTGCGTCCGGGGGGTCTGAAACTCTCCATGGAGTCGGAGGAACAGATCGCACAGATAACAAGCGCTCTTGCTCGAACTGATGATCCGTGGACGACATATGTGCGGCTGTTGCTCATAGAACAACAATAGCTGGATTTCGGCATGGATCTTCCAGGGCGTAGCGCAATTGGACATGCGTGATTGAAACTTCATTCGTGCCGCGGAGACAGATGCCGAGTCGTGAGTTTTGTGACCGTGCTGATGTGATGAGCGGGTAACCCTCTGAAGTGTTTGGTCGAACCCAGCCGAGTGACTTGCGATGAACGCCGTGTCCAAGGGAGGCTTCTCGATCGCTCGAACGGAAACGTGTCGGAAGAGTGTATATTTGGAGCTTCGGGCGGCATCGATGAGGTCGCAGGCGACATAATAATAGCGACCCAATTTGCTCATCGCTCGCGGGAGGTAAGTCTTGAGACTGGGTTCGATGACGGGTGACGTTTCGAGAACGGTCTGCAAACCGCGGACGTCGAATTCGTAGATTCGAATCAACACGTCGATAAGCACATCGCGCGAGACACTGAGAGCACTATCGCTCCCTCGAGCGGCCTCGAAATCGGAGAACCTCTGGAACAGTTGCGTCGCGCTGGATCGAATGCTGGTGATACGGGCTCTCGTGGGTTCATCACGGCTATGGATGGACTCGTCGTAGACGGTTCTGCGCAGCGAGGGTAAGAGCCCAGGCTTTCCCGCCGTCTTGCGGGTTCTCGCAGCGTGACTGGACCTCAGGCGGGATAAGATCCGAGGTTCGTCCAGCATAACAATTTGACGGAAGATGTCTTGCCGGATGTCAAACCTGGACTTTGCTGACCGTTTGCGTCAGCCTAAAACCTTGTCCTTTTGAAGCAGGTCTGGCCTTACCCCTCAACGATGCCTGTTCCAGAGTCCGTGCGATGCCATTGAAGCCTTGCGTGACATGCGAGAGGTCTCCAGTGTTCGACGCCAGACGGATGGTCATCCCGGTCTTGTCAAGGTCTTCTTCAATGCCAACAGCCATCACCTCGAGTATGTTATCGGTCGAGGCTGAGAGGAACGCCACGCTATCCACAAGCTGCCTCTCTCGGACTAGGGGAAGCTGTCGCCCCTCGCCGTAGCCTCCGCGTATCTCGTTTTCTTTGGGCTGGTCTGGAGTCTCGCAGAGTGTCCACAACAGCGTGATGTTCTCGACCAAGCGCTTCTGGATTTTTTGACCGGAGGACAGCTTTGCCATATCGTCGTATCTCACACAAGGTATCAAATCATCGCTCATCACCCGTGACGTTCCGGGGCGGGCTTGAACGGCCTTGATGAAATACGACTCTCATAGCGAACACGTTGCAGGGCAAAGGCCAATTTGTCGTCCACGATTGACAAGCTGACTGGAGTAGTTCATCACCTTTTCTAGTGCCAAGAAAGCCCCGCCTTACTCGAGCAACCACGGGGGCGGGGAGTTATAGGTGAACAGCGAGGGCTATGAATCGCAGGTGCAAGGATTCAAATAGGGAACGTGCACCAGCCTTGAGGAAGCTTTGCCTGAAGCAAGGCAGATAGATCTATTGGACGATCATCATGCATGATAATACCCCACCTCTCGCCATCCTCTGGTTGTTGACTCTGTCAAGGAGAGGTCTTATCCATCCGTTCCGATTCCTATCCGCTTCTTCGGTAAAGGCTTAATGCAGCAAAACTGCAGAACGGCCTAAAGGGGAGATCCTGCATGACCTCGCATAAGCTCCGGCTCACGGAATCCTGCATCCGCCCTTATCCTTAATTTTAGATCATGAGACGAGAATTAACATGTCGTAGAATAATCCCGCGTTCGCGCACAGATCCTACCCATCCAGTTATTTTTAAGTGTTATAGATGAGGGAGCAGCGGTAGGTGGATTTTCAAGCGGCGGAGCTAGCACCGGGTATGGATCAGAAAGTATAGAGGGAATAGGATGCAAATAGAACAAAGACAGGACTCTTGATTCCTGTAATTCATTATTTAATACATTCAAGATTAGGTATGGTATTAAAGAGCGAGGACCAATCAGAGACCCAATCAGAGAGCCGTTGTCTACTTATATAACTCCAAACGCATCCAATCAATCAAGTCTGCGTCGTAGAAAATTTCCCTCCCGTAGGACTATTCGGGCCTGTTGGACACGAAGTTCTTCGAGCGTTGACCTTCGAGCGGGCGTCCAATACTGCTTGTGCCAACTCCTCGTCATGCTCCTTCTGCTCGGACATTCCTCGAATCCAAACCTGGGAGGTCGGAAAGAGTGCGCTGCCTCGGTGGAGAACCACGGTTTTATCGGGTGAGGTTATTTGGAGAACATTGGGAAAGATACAAAGGGGTTTGATCCTCGTTGGGTCGATCTTTCCATCTGGTGGTATAGAGGCCTCCTCGACACCCTGGATATCTTCCGCATGCCATTTCTTCTTGTCGCTAGGGTCAGGCCGCGCTTCGATAACGACCTTGGCATCGTTCTTTTGGGCGGCTGTCCACAGCGTGACCGAATCCTTGACAAGACCGACCAAAGCGCTCTCCAATCCCACCGACTGAGACGGAGTCGTCAGTGGTCGAAGAATCTCGAGGACTCGGTGCACCATGGACTCGACTTGGCGCGCTGCCATCACCGCACTACCGAGAGCGTCAATGCCCCGCAGGGTCAGGACTCTCCATACGCTCTCACTTCGTCCGCCAGAGACGGCGAGAGACTTGGACACGGCTTCCAAAAATTGACCCACCCCTTTATGGTCCGGGAGATCATCTTGGGGAAAGAATGGGTGCCATATGAAATCGCACAGGCCCGTGGAAATAACGTGTTGGACGGCCCTCAACCTGAGGAACTCTGAAACTTCGCTCTCCCAGATCGGCGTCGAGGTAAAGATGGGGTCCAACTGGCTCAACTCGTGATGAACGGCTTCCGGGTCCTGTATCCCATTCCGTCCCGATCAGCTCGGGGCGATCACAATCAGGTAATCACCCGGATATCAACTCACCGCTATAGCCCGCTCTGGCAGCTTCTGAAAATATTTTGCCGATACGGCTTTGACAGCATCAGATATTTGGCGGAAGTTGTCCACACTGGATATACATCAGCAGGTGGCCGTTATTGCTTCAGGGGATTGGACGGACTAGTATTGGACCGGTTGCCCCTCGACAGGGAACTCGGACTTTACTTGTTTCAGCTCTACCCTCAACTTCTCGTTCTCCTCTTCGAGGCTCTTTTCCACCCGAGCATATTTTATCTTCTTATCCTTCAGCTTCTTTTCGGCTGCCGATAAGTAATGCTTCAGCTCTTCATTCGTTGCCGACAGTTTTTCATTTTGATCCTTCAACTCTTGGACTTTCTCTCTGCTTGCAGCTTCCGTTTCGGCTTTCTTCGCTTTTAAGGACTTCTGAATTCTGGCCTTCTCGTCGTGTAGCTTCCGCTTATACTCTTCCTCCCTCTCGGTATCCGCTTGGGTATACCGCTCCTCCAGCTCCGCTTGTATTATCATGCATTTCTCTCTTTCCCGGTTGCAAGCTTCTTCCCTAGCTTTAAGTTCTTCGTTTTCATGTCGGAGGTTTTCCAGTCGCTCATCCTTGGCATAGGTCAGTGTCTTCACAACCCCCTCCAGTCTTTGGATTTCATTCTCCCTGTCCATCTCCGTCCCATAATCCCCTTCAACCTCAATGATGTCCTGGTTAAATGACGATTCGAAGTATCGCGTAATGCCCGCCAGGCGTTGTAGGGCTCCATTGCAGGAAGCTAGTGTAGCGGCTGGGTTTCCGGGCTCTTCGGTATTGCCGTAACTGGCGTCAAGGCCGTTGGGAGATCTGGACTCCCGGTCCTTCGTTTGATCCGATGTGATTTCTCTGCGCTTCGATGACCCGCCACGGACACCATTCGTGTGTTTGGGCATCTTGTTTTGACCCTGGAAAGTTCTCCACGTCGTTAGCTACCTTTATACTCGGGAGATTGGAACTTCGTTAAAATCCGTTACATCGAAGGAATTCGCTTACTTCTACTTGAGCTTGGGCCCCGCCGAAAAGATAAGGATCCGTACGGGTAGAGAGACGACGTAGGAGACCGTTGACCGCGGAGTGGGTCTTCGAGACGGTACTGCGTCTTCTCTCGGTGGGAAGGTGATGATCTGGGATCCGTGGACGCATAGAGCCTCTGAACCAAGCTTGGGATAGAAGATCAAGGGCGTTCGGGTAAAAAGAGGTCCAAGATAAGGTGGGGAAATCCCCACCAGGCGACTTTGGATCCGGGGAAAGTGGCACGGAGGTGTGGATGATTGTGTCGGCCAACGTGGCACATCGGTGGACTTGGTGCCCAAGACGATTGGCGTTAAGCCCGCTCTCCCAAAATGGAACAGAGTTAGTTGCATGCTATCTTCCGTCTATGCACAAGATGCCCCAAAATACCGAAGTCTTCCAGGGCGGTTGCTGCGTGGCGTACTGTGACTGGTGACTGCAGAGCTGGTCACTGCGGGGTACCAACCCGAGGAACTGGATTTATTCCCTCTCACAGTCGTTTCCATGATCCGGAGCTCGAGAACGTTGCAGGCCCATACCTGTAGGCGTAGATTGTGCAACCGAGTGGTGCGTAGATTGAGCAGAAACGTCAGCTTTGATGTGGTACGGAAAGCGGGGATGGGCGCTAACGAGATTTTGGGCATCGGCTCCCTCCAACTCTCTGAACGTAGACGTGACGAAAATTGAGTTCCTTCCACGCCAATGCCTATGACATCCAGCCTCATTGATTCCGCGGTTTTTACAGCTGAGCTTGAACCACGTCTACCTTATTTGATGTCCACGTCCTCGGCAAGACTGCGTTCACGGTGATCGGAAAGGGCGAAAAAACACTCCAAAGCATCCTCGAATCCGCCGTCGTCCCTAAAGTCTTTTTCGACGTCCGGAACGATTTTGACGCACTCTACGCTCACTTCGGCATCGCCCTGTAATGCGTTCAAGATGTTCAACTGATGGAAGTTGCCTTGCGTTTAGGCCCTAAGAAATTCGTCAGCAGCCTCCCAAAATGTATCGAAAGGGATGCCCCAATCACTCTACAGGAGAAGCAGACTTGGAAAGCCGTCAAGGACACCGGCGCAAGACTGTTTGACCCGCAGAGAGGGGGCTCTTATCAAGTCTTCAACGCCCGGCCGCTGAAGGAGGATATCAGGGCGTATTGTGACGTACGATACCTACCACATCTGCGCACGGTTTACTGGGATTGGCTCGAGTCGGGCTAGAGGAAGAAGGTGGAGGATGATACATCTCAGAGGGGCGGCATATCAGTCGCAGGGTAGCCATAAGGTCCTGAGTCCGTGGCAGGATTTCGAGGCCAGGGACGTAGGGTTATTCGAGTTTGAAAGATCTTATCGATGAATAACGAGGACAAAGATCCTTTTGAGGATCTATAGATGGTAGATGAGGAATTCTGGATGGCGGATGAGGAGGACTATAGATAGGATAATGATTATGAGGACTTTACAAATAGATGCAGCCCTTGACTCTCTGATGAACATCCAGATGTCTATCTCCAAATGTATTCAGTCCCAAAATCAACTGCTCCAGCACAATCCTATGTATGAAGTTCGATAGCGCTGATATTGAGCTTGAAAAAGCGATGTCCTACCGGGTGACAAACGCAGCCGATTGGACAAGTCAACTTCGATCGGTGCATTTCTTCAGCTGGGGAGTAGGTATCAGCCCTGCTCATCTATCCATTTCGATCCCACTAACCTCTCCACCCGCGGATACCGCGGATATACCGCATAGTTACGCTTTGCAGGCATGATTCAATGATTGTGGAAATGCAAATCTGATTGATCGTTCCGTAGATATGTATCTGGGCTCGGGTTTTCTGTGGGGGGAAGGGAGGGTGATGCCAAACCCTATTACAGGAATATCGCGAGAGTAATTGTGGTTATCATACGGCGCGAATTCGGCTCAGCGCTGGAATGTCTATCGCAGAGGCCTGTATACTTTATATCGATATCCTACACTACCGAGTGACTCGGGAATGGAGAGATCTGATCGCGGTATTAGTAAAGGGAAGTCGGAGGATACGAGGTATCATTTTTGTGCTGCAGAGATAGTTACTAGAGCCGGGGTTGAGATATTGCGCTTTAGTTTCCTCTGTACCTGAACGGTAGCTCTTATCAGCTCGTAGAAGAGCCGTAGCGCTTTAGTCCGCGATTTCTATATCTATAACGCTTTAGAGGCCGTTCAATAGGTAATAGGTTAGGAGTAATATAGAGGGGTTAGTGCTGCTACGGCCAAGAACTATGCATTTATTTTGGTGCGACGATGCCGTGCCGGCGCTCGGTCGCGCACCTCCCTCACTATATCGCGGTCTTACCCTATCCTGCACCATATCGTGCTGGAGCTCGTGATTCTCGTGTCGCCTTTCAACATGATGACTATACCCGTGAGTATAGTCCGTTCAGCCGTGCTTATACCCCTGACTAATCTCGATATAGACTATCGAGGAGGTACTTCGATACAAACCGCCTATAAGGGTCTTAATCTTGATCAGATAAGCAAGCTCTTTATAGTAATCGGTATCGGTCTTATTAGAAAGGATTATTAAAGAAGCCTTAGCAACTCTTTATATTCGGCTAAGCGATACTCAGCACAAGTTCCTAGTGAATAAGAAATAGCTATCTCTGAACCTATTTATCTTCGACCTCTACCATAGGGCTTATCAGTCCGTTATATGTAGCTACACCGGCGTCAAATGCCGTCCCCGTTTTGACCCATCCAAACTTACTGAAATATGGCTGAGGCTTGTCATTTCCTATCGTCTAAGACTTCGGCTCGCTTAAAATCCACCAACATCGCCCGCCACCGCTCCCCAATTCCAGAATATTGGATTGGCGCACGTCGTTATGAATGACCCGCTCGTTATGGAGGTCCTGCACCGACCGTTGCACCCCTCCCTTCAAGTCGGCCGTGTCCCCGTCCTCGGCCACCTCGCCCGTCCACGACATCAGTAACATGTGCACGATCCGCACACCCACGTCGTAGAAAACATCTCGTGAGTCAGCCAGGACATCATCCCGCCCCAGGAGCTATTCCACCACATGCAGATGCCCGTTCGCTGCAGCATATGAGAGTAGTGGTCGACCGAATTTAAATCGCGAGTCGGCTGCAACATCGCTCCGTTCCAACAGCTTCTGCATAAAGTGCGGGTGCCTATACTCCGCAGCAGGCCTCAGCCCTACGAGTGGCCCATTCGGGGTTTGGGCCCATTAGGGAACCCTTCTAGCGGTGTTGGGGCTCAGTGTCATCTACCCATTGCTATAGCAGTGCAAGCCGATGTATTGATGATGATATTGACCGTCAGAGTTCTCATTAAAATTCTATTTGTAGTACTACTCAAGCAGCTTTTTACCACTTACGATAACAATCTACTTCAGGCATGCACGATCTATGGACTTTTCTAAATCGCAAAGATAATGTGTAAGGGTAGACGTGAATCGATGGTAGATTCGTCGATCCTTTTCATTCTTAGACGTGGGCCACGTTTGAAGTTCTATATAGGCTAGATCCCAAATACAGTCCAGTATAATAGAGCTTATCGTTACACTCATCCCTCGGTTCGATATTCTATCTTAAGTTCTTTTCTTGATTCTTTGGTCTCGTACAGGCGACCTTCCTTTAGGTATACGGTCTAGAGCTCCTCCTAGTACTCAATCCTCCTCCGTATCCTAAGCGACCGAGCCTTATAAGTTATTCTACCGGTACGAGTATAGAGGAAATAGCGACTTCAGGAAGATATTGTTAGGTTAGAGGACTATAGGTGTACGAGGCGGGAAAAAGTGTTAGAACCAGAGGGTTCTGACAGGACTGTCGCGAAGGACTTATGACTTCGGACAGGACAGGCAGGTGAAGCGATGATCGCAATGATCGCAGTGCGAGCAATACTATTAAGAATGATGATCGCAATGATCGCAGTGCGAGCAAAGCTATCAAGGGTGCTTGGCAGGATTTCCTATATCTATATATACGGGGTTTTGCCCACTGTTTGAAGCAGTATATTTAACTTGGTTAATCTTCCTGGTAGTCCTTGCACTATACTTTACTAGTTATTAATATAGAACGTATTGATTACCTATAACGACGAAGACTGCCATTCTACCTGAGTAACTCCTCTCCTACAGAAGTATAAGATATACGAACCCATATATAGCTATCGCACCATTAGGTATATAACCACCGTAGGTCGTAACACTTTGAACACCCTAAAGGATGAGTTCTTTAACAACTTCAGGTAGAAACCCTACCCTAAGCACCTCAACGGTTACTGGCTAGAGATACTATACTATAGACGAAGGATCTGGAAAAAGGATCAAGGTTATAGTACTAGACCTGTACTACGGAGACAGAGACAAGCTTGAGCCATGGCTTACATAAGTATAACTATACCTACTGTTCCAGGGAGACTTGCTCCTAGCGACTAGATATACTACCTTCGCCATATTATACCTACGAGGACAGGCCTAGAAGTAGGTCGAACCTTTCCTAAAGAAGTATATAGAAGACGACGACGAGGACAGCGATGTTAAATCTTGGATAGAAAGTATACCAAAGTTTATAGTCGAAATCCGCCGTATATTCGGACCTTCTAACAAGGTAAATATAGTAATACGTATCATTTAGTATATAAAGTAGAAGAAGTTAGTGTTAGAGTTTTCAACTTAGTTTTAAATATACGCTACTAAGATAGGCTAGGATAATAATACGCTGATAATAATATATTATTATAGCCTTAAAGATAATATTAAAGACGAGCTTATAAGATTCGGAGGAGTAATTAATACTCTAGACGAACTTATTAAAAATACGATTAAGATCGATAATAAGCTATTTAAACGATCTATAGAGAAGCGGTATAATAGAGGAGTTAGCGGAACCCGATATAAGGGATTCTTCTCGAAAACGAAGAATTACCGATAAGACTACGGGGAATATAATACTTACCGTAGTATAGTACTAATAGAGATTAACTTTATATAGATAGGAAAGAAGAAAGGAAACTTTAAAGGGAAAAAGCAGCACGGGGGAAAGAAAGCAATTACTTACTATAGCTATAGTAAACTGGGCTATATAGCTAGAGACTACAGGTCGAAGAATATAGTATACCGACTACAGATTAATATAATAGAGGGAGGACCTCTAGATAACAAGGAAGACTCTAAAGAAATATAGTAACCCTATATTAGAACTAGAGGGTTCTGACAGGACTGTCGTGAAGGACAGATGACTTCGGACAGGACGGGCAGGTAAAGCGATGATCGTAATGATCGCAGTGCGAGCAATGCTATCAGGAATGGTGATCGCAATGATCACAACGCGAGCAATGCTATCAAGAGTGCTTGGTAGGATTTCTTATGTCTATATATACGGGGCTTTGCCCGTTGTTTGGAACAGTATGTTTAACTTAGTAAACCATTACTTGGTTAATCTTCCTGGTACTCCTTGCACTATACTTTACTAGTTATCAATATAGAACGCATTGACTACCTACAACTACAAAGACTGCTATTCTACCTGAGTGACTCCTCTCCTATAGAAGCATAAGACGTATACCCCTATACGTTCGACTATTGCACCGTTAGGTAAACGGTCGGATGTAAGGGGTCGTAACACTTTGAATACCCTAAGGGATGAGTTCTTTAACAACTTCAGGCAGAAACCCTACCCTAAGTACCTTAACGGTTACTGGCTAGAGACGCTATACTATAGACGAAGGATCTGGAAAAAGGATCAAGGTTGCAGTACCGGACCTGTACTATGGAGACAGGGATAAGCTTGAGCCATGGCTTACGCAAGTATAACTATACCTTCTGTTCCAGGGAGACTTGCTCCTAGTAACCAGATATACCACCTTCGCTATATCGTACCTACGAGGACGGGCCTAAAAGTGGGTCGAACCTTTCCTAAAGAAGTATATAGAAGATGACAACGAAGACGGCGACGTTAAGTCATGGATAGAAAGTATACCAAAGTTTATAGTTGAAATCCGCCGTATATTCGGACCTTCTAACAAGGTAAACGTAGTAATATATATCATTTAGTACATGAAGCAGAAGAAGTCAGTGTTAGAGTTTTCAACTTAATTTCAAATATACGCAACTAAGACGGGCTAGGATAATGATATACTAATGACGATGTATCGTCGGGGCCTTAAAGATAATGTTAAAGACAAGCTTATAAGATTCGGAGGAGTAATTGATACTCTAGACGGACTTATTAAAAATACGATCGAGATCGACGATAAGTTATTTAAGTAATCTATAGAGAAAAGGTATGATAGAGGAGTTAGCGGAACCCGGTATAAGGGATTCTTTTTAAAAACAAGGAATTACTAATAAGACTATAGGGAACGTAATACTTATTATAGTATAGTACTAATAGAGATTAACTTTATTTAGATAGGAAAGAAGAAAGGAAACTTTAAAGGGAAAAAGCAGCACGGGGGAAAGAAAGTAATTACTTACTATAGCTATAGCAAACTGGGTTATATAGCTAGAGACTACAGGTCGAAGAATATAGTATACTAACTACAGATTAACGTAATAGAAGGAGGACCTCTAGATAACGAGGAAGACTCCGAAGAAATATAGTAATTATACAATAAAGAAGAATCTAGTTAGGATTCGGAAGACGATACCTTCGAATCAGAATTCAATAAAGAAGTATAGAGATATTACTATAGGGATAGTAATAGATCTTAATAGTATAAGACAGATTAGGAACAGCGGAAAGCTAGTCCGGAGAGACTAGCGTTAATACCCGAACTTGGATCTACTATATCCCAAGTAGAAGGAAAATTACTAGAAATCAACGAACCTTAATCGGACGAAGACAAATATAAACTCTTCGACGAAATCGAAAGTAAAGTATAAGGCGTATTAAATAAGCAATTATCTATAAAACCCGGATAGGACGAACCTATACGAGACTATCAATACGATAGAGAACATTAGTAATATAGCGAGATTCTATATACTAAATGTATATTGCCCGATTATTTAGTATATAGAGAAGAAAGGGGCCGTCTAGCGAAGGAGCACACAGTACCTCTACTTAAGAAAGCTTACTATAGAGAGATATAGTAGTATAAGTATAAGGAAGATAGGTACTAATAGTATCTTGCGAGTAAAAGGAAGTATTACTACTTCCTATACTTTATAGAAAAGTGGGAAAAAGAAAGGAATAACTTACTCAAAGTCTTTAAGAGAGGAGCTTGCAACTAGGTACTATAGTATAGCTACCTATATAACAAGTATATTCCGTATAAGGGTATAAAGGAAGTATACGGATTCCTACTATTATAGGGAAAAGAGTAATCTCTTATACTACGGGGAAGCATAAGGAGATTAATGCGTTATTCCCCAAACAACAATTATGTTCCGCCTAATACTATACTTATATTATTATACCAGTGAATATTAACGGATAGCGGACTGTAGCGATGATAGATAGCGGAGCTACAGGAAATTTTATCTCAAGGAACTTGGTAGACTCGAGCGGCCTACTAACCCGGAAGAAGAAATTATCTTATGAGCTATACCTGGCTGACGGGTTAGTATTCTCAATAGGAAAAGTAGAGGAGGAAACACTCTCCCTACCAGTAATAATTTAGTAATACTACAAGGAGATTATATTCGACATAGTAGGGATGGCTACTTATAATATCATTTTGGGAATACCTTAGTTAAATAAATATAACCTAGAAATCAACTGGAAGATAAAAGTACTTAAATTCGGATGATCTAGAAACGTTACTAGTATTAGACCTATTAGTTAATAGTAGACGATAATAGATAAGAGAAAGAACCGAAGACCGGTCGAAGTATATATTACTTTATTCTTAAATAATAAGAGTGACTTCTAAGAGAGAAGGCTCGACTCCTTAGTTACTAGTAAAGGTTAGCGGGATACTAAAGAGAGAGCTATTAAAGGGAAAGACGAACCTTCTGCGATCCCTCGGGAATATAAACGGTAGGTATACCTATTCGAGGAAGAGACGAGCGTAAAAGCGTTGCCTAAGTACCAGCTATAGGATTATAAGATCGAACTCGAAACTGGCAAGGCGCCAACATTTAGACCTATCTATATATTATTAGAAAAGGAACTTACTATACTTCGCAGGTATATCGATAAGAACCTTAAGAAGGGATTTATTCGGGAATCTAAATTACTAGTAGGTTATCTAATCCTCTTCGCGCTAAAGAAGGACGGAAGCTTATAGCTGTACGTCGACTATCGAAAGTTGAACAATATTACTATAAAGAACAGGTATCCTTTACTAAATATCAGCGAGCTATAGGATCGGCTTAGCAAGGTAAAGATATTTATAAAACTAGACCTTAGGGGCGTATATAACCTGATTCGGATGAAAGAAGGCGAAGAATGGAAAACTACCTTCCGAACTAGATATAGCTACTACGAGTACCTAGTAATACCGTTTGGACTTACTAACGTACCAGCAACCTGCTAAGTACTTATTAATAATATTATACAAGTACACTTAGATCGAATAGCGATAGCGTACCTCGATAATATTTTGATCTACTCTGAGAAAAAGGAAGAATATATTAAGTATATATAGGACGTTATCGAATACCTGTCGTAAGCGGGACTTCTCCTTAAACCGGAAAAGTGCGAATTTTACAGGGACTCTATTAAGTTCCTAGGATTTGTAGTTAGTATAAAAGGTATTAGTATAAGCCTAGAAAAGATCAAAGCTATAGCGGAATAGCCTATACTATAGGACGTCAAAGTAGTGCAAAGTTTCTTAGGATTTGCTAACTTCAATAGGAAGTTTATCAAGGGCTACTCAAAGAAAGTACTTCTACTTATAGATATTACTAAGAAGGATATCGGATTTATATAGGGATAAGAATAATAAAAGTCGTTTGATACGTTAAAAAAAGCATATGCAGATCTACTAGTACTCTATACCTTTCAAGCTAACGAACCGGCTCGTATCGAAATAGATACCTTAGATCTTGTAATAGGAGTATACCTTTGTCAAATGAAGGACCAAAAGTAGTATCCGGTTGCCTACTTTTTACGAAAGATATTAGTAGTAGAATAAAACTATAATATATACGATAAAGAACTACTTGCCGTGGTATATATACTTTAGAACTAGAGGGTGTACGCCGAAAGCTGCTCGGACCTAACTATCTTTACGGATTACAAGAATCTTCTTAACTTTACAATAACGAAAGAGTTAAATAGAAGACAAGTTAGATGGTTAGAATTACTCGGACAATATAAGTTCAAAATAACCTATACCCTAGGAAAAGACAATGGTCGAGCAGATGCGCTTAGTAGGCGATTAGACTATATGGAAGAAAAGAACGTCACGGAACGACCAATCCTAAAACGAGAAGCCGATGGATCATTAGTGCCGTTCGTATATTAGGACCTGATATAACTAATAGGATCGTAAAGGTCTATATTAACGATATATTCGTAATAAAGCTAAGACAAGATCAACAAGATTTAGTATTACTTAGATATTAGGAAAAAACTTACTTACCTAATATATACGTTAAGGAAGTGATTAGGGATTACCACGATAACCTACTATAAGGTTACCCTAGAGTATCTAAGATAATAGAACTCCTAGGACGAGGATACGTAGCGCCGAAACTTCGGACACGCGTTGAATAATATATTAAGGAATATATTCAATACTAGTAGAACAAGTCTGTACGATACGCTAAGTACGGGCAAATTCAGTTTGCGCCTGTACTAGAATCACTATAGGATGATATCATAATGGACTTTGTAGTTAAACTACTACCTTCGAAGGATCCGGCTATATAGGATACCTTTGATTTAATTATAGTTATTATAGATAAACTCACCAAGTATATAATAATAATACCGTTCAAGGAGATATATAAGGCGGACTAGTTAGCCTTTATACTACTCGATAAGCTAATAAGAGATTATAGTATACCTAAGTCGATAATATCCGATAGAGACAAGTTGTTCACTTCTAACTACTAGAGAACGCTGATAGTAATAATTGGGACTAAACTTCGGATATTAACGGTATACTATCTATAGACTAATAGATAGATAGAACGTACAAATTAAATAATAGAAGTATATCTTAGATACTATATGAACCTAAAATAAGATAACTAGGTTTTACTACTTCTAATAGTATAATTAGTATATAATAACAAGAGATTAGATACGACGGGTCTAATACTATTCTTTGCCAACTACGGGAAGAATACGAATATATTTCTATAACCTAGGGACGGACCTAATATAGAAAAAGCCTTAGTTAAGGTAGAAGAGCTAAAAAGTTTATATAAGGATATATAAAAGATAATTAAAAGCTTAAATAATAAGATAAAGGAATAAGTTAATAGTAAAAGAAAGAATATTCCTCAGCTTAAAGAGGGGGATAAAGTATATCTCCTAATAAAAAATATAAAGATAATAAGACCAAGTAAGAAACTGGATTATATCAAGGTTAGACTATTCTTGATCAAGAAGGTAAAGGGGGCTGTTAACTATAAACTCGAGCTTCCTCCTAATGCTAAGGTATATCCGGTATTCTATATCTTACTTCTAGAGCTAGTAGACTCTAATATACTACTCTAAGAAATATTTTATTATAATGTTAAGGAAGAAATAGAGTATAAGGTCGAGAGGATCCTAGATAGAAGAAATCAGTTCTATCTAGTTAAATAGAAAGGGTACGATAAAATAGAAAGTACCTGGGAACCTCTTAGGAACCTTACGGGGAACTATAGGGAATGTCTATAAGAGTTCTATTAGAGAGAAGAGAAGACTAGTCGAGGCTCTCAGGGATTTCTATCTCGTCGGGGAGATTGAACTACTCGGACAAGATATTGAATAATAAGTCGTCGGAAGATTTAGGAGCGACGTATTAGTCCTCCTCTAATTCCCTTATATTCTATAGCTCTCGGTCTACTATATTCTTTTTCTCCTTCTCAACTAAGTTTAATTATACCTAGAGGCGTACTAATTTCGTAAGCGTATCAGTAACTTCCTTACGTAACTCGTTACGCTGTTTTTCGACACGATACATTTCAAGGGGCGATACCACAAGGTCGCACTTCCGACCGCTAGAAACACAACTCGAATATCTATCGGAATCAGCACCTATAAGGTACTGCTTGCCATTAGTAACATATCGGGAGTAGGGCCGTATAACGAAGTCGGAAAGTTCACTGGCCAGCTCCTTTAATCGGATGGCTGGGTTAGACGATCTTTTGGTACAGATGGGTGGCATAAAGGATAGATAGTTTCTCGGGACGAGAAATCTGGAGGGGGAGGCTAGTATTAGAACTAGAGGGTTCTGACAGGACTGTCGTAAAGGACAGATGACTTCGGACAGGACGGGCAGGTAAAGCGATGATCACAATGATCGCAGTGCGAGCAATGCTATTAGGAATGGTGATCGCAATGATCACAACGCGAGCAATACTATCAAGAGTGCTTGGCAGGATTTCTTATATCTATATATACAGGGCTTTGCCCGTTGTTTGGAACAGTGTGTTCAACTTGGTAAACCATTACTTGGTTAATCTTCCTGGTACTCCTTGTACTATACTTTACTAGTTATCAATATAGAACGTATTGACTACCTACAACTACAAAGACTGCCATTCTACCTGAGTAACTCCTCTCCTACAGAAGCATAAGACGTATACCCCTATACGTTCGACTATCGCACCGTTAGGTAAACGGTTAGATGTGAGGGGTCGTACAGTCGATTGCAAAACCATTGGCGGGAACGCTAAGGCACTTTCGGGGTACCCCACCACACACCAAATTTTGGTGGCAGAAGGGGTATCTAGGGAGGACTGTACTGTAGACCGTAGATGCAATTGAACATTTCTCAAAAAGGCAATAGTGAGGCCCTGTAGACGTCATTCCTTGGTGTTTTGCTTGCCCACAACCACCTCCCTCGCTGTCCACTATGGTCCTACCTATAGACCCATACACCAGGGCTGCTATTCAGCGAGAGCTTGAGCTCGGTTTCGATAACGACACCATTCTGCTTGGTGGATATGATGTTAGCCTGCGGACACTACAGCGTATGAGGAGAAGCTGGAGGATATATGGAGAGGTGTATATACCCAGTGAGAACCGCGGTGGGAGGCCAAGGGCTCTGCACCAAGTGTACGAGGAAGAGCTTTTGGCGTATTTGGAGCAACGTCCTATGGCTTATCTGGATGAGATGGCGTTCTTCCTCCTGGATGAATTTGATGTCCAGGTTGATGAGGCTACAATCTGGAGAGCTCTTACACGCATTGGTTGGTCTCGAAAGAAGTGCCGCAAGGTTGCTAAGGAACGCAACCAAGAGCTCCGAGACTACTGGTTCACCAAGCTCTCTGATTGGCGAGCTGACCAGCTTATATTTCTGGACGAGAGCGCTGCTTGTGAGCGTACAGGTGAGATCTCTTCTGATTGGCTGGTGCTTGCTAACAGTACTCAGGGGATCGAAAATTTGGATGGGGACCTCTAGGAAGAACACCGGCAGTTATACAGAACCTCAAGAGGAATAAGAGATGGAGTCTATTACCTGCCTTTACAATCGACGGTTATATCGATTGGATAATATACCAGGGGCCCATTACCGCCGCGATGTTCAACGAATTCGTCCGAGATCGAATCCTCCCTCATTGCACTCCATACGAAAGCGGCGGTCCTATGTCTGTACTTATAATGGATAATTGCAAGATACACTGGAACTCTGAGTTGACAGAGATGTGCCAGGAAGCAGGCGTTCGGCTCGAATATCTCCCTCCATATTCGCCAGATTTGAACCCTATTGAGACATCTTTCGCTGTGTTGAAGGCTTGGATGAAGAGACATCAGGACATTGGAGAGCTCTTTGCAACAGATAATACATATGGAGAATTTCTAAACTTAGCGGTAGAGGCTCAAGATCCATGGCCCGATGCAGGCAATCTCTTCCGCTTAGCAGGGATCGAATATGAGGGCATCAATAATGCAGTCAGACAAGTAGAGGAGTCAGACGAGGAAGAAGGAGACATATAATTGTGTATATAATAAGAGGGAAAGCTTGCAATCTAGGTTATATATAGATTTAGGTCTTTGCTTGAGTCTCCAGCTGAGTCTCTGCAAAACAGTCTGAATCACTAAGATTCGCTCCACCGTATAGATCGTATATATCCGGGTCATCATCCTGGGTCTCATCTTCATAAGCTTTCGTCTCAACAGACGGAATTATATGTCCCTGCTTATAGGACGTCTGCTGAGGCCTGCTTGCTAAACGCTGCCGCGATGGCGATAATGGGAGAGTTCTTCCTAGACCTCCAACATGAAGAGTCGTTTGAACCTGCCTCTCACGGCCCCATTTACTGACGTTTCTAGCCAATTGGCGGCCAATCCCAGGCTTAATACCAAGCTTACGCCACTGCTCCTCATGCTCGTCATTCTTCCAGGCTTGTATGATATCTGTAGTATAGCCCTGATCCATAAGCTCGTCCTTAGCCTCCTCATATGCTTTTATGTATTCAGGGTGCTTTTTGCTTAACCATCCAACGAACTCGGCTAGTTCGCCTTCGACAGGGCTGCTATTTCGATAGGACGAGAGGCCTGGTGTTGCTGTGACTGAGCGAGAGATCGAGTGAGGGGGTCGAGTAGTTGTCTCAGTTGGATCCACGTCTCTAGAGCGAAGCTCTTTTATCAGATCTGACGTTCTCGTGTCTCTCAGCGACTGGGGCCCTGATATCAGTGGCTGAAAGCCAGGCTGGAAGCTATATCCGTAGGGATACAAAGGCGGTGGCTGTCCAAACTGCCCTCCTATAGTAGGATAAGCAGGTGTAGTTGTAGGCTGTGTTGGTGTCTCAGTGGTATGTCGTCTCTTTTCTTTACGAGCCTCCTTCTTCTGCGTCTGCTGTAGTTCAACAAGTAAAGACGCAGGAGGCTCGTCGTCACTTATTCGACCTGTAGTATCTCTTAGGATAGCAACTGCCCACATCTTCGACTGCCTTGGAAGGAAGGGTATATGCTCGCCCTTATGCAAATAGCAATAGTGGCCCGTATTGCTGCATATAGAACTTTTGCAAGCCCATCGATTGTGTATTTCCTGTTGTTTTTGCCTCCAAGGCTCCCCTGCATTCGTCTCATCCATCTCCCCAAGAAGCCTATTAGTTGGGATATGTGTAGAGCCTCTTGCTGTTCCTGAAACAATCGTCCCAGGCTTCTTCTCAGCTGCTTTGCCAACTACGGGGATCTCCCCCGTGCTGTTACGGGCCCAATGGTATATAAGGTCCACCTGTAGGCCCTTCTTTCCGTCCTTCTGCCACTCCCGAAGCTCGTCTTCAACACTATACCAGTCCTGCTGCGTCTCGGCGGTGGTAGAACGTCGATTCGGCCCTGTAAGCTTCTCATAAAATGGTGTTGCTTGGACTGAGACACGAAAGCAGGCGTGGCCTCTCTCTATAGCCCATTTAGCGGCGAATTCCTTCTGCTGATTATGCATAGTTCTAATAAGAATGTCGTTACTGCCATCGACAGTATAGTCCCGGAAGGTCTGGCTGCGAATAATCGAACTTTGGATGTCTTTCTCCCAGAATGACCTGACAGCAAGCTTATATTTAAAAGCAACACGTCCTGGCGATTCGAGCTCGTCCTCACTATCCAGGTGTATCGAATTTGCCTTCCCCTTCTTCTGATTTGTAGTAGAACCGTGGGATTGCTGACCAGCCGTAGACTGCGAGTTATCGACATCCTTTGGAGTCTCCTCACTCTCACCGAAAACGTCCTCCCTACGAGATATCTCCTTCCTAGCCTGCGTCCACCTCTTATTCGATTCACCTTCGACGCCTACGAACAGGCTTTCAGACGAATGGCGTCTTATTTGGGGCTGCTGGGTATCGAAATACGTCTGAGTGTTGGATAACTGAGTCTCGGGCCCAGCTCCATCAGAATCGTCATCCTCATCGAGCAGATCATGTCGAAATGAGGTTATAGACGTTCGAGACGGTGTATCTGGCACCAAATCAATTGCCTTCTGAGCTCTTGCCCTGAGGAATAGCGCTGAGGACGACTGCTGGCTTGAAAAGAGGCTAGACGAGACAGGTGGCGGTGGCATACTTGAGTGGAATGTACGGGGAGCATGCAAAGATCCGTCTATACTACAGGGGGGGCTTTGCTCGGGCTCTGGGGAGGGCTGCTTTGCTGGTTGAGAAGCCTTTTTAGAGGCCTTCTTAGCAGCTGGCTTCAAAGCTCGTTGAGGAGCTGCCTTGCCATCCTTTTTGGGCGGCGGTGGACGCTTCTCAGCCTGCTCAGGCGCCTGGGGTGGCTTCAGCACCAGCCGTCCAGATGGGGGGGCTGGCGGGTTGAGGGTCAGACGTCCAGGTGTCTGAGGGGCAGCAGCAGCAGCAGCAGGGGCAGGAGGCTTCAGGGTCAGACGGCGAGGTGTCTGGGCGACAGCAGGCTCTCTATCGACGGCAGCATACCTGTCAAACGTACTGGAACGACGCTTTCTGGGGCCCATAGCGACAGCGACAATGAGGTCTACAGTCTACGAGCGCGGGGGGAGACAAAACACCATATATGGGGCACTGGCGGCTTCATCTTTGCCGTTTTAGGAAGACTACATGAGCACTACTGCAGAGACAACGCAGCACTTTCTATATACCCGTTCTGCCACCAGAATTTGGTGTGTGGTGGGGTACCCCGAAAGTGCCTTAGCGTTCCCGCCAATGGTTTTGCAATCGACTGTAACACCCTACGACGAAGAAGAATTCAATCAGGATTTAGAAGATAATACCTTCGAATTAGAATTTAATAAAGAAGTATAGAGGTACTACTATAGGGATAGTAATAGATCTTAATAATACGAGACAGATTAGGAATAGCGGAAAGCTAGTCTAGAGGGACCAGTATTAATACCCGAACCTGGATCTACTATATCCTAAGTAGAAGGAAAATTACCGGAAATTAAGGAACCTTAGTCGGACGAAGATAAATATAAACTCTTCGACGAAATTGAAAGTAAGTGTTACGACCCACGGCGGTTATATACCTAATGGTGCGATAGCCGCGTATGGGTTTCGTGTGTCTTACGCTTCTGTAGGAGAGGAGTCACTCAGGTAGAATAGCAGTCTTCGTAGTGGTAGGTAATCAATGCGTTCTATATTGATAACTAGTAAAGTATAGTGCAAGGAGTACCAGGAAGATTAACTAAGTTGAACACGCTGTTCCAAGCAGTAGGCAAAGCCCCGTATATATAGACATATGAAATCCTGCCAAGCACTCCATGAGCGTTATGAGCGCTGGCGCTTATTGCGCTCATCATTCTTGAGCGCCATAAGCGCTGGCGCTCGTCGCGCTCATCGCTTCAGCTACTAGTCCTGTCTATAGTACCTTGTCCTACAGGATAGTCCTGTTAGAACCAATAGTTCTAATACTAGCCCCCTCCTCTAGATTTCTCGTCCCGAGAAACTATCCATCCTTTATGCCTCCCCGTCGAACTATCCGTTCTAAAGATCCCCTTATCCGTCGTAAAGAACTCTCTAGCGAATTATCTAGGTTCGTGATACGTCCTTATACTCTTTGTACTAAGGGTAATAAGTAATACTTGGTAGGCGTGCGTTTAGATCGTTGTTCTAACTGCGTGGCTGCAGGCAAGAAGTATAACCTAGTTATGTCTGTTAATGAGATACGTCGTATCAGGAAAGTCTATAACGATACTTAGTCTGAAATAAAGGAAACGCAGGCGAAACTCATGCGCCTTTAATTACAATTCGATCATATCTAGGATAAAGAGAAAAAGTTAATTAAGCGCGAGTTATAGAATATCGAGGAGTTAGAGAAGGACAACCTTCCTTCTGACACTCCTGACGGTTTAATATTCAACGTCGGCTCCGAGCAGTTCGACCTCCCCCCCGGCCTCGAGGGTCCCGAGAGCTTCGACTGGTCTTCTCTTATCTCCGATGAAACTCTTATAGGCGTTCCCTACAATTCCCCGCAAGGTTCCTAAGAGGTTCCCAGGTACTTTCCGTTTCGTTATACCCTTTCTATTTAACTAGATAGAACTAATTCCTTCTATCTAGGATCCTCTCGACCTTATACTCTATTTCTTCCTTAATATTATAGTAAAACATTTCTTAGAGTAGTATATTAGAGTCCGCTAGCTCCAGAAGTAAGATATAGAATACCGGATATACTTTAGTATTAGGCGGAAGTTCGAGTTTATAGTTAACAGCCCCCTTAACCTTCTTAATCAAGAATAGTCTAACCTTAATATAATCTAGTTTTTTACTTAGTCTTATTATCTTTATATTTTTTATTAGGAGGTATACTTTATCCCCCTCTTTAAGCTAAGGAATATTCTTTCTTTTATTATTAACCTACTCCTTTAACTTATTATTTAAGCTTTTAATTATCTTTTATATATCTCTATATAAGTTTTTTAGCTCTCCTATCTTAACTAAGGCTTTTTCTATATTAGGTCCTTCTCTAGGTTATAGAAATATATTTATATTCTTTCCGTAGTTAGTAAAGAATAGGGTTAGACCTATCGTATCTAACCTCTTATTATTATATACTAGTTATACTATTAGAAGTAGTAAAACCTAGTTATCTTATTTCTAGTTTATATAATATCTTAGGTATACTTCTATTATTTAATTTGTACGTTCCGTTTATCTATTAGTTTATAGATAGTATATAGTTAATATCCGAAGTTTAGTTCTAATTGCTACGATTAGCGTTCTCTAGTAGTTAGAAGTAAATAACTTATCTCTATCGGATATTATCGACCTAGGTATACTATAATCCCTTATTAACTTATCTAGTAGTATAAAGGCTAACTAATCTACCTTATACGTTTCTTTAAATAGTATTATAATTATATACTTAGTAAGTTTATCTATAATAACTATTATCGAGTTAAAGGTATCCTACGTAGCTAGATCTTTTAAAGGTAGTAGTTTGACTATAAAGTCTATTATAATATTATCCTATAGTAACTCTAGTACTAGTATAAATTAAATTTGTCTATACTTAGCGTATCGTACCGCTTTATTTTACTAATACTAGATATATTCCTTAATATATTATTTAACACGAGTCCGAAGTTTCGGCGCTACGTATCCTCGTCCTAGGAGTTCTATAGTTTTAGATACTCTAGGGTAACCTTATAAAGGGTTATTATAGTAATCTCTAATTACTTCTTTAACGTATATATTAGGTAAGTAAGTTTTATCCTAATATTTAAGTAATACTAAATTCGGTTAATCCTATCGTAGCTTTATTACAAATATATCGTTATTATAGGCCTTTACGATCCTATTAGTTATATTAGATCCTAATATATAAAGGGTCATTACTAATACCTAATATAGTACTAATAATCCATCGGCTTCTCGTTTTAGGATTAGTCGTTCCGTAATATTCTTTTCTTCTATATAGTCTAATCGCCTACTAAGCGTATCTACTCGACCGTTATCTTTTCCTAGGGTATAGGTTATCTTGAACTTATATTATCTAAGTAGTTCTAACTATCTAACTTATCTTCTATTTAATTCTTTCGTTATTATAAAATTAAGAAGGTTCTTATAATCCGTAAAGATAGTTAAGTCCGAGTAGCTTTCCGCGTATACTCTCTAATTCTATAGTATATATACTACGGCAAGTAGTTCTTTGTTATATATATTATAGTTCTATTCTACTACTAATATTTTTCGTAAAAAGTAGGTAACTAGATACTACTTTTAGTCTTTTATTTAATAAAGGTATACTTCTATTACAAGATCCGAGGTATCTATTTTAATACGAGCCGGTTCGTTAGCTTAAAAGGTATAGAGTACTAGTAGATCTATATATACTTTTTTTAATGTATCGAACGACTTCTATTATTTATATCCCTATATAAATTCGATATCCTTTTTAGTAATATCCGTAAGTAGAAGTACTTTCTTTAAGTAGCCCTCGATAAACTTCCTATTAAAGTTGGTAAATCCTAAGAAACTTTGTACTACTTTGACGTCCTATAGTATAGGCTATTCCGCTATAGCTTTAATCTTTTCTAGGCTTATACTAATACCTTTTATACTAACTATAAATCCTAGGAACTCTATAGAGTCCCTATAAAACTTGCACTTTTTAGGTTTAAGGAGAAGTCCCGCTTGTAATAGGTATTCGATAATATCCCGTATATACTTAACGTATTCTTCCTTGTTCTCCGAGTAAATCAAGATGTCGTCGAGGTACGCTATCGCTATTCGATCTAAGTATACTCGTATAACATTATTAATAAGTACTTAGCAGGTTACTAGTACGTTAGTAAGTCTAAACGGTATTACTAGGTACTCGTAGTAGCTATATCTAGTCTAGAAGGCAGTTTTCTATTCTTCGCCTTCTTTTATCTAGATTAGATTATATACGCCCCTAAGGTCTAGTTTTATAAATATCTTTGCCTTACTAAGCCGATCCTATAGCTCGCTAATATTTAGTAAAGGATATCTATTCTTAATTATAATATTGTTTAACTTTCGATAGTTAATATATAGCCTTAAGCTTCTATCCTTTTTCGGCGCGAAGAGGATTAGATAACCTACTAGTAATTTAGATTCCTAAATAAATCCTTTCTTAAGGTTCTTATTAATATACCCGCGAAGTATAGTAAGTTCCTTTTCCGATAATATATAGATAGGTCTAAATATTAGCGCCTTACTAGGTTCGAGTTCGATCTTATAATCCTATAGCTAGTACTTAGATAATACTTTTACGCTCGTCTCTTCCTTGAATAGATATACCTATCGTTTATATTCCTAAGGGATTATAGAAGGTTCGTCTTTTCCTTTAATAGCTCTCTCTTTAGTATCCTACTAACCTTTACTAGTAACTAAGGAGTCGAGCCTTCTCTCTTAGAAGTTACTCTTATTATTTAAGAATAAAGTAATATATACTTCGACTAGTCTTTAGTTCTTTCTCTTATCTATTATTATCTACTATTAACTAATAGGTCTAATACTAGTAACGTCTCTAGATCGTCCGAATTTAAGTACTTTTATCTTCTAGTTAATTTCTAGGTTATATTTATTTAACTAAGGTATTCCTAAAATAATATTATAAGTAGCTATCCTAACTATATCGAATATAATCTCCTTATAGTATTACTAAATTATTACTAGTAGGGAGTATATCTCCTCCTCTACTTTTCCTATTAAGAATACTAACCTATTAGCTAGGCGTAGCTTATAGGATAATTTCTTCTTTCGGGTTAGTAGACTACTTAAGTCTACCAAGTTTCTTGAGATAAAATTTCCCGTAGCTCCGCTATCTATTATCGCTACGGTCCGCTATCTATCAATATTCACTAGTATAATAATATAAGTATAGTATTAGGCGGAACACAATTGTTATTTGGGGAATAACGCGTTAATCTCCTTATACTTCCCTATAGTATAAGAGATTACTCTTTTCCCTGCGATAGTAGGAATCTATATACTTCCTTTATTCCTTTATACAGAATATATTTATCGTATAAGTAGCTATACTATAATACTTGGTTATAAGCTCCTTTCTTAAAGATCTTAAGTGAGTTATTTCTTTCCTTCTCCTACTTTTCTATAAAATATAGGAAGTAATAATACTTCCTTTTACTTACAAGATACTACTAGTACCTATCTTCCTTATACTTATACTACTATATTTCTCTATAAGGGGTTCTCTTTAGTAGAGGTACCGTATACTCTTTTACTAAACGGCCTCTCTCTTCCCTATATATTAAATAATCGGGTAATATATATTTAGTATATAGGACTTCGCTATATTACTAATATTCTCTATCGTATTGATAGTCTCGTATAGGTTCTTCCCATCCGGGTTTTGCAGATAATTACTCTTTTAGTATACCTTATACTTTTCCTTCAATTTCGTCGAAAAGCTTATATTTATCTTCGTCCGATTAAGGTTCCTTAATCTCTAGTAATTTTCCTTCTACTTGGGATATAGTAGATCCAGATTCGGGTGTCGACGCTAGCCTCTCTAGACTAGCTTTCCGCTATTCCTAATCCGTCTTATACTATTAAGATCTATTACTATCCCTATAGTAATATCTCTATACTTCTTTATTAAATTCTAATTTAAAGGTATTATCTTCCGAATCCTAACTAAATTCTTCTTTATTATAGGATTACTATATTTCCTTAGAGTCTTCCTTATTATCTAGAGGTCCTCCTTCTATTACGTTAATCTACGGTCAGTATACTATATTCTTCGACCTGTAGTCTCTAGCTATATAGCCCAGTTTGCTATAGCTATAGTAAGTAATTACTTTCTTTCCCCCGTACTACTTTTTCCCTTTAAAGTTTCCTTTCTTCTTTCCTATCTAAATAAAGTTAATCTCTATTAGTACTATACTATAGTAAGTATTATATTCTCTATAATCCTATCGGTAATTCTTTATTTTTAAAAAGAATCCCTTATATCGAGTTCCGCTAACTCCTCTATTATACTATTTCTCTATAGATTATTTAAATAACTTATTATTAATCTTAATCATATTTTTAATAAGTCTATCTAGAGTATCGATTACTCCTCCGAATCTTATAAGCTCGTCTTTAATATTATCTTTAAGGCCCTAATAATATATCGTTATTAGCGTATTATTATCCTAGCCTATTTTAGTAGTATATATTTGAAACTAAGTCGAAAACTCTAATACTAACTTCTTCTACTTTATATACTAGATAATATATATTACTATATTTACCTTATTAGAAGGTCCGAATATATAGCGGATTTCGACTATAAACTTTGGTATACTCTCTATCTATAACTTAACGTCGCTATCTTCGTCGTTATCTTCTATATACTTCTTTAGGAAAGGTTCGACCTACTTTTAGGCTCGTCCTTATAGGTACGATATAGCGAAGGTAGTATATCTAGTTACTAGGAGCAAGTCTCCCTGGAATAGAAGGTATAGTTATACTTGCGTGAGCTATAGCTCAAGCTTGTCCCTATCTCCGTAGTATAGGTCTAGTACTATAACCTTGATCCTTTTTCCAGATCCTTCGTCTATAGTATAGTATCTCTAGCTAGTAACTATTAAGGTACTTAGGGTAGGGTTTCTACCTGAAGTTATTGAAGAACTTATCCCTTAGGGTATTTAAAGTGTTATGACCTACGGCGGTTATATACCTAATAGTATAATAGCCGCGTATAGGTTTCGTATATCTTATACTTCTATAGGAGAGGAGTTACTTAGGTAGAATAGTAGTCTTCGTAGTAGTAGGTAATTAATACGTTCTATATTGATAACTAGTAAAGTATAGTGCAAGGAGTACTAGGAAGATTAACCAAGTTGAATACGCTATTCCAAGTAGTAGGCAAAGCCCCGTATATATAGATATATGAAATCCTGCCAAGTACTCCATGAGCGTTATGAGCGCTGGCGCTCATTGCGCTTATTATTCTTGAGCGCCATGAGCGCTAGCGCTCGTCGCGCTCATCGCTTTAGCTACTAGTCCTATCTATAGTACCTTGTCCTACAGGATAGTCCTATTAGAACCAATAGTTCTAATAGTAAGGTATAAGGTATACTAAATAAGTAATTATCTATAAAACCCGGATAGGAAGAACCTATACAAGACTATTAATACGATAGGGAATATTAGTAATATAGTAAAGTTCTATATACTAAGTGTATATTACCCGATTACTTACTATATAGGGAGGAGAGGAACTGCCTAGCGAAAGAGTATACGGTATCTCTACTAAAGAGAACCTCTTATAGAGAGACCTAGTAGTATAAGTATAAGGAAGATAGGTACTAGTAGTATCTTATAAGTAAAAGGAAGTATTACTATTTCCTATACTTTATAGATAAATAGGAAAAGGAAAGGAATAACTTACTTAAAGTCTTCAAGGAAGGAGCTTATAACTAAGTACTATAGTATAGCTACCTATACGATAGATATACTCTATATAAGGCTATAAAGGAAATATACGGATTCCTATCGTTATAGGGAAAAGAGTAATCCCTTATACTACAGGGAAGTATAAGGAGATTAATACGTTATTCCCTAAATAATAACTATATTCCGCTTAGTATTATACTTATATTATTATACTAGTAAATATCGATAGATAGCGGACCGTGGCGATAATAGATAGCGGGGCTATAGGAAATTTCATCTTAAGGAACTTAGTAGACTTAAGCGGCCTACCGACTCGAAAGAAGAAATTATCCTATAAACTTCGCCTAGCTAATAGGTTAGTATTCTTAATAGGAAAAGTAGAGGAGGAAACTCGCTCCCTACTAGTAATAATTTAGTAATACTATAAGGAGATTACATTTGATATAGTTAGGATAGCTACTTATAATATTATTTTAGGAATACCTTAGTTAAATAAATATAATCTAGAAATTAACTAGAAGATAAAAGTATTTAAATTCGGATGATCTAGAGATATTACTAGTATTAGACCTATTAGTCGATAGTAGACGATAATAGATAAGAGAAAGAACCGAAGACCGGTCAAAGTATATATTACTTTATTTTTAAATAATAAGAGTAGCTTCTAAGAGAGAAGGCTTAACTCCTTAGTTACTAGTAAAGGTTAGTAGAATACTAAAGAGAGAGCTATTAAAGGGAAAGACGAACCTTCTATAATCCCTCAGGAATATAAATAGTAGGTATACCTATTTAAGGAAGAGACGAGCGTAAAAGTATTACCTAAGTACTAACTATAGGATTATAAGATCGAACTCGAACCTAGTAAGGCACCGATATTTAGACCTATCTATATATTATTAGAAAAGGAACTTACTATACTTCGCGGGTATATTAATAAGAACCTTAAGAAAGGATTTATTCGGGAATCTAAATTACTAGTAGGTTATCTAATCCTCTTCGCGCCGAAGAAGGATAGAAGTCTAAGGCTATATATTAACTATCGAAAGTTGAACGATATTACTATCAAGAATTATTACCCTTTACCAAATATTGGCGAGCTATAGGATTAGCTCGGTAAGGCAAAGATATTTACGAAGCTAGACCTTAGGGGCGTATATAATCTAATCTAGATAAAAGAAGGTGAAGAATGGAAAACTACCTTCCGGACCAGGTATAGCTACTACGAGTACCTAGTAATACCGTTTAGACTCACTAACGTACCGGCAACCTGCCAAGCACTTATTAATAACGTTGTACGAGTATACTTAGATCGAACAACGATAGCGTACCTCGACGATATCTTGATTTATGTTACGAACCACGTTGCGTACGGTGGTCCGTTATATATAGATTGATTCTTAATAGGGATAGAGGTACAATAGAGCAAGAGGGTGAAGCAGGCTTCAAGTGATACTAAGCGGGTCTGGTATATAATCAGATAATATATGTTTAGTGCCTAGCCTAAGAGATCTATTGCATGTAGTAAACAATTGAATAGTAAGTTGAGCACGATGCTCCAAGTGGTGCGAGCAGTGCTCCGTATATATAGACATACGAAATCTATGCCAAGCATTCCTGATCGCACTGGTCGCACTGATCGCACCGCGCTTATTGCGACCACTGCGCTTATCGCTTAACATGCCAAGCCTTCTTGATCGCACTGATTGTACTAATCGCACCGCGCTTATTATAACTACTGCGCTCATCGCTTAATATGCCAAGCCTTCAGGGTCTGTCCGAGTCGGATACCGATTCGTCGACTCGAACTATAACGGGCGCTACGCTCCTTGAGCGTATCCCTAATCATGTTTCCTGATCGTAATATTAGCTCCCTCTCCCAGATTTCTCGTCCTAAGAAACCATCTATCCTTTATACTACCCCGATATACTAAACGTTTAGATAAACCGACCGTCCGCCGAACGGTGTTGGCTAGTAAGCTAACCGAAGTCGTGATACGGCCGTGTTCCCGATATGTTGCCAGCGGCAAGCAGTACTTGATAGGTATAGGTTCCGACAGGTATTCTAACTGTATAGGCAGCAGTAGAAAATGCGACCTTGTAGTATCGCCCCTTAAGATATATTATATCGAGATAGAATAAAAGGAAGCGTAGTTATAGTTAAAAACTACGCGCGAAGAGTTAGCTCGTAATACGGAAGAGTCTATACGTCTTTAGGCCATACTAATACGCCTTTAGATATAGTATAAATAACTTGAAGATAAAAAGCGGAAGATTATAGACTAAGAGATATAGAATATTAAGAAGTTAGAAGAAGACTAGTAGTCTATCCTAAGTATTCCTGATAGCTAGATATTCAACGTCTCGTCCGAATAGTTTGGCTTCCTAGATAGAACCGATTGGTCCTCCTTCCCGATTATTCCCGGAACTCCTATAGAAGGTCCTAGTAGTTCCGGAGGTTCCTAAGAGGTTCCTAGGTATTTTCGGTATTATCGTATCCTTTCTATTTAACTAGATACTTCTAATTAATCTAATTTAGAATCCTCTCGACCTTAAACTCCGTTTCTTCTTTAATATTATAATAAAATATTTCCTGCAAGGGTATATTAGAGTCTACTAGCTCCAAGAGTAAGATATAGAATACCGGATATACCTTAGCGTTAGGTAGAAGCTCGAGTTTATAGTTAATAGGTCCTTTTACCTATTTAATTAAGAATAGTCTAACCTTAATATAATCTAGTTTCTTACTTAGTCTCGTTATTCTTATATTTTTTATTAGGAGGTATACTTTATCCCCCTTTTTTAGCTAAGGAATATTCTTTCTTTTCTTATTAATTCGTTCCTTTAGTTTAGAATTTAAGCTTTCGATAGATCTTTATATATCCTTATATAAATTCTTTAGCTTATCCGCCTTTACTAAGGCTTTTTCTATATTAGGTCCCTCTCTAGGTTATAGAAAAGTATTTATATTCTTTCTATAATTGGCAAAGAATAGTATCAGCTTTATTATATCTAATATCTTATTATTATATACTAGTTATACTATTAGAAGTAGTAATACCTAGTTATCCTATTTCTAGTTAACGTAGTATCTAAGGTACGCTTCTATTATCTAATTTGTATATTCTATTTATCTATCTATCTGCGAATAGTATACCGTTAACATTCTTAGTTTCGTTCTAATTACTCTGATAAGTATCTTCTAGTAATTAGATATAAAGAGCTTATCTCTATCTAATATAATCGACTTTGGTATACTATAATCTCTTATTAGCCTATCTAGTAGTATAAATACTAGTTAATCTACTTTATAGGTTTCCTTGAAAGGTACTATAATAGTATACTTTATTAGTTTATCTATAATGACTATAATTGAATCGAAGGTATCCTACGTAGCTAGATCCTTGGATAGTAGTAACTTAACTATAAAGTCTATTATAACGTCGTCCTATAGTAATTCTAGAACTGGTATAAATTATATTTATCTATATTTAGTATATCGTATAGACTTATTCTGCTAGTATTAAATATATTCTTTAATATATTATTTAACGCGCGCTCGAAGTTTTAGCGCCGCGTATCCTCGTCCTAGGAGTTCTACTATCTTAGCGACTCCCGGATAACCTTATAATAGGTTATCGTAGTAATCCCTAATTACTTCTTCTATATATTATTCAGGTAGATAAGTTTTCCCCTAGTATTTAAGTAATACCGTATCCGGCTGATCCTTTCTTAGGATTGTTGCGAATATATTATCTTCGTAGGCCTTTACGATCCTATTAGTTATATTAGGTCCTATTATATAAAGGGTTATAGCTAATATCTAGTATAGTACTAATAATCCATCGGCTTCTTTCTTTAGGATTAGTTATTCTATAATATCCTTTTCTTCTATATAGTCTAATTGCCTACTAAGGGCGTCTACTTAACTATTATCCTTCCCTAGGGTATAGGTTATCTTGAACTTATATTAACCTAGTAGTTCTAACTATCGGACCTATTATCTATTTAACTCCTTTGTTATTATAAAGTTAAGAAGGTTCTTATAGTCCGTAAAGATAGTTAAGTCTAAGTAGCTTTCTACGTATACTCGCTAGTTCTAAAGTATATATACTACGGTAAGTAACTCCTTGTCGTGTATATTATAGTTCTATTCTACTACTAATATCTTCCTTGAATAGTAGGTAACTAGATACTATTTTTGGTCTTTCATCTAGTATAAGTATACTCCTATTACGAGATCCGATATATTCGTTTCGATACGAGCTAGCTCGTTTATTTAAAAGGTATAGAGTACTAGTAGATCCGCGTATACCTTCTTTAGTATATTAAACGCCTTCTATTAGTCTTTTCCCTATATGAATCCGATATTCTTCTTGGTAATATCCGTTAGCGGTAGTACCTTCTTGGAGTAGCCCTCGATAAACTTCCTGTTAAAGTTAGCAAATCCTAAGAAGCTTTATACTGCTTTGACGTCCTATAGTATAGGCTATTCAGCTATAGCCTTGATCTTCTCCGGGCTTATACTAATACCTTTTATACTAACTATAAATTCTAGAAACTCTACTAATTCCCTATAGAATTCGCACTTTTCTGGTTTAAGAAGAAGTTTTGCTTATAATAGGTATCTAAGGACGTCCTATATATACGTAATATATTCTTTCTTATTCTTAGAATAAATTAGTATATTATCGAGGTACGCTATTACTATTCGATCTAAGTATACTCGTACGATATTATTAATAAATACTTAGTAGGTTACTAGTGCGTTGGTGAGTCTAAACGGTATTACTAGATACTTATAATAGCTATATCTTGTTCGGAAGGTAGTTTTCTATTCTTCGCCTCCTTTTATCTAAATTAGGTTATATACGCCTCTAAGATCCAGTTTAGTAAATATCTTTGCTTTCCCGAGCCGATCCTATAGCTCGCCGATATTAGGTAAAGAATATCTATTCTTAATTATAATATCGTTTAACTTTCGATAGTCGACGTATAGTTGTAAGCTTCCGTCCTTCTTTAGTATAAAGAGGATCGGGTAACCTACTAGTAATTTAGATTCTCGAATAAATCCTTTTTTGAGGTTCTCGTTAATATACCCGCGAAGTACTTTAAGTTCCTTTTCTAATAATACGTAAATAGGTCCAAATATTAGTTACTTACTAGGTTCGAGTTCAATCTTATAATCCTATAGCTAATACTTAGGTAATACTTCTATATTCGTCTCTTCCTCGAATAAATACGCCTACTTACTATATTCCTAAGGGATAGAGGGTATATTAGTTCCTCCCTTAACTCTTACTTTATTATCCTACTAACCTTTACTAGTAACTATAGAGTCGGACTACCCTTTAGTACCGTCCTTATATAAAGCTAAGGTAATATATACCTCGACTAGTCTTCGGTTCGACTTCTTATCTACTATTAAACGCTACTAATATATAGGTATAATCCTAGTAATATTTCCAGATTGATCCATCTTGAGTACTCCTCGAGCCTAATCGATTATTAGGTTATACTTCTTTAACCAAGGTATTCCTAAAATTATATAATAGGTAGCTATCCTAATAACGTTAAAGGTAATCTCCTTATAGTAGCGCTAAATTATAATAGGTAACGAAAGTATCTCTTTATCTACCTTTCCTATTAATAGTATTAACCTATTAGCTATCTAAAGATTATACTACTACGACTTCTTTCAAGTTAGTATTCTAGTTATTTATACTAAGTCTCGCGAGATAAAGTTTCCAGTAGCTCTAGAATCTATTATCGCAACGGTCCGCTATCCGTTAATAATTACCGGTATCTTTATATATATATCGTATTGCGCGGAATATAGATATTATTTAGGGGTTAATATATTGATCTCCTTATAGCTACCCCTACTATAAGGGATTACTCTTTTCCCGCTTGTAGGAGTAGGAACCCTACCTTTAACTTCGACTATATATACTTCTCGTAGTTATCGTGTAGATAGGCGTACTATTCTATTAAATGGTATTCTCTAGCACTTAGGTTATTATTTAATTCGTAGATAACTCTCTTTAACTATTCCTTGTCGCGTCCTAGGAAGTATTAGTATATTCTTTTCGTCGCGAGGTACTATAGATATCTATTTTCCTTATATTCGTAGTAATAGCTATATCCGTAGGGTAGTGTTCTTACTAGCCCCTTAGCTATATTCCTCGGCGTACTATACTATATATAGTAAAGCGATATATATTCTTCCTATAGTATACTCTTGTAACCTCGGTAATTCCGATCTATCCGATAGTCTAGCTATATATATTCCTTAGAGCTTTCTTCTTCTTCCTTAGACGTAGTAGTTTTAGGTATTATCCTTCTTAGTAGTCGTATTTCTTCCTACTTAGCTTCTAACGTACTAAGGGCTTCTTCCTACTCTAGATCTATTTCGCTTTCTTTCTAATCCTACTTAGACTTTTCTTCTTGAGCCTTACTAACGTCTTTAGTATTTAGATTATTCCTATATTATTCCCTAATACGCGTGTTAAACTTCCTTATAAAGTCGTTATCGCCGTTTTCGGATTCTTTATTAAGTTCTTCTTATATTATATTACGAACCACGTTGCGTGCGGTAGTTCTATAGATTGATTCTCAATAGGGATAGAGGTACAACCTGACAAGAGTATAAAGTAGGCTTCAAGTGATACTAAGCGGGTCTGGTATATAATTAGATAATATATGTTCAGTGCCTAGCCTAAGAGATCTATCGTATATAGTAGACAATTGAATAGCAAGTTGAGCACAATGCTCCAAGTGGTAAGTAGTACTCCGTATATATAGATATACGAAATCCATACTAAGTATTCTTGATCGCACTGATCGCACTAATCGCATCTGCGCTTATTACGACCACTATACTCATCGCTTAACATGCCAAGCCTTCCTGATCGCACTGATCGTACTAATCGCATCTGCGCTCATTGCGACCACTGCGCTCATCGCTTAACATGCCAAGCCTTCAGGGTCTGTCCGAGTCGGATACTAACTCGTCGACTCGAACCATAACGGGCGCTACGCTCTATAAGCGTATCCCTGATCATGTTTCCTAATCGTAATATTAGCTCCCTCTCCCAGATTTCTCGTCCCGAGAAACTATCTATCCTTTATACCACCCCGACGTACTAAACGTTTAGACAAACCGACCGTCCGCCGAACGGTATTGGCTAGTGAGCTAAACGAAGTTATTATGCGGCTGTACTCCCGATGTATTGCCAGCGGCAAACAGTACCTAATAGGTACAGGGTCCGACAGGTATTCTAACTATATAGGCAGCAGTAGGAAATGCGACCTTATAGTATTACCCCTCAAAATACGTCGTATTAAGACGGAACGAAAGGAAGCGTAGTTATAGTTAAAAAATACGCGCGAAGAGCTTAAGGATTATATACGAAAATCAATAGAGGAATCTATACGTCTTTAGACTACGCTGACGCGCCTTTAGATATAGTATAAATATCTTGAAAATAAAAAGCGGAAGATTACAGACCGAGAGATACAGAATATTAAGGAGTTAGAAGAAGACTAGCGGTCTGTCCCAAGCATTCCTAATGATTAGATATTCAACGTCTCGTCCGAACAATTTGGCTTCCCAGCCGGAACCGATTGGTCCTCCTTCCCGATCGTTCCCGGAACTCCTACAGAAGGTCCTAGTAGTTCCGGAGGTTCTTAAGGGGTTCCTAGGTGTTTTCGGTATCGTCGTACCCTTTCTATTTAACTAGATATTTCTAATTAACCTAATTTAGAATCCTTTCAACCTCGAACTCTATTTCTTCCTTAATATTATAGTAAAACGTTTCTTAGAGAGGTATATTAGAGTCCGCTGGCTCCAAGAGTAAGATATAGAATACCGGATATACTTTGGCGTCAGGTAGTAATTAGAGTTTATAGTTGACTAGTCCTTTTAACTATTTAATTAAGAATAGTCTAACCTTAATATAATCTAGTTTCTTACTTAGTCTCGTCGTCCTCATGTTTTTTATTAGGAGGTATACTTTATCCCCCTCTTTTAGCTAAGGAATATTCTTTCTTTTCTTATTAATCTATCCCTTTAACTTCTTATTAGAGCTCTTAATAGACCTTTATATATCCCTATATAAATTCTTTAGCTCTTCTACCTTAACTAAGGCTCTTTCTATATTAGGTCCCTCCCTTAGTTATAGAAATGTATTTATATTCTTTCTATAGTTGGTAAAGAATAGGGTCAGTCCAGTTATATCTAACCGCTTATCATTATACGCTAGTTATACTATCGGAAGTAGTAAAACCTAGTTATCCTACTTCCGGTTTATATAATATCTCAGGTATACTTCCATTATTTGATTTGCACGTTCTATCTATCTATTAGTCTATAGGTGATATACTATTGATATTCGAAGTTTAGTTCCAATTACTGCTATTAGCGTTCTCTAGTAGTTAGAAGTAAATAGTTTGTCTCTATCGGATATTATTGACTTTGGTATACTATAATCCCTTATTAGCTTATCGAGTAGTATAAAGGCTAACTAGTCTGCCTTGTATATCTCCTTGAAAGGTATTATAATTATATATTTTGTAAGTTTATCTATAATAACCATAATCGAGTCGAAGGTATCCTATATAGCTAGATCTTTTAAAGGTAGTAGTTTGACTACGAAGTCCATTGTGATATCATCCTATAGTGACTCTAGTACAGGAGCAAACTATATTTGTCCGTACTTAGTGTATTATATAGCCTTATTCTGCTAGCACTCGATATATTCTTTAATATATTCTTCAACGCGCGCTCGAAGCTTCGGCGCCGCGTATCCTCGTCCTAGGAGTTCCACTATTTTGGATACTCCTAGGTGACCTTGTAAAGGGTCGTCATAGTAATCCCTAATCACTTCTTCGGTATATTATTCAGGTAGATAAGTCCTCTCCTAGTATTTAAGTAATATAGTATCTAGCTGATCCTTCCTTAGGGTTATTGCGAATATATCGTCTTTATAGGCCTTTACGATCCTATTAGTCGTATTAGGTCCCGTTATACGAAGGGTTATAGCTAATACCTAGTGTGGTACTAATAAGCCGTCCGCTTCTTTCTTTAGGATTGGTCGCTCTATAACGTTCTTCTCTTCTATATAGTCTAATCGCCTACTAAGGGCGTCTACTCGACCATTATCCTTCCCTAGGGTATAGGTTATCTTGAACTTGTATTAACCCAGTAGTTCTGACTATCGGACCTGTTGTCTATTTAACTCCTTTATTATTATAAAGTTAAGAAGGTTCTTATAGTCTATAAAGATAGTTAAGTCCGAGTAGCTTTCTGCGTATACTCGCCAGTTCTAAAGTATATATACCACGGCAAGTAACTCCTTGTCGTATATATTATAGTTCTATTCTACTACTAATATCTTCCTTGAATAGTAGGTAACTAGATACCATTTTTAGTCTTTTATCTAGTATAAGTATACTCCTATTACGAGATCCGATACGTCCGTTTCGATACGAGCTAGCTCGTTTATTTGAAAGGTACAGAGTACTAGTAGATCCGCACATACTTTCTTTAATGTATCGAATAATTTCTATTAGTCTTTTCCCTATATAAACCCGATATCTTTCTTCGTAATATCTATTAGTAGTAGTACCTTCTTAGAGTAGCCCTCGATGAACTTCCTGTTAAAGTTAGCAAATCCTAAGAAGCTTTGTACTACTTTAACGTCCTATAGTATAGGCTATTCAGCTATAGCCTTGATCTTCTCCGGGCTTATACTAATACCTTTTATACTAACTACAAATCCTAGAAACTCTACTAATTCCCTGTAGAATTCGCACTTTTCTGGTTTAAGAAGAAGTTTCGCTTATAATAGGTATCCGAGGACGTCCTGTATATACTCTATATATTCTTTCTTGTTCTTAGAATAAATTAGTATATTATCGAGGTACGCTATCGCTATTCGATCTAAGTATACTCGTACGATATTATTAACAAGTGCTTAGTAGGTTGCTAGTGCGTTGGTAAGTCCAAACGGTATTACTAGGTACTTATAGTAGCTATATCTCGTTCGGAAGGTAGTCTTCTATTCTTCGCCTCCTTTTATCCGAATTAGATTATATACGCCTCTAAGATCCAGTTTAGTAAATATCTTTGCTTTTCCGAGCCGATCCTATAGCTCTCCTATATTTAGTAATAGATATCTATTCTTGATAGTAATATCGTTTAACTTTCGATAGTCGACGTATAGTCTTAAGCTTCCGTCCTTCTTCGGTGCAAAGAGGATTAGGTAACCTACTAGTAATTTGGATTCCCGAATAAATCCCTTTTTAAGGTTCTCGTTAATATACCCGCAAAGTACTTTAAGTTCCTTTTCTAATAATACGTAAATAGGTCTAAATATTGGTTACTTACCAGGTTCAAGTTCGATCTTATAATCCTATAGCTGGTACTTAGGTAATACTTCTATATTCGTCTCTTCCTCGAATAAGTACGCCTACTTACTATATTCCTGAGGGATAGAGGGTATATTAGTTCCTCCCTTATCTCTTACTTTATTGTCCCGCTAACCTTTACTAGTAACTATAGAGTTAGACTACCTTTTAGTGCCGTCCTTATGCGAAGCTAAGGCAATATATACCTCGACTAGTCTTCGGTTCAACTTCTTATCTACTATTAAACGCTACTAATACGTAGGTATAATCCTAGTGACATTACCGGATTAATCCATCTTGAGTACTCCTCGAGCCCAATCGATTATTAGGTTATACTTCTTCAACTAAGGTATTCCTAAAATTATATAATAGGTAGCCATCCTAATAACGTTAAAGGTAATCTCCTTATAGTAGCGCTAAATTATAATAGGTAACGAAAGTATCTCTTCGTCTACCTTTCCTGTTAATAGTATTAACCCGTCGGCTATCTGAAGATTATACTAGTATAACTTCTTCCGAGTTAGTATTCTAGTTATCCGTACCAGATCTCGTAAGATGAAATTTCTAGTAGCTCTAGAATCTATTATCGCAACGGTCCGCTATCTATTAACGATCACCGGTATTTTTACATATATATTATATTGCGCGGAACACAGATGTTGTTTGGGGGTTAATATATTAATCTCCTTATAGCTACCCCTACTATAAGGGATTACTCTTTTCCCTGTACAGGGAGGAATCCTATAAGTTATTTCTCGAACTTATATTTCTTATAGTCGTCGTATAAATATATATACTACTATTACAGGTAGTACTGGTTTACTTCTAGACTCTAGCGTCTTATTTGGTTTCTGTAGTATACTTCTTCCTCGTCTTTCTTACGTAGGAAGTAGCTTAGTTATTATTTTCTTACTAAGTACTAAGGGTATCTATCGTCCTTATACTTATAGTACTAGTAATTACTATAGGATAATTTTGTTAGAACTCCTAGTTCCTTTCTGCAGTTAATTCTATAATAGTCGTAACTATTCTCTATATACTATCTCTAGTAGACTTCCTTATATTTAGGGTAATAGTAGTTATACCTAAAGTCTAAGACACTAAAATTATTCTAGAATTCTCTTAGTCTTTCTTCCTCTAAGTATTCTCTTCTCTCCTTAGATATAGTAGATCTAGGTTCGGGTATTATCGGTAGTCCTTTTCTTTTAATTATAACTTCCTATTCCGATTCTTCCTCGTCCTAATCCTACTTAGGTTACTTTCCCTAGGTATTACTACTATCTCTAATATATAGCTTCCCTATCCGAGTATTAGCTTTATTTGTAAAGCTATCATCGGAGAACTCCTTATCTCCCAAGTTAGATTCTTCTTCTAGTTACTAGCCGTCGACTTCGTTCTATATTAGTAAGATTCTGCCAGAATTACTATCCTAGTCCTGTACCTTTTCTAGTACATTTAGCTACTATCAATACACTATATTTTTCGACTTATAGTCTCTAGCGAAGTAGCCCGGTTTACTATAGCTATAATACGTGAGTATTTTCTTTCTGCCCCCTTACTGCTTCTTGCCCCTAGCTAGCCCTCTAAAGGCCTATTTACCTTTCTTCTCTATAAAATCTAGTTCTATTAGCGCTAGTCTATAAGGGTCGTATTCTTTATAACCTAGGCGGTAGCTCTTCGATTTAGTAAAAAAGCTCGAGCGTCCTATCCCGCCGACTCCTCTATCGTACCTTTTTTCTATAGTCCTTTCAAATAACTTATTATTAATTTCGATTACTTCTTTAATTAGTTTATTAAGGGTATTAAGGATAATCCCTAACCTTATAAGTTCGTCCTTAACGTTGTCCTTTAGACCTCTTCGGTATATAGTTATTAATATATTATTATCCTAGTCAGTCTTCGCTATATACTACTAGAACTAAGTCGAATATTCCGATACAGACTTCTTCTGAGTCAAGTACTAGATAGTTTATATCGCTATATTAACTTCGTTAGATAGTCCGAATATACGGCGGATTTCGAGTCTAAACATAGCTATACTTTCTATCTACTACTTAATCTCACCGTCCTCGTCATCGTCTTCTATATACTTTTTTAGGAACAGATTAACCCATTTTTAGGCTCTCCTACGTAAGTAAGTAATAGTAAAGGTAGGATATTATTATATAGGTATAAGGTCCCCTTAGAACTTTAGATATAATAATACCTAGGATAGCTATCCCTCGAGCTTATCTCTCTCTCTATAGTATAAGTCGGGCTAGGCTATCTTGATATACCTGCTAAGTCCTTCGTTAATAGTAGGGCGTCTCTATCCGCTTCCTCCTCCTAAGGAGCTTAGGGTAGGTACCCTAGAGTCTCTTAGTATAGCACTTATCCTTAAGGGTGCTCAAAGTATTACGAACCACGTTGCGTGCGGTAGTTCTATAGATTGATTCTTAATAGGGATAGAGGTACAACCTAACAAGAGTATAAAGCAGGCTTCAAGTGATACTAAGCGGGTCTGGTATATGATCAGATAATATATATTCAGTGCCTAGCCTAAGAGATCTATCGTATATAGTAGATAATTGAATAGCAAGTTGAGCACGATGCTCCAAGTGGTAAGTAGTACTCCGTATATATAGATATACGAAATCCATGCCAAGCATTCTTGATCGCACTGATCGTACTAATCGCATCTGCGCTCATTGCGACCACTGCGCTCATCGCTTAACATGCCAAGCCTTCAGGGTCTGTCCGAGTCGGATACCGACTCGTCGACTCGAACCATAACGGGCGCTACGCTCCATAAGCGCATCCCTGATCATGTTTCCTGATCGTAATATATCATCCTATTATACTAGAAACTAACGTCTTCTTCGACTTTATCCTATACTAGTAGAATCTCCTTAGGCGTGCCGTCTATATCGTTCTAGGTATATACTTTCTCTAGTATATTTAGCTACGGTCGATATACTATATTTTTCGACTTGTAGTCTCTAGTAAAGTAGCCCGGTTTGCTATAGCTATAATACTTTAGTATTTTCTTATTGCCGTTTTACTACTTCTTACCCCTAGCTGGCCCTCTAAAGGCCTATTTACCTTTCTTCTCCGTGAAGTCCAGTTCTATAGACGTATACCTATAGGGGTTATATTCTTTGTATCCTAGGCGATAGCTCCTTGATTTAGCGAAAAAGCTTAAGCGTTCTATTCTACCGACTCCTCCGTTATACCTCTTCTCTATAGTCCTTTTAAATAGCTTATCATTAATTTTAATCGCTTCTTTATTTAGTTTGTTAAGGGTATTAATAATAATCCCTAACCTTATAAGCTCGTCTTTGATATTGTCCTTAAGACCTCTCCGGTATATAGTTATTAATACGTTATTATCCTAGTTAGTCTTTACTATATATTACTGAAATTAAGTCGAGTACTCTAATATAGATTTCTTCTAGGTTATATACTAGATAGTTTATATCGCTATATTGACTTTATTTAACGGACCGAATATACGGCGGATTTCGAGTCTAAATATAGCTATACTCTCTATCTATTATTTGATTTCGCCGTCTTCGTCGTCGTCTTCTATATACTTCTTTAGGAATAGATCAACCTACTTTTAGGCTCTTCTATATAAGTAAGTAATAGCGAAGGTAGGATATTATTATATAGATATAAGGTCTCTTTAGAACTTCAAGTAAAGTAATACCTAGGATAGCTATCCCTCGAGCTTATCTCTCTCTCCGTAGTATAAGTTAGGCTAGGCTATCTTAATATATCTACTGAGTCCTTCGTTAATAGTTGGGCGTTATTATCCGCTTCCTCCTCCTAAGGAGCTTAGGGTAGGTACCCTAGGGTCTCTTAGTATAGCACTTATCCTTAAGGGTGCTCAAAGTATTACAAACTATATTGCGTACGGTAGTCTATTATATATAGATTGATTCTTAATAGGGATAGAGGTATAATAGAGTAAGAGGGTAAAGTAGGCTTCAAGTGATACGAAGCGGGTCTAGTATATAATTAGATAATATATATTTAGTGCCTAGCCTAAGAGATCTATCGTATATAGTAAACAATTGAATAGTAAGTTAAGCACGATACTCCAAGTGGTACGAGTAGTACTCCGTATATATAGATATACGAAATCCATGCCAAGCATTCCTGATCGCACTGGTCGCACTAATCGCACCGCGCTTATTGCGACTACTACGCTTATCGCTTAACATGCCAAGCCTTCTTGATCGCACTAATCGCACTAATCGTACCGCGCTCATTACGACCACTACGCTCATCGTTTAACATGCCAAGCCTTCAGGGTCTGTCCGAGTCGGATACCGATTCGTCGACTCGAACCATAACGGGCGCTACGCTCCTTAAGCGTATCCCTAATTATATTTCCTAATCGTAACAATTTACTCTAAGAATAAGGAAGAATACGTTAAGTATATATAGGACGTTATCGAATACCTATTATAAGCGGGACTTCTCCTTAAACTAGAAAAGTGCGAGTTTTATAGAGACTCTATTAAGTTTCTAGGATTTATAGTTAGTATAAAAGGTATTAGTATAAGCCTAGAGAAGATTAAAGCTATAGCGGAATAGCCTATACTATAGGATATTAAAGTAGTACAAAGTTTCTTAGGATTCGCTAACTTTAATAGAAAGTTTATCGAGGGCTACTTAAAGAAAGTACTTCTACTTATAGATATTACTAAGAAAGATATCGGATTTATATAGGGATAAGAATAATAGAAATTATTCGACACGTTAAAAAAAGTATATATAGATCCTCTAGTACTCTATACCTTTTAAGCTAACGAACCGGCTCGTATCAAAATAGATACCTCGGATCTCGTAATAGGAGTATATCTTTATTAAATGAAGGACTAAAAGTAGTATCTAGTTACCTACTTTTTACGAAAGATATTAGTAGTAGAGTAAAACTATAATATATACGACAAAGAACTACTTACCGTAGTATATATACTTTAAAATTGGAGAGTATATATAGAAAGCTACTTAGACTTAACTATCTTTATAGATTATAAGAATCTTCTTAACTTTATAATAACAAAGGAGTTAAATAGAAGATAAGTTAGATAGTTAGAACTACTTAGATAATATAAGTTCAAGATAACCTATACCCTAGGAAAGGATAATAGTCGAGTAGATATACTTAGTAGGCGATCGGACTATATAGAAGAAAAGAATATTATAGAATAACTAATCCTAAAACGAGAAGCCGACGGATTATTAGTACCGTACTAGGTATTAGTAATAACCCTTCGTATATTAGAACCCGATATGACTAATAAGATCGTAAAGGCCTACGATAACGATATATTCGCAATAAAGCTATAGTAGGATTAGCTAGATTTAGTATTACTTAAATACTAGAATAAGACCTACTTACCTAATATATACGTTAAAGAAGTAATTAGGGATTACTACGATAACCTATTATAAGGTTACCCTAGAGTATCTAAAACTATAGAACTCCTAGGAAGGGGATACGTAGCGCCGAAGCTTCGGACGCGTATCGAATAATATATCAAGGAATATATCTAATACTAGTAGAATAAGTCTGCACGATATATAAAGTACGGGTAAATATAGTTTACCCCGGTACTAGAGTTACTATAGGATAATATTATAATAGACTTTATAGTTAAACTACTACCCTCGAAGGACCTAGCTATATAGGATACCTTTAATTCGATTATAGTTATTATAGATAAGCTTATAAAGTATATAATTATAATACTATTTAAGGAGATATATAAAGTAGATTAGTTAGCCTTTATACTACTCGATAAGCTAATAAGGGATTATAGTATACCTAAGTCGATAATATCCGATAGAGATAAGTTATTTACTTCTAACTACTAGAGGATACTAATTAGAGTAATTAGAACTAAACTTCGGATATTAACGGTATACTATCTATAAACTAATAGATAGATAGAACGTATAAACTAGATAATAGAAGTATATCTAAGATATTATATAAACTAAAAATAGGATAACTAGGTTTTACTACTTCTAATAGTATAACTAGTATATAATAATAAAAGGTTAGATATAATAGGCCTAATACTATTCTTTACTAACTATAGAAAGAATATAAATATATTTCTATAATCTAAGGAAGGACCTAATATAGAAAAAGCCTTAGTTAAGATAGAAGAGCTAAAAAGTTTATATAAGGATATATAAAAGATAATTAAAAGCTTAAATAATAAGTTAAAGGAGTATATTAATAGTAAAAGGAAGAATATTCCTCAGCTTAAAGAGGGGGATAAAGTATACCTCCTAATAAAAAATATAAAGATAATAAGACTAAGTAAGAAACTAGATTATATTAAGGTTAGACTATTCTTAATTAAGAAGGTAAAGGGGGCCGTTAACTATAAACTTAAGCTTCTACCTAACGCTAAGGTATATCCGGTATTCTATATCTTACTTCTAGAGCTAGTAGACTCTAATATACCGCTCTAAGAAATATTCTATTATAATATTAAGGAAGAAATAGAGTATAAGGTTAAGAGGATCCTAGATAGAAGGAATTAGTTCTATCTGGTTAAGTAGAAAGGGTATAATAAAACGGAAAGTACCTGGGAACCTCTTAGGAACCTTGCGGGGAACTACGGGGAATACCTATAAGAGTTTTATTAGAGATAAGAGAAGACTAGTCGAAGCTCTTAGGGACTTCTATCCCGGCGGGGAGATCGAATTACTCGGACGAGACGTTAAATATTAAGTTATCTGAAGACTTAGGAGCGATATATTAGTCCTCCTCTAATTCCTTTATATTCTATAACTCTTAGTCTACTATATTCTTCTTCTCCTTCTTAACAGAATTTAACTACGCCTAAAGGCGTACTAATTTTATAAGCGTATCAGTAACTTCCTCGCGTAACTCGTTACGCCGTTTTTTAACACGACGTATTTCAAGGGGCAACACTACAAGGTCACACTTCTGACCACCAGTAATATAACTCGAATATCTATCAGAATCAGCACCTATAAGGCACTGTTTACCACTGGCAACGTATCAGGAACAGGGTCGTATAACGAAGTCAGAAAGTTCACTAGCCAGCTCCTTCGAACGGATAGCTAGGTTAGATAATCGTTTAGTACAGATAGGTAGTATGAAGGATAGATGGTTTCTCGGGACGAGAAATCTGGAGGAGGGAGCTAGTATTAGAACTAGAGGGTTCTGATAGGACTGTCGCGAAGGACTTATAACTTTAGACAGGATAGGCAGGTAAAGCGATAATCGTAATGATCGTAGTGCGAGTAATACTATCAAGAATGATGATCGCAATGATCGCAGTGCGAGCAAAGCTATTAAGGGTGCTTGGCAGGATTTCCTATATCTATATATACGGGGTTTTGCCCACTATTTGAAGCAGTATATTCAACTTAGTTAATCTTCCTAGTAGTCCTTGCACTATACTTTACTAGTTATTAATATAGAACGTATTGATTACCTACAACGACGAAGACTGCCATTCTACCTGAGTAACTCCTCTCCCACAGAAGCATAAGACACACGAACCTATACGTGGCTATCGCACCATTAGGTATACAACCACCGTGGGTCGTAACAAAAAGGCTGGTAAGGAGGAAAAGGAGGAAGGCGATAACGGTGGGACTTGAGTAGGGACTCGGTTTAATTATTTAAGGTGAACCTGTAAGGAAAGTGACGTTAGTTGAGATTATATAACGCAGATTTATAACCGCTTACTTGTTTCTGTAAACAGGACATTCGAAAAATATCGTAGAGCCTTCGTCTACACTCCTTAACTGTTTTACTAAATACTATATCTCTTTCGCTCCGTATTCTAAGTATTCTTATCGGATAGTTGGCTTAGGGGTTTACTCTTAAGGCTCTATGGCTTGTATATATGAATTCATTTTTCGCTGCAAAATCGAAGGAAATGCGCCGGGTTTGGATGTGGAGGTGGTATCTGGCGGTACAGGAACTGATTCAACACCATGGTCAGTATTGAGGCCTACCCAGCGCATCTTATCAAGCGGGGAAGGAGTACTTATAGAATTTCTTGAATATACTTAGATTAATAGTTCCACAGACAGTACAGGGAGCTTTCACTGGCTTAAGACTTGCGTTTTCGTTAAGCAGGTCTCTATAGGCGGTATAGAAGACGAGTCTCCTAATAGTAGACATTTTTAGAGTGTAATACCTATGTAATAGTGAAAGTAGAGAGGTAACGCAGGGTAAAAGGCGAACTTCGGGACTAAGGAAGCTTTAGAAGAAGCGTGGGAAGGTAGCCCTAGTACTAGCCTCTTGGCGGGCTCGTCAGCCCACATCTGGTCTTTAGTCTCGCTGTCCAAAAACCAACAGTAAGTCGCGGCCCATTCGAATCCTCCGTTTGCGAAGTGTATATAGAGAAGCGTGATTTTAATAGGGACCTGCTCGCGATATAATACCTTGGACGCCGAGGAATAGCCCCGAAACAAATAAGGGGCCAAGTTTCGGTTGCTGCTTCTCTACTGCAGCTTGTTTCACTTCTAGGCAAGCACTTTCCATTATCCTTTAGCTTCTACTGACGACGTCTAAAGCCTAGACCATCTATATTCTCCCGACGCAACGCCATTCGCAGCAGAATCGCACTTTCTTGTCCCCTTCGGCTCTTCTCTAGCCTATTCACAGTTTTAAAATGTGCGTTAGAGTCGTTAATCAGTGGATGGTTTGTAGGCATGTAGTCGATTTGCGTTATGAAGAGTGCTCAAAGAGAGATGACGGTAGCTGTACCGGTAAACCGAGCATGCGAGTTCAGACGTGGCTTTAAGGCAATTGCCCAGACTGTAGCAAGGACTCCAAGTGATTGCACGGCTAGAATGGAGGTTGTCAGGCTTTGTGCTTTGTCTGATTTTCTATACGGTCCTGACGGCTAACTGTAGTATATAACTATGTATTGGTGCTATTGGAAATACGGTACATTGAATGGAAACAGTTGTTCTATGCCTATGCCCTCCAGTTGGCCCTACGCACTCCGTCCGCCATAACGTCCCTACCCCAATACCTTCAGGAATGTCCTCCACCGCGGCAATAATGTATGTCTACCATGTTTGTAGACACTGTCCTGCTCGTAGGTATATTTGACGGGAGGTGTATTGCCAACTCCGCTAGATACTAAGTTGTAATTCCTTGTCTCAACCCCAGTTTCACCGGAGACCAGGACACCAAATCGATCACTCGTATCGGGATGATCCGGAGGTAACCTGACAGACGTCGACCTCGCGTCTTTGAAGACCTAAGCCCATACGTCCGTATGGCTTAAGGAATAAAGAAGCCTTGTCATCCAGTAGTCATCTACAGATATATCTCAGCTTTGTCCTAGAATACTGACAGTAGCCTGAATAGAGTATAGAACTCGTAAATAAGGTACTTGACGACCAGGGGAGATTACACGTAAGACCACACGAGAGAATGACCAAATCGTTTCTCGTAGGATGGCCTGACGGTTATAGATATTACTGTCTCCGTTAAGAAGACGATGGATATCGACCAATCGTACGCGCCGTGGCGGTTCCGTAGTATCGCGTTCGATGGTTCCGCTCATATAATGAATTAGCACCAGGGCTACTAAGTTCAACGTAAGCTCATCAGGCGGTAGCGACCCCCGAAGGGCCTTGAGCAAACACTGATAAGTGGTAATGCCGTTATCTGATATCGCCCAGTCGCGGAGCAGCTCGGTGAATTTCGTACTAATCGAGGTGCTCTGACACACGACGAGAAACAGAGGTTGAGAGTTCTTCGTCCCCGAGAAACGTGGGAACTGATAACAATAGTCCAGGCTATATACTTGTTAGCGAGGAGAATATTTAGAAATACCTTTTCTTTACCTGAGTATACAAATATTATCGCTGTCCCGGAGAGAGACCTGCTCTAGAACGCCAACCATATAAGGTGACACCTTACCAAGTACCAGAGGATCGATGGGCAAGGCTTATGCCAAACTAAAAGCCCATTTCTCTACGCGCGTAGAATCTATCTTAGAGTTTAGATAGAATAGGACGGACCGGGCGAGATCTGTACTAAGCCTTGCCGAGTCAACTGGCCTGCGTGAAAGAGGAGTGGTATCCCGCACGCGAAAGATTTCCCTGTAGAGGCTTCGGTTCTATATCGCCGAAAACGTACCAGATAGCTGGTTACGATAGAGCTGGGAAGGTATTCTGTCGTTAGCGAAGTCTATTAGCCGCATCAGCAGGATTTCCATTTGCCTCTTCAATTCCTGTAGTTTCGCGCCCAAGAATAGGTCTCTATAGGAGAGTTCACGCCAGTACGTCGGACTGGATAGGATATAGGGGAACCAATCCCCCGGTCTTCGTTGCATAAGATAATTATAACGAACATCGTCCGCAAAGAACAGGCAGAGGAGGAGGGCACTCCGTATGAGTTAAATATGCCCTGTAGGTAAGTAGGCCTGAACGCCATGAGATATACTGATTCAATGAGTGGTTTTGGGAGTAGAAGCTTTACCTTGAGGATTCCGCGTAGGAGCCGAAAACTCTTAGCTGACGGGGAGTCCGCCGTGAGTTAAGAATCTAACTCGTCTCTAAGAATCATATATCGAAGGTTGGGATCCTGGGACAGCACTTGCAGGATCCCGGTCATAGTATCCTATAGGTAGTAATATAATACAATGTAATAGACGCGTCCGAGAGCGAGCACGCTCAATATTAGCTTCCAAAACCTATTGCTCGTAGTAGTCTCGCTGCTGATCCAAAAGTCGCCGATATGATCAAGAATAGTCCACGACCTGTGATCGTCCCAATATTGGGAAGTAGAGACGTCTTGCTCCTAGATGAATACGGAACCACTCCGGATGGCTAAGGGGACGGTTAGAGGGCCTTAAAACGAATAATAAAGATATCTACGGAAGTAACCTTTAAGGAGCAGGAGCGCATCTTTTTTCGTTTCCAAGTAGCCAATATAAGTTAGGAATAGTAGCTAGGGATGAGCTTCACCCGCTGGAGCCGTCGGGATTAGAGATAGGGTGCTTTCGGGTGTAGTCGTAGGGGCGACGATACCGCAACCCTCGTTATTAGGAGACCAGGTGAATTCTATCCCGTCTAAGAGCCGGATTCCCTACCGATAGTCAATACTTAGAGGTTTTTTATGGTTTCGAAGGGTCTCTCATTTACCGCCAATAATATAGGAATATAGGTGATCTAATCCCTTCTTAGCCTCTCAGGTCCATTAGGCAAAGCTAGAGCTGGAGAGAGCGGTGAAGTCCATAGGGTCAGGCGGTCGGCTGGCGCCCGCTCCGGTACAGGCACAGCATGTAGGGAGTGGTCCATCGTTAGAGAAAAGGCTGACTACTAATCAGACGCGAGTAATACCGCCAAAATAATGCAAGATAATTGCAGGAGACGAATAAGGCGAGAAATGCAGATTGAGCAGACCTATATACCAGGGAGCCGGCGGCCTTTTCTAGGCAACTATACCATGGCAAACTTGGTCATAATTAACTCTACGAGAAGCCAGGAGGTTCTAGCACCGCGGGGGAGTAGGGAGACAGGCCGAGAAGGAGTATAACGAAAACTAAATTGGGGACTGTTAAAACCATTCCGAGCAGGACCCTGCCACTTTCGGGCTAGTTTCGCATCAAGCTTTATACATCAAGGTGACAGATGTCTACCGACCTTACAGGTAGTAGAGTAGATGTAAGAAGCTCCTGGGCTCGGTCTTATTAGACGAATAGAACCTATTGCGCTAGCCGATAGTGACGCTGGTATATAGACTTGCTCCGAGGGAATCGGGGGGAGCCAGTCCCGAGGAAGGTAGCAGGGATGAATTTGGGATGTCGTTCATAGTGCTACAATCCCCAATTTGGTGATTGTTTAGCGTGCTGGTCACCAATTGGGCACCGTTCGGATAGTCCAATCCCTAGCTATTAGCACTGCTCACCAGAGGCGACATTGTATATCCTAAGTTTCGAAGGTTGAGACGTCCCTAGCTACCTCTCCTCTTCTTCTTAGAGTATAAAGTAGAGTATATTGTTAAGCGAGCTCGCCCTTAATGATGAAAGGTCAAATGATAATCATACCCCTGTCACAGAAGCCAATTATTAGAATCAGGTCGTACCGTGTTTTACGCCCTACGGTAGTGAAGAGCTTCTTTACTGACGACGGCTATTAGATAGCTCTCTTTAAATACCTGCTCTATATCTATCTGTAGACCTCGTCTTGTCCGTCGTGCCATCTTACTTCGAATATCCCCCCCTTCTATTGGACCGTTAAGCTTTTAGGGGCCCCGTAATCATATTTGTCTTAAACGAATGCTGCTTCGCGCGACTGGTGTAGGCCGGTTGTCCAGTGTGCTATAGGTACGCTACACAGGGTAATCGGAACCATTGTTCTAAAGAGAGTCTCTATATCTTAATCCGAACTCCGCTGTTATCACAAGGAAAGTAGTTGATTATTAACCTTCTTCCTGGCTCGCTTCAGATCCGCAATTAACTGCTTAATAGTGATACAGTCGATTGCAAAACCATTGGCGGGGAACGCTAAGGCACTTTCGGGGTACCCCACCACACACCAAATTTTGGTGGCAGAACGGGTATATAGAAAGTGCTGCGTTGTCTCTGCAGTAGTGCTCATGTAGTCTTCCTAAAACGGCAAAGATGAAGCCGCCAGTGCCCCATATATGGTGTTTTGTCTCCCCTCGCGCTCGTAGACTGTAGACCTCATTATCGCTGTCGCTATGGGCCCCAGAAAGCGTCGTTCCAGTACGTTTGACAGGTATGCTGCCGTCGATAGAGAGCCTGCTGTCGCCCAGACACCTCGCCGTCTGACCCTGAAGCCTCCTGCCCCTGCTGCTGCTGCTGCTGCTGCTGCCCCTCAGACACCTGGACGTCTGACCCTCAACCCGCCAGCCCCCCATCTGGACGGCTGGTGCTGAAGCCACCCCAGGCGCCTGAAGGGGCTGAGAAGCGTCCACCGCCGCCAAAAAAGGATGGCAAGGCAGCTCCTCAACGAGCTTTGAAGCCAGCTGCTAAGAAGGCCTCTAAAAAGGCTTCTCAACCAGCAAAGCAGCCCTCCCCAGAGCCCGAGCAAAGCCCCCCCTGTAGTATAGACGGATCTTTGCATGCTGCTTTTGTACAATCTAAGAGAGAGTTAGCGAGCGTGAAATTTTGATTGTTGTATTTTACCGAAGTGGTGCCGGCCTGCAGCGCGTACCTATATAAACACACATTCAGCATGAGTTATTGAGGCAAGTGACGTCGATGTCGTCTTGGTGGGGCCGTGACAGCTGTTTGCGTTGTTCATTTGTCCGTTGTTCCTTGTTCCTTGTTCCTGTCGTGATCGCGGGGACGAACATGTGACATATCTGCAAGCAAAGGCGAAGTGTTCTAAGGCACTCAGCTGCAATTAAGTAGTAGAGAACGAAGGTACAAAAACAATAGAATGTTATGCGCATTGCACATACAAGTAGATTGTAGAACAGATAATACTCCTGTGAGTTTTCGGTGGTTCCCGCTGTTGCCCCTAACAACCTAGCACCCCACACAAAGATCTTCCTTCTCCACCACCACGTCACATTTCTCTGTGACAATGCTTTTCCTACTACTATCCTTATGTTCGACGAAGCAGATATCACCTCATGGATTGACCATATAGACACATCAATTGAAGAAGTGAGGCATGCTCGAGCTCTGCCAACTCCTCCCCGATCGTTAGGCTCGAAGATCTCAAAACAAAAGCGTTCTGCTTCAATGGATTTGGACTACCAGGACCACGAGGCAACACCTAGGAGCAGAAAGAGAAATCGCAAAGGAGGCTATAGGCCTGCCTCACTCAGTGAAGCAACCTCGTCCATTCAGTTCTCTCAACCGGAGAGTCCAGCCAGATCCAACAGTCCAGTGAAGGATCTACTGAATGAGCTGCGCTCTGCCAAACCAACCATCGATTATCAACAATTAGATGGTGTGAACCTACCAGCTACCGTCCGCGAGCTCATACAGAAGCTTAATACGGACTTTGGACAAGCTTATGTCCCTCTCGGTCTGAAGGTAAGGGATTGAATCTTTGTATTCGAGCAAATGCTAAGCAATTCTTTCTGTCCTATAGGCCAAGTTGGAAGAAGCAGCCACGAGCGCCCAATTTGCCAAAGAATCAATCTACAACCGCAACAACACCTTGGTAGAAGTCGGTTCGCTTTGGGAAGAGGTCATGGAGATCTACGACGAAGCCAGATGCTGTAAAGTATATTCGAGGGATGAAGGTGCCTGGTCCTCCAAGGTTGTGCAGCCTCTGATGACACTGGCATTGGACAAGAAGTCGATTTTCCAATGGGAGAATATGTGAGTCCACATTCTTTTCTATGGCCAAGTATCCGTCCACCAACTAACGTGTTTGATAGCACAACTCAAGGCTTCGACCGCTGTTTCCTACCTCGAACTAACTACCTACCCATTTCTAAAAAAGCTGACCTCGCCTGGACTTTCTCTCGCAAACACCCTGAAGTCGCACCATTGTATCAGAGGCTCAGCCTCGCTGGACAAGGCACATCTCTAAGCCATCTTATGGATCCCTACACAAGCAAATTGGCGGTATACAATGGGTTTGAAATCAAGAAGACTGCAGGAAGCGAGGATGAGAGCCTAGCCCAGCTAGCAATATTCCTAGCTTGTTTGCTAAGAAATATGAAGGATCTGAGGAGGAGGGCTCAACGTAAAGGAGGGAATACATTGGTGCGTGAAGGAAGAGCGAAGGCTACTACACCTTTGGACGATAGCGGTAGTGGTCCAGCGGCGCAAGAGAACAGAGACAACGAGCACATCGAAGTCCTCCCAGTTCTCGGCTGGACGATCGTCGGCCATCACTGGTCCACTTATATCGCATGGAGTAGCCCTGAGGATGGCGAGAATGTGGTGAGCTTTTTCACCTGGTCCCACTTCCATATCACTAAATCGCGCTAACACAAACTCCAGCATATCATCGGGCCAATCTCCATGCTCGCAGTGGACACAGACAGCATTCTCGGCGTCTTTAAACTCCTTAGTCTCTTACAACTGGTCGCCGAATATGGATCTAGCGTGTACTGGCCTTGGTTGAAGCGAAACGTCTTGGAGCCATTGGCTGAAAGTGGAAATGGATGAGGTTCCTATTACGAATTCTCTGCGTACGGACAGGGCAACAATCACCAGCAATTCGCAGCAGGGTAGACAGTCTGGAAAAAGCGCTGTGGAATAAAGACTGCTGCTACCACGCCGACTTTGACGCTGGCTACGTCGCTCCAGCATGAAACAAAGGTGGTGAGCTCCCTTCCACAGACCTCACCTCCGACCCCGGCCAGTCCACGCACATCTCGACCTCGAACCCCGTCCCACACCACCCCTCAACTCAGACATCTCAGTTCAAACGCGTCTCCTATCTCAATTACGCGCCTCGACGCCCCTGACTGTGCCAATCATTACATGAAGGGAGGACCTGTAATGCCACGATTCAGTGCAGGCACAGCTCGGTATCGAAAGAGGCCCACCTCCAACACCGTTCTCTGCGAAGATATAAGAAGCTTTAATATGGTGGTTTCTGGAATCGGGGATGGGGATTGGTACTATGAGACATATGACGTGGGGTGACGTAAGATGCCATGCATGAACGAGAAGGGCTCGTGACGTCAGATAGATAGATGGGAAGGGACAAGTGATGATGATGATGGTGATCGGGTTCAGGATTGAGGCTGTATATCTGTGAGGCTGGTTTTAATGAAATCCAGTGTATCCTAAAACTACAATTTCGATACTCTTCCATCTCATCCATCTGTCGTTTCTTCTTATTATCTACATTCTGCCTTCATTCCCTCTCTTGATCTTTTATTTAATAAAGCGAGAGATCGAGTAGGTGTCTGGTAGTTCGAAGGGATCAAATTAAACCCTATCAAGCTTAACGTGAGTACTGTAGGATGGGAATCACCTGAGACGCTGCCGCTCGTCAATAGTGGTCAAAGGCTGTCCATGTACATTAGACTGAAGTCGAATCTATATCGGCTGGGCGTGGTCTTGTAGGCCTTAGCTATGTGGAGAGATGAGCCTGAGCGAGCACCTCGCCTGATACCACTACATGACGCAGGAAACGACATTCCATAGTATTATTAGCATCTGACAGGAATATGCCTCAGCGAGAAGCTAAAGCAACGATTTGCAGCCAAGGATCTTCTTAGTGCTCCAGCCTTATTCTCAGGCTTACGCCGGCAAGACATACTGCTTGTATCAGCCAGCGAAAGTCCAGGAAGTCCCAATCCTAACCAGTAAAATAATATGCTGAGAAATCGAGGAAGTAGGTATAACCTTCTAAGATAGATAGAAACGGATAAATAGTGCAGATCTTATATCTATTTAGGAGTACGAACGCCCTAGATACGGAGACGATAAAGAAGAAGGCTTTCGTGGGAGGCGGTATATAGTAGTTCGTTCAGGCGCGTTGGGCGTGCCTCTCGACGAGTTACTAACATTGGGTAGCGGTCGTAAAGGCCCCCATCTCCTACTAAGATGGCTCTCCTTCACCACCCGCTCCACGGAATTCCCTGCAAGTCACAATAATAAGGATGCCTAGATAATTCCCGTATCACCGATAGGTGATAGCGGATAGCGCAAAATTAATATGGACGGTAAGCCCTTTGCTATTCTGCGAAATATACTTGAGTCCCTTAACGAACTCCAATATAGTAGAGATGAATTATAGGGCTAGGGGGGAGGAGCGGAAGAAAATCAAGGCGAAAGAGGTCTTGGATTCGACTCGTGCAATATGGCACCCCCTGATTCAGTGTGATTTATCGCATAATCTTTGCGCAGGTGGCCTCCAAATTTAGGGCCCAACGGAATCGATTTGGGGCTGCCTCTTGCTGCCTCGGGGTGCCTCGGTGGCCCCCAGAGGCGCTCCTGAGCTAGTTTTCTGGCAACCCCCGCTTAACTACTCCTTAGCACTGGCGGCAACTACCATTAGGGCGTAATTAGTAGCAAAGGTGACTTTGGCAGGGTGACTGTCTAGAGTCGGATCACACAACCATACATATGCAGTGGCCAAGCAGACTAAATACTTGGTGAAGCATGTCTGCCACTAATTTCTCCAATAATTCCATGTATGTTGCACACTTCTTGTTCTTCAAGCTACCACTTAATGCCCTGTTCAAGCTCCGTTCGACGGGTCTTAGTGAAGATTGCAGTATTCTAGGCCACCGGGGTGGTTGAGAAGAGGTTGTTGTAAGTACCATTTTGAGCCAACGCTCCGGTCGGAACCCTGGAGATGGGTGAGGAGAGAAGAGACACGAATGTGAGGTGTAGCAACAAGTTCCCTCAGACATCAAAAGTCATCGAACTAACTTTCTGTATCCTCTCCATTTGGCTCGGTACTGCAGCCTTCCATAATGAATATCGCGCAAATGCCAAGCTACGCTAGCACCTAAATGGTACTCGTATTGCCCCCCAAACCGCCACTCCCCCCAAACCGCCAGCCGCTAAGCCTAATTGGGAGCGCTAATAAATGATTTATCAATGCCACTATTCAATGCCTCCATTCCATTGCATTGCATGGCTATGTGGCCCAATTGGAGCTCTACAAAAGGCCCGGAGGCAGTGGACTAGTAGTGGAAGAGGGTCTGCTATTCAGACAAGCAATATCTCATGTGGTTGGTGCAGCACATCTATCCGAATCCTCGAATATATAACTCTGCTTGCGATATCATATTCCAATTCGAACTCGAAATCAGGCCTGAAAACGCGATTGCAATGCTTTCCTCGACCTGCACCCCCTTCTTTATTAGGCATAGCGCCTATTTAAGGAGTCGCCATAGCTTCCTGATAATTCGACCTCCCTGTATGGCCACTGGAGTGGGCGATAGCTCTCGCATAAGGACTGGCTGCTCCGGCCTCGCTAATGTATCTGCTCGATGAGGTATAGCTGCTGTTATTCGGGGTGCTCTTGGTGTTACTAGGGGTCGTATTGGAAGCCTTTCTCATCCATATTGTACGTATCTTAGTCTTCCACCTTGTACTGCTGCTTCGTTGTATGGTAGAGCTCGAACTAATAAGCTATCGTTTCAGGGTCACTGGCGATATTGTTCCTGTCTTTATCCATAGGCGAAATGAATTTCGTTTTTAGATCAGGATAGCGATTAAAGAACTTCTCAACCCAGTGATTGCCTAGGTCTTTTATATAACCTCTCTTTCGAAGTATCTACTGGGCTATAGACCGCAATTGCATGACACTTGGTAGCTACCCCCATTTTCCGAGTTGTATTATCTATCTGGCGATTACGGCTTCTTCTGCTGGTGATAGTAATTATTACTCCTGGCTGACTTCATTCCTTGATCTGGCTCCTTTGATTCGATCTCGTAGAGTAGTCCGACTAAGTGTGAACCGAGTAGCGATCTGGCAAGTCGATTCGGCTTGTGGTGTTCTAATGGTTTCGTGATAATAGTTTATAGCCAACAGGATCTTTGCTCTTTCGGGAGCTCTAGAGGGCCTATCTGGAGGTCTTCTTGCTCTGGTAGATTAGATAGAAGGTCGGCAGGGTCGTCAGAGCCGTGGAGCGTTGATATAGCCATTACGGTGGCATGCAATGGGTGGAATGGAGGAGTTTGAGTATGATTTTCGACATACCATTTGATAGTTTGCCTAATTAGGTTTAGCGGCTGGCGGTTTGGGGGGACTGGCGGTTGGGGGGGCAATACGAGTAAGGTACCACCAGTACGTGAGGTAGTAACCGCCCAGGAAAGTACGGCTTGTATATCATCGGCTGTACCTAAGGTGGAACATCGATGAAACACAAGGCGGGCGGTTTCTGTTTCAGCAGAGACACTAAGAATTAAGCGGAATCCTTGTGGACCTCTCTCTCTATGTTACTATTAAAATCTAACTGCGAAAAAAGCGTCTTAGCCAATTGTCGGTTCTTCTAGACTATGAGGTGCGGGATTCTACGCGACGGAACTAGCTCTCCTTCGGCGCATGCGTATAGAGAAAAAAATTAGTTCTTAGTCTTTAAGCAACGAGGACAACACAATTCGGGATAGATTCACCCTCACCAGCCAGCATACCTGAAACACTAATACGAGATTTAAACTTTGTGCACGGCGACTGTCCTTCCATCGTCTCATTTCAGCAATTAAGACGCCGAGAAGTTTGAAGACTGGCACCCAGGCGTTTCTGTTGTGTTATAGTTGACGGGGGAGGAAAGTTGCGGGAAATCGAAAGGCCCGTGCACTGGTTCGTTGTGGACTGGGGAGGATATTTGAAGGAAAGGGTTTCTCGTTGGCGATTCATGCATCTGAGGAAGCCCGAATGATTCAAGCTCGCTATGCCCACTCGCAATTGTGACATTATCGTCCTTGCCCTCAGTCCCCTCAACATTGTTCATGATGTTTTGCAGCCATGTGAAGTTAATTGGGGATGGCACTGGGATTGGGCTGTCACTGTTCTGAATTGGACGTCTCGCTTTGGAAGGTGGCCCGAGGGGATCAGTGGCAGACCCTCTAGGCCGTTTGAACTTTGACTCTGACGACCTAACCACCTGAGTATGGCCCTCTGGCCATGTCTTGCGTTTCTCAAATGCAGTCACACTGTGTGGGTCCGTAGTCTTGACGGACCCTTCGTCGGAGGCCAAAGACTAGCTTCCACAAGCTGGTGTAGACCCTTCGGCGTCGACACAACAGCGTACGAATCTCCGTTTCATCATAGGGATCGTCTTCGCATGCACCGTCCGCAAATGTCCCGTCAAGTGATCTTTACGATAGAATGCGAACTTGCCTTGCCGTCCACATTCTTTACCAGGACGATTGAATTTCTCGCTCAAGCCAAAGTGGCGCTTCTGGTGACGCCTGAGGTTGTATTCGCGGATGGTTTGGTACTTGCATCCTCCGTGGGTACATTGGAGCATGCCGGAGTTTGGGTTGGCGTTAGAGGTGACTTTGGATCTGTTGACGGCAATGGTGTAGTTCACTTCGAATGAGGGGGAGTGGGTGTTGCTGGGGGAGGTGGTTTGGTAGCGTGAATATGCTGGGATGCAAGATGGGACATCAGCGGCGGCATGCAATTGTGGTTGAAAATTGAATTGCTTCTCTTCCCCAGTGATCGTGTCTAGAAGAGGCGAGTTTGAGGATGGGTAGTTGTTGAATAGAGAGTGAGAGCTGTGGGAACCGTAGAAGCCGCTGCTGCGTAGTCATAGAATTATCTTTATCTCGTCTGGGTTACCGATCTCGACGGGTGTCTCTTCCGAGATGAAGGCATTGTATTGCCAGGCGGAGATCGACACTTATCGAGGAAACACAGCGGACGAGTGATAAGTGAATATGGTCGTTAACCAAAGCGGTGGTACTAGACGTGGTGATCGCCCTTGTCTCAGGTTCGCGGCGAGGGGGCGTATGTAGACTCACCGGCTGACAACATGACGGGGCATATGTTCAAAAGACAGGCATCGAGTGTAACAACCGTGTCTGCGGATCGCAGACTCACGCTTGAAGTCTCTTTCGGTCCGATGATTTGGCAGATTCTGGCTGCTTGTGAAAAGCGTTCACTAGGCATGAATCGCTGACAGCCTGTTCTGCAGAGGGCCGACCCTTTGCGTCCCAAGAGATCATCTTCAAAAGCAGCCCGTCCAAGCCTGAATGTCCCTCCGCTCTCAGCCGATTGCAGATGTGCACATAGTCACCTTGGTTGCGATACTTCAAGCCCCTCAGTACCTGTGGGTACCAACTATGGAGTATCGTAATACCCAGCATCCAAATATCGATCTTCTGGTCGTAGACGTTCCTCTTGTTCGCTTCGATCTCGGGCGGTAGCCAGCTCCAAGCGGCCAATGCAGTGTCGGTATCAGTCCTGCTGTAACAGATCTTCCCGAAGTCGCAAAATCCGGCGCGCTTGGGTTCAAAGTAGAGGATATTCATGGGTGTAATGTCTCGGTGCATACAACCCTGCCGGTGGATTACCGCGAGAGCTTGCAGGAGTTGCCTGAGCAAAATCGATCTCAACTCCCAATGCACCGGTATTTCAGCATTCCATGCGTATTTGTTGAACGAGACGCCTTTCTCTAGAACTAGAAATACATCGAATGGGTACTTCTGCGCCGTCGCGCCCTCTCCTCCCTCGGAATTAGAACACTCATATAAAGTGACAATGCCTTCGGAATAGTTGAATAAATTGTTTGCCTTGATCTCGCACTCAACCAGTGGACGCTGGTGTTTGTTGTCAAGGGTGATTTTCTTTACGACTCTCAGATCTCCGGTCCTTCGATCAAATCCCTCGTAAACCCTGCCGAAACTACCACTACCTAGACCGAGTCTAAACACTGCGGTCTTCGTTGACCCATCAATGTCAAAAGGGATCCCTGATATTGTCGTACGTGGTACCTCGACACACGTTGCTCTTAGAATCTTATCACGCGTCTCGCGATAGAGGGCTTCTTGCTCCGGCTCGGTAATCGTGAAAAGAACATCGTAGTGTAGTCTACCAATCTCGAGGTTGGTTCGAACCCTGCTTAGAGGACGGGATTCGTTGTAGGTGAGATCTTCATCATAGAAACGGACTGTAGCGTCCATGGAGCCCCGGGAGCCCCGGGAGCCTGGAGGATCATCAAGCGGAGCAACTGAGCTAGTGGAGCTGTTATCATCTGTGGTGTAGAGCATCCAGGCCCCTGACACGGGATGAATTCCCAACAAGGCATGAGCTGCTTTGAGTTGAACTGAATATTTCGTTTTTGGCGCCGCCAGGAGAATATCCACGTTCCGCATTGCGCCAAATTTCTTCCCCGATCCTCTACCTAGTACGAATTTGAAGCCTGTTGTAAAGGGTCGACATTCAAAGGTGACGCAGTAATAGCCATGATGAATTTCTTTCTCCGATTCTCTTTCCTCGCTAGCCTCTTCGCCTGATGTTTCATCCTTTGGTCTAGACTGGTAGATGTTGCTCCGCTCAAGACCCTTTTCGTGTTGTGACAATGTATTGAGAGTGGTGTTCATTGAGGGTTCCGCTGAGCTTCCTCTTCACCAAGTCGTCAAAAGCCAGTTTTGCTCTGTCATTTGACGGTATGATTCGTAAGATGTCATTTGAGCTTTCATCATCCACATTTGAGTACGTGAATGGCCCCTCCTCTTGCTTGGCGTTTGAAGTGTATGTCTCATCGATTTGTCGTCTTGTGTTGGATGAAAATGGTTCAGTGTTTCCAGCGGAGATACCATCGTGAGGACTCATTATTGGCAGCGAGAATGGACAATAAATTGTCACAGATGTAGTATGAGGCAAAAAAATAAAGCCGACAAGGGTATGGAGCACTTTCTGAATAGAATTGATGCTACTTATTAGTGTTCAAGGGCTCTATCCCGCTTATCAATTGCTTACATAATCAGCAACACTAACTAAACCCCGAGACCCTTAACACTCTCATCTAACAGCATTCCTTTCAGCTTCCTGCCTCACTTTCAACTTACTACAATGCTCACAATGTCAAGAGGTCCAGTCACAGACGGTCAGTGGGCATGGTTCAAGCCGACCAATTATCCACGAGCTCGGAAGACCGATGACGAGGCCTGGCCTCAGTGGGTTGGACCGTGCCTAGTCCAAAACCAAGCTGAGCGGGACTTTCAAGAGAGGCTCCAGCGAGAGGCCGAGGATATCTCTGAAACTACAGAATACGGCGGAATCAAGGAGCGCAAGCAGCTCATGATGTCCCCTTCCGGCACACCACCACTTGTCAGAACACGGACAATGATCGTGAATCCCTCACGCTTCCCCAAGTCTCAAGCAAGCGATACAAAGATCAAGAAGGTCCGGGCATCTAAACGTCCTGCACCCCGCCGCCCCGTTACTCGAAGTTTACGGCAGAACCCACGCTTGGCTTTACATCCATGCAAGGGGCGCGTCATTTTTGGACTCTTCTCTAAGGTCACGAGCTTCGAGACATACCTTCAAGATCACGTAAATCATCCAAACGTCCTGGTATTGAGCTGGGTATTTGCTGACAGTTACAAAGGATCCTGAGAAGCAGACTCTGCCGGCCGGAACCTACCTCGATGGCCAAGGTTCGCCGTGGGATTCAGGAGGAGGTTAATGCTTCATTATAGACTACTGTAAGTACTTTCGAAGTACTTTCGAAGTACTTAAATATTTAACCCTTAATAACTTTTATTATATTTTCAGCAACTATAAGCCCCAAGCAGCCCCAAAAATTATCCCCCGAAGTAATGTGACCGCGCGCAATGATTGCGACACTGCGACACCATAAGTATCCCGGGGTAGCTACGGGTCACACCTACGCGAGAATTTGGGCCCAATCGCACGATTCCGGGGTCCGTTTTCAGCTGGTGTTGATGGTACTCCGGGGGAGTCGCTGCCGTCGACATCGACGATCATAGAAAATCAACATTTGCTTAGTCAGCAATCACGTGATTTGATCCTGCTGATTCTGCTATTAGCAAGCCGGAGTTGCTGAATACGCAGCTTAGCTTACGGCGAGGGTCCTACGGCAAAGCGACTATTGGATCACGAGAACGTCTGCCACGCGACCAACGAGGATATTGGCTTATCCGCTGATTTTATTCTGCGTCGCTATATCGATAGTGGATTTCGCTTAGCCAGTAATCAGATGACCCGGCACCGGAGGGCTGGGCGCGAAGTGTAATACCGGCGCCGAGGTGTCAGCCAGCAAAAGGAGGCTAAGGCATTAGCCTTACCTTAGTAGAGAGCGGCCTCTGCGTATCTGCCTGGCTGCGCCGACGCCGATACCGTAACAGTATGCGATCCAGTGATGTGACCTCGGAGCATCGATCTCGTGGTTGGGCAGGTATTCGTAATGGGGGTACGGTACAGCCGACGTGTTATAGAGTCTCGACTCGAAGATTCTGACAGCTTCAGCTGACGTGGCTCGATGGATGTTGATACCTCTGAGGGGCGCACTGGGATCACAAACTGCATAGGATGCCCATGCGCAGGAAACCCTCAGCTTGTATGGCGCGTGGGTTAAAATCAAGGCTCCAATGGATAAGAGCTGTACTAGAGTATATAACTTGGCGTGAGGCGAATGGCTAGAGATCGGCGATCGGCGATGGATGGTTTTGAGGGAATAGAGAGAGATGGAGGAGTTTACAAGCCGAAGAGATTCCAGTGCGTAGCCTGGTAGCCTAGGTCGAATAATAATTGTCTTCTCGCCCTCTCACTTTACCTGGAATTTCTTATGCGCACATACCCAAAACAATCCGACCTTATCTATATCCTTTGGTTACCTTTGACATTTGTATCCTATAATGACCCTTGTCGATATGGATTCTGTTCAGTTCTATCAACCTCTGAAGGCCGCAGGTATGCATTAAGATGGGCGGCCTGCAGCCTCCAATACGTGCCTCTCTACAGCTTATGGCAAGGGTAATGACTTCCCGTCTCTTGAACTAAGCAAAACCTCGAGTGGGCTTCTCCACGACTACAACTTGATTAAAACTCTTGAGATGGATAGCCCGCTACTGAAGGAGCTTCTCAGTCCGTTCAATACACCAGCGCTAGATCTTGATAATACCGAAAGAGCCGCCCAAGGTACCGTTCTCTGTTGTTGTATCTGTTAGAAGCTTATCAATGCTGTTAGATACCTCGAACGGATTTGATACTCCTCGTGGCCACAGTCACAGCGGTGGCGAGCAAGGCGAGGATTTGGTACCCGTCAAGGAACTGCTGCTTAACATCAGAGAAGCGCATACAACGGAAAGATCTGAAGGCAACTTCAGACATACTGCTTGGAACAATTATAACAGCGCTATCGGTCCTGTATCAAGTAAATATGAATATAACAGTGGGTACATCATTTCTATATGCTACCGGAAATGGTGTTGACAGTCGACAGAAAAGTCCGTGGCAATTGGTGACAGTCTTGCAAAGGATCGCAATGCCCAAGATACCCAGGGAGAGACCCGCGGCAATATTCGCGTCTAAACGAGCGACGACTTGAATACTGGTAGAGGCGCTGAAGAGAGAGGGCCTGTGGGCCTAGGTTAGTACGGATGACTTGGCTAATGTGGATTTATCTGATGATTCTAGACGACTCGATCATAATTCGTGCTACCGACACCAATGGATCCACCCATCTGCAAAACAAGCCGATACCCAAATCCAGGTTCCCTTCTAGTCCGAGATGCGCAAGTTCGCCTCGGAATGAATCCGGTAGTCCAGGTATGTATTGAATGCGTATCTTGATTCAAGTACTATATAATTGTCTAATGTTCTCCAGGCGGTTCAGTGGTGGTTCAGGATCAGGACACCGAGAGTAGCAGCAATAGCACTTCGGACGAGCAGGATGGTGATCAAAGTTTACTTAGCACTCCATCAACGTCCGTGGTAGGCGCAGACGCTAGGTAAGGCCCTAGAACCCTTTCTCCATAGTTCCAGCTCTAACGAATGTGTCGATCCAGATGTCCCATCCTTTCCAAGAAGTGCGAACATTCGACCTCGAATGCCCTGCATTTATACCACGATGCCAATCTCTCCTCGATGACCTATGAATTAACGAGTGAGTCAAGCGACGGAGATAGCAGAATTATCGAGCAAAATAATCTAGCCGGTGGTGACAAGAAAGATCAGTAGGATGACAAAGACGCAGACATACATGCGGACGATGAAAAAGAAGAAGAGGAGGAGGAAGAAGCAAATAGTAGTGTAGTCAAGGACCAGACGCCTTTACTGCGTTCCGTAAAGAAGTGACCTGTGTCTACCACTGACGAGAAGCCTCGAGTGAAACGTCGTATCAAAGGCGGCCGCTTTTCGTCACGGCTATTTTTAGATGAGGAGACGGATACGGGGGATGACTTGGACGGCAGCACCTATTCCCCTTCCAAACCCAGCCCTATTTCAACCCCTCGATCCACTCCTTCTCGGTTGATTGGCCTTAAGCGAGATACAAGCGACGATGATGTGATAGCGTTCATAGACGGACGATCTCGGACGGCCGTCATCTACGAGCAGCAGGGTTGGGAAGGAAAAATCATCAAAGAAAGGACTGTAAAGCAGGGCATCGGGAGACCCCGCAAGTAATACCTTATTCGATAGAAACCGTCTTGGATGGATGGAGGCCGATTTACTGCGCCAGGATTGGTGCAACACTGGAAGCAGAGACATGGTAGTCGAAAGCAGGAGGATGGAATGGCATTTACAAAGCAAGGTCATATAAGTACAGTCTCGAGACAGTCGCTTGAGCCTATTCAGTTGAACCACTAGGTTTGTAGAATGTCTCTGGACGCTGACGGAAGCGAGGACGATGGGGGCGATCACTACCTCTCCGACACAGGAGTAGAATCATGGGGTCCAACCTCCCAGATGGCGTTGCATACCGTAATCGCAATTCGGCTGCGGCGAGGTGTACTACGACCTCTGCGGGCCATGCGAAGATGGGAGTGGACTAGAGCTTGGGGGACTTAGGCGTCGGAATTTGCAGACGATATGTTCGCGTTCTCCAGGGCCAAAATACGTAAATCCTAAATTTGTACTCGAACACCAGTATCTTGCAGTTCTTTTCCAGTAATAGCCTTTCTCGCTCTGATATTTCTCCCTCGCCGCACCTCGTCCTTCTATAGAGTTTGAACCAAATACTCCGCTGCATCTACGCTTAACATACGATGCGTTAGTCCAGCCAGCTATAGTAGAGGTATTGTGGTTAAGGCGAATATGCTGGATGTCGGCACCTCAGTACACGAGCCTGTAAGTAATTGTATATATGCAATTATGCGATAGGGTTTTGTGCAGGGCAGGAAGGCAAGTAGTAAGACTAGGAGCGAAGCAGTCATTGCTTAATCATCTTGATAAGAACTCACATTAGTACAAATAATAAGTCATGGCGGTTTCGGTGTTCGGTCCGGGCCTGCCTAGACACCCACATATACTAATTTACAGCATGAAGCTTTTCCACTGGTGCACGTCTGTTAAAGCTGTCTCATGACTAAGTAGAACTTCACTAAATGACGTTAACACGGAAGGGTTAATGCATTAACACCTTTGCAAAATGGACGTCGAAACCCAGAATGTTTCTTAATCCAACCCATTCTAAAGCGAAATACTGATTTTACAGATTATTGACAGCATCAGTATCTACTGGCGATACCGGTTCGTCCTGGTACAAGCTTTTGCAAGGTGCTGAGATGTTACATTGTTTCTTCCGTCCCTCCAGGGTTCGTCGACAAGTCTTGGGCTTTTGCTATGATAATAGGCCGCTTATTGTCTCTATCGTTCCTGGAAAAATAGTTAACGGATACCGGACGAATGAAACAAGCATTCGAGATCTGCTGTCGTAACATCCCATAACTTCTGGCGGCAAATGGCTGGGAGGATGGAATGAGGTTGAGGAGAGAAGCGCAAGATAAATAAGACTTAGTCAACGAACGTGTCGGCCAGAAAGGAGAGTCGATGATAGGATAATTGTCATAGTTCTGTGTGGACAAAGGGGTCGAACGACACAGACTCTCTCCTATGCCCCAGGTTTTCTACCTAGAGGAAGGGAGAACTAGCAGCGCAGTATTGTGGATCTCTGCAAGCGTCTATAGGAGGCTGGTTGTATCGTAGGGAAAATGGGTTTAATTGGTCTTGTAAGAGGTACATTAATAATATAACCTTGGAAGTACTGTAATTCAATGCTTGTCTGTTAACTAGCTTAGAATTTTATTGATTGGACTTCTCAGCGATACTAGTACCTTCAATCCTAGGGACGCGAAATCCACCTGCGAAAAGTGGGCGCGACTGCGTCATAGGTGTACCTATATTTGTATGGGGGCACCGCCCAAATATAGGTATCGTCTAGACTACTGCAGCGCGATCATTTTATCACACCGCTCAATAGAGGTTTTCCACATGGTTGAACCGTCAGGTTTTTTGACCTGATGAAGCATGGTCGGCACGCTGCTTGGCAGCCTCTAGCGCAGACTTGGCAAGCTCACGGAAAACCCAAAAAGGCAATTCTCAGATTCTTGGTTGAGGTATAACCACGGTGGTTCAACCATGATCAAGACCTCCTTCTGCATGATACAGTTTAGTGAGAAATCCTTCACTGTGTTTAAATTAAAGGTCTGCCAGAATTTGATGCTTCTTACTGGGAGAGGTCAAAAGCAAATGTTTTACGCTAGGACGGTAAAATGCTAGTTACCTTCTATGGTTCAACTAAGCGCAAAACCTCTAACAATTTCGTGATATATCACCTCGTTACCTACTTTTTTACCTTCTTCTATCACCCACCTTCTTCCTACCTATTCTACACGCAATTATGATCTGGCAACCGCATCCTAGCCTTGAAGATCGTTCTATTATCGCGCAATTACAGAAGGTTGTACAGACGACTACGCTCTTGTGCAGGGGACCAATTTGCAGAGATAAAATGGATCTCGCTATTAAGCCCCCTATAAGCAGAAATGTGTACACAAGCTGCTTAAACATAAGGATTTTGTTAGTGGATTTGACTCTCTGCTTGGGCTGCCAGCCTTTTTTAACGATGGGATGAGGTTTGGTATGATTGAGAGACTGCTAAAACTGAAAATGGATGAGGTACTGCCAGCTTCGCCAAAATGTGACAAGACTTTTGAGTCGAACGACCCTAGATAGCTTATCCGTAGATGCTGTCATTCGAAAAGTCTTCAGTCCAGAACCATTCGTTGAAATCGAAGTCCAAGTCAAGAGCCTCTTCGACGTATTTTCCCACATCCTCCTCCGCCGGCCCTCCCTTCCGACCTTCGACGGGCGCCGAAAGGCTCCTTGCTGTCGTTGCTGGCGTCAGGAGCCCCATCTCCACCTCCACCACACCTGATCCAACTGTGCTGGGAGATTGGACTGAGCTCTCCGTCTCGCCCTCGCTTGCCTCCCTCTCAAACTCCTTCATGTACGCCCCTACCGTAACCCCCATCGTCTTCTTAAACACGCGGCAAAGATAACTCGGCGTAACTCCCACCTCTTTTGCCAACTCCCTCAAGCCTCTCTTCATCATCAAATCGTCCTTCTTTATCCGCAGAAGCGCTATCGCCCTTGTGACAACCTCCTCTGCCTCTCCAACGAAGGTCGTGTTATCCGGTTTACACCTCTTACACGGCCTGAATCCGTCGCGTCGCGCTTGGTCTTCTGTGTCGTAAAACACGACATTGGCTCTTCGAGCAAGGCGTGCAGAGCAGGTAGGGCGGCAGTAGATCTTGGTGGATTTGACGCCGTAGAGAAAGGATGAGTGGGAAGAGGGGGCGCGGTGCGCAAGGGCGAGCCAACGGGAGTGGGAGCTTTGGAACCGGTCGGGACTGATTGAGGACCTCGGAGTTTGTGATTGCATGTTGAGATGAGCTTAGAGATGATTGAGGCAGTTTGGTTGGAGGACGTGCAAGATTGGATGGGAGTAAAGCGGAGTGACGTCACTTTGACGTTGAGCGTGTAGCATGACGGCGGCTCAGTAATCAACCTGGAAGGATCATCTATGGCATGAATTTATTCCGCATGCAAAGACGAGTATGAGTGGAATATGCAGTTGAGGCATTCAGGAAACGTGATGGAGTGAATGCGGTACCAAATGTGACTATGGTGCCTGCAAAAAGTCGTGCTTAGCGCGGAGGGTCCGATAGAAGATACTTGCCGCCCCACCAAAACTCCACCAAATGGATGTATTCCCTATATAGCATCTCCCACATCGTATATATAGCAGTAGAGACGTCCTAAATAGGCAAAAGTGAGGCTTTTAGTACTAGTATTGACCCCACAACCGGCAGGACCCTACAACCGGCAGGCGCTAAGCCTAATTAGGCAAACTTCTAAAAAATTAGCAATGTTGTCCACATAAACACCTCCATTCAAGGACATTATATAGCGAACTGACCGAATTGGGGCTCTACAACATACTCAGAGGCAGCGGACTAGTAGTGAAAGAGGCCCTGATATCCAGAATAGCCATATCTTAGATACATAGTATGGCACATCCACCCGAATTCTCAAATATATGAATGTGCTTGCTATATCATATCGCAAATCGAATTCGAAATCAGGCCTGAAAACGCGATTACAATGCCTCCTTCCTATTTGAGTATAGCTTCTATTCCAGTAGTCGCCGTGGCTTCCTAATGATCCGACCTCCTTGCGTAGCCACAGGAGTAGGTAATAGCTCTCGCTCAGGGACTGGCTGCTCTATCCTCGGTGATACGTCTGATATATATACTCGGCGAGTCGTGATTACTGTTACTCGGGGTACTTTTGGTGTTACTGTTGGAGGCTCTGGAAGCTCGAATAGATAGCGGATGAATCCTAATACAGTAAATACCTTCTTCTCGTTATCTTTTCGAGCCCTTACTCTTACTTAACTGATAAGCTTATATATTTTGGCTTCTTCTTTCTTCTTCGCTTATTAGATCTTATCTAGTACCTTCTTCTCCTTTGCTTCTTCCTTCTATTAGTTTCTTAAAGTATCCTCCTTCTCTCGCTATTCTTTAGTAAGTAACCTCTCTTAGATAACTTCTGAGCTTATAACTCAGGCTTTACCGTAAGTACCTTGCTTATTACCTTTACGCCTCTAATTTCGTTAACTAGCTCTTATCAGTTACTTATTAACGCTCTCTTAAGTTTCCGAGAAGGAGGCAGTATAGATAGCGGCTTTCCCTAGCTTCTCTACTCGAGGATCAATATTTCCGATAGCTTAAAGGAGGTCTTGTATCTGCTAGATATTAGTAGGCGTTTTAAAGCTATTAATAGTCACCCCGGCTTTAGATGGTATAACTGGACGAATACTGATATCGATATTGACAGGGAGCTTTCCGATAATTATATTAGGGTCCTAGGGAGATAACCCAGCTTTCTTCCAAGCGTTTTTGATCATATCCTCCCTGCCTACTACTTTCCTCGCTTAGCAATAATATTCGATAAATTCTACCTTATTTACCGAAACATGGGTAGCGAACCTCGTAACTTCTAACAGCTGCTTTCGATATATATTAGCTAAAGGTCCGAAGAATAAGATATCTAGAGGTTAAAATAGATACGTAGAGTAGGAAGAAAGGTATAAAAGGATAATATTATAAGCCTTACAGAACTTAATAGCTTTATTTAAGATATAAGATTAATAGCCGTCGAATATAAGCATTCTGTATTTATCTTTCAAGCCTTCTCGCTTCGTATATTCGTAGAAGCACTCCTTTATCCAAAGTAGGCCTAATTCGTTATCTATCCAGCCGTTCTTACTATATATAATATAACCCTAGACCTTCTCTTTACTTAGTGCTTCCCAGTAGACTACTTACTGTTGCTTTCCTTTAAAGATGATCTAGGGCTAAAGGAGTCTTCCGTCGAGCGAGATAAGCTTAAGGAGAGATACCTATTCCCGATTGCCGTAATAAGTGATATATAGTTAGATAGCATGTTTTGAGATGACGTATTTAACCTTCTTTAGGACTCCAAGCATGAAGCCTTTCTCGTCTATATTATATGTATCCTGGTCTTCTATATTATACTTCTGCTTCATTGTAATGTAGAGCTCGAACCAATAAGCTATCGTTGTAGGGTTACTGGCGGTGTTATTCCTGTTCTTATCTATAGGCGAGAGGAATTTCGTTTTCAGATCGGGATAGCGATACAAGAACTTATCGACCTAATAATATCCTAGATCTCTTGTATAGCCTCTTTTCTAAAGTATTTACTAGGCTATAGAGCGCAATTGAATAAGCCTTAGTGGCCACCCCTATTTGCCGAGTTATATTATCTATCTCACAATAGAAGCTTCTTCTACTGGCGATAGTAATTACCGTTCCTCGTCGTATTCCTTCTTTGATCTTGCCCCTTTAATCCGATCTTATAGAGTACTCCGACTGATCCGAAAGCGACTAGCGATCTAGCAAATAGGTTCGGCTTGTAGGGTGCTAACAACTTTGTGATAAAAGTGCAGAGCCAACAGGATTCTTTGCTCCTTTGGGAGCTCCGGAGGACCTGTCTGGAGGTCTTCGTCATCGGCTAGATCTGGGAGAGGGTCCAGGGGCTTGTGGAGCGTTGACATGGCCATAATAGTGGAGTTGAGTGGGTGATATGGAGCAATTCGAATAGAATTGTTTATGGTATTTGTTTACTACTATGCCTAACTAGGCTTAGCGTCTGCCGGTTGTAGGGTCCTGCCGGTTGTGGGGTCAATACGAGTATTGATCCTCTGGCGGTTCGTCTGATCCTTAGTTTGCTCCAGGCCCCTCAGCCCTTATGGCTCCCCCGGTGAGCGAGCAGACCCGCTTTGATATTGAGCAATATATTCATCGCGGTAAGCCCACTCCATGGATATGTGATAAGACAGGTGTTCATCAGACGACTGTCGCCAGGATGAGGCGTAGTTTCTTCGAGTTTGGTACCGTCGTCGCCCCAGTAGCATCTATTTCTTGCTCCCCCTTTTTAACGCCACGCATCCAATTACTGCTCCTAATTCCTAGTTCTTTTCTATGAACCTATTAATGTTCTCTTTCCAGCTACCAAAAGTGATGGCGAGCACTCCCCTTGCATGTACTTCCATTGCATGTACTCCCCACGGTAGCTCCAAAAATAACTGGGGAGTAATCCTCCAGCAAGCATTCCCTTCAGCTGGAAATAGGTGTAATACTAGAAACATCTGCCGGGCCGGGCCGGGCCTACCCAAATTACCTGCAGATGCGAGCACCTTTTCTCTCCACAGGGTCTTCGACCCCCAACTGCCGTGGATCCTCCTTCGCTCACGCACATCTAACCATAACGGTGTAAGTTAGTATGAGCAAGCGCGCCAGTGAAGCCCTTGCAGAGGGTTTTCTGCCGGGACCAACTCTCCTACAGAACTATCTACCGTGCCAGCTGGCACCTCCTTGCCTCAGTACCTCAGACGTGCCAAGCTACCCCCCGGCTAAGCCTCTATCGGGTTAGCCATTGCTGACTCCGCAGCTTTGGGGGGCGGCACGTCTGAGCGCAAGCTTCTGTCACTTTGCTTGTAAATTCCTTAAAAACACCACGCCAAATACCAAAAACTCGATATACGATAGCCTTGTTCCTATACTTAACGCTCGGAGGCTAATATATGAACACTTTCTGCCTTAGGATTTAGTCACGTCGCCGGCCATCGGCGATATCTCTGATATGTCAGGTGAGACAATTGGACTTCTGCCAAACTTATCACACCTCCAAATATTCCACCTCAACTCAGAAATGGCATCCGAAGATCCTAACCCCGATTCAGACTCAGATCCGCATCAAGCCCCAACTTTGGCATTGAAACAAGCTCTATGCTTTTCCTGCTGGGACGTATCCTCCAATCTCAGTCGATGCAGCGCTTGCAAACGGGTCTCATACTGCTCAGCAAAGTGCCAAAAGCAAGACTGGAACAGGAATCACAAGAAACTCTGCAAGAAACTTGTTGCTTTGAACAAGCAGAAGGGATATGTACCCTCAGCTGGCAGGCATTGGAATGACTACTACGACGAGCAGGTACATTGTTTGGCAAGACGAGCGAGCAGATTCTGAGACATTTTACAGGTGCTAGAGTTCTTAGGATCTGGTACTCTGGATCCTAGTGAACTTGGAAGATTGGTTGGGTATGTCCATTCTCCCGTCACCGATGAAAACCGATCGCCAACAAGCCTGGGCACTATTACCATATTATATTCATGTCGGAGAAAGTCTTAAGCTGATACTTACAGTTAGCTACGAACCATATTGCTATCACTGCTACAGAAGAGAGTCTCAACTTGAAGATGGGGCGAAGTTGAACGCCTGCCAATACTGCCTTCTCACCTCATTCTGCCCCTCCTGCCAGCAAACACATCCATCAGCGGAGTGCGCCACCTTGCAAGATATTGCGGCCGACGACAAGATTATGGTAGATCTCCGCCGGCGGACGGGAAAGAGCTCGACCATTTCTCTCACCAAATTTCCCAGAAAACAACAATTTTCACTCTCTTCCGCAAAGGACTGGTATGACTACTACACGAGGCTCTCAGACATGGGTGCCTTCAGGTCCAAAATGAACCGAGATCTGAAGTACCTGGCAAACGACCCCAAAGAACGAGAATTCGTCGAATATATAAGATGCGGTACCAACACGACAACAACTCAACTCACCTTAATCGCTGCCTTGGAGGCGGTAATACCCAATGTCAGCACTCGGGGTTCGATCAACCTTCACATTATAGGCGCAGCTGGAGCTGAATTTGCCTCTGTTCCTGCATTCGAGGAGCTATTGCACTTTCTACCATCGCTGACAGCCCTTCAGTTATCTTTCGTGGGTCTGAATGTGCTCGAGGACCTTAAAGACGACACAGAAACCCAGAATCCCCACACACTTCAGTGCTGCACCACGTGTACCAAGATGGGACGGACAATTTCCATTACCACCTGGAGAGGTCCATATCACGCATACGTCGATACCGAATTCTACAAGACGCCAGATCTAGCAGCAGCCTTCCACTCAGGGTTTTCGGTAGACGAACAAGCGGACTGGTATCCAACCATCAAGTATCTTGCACATGCTCCACATCCAACACTCCTTACTGCGGCCAGATACTTTGAGATTCAGGGAGATATGGGAGTTTGGAAGAATCTGGGGGCTGAATTTGTGAAGAACGCTGAAGTAAATAAGTGGAAGGGGATGTCTCCTTCGCTTGCAGTCTGTGGGGACAAGCCGAACGAGGTCGTCTATCAAAATTATTGGTGGTATATCGTGAAACAAAGGTAATTGGGAAATATGAAGGGTTATTGTATGGAAGGAACGAGAATGGACTTGTCAAGGGAGGCTGCTACCCAGTGAGTCTTGATGTGGAATTCGGAGCACATGTATGACGCCTTACCAACGGATCCCGGCAAACTCATTTTCGCGCCCAATATTGTATAGAGTGACTGATTCAACTTCACGGGCACCAGCGCCTGATGTCGGATCAAGAAATGGCTGATCTGGAGAGTTGTGGAATAAGGGTTTGGATGGGTTGATAAACAAATTTGCAAATATTAGGATCACTTTCGAAGACCTATCATCCAAGGTCCCTTCGCAGTTTAATCCGAATAATCAGAGGTATAATAACAATCTGACTTTTCCTCCTCGGTGGTCACATCGCCTGCGTCTTCTACTGCTAGCTTAGCAGTGTCCTTCTTTTCCCACTTGTCCAACGCTGCTGTCTGCTTTGTTGAGATTACGAATCGCTCCTCGTACGCAGCCCGAACTACGCTCCTCGTCCTCCATTTGAAAGTCGCCGCATGAGACACAAGGTATAGCACTGCGTTAAAGACTTTAGCGCTATCCTGCATCTCGTCCTTGAAATCCCTTAGAAGTATTAGATATAATAGCTTAAAAGCTGTGTCGCGCGCCTTTGACTTGTCACCCTTGATCTCTCGTCTCTCCTCGCGATCATAGTCGCTTTGGCCAGGTTTCAGATCCCGGAAAATCTCGTTGATGGATTGCCCGCCAAGAGCGTCAACGCGGAGAAAATCATACGTGTCGCAAAGAATGCGGTGCTGGGAAAGGTCGGCAGGGAGGGAGCGGAAACATTGGCGATAGCCAGATTCGATCCCCTTGAGGGCTATATCGAAAAGAGGAATAGGACCGTGAACAAGCTCTGTTGATTGTGGTTGGGTGTTGGCTTGAAAGTCGACGAAGGATGACAGGTATGGTATTTTGGATACGTCAATATCATAGCGCACATCCCCAATTCTGATAGTAATACTTGGAGATGACGTTGTAGTCATTGGTTGCGAAAGCTGTCATGTGGAAGCATATCAGTTTTGTTGAAATTCGTTGACTTTTTGGAAGCTTACTAACCTTAGACATGTTGAGCTACTTCATCGGGAGTCAGATCCTTGTATAACGGTACAAGTGGCAGGGAAGGAAGACGATCCACAACTAAAAGCCACTAGACTAACAAATTAGTTCCTTGGCATTGCCTGCTGTCGCGTTGTTGCGTGCCGGTGTGCGTGTGATAGGGTAGAAAAGAATAGGCTGGCTCATGAATGAACCGTTGCAGTCGGGAAACGTCCCCTCTATATGGGATCCCCTTTTGCAGCTGGACCCTCTCCTACAATTACCACATCCAGGGATGTGATCCTGTGTTTTCTCCCGATTAGTCGAATCCATTAGCGCCATCCAACTGTGCCACCCCATTGGAGAGTGTCTCTCTGGCGAGAGAGAATCGTCGGTCATGCTGTTAGCCACCATGTAATGCTTCCGCCTCCTTATTCAGAGATGTTTCCCACCATATCATTCCATGGTGTCAACCTCCGATCTCCTTTAGGTCCATTTAAGCCCAGTTAAATCCAATTCCATCTGAACATTGAACAAGTCATGTTCACCTGCTCCATGAGATCTGCAATCTCATTAGCGCTGGAACTTTCGCCTTTCATTGGACGAATCCAATTACAGCCGGACCCATGTAAATCCACATGTTTCCATTGGTTCGTCATGTAGGGCTGAAGCCTAGAGAAGCCCTTGGAGAGGACAATTTCAGCCCTAAAGCAGACCCTAAGAGCGGTAGAAGCGGTGAACTCCGGGTACCAATCCCTTCGCCTAAACAGCTGGCTCCATAGAGATTGCCTACAGTGACCATGGTGCCCAAAACGCTTGGCTATCTTCTGCCCAATGCGCCAGATGCTACAAAAGCCGAAATTGTACATGGTAACTGGGGCGTGGCGTACTCCGACTGGTGGGTGTGGAGTGATTGCATAACTCGTCACTGCGGGGTAGAAATCCGAGGAACTGGTGCGTTCCCTCCTATAGTCGATTCTATCTCTGATGATCCACGAACCCGACAGACCATGTTATTAGGTATTAAATACCTAAAGCGAAACAAGAGTTATCAAGGACTGCCAGAATAAACGGGTAACAACGTTCCAATACTTCCTCCATCACCAGTAGTCTCGTCGGGCCGGCTTCGCGGTTCTCCAGACATGCTTCATCCAACATGGGTCAATATTATCTCTTTTTTTTACCCCGTAGGTAATACGCCAGCCGTATGCCTGACGCAAGACCTTCCACATGAGCAAGAAGCGAATGTGTTACTTCTAGGATGTGGAGACGTGCGTAATATTCTATTCACGAGCTACTCCAATAGCGGATCAAGTTGGTTAGCCCTATTTCGAAGAGGAATCCCTTTACTGATAAAAGGCAGAGTCTCGTCAACTCGACATCACCTGCTGCGACCATGAGGCGGCAGTACTCGGTATGTCTAATTGCCTGCTGTTGAGAGCTCGCCTGAACGATGTGTGTAGCTCGAAATATTCTGCTTTTCACCCTAATTATAGACTATGGAGACAGCTCGAATATTTGGAACATCTTCTATCACCTGTTCCTTGACAAGGAATCCCTCGAACTACTGCATATCCAAACGCAGAAGCTGTATCCCCTCTCTGCCTCCATTCAAAGCTGGCATAGCAGCAAATACGGCAGACTTCTCAGGATATGTGACCAGGGGACCCTTCTCAGGGTCAGACGAATCTGGGATTCCTATGGTAGCTCGGATTTGAGTGGAGATGATGAAGCAAGCTACAACAAACGCTTCGAGTCCGGGATACAGACCGCCAGAGATATGCAAGCTCGTCATTTCGGCCATGGCATGAATATCACGGGATTTCGCTCGGCTGCTCCTATCAGTATTCCATCTTTGAAGGACCTTCCCGAACTGTTCCAGCACTTCTGGGAGCATGGCGTCACTAGTGGAGACCATGTCAGCATATCCAAATCTAGAATTCCAAATCCGATGTTTGCTGGTTCCTTAGAAGACGCTTTCATTCTCCATTACGGCACTGATCCGCTCCTGGGATTCCACCTTGCAACTGCATATGCGTCATTAACCTCGGGCTCGCCTCTAGAATCGTCTGAAAATCCCCACCTGCACAAAGTTGTCGCAGCAGCACGGCTCCAGTTTCGAAAATGGTGTGCTTCCTTCAGAAAAGATGCTCAGAAGAATCTTACCATACGCTTTTTTGCTGGAGACGCGCTTGCGTTCTGCCACACGCTGCAACATATGCACACCACGGGTGACAGCTCTCAATCAAATTGGTACCGCGACCAGTATCATCTGGAAGCATTAATACTCGACGGCGAGGACTACGCTTCCAATAGGAATGCCCCTTTATTATTTAATGTAATCGATACATCGAATCTTTTGGATCATGTTGGTGCCATCAATATCCTGGTGGCCGCCTCGCCACTACTAGAAAATAGTATATCCGCTACTCTCTATACAGAGGCCCTAGTGAAGAAGCAGGAAGATCTGAAGGCGCTAGTCGACGATATTCTTTGCGGCCATTTCCCAACGCTCTCGATTCTCTTCGGACTTATGCCGATAGAATATTGGACGAATTCTACAGCTACTTCCGGTGTCGAGGAACATCTTTTCGACAACGTCACACGTACCATGGGACACAGAGATAGCAACACAGGGCAAATGCACAGTAGACTCACCTGGAAGCGATTCGTCGTGGAATCGACCGCTGTTCCAGTCATACGCTTTGATGGGCCTGAGCTGGCCCATATCCTGTATCAATCCTACCTGAAAATGTTTCAGAATGAAGATATGACGCAACTCTTTTCCAAGATTGATCCGCAAACGATCCATAACAGTTCCGTGCTACATTATCATCGAGGAAGCTTGGCATCTTTTCTTCGTTTCGTCAAGAAAAGGGTAGTGGTTGACTGGAATGAGTCGATGAACGTTTTTATCGGTCTGGTCGAGAACAATTCCACCTTGTTGATGAGCAGGAACTACATACAAGAGCTATACCTTCAGCTACATCTTCTTGACCTGTACACTATACCTACGTTTAGGCCCCCCTTCAAGCATACCAGTCACCCTCAAGCCTTGAAAGGCTTAGGTGCATGGAAGGAAATCCCAGCTGTCATTTGCATCACTCTGAAGGTACCGAGAGCCCAATTACGGGCAATCACAGAAGTACCATTGAAGGAGCTTGGCACCCCGATACTCCATTGTGTTTTGCAGTCTTCTAGCAACTATCCTGGTCGGCAATGGCAAAACATATTCGCCGTGGTACAATTAGCTTTCGGAGATGTAACTACCTCGGGTTCAAGACGCGATGACGGGTTTAGAGTGAACGTTTCGGAGGATGTGCATAGCTGGAACGGGCATTCTTCTTTACTCGTTTCTTTCGTTGCTCCCAGCCGGGTGGTCCTGCTCGAACCACACGGCGCCACCGTCGCTTTTGGAGTTCAGAGCACGCCGCAGAGCTCGCACACATTTATGAATTCCCTCGGGTTTGACATGAACATTTACAAAACAACGTTGGGAAACCAAGAGAACGTTTACATGACCAAATATCGTCCAAATCTTTCAGGGCACGCGTCAGTGTGTAACTTCGAGGAGCCCAGCAAAATGGCTAACAAACATACCAACGAAGAGGTCGCTACAACTGTCAAGGCGAGCGTCGATCTTAAGACAGGACAGATAACAGCGTTGATAGGCCGTCTCGATATACTCTTGGAGAGTATCAAGTCCAGTCTACGTAATGGAGCTCCTGTCGAAACTGTCCAAACATCCCCTTGCACCATCAGTATTGCTATTGGGAAAAGTGGCCCAAAGTTTCATCTTCTCTTTCCTGTCCCCGTTCTAAGATCACGGAGCAAATCTCGAATCGCACGAAAATCCTCCTACATAGAAGTGATAGCTCCCATGGCTGATCCTAGAGACGGCGGTGGATTTCCGCATTTTATGTATCCCATGTTCCCTAGCAAACATGGCCCTGTGATCTGGAATATGCCTCGTCTGAACCTTGACTGCCTTCCAATACTTGATACGTCAAAAAAGAAAGAACTGGAATGGCTGACCACTCATGTATCGCTCATGCTCTCATCCCGGGAGCGTCATCTAAGGGAGAAGTCCATGGAACCTGGCACGGCAAAGCAGAAGGACGCCAGAATCAATCTCAAGGACTCTTTGTTCTCTTTGTTCATGCACTTCAGCGGTCTACAGGGACAACAGGCGCGAGTTTTCGGTGTCAATAACCCTGGCCATGGTGGCGTACATATACTGGTTTTTGTCTCCTGTCTCAGACTTGATTTGGCAAACCATACAGTGGTGCTCGATGCGGCTATCATGCCTCTGCACGACCCCCTAATGCCAAAAATACGGCCATTTCTAGAAAAGCTAACAGGAACAGGTCTATGCAGTGTCATAGCGGACAATGATGAGCTAAGACTCTGGAAAGAGATCATTCCTGCCTGGGTCGAACGTTGCAGGCAATGGGAGCACCGCCCTTCCTGCGCGTACCTGAGCAAGTCCAAAATCCCCTTGTCGGTGGAACTCGGCCAGAATCCAATTTGTTCTTGCGGAGAGGGGACTCTTCCACCCCGGTACTCCTTCGATCTTCCCAGATGGGATCTCGCCGTCAAATATGCGGTGCGAGCCGCGATATCGCCATCTTTCTCGGTTCCGTTCGTGGAGCAGAGCTTTGAGGGAAACAAGATAACGGAGCTAGCCGCTCTTTACGAGACGGGGTGTAGACTTTGTGGAAAGGGCACGACTGATGATGGTGGGAAAGGCCTGTTGAGGTGTGCCCGGTGTCAGGCCGTAAGATACTGCTCTGTTGAATGCCAACGAGCTGATTGGAAAGAGCATAAGAAGGTCTGCAAAAAATGAATTGGATCGAAGCAGGATTCGTACACGGGATATTTGTTCTCGTCCTTTGCAGACAAGTTTGTTGTGTAACTTCTGAGTTCATGCAATGTCCCTACGGCATGAAATCTCCTGGGTATAAAAGTCAATTTTATTGGTCAGCGGGGCGTGGTTTACACCAGAAGTTGCTCACACCATGAGATGTTGTTCACACCATATACTGTGGCATACACCCAAAGGTGCTCTCACCACGAGATGTTGTTCTGAGACGACTACACTAAGGAGACCCTATAGCGCAGGACTCGCCTAAAATTGGAGGCCAGAAGTCACAACGCGACGGGTGTTGACAGTTCCAGCCCTGCGGTTTCTCGCTGTCATGCGGTTTCCCTGTACCCTACGGCTTCCCATCACCTTATAGGTTTCTCTAAGTCATCTTTGGAAGGATATGACTCCAGCCACTATCGGTATTTACCACGCACTTTTGTACGCTTTAAGTTATTTCTGGTAGCGCTTCTTGCTGCTTTGTGGTCCCCATTTTAATGCTACTAGAGCTGCGCCTATAATCTTTTAGCGGTCCCTCGAAGGCCCTATCAGCCTACCTCAGAGTTCTCCGCTCCTGAATAACTTCTACATTTAACGGGGGTCCCGGTGACGCGAGCCGCCTACCGTCGCGAGCCGAATTCGTAGTTTAAGCATCCAAAGTCTCTCTTTCGCAATTTTATGAAGTTATTATGGATATATCACTGTTCTACAGTCATTTCTCCTTTAGCACACTAGTCTGCAACGAAATCTACCGCGTATTGGTCAAACTGTCGATTATTTCGTTGGCGCAATCGATCGCCGCCGCCTTAGTTACTATCCCTGGTTAACCGCGACTGTGGAAATCTTTCCAAAGGTCGGATTGCTAAGGGGGGAAGTCCTATCGAGGATGAGCATGGCTCCAAGCTTTGAAGACAATCTGCTTTAAGAAAAATGCATTCCCGAGCTTTAAAGAGTGGAGGATGGGGGATCAACACGCTCTCAACGTGGCGGGATGGTTTAGCACGCCTTGGCTTGCATTAGCGTGCTTACATGGCTGCGTATTATATGTATCATATCTGACGGTATCATAGTTTCAGATTAGGGTTCCAGACTGATTGTGGCGCACCGCGGAAGGCTCTAGAAGTTTCCGTGGCAGGCCGCATGTTTATTGCTGCCAGGCACTGCCCTCACACTGCCTGGTGCTGTTCTGGGGCTGCCGCCTCTCAGAGATCGTTCCCTTCTCCTGTCATCACCTACTACCACAGTAGGTTAATATGGACAAAGCCAGCCAGGTACTGGCACAAGGCCTTCCGGAAGGCGTCCATATGTCATTCCGTGCTTTAGCAGATCATGGTAATGTCCCTCGCACTACTTTCTAACATCGGGCACGCGGTCGACGGTCCAAGGAAGAGAAGGCCTAAAGCCAACACTATCTCTACCTATGGGAAGCGAAAGCCCTTGTCAAGTACTTGGTACAATAGGCTGCTTTTGGACGCCCTGTTCGAATAAAGTATATAAGTTCGATGGCCTTCAATCTCGCCCGCTAGCGGCCCCTAGCGGACAGGCCAAGCAAGCCTCTGAACAAGAACTGGCCTCGGTCCCTCTATAAACGCCATCCAGAACTTAGAGCGAGTAAGAACGGAGCGCTGGACTTGAACCGTTACGACATATATGATAAGGTCGTACGATGAATCGACGATGAAGCTGAGAGATTTTACCAATAAATCGACGATGGAGCTGCGAGGGTTCAATAATGAATCGACGATGACGGTGGGATCGAGCATATGTATTGGGCAGTTTGGAGTCAATGCATGAGAGCAGGATTCAGCTGAGAAGATGTATAATAGAGTAATTGGGCAATTTGGAGTCAATACATGAGAGCAGGATTCAGCTGAGAAGATGTACAATAGAGTAGTTGCTTACGCCCTTAGGTCTGAGTCAGAGATCGGCATTTCAATGATGGAAATATTTAATCTGATCGCGATTACTTGGTGCAGATCTTTGTGGGCACCTAATCGACGTTGATCGCGTACGTTCGTTGACAGTGCTTCGATTGACGGTACGCCCTTTTTACTCGACCTGAGTGAGCTGCACTAGTAATGCCGGGTATATCTAGCCGTTCAAGGTCGTAAATTTGACATCATCGAGCAGGCTGTCCGTCAGGTCGGGTTGGGTCAGCAGAAATGTGACCCGCCCCTAGCGCAGGGTCTAGAATTTTGACGTCAACGGCACCGCAGCGGCCGGTGGGTCCGCCTTGAGCCCTGCCGAGCCTAGTTCATGCATGGATGACGAGCGGAGTACAGCCTATTGGTCAATTTAGGTACACACCCAATGCTTGTTGCTGAATGGTCATTTCGAGTATACAGCAAGTGCTTGTCGCTGATTAGTCACTTTAGGTACACACCTAGTGCTTGTCACTGATTGATCACTATGAGTTCACAGTTCCGTCGCTTGTCGCTGATTGGGTACTTTGGATACATACTTCCTACTTCCGTTGCTTTGCGGTGAGTGGTCACTTTGAGTACGCTGTACTGCTTCAGCATCAAACGTCGCCTTCTCGCCTTCTTCTCTAAGGGTGATTTAACCCTCCAGCAACCCCAGGCAGATTTGATCTATCACTTCTCCTTTCATACAAAAACGTCTGTCAACTGAAAACATACAACGAGAATCACATGATCTACTTTCGCGTCCTTTGAGTTTCAACACATTGCAAGACTTTCGAAGCGAAGCAGTAGGAGACAATGGCACTGAGCTCCGAACACAGTTCGTCATTGATAGGTGTTTCGCACATCCCGGATGGCGAAAAAGAGACGTTCGCGGACGAAAAAGGTTCTTCTCCCCATGTTGAAAAACCTTCGCCATCTCTTCCCACAGCGGTTGACCCAGCGCCCGCCGACACCGAGGTTACTTATCCCGAGGGTGGCCGTGATGCCTGGTTGGTGGTGTTGGGTGCTTGGTGTGGCTTGACCGCATCGCTAGGTATCTACAACACAGCCGGAGTGTTCGAGGTCGTTATCTCAAAAGTGATCTTACCGGAAGAATCTCCATCTACTCTTGGCTGGATATTCTCAATCTACGCCTTCGTGAACTGGTTTTGTGGGGTGCAAGTTGGACCGACCTTCGATGCGATGGGCCCGCGTGCACTGATAATTGTGGGAACTATTTGCACGCTCATTGGCATTTTCTCGCTCAGCTTCTGTACAGGTAAGATCAGTTTTCATACGATACTCCATGCATCACCGATTCTCGTAACAATCTGCTGAGATTGATGTTAGCCTGATCTTCTTTAAAGCTCTGTTCATTACTAATAGTGATATAGAATACTATCAGATCTTTCTGTCATTCTCCATCTTAACTGGTATCGGTTCATCCCTTCTCCTCACCCCATCCATGGGCTGCGTCGCTCATTGGTTTATGGAGCGTCGCGGTCTCGCCACTGGCATAGCATTCATAGGAGGCGGTTTCGGTGGCGTTCTCTTTCCCCTGATGATACAATCACTCCTCCCTCAAGTTGGATGGGGATGGTCGATCCGTATTCTCGGATTTGTGCTGCTCGTGCTTTGCGCTGTCAGCGCGGCATTTTGCCGAAGCAGAGTTCCACCGCGCAAAGGAGCAGCAACTACTTGGCGAGAAACATTGCCGGACCCACGAATCTTCATGGATGGAACAGGAGCCATGGCAGCCACAACCGCTGGACTCCTTTTGACGGATATGGCGTACTTCATACCTATTACATACGCGCCGAGCTACTACATCGATCGACAACGTCTATCTCACGAGGAGCCCTTGACGGGATCAGCGGCGTTCGCATATCAACTTCTCGCGATTCTCAATGCTGCTTCATGCGTTGGCCGGTACGTGGCGGGCGACCTGGCTGATCGATTCGGCCGATACAACACCATGATTGTCTCGTTATTCCTCTGCACGGTATCAGTCCTATGTTTCTGGTTAGTAGACATCCTCGTACCAAACCTGGACAACGACGCACTCCTGATAGTCTTTGTACTACTGTTCGGATTCGTCAGCGGGTCAAATGTTAGCTTGACACCAATCTGCCTAGGTCAGCTTTGCGAAACTCAAGAATATGGGCGATATTACGCAAGCTGCTTCACGGTAGTAGCTTTTGGCGTGTTGGTAAGTATCCCTATCGCTGGGAGCCTTCTCGATGCGGTGGAGGCTACAGGTAAAGAAAGGTATTGGGGCGCCGCTCTTTTCGCCGGACTCAGCTATGTGGCCTCCTTTCTATGTTTTGTATGGGTCAGGATCAAAGTAAAGGGGTGGAATTGGAGGACAAAGTGGTAGAAAGTCAACCTTATGGCGTTACAAGGACCATGAAGGTCCCGCAAATCTGTATTAATGTAGTCCTAACCGTTAGCATTATGAGGTGGAATCTCTGGCGGTGCCCCTTCCGCTAAGCCTAAAGCGGTTAGCGTAGTATTTCACAGGCCTGGGCCCGTGAAAGGCAGGCAGTAACATGCAATATCAACACCGTTCTTCTCATATGAGCTTATTAGCTCGCCCATATGCTAAAGCTAACACGTGAAGAGTTCGAGATGTTTCGATGCAGCAATTTTCGTGAACTGCTTCGCTACAATATCGTCACTATTTGCTGGATTTCGCAGGGTCAATTTCCGCCAGCGCCAAGTTGTAGCGGACGGTTTCAACCATGGAGCGCATGCGGATCAACGTCTGCTGTACCAATAAGCGCGGGTTGTACCGAATCGTCTAATACAATCGACTCAGTATTTAACATTAAGTAGCACGTGGATTCACAATACAGATCGGCCAAGTCTGCAGTAACATCGAATTGCTGACGTCAGTCATAGTGCGAGAACATAACTTAGCAAACATGTTTTTAGTCACCGTTGCCTTATCATGCATGTTGTTGTTTTATTATTTGACTCTACTTTTCAGCTTCGTCAGGAGGAGGTGGACCTCCAGGAGCACGCTTTACTCTGTATGCTTATCATGATCACAAATCGCATTATCCGGACTGAGGAATCCTTCTGATAAATCTGAAACTAGAGTTGAATAATAAAACAACAACATGCATGAGAGCTATTAGTCCTTATGAGAAGGATTCTACCCCACTCCTCTCCTTCTAGGCATATAGCATGTGCAAGCCACCTACAATAGACGTGGGTGGATCGCATAACAAGTCTACATTAGCCCCAGAGCGCCTCCCATACACTTTGTTGAATGCGTGCTTGGTGACGTAGTTGTAAGGAATCTCCTTACAGCCTGCATGCTTGCTTGCTCTGCTCAATGACAAATCAGACAAGCATGACGTAGAAGCTTGCTCTGTTCAATAATCAGTCAGACAAGCAGGAAGGATCTCATTGTGCGTATATAGATCTTGAACTTGACGCCCTTATTGCTACTCATTGCTAGAGCAATAAGACTAGATTGACTACCCCTTGCCTAGTTTACCTTGATCCTTGACAGACCTCTCCACTAGTACAACCCCTAGACTACCCGTCCGGATAGTCTCAACATCCCTGATCAACATGTTGACTCAAATACCGGCTAACAACTTAGCATATCTTGCTCAAGCCCGCGCCAGTCTCAATGTTCAAGATTGCATGACAATCTACGACAAATGGGCCGCCACTTACAACGATGAGGTCCGAGACGAAGCTCAAAGTTATGTTGCTCCTGTCCTTGTCGCCCAGGTCGCTCTCAAATCATCGAACAACCCCGCCAAAAGTGTGATACTGGATGCCGGTTGCGGAACTGGGCTAGTGGGACAAGCTCTTGCGATGGCCGGCGCAAAGGCCATCGATGGTCTTGACTTATCTCCCGCCATGCTTACGGTGGCAAACCAGACTGGCTCATATCGAAGTCTAGCTTAAGCGGATTTGACTCGACGAATCGAAAAAGCAGACGAAACGTATGACATAGTGACATGCGTTGGCACTTTCACTCTCGGCCATACTGGCCCTGACCCTGCTCTGAGAGAATTTGTTCGGGTTACCAGGAGAAACGGTATCGTCATTGCAACGATCCTTGAAGAGATTTGAGTATCAGGAGGGTTCAAAGTCGAAGTCGAAAGATTGAAAGCGGAAAATCTGGTGACAGTGGTTTCTGAAGAACTTATAGACTATGTAAAGGGGCACGGTGATAAAGTAGTATTTAGTTGTCCTAGAAAAGATCGATCTCGCCTGAGCGACATGAAGCGATAGTTTTCGAGCACTCACCAGTTTGGCTGCGTGAAAGACGGGTATCATTCTCAGGATTACACTAAGATCAAATGAAATTAGTTGGTATCACCTGAAGCTTATCTCCCATACTACTTTCGACCCCCTAATACCTAGGCAGTGTTAAATATGTAGTACAACGGTACAGGGGTGTCCGAATGTTAATGTACGGTAAACCCACCAATCTTTCCATGGTGATCAAGAAATCGCGCCTGATCCATTGGTAGGTTTTCGGGTATGCTAACATTCAACACCCCGGTATCATAGTATGTGCGTGGTAACAAGGTTGATTAGTTGAGCTCTGTGCCAGATCTGGACTATCGTAACTTCCAAAAACCTGTTGTAGCGCCAATTGCATCGGCAAATAGCGCGCGCACACACCAAAATCCGACAATATCGGCTTTTTCATAGATCTTAACCAGTAGTGGTTTGAGTATATCCTAGTCGGGCAGAATTGAAGCTCTTCGTGTAGTGTTGCTTTTGCCTCTATAGGCGGAGATATTACCCTTACTATCACTGTCGCCCACCCTCACCGCCGCTAAAATACTACCCTACTAAGCTCCTAGATATGTTTCGATATCGAGTACTATCTCGGCCGCGGTAATACAGTCAAGGATATAGTAAGCCGTACCAGTGTAACTCAGCAGTAGATCTCTAAGATAAAGCGGAACCTAGGTAAGTAGGGGAGCGTTATCGCCCCATATATAAAGTAAGGGCGGCCCCGCCTTACTGACACTATAGAGAAACCCCTAACTAATTGGCTAGACGAGAAGCTATTATCTTCTCTATTCGAGATAGTATACTTTCTATTCGATATATACGATAGTCTAACTATTAGTAAGCCTACTATTTACCGTATATTTACGCGGTATGGTTAGTCATATAAAAAAGTAAGCCTCTTATTTATATAGAAAATGGTCTGACTTACTTAATAACGCCTAAACAGGCTTCTTACTGAGCTTCCTAGCGAGACTAATAACAGCGGGACAAGTAGAAGGCAAAGCTATATAGCTGGACAGTATATCAACTAGTATTTCTGGATAAGACCGCGTCCTATAGCTCAAGAGCAGTTGCTTGTGGACGGCAAGATTGAAAAGGTCGTCAGAGGACTCGCCGATTGCATGGAGGCTGAGACTTCATGGGAAGAGTCATCGGGTGCGATATTCCGACTAAGAAAATTGGCAGGCAGCATACAAGATGCACGTGAATCTCGTGAGACAGTCATCGAGTGCGGGTCTTCCTGGGACTTTGTCCGGCTAAAAGTGCCAATTGCAGACACGGCATTATCCATCCTCACGCAATGTCTTGCACTACTGCGCGGTCTCAGTAGTCCCACTGCTCTGGTCACCCAGAAGCTCCTAGATCTCTTGGAAGGAGTTGAGTTTGAACGAGTTATGGCAACCGATGTAGAGAATACGATCTGGTCATGCGAGGGAGATGTCAATGCTTTAAAGGACTACGTGATGCAGATCAACAAACCTAGCGTAGGAATGGTGGGCCGTATGTCTTTGGGCAGGACCGTAGAAAATTTGGGATACAGGATGTTAGAAGTGTGGAGAATACTTGGCATTGAAAGACCAATGCCGCAAGAAAGTGGTGAAGAAGCCAAAGGGTCAATGGAATCGCAGGAGACCGACAAGCTATCTATACACTCATTCATGACAGCAACTAAGATCGCTCAATCTCAGCAACATGCATCACATTGTGGCTAGTGGGAGCTCGGTACCTCAAGCTGGGGTTTCACAGCCTGCAGTATTACGAGTGGATAGTCAAGCATCCTTCTGGTGACAGGAATTGTGGGCAGTGGGAAAACCATCCTTTCATCCGCTGTTGTCAATGACCTACACAAACGGTTCTCTGATCAAGCCAGCATAAGTGTTGCTTATTACTAGTGCGACAGCGAGGATGATCAAGAGTACTCAGAGTACTCTGTGTTACGGACAGCCATCGAGTAACTGTTATTGCAAAGCGAAACTGTGCCTCAAACTTTACGATTCCTGTACACCCAATGGGCCGGACATAAAATCGATCCCTCAGACGGTTAAATAACGGAAGCTTTCCAGGACATCGTGAATTGCTTCAAATCGACGTACATAGTAGTAGATGGTGTGGACCAGCATCCAAGATCGGCTCAGATACTTGATATAATTCGGAAGACCTTGGTGTCTGGTGACTTACGAGTGATGGTCACTTGCAGACAAACTATGGCTGTTGAAAAGGTCCTCAAGAACGTAAGAACAGCTACATCCTACTTACAGGTTAGCGAAGACCATGTCAGGTCAGATTTGAAGGTTCTTATTCCTAAAAGACTCCAAAGCTTTCCCTTAATCAAGGCCTCCAAGGAACTTCAGGAGGATATCGAAAGAAAGCTGATTGAAGACACACGTGGAATGTAAGTCTCAACACTAGATTTGAATACAAACGCTAACTCTTTGGCTCGAAGGCATGCATGGACAAATGTACACATGAAAAGGCTCCGAAATTGCTATTCCCCTTACGAAATCAAGAAAGTAATGTCAAGTCCTTCCGATACCATCGATGATCTATGGATTAAAGCCTTGATTAGCGTGGCGGAGAGATAGCCTGAGTTAAGAAACTTCATTCGAAATGTGCTCCGCGTGCTCTCCGTTTCTGCGAGAAGTCTAACTTTCAACGAATTACAAGACGGATTTCAGTGGACTTACGGTTCAATTTGGAACCGTCTTGAGATCTATGAACTGCTCAACATGGACTCTACTATCCTGACATTATTCAAACCATTCCAGGACGGAGAGCGTTTGAGTTTGGGCCTGGATGGAGCTGTCGCGATTGAGCTTGCACACCCTTCCTTGAAAGAATTTCTACTTTCAGACAGAATTGCCTCAACTCAAGCCAAGAGACTCGGGGTTTCCGAGTCTGAAGCTAACGGCGATATGGCTCAATCTTGTCTCACATACCTCCTCCGGCTGACCCATCCAATTGAACGCAGCCGAGAAACAATTGACCTATATCCGTACCTCCGGTATGCGGCTTGTTACTGGTACTTTCATTAAAAGCAAAGCAAGCGCATGCTAGCAGACTTTACCATCCTCAAGCTTTTCACTTCCGAAGTGTGCTTCGCCAACTGGCTGTCAATTTATGATCCTGATAAACATGAGCCCGACGCCTCAACTGGCAAACATCCTTCGCCTCTATATTACGCGGCTCTACTTGGGTTGCGCGATGTCGCCGAAGCGTTACTTGATCAGGATGCTCGACTTGACGTACATGAAGGCGAACTAGATTCCCCTCTGCTGGCTGCTGTGCGTGGTGGATATGGGGACATAGTGGACCTTCTGTTGAACAGAGGCGATGATGTGAACCAACGTTCCGGAAATGGAGATACACCTTTGGCTCGTGCGGCTTTCTACAACAACATGCAAATTGTGCATATATTCCTACAGCATGGAGCGAACAGTGCCGGCACAACCCTACACTGGGCAGCAGCGAATGGATATGAAGACGTTCTTCGGCTCTTGTTGGAAAATGGCGCGGATGTCAACACCAGAGATGCTGACGGTCGAAATGCGTTGTACTATGCGCTCTTTACGGAGGACTCAAAGCGGTCTATAGCTCAATTGCTATTGGAGGCAGGAGCTGACATAGAGTAAATGGATACTGACGGATATAGACTACTACACCATACCGCAGTGATGTCAGATCTGGAGGATATGAGTTTGTTGCTAGATCTAGGCGCATCTATCGAAGTCATGGATGGACTAGGGAAGACCGCACTTCACCAGGTAGCAGCCGATGCGATTGGAATGGATGATGCCCGCGAATGTGTGCTATTCTTCGAAGGTAGGGAACTCACGGATGATAGTCGCGATTGCAGGGACGAAGGGGTAAAGGACAATAGCTTCATTGTGTGCAGGAACCGGGATGACTTGGAACCTCAAGATGCCGGCAAGAGCAGCTCTGATGACTCGCCTATTAGAGCTTCAAGAGGAATGCATTAGAGCGAGCAATGGCCGCTCGAACGCGTCCTGAGCTGGCTCTCTGCCAATGGCTTTTCGAACGAATGGGTGGAGACATTCGAAGCACTAGACATCCACGGGTCGAGTTTCCTCTCCCTGGGAAGTACTACCACAAAGATGGAGGAAGAAGTTTACCCAATACTACGTGACCAGTTTGTTCGACATAATCAGCTCTGGGATCAAGCCAGGGAGCAGGAAGAGGGCAAACGACTAGCTCACGCTGAGTACCCACAGATCATGAACGCAAAGAAAAGCTCTACTGAACAAACGCTGGAGCAAAGGTCGTTACCTGCAAACCCAGTAACTCAACCTTCAGCACCACCCCTCGCTGATGAATTCCCGCACGAGGAGCAACAAGACTAATCTTGCCCATACAAGTGCCTCGTGTGCAATAAACCATTCGACCACTTGAGAGATCAACGAAATCACATGAAAACGCACAGAGGTTCCAACCCTTACCGCTGCGAAGTCCCTGGCTGCACAAAAGGTTTCCAGCGGTCTAGTGAGTTGAAGAGGCATTCTAGGACACATAAAGATCAGGGCTCTAGAAAGAACAAGAAGGGCGGCGGGCGTGATAATTCCTCCGTTGAAGACAGAATACCGTTCAAGTGGTTAAGTCGAGAGGATGACGGGGTAGCCGAGGAAGACCATGACCTACCCTCTCCTGTTCTCTCCACCTCAAGCGAGGATGAAGACGAAAGAATCGGCCGAACCGAGCGTGGTCAGCCCATCAACAGAGAGAGTCTAAAGTCGCCAACCACCGCAGAAAACAGTCCCCGCGAGCCAGGCAGCTACCCCTCCAAACCTATGCCCCCTAATTATGGGTACGCCAAGCCCCACAAAGACTAAGTGGTAGGGAAAGATATTCCGCCAAATGCGCGCTAGACGAAGATCAACAGGCAACTCGTCAACCCAGAATCGTTGGAAGAGGACGGCATCAAATCTGAGGCGTCTGCAAATCACGTGATTGTATTCAATGTGTTGGACAAGGAAGAGGTAGAAAAATATGCTTAAAAAACAGCAGAGATCAGGCAGGAAAGAAGACGGGATTCTTTGTCTCGAACAACCAGAGGGATGAGAGCCTAGACTGGAGTTGCCAACTGCGGGAACACGATACCGCCGAAAAGACCATTGCCTCTTAATCTGGACCACGAAGGCTGCATAGCACTGAGCGCGGCATTAGAAATGACTAGACTAACCAAACCCACCATCCGACCACACAACATCAGACTCAAATCCAATGACAACTAGCCTGTATGCACATTCAGCGTCAATCCAGCATCGAACAAAAGTCCCGTGCAATTGATACTCCGTAATTGTTCGCATAGCAGACCTTATCGACAACCTCTAAAACCACTGCATTCCGCTTTGCACTAATCCAGAGCAAGAGAGCCGTCTTGTTTTTGTAACCGTGATGTCGTCGGGTCTGCAGATAATGCATTGAATTGTCTCTCTCGGGAAGCGTCGGTCTGCAAGTCTCCAAGCCATCTCCAGCGATTCCGGTTGCGTCTTTCCTGATAGCGGCTTTCTGAGACAAGCATCATCAGTCTCGTGAAATAAATAGGCACACAACCGAGCGGCTGTAGCATCTTGCTCCAGCAACTATGTCATATTCCACGAAACGAATAAGTTCAGCCCGCTCTTCTGATCACGTTACGATCATGTGAAGATGGATGATGGCAATGGATAATTGAAGAATAAAGCTAAGTACAAGAATGGAAGAAGGACTATCAACTTGAGCATGAGCATAGCATGCAGAATGGGTATATCCCCCCAAAAAGCGCTGGCCAGCGCTATCAATAGAAACGCCCAAGATCAAAAGCGTATCAGACACATGAGTTCATACTCATAACACCTGCCAGCCGTCATATGCTTACATTGCCCAAGTCCTCTTCAGGGCCATCTTCTTTCCAAGCCGGAGGCAAAGGTCTATCCTCATCGGCCGTTACACCATGTTCTTCGTCTTCACGCTCCTCGGCATCCTTCCATATGCGCTGCAGATACATTCTCAATGATTGTAAACCGCGCAGGTATCCTCTGTCGATATCATCAGGGTCGTGAGGCGGGCATGGTACCGTCTCTGGCAGCTCGTCTTCAGCAGTGACGCAGTTTGCGAAATCCACGATCTTGATCTTGATGCTCGATCCTGGCTTCTTCTCATCAGTTGTTGTAGCAGCATTAACGGGGGCTCCGTCATAGAGCATAAGTAGACTACTCGCGTAGAATCGATATCCTGGCAGACCTCGTATAATATTCTCAAGCGTAGCAATCCTCTCCAGAAGGACAGCAATGTGGGCGGAGACGCTGGTGTAGGAAAGACCATCGTACAAGAATCGCGTAAGGGCAGCCTGGAATTCGTGACCCGCTTTCAGGTCTCTGCCGAAGTACTTGTCTTCGAACAAATAGGATTGCTCTTTAACGTTCCACACTTGCATCCCACAGATGCGAACACCAAGCTGCTGCGAGGTTGTGACTTTGCATTTACGACGTTGAGACTTCTTTTTCTTTTCATTGGCATCAATGCCATATTGACGAGTGCCCATCTTCAAATCGAGCACGCAGGGTTTCGCCATGCCAGATGTCAAATCTTCAAGCAGAAGAAAATGCTGGACACGCTCGTCAGGATGGAGTTGAGCCTGCTTTGGATTTGATGGCGTAGTCGAGAGACCTGGTGGTCGCTCATTCACATTTCCAGAGGTTGCCGTCAGAGCAGTAGCAGCCTCTTCAGCCGTACTGGCCACCTCCTGACCAGACCCCGCATCATCGACGCTGACAGATGTTTGCTGAGCGTTGGCAGAAGTATCACGCTCTCCGAGAGATCCTGTTCCCGGCCTTGGAGGAACCATGGTTTCCAGGTCCATTGCGAATATTTCATCTTCTTCGTCACCACCGTAACCATCGTCTTCATAGTACTCCAGTCCACTCCGTTTCGAACTATCCAAATCGAGTTGCTTCCGCTCTAGCCCAGCTGCTGAACGACGCCTGCTGATGCGTTGTGATCCCGGAATTTGGACGTTGTCTGATTCCACGCTTGTCGTTGGTTCTAGATGACCGTTCGCCGAGTTGGCGTTGGTACGGTGGTCTGGAGGAAGCGAGCTGCCTTGGCGTCTTCGGAGCTGGTGTTGATTCTTGGCAAACCTCTGTGCAGGAGTGTCGGTCTCTTGGATGTTGCTATCACCACGGCTCGAAGCTTCTGCTTGGGTTTGGGTATTGCCCTGGCCGGGAAGAGATGCTATGTTCACTGATCCCCTTCTTTTATCGCCCGATTCTTTTACACGTGGCATATTGTGGTGGTTCCGGCCATGGCGTCTGTGACGATAGGCCATAGTAGGCGCAAATACCTCGCGGAGGACCTGGTCCTTTAACTTGGTATTTATAGTGGTAGCACCCCAGCTGGCATTGTGCTTATGAAGTGCGGGCCTACTTTCTTGGCCATTAGTCACCGATACTCGATTATCGAGTCCACTACTAGCATCCAGTGTGCTTAGAGCGTTGATCCCCGCGTGAGGATCACTATTGCTATTGTTTTGCTCATAGTGTGTACCGTTGATACGCGACTGCAATGGGAATAGGTTTTGAGGAATGATGTGACGATTGTTGGCGAAAATGACTTGAGGCACTGGACAGCTCTGCTGCGAGTGGCTCACTACACGAGGTTGCTCTCCCGGATCTTTGTTTTGCGAGTCTGGATGAAGTTCGGCGGTCGTATCTTTTCCAGAAGGACTGGGATCTACATCACTGCGCTCAAACCCAGTTGGCTGCTCAGCTACATTGACATTAGAAGCTAGATTGCTCTGTATGTTTGGTTTGGTACTTTTGCCCGCTTTCCGGTATGTAACGTTAAGGACTCCAATATATCTATTTAGCCTTATCAGCGGTTAAATCTCGCTGCGAGTATCAGACTGCAGGATTTCATGCTTCTTCAAGCGTGCCCGCAGAACAGATATAATTTGGATTTTGACGAATCATACCTTGGCAAGAATTTCAGCAAATTCGGATGCTCGCGCTCGACCACTTCGTAAAATTCGTTCTCTCGGTTGCTGAGCTGTTTGCACACCGCTCTCCTCGAGAAGCGGAAGACAGTGGTATGCCCGCCGACTTGATGGTTGTAAGGCTTTAATTCGACGGCACCCAGGGGCGCTGTTGGGCCACGACGAGTCCTCAGAGTTCTAGACAGCAAATAAGATTTCCGGCTGTTTGGCGACGGCCTTGGTGTTGCCTCCGCATCGTCTGTAAGGCTGGAATCTTCATTCATGCTTGGGCGCGGTGTCTCCTCAAGCGACTCATAGTCCGATTCTGATGCTGAAGAGAGTTCGCTATCCAGAATTGGCTTGCCCTCGAGCTCTGAGGGCGCTCGAGCTTTTTGCAAATCTCCGTGTAGATAGCGGTTCTTATTATGTACTTGCAATGTTATGTCGACGTCCTCAGAAGGCGCCTCGTTCCCATCCCCGATGGGTATGGCAGGCTCACGCAATTGCGGATCTGCCACGACCTGAGAGTCTTTGGCCTTTCTAGCATCGCTAATACTCACATCCTCTAGGGCATCTGGAGACGGCGCTTCGTGAGGATAATACAGGGCCGACGAAATATGCTCGGTTTCCTCATCCTCGTTTTCCGGCTCTCCGGTTGCCTTGGTCGAGCTTTCCATATCAATGTCGCCTTGATCACGCCATGAGGCGTCATCTTCACGTGATCTAGCTTCTGCCTCGTCTAAGCCGGACGTTGTACCCTTGGGTTGAGTGGACCGGAATTTTTGATGAAATGGTGCAGCAAGGTTATGATAATCCCTGATTTCTTCGAGGAGCCGTGAAGGGATCTTGTTTTCCGACGTACCGCCCGGCTTTTCTGGCCTATTTGCTAGACTTCCTTTCGATGCGTCTGCTGTGATGTCCGGGTCGCTGAGTGATTTGCTAGGAAGCTCCTCGCCAGTCCTCGAAGTCGAAGATGGTCTTGATGATTGCCGGTAATAGCTAGGGGGATCTTTGTACTCCATATTGTTGCCATCTGGGTCCAGATATGACTGACGAGGCTTAGTGGGCCCCCAGGCTCCGTCCGTTTTACTCGTCTCAAGGGTTGGTCTACCACGGCGCCCATCCTTCATTGCCTCGTCATACGAGACTTTGTCCGCGCCTGTTGAGGTGTCAATGGCATTGTCCGAAGCAGTCCTCAACCTCTCTTGGCCCCTCTTTGTGCCTTGGGTAGTGGTATTCTCCTTGAAAAGCCCGAGTGTGTGGCTCGATTTCCGACTTCTAGCATGCGAGGATGGCTCTGCATCAGCCAACGTCGCCTCAATACGCTTTTCGACACGCCCTTGGCTGCTCCGACTTGAGCTCCGATTCCTGTTATCTGAAAAGGCTTCTTCCCTTGCCCCCAGAAGACTGTCTCCCTCTGCATCGTGAGGCATGTAGGACCCCTCTTGACCCAACGATCCAGACATTCGTGAATGGCTTGGTATTCCTTGCGACTTCGTACGAGGGATGCGTAGCGGTAGTGTTGGATGACTGATAGATGGGTCCGTGTTTGTTCTGTGGGACTTGTCTAACCATGAAGCAATAGTAGATCTGTCCTGTCCGTTCGGACGTTGTAGAAATTCTTGTGGACCTTTTCGTAAGATATCAGCACTTCCAGAGCCGGGCTCAGAAAGAGAGCTGGAGAAGATGGTAGTACGTGCTCTTAATGATTGTTTGCTGGACAACGGTTTGGTGAATGAAATTGCCTGGTCTGGAGGGTCCAATGGATGTTGTGGAACGCTATCTAGGTCGTTGCTGCCATTCACCATGGGAGGAAGGCGCGGGGTGTTGGGGTCGCTGCCCTCGCGATTGGAAAGCCCAGCATGATGGCCTAGAGCATTGCCGGGGTGCCTTTTATATTCACTCAGGTCGTCCAGAGACCGTGAGGGTATTACGTTCCCATTGTGCTCATAGAACGCCGCGGGCGTTATCGCCGTTGACTTCGACGGGGATGTTGTGCTCGATACATCGCCGTTCTCAGTTCGGGGGCCCGAAGACCTCACCGAAGAACCAGGTGAGGGATATCCTGAAGCAGAAAAGAGGTTTGACATGAGCAGAGCATTGGTAGATGGCTTCGTGAGCCTTCATTAATGTGGTGGGATAGGATCGAAGATATTTCAAAGATATCCAGTAGTGCGGCTTCGGCGGGGACGACGGGGGGCAAGTTCCCGAAAGGAACCAAGAAATCTTTGTGTTGACCGCTTCTTCGACCTTGTTCTTGGTCTCTACATTCAAACGCTCTAATCTACATCCTACTGACAGACACGTTCTTAGAAGTGTCATTCTACAGGTCGAATCAGAGAGCACGGACGAGCTCGTTGATTGCAATTGGGCATCCGAGATGTTTCAACTCCCGACCCGGAGGATGACGTTCGGTAGAACGTGCAGATGTTACACGGACATATGCCCGCCGGACCCTTTGAAGCCCAACCTTGCTTCTATACAAGACGTCCACGTCTTCATGATGGATGCTCAGACCGCCTGGGTCGCCTGTCGATTTATATCACTCATGCGAGGACGTTATCTGGGCTTGAGGCCCCTGCTCGCAAAAGATCTTCGCTGCCAATCATTTTCCACGTGTTCGTCGTGCATTTCAACTATCCTTCTCCAGGCTTAGTCATGTTTCCTGCTTGACTCGAGATAGCCTCATTCTGTTGTGGGGAAAATGCCATCAGTGCAAGGGTTGTGCAATGTGATGGCTCGTTTGATGATATCGGGCCGTTGTCGTGAATTGCAATTCATCGTGCATACGTCAAGTTGTCTCAGTAACTGCGATTCTGAAATTCGAAACAAGTTTAGAACGTCGTCCCTCTGACGTATGCGAAAGTAGCAGGTGAATCTAGGAAAACGCCCCATTACTGCGCTAGATCGAGAGATGGCTTTGATGCTTGATTTTGTAAAAGGCACGTTTGAAGACATCCTGGTTATGCAAATGTAGTTTAAGACGACCTATGGCAGCAATCCACGAGCATGTTTCATCGGGTTTGATTGGTAAAACGTAACAGTAATCTGAATTCTAGGAAACGATTGATCCGGCCGAGCAGGCCCGCATAACCGTCAAGAATCCTCAAGTGAGGGCTTTGATGACACAGAATAAAGGACGGGGAGCGAAGAGGCGATCGATGGCTTCTTGGGACTAGAAACTTGGGTATCTCTTGACAACGTATGGGCCGCCAGTGGTCTACATAGCTGTGATGCTTGAACTTTTGAGGCTCTGTAAGCCTTCCGCAGACCCCTTGCTGCGCAAAACTCCTCTCGTCATCTTCAACATCGAAGGCAACCATTACATTTTGGGATTAGTAGAACTCTTAGGAGAAGCTTCCGTCGTGTTCATTTTCAGCCATCCATTGAAACATCCTCTTGCTTAGCACCCTTTGCGCCTGATATCCAGAGGACGTTGTTACACCTATCAATCCAACTCGTTAGCTTATTTTCTCAACTCATAAGCCTCGTCAGCAGGGCCCGTCCTCCCTAGTGGCATCCTTCCCTTGCCATCTCTGTCTTTATATGACCACTCATGCTGATGGGAAAGAAAACTAGCCTACCGTATCAGCACCTGGCCCAAAGTGCCTGTACTCTTCCCATCAATGAACTCCTCCGTGTTCGCTAGCTGTATGTTCATGTACGAGTCGACGCTAATTAGGCGGCCATGGTATTCGGTTTGGCCCCATTTGAGACGTATTATCACGGGTTCGTTGACGCTGAGAGACAGAAGTCGTTAGCATGGTCTATATGTAGCGAGGCGATTTTGAGCCTAGGGCACGAGACTTCGAAAAGAGCAAGACGACGTTGGAAGCTGGGCATGTAACGGTAGAGGAAATGTAGAAGGCTAACATACAGCGACTGCAGCATGGGCCGGGGGTTTACTGGGACTGACTGTAACAAATTAGCTCTTGGCAAGATGACAGTTTTGAAAGCTAGAAGAGTTTCCGCATTAGGGATCAGTCGGAAGGAACTTACAGCCATTTTGTAGAGACAGACTGTAATTCAACTTGACAGTGGCAGAAAGAGCTCTTGCGCACAAGCCCTGGATTTCTGGACGGGGATGGAAGAACTTTCTGCCGCTAGCCTCGTTTGACGCGCGTGTATTTTAAGGCGGCCATTGCGGCATCCCACATTCCGTCGGCTCTCTTCTTTTGCACGAGCATAGTTTGTCATGGACAACACCTGAGAAATCGTTATAACTTGTTGAATCTGTGCTAGGTTCGGGTCGTCGAATTGTTCTCTGCCAGCGGAGGAATTGCGGAGTCATGGCGTCCCAAACCCCTGCCGTTGTCATGGACAAGTAAGTTGCCCAAGAATTAACACTCAAGTTAGTACTCGAAGAAAAATGAGCTGATCTCAGTTTAGCGGTACAGGGTTCTCCAAGCTTGGTACGTCCTACGCTTGGCCAACCATGTCCTCAAGTCATGTTAATATACGCTAGGGTTTGCTGGCAACGACTCGCCTTCATTCGTCTTCCCCACCGCAATAGCAACGAAAGGAGCAGCTGGTGGAACAGGTGGCTCGGGGTCTGGAAGGCCGGCTGTCGCAAATAAGCCATCTTTCCTCACAGGAGGGACAGGGCAGGGAGGCGCACTGTCAGCTAAAAGAGGCACCGAGGACCTCGACTTCTTTATTGGTGACGAAGCCTTGGCCGCGGCCAATGGACCTGGTATGCAGCAAGAGAGGCTTGATCGTCTACAGCGAGGACGCTGACTCTGGCTTAGGCTATGGCATACACTATCCTGTTCGGCACGGACAGGTGGAGAACTGGGTAGGACACTTTGGATTATCTGGGGCACACGGTCGTTGACTGGTTATACAGGATCACATGGAACGCTTTTGGTCGAATTCGATATTCAAATACCTACGCGTCGAGCCTGAAGATCATTATTTCCTCCTCACAGAACCGGTAATACAAGCCACGTGGTCTATTGTGACTGGAATACTAATCTCCTGCAGCCATTGAACCCTCCTGAGAACCGAGAGAACACGGCCGAAATCATGTTCGAATCCTTCAACTGCGCTGGTCTCTACATCGCTGTGCAAGCCGTGCTCGCGCTGGCAGCCTCATGGACATCCTCAAAAGTTACAGACCGCTCATTGACTGGTACCGTCATCGACTCTGGGGATGGAGTTACCCATGTCATACCAGTGGCAGAAGGCTATGTTATCGGCAGCTCCATTAAAAGCATACCGATTGCAGGACGGGATATTACTTACTTTGTGCAATCGTTAATGCGAGATCGTGGAGAACCAGACAGCAGTCTGAAAACGGCAGAACGAGTAAAGGAAGAATACTGCTATGTGTGCCCGGATATTGTAAAAGAGTTTTCACGATTTGACAGAGAGCCGGATCGATTCCTTAAGCATACGGTCACATCGCCGAATGGCCGGAGTGTGACAGTAGATGTGGGCTATGAACGCTTCTTGGCACCTGAGATCTTCTTCAACCCTGAGATTTACTCCTCCGACTTCTTGACTCCACTACCTACAGTCGTCGACGGCGTCATCCAGTCCTCACCCATTGACGTTCGGAGAGGCCTCTACAAAAACATCGTTCTATCTGGTGGTTCAACATTATACAAAGACTTTGGGCGGCGGTTGCAGCGCGACATTAAGCACATGGTTGACGCAAGGATACGAGCGTCAGAAGTGCGAAGTGGAGGAAAGAAGAGTGGGGGTTTGGAGGTTCAGGTGGTAACGCATAAGAGGCAGAGGCACGGGCCATGGTTTGGAGGAAGTCTACTAGGCCAGACGCCTGAATTCAGAAGTTACTGTCATACCAAGACAGAGTATGACGAGATTGGGCCGAGTATCGTCAGAAGGTTCAACCTGATAGGTGGGCCGGGCAGTACGTGAAGATGTGCTAGAGCGGCTTAAATGTATATCATGAGCATGCATTCTTGCTGTGCCGGAGCTGTCACGATTTATGTTATTCACGTTGCCGTCAATAAATATCCAGTGACCGTTCAATTCATTTAGCGGCTCAATAATATTCGAAATGGGCCGAGTTCTAGCCTAAGGGTGCTAGTGAGGACCATGGAGAGGCCCTGGATGCAGCTTCCAGAGCAGGTGATTGCCCACGAAAGTCTTTACCCCGCAGCAGGCGGCGCGATTTGGGCGCAAGGAGAATAAATCGATCACAGGTACTTGTACCAGGCGCCTTTGCTTTCGAAACTTCTGTAGACATTAACTTCACTCCAACGGTCAGATGCCTGAGCGAGAGTGAACATTCAATTTTGGGTGTTTGAAGCGGAAGACAATCGGTAGGCGCCACCCGGACCCCGCCCCGAGAACCCCTGTCAGTTGAATTAGCAAGCAACTGGTACGAGATACCTTACCTTCGTATCCTCAAAGAAAACCGACAGCCCATTACTGCCATCATAACAGTCAGCCTGACCTCGAAACGCCATCTAGATTAGAAGATATCTTACGACATTTGTTCGCGCTACGAACAGGCTATTCAGCCATTACAAACCCACCATGGTTCCACCAGTTCATTAATTTACATTCCTCTACGGACAGATCAAAGAAAGCAAAACTTTACAACAAGTCCCAACACTCTCTCTTCGGCGTCCTAAGGTGCTCTTAACACTCTTCGAGCTAGAAGCCTTCTGGCCGAGTCGCCAGCATGACGCAGCTCTTCAGCTCCTCATCGAACACATCGACGGTTCACAACGAGAAACGGAATTTCTCCGGCATCCCAAGCTCATCTAAGCAAACCACGAGTTCTAAAGACTTCCCCCAAAGGATCAAGAACTTCTTCCGCATCAACAGCTCCAGTACTTCCTCCCTACATAACGATAATGGCCTCCCAACGCCAAAATCAGAGTCTAAATCGGTCAGGCAATCGCGCTTTCTCGGTGGCATAACTCGAAATAGATCTACAACTGTGGCAAGCGAAGGAGATCCTTTGGATAATGCCATGTCACCCATAGCATTGGCCAACCCGTATTTTGCACATCAAGGACCTCCTGCGTTAAGACATCACAACAATGACAGCGTGCCTCCCTCACCACCAGATACTCCCAATTATTCCAAGGTGGAAGCAGTGAGCGGTGCAAATGATCAAGCTACGGCGGCAGGAAAGGAAGAACTAGCTCGAAAACTGCGAAGAGTAGCTTCTGCACCGAATGCCCAAGGACTTTTCCAGACCTCCAAGTCGGGTGACAGGCCATCAACCGCAGACCTGGGCAAGGAGCCATTGGCGCAAAACGGAGATGGCTCGTCATTGAGCATGGTCGACCACAACAAGGGGCATCTGCTACCGGTACCGGATGCAGATGGCAAATTACCCTCTCCGGGACAATTGCGGCAGTCAATAGCGTTTCGAAGAACATACAGCTCGAATTCGATAAAAGTTAGAGAAGTGGAGGTCGGACCTGCAAGTTTTGACAAGATCAAGCTAATAGGGAAGGGAGACGTTGGGAAGGTGTATCTAGTACGAGAGAAGCGGTCGAGTAGATTATATGCGATGAAAGGTAAGTCGACCATCGAATCATCGCATACGCCGTGCTAATAGTTTTACAGTTCTAAGCAAGAAGGAGATGATCAAACGAAATAAGATAAAGCGTGCATTGGCAGAGCAAGAGATCTTGGCCACGAGCAATCACCCATTTATCGTTACTCTCTACCACTCTTTTCAGTCAGAAGATCATTTGTACCTTTGCATGGAGTACTGCAGTGGAGGAGAATTCTTCAGAGGTCAGTCTGATGCACGAGATCGAAAAGCCAATGCTGATGGACATAGCGCTCCAAACGCGGCCTGGGAAATGCATACCTGAAGACGACGCAAGGTTCTACGCAGCCGAAGTTACGGCAGCGCTCGAATACCTCCATTTGATGGGTTTCATATACCGGGACCTGAAGCCCGAAAGTGAGCTTTGTCTACACTCCCACAGCGGACACAGCTAAATAAGGCAGACATTCTCCTACATCAATCCGGTCACATTATGTTATCAGATTTCGACCTCTCGAAACAGTCAGGCCCTGGTGGTGCTCCAACGATGATTGTTGGCCGCAATGGTGCTACTCCCACATCATTACCAACCATTGACACCAAATCATGCATAGCCAACTTCCGTACAAACTCCTTCGTTGGCACCGAGGAATACATAGCTCCAGAAGTCATCAAAGGTTGCGGACACACGAGCGCAGTAGACTGGTGGACGCTGGGTATTCTGGTCTACGAGATGCTATTCGGGACCACGCCTTTCAAGGGCAAGAGCCGAAACCAAACTTTCGCCAACATCCTCCGGGACGATGTACCTTTCCCCGAACACTCTGGCGCCCCCCAAATATCAAAGTACGTCCTTCACCCGCAGTTCATACATCGCAGCTAACTTCTCCACCAGCCTCTGCAAATCCCTCATCCGCAAACTCCTCATAAAAGACGAACTCCGCCGCATCGGTTCCCGCGCCGGCGCCTCAGACGTAAAAACCCACCCTTTCTTCCGCACAACCCAATGGGCCCTCCTCCGGCACATGAAACCCCCTATGATACCACACCAAGGCCGCGCCATCGACACAGTGAACTTCCGCAACGTCAAGGAAAGCGCGAGCAGTATGGATATGGGCAATGGAGTTGGTGGGGTCTCGAAGGATGGAATGATGGGACTGCCGGGCTCGGCGCTCATGGGAGTACCGCTGGATAGCGGTATTGCTACGCCTGCTGGGGAGTTGGCGGATCCGTTTGAAGAGTTTAATAGTGTTACGCTGCATCATGACGGGGAGGATCTAGGACATCAGGAGCAGAATTCTGGTGGGGGAGGGGGAGGTGGGAGTGGGAGTGGGACTATGAGGAGGCGTTGATAGGGGTGGTTTTCTCGCAATGGGGATAAAGGGATAAATCTAGCCTGCGCGGGAGGCAACGTCCTGTACTATACGAGGCTATGTACTGTCCTTATCACCAATAAACGGAATGGGCTGGCATTTTTGATGTGCTGATGCTTGCAGAATGAGCATCTTTCGAAGGACTAGCGCCTGCCCCAGCCAGCGTAGAAGGAGTACGGTCTGTCACTAACTAAGCAGACGATCGGGACCTGGAATTTAACCAGAAGCTTTAACCCTTTAATCTGGGAGATGATGGGCACATACTGCCATCGACAGTACCGGTCTTTTACCATTCTATGTACGTCGCGAATACCAGCATACACAATGTTACGCTCTTCTCTCCGATGATTTCCCCCTACACCAAGTCACTTCTCATCCACCACAGCTTCGCTTCAAATCGAGAGAGAGCAGAGCGCGAGTTGAAGAGTTTGCGCGCCTCGCGGATAGATAGAGTAGAGTCCGCCGCTGCCTGAATCCTTCAAACCCCATTTCCCTTCTCTATCTTCAGGTGTGGGACTTTGCCACTGCTTCTTATAAGAACATACCATAGTAGATAGGGAAAAGGGTTATTCCAAGTCCTCCCTCCTATTTCGAATATGTCAGCCAACGGTTCGGACGCGCGAGACCTCGGAAGCTCAGGATGAAAAGGCTGAAGACGTAGCTAGAATCCTCGACGAAAAGAAGACACGCTTTCCCGTATTCTGTCTAACAAAACCTACAGACGAGTTATATGCTGCGGTATCCACGTGCTGGAACATACTAAGCAGAGCCTATATATAGTATTGGGACGAATTCCTTGAGCACGCCGACACTGACAGTATATCATGGACTGAAATCTGTTCTAAATCTCCATCCAGAGACACAGTCCTCTCAGACATCGAAGCCAATCTCGGCAAAGAAGAACCATAGCCCTTTATTGACTCTACCGTAGACAAAGTCTACAATTTCCATACAATGCATATCCACCCCGCAGACTCCAGCACCACTTACTTTGCCCTTTACGAACTTCACATTCGTCGTCAACGACGACCAATGCGTCAAATCTGACCCCAGCAATGCCTCGTCTGCAGCGACGCCCCAGACTACGACGACCCACCAGACGACGGGATTATGCTCAAAAAAATGCGCGTTCCAATCGTGACAGCGATATGGATTCTCACCCCTCTAGAGCAACTATGCATGACCCCCAGCGAAGCGCTTAAACCCAACGACGGGGACGCACTCAGCTCCATTCCGGCCGTCACGCAAAAGCAAGGCCCCGGCGCCGAGGTGGAAGAATACACCGGTGCTACCTCGGCGGAGGCGCGGTCGTTCAAGCAGCGAGCGATAGCACTGGGACCGAAGGGGTTAGAGAGAACGCTGGATGGTGAGCGAGCAGCGGTGTTATTTAGGACTTCTAGAGGAGAGGCGAAGATGGTGGCGTATTTGTATAGGGAGCTTGAGGATTTATCGAGGAGAAAGGGGCCAGAATCCAGCTGGCGGATAATCAGTCAAGATCGGAGGATGAGGGGGATCTGGGGGTTAGGTTAGGTCGTCGATTGCTAAAGGGACTGAGGTGGGGGAGAGCCGAGGCGAGGAAAGGGTAGTGTCGGAAGCAGGTAAGGAGATCTTCGTGGGGGGGGGGAACAATGATAGATCTCGTCCTAGTCTATAGGGGTAGGTAAAGAGTCCGAGGGAGGCATAATATTGGACTAATTCCTACTAGCAGTCGTAAATACCGTTTTTCTGGAACTCAGTGCGTTTGCACTTGCCACAAGTGTGTGGGTACAGAACTTATATATAACCTGGTCAAGGGACCGCGACATTTTGATCTCAGATCTCAGTTGGAGACTCATTACTATGTAAATAGAATTAGTGAAAAAGGCAACCCTTGAAGTAAGATTCATTACATTTTCTAGTCACACGGTGATAATGGTGAAAAACGATCGTATACAAAGATCAAATATATTATACTCGGTCGTTGGGCTCACTGTCATTTCGAGAAGGGAGGTAATAAAGTGCTGGCAGGGGGACTTTTCATAATGGCAAGCGACAAAATAGGTCCCTCTAAAATACACAGTCTTGCTTACCTCCTGCTCGAAAGTACAATCCGCTTCCAGGCCCAAGTGATTACAAACTCGAGCCATTGCATGTGCAACGATTTTCTGCCCTTCTGGTGGGCATTCCCCCAATCGGCCTCGTCCACCAATACCGCGGATGGCGATCTTCTCAAGGTTTTGCCGTGGTTTTTCTAAGAGTACTCGTAGGATGTATGCCATGAACATTGTATTCGTTCGTCGAAGTGCAGCGAGGGTCCACCGTAAGGGTAAAAGTGTAGGCCATTCAACACAACCGTTGATAACGATGTGCCTAGCGGATAGACCCTACTTTATGTCGAGTGTTCAAAGTGATCCCCGGACTGGGTCCACGGACGCGGCCCATTGCTTACAGCGTTCTTCATACTGTACTTCGGAACAAATCACATTCTCCCTGTCACATTTTTGACAAACGCTGCGCAGCCAAAGGTGCTCAAGGGAACAACATTTTACCTTTCAGCCGCCGATGATGGTCCCTCATTGGGCCTAGGCGCCTAAGTTTTGGACTTCGATCGGGATACCAAGATTCCCTTAAAGTTGACAGATCAAACACTGTAGTACATGCCTGTTTTCTATTGATTTGTCCCATGTCTTGTAGATTATCAAGCTCCACCTTTGTGATTGACTGTGGTTCCACTGAGAAGAATTATTGAGTAAGCTAAAGTAAATGTCATTTGACCCGAAAGCAAGACGTTGGTCATCGATAGAGAAGATTATAATCCTATATTCTCGCTCCTCCATTGCCTTATCTCTCTGACGCTTGACGACGACGCCTTCGAAGCGAGAGAGCACTCAATCGAGGGGTGGGCATGAGAGCACTCAGAAGGCATGCTACGAATTTCATTAGGTACGTCGCCTAACTACATTCACTGAAGATCCTTACATGTGTAACCAGACCCTCATCGATATGTCTCTCCCAAAAAAGTTGAGAGAACCTGTGTTGCCCTTAATGGTAGCACGAGTTGGTCTTCAGCCATCGCCTGTCCAAAGTACTAGGATTCCTGTACCGCTGACGGCCATGAGTACCTCTTCTTTTCTCACATCGCTACTAATTTTTCGAGCTCTGAAGGCTTCAATTTAGATGGCAATAGCGTCTCAAGAGTCTCGATCATCGCTCTCGGTCCACGAAATGACCGCCGTCAAGTTTTCAGATGTCTCGAACGTCGCGGTAAGTCTATTATAGGGGATGTAGTTCTCATTTCCGGTCGAAGTTTTCCCTAGACTGGTCTGTCCATAAACTCGAACATCGTCTCCAGCTCGCATAATACAGCTAAGGCGGTCTTTAAAGGGTATCACGCAGAGACTTGACTGGCTGATCAAAGCATACAGCAGGAAAGGCTGATCTATGACAATGGTGTACAGTCCTGGGCTGCTTAGGACTATCCACATATTGGCAGCGCGCTTGGAGGTAGTGAGCATCCTCTGCGCTTTGTGAAGGGATTCCTTATCAGCCTTTCGGCTGGTCCGGACTCTCCCCGCTAGTAAGAAGGTCTCTCCGAGATCGGTCCAGCTATTCAGATCATATACTGGAGGGCAATTGCTGGGGCAAAACAAGTACCTGACTCTTCGTTGTAACTTCCGAAATGCATATGGCAGATGCAGCCAACGAGTGCTACGTTAACCGACTTTGTTGAGATAGTGCATCAAGTAAGCAACGCTGTTAATAGTGCACCAACTATTTAATAAATAGCTGGTTTAACCGGTTGGTTTGCCTTTTTTTGCTTATTAGTTGGTGCAGTTTAACAATTCAACTGTTTAATTTAAACCGGTTCAATATTTGAACCAACTACTTATAAACTAGTTGGTTTGGCAGTTAAACGGTGCAATATGGGGGCGGAGTTCTGTTCGGGTTAGCGCATAAGAAGATGTGTTCAACTCTGAAAACTACGGCAATCGCATATTTGGGAGCTTTGCGTGTCGAGGTCGATGAGCTACTGGGGCGGTCCCAGGCAATTTGCTCAGGGCGACGACATACTATTCTATATTGATGTCCCTATATGGCTGGTGGGTAGGAGGCTTGTTTGGGATGTATACAAACCCCGGAGGGTGTTTCTAGATACTTTTTTTGTATTGCCGCTGTCGTACACATCGTCGGCGATGTTGAAAACTTTTCATATTCAAGCCTCGGTAGAATTACTGCACAATTAGAGCGAGGTCTCACCAAAATTTGGTACAAACTTGCTTCAATTCCGCTTATGTCATCAAACTGTTTAACCAACTGGTCCACTAATAGTTTTTTTAGTGTAAACCGTTTAACTTTTAAACTGCACTGTGAACTGTCAATAAACAGTTCGTAGTGCAGTTTGCCTTTTAAACTGCACGGTTTGCACAGTTAACAGCGTTGCAAGTAAGCCATCTCCAGACGTGTCTCATCGCTGGTCTCTTGCACCACAGTCTGGACTGAGCGTATCGGAGATCCGTGATAGAAATCGCTTAGTCGAAGGCCATCATCCACGTACGCCCCTTTCAGTCCACAGAGCTCCTTGAATCGAAAACCGGAATAACTGATTTATCCCTGAACAATGCGGAGTCTAAAGATAGACTCGAGAGGCAAGTTTGGATCTTCGACAGCGTAATGGTAGACACAAATTCCGTTCCTCACCCTTGCCAAATGATCAGCGGTGGGTAGCGATTCATGTTTGGGAGGAGTGCCAGAAACAGAGACTCCTGGAAACTCACAGCTCATGATCGGTTCGTAGAACTTTCCAGGTACTGTCCCCGAAGACTTGTTAGCATGTGACTGCCAAACGTAGAGATTTATTAGGCCGGTAATAGAAGGAGGAACATCCTCGTCGATGTCGCAGCTGACCAGGATCCAAAGGAAGATCGTTATGGTCTCTAACATAATTCGCAGACAGGCTTGACCATCTCCCTCTGTCACTTCCTTACCATTTGGCAGATGATAGGGACATGAACATACGGCCTCAATCGAGCTGATTGCAAGTTGTCCCAGCTCATCGATAGACTCTTCGCTTGCTACGACTGGGTTACTCGACAGACATATGGCAAGTTCTGGCAGACGCCGTGCAGCGAAATTGATGAATTGTCGACCTATACCGTTGTTCTGAGCCTAAATAAGAGGATTTACAGGGCGATTTGCAAAGTCTGGTTTCTGGCCATACCCACGTCGAGCTTCCTCGCGACCGGCTGCAATGCCAGGCCTAGGTAGCAGAGACACACAAGTCATATACATAGCAAAGTAGTGTCCAGTCTGGCCACTCAGACCTTCATCGATGTTGCCATGAAAGACGTCATGTAGGATCGTCGACCACGACCCCTGCCAGTTCAAGATGTCTACTCCGCGAAGGGCAGGGTCTTTTGGACGTAGAGTTTGACCACCCGGAATGAAGGACGCTTTGCCTTTGAGCAAAACTTCTTGAAGCGTCCCTGTGGTTGTGGTGGGCAGTATGATTGTCACTTGAGGGATGGAGTCCGCCCTGCCTCGTGACCGATATAGGAAGTTTTAGTTTAAGTCACAAAGTCCGACGTCCAAAGATAAGATCCATTCTGCAAATGCTGCAAGCCAGGCGCAATCGACCCCACCAGAAAAAGTGGTATTTGCGTTTAGAAATCCGGGCGAGTGTCAAGATGGCATCAGCGAGCATTGCATGGGTCGTCGATGTGTGACGTTTAGCGAGGTGGTGTATATGCCCAGAGATGAGGCGACGAAAACCATTAGCGATCACGACAAAATACGCAGACGTTAACATGCCAGTACATAAACCCACAAGGGGTTTCCATTGCCGTAAAGCAGGAGTGAAAGATTGAGGGGCTTTGCAGAGAACACAAAGCTCCCTGATGACCATTGCGGCGAACATGGAGTCGTAAGTGGTCGACAGTGCAGCGCATAAGGCTACTAGAGTGAGACCCTCTTCGGTGTCTGCAAGATCTGTCACGACGTCCTTGACGCCAAAGCCAAACCAGATCAAGTCTTTGTAAGAGCCATATTTCTTAAGCTTGAAGACGGCATCACATATTCGTTCCTGCGCGTATGGCTCTAGTGCAAAGTTGTAACAAATTGCTCTTCCGACTTGAAGGGTGAAAGCATCGATGCCCGCTCTTGAAAGTCGGGCGAATACTGCAACGGAGAACTGCACGCTGGAGTTGGACAAAGCAACCCTATCGACGGAACCTTGCTAAGCGAAGCTTGGAGCGCCATTGGAAGGTATCAAAGCACCCGACATAGCTGCAGCGGGATGTAACTGCGAGATGCCGATATAGCAAGATGATACTAAGGCTACCTAAAGGAAGCTAGAGTATCCAGTAGCAATGTAACGCGAAAGGCCAGATAAAGTACATGTTCTAAGGATCGCCATCTGCCTTCCACGAGCCCCCCATCTGGAGGTTGACGTGCATGATATCTGCATGGGGCATTCACAAGAAAGATCATTAACCTTAGACTGACCTAAGTACACAAGCTGCAAAAAGACATTGAAGTACATTATAGTTTTGGCTGCTCAACGATTGACAGAGGAGATAACTCTTTAGTCTGAACAGGAGTGAAATTGATAAGTCGCTGGCCTGCATTGAGTGAAATAAACAGCCAAGCAATCGCGCTAAGCCGCGCCTGCCTCTTCTAAACGCGTAGTATCACTCTCCATCAGCTTATGCCTCTACCACAAGTTGTATCGCCATCAGAGTTTTGAGAAAAGCGGCGCGGCCTAATGGCCGACCCTTCGCCCCCCTCGAACCAAGCTGCAGCCTGCAGTCCTCTCGAGCAAGAAGTCCTGGACGAATATGCTCTTCTACTCACTAATCTAAATAAAGTAGGTTCAATCTTCCATCCCACTCTCTACCACACGCTCTTTCTAGTTGAAATGAATCCTGACACTCTCGCTCTACAGCTCTCTACCGTCCTCTCCTCCCTCGCGGAACGGCCGACTGCTGAAGTTCTCGATGGATTACGAATGCTGGAACGGAAGACGAGCTTGGTGTGTACGCTACTGAAAGCGAGCGTGTACAGTATCGTGTTGCAGCAGCAGATATATGGGGGTGGTGAGGGAGACGGGCAGGGGCAGGGATAAGGGCAATAACACGGCAGAGGGACCAGGCGTTCAGGTTAATGGGGAAATCAAGAGCAGGCGTTCAAGGCGATTGGGAAGGCAGATACCCTGTGGGATGCAGTACTACGACATATGGAACGATGGACGCTGAAGAGTTGATGAGAAGTGAATATGCTAGATGCTCCCACCAACACGCCCTGCAATGATGTATAATGCAACTATATAGGCTCTTTTGATACAATGCTATTGTACATTCCCACCGTAATATACTTTCCTCACATCGACTAGCTTCTTCCCCAATCCTCTTGCTATCTCATCCGGTATTCTTTGAGTCAGGAGAGCCTGGAATGTCGCTTTGATGGTGTTCATAGGATTCCGTGACCGTGTGACGCGTGCTGCTAGATCTGAGATGCCTGCACATCGGCACATCTCGAATATGTAGGCTTGACATCGTATTCCAAACCCTGCGAATCATGTCAGTGCGGTGTTCTGATAGCTTACGCAGCAATACATACCTGGCGGCCTAGTCATCAGCTCCAGCTCCACAGCACCAATCTTCACCTTCACGTCCCCAAAAATCGTCCGGTCTTCATATCGTGGTATAGGTTGCGCATTGCGTATTGCAGCGAAGTGGGCCTGCCGTCTTGCATCTTCCGGTTCTGTAGACTTCCCTTCCCCGATTCCCAAGAGTCCCCTTCCATTGCCAGCTACAGTCAGGAAATACTGGCTCTGTATTTTTCCCATCCTCGTCTGGTTGACAACCCTATGTGTAACCAGGTTCTTCACCCTAAACCGCCTGATCTGGTCGAGTGAATACCCAGTCTGCCGCATCAATCTCTTCATCGCAGGATCGATCTCCACCTCCCCCGGCTTACGCGTGGACCCATACTTCTTCATTTCAGGTATCCCTTTTGGTATTTCTGGTGCTAGATAATTCCGCGGATTTCGTTCTGCCTCCTCTTTCCCCACGGTCAACCTCAGGTTATCCCTGAATTTGATATAATCCAGTCTCGTCGGCTCATCAGGCAGATCCTGGATAAACTTGGCGAAGTCCTCCCCGATCTCATCTTCATTTTTGTACCGTAGCTTCGGATCATAGTTCTCTTCGGGTGCTCTGACAGGCTTGTCTATGACAGGATGTATTTGCGCGAAATCGTCCAGGTAGTCGAATGCCCAAGGTCCATCTCGGAGTGTCGCCTGCTCGGCTAGATCTTGTGGGTCCACCGCTGCCTCCCCGGCTTCAATTGCGGCAAGCTGTGCGGGCGTGTACCATTCCTTGAGTATCTTTTTATTCTTGTCGGTGTAGGCTTTAAAATGTTCGGGTTTGAGGCCTGCTGGAAGTGGCCTTGCCAATTCCTCCTTTTCTCTAGCCGGAGCAATTGACTTCACTTTTTTATATCTCCATTTTGCCTGTTTCTCGTTCTCCGCAATCTCTTTTCCTGGATTATCGTTTTCTCCGGGCCCAGCGTAGAGAGGTCTCGAGGAATGAAAAGTTCGTTGTAGGCATGCTCGTGAAGGGGCCGCACGCAGCGGGAAGAGACAACGCGCAGCGAAGGGGGCGCTCATAGCTGCTCTAATACTCTCCGGGCCTCCTCCTCCGCTTCCTCTTCAACTTGGTTGCGATTCAATAGATATCGAGCTCGAATCCCGAAATTCCAAGCTAAGATTCGCTTAGCGCGTTTGGGAAAAGGGGAAACTTTGCCGACATGGATTCTTCTCAAATTTATTTTGATGCATTTGATAGTGCCATGTGGAGACCGAGTAATCATTTTGTAGGAGCCATATCTGTCTTCAAGTCTGTGAAACGGTTGCCGCTACCTCATGGTTTTGTGGCGATGACAAATAAACCGTACAACAAGCCGTATCATCAGAGCAAATCGGCAAAGCGCCAAAAGACTGCGGCGAAACCTGCCAATGATGGCTCCAATGAAGAGGTCCTGCTAGCGGATGTCAAGTCGCTGCTCTCAGCTTATAAATCATCCGAGAACCTTAACCAGGAGGAGGTAGAAGACGACCATGAGCCTTCTTCCAAGGCATCCTATGTTCCACCAGAGCGCTTCTCAGAGATTGAAGTAAAGATTTCTGAATTGTCATCTACCGGCGACGGCCTTGGTCTTTCATCTGCTTGTGATCATGTCTATGTTGTACCATTTACAGTTCCTGGGGATTCCGTACAAGCAAGAGTTGTCAATCACATTCCCAAAGCAGGGTATACATTGACGGACTTCATCAAAGTGATCACACCTGCACACCAGCGTGATGACTCTCTTCCTAAATGTCCATACTTTGCCAAGTGTGCGGGCTGCCAAATCCAAATGTTACCGTATGAACTGCAATTGCAACACAAGAAAAGCATTGTCGAAAAAGCATATCGTAACTTTTCAACCTTAACGCCGGATATCGTACCTGCTGTTGCCGAGACAATTGGTTCACCACTGCAGTATGGCTATCGTACGAAACTCACGCCTCATTTCGATGGGCCACCGGGCAGTATGACTCGAAAGGCGAAGCGTGATCCATCTGAACGGAAAGGCTTTGAAACTGTTCCTCCAATTGGTTTCAATCTGAAGGGTACCCGTAAAATCATTGACATTGAAGACTGCCCGATTGGCACTGATGCAGTCAGGGAGGGTATGAAGCGCGAGAGAAAGCAGGTCGCAGAGGAAATTGCAAATTATACCAGAGGGGCGACAATTTTGCTCCGGGAGAGCACTTTACGAAAACCAAAAACACCCGCTAAGCAAGAGAGTCCGAAGTCTGCTACCATCCAGAGCGTCGGAAATGATTTACCAAAGGAGGAAGATTCTTTATCACCTACCCCAAATGGAAACACTATCAAAGCTGAGGACACTGAGACCAGTAATGCTCAGTATGGTCCTCTACCATACACCGACATCAAGACCTGTATCACAGACCAAAGAGCAATCTCAACCGAGTATGTCGATGACTTCGAGCTCAAGAACACAGCTGGTGCCTTCTTCCAGAACAATAATTCAATACTTCCCAAATTCACCGCCTACATCCGCGACCGCATCATACCACCAAAATCAGCCGGTGGTTCAAAGCCCATCAAGTATCTTATTGATGCATACTGTGGCTCTGGTCTGTTCACGATCACCTTGTCATCACTTTTCTCATCATCCATGGGTATCGACATTGCAGGCGCCTCTATTGTCTCCGCTAAGGAAAATGCCGCTGTCAACAATATCTCCAATGCGTCATTCATGACAGCTGATGCGTCGAAGCTTTTCGAACATGTGGAATACCCCCCTGAGGAGACTGTCGTCATTATCGATCCGCCGAGGAAAGGCTGTGATGATCCATTTCTGCAACAATTGCTGAGATTTGGCCCACGAAGGGTCGTGTATGTTAGCTGTAATGTGCACACTCAAGCTAGGGACGTAGGAGTCATGGTAGAGGGGCTCAAAGATTGCAGGTACGAGATCGAAAGCCTGCAAGGGTTCGATTTCTTTCCGCAGACTGGACATGTTGAAGGGGTGGCTATTCTCGCTAGGTCTAGCTGATTGTAAGACTACACATTTCAGATTCATAGATTTGTCTGCTCATAACCTTACACTGTTCACTTTTAGAGATTTCTCATTCAACGGAACAAGATAGGTCTTCAGCCATTTCTTCTTGCTCTCTGAACAGGACAGATCATTGTGCAGAGTCTCTTGAATTGATCTCGAACACTGTGCCCGCTTCGTCGAATCGTACTCATCTCAAGCCATTGACAAAGTCTGATGTACCAAGCATTTCCTTGGCTTTGTGAAGTATTATATCGAGCAAATGTGCTTGTTCTTCCGTGAAATTTTAGATCGCATATGAACGCCCGACTATTCTCAAATCTCAGCCATACAAATTCTTTTGGACCCCCCTTGCGACTCTCCTCCACAAAACTCTCGACTGACAAACCTACAATAACACTACTCAAACAACTTCTATACGCCTTCACAAGATGCCACTCTCCAAACAGCAGCTCATAGCTGCTATCCTTGCCTTCTCCGCCTCACTAGCCACCGCCCTCCGATCTAACACCACCACCACACCAACAGACCTCCCCGCCAACCCAACAGGCAATCTCCGCTACCACTTCTCCACACAACCCCAACCCGGCGAAGCAACATCAATCCACACCCTATCTTCCCCCTCACCCACCAGCCTCCCCAACCACGACTCCTTACCCCTGCCCTACCTCGCCATGGCAGCCTCCGATAACCCCGGAACCTTCGACGTCAACCATCGACCCCGCCTGGCAAGCCCGCATGAACTACACCGGCCCAATCTGCAAGAAGACTGAGAAATGTACCACTGTACCACCGAACGCAACTGGTGGGAAGCGAATCTCGACAGCATGAAAATGACAACCTGTCTCTGCACCAACCCACCCCACGACGCCAATCGCACAGATTCCAATCTTGGCACCGTCGCCTCAAGCGTGGAGTTTGATTTCTGGTCGAACCACCTAGGCCGGGGCTTCTATCTCGGCCCTCTCCTCTGCGGTCCCGCACCCGCTCACGAGAACGGGGAGAATAATTGCTGGGAACTTGCTACAGGAACGAACCATAAGAAATTTGATAAGAGTGAGGGGACAGTGTGTGGGTATTATGATGGTACTGGGAAGGAGGAGGATGAAAAGATGTGTGTGGGGTATGGGTGGGTGGGGAGACGGTGGTTGTGGTTCAGGGGACAGAGGGAGGATTGGGATAGTGTGGGGATTAAGAGTGAGAAGGAGAGGCATGAAACTGTGAAGGGGGTTTGTGTGAGCAGGTGTTGGGAGAGTTTTGGGATGGGGTGGGCGGATTATTGGGGGACGGGGTTGGGGCCTAGTTTTGTTGGGACGTGGTGGTTGCTTAGGCCTATTGTTTGGTAGAGTCGGCTGTGGGGGATATCGTTTCGTCTTTCGACAGGGAGTTGGGTTTCCTGTTGGCTGCGAGTAGTGGGAGGAGGTTACGGGATGGACAAGCGTTAGAGGTGATTAAGAAAGGAACATGGTGTAGAGTTTTTCGATTCCTTTCTCTAGGTAGACAGACTACATGTTGGATATTTCCTCCTTATCACCAGGCCAAAAGCCGAGACGTATGAATTGATATGGTATCATGATGGCGTTGCTCTATGCCAGCCATCTCTGAATCCGATATCCCTGTTCTCTATATACATACCATGATATATCCCCAACATCCCAGTCCACGCCATGAAATGCAGTGCCGGTAGTGTCTATCAAATCGCCTTCCATGATGAACACCTGTATCCGAAAATGGCCCACGCTGAGTGGTTCCGATATCCATTATCTGATTAAGAGATGCTATGCCGAAGCAACCATAGGCTTTGCGGCGTCTTCCCAGACACCATGAATCTGCAGGCTCTTCCCCATGGGCATAGTCGGCGGTAACAACAAAAGCGGCTTGTCTGCTGGGTTGTTGTCCTTCACTCTAGCAGATTTGTTGGCTTCGGCTTCCGCCTTCCGTGACCTTTGCTCGTGTCCAGTAGTCACTGATGAAGAGATATCGTAGTCCTCGGGCTGAGTCTGTCTAGCGCTGAGGTCTCTGTGTTCTCCGTGGAGCTCAAGTTTCGTTTTGGAGATAGCATCGGCTTCATGTAGCGCCTCTGTAGTCCCTTCCTCATCAAACTTCTGAGTCTTGTTTGCGAGTGTGCGCTGGGCAACAGGCGTGCCGTAAGCGGACGGTATGTAACTCGCACGCTTAATGTCCCGGGACATGGCACGGGCATCGTAATCCACGTTGTGTCTCTTGGTAAAGTCCCTCCATTCCTGGTAAATCCGTCCCGATTCTAGGCGCAATCCGTTCCAAGCATTTTTAAATTCTACAAGCTGTCGAATCGTCTTTTGATGCAGTTTGCAGTAATGCCTCTCCTGCGCTTTCATAGCCCTTCCCCTAACAGAATTATCACGCAAGGCTTTGATAAACCTAGAGGTGCAATGTGCCGAAATAGGGGGTTCGACTTCCACTCCAGACCTGCGGAACTGCGCTTTCGTGTCGATACAGCAATTTAAGGCGCTTCGTAGGAGCTTGTCTGTATTGTGGACAGCAATACTACCACTCAAACTTCCTAAGCGGACATAGAGTTTGAGCATCGGCGTAGGCAAAGCGTCCTGATCCGCTCCTTCTTGTAGTACTTGATGGAACACATCATATTTTCTACAGATTTGGCACAGGCGCAGCATCCAGTAATATGTCCATTGGGATGCCTTTTCCGCAACTAGCGAGATCTGGTGCCACGTAGAGAGGCCACCTTCCCAATCAGCCTTATGACAGCAATCTCGTAGGATGCCATGCAATATATTGAGGTTGGTATCCCATCCCTCCCGGATCATGTCACGATAGTAGTGCATCGCCGATTGCTGGCCCATAAATTTCAATGCTCCTATGATCAAGGATTCGTAGACTTTGTCATTCATGCGTGCCTTTTCGACAATTTTTGTGCTCTTGTCACGGACACGTAACCGTTGTGTTGCAATGGGACGAATGTGCTCAGGTCTCGCAACTGCTATCCCTCCATCAAGTCCTTTCATTCGCCGCAAGCATTTCTGGAACTGATTTTGATTGTCTACGGTGGTGAAGAAGCGGAGGAGTCGAGAGTATGTTGCTTCGTTTGGCCGAACGTTGGAGGCGCGCATGGAATCCCATATCACCTGAACTAGATCTTCATTCTGGAGCTCGCAGAATTTTGCTAGAAGCATGTTGTACGTATGGACGCTTGGAGGCGTTGGGCAAGCGAGTAAATGGTGGCATATCTTTGCCAGAAATGGCCTCGAGTCTTCCTTAGGGCTCATCTTTCGGAGTAAAGGCGGTAGAGCTTGATCCAACACAGCTCTTTCGAATGCGTCCTGTCTTCGGTTCTGGACTTCACCGTATCTCGGGAGTCGAGGCGATTCAAGATCGTGAAACTCGGCCTCATGTTCATCCAGGCGTTGTAAGGATCTAAGGCGCTCAGTCGCATCCGCAATCATTTCACTTATATGTGTCCTGTCCTCAACCAACCCACGCACGGGGTCTTCGTTTTGGGAAATCTTTTGAAGATGATCGCAAATGGGATCCGGCATATGGGACGAATTCGCTCCGTTCGAACAGAGCTGCCCCAGCCCTGTTGAGTCTCCTGAAGATTCCCCCTCATTTGGCGTGTCTGTAATCGAGCGTGACATGTCGACGGCAGGTCGATCGAGAGTCGCTGGGCGGTTGTCCGAACAATGCAAAAGCAATCGCTGGACCATCTTTGCGATTGACCACTCTAACGTCCTGAGTTTCCTGTTCGAAAAACTCTGTTGAGGTGGGTCCTCCTTCAATGTCAAGCAATCGGGTCCACCATAGTATCGTCGAAGAGTGATTCGGTCGTTGAGAAGGTCTTCTAATTGTTCAGTTGACAGCTTCTGAAGTAAGTCCAATGGAAAACCCCCGAAGTCCTGGAAGCCTGAAGCAATTCTGACTTGCTTTTGCTGACAAGCCCATTCGAAGACGTTGCCCCAAGTATCAGATCTGAGGTCTGGAGCCTGAAACCACGGCGTGCGGCCAATCAACTTGATAGGTGGCCGATCTCGGCGTATGTCTGGATCACTGATACTCCCCTCATCCAAGGCTTCCTGTTCTGCTATGCGGGACAGAGACTCGAGCCTGTTCTCCTGCTGGTTATCGACCTCCTCGACCTCCGCTCTTGCCTTGCTGATAACCCTGTCCCAGTGTTCTCTCCGAGCATCCTTTTTCCTTGAATCCACCAAAGCCGCCATGGCAGCCACTGAAGACGAGAGGACGGTGAAGACATTGCCGACGCGGATTCTTCGTCCGGACGTGGAAGTCGTTACTCGTCGAGCTAAGACATTGGTGGCTGAGACACAGGATGAACAATTGCAGATACTTTGTGCCTGAGCGACTCTTGACCAGACGGTCTGCATAGTGGGATCATCGCCCAGAGCTTCCAATGAGCGCGAGAGGGGGTGAAATCGACTTTGCTGGTAGAATGTAGCTACCAAATCACTGAAGCTTCTCGAGCTTCTAGCGTAATCGGTTATTCTTCGGCAAATTGCACCGCCGAGGTTTACTTGGATTCCAGTATCTTACATTTCTACCCGCGTTGATAATGGATATTGGCTGAAGTGCTCATCAAGATGTTGGCGCTGGCCTTGAAAGCAGACCTGACAGGGTACTCCTGATATTCGAGGGCGAAGTGTTCCGCTGCTTTAGCTGACCAAACACTAGGGTTACAGACCTGCTTCCTCTTGATACGCCTGAAGAACCATTCTTCTACAACTTCAAGGTCCAATGCACCTCATGCAGAGAGGTGCATCCCAACTGGGTCAGCGTGAGCCGCTACGTGTGTCGCTCTACTATACTAGAATCATGTTTCCAAGATTGCTAAGAATGTCCAGGAATCTAACGAAGTCTCTGGGAGCAAGGGTGAAGCCAACTTTGTGTGGCGATGTAAGACGTGCAAAGTCGGTGGACTCTAGCAATTTGACATTTGCTGTCTGAATGCTGATTCCAAAGCAAGCGGGAATCTACTGCGACTATCAAGAACGCACCTCGTGCTTACTCTCATTCATCTCCACCTAAGAGGCAAAACATCATCGAATTTGACTGCCGGGGCCTAGAGTTTGTAGAATTCAAAGCTGATGTATGCTCACGATTGCCTTCATGCAGGTTCACTTGTTGACGCTTCATAGGGGGAATGGATGGCAAAAGGTCTGGAATCGCCAACCAAATTCTCTGGTATTGATCTACAGGAGGGAGAGTGGTTTGACTATGACGAGAAAGCTGGGGAAGAAGTTAGTATCAAGGATATGAAATGGGAGATCATACGTGTTTGAACGTGTTTCATATTGGCACTTGATTATTCTCTAGCATATGAAATCCACGTGATTGCCAATAAATGAATATCATTACCTGAAACAGACTCAAAAACGTCCAGGGAGCGGTAACACTACTGGTCATACTCCATAGAATGTATAGAATTGAAGTTCGTAATTTGAACCACCTTCCCCTCGAGCCTAGACAAACACTTTGAGAATTGGAGCCCATTGGTTATATTGGCTGGTGGCTAGCCCTACTAGTATCGAACCACCCCTTGTTCTTGCCCCAATCTCCTCAAATGGAGTAGCAGTAATAACTGTTACGGTAATTCAGGTGGTGCTGAAAAGTGGTCACCAGATGAATAGGGAAGGAGCAAGTCCTGCGAGGAGAATGAAATCAGAGAAACCGCGCCATGCACTTAACATGTTTGGACAACATGATAGTCCCACGCCTTCGTCATCAACGTCCCTAGGCATTATCTCTTACAGCAGTCTACCAATAGTCTGCATCCATTCTTTGATCGTCAAAAGGCGCCATTCTCAAATGCTAAGCTGAACGCCGGTCGTGGGCTTTCAGCATCTCTTCTATTCAGACCTCTTCATCATCGAAATTAATCCAACTCGAGGTCTATCCAAAAAGACCGAGAGATATAATTACTCCTCAACCGGCTGCAGTGTACCTTTCATTTGATTCATGAACATTATATCCACCTCTGCTCTTCGCCATTAACAAGTAAAAGCCTCCGGTGAGGTGAGGAGGCACATCACCATACCGTGACGGAGAGAACCCCACTACTCGACGTCAAACATCAACAAAGCCGGTATTTAAGTCCACACTACAACACTCTGCTTGTTTAACAGAGTGGTCACCGCAGACTGCTTTTCAATCGAGCCAACACCCTGGCTCCTTCACTTCTCAGGTGGATCCACAAGCGCTTCAAAGACTCCAAAATGGATCGATCACCTTCTTCATCCACAACAGACTTGGTTTCAAGTGTCGAGAGCTTGACTGATGCCCAGTTCGACGGCCCAATCGACCTTGCCTCTCCTGATATGCCAAAACGACGCCGCCTTGGGGGAGATGTCTGTGCGATATTCGTTCACGCTGGCGCAGGATATCATAGCATGCAGAATGAGAAAGTTCACTTGGCCGCCTGTGAAGAGTAAGGCTTCCCTACCCCAATCTCGGAGGGATCACCCTACGTCACAAAACATAAATTGCATAAATTGCATCTTCAAGGATGAGCAACTTATTACTGACACGTTTCTAGTGCTGCTAGGTCTGCAATGACTTTCCTAAACAATGGTGCAAGCGCCGTGGATGCCGTTGAGCTCGCCATTAAAGTGCTTGAAGACAAAGAGATCACGAACGCAGGCTTTGGAAGCAACCTCGCTATGGATGGCACCGTTGAATGTGATGCTACGATCGTTGATCACTACGGACGAAGCGGTGCAGTGGGTGCTGCGGGATGTAGGTTGCCTCCGATTTCTACATAGGATGAGATTATGAGTACTAATCATGAAAAGGCATACGTAATCCCATTCATCTCGCACGTTTGATTCTCGAGCACTCTACGAAGCCCCTATCACTTAGCCGAGTCCCACCAAATCTACTCGTTGGTCTTGGCGCAATAGATTTCGCTCATGAGATCGGCATGCCTCTGGTCAGTCCGGAGTATTTAGTGTCTGCAGCTGCTGGCGAGCGCTACGCGAGATGGAAGTCCGACCTTGGGAAAACAGGCCCGAGGGAAGACAGTGAGAGTGACCAAGAGTCTGACGCACTCACCTCGAAGACTGACAATCCTGAAGTTGCACACAATTTGGAAGCTCCTGAGTTGGCTGGAACTTGGAACGAAAGTCAACCATTTTCACCACGTACAAGTGCGACTGATCCGTTCCATGGGGAACCACGCTTTGGCGTAGATGCAATGTCCGAATCACCGAGACGACGGGACTTTTGGTCGTCCAATGAGCCAGGCAATGATGGCCAAAGCTCTCTCAAGACCCGTGACGAAGATGAGGAAAGCTTGATTAACAATGGCCCAATTCCTCTCCGACGCGCTACCACGCTCCGTGCAGGCGTCAATCATTCATCAAGCAGGAGTTCCGAGTTCTACATTTCTTCCGAGGATGGTGGGTGTAAGCTGCCAGCCCCACTCATCCAACCTCCTCCAGCTAGAGTCGTTACACCCTCTTCCTCTAAAGACCCGAGTCTCGGCGGTCACGCAACAAGTATCCAAGGAATGACAAATGACATGACGAGGCCTGACTACATCACTGATACTGTTGGAGCCATCGCTGTAGACTGCTTTGGAAACATTGCAGCTGGATCATCTTCAGGTGGTATTGGCATGAAGCACAAAGGACGTGTTGGACCCGCAGCGTTGGTTGGGATTGGCTCTGCGGTCATACCAATTGAGCATGAAGACAAAGAGAAAACAAGCGTAGCTACTGTCACCAGTGGGACCGGCGAGCACATGGCTACCACAATGGCTGCCGGCACCTGTGCAAGTCGTATTTATACTTCCTCCAGAAGGAACAGAAAAGGTGGATCGGAAACCACTGACGATGACAGTGCTATTCGAGGTTTTGTCGAGAGAGACTTTATGGGTAGGAATGACCTAGTCCTGCTTCACTGTAGCCGTCAGCTGATTCTCTTGCTATTTAGGACATCCCAGCGTGAAGCACAGTCACTCTGCCGCCGCCATTGGCATCCTTGGCCTTAAGAAGACAGTGGATGGAGTCTGGTTATATTTCGCCCACAACACTGACTCTTTCGTAAGTCTGTTCAACTTGGCACCACCGTTCAGCAGGCTGACTAGCAACAGGCTGTAGCATCTATGTCCACGAATGACAAAGAGCCCAGATCTGTGATGTCCCGAGGCAAACGCGACGGCCAGATAGTGAATGGTGCTCGCATGATCAAGTATCGTCGATTTCCCTCACCTCACCGAGGCACATGGCCAATGGACCCTGACGACGATGCTAACTCAGATCCTGACCCACCGCCTCCGTCTAAGCGACAGAAGACAAAACGAGAACGCGTTGTTAAGGGGGGCGAAAAAGCGCTGAAGCCCGAACCTGTTGCTCGGCGACAGACTAGACACCTTCCTACTGGGCTTCCCTCCGCGACAAGGGCCGCTGCCACCATTGCCGCTGCTGCTGGGGCATCATCATGCGCTTCGACGTGCTAGGATTTACAAAGAATGGGCGGTAAAGGTTAATATGAGAGGGATGGCTTGTCCAGAAGTCAGAAATTTGGTGCTTAGATGAGCGTGGCGTTGAGGCCTATTGCATAGATGCTTGCACGATACCCCTAGAACGAAACTATGAATGCTGTACTGCTCTTAAATCCCAAATTGTGTGCACGATGAAGACTCTGCAAGTCATTAAGATGTTCCACTGGGAATAGAATTCATCACTATCCAAGTCTTCATCTAGAAGAAGCCTCCTTCCCCTTCCCATCCACCATATCCCTATTTTTCTTTTTCTTCCTAGCCACAACAGCTGGCTTCCCTCCATACTCCCCAAGCTGTAGATGCGTCCCGCAAGTCAGACATATTGCTCCTTCAGGCGGTGAGCAGAATACTATCATCCCCATTAGCTTCTATGCGATCCATCAAGCCCAACAGCCAGAAAGTGAGCACTCACTACTCAAACAAATACTACAAACAAACCCCACATCCACCACCCGTCTATGACAAAAACACGCCGCCCGGAAATCTACCCCCACTGCCGTCGGCGGCACAAGAAACCCCCTACTGTTCTGATCCGGCAGGAACCCCATCATCAAATACTGCAGCAGTCCCCTCGGGTGCTCAAGCTTGATGTACGTCCCATGCGTCGCATCGCTCGCTTGTTGCAGGAACACTGTATCGCCTGCTACTTTCGCTATGTCGATGGGGATGGAAAGGCGCTGGCACGCGAATATCGTGTTCATTATTGGGATGTATTGGTGCGCTAGGTCGCCGCTGACGGAGAGGATGAGGATGCGGGGGTTGAGGGGTGGGGGGCGGAGTCGGGGTTCAGGGAGGGGTCGGTGGTTGAGGTTGTGGGGGCTGTGGTGGAGGCGTCGAGGGTGGATTTGTTGATGTAGGTTAGGGCGAGGGTTAGGGCGCCTGCTATGCTTGTTGTTGGTGTTAGAGCGGGTGGGGAGGTGGTCTTCAGGAGTTTGGATAGGGAGGCGAGGAGGGTGGATTGGATTAGGCGGAAGGGGCGGTAGTGGTTTGCGTCGTCTGTGGAGCTCTCTTCTGTGGTTTCGTCGCCGTCTGCCATTTCAGCGTCGCCGTCGTCGGCGCCATTGTGGGAGTTTGAGCCGCTCGTGTGCAGAGGGTTTCCGTGAGCGGGTAGGGGGTAGAGGAATTCGGCGCGCTGGGTGTGGGAGGCTATTATGGCTACTTTGTTGGCGTTGTTAAATGCTAGGTGGGCGTTTATGAAGACGAGGAGGTTGGCTATGGCGGCGGAGAGAGGGAGGGTGGGGGCAAGGAGGGCCCAGGCATTGGGGTTTGTGTCGAGGATTATTGTTAGGAGAGAAGGCGGTGGTTCTGTAGTAGACGATTAGTATTTTGGAGGGTAGTGGAGCTTGGGAACGGCGGGGGGAGCTTGCCGTTAGAGGTCTTGCTGTAGTGGTCTGAGCCGTCTACTGCATTCATGGTGGTAGTGGTGGTGGTGGCGGTGGATGAGGTAGATGAGAAGACCTTTTGTTATCGGAGCAAGAAGACCATGGTACTGCCTTCTTCTGGGTTAGAAACCCGTGAAGAATGAGGCTTTCCATGGGTTGCATACCAGGTAGTTTTTGTGTGGTGAAGCTAGGTGGGCGGCGGGCGGCGTGAGTCATTCATGCTGGCTCGCTCCCCGGCGGATGAATCTTCACATCTTCAGCATTTCGCAGCGTCACGCTATGATGCAACCTTCCGGCAGTCGTTTCGTGTGGATGCTCCTTTCCCGCAAATTTTCATTTATGTGCTTTATACCCGCCTAATGTTAAAAGGGCGGTGGGGTGCTGACCCATAAACATGCCAGCTCTTCTGACATATCTACACCCAATTGACATCTCAACATGGCCGAAGCCCAGAAGGAAGAGCGAGCTCGGGGCCTGGCCGTCCAAGCTTTAGAGCTGGTAGCTTCAGGTCGAGATGAGGTATGAACGGTTTCCCCCCACCTGCTACGCGTCGCTGACCAATTGCAGGAGGGTTCCCGGGCTCTGCGAGAAGCAGCTTCTCTGGCCCCGGACAATCAAGATGTCAAAGCCGCTTTCGACAAAATCCAGAAGGATGACCTGCAGCACCTTCTACACAAGCTCTGCAGCAAATTTGTGCACCAAGATGACCAAGACGCAGGGAAAGAAGCTCTTGCCTACCTTAGCAGATCAGCAGACGTCCCGGGAGATGTGGCCGCGGAGTGCATGGAGCTTGTCACGAAGCCACGAACTGTTGCGAAGCCACCAAGTACAATGGGGGCTGGAAACTACAAGAAACTGGATATCAAGAAGAAAAAAGAAGAGGCGAGGATTGCAGCAATGATTCAAGAGAGTCAAGAGATACAAGATGGCATTATCTCAGGCCTTCTCAGGGAATCCTCAGCAGCCAAAGCCTGGTTTGCTAAGAAGTTAGATCAATGCAGCACCAACCTTGTTTTCAAAGATCTCTACGGTATTGGAAATGGAACTGCCAATGGCATCGCTACGGTCGTGTTGGATCTGTCTGCTTGGTCTTCTGCGGACGTTCGAGAAACGTGCGAGAAAGATATATTTCAGCTATACCTGGCAAAGCTACTGGAGGTCGGAGATGAATACAATGGCAGAGCCTTGAAGGGCATTGCTAGGCTATTGGCAGCAGATGCGGAAAAGCTACATGAGTTTATGGACGAGATGTGCTTTGATGCGGTCCTTACATGCCTGGACGATCGTGGTCCCATTGAAGTACGAAGTCAAGCAACTCTGGCAACAGCAAAATACTTGGAAGTTTCGGACAGCGCGCAGAAGACGCTGGTCAATTTTGTGACAACTAGGATCGCACGGCAACACAACGAGGACATAGTGTTAGCGTTCTCCGCCGCAGCTGGAGTATTTCCCGTGGCTCCCTCAATAGCTTCGACATTGTTCCTTACCAAAGGCTTTCTGGAGTCATTGATACCCCTAGTGGAGAAGAAGGCAAAATCAGAAAAGGTGGAGCAAGCTACACTGAACATGCTGAATGCGGCATGCATTGATACAGCATGCCGTGAGGCTATTGGCAAACATTGCACACGTTGGCTACAACACGTTCTTGATGCAGGAAAGGGCCGGAGACCTGGAATTGCAGCAGTCGTGCTCGCTAAGTGTCAAGGCTCGTCAATTCAGAATGGCAATGAAAAGGCTTCAAAGATGCAAGATGATGCCCATGTTGATGGCCTTGTATCGAAATTGGAGATCATGATGGCAGACGGTTCTCCAGAAGCCATACAGAGCTCTATTGAAGGTCTTGCGTATGCTTCTGTCAAGCCAAAAGTGAAAGATCAGCTCGCAAAGGACCAAGAGTTCCTGATTACTTTTCTCGGCATTCTCAAAAGCCATAGCGCACCAGGGTCATCTATAGCTTTTGGAGGCCTGACCCTCATCGACAACTTGACTCGCTACCTTCCAAACCTATCAGAGGAGCAGAAGCGCATATCGCAGCTCAAAGCCTACGCAAATGCTTCGAAGCCTTCCGCTCAGGCAGACCCTCTTGATGAAGAGGATGCAGTCACAAAGCGTTGCAAGGCTGTCGTGGATGCAGGTGCAATTTCGGTTCTTGTCAGTATCAGCAAAACCCTATCCCCGGGCTCAATTGGCATCGTATTCAACATACTACTATCGCTCTCAAGAACACAGTCTCTTAGGGGTACCATCGCTCAACAAGGTGGTGTCAGGCTTCTGTTACAGAATTACACGGCCATCACGGGGACTTCCGCGACAGAAGTCCAGGCTCGCCATACTGCATCCCACGCTCTCGCACGCATACTTGTCAAGGTTGATCCTACGCTCGTGTTTCCATCATCAGGCGCCGTCTCACTTACATCTGCCATTCGCCCACTAGTTTCACTTCTCAGCGAAGACCCTGCACTGGCTACCGAGGGTCCTCGTGACCTCCTGCCTACGTTTGAAGCCCTCCTGTCACTCACAAATCTGGCTTCTACCCCTTCCAGTGGCGCCGCTGAGAACATCATACGCCTGGCTTTTCCTACTATTGAAGACCTATTACTCACTAGTAATGAGCGTATTCAAAGAGCTGCCACTGAGCTCGTATGCAATCTAGTTACTTGTCCTGCGGGTATTGAGCTATTTGCGGACGAATCAAAAGCCGCAGCAAGAAGGGTGCATATTTTACTTGCCATGGCCGATGTCGACGATGAAGAGACTCGAAAGGCTGCTGGGGGCGCCTTGGCCAGTCTGACTCAGTTTGAGGGGGCGGTGAAGGCAATTCTCGCACGGGAAAGAGCCGTGGAGATCTTACTTGGTCTGTGTGAAGGCGATGATCAGGAGGGACAAATCGTTCATCGAGGCGTTGTCTGCGTCATGAACATCGTTTGCATGGAGGACCCGATAGCGCAAGCAGCTATAGAACAGGTAAAGGATTTGGGAGGGTTGGACATCCTCAAGGCCGCTGCTCAGGATTTTCAACAAAATGAGCAAATTTTGTCATGCGCGGTGCAAGCGCGAAAGGCACTGGTGGCTTAATGGAGAATAAAAGAGGTATTGGGTAATGATTGATGAAAAGACGAGATTAGACGGGAAATCAAGCCCAGCGCAAACAACGTATTGATAGATGACACGTCAAAAGAATGCATGAGTATGCAAGCATGCATATGGCCTAAACGGCAGGGCTGCGCTCGGGCGGGGTTTCAATTCTTAGTGCTAAGACCTTGTAAGCTTCAGCGGACACAGCGCATGAACCATGAAAGCTTTACCTATCAAACCGAGGGCTGTGACTCTCGAGAAGCATAACCGATGCGCTATGGCTTTTGGAGTCTTTCACAGCTGCTTTGGTGCTAATCCCCTCAGAACTTGTAGACTTTGTCCGCAAAAACTCTGAAATGCTGTATTAGTGGCCCCAGTGCGAACGATTCCGTCGACGATTTCCAAGGAATCACGTCTTATTAGTCTTATCTTATTGGTAGATAAAGCAGTGAAATGAAGGAGCTTCGATTGGCCGAGTGGCTGGTTAGCTCGGCACTCGGCTGCAGCAACAAAAGTGGGCAGGCTGCAGTCGTCGCATGGTTTTCATTGAATATCTTCACAACGGCATCACTTAAAGAAATACTTTCGCCTGCGAGAGTATCAAGGTTAATTTTCTCTTTAAATTAATACCAAAATTATCTGCTTCACAGCCTTCTTCGTGGAGATCTGGAAATGGTGTTGGATTTTGAGTTTAAATTCATCCGCGAGGCTATCGTAGCCTCTCCCCTTGGCCGATAATCGAGCAAGGCTGTTTCAGCCTAACTCATTCAGTCGTAGGGGTCACCCGCTTTTTTTCCACTACCCCTCGTGAAGTCAGACGTGCGCATCGCTTCCATCACTCAAGCATACACTGGCCATCCACTATAGCGGTGTGTTGAAGTATTCAGAAGTCAGGAGACGGCGTGCGCCATTATGCGCCTTAGACATTCATCTTCTCTGGTCCGCGCTGCACCTAGGGGGAACATCTTATCAATCTGTTGTCTAAACCACTCTTACCGGTGTTATTACCGCCCAAGCTCTTGAGCAATCAGCTCTGTTAGACATTCTTATCGCCTCTATTCGATCTACAGCCTTTTCAAGCTTTGGCCATCTTTCTGACGTGCTGAAAACCCAGCTCCGGACTTCTCGGAGGTTTCAGCCACGATGTCTGCTTCCGCCGGCCCCGACGACTCTGCAGAGCTACAACAATACTCGGCTTTCCACCAGACCATTCAAAGGTTTTGCGAAAAGGAAAGATCGAGGAATACTTTGATGCCCAAAGAGTTTCTGAACAGCTTTCTCGCATACTTGGATCACGTCATCACATCCGAGGCCGAAAACACGAGCTTCGGACAGGCCCAGATGCTTCGACGACGGCGGACTATACTGAATATCAAAAGGAGACCAGATGGTAATCTCAATTTCGGAGACTTTATGATGCAGACTCACTATATGTCGAAAGCCGAGATGCACCTTTACCAGGGCTATGACAATTGCGAAGTAGCTTACCAGATCTGCTCGGACGTTGCTATTGTCATCGAAACACTGGCGAAATATATTCAAACCACCTCACGCTTCTCGGAAAGGGATATCTCTGACCTCAAGAACCGAGTAGCGGACCTCGAAAACGATGTTAACGTCGCCCTCGGACTTAAGCAGGATGTTGCCAAAAGTAACCCGAATTGGGAGTACATCAAGCCAAAGCTTCCAGTTGGAGATGGTATTAGAACGCTTCTCACATGCGTCATGGTTGCTTCTCGCAAGTTGCAGACATCCTCAGAGCCGAGTCGGCGGCTAGCATCAATGCTAGATGTCCTGATCAGAGACCTCGAGAATCTGGTGAGAAATCTGACTGGACGTAAACTCGATCGAACTATGATTACAGAGATTGAGCTGAAAATCTGGTCTCAGGAGGAGCAGTTCAACAACCTGATCTCAAAGTCTGGCGAAGAAGGAACGCACAAAAATCGTGTAGCGGGCGATCTTCTGATGCCGCTTCTGCTTGGGATTGGGAGAACAATCAGCGAGGTACTATCGCTATTAGGCCTCAACTCCTCTTTTCGAGTACCCGCAGAAGAAAGCCCTGCACCGCGAGAACGCGTCGCTAGGACCGCCACAAGGGCGATCAAGATTGCAAAGGCTTACTCACCCACCTCGTCTTCGAGTACGAGTACGGGGATGGCCTCCCTCATGCCTTGCACACACTGTGCTATGTCTTTTCCCTCTGACTCCACTCTCAAGAAACACGTCCTCGCCACGCACACACGTCCTTTCGTATGTACCTTTCATGCCTACGGCTGTGAATCAACCGTTGGCAGCAAGAACGAATGGAAACGCCATATCAATGTCCAGCATATGCGATCAGAGACATGGAGGTGTGATATCGGCACTTGTGCGCTTCAGAATTGCGCATTCCAACCTCCTCCACCGCCTCTACCTATGCCCGTGCCTGCGCCCCCACCTGCACATATCCCTATAGTGGAGAATGGTATCGCGTCTGCCACGAGAAAGCGCAAAAGTGGAGTCGGCAGGATCTCGGAGATTCTAGAGCCAAGCAACACGGTGCCTAAGCAAGAACCGGAGTCTGATGCTGAGATGGAGTGGTCCCCTAGGAAAGGAAGGAAGAGGAGTAAGACAGAATATGAGAAGACTGAAGAGCCAGCCACTACCGTTTTGCGAGAGACTAAGACAGACCCTATCTATGGTTGGGCGGCTGTGAATAAGCCAGATGACAGAAGAGGCAGCAGAAAGAACAGCAGAATTGAAGATGGAGCAGTCAACATTGCTCCGAAGCCCGACCTGGATGCTGAGTACAAGCCTACCAAGCAAGAAGTCCAGATGCCTCAGGTACCACCTTACATGCCGCAGCATGAAGTTCCACTACCATCAGCATCATCCTCGATTCATCCCGAGCTACCAGAACCTTCCTACCACGAATTTGATCGCAAAGACCTCTTCACCCAGCATCTCAAGCGCATGCACGCCCCTCCTTCCTCCGCCTCCGCTTCCGAGAAGTCCGCCTTCAACGACGCCATCGAGACTGTGCAAGCAAGATGCCACGTGCGCCTGCGAGAGCTCCCAACGAACACGATCTGTCCCTTCTGCCCTGACCACCCTACATTCAAGAAATGGGAAGATAGATTGGAACATGTGGGGAAACATTTGGAGAAACAAGATATCGATTTGACGGGGGAGATTGAGGATACTGCGTTGAGGAATTGGATGATTGGGCAAGGGTTCTTGGAGAGAGGGGAGGGAGGATGGAGGTTGTGCGAGTTAAGTCGGAAGAAGAAGAGAGGGGAGAAGGCAAACACGGGGGCGGAGGAGGAGGGTGCGGATGGGGAGGATGATGAGTAACACTGCGTTACGCTCGTAACGTCGGCAGCGTTACCCGGTATCATGGCTGAGTGTAGGGACATAAAGGGCAATACTGCCAACGCCCCTAAAGTCAGCGCCAATTACCGTAGCAGTCGATCGATTATGCCGTGGATATGGAACGAAAGAGAAGAGTTGTTTTGACATACGCAGGCTACCGCAGGAAGAGTCGCAAACAGGAGCTGGAACGGTTGAGATACGAAGGGATAAAACGCTCAAAGCTTTGGAGACAAGATTGCAACAAAGAGATTTAGGTGTGTATGCTTATGGATAAGGGTTTGCATTTATTATTTGATGATGGCTAGAGAGCATTGTTTATATGGGGTGGTACTTTGTTTGTTTCTGAGTCATAGCGAGCTTATATGGCACTCTCAAGATAGTATGCAACATGAATGACAAGTCATATCTATTAGAGGTTTGAGACCAATGACAACTGGGATCTTGTCGAATTAGGATAGATAGATTGAGATGTTTGAATCGTCTTGGTTGACGGAAGGTAATTTATATTTTAGCCTGATGAATATTATACGCTAGGGTACAATGGTGTTTCGTCTTCCCCTTCAGCTCTACAAAGCTCAGGTAGTATCTCATCTTCAGGTGCCTGGCCTCGCCGACAGCTGCTCTGCACCTTGTGTGCTCACTCTGATATGAGAACTGCTTGGCATCGCCTCAACCCATGTCTTTGGGCTTGAACCTGGCATCCATCAGCACCCACGTGGATGAGATCATTGGCCAATTGTAACATCCGCTTGAATTCCACTTCTGAGCTCCATGACCACAGCCATGCCGAACATGGAAGCTCTCGACGTCACAACGGCTATGGGCCGAGAGTGCTGTTTTGAGCTGGATACGATGCCCTCCGAAACAATGGCCTCCTCCCACCTCTTCTCCGCCAGGCCCATCTATCGTTCGTCCTTGCTCACATCAAGATGCGTATCTCTACTGGCCTTACCACCCTGACTCTGGGTACCTGCGCCCTCGCTGCTTCCCCAGACGTGTCCCCGGCCCTCCAACAAATCTTGGACCAAGCCCACCAAGGACCTCTCTACACCTATCCTACAAGCCTCACGCAAGACATCATACCCAAGCTCATACACAGCCATAACGACTACTGGCGCGACGTACCTTTCTACAGCGCAATATCAGTTGGCGCGGTGTCTGTCGAAGCAGACATATGGCTTTACAATGGGACACTACATGTCGGGCATGAGCAGGGAGCGTTGACGGATGAGCGCACTTTCGAGTCGCTGTATATCAATCCGATACTGGATACGCTGCATCGCCAGAATCCTACGAATTCTTCGTTCCTGATGGCGCCGACGCATAATGGGGTGTTTGATACGAATGGGGCGCAGACGCTTTATCTGTTTGTGGATGTGAAGACGGATGGAGCTACGACTTGGCCTTATGTTGTGAAAGCTTTGGAGCCGCTGTATGAGCTCCTTAACCTACCCTTTACCCACTTCCGCCCTCGAGCTCAAGCCTCAGACCCAGCTGACGCGTTACAGCCAATCTGGCGGCTGGCTCTCGACAGTAAACACCTCCAACCTCTTCACCTCCGCCGCCGTAACCGTAATAGGCACTGGCAACACCCCCTTGAATCAGGTCCAGCCTATCACGCCCCGCTATTACTTCTACGACGCCCCCATCCCAACTCTGAACAATACCTTCTCCAACATAACCTCCCGCGTCTCCCCCATCGCCTCAACAGACTTCCAAGCGAATTTCGGCCCCGTTGATGGAACGAGCTTGAATAATACGCAGCTGGCGCTATTGAGAGCGCAGGTGCAGGTTGCGCATGGGAAGGGGATAATGTTGCGGTATTGGGATCAGCCTGGTTGGCCGATTAGTACTCGCAATGGGATATGGAGGCAGTTGAAGAGTGAGGGTGTTGATATAATTAACGTGGATGATTTGGAGGGGGCGGCGGGGTTGAGTGATGAGAGTAATTATTGGTGATGGACGGACTGTGGAAAAGGGTGGGATAAGTTTGAATGCCTATAGTCAGAGGGCTGGAAGTTTGATTGCATTCCGCGTGATAGATCTATACTCCTATCTGACATATAAGAGCCAAGACCCAAGGCGCAGATGTACTCTTATTTGCTGTTCTCGCTGTCAAATGGGGATTCGGACTTCCTCCATAAGGCGCCAGTCGAGGAAGACATTGCCTCAAGCCATACCCGGAAGGCCAGCAAGGGCAGTAAGTCGAATATAGAACGATCTCGTCCCTCCCTCCTTTATCTTAAATATCTATTTCCTTAACACTCAATCTCAGTCCTGCTTTGAACAGCCCTACATCGCAAAATGTCAATCCGCGCAATCCAACCCTCCGACCTCGACGCCATAACTTGGATCTCTGTCGCAGCCACACCCGCGGATCCAATGTGTCCCTATCGCTACCCCTACCGCGATCAGTACCCAGAGGACTTCCAACAGTTTTCTCACATCCGCGTGGGTGAGTACCTCACCGAAGCCGCTACGGGCGCCAGCAGTTTCATGGTTTACGAGGCTCCCAGCATCGAGGACCTTAGCATCCAAAGAGTAACATCTTGTACTACTATCTGGGAGCCACCAAAGGGACATTTAGAAATCACCTGAGACGAAAGCCGCCGCCGAAGCAGGCGAGAAATCTCTGTCAAATACCCACTTGTCTGTCCAAAAGTAATTCACCCTAGGCTAACCGCATTTTCTTCCAAACTTGCAGCAGCTGGAAAACCAAAAGACCATCTCGAACGAAATACGGCGCCGACAAGCGCGTTTACCTTGGCTTGCTCAATACCCACCCTGACTACCAGGGTCGAGGTGCGGGCAAAGCGCTGTGTCTGTGGGGCTTGGAGAAGGCGAAGAGGGAGGGGCGGAACGTAACGCTATTTTCAAGCCCGATGCGAAGGAAGGTGTATGGGATGCTGGGGTTTCGGGACACGGGAAGTTTCCGGACGAGGGTGGAGGGGGAGGCAGAATGGTTGGTTACGCTGGGGATGGTGTTGGAGAAGGATAGCTGGTAGGACTTGTGATGAGTGAGAGGTTGAGAACTGACAACGGGTGCGGGTGAGGACTGTTGCTTTCGTGTAGTTGATCAACTACTAGCCAGTGACTTGGCTTTTCAAATAAAAGCCCATGTGTATCCATCACAAATCGATGGAGAGTATCCTAGACCACCACAACTCTTGCTGCTGCCACTGCCCGAACCCAGATTCCCAGAGTCAATGGGTAAGTTTTGATATCGGAGGCGAATGCACACAGCAGCTAGTCAAGTCACTCGTACTGGGCTCACCGCTACCTAGAAAAGGCAAGTTCATCACAGGCATGAATTCCATGAAACACGCCCTTCTATGTGACCCGCTAAGAGACTTCGGTATGGAGGTATCAAAGAGAGCTCGAGGACCTCATGTACAGAAAGGTAAGGCAAGTAGAGAAGAGGACGACAATACAGCGACGGATAGCGAACCCTTGAACAAAGGAGTGTCTAGGACACTTTGCAGCATAGCTCATGTGCAGAGGATGGTCTCAAGAGGCCAAATTAATTTCCAGTGCAATTGGTGCAGGTTGCCTCTAGGAATGGCAAAGATCTCGCAAAAGCGGCGGGACAGCCTCAGCCACAGACTGTGTTCAGTGTGCATGCGCTGCTGCGCCGCCTGGGAAGGATCGTGACTAGTTTCGTCAAATTCAACCCCACTTCATAACCTACTTGTAACACAAGGGCACAGAAAATTCACTTCCCATTTGAGCCGTCATCAAGGTTTCCGCTGCTAGAAGTTCTAATTAGAATAGCCTTGTTAGGTCTTGCACAAGTCGGCTTTAATTGACGTCTGTGTTATTTCCCTCGTGCATACTTCTACTCGCTTGGTGGTGCACACTATCTATCCCCATTTACTCAATCCTGATACGATCTGTCTGTTGCCAGAAGTTTGGTTCTCCTATTGAAGCATCTTCAGACAAGGGAAACCCTTCCTCAAGACGCCCATACTTTCCAGATTAATATCGAACAAAGTGGAATATTGTCTAGCTCCCTCGAAGATGGCCTCAAAACCCTCACTAAACGGGTTTGCACTAATCACCGGGGTAAGAACACTATGTTGTGGCTATTACTGGATTCTCTAAGTGGCTAACACCATACGTCCCAGGCCGCCAGCGGCATCGGTCAAGAAACAGGCTTCTCCTTCGCCGAAGCTGGCGCAAGCGGCGTACTCTTCGCAGATATCAACAAGCAAGGCGCTCAAGAGAGCGCCGAGATGAGCAAGAAATTCGCCAAGAACCCTGAATATCGCGCCATTGCTGTGAAAGTAGACGTGACTGATCCAGAAAGTGTGCAGAGCATGGTAGATACCGCGATCAAGGAATTTGGAAGGATAGATCATAGCGTCAACAGTGCAGGAGTATGTGTATAACCTCTCTCGACCACCAAATTCCATCCTAGCAGTGGAGCCAATGTCAAGCTCGCATAACCAAGACTGACTTCTTCTGGATAATTAGGTAAGCAGTTCATCCGACGCACCAGTATCCGACCTCTCACTCGAGGACTATGCAAGAATCACCGACACCAACATAAAAGGCACGATGCTCTGTGTCCGCGCCGTCTCGAAAGCCATGTCCACGCAAGAACCACTTACTTATGAGGGCCGACGTGGGTCACGCAGCCTTGGTCGAGGCTCAATCGTCAATATGGGCTCGGCGAGCTCTTATGTTGGTACGCCAGGCACAATGTCCTACACGACGTCTAAGCATGCTATCATTGGCCTTACGAAGACCGCAGGTAAGCAAATCCACAGCGTGTTCGCCCAGTTCTGGTCACGCCCAGAGGCCATTTCTCTCGACTTTCTGCTGATATTCATGCAGCTCAGGACAACAAAAAGCACCACATCCGCGTGAACGCCATATGCCCTTCGTGGGTCGACACGCCAATGATGGAGCGTATTCTGCAGCGCAAGCCGCAGCTGGAGCAGGTCATTGAGAAGGTGTCGCCGCTTGAGAGGATGGCGGAGCCGGAGGAGGTTGCTGATGTGATTGTTTTCTTGTGTAGTCCAAGTGCGAGCTATGTCAATGGTACGGGATTGTTGGTTGACGCTGGCTTGACGCTGAGTGTGCATACTGCGTAGGTTTGTTTGAGCTGGAGGAAAATAGCGAAGAGAAAGGATAGAACCAGATAGGTGGACTGCTAAACTAGCACGGCAGCGGGGTTTTCCCTTTTGGTCTCTCAAATGATTTGATAGAGTCTGTACTAGTGGTGCTTGATTCCAGATTTTGCGACATTCTTAATGCGGAAATACCAAACGAGTTGTCGAAATGGTTGAGGCGACGAAGAAACCACTACATCGGCTGGAGGTGGCTGATTCTTCGCTTGTGATATTCGCAATGCCTGATTCGCGATGATCCTTGCTGGATGCCGTTGAGTGTTTTCATTATTGCTGTTAGTTGGTACCAGGTGTTGTGGTACTCGTAGACAGAGACATGGGCCCAGCCTCAGCACCTTCCAACATCAGGGCATTCCCACCAGGACCCAAACTCGCCAGCTCATCCAGCCAGGTCTGATCCTCCATCATCGACTCAATATCAATCTGCTGAATCTGCGCCTGCGCTTGCATGTGACCCGCAGCTCCCGCCTGCCCCGCGAAAACCTCCCTCGCAAACTGCGAAATCTGCCCCTTTGCAGCTCTCGCCATCGGCCATACCTCGCCCATTGAGCTCAGGGCATTGACGGTCAATTGCAGGCGCTCTTTGATAGCGTCAGCTCTGTCCGTACTAGTTTCCATCGGGTAAGCTGGGAGGTGAACGATGGCAGCTAAAAGAGTGGCGCAGACGAAACAGGGCGTGTGCATTGACATTGGCGTTCGGAGTGCTATGGCTTTTGAGATTGAGTTTGCAGCTTTGATTGCTTTGTTCGTGTGGACCTCGTAAGCTGATGTTGGGAGTCCGATGGCTTCTTGGCGAGTACAGGGTGTTGGGTAGTGGTTCTGGACGAATACGAGGCTGGATCGCGGTCTGTGGAGCATTATTAATGCGCTGTCAATAAGGTTGTGGGCTGAGAATAGGATTTCGTCGCATTTGCCGTCTCGTTCTAAGACGTAGCGTTTGTCTGGTGGAAGGGAGATCATGAAATTCGCTAAGCTGGTGTCTAGACTTTCAACTTGCTCGTCTGTGGCAGCAAACATATCTGTGCCTAGACTGAGGATTTTTCCTAGTAGGCGGACTGCCTCGATTTTGTAAGCAAAGGAAGAATAGGCGTAATCCTCGGTAGAGAAAGTTCGATCGAGAAAATCATTTTGAGACCGAAGCTGGGGTATGATCTTGCATTGCGCGTAGTCATTCTCTTCGGATGGCAGGAGCAAATCATTCTGGATGTCTTGAAGCCTGAAAGTATGCGGAATGTTGTTCATACTGGCAAGGATGCCGTCGATCGTGAACAGGCCCCACCAAGTCCTCCTCCAGCTTTCCTCAATCACATCGATGCCCATTCCATGGTTGGTCGCATAGGTCTTAGAGTTCATACCTAAATTTACAGCCAGGTCGATGGCTTGATTGATGACTGTAAGGGCAGGTTCGGGCTCAAATCGGGCAAACAACGACATGCCAAAAAGCATTAGACCTTGGACCTTGTATCCATCGTTCGAAACATCTTCTGCCGTAATACCTTCCGCTAAACCCCGCAGATTCTGTTGGGATAAACCTTGCATGAAATGACTTGCCACGAAGCGCATGACTGACTTTAGATGAGGTGGTAGAAGATAAGGCCTGGCCCGATAGAGCTTTCGCGGGATTATAAAGGGATGCGCACTGTTGAAATTCGCATAGTAAAGGTCTATCAAAGTGTCCACTGGAGCTTCAGGAGACTGGCGAGGGGGCTCTGGGAGGGTTCTGGCCGTCGGATTGACAGCATTATTCTGAAAGCTTACGGCGACCTCACTATGTTGACCGTTGCCCATTGTTGACAATTGTCCAACGCTCGACGTAGCTTCCGTGGTCTGATAAATCTCTGGAAGAAAACTAAAGGAGCGGGTAGTTGCATCCGGATAATTGCGCATGAAAAGGGCGTCCTCATTCATGTTAAAGTCCATTTCGGGGATCGCAGCCGGAGTCCAGTCTGCCAGGCTCGCAGCGGTCGGCGTCTTCGTCGAATCTCTAAGCATGTCCCCGCCGGAGTCCTCATTTGAGCTTGCCTGTGAGCCATCATTCTCTGTACCCTTTGCAGTCCTCCTTGGGCCTTTGTAGCCCCGCCTTGACTGCTGGTAGTTGCATTCGCTGCCACTGTCTTGACATCTTTTGCAAATGGGCATCTGTCCATTGCATTTGAGATGTCTTTTTCGGCATGCAATACATGCAAGGAGACTGGGGGGCCGATTGCGTAGAGCAATGTGACCAAGTGCCTCTGTTCCATTCATCATGAGAAATGGTCTAAATTAATATCGGCCTGAACGCGTACGGGTAAGCCAATCGAAAGTCTTGTCAATACGCACTCAAGTGTGGCATCAGTGATCTCAAGGGAGGTGGGTTCAATGTGTTTTTGCTTTGGTGCAAGCTTTTACTTTGCGCATCTTCCGCATACAATGCCTCGATCTTTGTCTAGGCCAACAAATATGAAGTGCCTGAAGTGTTTGACACTAGGCCTCGGGGTTCTGCTCGGGGACCAAAAAACAGCGCTAGCAGGCACTAGTGTCCTGCTGACGTGATCAACCCTCAACATCCACAATCATTCGATACTCTGTATCAGAAGATCATTCCTTCAGCACTTCAGCTCTGAGATTCGACTGCTGGCAATGTGTCTCGCGAATCGGAATACCGCATCATTCGATACTTATAAATTGGAAATTCCATCGTTTAGAAACATGCATGCGGCTGAATAAAGGCCCTAAGGCGATGGTCCCCGAGGTCCCCATTTGGGCACTGCACAGGCCCAATGGGCACGGGCTTCGCTCCTGTGAACTGTTCCAATAATTTTCTCTAAGCTGGATTCGTTTTCTCATCATTAGACATGTTTGGAGGCGCTTTTGATGGCTGATCGCCGGGAAGCTGACTTCGCGTCAACTATCAGCTCGTGCAGTGTCATCCACCATATTTACCTACATCTATCATATCTCCTACGTCTCTTCCTTTCTTTTCTTTTCTCATCTCAACATCGCAGAAGCCTTCAGTTCATTGACCTATCTCATCGCAATTTTCTTGTCCTGCAATTTCATCATGGCTGATCAAAGCTCTGAAGAGAGCCGTCCTCAATCGACCATGAAGAACCCCAACGCAGCAGCCAATGGCTCTGTAGATGAAAAAGACCTCGAACTCAACGCTGTACCCAGTGCTTACCTCGTCAACGACATCGTCCACAGTTTTGCATGGAAAGGAATGAATGTTACTGTCAAAGACCGTGCTACGAAAGCTCCTCTTTCTATCCTCACGGATGCAAACGGAGTCGTGAAACCCGGCGAGATGATTGCCATTATGGGCCCCTCGGGCTCCGGAAAGACTACTCTGCTCAATACACTTGCCCACCGAGCGGCCGCAGCTGGAGCCACCACTCAGGGAGAAGTTCTCGTCAATGGACAGACGATCAATTGGCAGAAGCTGAGACACATATCGGCCTACGTGGAACAGGAAGACGCATTGATAGGCAGCCTGACGGTTCGCGAGACCATGAACTTTGCCGCACGACTTGCATTACCCAGGTATGATCTCTGCCAATTGTAACTTGGGCCCCATCTAACACCACTACAGCTCCATCTCCAAGAAGGAACGCTTCAGGCGAATTGTCGACCTCCTTGCTAGCTTTGGCATGCATGCCCAAGCAAACACGATTGTGGGGACACCAATCAGAAAGGGTCTGAGCGGTGGTCAGAAGAAACGACTGAGCGTTGCCAGTCGACTTGTTACCGATCCCAAAATCCTCTTCCTTGACGAGCCTACAAGTGGATTGGACTCGACCCTTAGCTTTGAGGTTATGAATTATATCAGACTCATCGGCAAGAAAAACAACGTGAGACTCAGAAAGATGCTCCGGGTACATTCTCGTTTTCTAGGACTAACAACAACCAGTTGATCGTCATCGCCTCAATCCATCAACCCTCAACCTCAACATTCAAACTCTTCGACAAACTCTGCCTCCTCTCCTCCGGCAAAACATGCTACTTCGGCCCCCTTCCCCTCGCCCGCGACTACTTCGGCGCACAAAACTACACAATGCCCTCCGAAATCAACCCCGCCGAATACCTCCTCGACCTAATAAACACCGACTTCATCCGCCCAGGCGACGACTCCAAAGCCCGCGAACTCGCCATCCACACCGCCTGGTCCACCTCAACCGAATCGCACGAGATCAAATACGCAATTGAAGACACCATCTCCTCAGCCACCAGCGCCGAAAAAGCCAGCCTCGCGCACATCCAACCTAAGAACCAAAGCCCCATTCTCGTCCCCCTCGCCCTCCTCCACCGCTCATGGATAAAGTCCTACCGCGACGTCGTTGCCTATGGCATCAGAATAGCCATGTACCTCGGTCTCGCGATCCTAATGGGCACCGTCTTCCTCCGCTTGGGCACAACACAAACAGATATACAACCCTTCATCAACGCCATCTTCTTCGGCGGCGCATTCATGTCCTTCATGGCAGTTGCCTACGTCCCCTCCTTCCTCGAGGACCGCGCTACATTCGCCAAAGAGCGCGCGAACGGCCTCTGTGGCCCTTTAGCATTTACAATCTCCAACTTCTTAATCGGCCTGCCTTACTTATTCCTCATCGCCCTCCTCTTCTCCATCGTTGAATACTGGCTAACAAATTTCCACCCGACAGCCCACTCCTTCTGGATGTGGGTCCTCTGGCTCTTCCTGGACCTCGTAGCCGCAGAGTCCCTAGTCGTACTCGTCAGTTCCATCTTCCCCGTCTTCGTCGTCGCGTTAGCACTCACCGCATTCGCGAACGGCCTCTGGATGTGCGTGGACGGCTTTCTCGTGCCAATGACTACATTGAACGTATTCTGGAAATACGTGTTCCATTATATTGACTACCAGGCTTATGTCTTCCAGGGGATGATGGTAAATGAATTTAAGGACAGAGTTTATGATTGTGCGGGTAATGCGCAGGGTGGGTATCATTGTATGTATGAGAGTGATTTGGCGAGTGTGGGGAAGATTCGGGGAACGGCTGTGTTGGAGGCGTTTAATTATCATACGGGGCTTGAGGGGACGTGGGTGGGGATTATGATTGGGATTATTGCTGGATATAGGATTTTGGGATGGTTGGTGCTTGTTTTGAAGAAGACTTGATTGTTTGATCAGGGGGTTTTGTGAGGGTTAGACTTGGGATCGTTTTTTATCGTGTATGGTAATATAATGAGCTATGGAATAGAGCAACGTTTTGGGGCTGTCCACATTCCATATACACGAAAGAATCTCCCTCGGTGGCACTCCGAAACCGCTGCTTTCCTTCTATGCAACGAGGTCACCGTGGCGTAACTTGGGTTTTATGCGAATGTTTCCGTGCTCATTCGAATATTGAAGATTTTCTATTTAGTGGAGCAACTATCCACCAATTGCGATTTCTCCACTGGGACACAGTACATGAGGCACTCCCTTGCAAAGAGATCATGAAATCTCAAATCGCCACTTTGTCCTTTCTTGAGAATCAAATTCGTTGGATCTGATACCTCCGATTCTTGCTCTTCGCTCTCGACGCTGAGCTTGGAGTCGATACCGTTGCTATTCCTCCGAAAGGTCTGCTTGACCGTCTCCCACTTGAGACTAAAAATTGATTGATCGTGGTAGCATCGCTCTCATGCCAATAGCGATCAACAGAATCACCCTCGTCGCTGACAAAGCGTATCTTGATGAGAAGCTGGGGCAAAGGTATCACGCTGATGCTTTAGAAAGCGGATTGTCATAGTCGTCTTTGGTCATAGGATTCAAATTTAGCGCCGAAGAGGAGCACGTAGTGTATCGAGAGTGATCCGAGGAAGCTTGTGTGCTCGTGTAGAAATTCGACGAGTTCGGTTTCCAAGACGATCATGTTCCTGAGATTAAGGGTGTGGAGATGGGGCCAGCAATGAGTGCCTAGCAGGGCTGGGAGCTCTGAGACTGCGCTCCTTGGTATGTGCAGAGGTGGGTCCAGACCCAGATCTAGGTGAGCCAGACTGCGAGCACTGCCTAGGATGGCTTGTATTTTGGCGTATATCAGAGTGTTAGTACAGCCCCCATCAGAGGGAATGGTAGCATTGACGTATAACACGATCTTGGTGAGATGCCGGAAGGCGTTACAAGTGGGCATTTTCTCCTAGTCAGACATTTGGAAGACACTGTGCACAATGCCACTGGGACGTCCATCGACACCAGCGTCATCGTTGAAGGATCGAAGATGTTCTAGATTCAACATTGACGCAGCCTGTGCCAGCACGAAGAAGCCACGGATAGTCAGACCAGTCCACGTGGTTATCCGGCCACTCTTGCGGCTCGATTACCGTTTCCCAAAGGCCGCGAACTTTTTTGCATGCACCGAGAATGAGACATCGTGGACCATGGAAGAGATGTGGTGTATTGAAGGGACACCGTGGATATTGAAAGTCATTTTCTTTTTCCGCCGAGGGCGCGTCTCGACCCATCGGCGGTCAGTGAGGGTGGAGCTGCGAACTTTTGGCAGACGTGGAAGCGCTTGAAGAAGACAAACAAGATCGGCCGGTAGGCATTCTTCTAGTTGAGCCATCTCGACGCAATCGGCTTCCTTGTGAATCCGTTTTGCATCACTGATCAGAGATTCGAAGTTGGGCGGTGAAGATTTTCTATTTTGGAGGCAGGGCCAGCCATGGTAACGTTCCCTGTATTCGCAGAAAGCGTGAGTCAGTCCATTCTTGGACCAAGGAATTGATCTATGAAGATTCCACTCGATTGGGCTGGTGACTAGCTCTTGGTCATAGATGGTGCCGTCGTAGGCGGACGTTTTTTGCAAAGATTTTATGCGAAGCAATGGCTTTCAGAATCCTCTGATCTTCAGGAGTTGTGGATATCCAAGCTCTTTGTATCAAGAGCGGAGACGCGGCTTCATAGAGAATCTCGCTGATTTGATGCGTAGATTTGATATCTTCCTTTTGCAAATGCTGGCCTATTAATTCGAGGAGCTCGAATGGGACGCAGTTCATTCCAGTGACCATTGTGTCGATTAAAGTAGGTAGATGGTCTACCCAACGATTCGATGATGTTCTGAGCGGAGGACTGCACACCCAAACTTGAGACCTCGAACGTGGAAGAGTAATGTCAATATTGAGGGATTCTAGTGATTCCTGTAGAAAGTCTGCGGAAGACTCGGACACTTCTGCTTCAAACAGTTACACAGCTCTTCAGATCTGAAAGTTTGGCTCCACCTTTTGACTCTCGTTCCGTCAAGTAAACATTGAGCTGAAAGAGCACTTCACTTCGGGGTAAGGTAAGCACGGCCCTGCAAAAAGCAAAGCGCCGGTATTTAGCGCGGTATTTCAGCCCTAAGGAGAAAGGCTCGTTGGCGTTGACTGAGTAAGTCATTGAGTCGGGTTATAGTTGACGCAAGCGTGGGTAGGTGGTGGGCATACGCTACCTATTTACGCGATGCTCACTCGGCTAAGTTGGCCTATAGAACCACATGCGCCTTAGAAGATTAGTTGGTTTCTGACACCTGGCTTTTTATCTTGTCACGACTTCGAAAAGTAGGCAATAAAGCGAGGGGTCTAAGACTGGGTGCTTCAAATTGAACTATTCCTATATGATAGCTTCGGGCTCGGAACGTGAAGGACCAGGGTCCTTGAATCGTTGAACAATGTTCTAAGCAGTCATGACGGTAGCAGGTACTGTGGAATTCAAATCGCTCGATAACCCGGAAAATGGGTCAGGACATTTGAGTGCTAGATCCATGGAGATGAAGATGCTCAATCTCGTGCTTCAGTTTCAGGGATTCCAGTCCAACGTCACGGCATCTGGAGGTTGTTGCCACTTGAAACCCTCAGGCATTTACACAGCTCTTTTCTTTAACCAAGCCTGTAGGTAATCCCAATTGACGCATTTGTGGATTGTATTTCCGTTCGGAGTAGGATTCTGGTGATCAAGAACCCAACTGAATGGCATGATTGTCGTGTCAAACTTGCACATGAGCTCCTGTCGGATGTAGTCCACGCAATGCTCGTAATGTCTCTCGTACATTTCTGGAATGTCTTTTTTGAGGGTCTGGATATCAGGGGAAATGTCGATGTAATGATCTTGCCAGATGTAGTGCAAGCAATGGATGGCGTGTGTACCCATTGCTGTTGCGAGATAGCCACGGCCGACGGATTCTGGGTATTGAACGGATGTAAGGTTGTGGCCGATGCGGATGATATCGTCGGCCGTAACCCTGATTTGACCGTCTGAAGCGGTTAATATTAATGGGTGGAATATTTGTAGGAGTGTTTCTGCTTACACTGCATGATCTCGTGCCAAGCTTGTTCGACTTCTGGTGTCGGAGGGCCCTTAAAGGGCGACTGATACCATAGCGAGTATTTGAACCTTTGTTCCTGGTAATCCGTATTTATTGCAGCAAGAACGGGTGCTAGCGGGAGTAAGTATGTTTGCCCATATGATCAGATGACAACCTCACAGAAAGCGTTGAATCTCTCTAGACATCTTCTGTGACTATGCTGATATATGGAAAGCGTATAGATCAGAAGGCTAAGGCATATAAAGATGCTGAAACCTTGGATAAGCCACGGTAGGTAAGGCCTCACTCGACGCCGCTGCCTGTATGTTGGTTTCTTTTCATACAGGAGAACGGAAGCGTCATCAGCCTCGTTGCCCGAGCTCTCAACAATAAATCTCTCCTCGCGGTCACCGTTCTTTGAGTAATCCTGTAGTCTATACATAAAGGAGATAAGGTGAAATGTGTGAGAAAAATTGGCCAGTACTTAGTGAGTCCGAACAATTGATCCTACTCAGTCTGAAATGTGGGAGAAAGTTTAAAATGTAGCTTCGAGGGTGAAAGAGAGACAACACATCCGTGCCGCTGCATAGAGTGACATTGGAGCTATAAGTTTTGTTTTAAGGACCAGAAGAAAATGATGAACACATCATGCTCCAGCTGTTCGAATTTCCATTGGAAAAACTTGGTGCAGCATTTGACTCTTATCACTTCGACGAAATTGATTTGTTACCATCCACAGCAGGCATGGGAACCAAAAGATGCTACAATGCGGGGCGTGCAGGTGGCCTCCGGCACCCGACATTCTGTCGTGAACGGGGATCTCTTCCCCTTATCATCTCACTCGATCCATTTGCATTTCCTGAAAACCTTGTTCTTCTCCAACGCAAAGAGCCAGTCAACGGCGAGCACTATCACATCTGTACATACCTCTGTATTGCCTGTCCTCGCGGGTAAGAAAAGAATCCGTTCGCCTGAATTTTACTCAACAGCCAATAGCTTCCCAACCACCAGCTTTCTGAAGAAACTTCCTGCTGCAAATTTATAGAGGTTAACAATTTCTACAATTTATGTCCCGAGTTTGAGTCTTGAAAATCAATACCTGAGGTGTTGTTGCGGTGCGCAGAAAATCTGGGCTAGTGCGAAAAAACGGATTCTTCTCACCCGCGTGCTGTCCAAGCAAAGCTCAACGTTGGTCACCTGGATCTGCAAGTGTAGGTTGACGACATTCTTATCTTTGCACAGTTTAGTGGGTTGGTCAGCTTGGTCATAAAATCTCTCTGCCCAGCGAAGTCCCACATAAAGCTGACCGATATCCATTCTTAGTCGATTTAATTTCAAGCCTCCTTGAATCTCTACAACTCCCAATTTACAAGTGAAAATTTAGATACTCAGCGTGATCCCGTTCCTAGGATCTAAATACCATAAACATGAAGGGTCTCCACATCCTCGCCACGTTCGGTTTGGCCGCCTTGACCGTTGCAGCACCAGTAGCTCATCCCGAGAGTATTGCTCCCGACCAATACCCAACTTCACAAGCATCCACATACTAGTTCTAACTGATCAACCTTAGGTTTCGAAGCGGATGGAATGCTGGCTGTTGCCGCGAAGCAGAAAGCTCTTACGAGCTCAGTAAGCGCGCCATTTTTGAACCCGATTCAATGCTTGCTGTTGCCCGTGACGACGATAGCTCCTATGCCACCGAGAAGAAGGAGAAGCGATCCAACTTCGAAGCAGATGGGATGCTCGCTGTGGCCAGGGATGCAGAGAGCTCGTACGCCACAAAAGAGAAAGAGAAAAGAGCGAACTTCGAAGCGGACGGGATGTTGGCTGTTGCTAGGGATGCACAAAGCTCGTATGCGACTAAGGAGAGGAGAGACTAGATTCAGTTGACGTTGAGCCTTGTATTTGTTCAAACTCTCGTACTAATCGTGGGCTTTCGCACCCAGGCGCTTTATGAAATTGATATAATGTAATCGGGAAGAGAATGGCGGATCGCATTTTAGAGAACGAACCTATGATATTAAACTCTGCACAAACTGATGCGAATCCCGATACAACAATTTGATCATTTCGATGATGTCTAGCAAAGTCGAGTATTTGAACTATAGTCGCCGCGTACTATCCACCTCATGAGCCGCGCGTCTACTCTCAACGCTACCGTTTCCGTCGAATCTAACCCAATCACGCAAATATTTCATTTCCCCTCAATATTCAGCTCTTGGAACTCCACATCTTTCGGTGATCTTGCCGCTTCTTCACGTTCCTCCTCATCCATCACAGCCTCTACAACGGCGCCGCGTCCAGCCTTTACCGCTTGGACCGCGTGCACCAATGCATCTCTCAAGGTCTCCATGCTATCGGCCTTTGCAGTATATAGACACCCTTCCGACCCACCAAAGTCATTTCCAGCCGCTGCCTTGGCGATACCGCTATAGTCAGGGGACGGGTCGAACGAGATATGCAAGTCTTTGTTTGAGGAGGTGGGCGCGAGGCCATCTGTGTGGACCAGCTCTAGTGATTTGCGTGGGGCGTTCCAGCCTATCAATGACGAGTGTTAACATAAAATTTGGAATTAATTTGAGATCGAAAACATGAACTGGAAGCTGACCTACCTCGATTGTTAAGCACCACAGTTAGCACAGGAATTCCGTATCTCGCTGCAATCCAATAAACGCTGCTGGGAAAGCTGAAAAGGAAAGCACCATCGCCGACGATGGCACAGACGAAGCTCGGTCGTTCGCTGGCGTCAAGAGCCAATTTGACACCCAGGGCAGCACCCCCACTCCAGCCTAGTCCTGCGCCACCGCAATTTATCCAGGTGCCAGGAAGACTGGTTTGCAGCTGGTCTGCAATCTGAACTGCGCAGGTCACTGCTTCGATGACGAAAACAGTATCAGATGGTACTTCTGACTTGATAACCAAGCCAACATGGTGTGCGGTAAAAAGGCCATTGGGTCTTGGTGTTGCAAGTTTGGCGAAAGAGGTCAGACGCGCAGAGTGTTCATCCTTGATACGCTGCCTGCGTTGTGCATACTGTGGATCTTGAAGCGCACGAATCAGACTTGGTGTCTGTGTTAGGTACGTATTGAGTTGCGAGAGCGCGGTGTAGCTATCAGCCGTCCACCTGCCATGCGCGGGAAAAAAGGAATTGGGCATCATGCGGTTGAGGGGATCAACGTCCACGTGGTAGATGCGAGCATCTTTGCGTGGATGGTTACGTGAGGGGATCCAAGGCACGTCACAGTCAAGTATAAGAATGACATCCGCCAACGTAGTCGACTCGTCAACACCGAATCGAAACCCGAGACTGGCGGGGTGTGTCATTGGGAAGCACATGTCGCTGCCACCTGTATCAAACACACGAAGCCCTGCAATTGTATCGGCAAGTTGCACCAATTGGGAAGGACATTTATGGTTCCGACCAGAATAACCTGTGATGATTAAGGGGTGCTTTGCGGAAACTAATGCTTCTGCAATGGCCGTCACTGCCTGTTCTGGTAAAGCTGAGGGACCCACAGCACCCCATTGCTGCTGCTCGAGCGTGTATGGCTCGACTTCTTCTGCCATTATCTCTCTTGCTCCAGTCAAGTATACAGGACCCTTTGGGTTACTCGTAGCAAATTGCAAAGCCCGCGCAACTGTTTGTTTGACCGTACTGCCCGTCCGTAGTTCTCCAACGTATCTGCAGTATTGGCCCACGATAGCCTTCTGATCCGGGGCATCTTGTATCCAATGCTGGTATTCAGTGCGCGAGCCCGGCATTTTTCCGTCTTCCGTAAAGGGACACAGGCCGGCGAATATTAGCACAGGGCACCGGCCTGCGCTGGCATTATGAATACCACAGCCAAGTGCTTGAGTCCCAACATCAACGTGCACGATGACGGCTTGAGGCTGCCCCGTAACGCGAGCCCAGCCATCTGCCATGGACAAAGCAACCATCTAGGAGAAGCTTGGTATTGGTGCTGTGAGGCCGCGAGTATACATGGATATCAGGGCTGACACACCTCGCTAGGGCAAGTATATATCTTCGGAAAATGTTTCCTTTTCTCTCTCTGACCTTTGAGGATCCCTTCGATGAGGCTAGGATGATCTGATCCTAGGTTGACGAAACAAGCCTGTACGCCTGCCTGTGCTATTGTTAGTCAGTGACAGGTCAAAGCTGTAGGTTATTTGCGTACCTCCCATAAGGCATCGAAAAAGGCGGAAGACGCTGTGTATCTATAGGCGAAAAGCAATCAGCGGTCCGATTTTGGTCTTACGTAGAGGAGCATCGCCTCGCTGCCAACCTTGGCCTTGCCACACTCATCCACCTCAAAGCAACGGGAGGAACCAGTCTTTGCGGCTTGAGTTTGGCTCTAACTAGCTGTCGATGATCTTGGGCCGCGTATTCCAATGATTTAAAAATCCTTGGACGTGCAACGAGTAGCGTGCGACTTGTACAAGGAAACATGATGAGCTTGAATGGGCACCGAAGCTGCCAGAGAGAAATGTTTTGAATGTTCAGTACCTATTGCATCGAAAGCAACAACTTAAAATTGCGCAATATTTTCATGGAGTAGTAATGCTGGCTAAATTATAATTTTGTTGCAGAACTTGTCCGGCACTAGTTCTAGCCTTTGCCAGCCGCCCCGGAACCGTATCCTTGGGTTCGGCAAAGGCAGTCGCAGAAATAATCACAAAGCCAGGATTGTTAAGAGGATTGGTATTTAATGCGTTCTTGTTACCGATGTTATAGCATCTTGCGTTATGACAGCCAGCGCCGCAAGTGCTTGATATCCTCTTATACAACGCTCTTGATGGTCCAAACGGTCCGGTTTGAAAGGTAAACCGTTGAAAGTAGCGGTTTTAAGTGGTTCGTGGTCCGGTTTAAGATGTAAACTGTTTGGACCGTTTAAACCGTTTAAACTAACGGTTCTAAGCGGTTTAATAGCAGGGGTGTTCCGTAAACATCTCAGGTGACAGAGCATACTTCAATGACTCTTTCTTTCCTCCCATCATCCTGTTCTCCCTCAAAATTAGAAATGCATACAACAAAGCGACCAGGGCGCCCAGGCACGTGAAGGCCATGATATACTATAGCCCGTATGATATCTGGGAGCTTCCTTGGCTAGAAAAGCGAATGTTGCTAGTATACCGCCCGTATTTCCGAAGCTTATCATCCATGCAGTACCGATGCTGCGTTCTTCATGTCCTTTCAGATTCATAACATAGCAACAGACAATGATAGGCCCTGCAGAGAAGGCGCCCATGGCAATAAGACATAGCCCAGCGTATTCCGCCGAGAAGGAATGGTGAACGGTCATGAATATGGCGAGCCCAGCAATTGTAAGCGCAGTAGCGAAGAGGACAAACGGTAATCGGACTCGTGTATGGTACGAGAAGTAGGCCATGAGAAGGCAAAGTACCAATGCTGCAGCTGTTGAGGGTACAGTATGCAATTGAGTCCCCACAGCGGAATAGCCGAGTGTCTTTACGATAGTGGGCGCAAAATAAGCAAAGGCTATGGACATGGTATCAGCGTTGTACGTGGTGGAAGAGTGGACGAAGTGCTCAAATAACATATACTAACCATAGATAGGTCAATAGCTAAATGATAATTGTTAGCATTTCTTGATTCCACTCTAGGATTTGTAAGACTCACCAAAATACATGATGCCCCCCGAGAAGATTTTTGGGGTCTGAGAAGAAGCGCAGGATGTTATGAGGAGTGATTGGTTGGGCCTGTCTCTTGTCCATTTTAGCTTTTGCTCTAGCAATGACGAACGCCCTCTCATCTTGTGTCAACCAAGCCACATCTTCAGGGAAATCCGAGATAACAAAGAACAAGGTGATACCGATGAGAATGGTCACAACGCCCTCGAGGATGAATATCCATCTCCAGCTGCTTAGACCGCGCAGACCATCCATTATGGCGATAGCGCTGGCTAAAAGGCCGCCAAACATGCTGGCAGTTAATACTGAGCACCAATAAACGGTGAAACGACGTTGTGATTCTTCCCGCTTGTACCAGAAACTGATCAAATAGAAACCTGCGTTGACTCGACGATTAGTAGAGCATGCTGGTAAATAGTATGCACATATTCCTAGGAAAGACTCCAGCTTCAGCAAGGCCTAAAATCAATCTTGTCGCAAGAAGGCCACTGTAATTGACGACTAATACTTGTTAGTGATTATGTCGCTCTGAAGTAGAGGCAATTTCGTACCGAAGCCTTGGGACAACATCACGACACCAAACGCGATCACGCATTCAGATACTATAATCAATCAGAGGAGTGCCTAATCTTGATGCTCATAACGAGACATACACCACACATGCGGCTTCAAACGTTTCATAAGAATATTGGAAGGTATTTCGAAAAGAACATATGGGACGAAGAATATCGTGAGTGTGATGTTTTGCTGGTTGCCTTGAAGGTGCAGGTCTCTCGGAAGGTTTAGGGTAAGGGCATTAGATATGTTCACCCTGGTAAATGGTTAGCATTCCATCACGTATTCGAACATCTTTCTGTACCGATCGGGGAAAGCGGCGAAATAGAGAATGAATAAGATAGGTATCACCCGCAAGTAAATCTTTCTAAGCAAAGCCTTCTCATTCACGGAATTCGGGCAGCGAGTTGCACTTAGAGTTTCCACGCTGTCGGTCGATCCATGCAAGACTAGAACATGCTGCGAGTCATGATAGGCGTCTTCACGATCAAAAGCTAGTGTTAGACCGTCATGCTGATATTCTCTGCAAATACAAGGAGCCACTTGGTTTTTTCGGATATGCGATCTTCTACACTCAGCTCCTGCCCTGACTCAGCCCTTATGCAGCTCTCATCCTTCTGTCAACCCTGCTCTTCTCCTATTTTCTTTACGAACCAGTCACCTTCCAATACAGAGGCTCAGAAGCTCCTGAGAGTGCCGTTCTCCATATTTATCGTTTAACGACTTCACTTGGCCTCTGCAAACCTCGCAGCTGCTTGATGGATTTGAATTGATCCATAGAGTTGGGGTTATATCCGTGGATCCGAGGCAGGATGCTGGGCTACCTCGCTCAAATCGGGCACAACAACCGTTCGGTATCCTCTAAGATTGCTGGCATGTGAAATTGATGCATACTCACAGCATGATCACAGCCGAATTGCGTCGTGGCATCGAAAATTCCACTCGTAGGGTCTCTTTTTTGACGATCTTGTTTCAGCTTGTGCGTGTACGGCACGGCCGCTCTAAGGCGCTGGCGTATGTCCCTACACCTCTCGAGGGCCATCTGGACTATACTAAGGCCCTTTTAATGTTGACTTACCTTTGTTTCCATTCAAGATTCTGTGAGCTTAAGAACCTCGATTCGATTCAAGTATAGATATCTAGAGCAACCCAGCCACAATTTTCAACAAACCCGACGGCGTCGTCTTCTCCTACTCTTACACCGCCTCACGGACAAGCTTCAAACTTCGTCCATCCAGAGTCGCTAGAAAAATGGAATGTCGTGTGTATTTCAGTGTGTGTTTCAGTTACCACGATTGTTTTCTTCCACAGGATTTATGTTAGAATATTCATCAAGCGAACATGGATCCTCGAAGATTGTACGTGATGTCCTTTTGCCTCTGCGGTTGATATCCTTACTGATTCGCCTAGGTCTTGTCTGCGTATCTTGGGTAAGAGGCGCCCTTTCCCTGATAGTTTGACGGTGGGTGCGTTTTAATCGCTACAGTGGGACTGTGGGTTAGTGTGTCTCATGATCAGATGCGGTTTCAGCCATGCGCCATGACCATGGGCCATAGCGAGAGATCCGTGCTTCCTGAGAGCACTATTTATATGAGCATCCCACCAGCAGTGGGCTCTTCAGTCGAGTTCATCTCTTTCAGAGCCATAGCAGTTCTTTCCCGCCCACCCGCACCTTATATATAGCCTATCTACACTCCAGGTCTATGCCGCCTAGGCATGGGAGTTTTCTAGCGCTGGGGCACCTGTTGTGGCCTTTCTAGGCTTGCTAGCCCTGGCGTTGGACCGCCCAAGCATCTATTTACATATCCACTTGTGCCGGTGTGTATAGCTTCAGGAGTGAGAACACTAACTTGTCGAAAGACTGGCTTGGTCGCATACTGTGCTTTGATGACAACCACTATGCACAAGCATGGTGGTATACACGAATGGGATTTGACGGCGCCGGAGGTACACCAAGCGATATATGTAAGTCGGGGCCTCTATACAGTGCTAAACACTTCACTCACATATTACCAGTGGTTCAACGTTACATCGGTCGAATACGCTCCTATTATCCTTTGCACAAAACTTACGATATTGTTTCTCTATCGACGAGTTTTCCTGCCGCATCGTTGGGGCCTCTTTGACTGGGCGCTTCGGATATTCATGACCATCCTCGTCTTGTTCTATATCACCACGACTATCGTTAAGATATGGGAGTGTACACCAAGGGAGAAAATTTGGAACAAATCCTCGCCAGGAACCTGTGTCAATGTTTCTAGTCTACTCAACACGAGTGGGCTGTTCAATACGATAACGGATATAATGATCCTGCTGGTACCAATCAAGTCAGTTTGGAACTTGCGTATGACAACCAAGGGAAAGATTGGAGTCGCGGCAGTCTTTACAGTAGGCTTTACGTACGCTCTCTTCGCTTTCTCTACTGCGTGTTATGATCTCTACGACCCCGGAATGACTTACTGACCTCGTGTAGCGGCCCTGTTTTCAGTATGATCGGCTTCGTCGTGCGAATAAAGATCAGTGCAAATCCGGATGTGACATACAATGACCCTGAAATCCTTCATTGGGCGTAAGTCGCTCGATCCTCGATCTATGAATACTACGTTGGCATTCAGCAGTGCAGCCGAAGTCTCTACGGGACTGATCTGTGTTTGCATCCCTACGCTACCACCTCTCGCTCACCAACGCCGTCCAGTCAGGCCGAGTGAAAGTGTTCTGAACGGAGAATCCCGCTCGCGTCGCATCCACTTGCCCGGAACTAAGAAGTCTACGAGCCTAGACGAGTAAGAACTGTGGAGTAAGGTTGAGCTGGAGCTGCAGCAACAACATGGTAGTTCCCATACCGTGGGAATTCGGGCACCTCCAACTGCGGTAGTTACGGGGATTGAGGGAGGGCTGAAAAAGCCTGTGGTGCAGGACGGAGGTCATAGGATTTATGACATTGCATTCGAAAATTGTGGTGGAGATTTGGATGAGCCATATTGACGACCGTTAGAATGGAATATTCTTATGTATGAAAAAAAAGGTTGAGATAGGTTTTATTACATCAACGAAACTATACACGAGACACTTTGTCTCGCACTTAGCAATTGTATCTCACTGAATATATATCTTCTAACCTTCATGCATTTCAGGTCAGTGATTATGCGACTGGGTCAAAGGCTGGCTTGTTTAATTTTGCAGCGCAATAAAACGCTACCCACAGAACGAAGTGCTCTAGAAGTCTACGTCAATTTCTCAGCCTGCCAGGACCGGCTGATGTACGCTTCTTCGGTCATGATCACAGACGAAAGCCTAAGCTTTGATTCGTTTTTAGTAGAATTTACCGTTGAGGCTGCATTATTGCGGGTAAGCTTACGGGAAGCAGCCGAACATAATCTCCGATAAAGAAAACGGCCCCGAATGAGTAGGCTTCAGGTCCGCCTCGGTTCCCTTGGTGGCCTGCGAATATCAGAGATAGATATTCACAAGCCTAAGCGCCCCAGTACCAAGAGAACGCATATCTGCACTACCCTTGCAGACGGACTCCGGAAATAGCGGCACCAGTCTTCGTGTATTGCTTGGCTGAGACTTTGGTCAATGACGCGATTTCTTGCCTAGTATGCTTCGCAAGCTAATCCATCTGGGGAGAAAGTATTGCCAAGACGGTATCACATGCATATCGTGCTGCTGACGACAGTCCGGCCTCCGAACAAGAAGGTGGAAGATCATTTTTCGATGCAACCTTCAAAGGCAGGCTCTGAGGAGGAAAGGATACTGCTCGGCGCGGTGCAGAATGAGGCTACTCCGTCAGGCGTCTTGAAACCGGCCTGCTAGATTGAAGCGAAGGACGGGCTGCAATCTTTAATGATCCCAAAGATATGAAAGCTTCTTCATGGTTTGCTAGCAATCAAAATGGTTTAAAGGCAGCACCTTTCTGGACATCTACTCTTTCTGTTTCTTTGCTCCTAAAGTGTTTTGCAACTTGTCGTGAAAACCGATCCGCAGTTACAATTGCCTCAAGCGTTCACGATGGCCGCCGAGAATTCCCAGGAAGTGCTTGAGGCATCAGGCCCATTCAAAAGTCCTACGGTTTCTGACAACGTACTCATTGGCGAGAATCAAGCATCTGTCCACAGATCTGCAGGAAATTGGTCATCAGTACGTGGAGGTCGAGCTCGTTCCTGGTATGGTCTAATACAGCAGATAGCGAAAAAAGTTCTTTGCGGTGGTCACAGGCCTTCTGCTAAATCTCAATACGATCCTCAGCTCGAGCTTACCAAGCGGCGCCATCGACAGCCTGAACAAGGCCTTCAACGTGACTAGGAACTAACAAGCAGCAATGCCTGTCGCGGTCTTCCTTATTGGATACGTATTTGGTCCCCTTGTCTTTGGTCCTCTTAGCGAATCGTATGGAAGAAGGGCTTGCTTCATCTCATCTTTCGCCCTCTTTACGCTCTTCACGATGGCCTGCGTACTTGCTCCAAATTGGCCAGCGCTACTCTTCTTCAGGTTCCTTGTTGGATGCGGAGCTTCAGCGCCCCAGACCGTGACAGGCGGTATGTATAGCGACCTGTATCCGAATTTGCTGTATAGAGGTAGAGCTGTGATGCTCTTGGGTTTGACTTCGAATATTGGACCCTTAGTACGGTCTATTATTGCCGGCTTTTCGTCCACTAGTGATTGGCGGTGGATGTTCTGGATCAGCTTAATAATGGCTGGGTCTGTCTGGCCCATGCTCTTAATGCTTCCCGGTATGTCATCTCGGAGTCGTTGAATACTCAGCAGCGAATCGATCACTCCAAGAAACCTGTCTGCCTGTAATAATGTCCCAAAAAACAGCTCCAGATTTTGGAGAGAAGACATCGTCTCGATACCTAAGCATGATGAAGCCAAGTGCTACCACCACGAAACAACTTCTGACAACGGTACTCACGAGGCCCATCCGGATGTTCGCTGAGCCAATGGTCTTTTTCACAGATCTTTTTCTGCTCTATCAGTATGCGATACTGTTTCTCTATTTCGAGGCATATCCGATTATTTCAAAGGTATTGCGAGCTTCCGCACTCTCATAACACAGAATTACACGCTGATCCATGATACCAAGGGACCTATGACATAAATTCAGGCAAAGCTGCCTGTATGTTGCTCCCAAGTAAGTTCCCAGTATGTCGACTTGACAAAGCAGAACTCATTGTCAAACAGTTGGCGTTGGAGCGGTGGCCGCCATGTTTGTCTTCCTCTGGTACGACCGCTTCCTCCAGAAAAAGAAGATGCAGCGAAAGGCCTGGGCACAACGCGAAGAATTTCGTCGTCTGCCTCTAGCTTGCCTGGGGGACCATTATACGCACTGTCGCAGTTTTGGCTGGTGAGATGCAATCCTTCCTAAATAGCAGTATTTTGGACGCTGACACTTCTCTTCAAGGCCTGGAGTGCAAGGCCTGACATTCACTGGAGCGTTCCTGCTGTGTCCGGGGTCCCCTTCGGCATGGGTATAGACCTCACATACATGGCACTTCAGAATTATTTGACAGACGCTTACGACATCTATTCCGCATCCGCACTCGCCTCGTCTGTTTTTTAGCCGAAATATCGTTGCCGCACTTATGCTTCCACTGGCTACGTATCCAATGTACGAGAATCCCGGTATCGGGTGGGCATGCAGCTTGTTAGGCTTCCTCTGTATAGCTCTGGTGCCGATCCCTTTCGTTTTTATCCACTATGGCCCAACCCTCCGTGCTAGGAGCTCTTTCTGCCAAAAGTTGAAGAGATTGCAAGGACGGAAGGGGGATGTGGCAGGTGAGATTTGAGACTGCGGACAGTTGACTTGAAACGGGTATTGTTCAAATACCCTATTTCCCACCCGCGGGACTCAATAGAAGACAATCATAACCAGAGCCAAGTGTAGTTTTGTTGATCTTCTATGTTACTTGTGGGTGCTACTTCGAGGATGCACACCTTGGCGTGGCGATACATTACTGGAGACACTTAACGGGTTGGTATTTTAGCGTGGTATCTCAGCCCTATAGTCTCACACCTGAGCCACCAATCATGCGATCACGACATCTCCTTCAAGCCTTGTTTCCCCCAACCTTCCTCCACTGCGAGCCAGAGTGACAATGAGCAAAGGCCATGCTCTCCCGCAGCTCCAGTCAGAGCGTCAACCCCAAAGGCGGCATCGACAAGCTCGACTTCGACTCCAACCGCAAACCTTCCTCCGCGCTCCATGACTCCTTCCACTCCTCCGCCTCTGAACCCTCAGGCCTCCTCCGTGACGATGAATCCTTCTTCAGCAATATAGTCGACGGCGTTATAGAAAGAGATCGCCGGAAAATGCGCCGCCATGTTATCAAATATGCGAGCTTCGTTAGCGCTATACTGAGTTGTCTTTGCGCTGGATCGATTACGGCATATTCGCTTTACGGGCCGCTGTTCTTGAAGCATATAAAGTATACGCAATATCAGGTCAATGCGGTCAGCACGACGGCGGAGTTGGCTATGTATTTGCCTGTGCCGCTGTTTGGGTATCTGTGCGACAGATATAATCCACGACCTCTCTCACTAGCCGCTAGTATCATGTTTGGACTTGGATATCTGCTAGCTGCACTGACTTATCATGCTGGGCCGCCGAAGTCAGAGGGAGGTTGGCCGTTCGCGATCATGGTTATCGCGTTTATTGGCGTGGGAAGTGGCACGGCTTGCATGTACTTGAGTGCAGTGACGACGTGTGCGAAGAACTTCGGGAAAGGGAAACATAAAGGACTGGCGCTGGCGATGCCAATTGCGGCGTTTGGGTTGAGTGGGATGTGGCAGAGTCAAGTTGGCAGTCACTTCTTCTCCGAAAGAGACGAGAATGGAGAGAAGGGGGATGTTGATGTATTTCGATACTTCATATTCCTCGCAGGACTTTTATTCGCCGTGGGCTTAATCGGCGCCCTCGGCCTTCGAGTAACAGACGAAGAAGAACTCATCGACGAAGCCGTGGACGAACTAGAACGTAGCGGCCTCCTAGAAGACAGTCCCTTCTTCCAACCCACCCTCCTCCACGACGGCGAAAACACAAACGGCTACGGCACGCTCTCGCCACCCGCGCGCTCCACCTCCTCCCTCCACGGCAGCAAACCCTACGACCGACCAACAACTTCCGACTCCGCAATAAGAAAAACACTAATCCTAAACACCGAAACCCGCCTCTTCCTCACCGATCCCAGAATGTGGTTCTTCGCGGCCGGATTCTTCCTCACCACCGGCCCAGGTGAAGCCTTCATAAACAATCTCGGCACAATAATCCACACGCTCTATCCGCCTCCCTCACCTGGTCCAACATCCTTGAATTCCCCAGCAACGCACGTCTCGATCGTCGCTCTAACATCCACCATCGCCCGCCTCGTAACAGGCACACTCTCCGACTTACTCGCCCCTTCTACAGATCGCGAAAGCAAACGCAGCTGCACGCTAAGCAGAATGGTTTTCCTCCTCGCATCCACCCTCCTCTTCTCCCTCGGCCAGGTCCTTCTCGCCTCTGGCGCTGTCCAGCGCACACCCACGCTTTTTCCCGCCGTTTCCGCTCTCGTCGGTTTAGGCTATGGCGCCATATTTTCCCTCTCGCCCATCATCGTAAGCGTAGTCTGGGGAGTGCAAAACTTCGGTACGAATTGGGGAATTGTGGCCGTCGTGCCAGCTGCTGGGGCGGCGATCTGGGGGGCGATTTACTCGGCTGTTTATCAGGCTGGGGTGGATACGAGTCATTTGAGATTGGATGGGGAGGAGGAGCAGATGTGTTATGGGTTGAGGTGCTATCAGGGGACATTTTGGGCTATGGCGGTTAGTTCGTGGGTGGCGGTTGCGCTTTGGGTGTGGGTGTGGAGGGGGTGGAGGAGGAAGGGTATTGCTGTTTGATGTAGCTAGATTTGATGTTTCTTTGTGTCTGGGTGATGCATAGGGTGGGGACATCGTGATCATGATTGATGGACTATGGAGCATATGCATTGGCTACATGGGAGCGTTTGCATTTGAGATAGCATAGCGGCATGCATCGTTACGATATCACGGGGTCATTCATAGATCTTGTTTACAACACTATCACAGAGTGTCTTTGCACAATTCAACCAAATACTCTGATTCTGAGGTATCTATCGCAGCAATGCTCGCTCGCTCGCTCGCTAGATATACAACATGCATCTGTTTGCCTGCCGACGCCAAGTCAATGATCAACAGCCAGAACAGGTATTCATACTGAGATGTCCACCATAAAACAACAGATCTAATAGCCGCGACCCCTTTCATCCACCCCATCTACTAACAGACAAAATGCCTTTCAAACCCGCCTCCTTGTTCCTGCTCAAAGTGCCCTCTTTCCTCGCTTCAGTCTCAACATCCCATTCACCGAGGAAGCTTGTAGCTTCGTCAATAGCAGCATTGAGATCTAAACTTTCATGCTGTTTATCTTCATTGGCGTTTCCACCCTCAGCAGATTCGTTGGACTTGATTTCAGCCTCTTCCTCTCCATTGACAGTTCCACTCCTAGCAGGTTCTCCAGACGTAAGGCCAAAAGGGTCGAGTGGAAGACTGATATCCCAATCCTGCTGAGGCTGTTGCCCATCCTGGAAGACGCTCGTTTCTGTCAATGTACCGTCAGGATGAAAAGAGAAAGAGGTCAGAGAAGAAGTTGGCTTGGATGTCGTGTTTAGATGGGAAAGCGGGATTGGTGGAGATGGTTTCGGAGGGTTCTGAGACGGTGATGTGGACATGGAGAGGGAAGGATTTCGGAAGGGAGTAGTGGCCGGTGATTCCAGATTTTGATCTCCTAGTGCAGAGTGAGAAGAATCCTGCAGATTGTTGTCTTCTAGTGCGGGGCGAGAAGACTCTTCCAGATTCTGATCTTCCTGTGAGGGTTGAGAAGCGTCATTCCTTCTCTCTCGAAAGCCTCTTCGCGCATTAGGCCGTGGTATTGCTTGCTCTGTCACCTTATGGGGCAACTCGTTACCGAAGATATCATGGATACAACGGCGCTATGAAATGTTAATATTACTTCAATACGATTCCAAGCATAATATCAACACTAACCTTGTTCTTTCTGCAGTTGTTACAAGCGGGTTGCCTAGGTCGAACTTTCGTTGTGTTCTTCGAGGCAGGTTTCTGAGGCAGGGTGTTCGCGAACTCCTCGTTGAACGATCTTAGGGGAGAAAATTGGCGGAAGGTGGCCGTGGTTGGCGAGCCGGGAGGTATTCCTGGCGCGGGTGTGGGTGACTTCTGCCTTGTGGGAGACGGGGCGAAGCTTGTGCGTTCCTGTAGGGCTGGTGGATGCTTCTTGACTGTCGTGACGGCGAAGGGCGACATTGCGTCAACCATGGCTTGCGTGCTCATCGGTCCTTCGTCATCGCTGTCTTGCGGATTGACGTTATTCCACTGGGCAACACTACCATTCGGGCGACCGCTGTTGGCTGGTGGTGTGACATCTGCTCCTTCGGGTCGTAGGGCGGCTTGGCATTTCTCTATTTTCTTGGTAGGCGAGTCTTTGAGCGATGAAAGGATATCGTCCTTGAACGAGCGTTGAGCTTTGAGGAAGGCAGCTTGTGTGGAGAGATTGACGTATGAGTCGCCTTCATCGAGACTGGGAAACTTCGGCGACGGTTTGTCCGTCTCCAATAGATTTGTTGACGGTCCTGAAGGCTTTTGAGAGAGATGAACAAGTGCATTTTCAGCAATCTGGGCTTCTGGGAGTAAGAGGGAATTACGAGAGTGGTTTCCGTTACTGATAGGCAGGTCGGAAGACTTTGTGGATGCCATTCGCAACAACGCATTTTCTTTTCGGGCGTTTTCTTTGCCTTCTCTCTCCTTGGGTGGAGAAGCCCTAGGACCAGCTGATGAAGAGCTCGAGCTTGGCCTTGACGAATTTCGCCGCTGGGCAACTCTGGCAGTGCCCGAGGGCGTGAAAGTAAGCCTTCTCATTGCACTTGTGTTCTTCTTGACGCTAGTGGTCTCATGGTCCTCAACGACAGGGCTCGACGAATGAGAAGAGGCCATTTGCTTCGAGTCAGCTTTTACTTGAGCAGCCCCGAGCGCTTCGGCAAAAGAATCGCTGCCTGAGGACGACGAAGAAGTTGCTCTTGACCTTTGGTCCTCTTCCGGTGCTTCAACAAAGGAAGCATCCTCCCTGGAAGAGCCATACGAATGAACCTTTCCAGCATATCGATATTGGAATTCTGGTACATATGTGGATGGTGGTACTGCACGAGCTGATGGCTTTGGTGGCTTAGAGCTAGCTCTAAGACCAGCAGTACTTTTGGCATCATCTGTCAAAGAAAGCATGGACACGTATGGTTCCAGACGACCTGACTTTCCCAACGTACCTAAGTAGCATGGCTGAAAAGCTTTTTGTGATGATCTTTTTGCCTGACGAACTCCGTCATTCAATTCTGTCTGTCTCACAGCCTCCTGTGAGAGCCGTTTGACCTCCTTATAACCACGCTTCGTCATCTCATCTGCTGTAGCAAGATCCCGCTGCTTTACGCGGATGTGCTCACTCTCCTCTGTAGCCGCCTTGTCATGCTGTGGATCACTCCTCGTTCTCGATATATTCGCTGGTGGATTCTCCCTGTCCTTAGATACTAAAGGCCTATTGATGGATGTGAAGCCGGCAGGTTCGCCATATTTTCTTTGGGTTGTGGGAGTTACAAGTACAGATTTTGTTTGGGATTGCGGCTTTGTGTGCGGAGGAGGAGTGACAGGCTTCTGAGCTCCATTCCTGACTATGGGTGTAGGCGTAGGTGACTTTCGGTCTTTTCTGGCGCCCCGTTGGAGATAGGGTTTGTTTGTCTTGAGCCAATATTCTTGCTGGGTAGTATATGCCGGAGAATCTGCATCCACTGGCCTCTGAGCATCGTGATGGCCGTTTGGCTGTTCGAGCGGCTCATGCCTCCTTCGCTTAGCTGTGTGCTCTTCTTGCTCGGTCGACCTTCTGGCTGTTGATGCCCGCTTCTCAAGATTGTTATCCGGTTGAGCAAGCTCGACATCTCTTACAGGCCTTCTCTTCACCGTAGAAGAACCCTCTTTAAGCTCCGTATACTTGAGACGGCCTTCTTCTGTAGCTGGAACCCTGGATGACCACTGCATGCTGTGGACGCCACGCTTCCGCTTCTTTGAAGCCCATGGATTGACCCATCCCTTGTCAAAAGGTCCTCTTAGAGCAGCACTCTGGATAAGTAAGCCTCGGCCTTCCAAATATTGCTGAGCCAGGAGCTCAATTCGAAGCTTCTTCTTAGCTCTCTTCCCTTCGTCATATTCTTCTTCTTGATCTGATCCAGGATACAGAACACCTTCAGGTGGAGTCTCGATGGGTTCGAAGTGTAGAGGAGAGGTCGGTCTCTTAACGAATGTTATAGCCATAGTGACGTCAAGCTATCGTCCGGTGTTTGGGGTGGAGGGTGGGTCGCGAGGGGAGCTTCGAGCTTCGAGTGAGCTCTGGCTTTATTGTAAGTATCGACAGCAGGGTTTCAGTCGACACCTTTGAGGCTATCATAAGGTGTACATGCTTGCCCATGGTCAGCATTTGAGGTGGCCCAAGCGGAGAATTGCCTGTTGCTGTCGTGACGGTTTCGCGTAGGAGTACTAGCGTCATGCAGGCACTTAAGCCAAGACCGCTAGCGCCCCAAATCGCCACCCAATCGTCAGCCTCAATCCTCCATCCTAATGTACTAACCGGCGAGACATTCCAACAAACCGGCCGAAAGAGCCTCTGCAAGCCCCAAAGATTGGAGGTCATGAGGATGGTATCTCTAATTCCGATGGGATGGAGACATGAGCTTTTCTCGGCCGGAGGACTTAAATTCCGCCTGGCCTGACTCATTTTTATCTCCCACAGCCCTGGGGATTCAAGGCAGCTATTTACTTAAATATCTTCTGTTTGTCGGCTTTCGTCCTAACCTCTGACTATCTCAAATCCTTAGCATCATTATAGGCAAACATTGAATACTCGAATCGGGCCTGGCAAGGCTACATATACTCTTCAATATATACTTTAGGCATCGCAGCCTTACGTTATACTTTCCTGAGTCTTAAACTTTTCCATACTCCATCCAAATGATCCCCGTCGAGCCGATCAGCCTGTCGATTGGTGCGATAGCTCTCGCAAGCCTTTTCTCGACCTGTATCCAATGTTTCGACTACATCGACTCCGCAAAGACCTATGGTAGAGACTTCGAGTTGTTGACCACCAAGCTTGAGATCCAGAAAACCCGCCTGTTGATGTGGGGCCAGTCAGTCGGCGTAGCTTTTGTTGATGGTCCTATTGAAAGGCTCTGGTGGTGGGACTCGCCATTATGTCGGCCTGTCATCCAGAGCATACTCGAATGCATTCACGTCCTTTTCAAAGATACTCACCGCCTGACCACACGGTATGATCTTAAGCAATTGAAAGAAGCTAGAGCACAACCAAACCATAAAGCCGCGTTCGGTCTTTTCTCTATCTTCAAATTTGGGATGGAAGGGAAGCAGCGGCAAGCAGGTGTTGCACGCAAAGCCCGGTGGGCGATCCACGACAAAGCAAAATTCGAGAATTTGATCATTGACCTCCGGCAATTTATTGATGGACTTGAGCAAATCACGAATTCGATCGACATTGAACGCAGACGGAAGAAATCGCTGACAGAAGAGATACGGTCTATACTAGTCGCCAAACGGTTTCGCCGGAAACTATCAAAGAAAACCGGGGGTATAGGGTAATTGATTCAGGCAATGAGGATGCCATTGTGGGAGGAAAATTAAATGAACTGGGCTCTCGTGCACCCTGAAGTACCAGTGGCGTCTGCTAGCCAGGGGCTGTCAGATCAAGATCATGTTTTACAAGCTGCTGCTCGGCCGAGGAGGCTAGAGAACTTGTCGACCAAGAACCGATCTCGAGCAATGTGGGCTGATTAGAAAGTCTGCCGTGTCATGTTAGCGAGCAGCCATCTGGAGCACAGAAGAGCGCCCTAGATCGAAGAGTCTGGGTTCATCGCAGTGGGTTATGAAGATCCTAGCAAGTCTCCATTGTTATGTGGTTCTTTAAATCAAAGATTTTCTTCTGAAACATGATTAAAAACACCTCCCTACCTCCTTCCATCACACCTTTCAGAGATCATCAATATTCATGGAATTTCCACTTATCATGCCTGTGCCTCCTCGTCTGATCCTGCTAGAGCGCCGTTGCTCCCTATCTCTCCTCTGCCAACACCTTTCTGCCCCGAAAAGTTTGGTGCCAAAAAGCTGCCGACTCCATTCCATGACTGTATTCGTAGTATTTTCTGTTCACACCAGCGGAGCAGATCCTGGTTCAGAGCGGATTGCCGTCAGTCTCCAACTACCAATGGCTTGAAAGAGCTTGGTATCACCAACAAGTATAGTAGATGCTTGCCGCTTGTTTGACTGGACACTCTTCTTAAACGTCTTTCTTGCAAGACCAACCATCAGCCAAAACGAGACTTGCTTAGACTTGCTTGTGTCTGGCGTGCATAATTTATCATCCTAACTTGAAGCGCGGCCGCTAGTTTAGTGAGGTGTCTGACCTGCATATTCCTCCTTGTCGCGTGCAGCGTGCCCACAAGGCAATTTGTGATGCGAGTACAATGGCGAAGCGGCCGGGGTGTCCAAGACAAAGACTCATCGCTTGAAGAAACGAATCGCCGCAAATCGCAATCACACGCGCTGGTCTAATCTCCTCACACAATTTTATAAGCGACATCGCTCCACCATTCCGACAGATATCGTACAGTCTTGCAGGCGCTAACAGCCACATCGCTGCCCATTGAACCCAGAAAAGACAGGCAATGGATTTCGGACACACTTTATCTACGTGCCTGCTCGATTTCCTCGCCATCTTCACCATGGCCTCCAGAGCCGGGGAACTAACATGCACCCCACCAACAAGCCAACGCTGTCTCTCATACCGCGGATGCCGCCTCGCCATCCAGGAATTCAGCCAGCGCTATCCATCAATAACACCACCGAGAACACCATACATGCTCACGCACCTAGCCTACAATCCGCGGCTATTCATCGAATGTCCACTCGTGATCGAAAGAGAAGGCTGTGTGCTCACGCTCGACTACAAATACCCCATCCCTCGACATTTCCTGCACCTAAACATCGAAAATGTAGACACATACGTATTTACGCTCGCACGGCGTGTTGGTGGGCCTGGCGACTTTGATGGTGGGGAGATTGTGTGGGGAAATCTTGCTATTCGCGGGCTGGAGAAAGTTCGGATAACGTTAGGGCATACTGCGCGCCCAATAAATGATCTGTCCAGCGGTGGGGCTGTGAATGGAACGATCGAGGTGCTGAGTGTGACTTGTGCTGATGCTGGTCCATCTGCCAACCTCACACGCTGTATTGATGTCAATGCGGCTGTGAAGACGCTGGATGCAAAGTGAAGGCAAAGGATAAGAAATTGGAGGGTTTCTATGATTTTTGCTTTTAATTGTAACGGTACATGACAGTCTCAGTATACTGACTTCGACCGGATAAGACTGAACCCCAAAGCCTGGCATTTCCACGTAGCGTTCTGACAGTGAACTATAAAATTTGGGGACACAATTATCGAATCCGTTATTGAGCGTGCTTGAAGCCATGAGCATTGTGAAAACAATCATACCAACTCATCGGTTTCTTGACTCACCATGATTACCGAAATCCGGACTGGAATTGCTTTGGGAGAGAAAGAGTCACAGAAACCGTACGCCAGGGCCCCTGTTCCACATGGCAGCCAATGAGGAGACCCGCCACAAGCACATCGCACTCCAACGCTGCATGACGAACAGCGAATAGGAAGGAGAGGCATTGATCCGTAGGACGAAGAAAATGTATCATCAACCGGCTAGAGTACCATGACCATCATATTGGAAACAATCATACATGGTTTCTGGTGGATCTCTCTTCCTAAAAAGGAATGGCATTGTCCCCTCGCTATCAGCTCGCAAAACGTTTCTGGGCTAGTTTCATGGCTCGTAAGTGATGCTCACTTGTTGAACGATCCTTTTTCCGATCCCGCCAGTGCACTGTTGCTACATCTTCCCCAACGACAGGCTTTCCCTTCAGATTTGTGGGCTGCAAGAAGATGTCAACTCCATATCAAGGCTGTTCTCGCATTGACTCCCCGATCCACCGTTGCAAAGTTGCATTTGACCTCGAGGTAGACGGCGGGTCTAGGGCCATGGGAGTTGGGGCCTCTTCTTCCGACGGCCAATCTCACTTGAGTGTCTGGTAAGTGGTCGGTTGCAGACGAGGCTGTGACTGCACGATTGTGTCAATCGGTGCTTTGGAAATTAGAATTGTTACGAAAGGACTGCAAATCACCTTTTTGGGGTTCTCCTTCCGTTCTTTCACGACGTCAGGCTTGGCTTTTGTGTGAGAATTGCTAGATTGGAGTTGGAGAACGCCCTGTTTGCTTATGGTGATTGTGTCGAATGTGTGTACAGATGTATTTGGGCTTTGGAATTTGGCTATGGTGAAGGATTCATTGTCAGGATGTGAAAAAGATCTACCAATTTTCTGGGAGTATTAGTATTGCAGTTAGGCAAAATCTGAATCTTAATGGGACATCCCGCCAACAATCTATTGCGGCTGCCTCGCCCAAAACGGCTTGGAGTATATTCTGTATAAAGCAGTCGATCGAACCTTGATTAATACTGGAAATCCATCCGTCAATCGGCTTTCACAGCTTGAGAGAAGCCTTATCAGAAGTCACCAACGAGTGGCGATTAAATCTTATAAATCCAAACGATTGGACAAATTTTTCAAACATCTTGCTCTTACAAGCAGCCTAAGCCACTAGGAGACTCATATGCGTTGGGGATGCATAATTGGCCTCCTAACCATGTCACACGAGCACCAAGGCGATTCCAACTTGAGTGTGACGATCGCGCGCGAGGTGCCCCGCCCTGCTAAAGGCTCGTACATGGAAGATAGATGCATAAATGCACATTTGGGCTTTTTGAAGGGTGGATGTGCTACGCAAAACTTTATGCCGGATCGGCATGAAATAGGTGACCCGAGCGCTGTGGAGATGGCACATAATTTCGAGAAACTTTAACAACAATGCCATGATAGGTTCGAGTGATCGCTAGGCCAGACGTCGGGCTCGTGACCACAGCGCTACCCCAGACATCTTCGGAACATAACAAAGAAGCGCAGGCGGTTGAATCAATTGGTGCATCCTGCACGCTCAGACGAGCCGAACTAATCATGACAACATAGGTGGTCGGAGTAGGGTTGTCCGCCTCGCTTATCCTTGCCCAACTTTTTGTACTTTTTGTACTTTTTGTTTCCACTAAAAGGGAGTCAGGACTGGCCGTCCTGAAGTCGACTTCAGCCCGGTCATTGTTTCTTCTGTAAACAAATAAATGGAATCCCACTTCCCTAGTTTATGGTCACTTTGACTTCCAAAGTTCTTGATAGTTTCGCTTTTGACAGATCTCCGGCGGTGGAAGCAAGAAGAATGGCAGACTCACACCCTCAGCCCGCCGTGACAGCAACATCGCAGCACTGCTCTCGGCGTGTTCCTGACCACGAATACGAAGAATAGCGCGAGCATTTGGAGAGACTATACGTGGACGAGGATGTATCTTTAATGAATATTGTGCAAATCATGGCCGAAGAGCACGGCTTCATTGTAAGGGAGGCACAGACCTTTCAGAAAGCCGTGCTACTTGAATTGGACATGTTGTGAGCCGGGTGCACAGTACTCCATCATTTGCTAACATCGCGTAGTCAGAAGCAATTGAAGTATCGTTTCCAGAAGTGGGAGGTCAAGAAGTATATCAGCGATCAAGACATGCAACTCATGTTGGCACTGAGGCGAAAACGACAAGTCGATGGCAAAGACACGAGATTCCAGTACAATAGCCACGAGATTGACGAGGAGAGAATAGAGCGAGCTCGCAAGAGGCACAAAGGGCTCTTGTACGCACCAACTGGTGCGCAATCCCAATGTCTCACAAACGTCCAATGTAATAACGTCCTTGTAGAGGTGCCAGCTTATATAACTGCACTTACTCCACCCTGTCAGAGTCCGCGCGTAGCGGAACAGAATGCTACTTTTGACCACGGCATTTTCTCGTTCTTGATCACATCTAGCGCTTTCTTTGGTCCCACTCTTGACTCCAAGGATCCGGCATTAATGACGGACATTGGGCGAGGAGTTGATCCCGGTTCAGTCCAAGCTTTCGACATGATGGATGCTACGACGATGATCGACGCCCCAGGTCTCCCTTCTGCGAACGTCACCCAGGCGTTGCCCAGGAATACTGATCTCCCAAGTTCGGCGCCACAGGCTATGTACATGGCGGATGAGTTCCAGCATGAGGACATGTTCTTCGACTTCTCTCCCCTCGAAACGGCAAGGAATCACAGTGTTTGCGGGTCCGATTTCGACTGGCAGGATTACCTCAGCCTCCCACAAAGCCCAGGATCACTAACATTTGACTTTGCCACTGATTCACGTCAACACTGCGAGACACAAGATCGCGTCGCTAGCACCGCGTTAATTCTGTCACATCGACATTATATCACAGGTGCACAAGCACGCTTCCCTATTGGGCTGAAATGGTATCAATCCTTTCTGGGCTCGGATCAAGTTCTTTCTGGGTTGGTATTATTGCTTTCGACTTTACGGGAAAAGAGATGGAGCCTTCAAATATCTGAGCTATGTCGGGGATAATCAAGCGTCGCTGTATGACGATACGATTAATCAATTCCTGCTGATCGACAAATTGGACCCTGTTGCACACATTGCTCATTGGATCTTTAAACCCCCTGAACTACCTAAATTTCATCGCAAAAAGCGAGACCCTTTCGATCACCCAATGCTCTCACTTGGAAATCCGGCGGAATCCGATATTCTTACTCTACTGGAGGCCATTGTCCTTCCAGCCTTCGACATCCTAGAGCACAGTCAGTCCCAAACCGATACACATCAAATCGGAAGACTTATTAAAAACAAAAGCGCCGCCATCCCCCACCCCATCACCCCCGAAGGAGCTCCGGAAAGCAGAACAGCGGCACGCCTCCTCGGCCCTCCATCGCTACTTCCCCACCCCAAAGACCCCGCCATCACCACCCCCTCCCACATTCCCACCCCACATCCACCGCTCCAGCCCAACCTCAACCTCCACCCAGCGTCTTCCCAGCACCGTTGACAAAGCCGTCATCGTTGCCCCAAACAGAACTGCAACCCGCCGCTCAGCCTCGACATTTGAGCATCTCCAAAACCATCAGCACAACCGCAATCAACAAGGATAACCGACCAAGCTTTGCAAAAGGCAGACGCCAGGGACAGACAAGCACTAAGCTTTGATCCTCACGCTAGAGAGGTCCCGCCCTGACGTCCGTGATCCCAATGCTCAACCTAGCCAGATCTCACAAGCAGAAAGATAGCCTTACCTCAAGTTCTGAAGAGCCACCATGCCGAGTCCAAGCGGTGATAGGGGTAGCGCGTATTTGTGACTAGACGAAATTATCGACAGGTGACTGCAATTAAACTCTGGAATATGCTAGAAGAAAAAGAAGCCGAGCGTCCACAGCTCCAGCAAGGGTGTTCCTGTGAGGTGGCAGGCTTAGACAGAAAGCCCCTCAACACCAAAGCTCTACTCCAAACAATCAGCATTCCCCAAAACGAAAAGCTTCATACGATCTCAATACAACCACCATGATCCCACCAACCAGCCTCCTCACCGACACACACCCTTCCCACCTTCCCACCAACCACCTAAGCACCCACACCTAATCTCTCCCCATATCTCTCTATATGTATTGCAGTACCCTCAGAGACAAGTCTTTGATTTCCGCTCCCACAATTGCGTGCAGGAGGGCATTAAGAAGCGAACAAAGTACATCTCCAAAAACCGCTTCCATCTCCCATAGGAAGGTAAATGCGCCCAATACAATCCGTGAAAGCTGAGTGAACGACTTGGTATCGGCGCTCATCGATCGAACTAGTGGGCTGAACCCACCAGGAGATGATTGACGCGACTGGTCGGGATACGCTGCTAGGAGAGACTATGCCAGTGACTGGTGCCGCGGCGTAGGTTTTAAGAGTGGTTGCGGGGAGGGTGGAGTGGATGGTTGGTTCCTTATCTTTGAAGGCGTAGGATGTAGGGGATGTGTGCGGGACATCTTTGTGGTGTGAGAGAGCTGGCTGGAGCGTGACGTTTTGCCATGAGCTCTACAGGGCCGGTACTGAGATAGTAAGGGCTCTAAGAGCAGCTGCAAGACAAAGGACATTTCTTTTGTACGCAGGGAGACTTCGCTGTGCGAGCCATCCATGTTCTAGGCCGAGACCATGAGGATATATGGAGGAAAGCACATCTGGCGAGTGAGCCTTTGCCATGATAAGCCGTAGCTCGAAACGTCTGTGAAAGGCAACCTTTTGTAAAGGCATCCACCACCGTAGCGATGAAAAAGTGCTCGAACTCTCCCCCAGGACCCACAAAGATCCCAAAGACAACCACAAAAAGCGGTGCCCGACACATCCCACCAACCGTCTTCCATCCCATCCCACAGCCACATCACCAAAACATCCAATGTGTAACCAGAGCATAAAGTCCAGCGGAACCCACCCAAGCGCGCCTCCAATACAGAGATCTTCCCAATTTCGGCGCTTTCGTGAATCCCTTCACTTTCTCTCGAATCTGGACGTCTTGACCCGCTTCCGCTCCTCTCGCCCCATCTCATCCCCACCTTGCGGCAAAGATATCGAAAGAGGCATCGAAGAGCTAATCACGGGCCCGACAGCTATGACCGCGAGACTAAAACCGACAAATACTTAGGGTTAAGTTCCGGCACCCATCCTCCCCGCACTACCATTTACACTCCGAGAAGTGCAGCGGCAGCCCGACTTCCCACCGCGGACAATGCTCAATGAGACCGTGCTGTGAGGCTCGAGGATTTGGGCGGAAAGGGGTGGGCGCGCGAAGTGCGTGTGGGGCCCTCTTGGGGGGCATTCTGTCGAGACAGAAGATGAGTCCCGGGAAACTGTGGGGAGGGTGTGCTGCGTGTTTTGTTGTGTGCCGCAAGGGCGAGAGATTTGGGGGTGGAGATTTTGAGAGGGCGTTGGGCGCGTTGGTGGAAGGAGGTAGGGAGGGTTGAGCGTGGTTGATGGTGAGGGAGGAATTGATTGGTAGTAGGTGGATGATGAAGATGACATGGTCTATTCGGCATTGGGGATGCTGTTTGCTGGTGGAGGTAATTGTTGTAGGAGGAAAGCAGGAGGCAGGTGCAAAGAGGACGTGAACGCAACTAATTTAGCGTGTTTTGCCGATCCACGCTAGCACGTGTTCCTTGGGATTAGAAATCTCGCCAACGGCATACTTGATTTGAATATCTTTTTTAGAGGTTAAGAATTGACATGGGAATGAAATTTAGATTGGTATATAACCAAAATGCCTATCTACTTATATGTGCATCTATAATACAAAGGAAATCATACAATCATATCTATATCATAGCACCTATCCCAGTCATCAAGCCGAAACCATAAGTCATAACCCCCGCCTACTCTAGGACAAGAACCTCTTCAGACGTATCCATGCAGAGTTGCTTTCAATGCTCGATCCATTGACCGGCTTAGTCCAGAAAATGTGAATGACGGGCGGATCGGTTACCGGAATATCCAAAGCGGGAATCCTAGTAGGCGATGGTCCTGGTACTTGTAGATTGGCTTCGGTCATTTCTCCTACTTGCTCGGGCGCGTCAGAAGCCGGAAACTTAGTTTGGGACGGCGTAATTAGTTGCGAGATGACCTGGGCGACTTCTTTCACCTGGTTAGGCGTAATAGCCTCTTGAACTTGTGAGGTTGGAGCCTCTGTAGCCAACGGCCCTGGCGGTTGCGAGTTGACTTGCGCCGCTAGATCTAACTGCCCAGGGGTGGCTGTTTCTTGAACTTCTGAAGCTATTGGCTCTGTGGGCGAGGGTTGTGGTAATTTGCGGGTTGGCTTGGGTCACTTCCACTACCTGCTCGGGCAGGACAGTCTCTTTAATTGGTGAAGCTGGTAGCTCTGTGGGCGACAGCCTTAATGGCTGCGAGATGACCTGTGTCACTCCCTCGAATTGCTGGGGCGTGACTGTTTCTTGAGTACCTGAAGCCGTGAACTCAGTACGCGATGGCCTTGGTGTTTGCGAGAAGACCTGGGTTACTTCCTCTACCTGCTCAGGTACGGCCGTGGCTTGAACATTTGAAGCCACAGCTTCTGTAGACGAGGGCAAGAGTGTTTGCGAGTTGAATTGGGTGGGTCCATCTGGCGATTCCGCCTGCGCCAACAACACCTTTCGGTCTCTGTCATTATCGCGTCCTCGTCCTGTTGATGAAGAGGTAGTCGAGCTACGAGTGGTAGTACGTCTTGTAGTAACAATTACTGCGGCTGGGACAGAAGTTGTGCTTGTACTCGACCGCGTGGACATGGAAAAAGAGCTTGTCGTGATACTTGGCCTTGTGGATGACGTTGTGGTTGAGATAGTAGTAGTACTTCTCCTAGGGGAGCTTGTGGTGCTATCTTCTTCATCGTCGTCGCTCCCATGCCTCTTAGTCGAGGTTGTGGTGGGAATGGTAATAGTGCTTCTCCTAGTCAAGCTTGTGGTAATATCGCTGCTATCATCGTTGCTCCACGCCTCTTGGTTGAGGCGGTGCTGGAGGCGGTCGTAGAGACGGGAGTCATGCTTCTTCTAGTTAAGCTTGTAGTGGTATCGTCGTTATTATCATCATCGTCGCTCCCACGCCTTTTAGTTGAAGTGCTGGAGGTGGTAGTAGACGGAGTAATCACTCAGACAGTCGTAAGAGTAGTCATTTGTGTGGATGCGGCGGTAGAAGACCGAGTGCTGCTCATGGTGGTAGAAGAGACCGTCGAATTAGTGCTTGACCTTGTAGAGGAGGCCAAAGTAGTACTCCTCTGCGTCGAGCTCGTAGTACTTGAATGGTTACCGTCATTATCATCACCGCGTCTTCTCGTGGATGAGCTCGTGGTAGTACTTCTTCTGGTTGAGCTTGTAGTACTAGAATCGTTATAGTCGTCACCGCCACGCCTTCTCGTAGATAAAATCTTAGTAGTAGCTCTCTTCGTCGAGCTTGGCGTACTGCTATCCTCATCATTATCACCACGTTTTCTCGTGGATGCTGTCGTTGTAGTACTTCTTTTAGTCGAGCTTGTTGTACTGATATCATTGTCATCGTCGCTGCGCGTTCGTCTTGTCGATGTAGAAGACGTGACTATGCTGCCAGGTTGAAGAGAGAATACTTCCACTTTCTCCGCTCGTGGCAGGACTACTAGTCTGAGAGACGCTGGGAATGCTTATGAGGGTGCTACTACTAGCGGAAGCGGCGCTGGTCTGGCTAGTCGGAGAGAGTGTGCTTCCATCTGCTTCGCTTGTGGAAGAAAGTGTCGTTCCAATGATGGCAGGTACACTGCTTCCGCTTGTACCAGAGACACTATTTGCACTCGTGGAAGAAAGGCCCGATCTAGTGGTGTTGGGCATGCTGCTTCCACTGCTTACGCTTATGGAGGAAACACTGGTACCGGCCGTGTTGGATGCGCTGCTTCCAGTGGTACCACTTGTTGCAATTCCTGTGCTTTGAGAGGGCTGACTTGAACGAAGAAGCACTGATATGACTAGCAGCACTTGCTGTCGAGAGCGTGGGTTGACTAGTAACGCTACCGCTCGTGGAGCGTACGGTGCTTCGAGAAGCCGTGGGAATTGTACTCAAAGTTGTTAAAGGCACAGTGCTTTCAATGGTTGTGAGAACAGTTCTTGCGCTGGTTAAGAAGGTATTGCTACCGCTTGTAGAAGGTGCAGCGCTTCCAGAGCTTCCTGTATCGGTGCTTCCACTTGTCAGAACGGTACTGCTAACACTTGTTGAGGACACGGTGGTTGCAGAGTTAGTAGTCATGGCAATTTCACTTGTAGAGAACGTGCTACTATCGCTCGTAGAAGATATGATATTCTCAAATGTTGAAGAGGCCGTGCCATCGCTCGTCGGAATAGTGCTTAGACGAGCGGAAGGTAGCGAGGACAGTGAGGCAGCAGAGCTGGAAGATAGGGATGACGATGCAACAGCAAAGCTTGTCGACATAATGCTACTGCCGCTAGCGGAAGGGAGTGAAGACGGTACTGCAGCAGAGCTGAACGATATCGAAGACGATGGGCCGGCAGAGCTCGTTGGAACAGTGGTTCTACTAGAGGGAGATGACGCGGCGGCAGAGCTGGGCGACATCGAGCTCGTTGGAGAGTTTTTTCACTAGTGGAAGGGGATCCGGCGGCAGAATTGGACGACAGCGACGATGAAGAAAATATAGCAGCGGAGCTCGTCAGAATGGTGCTACCACTAGCGAGAGACATCGAAGAAGAGGTTACCGCCGTAAAGTTTGCCGGCAGCGTGCTTCCAGTAGCGGAAGACATCGAAGAAGACGATGTCGCAGCAGAACCTGTTGGAACAGTGCTACCACTAGCCGAAGACAACAATGCGGTAGAGCTGGGTGCTTGAGAACTAGAAGACTTTCCGCTGGAAGGCTTCACATTGGAAGACACGCCGATAGATAACTCTGGAAGGGAAGTCTGAGAAGTTACACTTGTGACAGGGACAATACTCGAAAGCCCTTCCCTCGATGTCACAATAGCAGGTCTCCTTGAAGCCGCCTGGCTTGCAGAGGTTGTGCTCAAGAGCGGAGGCGATGGCTGTTGTGTAATAAGGATAATAGTGGAAACAAAGCTCGTCGAAGAATCTGATCCAGGGACAGGAGGTCTAGGTGGTAGTGTATTTGGACCTGGAGGAGCTAGTCCCGGGGGTGGAAGGTTTGGAGGTGGAGGTGCTGGTCCTGGCGGCGGCGGGTTTGGACCTGGTGGCGCTGAGCCAAGTGGTGGAGGATTAGGACCCGCAGGCGGACCAGGAGGTGGAGGGTTTTGAGCCGGGGGAGCTGGACCTAGAGGTGCTTGTTTAGGCGGCGGTGGAGGAGGAGCTCGTCCAGCAGGAGGTGGAGATGGCGGTGAAGGAGCTTTTTCAGGAGGTGCCGGGCCAGGAGGAGGCGGGGATGGAGGTTCTGATGCCGGTGGGGGAGGTGGCGGCGGAGGCGGTGGTGGTGGTGGTTCTACCGACGGAGGTTGCTTCGACGTTGAACCAGGAGTTCCAAACCCTTGCAAGCCTCCATTACCAAAGTAAAATACGACACCATTGCCAAAGACTGGACGCCGGAATCTGGCGGATCTTGAGGACTTTGACTTTAAATTAAATCTGAGGCAGCGCCATAGGTCTCATGGTGCCATCCGAGTCAGGCACTGCATGCCAAGCTCGCAGTCCTGTTTTGGGATCTAACAGCCAAACGATAGCAGTGCCTGGGGCGCCTCCATTTGAGGTAACGATCGGACCACCCGCCCCTGGGAAGGAAGATGCCTTTGTACAACCTGCGAATGTGAAGACTGGAGCTCCATTGCTGCTGACTCTAAATCGGTAGGCTAGACTAGGAGAATTAGGCGGAGCCACGTAGATATAACCGCCCTCTAAGGGGTATGAAGCCAAGCTCCCGAATATGGGACGGCAAGTATCGATTGTCTGAAGGGTAGTGCTGTTCGTTCGCGAAAATGCACCTCCACGAGTCCCTTGGGTGCTATTGTTACATCGAAGGTGGTTTGCATCGAAGACGAAGATTTTGCCAGTTCTACCCACGCCAACGGCTAATCTGTTCACGCCCTGTCCACGGAAGGCTCCACCAAGGAGGGCAATTGCTCCAGTTCGTAGTTGTCGGTCGGCGAGGTTTTTAGGAGGCCGGTTGAGTGGTTGACAGTAATCGCGGAGCGTGAGGCTTCCATCGGGGCCGATGTCGAGTTCAATCTATGATGTTGTGAGCGTGCGTACAGCAAAACAAAGCTAGGGATAATTTACAAAAGTTTCATCTTGTATCAATGATGTGCCGGACGCAGGAGTTCTCGGCTTTCCTTGCCGGGACACCAGGTAAAGATGTTGGCCATCTGTCGAGATTTCCATGCTAGTAGTAAAGATGACTCTTTGCCCATCCCTACTCCCACCTCTTCGTTGTAGACTTCGAGCTGCAAGAGATCCGGACTGGACAGGATAGTCTGTGACTACTTCTTTTGACGTAACGTTGACTCCAATGGTAAGGGCAGTGTTGTTGAAGACGGGAAAGGAGCCACAATGGCCACCAAATCCTCCGTAAACAATATCGTCCACTTGGACCAAAGAGGTCATCTGCCGCAATAGACCTCCAACAAAGTATCTGTCGGTGGTATTGTCACTCGTGTAGCCGTCCATAAGTATGGGGAATCCGAGAACATCTTCAAGGGTGTTGATGTCCACACCATAGAGATAGTAGACACCATTATAGCGCCTCTATCACCTACGGTCCTGAAGTCGGAGATGTAGCTTTTTGCGGAAAAGTATGCGATATCAGTAGTAGGGTCGATGACTGGAGTCCCAGAAATGCCTTCAGTCTTTCCATATTCTGGGCAGTTCAAGTCGGAGGTCAGAAAGGCGTTTGGACTTGTCTTTCATTGATAGTATCGCCTGTCTTGGCGCCTAAGATTCGAATTCGATTTTGGGAAGAGGCGAGAAAGAGAAGCTGGTCGTTGCCGTTCGGGGTGTAGACCAATGGTTCGGCATAGAATTGTTCGCTATCATGGAAATGCTTTGTGAATAAGGGGCCAACCTTTTTGCTGGCGATTAATGCTGGATCAATATTATGATTCGGCAGATAACCTGATTGGCCAGGATCTGCGTCTGAGTATCTGTCTGTCTCCTGCAAAGCAGTGACATGTGAAACTAACGCCAACGCCACTAGGGCGAGGCGATAGAGAAGTAACATACCTTGTTTCCTTGGCTGTCGCCAAAATGTACTCAGGTCTCACAGCAAAAGATAATCACATGCAAGAGAAGCGCACAATCACATGCAGGAGGAAGAGGAAACCCAATTAGGTAGAAAATGCGGTCTGCCAGCCGTAATTCATGAGAATCACATGCGATGCCAAGTGATAAACCTATCAATATTGCGCGTTAAGTACCAAAGCTTCAGAAAAAGAAGCTCTTTCCAACCTTAGTACACTGAAGACTTGCTAAATCATCTCAGCCATTGCATGGCTTTTGGAACCCATGAAAGCAGCAGTTTGGTCTTTCGAAATCCGTGTCCGCGGTTTGAGCGGGCTTTTGAGACCGATAGAGAACGGTGCGAGAAACACAGACCATACTAAGCCATATAAAAGCTTGGCGGAGTCATTGAAAGGCTCATTCTCACTCACACCATTTGCAATCAGAATTTCTAGGATGAGTGTGGTAAGTGGCCATAGACTCAGGGAAATCAGATTTTTCTTCCTTTCCTTGCTCAAAAGCTGCCTGGAAACGCTATTGCAAGATTGCGGTAACTCAAAAGGATTTGAAGATACTCTTCGCGTTCTGGGCAAGGCCCCCTTCCTCGCGGCCTGCACGCCATGATCGCATTTCTTCTAAACACACGTTTTTCCACTGGCGTAAGCGTCCATATCTGGTCCCACGGCACTGCATAGGAAGTCACGGCAGGTACTCTGTCGAAGGCTATGGAGTCAACCAGCAATTGGCGAGGGCCCCGAAGATTGGATGACTTCTCTTAATAGCACATTCGATTTTGTAGCGTACTGTAGGGAAGAATTTGGGTATCAATCATCGTAATTTGAGGCAGAATTCCCCATATCGAAAGAGATTGGTTGGAGATGAGCGCGGAAAAATTCCGAGATGCAGGATTCCTCGGCGCCAAGGCACTATAGCTGGATGACTAATCTCGACCAATCAGAATTTACTCCCATCAACGCTTCCTTCTTTCGTCAAGTCCTTCCTACCGGTTTGATCTCCTGACAGGTGGAAGGAATGCTTGGATTAGGAATGACATCATCTCCAATTCCCCTGCTATCACGATGCGTAACGGCAGCCTCCGCACGGGGCTGTTGTCCAAGTACAGCGATCCTGGTTCACCATCCACCTCTCTAGGATGCCCACGAACACGACACCGATACTGTTCTTACCCTTCTCGGTCCATAGCGAATCAGTACTGCAAACATTAGAAGGCGCCCATGTTTTCCTTCCTTGGGTATTGCAATTGACGATGGTTTTTATGTCGTTGAGGTTCAGATCCCTTGAAAAGTCATTAAACATGTCTCCACTGCAAACCATCAAGCAGGAACGTGAGATCGTCCGACTTCGGTGATGGTTAAAAACCATTACAGTGATACTATTTATTTTCTGATGGGTTATCAACCATTATTGCTGCCTGACTTCGATGCAAGCCGCAAGAATGAGCCCCCCGCTAGCGCTCCGCGCTGAGCCGGCATCAGCCAATAAGGCCTCTTGCTCACCTACAATGCCTGCAACTCATGCATTAGATGCGGCTGTACATTCCGAGGCTGTGCACCCCCGAAGCGGGCAGGTGGCACGGCTTTGTCTGGCTTGTTAATAGAGACGCCGTACCGCTCACATCTTGCGTATTCGTCGATGCTCGAGAAGTTTTCCTCAAGATGAAGGATGATGACTACAGAGAGCTTCGCAGGCTTACCAAAAAGTACAGAATTTATTTTGACGGGCCCGTCGACTCGGATAAATGGCCGTCTGCTCATGAGCGCCTTTTTCGCAACATTAAGTTGCTCGGGAAGACATCTTACCATGAATATAAGGAGCTCAAAAGGGCCGCATCGGCAGACGCCCCTTGGGGAGCGTACGCGGTTAAGCGAGCTGAGCGTATCGCTGACTTAGCGGAGCGGTGTCGCTCAGAGAACCGAAATGAGGCCGGTTGGAGATTGGCAATGGAACCTGAAATTTTTACCCGTTTCACAGTCGAAGTAGCATGGTAGGTTCCAAAATCATTATGAGATTTCTACTACTTCGTTTCACCGCTGACTATTCAAGCCCAAAATGTCGCGCCAGGATATGGAGGTCGGAGATAGAAGTCGAGACGGAAAACACCCCGAATGAAGGTCCAAGACTTGAGGAGCGTCGCAAGCGGCGGACACCTTGCCACTGTCCCCCTGAGAGCCGCCAGCTTGACTTGTCAGTTATAACAAGCGACTAGGCGTCTGAATGATATTGATTTTATCTAGTAATGATATAGGCCTCAATCGCCTGTTCTCGGATCGTGCAGAGGAACTTGTTGTCCATGACGAAGTTATCAAGTCGGATGTTCCCAAAAAGGACCGCCCGGACCGCATTTACGGCCTACGAGAGACAAAAGTCTTTGAGAAGGCACTCTCTGCTCCTTTCAGGAATTTCGAATCAGATGACGCTCAGGATCGACTTGTTCGTGAAGCAGTCCTAAGTAGCCCCTTCCGGCAACTTGACGACGCCCTGATCTTCCCTTTCCTCATTCTCGAAGCTAAATCAGAGATGGGTGAATCGTTCGCTTCGATCGAAATGCAAACCGCACTATCCATACGGACCCTCATAAAGATGCAAGAGGATTTGCAGAGGCGTTGCGACTATCAATTGAAGTGGCATGATGGCCCTTTAGTCTGGTTCCTGGCCAACAGAGGAGATGAATGGCGGGTTGCCGCAACTTATGTTGAGACTGTTGGGCAAGATACCAAAGAAGTAAACTATGTATGCCTCTTCTCTTCTCTACTACTATGGCTGGACACCCAGCTCAGAGAATGTCGCTAACATTTCTTCAGCGTACCATCGAGCTATGGAGCGGCAGGCTGGTTTCTAGAGATGGGGCCCTTCAACTGCTTCTCATTATTGACCATATCTTTGATTGGGCTCGTGATGTGTATCGGTGTGCGGTACTCGATCATTTGAGGCTGCTTTCAGCAGCTGATCCGAGCGACATTATGAGCGTTGCCAACGACAGTGACATCTTCTCCATGGCCAATCCCATCAAATCATGGATCGACAGAACACAAACCAACCCTGCCCCAGCTTTCGCCGGTTGCGATGGGGTCGAAGAAACCGTCGAGGCGATTCGTCCTATGCGTGAGTTGGATTCACGAGAAGGAGTATTTCGTCATTCAATGTTTATCGATTCGGAGTTCCTTGGACTTCACATAACTGGCGACAACGTAGGGACCATGTTGCTGTCTTTCAACACGCCGACTCAAGCCAAGCTGTTTGCTCGAAAACTTCTGAGAGTACTCTCGAGCAAGAAAACATTGTCACTTACAGAGGCAACATTAAACGAGCTTGAAAACTCTTGGACTGGGGAAGCCTCCCACTTTGACAACCCACTTAGCCCTGATACCGAATTCGTTGTTCGAATACTCTTCAGGACATACCTGTCAGACGATTGGAACCAAGTCAGAGAACTATCTTATGTTGCAGTCTCGAGAGATGGGCTGGAAGTTCTTATGGCTCGTTCCGGATTGATGCGACCTTTTCGAGAACGTGGTACCATGTGCGAGCAGCAGTCCGTAATAGAGATGTTCAGACAACGTCAGACTATGTCATCGATATCCAATCTGCATGCTGCCATATCACGGGTTGCCTTGTCTTTGGAGATGATTGGTGAGAAATCTTCTGAGGACAACCCCACCGAACAGCTTCGATTTGAAAAGGAGGAAAGAGAAGACCAGGCTTATACGATCATTCGGGAGGTATACCGAAAGAACCAGGTGGGGATGCGCGCGGTCACAGAGCCGTTCATTCGTACGTCCAGTCGAACCGATAAGCAGGCTTTGGAAGGATCATTGGACACTGACAACACCGATACCACCGGCATGCCTGGAAATTCCTGCCTTACAAACCAAAAATTTGTCCTCCTGGTGGGAAACTGTGTCCAAGTCTCAGGTTTCACGAGTTATCCGACCGAAGTCTGTTTCTATGTGGTATCCGGCCCTCCCGTGATTCCGCCCCCGTCGTTAGTCACGAAAGCTCTTCAGAAGATCCTTGAAGAAAACAACCGAATCCACATCACACTGAGATATTCCAAGCCTTCGCTTTCTGCGAAATGGAATCTAGAGAATGTGTACACAACCGCCGATCAACATCATATTCATAAAATCGATGCCTTGATCAAACACCTGAGTGAGAAGACGGACTGGTTTCGAATTTCAGGTGATAATGCTATAGATGAAAATAGTCCGGCCGGGATCCCTGGTTTCGGTGGCAACTCCAATCTGCTCAGTGAGAATCACCCCCGAGCTCAGACCAGCTCGCAACAAGACGAGCGAGCCACGAAAAGGAGTGCGTCCCCAATAGTCCATGTTCCTAGCCTTCTGGAACGTCGGAGCGGTGAAATAGAAGCAGCTTTCCGTTCCGACATGCAAAAGGCGCTGCAAATGAGCCTGAACGAGGTTAACAGCCATTCAAGGTCTGGCCAACGGCAGCCATCAGGATCAGTAGAACCCCGGGAAGAGGAAGACGATCCTGACTTGCGTGCCGCAATTGCATTATCACTACAGGAAATGGAGGAAAGCTCGTCGACGGAAATGCCAGATGCTCCCTCATCGGTTGGCTCGACCGAAGACATGCCAACGCCTCAAGGTCTATTCGAGAATCGGGTGCATAACCATAGCATTCCCGACTACAATTTCCCCGCATTCATCGACGCAGCCAGAGAAAACTCAGGATTGAACATCTAAAATGTGAGGTTTGATGGTGTATCTAAATTCTCTGTAACAGTACCGACATTTAGTCGAGAAACCGAACATCCCAATAGCCCTGAGGCAAATTCGCTCCATAGATCATGGTGTCGCAAGGAAGAGTCCATTCAAATAGGCATCAAGAGCTATTCTCTTAAAGGGTTGGGTTATCTACACCTAGCAATCGAGACCTTGTCAGAGCCTTGACCAGAAGCACAGATGGTTTCAGATTAGCGCTTAGTACGTGACGTCCAGCACACGTAGAGGCAGAGTCCACAGTAGGTAGGCTGAATCCCCCTCGCTCCTAAGGAACAGATCCCGAGGTCAAACTACTCCACACGTAGCCTTGTGCGGCTCAAGCATTATGGTTGCTGATGGCTGGAATACTACGTCATTATCGCGAGGGACAGGCGCCCTAGCTAGTACCTTTTTATAGTAACAGCCGAATCTAGGAAGCTATACGTTCGTTACTTTCGTATTAGCATTTGCTAAGAAAAGTGATGGTGGGGAGGTCGAGAGAGAAAAGCCATTGATTAGAAAGACTGAGATGGGAATGATGGAGTTCATCTTTGCCGTCCAAGAGACGCCTCTGAGATTTGAGGATAAGTCTGTTATAAAATTTGCTTAGAGCAGGAAAACATGCAATGCAATCACTGATCAGGGTAGCAAATGGCAGATACTCTGCTCCTCAGCTTATGTTTCTGACACAACATTTCTGTTATGAGAGCCGAAAATGGCGTTTTCAGTGCTCTATCTCGGCTAAATCTGCAGGTTTCAACGCTCCGCGCGCTCCCAAACACGTTCTTTTCCATCATCCTTCTCCTCCTCCTGCTCCTTCGCGCTCTGTAGGAAGCCTGCAATCGCATCCCCTTGCATCTCAACAGCAGGCTGCAAAATACTCACCATCTCAGCCTCAATATCACACCCATCTGTCAAGCAGGCAGCAAGATAGTAGCGTGGCTTCACCCATAGCAAACCTTGATAGCACCGGGACAAGTGACGTGAAGCGGGGAGTGGAAGAAGCTGAAGACTTTTGATAATATCCTCGGCGATGCCGTATCTTTCTTGCGACCTGTCTGACTCATTGTCCCAATCGTCAATGCCGAACTCTATGAAACGAATCTTTGCATTGAGACGCAAGTCTCGCACCAGATCGAAAACCCATCGTGCTTGCCAGTCTCGAAACGAAAGTATCTGGCAAAGCCTCTAGTCGTCTTCGAATGTCGTCTTACCTGCACGAGGTTTGGGATTCAAGGTTATGATTTCTGTGTTATTAGCTGCGACAGGTGCAGAGGCGTCGAGAGAAGCCAGACGCTTGTGTAGAGGCATTTGCCAGTACACCTCGCATTGGAATGGTCCATGAGATGCTACCATAGGGGGCTGGTTAGTGACGGAGCCGAACTGGACATTGGTAGGCCGCTTCGACGAGCGAATTGAGTCAGGACAGTCCCCTTTACAACCCCCTCTGGAGTACAGAACTCGCCGCCCTGAGCTCATCGAAACAACTTTCTTGCCAAAATTCTGGTCAGACGCTAGATTTTCGCTGCACACAGACGTGTCATCGAGCCCTGATGCTACACTTTCACGCTCATAAGAGTATCATTCAACCCGAGATCACTGGTACACTACCCATCTGAATGTGATCACATACAATTTACAGAACTCGAAAATTGAAAGGACAACCGGCCTGATACCCTTCAAACAACAGGGGCGTGAGATATGCATTACACTTAGTATTCAAGGAGCGTTTGGCGGAGAATATGCTCAAATGGTAAAAATTGCTATGCTTTCCCTCCGGTTTCGAGGCGATGAATGTCTCTCCCAAAGCTCAATCTCAGTTGAGTTTGGCATCTTCAACGCTCCGGGCACTTCGAGGAGTAATCACCAAATACTCTGCGCCTTCCTCATATGTACTAATCTTCGGTGTCTTGAAGCAGGAACTGTCAGGTATGGACTCCAAAGCTGTCACAACTTATAAGCCCAAAATCTTGTCTTTAGAGGAGTCATTCCAAATTTATCTTACAAAGTTTCGTGGATTGCAAGCATTGGTCTTTCAAAGCAACCATGGAACCAAAAAGATTCGCTAAATGATTGTAGGGTGTTTCCCACCTCATTGTACTTCGCATTTTAGCTTTTCGATGAGGAAACCAACGTCCATCAGCAGAAAATTACTCCTGCATTACTACAGACAAAAAAATGCATGTTTTGTAGACGACCCTAGCTCTCGGCCATCAACTTCAATGCCCAACCGGCAAGGATACGCAAACCACCATTGAAAGACATGACATATCCAAAAACCCCACAAGTCCCAGGTACGAGTACAGAATCCCCCAATATCAGGATCATCGTACACTCAAAAAACCGCACAGGTGCACTAACTCCTCATTCAAACCCCGTATATCTCCCTCGTCGCTGATCACCAAAAGCTACCCAAACATCAGCATTCTCATCCAACAACAGCATCGCACATCACATACCCCTCTCATACTCACTAATCATCTCTCTCGGAACATGCCTAAGCACAAGAAACTCCTCCCACCAATCCGGCCTATGTTCAAACACCTCCCTCTCCAACTCCAACACCCCAAGCAACTCCCTAACACTATATACGCACCCCCCCCACATCTTCCCCTCTGCATCAACCCTATAACAAGCACCCGATGCTCCTCATCCACCTCTACCCTCCGTTCCCACGTCCGTACATCCATATCCCTATCATCAACAATCGGCTCAAAACCCAAGGCTTATGATGCATATGTGGTTTGGCATAGCTCTTATTCATGTTTGCGTAGCTAGCTGTGACGGAGATGTAGGGGCTGAAGAACTAGCGAGCGTCAACTGGGAAGGAGAGGCGCTGGTTATTGTTTCTTTGAAGAAGTAGCTGTTGAGGGGTATGCCGACGGTTTCGCGGCGGGTGAGGAGACCGTGGTTGGGGTGCCATAGCTTGTAGTAGAGTAAAATTTGGTATGTCGTTTAGGGTGAGGCGGTTGGTGGATACGTAGGGGAGGATGTTGTGGAGGGATGTGTCGATGTAGGGGTAAGGGGGTAGTATCTGTGTCTAGGTAGACTTTGTATATGTCCATGTCTTGGTAGAGATTATCCATGATCTGAGGCTGGGGGATTTCCGAATGACTTGATAGAGCGACTAGGTGTCAGACGTTAGTGGGAAATAGCCAAAGTGAAGCATGGGAAATACCCAGTGACGAGATCCCACTTCATGAGACTCGTAATCGCGATTGTGAATATTGTGAATGTCTAGGACTCGCCCAATAGCACAATGATGGTCAATACCGGAAGTCAAGTCCTGAGCGGAGGCTCCAGGGCATTACTGTCCTGCCCTTGCATTACAGTGTGTACGGCATGAATCGATGTTAGTGAATGCCAAGTGCGTAAAAATATGACGAAGCAATTGGCGCCGGGCAATGTTTGCCAGCTACAAAGCCTCGGTGTGGCAAGTGAGGGGGTAAAGCACACTGGAACAGTGAATGATTGTGTTCCGGATTTCGATCAGCATCCTTCAAAGCCTGGAGCGATTCGGAGCTTTGAAGCTCCAAGGGGATCCCATGAGCTTAATGGGGTTCCCCAATCTAGATGAGATTCATGCTTTGAGATGATCAGACGCCGAGACAAACCGTTTCCACTCATGTTCTGTGAGGGTGTCTGCAGCTTCATCAAAGAGTGAATTTTGATACTCTTTCATGTGTCACATCTTGCTTTGACAGATTAGCTTAGCATTCAACTATTTCACGAACTCTTAGTGTTGCTCAAGTCGAATGTATTTGTAGTAAAACGAGATTATCTATCCAAATTGGATGCTAATAGGGATTCAATTCACCATTTCCAACTCCAGCTTAATCTTCCATATCCATGGCACGAGTCACACCCTCAACAGCCCGGTGACTTTGCCCACCAACCGGCGCTCCACATTCTGGACAGCGAGCGCGCTCCATTGGCATACCACATTCCCCAATTGCGAACTGCCGCCCGATCAGTTTTCTGCAGAGGAACGAAATCGATGAACTTACCGGATGACCATTTGCACAATTATATCAGTGACTAGAATGAGTGGCAATCCCCTACGATCCACTAATCATGGCGTTCTTGATAGCAGCAAGTTCCTCTGGAGTGACCACTTCATACCACTGCCTTCTTAGTAGCTTGATTGACTCCTCCACATACGGCGCAGACCATCTGCGTTTTCGAATGGTTGTGCACATAACTCCTTTGCCTTCTCAAGTAGCTCTTTGGCGGTCTTGATATAGTCCGACGCTTACTCGACATTGATCTTCGCTGCGCGATAGTAAGGCTCGTATAAGCGTGCCACCCTCGCGTAATAGAGACTTGCCTCCACACCGAGCTTCGGAAGACTCTCGGTATTATATTCGCCAATGAACGCTCCACAGCTCTAGAAGAATGGCTTAGCAAGCCATTCAGGGAGAGTCCCCTGGCATTTTGATAGAGGCGCCTGTAGATTTTATTCTCAGATTTTGAGTGATTACTAGACTATCGGTGAGTTTAATACACTGTGCTTTTAGTTGGGCGACGTGGCCACCTATGGTGACCCGACAGTCGCGCGGTATGGATGGGACCGATTCTGTAACACTGAGGTCTGCCATCAATTTGTCAACGGACTTACGTCTTAAGGAGCTGACTGTGGCATCGTGTAGCTTCTGTGCGGGCTGGTTCTTATCGGCGACTTTTCGGCAGAATGTTTGAATTGCCTTTTCCAGCTTCCTTGATCTCTCGTATCTGTTCTGGAGCTGCTGAGTGATCTCCAATGCCCTAGCTAGGGTGACGCCGCCTGTAAGGCTCGCTACGGCCTGCCCGACCGAATCGGTAACTTCTTGCTAAGACTCCTCAATATCACGTTCCAGTTCTAAATTCTGTCGCTCCAGCCCTCGAAGTTCTTCCTTGCCATTGACAAGACATCGCTTGGACACCTCGTCGATCACAGCTCTGTTTATAACCCTATTGAACCGTTGCGTGCAAAACAGTCTGACGGGATACTGGTAGTCTGGACACCGAGGTACGGCCCGAGCAAGGACAGCAGACACATCCTGAAGTCTGGTGAATCCGCCTCGTGCGTCTTGCTCATAAAATTCTGCCATTCCCATATACCCATCGAGCGTTTCGGTAGTGAAGAAATGACCGCACCCAAGGACAACTATGGGCGTCTCACCGAGATCGATCTCACCGTAGGATTTCATTTCAAGAAGATCCAGTCGAGCTTCCTTGCGGGCTGAACATTCTTGGCAATAATCCTCAGAGCAAATCTCGCCACATAATCTAGGGCATTGGTGTTCGCAAGATAGGTCTTTGGGGTAGCGTTGATCGCATGGAAGGCGATTACATGGTGCGGCGCAAGGCATACCACAATCTCCTTGGTGTTCGCAAGACCAAGTGCATCTTTCAACACACGGTGCGCATGCTTTATTACATTGAAGGGTACGTCGGGAGTGGGCATAGTGGATCTGTGCGGTGTCAGTATCTTCTCGCTTTCTAGTGTCCTATAGATATCAAAATGCTAGAAAGAACATATAGTAGTATTAGAGTGCTACAATTGTTTGCATTAAGAGCATAGTGAATTAGCTTACCTCGCATGGTGAATGGCAGGGATCGCAATCCTGACCGGCGTAACAAGTCCTAGGACAAGTATGGTTGCAGGTGCCAAATCGCCGACCATAGATCTTCGAGCAGGTAGCATGTTTCACAAGAGGTTGGTTATTGGTGTCCACTCGATTACATCGCCCACAACTCTCGGGACACGAGTGTCCGCAGTCGAGATTCACTTCGCAAGGAGACGGGCAGCTGAAAAATGCGGAGGTCACATCCCGCGAGCATGGAACTTCGACGACGTGCTTGCAACCCGGGACTTCCTTGGAAACAATGACAGTGCATTTGATTTTGCCAAGACCTTGTGTCTGGTGGCAAGGAACATTATCCTTCGAATGACCGCAGGGAAGTAGCACGTCGTCTATTTTAATCATGCATAAACCGCAATCCTCGCCGCAGTTTTGCTTCTGACAATTGTGGTTGCATGGACTGTGAGGGCGTTGGCAGGGTTGCGGGCACGAGAAGACTCTATGCATGCTCTCGGAATAACATCTTGCCTGACATCGATGACCGCAATCGTTGAGGCGTCGATCGCAAGATAAGTGGCAACCACCTTCAGGGCTGAGCCTGGCAAAGTCGTCTGGCTGCGAGACTTAAATCTCCGTCTCCATGTGTTGAGGGCAGCATAGACCAAAATCCTTACCAACCGAGTTCGTTCCTTGTAGCATACCAAGAACTTGAGCCCACATAGGTTGGGTGGAGTAGGTATCGGTATTGCCGATAAGATACATCCTATACTGAGCTCGACTTAGGAGTACCTTAATGCGGTTATTGGTCTAAAGGAAACCGATCTTGCTTTCTTTATTACTCCGCACCAGTGATATAATAACGACCTTGGCCTCTTCGCCTTAGAAATTATCAACAGTAGCTACACGTAAAAGCTCGCTCATCTTCTTCTTTTGAAGTGGTTTTGTTCCAGAAGCGACCTGACCACGAGTCTGATCGCTCTCGGAAGCGGCTTCCTCGACGTTGAAGCCTTCTTCCGCGAGTATATCCTGATCGCGATCGCTGAGGACAATCTCGAAGTTATTGCGCATATTTGTACGCAATTCGTGCAGTTGCCCAGTATATAGTATCAAGACAGCGATGTCAGTACTTTTATAAATACCTTGACGTACGATATGTCGGACAAGGGCGTGCACCATGTCAACTTCCCAAACGTGACTGTGCGATTTCTGATACACGTCTGCTTGAGCACCCTCCTCGATGTTGTTATGATCAAGCCAATAAACGTTGCTGCGCATGCCAACAACGTCTGGAAGGGTGTTCGTCGTGTCATGATCAAGCAAGCGGGTACAGATCGTTTCTCTAATTAGAGTCAAGACCTCCGGACGTATACGCCGCTGAACGATCTTCCTTTCTCAATAACATATAGCCGCTCGAATTAACTGCGATCTAGCTTGTAGAAACTCTTGGTGGCTCTCGAGCGACAGTTTGAAATTGTTGATCTGAGGGCGTAGCTGTGCGTGATCACCAATCTGGATGAAGTGCTCTAAACTAGGCAGCAATGCTGATATTATAGGGCTCCAACGCTTCGCCCGATTCTTCGCATATGACCACCTTATATCGTATATACTGAAGGGTGGCAATCCTCCTTGCAAGACCAGTTGTTGTAACCCTAATCACGTCCGCTGTTTGAAGAACTCGTCGGTCGACGTCGTCGTGTACGTCAGTCAACTGCTGGTGCAGCTGGTTGGCTTCTTTGACGGACTCAAAGAGATCGCTCGTAATATCATCACGAATTTCTTCGACCCAAAACTCGAGAAGTCTTTGTCTATCGCCCAACGAGATAGAGTAAACGTTTCGCATTGCTTTGGCAAGCACCTATTCTAACGAATCTGATGAAGACTTCTTGCTTTGCGGATGATCTGACGAAGTCTGCGATTTAGCGGCTGTCTAGAGGTCAAAAGGTTCTTTGCCAACCGTGGTAAAGCAATCCGTATCGACTCGAGAAAATTGAGCGTAAATGAGAGGGTGTTACCGGACAGGTGATGCTTCATACTCGCCCAGTCGCGCCTCTTTTTCAAACTATACAACATCTTTAAGAGCCTCTGGACGGTTTCCTCTTGATCCTCGAGCGCTTTATAAGTCATTGCGAGTTGGTAACCCTCAGATTTGGTTCTGGTTTCGCCCTTAGAGATCACTCGTAAGTTTTTGCCCTCAAGTATAGCCGACCGGCTTTGGCCCCCGATCCGAATGACTCGTTCGATGCCGACCTTGATGAGGTGCTCTAGAAATTGATCGAAAGCCCCGTCGATGCTCGAAGGTAATATCTCTGATATGTACTTTCGGATGGGTATAAGCTCTGATGTTTCCTAGGCTAAATTTTGAATCTTCGAAAACCCGCGGGTCAGCCTCAATTGCGATGATAACCGCTCTGAGAGCCTCGCTCACTTCACCGAAACAATCGTGCCGATATAGACGAAAGTGGGTGTCGAGGTGGCGTTTACTTGGATCTGCGAGAAAGTGAGGCTGGTCCAAGTCCGTAGAGGATAAAAAAGCCGCGTGGTCACTTCGGATTTCATCCTCGGTTGGCAGGATCTTGATCTTTGTGATATCTAATTTATCGTTATCGTGGCGATCTCGGGGTAAGATAATGTCTCGAGGGTACGTGGAGACCACCACAGAAGTCGACACACCGCCTATTGGTGGCTCTTCCTCATGCTGAAGTAGGCCATTTGCGCGAGTATCATTCCACGCAGCTCTTCGATACTATTGCGTATGACCTGAAAAGCCGCAGTATACTGATCAATACCAGCAACTTCCGTAATGTTCTCTATCGAGTTGACTAAGTAAGGCAAATCTTCGTAAAAGGTGGCCCGCGGTTCTCTCTTCAGCAGCTCCCGCAAGGCAGCTGAAGTTGCAAGAAGCGTCGTCTCTAGTAACATATATGACTCATGAAGAGTGGATCCGAGGTAATTCTCGAGGAGGCTGGTGCTCAGCCGCTGAAAGAAAGGCATCGCTCGGGAGCCACTACTGCCACAGATGTAATTGTACAAGCCCCCAGCGGATGTATCCACAGACAGACAGTGTAATAGAGCTGGGTGTATGATGACCAAGAGGAAAGGATGGGCAAGATTTACAAATGTGCTGTGTCCGTGGGTGCCTGCTACCATACTCAAGAGAGTGTGTATGTGTTGACGACCATGGTACTCATCATTGTCGAGATCACGGGGAATTATTTGCTTCCAATCTCGATCCTCCCCATTCAATATTTTCAGCGCATCATTCCAAAGCAGGCCACTCGTTCTGTTGTCATTGGGCTTTGGCGGGTTTTTGATAAGCCTTCTCCAAGAGTAGTAGTCCTCCTTGGCTCGTTGTTGTTGTGGGGTCTCTTCTGGTCTTTCTCGCGGTCCTTTCGAATATGCCGGCCGGGTGGAGTCCAAGGATATGTCGTGAGAGTACGTACATTTATCACCGAATCGGCAGCGTCCAGTCTCTTGCATGTTCCGGCAAGGCTGGCTCGCCCTGTCATTCCTGCCTCCTCTGCCACCTCCACCCCCACTTCGGCCACCGCGAGTACCTCGAGTCCACGCTTCTTTCCTCGGTGGAGCCATCCTACTGGCTAGGAAAGCCAATGCAGCTCGCAGCTTTGAATTTGGCGAAGGCTGGTAAGGTTTAAAGCATCAAGAAGGGCCGGGAAGTGAGATGGAAAGTGATCTCGTTCCGCTTGGGGGGCGAATACTGGGATTCATCATATATCAGGATGACTAACGCAAGAAGGCAATATACGTACCAAACTCAATAATTGACGACACCGCACCCAGATCAAAATTCATCCGGTGCAGCACAACAGATATAAGGCTTATATTGATAATGAACTGGGAAATAACTTTGATTCTCTGGTGTCAGCTTGACAGCCTTACCCATTCGCATAGAGATGCACAGATAAGGCTCTGGCCATGTTGACACCGCTGAAGCAAACAATGACTTCTGAGATTCGAAGCGGGAATTTGGGATTCGTGTATGGTAGATAGTGAGGCAGCCAACCAGAGCCTGTTCCATGTGGAGAACATTCTCAGCTGAGGCCCGTTAAGACAACGTTTTGGTGGGCAAGTATCCCGACACCAAGCAAATAGCCAAAGCTCGAGCTGCCCTTGCTAGATTATTCCCAAACAGGAAGGAGACATGGGAGGCCATAGGCAGCCATGTTTGATGTCTTTCTGCCGCTGCATCGTTGGTAGTAACTACTTCGTTCACCTGCCTCTGATCAAGTAGAGGAAGGCTTAGGAGAATATCCGTTCGATGATGCACGTAAAAGCTAGGATCATATAGGTTGCATTCATCATACCCAGCCATTTATTGCGCATCGCGCATCTATTGGCTTATTACTCGTTTATGGTATCGCGAATTACCGTTTCTATGACTCCAATGCGTGAAGCTTGCTTGGATCAAGCTTCCTGATCAATTAATGTAGCGTGACGAGGGACATAGGATACAATGCTTAGGCACTTTGTTGCGTCGAAGCAATCTGCATCGAATATTACGTTTGTAGAAAGGAGTGATGATTTTGTCGAAGTCGTGCTGGAGGAGCGTCACTAAGCTGCTGACTAATGGAGTAAAGTCAGCCCTATGTCTCTTGGCGAATAGCTCGAAGCTCATACAACGATGATCTCCTGTTGATTCTCCCATGGCTTTGACGTCGGTAAGTACGGGTTTAACAGAGAGCCAGTTCTGGAGAATGCTAATTTGGCATTTTCAGTGGAAAGTCTTCAACTTCTTCGACGTCTCGGAGGTCAAATCACCAGATCACGGGGAAAGCTCCTCAATATTCGATGTCAGTGCAGCTCTAACGCGCCGTCTACTACAATACTGACATGGCAAGAGCAATGAACTCAGCTGCGTATGTTCAGGATCGGACAACCTTTTCATAGGCAGCAACGATGGCCACGTACGAATCCTATCCCAGACTTTCAAGGTTGTCCGGACCTTCAAAGCACACGATACCGGTTCGATCACACACATAAAGCAAGTCGAAGGAACGGCACTCCTTGTGACAGTCTCGGAGGACCTGTTGAATGAGCCGGTACTGAAAGTCTGGGCTCTTGATAAGACCGAGAAGAAGACGGGAGCACCGAAGTGCTTGTCAACACTGGGCATACATAATGGCAGGAAGCAGTTCCCCGTAAGCCCGGGACCTAGGAGAATATGGGGTTCGCTGTGACGCTGACAGGTTCAGATATCAGCCTTTGCAACACTTGAAGACCTGTCACAGCTCGCTGTTGGGTTTGCGAACGGAGCGGTCACTGTCATACGAGGAGATTTGATACATGATCGAGGTGCAAAGCAACGGACAGTCTTTGAGTCTGAGGAACCAATCACAGGTGTTGAATTTCGGGAGGGTTCAAATACTACACTCTATCTGGCCACCACAGGACGGATACTGACCCTGACAATAACGGGGAAGGGCCAAGGCCAGCCAGCAAAAGTTTTGGAAGATACAGGCTGCGGCGTTGGTTGCATGACTTTTGATGAAGCCAATGGAGATATTGTGGTGGTCCGAGATGATGCAATACATTACTACGGCGTCAACGGTCGCGGGCCTTCTTTCGCATACGAGGGGCCAAAGCAGCTTGTCAGCATATTCGGTGACTACGTGGCCCTAGTCTCTCCTCCAAAAGCATCTATGCCTACAAAGACAAATGGTCTACGTAGATTTGGTGGCAACCGACCCGACGATCTGTTCAACACAACGACCTTTGCACTACTAGATACAGATCTGAAATTCATAGCTCATACAGAAACACTGCTGTCTCAAGTCAAAGCCTTGCTTATTGAATGGGGTGATCTGTTTCTTTTGACCTTAGATGGAAAGGTTGCTATACTCCCAAGAGTGTTCATGGTGAAGCCGCTAATTTCTACAGCTCTTCAGGTACCATGAGAAATCTTTACAGCAAAAGTTAGAGATCCTCTACCAGCGTGATCTGTACGTCTTGGCCATCAACTTTGCTCAGAAAGCCGGCATCGATACAACCCAGCGTAATGTAATTCTGCGCAAGTATGGTGATTACTTGCATAAGAAAGGCGACTATGATACAGCTATGCAGCAGTATTTGAAGGCTATCGACAATACAGAGCCGTCACAAGTGATACGAAAGGTACGTTTGTTGCCGCCTCTCAAAAGCCTCTGCTAAAGTCTATGACAAAGTTTCTCGACTCGCAAAGAATCAACAATCTGATCGAGTATCTTGAAGAACTTCATGATCACGATAAAGCTACCGTCGATCATACGACTCTGCTGCTCAACTGCTATGCTAAGCTCAAAGATACTGAGAAGCTCGAAACCTTTATCAAGTCCGGAACGAACTTTGATCTTGAGACAGCGATCAGTATGTGTCGACAAGGTGGCTACTACGACCAAGCTGTCTTTTTGGCCAAGAAAAATCATGAACATGAGCTTGTCATCGACATACTAATTGAAGACTCCAAGAAATACGAGGACGCATTAGACTACATCTGGCGTCTGGAGCCTGGAATGGCGTATCCAAATTTGATGAAGTATGCAAGGGTCTTGCTAGAGCATTGCCCAGATGATGCTACACAGGTCTTCATTGATTATTATACGGGCGAATACAGGCCCAAGAAGGACGTTCCAATACCCACCATACGGATTCCGCAAGGTGGTGCATCTAATGCTGTCTCGAACCTGACCTCATTTATTCCTCTCCCATATCGGCAAACAAGTACAAATCCATCTCCCGCAACTATAGGAAGCCAACAGCTTGCGTTACAAGAGGGCGAGACAGCCGGGGCCGATTCGGCCCAACTCCCTCCAGAATATGACATACCGAAGCCGCGGACAGCTTTCTCCTCGTTCGTTGATCATCCGGATAATTTCATTACGTTTCTAGAGGCATGTTTGAAGCAAGAAAACATTGACAAAAGCGATATGGCCGATCTTTATACAACTCTGTTCGAGATGTACCTGGAGACTGCGAATACGAAGAAGGGCGAGGAGAAGGAAAAGTGGGAGGCAAGAGCCAAAAGGTTGATTGATGGCAACGATGTAAGCTGGAATCTCAGTTTTGTTCTAAATTCCACGCTCATCGCCCCTAGATACCAATCGATACGTCTAACGTTTTGCTCCTTTCCCACCTGTCGAACTTCCGGGACGGTACGATTCTAGTCAAAGAGCAGCAGGGTCTTCGCTTCGACATCTTCCGATCGTATACCTCAGCAAATGACACTGCCGGAGCTATCAAAGCCCTGCGGAAATATGGTCCTGAGGAGCCGCAGCTCTATCCAGCTGCGTTAGCCTACTTCACTTCCACTCCTAAAATCCTCGAGGAAGCCGGCGGTGAGCTGGATGCAGTCTTGATGAAGATCGACCAAGATGGTCTCATGGCGCCTTTGCAAGTGATACAGACATTAAGCACCAACGCGGTAACCACGATGGGAATGGTTAAGAAGTATCTCAGCGACACCGTTGAGAGGGAAAGGAAAGAGATCTCAAATGTATGTATGGTCCTTTCCTTCAAACAATAAGCCAGCTCACATGTTCCTAATGCAGAATCGCAAGCTCATCGAAAGCTACCGGACTGAGACCGAATCCAAGCGCAAAGAGATGGACGACCTAGGCAACAAGCCTGCCGTCTTCCAAACCAGGCGATGTGCCCAGTGTGGCAGGAGCCTGGATCTGCCCACCGTCCATTTCTTGTGTAAACACTCCTTCCACCAGAGCTGTCTTAATGAGTCCGATGGCCAAGAGGCAGAGTGCCCCAAATGTGCTGCACAGAACAACAGTATTCGTGCTTTCAGGAAAGCTCAAGAGGACTCGGCGGATAGGCATGATATGTTCCAAGATGCGCTGCAGCGGAGTGGGGATAAGTTTGGGACAATTAGCGAGTTCTTTGGGAGAGGAGTCATGACTGCACCTACTGTAGAATAGTGAGATACCCGATCAGCTTCGTATGCTCCCAGCTCCGCATGATGCCGCCGTTGTAGTAGCTCATGATGAAATCAATATAAGAAACACGTGACCGGCGCGACGCCAAGAAAACGCGTTAAAGTGCTAGCTACTGAACTGCCGAAGTATTTTCTCCAGCGTTTGGCTCCATTGATGAGCAGACTCTTGACTCCTGGCTGGCAATTGCCTTGTTAAGGCATGAAGCTACTGCAACATGACGAAGCGAAAAGTAATCGAAGACTCAGATGACGAGGACAAGGCTGAAGCCACCCCACCACCTCAATCCCCGCCAGCAGTCTCAGAGCACGACTCAAGTGCAATGGCTGAGGATATAACCTCAGCAGCATCGGAGACCCTCCAACAGTCAGCAGGCCCAAGTACCACTTCCACTGGTCAGCATCCCCCCTTTCATAATCTGTCCTGCCACGACAGACCCGCTAACAAAAGCAGAGCGACTAAACCGCGAAATCCGCAACGCCCACAAAACCCTGATAGAGCCTACCCCCGACAGCAGTCTTCCCACCACACGAATCCTCAGCTCATCTCAGCAGCAGTCTCAAGCCTCACCCACGACGGCGCGGAGCAAGATGAGGAGGACGAAGACGGCTGTGGAGAGGCCTAGGGTGAAGAAGCCGTTGAAGACGTATGGGAGTCAAGGCCGGGATGTTTTTGAGTTTTGTGGGAGTAGTGATGGGGAGGTGGATGTGACGCCACGGAAGGCGCTCGAGTTTCCCAGTGCGAAGCGAAGGAAGCAGGAGAAACAGGCGGAAGTGGAGAAGGTGGGAGGGACATGGGGGCTGTCTAGTGGGGATACAGTGGTTTTGGAGCCTAGAACTAGCGCTGTGCAGCACAAAGCCCTGAAGAAGGGCAACATGGCTAGCACGTGGGCATTGTCTAGTGGGGATACGGAGGTTTTGAATTCTGGGGTGCGATCTACGGATAAGGAGTCTTCGACCGGGAGCTTCATGCCTCCTCCAGCAATGAAGTCTACATCGTTCGAACAGACGCAACGCTCGGAGACAAGTACTGTGGCTAGAAAGTTGGAACCCACGCCTGCCAGTCCCGACCCTACGCAAGACACAAACCCCTTCGAGTCAACTTACTCTGATGGCCGAATGCCGACGCCTACGATTTCATCTCGGGGACCAGGTGACGATCAGAACTTCCAGAGTTCTGATTGGGCAAACACTTCACGAAAGCGGTCAAGGGCTGAGATGGAGGCCACTAACATCGACAAATCTGGCCTGATAGAACTAAGCTCAAGTGCTTCCGTGCTCTCGCCAGGCAAGACGGGTACGGTCGACAAGGGAACTCAACCAGCTATTGTCACGCAAGAAGGCAAAACAACCGAAGACAGTGGAACGTCCACCACTGAGCCCATGGTACTGCTCCCACAGCTTCTACAGAATGATGATAGCCAGGACGAGTTATCACTGCCTGCCACCACATCTGAAAGTGCCAGTAAATGCCAGGTCAAACCATCCAAAGAAAAAGATAGAGACCGGAAACATGTGGATGAGCTGGGTTCTGATGACGCTGGCATAGGCTTTCCAAAAGAGTACTATCAGCCTCGACCAAGTAAATCCAGATCTGGCCGTGGCGATGACGGAATCATCGTACCAGATGATTACTCGAAGAGGCCAGAAGCCGTCGCTAAGAAGAAAGGGAAGTTGTCCAGACGAAAGACTACCGCCTTCCATGAATTGATACCAAAAGAAGAGGACGAGGATGACGATGACGAGGATGAGATTGTCACCCAGCCCGGCTCTAGAACCCCAAGATCGAGAGCTATTGAGACTATCAAAGAACAAGACGGACTAGACTTGGAGGAGAAATATAAGGCAAAAAAAATCCATGACGGCTTTGAGCCAGAGGATAAGCCTACCGCCAAGCCGACGGTGCCAGCGAAGCAACGTGGTAGACCCAAGAAAGAAGCTAATGAAGCCTCCGAGAACAAGTCCACGGGCGATGATGGGCTGGACGTCCAGGGGAAAGCAGGACAAGAGAAAGGGAAGGATGCCGAAGCAGATTCAGAACCTGAAGTGGAACCCAAGCCCGCAACTAAGCCCACAGAGTCGAAAAAGCAACGAGGAAGGCCCAAGAAAGGAGCCGCTGAAGCCTCCAACACCAAGACTTCGGATGAGAAACAGGATGAGCTCGATCAGAGCAACCCTGCACCAACCAAGGCCAAGGCCGATGTAACAAGCAAAAAGCCACGAAACAAAGGCAAAACCCTCAAGGCAATCAGTGAAGAGCTTATCCATGACAGCGATGACGACCCGCTTGCTGCCGACGAAAGCGAAGAATTACCGAGAAACATTCTCCACGAGACCCAAGGTAAAATCGTTCTGCCAAAGCCTATTGAGGGAGCACATGCATCCCCTTCACCACCAAAGCCGAGGTCGGCCCCACCGGAGACTCCTCACAAAGCAGTCGCTTCTCACAAAGGTCCAGACAAGCACAGTCCAATCAGTAGCGGGAAAGTGGCATATCGGGTGGGTCTGAGCAAGAGGGCGAGAATTGAGCCTTTGCTCAGGATTGTTCGCAGGGTCTGACATAAGTATGATGCATTATAAAGGATTCTGGCATTGCGTGAGATGTTTGGAGTTATAGAAAAGGCAGGATTATCCCCTTGGAGCGCTGCTTTTTTGCTTTCTGATGTGGGGTATTTGCTGTTAGCTGAAGTATGATATGTGCATAGTAAGGTACACTGCTATCAGCTTTATTAGTGGAATACATGTACGCACTTTTAGCCAATGAGGTGCTGCATTGTTTAGCAGAGACCAATTGGGAGTAGTGGCTTGGCGCTCAACCCCCTATGGTGAGGCTGAAACTCTTTTCTATCGTTTCCTCCGTCTATCAGCCTTCTAGCATCACTTCGAGTCGCTACTCATTCCCTGATTGTCAACTTCTGATTGGACGATGGACGGGCTCTCCTCCACAGCGAGCGCAATAGCCGTGGTATCTCTTGCTGTCCAACTAGCCGACAGCGTCAAGAAGCTCTGCGAATTCTGGAGTTCCGTTAGAGATGCACCAGAGGATATCCATGCCATTGTAACTGAACTAGAGCTCCTATCGAGCGGTCTCCCTGAGATCGCGACTGGAGCACAGCATGTCGAACCTGACGTAGCATTGATTGCTGTGCTGAAAGATTGTACCTTGAAGGTGAAAAACCTTAGGACGCTTGTTTGCGAGATTGATGCCGACTTTATTTCAACTAGCCCTCGCATTCACAGATGGACGGCCTTTAGAGCGGTTTTGAAGAATGAGAAGATCAAGAAGTTTCAAGAAGCGCTGGAGCGATTGAAAAGTACACTACTAATGGCGCAGCAGAATCAGTTTGGGTAAGGTCGATCTTCTTCGCCAACACAATATAGTATCATTTGCAACCTCTCAAAGTCCTAACAGCGCCTAGTTTGGGAAATTGCCATCAAGTACTTACGGAAAAAACATAATGACTTTGCTATCTTTATCAAAGCCGTTTAAGTCATATACGGTATCAGTCACAACACCAGTTTCTAACGCATGGTTTTCAAGGGCTATCCGACCTCTATTCGCATCCACCTCCAAGGACAATCCCAAGCTCGTCGAGAGCACGCTGATATATTGGACACTTTATGGAGGCTCTTCGTACTGGGTTCTACCTTGAGGATGATACTTTGGATCTTAAAGATGCTTCTAATGGTCTTCGAAATCAAGGACACGAGCGAAATTTGAATGTAGAGGACCTCCAAATCAGCCAGCTCGACAGACAGCTATTCGACGACGCTTGGCACGTACTGAGGCACTCAGTATGGATCAGACGTACAGTGACGAAATGTTTCTCTTGGGCTGTACATTTTTGGGATAATATCTTTACGAACACCAAAACGACTTCATTGGCATCGACTGATCCAGAAGACTTGGGACAAGATCAATATGAATACGGAAGCTCGTTCAGGATACGGCCAGCTCGATATTGGATCAAAGTTGGATTATCGTATGACCTTCATGTCAGCCTTGCTAATTCTTCGATTCGAGGCTGGAAGTATATGCTGGAAGCATTCCGCCTTGTACCCGACGACGCTACAATCTTTGAGTTATGTAGACAAGGAAACCTTCCAGGTGTCAGAAGTCTGCTATCACAGGGTCATGCTGCGGTCAGGGATACAGATTCCCAGCGACATACACCACTTCATGTAAGTTCAAGATCATTTTAACTTAATTTGACTACCGTTGTTTGTAATCTCAACCCAGACTGAAGAAGTTTTATTTTAGTTTGCGGCAGAAAATCATCGTGCCGAGCTTTTCAAGCTCCTTATTGACTCCGGAGCTGACAGAGGTGCCCGCACTCATTACTTCAACTGGTCATACATTCATTCTTGTCGTATAGTCTTGGAGTTAAGATTCAGCAATGACTGGCCACACAGGAGCTCACTCAGACTCGCAAGTCACAATAAGCCAACAAAGAGTTCTACGCTCGAAGCCATGATTCAAACTTTGCATCTGTTTACTGACTCCATGAACTTTTCTGAGCCATTTGCCGATGGCTGGGAAACTTCATGGAGCCTCGGTACAGACTCTCGGGGGCTACTATCAGACGGAGAGACGGAGGTACACCCTGATCTCTGCTCTGGATGCTTAGGCGGTCGAGCGATGACCTCAAGGCCAACTTAGATAGAGTGATATACGTCACGTTGCTGGAAACGACATTACGTCCCAACGAAACAGCAGATGCCGCCGGCTTACTGTTGGATTTGGGCGGCGAGAGAGCTAGTGATAGAACAGACTACTTCGATAACTACACCATCCTTCAGCAACAGATAGTAACTCTTTATCAGCATTATCTTCATCTTACTAGCTGCGAGCTGGACTACAGCCCGCAACAAGAATTACATTCGTCGTGTGTATTCACGTTTTGGCGGTCTGGCTTGTGTGCTTTGCGAATAGACACTAAAGATTTTATTGAACAAGAGCTGGAGCAAAGCCCTTTGGTCGACGCTAGCTGGAAAGCGGATACATTGCTGCTTTGTTTGAGTACGATTTCGAACAGGCTTACCGCCCCATTGGGGTCAAGTATTGCGACAGCTGCGGAACGCGCAACTACGGAATCAGAGTTCAGTCGTTCTGGCGGTACTTACTTGAAAAGGTCAGACTCGGTATAGGAACAGACATATCAAGTGAGATTGGGCCGAAGGCTGGTGGAACCTTGGACAACAACACTAATAGAAGTCTCAAAGTCCAGGGCACTATAATTAAGGAAAGCAGTCCATACTACGATTATGATGAGGTCTGTGGGGACGGGGTGGAAATCCTGCCCAACCACATGGCATCTCGTGGCGAAGCACAATATGCTGTCGAAGCGTATTCCACGAGAATCGCAAGTGGATTCAATTGCGGGTATGAAAGGGACGCGGTGGTGTGCATGAAATGCTGGCATGACTACCAGTGAACAGGAATTCGGAGGACAACCAAGTGGTTGGAAGAACCGGCATTACAGACTGATAATACGACAGGGGATGAGTTCTCCCCCTTTCATATCCACAACTAGAGCTTGTCTCTCGAAACATGCAGTATTTGAGGTCACTTCGAGGGCATGTTCTTTCAGTATGGAGCTTATCGTCCATTTGAGAATGTTACAGGCATACAAATAAGTGACTAAAGCATGCGGCGGTACACTGGTTGTGAGATACTTCCGGTTTTTACCATGCTGCTTGGCCTTAAGAAAGCATACACAAGAGTGGACGATTACATTCGGTAACAGGATGGCAAACGTCTGCCACTGTGGCCGAGATTTTCTTTGCTCAGTGATGTTCAATGGCACAGCATAAAGAATGAAATTCGTCTAAGGAAACGTCTCCAAGCAGCCGTGCCCTACGGGACCTCCAGTATCAGGGTCGCTTTGGAGCCGGTAATAGCAGCTCTCGTGCCTCGCTCAAAATGATAGGGAAACTTCCGGGTTTTTATTCCAAATCCGATTATTTCTTGCAACTGTTATTCCTAATTTGCTTCGTTGAATCTCTGTAGACTTCGGTAGAAGGCACGTGCCAGCGCGTTTGTGCTTAGACGCGGACCGACGCGTCTCCATGACGATTTCTTGGCGCGGCAATCTTCAACGACTACAAAGTGAGGTCAACGTCGCTCTGTTAGGCCATTGGGCTCTACAATTGCTTCGTGTATTGCTTTATTGTACCTCTGGTCGTGGCTTGAGTTTGCTTTGCTCATTTTTGCTGTTGCTCAGCTCCATGAGTGCAGTAGGGCTTAGGCCCACTTAATCAGGAATGGGCGACTGACTGTTGGTAAACAGTATCTTGAATCCATCATGCTCTCTGCTCTGACAACAACAATCATCACTTGAATCAACCTCGCGCCCCCAGCAATGGCTCCCGGAGAAGTCATCGACTTGCTCAGTACTGACGATGAAGCGCCGCTTCAACCCCCGAGAGCCAGCAAAGGCGTCACTATTGCCAATGGCCGAGCCAATTCCGACTTCCTGTTCCTGCCCGATGATTTCGACAGCACTACACTATCTAAATCATCGTCAAAGAGAAGAAAAGTGAGCCCCTTGCTGTCCGGTGAAGATGATATGCCTACAAGTCCTCGACTGCCAGTCACTCGCAACGGACTTCTGTCGCCGAAAGCAACATCTCGGGGCAAGGGCCAAGCAACCCAAGAATGGGCTCCAATTGACGGGTCTGACCCCGTCGTCTTCACGTCATCGCTAGGCGGAGGAATCCCAGCTTCACGCACCAATAGAAGAGCATTCGATGCCGTGCCATCGCATGACCAAGACTCGGACGACAGTCTTCCAGAAGACTTGTTGTCAGCTCCAATCCGAAAATCTAATGCAGCTTCAGCGCTGTCTGAGCGGACTGCAGCACTGCTTGCAAGCCTGTCTCAACCTCCTCCACGCTCAAAGCCTTCGAATGCTCGCAAGCCACTGAACGACAAAACCGCCAGCAGAATCAATATTCGCTTGCAAGGGTCAATTGACCGAGAGGATTCGACTGGGCCTGAAGACAAAAATGGAAGATCATCGGAGGACGTCAAAGCACCGAAGAAGAGGAAACTCACAGAGGAAGAACGAATTGCGACAGCGCAAGAGAAAGAGAGGGAAAAGGCTGCGAAAGCTCGCGAGAGAGAAAAGACAAAAGCGGTTGGCAAGGAGCAGAAGGCCAAAGAGAAAGAGGAGGAACTGGAGAGAAAGCGGATACAGAAGGAAGAGAAAGCGAGGGAAAAGCGCATCGCTGCGGACCTGGCGGAGGTGAATAAGTCAAAACTTGACAAGAAAGACTCTACACCCGAGATGATCGTGGATCTTCCGGCATCCATTGACGGCCAGAGTGTGGACACACAGATCAGGGAGTTTCTCAAGAATCTAGAAGTTCACGCGACATCGTACCAAAGCCCCATACCCAATATCATACGATGGCGACGGAAGATGAAAGCCAGGTGGAATGCAGAGATGGACCATTGGGAGCCTATAGGGTGCATGGAGATCCACGAGGAGAAGCATGTCATGTGCCTAGTGTCTGCTAAAGAATTCGTTGAACTGGCAATGGTTCAAAACAGCGACGAAGACGTCGAGACACATGTGACAAAGTTGAAGAGTGCGTACGAGGGCTGCATACCTATATACATGATCGAAGGCTTGCACATCTGGATGCGAAAGAATAAGACAGCAGAGAACAGAGCATATCAAGAAAGAGTCAATTCACTCAGCCAAAGTAATGCAGATGGAGTTCCCGCAGCCAGTCAGCAAACCTCAAGGAAGAAGAAGCCTGCGCCAGAGGTTGTGGATGAAGATATGATCGAGGATGCGCTCCTACGACTGCAAGTTATGAATGGTTGCCTAGTCCACCATACGAACACCTCCGTAGAGACGGCCGAGTGGGTCGCGAACTTCACGCAGCACATCTCTACCATCCCATACAGGTCAGCAGTCTTACTGCCTATACTCTCAACATATTGACAAGCCCACAGGCTCCAACGAATGAACCTCGACACAACCTTTTGCATGGAATCAGGCCAAGTCAGAACCGGCGAAGACAAAGACGATACCTTCGTAAAGATGCTGCAAGAAGTCCACCACGTGACTCCTCCCATCGCTTATGGCATTGCGTCCGAGTACCCCAACGTCATCAGCTTGGTCAAAGCATTCCAAAAACACGGACCAATCATACTCAAGGATCTACAGGTACATCTACTACCATTGAAACCATTGCTCAGATAAGGCGCTGACCGTGTATACTTAAGAAATCTGCGAACAGGAACGGCGCTCTCACAGACCGCAAGATTGGCCCTGCTATTAGCAGACGGTTGTATAAAATATTCACGGAGTTGGATTCTGCTTCTACGGATGTGTGAGTCTATTGTATGACTGTTTGTACATTGTCATCTGTTTTCTCAAGCCTGGAATGCTTCATTTTGCATGACATTAGGATATTCATCCGCATCCCTACGAGTTCTTCTATCTTCCTATAGCAGTAAATAGGAGAGGAACAATGCAAACACAATTTATAGCTTAATGGTTAAGCGCAATACATCCCGCAGTGATTGAAAATCCATGTTGCCAGAAATAGAACATGAAATCTGGCGCCAAGCCATGTAAAATTCGATAAGAAGAGAATCAGGGTCCGCCTGTCATCACCACACAATAATGACGACCGCCACCATCTCGTCTTCCCTCAAATTCTCCCGCAAGACGCCATTTTAAATAGGGAGGTCAACATCAAAAAAGCAGCTAACCCATTCGAGGTTTCTGTACATTGAAAGCTCTGGGCGTCACAAGTTTCTGTATAGCTTCAGCTTTTTTGCCACTCTATTCGAATGGAAACTGATCTCAAACATCCGCAATTACCCTAATGACCAATAGATGATTGCGAATCACTCACCCCGTTGAACTCGGTATATTCGATGGAGATGGGACCGAACCGAAAACACTAATTGCATTTCGTCAACAAGCAGCTATCTAAATTATCAACATTAGGGAAGCTACGGCAGACTCACCTCTCAATAACATGCACAACCCCGTTACTCGTCAGAATATCTGCCTGCAAAATCCTGCTTCCATTAACCAAAAAACCCCCCACTCTGATCCCTCTCAACAGCAAGCGGAGCTCCAAAACCAACATTTGCCAGTAGATATGGCCGTCCCACCCGTCACAAACCCATCCGTCAAGTTCGTCGAATACAGTACCTGTCCCGGCACGATATAATTGCTCAACGTACTATTTCCCGTTTCTATTTCCGCAGCAGCGGAGTTCTGGACCGCGAAGACTGCGATGTCGGAGGCGTTGTTTATGTTAGCGCCCCCTAGGTTTTTGGTAGGGTTGGGATAGTAGGGAGGAGATTATACTAATGTTCAGGACTGTGCGTGTGTCTGCGAGGGGTAGGAGAGTGTGCGGCTGGGTGGTCGAGCAGGTGGAGGATGCCGCGTGTGAAGCTGAGGTCCTGAATTGGGGGTGTTTTGTTAGTAGTGGAGAGACTGCTTAGTGTGAGAGAGGGAAGGGAGGGAGGGGCGTATGGATTTGAAGCTGATGCCTGTGCCAATGTAGAACGCTGTTTCGTTGCGGAAGACTTCTATCTTCGCTCCGCCTGTGACACTTTCGTACTTGGTGTCATTGAAACGGGTGGTCAAGAATTGAGTCCCGTTGAAGGAACTAGAAAGGTGTAGTCCATCAATCTGCAGATACTGCAGTAAACCACTCGTTAACGGCTTATTAGCGATATTAACGCCCTCGATCTGTCCTGCTACTCCACTGGGGAGTGGCTCAGCAATAAACTGCGTGAACGGTACATCGAGGGTGGTGAGGAAGATCGTTATAGGGTTTGCAGGGGCGTTGGCGAGTTGGGCAGATGCGCGGGTGTCATTGGCAATGTAGGCTGTATTTACAGAGATGAAAGGGAGATAGGATGTGAGATCTTGGAAGGACGTATTGGTAGGGATTTGAGCCAGGGTGGTGCTCGCTATTGCAAGGACTAAAGTTAGATGTCTGTACATGCTGGAGGGAATGAGAGTATTCATCCACCTTGACAGGTCCCGAGCCAAGAAAGTTGGATACGAGGGACAATTTGTAACTCGAATGTCATTGTACAGGGCGAGATCCACCTGACGCGCTTCTGATGCATGAAAGGAATTCTACCGGATCGCCAAGGGGGTCAAACGTAGGTATCGCGTAGAAGGAATCCAGTGAGTAAGGTCAAATAATTATCCTTCGAAGAATAGAAAAAGCGAACGAACACGGAGCAATGAGCTCAGAGCCGCAACGCGTCAATACTGAACCTGCAATAATAACTGATAAAAGTACAGAATTACCATAATCCAGTCCGACGAAGACATAGATCTCTAAAGTAGCTCTTTTCTAGGCTAAGTATCTGACTTGAAAAGAAGTATGTACCAAGTGAGGCAGACAGTCTCGAGCATAGAGACAAAAGGCGATATAAGTACAGAGGGTATCTTCGGCGCGAGTGTAGAAAGAAGAAAATAAAAAAGCAAATGATATTTCTCGCAGCGTGTCCATGAACGTCTTCAGCACATTGCCATCCGTGTGTCCAAAATTCCTCCTGCAAGCGTCTCGCCTAAAAGCAATTAAAACCCCCTTTCTTCTTTTTCTTTTCCACAGCTCTCATCCTCTCCTCCAGCTGTGCCTTGGCCCTCTCCGCTTCTCGCCGCTTGTCCCTTTCTTCTTCCACTGCTTGCACGCTGTACCGCGCTCCACTCCGCTCGTTCCGTAACTCCTTGAGTTCGTCCTCGTAGCCCCAGCACTTCTTCTTCCATCCCTCCATGTCCAATTTGATCTTGTTGCCCTGTGTCTCGAGATCGACGAGGGCTTCTTCGAGGGTTGCCGTGAGTTGCTTTTCGGCGAAGAGATGCTTTTCCATTTGACGTATGTGGGAGTCTTTCTCTTCGAGTTGAGCGGTGTGAGTGGCGATGAGTTCGGCGTTTTGGTTGCTGGGTGGTGAGGGGAAGGTTGATCCAGGGAAGGTGGACGAAGTGGGGGATGTGACAGTAGCACCGGTTGGGAGTGGAGGTAGAGGAATAGCCGGCGGGGGAGATGGTAAAGCGGTGATGGAAGCGCTCTTTCGGAGATTGGAGGCTGCTAATGAATTGCGATCGATTTGTTGGGAATCGCGCATTTGTGCCTGTAATTGTGTGAGCATCTCTAGTGGAGTGGGCGTTAGACAATTTCTTACCTGCAGTTGTTCCACTTGGTTTTGGGAAGCCTCTAGCTGCTTCTCAAGAGTCGTGATGGCCGTATTGACCTGATTAGGGGTTTGAGATTGACTATAGCTGAGGACAGACAATCGGCTATTGCTGGCTTGCTGTGCCTCGTATGAAGCAGACAGCTGTTCTTCCAGTTCATCAACCAGATTCGTCGCTCTGTCTTTTTCGGCTTTGACTTTCTCCATCTCAGCAATACTGGCCTCGTTCGATTTGGCAGCCGCTGCAATCTCAGCTTTGAGTGTCTGGACCTCTTGGTGAAGTTGGTCTCGCTGCTTCTCCATAGCAACACATGCTGCCTTTGACTTCCGAAGCTCCTCTGCGAGCCCGGCTTTAGCTCGCTCTAATTGGTCCTTAAGATCAATAACTTCTGTCTCGAGTCGACCAATTTGGCTCGTGTAGACACCTTGCATTTCCTCAAGCTGACGCTCTGAAGCTGCTTTAGCAGTAGCGTGGTCCTGGACCGTTGAGCGAAGATCATCAACCTCCCGCGAATGCGAGTCGTGCAATGACTTAAGACCATGCCTATGGAATTCGACAGCAGATTCACGTTCTTCAATCTGCTGTTCGAACTCGGAGATTTGTTGACGATGTGCCTTGAGTTGGATTTCGCTGTCACTTCTGAAGCGTGCGGCGTCCTCGAGTTGATCACGAGCCGTGGCCTGTAGCTGCTCGAGCCTAGCAATCCGGTCCACATGTGATCCAATCGTTGCCTTGTGTCCATCAATCTCTCGACTCAATGCGGTGATGGTCTGTACGTGGCTGGTCTTTTCGTTTTCGAGATTGGCTGCAGTTGCCGATATGCTATCCGAACCGCGAGCTCTCTCGTCGGATTTCCTACGCATGGTTTCAACGCTGGCTAGAGAGTTCTCCAGCTCGTTGATGGTGGAGATCAGTCTTTTTTCGGAAGCTTGCATTGAGTCGACTGCCGTCTTGTGCTTCTGTTGCCATTGGGAGACCTCCTCTTGCAGCCTCCCGACCTCTTGCGGAGGAGCCATATAGTCATCAAGCTGCCTGTTCGATTCGGTGGACGTAGCTGGGGTTTCTGGGAAGAATCCTGGCATTGCCGATTTCGCTGATTCAGCGTGTTCTAATGATTGCTTGAGAGACTCGACTTCACTTTGTAATTCCTGCTCCCGAGACGAATGTTTCTCTTGCAGCATCCTCATCTGGTTTTCGTTCTCCAGAAGCTGGCCGTGCAAAGTAGATACGACGGACATGTCCATTGGGGATGAAGTCTTGAAGCTGGACCGTTCTCTGGTCAAACCAGATATCATGGTTGCCTTCGTCTCCATTTCTTTCTTCAGGGTTGCAAGCTCTGCTTCGAGAAGTTGAACGCGCTCAGATCGTTGATGTAGCTCATGCATAGCAGTATTGAGGTTGATCTCGAAGCTCTGCATAGTGTCAGGCTTGTCTTCAAGATTGTCGGCTGCTATGTTCCTGAGCGAGGCGAAAGATCGATGAGCACGGTCGATCGTCATAACGTTTTGGCTCGACTTTCTCCTAATCACTGGCGAAGTCGGAGAAGTCGGACTTCTGTGTCTCAGTTTCTGCACCTCTGTCTTGTATTCTTCAACGATGTCCAATGTTTCGGAATGTAATTCGTGCAATTCCGAGTATCTTCCATCGGCGCTTCTCAAAGCTTCCTCCTTTTCGTTATTTGCCCTTCTCAACTCTTCTATCTCGTGCAAAAACGATTCCTCACGATGAGACGTTCGTTTCCACTCCCCAGACGAGACCATCTTGCGAGGACTCTCGTCGACCGATGATGGGTCCAAAGAAGTGTTGGAGTCCCGTGCCGAGGACAATTCCGATGACAGAGAACGCGAGGATGGTAATTGTCCCCCATCTTTTAGCTCGTTCACCCTCGCGTCCTCTAAAAAAGACGTTGGCCGAGTAGATGCCAGTGATGTTATGCTGGGTGCTTCGGCTGGATGGCGAGCTTCGTCAACTGCGTCTTGAAGTTCCGCGAGAGTCCGTAATGCTTCGTGGTATTTCGCATTCAGCATGCCAAATTCGCCTACGGTCGACTCGTGCTGGATACGAAGGTCAAAAAGCTCCTGTGTGACATCCTCAAGCTTATCGGCCACCACTCTGGACTGTGCAGGACTGTGTTGTTCGTTTGCTCCAGCTATCGCAGCCGGACTTGCTCTTGCGGTGCTGACATCACGTTGATCGGCTGGCTCTTCTTGATCATGGCTTTGGCCGCTGGAGGCTTGGGGTGGAGGTATAGTGTCATCTTCATCGTCCGACTCCGGAATGGCGGTCTCGGCCGCTTCTTGAAGCGTCGACTGTGACGGTGGCTGTAGTCTGGAACCTTTTCTGGACTTTGGAATACCGTTCGTGAGCGGCTTGCTTGGAATTTGCTGACCTTCCGGCTTGCCATTCGGTTGGAGGTGGTCAAACTCATAGAGCAAGCTATCGAGCTTTCCGAGGCTCCTTTGGCGTTCGACTACGTGCTCCAGGCGATCGAGCTCTCGCTGCTTCAGCTCCATGTCTTGGTCTGCTTCTGCCAGCCGTTCTTCCAGGGTGGAAATGTAGTCCTCGCATTGGGCCTCATTGGCACGAATTCTAGCGATCTCTTTCCGCAGTTCTAACACGAGGGCTGCTGACTTTTCGTCTCCAGAGCTTTGACCGTCAAGCTTGGACTCCAGATTATGCAGGTATTCCTCGTTCTCAGCATCGCGGTCCACCAATTTCAGAACACGGTTCTGAAGCTGTTGGCTCACTGTCTCAACATAAGCACACCTGTTCTCCTTCTCAAGTAGGGTACTCTCGGTGGTAGCCAGGGACGATCGCGTATTTGACAGCGAAGTCTCTAGACTTTGGATCGTTTTCTCATATTCCAGCACGACTTGCTCCACAGCTTCGGCAAAGGAGTTCGATCGTTTGAGTCTCTCGACAGCTGAATCGCCAATAGCTTCAGTGAGTGTGGGTGTTTCACCAGACTCGTTATCTCTGGCCTTGGTGATTTCCGAGATGAGCTTCGCATGGCGCTGGCTCAGGGCTGTGTAATTTTCCTGTACGTCGAGAAGATGATTTTGTAGCTCAATCTCACGCTCATTTTGACGTTCTGCCCTTTCTTGGGGTGCACTCATTCCACGCTCAGAGTTGCGTATTTGATCACGAAGGAAGGACACTTCGGCTCGCAGGCGATCGATAACGGCTTGCTTGTCTCCATCGTCCGACGTTTGCTGAATCTGAGGTTTACTCTGGATAGCTCTAGCTCGTTGTGCATATTGAACGGTATTGAGAGTTTCGCTGAGATGAAACTCCGCTGGGGTAACACATGCAATCATGTAGGTGATTGCGTTGCCGCCGAGTGAATCTTGTAATAGCCGAGTCAGTTTAGAGTCGCGATATGAGATGTGGGTTCCAGCATGTCGAGTCGAGAGCTGCGAGATGACCTTTCCTAGACTTGCAAGACCCGCATTGATTGAGATTCCTTCTTTTGCGCGGTCACCAGAGGCACCGGTATTCTTTAACCGTTCACTGCCGGCCAGATCGACAAAGTGCAGTTTGCTGTCCACTGTTACCCAATCCTCTGTGCCCGACATCGCTTCAATGGGCACTGAAAGCCTCTTCTCTCGCATGGAGGACTGTGCCTTATTCTTTCGTTGCACCAGATTGATGCTAAACACCGCATGAGACCGTGAGGACTTTGCATTGATCGCAGTCGAATCCGTTTGCCGAATGGAAGATCCAAAGTTCAAAGCACTCAGTAGGTCGTCAATGGAATGTATGTCGACTTGATGTAGACCCGTCATGAGAATACGACCTCTGTCCTCTCGAATAGCCACAGTCATCCGTTCGTGCTGGGGCACAGATTCTGGGACTAGAAGATCTCGCAATGACTCGTTGTAGATCTACGAAATATGTTCAGCAACGTAAACGTCATGATGAGCTGATGGAACTCACTTCAACATATGTAGCCTTCATCTGCCAATTCTTTTCCGTGCGTGCACTCGCATTCGCCTTGGCCAAAGATGCCAAGCTCTGAGTGGAATGCATCGAATAGCGCGTCGGTGTTCTGAGACCAGAAGATCCGCTCCGCTGTAATGATGGCGGTCCTTCGAGCTTCTCGAACAACGCTCCCGCTGCTCGTGGAATCACGCCTGGAACCCGGTGTTAGCGAAGATTCAATGACTGGCAATGCGTATTCTCTCCACGCATGCATCTCTGACAGCCACGGGAACCTGGTACGTACCCATTACGCGAGGATTACTTTGCTCCGCGGGTCCAGAAGTGCCCATAGTATACGACTTCCCAGATCCAGACTGTCCGTATGCGAGGACTGAAACATTGTAGCCTTGCACAAAGGCATTCACGCTTTCCTGTATATATTCAAAGACACCTTCTTGGTGTATGTCCTCCCCAAAAACCCTGTCAAATAGAAATAGCTTTCGACCTTGCGGGGAATCAACAGCCAGACTTGTAGGAGAGATGTTGTGGACCATGGATCGCTGGAAGCGTTGAGGGACCAATTCGTAGCCTGGGTCAGTCGGTCGTAATGGCGGGCGAACTCTCATAGCTATGATGAAAGCGATGATTAGCAATGTCCCCTTGACTTTCAAGCATCCCAGAACCGCAATATTCTCAACCTACCGACTTTGACCGACACCGTTGGCTTGCCATCTTCGTCTGATGCCCTACTCCCTCCACCCTGTTTGCTGCTTACGCTCATCCGACTTTGACTCCTACCTGGCTGGAAAATCGCGCTCATTGGCCGCACAGGAGGCGGAGAAGCTGGCGGTGAGCCGGCCATCGCTCTTGAGCCGGAATTCTGGGCTCAAAACGCGACGGCAGCTTGATTATTGTGATGTGTTGCTGATTGATTGAATTGCGCAGAGTTGCATATCGTGTTGCGTCTCCCGGTTGTTTGGAGGATGATTGCGTTGCGTTTCTGCAGACACGGCAGATGCCGCTGGATCGTCAAACAGAACGTAAAGGGTGTCGCAAAATGCCGGGATCGGGATCTATCAGCTCTATGTCTACCTGGTTCTGGTTCAGAAGTTTTTGGTGGGAAAGCGAAAGGTCGTCGAGCAGAAGCGCAGGAATTTTGACGGAGGTAGGGGTTGTGGCGTGGGAATGTGAAGGGAGAGATTTGTGATGGATCCTACGAAAGGAGTGATCGGCCACACAAACGGGATGGACCCGACTAGTGATCTTAGTGTTAGACAGGGGTAACCTGCAGAGTTTGCCTACAAGACCACACAATTCACTTCGATAACTCTCTACGGAATCGTACGAAGTGCATGAGGACAATACGAAGGCTGAAGAATTGGATTGTTTTAGCTGGCTACTGACTGCCAGTCGCTACAAGAACCAAGATTCTACCTGAGGCGGCTATGGTCATAGGGCGCTTTGGTCTCTCCAGGGTCTTCAATGCATGGTGGAGGGCTAGGAGAATCACGCTATAGAGAGGACAATGATGGATAGCCGTTTACCAACAACGCGTGGCAGCATGAAGAAATGTCGCACTACTCCTGCATGGAAGGAGAATCGAAGCATATCCCGCCTTTGTCTGCCGCGTTGAGCGCTGATCCACAGCGACGTAAGAAGAATATCCCCCACAGTTGAACATCTTTAGGTCTGTCATTTCGCAGGAATACGAAGGGGAAAGGCAGTTGCGTCGCTTGCAGGAATCCAGAACCTTTGAAGGCTTTGAAGCTCAAAATTATCTCATAAAAAGCAACGCGCCATAAGCGTCAATTGTTGATTTGGTCGCCCACTGACCCAAAGGAGGCCGGCGTGGGCGCCGTCTCACGGGTTCCTCGCCCGTCCGTGACTCGCGTTAACGCTTGGAAACCTTCCCCCATTGAAAAACCGTTGATTGGGTACCGACTCGCTGTCGCTGTCTCGTCCATCATAGCCAAGGCAACCTCAAGGCACGCGGAACGTATAATGCGGGATATAAAAATTGACTCCTGACGGACTTGACTCGCAAAGACGCCCTTGCAGTAAAATATTATTGCAATCCGGGGGTTAAAGTTGGGTAGTTGAGCCACTAACACGTACGTAATGAATGGTGAAGGTAAGAAACATCAAAAATTATAACGAAGAGAGTAGATGGCTTGATTTTAAACCTTGAGGATCACCCCGACCACGCACTGAACGCATGTTGATGAGAAGGAAGGATGCTGCAGATCCTCACAAGCTTATCATGTAGGGAGCGGCGATGAAGAAATTGCTGCCTCATGAGCAACTAAAACCACCTTCGAGTATTGTGTCATAAGTCGAAATAACCAATCTAGGATCTGAAGCATCAGACGCAGGTTGAGAGAAGCGCTCCTGATAACATACCATACCGGTCTTTCCACGTGTGTATGTATAGATTGCTTGCTACCAGTGAAGCCATGCCTACACATTTCAATCGAACGTCTCCTAACGCGCTAATTGCCCCCTTGCACTCGCACTTTCTCACCAAGTGAGACTAGTGTCGCCTTTTCTCTTCCCAAAAGCTTGCTTTACCTCAGAGATAGAGTTCCAGCATCGCCTCCCCGTGCTACCGCTAGCTAGTGTCATTATCGTTGCTACCAGTCAAGTCAAGCAAAGTCATTGGAGCCTTTCTCAAGCTGCGATGATGCCCTCGGCGCTCTGCCCCATCTCGTTGAATGGAAACCCTGTCAACAGATGAAGCGCATGTCCTCCATCCGCCTCGAAAGGACCCTAAAAGCGTGTAAACATCGAACCCAAGACATAACATGAATGGCATCAAGCTAAGAAGTCACAATTCCCAGGCTAACCTTCAAAGGTTAGTGGACTGAAGTACTTGGCAAAGTCGCTCTTCCAACACCCAAAACCAACATAGTGTTTGTATGAATTGAAGTGAGGCTCTCCACAGGCAGAACACAGCCCAACTCGCCATGTTTCAGGCTTGCCGAGGCCGGTTGGCAGTGCAGTCATTCCAACACACCTAACGGTGGTGATCACTACGACACCCTGCAAACGGAGCCATTGAGGACGGGAATGAGTAACAGGTGCCCAATATGTGTTATCTACACAAGGCAGTTCGCGCTATCAGGGTTCCGACCGCCGAGCCATATGCTTGAACATGAGGATAAAACGCCCACAGAAACATCATGACAAAGTCTTGGCTCGCTTGCAAGTGTGGTATAGTCTGGCATAGATGGGACCGATTGTTGGATGCATTCTGCATCCATGTAAAAACATGATTATCTTAGAGCAAAAAACCATATATGACAATGCTGGCTGTCATTATGTCTCACTTAACTTGCCAACTTCATCGCAAAAATGCGGTCAACGTCCTGGCATTTGCCTGTAGAGCTCTTGTTGTTCCTCCAGGTCACCAAGGCTCTACCACAGCAGAATCTAGGTTCAACAACATCAACCTCTTCGCTGACACCTTCTGTGTAAGTAAGCCGATTGTCTGCCATGCCGAGCCTTTTACTGACGGCCTTAGAACTTTGAACCTAATCCAGTCTGCTAGTATTGCTCAATATGAGTACAATATCTGCTTGTTCGTCAGCAGCCAGCTGGCAGGTGGTCAATCGAGTGGTGTTGGGTCGAGTGGAGGCCGGTCAGCGCAGACAACGGATTCCTCAGCCATTAGCACACAAAAGACCGTCACGCAACCCACTGAACCCCAGCCCACTAGCACTCAAAGTATTAGCACTCGAAGTACTAGCACTCAAAGGACTGGCACTCAAAGTACTAGTACGAATGCCTGCGTATGGCTTGTAAGTGGCAGCACTGGCAGCTTTCGTGCGCCAACAACAACGCTTGTCTCGGCTAGCGTCACTTGGTCGACAGGAGCGCTCATCGGGCCCCATCACAGCGACCTCCTATGCCGACATTGTGCCCTCTCTTGTCGATGTTTCATCCATCACTATCATCACCGCTACATCAAGTAGCTCATCAACTATGACAGTCGGGCCTTCAGGACTCTGTAAGTCTTCTTTCTGTGTATTTTCGTCCCACCTACACCCCACTAAGCCTTGCTGTCCCTCTAGTTTGGCACCTCCTTGGCTCTCAAACAGTGTCAATTGACTCTCCACCGAACCCTCCGTCAACCTTGTATCTCCACTTTCGGCTTCTTCTTTGGGGTACTCTCTTCGACCACCACTTCTCTATTGGACTCTCAAAGCACCGTGTCCTCTACCGGCGTTTTCACTGTATCTTCAGAGTCTACATCCTCGTCAGACTTTTCTTTCACAGCCACTTCCACCCTATCGCGTGAGGATATACCATCTCAAACGCTCTCTTTGGGGGCATCTGCGATCTCGACTGGGACAGACACTGTGCCAGTGTCTTCTCAAACGCTCTCTTTGGGGGAATCCGTACTCTCAACTGGGACAGATGGGCTCCCAGTGGGATCGAGTTTGACACAAACTGGTGGGAGCATGGTGTCATCTAACTCCCAGGCTCAATCATTTGGTCCAACTTCACAGCCAGAGTCAGCGGGCTCTTCTGTCCTTTCGTCAGACTCTTTGGGAACTTTAACAGCAACAACGTCAACTTTGAAAGGTAGGCAACCAACTATGACGACATCTTCAGAGGGTCAGGCATCGATAAGTCAATCTAGATCACCCTCAGGCTCGAGTATGCTCTGTGGGCTATCAGGTTCGCTGTCCGCAAGCTCCACCAGCTCCGTTACAAGCTTGCCATCAGGGACCGCCTCAATGGGAATATCCACAAGCGAAGCTTTAACTAGCGTTAACGCATATTCGGGAGTGCTTGGATATCAATCAACAGGTATAGGTACAGGGTCCTATTCAGGTCCCACATCATCCCGAACTACACTCTCCACGACGATGAGCAGTTTCATTGCTACCACTATGACCTCACCAGCAAGTCTCTCTACAGCTTCATCTTCGGCGGCCTTCGCAACATCGACAATCTTGACTTCTGGAACATTGACCATCACGTATGGACTTTCACCAACAACTACTGATCAATCAACAGACCCTACCCTTGGCCCAATCTTGGTCATAATGGCTGGTGTCCCACCAAGCCCCATGGCTTTGATGCACCCGGATCTAAGCCTGGGCCCATTGAGAGGTCCACCAAGTGGCCTTAGCTGTCCTCCCATCTTAGCTCCGATCTGCTCGCTCAAGGCCAATAATATTGATGGCACTCTTCCGCCTGACGATGCGATAGTGGCTACATCGGACACTGTAAGAGACCCAAATGATCCGAAGAACCACCCAACTCAGAACCCCTCAGAATCCCCAGATCAAAAACCCCAGCCATCTACAACTCAAAATCAAGAACCCAGCTCGAGTGTCTCCACAAGTAGCATGTCGAACTCAGCATCGACCCTGACCTCCAACAGCTTGTCTAGCCAGACTTCAAGTGAAATGACGAGTAGCATGTCCAGCAGCACTGTGAGTTCGAGCTCTAGCTCGGTTAGTAGTAGCTTAGCCATGGCTACGGAGACCACAGCTCGATACGTGATCGTCGGCAAGCCTGGGGCTGACGATACGGCTATCAACAACTATTTGCAAACAGTTTTAGATGCAGACCAATACAAGCATGTGCTCTACCAACTCGACGAAACAGGAAAAACAGGTTCTAAATGGTTTTTTGGGGACGAGCTCAGTGGCACCGATACCTTCTCATACGTGCACGGAATCAATCAATCGCAGGCTGATAGTATCCAGAAACTCTCCGGAGTAAATTACATCTTCCCAGACACGGTCGTGGAGGGCCTTTCTACCGATCGTCCTGGTTTCGATCCTAATGCTTCAATCGCTGCTTACACTGACCCGCCTGCAACAAATGACCCGCCTGCTGATAAACGTAGCGCTCCGTGGATGGGTACACCGCACTTGGTGAAACGGAATCCTCAAGTGGGGTATACTAGGCAAGTCAACGGCAGGGACGAGCTCAAATTACTGTCGAACTACTATACCGCCGACCAGCTCGAGGAACCAGAGTTTAACTGATGAAGACTATGTGTACGAGACACCAGCTGGTACAGGCACATGGGTGTACCTTGTCAGCGAATTCTATGACCAACATCCTGTATGTTTCACTCTCGATCTGACCTGTTTTGGAGTGAAATTCTCTTAGACTTGACACTTCTGACCGTTCTTAGGAGTACCTAGCCAGACTTACTGGCAGGCCGGTAACCCCTCCTGGCTTTCGAATGCCGACACGAACAAGTACTATCGCACGGAACTTGCGTCATCTCCAAGATAGCCGGTAGAGATTATGGCGTGGCTAAGCGGACTACTGTCATTCCTGTGGTCGGGTGGGGTGCTGGAAGGCACACTCGCTGGGGTGACGGCAGAATAGCAGAAGCTGTCCTGGAGCGCTGCCAGGCAAGACTGTCGTTATCATGCTACGACAAATCGAGAGCCGGTCGAGCGCTGGTGCAGAACGCCGCTATAGAGAGCACATAGAATCGATCTTTCAATTAGGCGCTTCGTTCGTAGTTGCCGCTGGGTACACCTTCGAAGGCCCTAGAAGACTGCCTGGAACCCTTGCTGGCCCCGACTTTCCCATCATTCGGACTGGAGGCATTGAGCATAATGGGACACTTGCTCCAAAGGAGTGGGATGCGGATGACCTCGCAATCGACAATATCAGACGTGCCTATCCAAATCGTAGATCAACGCAGGACGATGGTGGCTGCTACAGTAAGCCACATGCTACCATTTCCTGTTTACGTACAGCTAACGAGGGTCAGCTGCTCCGAAAATTGCTGGGATAATCGTATGCTATGCTTCACTACCGACGCCACCCTGGGCGATAGGAGCCACGGACAGAGACTGTTGAGAACATCAAAGAATTCATTACTCAGGGCGATAGCTCTTATTCCCGGTACCCGGGAGGCCTGCAGATTGTTAACAATGGTGCACCCGGTGACTACTTCTATGATAGTTGTAGTTGTATCAATGGCGCTGCCCGGAAACAAAAGCGTAATGGATCTAAGGCGGGCTGTGTTCGGTCTTCAACGGGGGCCACTGGTACAGCATCCGCTTGCCCAACCGCCACCGATACCGCTTCCATTGGAGATTCGTCTGTAACGCCATCGAACTCAGGGTCCTCCGTGACCGTGACTTCGAGCACATCCACTAGTGCGAATATTGCACCAACCGCAGACTCGGCTTCTAGCACGAGAAGTGTTTCTACCCGTGCACCCATTGCACCAACAGCAGGCTCCGCTTCCAGCACTGGAAGTGTTCCGGGCGTTGCATCAAGTCTTCAGCCTCTCCCAACTTCAGAGACAGTCCCAACTTCGGAAGCTCAACAACCTACAACAAGCCTAGTCAGTAGCACGCCCTCTTCGTCTATTCCCTCGACTGGCACCTGCAACTGCAACGAAAACGGCTGTACCTTGGATTCTCCGGCATGCTGTGCAAATGGTAGTTGCGGCTCCCCTCATTCCGTCACAGCCGCTCCGTCAACATACACATGCGTTTACATGTAAGCACTCCAATCCCCCCTAACTTGGAAAACCTCACACTAACAAAGTGCACACAGTACCTCAATCGGCCTCATCCCCAGCGGCGCCACCACAATCACGCAAACCACATCGTGTCCCTCTTCTACCTCAACCCTCGCGTGGTCATATCAATGCTCGCGATCGACCTACGAAAATTTCAAAGTATTCTACGCTGCTTGCACTTGCAGCTTTGTTAGTGACGCTAACAATGCGAATGGCAACAATGTCTTTTCGACTTTCTCTGTGCTGCTGGCTCGGGCGACTAATTGTCCGGTAACTCCTGCGACGACGACGACGACTTCGCTTACACTGAGGACAGCGAATGCGAGGAGGTTTGTTGAGGTGGAGGGGGGGATTTTGTCTCATCGGGTAATTGCAACGATGGCGCCCTCCACACCGGCACCACCGCAAAGTCCCCGGAAGTGCTTGCAAAGCAACTAAAGGCAGTCTCTGAAGCGAAAACCTTGGGCACTCTCTACGGTGCTCCAAGAGCGCTGGGCCACCGTTTCCCCCCGAAGCAGCCGAAGCAGCCGCAATCGCCCGCACGGCCTGTAACATTCCAAGATGTGACCATACATCACATCAGTCTCCAGGCCAATTGTCAGCGCTAGCTTGGCCCACGAAAACATACTTCTAGAATACTGAGCGATTATACTCCGTAGAATGTCGGCTAGGCGCTATTGAAGGGGCTGGTTCGGCGGTCTGGGGGGCTTGGGGGGACATATCCGTGATTGGAAGGGGTAGAAATGCAATATTCCGCCAGATCATTCTTGCAATTACCCGTTGTCTCATTCACGCAAGGCTGTAGGACCCAGATCCTCATTCTTCTCGCCCTGCAGCACTGACACCAAAATTCGCTTAAGAATATCCATCTCAGCCGCAATATACGCGAAAAGACGCCACAGCCAGCAATGCGACATTACAATGTCGAGTCGCTCAAATGTCGATTGCAAAGCCTGGAAGCAAAAAAGCTACGGACAACCAACAGCATACCTGGTACCCTCAACGCAGGCAACAGTTTACAAGTGGCATCCGAGATTCCCAAATCTGGTAAGCCGCACACAGATCACCTATACTTGACAGAAAGTGGCCAGAATTCTGCGCCAATGCGGCACAGCCAAGAGGAAACAAACGCGTCTGGGGAAAACATTGTTTCAGTTCCAATGATAATGGAGTCGCGTTTATGAGAAACTGTACTTAGGTCTGACACCCAGTGGATACAAAGGGATCTATGTCCAACGCTTTGATTGAACGAATTGGACAGGTTTGGCGAGAGAGGGTTTGAAGTTTGTCAAATCTGGATTTAGTTCTCTTTTCTTCTTGCGACTTCTTATCAATTCCATTCCCATCCTGCAGGGTGCGGATATATCACGGTTCTGTAAGTCTCGCCCAGGCAGAATCACTCCACGACATCTCAGTTCAAGAATGAAAGGCAGTTTTACCACGCTATTGTTGCCGTCGATCAAAAGTTCTTTTCACTAGCAAACAAGGCGTTGCAACGGACCTAACCACAAAGTAGCTTCGAGCCCGCCGAAATTTAGTTGCTCTCCATGTGCTTCTTACGGATAGCGGAAGATTTAAAACAACGTGGCAAGTCTTGGCTATTCTACGGAGCTAGTCTTGCCACCTTGGTCAATTTCGCTGGTCACTGCCCATAATGTCATGTTGTGATGTCTCTTCGTCGACAGCTACGATTTTAGGGAAGACGTAAATTGATGACGATGAGAGGTCCAGGAGGTCGGGCCCCTCCTTCCCAGTTGTGGGTCTATGAGCTTGCTGTCAATATTTACGCATCATCATTCATGCTTAAGCTAGTTCAGTGTGGTTTCAATACGGCAGTCCTTCGACGAGACTGGGGCAGACGTTATCTTTATCACGAGGAGGCACTCTACTCGAGGACTAATTATGACTGATTTCCGAACATTTATCATTAAGCCCGGTACCAGAGCCTTACCATTGTGTAACCTTCAACGCGAATATGTAGAAGGTATGTACCGCCAGGTGTGTTATGCATCATCAGCGTCATACCCTTAGGGCCAGGAATGCGGCAGAGGAACCCCCGGAGTTCCTAAGAGAATTGAGTAAGGAACATGTTTTGCAGACAGTCTTGTTCATGTTCAGCTGTAGAAGTAAAGGCTCCATTGCTAGCTTAAGACCGTCATCCACAAACCTGTGCGTTGTCGATATCGGCTTTGAACTGTTTGACTCCCGTATGTAGCCATGTGTCCACCTCTTTCAGTACCTCCTTAACTTCATCATTTATTTCTTCCTCTTGAAGATGGGGTTCAAACCTTGTAGTTGTAGACATGTTGGAAGAAAAAGTCTTTGGCAACCTCAAAAGACGTTATGTTGCCTCGCTCCGACTTGCCTTTCCCATTTCTAAAACCTCGGCTCTCCACATCCCCGCGTCCTCTACATAACCACCTCAATGCAACTCCAAGCTCAATTCCTCAACCCGAAACCCCATCATGTCATCTGCCCCAAAAAGAAGGCTTGAAGCTCTCAGCGAGCAGCTCGTCACCAAACCTGCCGACCCAGGCACCTTCGAAAATATCCCCAAAATCCGGCGCATAGCCCCAGACTCTGCTGGTCCGTGAGTACTTCTCCCCTCACCAACCCCCCCAACTTCATACAAGTTGACGAGTCTGACATTTGTGCACAGGAGAGTAAAAGACAAAGTAATAATAATAACAGGCACCAATTCGCCACTGGGCATCGGCCGAGCCTCCGCCCATCAATTCGCACATAACGGTGCGCGGGCAATCTACATCTGCGATTTCAGCGATAAATACCTCTCCGTACACCAGCGCGAGCTGAAAGAATTATACCCGAACGTGGACGTCCACGCAAGATGTTTCGATGCTGGGGACGAAGAAGCCGTAAAAGCGGTAGTCGACGAAGCAATTGAGAAATATGGACATCTGGATATAATGTTCGCCAATGCCGGCATCGTCGGCACCAACAAGCTTTTTACAGAAATAGAAGGGGACCAATTTATGAAGACCCTAAAGACCAACGTACTCTCCGTGTTCGTGGCTATAAAACATGCCGCGAAAGCTATGATGAAGACCTCTGAAGAGAAGAAATACCCATGCGGCAGCATCATTGCTACGAGCTCGGTAGCGGGCTTAAGATCGAATGCTGGATCTACAGATTATTCAGCTAGTAAGGCAGCGGTACGGAGTCTAGTACAAACAACGGCATACCAGCTCTCAGGCACAGGAATAAGAGTTAATGCAATTATGCCCGGACTAATAGAAACAGGCATGACAGCTCCGTTGTTTTCAATGGCAAGAGCAAGGGGGACAGAGGGGAAGGTCGGCCAATTGAATCCCACGAGAAGAGGCGCGGTAGCAGATGAGGTAGCGAGAGTGGCGCTCTTTCTGGGGAGCGACGAGGCTAGTTATGTCAATGGGCAGGGGTGGGCCGTCGACGGAGGTCTGTCGGCTGGACACCCTGTTGTACCAGGGAAACTGGCATGAGGAAGAGCTAGCCGTCTTGGTGATAAAAGGACAGAGAGATGGAGAAGCAGAGAAACGCGTTGACAATACAAAACAACGACGAGCGTGGATTGCATGAAGAACATTGAGGAAATAAATACGTCCATGAGAAGAGCCTGGTTGAGAGCTTTGCAGAGCTAGAACCCGGAAAATTTGGAAGAAACTTGATCCATCAAGCCAAAAGCTACTTCAGTTTGTCTGCCACCTCTGTCTTACATACACAGCCGGTTTCCAGTCCTTTTCATCACTTTACCATATACAACATTTTCATTTTCAGAAAAATGGATTGCTGCGCCGCCTAACTCATCACACAACCCCATTGGCGGCTCATTCGCATACGGCATTAAATCAACGGTGCGGATATCAAGTTTGATTCATGTTAAATCTCATGCGCAAAATGCTTACTACCTCAAGTGTTGAAGGCATCAATCACCCCCACAACCCCCCAAAAAAAACCAGGAACCCATTCTTTCTCCACCTTTCTACCATCTCAAATCTTTCGCTTACAAGCAAAACCACCAACACCATGACTATCTTCCTTCGTCTCTCCCTCCTCCTAAAATCTCTCCTCTACGCCTCCACCTCCACCACTACCGCCGTCACCCTCACTACCCCGCACCCCTCAAACTCAACATCCCCACCACCATCCCGCCTCACCACTCCCTACCGCTGCTTCCCCATCTCCCGCCACTTCACGACCCCGCGCCCCCTCTTCCCCGACTGCATCGCCGCGATCCTCCTCCTCCCCAACAGCGATGCACTCGGCACTTTCCATACTTCGGGGCCCATAGACGACTATAGTCTCCCCGTCCAAAAAACGAGCGGGACGTGCAGAGTCATAATTGATCTAGTAAGCGTGGTAGCTGAGGAGAAGGACTCGTGGGCGGGCTTAATTGTGGTGGCTGGGAAATTGAATGTGCAATGTGTACTTATTCCTAGTACTGGGAGGAGGTTTGCTGGGGGTATTAGTTATGCGGGGGTTGAGCAAAGGGTAAGTGTTAGGTTGGATTGTAACCCGCTTGGGGATAGTGGCGGCGGAGATGGGAATGAGGCGGTGGTGGGAGTGGGTGATAGTGGGTGATCTTGTGTCATCTTTTTAAACGTATTTCCAAAGCGACGGGCTGCGGCGTCGAAAACATTTGGACGATTATAGCGAGGTTGAGAGTGGTGCTTCGTGTGGCGGCGTGGCCGTAAGCAAAGTATCTCAGAAACTTCAAACATCAATTCTCGCCTGTTTCTTCAGTCTTCGTTGCGTCCACGTCTCTCGTTCTTTGTTGCATTGACCCTTTGGTCTCGGTTCAAGGATGTCCGCCGCACAGCCAAAAGCCCTTGTTGGCGGGTCGTTCGCATGTAGAGGCTATGCGCACAAGTCTCATGCGCAAACTGATATGCACTTCCGAAAAGACCCTCAAAGTGTCAATTGTGTCGTCCACAATCCCGACCCAACGTTCTCCTTATTCGTCGACAGCAAGCAGACAAACCATGAATTTCTTCACTCAATTTTCCCTCCTGCTCCTCCTCTTGGCCCCTGCTATCGCCCTCACTCTCTCTGCACCCTCCTACGCGACCATTCCAGCAAACAGCAACTACCAATGCTCCACCTCCCCCCAAGGTTACGAACCTAGAGCCTCCCGTCCTACCTTCCCGGACTGCGAAGCAACAATCCAACTCCTCCCGAATAAGGGCGCCGAGATCGGGCGTTTCCACACTGGCGGCGCTACCGACGTTTACAAATTGCCCTTCGATACGGCGATGGGAACTTGTAAGGTTGGCGTTGACCTGGTTAGTGCGGCGGGTGAGGAGGAGAGCATGTGGGGTGAGATTCGACGACGGGCGGGCTGGTTGAATGTTGCGTGTGTTGATACGGGGTTTTATGGGGGGTATACGTACGCCTTTTGATTTGGACTTGCGCTCAATTATGAAGCGATTATTTGAGTCGTATTGAAGAAGAGCTGACTTGGGAATCGCATAGGTACGTTGGGGTGAATGGTAGGATTAGGATCACGATCACGTATAATGCGGCGGAAGAGAGCGGTGGGAGCAATGAAACGGTTGCTGAGGCGGTGGAGGCGAGGTAGCGCTGGGAGGTCTTGTTTGAGTGAGGCGATAGGAGCCAGCAAGACGTGTCGTGCTGTTGCCAAAGCTCTGAATTGAGGTCTCCCGAGTCATGGCTCGGCGTGCTCGAACAAGGCGTATCGAGACTTCAGTTTTCAATTCTCATTTGATGGGAAAAGGGACCTCGCCTGACAAAAAGCAAACGTTCAGGCTGAAGTGCGTCGGAAAGTCTGAGAAGAATTCCATGATTGGGCGCAGAAATAGGGATCTGCCAGCTTGGCGGGCATTGCAAAATGCATAGATCGAAACTTTCTATCTCATAAATGTCCGATAAAGTCACAACAACCCAGTAAGGTCCTTGAGATCCTTGCCCAATACCTCAAGCAAGCGACCCTCGTCGACTTCGCCCTCCTCGAGGGGCTCTCTTGTTCTAGCTTCTGCCTCCTTGTATCCTTCGATTAGCCCATCTCCAAGTCCAACCTCTGCATTCATTTCCTTCTTGGCTGTGGCAAAAAAGTCCTCTTCACCAATAAATCCATCGGGCAGTCTGTCCTCTGGCTGGCGATGCAGTACGTAGATTGTAGGAAATTCGAGGACAAGCCTGTTCGTAAGTGACGTTGCTAGATTTGAATCGGGTGAGAGGGATATGAGGACGGGTTGCTTTGAAGGTAGGGATGGATGATGTAGGTGGAACGTAAGGCTTATTTTTGATGCTGGCTGAGTGGTTTCGGAAGTGGTTGTAGGTAATCCAGATCTTGCTAGTGGTTCTGATTGCGAGTCGTTGGCATGGTCCGTAGGAGCGACACTTGGATCGATTTCTTCATGAATTCTTTCGTTGTCCGGTCCTTCCTTCTCGGGATGACGCTGCTCCTGCCTACGTTGCGGAGGTATCTCCAGAGCTTCATTTTCGTCCTGGCAAGTACCAACTTCGTTTTCTTCCTTCTCTCGGCTGCATTTAGTGGTTCCGTTGACTGCCAGTTCCTGCCCAAGCGGATTGTCCCGCTCATGTGTAATATCGTCGCCATTGGATAAAACTCGCTCTTGGATAGGTTTATTGGTTATTGCCGTGTTTATTGGAGCATTCTCGAGTCCCTCATGGTTCTTCTTCCGTTTCTTCATGGGTCTATAGGGATCCAATGTGCCAATATGCGCAGTGTATGCCTTAGCTATTGATTGGTCTTCAGGACATCTGCCCAGCGCCTTACTTCCATCTGGATGCACCCACTCCACAGTCCAGACCAGATTTTTTCTAACCGCAAGTCATCAGTATGAGAGCCTCCGCTACATATTCCGCGGAGGTGTCTGACGTACCTTTTAGTAACCAGAGTCTCATTCTGCTTGCTCCTTGTCATGCCTTTAGGCGCCTTTGCAACAACAACACCACATCTTTCGAGAGCAGCCTCCAATTTTGTCTCCCCTTTCTTCACGTTATTCTTCCTAGTGCTCGGTTCCTGCAGAACGACTCCTCTAGATGTAGCATCTTTCTCTGCATTGTCGAGTTCTCGCTCAATGCTTGTGAGATAATTGTAGTCATGATCGATTCCTTTTGGGGTCGCAAGATCTTTCTGCTTGATGTAGACTGTGGGATCGCGGAGGCCATTGCATTGTGCCCATTGCTTATGGCGCTTTATGCAGGGAAGAGAGCATGTGAGGGCAGAGCAGCGAGGACAGCGGTATTTGTGGGGCCTGACATGGCTTGAATTAACAAACAGTCAGCGAACGAAGCTGGTGAAAGTCTGGAACTCGATGCTTACCAGATTGTGCAGAGAGAACTAAGGAGTGGATCCGACATGGCTCGCATGGCAATGCTGAGATGGGAGGACCTCAAAGATTTAGCTTACTCGGCTTACTTTCTTCAGATTATTTCTATCTGCGGGTACATATCGATAAGGATATATCTTGGCGCCAAGATATCGGGCAATTGTGGTGCAAGAGGAGCAGAACGCAAGCCAGTTGTTGCTCGAGGAGAGCAGGTACAAAGATGGTCCGAGCTCAAGAGGAGTGTTTCTAGTCGAAAGTGAAGGAGATTTTAACTTCCCACCTCCGATTGCAAAGGGAGAAAAATCTCAAAACTCGATCTTTATTTTTTATACTACAACATTTGTTCTCATTAAGTTAATAATATTCAGCACACTTTTTGGAGTATTTTCGTGTGCGTCACACTTTTTACAAGACGCCCAAAGTTGGAAATTTTTCGGATCACCTTTGTTTACTTGGGCTCCAGGTGTTTATATCTTTAAGATGATAATATCCTTACAGATATACTTAGTCGTTAAGGTCGAGAGGTAACGATAAAATTTTACATCAGATGATCAGAGGTTAAATCATTTATTAGAGTAATTAGAGTAGAGACAAAGGTTTTAGCAGATAAATGATTTCCGACGATAATATTGATCGAGACTTTATAGAGCATCCTATATACTAGATATAGCATAGAGGTTATAAAGCTTTAAAAGTAAAGTTGTCGGAGCTAAAAGAAAAGAGTAGGGTGGGAGGGAATAAGGGGCAGAGATCGAGGTAGAGACCAGAGGTGAAGCGGTGACGAATTGATCGCTAGAGAGCGCGGCGGGTGATGTTGGGTCCTTGGCTATTGAGTCACAGCTGATTCCGTTACAAATACGGGCTCTTAGGATATACTACCCGTAGGCATTCCGAGGGTCAGGCCATCGCTAAAGCCATTATCTAGCTATAGCCTTTGGCCATACACAACGAGAGCAATTGCTAGAGGTTGAAGTGAACGCAATCAATCCTCGAGATTATCGATTTCCAACGCCTGGAGCCACTCGATAGCAAGGAATAGATGGACGCAGGAGTCTACCTGAGGTTCGAGCTCAGTAATTGATGTCATTGAATACACTTGTCCAGTAACTCTTCTAATACGACCATGAAACTGACCACCTGAAGTTGAAAACATGTTGGAGAGAGTGTCCCCGTGCTTGTGCCGTCCGATAAAATGCGGTCTATTGATTATTGTCAACTAATACTTGCGCTTTTGAAAGGGTTACCCTACCTCTTGGTATCTACCGTCGGCTCCGTATATGACTTTGAGAGCCTCAGGATCTGCTACTGAGACGTGATATGGCCCAATCCTTACTAATGGCCCGTACTTTTCATAGAGCCGGATGCTCGTCGCCGGCATGTCTTGCCTCCAAACAATGGCGAACCGCCAGATGCTGCTAAAACTGGCCAACCAGGGTCTAGGGATACGGCGGAGCCTACTGCGATATCTAATGAAGAGGATGTAGAGACCGAGTAATCTAAGCAGAGTAAGCAACGCTCTTGAAGGCTACCTAATTAATAACTTCTTAGCGGTTTAGGCGGTTAGTTTGCCTTTTTGACCCTCATAGTTGGACCGGTTTGCGTCCAAAACCAGCTCATTCAAACTATCAAGAGCGTTGAGAGTAAGACATTGGTGGTCGTGCATGTGTTCGGTAAAGAGATGTGGTTGACAGACAAGACTTGTGCTTGGGCTAATTCAGGTTGGAACATTACTTCAATCTATGAATCGCCATGTATGATACAGAGACCTTAGATGTTTCTTTCGAGGGTTTTTTCCTTTGCTGATATTTGATTGGCGCACGTAAAACATATTTATCATAAAATCAAACAGGCCACGGATTCTGCGTCAAGCTATTATAGGACAATGGCACTGGTGGTATAACCAGAAGTGGGGGACGTCCTGCTATATAGGAGTCCACGACCATCGGAAACAGCAGTCTCAGTCATACCAGAGAGTCGGCCAACCGAGGTAGAAGAATCTGAGCTGAAAGGGTGCGAGGCTTCTTTTGAAATGCAGGGTATGGCCGATCAGATGGGTTGAGATCGGTACTATCAAGAGCAAAACTTGTTGTTGGACCTCTGAGACTCAGTCACAAATCCATGGCCTCCTCTTCTGCTGTCCATGCGGTCGAGAATGACGAGCAAGATCCAACCGATTCCAGCTCGGCAGGGGACAAGGGGCCGCCCTGTGTCCCCGGGCTTGACATTTCCAAGCCGGAAACGAAAGCCGTGGGCACCCTCTCTGGAATACCTGACGGTGGATTCGTTGTATGGTTACAATACGCGGGCTCCTTCTTCCTTTTTTTCAACGGCTTTGGCATGGTGAACTCCTTCGGTATATCTCCAGAAGTCCTCGTCTCGTTCCTCAGCGCTAAATCTAGCAAAGGCGTTTTCCAAAGCTACTACGAGCAAAATGGCCTCCGCGCAGAACCCGTATCCAATATTGCGTGGATCGGATCTCTCCAAGCATGTCTGCTAATAGGTGTAAGCATTTTCCCAGGTCCGCTGTTCAACCGGGGTTACTTGCGCTGTTTCATATTCAGTGGGGCTTTTGCCCTAGTCTTTGGCATGATGATGACAAGTCTGTATTCTCAGTACTGGCAATTCATCCTCGCTCAGGGACTGGTGGTCGGAATTGGTTGTGGGTTGCACTTTGTGCCCGGTATTGCTCTACTTCCGATGTATTTCTCGAGAAAGAAGGCTCTCGCGCAGGGAATTGGGGCCAGTGGGAGTAGTTTGGGTGAGTGCACGACACCAACTCTTTGACACGAGTGACTGACAGCCATTACAGGTGGGATCATCTACCCGATTATTTTTCATGAGCTGCAGCCACGCATTGGTTTTGGATGGACTGTACGTCTCATGGCATTCATTATGCTGGTAACTCTCAGTATCCCCATGCTAGGCATGAGGATGCGGGTTAAGCCCTCTACAACGAAGTTGGTTGATCTAGTCGCTTGGAAAGAAGTACCGTATACAACGGTTGGGGTTGCGGAATTCTTCGGTTATATGGGTGTCTATATACCCTTTTTCTACGTTCAGCTTTTTGCTAGCGAGAGGACTGATGGAAATGAATCCTTTGCGGTGTACCTGCTCGTCTTACTCAACGTGGGATCTTTCTTCGGTAGGATTGTAAGTGCTGATAATAGTCGCCATGCTTGTTCGCTAATCTCCTGTAGATCCCGAACTACATCGCTGACATAGTTGGACCTATGAATGTGCTTGCCCCCTGCTGCTTGGTTACGGCTTTGCTGGCTTTTGTTTGGATCGATATCAAGAATCAAGCAGGTATGATCGTGTTCTGCATCTTCTACGGGTAGGGATCGGATTTTTAAAGCTTCAGCAGGTCTGCCAAATAGCTGACCATGTCGCACAGGTTCTTTTCTGGAACTCTTGTCTCGATTCCGCCGACTGTCGCAGTCACTTTGTCCCCTCATTGACTGTAATTGGGGTTCGCATGGGTATGCTATTTGTACCAGTCGCAGCTGGTCTCCTTGTTGGTAACCCGATCGCTGGTGCCCTATTACGCAATGGTTGGATCGACTTGCAAGTGTTCTGTGGAGCGGTGGTAGCCTTCTCAGGTATCTGTGTTGCGGCTGCTAGGTGTGCAAAGGTTGGGCTGGGTCTCAATTTGAAAGCATAGATCACTGAATGGCACGTCTAATTCTCAGCCGGAGTTGGTTTGAGTTCGTATAGATAAATCTACTCTCTCCCGGAGTCCCGATACAAGCCGCTCACCTCGTCCTGATATAATTCAATTGTTACTCTCCTCATCACCGTGCCCTTTGCAGTCCATACGAAAGGGTTTGCAGGTGTTGCCAGTATTGTTGATTCCTTCGTGAGGCGCACGATATCTATGCAACCTTCGTTGGCCTTATTCACCACTGGCCAGACTTCATCAATGACGTCTTTGTCTTGCTGCGGAATGTTCGCTGGTAATCTGTCTCTCACAAGGTCCAAAATCAAGAAAGGTCTCTCTCTTCCGTGGCCTCCAATGATCGCAGCTCGCACATCAGAGTGATTGCATATGGTACCTTCCATGTGTGATGCGGGAAGGCTATTGCCATGAGATAAAGTGACAAGATCGTCGCTACGGCCAGCAAAAGCCCACAGGTCTGATTTCGTTGGATATCTAACCATCAAATCATTTGTTGGGAATCGATCCAAGTGCGGGTACACCATGAAAACCTGCTGCCAGCGCTCTAGACCTCCCTTTCGACGAAAAACGGCCTCGTACAATTCTTTGGTCCTGTGTTCAAAGTCGAGACCGATAGAAGGGCAGAATCTGTGGTAGTTCCACTCAGGCTCATCGTGGATTCTAACATAGTAAGGTCCCGCCTCTGTGCTACCGAGAGCTGACACAAGTTTGACGTGCTGCGAAATTGCATCTCCAGTGGCCTTGTTGAGATCAGCTCCGGCGTAGTGCACGTATTTGATTTTTCGTAGGTGCTCAAGCATACTGGGCTCCCGGCAGAGATTCTCGAGAAGAGAGGGCGGGAGGATTACCCCTGTCACACTGCCCAGGGTCAATACCTGGTCAACAACGGCAGCAGTCGCTGGTCTGTGGGCAGGTCCCATCACAACGACCATGTCGAGTAGCACTGTCATTTGGAGTACAGTAGTCATGCCAACAAACTACGCGAATGCTGCGATCAGTCACCGAAGCATGCTAATGACTCTCAAGATCACTCACATGAAGAGAGGGTAGCGGGGAATACCAGCGCTCATTCATATAGTGATGGCTCTGTAGCTGCTGAGTTGCCTCTGGCATAGTCAACGTGGCATCAAGCGAAGTCATCATAAGATTGCTGTAGACGATAGGTTTTGGAAGTCCTGAAAACCATTAGAGGACATAATACTTCAGGTCATGAAACACATGGTAGACTCATGACTTGCCCGTTGTTCCAGAGGTATGGAATATAATCCACGGATCGTTTTTTGCTTCTTCCCATGTTTTCGTGTAAGGATAATGCTTTGCATCCTGTGCAATGAGCCAACCACAATCATCTGGAGTGTCTATGACTCGCATGCTCGAGCGGCCCTTGACGAGGAGTTCGACATCTGCTCTGTTGGATGCAGCGCATAGATAAGCTTGGCTCCCTGTTGCTTCAAGTAGATGGATCTGTGCCGCCGCAGTAACGAAGGATGACGGAAGTAGTATCTACACCTTGATAGTGAGTAAGCGCAGAATGGATAGTCACCTTTTCAAATGAATATGACTGACCTTTCGTCCGACTTTTGTTGCTGCGACAGCCAGGACAGGATATCGCAGATCTTTGGGACCGGCATAGGCGAAGGTATCAAAGGAGCCATTGCACTTGCCGAGCATGGAGTCTAGCCACCAGGAAGCATGATTGATGGCATCTGCGAATTGTTTGTAGCTTACATCGAAGAACCCATCGGAGAGGTCTTCACTTCTGGGAACAGAGGCATAGATTTTATCTGGGGCTTCTGCGGCATAATAGTCGATTGTTGAGGTTATGAGTCTCGCACCATGAGTGTCGTGCGAGGACATTCTAGCGTTCAAATAGGACAGGGTGTTATAGAGTCGACGAACACTTAGTGAAGTCTGAATGCTTTAGACGCATTTTTGGCTGAGCATCTGCTCTGTACTCAATGACAATTCCCAAAAGGATATAATGACCCTCAGTACATGACTCAGGCTGCGAATCACCGATCTCTGCAGCCACGAGCCTTTGACGCATCCCTCGGATATGGGACTAAAGGCGGATGATAACATACGGTCCGGCGAACATAGCTCCATCTCACCGCTGTCTCAACACAACATGACATTACGTTTTTCGAACCTTACAACCCTGAGAGGTTTCTTGATGTAGGTGATTGGCGCGGAAATTACGCATCCTCTCTCGGTGCTCTGACCATTTTGGGACGCCACTTGTAACCCCTGCATTACGGTCGAATTCCAAAGTCCCGACCCTAGACTTTATTAGGGGCGACCTACAGCCTTGCCGTATGGTACCCTGACCACCCTTATACCCGCCCATCCAAACAGTGAGCCATGACGCAGTCGTCCCTGTCACAAATAACGATCCTCTCTGCGGTGTTAATCTTGCCAGAATCGCTTTGGGATGCGTCCTATCATTGTCGTTCTGGTCTAGAAGCCCGGATCTCCAATCGTGGTCGATTCATTATTATGTTGCTTCGGTATTGAAGGTATTAATCTTACACTGTATATGAATCCCCCTCTGCCTTACCTACTTTTGCTGTTTGAGCAAACATAATACGAAACGCCCAGATGACTCTTCTACCGGTCGACCTAGATGGCAAAGGACTCACTGATGTGGTGGTCGGAGGATGCTCTGCCTTTCTCGCTACTATAGCGGTAGCTTTACGAATCGTATCTCGGAGAATGGCAAGAATTCCTTTGGGAGCCGACGACTACATGATCATGGTGGCCTTGGTGGGAGCTTTTTGCCCTTTGGAGAGAGGATGCCACTGACCACATCAACGATCAGATCTTCTGCTATGGATGTGTTGTGTTTAACGTAATAGGTGAGTCAATAATGACGTTTCTTAGCCCCGTAATTGCTGATTTCTGCGCAGGAGTAGTCTATGGAGCCATTGGTCCCCACGTCGAGCACCTCCAGGAGTCTCAGATCGTGGTAATTTTACAAGGCTAGTCTTGAATGCAGACTACTTGAAGAGCCGTACTGACTGATATACCAGAACCTCATACCTACCATAATCATATGGGCCAGTGCATGCACTTCAGTCAAGGTGTCCCTTCTCCTCCTATACATTCACATCTTCGCAGTAAAACCACTTCGAAGGCTTGCCTACATAATAATGGCTGTTGTGGTGGGGTAGTGGCTGTCCGTATTTCTAGAAGAGTTCCTTCTCTGCAGACCTTTTGCACTCAATTGGAATCGAGAGATCAAGGGTAGCATTTGAAGCAATGAATTAGCGGCCTACATCGCAGCTGGCGTCATGAATCTTTGCACCGATCTTCTGGTGTTATGTCTCTCAGTCCCTATGGTTTTGAGATTACATCTTCCTCTTCGGAACAGGATCGTTCTCTTGGGGGTCTTTGGAGTTGGCTTCTGGTGAGCTCGACCTTCCACAAATCAGTTTTGTCTACGGTGTTGACCATGGATTCAGTGTCTGCATCATCTCATGTCTGAGAATTATTGCAGTCGTATCTTGGCGTGTCACTGATCCGACCTATACCATGTGGCCTATAGTTGTCTGGAGCCAGTTGGAGTACTCGCTGGGGATCATTTGTGCCTGTGTGCCCCTAATGCGGCTAATTTTCCGCAAGTTCTTTGTTAGTAGCTCGTACCACAAGATACACGACAACGAACACGCTCAACGAGGCACCAAAACTTCCGATGACCATAGGATTCCACTAGGGTCAGTAGGAACTAGCACTTTTGTGAACACTGCGATGGACGATCACTATCAGCATGATTTGGAGGGTGGACAGGATGCAGCAATTCAGGTCAAGGAGCTGGGATGTACAGTACATCCCTAATGGTATTCCGGTCAACAGGTGAAGGCACCAGAGGCTTTTAGCAGGAGCCGTTTGTTTGGACATTGAGGAAGATACAGGTATTGCACACTTTTGTGCCACTATATTGGAAGAGCATAGAATTCTATAATCTCGGTCTAAGATAAGATGTTATCCTCAAATTACCGTCGACGATTGTGCACCCTATATACGTTTGCGCACCACGGTCCTTTTTCAACGAGTCTTTCGGGCTATCTGGTAGTCAGAAGCTTGTTCTTCCTTTGATTGGCAAACTTACTAAGCTTTCTGCAATGCTTTTATGTACTGGCCTGCCATCAAATCCTGCCCTCGGCTCTTGAGATAGCTTCCAAGGCCTTCGGCTATTGCCATATCGTTTTGCCCATAATGTCGAACAGGAATATAGACCCGTGGTGTTGGAAGCAACTGTCCAGGCCTGAAGTCATAGTAATAAAGGATGCCCGCAGTACGATAGGCGTTGTGAAGTAGCTCCTAGTCTTAGCTTGAGTGCTGTGCTGGAAGTAGCACGAGTCGCCAGAGCTTTTCAAGTTCCCGAACACCTTTGTCCATATCCCGCTGTTTGAGCTTTCCATTAAGTGTCATGTTGGCTCGAACGGAATCGAACGATGTGGATCGGCTTCGCATATACACTTATATGCGTGAAGACGCCGGCCATTGACAATCGATGGATAAATACGTTCGAAGATTACTGAGTAGGAAGTCAAACGCCGGGAACTGTAATCTTTCGAGCTTTGTGAGTTCCGCGATTGCTTCAGAAATCAGGGCTAAAGTCGACTGTCCATGCTCTCTAGTTTTGAAAGTCGGAATGAAGTAGGCTTTGAGCATTGGTCGTGTGTCACCAAAGGCGAAAGCAACAAAAGACCGCGATTGGTAAGATGCCGTGGCCGAAGTTGCGTCATCAGCTTCATGTCCGCGGTTGTAAGTCAGAAGTTCTGCGGTAAAGTGACGGAACCAGCGGAGATCGGTGTTGGGGGGCATATGCTGATCATTCGCAACTAGGTGATTGGTAGCAAATTCATTCAGAGGGTCTTGCGAAGTCCCAGCTCTGAGCCCGATAGGTTCTACAGAAAGCCTCACTGTTGGTGGTTTGTGTCCAAGACCCCATTCCCAGCTCATCTCGACAGGAGTACCATTGTCAGTCATGAAGCTTTTCCACGGAGAGACTCTGCGCAAGGAATCTGGCCTGGGCCCAAGTCTAGGAGCAAGGAAGAAGAAATAAAAATGGAGAATGTCGTATTGAGCCGCAAGCTTATAAGTTTCCTGGAGAAGAATAGCAAGCAGTGGGCCGGTTCTGCTCCACCAGCTCTGAGCATTGACCTCCTCATGCACCAAGTATTTCTTCAGCGCCTGCCATAAGTTGATCTTCCGTTGTTCCTTGGCTATCACCTTCATCCAACTTGGAAACTGAGAGTATCTTGTCACGCACTTCGGCTGGGTGCATGGACTTGGCATTATATTCTCTTATCTCCAAGTCATCTTCCTCGATCTCCGATGTCCTTTCAGATACAATAAGACAGGAGGCATGCAATGATTGGGATTGCATCGAGCTCAAAGACATGGTTGAAAAGACCACGTAGGAGGAAATAGAGTGGAGTCATATGCGCATGAAGACAACTAAATTGATCAAGAAGGCTTCTGTGGCATTGATATCACCCAGCGGAGTCATTAGGATACATTAGAATGTACTAGTCTCCTCCTAGTTCATGGGTGAGGGTGTTCAATGGTGTGGATACTCCCAGGAGGGATAAGAAAATTAGGCACGGTAGGAAGACGTTAAGATGCGCATGCAAGACGGGCCATCTACATATCCCCAAACGTCTATGTAAAGTACGAATTCTGGTAGGAAAACGAGCATCCGCGAGAACTTTTGACCTAGTATACAGAATGCATCCGTCGCCACGTTCTACGCTCGCCGCACCATATTTCAACCTCTGAGGATTGCTACTCAGTACGTCTTACTCCTTTGACTTCATTGTCTCCCTGTTCTCCTTTGCCAACTCCTCCAGACACTCCATAGCCTCTTCCTCTCTCCCCACGGGCACAAAAAGATGATCGTGGAAGAATCCACTAACAGGATTGACACCCATGCCCTTCTCCGCCAGTCTCGTAGCAATGACTGCCATGAACCCCACTGCTTCGAGAGATGAATGTACCTCGCATGTGATCATTCTGCAAGGGAACGCATAATTCACAATGTTGTGTTCTTTAGCAGAGTCCAAGGTAGAAACGATAGTAATTCCTTCCGCCTCACGGAAAAGGAGTTGCTTGTAAAGCGTCTCGGGCAGCGGAGCGGACAGTAGAAAGGTAATGAATACATAGGTAGAGGGGTGCAGCGTAGCTTTCAGGGTAGCGAGGAGGGTGGAGAGCGAGGTCTCTCCCTGAGCAGCAGCCATCGGCGTTGTCCTGAAGGGAAAATATAAGACTCTTGGCCTTGAAAATCCTTCAGCCGGATGGGCTTGCCAGACTTCGGAATGGCCACCAGAAGAGCGGCTTCAGGTCTATGATGGCATGATTGCGGATCGACTCATGCCAGACGCTGCCCGTTTCCGTCAGGGTTTGACCTTGTAGGAACATCTCAGACGTTGGGTTTCACGTTGGAAATTGAAGTTGGTAAACGGTCAAAAGCCTCCCGCGACCGCGGTTTCAGTTGCCCTGTCCAAACAAACAACGTTGATTGGTGTACCTTTCGAAATTGTTGACCCTCCAACAATCTAGATGCTTGTAACCAGGATTTGAGTATGCCTTCAGGATCTTGAGTTCACAACACACGGCAATTGTACCAGCGATCCACGCTGCTAGGCTTTGTAAATGCCCACGATAAACTTCCGACTCCCACGCGAGCGACGGGCCCATAGCTAGCTGTGGCTTCGAATCCTTGCAAGTGCAGCATCACACCCTTTAATTCAGCCTCAAAGGGTTAAGCGTCAGAGGGGAACCTGCATCCCCGTGATATGGCCTGCAGACTAGCCTCTAATTGGAGCTTCCCCAAATTTGAGCTTCATGGCGGCCCTGACTACCTTGACAGGCCGGCCTTCTGGACTTTTCCAGTGCCGCAGGGGAAGGAAGCGAATCCTCCCTGAGAAATCCCCCTTCTTCGACTTGCGATATGCTATCAGATCCTTCCCTCACAGACTTCTGGTCATCTCTCTCCCCATAGACTGGAATTTCCGCGTTAATCGACGCAAGGGGGTCTTGGCGAGCTGCCTCCTGTTTCTGCACCTGCCGCAGCTTGGGGAATACCTACAAGTGACTACTTAACACCCTCCCAGAAGGTACCAGAGACTGACATGCTCGGAGAGTTATATAGATCCCCTATCATAACCGCCAATTGATAGACTTAGAGCAGCCACCTAACAGTTAGCTTGCATTGCCGCGCTTCAATCTCAATCCCAATCCCAATTGAGTCGTCCCAGCTCAATTGAACCTTTACACATACCACCATCAACATGGGTCCTTCGCTTTCACTACGCGATCATGCCTCCTTCGTGCGTCCACGAACACGGGACAAGCAGCCAGAGAGGCCTGTCACTCGAGACCATGGCGAACACTCTCTTATGATCCCAAGTCGGACATCCTCGCTCCACTCACGTATCACTGCGCCCATTCCATCACAACTCAACATCAAACCAAGCCAGAGAACACCAAAGACACTCACACATGCTTATATGGTATGTGGTGTTGGCCGGGAACCGTCACAATGGGCCAAAGCACCACCACCAGCGCAGGGGAAGATCGGACACATGAAAGGTGCTATGGGCCAATTCTGGCTTCCAGAGATTTTGGGTAGCAGCCCGCGGTTAGAGCAGGACAATGAGATTGCAAGAGCCTTGTACTCTGCTATGAGGGTGAGCTACGATGCCAATGTTGCCATTCGAGCGTGAAAGCTGACACGACCAGGCTTGCTTTCCTCATGATGTCGAAATCTGCACCGGCCGAAGCCAACCACACTGCGTACATCACTCCTTCGTACTCCAACAAGACTCATCACACACACTATATGGCATTGCACTGCGAGTATGGTCAAGGGCAGACGACAAGCGAGCAGAGACAATTCGTGACCTACGAAGAAAGACTGAGGCGGACTACTACGAGTCGTCAGACGAGACCTACTGGATCCCATACTGCCTTAGCTTCCTCTCACGATATCCACTATACGATCTACTAGGAGACTATCTTCGAGGCATGTGGATCCATTGGAACAAAGCTACCAACCTCTTCCACGCCGAGGAGGTCTCAAGAATACTCAGCTTCCCAGCACCAAGACTCAACGACCTCGTAAGAATAGATATGAAGGACTACGCTCTGTGCTACCAATTCCCATCTTCACCTACCGGTTTCCAGAACTTCAGCATGTGGCCTTTGTTCACCTGCTTGTCCATTCCCAACATCGTGGGCGTTATCGAAGCCGCAGTGTCATCAACCCGACGGATAATCTTCATCAGCCACTACCCAGCCATGCTCACAGTTGCAACTGAGACTGTCCGTCACTGCGTCCGAGTCTACGAGTGGAGCGGTCTCTACGTACCAGTCGTCCATGCCCGCCATGCAAAGGAACTTGTACAAGAGCCTGGACCATACATGCTAGGTATCACCGCCGAATGCCGATCTCTTTTCACCGCACCATCTGACGCCCTTGTTATTGACCTGGACCGGAACTATGTCATGACCTCAGCTCCTCCTACGGTCTTGTCGTCAGGACAAAGAGCTAAAATGATCTCTCGTTTGACCAATGCACTCAGTGGTGACGTGTCACCTGCTGGTGTTCCTACGCATTTGCGGTCTGCTTACGGAGGCGGAAAATTGATTCCTGCTGGTCAAATCATTGTCATGAGGGGAGAAGTGGAGAGTGTGGAGAATCCGCCGTGGTGGAATCAGGACAGTGTTATGAGTGTCATGGATCATGTCTGCGAGAAGCTTGTAAGCGCATACGATGAAGGCATTACGGGAAACCATGTACTGACCATCTTAGGGCCGCAACACTGGCATGAAAGCAATTTTCGGCGGCTCAGTGAAGAAGCCATTGATGACTAAGGTTTCAATGAGGCATCTCAACGAGATCGTTCGCGAGCGAAATCAGTACTCGAGAGATGCTATGGAGGCATGGCAGGATTTCATCAATCTCAAGGGTAGAATGGACGGCGAGCTTGCCAAGGTCACCAAGAGGAACAACTTCTTGGTGGACGAGCTTGAGAGCTGGAAGCAGCAGGTGAGGATTTCATCACTACTTGCTATATGTTTAGATATACTGACAGGGTCTACAGTTCCTCAAATTCCAAGCGTTCGCCGAACAACTCACCAAGGAGACTCAAGACCTCAAAGTCAAGATCGAAACCCACAAACGCGAGAACCGCCGTCTCACTTCTCTTATCGACCAGCAGAAGGACGATGCTGCTCGCCTTACTTCCCGCATCAATGGTACAGAAAAGCAACGGGACGACGCTCTCGAAGCGCTTGTCCTCCAGCAAGAGATAGCCGAAGAGCTCGAACGCGAACGCAAGCGCAACAAGAAAGAGCTCTCTGCTCTTCAACACACTAATGCAACCATCATGCGTCAACGCGACGAATCCCGCCGCGTGGTACTCCATCTCCGCAGCCTCATCGATGGTCAAACTCACCATATGGAGCACATCGTACACTCCCTCAACCAGGCTCCAGAGCTCAGCGACTACATAGAAGAAGGCTACGAAGACGCACCAGAGGACGCCGAAGACCGCGAGTCAGTTGCAGGCAGCGAACCGAACCACCGTCTTCGTGCTCCAGAACTACTCCGCTCATTATCCAGCGAAAGCAGCGCTTCAGAGGCGGGTCACTTAGACAAGGAAGCTGTGGCCCCAGACATGGAATCTCGCTTCTTCTCCCCGCTGTCACCGAGCGCAGGACGAACCGGCAACCGCCTCAGCATCGCTGACATAGCGGATCGTCATCTCCGCGACAAAACCGACGCTATCGCTTACATTATCCGCAACATTAGTGACCAGTGCGCCGCTGCTGTTGAAGGCCTGCAGCTTGCTCAGACTGCTGAGCATGAAGACGCTGATAACGAGCACCTCGACCCCGACCTCCCTGGTACCAGCAAGAACTTGCATAAGCACACGGAGTCTGACGGCAATGAGTCGATGCATACAGACGTTAGTCAACTTGGCACCAGCGAGAATGGCGACGTTGCAGACAGCGGCCACGGCGGCTCAACCGGCTTCCTCACTCCGCACGAAGAGTCAGGCATCCATAGCAGGACTAACAGCATTCCGCCCACGCCCGATCTCGTGGGTGGAGGCAGGAGTAGCACTTCGATGAGTGGGTACAGCAACTCTACCGCACCAACGCAAGCGGGGAGAGACAGCCAGCAATGGGGCATGCATTCTGATGCAGGGAAGGGCATGAAAATCGTTGAAGCTGACGAATCCGTACGCGATGATGCCTCCGAAGCTGGCTGTCAGGAAGAAGTTATAGGAAAGAATAACACGACGAGTGAGGCGAGGCCTGTAACGGCGCGGATTGTGGCATGAGTCTATTTCACTTCATTTCATTTCATTGACGGGATATGCTTGGAGATATTGGAGCTATGAGGTGTTTGGAGATCTTGGTGATTTGCTATAACAATTTTCTGGACGGCTGTGAAGATTGATTCGGGGCTTGGGGCAATATCTACATGTATTGTTCCGATGTCTCTTGGACGGCGCCGCAGATTCGGGGTAATATCTAATTGCTCCTATGTCTTTCACTTTCCTGTATGCATCTTAAGGTTGGAGGAACTTTTATGGGAGAAAGAAGATGGGAGATTATTCTTGCTGAAGTGGGTTTCTCTTGTACATACATATCCTTGAGAGATCTCTCATCCATCTAATAACCATCATGCAGTCTTACTAAAAGCTTTGAGTTATTTAGCCTATCAGCATCGTTTACCTGAACCATTAGACTTTCTCAAACTCCTGCAAAAGCATATTCGACATCTGAATCATTAGGTACAGGCATCTTTCATGCCGGGTGGATAGTCAAATATCACGGGAGCACTAGCAGGGGACTTATGAAATTCCTATGCTCCAACAGGAGGGCCTTGATGAGCCTTTCATTTTCCTTCTTCCGGCATCCACCAAATACAAAAGAATAGAACCGTAGTGGCTGAGCAAATGCGACGATCTACTTTACCCCAGCGCGAAAGACGTCTGTAGAGAGCTATAGCATCAGTCTCAACCAATTGCGTTTGAGAAATGCTTGCTCCGTATAGCTGAGGAAGAATATTCTCCAAAGTCGTTGGAGTTTCTACAAAGTACCGCCGACGGCTTCAAACGTTCACTCAAGAGGGATCTCTGTAAAGCACGAGCAATCTGGTGTAGGGGAAAATTTTCATTGAAATGCTAATCGGAGTAAGAACCTATGGGTATTGGGTATCATTTTATGCCAACGGGGGAAAGAGTATGGTCATCATCCAGCGCCTTTATCATCCTCCACCACCACCACTATCACCATCACCATCACTACCACGATCTTCCATCTTCCTCAGCCCTTGACCCCCTCAACCTCATCCTCAACCGGTCTCGGCTCCCTCAAACTCAACTCCCCACTCGCCCCACTCCCATCACTAGCCCCCCTCTTCCTCCCTTTCTCCCTCCCCCTCTCCTCCTCCACAGCCTTCCACCTCCTCTCCTCCACCTCACTCCTCCTAACCTCCCTCTTCAACGCATCACTAGCAGAAACTAACCCGTCAATACTAATCGCGTGATCAGTCATTTCATTGCCAATATACCCGTACACGAGTGCAGCGGAGTCGCATTCCAGTAGCTGCGCTTCGTTTAGTTTGAGAAGCGCGAGAGCAACTTGGAAGAGGAAGGTCGACCCGTCGTTGAAGCAGAGAACAACGTCCCAAACGCGGAAGAGGGCTTCGGCACTTAGGCAGTCTGTGAAGACTGAGAGGAACCATTGGAAGGTTAGGGCTTCAAGTTCTATGCCTAGTTCGTCTAGATGGGCGGAGAGTTTGGGGAGGATCTCGGTGACGTATTGGCGGAGGACCTGCTGGTCAGCGCGGGAGGCTAGCAGGGAGTGGTCGTAGTAGTGTTGGGGGAGGATGTTCTCGATCATGCTTGTAAGAACCCAGAAGGCGTCTTCGGCTGTTGGCATGATTAGAAGGAGAGACGCAGTGATCAGGTTCATGCCTTGGCAGTAGCCTACTTCTGGGTTGCGGCGGGAGTAAGCGAGGAGGACTTCATTGAGTTTGGTGACGCCGGGCCCTTTACGGAAGAAAATGTTGTCGGTTAGGGTGCGGTTGATGTCCATTTGGATTTGGGCTACGATTGTAGGGTCATCGATGTTGCTGGCGACTAGCTCGTCGTAGTAGCCCGGTACCTTCAAAGCGGAGGCACCGCTGCATTCGGCCCAGATTTTGGCTCGGTAAGCGACTGGTATGCCGCCTAGTACAAGCTGTTTGAATTCTTTCCATTTGGCTTGCCCGACTTTGCCCTTGTTGCCAAGGCCTGCGACACCTATCATTTCTCCGTCTGTGAGGGCGACTTCTGGCATCACTAGTTTGGAGCGAGCATCTGAGCTAACAGCACTCTCGCCTTCTCTCTTGCGTTCAGCCCTGACTTTCCGAAGGAACTCGTTCCATTTAATTGTCTTCTCACGTTGCAACGTATCATGGAGCTCAGTCAATTGTGCTAGGAGCAGTTTTACGGGCTCCTCTTCCACAGTTGTTGATGTGGCCTGGGCACTTTCAGGGCTAAGCGAAGATTGAACAATTTCTGCGTTTTCTGCTGTGACAGGTGACATCTCTGGTTCTGGGTTGAGGCTCGTCGATGGCAAAGATACACGCGAGCCACCAGTCGTCGGGGCCCTCTTCAGGCGGGGACTAGGAGCATCCGAGCTGATCACGGTCGTGGCAGGCTTAGCTGACGGAGTGTGAGAAAGTAGCTCAGTAGGAAATGTCGCGACTTTCAGATAGTCTTGCCATCGCTTGGTCGGTTTGTCTTCGGCCCTGTCATCGTTTGAACCTGGTGTTTCTGGCCGGCCCACGGAATTTGCTTTCGACCGTATAGAGACTCTATCAGGATCTGTAATTTTAAGAGAGTCGCGCGCGCCTCCAATGAGTTCAACGTTGGCGCTGACATTCGATTTACCCCTAGCATGACCCTTTGACATTTCAGCTGCTTTCTTCCTCCGGCGCTGGTCATAGATGAAGCCAAATCTATCTGTGAGAAGATCTGACAACCCGTCATTCTTCTTGTTAAATTGCGTCAGAGTCGGAGGCTTGGAGTCGGCTGGATGGATAGTGTCCATCTCCACGGGTCCAAGATTAGTAGCAGCATCGGCCGACCCTGGGCTTGCGGGCATTTGCACGTTCGACGGCTGCGGATGGCCCCTGAGTGTACCACCTACCTTAAGTGGAAGCGGCTGCGCGGGTTTCTTCGAGCCATGGCTAGAAGTGTCCATGCTGTTCACCTTCATCAGGGCTGCTTTGGCTGTTGTAGGCGCTGGACCCGAAGTTGTTGAATTAGTCCCTGGTGGTTTTGCCTTTGCACTACCAGTCGTAGAAGATCTCCCTCTTACTGTGCCTTGTTTATCAGGATCCCGGCTGGCCTGAACGTTCCCAGCGAATAACTTCATCGTCCAGGATGCAACAGAATTTGAAGACCGCCGAGAGTGTTCCGCAGTCGAGCTTTGGGATGTCAAGGTACGCGTAGGAGGGGGGTGAGAACAGGTCCTGATCCAGCCCTTTCCGGCGCCCATTGCTACCACTGTAACCCCGAGCTCTCATTACGCTCCCCACCTCTTCATTATAGTCGCTCACCACGCTGCTCGCTCGACTAGTCTTGTGGCTCGTGGCATTACCATTCCATAGATAGTCCTTCCATCCTCGTAGAGTACTGCTTGGGCGGCCTTGGGAGTCCACGCTGGAAGTTATAGATCGCCCATCTGACTCTTTCGAAAGCACACTTCGAGCCTTGACCGTTGCCTGTTTGTCGGTCTCGGCCAGCGAGTCAAGGTAGCCTTCATCTATCTCAGCACTCAATCTCCCCACATCATCCTTCATGGCCTCTCCCATCATCTCATCGATTCCGTTTGTAACGCCTGGTATCCTATCTTTCCTGTCCCTACCACCAGGACTTTTCGTGCCAGCCTTCTGCGGTGGATCTTGTAACTTAAATGATTCGTCCGTAGCATGCTCTATACGATGTAGCCTAGTCTCAATATCCAGATTCGAGACCTCCACCTCCCTCAGCATCTTCTTAAGCTCCCTTTCCCTCTCCTCTGCCTGCCGCCGGAAGAGCGTAATCTCAGCATCTCGTTGTGCCACATCTAGCGCCAGCTGCCTGACCAAGACCACCGCACCATTCTTCTTGATCAAATGTCTGATGTCGGCATCGGAAGACATGTGTAGAGCGCCCGGTACGTCTTGTGGACTGCCTTTGGGGGAGTCCTCGAAGAGCGCTGAGCGGCCTCGAAAGGATGGCGTGCTTTTGATAAGACTCTCGACGGTCGATGGATTCTTCTTGGAGGGTTTCCGAGGCGTTTCGCTGGGAGTCTGAGGCTGGGATTGCACAGCCAGCTGCCTGTCGGGCTTGGTGCCGGGTGAGGCATCGGGCGACAACGAAGGGAACGACTCGAGGGTTTTGGCAGATGTTGGAGTCACCAGGGAATGCTTTCGAGATCCTGCTCTAGCAGACCTTCGCGACGCTGTAGAAACGTGGGATGTGGTACGCTCCAAGCCAGTGCCGTCATTTTGGCCTGCCATTTCCATGTCTCGAGAGTGGCGACACGTTCAACGCATCTTCTGCAAGAACAAAGGATAAGATCAGAATTCACGGCCTTGTGTTAGTGGTCATGGTCGAACATCGTCATAGTGATGGTGGGATCGTAGTCTAAATATCTGGGAGTGCCGTCATTTGCAGACCAGGATTCCGCTCCTTGCCTCTTGCCTTGCTTTGCGGACACTTGTAACATCAAAACCTCCGCGCAGCACGACCCCGTAATGGCAGCTCCTGTTAGAAAGATGCCACGAGACAGTATTGCTCTAAACAGGTGCGCAGCCGGCAGTGCTACCAACGGCACGCGTTTCACAGCAAGTGGCGCGTGCCTGGCGGCTGAAGGATGTTTATATGCCTCCTTCTCACAGCCCGATCAGCCCCCTCTAGTTTCTATGAGCTAGCTGCTGATGTTGTCAATGTGTTTGTTATTACTGAGCGAGAGGATCGTTTATAGTTTGCCTACAAAGTGCTGTGACCCAATAGGTGAGGACAGCCAACAGTGTGGAGGAGCAAAATCCTCTGATTAATGCAAAAAATAACATCGTTCCTATCGATGGAGGGCTTGAAGCCTCTACCAATACGCTCCCAGCTCCCTCATGACTCCTATGCTTTTGGGGCTTGCCGATGTACCAGCTCCTCAAACACCTTGCCAATACAATGCATACGTCGTAAACGAAACAAAACATCGCCATCAATCCAGCTTACTCATTACAATCGTCCCTTTCCGTTATGCTCTTCTCTTTCAAAACTCCGAGCTCGTGCAATCGCTTCCGAACGCCGCTGTCCTTCTTCAATATCCTCCTATCCACTCCCAGCCCATCCAACCGTTCTAATCGCTTGCAAGTATGGACAATCATCAACTCATGCACCCTTCTTCTGACCTTTGTGTCTTCGTCTAATCGCTCGCGGGAGGTATTGTCTTGTTCTTTATCGAGTGGTGGGAGCAGGTACGCTTCTATCCTCTTGGCTTCGAGATCTTCATCGTCACCTTCGGTATGATTGTGCCTCTGAAGCGCAACACATCTCTCCTCGCGCACTGGTTCCTGTGGCGTGTAAAAGCCTACTGTAAGAGGGTTGTTCCGCATATCGACCTCCACCAGAGCTTTGCTAAGGTATTGAAGCACAGAAACGGTTCTGCGCAGTCTCGAAATGCGGTTACCTGCCATGAACAGCTTTTCTAGCTTTACAATTCCTACCAACGGACGCAGGTCACGAATGGCATTGTAGTTAGTATTGAGCGTACGCAAATTCGGGCACTTCACGCCGAGGTCAGAAGCGAAGGTTTGCAAACCTGTTGAGGCAAGTCCCAAGTGGTAGAGGTTAAGGAACGGTGTTGGTGGCGCGAATGTAGAAAGAGAATTGCCAGACAGGTACAGATTGCGGACTTCGTGGCAATGCTGATATTGAATCTCTGAAAAGCCGTAGGCGGAGATGAGAGTCTGTTCACACCATGAAAGGGTCTCGAGATGCTTCAGGCTACTTAGGCTTTCGATCGATGCAATTGAGTTTTTGTCGAGGTTGAGATTCTTGATGTTGGGTAGTTCGGCAAGGTCGATGAAGGAAAGGCGGTTGTTGGAGATATTAAGGAACCACAGTTTGGACAGAGGAACGGAGATTGTGAAGTCCAAAGCCTCGAGATCATTGTTGCCTGAAGTTTGTCAGAAAGCGCAAAGAACTGTCAGGAAATTATGGAGAGCTTACTGAGGTCACATGTCTCGAGGGCGGTCAGCCGATGTAAGTTGGACACCTCAGTCAACTCGTTATCGCGCAGATCCATATGAGCGAGTCGCCTCCTACCTCGTCGTTAGGATTGCCAATGTCACAGTCCCACAACATGACTTACAGATAAAAGTTCTCGAAGTCAACGGTTCGCAACTTGTTGCCTTTCAGACTCAGGCTTGTTAGCCCATCAAGACCTTCGAGACCGTCCAAGCTCTCTATTTCGTTATCCTCAGCTTTCAAAGCTCGCAAATGGACTAGGCACTGGAAGCCTTTGAGACTTCCGAGTTGGTTGCCAGAAACATCGAGGTACTGCAGATTTTGAAGAGAGTCCCAAGCCGCTAAGTCTGAAAGACAATTGCCGCGGATATTAAGAAGTCTAACTGTATGAGGAATACCTTCCAATCCTCCAATTCGGTTATTCGACACATTGAGCTCTTCAACACGTCCACAGAATTCGTCGAACATGTGCAAAGTCTTCAGATCCCGATCGTGTAAATCTACACTGCGGAGGAATTCCCAGTATGGCTCGTACGGTAGCAAGTCTGTCAGCTTCTTTACCAGACCCTGCGCTGCAAGCGATAGCTTGTTGTCGGCTTCTTGCGCTGCCACATTACGCCTTCTTGCAACTTGAGTGAGATTGAGGTCAATCGGTTTGTCAACTTGATGAACGGTGAACTCGGACAACGGACTTAGATGGAAGCCAAGACTTGATCGCTGGCCTGTTGTTGGCGGTGGGAGCAGAAAGCTCCTGGACAGGGGCAAAGGTGTTGATATTGCTACCTCCATAGTCATGTGACGAGCGACAGCCGAACATTGAACTAGCGACAATTCATCCTGCTCATCGAGTCTAGACATCGGCCGAGCCAAATATGACTGATTGCCTATAGAGACACGCCGAGAGGCTTTCCGCTGAACTGACTTTGAGAGGATGCCGAAAGAAGTGCGCCTGGTGGAAGAGGGTTTACGTTGAGAACCCTGGGCTGCGGGTGACTCGCTTAAATCCAATTCGCTTCCTTCATCACACACTTCAGAGCAATCGTCCCTCTCATAAGGCAGCTCTCTTTGATCTACCAATGGGGAGGAGAAAGCTACCGTGACCACTCGTGCTTGACGCTGCTTGTTCTGATGCCTAGGAGTCCGCGATTCACGTCCTTCGAGGATGCTGATCTCATGTTCTACTTCTTCCGTATGCTCCTTGTTGAGATTCGTGGAGACAATTGGAGCCACTCTAGATAATTGGGGCTTTTTCATGGATGGAAACTCGTCACCCCAAGACGTTGCACGAGTACCAGGTGCGGGACCGCTGGAGGCGAAGTGAGAATATTTAGATGGGGCAGAACTGTTTTCAACAGCTTCAATACATTTGCCATCTGCAGTTCTTGGTCTGGCGTTCCGAATGGCCTCGCGGCCGGCTGATGATATTTGCCCTACCTCAGCAAGCTCTGCCTGGGCATGAGTAGATATTTTTTCAGCAGCAGAGCCGAGCGTCTTTATTGACGACATGGCGTCTTTCACTCTTTTTAACTCCTCCATCTCATTAACACTCAAATCAGGTATATCACCGAGAAGGTCTTCTTCTGTCCATTCACTCGCAGAATGGTCAAGACCTCCCATGCAACCCACGTTAGGGGAGCTCTTTCGCTTAACCCAGAGTTGCCTCTGGTGATCAAACACCATACCGGCCATTTGATCAGACAAAAGATGAGCAACAGTTTCAGGAGCAATAACCATCCGCCTTGTGGAACTGCGAGACGATCCCGTGGGATTAGAGCGACTACTCGATGGTCCTGAGCTTGGTTGCGATCCGTGAGATTGATGTCGTCTCTCCATTTCCAAATTTGAGGCGTCATGTGCGGATGACGAATCTTCGTGCTTATGACACTGGACTGTACTCTCTCGTAAATGAATATTCGGCGGATCACTTTCTATGCCGCTATTACGGCCATCGTCCACGGCGTGTTCATTCGCAAGGGGACCCGGCTCTTTAAGCGATTGATTGATCTGCAGGATCTTGAGTGATGAAGAAAGCGCGAGGCCCAAGTCTTCTCCATCTTTGAATTTGCGAAGGTGACTGATTACCCTAGCATCCATTTGCTTTGGCTCTCTCAGCCTTGGGAGAGTGCCACCTTCTCGACTTGGTGGTCTTGAAAATTGGTCCTTCGTCGAGTCATCCGCAAGCGACTCCTCGACAGTTGTCAGATGATCAACTTCAGAGCCTTCAGCAGTGGTATGGCTACTTCGCGGTCGTCCATTGGCACGAATCTGCTGCATAATCTGCTTTGCTTCTAAGTAAAAGTCTGCTGTGGTCAAGGAGGCTTGTCGAGAGCCGTAGGTCATGTCTTGCACAGTATTAAGAGCAACGGATGCTAGTGCTCCGGCGACAATTTGTGTTGGTGGATCTGTCGCATGATCGTGGTTCTGGTCCAGCTCTTGATCATTGGTCTGATCTTCGTCCTCGGCACTTGATGGTGCAGAGGCATGACCGGACCCTCTCAGCTTACTTGAGGAGCTTATCTGGTTCGACACACGTCCTCGAGGCTGTAATATTTGACGCTTTGCCATTGTGCTTGGATCGGCCGCCTGCCGATCACTGTCATAAAGAGCGTCTTTTCGCTTTCGGCCGTGGACATATTGGCCTGGGAGGTCCTTGACTTCCACATGCTCTGGCTGATCAGTCTTCTGATTCAGATCATTTGAATCTTGTAAAGTTCGGCGACGCTTAGGCGCAGGGTCTTTGAATGGAGAGTGTGGCAACCGCTTGCCAGTAGCCTTCCGTAGCGCATCGCGCTCGTTCTGGGCAATTTGACTATCCTGTCTCTCGAGGTCTTTCGTATGCCGCCTTCTTGTATTGGCATTGTTCTCATTGGCTTGCCTCAGATCATTAGCGGTAGTTCCTTTTGAATGATTAGAATACAAGCGCTTGGATTTTGATCTATGGTGTCGAGGAGCATGATCGGTAATGTCGTCTTTGGTCTGCTCGAGTGACAGATGCGACCCAGACGATTGATGAGGCGAAAATTGATAATCGTCCAATTCTCCCGCCCCAAAACTGCTGATGCTGCGGTCATTCGGGGTCTCAACAGGGAACGGGGCTTGGGTGGGCTTGTATGGACGTCTTCGTCGGGGTGAAGGGGACGATGGCTCGTGGGCGCTCTCTGCTTCAAGGTCCTGGTTAAGAGTCTGTTCGAATTTGCTCATTCGTCGTGCCAGTCTGTCATTCGTGAAAGTATCGTATTTGTCGAAGAGCTTAAGAGGGCTGCCTGAGGACCTCGGCCTTTCATAGCTGTCAGGGTTTCCAGCATTATCGTGCTCAGGAGTCTGGGGTGGAGATAAAGGCATTTTGGACTTTCTTTGTGAGAAGTTTTCTGGTAAGTTCGGAGATCGAATCGCGCCACGGCTAGTGGATGATTGCGACTTTAGACTTGGACCATCCAGGTCAGGTAGTAATGACGGGCTGACGGGGCGTCTCTGAAAGGAGCCGTCGTTGGAATATCCTCCTCGATGTACACTCACAAAACCGCCATTGGCAGCGTACGCATCAGTGCCCATTGATAAATCATCAGGTAAGGACTGGCTTGTGACTTCATCCATTTGTCCACGAAGGAGAGACTTTTCTGAAGGCCGCGAGTCTGCGTAATCTATTCCGCGGTCACTTGATCGAGAGCTAGGTATGATCTGCTGCTGTAATCGTAGCCTGTCCATCTCCGTTCGTAGTTGCTGCATAGACATGTCGATTGCTCCATACTCGACACGCCCATCAACCGTATTGTGTCGAGACACGTAGAACGGGCTTATGTTTTCGTTACGAGACTTATCCTGAGTGCTGGAGACGCCGGAGTTCTCCACACCGTCTGAGTTGGCCGCAATACTGGATCGGTCTAATGCTGATGTTGGGTAATGATGGTGAGCGGCAGGTAGAACGGGGGATTCACGAGGGCTTGTAGTTGAGCTGGCGACAACATCCCTTGATCTCGCTGATGAACCCGTGTGTCCAACATTGTCTCGTTTTGTGGGGGTTTCACTAGGTGAATGGACATCGTTCTGCGGAGTGAGAGATTCCGAGAATTTTTCTTTTTCATGCAGCTCACTTTGAGGGGACGAAGCAGCTCTCGGCTCTTTGGAATCTGCATGAGAGGCACTGGATTCATGCATAGCGGTGGACGGTAATGGCGGAGGACTTGAAGAGATATCCTCGATGGGGAACAATTTCCTTTTTGCCGTGGGCTTCCCACTCCGTCCTGATTTCACCGTGGGAGGTTTGAAGACACTCTCCAACCCAATTGGACTGAAGATGTCTCCACCAGCATTTTCCTTGAGGACTCTCCTCTTCCATTCGGGTGTACCTTGCGCATCTTTCTCTTTCACAGGCGAAGGTTTATGCTGGACCGTATCTTGCAGACCTGGAGCCAAGGACCCTGAAGAGGCGTGCCTACCGCGCAGTCTCATTGACGCTGGGTTGAGACTCTGAAGCTTGACTTGTCCATTCGGAAGTCGTTTGTGCGATGCATTAAGGTTGGAGGCGGTCTTCTCTCTCAGAGCAGGTTCATTGCTATTGCTTCTCCGTATCGAGTTTATTTGGCCCAGCCTTTCCCCACTGGCAGTCGACAAATTTGACGCTGATCGAAGTTTGTAGCGGGGTATGCGGCTTTGAGATCCATTGCTCGTCGGGCTGGGGCTATGTCTTAGGATCGAGCTGTACTGGAGAGAATTGGAATGAGGAGATCGAGGCTGGGAGACCCAGTCTTCGGACAGAGAGTCGAGCCATTGATCCATGGCTGCGGAGGACTGTTGGTAACTTGATGTAGGCGACCACGGTCGCGCCGCTGCAGACGTCTCGCCTGGTATTAAGATATCATGTAATTGATAAGCTAGACATTTTGTTAGTAATGGTCAAGTCAATAGAGCTAGTACAATCGTGATTTGCGATTGCCAGGACGCGCAAGCATGTATCTTCCTCGACTTTCTGAAAGTAAACACTCCAGCCTTGTAAGGCTGCTAGCGTCCGCCGCTAACGGAGTCGCCAACCCGCTGGCCGAGCCGCATCGAAACTTGTACCAACCAGATATAGCGCATTCTCCTTACAACGCATTTGAAGATTTTGCAGATGAGATCCGGTAGAGGCGATGGCGATCAGAGCCCGGGAGCCTTGCTAAGTCTAGCCGCCTTCCGCTTGAAGACCGAGCTACTCTGACTAGCGTGATCTCAATCTTTGAGGCAGACATTCTAAGATCTGAGGCTCAACTCCTAATTTTTGTGCTCTCCAAATGCTGATCTGGACCTTAAGGTGTACAGTAAAGCGGGTGTGGTACCTTCGAGTGTACTTTAAAGCCCCTTCAGCATCGTCAAATGCTGGGCATGACTAATAAGACGATTGCGCGTGCATCAACTTTGTTTTCCTTCGTGTTCTTGTTTAGTGATAACAAAATCGTACATAATATGCGACCAGGTATGTCAATTTTCAGATACTTGTTCACGTTGAAGTGTTTGTCAACCTCGGCAATCAATATCGCGCGTGTGGCGACAAATGACGAGGCTGACACGCTGAGATGCACCAATGACGGTGATTAGTGACCACGATTTTGGCTTTGTAACAATGCTGCTCCCCCCACAAACACGAGATCCTGCAAATAGCATAAACAGTGCGAATACAATAGTACTCGCTTCAATGGTAACAGTCGGCAATACGAGCATCACGCCATTAAAAACAGATATGGTGGCGGCTCGACGGCGATATGTCCGTACTGCGGATGATTCTCGTAAAGCTGACCATTAGGTCACGAATAGACTGATGATACAAGTATAAAGAGCAGCTTTTCGACGTATAGTATTTTCTCTTTATCAAGCCTTCAAATATCTCAGCCTATCCATCCAATATCTAAAGCCCTAACAATGTTGTCCAAAACCTCTCTCACGGCAGCCGCCATAGCACTCACATCCTCAGCCGCAGCACAGACTCTCACCCTAAACGTGAGCGGAACTCCCAGCTACCTCGACAGCGTCCTCGCAGGCTACACCACCCTCAGCTACGCCAACAACACCATCTACATCGGCCAGGTCAAAAACCAGCTTTACTCCGAGGAACTGGTCCTCTCCAGCGTTGGTGGCTACGGCTTGGCCTTCCAATCCTATCACCTCCCTGCAGGTGAACTGCAGACCGTCTACATCAATCCGAACGTTACCGCGCCAGTCTTCTTCACGGACCCGGGTGCAGATGTGCCATCTGGTGTGGACTCCCAGGGCTTCAGCTTCGACAATGCGGCTAATAGGTTGACGAATGGTGGGGAGAACAATTTTATGTTCTGTCAGGACTTGGCGGAGAGCGAGTTGAATAGTTGGAGGTTGTGGTGGGAAGGTGATGGAATTGCAAATGGAGTTAGCTGTTTGGTTGGGGTTGACTTGATAAAGGTCGTGGAGTGTGAGGATTAGAGGTTTGAGATGGAGGTGCATTTTACCTGAGGGGAGTTAAGTAGCAACAATCGGCTCAGACATTCCTTTCATCTCTGGCGGTCTTTTATTTCGGCGCTTAGTTTGAGCACAGACATTTATTTTTGGACTTACAGGCTTCTTTGGACAATACATCAGTTGAAAGTTGACATTCGATAAGACGCTATCTTATATTAGATTTAGGGGGGAGGATAACAATCTTTACACTTACGCAAGAACGAGGTCGGAGACCAATACAAGTACACAAATTGGTTCAAATTGGCACTTGGAAGACACGCTGTCCTAGCTTATATCCACCGTACTATACCGCGAGATTGCTCTGACAGTGAAACACTCTGGAAAACAATAGTTGCGGATTTCACGGGGACAGATATTCCAGCTGGGGAAGAGTATCGCGGGCTATTCCTGTCCTGGCTTTACGTCAACTAGCAGCTAGCCACTCATGGGGATGCCGCCCAGCTAAAGATGGAAACTGTGGTTTAGTCCCAGAAGTTTAGTGGTTCGTTTAGTGACGCAATGGGCACGGGAAAAGGGTTTCTTGGCATTAGGCCTCGTTTTCCACAAAGTGGTGATTTTTTATGCGTCATACTAGGCGCACAGACGCCATTTCTGCTGCGAGAACATGGATGTTGAAAATAAGGAACGAATGTATCGGTTGGTGGGTGAATGCTACGTATTTGGTCTTATGAAGGGTGAGGACCTTAGTATGGGCCTGGAACAAGATGTCGTCGTTTAATGAAAATAGGAATCTCGTTTCTTTTCCTTGTTTGCCAAGATGCTACCTATCATTGCACTGCCTCATCTGACCGAATCTCCCAGCCTTCCTCGACTTTGATGGTACAAAGAAGAGATATCTCCGCCCCAATATCTATAGAATGGTCATCAAGCGAAAGATATGAGTTATCAGTCGGACCAGTGATCTTATTTTGTGTTCTGCTTCCCTCGAAACCCTGAGTGGGTACCGGTCATCATTGTGAAGGACCGAAGTCTTTGGATCCTTGGAGCGAAGCGAGCCACTGTACTGGAGACGACGTTGCCAGACTATGATCCACCTTTTCCGCGGCCTATTCTCCTGAATGTAGCCGGGAACATAGGTAAACAACCAATGATGATTTCGAGCAAGGGCTCTAGATCAGTTAAAATACCAACTTGTGCGTTATTATGAACCAAATTATCCGGGTTTGTCCGAAGTGCAAGCACGATTCGAAGGATAGAGATTGCGCATACACTGCATCTAGTCATCAGCATCTGAACCAATCCCTTCTTTTCTTTTCTTTTCTTTCTTTTTCTTTGGGACGCTGTTGCTCACGTGAGACCGAGACCAAACAAAACCGTCAGCCCAATTTTCCTTTGAGGAGCCATCTGCGGGCGCCACATCATTGGCATTGGTAAAGCAATGACGGCAAAGTTTGTGATCGTGCTAATGCTGCCGCCAGCGAGGATTGAAGCACTGTCTGACACGCAGAAACCAGGGAGAAGTGGGTTCCAGTTCTTAGCGAATGGTCGGCACAGTAGAAACGCCGAGAGCAAACCCGAGACACCAAAACAGGCGACAAGAGTTATTACCCCGTAAGCCATACAGCGATAGACCCTGTTTAGTCCAAATACCGTAATATAGAAATGCAAACAGAAATCTTCACTGAGGTACTGGAAATGGCCCAAAAGACAGTCCCAGCTGGAACAAACTTGGGAGGGTTAGTCTCAGAAAATGAGCACCTGAAACCCTACTTTGGGCCCATACCTTTAGAATGAGACTCTGAACCTTTTCTGTGTCAACATTATCTTTATGCTCTCCACTCCCTCCGGCAACAATGGCTTTTCAATGTCAGCATGACACTACTCAGAAAGGTACAGTACTTACCCAGAACAGACAGGACTACCAAAGAGGCTGCGAAGGGCCTTTAATGATTAGTTCATTGTCAATCGACAGTACAGTAAGTCTCGTTTTTTCGTACCCATGCTAAGAGCACAGCGTAATCGTTTAAGCAGAGCCGAAGACCCTGTATCCTCCTAGATATGAGTCGGACTCCTAGAGTAATACCTCCAAGACCAAGGAACAAGCTTTCGATGACGATGGCATTTACACCCCAGGGATTTCATTGCACAAGGCTGAGGTGTTCTTGATGCATCATAATTAGAAGAGTGAAGACTCGAAGCAAATTTTGACAGCAAATGGAAACATTATTGCTTGATAAATGCGGAAACCATTTGGCACCATAAATTTGGAGGCAGCGCCAAAGTAATATCAAAGGGGTCGTATCGATGGCAGCTCGGAGGAAAGTGGAGCCATCAAGCCAGGGAATCATATCTTAAGATCACAGTTTTCGTGATCATAGGTGCCCTCCTTCATTCGCTTACGCCGACAGACACCATGTGCGACGTCATAAGTCTCGAGTGTCTCATGCAGAGATGGTGATGTTCGCTCAATCGCATAGGGCGCAGGGTTGACAGTCTTTGAGCCGAGGCAATTAAAAGATGAGCACTTCAGCTTCGTTGCAAAGTGACGGCAATCCAAGACCAGAAACCATCAAAGCCACCTACCATTGTTTCTTTACTTATTCCACCGCCTTCCACCAAACGCCTAAGTCTATAGATGGAGGTGCCACGAAATCTGATTGGATACCAATTCTGGGGTCCTACCCACATTAGCCATGGAAATTAGCGCGGCTTTGCCAGTAGCTGCATGTCCATCAACGGCGTGTTTTGCATTCAAAGAAGGTTACATCGCAGCGAGTCTTTCCAGATAGCGGATATAGCTGAGTGCTGCTTCATCCGTGAAGTCTTGATGATCGCTGTTGCCTTGCCAAATTTGGAAAAAGCCCGTGGACTGTACTCATCATACCGTATGCGTGCAGGAGAAAACCGCTCACGCCTTCATAATCGTGCCTCAAGAAAGCAACATGAATCATGACATGGCTCGGCATTGCATAGCATGTGAATCTCGCTATATCGTGGTCTCGATCGCCAGTTTAAGGCATAATGCACAAGTCATCACTAGTGACTGCTTTGACAATGGCGTACACCTTCGAAAGCAGCAATACAGGAACCATTTCATACAGCTGGTGTGCGCAGTCCGATCTGCCTCAAGGGTATGATAAAAGTAAAGATTGGTGCCTCGAAGGCAGATAACAAAGACCATGTCAAGATAGGCAGTAACATTTGGTAATAGCTCCTTCGGAAGGGTTTCGAAAGGGCGATAAGGCTGCTAAGTATCGAGTTGAGTTGAGCGGCTCGGGGGCTCTTCGGGTTCGACCAAAGCCAAAGACGACACGCAGGACAATGTTTCAGCAGTCGAAGAATGTAGACCGTCATGGGCATGGTTGCCCGCTCCTTCCATCATCTTTGGCGGCTAGGCGATGCCGGGAAGCGTTGCCTTCATTCAAAGAACGGTGGCTGTGTGATGTACAGATGACGTCCAATTTGTTGCGAGGGAGAACATGTATATGTGTTCCGTCCTGCTGTTCACATAGGTGATATTCGCTCTGCCAAGATCTCTTGGCCAGGCATTATTGAGAGAGTTTTTTACAGCACCACGTTCGTCATCCTCCAAATTTTCTCTCCCGAATTCTTGTGTCTCCGCTATCGTCGTTGGGAGTGCCAGCTTTATACGTCGATGCTTGGCTGGAACTTTCGTGTGGGACGCATCCCGAGAAGTGCGGTTGGTACCGAGCAATTAGCCCTCAAGTGTCGCTGCCGGCGCAGTCCAATCTTAACGTATCGTTGCTAGCGGATTTGGTCTTCAGGTGTCGCTGCCGGCTTGAACTAGTCTTCAAGTGCCGCTGCCGGCTGGTCAGCCAGGACGGATCGTTGTCGGCACCGTCTTGTTTGTCAGCAGCCCGTCTCACCCTTATTCCCACGGCAGAGATACCGTAGAGGTCGCTGAGGGCCCAATTCCCCTAGCAGTCGGCTTCTCGTTAAGTTTAAAAAAGAAACCCCGTTTTGAACTCACAGGCTTAGCTTGTTACTAGATTTGATACGTGAAACACTCGATTATAGCTCTAATCCAGGCTTTTGTCAAGTCAAATATTAGCCATCTACAGAGTGTAAAGTGAATCAAACAAGAATTGTCGTTAAATTGCCTTCGAAGTAGGACAATACTATCAACACAAAAGCGCAGAACTGTCGAATGTATTAGTTTATTCTCCGTCAAGATACAGCGATATGATATATACTCAAGTATAAAAATATTGAAAATATCGGCCCAAACCCCCTCGAAATGCGAAAGAATTATTAATACCCGCGTAGAACTGTTGACAATAGGGACCCATTCCCTTCAAATATAGCAGTATTACAATAGTATATTGGGAGATGGATCAAGGTATCGGATAATTTAGCTCCGAAGAACACCACTTGGAGGGGACAGCCCCGAGTCCGACTGTATATCTAGGTAATTATTGAGGTCTCGAGTTCAATATAGAGAGGCAAGGAACCTATATGCTACTCCCTATATAACTCTTTCCTGTAGGCCATACGCTTGGCTAACATGAACGAATATTTCCTCTTTGGCCTGAAAAGAGAGAAGCGTAACACTCATCAAGCTGACTCATACAATCATATCCAAACTGCCATCAGGATTGAAATTAACCAAGCTCTTTCCCATCTGTCCCTGCTATGCACAATAATAAGCGCCCTGGAACAAGTTTGCGAGATTCGCCCAACCGTTTTTAACAATATCAGGAGTGATGTCCCACCCAGCAGATCCGGCCAAATACCAAGTATACCCTAGCGTAGCATTTTTATAGCAAGCTGTGACTCCATCATAACTAGTATCGCATATATCCTCATACTAGTAAACATCACTGTGGCCACCGCCGCCATCCACGACGGAGTCTAGTAGGCCGTAATCCCTGATAATGGCGAATTATTTGTTAACCGTAAGAGCTTTTGAGGTGAGGAAAAGTCGTAGGGCGGTGGTAAGGGAAGCGACGTCGTCTGGTATCGAGAGTTTCGTTTCGCCAGTGAAGGCACCAGACGAGGCGAATGCAGCGAAAGCTGATTGGTTGGTCATCAGCTCTGCAAGCCCCGCATTTATATTATCTGAAAGCATGGAAGACACGTTTGCGAGGGCGGTGTCTAATTGGTTGATTTGGAAGGTCTGGCTCTCTATATCTTGTCAGTGGACACATTGATGATATTCGAGTTGTAGGTCTTACTTCACTTGTACCAGATGGCCAGATAGCTTTTGCCACATTTGGTGCTTGTTGTAATTCCGTCACTAACGCTTTGCTAGCGGCCATTGTAGCAGCCGAAACGCCAGCAGCAAGCATTGCAGCTTCCGGGAGGCCTGCGAAAGCCAAACCGGCTACGAACGCGACGAGGAGATCCTGTAGTAGGAGGTTAGCGGCTTGGTTAGGGTCGATGGCAACGACGATCGGTGGGATGATTAAGCTCGCTTTGGTCGTTGCGTATTATACCAGTCGCTAAAGAAGGCGTTGACGGCTGTTATAGTCAGATGCTTGGTTTTGATAGCATTGGTCTTTTCAATGAACCCTTACCGAGGATATTCTTAACGATGTAATGTACTTGTGACCTGATAACTTCCTCTAAGCTTGGACTTAAGAGGCAGTGAATTGAATTCGCAGAAATTATTGTTGATCTGAGTGCAATTGTAGCCATCATCTCCTCCTATGGCAATGCGCATGAAACAAGTCGACCATTCCTCGTCGAGCTCGCAACAATTGGATTTGTCATCTCCCAGACTCGAATTGCAACCTAGTCGCTTCCAGCTGCTGAGCCAATTGGTTTGGCCCAACGCTTCCCAACAATCACTATCGCAAACCGCATTGAGATCGGTGCACCTAAAAATTTCAGATATACTGGAGTTGGTGAGGCTGAGCCCAGTAGGTCCAGGTTCAAAGGTGTTGATGACAGTAACAGTGGAGTCAGGGGTAGCCCGAATAGTAGCAGTATTGAGTAATGATAAGCCACACATGACTGTGATGGAAAGAATGGGTGGAGCCATGTTTTCTCTTTGGAATGAGTTCAAATCAATTTCTGATGTTTCGACAATGTTCAATCATCCGTATGATGCTTTGAGAGACTTATAGGTCATCCCACAGATGTCGAGGCTGGCTGTCGATTAAATAAGTCCCTTGTCCAGATGAGAAGCTCTGAGCGTAGACGTTCATCCACATGGTTTCCTGGGATAGCTTTAGCAGCTCCTATACGCAACAAGATACACGGATTTTGGTACCCGTATCTATGGCTTTGTCCCATTGGCGCTCCCATCACAAGGTCGCGCAATTTCTGCCCCGAAGCAAAAGCGTACCAGGAATTTGGTAATCCTAGGGGTAGACGCCCATGTATGAGGAAAATGTGGGTGGGATGTCATGCCAAAGAAGCGGGCCAGTCCCGTAAACTAAGACAGCAGTAACCTTGAACAACAATGAAGCGTGGAAGTCTAACCCACCTATTGGAGCTCAGAAGGCTTCTACGAGCTCTCAGCAAGAGCTAAATATGGCAATATTCATCTGAAACATGCCAGTCGCCGAATATTCGATCCGCGAGGTTTCACTAGCGACACGTTGCCGCATATCTTACCTCTTTTGCCATGATGTCCGAGCGCTTCAGCCTGATCTGGTATCACCCCCAATTTAGCACTGAGGGGAAATAGGAACACGATGTAGATGTGCACTGACTTGACGCATGCCTGCGGAAAAGCGATGCATTGGCTGAAATCCTAGTGTGTGTGTCTGTCTGCCAGACCAACCGTGAAAGTCAGAATCTTAAACCCCCACAAAAGCCATAAAAGCTACGAAAAGTTGCAACACCTTGCGCTTAAGAAATTCGAAGACCGGTGTTCGACCGCATTTAATACTCTACTATAGTAGATCCTGCGGTTAGTGCCCTTCGATGAAGTCTGAAAGCCAGCAGTTCGTTGGAGGTATCAAACCGCTCGGAGGGAAGTCATTTCTTGGATTTCGGCTGGGCAGAGTTGCAAAATCGTGGCCCATTATTGCCGTTACATGAACGCAGACTCATTCTGCAGCAGTCTATAGATGATCGCAACGAAACCCGCTGAAGCCACTACGAGCATCGTAGAGCCCAAAAAGATTTCCAACCCGTGAAGCTCCTGGGTCGTAAGGCCTGCCCTTATGACTGCTCCAATAGCAAAGAGACAGCCACCAAGAATGGGTATACTTAGCGCGACGTCTCCAAGCTCGGTTGCCTCAACTCTTGGCGCTTTTACCATGGCCTCGATCTCATCATCAAGCCGATGAGCCATCTTGATTCCGGAGAACTCCTCTCTAACCCTTCTCTTTCCATGTTCGCCCATTTGCCGAAGTTGGACGTCGGAGGTTTTGTGGAGTACTTGTTGCATTGCCTCGGTCCACTGCTCTCCTTTATCGACTGATCGTAGCCAGCCAGTCTCGCCATCCAGTATGGTTTCTAGGGGACCTCCGCTGTTCGCTGCGAGAACAGGAATGCCAGCTAGCATTGCTTCCAGAGGGACAATGCCGAAGTGTTCATTTGAGGGTGTGTAGATGAGCAGTTTGGCGTTGTTCAGAAGGGATGATTTGAGCTGCGCGGGTACTGAGAGCAGGAAGAGGACTTCGACATCGTCTGGAATTTTGGTAGCCGAGACAATGTTCTTCGCAGTTGCGTGCCGGAGTTTGAATGAGTCTGCCAACGATTCTAGTTCCTTGTGGTAATTCACGTTCTCTTTTTCTCGGGTGTCATAGCCACCTGTCATAAGTCAGTACGCGAGTTCTGCAATATTATTACCATAAAATGTAGAGCTTACCTGCGATGACCAATCTGACGCCGCTCCGGTCGCCGGGCTTCAAACCAGCGAACGCTTTGATTGCAAGCCCGACATCCTTCTTCCTTTCGAAACGGTTGATGCTTAGCACTATCTTCTTGCCCTTCCATAATGCTTGACCGTCTTCTTTCTCATCTCCAAATTTCTTCTGGGGCTCCGAAGTATCGACGCAGGGGTAAACAACGCCCACTCCTCTCTCACCGCCCAGACCAGGCCAAACACCCTCTGCCACGCCCTTTGTGAAGCCACTATTGACAACCACTCTGTCCGCACCTCTTATCCCCCATCCTTCCCACCAGTCGAAACCTATCCTCCATATCCTCTTGTGCCATCTCTTTCTTCCCTGCGCCAGTAGCAGATCAGGAAAATGACAGTAGAACAGTATTTTCTGGTCCTCCCAGAACCACCTCAAGAACGGCACACCAGCTGATAATTGGTCGACGAAGAAGGCTGTTGGTTTGAGCTGCGCCAATTCGCCGCTCCACGTGATCGCGAGTATGAGGTGGATTTGCTTGAGGATAGAGCACAGAATCTTGAAACGTCCAAGGAAAGTAGCGGGGAACAGCCAGCCTCCCCGTACTCGAACATCCAGTGTGCCATCTCGGGCTTCATCGAAGCAGTGATTGAGGTCGCGGTAGGAAGTGAAGATTGTGACCTTATGGCCTAGGTTCTGCAGGCCTAATGCAGCGTCAACAACAAGGCGTTCGGCGCCGCCAATTCCAAGATTCGGGTGGAAGAAAACGATGCTCTTTTGCTGGGGTTGGGTCGGAATCTCTTCCTGCTTCTTAGGCCGACGTTCCATTGGAGAGGAGTGATAAGTGATGTATTTCCTTCCAGGATGACAGTAAGCTTCAAAGCCAAAGACTCCGGTACTTCATGTTGCTTGGAGCGCAAGATGACGCGCAGCGGGTTTCCCCGCACGCCAGTGGAGACTAATGCAAGGAGTAATCTAAAATTACTGGCCTAGCGTTTGCAGATGTTTCAAAACAGATCCTATCATTTTTGTGCAACCGTGCCGTCACAGCGGAGGTAACGGATAAGTAAGAGTTGTATTTTCATATCCTTCGCATCTCTCTTTTCTTCGTCCTTTCACACTCAACAGGAAGCAAGTCTTTCACCCACGGTCATTACTGCCCTTCCTTTCGATTAACTCTTCTTCTACCTTCGCCTCTCACCTTGTTCTCTCTTTCCTGGAAGACTCTTTGTTACCTTTCTTTGGTGTGCTACACCCACATTCCCATGGAAACCACCGACTTCCCGCACTTCAATGCGTACTCCAGTATGGACTGCCATTCATGCCATTCTCAACGCACTTGTAGTGTCTATCACCTGCCTGCCGCAGCCCCAAGCCAATCTTTCCCGGGCAGTCTCTACCACTGCCATGGTCTTTGCGCATTACATGATTCAATTCCAGCTCCCCAACCTAGACTACACCAATGACATTAACCTCGCCAAATCTGCCGGCATTGATGCGTTCGCTGTCGACTATGGAGGTGCTCCATCCGCTTTACTCTATTTCGCTGATTATCTCAATCGCTTCTACGAAGCCGCTGAAAAGCTAGACTTCAAACTCTTCCTTTGTATTAACACCACGACCATTATCGACGCAGCCATGGTCGTCAATCTAACAAACTTCTATTTTGGTAGCAGCGCCCAAATGCAATACTCAGCAGGTGACATTTTCCTAAGCTCCTTTGAAACAGGCCCACCTCCATGGAACTTGAGTCACTTTCCTTCCAGGTACCCTGTCAGAAGACGCAGAATACACAGTTTCTCAAAACGAAGGTTACGGACCCTTTACCAGGGTACATCCAGCCTCCAGCGTAGCTGGGGAGAATGTCACTGATACAGCATACGCGGCCCAGCGTGACGCTGATGGCAAACCTTGGATGGCAGGCATTGCACCTTGGTTCTTCAAGCGCATGTCTACGGACGAGAATTGGTTTCACGCCCAGGATTCGGGAATTTGGGTTGATAGGTGGATGAATCTCCTCAAGCTGAAGCCTAATCACGTCGAGATTGTTACCTGGAATGGTAAGACCCCTGCAAACGTCCTCAGCTGCGGCAATGATACTCATAATAACAGACATCGGCGAATCCACCTACATCGGCCCCGCCGACTCCACGCCAGCTTCCATCCTCACAGAGGCCACCACCACAGACTGTTACGGCAATCTCGACCACACCGCCTTCCTCAAGATGACCAGCTTCTTCGTCCAAGCCTTCAAAGCCGGACAAACCATAGTGACAGTCGACCCCAGCGAAGAAGAAGTCTTCTTCGTCTATCGCCTCCAACCTGTCAACGTAATGGGGTCCAACTCGTGGCCGCTTCTGAAAATGCCTCGTATATTCAAGACAACGTTTACATTGTCGCCTTCCTGGCGAGTGAAGCAACAGTCTACCTAAGCTCTAGAAGGAAACCCTGGCAGATGGATGCCCCTATGGGAGTCAGCAAGGGTATGGTTGCCTTCACGTTGGGTGAACAGGTCTTGACAGCTAGTCAGGACATCAATGGTGCTGTTCTCAACAAGACCGGCCCGGCGATCCAAGGGCAACTGCAGCGATATCAGGGCAATGTCGTTGCACTTTGATATGGCTTTGAGCTTATGTGATACGATGATGTGAGACAAAAGATGAGCAGGATTCTATGATCCGCGCTGGATGGAGGATGTACCCTTTTTAGACCTTTTTTTGCTCGCTGCGAGATCGCGCACCGCTCTTGCATATAGCAATGATGAAGCTTCATGTAGCCTTAAGAATCATGCGAGTTCTACCATAGAGAGTTCTATAAAAGTGTGCATAGATTAGGTTAATGGTTGTCGAAACAGAAGCGCTAAAAAGCGTTGTCAATTATCACTGATATCTTCGATCCTGATAGGCTGACAATGTTGAATACAGATTGGTGAATAAGCTGCCCCGCTATCATATGCCCGAGCCGACGATGTTAAGGACGCGTCAGCCCGAGCCAGCCCGACAAAATTGAGCAGTTGCCCAGCTATGTTCTAATTGCTGTGGATATACTTCGAAAGAACGTTCAGAAAATCTGGATATTCCTGGCGGTTCAGTACAAGTCACCGACAATTTTGTCGCAGTATGCGACAAGGTAAAATACAGAAATGGGTAAGTTACCCCACAAACAAATGGGTAGTTGCGGCTCAGAAAATATGTATTAACAGATGCGTCATGCATCCGCCCTGTCGTTAACGGCTCACGTCGCTGTGCTGGCCTACGGTTCCATATACAGCCGCAACACTCTAAAGCCCATTCAACGCATCATCGACAGCTCAGACGAAGCATCTCTAAAAGATGAAATGAAACAATGGGCCAGCTCAAAGCTCAAAGAAGCACAATATGTACAAGTAGCTGTCAGTAGCAAAGCCGGGCAAGAAATATGTGGCAGCATACTGACCAGTCAGTAGGGAGCCATCATGTTCACATCAACAATCTCATGTCTCTCATGGAGTAACCTCTCCACTAGTTACTGGTCAGGTCCTGCACTGTGGTACGGAAGCATTATCTTGGCTTTGACCTCCATTATACTCGGCGCTCAACAAGCCATGTTCATGCCGGACACGGTCGATGTAGAGGCTGCTCAGGAGTTTCGACGGCGTCATATGGCGAACAACGGCTCAGAAAAGAGTCCAGAGCCGAGACAGATCATGCTGTTTGTGTGGCAAGCTCCGCTGATGTGTTTGAGTTACTCGATCGTGTTTTTCCTGGCTGGTCTCACGTCTGTGGTGTTGAGTCCACTTGCACAGAAACCTGGATGGAATGCTGAAGCTAAGGTATGTGCGTCGATATTCCGGCAGAGAATTCCGCTAAGGCCTTTAAGCTGACTGCTTGTTAGACAGTGGTAATGTATCTGGTTGTTGGAGCATTTGCTATTTTAACGTTCGTGGTGACCTCTTTCAGCGTGCATTCGCTATCATAGGACCACATAGGAGATGCAGGACTAGTAATCAAATCTTTTAAGCGAAGGGAAGCTTGACGATACTAGTGTGACCACATAAATGAGTCGTAACAAACGTAATGTTGTTCATTGTTGTTGAAACGCAAGCGTCGAAACCTCCTTCCGGCTGAAACAAAACCGTTGCCAAGACCTCGAAACACCCCTGCCCCTGTCGTCTTCAGCTCAATCAACAAACCTCAATCTTCAAAGCTATCAATCGTTGAACATCATAGACAGCATTAGACTTATATTTCATATCTTTCTTTCTTTCTAGAATAAATCACAATGCTTCCAACCGCGCTCCTCACCCTCCTCACCCTTCTTCCCACTGCCCTATCTCACGGCCATCAAGTGCCCATCTCAGACGATGCAGGTAAAAATCCCTTTCTCAGTCCGCCTGTACCTTGATTCGCAAGCCACATTCGAGCATCTCTGCGCCCCGCCCCTTATCTAGTCACGTGCTATACTAATCTCTGCACATTCCAGACTGGGCAACGCGCCACATGGCCGAAGAGCACCACATCGCGAACCTGGACCCCTCCGCCTTCTTCACTCTCCACGACTTCGACAACGACGGTTCCTGGAGCGGCGATGAGATACGACTTACCTACGGCTTAGATGACGAAAGCGCGAAAGATGTCGAAGAGACTAAGAAGGCGGATGTGGTAAAAGCTGTTAAGGAGATATTTGATAAAGATGGGGATGGGGTCGTTTCGAAGGAGGAGTGGATTGAGGGGTGGATGAAGGAAGGGAAGAGGTTGCCTGATTTCGGGGTAGGTGTTGCTACTAGTTCTTGCTACTTGCTTGTAAATGTGGAAGAGGAGAAGGGTGGACGGGGTGAAGAATATCCCTTTTTGGAGTATCTACTGTTGCAAGAGGGGTGGAAGACTATGCTTGACCAGTGGGCTTGGCTCTCACTACGCGCGATATTTTCAGTCCAACTTGCTCTGGTGGACTAGAACTACAACGAGGCGTTTGCTAATGTGTTTATGGACTTCAGACCGGACCAGGACATCACGGCGACGACGAATATGAGTACGAGATCCATCATTTTGAGAAGTTTCACGATGAGAGTGGGCCGCTCTTTCCTCTGCCCCCTCTCTTCCAGGATCCTACTGTTCGATATGCTGACAGGTGCGATTAATGATAGATACGAGGGAAGAGGACCTCACTCATCCCGAAGATATCGCGCATTTCAAGAAACACGACGAGATAGACGCGCAGGCTGAATATCAAGAGAAGATAGACGCGATGCCGATAGTCGAGCAGAACATACCGCAGAAATTTCGGCGGTATTAGCGATGGTGTTGAAAGAATTTTCAACTTCATATTTCGACTGTATTATTGCACTGCGATAGATTTTGGGAAGCTGCTGGTCGGAACTTCCTTGTTAATTGTCCCATTCCGCATTTCGTACTTTGTGCGAGTTTGCTCTTATTGGCTAGGTTGTGAGCGGCATCATGGGTGCCAACTCATAGCAAACCCAGCAGGAGCTGTCCAGGATGTTCATGATATCCCCAAGCCGAGAATCACTGACTGCTCGTACGCAACCCAACTCCAAATCATGCTAGTAACAGTATGAAGTCAACAACAAGCAAAGATCAAACCTGACCTTATCACAAAAGTTGTCGGAAACTGCATGCTGGAATTCCGCATAGGCTGCTCGTTCTCCCAGGGGGTGGTGATACCTCCCGGTAACATCCCAGATCGAGGGCCCTCTCAACTCTGTGACTGTTTCGGAGACTTTTCCGCTCAGATTCCATGCGAAGGTACACAGCATTTTCCGCTAGAGATTCATTAGGTCAGGTGCATCGGTGACTTCCCAGTGTAATCTACACAAGGTCATCCCTCACTCCATATCTACCAGCTCCTCCAACTAACCTGCTTTTCTTTCTCTACAACCCACCTCTCCTCAAATCAAAGCTCTAGAACCCTCATCAAGCAATTTCTTCCTAACATCCCTGCAGTCTTTCAACACTCATCTCCAATTATTCCAACATGCCTTACCAATATTGGACTCCAGGAGAGACGGTAGTCCTGGTCTACTTCTTCAGTCGTGGCGTGATCGAGGACCTCGTGGTCGACCTTATCAAGCTGAAATGCGGTACCGAGCGCTCCAGAAGGATAAAAGAGAAAATCAGAAATATCCGAATGAAGGAAATACAAGCTAGACGGGTGGATTTCCTTATCCCTAGCACAAAGACTTATGTCCACATGATCGTCGACCACTGGCTTAGCAAAACAGGTGGACGAGGACAGGTTGAGATCATTGACCGCTTTTAATGAGGAGGCAAGGGAGATCGTTAGCAGAGGTAGTCGAATCAGTCCTCCTTCATTGTCTTTTATCTGATTTTATGGTTGCAGAAGGAAGACGTCAAGGTCTATAAAGGGATCTTGGGGTAATGAAATATGAGAGAAGAGTGGTAAGATATCCACATCAGTAGTGTGGGCGTCTCCAGCAATGCTTTTGCCAAATTCTACTTTGGGATGATCACCAATTCTATCCTAACTAGGTAGCAACTATCATTTAGTATCATAATCATTCAAATCAGCAGATCATGTTCATCGGCACCATCATTCACGCAAATACAATTACTTGGTACGTGATTATCATCCAGTCATAGACTTCAGTGCCACTCAACCCTGGTGCTGCCTCGCACAACGGTGTTTAAGTACTCTGAAACATCCGCAGCAAACTCGTATTCTGCCATTAAGAAGGCACGAGACCGGGTGCGTCAGGTCCTTTGGCGGTAATAAATTGCCTATCTACCAACTTCCTTCCTCTACCAAACTTCTCAACATCCCCATGCCTTCCTTCTCATACTCAAAACTCTTCGAACAAGACACTCAACACATTCGAACCTATTCCAAAATGCCAGCACCCAGAAGACCCCCTACCACTCCCCAGAATTGGGAACCCGAAGAAAATGCAGTACTACTTTACTTTCGTGGCCGCCGCTTCCCCTACGCAGTTATTAGGGATGTCCTTAACCTGAGATTTGGTCGTGAAAGCAGAATCATCGATGTTGTAACCAAGCTCGCAGACATCGCCAACATGGAGGTCAACGCCGGCCGACGCCCTTTCTAAGATAACACCGCAAAGATAAAGGAATACGATTTAAAGCTCGTCGATGAATGTATTAGCAGGCAGATGGATCCTGCCTTTCTGTGGACAAAGGTTGATTTGGACAATGAGATTCTAGAGATCTTGGTTAAACACGTACGTCCGAATGTTCACATTCTCTTGCTCTGTCAGTGCTGCGCTCTCTTGAACTTATTCCGCGATAGGATGTCAACTTGACTACCATCAATAAAGATGACTTGAGTTTCAAAGCGTGATTGCGGTGAAAGAGGACGAGTAGGCGTTCGGTTTGGCGGTGTGGGGTCTGCAGCGATAGCCTTTTCCATGTCGTTTCGTCAAACTCAGTCCAGTTGGTGAGGTACGTGACCGTCAACTGTACTAGTAGACAGCACATTCAGCTGGCTTCTCAGTAACATAGACATGCAGCCTCAACAGATTATGAGCTTGCGGTCTATGCTTATCAGTGTATAGTTGTCCCGTACGTGACTATATCGAATTATAGACAACGAGGTCACTCGACAGCAGTGCCCTGTCCAAGACGGCGTATATATCTCAGAACTTTCGCCATCTGACAGCCACGAGACCGAGTAGGTCACATTCGTCATGGATGCAGTACACAGGCTCTTTATCAAGAGTTTCTCGTCTTTCTCTTCCCATATTTTCTCTCCCATATAATCCCAAACACCATTCAACTTCCCAATCTCAACCCTCCCAACCCAACCCACGCCATTCAAAAGGCCTCCCCGACAGAGTTCCTGGACCATCAGCCAAGAAGTCATACTCGTATACCTCACAAGCCGCGGCTTCGACTACCCTGTGATAGTCGATATCCTCAAAGCCAGACACCACGAATGTAACTACACCTCGCTCCAGGCCAAAAACCGGCTCAGGACCATTCATCAAACACTGAGAGACAGAGGTCGGCCAGATTTCTACCATGCTTCCTCAAGAACGTATGACCTGAGTCTCGTTAATCAATGTATCTGCCGGCAATTCGAAAAGGATAAGCTTTGATATGTGGAAGGTACACACATGGAACCTAACGAATTTGCGTGATAGAAGGTACAGAGGTGTCTTGGCTCACCACGTATGTTCCACAGTTCTCCGAACGATTACTTCCGAAATCGTGACTGACTTGACGGTAGCATATCCACTTATCCGACTACAGTCAAAGCCTCATGAATATTCATTTCTCTTAATCTCAGGCGTAGAGGCGAAGAAGATATTCGGAGAGGCGGTATGGAGCTTCATGCATGCTCAAAGTGATGTGGACACGGCTCTAATTTCCGGCCGAAGGTCTCTTACCAGTGCTTCTCAGATTCAGTAACAGCACCTTATTTAATTCATCAAACAGGATAGTCATGTTGACTGTAATGGGGTCTTGGCATACGACGAGGCTGAAAGGTCTGATTATGCCCAACGATCCCATAGTCACATACCAGAGACGTGATTGATTGTGATACCCAGTCTGAGCGCCATCTCGGATGGATTTGTTACACACTTCAAAGGGCCATCAGTGGAGGAAGGTCAGAAAGCTAGGTGACTCATTTTATTACCTTACTTTGGCGCCACCTCAAGTGGATTGTTACACAATTCCGAGCATAGTCAGCGGAGGAGGTCAGAAGCTCTCAGAGATCTCACCCAGACGTCCACCATATACACGGGAGAGTCGTTGGAATTCATCAGAGTTGATGACGAGGTTGAGTGTGTCTTGGTTGATCATGCATGTTGGCCCTTTCCCTGGTTCGCTCCTTCAAAGCCATTCCGCAGTAGTAAGTCGATTTGAGCAAGAATCCTCCAGAGAATATGTGTCTAAGAGTCTAATCTCGGTCGGGCCGGTGCTTTTGAATTTCGTGGGTGCTCAACGGGAACATGGCCACGATCACAATTTCCTCGAGCTCATATTCTGCCAGTGTTACTTAAATCTGGCCTGGGCTTGTACTAGAGGGGCTTCGATGCTTTTTCAAAACATATAGAAATTCCCCCAGCCAGCCTCCGCACTCGGGAGTAACAAAGACGAAGATCGGACACATTCGACGCTTAAATACTTGCATCTCAGCGCCTATCATCTCTTGATTCCTTCAAATAACCCTGCCCTTCAACCAGCTCTCCCTCTTCAACCCTCCTTCCAAAAACCAAACCGGCAATCCCATAAACCTTCAAGAATCATCGAACATTTTCTCACGATGCCTAGTAGGGGTCCAGCATATACCCCCGAGGAGTCAGTAGTTCTCATCTACTCCGTCTCCCGCGGCTTGACATACACCACCATAAGCGACATCATCAAGTTCAAATGTGGCACTGATCGCAACGCCAGGAGCGCTCAGAGCAGAGTGGCAAAGGTTCGAGAGGATGCGACCGGTTATGGATGGCGTGATTTCTATACCCTTGCTCCGAACAAGTACGACTTCGACCTTGTGGATCAGTGGCTAAGAGGGCATGTGGACTGTGCCACGTTGTGGACCTTGATTGCTTGGGATGGCGATGTGGAAGAGATATTACGTGGCCATGTATTTCTTCCAAATCTCTTATTCGTTTGAATAGCTAAGCTGACTATTCGGTGGCAGGGTCATGATCCGAGCAGATTCAGGACGAGTGACCTTGATCTGAGGGTCGACTATTGAAGAGACGGACAAGGAAGCAGTCGCGCCGATGGTGAGTGTCCTTGATACTTCTGACTCTCTCTCACGCTGACTATCTAATGGTAGAGCCTCTGACAGAGCCTGCAATGTCGCAAATAAGGTGGTACCAAGTCCGGGAACGAGTTCCACCTCATATATTTTGCCCTAGAGAATGATCATGGCAGCCCTTAATGTTTAGTCATCTCAAAATGAAGCTCTGGAAACCCTTGCCCATCTTCAACTCACTCCACTTCATCACGATGTACATTCAATAGCGATATCAAATACACAATGCATTACACCCGGAGCATAGCTCTTGACCAGCTCCACATGTTCGCACTCAATACTCTGCTGCTCTCCGAACTTCTCACCAAAGTTCTTGTTCACCAGCTCCGTAAAGACCATTACAATCTCTGTCTTTCTGCTCTCGATATCCCTTTTTGCGACATTTTCATGCGCATGAATATATCCTCCTGCAGGATCAAGTACCTGGACTGCCCACCCCCAGCTGTCCTTCGAGCTGGGTAGATAGCCGCAATTGACATGTACGACCGGTGGGATCTTGTTTCTCATCTCATCGATTCTCTTGGCTGCGTGCTCGTTGCTTTCCTGGAAGACGAGCAACCTCTCATCGCCACGATCCTTCTCTTCCAAGCATTCTCCGCTATAGATGACTTTGACGTCCCATTTGTTCCCTCCTGCTCCTCTTCTAAGGCCGTCAACGCTCCAAGGATTAATCTCCCAACACAAGACTTTTCCCACCCCAGCCTTTGCATAGCTGAAGGCAAAGTACCCGATCCCAGCATACAAGTCCACAGCACTGACTTGCCGAGGCTTCTTTCCCATTCGTTCTTCGGTCAGCGATTCTAGTTCCAGGACACGGGCTTTCTCTGTAACGTTGCCTCTTGAGAACATCGTATAGCGCGGTGCCCAAGTCTGGAAGATGCCATTCTGCCGTGCGGTGCACCAGAACGCTGACGTGAAGTCTTTCTCTGTAGGAACATGGCCAGGTGACAGCACTGGGCCAAAGTCGCCCTGAAGGGGTGTGAGGCCTGTAGGAGATCGAAGAATGTTGGGTGCTGAGTCCGTAGCATGGCTCATGACTTGCTTCTGTATATGAGAATCTTGAACGGCCGTCTCTTTCGCAACGTTGGCAGGTATTGGCGCATTCAACGCGATGTGCGTGACTTTGAAGGCTTCGCATAGCATACTATAAAGGGATGAGAAGTCACCGGCATTAAGGTCCGCGGCAACTGCGGCTTTCAGAGTCGAGAAATCGGAAGCGGGTAGTAGCAGGAGAGGTGGATAGATTGTATAAGTCCATTTGCACACGGACATTATGCTTGTGGTGATCTGCTGCTCATGCAATCTCTTGAGAGCAAGCCATTTGCTGATCGTTCTTGCTAGAAGGTTCATTTGCCCTTGATCGCCGCCATCTTTGACCGAAGAGTCGGAGATGTGAGCAGCAGCGGACGAGGCATGAGCAACAATACTGATACTTGCTTCGTGTTCCTGTAATCCAACCAAGCTGAGGAGTTCTGGAAAGGCGTCTGCTGTATACTCGCCCCTTCCCATGCAAAGAGTTGTAGGAAGAAAGAAACTACCATCCCGAACGTTTGCTGGATCCCCAGCCAGAATACACTCTCCATCCTGATCTGAGACCGATCTAATTTTGTCTCTTTTATCAAGCTTCTGCTGAGCTTGCAGAGCATCTTTAGTTCTCTTGACTAACTCCTTCGGCACAACCAAAGCAATGTAGGCTTTTGAATTACCTTCCATCCTTCTATTTCTGTTTCGGAGAACTCGCCCGGTCTTATCATGGAGTCACGATAGAGGTTTCTCAATGTGCAACTGGCGCGCTACTTTTCTCTGCCCTTTCCCAGAAGGTCTAGTTTGGGCCTGGTTCCAAATATCTTGGTGGCGATTGGTGGGACGCAGAGATGCTGTACAAGCGGGATTCTTAGCTCATATATTATTCTGCCAACTTGATATGGCTTTCCCTGGACGCTGAACGGCTCTGTCGATCAACACTAACGATTCATACTGAGAGACTGCCATATTTCGCGAGAGCATGTTTAAAGCTACGATTTTCAAAGTGGGTTTTGAATAGTCGGGAATTGCTAAGGCGTAAGATATACCGACGATCTCTTTAATACAGCGAAAAGTACAGCGTATCAGCCACTCCTACTACACTAAAATTCTACAAGATGGGCAGGGTCAAAAGCGAGTCCATGTATACAACTCTGAGTATAACCAGGTTACACCCCGCGCAGGAGCCTTCTATTTGACTGTGTCTTCCAATGCCATCTAATGGAACAAAACGATTACAAACTTGACCCCTGTCCCTCGGCTCAAATTGCAGCATGAAGTCTATCGAGCTCCAACTCATCAAACCTCCGCCCTGCCCTCTTTCGCGCTCTGGAGAGCCGCGCTGCAAGCTTCGCATCCTTAGTTTTACTCATACAATAAGTACCCTAGCTTAGTGCTGGGCTGTCTAGAGCTTGCTGCTCCCAGAGCTACTCTGCCTTGGAATTTGGACACCTCGCAGGGTGAGCCGCTCGCGAAATGTCTAGGTCGTCGATGATGTCTTGAGAAGGTGAGAGTAGGACCCCTAAGCTTCCCCCTTGAAGTCTGGGAGACAGGTGTTCACTTCTCGGGGGCTTGAACCAGTTTGTGATCTCAGCTTCTTCGTTGAATATGATGTAAGTGCGAGGTCGATGTGGAGTCGAGGGATGGGAGTCGGGAAATGTTTCGCCAGGAAGTAACTCTCAATGCTTTGAGTCAGCATCGACTTTGTGTAGTGATGTATCTGAGGCAAAGCTGAGCGTTGATTCAAGGTGGCTTCCCTTCTAATCCAAGGCCAATAGTCGCGAAGAGAATCGGACCACCTTCGACAGCTATCCAAGCAATACCTGCAACGTCGATCAGTACAAAGCAATGGGTCATTGGAGAAGTTCTAGTACCAGTATAGACAATGAGCTTGGTGATGACTTCGACATCGTACCGTACTCTGGGCTTCTCAAGCTTTGAGAACATTTCCTTTTCTTCCTTTTCATCTTGCCTTCTTTCTGCACTAGGCCGACGACTACCAAGCGAACTTGAAGGGGTCAATGGAGTGTATAAGGTGGTCTCGGCTTCAGTCATGGACTTGTAGAGATCGAGATTCGAAGATGCAGGTGTAGGTAGTAGACCAGCGGTTGGGTGCCTGCCTGAAGCACTTGACGTGGAAATGCCAAAGTAATCGGGGGATTTTTGCTGAACGCTGCTCTTCTCGTCTATTCCGGGGTTCGCCCTTTTCATATCTGATTTGCTCTCTCTACGAAGTTGCGCTCGGTATGCTAGAGTCTCATAGGCGTCAGCTTCGGATTGTGGTCCAATGGATACTGAGCGGCTCCTTCGAGGATGGCGTATTGAGGTAAGCAAAGAAGGGATCTCTGAGACGGACGGTATGACATTGTCATCTTTGAGCTGATTTGGGACCTTGTTATATTCGCTGCAGATGGTATTAGCAGACGGTAGACATTGGAGCAGCATCAGACTTACGAAGCCTGGACAAAGAATCTTCTCGGCAGATTCAGGCCAAGGCTTTCAACGACACGAAACACTGGCGGCAGTATACGCAGTAGAGCTGGTTTCATGATCTCCCTCCAAGCAAAAACCATCAACACCCCGATGAGGATTCGTGCGATTGTTCTAGGCCAACCTAGAGCACTAAGGTTGAACGGCACCGTTGCAAGAACAGGTTCGTCCCAGGCCATCCCGCTTCGACCGAAATGCCAATTTCCCAATTCAATACCTATCATGACTCCAGCAAACGCAACGCTGTCATCAAAGCATGGACAGTCATCTGCTGGCTCTGGATGGATTCTGACTAGCACAAGTATTATTAAGACCACAATAGTTGGGGCTTTGAAGGTCCCTGTGTGGATGAAGTGATCGAAATTATCTCCATATAGACACTGTATGATTGACAGTAAGGCCCCAAGCACACTGCCGACAAGAACATCGAAGAAGCCGTGCATGCCACAATAAATGCGACCCAAGATGATGGAGGTAGCGTAACAGCATGATACAACCTCCAGAATGAGTTTCAATGTTGGATGTACACTCGAGTCCGGCGAGTGTAGCATGAAGAGAGCGTATACTGCCACAGAGACGGCGTTCGTCGAGTGTGTCGAGGGAAAGCCGTATTCGAGAGCTGTCGAATGGGACATAGTGATTCTTTTCAAGGGAGGTGAAAGAGGTCTGGGTAAACACCACATATCCTTCAAGAAGCCGCTAAAGAAAACGCCGGATGCGAGGACATGTACCAAGCTGGATTATAATTAGCTCGACAATTTGATGAAGGGATCCTGCGGGAACCATACCCTCTGCCCAAATTTGTATATCCACACCAGAACAGAATCGGCAAGAATATCATGAAAAAGGTATGTGTGCCTAGGTTGGCCGTAGTTGAGAAGTAGGTATCAAGGGCCGGAGACCGCATGGCTTTCTGCATTGCCGCCAAATGTGGTGTTTCCCAGCGGACCAGAGGGATGAGCCGCTGTCGGGGCTCGTAGCGCCAGAGAGGTAGCTTGGTTCTGTCTGTATCTATCATTAGTAAGCTGTCTTTGAACAGGGTAACATAAAAGCTGCTCACAGTGATCCAGGCTCCTGAGACCTGCGTCAAGCTTCTCCACGCACTTGACCACATTGAGCGTGGGCAAAGGTTCCAACAGACCCTCCGGTTTCGCCATCTCCTCAGATCCTGCTACCGAGTCCATTTATGTGACAGCGCTCGCACAGAGCCCTCAAACGCCCTCCATTGCGCGAAACGTAAGTGTAAAGTACAGTAGGATGTCATACCGGAAAGATCGATAGTCGGGTCGCCTAACGCGGCACCAGCGGAGGTGGAGCTGTCGGCCAGGTGACGAAAAGTAAACACTCAATCTGCTAACTTTCAACCAACAAATTCTACAAGAAACCAACCAACTACTCGAACATAGCTTCTCTGTGTATACTTCTACATTGCATAGGTTTCATTGATCGTTGTTTGTCGCACCCTTTCACGCATATAAGCCTCGTCTTACAAAACACAGCTGCAGAGCCAGCGCCAATATGACGGAGCAAGGCCAATATGAGAATTACGACTTTCTGCGACGAGGCTCGAGGAGGAGCGGCGTTCTTGGATCACAAACAGGCTCGGTGTCACCTCGAAGGAAACCTGTCAGACAGCAAAGCACAAGGGACAGCTTTGGCCACAGCGCTACGAGCTCATCAGATAGAGTATCAGCATCCACGAACATCACACAACCTCCAGCATATTCGAAGAAGTTCGTCGTGGTCGGCGATGGCGGATGTGGAAAGACTTGTCTCTTGATCAGCTACAGTCAAGGCTACTTTCCAGAGGTAACGAGTTCGTGCCAGTGCAAGGAATACTTTGGCTGATTGAAACTAGAAATACGTCCCTACAGTCTTCGAGAATTACATCACCCACACAGACCACAAGCCAAGCGGCAAGACAGTGGAGCTGGCGCTGTGGGATACTGCAGGTCAAGAAGAATATGACCGTCTCCGACCACTTTCCTACCCTGAAACCGATCTTCTTTTCGTCTGCTTCGCCATCGACTGCCCCAATTCCCTCGAGAATGTTATGGACAAAGTATGTAGCCTCCAGTTCTTCTCGCCGCACCATTTGAGCTAACACATATCTCCAGTGGTATCCCGAAGTCCTCCATTTCTGCCCTACCACCCCTCTCATCCTCGTCGGCCTAAAATCCGACCTTCGCAATAAGCGCACCTGCATCGATATGCTCAAGACTCAAGGCCTGACACCGGTGACTCCAGAGCAAGGTCAAAACGTCGCAAAGCAGATGAACGCCACCTACGTCGAATGCAGCAGCAAAGAGATGTTTGGCGTACATGAGATTTTCGAATTGGCGGTAGACACAGTTGTTGGACAAGAGATCCGGATGAAGGAGCAGCGGCAGACCCAGCCACAATATAATAGCAATACGGCAGTGGGAGGAGCTGGAAAATTCAACAAGAAGTCGAAGAGGAGGGGACCATGTTCTATCCTCTAAGTAGGACTGCGCAATGTCGATTTGGTGTCACTGGTTCGCTTATGGTAATGATCATGCATGGACATGGTGTTTGGAAAAGCGACTTTCGCAACGGCCTCGTGTTCTCCTCTTTCTATGTTCGTATCTTTCGCCTTGTTGGCGAGCTGCAGCACACGTACTTCGGCGCCTGAAGCGTCGTTGCTACCATACATAGCGTGCATCCACATAATATTGTATCTCTTCGCATCCTCCGCCCTAAGTCAAGTGAGGTCCTCGATGGCTAAGTCGTTCATAAGGGCTCGTTTCGTTATAGGCTTTGCCAGACGCGTCGCTAGCTTTAGGGTAACTGGTGGATCACTTCTGAAGCTAGTCCCATTATCATCGACCTCGTTCCTTCTGAACCCCTCTCCCATCTTCCTCTTCCTCTTCACCCTCCCCCTCTTCCTCCTCTTCTTCACCCTCTTTCTCCGCTCCCTCCTTCCCATCCCCTTCAGGTTCTTGGGCCATCACACCTTCGAATTGACTCCACAATGCCTCAACAGCGCCAAACTCATTGCCCACCTAAACCAACCAACATCAGTGGGACCCACGGATAGATGGATATAAGGAAAGCTGAAGGCACAGAGAGGATTTGTTAACATACGGCAATAACACCTTCCAGTGACCGATTGAGCTTATTGATGTTCTGAAGGACATGTTCGAGAGACTAAATGATGCGTCAGTAACGTCTACTTGGGACAGTAGTAGGAAGAGACAAGCGTACCACAGCGATCTCTCCAACTAACGCGTCTCGTTGCTGGAAGAAGGAGGATTTGGGGGCAGTTTGTTGCGTAGAACGCGACGCCATGCTGATGAAGGATACTACCAGGCAGAGATCGAGAAATTAGCAGTCATGAAAGGCCTGCAGGTTAGACGATGAATGGTTATAATGTCGAGCTTGGGATACCGAGAATACTCTGAACTAAACGCGGATGATCTCGACTACTTCGGCTTTACCCGATCTAAGCAACGCTAGCTGTTTCTGAAGCTAATTTTGACATCAGACCATTGGAGATTTTTAAAGCTCTCTACATCGCATTCACCATCGAAAAGGCCCTGGCAGCTGGCTCGCACCGGGGACTTTGAGATGGTATCTATTGGGCGATTCCTTTCAAGACGAGTGCTTCACCGGCTTACCGAAACTCCAATATCCGTAAGTCCTAACAGAAGGCTCACCTTCGCTATTACCAACCGCATCTCATTGTTGCAATGTGGCAATAGGCTGGGGGAAATGTCTAGCTAATGGAGGCCCCCAGGGCCCCATATATGGCCAAAACAGACAAAGGAAGGCTAGCAACAGGCTTCTGGAATCGCATAGAAAGCAATCAAGCAACGGATTGCAACACTCATCGTCAATAACCTCGTAGGACGCGGATAATACCAGAATTGTCGATATCTTCAATTGCTTTACCAATAGTTGGGTGTAACCTGATGCGTTATGTCACTTCCTGAATCTAAGACGCTCGTTGTTTTATCGTGCAACCAGTCCTTTCGTGAATCAAATGCATCTCACGACTCAACTGGTTGACGGAGTATGTACCCGATTCCTTCGTGAACATACGGATGCTGCTCTGGAAAGATACGTACATTAAAGTATAGACTCATGCACGTACTTTGCTGACGCGATAGCGTCACAGTATCCTTGGGCTTCTTAGTCAAGACTGCTCCATATGTACATTATCGCCAGTCAACCCACGCACCAACCTGTCGCAAGAAGAGTGAATGTGGCCGAGGCAAGCTGTTGCTCAAAGCTTGGTCAAGAGGTGTGATGATTGGGCAAACGCATGTTGAGACCTTGCATACAGATATTCAAGCCGGTGACTCACAGCTAGTGCTACGAATAGTTCCGAGGTAAGGGAGGTCTGAGTACAGCGATTCGCCGACGGCGTTCGTTTACGAATCAATTGGATATGCAGGTCCTTCATGGACCAATGCCCGATGCAATCGATCCTCGGTCCATAAAATGACTAGCAAAACGGGTTTAGGAATATCGCCGCTTTCGACGTGCAGCATCATCTCCTTCAACAACCTCGCCGCCGCCGATTTTCCACGCAATGTTGTCGTCAGGCCGATGGTTATGTCGTGGTCATAGACAGAATCTTATCTTGTCATTTATTCAAAGACCCTAATGCGCAGTGCCATTCAGCGTTGAAGGATTCCACATGTACTAACATTCCCAAGCGCGCAAGATTTCACGTTAGAATGCCAGCCCAAGCAACTGTAGGTAAGCTAGCAGGTACAACGTTGGTCTTTGTGGTTGCGACGATCGCTAGCTTGATCTACATTCAATATACCATCTTTCTAGATTTATTATTTACTATCGGCTTCTCGGAATACAATCGTTCTTTAAATCTGCGTCGATACAGAAAAAGACAGAGAAAGATAGATTCAGGGGATTCGCGCTCAGATAGTCGCTCGTGCGTCGCTAGTGTTATAGGATATCGAGAAGATTCGGCTGTATATGCACGGTGTCTGCGTAGCTATCTCGACAGGACAGAAGCCGGATTTTTTGTAGCCGGAATAGACGTCAATGAAGAGCAGGATCTAGGGATGGTCAAAACTTTCAGAGAGGTATGTCCTACTTCTTGACCATCTTGTATATCCCCAGTCCATATACAGCAATGGTAACCTGACACGCTGCACTAATGGTTTCGAACCCTACTGCTTTGGCAAAAATGATAGAAATGTTCTTCATCTTCAACAGCGAATGGGTGATCGGGCAGAATACCTTTACGATTGTATCATGGATGTTAACCCGCGAGACACTGTCAGCCACAAGTCCTGCGAGCAAATGGCGTTCCGCAAAATCTACGAGCATGTCCAAAGTAAAAGACAAGGGCTTTCTCGACCTAGAAGATAGCCATGCGAGGGTTCTTTGTTTCACACAGCCTCATGTCAACGTCAAAGGTATCAGATTCACAGCTTGGCTTATATCCATAATCCTAGCAGATGCCTACGTCCTGAAGTACCTCTGGTCAAGTGACTCGGATACCGTTATACTTCCGGATACCCTCCATAAGACCATGCATATACTGGAAAGCGATAGCACGCTCGGCTACGCCTCGACTGCTATGGGTGTTGATAATAGCTCCGACTCCTGCTCTATACAGCTCCAAATGGTGCAATTCGTCTCCACTGTCTACGCTGGGAGGGGTCCCCCGGGGCGCTTTTGGTCTGTCAAACGTTTGTTCAGGAGCGGCAGCGGCGTTTAAAATAGAAGCGCTCCAGGAGATGTTGTTACCCTGGTACCGCCAAAGCATCCGCGACTTCAAAGTGGTACTTATCACCCGCTGCCCAGGATACACTAATTACTCATGTTTACTGTAGGTCATAAACGAGGACACTCATATTGCCACGCAAATGGGAATTCGCCACTGGCCTCGTCTCTATATCAGCGATGCTTTCGTCCTGACAGCAACGCCAAGGACACTCCGAGGATGGGTTACCCAGCAGGTGCGAAGGTCCTTTGCGCAGTCCATCCATGTACACACAAGAAGACTCTGAAAGCCTAAAACCGGTGCAACTCTATAGTGTAGATGGAGTCGATCTCACAACTTTGAAAAGGCTGCATATCCAATTTATACCCTCAGCCAAGGCTCGCTCTACGTCTGGTCTTCCTTACGTGGAGAGATTTACAGTGTAACTGTTATGATCAGAGTCATCGTATTCGTCTTGACTGGTCGTGCCGGGTCCATTGAGCCTCTGGAATTTTATTCGTTTTGGTTTGTCAACGAATCTACAACATTCTACGCTCACCAGAATGGCAAAAGGTCTGGTGAAGGCTTGATGTGTTTCTTCCATCGCTCACTTGGCTCTGGATTTCTACACCTTTCATCCGCATCTGGTCTGCATTTACGCCATTTGCAGAGACTTGGCACACTACCGCTGTCGAGAAAAGCGTCTCCCAGCGGGTCACCACTCCTCGGCGAGAAATCTTCTATCTTCTGTGGATGGCGTCGGTAGGAGCTGCTTTCGGCAGGGGAATGGGAGCAAATTCTACTCTTTACGGCTTGCTTGGTTCTATGTGTCTTATGTGTCTGGCTTTGGGAAGCTTGACTTACTTCGCGCTCAACGAGAACGATTTAGGGACCTCTTCGCACCAATTTCGCATTAGGCTGTCCTTGATTTTCCGTCTCATTATATCATCACTGCTCCTAAATCAAAGGTGAGAAGCGGAAAGCGGATTCTTGTTATGGAAAAGCCGCTGATGACACTTTTTAGTGTTACCTTTTTAAAGGACAATGGGTCCGACTTGGCAACAAATAATAGCCACCTTTTCGATCTCACAACGGCGCTCATGGCTTACGAGGAGTATGATCCTCTTATAAAGAGTCGGTGCACTGAAAAGAATCATATCGCTATTACCTTCGACGATGGACTGGCCGTCTACAATCAAGAGATCATAGATACGTTCGAAGACTGAGGGCTCCGCACTACCTTTTTCGTCAACGGAAATTCAGCTTCATGTATTTATTCAGAGTGAGATCGCCTTCCTCTTCTTCTTACCACCACTGGAGGACTACGCAGCTGACTTGAACGTAGAGCCAATGTCGAGAAGCTTCGAAGTGCATATCATACCGGTCATCACCTTGCATCCCATACCTGGTCACATAGTAGTCTTACGAGCCTCGACAGCCCGGGCATCCGCGAGGAGATGCTTCAGCTCGAAGTGGCGTTCCAGAAGATCCTAGGAATTCGACCAAAACATATGAGACCACCTTTCGGCGACTTCAACAAAGCTATTCTTGAGGTCATGCGGGAGTTTGATTATCAGGTGAACTTCTGGGACGTCGACATTAGAGACGGCTTGTTTCACGCTCATGAGGTTGATAATAATAGAGACTTTGCCGGACGATGCTTCGATCAAGTTGCGGAGCAGAGGTTCAATAATGCCATGGTATGTTTGCTGCTGCCCTTCCCTTTCTTGAATTGATCATGTTGAGCAGCCTGGTCTTCTAGATGTTGTGCCATGAGAATTATCAAGACACGGCGCGAGTCGTACTTCCGTATGGCTTAACGCGTTTGTTAGACGCTGGGTATAAGATCTCTACATTGGGAGAATGCGTGGGCAGCCCGGATCCTGGCTGTTGGTATGACATTGTCGGTGAACGTGAGGAAAGGGACAGCTCATGGCACTGCTAAGGTCAGATCATGGCCCATTTGCGCCGTGTCCTGGCAAGCAATTCGGGGCAGATTGTTGTCGCCTTGGCCGCGCTAGCTCACCGTGCCTTTTTTGCAAATTTGAGCATCGCCCGTTTTCTTCCCTTAAACATTCCTCGCTTCTAGCCAAAGCATGACCGACAGTCGTTTTTGAGAATGGGTTTTGTGTTCATGAAGAATCTTATGCGCAGGAGAGTTAGTTGCTGGCTTTGACCGCTAGCGAGGGTATTCCAAACCCAAATTTCGTTTTCTATGTAGGTTGATAGTTTAAAGCCTTCTGGAAGCCGGTCGAGGCTTCACCATGGACACACCCCGATTCGTAGGTCAGACAACCGCACGAAGTGTCCGTAATCGTGACCGCGGTAACATTCAAGGCGCTTTCTTATAGAACTGGAAGGAAGACTAGTCTCAGGATGCTGGGCAAGTCTCGTATTGCGTCTGCTGGGATCCCATCCAATGACATATCAAGAATTTCAGTCGCATTGTCAACCGATTTGAAGAATCGCTAGTGGAAATGTTCCCAAACAACCTGGGTCTTGAGGCTGAAAAGTGGAATCGAGCTACCGTCGATTGCAGAACCATTGGCGCGAGAAAATCAGAATTTTGGTAGGGAAGGCGGGCGAAATGGGCCAAAAATTTGGAAAACCAGCTATACAGCGACGACCAACGCTGCTCCGGGGGCCTACTAAAAGGGGAATTAACGGGCTCGTCCAGCTCTATTAGGCTATCAGCTTTGTATATATAGTACAGCGCTCTAGGGTTCTCGCAAAGCAGGCAAATTCGAATTTCCGCTGTTCGATTTTTTTTTTATTGATTCGCGCTGAAAAAAAATCTGATTTTAAACCCTATTCGCGATGGCTATCCAACGCTGTACTGTATATATAAAGTTTACAGCCTATTAGAGCTGGACGAGCCTATTATTTACCCGTTTACTGTAACTTCGACGCAGCGTTAGTTGTCGCTGTACAGCTGGTATTCTAAAAATTTGGCCCATTTCGCCCGCCTTCCCTACCCCCGGAGCGCCCCCCAAAATTCTGATTTTCTCGCGCCAATGGTTCTGCAATCGACGGTAACGGTATTCTATTCTATTCTATTCCCCGGTAATTTTCAACCCTATTTATTCAGGGATGGCTTCTCCACATCACATCCAGGTGCTGCAAAATACGGGCTTTTTCTCGCACGAGACAGTCCCTACACTCACTCTCATCAAAGCCTCCACAGACCGTACAAATCACCATTATCACGTGTGGACGTGTAGCCTGCAGGCAAGCTAAGAAAGCCACCTCATGGCACCTCGATGCGTTGTCAGCATGCTGCATATTTCCCCTCACCTTCGCGCAGCTATATAAGGTAGGTCCACGGACAGCTACAAGCATTACTATAACACCTGTGAAGCCCAAAACTTCCGTCACTCTTCCAAACAACTCACAGAAGATCACGTGACCCATACTCATCTGATCTCCTCAACCCATAGCAGCGTCTATCAAGCTTTTCTATCTTCAAAATGCACCTCCTCGCACTCCTCGCATTCCCAACCCCAGGCTTAGCGTTCATCGCCCAGCTACCCAAACTCCCTACCCGAGACCTTTCATCCCCACTATCGCCACGCGCAACCTCCCCCGACGGTTCCTGCGGCGGTTCAACGGGGTACACCTGCTCGACGGGCAATTGTTGCAGTCAATACGGCTACTGGTGCGAGCCTGCCTGTCACATAACCACTCATTCCTCTCTCATTCATTCGCACCTCCTAATCCAGTACGTTTCATCACCAACAGTGGCTCAAGCGGCTCCTTCTGCGGCATCGGCTGCCAGCCTAGCTACGGCTCATGCGGCGTCCCATCTCCACCTCCACCGGATGGCAGCTGTGGCGGTGCGAACGCCATAAATTGTACTAATGGTTTATGCTGTAGCGAATATGGGTATTGGTATGCAAGCTTCCTTGCCCATTCCATCTTCTCGTCCATACGTATCCCCACCACTCCCGACACCTTCTCCCTCTTTCCAGAGTTCTTCCTTTAAATCACTCACCCTCTGGAGTTGAAGACTTCCTCTTCCTCTACCACATGATATCACATAACGGATAGCCGTATACTAATCCTACTTCTTTACACGACATAGTGGCTCATTACCCGCCTTCTGCGGCACAGGATGCCAGCCCCTCTTTGGCGCTTGCACAACCACTCCCATCACATCGCCCGATGGCACATGCGGTGGCACGAAGGCGTACGTTTGCACGCCGGGAAATTGCTGCAGTGAGTATGGGTATTGGTACGTAAGATGATTGATAATAAGAGAAGTCTGCTCGCATTGTATGACTTGCTAATGTATATCTATCGATAGTGGCTCCGCGGTGGCATTTTGTGGGAGCGGATGCCAGCCGGCTTTTGGAATATGTGATTAATGTTGTGGTGAGTTGTGGCGCGAGGAAGGCGGGCTGGGGCGGATGTTGTGAAGGCCAGGGATATTGGACAGATAATCGGGCTGCATCTTACGAAATGTTAACGTTGAAATAATGATAATCGGTAACGATGAAAGGTACAGCCTTTCTAATGAACTTCTCGTGGCGGACTTTTATGCATTTGATGAGATTCTGGCTGCTAGAAAGAACGCATTCGGTATCCGACATGAGCTGGTGAGATCAAAGTTCAAAGTCAATCTTGAAATAACGAGAAAACAAGGCTCCCAGCTTGGGAGAATGTTGTTGTTTCAGCAACATGTCAATACCTAGCGCCACCCATAATGATACAGTCTATAGCCGTTTAAAGAGATGAAAAATACACCATAGAAGGACAAAACGAACGTTCTATACAGTACTTAGAGAGGGTCACATTCCTGCCAGCCAACGCTCATCCCCAATCAAGCCCGAAAAGCACCCTAAGCGCGACGCAACCGTCTCGAAACAGTCGGAATATTAGGATTACCGCTATTATCGTTAGCAATAACAGGAACAACAGTTTCCACCACTAGCAACAGGCGAGCCGTGAGCAAGGGCAAGAATGATCGGTGGGCCCTTATAGACAGCCGCGGCAAGACTTCCAATGCCTGGGCTCGGCTGAGCCTTAGCTGGCGGCGTACCACCACCGCCTCCGCTTCCGCCGGGACCAGAGTCTGCAAGATCAGCTTCTCTCTTCGCGACGTGCGACCCCATCGTCCCGGGACTACCATTGAGGCCATCGTTCCCAACTCCAGAGCCAGCTGCGGGTAGAGGAGCAGGAGGCCCTGGCGGAGGTGGAGGATGGTCGTTGGTTGTTGTGTTTGTGCCTTCGTCTCCTGACCCTGAGATTGGGGATGCGCGTATAGCAGCCTCAGCAATGTCTTCAGGGCCGACGGAACCAAGGCCGCCTGCACCACCGTCACCCCCACCACCTCCGGTTGGGGGTGTGGCCATGTCATCTTCGGGGATTCTGGGAAGGAGTTGTGCGTTGTTTGTGATTGGGAGGGCGATGACGGAGGACGTTGCTGCTAGGGCGAGGATCATAGAGGAGATTGCTGAGGTCTTCATTGTGGGTAGTTGAAGGTCAAAACCCAGTGACTGTAATTCTTTGAGAGTCTGTGATGATGTTGCGTGGTTTGAAAGGTAAGTCTTGTCGAGATGGGTTTTATTCAAGACATGTCTTCGTTGTTGTTGTGTCTTCGAGGTGATTTAATGAGTAATGATGATTTCGAGTGGAGGAAGTGACTGTCCTTATATAGACAGTTAAGGCTATACTTTGAGATCATGGACGTCGTCATCAATATGTTTGCTCAGCCCAACAATAACACATACAATGCCTCTCTTGACCATAGCTCCAAGGCAGCATGGTTAAATCACGGTCGAGCGTATACATGGTGACAGTAATGGCAATTCAAGCTCGCAACAGCATTTCAGCTCATGTACTTGCCTCTTCTGTGATCATGCATACGCGAACAGATAGCATCAGACACAACAAGTCCAGATGGCCCTCAAGCTACGTTGCGATGAACAAATGCCTCATGCAATCACCATGGTTATGGTATGCCTTGCGACTCTCGAGTCACCGGCGTCGGCGTTGCATATCGGTGGTAGCAAGGTATTGACTATAGAGGCCTGGTAGTCAGAGGCATAGCTAAGATCACATCAACGTCTGATCCCCGTCAAGACAGCGAATGAAGTCAGGTCTATACCATTCCATGTCTTTACACCAGCATGGGATGCTCGTCTGATGAGCTAGAGGGGGTTGAAAAAACGAAGCGTGTCATTGTACGATCAAATAACCATCGATCGGCGTGGACGTCCACACCTTCACTGCCTTCTTCGCTCTAGCGAGATCTAGAAATAGCAGGTCGGGAGCCTCGTCGATGCGACAATGCAACCTTATGGATCAATACGCGCACTGATGTTTCATATATAGGTAGAGGAAGGCCATGGACAATGAGGCTCCGGTAGTTGACCGGAGCGGAAGGGGGACCCATTAAGTAAGCATCGGCTTAGCACGCCTCTTTCTGCCTCACAGCAATAGACCTATAGCAAAAATTCAAGCTCTTTTACAAAGTGCTCCATTCTGGTATTTCAGCGGCGAGGAGTAGGCTAGCTGGATGCAGCACAAGTTACCGCAGATGTTATTCACCATCACACATAAAATGCTACCTTGCCTTATGCGTGGCACCGGCGGCAAGCTTGATTAAGGTACATAAGAGACAACCAGCCCGTAAAATATTTCAAGAACAAGCAAGCTTGTATAACTGCCAATCTGTCCATCGGAGCGACTACGGAGCTATATACCCTATGGAAGCACACACCTTGTTCTTGCGCAGTGGCAAGTCAAAGTCTTGCTCTTACGTGTTCTCAGGAAGTGGTTGCTTTCCCAAAAAGTCTCCTCGAAGGTCTCATTGGGGCATCTCAACGCTTACTCTCCAAAAATATTGCTCATTTAATATATGCCTCATGTTTATCAAACGGAACCCGTGCAAAGAGAAAATATTTTCTTGTGACCAATTTCAATCTGAACCCTGATCCATCTCATCGGACCCTTTTCGCCACACAAGAGAAGTACAACAGTCTTTTCTTCGTTATGTAACCCAAATGATAACCATATGACCGTGATAATCCCGAATACAAAGACACCCATTTCATTTCTTGTCTTCGTCATGGAACGATTCCTGCCACAAAGCTAAGCATTATGGACAAACTCCAAAGCATAGACGAAAGAATCCACGACTTCGAGCTGGCCAACAGCCAGATCCATAAGCTTGAGAAGGGGCAGCGAGTCTGTCCCTTCGATCTTAAACATAACATCAATGTAAGTGCAACTTCTCTAGGGAATGGCCACCAAAGCTGTTGCTCTGAATCAGCATTTCGTGCCGCGTGTTCTGCTCTTGAGACCTGACTTTAAGCAAGGACTATGCATCCAGACAATTCTAGAGGGGCTTTTGATACCTTTTTTTCACACCTCTTTTGGCAGAGAATGTGCTCCCAAATAGACTTTTCTCTCCCATGTCTCGCTCCGAAGACTGATCTTCTAGCTGAGATTTTGCTTCCAGACAGTTTTCCATGCCCTATGTTCTATTCTCGAAATGTATTTGTTGGCAAAACCTGTGCTTCCAGACAGCCTCTTTTCACATATGTTCTGCGCCGGACAGCTGTCTTATGGCTCATTGCTAACTCCAAGATCCGCAGGTGGCTTGTCTCCCAGCCAATAATTTCCACTGGTGTTTGACACACGGGCAAGACATGACCAAAACGAGCACTCTCTGTCCAGCAATTCGTGCTCCAGGCAGCATAGATACGCATGGCGAATGTAGGAAGTTTGCTTTTGGTGAGTCGATTGACAATACTATTCACCTATCTTTTGGCATTTACTGATGCTCGTATGAAAGCACCCGAAAGCAGTATCATCGATGATCACTACACCCAGCTTAATCGGCGATTAGCAGCGTTAGAGGAGAGGGAGGATGCGGAGGCTGCGAGTCGAGAAAATGAAGGTTCAGGCGAGCAAGATACTTGATATCTCTGAGGTGTTAGGAGTAAGAATGGTAAGGTAGAGGCGGGTAGTGTAGATTATAGATGTGCATGTTAAGACATATTAAAGCAGGATTTTAATACTTTTGTGGGGTTTGGAGTTCGAAGGAATACAAGCTTGAGCATGCACGAAGTCTCCATTCTGCGAATTTAAACCCTACGAATTTGGTTTTTGGAGCACTTTACACTCCTCTGCTCAGGGTCTGCTCTTATGCTTCTCGTATTAAGCCACATCGTTTGGTCAGTCCGGTTGGTTTAGCAATTGCTAGAGGAGATAGCAACATGTAGCCAAGCGAGACCTTCAGAGAAGAACACATCGAGGCGGAAAACAGCGACCGCATTAGGGCAGCCGGTGAGGATCCTAATAATACAGCTATTAAGTAAATAAAAGTACTGGAGCGAGTAGTAGACAGTCACTCCTCGAACATCACTCCGCAAGCAAATTCTCAGCTCAATCCAACACTTTAATCAAAAAGCAAACTGAATTGACTCACAGAAACTTAACGACATATCGATTGCTTAATTGCAAGGATAACCATCAGGTTTGGTGTTCTTACCGCCATTGATCATGTAGCCTTGGAGAGCACTGTGCATGACAGACAACTGAGTAAGTAAAGGCACCTCATGTAGTCGTGTAAATAGTCATACCTAATGACAAGATTATCTCTTGTGACGCCTCCCCAAGCCGTCCCATCTAGAGTTCCCACACCGGGAAGCTCACTCAACATGCTGTTTTGGCATGGATTTGCTATTGGCGCGTCTTCTCTTTTTTGTAAGGGCATGGGGCACCTGCGACGTTGAGTAGGTAGTATGCCTGATTATTGTAGCAGACGCCACTGCTTGCCGCTATTGAATTGGAGATGAAGTCGGAGTTGGGATTGCCAGTACAGCCGGTGGCGCCATTTTCTGGTAGCCTAGGAACACCGTGTTAGCCTGTTTGTTGCAGAAGGTAGGCATCCCATAAGTGGCAAGGTCCACAATCCAGGCGATTTACCAAGTATTGTGGACAAGGATCCACTATCTATTGGATTCGGGGATGAGAGACGGAGTCACGAACAGGATAGCAGGATGGACATCCTCGTTAAATGTTTGCCATGCCTTGGGTATAAGCAGGCCGAAAAGCGTATTTTCTATAATGTTCTGCATATTGAACAAGCTGGAATCAGCCAGTCCCGAGTTGAGCACCGCGTTGTCGTTGAGTGCCACGCCGTTTTTCATGAGATTGCTGAGATCTGAAAGGTCTGGAACTTTCGTAGAGCTAGAGAAGAGGTTTTCCGTGTAGGTCGAGATGATGCCCTGCCATGAGCCGATCAGCTGGCTCACATAGGATGCGAGATTGTTTTGAGCCTCTAGCGCGGTCGTAACTCTGGAATTAAAGACTTGTCAGTGTTGCCGATCGTCGAAGTAAGAGGTCTCTTACTTACCGTGGTAAAGCATCCTTGGCTATGTTCAAACTGCCCTCGATGACTGCGTTAGCGCTCTCTTTAGCCCAGCCGAGATTGTCAGGGTCTTCCTCCACCTGGCTGATTACTATTTGATGTCAACTATTTGCTCTTTGTCGAATTTTCAATGCACGAGAAACTGACCCTTACTCCAAACACCAGCAGAAACGAGTAAAATGCCAGTTCCTAAAATGTCTAACAAGATGTCGATCGTCTCGATGTCGTCGGCAATAGGAGCGAAGGTACTGGCAAAGGCACCCATCTGCCCTTGGACAGCAGACTCGGCACTAACTATAGCCTCATATTGGTTTGGTTGGATTGGAACTGTTAGAGATCAGCCTCTGTGCATGCATTTACTGATTGTTTGCTGTTTTTGGAGATCCTCAAGGCTGCTCACTCGCAGTGATTTTTGATTCAAATAATACTGCCAATGAGTGAACGACTTACATTGTAGATGGCGCTGAAAGATTGCAAGATCATCCATCCAACCGGAGTATCGATATCTTTGGTTGTCTTGTTCTTATCTCCGCACGATTGAGGCGCAGAATCACAAGGATCCTGCCCTACGATACCATAGTTCCATCCTTCTGGTCCGTTCCAGAAGTGCCAAACCGCTTGTTCGAAGATCAAGCCGGCCAACGCGGGGTCCTCATTCCAATATCGCTCCACTGCGGTCCAGGCGTCGTTGACGTCCGCTTCTGACCAGCGAAGTGCTGCGCTCGCTGCGGGGTTTCCTCTGTCGCCGTTGCCGCATAACACATTGGAGTAATTCCCTTGAAGGTTGGTGGCTAGGGGAAGAGCGACGGCACTAGTCAAGAGCTAGAGAGACGAGGAGATCGCGATTGGGTATTTGACACCATGTTGGAGAATAACAAGGCGTTCGGGGGAAAAGCCCTGCGTCTTACTCTTGCTTCGGAAGGGAATGCTGAATGTGGAAAACAGGAGTCAATTCTCAAAGAGTGGCGAAAGATTGAAGAATGAAAGCAAAGGCCAAGTGACTGGCCTTTTATACTGGAGCAGAGAGCGATTTCTCAGTTCGACATTCCTTGAAAGTAAACATAGTCCTTGTAATTTTAGTATCCCCCTCTGTTGCTGCATCAATATCGGCCCCCCATGCTCCCCGATCTGCACAATAAAGCCAGCTCTCTACGGCGTTTGCTGTTCTTGGTCGAGAATACGACAGAAAGGCCAAAATACGCCCCGCGCCGCACTTCACAGGCGATCGTATAGATCATTAAAAAGCCAGCCAGCTACAAGGACTAGGCACAAAGACTAGTTGTCTGACAGTGATGTATGCTTGCCTCAATTGCGACTGACCGGCCTTCCAAAACTCCCAATGAGCTTGGAACAATGCAATTACGGCGTCCCATGGATAAGAAAAGAGATGAGGGATTTTGAGTATTAATCAACTAAGCTCCTAAGCCCCCGAGATGTCGCCGTAAGGGGGATCCCTACGATCGATCACGTGTGGGAGCGGCTGATGTTCTTCGCATGCTAACAGATGCGGCATAGAACCATGAGAACGGCGTTCGCAAGCCATGATCGATTGTTGAGTAATTTCCAAAAGATCTGGATCTGCGAGATGTTTGGGGACTGGCCGACATTCATACGGTGGACATCGTATTCCCTTTTTTGTTGGAGATTGCAACGCATCTAATGGGGTAGTCTTAGCTTTCTTAGACTTCTTAGACAGATCACCCTCCCTTTTCCCTATGCAAGAGATCTGAGTATGCATATCCTTGATAGATCTGCGGCGTTTCCGCTCTCTAGTAGTGAAAATCATACGTTTTCAACTCGAAAGTATTGGGCGTTGAGACCTTTCCTGTTTTAACGTTTCTGGCATTGGGCCGTTTACAAGTCTTGGTTAGTTGTATTTGCATATTTGTCCAATAGATCGTAGAGAACACTGCATCAGTTCAGACAACAGAAACTGGCTGTCACAGATATTGGTTGACCAGGAGGGAAAGAAAGGCGGACTCGGGAAAGTATAACAAGCGCGGTCCGCGCTTCAAAATCACGCTAGTAGTACTATTGTTCCAACGCACCTGCCTTGTCTAAGCTCTGCAATGCAAAGTGCAACGCTTGGTGCTTCTACCCATGATATGGCTCGCCTTGCATCCAATGCCTGGAGCTCGGGAAGGATGATACCTGTAATAACTTGCGCAGAGAGCATTCGTTCACCGTGAAGCTGTGACAGCCCAAGTCATTTGAAGTCAGAAATGCGGATTGCTGTTGAAGGCTGTGTAAGACTGATGTTCAGATATAAAAATAGTCAAGCTGACTGTTCCAAAGGGCCACGGCACCCTCCATGCCATCTATGCGTCGATCAAGAAGTCATGCGAGATCAATAAGTGGGACGGCGTCGACCTTCTCATCATTGGTGGCGATTTTCAGGTCCACCTGCCTCCAGATCTTGTGAGAGTGGCAATCTGACTAGGGCAGGCAGTGCGCAACTCTTACGACCTCAATTGCATGTCAGTCCCTCAAAAGTTCCGAGCTATAGGCGACTTCCACGAATACTACAGCGGGGCTCGCAAAGCACCTTACCTTACTCTCTTCGTCGGCGGTAACCATGAAGCCAGCTCTCATCTTCAAGAGCTATACTACGGTGGCTGGGTGGCGCCTAACATTTACTACCTCGGAGCTGCGAGCGTCGTGCGGTTTGGAGACCTACGGATAGCTGGATTGAGTGGGATATGGAAGGGTTACAATTACAAAAAGCCACATTTCGAAAGGTTACCGTACAGCGAAGATGAGATCAAGAGCCTTTACCACGTACGGGAGATCAACGTGAGGAAGCTATTGCTACTGAGGACACAAGTGGACGTGGGAATTAGCCATGACTGGCCAAGAGGGATAGAATGGCAGGGTGATTGGAAGGCGTTGTTCAGGAAGAAGGATCTCTTCGAGGCGGATGCAAGAGCAGGGACACTGGGAAGCTTGGCTGCCAAATACGTGATGGACAGACTGAGACCGCCGTATTGGTTTTCCGCGCATCTGCATTGCAAATTTGCTGCTGTAGTTGAACATGGCAAAGAGGCAGGTCCGGTGGCTCAGAATGGTCTACCCACCGATGCTAGAGGTCACAAGGAGACTGATGGCACGAATAATGAAGCCGAGATCAGTATCGACCTTGACGATGAGCAACCTACCGAGCCTACCAAAAACACTGACGAGATAGATCTTGACATGGACGATGAGGTGGAATCAGCCAACCCACCCAACGAAGCCCGTTCGGCCATCGCTATGACAACCTCTCCTGAGCAGCCAGATTCCTCAGCTGTACCACCAGATATCCGCTCTCAACTTCCAGCTTCCTTTACTCGCCCCCAAACTCCACCACGGGAGAAGCTATCTGCTCCACCTCCCCCACCAGCAATCACCAACAAGCGAACGCAATTTCTAGCCCTTGACAAATGTCTTCCAAACCGCAAGTTCCTTCAAATCCTCGACATCGACCCTCCGTCCACTGCTACCCCAATCTCTTCTCTAAGGCTCACATACGACAAAGAATGGCTTGCTATCCTTCGCGTCTTCGCAAGTCATGACCCGCACGGGCCCAATCCGTCAAATCTAAGCGAGACAGCATACACACCACTCATTGCCAAAGAAGAAGAATGGGTTGAGGAGAATGTATTGAAGCAAGGGACGATGGACATTCCAGAGAATTTTGAGATCACGGCACCAGTCTACGATGGCAAAGCCATTGGCTCCGTCGGGAGAGAGCAGCCGAAGGAGTATAGCAATCCACAAACGAGGGCGTTTTGTGAGATGCTGCGGATACCGAACTGGTTCGATGCGACTGAGGAGGAGAGGGAGCAGAGGTGGAAGGCCAAGTCTCAGGTGAACGAGACTCAAAGAATGAGTGGTGCGGGTGGTCGAGGCGGAGGTCGAGGCGGTGGTAGAGGCAGGGGGAGTGGTGGTGGTGGTGGTGGTGGAAGGGGAAGAGGAAGAGGAAGAGGGAGGGGACGCGGCTTTAGATGATTGGCCTTGAAAATGGAGGATCGAGGCCTACTTGCTATCTCACAATTAAAAGAGAGCCATTGCATATGTGCATTGCTAACAAAGTTGGTGGACGTCATTGCCCATAGTCCCAATGGCTGATAAGGCTATTAAATAACGACAGAACCTTTGAAGCTGATAGCAATCCCTTGTTCCTCTCGTTCCGGTATCTAACAATTTGCTATCTCTAGATTGAGAACGAGTTTATGCAAAAGATAGCAGCGATGATTAGTGCGTTGAGAGACATTTGGATCTGCTGTGGGTTTCATGTGGCAGGTCCGGACAAAGTGTCCTTCGAACGTCTATGAGTATGATACAGATTTTCTAATCCAGCATGCGAAAGGTCTACAACACTCATAAAGCTAGACTTTTGAGCAGACATCTTCCTCAGTACCATATGCTCCGTGTGCGATGATGAGGAATGCATTCGACCCCCTTCTCTTCCATCTCTTTCACCGTGTCATAGAGCAGGAAGTCAATTAAGATGGCGTTGATCTGCGTCCCTGGGTGCTGGCGAAGGATCTCTCGCCGTAGCAGCTCGACACACCAGATGCTGCATCCTCGAAGTTGCATCTCCCATGAATGGCCGCTTTCGATGGGTTTCTTTGATCGGATGTGAGATTCTAGTGGTGGGCTGTACTGAAGGCAGCCGAGTGAGTGGAGCATTTGGGGGATTCTGTAGTCTGGTATTTGCTGTCAGTCACGGTTGAGGAAGAAGACGCCTGATTTAAATCACCTGCAAACATTGTGATCTGTTCGATATCGTGAAAGTATCCAAAGCTCTCGCCTTCGAAGCAAGCCCATAGGTCCGCCACCAGGATTTGCGGCCGCTTGTGGAAGCGGATTGTACTGCCTTCGAAGCGGTGTTTGTCGTCTAGGCATGGGAAATTGTCGACGAGTAGATTGACTAAGGCAGCTGCCGAGCCATTGGCTTCGTCTAGGCAAGTGATGAAGCTACCATTGAAACGCTGAGAACCGTGAGAATCTCCTCTGGCTATAGTTTGGGAAGGCTCACCTCTTGAAGAACATATCCTGCCTTTCGCATGCAGTAAGTTCGATCCTGTAGCAGAGGCATCTCTTCGCCCGATGCAGATCTGAAAACATACTTGAGGTAAACATCCGTACATGCTTCTTCATCCACCCAAAAGCTTGGACTGGTTATTGGTACCCCTTCATCGAGTGCTCGCTGGATGGCAGCTACGAGACTCCAGTATCCGGTCCATTTCTTGCCTCGATAATTGACAGCAAATTGTTGTTCAGTGTTTTCACTCGCGGACCAGAAGGAAAAATTGAGTAGATCCATCAGGAAAATGAAGTCAACCGTCGTCTCGTCCTTCGCTTTTGGATGGAGTTCATGCTTCGACCAATCCCTCGTGCTGTAATCCTTTTCTTTTATCAAGGACCAGATAGACGCAGCAGCAGTTTTTGTCCCTTTCATATCCAACGCAACATCAGTGGAATTATCGTAGATGAATTCTGCATCTTCCAATACGCCTGTCTTGGCTGGCCTGGGAGCATTGTTCTCCCCAATGCCCAAGGATTTTCGGAGAAGCGCGAGGAGGTCCTCGTCGACTTCGTCGTCTGACATCCCCACAAAATGATTGATCAGACTCCCGGTTGAAGATTATTTCAACAACCAATACGAGACAACTCCGAAAAATTAGAGAAAGCAACAATGAACGCCGCTGACTTCTTGCACGCGACCAGTACTTTTCCTTCTAAGTGGCAAGATCGGATGGTTCTAAATTGCTCGTCTATAAATGTTACAAAGCCCACAAAAAGTTACCCAGAGCAACAGGATATTGCGAAATAGAAGTACAGTCTATAAAACAAAAAAAGAGTGAAGCATATGAAAGAAAAGCCTTACCGGAATCTTGATGTAGGGCTGGCCCAATTTCGGGTACGCTAGTGTTCTACCCGCAGCGCCTCCTTGGTGCTTTGCCGCGTGGGTACGTATCATATACATCATATTTTCTACTCTATTTACTTTCACTTCACTGTCACCCTCCTTCTGTCGCTCCTTTGTTACATGTCTTTCTCACTTCTGACTTTCCTCCTCCATACTTCCACCACCTCCTTCTTATCCTGAGCATACTTTACACCATGGGACGAAATCGATTCCCAAGGCAATCCTTGGGAGCTCTGTACTCCCGCATCAAGCAGGTCAGTCTACTCGCTGTCACCTCCACCTCACTACTGACAGGATTTTCTACCAGGCGCGCATCTTGATGGTCGGTGCTGGAGGAATTGGCTGTGAGCTTCTGAAGAACCTCGTCCTCACTGGCTTCGGCGAGATCCACATCGTCGACCTAGACACAATTGATCTCAGCAACCTCAATCGCCAATTCCTCTTCCGTCAAGAGCATATCAAGAAGTCAAAAGCTTTGGTGGGCGATCACATTCCAGCGTTGAGGACAACATTATTCATACTTCGTTTCAGGTTGCGAAAGAGAGTGCGGCGAAGTTCAACCCTCACATCAAGCTCGAGGCGCATCATGCCAACATCAAAGATCCTCAATTCAATATCGAATGGTTTCAGGGCTTCAATATCGTTTTCAATGCGTTGGACAACCTAGACGCACGGCGCCATGTTAATAAGATGTGCCTGGCTGCAGATGTGCCTCTTATCGAGAGTGGCACAACGGGCTTCAATGGGCAGGTGCAGGTCATCGTCAAAGTGAGCTCTCCAATATCTTCCTCTTCCGACTCAAACGCTTACAAGGTCAGGGGAAAACGGAATGTTATGATTGCAATACGAAAGAGACGCCGAAAACCTTCCCTGTTTGCACCATCAGAAGCACACCTAGCCAACCAATACATTGTATAGTGTGGGCGAAGAGCTACCTGTTCACGTACGTACCACCTTGCGCCTGGAAACGATCAACGCTGACGATCCACAAGTGAGATGTTCGGGACGAGCGAAGACGAGGCGCCTGAGTTCGATCACTCGGAAGACACAGAAAATGGTGAGCCGACACCGAGGCATGCCTAACGCTATGGCTCACATCTTCACAGCGAAAGAGATAAAGAGCCTTCGAAAGGAGTCGCAAGCACTGAACAGCATACGGCAATCTATGGGCTCAGATGATTTCGCTCGCAAAGTCTTCGACAAGGTCTTCAAGGACGACGTCAATCGATTACGGAGTATGGAGGACATGTGGAAGATAAGAAAGCCTCCTACAGCTCTGGACTTCGACGGACTGTCGAAAGCAGCCGAGGGAATCAGCACATCAATGGCTCAGCAAGACCAGACAGTATGGACAGAGGCAGAGAATTTTGCAGTCTTCTGCGATAGGTAGGGACCGGAGCTGCTACAGCCTCTTCTATCAAGCTGACGTGATACAGCCTCAAGCGATTGAGCACTCGACTACAAAAAAAACAGGCGCAAGACACTGAAGCTGCCGCCCCTTCGGTGCTCACATTCGACAAAGATGACGAAGACACTCTGGACTTCGTTACAGCAAGTGCGAACCTTCGCTCCATTATATTCGGCATTGAAATGCGATCAAAATTTGTCATCAAGCGTAGGAGATCACTTGTTTCCGTTCCATAGGCTATTTGCTGACCGACCATAGAAATGGCTGGCAACATCATCCCCGCAATTGCAACGACCAACGCCATGACGGCCGGCCTCTGCGTCTTACAGGCATTCAAAGTTATGCGAGAAGATCTCAACAGGGCAAAGATGGTACAAAAGCTCCGCTGGTCTACGTGGCAACACTAACAAGAACCTAGGTGTTCCTTGAACGCTCAGGCGCAAGAGTGATTAACAGCGACACATTGAAGCCACCGAACCCTAATTGCAGCGTCTGCGGTATTATGCAATCGAGGCTCATAGTTGATCCCACTCGCGCCACCCTTAACGATCTTGTCCAGGATGTGCTCAAGACTCAACTTGGCTATGGAGACGAGTTTAGCATCAATAATGAGGTCGGTACGTTGTACGATCCAGACTTGGACGATAATCTGTCAAAGAAGTTCAGCGACCTGGGCGTGAAGGCAGACAGCTTCTTGACTGTCATTGATGACGACGAAGAGAATCCGCGTGTCAACTTGTCATTATCAATATCTGAGAAGTAAGTTCGGATCTGAATCCATTTATATGTACATCGTCTGACCATCACAGATCTTTACCCGAAGACTCCAAGCCTGTTCAAGTCCCTGATAAGCTCCACATTGCTCGCAAACCCAAGGTAGTCCCAGCTTCTACGACGAATGGAGACACAAATGGCCATGCAGAACCCACTGGCACAAAGAGAAAGCGAAGCCTAGAAGAGGATCCACTGCAAGAGCCGAAACGTGGCAAGATGCAAATGAACTTTAATACGGATGGCTTCCTAATCAACGACGTGGTCATTGCCGACGATTCCACCGATGGGGCCATAGTCATCGATGACGACTGATCTCAAAACTTTCTATTCGACTTCATGATATTTACGGTCTTCAAAGCATTGCCAGTTATTCAGCCGATACTTTTTTGCATTCTGGACAATGATACCAAGGGCATAGGACAGGAGTATATGGAGGGGCTTTTGGCGCTCTTTATAGGAAAATATTGGGCTCACGGCCCGCAGATATTATGGCTTTTATTCGAGGACTTTGGGTCAAATTTGAGCCTCGAGCTGTACATACTTCTATTGCGGGCAGTGCACGAGCTAGTAAGCGTTGCAGGCTCGAATACCTAAGCTCAGCAGCCTTTCAGAGCAGCTCTTTAATGAAAATTCTCTTATGGACTCGCTGGCGTTGTAAAATAGGGCGAGAACCACAGAGATCTGACTATGGATCGTTCTGAGTCGTACTTTATACTTGGTAGGAATACATTTAACCGGTCTGCCATTATTATCTTGATCATGAAACGAATGTATACAGTAGGTGTCGTACTGATTTGGGCTTGAGGGGCGGGCGAAAATCGGAAATTCCAGCGGATTAGAAACGAGTACACCACGATGACAGACAAACCGATCTTTATTGGCGCTGGAACTTTCGCGACACGGCCCCGTCAATTTGCGCTTCACAGAGTATAAAGCTTCTTTCTCCGTCTACTTTTACGGCGACTCCGCCAGCAATTTGAAGTCTGTTGTCCCCATCTCTCACATCTTCGAGTAACATTCGATGTCGACGCAATGGTGATGGAGGATGTCATAATCATCGGGGCGGGCTTGGCGGGCATAGGAATAGGCGTGCAGATGAAGCGACAGTACCCCGGCGTGACCTTTGAGATATTTGAGAAGCTCGCCCACGTAGGCGGGACGTGGGCGCAGAACATCTATCCCAATCTGAGCTGTGATGTTGACTCCCAGGTATGAGCTATCCCGCCTAACGCTGCGATTTTCGAGGGCGAGCGGAACTTTTTCTTGTTGCTAACCAAACTGGAGAGTAGTACTATTCCTACTCCTTTCATCTGAATCCGAACTGGACGGAAACATTCGCAAAGCAACCCGAAATTCTCGACTACATCGACAATGTCGTGGAGCATTTCCAACTCGATCCATACCTCAAACTCAACCAGGAATGCTTTACTGCAAGCTGGTCGGATGAGAGCTCTACGTGGACCGTGCAATTTCGCGACCTGACCACAGGCAAAGAGTACACCCGGGAAAGCAGAGTGTTGATCACCGCCGTTGGCGTCCTCAACGTTCCGAAAGGCCGCGACGACGTTCCAATATTGAGTGGCTTTGAAGGAGACGTCATACATACTTCAAACTGGCGAGATACTGATTGGCAAGGCAAGAACGTGCTGGTGCTCGGAAACGGCTGCTCTGCGAATCAGGTCGTCCCTTGGCTACTTGATGAGGGACGTGTCAAGAAGCTTGTACAGGTTGTTCGTAGCGAGCAATGGGTTGCACCAAAGGTGAACTCTCGACACAGCGACGTATTTAAATGGTTTGTGACCCTTTCCACGTCTCAGTCGCCCCCTCTTCTAACAACGACAGGGTACTCCGCAATGTTCCCCTCGCGGCTAGAGCATATCGTCTTTGGAAAGCTTTCCAGATGGACATAGACCTACCCGCGTACAAGAAATCTAGTTCTGGCGCAGCTCAACGCAAACATCTCGAAGATGCGATAAAAGACTATATGGCCAATACTGCAGCGAAAAAATACCATGATATTCTGATTCCCAAATACCCATTCGGGGCGAAGCGACCTGTTATGGATCACGGTTACTTGCAGGCAACCAACCTCGACAACTTCGAGCTCATCAAGGGCGACGGTATTAGCGCGGTAGAAAACGACGGACATAGCATCATCGACACACAGGGCGGACACCACGATGTTGACACCATCATCCTTGCAAACGGTTTCAAGACGCAGGAGCTTCTAACGCCGATGCGAATCTTTGGGAAGGACGGGCGAGATTTGCGCCAGCAGTGGAGCGAATTGGGAGGCGCGAGAGCTTACATGGGGTATGTTTGCGTCCATCGTGTTTGTCCGCTATATGTCACCCTTTTGACACAATTTATAGGGTTGCCGTCTCCGGATTCCCAAACCTCTTCGTTCTGACGGGACCCAACACTTTACCGAATGGCAACTCGACCCTTCATGGCATCGAGTGCTCAGTGGTATATATCCTTCGGGTTCTGAAACCCCTTCTCGGCGGGAAGAGCCCCCAATCATCGACAGTCATGGTTAAGGCTGCGGCAGAAGATGCCTACAATGAAAAGCTTCAACACTGGATGCAAGATTTTGTATATAGCACGGATGTTGACACCTACTTTATCAACAAGCAGTCTGGGCGCAATACGTTGGTCTGGCCGGGTAGCCAGTTCAGCTTCTACTGGGGTCGGTGCATTCAAGGAGTTAAATGGGCCGACTATGAAGTGGGCAGGGCCAAGAGAAGCTAGGTGGAGAGAGCGTATAGCTTGACAACTCTGTAATTCAAATCTATGCAATGACCGGAGATTCGCTGCTTATATTTCAACATGCTCCCGATTTGCAACCGCAGCATGATGTCCTGGAATTCTCAATCGGTACGGCTGCTTTTTCCACCGTGACCGTTGTCTCGTCCTCTTTCTTCCCCTTCAACGCATAGATCTGGAAGCTCCCAATCCACTCGTTGATATCATAATCTAGCTCCTTCCTCCCCGAGGCCGTGACCTGCTCCTTCCCCCCACATGCACCGCCGGCACAGCACGGCGTCACGCTCTTCGCGGCCTCCCCGTCCTTGTACAGTTCTAAATTCTTGTTTGTGTCCATGAGCAGGATATCTGAAAACCCGGCCTGCTGTAAGTATTTCTGCATTACGGCTGTCTCGACGGCACCGGACACACAGCCAGCCTGCAGCGCCGGATCATCGATCATCTCCTGCGGCAGCGGCTTGTAGGCCAAGAAGTCTGACACGACGACATAGCCATTGGGCTTCAGCACGCGGTGGATCTCGGCGAAAACGCGCTGCTTCTCGGCGGCCGGTACGAGGTTCAGCACGCAATTGCTCATCACGCAGTCAATCGAAGCGTCGTCGACGGGCAGCTGCGAGATGCGCGAGTAGCAGAAGGTGACGTTGGAGTAGCCGCCGCTCGCGGCATTACGCCGCGCCAGCTCAACCATTTTCTGCAACGTGAGGTCATTAACTTTCAGCGGGGATGGGGGTTGTGGCCCCTAGAGGCAGACAAGCGTACTTCGGTCATGTCGATGCCCGTTACTTTGCCTGTTGGACCGACCTTCTTGGCGGCTAGGAAGCAGTCGAAACCGCCGCCGCTGCCCAAATCGAGCACTGTTTCGCCCTAGCATCGTCTAGATTTAGCGGCTGCGACTGACGGATTGAGAAGCGTGGACGAGGCGTTACCTCGGAGAGGCTGGCGATCAGCAACGGATTGCCGCAACCCTCGCCGATGTTCGCCGCCTCAGGCACGGCTGAGGCTTCGACGGGATCATAGCCCAGAGCAGCGGTGATGCGGGTCCGGAGGCGATTGGAGATCTGGTTTGAAGCTCTGAAGCCGTAACTGCTTTCAACGGTTGCGTAAGCGGTTTCTGTTGCTACAGTGGACATGTTGACTGATATCGGGAGTGGTGAATCGTAGGAAGTTGAATTGATCTGACAAACGCAATTTCGCTAGTCAGCGTATGTTTCATTGAATTTGCTGGGTATGACTTATTCGAAGGACGGCTATTAATTTATGGTGGCTTATCCCCAAACGATCCCACCCGGCTTCTCCCCAGCCGCGGGAAGGTAGAGCGTATTATCCATCCCAGTCAGCGTATTCCTTCCCACCCGACCAAGATAAGAGTCTTTAAACACGTGTTCCCATCCTCTTTCAGTATGGAACTAGCCAGTCCTATGTGCCACTAGGTTCAAATTTCATGACTGGCTTGGCTTGCTCATGACATGTTTTTGATGAATTACGTCTTACTGTATCTGGAGTGAGCTTAGGAAAACAAATCACGGCATGGAGTGTAAATTGTTGAACAGCTCCATAGAAGATGAAGGTGAACATGTTCAGCCGCTTCCTATATAAGGCAGTCTCCAGGCACTGGTCGATTCATAGACGACTGAATTGGCTATAACCATGTTGGTGTCATGCCTTCATTAGTGATCAACACAACTTTTTTCTGCCACACTTTCTCTTGGTATTCGTCCATCAAATGGACGTGTTCCTCCTCGGCATCAACTCCACCCTTTGATACCATCCATAAGCGTCAGGCTCTTTATATATAAATAGGCTACCACTGAATAGATTGAAGGGGTAGCGATTAGTCTTGACAGTCACCGGCAATAATAGAGCCCCTCTTCAGATATATCTGCCCAAGCTCCGCCCACGCTGCTAGTTGGCCACGCCGCTGCGGACCACCCTTATACTGTGTCCGGAGGTGGTAGAAATAACAGACCCGCCTACGGGGCGGGGTACTATAGGGTTTTGCCGTCTTTGGTTAGCACTCCCTACTGCGTGCTGCGCCCCTGCACTGCCCCGCGGGAGCTCATCTCGGCTCAGGCACGGCTCAGGAACGGCTCATGGCCGCTCACCCCGGCTCACCTTAAAGCAGCCGCTGCTCACCTTCGAGGCTAGAAGCGGAAGGGGGAAAAATGTTTCGTGATCATGTCTAGATGGGTAGATAAGCAAAGCACCGTGTAGAGTGGGGCTGAAAAAGTACGGAACCTACTTCCGCACCTAGCTCATTTTTGGCTGGAGCCGAGTGCCACAACTAATGGGAGACTGTTCAACGACTTTTCTTGATCATTGCGCCTTAACTTCGCTGTCTAGAGGTTGGGGTGAAGGAGCACAAAGTAAGCTCCGACAGTGTATTCAGCATGTTTTGAACAGCGATGGGGGCTAGAGAAGCCGCACGTCACAGATAGGAGTCCCACGCGGACTTTGCAGCAAAGTAGGAAATGATGGTGCATTTTTGCCCATACCCTCTATGATATGACAAAACCCCTTGCATTACGTGGGGTCCGTGTTTCTTAAAATGGTTAGATGTTTTCTGTGCCAATTAGGGGATACGGACGTGAAGAGGGTGGAGCTGAGGCACATGCGGTAAGTTCATCGGTATCTCAGGGGCTAAGCAGAAGAACTGCAAGTATTCGCAAAGCTACATACGACCTTTCAGCTGGGTCTCAAAGTTACTGGCTCGATCAGTGTAGCGATTTGTATGACACGCATGAGGATTTCCGGGACGTTTTCGTGCGATGGCGAAGAATTGTGCGTGTTCTCCGGCAACTGTGCGTGCGGCTGGCGTGCATACGACTTGTATCAATTCCTGTGATCGCCACAGTAGTAACGAGAATTCCTAGCAGGATATCTGACTATCTAGTTTCCTATAGGTGTGTGGGGTGAGAGCTGTATCACTGTGCCTCCCGAATACCTGTGTGTGGAATCCGAATTTGGCAGAGAAATCTCTTCTGATGCATATCTCTGGTCCTGACGGCTTCATAAAGGACGCTTTATCAGCCAAGTTGGGGGGAATTTAGAATCCAGCGGATCCCTTGGTGTTTCCCAGAGGTTTCCTCTACTGTTACTTCGGTTTCAAGTCATCAATCCATGATACCCACCTTCCCATTTAATGCCGTCCCCTATCCAGTTCCTCACTTCTCTCCCTGGCCATGAGAAGGATGAAATGCTTGCTCAAGCTTGTGCTGCTACTTCAACTCATAAATGTTCAACCGAGTACGTCTTACAAGCCACTGCAGGTCTCTCAATCAGTACTTGGACAAGACTCGGAGCTTCATGCCACGCCTCCACTAAGATCAGCAAGAATTAATTCCACAAAACATGCTTATAACACATCGTTGACTTCGTCATTCGCTGCTAAAGTCGGAATTACATCTTCCGGCCAGGTCGACACCAACAGCCCATCTCACGCAGGACCAAGCAACCCGCATATACCAGCAAGGCCTTCAGGGCATGGACCTCTCCAAAATACGTCCAACAGCATCTATGGGACGGGCAAAGAACAGTTACCAGCTGATATTGCCAACGATTGTTTGCTATGGGACAGTTCTTGCTCTGGGAATAGAACAGCAGCGATCACTGACTTCTTCGAAACCGGGCAATACGCTCTTCAAATGAGCCCATGCTTTTTCAACCAGACACGAGATAACCAGACGTTGAATTGCAGTCCCAATGTCTTAAAAGAAGCTGAAAAAATAAAGGATTGGATGAGGTCACCACAGTGCATGGCTAGCCAGACGAAATATGGCAACGTAATAGATGAACCTCCTTGTTGTGGATCATGCTTTCTAGGCGCTCAAAACGTCGACGTCTACTATTGGCCTGAGCCTGATGCAAACACCTCATGTTTGAGCCTTGTTGGTAACAGTGTCCATCCCATTGACTATGGTGCTACTACAGCTTCATCGGTGGACTACTGGTGGAACGGTTCTGCTACAGAATCGTCGTGGATCTACTGGGGCTGTACGACCTCCGACTCGGCCAGCGCACTAAACACTATAACTACGGCTACCATTACCTACATCAATTATATTCCATACAAACGGTATCTGTACAATCCCTGGGCGTCACAACCATGTACCGGAGATACTTCAACTACTTCGAACTCGAGTCGAATGATCGGACCTCACGATATGCAAGCATCAATCTATGCGCATGGTCACTCTTTGATCCTTCCTACTACTGTTCCCAAGGATGGCCTTCCAGTCAGTACTGTAGTGTCAGGGACTTTCACGTTGTAAGTCATCTGGCCCGGGTCCATTTGAGCTACGCATCAACTAAAGCCCCCGCCAGTACTTCCCCTTCCATTTATGCTCATTTCACAGGCCTCAATTTCCTCGACAATTGCGGAAGCACCATTTTGTCTCCAACAATGCTCTCGTTGTCCCCAGGTGAACTGTCCACCTTTGGAGGACAACCCCTAGCACTCCAGCTTGAGGCCATACCAATGTCCTTCAACTTCGCAGACCTGCCTTGTCCACCGCAATCCGTGATGGTAAGAACTAACCCACGACTCGCCATGCATCAATCTGATGAGCTGACATCGCTCTAGGAAGCCAATTGGTATAAACCCGCCCCGAGTGAGCCTTACCGTCCGATTATAGCCCCTCCCGCTCAGATTAACAACATCAGGCCCTGGTTCTCACTTTGTACAAAGATGTTTTTCTCGGGGTTTGATCCACCTAGTGCTCTGAGGCCAGCATCAGTGATGGTTCCAGATGTCACCTCCACCGACCCTACAGCTCCATCCGTAGCACCCGTACCTAGTCCCACTGTCGATCATGGAGCGGCAAAGGCCACGACCGGCTCAGAAACTACTGCTGCACCTCCCAAGGTTCCATTAGTCTCCCAGCCTGAAGAAACGGCAAGCCCTGCAGCACATCCCGCGCAAAACGGTCCCGGCCTTAGACCAGCGCAAGCGAACGATGATCCAGGGCGTGGCCTTGGGCAGTCCGGCAATAATCCCGAGCAAGAGAGTGGTGTAGAAGGAGACACTGGTCAAGATGCTGTATCAAACTACCCCAGCGATCCACAGCAACCCTCAAAGACTTCCAACCAAGAGAGCGGTGCCGATGGTGGCACTGGTCAGAACACTGTCCCTGGAAACATGAACGGGGTAGCTGCAAACGGCGGTGATCCTGGACACGGACAGGGTCAAGAGGACCCCCATGAGCCTATGCTAAACGATGGGCAAGAGAGGGCAGCCAGTTTTCACAATAATCCACCACCGGGAGGAAAGCCGGACTCAGCGGACAGTACAAATCCAGGCACTACTTCAGAACCAAATAATGGCTTTCCAAGGGGCCCTGGGTCCCCAAAAAATTTACAGAATTCCAACAACGATCCTTCGATGGCCACGATGCTAGTCGCCGGCTCCACTCTCACGCCTGGTGGTAATCCCGTCTATCTGTCCGGAACGCTTGTCTCCCTCGACAGTTCCTCACACTTGCAGATCGGCTCTTCGACAATCAATCTAGGCAACAATGGTGCATCACCCGCTCAATCAGTCTTTACCGTAGCAGACCACACTTTCACTGCCGAACCCACAAGCTTTGCTATTGCCGGGACTCCACTTATGCCAGGTGGATCAGCCATTACGATTTCAGGTACCCCGATTAGCTTAGCTCCTGGAGGTACGCTAGGTATTGGAAGTAAAACCATCGCTTTACAGCCTCAGTCCGTCTTCCAAGTCGCTGGTCAGACTGTCACTGCAGATCCAAGTGGATTTGCAGTCGGCGGTCATACTGTAGTTGCTGGCTCTCCGGGCGTCTACGTCGATGGTTCGAAAGTCAGCCCCGACGGCGTACCTGTGAATATCCACGGAGGGGCTATGATAGATTACGGCAACAGCATCGCGTTTGGTAATGAGATCCTTCACTTTCCCTCTCCAACACCGAGTCCTACAATGATCGATGGATTCACGATAACAGATCTTCCTAATGGTGTGTTAATTGACAACGCCATCATTACTCCAGGCGCTGCACCCCTGACACTTTCCGGCCAACCGATCTCTCTCGATACATCCGGTTTTATACATATCGGAAGCGCCTCTTACCGCCTCACAAATTCGACGCTCAACCCGATAACATTAACCGATGGTGCTATTGCGACTCCACTACCAGACGGGGTTTCTGTCCAGGGAACTGTTTTATATGCAGGAGCACCACCAGTCACTATCGCAGGTACTGTTATGTCTTTGGATACCTCAAGTAATCTCATCGTCGGCTATACAGCTCAACCTCTGCCCACCGTTAGTCCTTACCCTCTGCACGCAAACCAATTGACGATGACTGACGATGATTTTATTCAGTCATTTCCGAATGCCATTTCTGGTGAAAGCGCTAGTCAGACGAGCGGCTCTAGCGTGGGTTTAGATGGGCCTATAGTGGGAGGATTTGGGTCTACACCATCGCTATCGCCAAGCGCTAGCTCAGTGAATGGTTCAGGAAACAATTCTTCGAATCCCAGTGTGCAGGTCTTCGAAGGTCAAGTAAAGGGTCTCAGAACTATCATGCCGGAGACCATACCGTTTCTATTGCTGGCTGTAATGGTAATATTTTGGGTTGTATCATGAAGCAACAGGCTTGATAGACACTTCGGTGATAAAGAACGCCAGTAATTGATGAATAAAGGGGTGTGATATGCCAACTTCTTAACCCGTCATCTTGCCCATGCAACACCTTTGACGCTCTTCGAATTTCAACCCTCTGGCCATCAGCTTCAGACGGCGTTCAGGGGTCATTCAACCCTTCCGCCACAAGAGCATCGAACCTACAATTTGCCCAATGATCTAGCTAATCTAAAAGCCTCTGACTAATGAAGCCGGTGTGTCTTCTCGCGCACGTAAATCCAAGGGCATCAGGACGTCTAATGCCAAATAATTTCATGACTATTGAATGAAAATCCTTGTTAGTGTTCTAGTCAGCAGTCAGTAAGATATGAGCTTACTATGTGCAGCAACGTAAGTCACGCTGGCCTCTCCGCCCACGACTAGTACGCCTTTTACGCCTCTGATGATGCGCTTAATGATCTTGCCGATAGCATGGAAGCCCCATAGAAGATTTCGCTCTCCAGTCGGAGTTTTGGGCTCGACAACTTCGATCCTTTCGATCCCGTTATCTCTCCGCCGCATGACAGCTTCTCCATCAGCGTTAGATCGAACGATATGAATGTTGAAGTCAATATTTTCTGCGCGGAGGTTGTTTAAATGGAAGGCCGAATCATTATTAAGATAGAACGACCAGCCAGCTGTCTTCTATTAAAGTGTCATTTGTGTGCTGACTCTCCAAGCCCGAGATTAGGAACGATTTGATTCATTTTATTGATCAGACAGTAGTTCAATACCAATACAGCCTCTCTCGAATTGTGATGGGGCGCCGATTTGTAAAAGGAAGAAGTGCAAGTTTGCTAATAAGGTCTTAAAGCGAGGGAAAGACGTCTCCGATATTTGGTTGATGCACTGGCATTCAACCCGAAAAAGGAGCCTTGGTCGGAACGTCCTCCATGAACTGCCTAATATGATTGGATTCAGGTGATCATACAACGTTTGTTCAGGCACTATTCAACGATAACACAAAAGGAGTTCTTCCGACATTAGGCATCTTGAAAGCACAGAAAGGCCTTGCCAAACGATCGCTTGAAAGCTCAGCACACTGTGTATTTGCCATTCATAGACTATACGGCTAGCGGTTCAGGTATAATGTTCGGCCTTCGGCATGAGTATCACAAGAACGTCAGACTTCCTGTTTGGTACTCTCATGCAAAATCCTACAGACTGAACAGAGGTCTATGTTTGCGGTTTGTCCAATTGAGGCAAAAGTTGAAAATAGTAGGGAAGGCATAGAGAGTGTCTTGTAAAATTTTGGTGTTGGCTGTGAGAGGGATTTCGTGCTATGAGTAGGAATCCACGGTGGGTGGTACTATTGTATTGGTCCGATAGTAAGCTGCAGAGCGTTATCTAAGCATCAGGGACAGCTTCTCCAAGTTAAAGCCGAGCCAATGGTGGCACTTTTGAAACGCAAAGGATGGCTGTAGATCAGGGTAGATCAGTTGGCGAAGGTGGATATTTGGGCAGGCACCTGATGCGGTTAGGCCTCCGCTAAATATTCCCTTAGTTTGTCTTAGCTTCATGCACTCCTCTGACAAAGCATTTAAGCAATTGCATCTCGATCAGTATTTAGAAAATGATAGCAATAGCGGAGACAGAAACGGTTGACAATTGTCGGAGACACCAAAGACAGAAGACCCAAACTTCCTCTATCAACTGTTCAGTCTCAGAACGAACCTTGCTCGATTTCTCGCAAAGTCGTGGGTAGGGGAACGCTAAGACAGGGAACCTCGCATGAGGCACCAAGAGTCTATACGTTCTCACATAAGCGCCTAAGGGTGAGCAAGCTGCCGTGATACGTATTCCCGGAACCCCTGTGGACCAGCCTGACAGCGAATGAGCCTGAAATAGAAACTCTGAGACGCTTATCACCAGGGTAAGACCGCTTTGGAGCATTCTTTGAAGCATCCACAGTGCAATCAAAAGCAGGAGTCATGCATTACCCTGACAAGCTGTCGTGGGTAAATGTGCAGAAGCCTGCAGACATTAAAGATGCCAAGACAGCGAAAATCATCAGAAGCCACGCCCAACGCGAGGTCCGGCGTAGGGAACGCCAGACAAAGCCTAAAACCCTAACCAAAAGGAGCCAAAACTCGGGAGCCTTGCGTCAGGACGTCGCAAGTGGGGAGCCAAATAACCAAGTCGTGCCGGATGATGAAGACGCTAAGGTACCTTACTCAGCTCGTGGTTGATAGGGAGGGTTATGCTGATCTTCGCAGAGGTGTGAAGAGCTCAGTATACTGCCTGAGGTAGCAGAGATATCGCAGGGGGAGTTTGCGCTCGCATTGTCTAGCTCAAATCCATTCACTAAGGCGCCCTCACCACAATCGCTATGCTTTCATCAGATCTATCGCTACATGAGCATTTGTATGTATCTATCACCTTTGTCCTTCACTGCCTGATCGCTGCAATCTCAGCTCGCCCGCGTCTCATAATTTCGAGCCTCTTTCATAAGCCAATAACCGGGAAATTTCCCAGCTAAATTGCGAACCTGGCCAAAGCTGACGCTTTTAGGGCATGGTGAACAAGCATCTCGTGTATGTGGCGGCCGTCCCGACGATAAATGGAAAATATGGATCCCCACGATAACCACTGAGGAGGCAATTCTATACGCTCAAGCATTCTATGTCACTCTGAGTTTCCAAATCTGGAGCCGCCAATCTAATTCTCCCGACGCCTTGGCTCTCAAAGATCAAGCCTTGGCCCTCAAACATCAGACCATTCTACACATCAACCATAACCTCAACAATTCTACTATTGCAGTGAGCGATGCCAATTTGGCATCTGTGGTCACTTTGGCGCTCGCTACACATATTGAGGTCAGTTGACCTATTTCTCTCCACACCGCTTTCCATTGAGCTCATGATCATTCAATTGAGGCTGCTGAACCATTTAATTTTGATGGTAGCTGGCCGGCATGATTTTTGCATGTCTAGCAACGCGAAGTGGCCATTGATTTTGATGTGCCGGCTATCTACTCTTCCTGATCTAACACTCGACTCAATCTCGACCTGTGCTAATACGTCGTCAATCATATAGGATCTCGGCATAGACAACTACAAAACGCACATGAATGGCCTACGCAAGATAATAGCTTTAAAAGGAGGATGGGAGGAAGTGCGCTCAAGTTTGCGCCCAAGTATGCTCGGGGATGTGCTTGCGACGTCAGTAATCAACAAAGCTCACAATCCACTGTGCACAAAGAGGCTACAATATGCTGACTTTCTTTGCAGGTGCGACTACGTTGGTGCAATCATATTCAAGACGAAGCTTTTATACGTCCCTGCAGATGTACGCCCTGTTCAGGAGCCCCCTCGGCGCTCACCGTCCATTTCACAAACCTCGCCCCTACTTTCTCCCGGCGAATCCTACCAGCTATCCGAGGGCTCGAGTCTCCTCCAAAACCTGTCTCAACTTCTGACCGAAATGCAGACCCTCACCTCCCTATTCGAGACCCACCATGGCGACGCCAGTCTACACGACACAGGCATAACAACTGCCCTCACACCGGCCAATGAAAGCTTCTACTCCGACTACTGCCAGGAAACTTCAATCAACTACCAAATGTATCAATCTCTCTATCTAGCAGGCCTCATATACACCCGCGCACTTTCTCGCGACATCCCCTTCGGCCACCCCACCAACCTGTCAAATATGTTGCTGCTCCGAGAAACACTAGAGCCTACGCTGCTAGTCGGATGGCGCGACCTTCCGGGAGCTCTTCTCTGGGTGCTTCTGGTTGGGACTGCCGCTGAAAGAGAGGGCGGAGAAGGGAATGCACTTGCGGTCAACCTATCGTCGACTTGCAACTGCATTGGGTTTAGACATTGGGATACTGTAAGGGAGATTTTGCAAAGGTTCATGGCTATTGAGAAGAAGGTGGATGAGAGGGCGAGTAGGGCAAGCGGTGACTAGAACGGAGCACGTTAATTGCGGTTGGTTGGGCACCTTGATACCACTGCTCCTTTGACACATTACATCATGGGCCTACATTATGTTTTAAAAAGTTGGCTTTGTTTAAATAAAGCATTGTATGTTAAAATATTCCTGATGTGCTCTATGTGATATCCCTATACTCTAACTAAGTTTCACACTTGCCCCAGGAAAGCACCCGACATCTTCCATTCTCGAGCTCTACCTTATGTTCTCGGGGATCATTGTGATAGAAAGCTTCGAATCAAGCGCAAATTTGCAATCAATATACGCGAAGACCTCTCGTATTTGAGTTTCACAACATGTGTTCCTTGATCAACGCCCGAGTGAGAGACAAGAAGAAAGTCTTAGTGACCGGCGACAAGGGCAGCTTAGCTTTGGTTGTCGCTTACAGGGGTACCTCATGCAATAACAGACCTCAACGGTACACTGACTCTCCGATACTACTAGTCATGAAGCTGTATGGTCCTGGATGCTTTGAAACCTTGATCATCGTTCAGGAACAGGCACCTTGGGCGAGACTTAGTCGACACCATTCCAATCAGCTGGACCAGGGGGCGAGTGGGGCTTCGAGACTCCTTCACCAGGAGGAAAAAGACACCAAAGCCCACCGAATTCTCCACTATGAGGAGACATAATCAAAACTGAAAGGCATTCGAGAGGTTTGATCAACAATTCTTTTCTCCGAGTTCTCTTTCCCCGCTAGGTACTCAAGGCGAATAGTCTAGCGAATTGAACGCACTTCGAATAGCAAACACATTCCTCCTATCTCCTGACTTGGTACCACGACGTTCCACTGCTCCTGAGATATGTCTTTTGGCACGAATCCCACTCTCGGATAGCTTCATGTCCCCCATTTTCTGCTCCAATATAATCCGTTGCCCGTCAATCCCACTTCTGGCTCGTGTCCCCACGCAATAGTTCTGCTCTCGGACAGCTTTTTGTACCATCTTGCTCACTCATAAGTCTTCTCCTCTGGCTCTATTTCCTTATTGGGAATAGTAATCTAGACGCTAGAATCTGCAGGTGGAAAACAAGTGCTTAGGGTTCCGATACACACGAAAGGCACTCGATTGCTGCTTCAGGCAAGGAAAGCCGAAAGTCAGGCATGGATAAGATACGTCAAGCACGCTAGTGCACATGCCCGAAGTAAGCCCCGCTGTGATACCGGGTTCGCATAATGGTTGAGCATGATTTGGCTCCGATCTAATCTAATAGTGCTACTCTGTTAAGCCTGTTGTCCCGCATCAACATGTTGAGAGCCTCGCGGTGCCCTAAAATTTCCCAGTCGCCATCATCAGATGGATCTTATCCCCTGAACTGATTGCTGCTTGCGAAAAGAGCTTCGAATCAACAATTCTCCCACTATTCCAGGTGCGACTTCAACGGGCGATTAATGTTTTCCGCATGGTGTCTCATTCTTCCGTCTAGAATGGATTTTAAAGCCTTGTCTCGCCCACAGCCGAAAAGTTTCATGACTAGTGAACAGTCCATAGCGTTAGCCCATGTCCGCAGTTCTAATAGTGAAAGTAAAATCTTATGGTAAGCCATGGCAAAGGCTGATAGAACGTTGTGGTCATTACCGCACACAAGCACACGCTCTCGCTTGTTCACTCGTCATTAAGTGAAAGAGCACATAGCTTCGGATTCCATGAGTATGCTATAATTGACTGGTTCGGCAACGAACGTGCGCTCGATATCAAGGTCATATCCATCGTTTATCGGAGTCCGAACTAGTCTCATCCCTTGAGGTTCTGAATCCGCGACATGGATTATGTAAGAGATGTGCTTTGTGCGGATTGTGGCGGCATCGACGGGCGAAAACGCATCTCCACTACGAAAAAATATCAGCGACTATCCCGCTGAAGTATGTAGGGGTCTGCTCCTTACTATCCGAGGAAGACACTAGGGGGGCAACTCATCTATGTACATGGCGAGTGGGACTTTGCGTACGAATTTTGGCAGTTTTGCAAGGCGAAGGCATTCAGTACAGTGCAGTAGTGCCAAGACAGGATATTTGGTGGTGCGTGTTGCAAGGCAATATGCTCAATTGACTGAAAGTGCCAGAGGATCTGAAAAGACAGAGACTGAAGACATTTTTGTAGATGACAGCGAAAGAGAGCTCTCGGTCTATTTGTTAGCAAACAGTTTAATTCTGGCCCGAAAATGGACGAGATCATACCCAACCTTTACTATGGGAAGTGAGTATCCGTGTCATCTCTATCCCATCTGATGCACTGACGAGTTTGTTGTAGTTGGGAAGCAGCTTGCGATTATAATACCCTCTGGGCTAGGAGGTTTGGTTGCGTATTCTCCGTTCTTGATATGGATGAATCCAATGTCGATGCACACATATACGATGGTTATAAAGCGTATGGGATGGAGCAATGGGTATGGTACAAACCTAACAATGATGGAGATGCTCTCAGCATGCTAGAAGATCCTGTGTAGACATTGAAAAGAGGCTGATAAGGGCCGAGCGTGTCTTAATTCATGGACGGGAAAGCAGGATGCTAAGCGAATTCTTTCTCGTTGCGTTTGGTAAGTGGAACAATTCCAAGACAAACTTCAAAGTGCAGAGGGCTAATGAAGGCCATGCTTGCAGTTATGAAATTCTACAGGTACAAACACGTCAACGCATTCCACATCGTGCTTCAGAAGAAGTCCACCGACCTCAGCTACATAATATACTACGATCAACTCGCAGTGTGGGAAGAATGCCAATACGAAGTGTTTGAAAAAACGGCCTAAAAAAACGTATACAGATTGGCTAGAGGCGTCACAACTGTCACATGAGAGAGAAATAGATGGTCATGACTCCGCGAGACGGATACAATACACGGCTTTGGAGGAGAATGCAGGGCCATTGTCTGAAGAGAAGGGGTCGGCAGATAAGTCTCAGCGTAGTGAGTGGACTAGGGCCATCGATTACGCCAAGGACAGTCAAGAGGGTGAAGGGATGGATAAGCAGAGATCGGAGTTATCTGGTTCCGAGAGGCGATATTCCGTCGATGAGCGGGTGCGGTGATTGGGGCTAGGATAATGTTGCGTCTACATCAATACGAGGGATCGTATGGATCGTTGCTCTTGCGTTTGCATCAGTCAATAGGTTTCGAGATATGCTCCCTCTGCACTTACACTTAGCTCGTATGCAATCATCCATCACCTAGAAGCTTTTATTATTCCCGGCACGAGAGACGGTACTTCGAAGTCTGGCAGTGAGTTAGTTGTACTAGGTCGCCATAGCGGCGGCATAAAGCAACGAAAGTGAGGTTTTTTCCTCTCAAGCTAAGGCTCGTGACTAGTGTCGTACGTAACCCGAGTGCCCTTATATAGCGTATAACTCCCTCTTTGCATGATCCAGACCGTAAGTCCATCTATCGGTGATTATCTCGGATGATATTTATTCGCACGATTCGCACGCAAGGTTCCTTGTTTCCTTCCTCGGGATGAGGTTTTCGGAATGCTGCATTGGAATGGTTTCATCTGCTGCTACGCCTCTTGGATCATATCCCGCCGTTCGGCATGCGACATCTTCGAAAATTAGTGAATACGACTTCAGGGTCTGTGTTCCTGATTCGGAAATATTTCACGTGAAAATTCTTGGAGAGACATGGAATTGCTCGTTGTCGTTGTTGTATGGTTGGACTCCTTGGAGACCTCTTCAGCGGCCTCTTGCGTCTTTTTTTGCATCCAATGAAAACAACATGGATTGATGTTTTCAAGAAAAAGCCGTGCACATCGGTGTACATCTGCCTTGGAAGCTGGGCAAGATAGTCCACGCAGATTGCAGGGATGATTCTGCTGGTGGCCAGGAAATGGTATTCGTTGAGAGCCGCTTGTCAGCACGAATTATACCAGTGTCATTGGACAACTTATCCCCAACTGAAGCATCGAAAAAGTGGATTGTCGATCAAGCGCAGAAGATAGCTGTACACATAAAGCACAGAGGCGCAAAATGTTCAAATTAGTAGTCCATAAAAGTTTCAGTAATCAAATTCAACCGCACATTGCACAATCCAATGACAAAGATGGGCGGCGATGAGATATTGTCACGAGTCTGGTTGGGGGAGTAAGTCTTGCCATTATCTGACCTTTTGAGTAATCATGGAGGACTAACCGATATCTGGCAGCAAATTCGATAACGAAAGTGTCCTCAAGAGGAAGATCAGCACCATCGTCCAAGTCTCTGTGCCCAACCTGGCAACCCCTGTATGCGCTGCTTTCCAGAAATCAGGCATTGAGCTCGTACGTTTTGGCAAGGGCGACGACGAGCACTCGAACCTGCTGCCTGTTTTCGGGGAAGTTTGCAACTTCGTGGATAAGAGGTTGAAACAAAAGAAAAGTGTGCTGTTTTGGGAGACAGGGGGCGGCGCGGCCAGCCTGGTTGCTTATGGTACGTTGCGGAACTATTTGATAGCCATGCAGTTTCATGGCAAATTTGATACTGATCGCGACTTCATTCGTCAGTAATGAGCGTCCACCGCATCGGATACCCAGCAGCTCTTAACGTTGTGCGAGAAGAAAGGCCTGGATTCAAGATTAGCGAAGGATACGCCGAGCAGCTGAAGGTGTGGCAGAGATGTGGCTTCAACGTCTATGAGACGGTCAAAGGTAAAAAAGCGCCCAAGAAATCGTACATTGAGTGGATAGAAAAAGAGTCGGCAGTGAGAGCAACTCCACAGTTAGACCAGTACTGTGCTCATTCATAGAACGAAATCCGCGATGGAATGAATTGGAAGAGCCGAGAGATTCAACGGACCGGCAGACGGCAGGTTTTAGGCAGTTGGGTTCAAGGATGAAGGAGTCTTGGCGCTCATGCATGAGTAAAATGGTCAGAAAACACCAAAGAAAGGATTAGAATCGCATGGAAAGGCAAACACAGGTCCTCTTCAAGTCAAACCCTCAGATAACCTGTTGATTCAGACTTCATAATCGATCTCTTTTTCCACTTCAACTTCTTCAATTGGCACAATAAAAGCCCAATCTCGCTCTACTCTCCCGCTAGCCCCCTAAACCCAGCTCTACTCCAAATCCCAAAAACAATACTGCTAGTCAAAGTCCAGGTGAACCTCATCATAGCAAATATAAAATCGATCACGTTCTAGTGGCCATCACCGAGCCCAAAAAAGGCGTAGCACAGTCCAAGACGGAAGCCCAGTCCCGCAAAAGCACCTTCTCGGCAGGCGTTCCGCAAGCAGTTGTGTTCTCCAAAAGTAGCGAGTAGTAGAATAAGCGTTAGAGGGAGTAAGCCCCAGGTGCTGTAGAGTAGACCATGCAACAGAATGCCTGAGGCTTCCATTTTCGAGTTGGGAGCTCTCAAGTTTTGCAACTGCTAGGAGCGGATCGCTGTAAAGAGCAGTTAGTATCAAGGTGCAGATGAGTAGGCCGCCGAAGGCCCATGGTCGCACTGCGGCACTGTGAAGATCGGTGGTGGGGTCTCGTCTCTTGGTAGGATTGTCCGTTTCGATGGGTTGGCGTGGGAGCTCTTCGACATTTTGACGTTTGGTTGAGTTGATGAAGCAGCAGAGTTGCCATGAAACTGAAGATGAAGTTGGAAGAAAAGGTTTGTTAAGTTGGCTTTGGTGTAAATCGTCTTCTGAAAATGCGGTTGATGGTAGGAAAGAAGGGCAAATGTTCAAGATGTCGCCAATTTTGAAATATCAAAAACCATGTGAAAGCAGACACATCCAAAGACTATGAGACATTGACGGAGTATATCCAGATATTTGAGAGCCCAAATGCGCACAATATATAAGGTAGCCACACGCCACGCTATGTTCGCTCTGACATATGCAAAATTGACCAAAATATAGACAAGGAAAACCATATATCCAAGAAGTAAATTGGAGTATTAGATCATGTTCATGGCATCATACGCCACATCCACAGCATGTTCTTCGTCTTCCCTCTCGTTCCTTCTCTCTTTAGTCTCAACGGTATCGTGGGACCATTTGATAGCCGGCAACGGGCCATGTTCCTCGTCCGTCAGCAATTCGAGTTTCCTCCTCTCAATGACCTCGGCCAGATTCCATCGTGCCACAAGCCTTTTCTTGCGTTCCGCAAACTCTTGCTGTAGTTGTCGCTCCTCCTCTCGGAATTTTGTATCTAGCTCCTCGTTCTGGTGCTCGAAATCTGACTCCAGAGCTTCAAGTTCCGCTTCCTGCTTTGCCATTATGCGCTCGGTCTGTTTGCCCTGTTTTTCCCGCAGTACGTTGATGCGCGAGGCGTGGAGATTATCCATGCCATTGCGTATGTGGTACTGTTGCTCCAGTTGCCGGTAGTCGCTCTTTGTGACCACCCGGTCAGGCATCCCTTGGACTGTGGACCGTGGATTGCAGTATGCTTGCATATGCCTCAGCCGTGTATCGCAAGCCTGGCGCTCCAGCTCTAGCGTGCGATTGAGGTCCACTTCGGCGCTCAAGTGTCTGTGTTCGAGGGAGGCTAGGGCTTCAGCATGACGGATATATATATCTTTCTGCCGTTCATGGTAGTCGGAGAGGGCGTCTCGTTTGTGTTGTATTTCCCTTGTGCGCATAAGGCGGTTTTGGGAGGCTTCGAAGCTGATGAAGCGGAGCTGTTCTTGGAGCTGGGTAGTGCGGAGTTTCTTGAGGACAGGGTTAGACATACTGCGCCGGCGAGCAGTGATGATCCCGAGGGTCTCCTGCTCTGGCGGTGGAGGAGGTGGATCTGATGGAGGAGGCCGAGGGGGGGAGGAGCGTGGTACTCGATCGACCTGACTTGTTTCCGAGGCGTTATTAAAGTATGCGTTTGATCTGTTGTGACGGCGTGAGGTTGAGGGTTAGATATCGTAGGAATTTGATCTGCTGTCATCGGACGAGGCTGCATGCCTGGCCTGACCACTGACCGAAGCATTGATGATGCCCGTGGCGGTATAACTGGGACATCTGCGCCGAGAGTCTTCCGTCTGTGTAGTCTTGACATCCTCCAAAAGCTTTCCCTAACCTTCACATAGTTTGATTTTCTGGATGATGCCGAACTTAGCGAGGCAGATGTTATAGATGTCGCAGCCAGTGATGGCGTCTTCCTGTGTCTCTGCTGCTCCATGGAACTGTCGGTCGAAGCGGTGTGAATCGACTGGGAAGCTCTCGAAGGGGGATGCGCTGGAGGCTCCATAGGCGCAGAGTCAATATTGAGCGTGCTGACATTGCTCGTGACTAGGTCGAGAGTAGTCTTAGGGTCCTGGGGGATATTGATGCCCAGCTCAAGCGCCGTTTGTAGAAAGTGCTGGTCCACCTCCTCTTCCGTCTGCTCGAATCGTAATACCATTATTCGGTATGTATCGTCGTCATTCGGCTTTGAAGAAGAATGCTGCACTTGCTGCATATCGGGAGTTGACCGGTTGCTCGAGGCGGCCATCGGGAAGGAACTTTGACCAGGCTGCTGCAGGCTAAACGGCGAGGTGCATGTTGAAATCCCGAAAGCGGTGACCTAGACGATTACATTCTCCAAGACTCGAGCGCAATTGCGAGTGGTGCTCTTATGGGCAGCATAGCAGTTGAATTTTGCGTTTGATAGGTGCGACAATGCGGCACAGCATCTCCACGATATCATTCGCCAAATCTCGGATCTCGGATGTGATAGCGATAACATCTTGGGCCAAAATGTAGAAGTTACTCTCTTCAGCATGCTTGCCTGGAAGTTGCAACAGGACTTGTTTCACGTTGAATAATGAATTACAACCAGAAGGCAGAGGAAGAGGAATCGTCGTGAAGGATTTGTCGCGGAAGGACTGTGGTCTCAATTGATTATCTGACACGTTAATGCAATCTGCTTCTCCTATTAGACCTTGCGTCAAGAAAGGTCCTATGAAGTATGAGATGTAGTACGCATGGATGGGAGGCGGAAGAGGCCTCTCTTTTGGTTTCCATCTTGCTAAGGGCCGAAAATAAAGAGGTGAAGTCCCGGCGGCCTTGAATCGCACGATAATTTGACAAAAATCACCATCAATACACCTTTCCATGTTTCACTGCATTCCGATCCATATGTCAGAAGAATTAACCACTGCCATCTGCCTTGCATCAGACCCTCGCCTACTTTACGAATTCTATCAGGTGTTCGACCAACGAGCTCATATTTCTTCATCCGGAAATTACAGCTTGAGAGCTCTAGAAAGCTCTTAATCACTGTCGATCCCCCAGAACACAATGGCTACACTCTCACCCAAGCTGTACGATGTCAACGAAATTTCACCTGGTGGCTTTCGTCGGCTATTCGTGAGCTATGACTACCGCTCATATGGTATGATTTTCCCTCTAAGATTGGTATCAAGATAGCACATGGATACCCGGACTGACCCGGCATGGCGACAGTATTTCTCAAAAACAGCGTCAACTCTGTAAGACAGTTACACGATGCAATCAACAGCCTACAAGAAGACTTTGACACCTTACAGAGGGACTTCAGAGCGGCCAATCCTGCAATAAATCCTGCAATAGATCGTTCATTGAAGGATCACGCGGAACAATTTCATCGACTCTACTCGCGGATTGAAGGGATACTGGATCAACTCCTCCAACTCTTTGACATCAAAGTAGACCCTGGACGCAGGCTAGACCCTCTCTCGTACGACATGGACCACAGCTACCATACCAACCTTCTAAAATGATTTCGCCTCCCCGATAATCCATATTTTGCAATTTTAGGCTTGGACTTGGAGATCTGTTTACTCCGAAATGGCCATGTAGGTCGAAAAGAACTGGCGTGCCAGCTAACCCAGCCCTGTATACTCTTCAAACCTGGAGACAATGTCGAAATAAGCTGGAAAAAGGTCAAAGCAATGGAAGACAGGAGTTATGGAAGGATTTCGATCAGGTGTCATTGGTCATGCAAAGTTTGATAGATGCTGTCCACACCGCTGAAGAAGTCTTGATGAATGGAGGGCAATTCAGGAGACTTGTGAAGATTCCACAAAGCGAACGGCAGCAGAAGAAGACTATGCAGTCCGCGGAAGAGATTTCCAAAATTTACCACAAGGGAGATCTAGGCGAAGAATTCCCCTCAAAGTGGTGCCAACTACGTCAATGCAAGGTCAAGAGGGAAGGATCAAAATTGCACGACAGTTTAACTACGAATGGCTACGATCAGCACATTATCTGGTGTAGAAGATGCCGAGATTGGCCACTTTTATTTCAGTTGCCCACGAAAGTGAAAGTACTCAGCAGTGAGATCGAAGGAAGGATGGGGAAGATGAGACGTGGAGTGATCTGACTGGATGAAGAGGGAAATTGTTGCTATTGTGGTTGACAGGGAAGCCGACATATATTATTGATGCTATGAACTGATGCTCAGAAATACTCAAAGAACCATACAGGACGTTCATAGCCTCTCCAAAGAAGTAAAGTGTACTTTTAAGTTCAATATACAGCGATGCGCTAGGATCTTGAAATGAGCAACCCTATGTTCACGAAACCATTACACACATCAACACCTAGCCTCACAACACAAGCTAAAGGAACCTTCTAAAAAAATAACCTAAAGACCCATTAAGCAAGTCATCAAGCCATCTCACCCTCTTTTGGTTCGTTGTTTTGAAACTCCACTGCCTCTCCAAGCTCTTCGCCTTTACGCCGCTGCAACAAGGAAGGGGCATATATCGCCACCATAACCACCATGACACAGAACATCGGCACAGCATCGAAAATATACAGATACAACTCGTGGCCATCGATGTACCCTCCATAGCCCTGAATGTACTCCACAGTCCTGACAATATTTCGCACGAGAATCAATCCACTGGCACCATAAAGAACCCCCCGATGCAATTTTCACGGCAAAGACCCTAGGGAAACACGCGTCGGCTGCCTCAAAGTGCCCTTATGGAACCCGATTGCGACAACGAGGAATACGCAGAAGATGATGATCTGTAGGAACATGGCTGCAACGATGAGGATGTGGCCTGTATGCTGAAGCGTGCTCTTCTTTCCAGCCTGCATTCCAGCATCGGCACTTTGGACTTGGAAAGACAGGATGTCAAAGCAGACGAAGATCTTGGTCAATTTATCGACGGGGATGAGGGAGTGGTGTTCAGCGTGCAAAAGACGTATAATGCGGCCAAGGATCATGTAAATTGTTGCTGCGAACAAGGCCGGGGCGACGAGAGCGAGGACTGAGCCGATGATGTATGGGATTTGGGATTGGGGTGAAGAGTGCCCGATGGCGCGGCAGATGTATGCTATGCTTTCGACTATGGGCGGTGGGTTAGGAGGGTGTTGGAAAATTTGAGTGATGACTGTTTGCGGACAAGGACATTCAGATACCGCCAACGATGACAGGGTTCAGGTACCAAGCTCGAAAGCGGGAGAGCTGGATAGAGTGGAAGATGATGGCTAGGAGGAACAGTAGGATGAAGATGATTGCACCAACAAGGCTAGGAATGTAGTGTTAGAGAATGAAATTTGACGCCATGGCTTCAGTAAATGCAGATGCAAAGGCAAATGTTCAAAAGCTTTCAGCTTGTTCTTTCAGCTTGTTCTTTCTACTTGTCGGGAAAATGAGCAATGCCAAAGGCGATGTAATGGGAAGACTGGAGATATGGAGACAAACTATGGAGGTCGTCGACCTCCTTTATACCTTCTGATTGAAGGCATCGCTGTCCTCAGCATGACAAGATCAGCAAGACTCAGCCCCTGCACCTTGCTATCAGAGCTGAGCATTAAGTCGAAAGCAAGCAGAAAGTAAATATGTTTTCCTGATTACGAAGACAAACCTAGGTGGATTTCCGAGATTTGAATATTCAGCGAAGAGCGCTAACCTCTTCGGGACGGATCGGCTAGGGCGAAGCATCTCGGGCTCGCAATCAACCTCGCACCCTTTCCGAGCTTACATTTCAACTGTCAGCTTCCAATGGAGGAGCCTGAGGAGCCTGCGCGAAAGCGACGCAATAGAGGACATCAAAATTCGAGGAACGGCTGTGCTCAATGCAAGGCGCGGAAAGTCAAGGTGCGCGTCCAATCAGACTCGAAAGATGCAAGGTGCCTCCACGCTGATCCATCACAGTGTGATGAAGAAAAGCCCAAATGCCGAAGCTGCACTCGGAGACAAGCACCCTGCACATATACAAACGATGGGCTGAACCAGCTGGCCAGCGCCGCAAGCGCGGCTTCATCCCCCTCCTATGATAGATCCCAACCTGGATCCAGCTTCACTCCCATTCAGCGAAGCTATGGGACGACCCCCTCGAGACCCTACCAGAACCATGCCGCTCAGACACGACGCCCTTCTCCGAAGACTCCTCCACCTCCATCGCCATTATCACTCAACATGGCCCATCTCGAGCTCCTACACCACTTCGTCACAGTCACATCCTACGCCATCACCACTGGTCGCATCTCTCACGTAGTATGGCATGATACGGTCCCCCACATAGCACTCTCCCACGAGTTCGTCATGCACGCTCTTCTTGCCGTATCCGCCCTACACATCGCCTATCTACGACCAGACCAACGAATGTCTTACTGGAAGAGAGCGGCCATGCATCAAGACAGAGCGTTGCAGTTGCAGCAACTTGCTATGGCAAATCCTACACGGGAGAACGCAGATGCGCTTTTCATATTCTCCTTCCTTATAGTCTACCTCGCTTTAGCATCACCATCATCGGTAGATGGGACCGTAGTCGATACTCCTCTACATGCGGCTATTCAATGCATTCACATGTTCCGTGGCATCCGCTCACTACTACCATCTATCCGACATTGGGTTGAAGAGGGCCCCCTGGCCCATCTCTTAGTCCTCTATTCTGGCCATATCAAAAGCAACCCTACCTTTCGCGATCCTAGCACGGAAGACCACTTCTCCAAGCTTCTCATTTTCTGTTCGACAGCCCCGGACCTGAACAAGGATACCGAAATGGATGATGTGGAAAGCTTTGCCGCTGCAGCAAGTTCCCTCCGTGCCTCGTATCTAAAAGTCGAGTCAGTACTTGAGGGTGACCTATATACGCCGCCGATATGGCATTGGGCTGTTCGATTACCGTCTTCATTTGTGCAGAGACTAGGCGAACGGCATGCTGTGCCATTGGTGCTCATCGCCCACTGGTGCGTTCTTCTATCCCAGGCCCGACATTACTGGTGGATTGGGGACTGGTTAGACAAAACGATGGGGGAAATAGAAGCGTGTCTACCTCACGAGTATAGCCAGTGGCTCGAATGGCCAACGGAGAAGATCCGAGAGATAAATGAGACGCGAAGGCGTTCGGATTAGGAGAAGGTATAATAAGGCAGACGGATTTAAAAGGAAGAAATGAGCAGTATGGAACGAAAGATGTTATATGATTCTATTCATCGATTGAGTACCTCTTCACTGGAGGTGGAGCTACTAGGTGGCTTTACTGACTATTGAGCCAGGCAACGAATTTCTGACAGGAGTGTAGTTAACAGAACAAACCGAAAACCCGAGAAACACGACCGGCCGCACAACTGGCGGCTTGACTGGAGTGTACAATGGCTACTACGTCTTCTAGTGAAGATAAAGTAATTTATTCGTGTCTATATAGCTTTTAACTTTTATACTCCGCGACAATAGGCCCAAAACTTTTGTCCAGATCTCCTTGCCCTCTATACAAAACTGCAATGTCATTATAGGCATAATTTTCCGAGCTCACTACGCCCCCCGAAATCAAATCCCTCGTTTCCAAATCTGTCCTACTCAACATCTCAAGGAGATCTTTGCAGAGCGGCTCATTCTGGGGTTTTAGATTACCCGCGAAGAGGGTAACAATGTGGACACAAGGGGCCAGGCCTGCTCTCTATAATTTGGTCGCCATCGTTGAGTTCGACCAGCACACTCGCGCCGTTCTTCTTGCGGCGCCATGTATCTTTCCATCGCCAATCATAATCCTGCTTATAGCAGGCCAACGCATTCAACATGTCCTGCGCATCGCTCGCGATTTGGTACCTGAAGTTCGCATATTGTTCCGTCCTCATGTCGATCTCATCTAGTTTTCTGAGTACCTGCTGCTCTATACTCATTTTCAGAATGTGATAACGCTCATCCCAAGCCTTCTTGGTTCTCGGGGGATGCAAAATCAGGTCGATACACTGCGGCGCGGCCTGTTCATGGTACAAGTGCCATATGTTGTCGAGCACTGAAGATATGGATTCTGGGGCAGCAACCCAGTCAACGTTTGGTGGCAAATTTCCCTCCAGATTGAGGAACTCCTCTGATGCCACCCTTGAAGGCACCTCAGAAACTGTCTGCATGGAAAACCCTCTCGGTGGCTGTCCTCGGTAGGGTAGGTGGGTCGAGTAGCTAGTCCTCCCAACGCTGCTGGGGAAGTCATTCGCTCTCTCCGACCAACTTTCGTCTTGGTTTACGGAGGAACCCCTGCTGGACTCCAGCAAACCTCGGCTGCCAAGCTCTTTCACATAGGCCTTGATGATTTCGTTGTATCTCTCAATGACAGAACTTCGGATCCCATCCTTGATCAACTCTCTCCGAAAAGCTTTCCAGACAGCCTTATCATCCTCGCTATATGTGGTAAGCACCGAACCCTCGAGACTATTGCCCGACATCAAATGAGCGGCGACGCCGTTCAGCGCAATCTTGAGCTCTCGAAGGTCTCCTCCAGCCTCATCCATCTGCTTTTCAACACTGCCAATGGTACTCATAGAGACCATGTTGATGAACAACGAGATAGCCGACGTATAGAAAACAACCTTCGTCCTCAAATCACCCAGGTCTGCCATCTTCCCGTTGCCGAAGCGTACTCTTTGCCACATCTTCTTTCCGCCTCTTTCTCTATCACTTAACGAACTGAACTTCTCCGCTATTCGGTCCAAAGGGTCGAGAGCCTTTTCGCAGCCATTGACAAGAGTCCGAAACTCCTCCCGGCAAGGGTCGTCTGGCCTATTGATTGGACTATCTGATCTCTTGCACTCGAGGTCGAGTCGCCGCAGGACAACGTGAAGGCTTGAGACCTCTCCAGTAAGCATATCATGCTCGCCACAGGCCTTCCGGCAGTTCTGAACTGCTCGATAGGCCAATTGGCAAACGAGAGCTACATCACAGACTCCATAGTTGAAAGACATGGCAGGCTGTTCTGTTGTCCAGCTTGTGGAATCATGCCTCGAGAATATCAACGATATTCGATTCAATTCAGCAAAGAGATCTCAAGGGGGCTCGAGAGATCTGGATTGCCAGAAGATGGCTGCAATTTGAGGTGGGAAGGAGCTTGCTGTCCTCGAAGCAGGAGAGGAGGGGTGGTTGAATCCTCTGAGCAAAAGCAGCCTCGAGAGAGGGCGTCCATGGCTTTATGAATCTCGCATGTGAGAAGGCTGAGCCCTCAAGCGTCGTCGTCCGAGCCCTCGCGCACAAGGCTGGATATTGGCAGACTGGATCGTAAGGCATGCTCGGGCGTTCTATACCTGGCGCAGCTTGAGGTCCTCCCCGCAGCCCCGCAGCTATTCGCGATCTGGTATGGATCAACCAGATCTTGCTGAGAGGACATATCCCTGCGCAGCACAGATCTTGGTGTACAGAAGACATTCACACGAATCAGACGCCTTCCAACACACATTCAGATCTTTATTCGATTGGCTGCAGATCAAGTCGGATAGTATGCAGTCATTGGAGATAGGCTATGCCGCAGAAACGCCATTACACAACCAACAATACCTGACTGGAATTTCACAGAGGTGTTGTTCGCCACTCCTCACTAGTCCTGAATATTTTACTCATGCTAGCATTCCACCATCGATGGTATACACCGAGCCTGTTATATACTTGACCTCATCGCTCAGAAGAAATGCAAATACGCTTGCACATTCTTCTGGTTACCCTATCCTCGCTAGCGGCACTCTGTTGAATACGTCCAGCTTACCCGATTCAACTCACCCTAATCCTGTCACTATGGGTGTATTGAATAAGCCCGGGGCTACACAGTTAATTCTGATGCCCCTTGCGCCGACCTCACCCGCCGCACTCTTACTCAAATCAATAACCGCATTCTTCGTCGCCAAGTATGCCGAATTCTTCAGACGTCTTTCCAACCCCGTCGCACTCGAAGCGTTAACAATGCAACCACCCTGGCTCAACGCGTTTATCTGCGCCCTCATACAATAGAATATTGCGGTCAAGTTCGTGCTAGTAACGAAATCCCCCTCCTCATTGCTCAACTGCGACAAATCATGCACGCCGAAGTTCTTGCCTAGCACGCCGGCGATGTTGGCCGCGCCGTCAAGCTTCCTGAAGTGGGAGACCGGTTTTCCGATCCAGGAATCGACTTGAGAGCTTTGGCGAAGGTCGATGGCTGTGGTGATGATTGAGGAAGCGGGGGAAGAATAAGGCGAATTGGAGGGCGTCAAGGTTTCTTTGATGGCAGCAACGGCTTTGTTGAGAGCGTCTTCTCGGATGTCGGTCAAGGAGAGGCTTACGCCACGAGCGAAAAGCACTTTTGCTGTTGCCAAACTTATGCCGGAGGCGGCACCAGTGACGGCGATGACTTTGCCTGCGAGGGAGATCATTGAGAAAGTCGTGTCCGGGGTTTTTGAGATTGTGAGGGCGTGATGTTGGTGGAGCTTGGAGGCCTCCTACACATATCGCTGTACGCCTGGGAGTACGGCTCTTTGGCTTTCATTTGACAGGACCCTGGACCACACGCAAGGAACGCATTGACTGACCCCACGTCCCCAATCTCGGACGATTTGCGGACTGTTGAAGCATATCGCGCTCTCACGTGCCTTGGCGTCTTGGCTATCGACCCGAATCTGCGTTTGAGGATTACTACCTACGCTGACCGATTACATGCAGATGTTGTAGAGATAATTGTCAGACCTCTAAATTGTAAGGGCTGCTTCCTGTCATGTAATTACCTTCCGGTTTCTTCCAGTCTCCGGTCTGTACCTCAATCAATCCCTCTCGAGGGATTCTGGCCATTTGTTCGTCCGAACCCTGATCAACTTCGCGCCCTGGTAGCCTAAAACGCATACTATGTAAACAGACAATGATTAAGCTTGCCGGATAATGTCCGATTAAGGTTGCAAGCAGGCTACATGTGAACCCTCACATAGTTCGGAAACAAAGAAAGAGCTTTAGAGGAGAAAAGAGCTGCTGGAGCTCAATTGCACAGCTATCCATACATGTAGCTTTCAATCTCAGTCAACTTCAGAAACAACCTTGCAGCGTCAACTATCACAACCCCTGTTACCCTTTTCGCGCTTAGTGCCGTTGAAATGGCCGATATCGATGGAATGCACGCTGGGGCCCATACGGCCAAATATTATTGCCTCAGATCATTGTGGCCTATGCCAAAAGTGACCCTGAAAGAATCTACGCATTAGTGCCTCATTCTGCAGATGTGACCTAGGGATTCCGCAAGATCACGATGAAGGACCTGGCCAGCGCAGTAAATACTATTGCGTGGTGGATAGATCGCGAGATCGGGCTATCTGATAATTTCGAGAGGCTGGCATATATGGGTGCTACAGACATTCGTTATGGGATTTTCTTCTTTGCTGCGATTAAGTGTGGTTACAAGGTATGTGATGTTTTGTAACAAAGAGGAGAGCCGAGTTGAGCTTCTGTGGTATAGTTCTTGGTGCCTACAGCTCGCAATTCAGCTTCTGGGAATGTCTCGCTTTTTACGGCAGCAAATGCGCCAAGCTTTTGGTTACGACCGATATGGCAAAGAAGGTCCCCGACTTGGAGAAGAACATAGCCAACCGTTCAGAAAGCCAACCAGGAAGCTGCAGCACATGGAAAGATCTTCAGAGGCAAAATCATGTTGACATCTCCTGACAAGCCCTTTGTGCGCGAGCTGGGAAGGGCTCAGTCATTCGCCCAAAATCAGCAGCGTTGTATGCCGATGAGATAGAGGCTCTTTACAACGAGCGCTGTCGGATATAAGGAGCTTGGAGTCTGGTCACCGGAGCAAGTACAAGATTTAGCTGCTCTCAAGGTCTCGTTGGCCACATACGTACGCTCGATCATCCCAGACCTCCCAGAGGGCGCGGTTGGCGATTCGGAAGACTTCTTCGCTTGTGGACTTGATTCTGTCCGAACTGTCGAGCTTGCGAGTGGACTGGGAATGGTTCGGCCATGAAGCGAGCAGCTCGTATAAGCGCCATGCTCGACAAGTACACCGAAGCTCTTCCAAAGGCTGCAAATGGAACAGCTGTAAGAGTCAGTAGTGCTTCTTACACAAACGGCAATTCACATACGAACGCTATCTCGCAAGCAAACGGCGTCACTCACACAAATGGTAAATCCACCGGCCCCAGCCTCCGTGTGATCTGAACAGGCTCCACCGGCTCCCTAGATACCCAACTACTCCAAGCCCTAATAGCCGACCCCCAAGTCTCGAAAATCATCTGCCTAAACCGCGCAGAAGACGCCCTCCTCCGAACCGAAAAAGGTTTCGCCTCACAAAACATCAAATTTATGGAGTAGTAAATTGGAGTTGTTGTAATGCGTGTTTATGAAACTTAGCAATTGATATGAATATCGCTCTTCCCCTTCTCCAACGAGATTCTCGCCAGTTTACGGTCCTGTTCGAAGAGGACTACCTTATTTCCACTCCCAATCACCCCATGAACTCTCGAAAGATTGTATAGAATACCTCTTATGCAAGAAAGTTACCATGGGCAGGCGCGACGGAGCCAGCCGTTTGGAATCAATAATGGGGATAGGTTAGAAATTATCTTGGATCAAAATCAGGGTTGAAAACTCTCAATGTATACATTACAGTATGTGCTTCCGGGCCTCGAACCTAAACACATTCTGCATCCCAAATACCTATCCTCCAAACCCATCCATTCCCATACATGAACTTCTCCCCCCGCAACACCCTACCCTCGCGTAATTCCCAACCCACTCAGAACGAATTATCCCTCACAACAGCAGCAGTAGCCTGCGTGCCAACCTTAATATCATCCTCAAACCCCCTCCCTATCCCCATCCCCATCCCCCCAGCCGCCTCCACCTCCGCAACATGCCTCCCCTTAAACTCATCCTTAAACTCAGCCATAGCATCCACCTCAACAAGCCCATGCCCGTCAGCAGTCATATGCGTAACAATGGTATCACCAAACAGCGCTCCCATTTCCTCCAAGCTAAGTCCAGTGATTTCAGGTTTGTGTTTCCAAAGGACGGCAATTGAAACGACGTCGCAGGCCACGAAAACAAAATAGAACTATTGGTGGATGTTGGCGAAGGCTTTTGGGTCTGGGGCCGTGTAGAGGGGTGGCCATGAGGTAGGTGAAGAGGGAGAGGGTAAGGCCTTTGGCGCGGATGGTGGTGGGGAAGATTTCGGATACGAACTGTCGGGGGAGGGAGGGGGTTAGTATTGCGATTGTTTGTTGGGAGGTAGAGCAGGAAGGTATCACTTACGACGAACTAGGTGGGGTCTAGTAAGAAACCGACACCGAAAGCGAAAAGGTTGATGAAGATTGCGGCGGCGTTACCTGCCTTGTTGCCGCTGCCGACGTAATTCCATTCGAGAAAGATTGTAGCGAAGATACAATACCCTGTCCAAGCAAGACCGATAACTGAAGGAAGAGCCATGCCATCTGTATTGCCAGGTAAATGTTGAGAAATGTGGCGAAGGATGTGCAAGAGAGTCAAAAGCAAGCAACCGAGACGCGATCTGACATCGGATACAGAAAGTGTGTATGTAGGAACTCGGAATGCTCGAGGGGAGGCAACTTACGCAACATCTTCTTTCGCCCAACCTTATCAAGAACAAGGGCGTTCAAGAAGTTGGCGCTGATCGCGACGACGACATAAATGCAATAGATCAAGAGTGGCATGGAACCCGTCAAGCCAGTTACTTGAACCTCCACAACGAGATAAGTCGTGACACCGCTTATTCCGGCCGATTGCAAAGCGAAGATGACGAAAATCGCCAAGAGTGATCGCTTCCTCAATGTTGGATTAGTGAACATTTGGGCATATGGTCCTCCAGATCCAACGCCACGCCCAGCGCCACGGCTACGCTGTCATCAAAAAGCGTACTAAAAAGAGAGGATCTCCATTATACGTCTACAAAGCCTGGCTATACTATGACCGTTCTAGGGAAGACAGAGGTACTAGAGGGTTTGGAGTACGTGTACATACTGGCTCCAGATAGTTCCTTAGGCAGATTAAGTACCTGGTTCTTAGCAAATGTTGACCTTTTGGCCCTTCATATTTGTGTGCCCGTGCCCCGGAGCGACCCCCGGATCTTGTCGTTAGGGGGGTTGCTACGGGGGTAGTCTTGGCAGCGCTACGCCTAATTTAAGGGGGTGTGCATGCATAAAGTTGGGGGTGTGCGGGCATCAAATAGGGGTGTGCATTGATCACTTGCCTAGAAGAAAGATACTCCCCTATCCAACTATATTATAAATCTCAGTTTCCCCTTGATCTCGAAATCCAACTAATTAACGCCTGAATCGGCCAATACAATTCCTATACGTCGCCTGGAAGTGCTGCTCTGTATAGAGAAGAATTACTTCGGGTATGACTCGTGAGCTGAGATCGCCGATTCGGTCCCTAGAGACTTGAGCGGATCATAATACTCAAAGATTTGCTCCGTCCCTTTCACGCCCGGCGCTGCGAATTTGGAGATACCGGTTTTCTCGTCATAGCTCTGAAACGAAGCCGCCAGGCGCTTGCCGCCACCCCCTGGAAGATCAACGACGAATTGGGGAGTCATAAAGCCCGCAATAGTCCCTCGGATCTGACACTCAAGGTCGAGGATCTCTCGAAGTGGAGTCCGGAGATCCTCAACGCCACGGACCATGTCGCCTTGGTACACGTAATACTAAGGACCATTAGCAATTTGTTTCAGCCCACAGGTGGTTGCGATGGAGAGTCGGGCAACGAAGAGCTAGAAGGCAGGGAAAGAAAATACCTACGGGCTGAATGTTCATGTCCGCAAGTTCTTTGATGAGCTGTTTCATCGTCCCCAAATCGTTGTTCACCCCTCTTAAGAGTACAGTCTGGTTTCTAACTACAACGCAGCTTCTATATAATTTCTGTGCGGCCTCTTGTGTGATCCATGTTATCTCGTTTGGATGGTTGAAGTGAGTGTGAAGAGCAACGTTTTTACAGAGCTTTCTCCCGAGATCCGAAACCCGAATTAGAGCATCTGTCCATCGATCTTCCGGGTCTAGTATTCGACTCGGACAAACGGCCAAGCCCTTGGAAGCAAATCGTAACCTTCTGATATGAGGGATGGAAAGGAGGCGCTCGCCAATCTCGATGATCTGTTCTGGTTCGAGATAGAACGAATCTCCTCCGGAAACAACAACGTCTTGGATCGAGGTTGAATTCCCAATATAGGAAAACACCTTTTCCCATCGCTTCCAAATGGGCAGGAAGCGCAACTTTGTGAGAGATTCGGTCTCAGCCCCAACCGAGTACGATCTAGTGCAGAAACGACAGTATACAGGGCAAACCGAAGTTGCTAATCAATCTTTGTCAGACAAGACTTTCCAGAAGACCTTACACAGAGAGCTCGAAATTTACCAAGAAAAAGAGCTTTGTCTGGGTATCTGTGGACCAAGCCCGGAACTGGGGAGTCCTGAACCTCATTCAAAGAGTCGAGGGTTAGTTTAGGATGATCCTCCAGGAGGGAAGATTTCATAGGTATGAATTGCCGACGCAGAGGGTCGCCGAGTGGTTTCGACCAATCGATCAAACTGAGAATATGAGGTGTTAAGCGCGTAGACATCGGTGCCAAGCGCATTGCATCCTTAACATCACCAATAAACTCCTCGCGGGTGAGCGTGCTGTCTCTCTGACCCAGAGTAGAGGGAGTTTCGAACAGAGGTATCCGCTCGGGTAGAACTCCGTGCAGAAAGCTGTAAAGGTTTGAGGCCCGCCCGACGGTGTTAATTACCTGTGATGATACTCAGCTCACTGGATGTCAACACTCCCTCGGCCTTCAGACCTGCCAGCGATACTGCAAAAAATCATCCTTGGAGACATGTTTCCACAACGGTATTCTTCGCCAATATGGCTCACACGCAAGAGCCCTCACGCTAGCCAATCGTATTTGTGACTTCCGTATTAGCCCAAGTCTGTCAGGGTATTTACCGCGCTGGGCAATGAAAAGCTTGAGCCTACAGAGCTTTGTGGCCCCAATCGACAATGCGAGAAGTGATGGTTGACGCGTAGACATAGTTTCGGAGTGCTGGTGCTCATGGAAGTGTACAGGAAACGAATTAAGATACAACGATTTCAATTCGAACATTTCTCTACCCTGTAACATCAAGGGAGCAATCTATTGCCGACGAGCAACACTCTGTCTAATCCATTCAACAGCCCATCCTCCGTCATCCTGCAGAGCCTTCTTCTGCACAATATTTGCCTACTGCACAAAATCTCGTACGGCAAATTGATAGCCGCAGGCCTATCGTATACGGTCTAAGCCGATGTGTTGACCTTGTATGGCGATACCTCGACGGCTCCACCTACATATGCAGAGCAAAATCCCTCCTTGCCGCTCGGAGAATGCACACATGAAATCGCCTGCATTTGCCTTTGGTGTTACATACTGCGAGTGAGCTGCAAAGAGTACCTACCTCCTTATGCCTCTACCCAGATGTTGAGCAATTAACGTTGATTCGATACTCAAATGAACGGTATCCAACCAGCAAGCTGCACATAAAGCTGCATGATGTAGCGGGCACTCCGCTTGGGCTGAGTCTACTGTATCCGGGCCCTTATGCCGATCCTTCGGTCGGGATTGCGCCATAAACTACGGCTACCGGCTCGTTAGCGTTGGCGGCTTGCAGGGATAATTTTGCAGCAAAACACGGGGCGGTTTCCTACGACGCTAACCAGCCGGCGCAGGAGGTAGCTGTGCCTAATTACGAGGAATCTGAGCCAGCCATTGGTTCGACGATAAAATGCGGGTAGCTTCGGGGAATATCTGCGGGGCGGATTGGGATCATCCCTACCTACACTGCAGCTGATACTAATCGTGAAAGGTTTCATTGGCTCGCATACAAGTCAAGTCACGAGTTCTATGTATGAATGTGTGTGTACAACACAACAATATATGCGGTACCGACTGCTGCCAAGGCAACTTTGCAACATCTACCTCATCAATATATGCCTTCGTAGAGCCTTACCTCAACAAAAGAAACGCTCATGAAGCACGATCTGCCAAAGCCCGCTAACGTCTTGATTGGTTGCATGACATCCTCGAAAGTTTCACCGCAAACCTTGATTGGTAGCGCGATTGCTCGCCGGATATCTGTCACCAGCAAAGCATACTAGTGAGGTACTAGGCCTATAACCCATGCGACAAAAGGTCCACAGTTGCAAACCCATCTTGAGCTAGCTCGCTCCCTCTCTCTTTCTCCCTTCTGAACATTGGTCTTCATTGCAGGGAACATACTCCAACCATGGCCAAGGATGAGCGTGCATCCGCAAACGAGGAACGTCTCGTGGTCTCGGACTTGTCTGCAGAAACACAAGAAAAATTGCTGAGCCTTGGGCTTGAGATTGGAGAGAGCGGTTACGTTGTCTGGCGCAAGGACAACCCGTCCCATCCTCGAAACTGGACAGGAGCGAGGAAAGCGTTTGACATTGGTCTTGTCGTTATCTTTGATCTTGTTGCGTGCGTCATTCTGTGCACGATATTGGGCATGTTTGGCTGACGAGTGAGCCTATCAGGACCGTTATAAGTACGGCGGGAGTAAGCTGAACTCACTTCCGACCTTGATGCCATCAACGTCTGACACACTCGCAGACAGCAGCCAGCGAAGAAGCAAGATACCATTTTAACATCGGACAGACGTTTTCCTTATTCTGTTTTACCTCCGTGTAGGTTCACGCATCTAGCATTCGCTCCTGCAGGAAAGTTCGTAAAGACTGAACATCTTTAGCTACTTGATCGGACAAGCGGTTGGTGGAGTGCTGTTTCCACCCTACTCCGAGTCGTTTGGCCGCAAATGGTTGTACGTCGTGTCGACCTTTCTCTTTTCGCTCTTTTGCATACTCGTTGGCGCGGTGCCGTCGATCGCCGCCATCATTGTCGGCCGATTCGCCACGGGCGTTTTGTCTGCCATTCCGTCGATCATTCTAGCGGGTAGCATTGAAGACATGTTCAACTCTGGTCCACGCATCTGGATGATATATGTTTGGTCGATGGCCGCCAACCTGGGCTTCTGCATTGGTCCCATCGTAGGTGCCTACGTCACAGCGGAAATTGATTGGTATGCCAGCCTACCCCGACTTGCAGGGACTTACTTTGCTGATGGATTTAGGCAGTGGAACTTCTACCTGACGGCCATCATTACCGGTGTCCTGGGCTTCGTCATGCTAGCCATGCGAGAAAGTCGCCCAAGCCAGCTTCTGGACAGAAAACTGAAAACCCTACAGCGACTCACGGGAAACGAATCCTTCCGCATACAGAATCCAGACCATACCCCGGACGTACGAACGTATGTGAATGGGACCCTCGTCAGACCTCTACGCCTGCTTCTCACCGAGCCCATTGTGTTCGCAGTCGCTGTTATGACTGCCGTGGCATTCTCTCTGATCTACCTCTTCGCAGCGGCTGCACCCATCGTATACCAGCCCTATGGTCTCGACGCAAAACTCTCTTCTCTCTCATTCATTGCAGTCGGCGTGGGCCTTTTTCTAGGCGTGCCAATACGTTTCTACGATCAGCGTGTGTTCAAACAACGTCAGCGGCAGCGACGAACCCTCGAGCCAGAAGACAAACTGGTTGGCTTTGCCATTGCTGCTCCTGCGCTTGCTGTCTGTCTCTGGTGGTTCGCCTGGACGATCCCGCCACTCGTTCACGTCCATTGGATCGTGAGCATGCTGTCGCTCATACTGCTTGGCTTCGCCACCAACGAGTTCGATGCTGTCCTTGCGGGCTATCTCGCGGACAGTTATACCATCTTTGCCGCTTCAGCTTTTGCCGCCATGTGCTTTTTACGAGCTAGCTTGTCCGCGGTGTTCCCCCTGTTCGCTCGTCAACTCTTTGTCAACCTTGGCGCAAACGTGGGGGCTTCGGTCCTCGCAGCTATCGCGACGATCTTCTGCATCTTCCCGATCGTGTTCGTGTACCGTGGGGAGAGGCTTCGAAGAGCCAGCAAATTTGCAAGGTACAGCTTGAAAGCTTACAGTCAGAACCGGGTGGACGCAGACGAATGGGAAACGGATGTGCCGAAGAGTAATACTCCAGCTATTGATGACTCGAGAAAGAGTCCTTTGTAGTATAAGACGTGTACAATATACAAGGTGCGGGATATAACTCATATCGGGGGTTATATAGGATAACCTGAAATATTCGCCAAAAATTAAATAATCGACTTCATCAAAACTAGATTCACGGTACATTCAAGTTTAATATCTTATACTAGATACGGCTTAGCATGACCAGCATCGAGTCGATCTCACGTAAGGAGCCGAGAGTTGCAATGATTAGGGTAACTTTCCAAGATTTCATTCAGCGGGAAGGACCGCAATTCCGTACCCCATTCCCCGTAACTCGTACTTAAGAAGAATCCAAGAAAAGGATCAAATTGAAGGTTTCAGACAGATGGAGCAGAATCGTAGCGTCCATGCATAGATGTATGTATTTATGTTGGCTCTGGAACAACAACACCAAAACAAAAGGCATGGAGCTGGAAATCTATATACGTATGTAGTCATCAAATTTTATACCGTGCAGCTTTTGCACCTAGTGAGTTAGAAAAATAATTACTTAAAGCAAGCAAGCTTGACGCTATAGTCCACGTCTTTCAACTAGCGGGCCTTTATACATCCTATGCGCCTTGGTCATGTAATACACCACGCAGAAAATCACGACAGATCCCAGTACCACGACGCTGTAGTTCATCGTCGCGGCGGTGGGGGGTGTTGTGGCGGGCCAGAAGCTGAAGAAGAGGATGACGAGCATGTAGACGATGCCGCAAACATTCACGGCGATGCCGGGCCATCCGGGGATCCTCCAAGGGCCCCAGGCTAGCTGGACGCCGCCGTTGCGCTCGGGAGGCGGGAGGGCATTATAGGACGGGGCGATGCCGCCCGTGCAGCGGCGCCAGAGGAGGAGGACCGAGCAGATGAGGTAGGAGAAGTAGAGGGCGCCGACAGTGAGGGAGATGACGTCGTTGAAGGCGTCAGTGGAGCCGATGTTGATAAGGCTGAGGAGGCAGGCGATCGTGGTCGTGAAGGCTACCGAGGCGGTGGGGATGGAGGTGCGAGGGCTCACCTAGTGTGTTTTAGGGAGATTAGCGGAGTCTGAATTTTCCTATATTGTTCCTTTTTTTTTGGCGCTGTTGTTGAAGAAGAAAAAGAAGGAGAGTGAGGAGGTGCATTGAGATTGAACTTACTTTGCTTAGGATCCGCCAGCCGGGGAGGCCGTGATCGCGCGCAAACGACCACGTCATCCGCGATGAGCCGGCCAGGCAGGCGATGGTGGCGCATATCTGCAGGACGGTGACAATGGTGATCATCACTGAGCTCCCAGCTGCCGAGTGGGTGGCTTGGAGGAAGATCTCCATGAAAGGGTAGCCGGTCGGCGAATCGAGGGCGGCTTGGAGGTCTCCGAGGCAGAACAGGACGGCGAGGAGCATGCCGAACCCCAAAAAGCCGTTCAGCGTGATGCTAGCAAGCAGCGAGTAGGGTACAATGGTCGAAGCGTTTTGAATCTCTTCGGACATCTGTCGATCACGTCAATCGACTGCGGTTCAATGTCAAAGGGAAAGACAAACATGGATAGTTCCGTCGGAACCTGTTGCAATGTCAGACAGCGCCTTTTGTTTCGTTTAACCAACAGGATGGAAGATTCACCTAGAAATGCAAACACATTGCCGATTATGCCAACCCAGAAGGATAATCCTTGACTGCTCCAGCCCCCGTCATTGACGAAAGACGTGAAAACAGTCGAAGCCGAGCCGTGCGTGCTCGTATACACCAACGGAATCATGATGGCAAAGAATCCGAGAACGTGGATGATCAGAATAAGGCCCTCCAGCATGGGGAGGAGACTGCTGATGACGGTGTTGATGAAGACAGCCACCAGGATGACGGCCCAAAGTAAGAGCGTTCCCTGCCATCGCTGGGGGTTGTATTGCGGATGATTAAGTACGATCATTCCTTGTATAAGAGTACCACTCAGATACCCTCCAGAAGCAACGGACGCCTGCCATCCTGTCGCGGTAAGCCAGCCCGTAAGAAAGCTGAGGAATTTTCGCGAAGATCGAGGTGCAAGCATCGAGACCCAGTGATACTGGCCACCAGATGTTGGAGCCCTGCAGGTATGTAAGCAGCAGCTTCGAAGGAAAATCAGGTGTCGGAAGGGCTCAAGATACATTGAAGAGAGCTCAGCCATAGTGATGAAAACACATGATGCACCGAACCAAACAACCAAGTAGCCGTACACCAAGCCCGCTGGGCCGCCACTGCGATGCGGAGGAAACGTTCAGCTATGTAGTGATCATCGAGTTCAGACGTTGACTGACTTCTTAAATCCGTCCAGAAAAACACTATCCCCCATCAGCAAAATCTTCGCACGGCTCCAAGAATGCTCACATCAGAATCGCTTCCCACGTTATCATCATAGTGCAGCTAAAGCCCAGCATCGACATGAATCCAAAATTCCTCTGACAGCCGTAAGCGGAAAGCCGTAAGGGCACCATTACTTCTCAATTATCGTGCGCACCTTCAACACTTGTTTCTTCCCAAGTCGAGCCATATCAACTTCATCGGGGTTATGATGCGTCAAAGTTCCATCCTCGACGTGGGGTGCCATCAAAGGCAGCTCGAAGCTTTGATCTTTGTCCATGCGAACGCTAACGAAGCGGTAGATTAAACGAATTTGATAGCAAGTGATATACCTATGGAAGTGAGCGCAAGCAGGAGAAAGAGTGTATAAGAGTAAACAAGGAGGATCCAGCTACCCCTTTCTGCGCAATTAAGTAGAATGTGAGAAGAGTTGCACGAGAGTGAACAGCCCACACGTGACTTTTAAGGGATATTTGTGGGTGCTGGAAATCACCTGACCTTATTTCCGAAGGCTTACAGGTGGACAGCTCCCCTGCATGCTTTATACTTCAGTGCCTTGATTCTCGTAAGTGCCCATAAGATAACCCCCATGTACCCGCATACCCATGTACCCGCATACCCATGTACCCCTACGACGCACCTGCCCCCCCAGTCAGTTTTCCGATTTGTAAGCCCCTTTCCAGCTCTTGCCATGCATGCATTTGCCCTCGTACCGCCATGCAAGCAGCCGAAGTGTCGAGTAGCAATTGGTACATAGTGGGAAGGTGAATGGCAGGCAGAAAGGGGGGTTTAGGGAGGAAAGAGGCAATAGCAACGCCAGCACCAAATTGCTCCAAGCTGTATCACCCGTGTTACTATATTGTTAGGATTTGGCTCCTGTCCGACATAAATATTGTACATACTTGACTGTGCCTGCAAATGCGGGCGCGACTTCGATTGCATTAAATCCAAGCAGTCATAAGATAAAATTTGCGGACTTGCCGAGTATGCGACATGAATCAATCATGTTGGAGTAATCACGCCATTGTACTTTGCATAAATGAGACATGCCGTCCCAAGGATGGACGGGGCAGCTTACCTTTTGGGAAAGAGTGGCAACAGATCAAGAATTCCGACAAAAAGGTTGAAGGTGGGAGAGGTTGCATTGGCTTAAGGCTGATCATCCTGTCGCTGTACTGCACCCTCTCTTGCGCCCGAGTCCCACTCTTATCGCTTTGTATTGGCGTAGCTGTAAAGTATTGCAGACAATGGCCCTTCAGCTGACATGGCTCAGATTGAGAGTCTGAGCTTCAAAGCTGTATAAAGAAAGACATGCTGTTCTGGCGCTAGTCTACATCTCTTGATTGAATCCACTACTTCCTGTTCTAAGTCGGCAAAATCTTGTAATCACTGCCCTAATCGTGTCCCTAATCATGTTCTTCGCCAAGCGTGGTTCCTCTGACAGTCCCACAAACCATGGACCCATCGTCGCTATCGTAACATGGTTCCTGACCGTGGCATCGGTCCTCTGGGTTTTCGCGAGAGTCGGGACAAAGCTGGCTGTTTCCCGCAAGGTGGCCAACGAAGACTATCTGATTTTCATCGCTCTCGTGAGAGGCCTCCAACCCAAATGAAACCCATGCCGAGGTAGTGCTGAGTTGACTTCCAGGCTTTCAGCATCAGCCAATGTGTTGCTGTGTCCATACAGACGTACAATGGACTTGGTCAGCATATTGAGGCTTTGTCTTCCTCGCAGCAAATCACCTTTCAGCAGGTATCATTCTCGAGACAGGGGCCTCCCTCCCATTGTGGCAAATGTACACTGACCAGGTTCAGTCTGGCTATGCTTCGGATCTGCTGTTTATCGGGAACCTCTGCTTTGCAAAATTATCTGTGGTGCTGATGCTATGGACACTCTCTCCTGTCAGGCTGCACCGCAGGATAGCTCTTGCTCTAGGCCTCGCAATCATCTTCTGGGCCTTTACCTCGGAATTCGTCGCTGCTTTCCAATGCAGCACACCTGAATCTTGGAGGTTGATTGGCAACAAATGTATCAATCAAGTAAGACCACTGGTATCGAAGCTGTCCAACGTCTTCGTCATCGCTGACAGGATGCAGAATGCTTTCTGGACGTATTTCGGCATTCTCAACATCATTACCGACGCAGCTCTCACAGTGCTGCCACTTGCTATCATCTGGAAACTTCAGATGGACAAGAGGCGCAAGTTCAGCATCGCTTGCTGCTTTGGAACACGTACCCTGTAAGCCCACTAAATTCCGCATTGCATCATCATCCTCCTTCATCTCCTGAATCATCATTCTCTCCAGAGTCATCGCATCCGCCATCGCCCAGCTCGCATACCTCCACCGCGCGTCTGGCACAGCGGACTTCACATACCGCCTCTGGCCCGTGGTCCTGTGCAACCAACTCGTGCAGAACATCGGCATCGTCACCGCCTGCGTGCCGTACATCAAGCCTTTCCTTGAAAGCCTTGAGTCCGGCATGATCCGTACCGACGACCTCCGCCGCCGCGGCGTCGTCACATCTGCCTATGGGTACAGCTCATTCTCGAAGACCAGCGGCGGTCGACCTGCCGGCCCCCCCGCTGCCTCTTCCTCCTCCTACAAACTAAGCCAGCTGCTCTCGCGCACCGCCGGCGCGAGCGTAAGCCCAAGCAGAGACTCGTCCACGGTCAATACCGTAGCTTCGGCCGGCGACAGTAACGATACGGCTTCATTGGGCCAGAACTTCGCCACCGTTACGGCGGGGGCGCGGGGCTTAGATTTGCGGTCTGAGTCGATTGCAGAGAGCCAGAAGAGCTCGTCTAGGATCATCAAGCAGACAACGACTTGGGAGGTTCAGAGATAAGGGCTTTGATTCTTTGTTTTCCGCGTCTTACTCGCTTTCTCGTTACCCCCTTTCTTATTCTTTTTTTAAACTTACTTGTGGTAGCTAGTGTATGGCATGTAAGCAGGTCTCTGCAACGTTACGAATAGAACCTTATCTGGTGATGATGTTTTGGTATTGAACAGATCACTACCTCGTATGCTACCGAAAGTCGGCTGCTAAGGAATAAACCACAAACTAAATTGTTCAAGATGTGCTCCTATCGACCGCCAGGATTCGCTTAAACGCTGAATCTACAGCCTTCCGAGCCGCTGCCACGATCATCTCAATTTCCTCAGCAGTAACGGTATATGGTGGCGCGATGATAATGTGATCGCCTTTCTGTCCGTCGGCGCTCCCTACGCCAGGATACATCATGATCCCTGGAACCTGAAGAATGCCTTCGTTGTGGACCGCCATAGCCACGGTGAGAACTGGATCGAACGGCTCTTTCGAGGCCCTTTCTTTCACGAATTCGAGCTTTGCGCGAGCAGACGTCAGCAAAGGGCAGAACGAGGAGGCGGAAGGGATAGATGTAATACAAGGGAATCCGTCAAGACTTACAGCCCACAAGAGACCTCGACCTCGGATGTTTCCGACTTGGGGATGGGTTGTGAATGTTTCCCTGAGCTTTGATTCCAGCAACCTCCCGAGACCTCGAGCCTCCGTCACCAGATCCTGCTTCTGGATAATGCGTTGAACTTCGAGCGCTGCGGCGCAGACCATGGGATGGGCCTGGTACGTCTGGCCGTGTATGAACTGCCTGTAATTGCACCAACAGTAATTAGATACTTATTCTGCGAGGAAAATATAAACCTCACCCTGTGCCGCCATCCAGCGTCTCGGTGACGCGATGTCCAACGATAAGCCCGGCAATAGGCACGTAGCCACCACCTAGGCCTTTCCCGATCGTCTGGATGTCGGGAATCACGTCTTCTTGCTGCCATGCGTGCATCGTCCCAGTTCGTCCCATTCCGCACATAACTTCGTCGAAGATCATGAGAGCGCCGTATTTGTCACAAACGGCTTTCATGGCTTTGAAGTAACCTGGCACCGAAGGAACGCACCCGAGGGCCTATTTGATACTTGAGGCTGGATCCCGTAGCGTTTTGTGGTGCTGGAAAGGAGCTGCTTACTGCGCCAACGACCGGCTCGGCCACAAATGCACACACGGTTTCCGGGTTCACCTTCCGGAACTCACAATCCAATTCTACAGCTAATCTTTCCACATACGCCTCCATAGTCTCAAGCTCTCTCGGGCCACGATAGATATTGCATGCCGACACGTGAGATGTGTTAGGGGAAAGCATGGGTTCGTAGATGGATCTCCGAGCTTTATGCCCGCTAATACCTAACGCCCCAAGCGTGTTCCCGTGGTAGGATCCCTGGCGTGCTATGAACCTCGTCCGCTGAGGTTGAGGAGGAGAGAGCTCCATGAAATACTGACGCGCGAGTTTCAACGCCGCATCCATAGCCTCTGAGCCTACATTTCCGTCAGCCTATGCTCGTAGTGTCCCTATGATGATGCTTTCCGCCTACCAGAGTTGACGATGAACACTCGCGCCATGATGCCATCGGTGGAATCAATCAGCGCGCGACTGAGAGTCTCGCTCGGGCCACAGGAGAAAAACAATGAGTGGCAATAGTCGAGCTTAGTCACTTGAGAGGCGATAATTTGTCGAACGCGTTCATCTCCATGGCCTATACAAGAGACCGCAGCACCACCCGATGCATCTATGATCTGCCGTCCGTCTGATAATGTCAAGTAGAGGCCAGACGCTTCGACTACTTGGTAAGGATCTTTGTGTAGATCTCGGTGGAGCACCGCGCTTTTGCCGTTCATGATCGGAGGCCTTAAAGCGATTGAAGATGCGACACTTATCATGTAGGCTGGAAACGCTCTTTAAGAGATCTTGTTGATGAGCATCGAACTACTCAAGGCAGTCCAGACGTATTTGGGCGCAGGAGAAAAGCTCAAGTGCTCTCAAAAATCAGGAGCGTGTCTAAGGTACGTTCCGAAAAAGGAACGGGATGGGAGTAACTGCCCCGCCGTGACTGATTCATGAAATTCAATTAATTAATCGAACATGAGTAATACTCATAATTACAGTCAATTAATTAATGATTAACATGAAGGTTAATTGATTGATCCCAACCGGGTCCCAACAATGCATACACGGGCCTTCTATCTCAGGTTTCAGCTCGGCACTAGATAAAACATTAGGTTTCGGCCGATCATCTGCATCGCAGCGGCTACCTTGCCTTATTACCTCCAAGGAAATCACAGCACGTATGTAAGCCGCGTTCCTTTTCCGGAAAGCATGCAGAGGATCATATTGCTTTGACCAGGAGTCGAATCCCTTCAAAGTCAGTGTTTGCCTGAGTGTTTCAGGGGAGTGTAATGGTATGATGAATTCAGCAGGCAGCAGCGACACAGTGCGGCTATTAGTGGCCCGGCTTATGCGCGGCCGGGAAGCATCGGAGAATGGCTTTGTAGGGTAGGGATAACATTGGATACCGAGACGCGCAACGAGAAGCTGGATACGGAGGGTAATCTTTAGCTGGTGGGCAACTACGGCGTAGCCGATTAGTTGGTAAAACTTCCGACGCTATAAACGATAATTCGGCGAGGAGCGTTTGCATAACGCCCCCAGAGACCCTTACGTATTAATCCCTCATTAATAGCGGTGTCGGTATAGCTTTACTCGGAGATTTGACCAACCAGCGGGGCGTGCAGGAAAAGTGGGTCAGTCTCTAGCCAAGGAAAATTTGAAAGTTCAAGCAGGCCCCATTCATGTCAGAGTGAAACATGATGACAGGGTAGAGAACGGTAGACGGACCATTGCCGCACCACTCATTCAACTACCCTCATATTATCAAGGGTGCAGCCTGGTCGGATGGCTCGTAAGGAAGGCGATTCCGCTGCGCTATACCCAAAAGGTTAAGGTTGCCTTGAATTACCTGCAGACCTCTACTATCAAAGCCTAGCCTTGAGGCTCTAATTGGGCCTCCGCTGTATCACGGGTGACTGCAATCTAGATACATCAACATTCACGTGGATTGTCCTAATGATACATCGCCCCACTCGGTGCCAGGGTTGATTGGCGTGATCGGTACACCGGCTAATTGCACGACTCCATCGCCAAGGATTCGAAGGATTATGCGGGTAACAGCACCTGCCTTTCCAAGTGCTTTCGGCTCGAACCCAGCACACCGCTCTATTTTCCTCAGCCTTGCTGCTCTTCTAAAGCATGCAGGCTTGTGTCGATCTCCTTGCTGATCATCTCGGTCTCGAGCCCTTAGGTGTGGATAGTAGAATTCTTCCACAGGATCTGCGCCTGTTGTCGGACAGCGTCAGGGATATCACTGCATGAAAGTCAGCCTTAAGATGTCTTTGACAGATATACCGCCTGCTTGCTTGCCTAATTATTTCAGACCTCGTCTTCAATTATTGATTGCATCCAACGCTGTTTGCGGTAGAAATCATGGAAGGTTGACAATTCCTACCTCAATAATTGCACCTTGCTTCAAGCTTTACACGCATCCATATCACACCATTACGAGGTTTAGGAAATCAACACGAGCTTCTTCATCGCCCGCTAGATTCACCAAAATGCCTTCTGTGTCGGCAGACGATGAGTGGTCACCACTGCGATCTGTAATCGTGGGCCGCGCGGCACAATCCAACTTCCCTAGCGAGCCTCCCGTGATGATAGCAAACACTATGCCTAGCCAATATTTAGAAGAGTTTCGACCCAATCATCCCTTCCCAGAATACATTTCGGAAACCGCGGATGCTGAACTAAACCAGCTTGCCAGTATCCTTGAGCGTGAAGGAATCAAAGTGTACAGACCCAAGAATGTGGATTGGTGCAAGATTGGTGGCTATACGGGCTCCATGCCGCGCGATGGGTTATTGACGGTTGGTAATCATATAATTGAATCCGCTTATGCCTGGGGCTGCCGCCGGCAGGAGATAGCCTTGGCCTTTGAGGATATACTGCGTGAGCTGGCTCAAGATTCCTCCGTGCGGGTCATTCGAGCGCCTACACCACCATTCCCAGACACAATCTACGATGGGCCCGCAGGCGGTGGAGTCGACGGTCATCCGTGGGTGATCAACAACAGCCGGATTGCCTTCGATGCGGCTGATTTCATGCGTTTCGGCAAGACCTTACTAGGCCAGTTCAGCCATGTCACCAACTCCAAAGGCGTCGAGTATCTCCGCTCCCAAATTCCTCAAGGCTACAGCATTGAGATGCTCGATGTCACGAACCCTCATGCGATGCATATTGACACTGTCATATGCCCCTTGCGTCAAGATCTGCTCATTTACTGCCCAAGCAGAGTGAGTGAAGAAGCTCTCAGGAAACACGAATTTTTGAGGGATTGGGACTTACGCCCCGTGCCCTTCACGCCGAAGCCACGCGTTGAGCCTCCGTCGCTCACATGCTCGGATTGGCTAGTCATGAACGTCCTCGTTCTGGATGGCAAGAAGGTGATCGTTGATGGCACGGATACAGAATTTGCAGAATGGATGCGAGAGCTTGGAATGGAGCCGGTTTTCTGTCCTCTGAGACACGTCAATAGCATTGGTGGAGCTTCTCATTGCGCGACGGTAGACTTGGTTCGCCTAGGCTAGCAAGGAACTGTGCGTTCAGGATTTTAAAGTATCGAGTACCTACTACGCAGTGGTTGCCATAAAGCAAAGCTTGATGGCGTCTATCGTGCTCGATCCACGTAGTCTCTCACGACCTATATATAGGTGATGCCTTTGCTGCACTCCTTGAAAAAACCCAACATCACTAGCTACCTGGAGGGCTACCTTCCAATGTAAGATAGTACCGGATAATTCCACTGCTGGAAGCTAGGCGAGGTAATAGGATCAGCATCGGTGTGAGTAGATGCCTACAAGAGCTTAAAATGGCCCGCGAAATCTTGATAGGTACATGTCCCCGCCGAAGGCTAGGTTTTTTCTCCCTATCACTTTTGAGTAACAAAATTTAGTCATGGCTAAGCTCTAACCCTAAGAAGTTGTAGCACCGGGTATTTATTGCTTCACAAGTGTATCAGGCGCGAGAAAGATACAAACCTCTTGGAGAATTTCAGACAATTACTCTGTTCCCGAAGCTGTTTATCGGACGTTGTGCTTATCTTAGTAGTGTCGCAGACTTCAATTTGACGCAGATCTTCGACGAGCTGCAGGTGTTTGATCCCAGCCGCCCTAGCTTTTAACAAGATACTCAACTCTAGCAGTGCTCTTTGGTCGCTGCATAACTCTCCTCGGACACAAGCGAGGGCACAACACTTAACTCAGCACTTAATAAAAAGAGAGAACATGGTTTCCATGGCTTCACATCTAACCACGATCGTGCAATCAGACCTGGCCACCAGCATTTCGGATGCCTTTTCTTACCTTGTCGGGGCCAAAGGCTTGAGTTCTGGATTCGATCCTGTGGGCCTGACTGTGTGCTTAGTAATCCCGCTCATAGCTTTTCTATACCATTTCATCATTGCTCCTATAGCAAGTGGACCTTTAAGCCATGTTCCGGGTCCCGCCCTGTGCAAGCTGTCACGGTACTACCTCTCATATTTCAACATCTCGTTGCAGAGAACCAATAAGATCTACGAGTGGCACGCCAGGTACGGAGCTGTTGTTTGCGTCGGACCCCGAGAAGTTTCGTTGGCCACTCCTTCTCTGATGAGGGAGATATACGGCAACTCAGGCAGATATGCGAAGAGCAAATTCTTTGACCATTTCGTCGCATACGGAGAGCGAGCGCTGTTCGCTATTCGGCCATACGCAGCTCATCGACAAAGACGGAAATTGATCGCTTCTTTCTACCACGATGTCAACGAACCATCGGTCGAAGCGTTCATTAATGAGAGAGTCAACGCGGTCATCAGTCAGATAGATCGTAAACAGGATAAGATCTCCCTAGACGTGTATCCACTCGCCAGTCATTTTGCATTCGACAACATCTCCCGACTACTTTATGGAAAGAGTCATTGCTCTCACGTTATTGAGATCGATGGTAAGGAGCGTCGCATTCTTGCTGGCTTAATGAAGGCACAGCTCTGGGGTCCTTTTCAAATTGATTTTCCCGGGCTCTATGACCTCGTCAGAAGAGTGCTCTCTCTTCTGAATTATCTTCCCGCCTCATTGCACGCCGACGATGACCTCATCCGTTGGAATTATGACAGAGTCACTGAGATCATTGCTGGCCGCAGAGGAGCCGAGGACGAGGAGGATACTCTGCTCCACCGCTTATTGAGCGCAAAAAATCCAGACGGAACCCTACTCAGTCTGAATTATATTGCATCGGAGCTCTATGATAACTTAAATGCTGCGCAAGTGACTGTTGCAGTCACCCTTACGTACATCATTTATCATCTCAGTGAAAACCCTATATGGCAGATTAAGATCCGCGACGAGATACTTGGCCTGCAGAGCGAAGTCAACGGGTTTCCTTCTTTCGCTAGCATCAATACTGCGCCCATCCTCGATGCTTTCATCCGCGAAGTCTACCGCGTCAACCCTGGAACAGGCGGACACGCTGAGAGGGCCGTACCCGATGGCGGAAAGATGTACGACGGTATATACATACCTGAAGGAGTAAGACTGTCCCCTGCAAGCCTTCTTCAATCCCAACTTTCAGCCGGCAAACAGATTCGACTGACAACGCCGCTAGGTCCGCGTGACAGCCTCAACCATTGCTCTACACCAGGACGTCACCGTATTCCCCTCTCCCGGCGCGTTCGACCCTGACCGCTGGCTCGAGAAACCCCCCGAACAAGCGCGCACGCTCGACAGAAGCCTGATCCCATTCGGCTACGGAGCGCGAATTTGTGCCGGTAAATTATTTGCGACAATGGAGATTAAGCTGCTCATCGCGCGTTTGTATGTAAGGTACAGGACGCGGGTTGACCCTTTCTCTAAGACGACGCGGCAATCAATGGTCCAGTGCGCTACCCACGATTCCGTCCCGAGAGGTCTAAGATGCGACGTGTCTTTCCAACCGCTCAAGCAGGGCAATAAAGGAGTCGAACACACGTGCAGATCGGAACAAAGCCCAAGGACTAACGAGAAGTGGAGTTTTCCCCAGACCAAGTAGCGATCTTTATGATGGCAACATTCGGCGAAGGCAAACCCACAGACAATGCCCAGGATGTCTACAACTTCATTACAACTGAAGCATTCAGCCAAGGCGGAACAACGAGCGATAATCCCCTTTGCAATATGAGCTATGTGATGTTCGGCCTGGGAAACAGCACCTATGAGCATTTCAGCGCCGTTCCCACAAGATTGACGGTCTTTTGGAAAAACTTGGTGCGCAGCGGCTTTCCTAGACTGGTCAGGGAGACGATGGAGAGAGAACGACAGAGGAGGACTTTCTGGCTTGGAGAGAGCCTATGTGGACTGCACTGATGAAGACTATCAATCTTACGGAACGCAAATCGGTTTACGAGCCTGTCTGCAATGTTACGGAAAAGCACAATTTGAGCGCGCAGTCACCTTCGATTTAACTTGGCGAGCCAAACTCGTTACGGCTCAAAGGCGAGATGAAAGCACCATTCAGCTCGCACAACCCTTCTTTTGCACCAATCATCGACTCCCAAGAGATTTTCAATGTGCCGGATCGGAATTGCATGCATGTCGAAATCAGTCTTCGGTCTCCTCTCGAAGCCTGACACCGTCATCGATTCAAAAGGCGTCGAGCGAACGGCTAAGGTCTCATTTCCAGTTCCCACTATATATGATACTGTTGTAAGATACCGCCTCGAGATCTGCGTGCCAGTATCCCGACAATTCGTACACACCCTCGCTAGTTTTGCTCCCAGCGAAGCCGCCAAATCAGAGATGATCAAATTGGGCGCAGACAAAGAGTATTTCCATTACAAAGTTACAGGCCGCCATCTCAACCTCGTTCAAACTCTCGAAGCTGTCGGAGGATGCAGCAGCATTTGGTCCACCGTCCCATTCACAATCCTCATCGAAGGTCTCCTAGCCCTCTAACCACTCCGCTACTCTATGTCCTTATCCTTACTAGTACACAAAGATAGCCTGACGATAACAACGAAAGCCGAATCAATCCAAATCGGCGAGCCAGGTCTCGCATTTAAAGGAGTTACAACCAACTACCTCTTAGCTTTACAACAAGAGCACAACCGCACAAAAACGCCAGATCCATGTTCTCTAACCTACCAAACTCACGGACCGAGAGACAGCTACGATGGCGTCCGCATCCCGATGTACATCGGACCCTCGACAATGAGACTCCCAAGAGACCCAACGACGCCTATTATTATGGTCGTTCCATGGACGGGTGTAGCTCCCTTCCCTAGCTTCGTGCAAGAGCATGCCGCGTTAGCGAAGGCGGGAGAGAAAGTTGGGAAGACGACTCTATTTTGTGGCTGCAGAAAGCAGAATGAGGATTTCATCTATAAAAAAGATTGAGAGGTAAGTCCTTCTATCCCTCCACCCTTTCCCAACTCCACCAACTAACCAACCCCCACTCACCCTCACACCATAAACAGGAGTACAAATCCGCCCTCTCCGACTCCTTCACGACGATCACCGCCTTCTCGCGCGCCAAAACTAAAAAGCACTACGTACGAGACAACCTTGCCCTCCACGCCAAAGAAGTCAATACGCTTTTGGAAAATAAAAGAGCGTATTTCTATGTCTGTAGTGTTGCGAGTATGGCTAAGGATGTTAGTAATTTGCTTGAGAAATTGATTGCGGAGCAGAGGGGTATAGAGTACGATGTAGCTGAGGAGATTATTAAGGGGATGAGGGGTGTGGGGTTGTATCAGGAAGATGCTTGGTCTTAGGTGTTTGTGGGGAGGATGTTTTTATTCGTGGAGGTTACTGAAGGGAATAGAAGTGGGTGGTTTTATTGCATTATCGGCGTTGATGGGTTAAGGGGGGCACTGTAATTAGATGATGTATAAGCAATTTTGTTACTCAAGCTTTTTTGATGTAAAAGCAATTTTGGTGGTAGACAATCAAGATAAATTCCAAATTACCGTAGTCAGTCAAGTTATAACAGTACGTCATCATCCGACTCTAACCCTTAGAATTTTACAATTCCAGCTTCACATACTCTTTGAAATAAGATTTCGTTATTGCTAGCACAACAATTTTGCGAATCCCAGGCTCTAAACTCCTCTAAATGCACACAAGGAAATCTAACCCCCATCAACAACCATACTCGTCCCCGTAATATAACTACTCCGATCACTAGCTAAAAACACAACCGCATCCATAATCTCCTACGGCCGGGCCAGCCTCCCCATCGGCGCATTATTAATCTACCAATCCAACTTCTCCCCCATATCAATTAGTACACTTTTCTCAGGTCTCCTCACTCCTTTCCTATATACTCAAGGAGCGCAAGCTTACCAAAACTCGATACTCAGGACTCAACAACAACATATCCACAAACCCAGGGCAAACAGCATTAACTCTAATCCCCCTCTTCGCACAATCCAGCGCATCCGTCTTCACCAAGCCCATAACGCCATACTTCAAAATAGCATACAGCCCGTCTTCAGGCATAGCGAGCAGGCCGAGGATGGAGCAGACTTCGACGATCGAGCAGCGGGAGGGACCACGTCCTCGTCTGAGCGTGCTTGTTACTTAGCCATTCATTTGAGAGTTATAGGGATAGGGGAGGGTAGAGGGTGGAGGGACGCACAGGGAAGCCGGCAGAAGTTCTTGCTTCGCGTAACCCTCAATTCCTCCCGCTGAAAAAACTACAACCCCTCAAATTAATCCCCAGCACTCCATCGAAATCGCTCGTTAGGGGAATCACTTGTGCCCTTAAACGGGCTCGCAATAGCTGCATTATCAACTGCATAGTCGATTCTGCTGAACTTCTCGACGGCCTTTTTGAAGCCTTCTTGTACCTCGCTTTCGGATTAGAGGTTCAGGATCACGGGGAAGAAGTTGACGGAAGGGAATTGGTCTTTTAGGAGAGATGTAGTGGAGTCGAGGCCGGCTTGGAAGATGTCGAGGCCGATTATGCGTGTGCAGCCGTCGCGGGCGAGTTGGAGGACGCAGGCTCGGCCTATGGAGGCGCCGGCGCGGGTTATGAAGGCCAGGCTGGTGATATGTTAGAGAGACGTTTTGTGCTGCAAGGAGATTCTCAAGGTCGGCTTACCCTGGTAAATCCAAGCCCATGCTGAGTCTAGAGCGGAGTTGGTTGGGATTGGATGAATTGTAGCTGCCTCACGGTAACAGCAGCTCGCGCTGCAGCACTGCTGTGATATAGCCATAGCAGTGGCACGACCCGTGAACATCGTGGGATGAGTACGGGCGGACTTTGAGTTTGTGGTGACTTTTGGAGGGGGTCCAAACCGTAAAATCGGACCGCAATTGTGGAGACCGGACTGATTATAAATAGAGGAGCGAAGCCAGAAAACGGTTCTCGTGCATTTGATCTTCCTTATCTATACAGCCCCCTGAGGAAAGGCGGCCGAGGCTAACGTGCTATGGTTCGGAAATGCTTGCTATGACGATGTGTAAGAGAATGGGTACCAAGGAATTCTCAAAGCATTATGCCAACCAAGAAACCACCATCAACCGCAATATTTTGCCCAGTGACCCATGACGTCTCGTCTGTACACAGGAAAACGACCATGTTCGCGACATCTGAAGGCTCGCCCAACCTTGGCCAGGGCGTTATCTTACGCATCTCTCTAATGATTGCTGGGTCTCGGAAGTTGGTGCTCGCCTGAGCTGTCTTCACAACCCCGGGGCAGACAGCGTTTGATGTTGATACTGTGTTTCTCATTAGTACGGTTCCACAGCTTGATATTAGAGCGAGAAGGGGTACCTGTCTTTGGCGTGATCCAGCGCCACGTTCTTGGTCAACATTCTCACAGCTGCTTTACTGGCCGCGTAGGTTGCTTCTCGACGGATGACAGAGATACCAGCAGCCGAGGAGATATTCACAATTCGACCTCTTGCCCCAGAAACCGCGTCTATGGGTTGCTTGATAAATTGTTTGATGGCTTCTCGCATAGCTGTCGCACAGCCCTTGCCATTGACAGCCATCATGATATCCCACTCCTCATCTGTCTCTTCTATAAATTCACGAAGAGGCCACCAAATACCCGCGTTATTGATCAAAATATCGAGCTTCGAGGATGTCTTACTAATTTGTCAGTACACTTGGATTTCTGAAGGGCACCTCAGGCTCCAAGATACCTTGATAGTAAACTTGATCAGAGCAAAGATACCGGCGGTTTTCCCCATATTACATTTTGCGTAGAAATTTTTTCCGCCGTTGTTGTTGATAATGGTATGTGTGGGAATGGCTCTGTCCTCCTCGAAAACGTGCTACGCACATTACTCTATCAAATCCGAGCAGACGACGTACGCACCCTCGCGTGCCAAGGCTAGGAAGACCCATACCAGACGATGCGCCTGTTACGATGGCAACTCGTCCATGTAGCCGACCAGATCCGTCAACTTTGTAAGTGGTAGGGGCCATGTTGGTATAGGAGGTTCGTGAATTTGTAGTGATGAGGAAAATGAGATGAGATCAAGGTATTGCAAAGGCTGTGGTCAAATGAAGAGTAAATATCAAATTCTTTAGCAGAGCATCGTACGCCAGTGAACCCAAGTGCTTAGTAAAAAAGAGTTCGGCGGAGAGAAGTGCTTTAGTGGGGGCGTGCATGTACGGAAGGTATTCGGTCTCCTGGGTCTAATCGTTTCAAGCCCCACCCGTTTCGCTCCTGCGTGGGGGCAATTGATTGACTTTTCAGCAAGACGCGTGACATTGGAGATTGATCGCATATGATAGAGGTAGTTGCAGATTCAGTACTTCAAGCGACGAGAGGAGACCTGATATTCTCCCGTCAAAGTCTTGCATATGCACGAATAGACAAGTATCCTGGCAGCCTGAATTTGGCAATGTCTTCTTCCCCACAAGCCCTGCAGTTCATTCATGTACCTCACAGGCCTGTCCATAGCGATGTGGAGATAAACGATGATCTCGCTCCTGCACTGAGCACCCTGCTCAAGTGAGTTGTTCCTGGCTAATGGAACTTTGTTGTCGATTCATTGAGATCATCAGGAACTGATTCAGTCTCGGCATCCTGTATAGAGCACAAGGCTTGGTTGCAGCATGGCAAGGCAAAAGATACGAAGACCGCTTCACCCAGATCTTGATCCTTCTATGGGAAATCCTCGCATCAAGCCACGAATTCTTCACCAGTCCTGCATACAGACATTTTCATGATAAAATCCAGCCAGCCCTCAATGGCCGCAGCATAGTTTGGCAGTAACATGCGCTGGTCGGAACCAGCGACTTCGACAGCCTAGCTAGACTGAAGGCCATGGTAAAGGCACCGGCTATCGAAATTGCGTTGACGAAGGTCATCGAAGGGACAATATCCGGATACTACGATATCTTCCGCTCGACTATAGGTCCTATCCTGGATGAAGAACCTGGATGTAACGGCTGGTGGTCAGTCCGCAAGTGGAAAATCCGCAACTTCAGATATTGCTAGAGAATTGGAAGTCAGTAGATGTGAGTTCTTTCTCTTTTCTTGCACGCATGTGCGCTTCATATTTGTTGCAGGGCTCCAGATCGAGTTGTCAATCTCTCTCTGACGAAAGCTAATTCCGAACAGCGTAGGCACATCATTACGAATTCGAGAAGCGGCCGTCATTTCAAAAGTTTATTGTTGCACTCTCAGATTACTATGGGGAGTATGTAATCCCCACACATGTTGTGGAGCTGAAGCCAATATTCTAGAAGTCTCGAAGGGGGACTGATGAGGCCTGGGGTGTAATCCAATACAATACCTCGGATTTCTGCTCTAACTTTGGAACCCCAAAGATCAATATACCAGGCATCATAGTAATAGAATGCCAGTAATATCAACCCTGTATGATAGCTGGTCTTCATTGAAGGGGAGATGCAAGAGGGAGAGAGACACAATTAGCTTCTCAATTAAGGAAATAGAATCTAGAGTCTTGAAAATCAAGACAGCATAAGAGGCGCCCAGTTATCCTCGGTGGGAGAGCTATACATTCTCATCATTGCAGAAGGGTGTACAAGGTCTAGTGGGATTGCTTGGTAAATTACAAAAGTTCCTATTGCCGCCTAGACTACTGCCGAGACTGCTGCCTATAGAAGGGTTCACCCCTCAATGAGGCACGCTAAATACGCTAATAATGCTTATATATGCAGATATTTAGGTAATTATGTTATCGCTACTACTGCAGAATCATGATATTCATGTTGTCGCTTTATAGGTCTTCTTTATCTGCCTCCTATGCCTACTAGTATATTGCTCCGCATGCTCCGCTTGCTTCATATACTCAGCATACTCCATATGCTCCACTTGCTCCATGTAATGCAGACCACGCTTGCCAACCCGTGATATAACTATCAATTGCGGCCTTCTAACTCGTTTCCTTGGTGTTGGAGGCTTCGGAGGTACGAAAAGCTCAGGGCCTATCCGCATAAGGTAATTGACCTCCTTATTATATATCCTCTCCTTTTCCTTCTTATACTTATTATACTCCTGAGTCTCCTTCTCTTAAACCTTAGTCGCGGCCTTCTGCTCACATTCTTTAACTATATCTAGGTTTATAATCCGAGCATTACCGTAATAAGCTACTAACCTATTTGCCTTCTCCTTCCGTCGTCGATTGAGCTCTATAGACCGTGTTTGTTCAACCTGAGGCGGCCAACCCCATGCTTGGAGACGGAGGATCTATATAGCAATTGCTTGTTCTTCTTCAGGCGTCAATCGTTGTCGTTTCTCGCCATCCTGCTTCTTCGTAGCTTGCCCATAGATATAACGATCTAACGCGCCCTTTGCTAAGCTATACTGACGTATAGCCTTGCGTATCGAGAGGGTTCCTTCAGAGGTATTCCAGTTATTATAAGCGAGTTCTAAACGGACCTCCTTTAGCAAATCCAGAGGGTCTTGAGGCGCTATGTGAGGTGGAACAGGGTCCTGAGACGTGGTATTGATAGTGGGAGGCATAATTGATAGCTATATAGGCTTTTGGGTATTGATATGTAGGTGAATACTATTCGATAAAAAATGCTGCTTACTAAGCAAATGCCTCATTGAGGGGTTTGCCTCATTGGGGGGTGAACCCTTCTAAGGCACAAATCTGGAAACTCTCTACCTTAGGTATTTTCCTCTACATACCTAGGTACATACCGGGCGCAGATACGAAGGGCAACATTCTGACCCGCCGACGCTCAAACTCCCCTTGCCTAATTTACCTGAAGACTTGCGCTTCTTTCCAACAATTCCCCGCAATCCTCCAATATGGCCAGCCTCCTCAGGGCGATCTTCCCATGCCTCCCAATTGGCAGCGGCGAGCGCCGCATCCAACTTCCTGCGGAAACAGCGAAATACCAGCACATTTCCGAAAAGGCCGCTCTCCAACCCTCCACACGTGGCGGTAAGAAGCCGAGACTACGCAGCAACGAGGCCGCCTCGTCCATCGTGTCCGCCATGTTGGACGCCGACAAAACTGGTCCCTCTCTAGATGCCACCATTCAGTCCCTCGTTCACCAAGCTGGCGGATGGTCCGAGTATCTGGCTACAAAGATTCTCACGGCGTTGAAGGCAGTCCTCAAGGCTGGAGAACAAATGAACCCGGCAATGCAAGAGGCGTATGATAAGGCTTGCGAAGCTGCTAAGATGATTGAAGGATATGCAGCCGATCACCCTATTGCGACGGCAGTCTTCTGTACGGTCATTGCTCTGGGAGTCTTGGTAGTGTTGGCGCCTTACGCGCTGGAGTATTTAGGATAGTGAATTGGGACCGATTGAAGGTAAGTCTCGCTCCCTGTATCGGTTCCGATGACTAAGGTACACTGACACTGTTATTTAATACAGGTACTTGGGCAGCCACGTGGCAGTCTACGTATAGGGGCTTGGTACCCAAAAAGTCATTATTTTCCTACTTCCAGAGGCTAGGTATGACGTGGAAGCATGTATGAGAGGACCAAATACTCTCCAACGGCTTAGGCTCCAATGGATGCGGTTGCCTGGGAGAGTGGCAACTGATGTAGTTGACCAAAGGCAGAATTTTACTCATCGCTATCTTCTGTCTCTAAATCCTTCATTAAATGCTGCCTTGTTGCTGCCTTGTTACTCCCTTATAGTCCTCTACTGCTTTATTAATGCTCGTTTATACTCTCTCTTAAAGGGACCTTACTCCCCTTCTCGAACGGCAACGGTAATCAGCAATCTCAAGCTCGAGGTATATGTAATAGATATAGGTAGAGATATATGTACGTGTATATCTCTGAGAATTTGGCTAAAATAAGTTGTAGTCTCATTAATATTTAATAAATATGAAAAGGTTAATTAGATTATAAAAAGAGTAGGATATAAAGGTATAATGAGACTAAAAGAATAGCAGTGAAGGGCGACAAGGTCGAGGCTAGCCGGATATGGCACGCTTTACAGGAATGTAGTAATTCACCTGCATACTAACTACGCGCATGTTGATATCATCGCTGCCCGCTAGTCCCAATTCAACCTCCATCCTAACCCCGAGGCACATCTACACTCTACTAGTCCCACATCCTCTCATACGTCTCTACCCTCACCCTCTCCTCTTTTCCTAGACTCATCCCCGACCTCTCCAAAATGCCAGACCTTTCCCTCCTCTGGAGCCCCGCTCCCTACCACATCCTCAGGTCCTCCCTCTCCCCCCTTCCCTTCCCTTCCCTTCCCTCCCACTCCGCATCTCATTTCACTAACACCGCTTCTCATCCAGCTACGGCACCCTCCTCGGCTCCTCCCTCTACCAATCCTTCATAAACGGCGTAGTCTCCTACAAAGCCCTCCCACGCGCCCAGTTCGCGACCCTCCAATCCGCCCTCCTCCCCATCTACTTCGGCATGCAAACCGCGCTCCCCGCAATCCTAGCCCTAACCTATCCCGGCCTGAAAACCATATCGCCAATGGGAGGAAGTGCTGAAAGTAGTGGATTAATGGGGGTGTTGGAGCCGAGGAATAGGTGGAGCGTGTTGGTACCGCTTACAACTATGTTTGTATTGAGTGCGGTGAATTTCGTGTATATTGGCCCCACGACTACGGAGGTTATGAAGAAGAGGAAACATCAGGGTGAGTGCTGTCTACTTCAGACAGGTTGGAGATAAGCTGTGGTTGCTGACTATAGGGGTTTATATTGTGTAGAGACGAGAGATGGAAAGAAATATTTTGATCCAGGGCCGAAGTCCAAGGAGATGGAGAGGTTGAACAGGACCTTTAGTCGGATGCATGGAGCGAGTGCGTTGACGAATTTGATAAGTCTGGGGGTGACTGTTTATTATGGATTCTTGCTAGCGGAGCGGTTTCAGTAAGGTCCAAGGATGAGAATTGTATATATGAGAGCATGCAGCATGATTCGAGAATAGATGGGTGCTACGTATTGTATCAGTGTAGTTTATGGCTCAATGGCCTCGCATCTAGTGCTTTACTTCGCGCTCCTACCTCCTGTTTTGATGCATTTGACGCTCAGCAGCCGGCCAAAAGGGTAACATATCTGCTGATGCCCGTGTGCAAATTGCTCCTCGTTCCAGAATATTACCTCCAAACTCAGCATACCCTTCGGGCGAAAGTTCGCGTAATTTTGGTGCATTGGGCTCTTGTCCTTCTCTATTCGTGGCTGTTGGCACTCAAATCCGCTTGGAAACTGGCACGTTATATGCATGTGCAGCATGTGAATAGTCCCAGCTGGCAAGTCCGGAGATGGAGAAGTCGTTGAAAAGTTATCCACACTATCTATCTGGAATAGAAGACTATTGAAGTGCCGCTCAAGACGAGTTTAAACCGAAAGGCACTCGTCAGAGTATATTGTGATGTGCCCTCGCATATCATAATCTCATGAATCACACTAACTTATCCTCTCAAACCTCTCCTTCGCCTTATCCTTCGTCCTCTCGAGGAACTCCCCATAGCCTCCCCTCGTGTTCCGCTCCGCCTCATCAACCGCATCGCCAATCTTCCCTCCTTGAGCCCCCAAGCCCACCCCCTGGACATACATATTCGTAGCTATTGGCGCTGTCATTCCAGTGCCCTGAGCTCCCAGACCTTCGCCGGCTGACCAACCCATCTTGCCAAGCAGCGAAGCACCTTTTGACGGAGCTGGAGCTGGCTCGTCATCGGCATCCTCTTCAGGCTGGCTTGCGGACTTCTTCATAGGCAGAGAAATCTTCTTAGGCCCGCCGAATGCCGCGCGTCGCTCCTTAGCTCGATCACGGTATTCAAAAGCGTCATCCCCAGAATTCGTTGCAGCGATGCCCGCTTTGGCCACTTTGGCTTGAGCTTTAGATACTAGGTCCTCTTTCTTGAGATTTTCGCGGTGGAGGTCGCTGAGTCGCTCGTGCTTATTTACCTCAGTCTCCGTCTTGAACTGACGAGAACAAAGATAGCAGCATTTCTTCGTTAGATCAGCATAGGATTTTACAGGTGCTGTGTTGCTTTCAGAATCGCCATTCTTATCCGACGGTTGGTTGGCTTCCTGCTCAGTTTTGAGAGATACATCCGGCTTTACGCCGTGAAGCTCCGCGTGGCGATTACTCCAGAACTGTAGATGTGCCGGGGCAGTCTTTTTCTGTTTGGCGGCAGCGCTGGCTTCTGCTTTTCTCTTCTTTGCCTTGGCTTCGGCCTCTTTTCCGGGTTGCAGAAGACCTTCGTTCTCAGCAGCAGCGGCAGCTTGGTCGGCCGCGGAGCGGACTTGACCCTCGCCAGTAGTAGAACTAGCTCTCGGCGAGCCAGTAGACACGACCAACTCGCTTGCCCAAGCATCTTTGTCCCAATAAGCAAGCCTGGTAGCTGTGTTACCAAGTGGACTGAAGGTAAAACGCTCCGTGTCCTCTGATACATTGAATTCGGGAACGAAGACACCGGCATGTATGTAGTCGGCTGTGACAGGTTTCGAGGAGATCGTAAACTTTTCGAACGAGTTATAGCGTATGAGAGCGGCCTGTGCGTCCTGCTCAGCTTGTCAGCGATCACTTGCAATATTCGACTAAGGAAGACCCACGTCAATGGTAGCAAATTCAGCAAAGCCGTATCGCCAGCTTTCGTTGCTGCGTCTATCTCGGACCAGAAGAACTCTTCGAAGACTGCCCTCTTTTGCACCAAGGTTCGCATCTCCTGTAGTCGAGGCAACCTTCGCATTGCTCTTTTTCGACGACGAGGCAGCAGGAGGTGATGACCTCCGACTTGGTTTGTAAAGCTTACCTACTCCCTTCGTAAGTAGGTCTTCTGTCACTGTAGGCTCCAGTCCTCGTAGGAGCAGGAATTGTGATGGAGCGCCGTTCGGTGAAGCATCGCTATCGCCACTGTTAAGATATTGGGGTTTCGCCGCTGCTAGTTGAGCATAGCCTGCCATGTCTAAGAATGTCAAAGCCACGTCATTCCTGAATTGCTAGATATCACGTACCGATCTGCGGTGTCTGACATCTATGGCACTTTGTTCGGCCAGGAAAGTTGACGAATGTGCACTGTCCGATGTTTAGCGATGCCACGATGGGATAGCCAGTGATATCTCACGATTTTGCAGGTCCATTCCCCGTCCGCCTTGTCACCTCGAGGACGTTCATCCCTCTCACGACTGTAAGCTATTCGGACTTTGGCTGCTTGATCGTCATTGTCTGTTGAACTATTGCCATAAAGGTAGATCATTGGATAGTTGCGCTCCACGAAAGCCTTCGACTCCTCAAGAGTCGCGAATCGTAGGAAGCCAAAGCCTCGAGACACTTCTGTCATTCGGTTAGAAAATGTCTACAAGGCATCTCTGGACGCTGGACGTACTAGTCTGTCGATCTTTGATGACTCGAACATCGTCGAGTTTCTCAACATGGTGGTTCTGCTTCAACTCCTTCGAGATCTGTGAGACCAAGAATATTGCATGTCTTAGCCAGAGTCCGAAAATATATTCAAATCACACTTAGGCTCTTATAGTATTGAAAGTCTTGTATTGAGGATCGAGTTTTTGGTAGGAAGGGGTGGCCAACGTCTTCCTCTGTCATCTCGAGCATAAGTCCTTCCATTATCACTTCTCTGCTAGGCGGGCCTCCATAGTATGGTGATCGATCTCTTCGACGGCTTGGACTCCGACTTCGGCTTCGACTTCGACTACGGCTGCCGTAGCTTGGGGATCTGTAATCTTCGTGGTCTCTGTCACGGTACGTTCTTCTGTCTTTTCCCCTTGGAGATGGCGAGCGGCCTCTTCGATAGTCACCGTAGCCTCCGTTATCGTCTTGTCGCACCCTCATTTTACTCTCCTTGCGAATAGAAGCGCCTTTGATTTCGAATTCGTCTCCACTATGTGAGTTCCTATGTCGGTCTTCCCAAAAGCCATCATTAGCAGACGCGCAGGCTGAGCGATGTGAGTGTCCTCTTATGGTTTACCATGTGGAGGAGATGAGTAACGTTCGCGTGGCGATGGAGTCCGCCTGTATCGATTTCTGGAATATGATCTAGGATACTGGTCTTGGTACATTCTCCCGTCTCGACTACGCTGATGCGGGGCGTAAGGGTGCTGATACGCGGGCTCCCTGGGGTAGCGATTTGCAGACATGATGGAATTGAAAGTGAGTGCTCGATGTTGCCGCCGACCGTCACTCGCTGGCGGCAAAGCCTCTCAAGCGTTTAAAGGTTTCATGAGGTTGAGAGAATAAAGAGAGAGGATAGAGGTGGTCGGTCGGTCGGTCGGTTCGAGTTGCATCCCGCGTTCACTTAGAAGTTATCCCGGCCCGACGACACCTCCGGCTCAGCGACACCCTACACGAAAAAATCATCAAATTTTCAATCATGGATTGCTCTACCCACAACGCTCGTATTGATCTCGCAGTCGCTGATTTGCATCAGCAAGAGAAGCCTAATTTCAAGGCTACCGCTAGAAAACATGCCGTCAACAATACGACCTTGAAACGCCGATACCAACGCCGACAGCTGTCCAAGCAAGCTGCTTCTTCCGAATATCGCTAATACCTTACTTTCGCTTAAGAAGAGACCTTGATAGGCTTAATCAATAGCCTAACCGATCGTGGAATACCTCCTACCAGCCAAATTGTACGCAATTTAGCACAAGAGATGATTGGCCGGCCGGTAGGGAAGAACTGGACTGGCGATTTTGTCAAGCGCTACAAAACTAGGCTCAGAAGCCTCTATCTACGAAATATCGATAGCCAGCGAATAAAAGCAGAGTATGCGCCTTTATTCAAGTAATTCTATAACTTGGTAACTCTTCCGAAGCGTTGGTTAGTTAGATTGCTAATATTCAATATAGCTAATCGCCGCTGTCGAGAAATATAATATTACCGGCGATAATATCTACAACTGGGATGAAAAAGGATTCGTGATTGGCCAAGCAGGTACTACACAGCGTATAATAAGCAGGGAAGCCCTTGAAAACGGCCGTATTATATATGCAAGTCAAGATGGAAGCAGAGAATTCATTAGCTTGCTTGCATGTATCAACGCTACAGGAGCTGCTCTCCCTCTATCACTCATCTACAAAGGTGAATATATACTATAAGATACATGGCTAGAGGACTGGCTACCTAAAGATACAGCCTATTTCGCAGTCTCATCAAACGGATAGAGTTATAATACTTTAGGTCTTTATTGGCTAGAAGCAATATTTTACTATTATATAAGCAAAAGAGCCGGAAGAGGACGTCGTTTATTGATTGTCGATGGATATAGCAGTTATATTAACCTGAAGTTCATTGATCTATATGATAAACTACGTATTCTCGTGTTGGTTTTACCTCCATATTCAACGCATCGTTTGTAACCTCTTGATGTATCCCTTTTTGCGCCTTTAGCGTCTTATTATACTAAGGGTCTCAATGAATTGATAATAAATAGTCTAGCTATGGTCTCTATGTCGAAAAGAGCCTTTTGGAGCGTCTTCTAGCCTGCTTGGCAGAAGGCATTTATACCTGCAAATATCGCTTCCGGCTTCGAAAAAACTGGTATTTGGCCCTACAATCCAGCGATGACTCTAGATAAAATCACCAAGCCGACTCCGACCGAAGCCCCTTCAATAGTAAAGACACTAATAATATGTCGTGCTGTCCGCCGAGTCCAACGACAATACTATAATTAACCGAATTCACCTTTGCTTAAGAAGCTTTTTCGAGTGAATAAACGCCTTACTTCTTAGTACTCAGTAGACCAATATATTATTAAAGGCTTAATAGTATCCCTTAGGAATGAAAAGAAGAAGAGATAACGTGGTAAACGCCTTAATCTGCTTGGTGAAGAAGATTCTGGGCCTTAATTCTTTAGCCTATAGCGAGTATAAGCTGCCCGTTAATTTCAAGCTACAAAAGACGCTGAAGAAGTACTACGACAGCAGCAAGCCCTTGATAAAAAAGCTTTAGTAGCTACTAGAAAGGCTTAAAAAGAGGAGGATAAGCTATATAGGGCAATACTCGCTACCAAAAGACGTCAACTCGCTGCAGAAGCGTTAGCCTAGAAAGCTGTAGATAAGCAAGCTCAAAAAGAGCTAAGAGAAGCAGCAAAACACTATAGCGCAGGGTAACTAAGCTTAAACAAGTAATCTATAAAGCTTCTAAAAGCTTAAAAGACTCTTAAGAAGCAAGTAAAAGGGTCTAGTCATGCTATCGTCGTATTATAAGTCGAGGAGGTGATTTCAGCTATATCTCGTGGAAGGAAGGTTTAACGCCCACGGCGCTTTGATATATAAGGATTCTGGGCTCAATCATTGTATATACACCTTCTATCTACTATATATTTAATTCTAAACTCACCAATCGTTGCGGTTGTTGATTGGTGACGAATATGGTATTTTAATGATTTCGTCAAAAGGGTGTCGCCGGGCCGGGGGTGTCGCCGAGCAGGGATTACGTCTATTCTAGCGCGGGGAATTTCCGAGGCCTCCTGCTAACGGGAAAGAATTCTCGAAGCCTCAGGCTCGAAGGTACATCCAGTAACCTTTAAGGGCAAGAGGTATTTAAAAAAGGAAGGGACAAGTACCAACTTCTCGTTACGGCCGTCGTGAGTCATGCTCTGGGCCGCTCTTTCTTCTTTCACAATCTCCTTCGCCTGGTCGTGACTATGTAAGATGACTCAATCCAATACGAGCTTACCATCAGTCCACTATTACTACTAAAAGCTCCCCTCTCGCTCATCTAGCATTTTCAAGTCCATTGAAAATCAGTGCTGCGTTTAAATTTTGCACTGTGCTACTACCGCAATCAGTTCACCTGCTCGTTGTTTCTCTTCTACAACCCATTCAAAACTACAAATTCAGTGGAGATGGCTTCCCACGGACAATCGCCTGATATTGCAGAATCGGAAGCTGATTTAGCAAACATGAGTGTAGCGTCACAAGTTCAAGATGATGACGAAATGGTGCCTTTGCAGACCACTCAGCTTGAACCAGCCGAAGACAATGGCAGCAACGATGACTCCTCAGATACTTCACTATCCCCCTCTCGAAAGCCCGCAGTCGCCAGATCCCGTGCGAAGAAATTTCGTAAAGCTGCACACCAAACCCAAAATTCGAAACCACTTCTACGACCTGCGAAGGACATCCTCTCCCGCATTCGCCATGATCCAGCGCTGGACGAATCCGAATACGTAGTCGGCTATCACGACCGGCACGCCCCCGAACTAATGGAAATGGATGTCTCTTCTTGGAAAGGTGGAGGCGATTTTACTGACGAGGAATGGATCCCGCAGCATCGGATTGTGTATTTCCGGAGGAAGGGAGATGAGCCAGGACGAAAGGTCTGGGATCGAGAGAAGAGGCTTGATAGGCTTTTTGGGAGCGGGATCATGGATCAGCCGGACAAGCATGAAGAACCGCAGGACCAGGAAGATCAAGAGGAACAAGGTGGTTTGAACAACGAACCAAGAGCGGTGGTCTCGGACCTACCAGATGATGCGTGTGACTCTAAGTTTCCTGAAGATGGTAGCCTAAGGCCAATTTCGACAAGGATGCCTTCCTCTTAGACTCGAACATAGGTCTCAAGTTCTATCTGTCAAGCCAATGACTATCAGACTCGCTAGGATGAGCTCTTACGGGGAAAACTACTGTTGAATTGGTTTCGTATAGAGTGCATCCTTGCGTTATCAGTGCAGATCACAGCATGCGCAAGTAGCGAAGGCCCGAGGCGCATTCAGACTCTAGAAATAATCATTCGTTATCGACACATACTTAGTACCCACTTAGACACGCTATGCAAGTCATTATTGTCAGGCTTCTTCATGTTCGTACTCGGGTGGCCCAGCATCGTGATGCTCGATCTCCTGCTTGGGGCGAACATGAGGTGTTTCGGGAATGAGATTTCTGACTCGCTCAATGAACTTCTCGCGCAGATACCGCTGACACCACCATCCCAAGTACGTCACACAAGCCAAGAAGATTAGAGCGATGTAGCCAGCTCGGTTCCACTGCCAACTCGACTGCCTGTCGTCCTTGGTATCGCTAGCAAGGGAGATTGTCGTGCGGTCAAAATTGGATGCACACCAGCAATTCTCGAAGATACCGGTGATCTGCATGAGTGTGCCAGCGAATGTAGTAAACATGGCGAAGATCCAAGCAGGCACAAGGACGAGGATTGAGACCAACATTCCAAGCCATTTTGATCTTAGACCATCAAGCCAATTATGATCTTCCCAGTATTGGTCATCATGAGCAACCTTGAAATGACTCCACGCAGACAGTATGATGAAAACGAACTGAGCACCGGTGTAGACAAGTATGGTTAGAGCACGACAGCCTATGCCAGGCGCTGGAGTCGTATATTCAATCCAGAAGGCTAGCGCACTAGGGAAAAGAATTAGAAGGAAGGCCACGAAGGTGAGGAAAATCCAGCCTTGTAATGTCAATTCGATATTGTTGCGGAACCAAGGTTGCTTCCATGCTGCAGTCCGTCGAAGCCAGCTGGCCTTGCTCTTGCCTCTGTTCCATATCGACACGGGCTCGTACCTTGCACGGTAGCTCGGCGAAAGTCTGGACCATGCTTCCAATCGTGCTTGGACCCTGTCTTCGAGCTCGGAGTGTTCGCTAGCATTGCCGAGCCGTTGTTGGAAGCTAACCTTGATTCTTCGCATCTTCACAATCGCTGCCGCTGTGCTAGGATTATTACTGGCCAGCAGACATGCGCTGATGGCTGCAACGTGGACGATGTTCATCCACCAGATGCCGAAAGCGAGTGCTCTGGCCGTATCGTGATCTCCTTCGGCGTTGTGAAGAGTCGCAACGTTGTAGACGAAAGAGCCGATGTAGAGCAGTATTGGAGCACCAACAGCAGCCCCAAAAGGATACTGACAATCTAGCATGGCGCGCAAATGGATCCCTGTCTCCTCTGGTCGTTCATCGATATCCAAAATGTGTCCCACCTCTTTCTGCGGGTCAGCCGGCACCCCTTCTATTGCTTGGTTCCCGTTGGTGACTGCAATTAGAAGCTGGACTCGTTGACGCTTGGTGAGGCCTTGGGGCTGTTGCCTACCGCGAGGCAGATGAGAGCTTTCTAGATATCGTATGATGCTGAAATCTAAAACGACTTCCAGGAGCCCGCTGAAGATGGATGGCCCTGGAGCTATCATGATCGTGAACACCCACAGAGTGGTATCCATGATCACAATGAGGCCTGCGAAGACCAGAGATAACAAGGCCTGGAGCCAGTCGTTGAGATGATTTAGGTGGAAATCAAAACACCAATTGGGTGGCTCAAGAACCAAACGTCGGGGTATTGTCATACTGAATATACCGCCGGTAGAATGTACTGAATGAGGGGCATTGCCCACACATTCGTGTCGCTTGGCGGCGATAACGCGTATCCGGAGCAATGTTGTCGACACCACCAGGTCGGGACTGAGAAATCGGGAGCCGGTGGCTTGCCTTCGGCAGGCGTTTGACCGCATGAGTAGTTGTTGGGTGGGAGCAGCAGGGTACCCTGGTTGTATGCTTCCACAGCCAAGTCGCAACACTGCGTCCCTGACCCTGGTCCGGCGGCAACCAAATGAAAGGAGAACAAGGCTGATATGATCAAAGCCTTCATGTTGAAGGTTGAGACCATGAGTGACGACATCCTAGGTAAAGACTAAAGAAGTGTGATCGTAAATAGCAAAGTCCACGAATCGTTAGATGCTTAAATAGAATGACAAGCAGAATATTAGAATAGTCAAAAGCCGGGCTGTCCAGAGTTTTTATAATTCTAGCGGGTCGAGTGCCAGCATGATAAAGCAATCAAAGGTGAACCTAGCTAGCAAGACCCGATGCACAGCCTATCTACTCCAGAAAAGATGGTGGATGGGTGTCACACCGGCATCAGGACCAATTGCACAGAGTCGAGACACAACTGAAAGCTTCAATGATGGGTTTATCGTGTGAAGGTGTCGAAGCCACAATCAGTTTTCTGCCATGTGAATACGTAAATGCCCTTATCGGATCAATAAACGATGAGTATTCGAAAAGTGGCGGGGCTCCCAAGTCAGATAACCACCCACAATTGACGAGGCTGCAGCTTGCTACGCTGGCCAAGGCCGCTTTGAAAGGCATCATCAGCCTATTGGCTCGCAGCGCCGCTCAGGCCGCCGATGCAGCTTGTTTATATCGTTGAATTGCATAGGGGTGTAAATCCCTGCCAATCTTGGGAAGGACGCTCGCTTCGTGACAATAATGCCTCTCCTAGCATTCGACAATGATGGTCTGATGACGTCTCATCGCAGGTACAAACAAAGTCTAGACGTTCAAGTCACTAGATGAGGCAGGTGGACATATAGCAACTTTTAATCGATCCAGTAGATGTCTATACGAGTTGGAGGACGTTTGATTCGGGAAGAGGATTGGAGGCGAACTTATTCGAGGACTTTAATAAGGTAGTAACGTTTTGATTGGCTGACGGTCACGTGGCTCCGCGAAAGGGCTTGGCGCGTCTGCCTTTTCATTTCTAGCCCTCGAACAGATGTCCATCTTTCGCATCCCACTATCGCGCTGGTAGAGACGACCTCGTCATGGCAGACAAGGAGGCGACGGTCTACATTGTAGACATGGGGAGCTCAATGGGCGAAATACGCAATGGGCGGAAGGAGTCCGATCTTGATTGGGCTATGACCTATGTATGGGAGAAGATTACAAGTACAGTGAGTACCAGTATAGCCCAACGCTCAGGAACTATTACTAATGTTCGAAGGTAGCCACAGATCGCAAGGGTGCCCAGCTAGGAGTCATTGGCTTGCGTACAGATCGTATGGTCCAGATCAATCATCACGTCTCCAAATATTCACATCCAGTCAGGAACCGAGAACGAATTGGACAAGGAAGACAGCTTCGAGCACATATGCGTGTTGCAAGAGATCGGCCAGTGTGTATGCCATACATCGGTCAGGGCTATGGCTAATGGCTTCAAGGGTCCTGCTACCGGGTTTGAAGGAATTGAGGTCGAAGGTCAAAGTTAGCAACACTCACGATGGCGACGGTACCTATGCCCGCCAATCCTAAAGTTGAATTGATGCTGATGGATTCAGCCATATCGGCTATCGTCATTGCTATCCAGATGATCACGAAGCACTGCAAGAAGCTCAAATGGAAGAGGAGGATTGTACTTGTGACGGACGGTCGAGGCGAGATTGATGCTGATCCGGATGGTGTAGCGGAGATATCGAAGAAGATTAAGGAGGACGAGATGGAGCTCGTTGTCGTGTAAGCGGGGACTGGGGGAGGCATAAAGCATGGTTGCTGACAACCTCTAGCGGTGTTGATTTTGACGACCTGGATTACGGCTTCAAGGAAGAGGACAAGGACTATGATAAGGTGATAAATTTGGAATGATTACGCCATGTACCTGCTAACAGCTCATCGTCAGGCTACCAATGAAACCACGCTCAAAGCTCTCGTCGAGGACTGCGACGGCATCTTCGGCACCATGCAACAAGCCATTGAAGAGCTTGGTACCCCACGACTGAAGATTACACGGCCAGTACATTCGTTCAAGGGCCAGCTCACCCTTGGGAATCCTGGAACCTATGATTCGGCTCTATGTATCGATATCGAGAGATACCCAAGAGTAATGATACGAAAACCGCTCACAGCAAGCCAATTCGTCCAACGGACTGACCTCTCAAACGGCCATCACAGCACACAATCGTCTAATACAGTAATGCCGGATGCGGATGATCCTGGGTCTAGCGCAGCTCAAGCGGATCCAAATGGCTTGACTTCTGTGAAGAATGCACGGACTTACCAAGTCACCGATGAGGATGCTCCTGGAGGCAAGCGAGACGTCAGCAGAGATGATCTTGCCAAAGGCTATGAATTTGGACGGACCGCTGTGCATATCAGTGAATCTGATTTGAATGTCGTCAAACTGGAGACACAAGCCGGCCTTGAGATCATTGGGTTTGTAAATTGGTCGAACGTAAGTGTCTTCCCAAATATTACACTATTTTCATTCGTCTCTGACAAGACTTAGTATGATCGGTACATGAGTATGTCCGTGTCATGCGTGATAATCGCCCAGAAAACAAATAGTAAGGCCATCATGGCGTTATCGTCACTGATCCATGCTCTTTTCGAGCTGGAGTCTTATGCTATCGCGAGATTGGTGACGAAGACAAATAAGGAACCTGTGATGGTGCTACTTGCACCATCAATCGAGGTTGACTACGAATGTTTACTCGACGTACAACTCCCATTCACGGAGGATGTCCGCTCATATAGATTCCCACCATTGGATAAAGTCATAACCGTTTCTGGGAAGGAGATCAAGGAACATCGAAACCTACCAGATGATGCCTTGAGCAAGGCCATGAGTGATTATGTCGATCGTATGGATCTCTCAACTTTTGGAAAGGGCGATGAAGGGTATGTATGACTCGATGAAAACCTCCGTTCCTGAACTTACCCGCTTACAAATCGTAGAGAGGAGGCAGAGTACATGCCCATGGCTGACACCTACTCCCCCATATTGCACCGCATCGACCAAGCCGTACGATGGCGAGCCGTGCATGCTAACGAGCCGGTCCCTCCTGCGTACGAGATATTGACAAGGTACTCCAAACCACCAGAAGAGCTCGTAGCAAAAGCCCAACGGCAGCTAGAGAAGCTCGTAGCCGCTGCAGACGTCAAAAAAGGTCAGATATTTCACACATGCACGGGCCCCTCAATGAATATTCTAATATCCGACAGTCCCGCCAAAAACCCAATCCCGCAAACGCACCCGCAACGCAATCACCCCCCTTTCCGGCCTCGACGTCACCGCCCTCCTCGGCTCCAACCCCAAGAAAGTAAAAATCACACCTGAAAACCCCATCCCCGAATTCAAGCAAGCACTCGACATTGCCGACGGTGTTGATGGCATCCGCGACGCGGCTCAACAACTCGCCGCAATAATCAAAACACAGATCAAAGACAGTTTCGGCGATATAGCATATCCACGCGCAGTAGAAGAGTTGGGGGTGCTAAGGGAGGAATTGATGGATCTGGAGGAACCAGGGATTTATAACGACCTTATTAAGCAGTTGAAAAAGAAGTTGCTTGCGGAGGAGTTAGGTGGGGATCGGAGAGAAATGTGGTGGGAGGTGAGGAAGAATAGGTTGGGGTTGATTGAGAAAAAGAGCTCTGAGGTTTCAACAGTTGATGAGGAGGAGGCGAAAGCTTTTCTGCTATCTAAATGAGTCATGAATCTATGACGCGTGCCGGTCTTACTTTGGTCCTCCTTTTTGCGGTGCTTTGATCCGCTTTCTCTCATGGCCATGCTGTCTACCATCTCACCAAAGCCCAACCATCTGCATTCCACCTCCCACCACGCTCCCCGTAAACGTACACAGCCCCTGCCACCACCCATACACAAACCCAAACGGCAAGAGCGTCGGGAATTTATCTAAAGGAACAACATCTGGCAGAAGAAACCCTCAGTTAGCAAGCATGAATACCAACAATTGGAGGCCATCTAAAGCATAAAGCTGGGAGCAAACACTGCTCCTATCTGATTTGTATGCCCCAAAGGCTGAATTGAAAGACATGCATGTTGGAAATGGGAAGAGAGGCTTACCATACTGCCTCGAAATATAATATTTCCCGTCCCTCTTATCCTTCACAAGATCCAGCACCGTAATAATCTTCACCCGCTCAACATGCAGCAGGCCAAACGGCACAAAGCTAGCCGATACACTCTCCTCCAATTCTACCACTGCGCGCGTGTTTTCTAGATCGATCGTAATGTCTGAACAGAGCAGTGATATGTTTAGCTGATTTGGGAGGGTTTCAGATATCATCGTAGGATACGTACTTTGAAAGTAGATCTTGACGTCTTTAGTAAGCACTTTGTAAACGGCGTAGACTTGTTTAATCGTCTCTCTACTATCGGGAGCGGATTTGATGTTTACGATTGGATGGAGGAAGGATGCTGTGGGGAGGAAACTGGTTGCAATGTTGTTAGATACAACGGATCTATAAATTGGAGAGAATCCACGGGGACGAAATCCAGAAGTTTGGATGATGAATTGGTTACTCTTGATAGATATCATGGAATTTTTTTTCTTTTTTCTTTTTCTTGGAACATAAGAAACTGTCCGGAATTGCAAGGTAGAGTTTAAGGAAAATTGACATACTGTTTGTCCACAGTGGCTTTATGTAGCACTGGATCATCGTTCTCGGTGAGGTTGAGGATTACTTGCTTCAACTCTTTGTACGGAACATCCATTTTGTTCGCTTTGATAGTGTGTGGGTTCAAGCGGCTGTTACGCTATTGCTCTTCTAATGCTCAGTTAGATGCTACATTGTAAAGTAGGTAGAAGTGCAAGCTACGTTGAGGAATGATGACATGTTTATCCGAACACTCCCAAGATGTCGGCTAGGACGGAAGTAGAAAGTTAATTGCTGCACAGACATTGTCCAATCAACTACTAGAGCATGGAAGAGTTTCTTTGTTGGCAGCACTCATTGCTTCGTAATAGCATAACTATGTATGGGTATCATCTAAACACAATGAAATCGCTCGGATAAATGCATCCCTTGGTCGTGCCACCACGTGCTGAGTATTCCTTTTCAGCCTGAGCCAAACCCATCATGTCCCTCTTTCCTCAACCCACCCCTCAATTCTCTCCGCTACACCTCCAACGAACTCCCGATACCGTTCCCCATCCACAAAAAACAACCCACAATGCGCTCCGACCTCATCAACGCCAGGCATGAAGACCCTAACCCAGCAAGGATCAATCTGTCCATTGATTTGCGGAGGCAGCATGCAGAATTTCTTATCCCTTTTCGGCTTCTCAGGCCGTGCTTCTTCACCATCCATCTTAGAGATTTCAGAATCCGTCTTGGTAAGAGAAGCTGTATCACTCTTGTTGACCAGTTTTTGGGCTTCTTTCTCTGCTCTCAATCGCTCCTTTTCAAGGCGCTTCTGTTCTTCCTTTTCGTGTTTTGTTAGCTCTTTCTCCATCCGTTTCTGTTCCTCTTTTTCTTCCTTCGCTCGCTCTTTCTCGCCCTTCTCCATGCCCTTCATCTTCTCCTTCTCCTCAGCCTTTAATTGCTTCTCCTTCTCCTTTGCGGCATTCTTCTCTCTTTTCTCCAGAAATTTCTGCCTGTCGCTGATGGCCTTTTCTCGATCTTTGACGGCTCGTTGGTAAGCTTTGACTTGACGAGCGTGTTCTTTCTCGGCGAGTTTGCGGGTGTCTTTGTCTGTGTAAGGCGTAGGATCGAAGGCCGGGGGCTCTTCCGGGGCTGTTGGTAGTGGGGGGAGAGCTGCGTCTTTCAGAGATGAAGCCCCATCCACTGATGGAGGCTTTGAAGGGCCAGAATTTGACGTGGCGGTAGAGGTAGTGGGTTTGAGGGTCGATGGCTCGTTCTTGCCTCCGGCTTCTTCCTCGTCGTCTGTAACTGGAGCCGCGTCGATGTGTTTCATGGCCTGGCTGGCGTCAGACATCGCACCCTCATCATCGGTATGGCCATCAACTGAAAGGATATTCTTTTCAGGGACTTCAGTATCCTCTCCAGTAAGTCCTTCGCCGTCTGGCCCCTCGACAGAGATCCTTGGACTTAAGGGTGGAGACCGGGTGTCCACTGCTTCCAAGCTCGTACCCTGCATTTGCTCTTGTATCTCTGAAGTTCCATCCTCTAGCCCTCCCGTTTGAACTCTAGACGAGGGAGTCGACTTTGGCTTCTTTGGTCTTCCAGTGCTCGCAGTGTAGTAATTGACAAATCTAACCCTTCTCGAGTCATGTAATTCGAGATCTTCCAAAGCTCTCAACTTCTCATATCGATTCTTTAAGCCTTTGTAGTCGGCCATAGCTCCCCCAAACTCGAGATGTGATTTAACATATGCTTGTGTAGCTTTCGTTAAACCGTCTGAATGCTTGTTGATGAAATGCATTGCATTAGCCCAGCCAGTACGTTGCGGTAGGCGTATGTCATTAGGGAACGGCGGATCGTAGTTGGGATCTTTGGTTGGTAGATCGAAGGATGTGGCTGAAGACGTGGAGATAGTGGTGGTTGAGTTGGTCTCTGTTGGCATCAGTCTTGTCGTGGAGCCGGCATCAGACCCAAAGTATGCAGACGCTGCAGCAGAACCTGCCTCCCCATTCGCGGGCGTTCCCTCCTGGCCTTGGCTTCCTGTCCTTGCTTCCGTAGGCTTCGGAGCCGGCGAGTCTGGCGCTGGCTTGAAAAGACTGCCCAGTCCACTAGCAATAACACCAGGATGCATCCCAAGAAACGGCGTATCGAAGTCGATAGTTCCCAGTATACGGTGCTTTTCCAACAGGGCTACTTCTGCAGACAGTATACCTCCCATGCTATGTCCCAGGAGGATGACATCTGTATCTTGGCCTTCATGAGGTCGCAGCCACTCGCTCAACCCATCCCTCGCAAACTCGATATGTTTCCGACTCTTGTACTTCGGATAGATCTTTGTATGAACAACATGCGTTCCCTTTCCCTCCTCTCCCAACTTCACCGTCACGAGATTATGCACATGAGCCGGGAAGCTCTGGAAGCTCGTTTCATTTCCCATGAATCCATGAATATAAACCAACAGTAGCGTTCGCTTGCCATTTCCCTCGGTAGACTGGTGTGGCACGAGCGATTCTGTAGATGAACGGCGAGGATCTTGAGAGGACCAGGAGTGCGAGAGAGGCTGTGAGTGGTATGTTGGTGCGGTCTCGGTGTAGGGTGGTGGCGCGTCGAGCGTGGTGGGGTCGTCGCGGAGAGGGAGGGGAGGGGGTACACGGCCTCGGGGTGGAGGTGGTTGCTCTTCTCCTGGTTGGGGGGTTCGGTTGCTGGGGCAGTAGGTGGTGGGGAAGGGGTTTTGATCAGCTTTATGGCCCATACTCAGGCGATATGTGCTGCCAGAGCACGGAGATGGGGTAGAGAGAGCGGGATGCGGTGTTTTCTTTTTTTGAGTGGTGAGGTCCGAGTAGCATTGGTAAAATTTGGACTTCGGCGTAGCACGTGGGTTGTAACACTCTTGAAAAAAGAGTTACACATATTTGAGCACGCAGGGATGATGATTGACTAATCAACTGATTGAATTCGTATGACATTCGCAGCATGGTATCTAGCTAAACCACAGCCGCTGCTAAGCCCACAATATCCCCTTTTCCACGACTGATCCTCGCTCTCCAGGATGCATGCCTCCTCTGATTAAGATACATCCATCGGAACTCTCCTGTTTTTTTTGGTTACTCGCCAAGTATCCTATCCCAAGCCTCTCCTTGCAAGAAATTTGAAAACCGGATGCTATGACCTGCAAAATGCACGATAGAGCTAGGTAGTGTGACAGCGTAAGGTAGTGGTGTGACCGGCCACGCGTAGGTGAAAAGATGCTCGCTTGCTCAAGGGCACCAAAGGAAAATGTCAACAGGATGGCGAACTGCTGGCTCGGCCGGTACATTAGACACGTAGAACCTCCCCTTCGTTAATGGACCGTATGCGAAAGACATGGCGTGAGACCTTCGAAGGTCTCGGTAGTAATTACAGCGGCCGAGGATAGACCGTTGGTTGTGGAGAAGATCACTGATATTTCTCCGTTGGATTTTGAAAAATTAGTTACACAAGAAAGCGCGGTTGGCAGCAATAGTCCAAAACCTCGAGTATTGGTGTAAATATAGACAGTAGAAGTGAAGTCGACGTTTTGGGTGACCAGGTTCAAGGTGGTGTTGTGTCTTCCCTAAATCTGGACCCTCGTGAGCCATCTTGACTAGGATGACTTCGCCCGAGGCCATCCCTGACCCGAGGGAATTCAGCTATTGGTCCGGGTGGACCTCGCGGGCGTGGTGAGGGCTGTTGCGGAGGGCGAACTGGGACCTGGCCTGGCTGATTGATGACTGGTGTACGTGCGGGACCAGGCCGCATATTTGCTACCTCATCTCGTTGCGGCGGGCTCCCAGTGGCAGCTGCTAAAGGCGCGATAGTGGTAGGTGAGGATGAAAGAGGAGAGCTGGAGGACTCGGTCTTCTCAGTGTCCGGCACGACACCGCCATAGAAGCCCTGGGAATCGCGGTAAAAGGACGACCCTGACAGAGAACGGGACGGAGAAGGTTGAGAAGGCCTTAACCCAGGAGTGAGGCCGGCAAAGGGTCCTTGACCTGGTGCCACGCCTGGGCTTCGTTGAGTGGAAGGAGGTCCAGTTGAACCAGTAGAGGGACCGGCAGTGTTATCACCATAGCCGTCGCCACCAGCTGCTAGAACTGATGGGAGCTTTCTCCCAGAGATCTTCTGGAAGCCACGCTCGCTAGGTGCTGTATCTGTTGTGGCTGCGGTCCGAGCTGTTTGAGACGAAAGGGGTCTCATACGTCCAAGGATGCCACCGACGATAGGTGCAGTACTTGATCGTTGAGTCATAGTACCACTACCACTTTGTGGCCCGCTTCCCTGGCCAACTGTTTGAGGGAGTGGGGGCGAGATGATCCTTCGCTGGCCGGATTTGTTTCTTCGCCTGCGGAAGAAGAGGAGAATGAGCATGAGTACCAATGCCAAGCCGGCAACTCCACCAACGATCCCTCCAACAAGCACTGGCGTCGGGGGTGCGTTGTCGTTTCCTGAACCACTCCGTGAGCTGGAAGTCGGTGTAGCAGCAGTGCTAGTACTCGAGCCACCTATGCCAGCGGCCCCAGCACCACTATTAGATGCCGCAGTAGCAGCAGACGCCGAGGACTGGCTTGCGAGTGACGATGATGCGGATGCATTGAGGGTTGTAGGTGTGGCGGCTATTCCAGAACTAAGAGACTGGCCGCTTCGTGTAGATGTCATAAAGCCGCTGAGAGTGGAAGCTGGTGCGGCCGTAGAAGAGATACTAGCCATGGACGCCTGCGATGCCGTAGACTCTGCAAAAAGAAATGCTATGGCACTCGATTGCGAGCCGAGGCTACTCAGACTTGATGATACGGCAGCACTTGAACTCATTGAGGTAGCTGTTGGTTTTATTAGCTGGAGCCCAAGACAAAGCGCCTGATAACATGACTAACCTGACATGGTGGAGTTACTAGCCGGACTAAGTGTGTTTGCTAATGGATTCGGGGTGGGAGAAGGGCTCGGAGTAGATGAGAAGTAGGATGAGGAGCCCGTAGAGGATTGGGGAGTCGACGGTAAGGGCGTTGAGGGCGATGAGAGAACTTGCTGGGAACTAGGCTCAGGGATGTTCATGGGACTTTGGCTCGCTGCAGCAACATGTCCTTCTGGTGTAGCGCTTGGAGCTGCGGACTGAGGTACAGAGTAAAGCTCATTTGCTATAGCTTCTTGTGTTTGAAGTGCGGCAGTTCTTGCTGACGATGCTTGAATAGCTGCCGGGGGGACGACCGAGCCAGGAACAAAGTTGTTGACATTGGGAGTGTTGGCGGAATTTGACGTATGGGCCGGAGGAGTGGAGGTATCGGTGACATTGACCTCACCCACCCCAGGCACGTTAACGGTCCCAGCTGCTGACATTGGCTCGACTACATGCGAGACAATGTTTTTGCCATCGCTGACGTCGACAGCCACCATAGTGGTAACCGGCTTAGCCGTTGGTTGAACTCCATTGTAGACTGGTGCTGAGACGAGCTGCCGGCGCCGGAGTTCTGTGGGTTGTTTTTCTAAGGCTTCTGATGAATCGTGAAGGCTCTGAACTTCTTGACGAGAAGGTTTTAGAACATCAAAAGCTTGGTCTTCGTAGGGTGGGAGCACGATCTTGGGTAAGTTTGGCATCTCTTTCTTGCTTGACTGACCCAAACTCCTTGCTCGCTGTCTGCCCTGTTGAAAGCCATAGCGTCCGGCTAGGTCATCGAACTGCTCGACATCTAGCTCAACTTTCCGCCTCTTAAATGGATGATACATTGGACCCTTGGTCCGAGGTCCACGAGTGGTGTAGCTATACGGGGAAAATGAATGTGTGTCAGCAGTTTATGTGCTGTCTGTGGTGATTAAAATTCTGATGTATAAATTGGTTGAACTGAATAAGCATTGGTGCCTGGTCGATTGCGCTGAAAGAGAAAGGGATAGGGATCTCGCTGTGACGTTCGCCGGAACGGGCGTGATGCCCTGTGTATGAATGACTGTGGTGTTCCTGGTGGATGGATACAACGTCTTTGTGCGGACGTGGTCGCTCTTTGCGATCGAAGATCAGCTTCGACAGCGTTGTAGTATTGTGTATGCGTCTTGTAATGAGTGGCTGCCAGTCATAGACTGACGGGATTAAGACTGATTGAGCTGTTCAGAGTCAGTCCTACCCACATTCTTGGGCATCTCGGAGACCCACCTGTGTTCTAAATTCGCATTATTGATGTGTTTTCTCCTCCCAAAGCTGCTGAGGGTCACTATCGAGTGTGTATGGGGCGTGATTGTATGTTGGTGGTTGTCGTGTGGATTGTTGTTCGAGGAGCGTTCCACCTCCCCTTGGATTGCGACCAGTAGATTATGCACCTCTAGACTTCTTGCAGAGCTGCGCCCCTTCCTTGCTCAGTTGACACCTCACAGCTCTTACAACCACGACACCGCCGACTGCTCGGGCGTGCCTGGGACTTCACGATTTGGCGCAAGCTTGGGGTTGGAAGAAGGAACAAAAGAAAAGGGCAGAGGATCTGGGCTGGTTCATTATTGGTCGGCTCAACGAGTAACTCGTATGGGGACAAGCGTGGGTTTTTAGTGTGGCCGCGGGTCCTCTATCCTTGTCTAGTGAAATTACGAGGGACCAAAGATAGGACCTTAAATGAAAGGCGGAGATGAGATTTACAACAATAACAGCTGAAAGCTGAGCGCTTGAATGCTCAGCAGCCTGTGGGATGTCGCCATGGCGATGGCGAAAAGCTCTTCTACGGACGCTGTTCCTATTCACCACCTTGAAAGCCGTGAGGCACAACGGATGTACGGAGGAAAGAGCATCATTGGCAATACGAAACAGCAAATGACCCACACTCGTAACGAAACCTCTCGAAAATCTCCACCTGTGCCACACCCTCATCAACCTGTAACCAATCTCCTGGTTCTCCCTTGTAGATATCAGCCGAGCCGCTCACTTGTGGGGAAGGTTGTTGGTTCTTTCTCTACGGAATCTCGGTACGAGCTACTACTACTATGAAATTTGAGCTCTGAAAGATTGTTGTTGTTACCTACATTATTGTTCAACTACGTCAAGCTTGCTTACCTAGTTCATTTGCTAAGAGGCTTGCCTATCGAGCTGTCCATTGAAGTGAATAGTGAAGTAAGGTGACAGCCACGCTCCTTATCCCCAAACGCATAGCCTATTATACTCAAAAAAAACGTGCAATTTACCTATACTTCACTACTGGGTGCTTATCCGATTACAACAGCAAAAGATCCGGCAATAATCCGATGAATAAGTGAATACTCATCCTAAATTTCCTAGAGACTTTTACTGCCATAAATCATCATGTGGGCGAAGACTCGGAAAGATCCATCAACTCTGTCAGTGATAAAGGGGGGGTGCTCAAAGAGATAACTGTATCCACGATCTTATGTGTCCCATCGCCACTCGCGTCTACTGCTTACTCTCTCTCTCTCTCTCCGCATCCAACCCACTGGTATATGACCTGTTAGCGCTCCTCTAGTCATTGGTACTAAAGAGATCTGCCGCTGTTGTCCTTGAGTATGTACATCCCATGTCCCAACAGCAGGAAGGGTCAAAACCCAACCGAACCCAAAAAAAAAATAGATATTGCTCAAACTCAGATTCGAACTGAGGTCTTCAGGACTTATCACCCAGACGGATGTCCAGCAAACCAGAACGGTAGCATTGAACACCCACAGGCGTTACCTGGCCCGGACAGTTTGGATACCTGACGTGCTGACCACTACACCGTCTGAGTTGCCTGAGTCTGTTTTCCTGAATGGGTGGTTCTTGTAAGACTACTCGTAATTGGCGCAGGGCCATCATGCCTCTATTGGAGCTCTGGAACGTACTGGGCGCAGTATCAATAATGGCATTCTACATTAGAGTCAACGGCTTTAACTGCATTAATTGTTAGCTGCATCAAATTGAAGCGATATCAGAACTCGTATTTCCCGTATATGCAATGCCAATGACAGGGAAAACCCCCTTCCGGCGTATCATCTAATCTCTTATACAGCTTTGACCGTTCCAATTTTCGGCTATAAAATCAATTGGAGCGGATTCGTAGCAAGCTTGGCTCACAGATGCGATATGCGATACGTGCAATCACGAAATCACACTTCTTTACAGGCATCTCTGGAAAGAAATGGAGAAAGAAGCTTAATTACGAGGACGTCCATTTTCTGAAAGGGGTCTCAAGAGAACGCTTCTGTTTGCAGGGCAAGCTGTCAGGAAGATTGATGTGGTTAGTACAGCGTGTAAACACGGGTTTCAAGCCAACCAAGTTGATCAACGTCGAGCAAGTGCAGATCTTCAACGAAGCTTGTTAGATAGCAGTCTAAGGTTTAGGAACGTTGGGGTTCGGCACCACTATGACTGCCATTTAGTTTGCTAGTCTCGGGGAGCGTCACAAGTTGCACGAAGTGACCTCTTTAATAGTAGTTTCTCATTACTATCGTACACATTGATACACTGGCGTCCACATAATCATGTAGACAAAGCGGCTTCAAGACCAAGAAAAAAGGCTTCTGGCTAATCACTTCTTCCCGAGCTTGACTTTGCAGTCGGGACAATACCATTTCTGCCTCCTTGGCGGAGACTCCTTCAAACCTACACAATCGAAGTGGAACCACTCTCGCTCGCACTGGAGTGGAATGTCAGCGTAGATAACAACGAAGCATCAGAAGGAGTTCCGCTTACATTATCGTTCTCGCACGCAATCATGTCTCCAAAACTCACGTCTCCGCAAAGACAATACCTAGGCTCATCGGGATCAATTTCCTCACCCGCCATTGCCTCATCTATTTTAGTCGCGTTCTCTTTGTCTTTAGCACTTGCATTGTCGGCTACCCTCTTCTTCTTCGGAGCATGCTGTCGTTTGCCTACACTCACTGCAGGACCATCTTCGTGACTTTCAATCATGGCACCTGGCGCAGGGCGCTTGCTTCGCCTTCCAGCTGCTGTGACGACTGCGACCGGACTTGGCAGCGGAGCAGGGGTATTGCTCTTGCGACGAGGGTGCTCACGAGTATTTGTTGCTGGTGTTGGGTCAACAGAACCTCGGCGAGTAGCTGTCCGGGTAGCTGTACGTGGTGATGCCAGGACTGGCTCCGGCGGCGGCTCCGCAGGACCTTTCAAAGTTAAAGAGACACGCCGAGGACGAGAAGAGGTTGCGGTAGAGGTTGTGGCCGCAATGGTTTTGGGAGTGACCGCTTTAGGTTTTTCAGGAGCTGCCATGACCGGGGTTGCCGGTGCAGGCGTGGACTTTCGTACAGGTTTTGAGGGTGATGGAGCAGGGGGAGCAAGAGGTATTGTGGACGTCACCGTTTCGGTTGTGACATTCAGCGGCGCAGGTCGAGCGTGTTCTCTCTTTTGCTTTTTCGAGGAAGGTTTGGTTGGTGAAGGAGCAGGTTCAACCTGTTTAAGAGGCAGCTCTGATTTAGGTGTCTCGTCTCGCTTCCTTTTCTTCGCGGAAGACTTCGTGGGGTCTTTTGGCTTCGCAATCTTATCCTTGGGAGTATCTTTACTCTTAGGCAGACTGGCACTGACAAGGGGGCTTTGTATTGCTGGTCCGGGCGGCTTGGAGAACAGCTCCTTAAATGTGCTTCCAAGACTACCCAACTTCTGGGCTTCCGATTCCAACTCCGCAGCTCGTTCGCGTGCTAATATCTCCCTCTTCTGCTTCTTAGCCTCATTCAGCTTCATTCCCCTGTTCTCAAGTGCCGTCTCTCCCAATCCCAACTTCTCAGAGCTTATCTCGCCTGGTAACAGTGGTCTTCCTGGTTCTCTATGGGCGATATCATCCTCGTCAAGGAAGTCTTCCCCAGTCTCCTCCGCAAGTCTCATTGCCTTTTGGTAATAATCAGGTCCTCGTTTCGCATCGGTCAATTCACGTCTGATCATTGTCTCGCTAGGTGTCCAAATGGCATTCTTCTTCATCCTCTTCCGTAACTTCGCCATCTCCCACTCGGTGAGGCGCATCCAGGGCGCATGCTTGCTACCTGGCTTAGGATCTGGTGGTGGTGGAGTCAGTAGTGACAGTGCATTACTTGTCGATATCCCAGCGACGGAGCTGTGCACATTCGTTCCCACGGCGCCAGGCGGCCGAGGCGCTCGAGGGACCTTGGGAATCTTCAGCTTCGGTACCTTTGGAGGCTTCGGAGGCCTTATCCGGGCTGGCTTGCGCGACCCTCCAACACGAGATGTAGGCATTGGAATGGGTGATGGCGGTACTGATTCCCAATCCGAATCTGTGAATGGAAGTGGAGAATCCGGGTTTGGTGGTGGAAGTACTTCACCAGGCACTGTGATTTTGCGGCTTCGATACCGCTTTTCAGGTTTGGCTGAAAATCTCCCTGCAGACGCTGCAGCCCTTGCGCCATCAAGCCGTAGAGTAATTCGCGGAGGAGGCGTTTTGCGAGCTGCTTGGGGAGACCTTGGTACTGGAGTGGGGTCTCTCGAGGGCGGTTTTGGCAAAGCACGTAGTTTGGTTATGATACTGGTCAAACGGTTGTAGTGACGATCCACCATCTCGAACAGGCGTGTTGCCTCGCCATGGGCAGATTCGCGACAGCTTATTGCGTAGTCCAGGTTGTGAGATATGTCGTGTCGCAGAGCTTGGGCGCTTTGCCTCTTATTGGGTGGTAAGGATGGTAGCGACCCATATTCCTTCGAGAGATCATGTACGGCGCCAGCTGCTGCAAGGTAGGACTCATCGAGGTTGCCGATGAGAGTGAGGGATCGTACGAGGTCGGAGGGGAGGTATTCGGTGTAATCGAGGAAATCGGTGACGGTGTGTTGAGCGTCTGGATCCTCAGGTGGATCTCTTGTCATTACATCCATGGCTGAAGCCATGACTGAAGCCATGTTGGCAAATTGTTGGATTGGCCTTGCGTCTGATATCGCGGAGGAAGTTGGTGTTAGAGGTAGACGTGAAGGTGCCTCTTAAGCACGAACTGTCGTAGCCCTAACCCTAGTCTGGACAAGAACGATCGTTAACCACCGCATTCATGATCACCAGCAGTCAAGTTGCAATCATTCAGTAAAGCTGTAGTAGAAAGGCTCTTGAGAAATGAAATGCCGGTTGCCAGGATATCTTTGTGCCAAGGCTTCAGTATCGGCTTCACTGATTGCTCTGCAATCTTTGTCAAACCTCAAGAATTCGTAGACATCCAAACTTCAGACTGAGTCACTCAAGGCCTTCCTACTCACAGCTCTACCTTCGCCTTCTCAAACACCCAGCAAATTACATTTACAGTCAAATGTAGTCAATTCATTGGACATCTTCCGAAGTAATCGTCCACTGATTCCAGGGTTCCTTCCCTGTGACCATTTTCATTATCCTCACTTCGCGCCGCGAATCTTCATCACTTCATCGTCCATTGCCCACAACTCTACTGCCTCAGAGCGTCTTTAGTACATCCGTTCTTCTCTTTTTGAATCCTTCACTTCATCATCATTAAACATGGCAGACATGAAAGTCGGTCAGCTTGCTGGCGAGGAGGACAGATTCTGTCCATTCGCAGCTGTTAACAAATGGCCATACAAACATTTGTATGGGAAGGAGTCTGAGGAAGTCTCCAAGAAGTACTTCGCCTACGGAGAGTTCAGAAACCGAGGGTGGACTGTGTAAGTTGCGTTCTACCTTACTTACCGCTGTGCTTGCTCGCACTATTTCGCTTCCCGTGAAGATCAGGTCCGGTCAAGTAGATTCATTCGGTTATTCATGTGTACAGTGACTGGACACTACATCGTCTCCGTTCCTTCAATAGTTTTGATCAACACCATCCAGCTGACACTTCTAGCTACTACATTCGCACGCTATTAGATACTTCTCCTAAACCGCTCCTACTGACACCAAAGTCTGAAGTGCATGCTTTATTCGTCGAGATTTTCGAAACCCTAGGTGTCCACGCCGACTTCCCAGACGTTTGGAGCCACCCAGGATTTGACATTGGGTTCCAAGAAGAGGGGAAGCCCCCGGCCGCGCTACCTTGGCCGTTTGACCAACAATTGCAGTCTGGACGAACTCGAAGAGATGATTCCTGAAGAAGGCTCCGCGTTGGAAGAGCCGCAAAACGTGGAAGACTGGTCATTCCCAGCTTTTCGCCGCAAGATGGAGGCAGCTATTTTGGCAGGGAAGGCCAAGAACAGAGCGGCAAACGAGAAAAAGAGAAGAGATCGAGTAAGTACACTTTATGGGGGCCTCACCGCCCAATTCGTCCATCGTGCTCCTAGAGAGCCTTTTGTACCCTATCTTCTGCTCCCGAAATCCTATCTTGGCTCAAAATCAATCCTTCAAAGGGCAATGCTGACTCCGAACTCTGCAGGTGATCATAAAACGAGGATGGTGTGCACATTTGAAGAGGACACAATGCTATCTCGGCATCCGTCCTCGCGGAACAGCGAAAAAAGAAGAATTTCATGCGGATCACAACCACACCTGGGAGCAATCCCAAGCAGCTCAGGCCGCATACGAGCAAGCAGCAGGGATTAGACTCCCGAAACTTATACTAACAAGTGCTGCCCCTTACTCTTTTCACCAGAATGTAGTTTTCGTCTGTGTGGATATCGAGGCCTACGAAATGGACCAAACGAAGATCACCGAAATCGGTATTTCGACGCTGGATACACTAGATCTCATCAACGTTCCCCCAGGCGAAGGTGGAGCTGAGTGGATGAAGAAGATTCGGTACGTACAAGGCGGGGTCTTTCTTTTCGAATCCAAAACATTATAGGAGTCCTGAAACATGTTGCGAGAGCATGAAGTCTGCCTGTAACCCATGAATATGTCTCACAACAACGTCTGGTATCCGTAAAGCGTAATTACTGACCCGAGAACCTGCGCAGCGCTCGTCACTTCAGAATCGCGGAATACGCTCATCTTCAAAACCGTGTGCACATCGCTGGGTGTGCTGATAATTTCCTAAAGCGGTTCGGGACCAGCGAATGGGTCTCGATCAATAATGCGCCACAAGTCGTTGCGTCCTGCTTCCGTCATCCTTTCTCAGCACCAGGGCAATACACGCCATTCCCATCGAAAGCCGACATGATTGGGAGATGTGGTTTTGACAAGCAGCTGCTAAGCCAGTACTTACCACCGGTCAATGATAATCAGAAACGTAACGTCGTCCTTGTCGGTCACGAGATCAAATCAGACATCGAGTACCTCCGCACTATCGGCTACGACGTGACAAACCTGTCCAACCTTCTCGAAGCCGTCGACACAATCGACCTGTACAAAGCCGTGAAGCACGCTCCAAATACCCCTAGCCTTGGAACCGTTCTTTTGGAAATAGAGCTGACGGGTTGGCACCTTCACAACGCCGGCAATGACGCTGGCTACACTATGGAAGCCCTGATTGGCCTTTCTTTCGCGGCACTGACCTTCACCCACAAACCTGCTCCAGATCCGGAGAGATTAGGCGCTGCTGCAGCCGAAGCCCAGGTAAGTCTTTCTGTTCTGGATTTACTTATACCTGCTTTGTAATGCGATTGGGCTCGAGACATACTTTTCAAGAGTGAAAAGGGCATTTTGCCCTCTGTTTGCCCCCCAAGAGTTTTTTCCATAATGCAATTATGCTGATGCTGACTTTGAAGCACTAAACAGGCCCGCCTGATTGAAGAGCAAGAAGATTGGGAAATCGCAGACGAAGAAGGCGGCGATGGCGGCTCCGCTGTTCCCCTCGCCAGCATCAGCGAGATGAAAGCCCAACAGTCTTTCGCCGCAGGCATGAGACGCGCGAACAAAGCCGAGGAGAAGGCAAATCAGAAATACTACGATGACAAGAAGAGAGGCACTATCAGTGGCTACAAGGGGAATCATGAAGAAGATTTCATGTCGTTGAGATCTTCTGGTAAGCATACTCCCCAGACTTTTCGTTTCTCAGTTGTCTCGCAATTGGACTTTCAATCCGTGTTCTAAGACATTTACCCTTTGCTCACTCGCTGGACGTACCTTGCGACACCACTCCATATAACATGAGCAGGTACTGACCATGGGACTATCTAGTGGTGGAAAATGGCGAGATCAATTACCACGTAGCGGACGAGAAGACGATGCGGGAAATGGCCCTGAACCCGAAGGCGATGGAATACACCCCACCGTACCTTCGAGGCATGTCCAAGAATGACTCAAAAGCCAAGCAGGAGTCTGGGGAGGAGAATCATATCGATCTCGATGGGGACAAGGACGGCGGCGTGCCATTGCCGAAGGCGCCCTTGTCTAAGCAGGCGAAGAACCGACTGGCGCAGTTGGATGACGATGATGACTATTTCACGATCTGAATTTGCGCGAAATCATTTGGCACTTTGCCTCCAAGTGCTGGGAGCTATGAGAATTGTAAGCAAGCGAGCTAGGCATTCGAAGGGTCTTCAAACTGACATTGCTCAAGCTTTGAGGGCGCGGGTTTACGAGACATGCAAGCATTGCAGACGGCGAAAGAGAGATGGTATTGCATCTAGTATCTAGCGATTCTAACAATAAGAAATAACACATTCTCGAATAGAAACATCCCCCTTTCTACCCCTTTTTATCCAGTGTTGCAGCTCAACGCATGATACGCCGTCCCATCTTGAAGAAGTAAATCCTCCGAATGCAAGTAAACGCAACCACAGGAAATTTTTTGGAATAAACCACTCCTTCAACTCAAGACCATGCAGAGAATGACTGATAACACCTCTTGCGCCTTATACTCTGTCATTTGTGAGCGCATGCAAAAATGGTTTTCTGGGCGAATATGGACGAGAAGTGAAAAAAGAAACGAGTAGTAACGTGAAGGGTTCGGTGCCGTGCAATAGATTGTGTTTTGCTGTTGTTATCCTGTATAGAAGTCACGAGTGATAGTCGTTGTGGTGGGTTACGACCGAAGGACTCAAGATGAGACGCCATTGGAGGCACCATTGCTGCGCTTTTGATGATACGAGCTGATTTTCGTGAAGCCCCTGAAACCAGATTATTAGAGACACACTCGCTCCGAAGGAGTGCGGAAATACCTACCTAGTAATGTCAATACCTCCATCCTCGTCTTCTCCAGGCCCATGTCCATTCTGGCTGCTCGCGAAGCTGTTTGCTGACTTTCCTTTCCTCGTCGGGCTATCAACACCAACCCCATTCGCAGCAGGCGGTGGGCTACTACTCTGCAACTGCGTCGTATCACCAGCAGTTCCATTCTTCATCGGACTAATCTCTGGCCAAGGTTGCGCCGGGGTGCTATTGATGCCGTGATACGTCCAGAAAGGCGCAGGGCTGCTGTCGGCCATGTGGCTGGTTGGAAGCTTAGCAGTATTTGGCTGCGGTACGTTGAGGTTGTACGGTCTAGGCGCTGGCGTCTGCATTGGCTGGTCGTGGGCCCAGGCTCCGGATGTTAGAGTTGGCGAAGTATCCCCGGCTGTGAGATGACCATTAGCGCGACGTCTTGGCATGGGAGATGTTTCGTCGGAAAGTACTGGAAGAGGACCCTGAGTGGGTGCGTAGGCCGGGTAGGGCCTTTGAGGGCCGCGGGTTGGCGTGTACGATTCCTGAGCCGTGGGTGGGTAGGAGGACAGAGGTGGGGTGCGGGAATTTGGAGACGACTCCAGGTGGCCATTGGTGTTGACTGGGAGGAAGCCGCTTGAATTGGGATGACCTGCTGGGGAGCCTGGCGCAGATGAGATGCGTCCTCCACCTTTGCTGGCGTTCTTGTTGGCGATTGCGATTGTGTTCTCACGCTGGTCGGCGACTAGTGCCCATTTCATGCCTTTACCGGGCTCGTCCGGACGCCGAGGGACCTTTTCGAAACCTTGGTTGAGGGAAAGATTGTGGCGGATTGAGTTCTGTCATCCATCAGCTATGAGATTCATATACGAGATTTCGGTACTACTTACCTGCCATCCCGAGTTGATCAATCGATAGTAAGCGTAATGGTCCTTGATCCAATTGTATATGCCGTTCAAGCTGAGAGATTGATCCTCCGTGGATAGGATTGCCCAGGTTATCATCGAGGCATAGCTGCATGACGGCTTGATATCTTTAGAGCTGTCCAGTGAGTAGTCTATCTGCTCGGTCGATTCCATCATTATCCCGCGCTTGTACCCAGGCGATCGCCTCTTGGCCGAGCCTGTGTTGATTGCGCGCTTTGGTGGCGAAGGACTGGGTGTGACAGGCCGGGCCATATTGGCTGGTGCAGGAGCAATTGCCGGTCGCCCACCATAGTACGACCCTGCTGGCGGATAGTAAGGACTGTAAGGATGAGTTCCGGCTGCGGGCGCTGGTAGAGGAGCATCCGGCTGAGCAGCAGCAAGATGGTGACGGCTTCCTAGTTCTTCATCAAGACCCTCGTTGTTCTGGTAGGAAAGCATCCTGTCCTTGAACATTTGATGGATCTCAGGTTTGCCGGTTGCTGGTTGCCACAGCATCTCAGTCCCTGAAATAGCAATCACAGCTCCATTGTTTATGGTGACTGATTCCTGCCTCTTAAGGAACCTGTCATTGACTTTCACGCCGTTACGCCCAAAGCAGTGGACCTGCCATATGTTGTCCGATTGGCTATATCTGAGCTCGCCATGTGTCCTTGATACAACTTTGCTTGGCCCAAGATCAATATGTATCTGTGGATCCTCCGTGTTTGGTTGTGCGGAGTCAGCACCGGCCGTAGTGCTCTGCCTTCCCAGAGGTTCTGGGGCGCGCCCGAAGAAAATGTTGACGTCGGTAACATAGTACGTCCAGTCTTTGCCGGATATCTTCGCATAGGCATTGACCTTGTCCTTGCCATATTTCTTTTCGCAAATAGCATTCGAGTGCTCTTGTGCCACAGCGACTGGTTCTGCTGCAACATGCAAATAAGGTATTAGCATGTCGGTGTCGTGGGTGTTCTGCTCATCATCGTCGACAGCTGTCTCATCATCTGACTCTTCCGCCTGTGTCTCGGCAGCATCTTCATTTGGGGTCGTTTGGCGAAGGCGGCGTCGAGGCGGCGCAGGCCCAGTGTTGCTGGCCTGAACGTGTATTAGCTGAGTGGTCACCACGAATCACATGCTCAATAGCAGCTTACCTTTCTCTTCTTTGTTGCAGGAGCAGGCCGAGGTCTATGAGGGATTGGAGAGGACAGGTCCGCGGCGCGGGTATTCGCAGTCCGCTTGCGTTCGCTCCTCCGAGTAGTGGGCGGGGATGACATGGTGGTTTCGGGTCGGAGCTAGAAGTAGATAGAGTCAGTAAAGGTCTGAACGGTATTGGACAAGACATCGAGTATGCTAGCGGCGAACAAGATGCGCAATGCGTTTATGTGTTGTCAGGCACGGTGCATCATCCCGGGTGCTGGTACCTACGTCAGAGTTTATCGGAGGGACGTACTGTAAATAGAGATACTTAAGCGAGCGTGCCAATAGCACAGGATGCTATGATAAGATGATGCTCATGCAGTGGTTGATGCGATATGGTGGGAAGTGATGGAGTGGGTAAGATGTACGAATCTGCAAGAGGTGGCCGTCGGCCGTGGTTGGTAATTCGGTCCCTTGAGAATGTCGATTAAAAGTAAAGAACGCGTGCCGTTACGCGAAGTTCTTGACTTCCGATATTGCTGTTTGTGTACGAGTTGTAGAGTATTTGTTTGTGTACGATGGCAGATTATGTATGAAGGAGAAAATTCTGCTGGGGCTTGTATTTGTGGGAAAGAACCTTCACATGGCAGGCCTATCGTGGGTTTGCTCTTTGCCTACGCTAACCTGATTGGCTAAAATCTTCAATAAACACTCGCCAAGACTCGAAATTCCATTGGTCCTAGACACTTCCTTGTGATTCGTTTGAGCAATATACATGGGGCCGGAGAGCAGTGAATAGGGCACTCTATGTGTCGCAACTATTTTGATATAGCAAGATATTCACAAAGTCTTTGTTAAACATCCGTGGATAACACAGGACTGTGGCCGGCTCGATTGCCAGAATTTTGTTTGTCCGCAATCACTTGATAGTGTGCAAGCCTGTGAAACACGCTGTTCCAGAGGAGAGACACTTCTAAACGGTCACTTTCAAATTCTCGCTCTTCTGCCTCTGCTCTGTTCATGCTTGATTGTTTATGGGGAAAAGTGGACCCCAACAAATCGGCGCCATGGTATGAGCAAGTTGTACTGTCTGGGGATTGAAGAATTTTTACCGCCTCCGACGCATGGCCGCTGCTTGACCGCAAATGGCTTATCCTTTTGTGAAGAGATCTGTCGCCAATGAGTGGAACAGAGTCCACTGGAATCAATTCCCCTTCACTCTAGCTTTCTAGCGCATCGTGTACAGGAACCAATGTCATTTGCGTCCTTCCTCGGCGTGCTCGAGTGATGCAAGGGAATTGATAAGCCTTGCAAAGCAGGCTCGTGTTCTATCAAGCCTGTCCTTCACTCCAACTTCCTAATCTTGCCCCTAGTCCTATTGCCCTTCACATCCCTTCCCTCCTCAATATCGAGCAGCGCAATTCTCTTTCTTTCGCCCACATCCTTGAGCCCGTCCCTGACAACTCTCGTCTCAATATTTACACCTTCCTCCTCGTAAGATTCCAACTTCACCCCGATCCTTGCCTCAATCGCCAGAAATAGTGCTACATCTCTCTGGCCAACCAACGTAACTGCATCTCCCTTCTTTCCTGCTCTTGCTGTTCGCCCAACTCGGTGGATGTAGTCATCTGGATTGCGCGGGACGTCGTAGTTAATTACAAGATCCACTTCTGGTATATCCAGACCACGACTCGCAACGTCTGTGGCGACCAGTATGCGAGCAGCAGAGGCACGGAAGCGAGCTAAATTATCTGTGCGTTCGCGCTGGGGAAGTAGGGAGTGTAGAGACGTGACTCGATGCTCGAGGAGGCGGAGGAGACGCTCGAGGAGGTTCGCAGTTGCGGTACGGTTGCAGAAGATAATTATTGATTTCTTGGCTGCGTTACGAGCTGTGAGAAGGAGAATGTGGAGGTAGGTTTCGCGATAGGTGAGGGGAACTTGGAGGTACGTCTGTTTGAGGGTTGGAGGGACAGCGAGGTCGGAGGTGTCAACTTCGCAAACAAATATCGGTGGTCTGCCTTTGCCCCGCGGAAGGGACTTGAGCGCCATTACTTCTGGTGTTAGTGTAGCTGTGAAAAGACATGTCTGTCGTTCTTGAGGAGGCGGTAGAGCATTTAGACATGTCTCGACGTCTGGAAGCATGCTGCCCGGTCCAGAAGCCAGTAACCGGTCTGCCTCATCCAACACAACAACTTTGACACGGCATAATCCCACAATTGTATCCTCACCGGATGTCTGAATATGATCCGCCAACCTTCCCGGCGTAGCGATCACAACATGTGGCCGTCTCGAAAGCGCAAGAGCCTGCGGTCTCATCTCCGTCCCACCAGTAACAAGTATCGGTTTCAGCGACTGGGGTGCCGAAATCGCCTTGATCTGCTCGAATAATTGTAGAGCCAGCTCCCTCGTAGGCGTAAGTATAACCGCATATATGCCCACTGGATCCTCCGCCCATTTCTGCAGTATCGGCACCGCGAATGCCACTGTCTTTCCGCTACCTGTTCTGCTTCCTCCTATGACATCCTGCCCTTCTATTATCTTGGGTATACACCCTTTTTGAATGCCTGTAGGCCGCTTGATCTCCATTGCTGCTAGGGAGGCAATGAGCCATGGCGCGACGTCCAAGGTTGCGAAGCTTGCTTTTGAATCGACGACCTTGCCATTGCTGATGGTTGGGTGCTCGATCTCTCCTGGATTTGTGGATGGCTTGTCGGCTTTTCTGGGCTTGATGCGAGATGTTATAGACGGTCCTGAAAGGGGGGGTTTTGCTACTGAGGCATCTGATTCGGGGGATATCCTCCGCCTTTTTCTAGAACTGTCATTATCGATCTTCTCGTATGACTGGGACGTACTGCTGGAGGATGCGTCCGAAGCCTCGCTATCAGAAATTGAAGAGCGTGAGGTAGACATTGTTAGATCATAGATTTTGGTGTGGGGGAGAATTTGGCTTCGACTCGGGTATCGAAATTGGCATAGAAGGGTTCACCCCCTAGTGGGCTATACTCCCCAATGGGCCACTCTTAGGGCTGAAGCCCGTAGACCCCGGGAGAAAACCCCTAGAGCTCGTCCGTCATGCCCTAAGCCGATAGGTTCCGGGGATAAACTTGTTGCCTAAGCAATCAGCTCGGGTTTGGCCCATTAGGGGGTGAACCCTTCTAAGTGATACGAAGAGCGTTTGAAACGCCACAAACTGGCATCAACAAGTCACGTGTAACTGTAATCATAAAGACAGCGAGATGCTGGAAAAGCAGTGTTGTTGGGTTGACTGATCCTGTTGCCAGGCGGGCGCTGTATTTGGCCCAAGATCGTTGTGTGGATCTGAGTCTGGTGCATCTATGTACATGTCTAAGAATAAATATGTAGGGGTAGGTAGTATGTGAATAGAATCGAAAGCCTTGGAGCCCTGGATCCATGGTCCTGGAGCCAATACAATAACATCCACTCCACGTGCCGTGCTTGTTAAAGAAAGACGTGCTAGCGACTCAAACGGGGATAATACAACTCACGCCCTTGTCGTGCTCACTGCACTTTCCGTCCTTCCCAGTACTTCTAGCGATGTCGATATAAGTGTTCCCATACTTAACATGGATGTTGTCCAGATTGTAATCCGCAACATCCCCAGCGCATGCATGGCCAGATTGAATACTAAGCCCATACTTAGCACCAGTAACCGAAGGCTCCCACTCTTGCCAATCATCTTGTTGATGCGTCTTGCAATCGATAAAAATTATCTCCACTGGTATGGAAGCCGGTTCCGTTTTGCGTGAACACTTGGACCTAGGAAGGCGTAATCGTTTTAGTATACATACATAGATCGGGAGATTGGGTAGGAGCAAAAACTTACGGTAGCTGGTTGAATGTCCTTTTGGGGTATCGCAAGGTTGGCATCACCAGGTGCGAGCCTTTTTTCGTTCGACCGTTTGGTCCTTATGGGCTGGTCGCGGGACGGTAGGATGAAGAACTCAAGTTGACCACTGGCGACCGGCCCGTTTGGTCCTGTCCATGTACCTATGGAGCGCGTCAGTGGCTAAGTCAGCTAGTGGGGAAACCCATCTAGTGACTCACCTGGTGGAGCACCACCTCCTTCAGGGGCATTAGTATCATCCGGTGCATCGGCGTCGGCGACGAGTTTATTATACTCATCTGTGGTAAGGCTGGAATCGGGGTAGAGGAGAGGCGAGTTGTCATCTGTGAGGCCTAGGCCTTTAAAGCTCCAGTCTTCCTTCGTAGCATCGTACCCCAGATCGGCATCTTTGTAGTCCGCGCTACCGGCGTCAAGGTCAGGTAGTTGTATGAAACCCGCGCCGCAAGCGGCATCGATAGTGAAGCCACCCTTCGGATCGGGCGCAGTCGGAACATCACCCAGCTTGAGCTGTTCCTGGAAATATGCCACTATAAAGGTTCGACTTGTTAGCGCCGACAGATAACGCGAATCGGGGTATAGGAACTTACTGGTACCGGCAGTTGCATAGGCATCAGCTAGAAAGAAACTTGTCAGCAATCTTTTAACGGTGTGTCTTTGGGGAAAGCGGCCGTGAGTAGGTCCGTATGCATTCAAAAGCTACTGCGGGCTCCCAGGAGGGGTACTAATCTGGAAAGACTTACGTGCGTACATTGATGAAGCCCAGAAACTTGTAGTATCACTCTTAAACTGACCGCCTTTACATCCCTTGTCAGCTGCCAACGCTTTAAGCTGGCTAACTTGCCAAAGGTCCGGCATCACGCCAGTGTATCGAGTCTCGTTAACCAGCTTGGGGAAATGCATCAATTCGTGGTAGTAGGTTTGACCGTAAGTGTTCCAGTAGTAAAGGGCATCATCTTTTCTATGATGGCCAGACTTCACATTGGCGATAATTTGAGCCGCGGCCTGCTTTTCCCGATAGTATCTAGGGCAAAATACGATGTTGTACGAGTCCTGCTTAGAGAGTAAGCGAAAGAAAACAAGTGTCTACAAGACGTTTTGGGAGTACCCACGTGAAACCACCCTTTCACAACGAAAGAATATGCAAAGGTATTGAAAAAACAGGCAGAAAGTTCTCTGTTCCAGGGAGATCTGCCGTTTTTCTCTTTGCAGTAGACATATAACCAAGACTGAGGCCAGACCCAGTTGCTTTGGTGTACTGCGACGTTGTTCTTCTGTGCAGCTATGAAACGTTAGAGAGGGGGGATAAGAGAGACATAACAAGTATCAATAAGTATAGCAACATACTTTTAATAGCATCGCTATATGGCTTGTCTTTACTATCAGTACCCATGTACATGTCGAATGCAGGTTGCCACTTCTTTCCAGGCTTCCAGTTCAGGGCTTCTTTAGCTATGGCGAGATGATCCCTCCAAGCTGAAGCCTCGATCATCTTTTCGCTGTCGTCACAGTCGTAAAGATACCTTTTAGCATATTGTGGAGAAAGTGTGGGCTGAGGGTCGGCTCGACGGTCAAACACTAATGCAAGCGCTGGAGAAGCAAGCAGCACAACGAATGGCAGGAGTCCGAGGATTTTCATTGCGTTTAGGTTGCGGAGAGACGGAGCAGGAATGCTGATCAAGAAAGTCCGCCAAAATGAGCACTGTAACACAGTGCTTCTGGACTCTGTAACAGTGCTTCTGGACTCATGTATTGATTCTTATGGATCTACAAGATGGAGCGAGGCCCATAAGGGGCACTGCGCTTAGCGTGCCTGCCACCCACCGTGCCTGCCACAATAGTATAGTATTATATTAGAGAGGTTATAGTAATAGGAAGGTTAGGATTAAATATATTAGTACTACATCGCGCTTTCCCAAAAGTTTCTGTCATTACAGTCGATTGCAAAACCATTGGCGGGAACGCTAAGGCACTTTCGGGGTACCCCACCACACACCAAATTCTGGTGGCAGAACGGGTATATAGAAAGTGCTGCGTTGTCTCTGCAGTAGTGCTCATGTAGTCTTCCTAAAACGGCAAAGATGAAGCCGCCAGTGCCCCATATATGGTGTTTTGTCTCCCCCCGCGCTCGTAGACTGTAGACCTCATTGTCGCTGTCGCTATGGGCCCCAGAAAGCGTCGTTCCAGTACGTTTGACAGGTATGCTGCCGTCGATAGAGAGCCTGCTGTCGCCCAGACACCTCGCCGTCTGACCCTGAAGCCTCCTGCCCCTGCTGCTGCTGCTGCTGCCCCTCAGACACCTGGACGTCTGACCCTCAACCCGCCAGCCCCCCCATCTGGACGGCTGGTGCTGAAGCCACCCCAGGCGCCTGAGCAGGCTGAGAAGCGTCCACCGCCGCCCAAAAAGGATGGCAAGGCAGCTCCTCAACGAGCTTTGAAGCCAGCTGCTAAGAAGGCCTCTAAAAAGGCTTCTCAACCAGCAAAGCAGCCCTCCCCAGAGCCCGAGCAAAGCCCCCCTGTAGTATAGACGGATCTTTGCATGCTCCCCGTACATTCCACTCAAGTATGCCACCGCCACCTGTCTCGTCTAGCCTCTTTTCAAGCCAGCAGTCGTCCTCAGCGCTATTCCTCAGGGCAAGAGCTCAGAAGGCAATTGATTTGGTGCCAGATACACCGTCTCGAACGTCTATAACCTCATTTCGACATGATCTGCTCGATGAGGATGACGATTCTGATGGAGCTGGGCCCGAGACTCAGTTATCCAACACTCAGACGTATTTCGATACCCAGCAGCCCCAAATAAGACGCCATTCGTCTGAAAGCCTGTTCGTAGGCGTCGAAGGTGAATCGAATAAGAGGTGGACGCAGGCTAGGAAGGAGATATCTCGTAGGGAGGACGTTTTCGGTGAGAGTGAGGAGACTCCAAAGGATGTCGATAACTCGCAGTCTACGGCTGGTCAGCAATCCCACGGTTCTACTACAAATCAGAAGAAGGGGAAGGCAAATTCGATACACCTGGATAGTGAGGACGAGCTCGAATCGCCAGGACGTGTTGCTTTTAAATATAAGCTTGCTGTCAGGTCATTCTGGGAGAAAGACATCCAAAGTTCGATTATTCGCAGCCAGACCTTCCGGGACTATACTGTCGATGGCAGTAACGACATTCTTATTAGAACTATGCATAATCAGCAGAAGGAATTCGCCGCTAAATGGGCTATAGAGAGAGGCCACGCCTGCTTTCGTGTCTCAGTCCAAGCAACACCATTTTATGAGAAGCTTACAGGGCCGAATCGACGTTCTACCACCGCCGAGACGCAGCAGGACTGGTATAGTGTTGAAGACGAGCTTCGGGAGTGGCAGAAGGACGGAAAGAAGGGCCTACAGGTGGACCTTATATACCATTGGGCCCGTAACAGCACGGGGGAGATCCCCGTAGTTGGCAAAGCAGCTGAGAAGAAGCCTGGGACGATTGTTTCAGGAACAGCAAGAGGCTCTACACATATCCCAACTAATAGGCTTCTTGGGGAGATGGATGAGACGAATGCAGGGGAGCCTTGGAGGCAAAAACAACAGGAAATACACAATCGATGGGCTTGCAAAAGTTCTATATGCAGCAATACGGGCCACTATTGCTATTTGCATAAGGGCGAGCATATACCCTTCCTTCCAAGGCAGTCGAAGATGTGGGCAGTTGCTATCCTAAGAGATACTACAGGTCGAATAAGTGACGACGAGCCTCCTGCGTCTTTACTTGTTGAACTACAGCAGACGCAGAAGAAGGAGGCTCGTAAAGAAAAGAGACGACATACCACTGAGACACCAACACAGCCTACAACTACACCTGCTTATCCTACTATAGGAGGGCAGTTTGGACAGCCACCGCCTTTGTATCCCTACGGATATAGCTTCCAGCCTGGCTTTCAGCCACTGATATCAGGGCCCCAGTCGCTGAGAGACACGAGAACGTCAGATCTGATAAAAGAGCTTCGCTCTAGAGACGTGGATCCAACTGAGACAACTACTCGACCCCCTCACTCGATCTCTCGCTCAGTCACAGCAACACCAGGCCTCTCGTCCTATCGAAATAGCAGCCCTGTCGAAGGCGAACTAGCCGAGTTCGTTGGATGGTTAAGCAAAAAGCACCCTGAATACATAAAAGCATATGAGGAGGCTAAGGACGAGCTTATGGATCAGGGCTATACTACAGATATCATACAAGCCTGGAAGAATGACGAGCATGAGGAGCAGTGGCGTAAGCTTGGTATTAAGCCTGGGATTGGCCGCCAATTGGCTAGAAACGTCAGTAAATGGGGCCGTGAGAGGCAGGTTCAAACGACTCTTCATGTTGGAGGTCTAGGAAGAACTCTCCCATTATCGCCATCGCGGCAGCGTTTAGCAAGCAGGCCTCAGCAGACGTCCTATAAGCAGGGACATATAATTCCGTCTGTTGAGACGAAAGCTTATGAAGATGAGACCCAGGATGATGACCCGGATATATACGATCTATACGGTGGAGCGAATCTTAGTGATTCAGACTGTTTTGCAGAGACTCAGCTGGAGACTCAAGCAAAGACCTAAATCTATATATAACCTAGATTGCAAGCTTTCCCTCTTATTATATACACAATTATATGTCTCCTTCTTCCTCGTCTGACTCCTCTACTTGTCTGACTGCATTATTGATGCCCTCATATTCGATCCCTGCTAAGCGGAAGAGATTGCCTGCATCGGGCCATGGATCTTGAGCCTCTACCGCTAAGTTTAGAAATTCTCCATATGTATTATCTGTTGCAAAGAGCTCTCCAATGTCCTGATGTCTCTTCATCCAAGCCTTCAACACAGCGAAAGATGTCTCAATAGGGTTCAAATCTGGCGAATATGGAGGGAGATATTCGAGCCGAACGCCTGCTTCCTGGCACATCTCTGTCAACTCAGAGTTCCAGTGTATCTTGCAATTATCCATTATAAGTACAGACATAGGACCGCCGCTTTCGTATGGAGTGCAATGAGGGAGGATTCGATCTCGGACGAATTCGTTGAACATCGCGGCGGTAATGGGCCCCTGGTATATTATCCAATCGATATAACCGTCGATTGTAAAGGCAGGTAATAGACTCCATCTCTTATTCCTCTTGAGGTTCTGTATAACTGCCGGTGTTCTTCCTAGAGGTCCCCATCCAAATTTTCGATCCCCTGAGTACTGTTAGCAAGCACCAGCCAATCAGAAGAGATCTCACCTGTACGCTCACAAGCAGCGCTCTCGTCCAGAAATATAAGCTGGTCAGCTCGCCAATCAGAGAGCTTGGTGAACCAGTAGTCTCGGAGCTCTTGGTTGCGTTCCTTAGCAACCTTGCGGCACTTCTTTCGAGACCAACCAATGCGTGTAAGAGCTCTCCAGATTGTAGCCTCATCAACCTGGACATCAAATTCATCCAGGAGGAAGAACGCCATCTCATCCAGATAAGCCATAGGACGTTGCTCCAAATACGCCAAAAGCTCTTCCTCGTACACTTGGTGCAGAGCCCTTGGCCTCCCACCGCGGTTCTCACTGGGTATATACACCTCTCCATATATCCTCCAGCTTCTCCTCATACGCTGTAGTGTCCGCAGGCTAACATCATATCCACCAAGCAGAATGGTGTCGTTATCGAAACCGAGCTCAAGCTCTCGCTGAATAGCAGCCCTGGTGTATGGGTCTATAGGTAGGACCATAGTGGACAGCGAGGGAGGTGGTTGTGGGCAAGCAAAACACCAAGGAATGACGTCTACAGGGCCTCACTATTGCCTTTTTGAGAAATGTTCAATTGCATCTACGGTCTACAGTACAGTCCTCCCTAGATACCCCTTCTGCCACCAAAATTTGGTGTGTGGTGGGGTACCCCGAAAGTGCCTTAGCGTTCCCGCCAATGGTTTTGCAATCGACTGTAGCGTCACAGCTAGTTCGGCGCGATCAGCAGGCCGCAGCCAAATCAGGGTCTGTCAATTGCGGGCCGAGAAATCAGCAGGATCAGCAACTAGAACTACAGTTCTAGGACAAAAGTTTCCGCGGTTCGCCCCACCAACTTTTTTACCCCCCAGTTCAACTTATTACTGCACTACTAACTCAAGCGGAGATAGCTTGTAACTTTGCATAGTAATTATATAGTATATATACAAGGTTTCTCCGGTCGCATTAGTAATCTAGTATCTAGTATACCAGCCCTCAGCTGCAATACATGCTGCAACCCTCCGGGGTATACTATTTACTAATTTCTCTAATAGGTCCTCCTCAACTAGGTGCCAGGCCCTTTCCAAGGCGTCCTATAGGGCGTCTTGAACGCTATCAGTATCCCCACCAACTTGCTCGATATCGGGGCGCACCTCGTAGACCAGTTGCTTCAGGCGGAACCAGAGGTGTTCAATAGGGTTTTGATCCGGGCTGTACGGAGGCCATTCCAGCACATCAACCCCCATATCTTTAAACCACCGGCGTACCACGTGTGCTGTATATATAGGGGCGTTATCCTGCATAAATAGCAGCCCGGGTTCCCAGATCTGGGGTATATTTTCTTCTAAAACCTCAATATAGGACGCCGCCGAATAGCCTTGCCTCTGGGAGGTCATATCGCGTACCATTCCGTGTAGATTACTCCTATTACGGCCCCAGAAAGCTGCCCAGACCATAACACTAACGCCCTTACCCTTTTTATAGGGGTTAATCATCTCCTTATTCTATTTTTCGTGGGGGAAGCGAAATACCCATACGGGTGACTTTCCGGTTCCACGCTCCGCTGAACACTCATCTGACCAGATAACTTTACGCCACTGTTCCAGCGTCCAGCGCTCCCTCTCTAGGCACCAGACAAGCCGTTTAGCAGCTACCTCCGGGGTAAGTAATGGGCGCTTCTTAGCACGCCAATTGGTAAGTCTATAGGCCTCGAGCTCGCGATATAGGGTTTTTTGGCAGCAGGTGAGCCCCGCCTGTAATTTTAGGGCTCTGTAGGTAGTCTTCGGTTCCCGGCGTACAATTCGTATCAGCTTGCGTCTATCGCGTTCAGATAATACTTTAGGGCGGCCCTCGCGGGGTATTAACTGCCCTTGGTAGCGCTGGAGGTCGAGGTCTCGGGTATATCTCACAGTTGATTCGGGTGTCTTAAAGTGCTTTTGTATATACCAGGGTGATACTCCGGTACCGAGCTGCCCTATAATAATTCCTCTCTGGTACGGTGTTAGGTCAGGGCCCTTAGGCCGATTGCTACTTATAGGCCCCAGTGGTCTGCGAGGCATTGTTTTATAGGGGTTGAAAGTTGAAGAGTTGAGGCCTGCGCGTCGCGAAAAACGCGATTTTTCGCGAAACCGCAGAAACTTTTTGTCCGGTAGCTGTATAAGCCCCAAGCAGCCCCAAAAATTATCCCCCGAAGTTACATGACCGCGCGCAATGATTGCGACACTGCGACACCATAAGTACCCTGGGGTAGCTACGGGTGTCACTTCCACGAGAATTTGGGCCCAATCGCACGATTCCGGGGTCCGTTTTCAGCTGGTGTTGATGGTGCTCCGGGGGAGTCGCTGCCGTCGATATCGACGATCATAGAAAATCAACCTTTTGCTTAGTCAGCAATCACGTGATTGCTGAATACTTGCTGATCATGCTGGACCTATCAGTGGGCGCTTTTTGCTGATCCCGCTGATAGACTAATTTCAGCCCTATCCGCGCGTCCAGCAAATCAGAAGTTCTCAGCAAGATTTGGGATATTTATAGACAAGTGCGTGCCCGTAATCTTCACAGAAGATTACCGTAAAACGGCTATATCTCGCTTGTTTTATACTCTATTTAGAGAATTGAAGCGAAATTAGAAAGCCCTCTATTTATAGTATATTTTTTATATATAAAGTTAAGTCCTAACCCTAATGTATTAAAAGTTATTAAGGATTTAGTAAATTAGTGCTTCGGGGGAGGCTGCGGGGGTGGCTGTGGGGGGTAGCTTTAGGTTACTCCGGAGGCAAAAGCATGTTTTTTGAGCTTTCCTTAGCTAAATCTTAGCCAAATTTTAAAATTCGAACTGCGTTGGAAAGCGCATGTTTGGTTCCAGAACTTATGAAATTATCTCGATATCATATGACGTATGTGGCGCGGGGTATCGCTGCGAAGAAGTTGCGGTACGCATTCAACTAGGTCCGGGGGCGCCAAGCTCAATGCTTGGCATTTGCCACCGAGCTCGCGCTGCAAAACATGGCGAAAACGCTTCTTTTGCTCATAACTATTGCGTAAATGGGCCGATTCTAAGAATTCTTGATGCGCAAGCAAGCTAATGATTGACTCCATAACTTATGAAATCATCTCGATATCATATGGCGTATGTGGCGCGGGGCATTACTGCGAAGAAGTGCGCAGCGGATTCAACTTTTGGTGGTTGAAGGCGCTAGCCGAGAGAGGAAATGCAGCTCTAAAGGGATGTTCTAATTGGCTGCAAGTGCGGAATTGCTCCGAAAGTCCTCATAATCTGTTATTAGAAGAAAGGCCCCACGTCGCTCAGGATAAGTAGGATCGTGGGTATTTCGACGGAGGTTCGAATTAGGATCGTCTTGATACTGCCTAATCCAGTCTCGAATCGTTGATCGAGGTATACTAGTATCTTTGTGGATTCGTTTACAGCCCTTGCGATTGACGAAATGCTCGTGGATAACGATACCATGCTGGGGGGGTATGCCGCTTAGCCTGAGGGATATGACTCGATTATGACGATATAGCTAGTTGCGATGTTTGGAAGAAATGCCGGAGAGTGCAGGATCACATATAAATTTTGGTGGGGGGCTCGGTTCTTCTCCGCATTTGGCTTGGGCGGGCTACCCACGAGGGGACTAGGGAATAGGGAGGCGAAGGAATACGCTAGTAGTAGCGTGGGTACCAGACTTGAAGTTGCGCATACATGCAGAGTTTTCCACTAGCGTAATCCTGAATCCTTCACAACCTCATCTCCCCCTCCTCCGCTCACTTCCTTACTTTGGCATCAGACATCTGTAAACCAAGCAGCTCTGCTACAACACAGAATGCACAGCATGACAGATTAATGCAAGGCTTAGAGAATCCTCAATCATTTTCACTGCCCCACGAACATTGTCTGCCTTACAGTACTTAAGCTACGTCAATCAGCCAACAGGAGATCTCGACTCGTGAACGTATCGCAGCATCAATTCATACCGTCAATTCTGTCGCCATAGTTTATTATCAACAAGCTCCGCAGAGTAACAATGATCCTTATTAATCTATTCACCGTTGCGGCGACAATCCTGAGCCTAGTTGTACCCCTGTGGTCTACATGGATCATTGATTGTGAAAGATGCGGCATCGAGCACGTATTGAAATCTCCAGCTATTGGAATCGATATAAATTCGGAATCCTTGTTTGTCGAATAGAATCCCATTTCATATACTAGTGCTGACCGTTTGCGGTAGGACTGCAGCTATCAAGTATGCTGATGGGACGCTCTCCCAGCTCGCGAGAGTTCCGGCAAGCGACGAACTCCGAACGTTGATGCAAGAATGGGCAAAGGACCCAATAGCCCTTTCTCCACAGTACGTTCTGTTAGCGTAGAGAAGGCGTCTAGTCGTCTTCTAACTTACCCTGCTCCTTTTTAGGGATGACGCACCCGAGAGTGGATCGGTGGATGGGGATCCTCTGACCCCGGAGGCGGATATCCTTTACAAGCCGCTCAAGGCACTGATCGACCAAAGCTCTGCACAACTCCCAGGGCTAGATTTACATCATCAGTATTACGCCCTTTCTCTCCCCCCATTCGTTCATAACCGGCATTTTCGTCGCGCTCGACAAGCCGCCCGCAAGATAGGACTCAAAGATACCCAAATCGGTATGATCGGCCATAGCGATGGAATAGCGCACATGATGTACAACGCGATGTATTGCCTCTATCATGAGCACCCGCATAACCCGCTCTGCTTAACAAACGAGCTCGAGAACAGCGTGTTCGACTCTCTCGTCATCGATTACACCTCCTCTTTCCTCACCGTCACTTGGCAAGACACTTATGGTCCCTTCTCTCTACGCAAAGGCGGCTTTGTCGATGCTAACCTAGGTGCACGCTTACCTCGCGATTGTCAATACTGGGTCGCTATGGAAGAAAGTATCGCCTCCCTCGTGCACTCTATAAATAGAGCACGCGACAAGCTACCTCCCCCCGGTCTACATGGTAATCAGCTTATTTTCTTAGGTGAGCTCGGTGCGGATGCCTTGCTACGGAGTTTTCTACACGATGCCTTTACTGGGACTCCATTCGACTTTGACAATGTTGTGATACATGATGCTTTCGACCCGGTCTTTGCCAGTGCTTTGAGCGCTGCTGGTGTCGAAAAGGCAGTCATGGACGCTCCCGAGCCGTATCATTGCCTACAACAAGGCGAGTGTGAGGAATTGCGAGAGAGGGTTTATGAGGAGGCAAAACGTAGTAATATAAAGAATGAACTCTAGTTTCGAATGTGACTAGTATCATACCTGCGGCTTGCGAAACCTGTCTCTGGTAGCTGTGCCATCTCAGTTGGCTTACCGCGAGGACTGCAACTGCAACGAGCAAAAAGGCCAAGAGGGGTACTTTCACGATATGTTCGTTCCGCGCAGCGAACTATACTACTTTACGATTTTACGTCGCCAATATGCAGCACCTTATGTGAAGTAACACACCCACAGACCTCTGCCAGGACTCTGAATCACACATCAGTATGGATTGGAAGCCCAACAACCGATTCCAGGATAGCCAAAATCATCAATAAACACCCTCGCAGGGCAGATACCAACAACAACGACGGAGCTGATAGCAGATTAGCGCTTCGCTACCGCGCGGGATTGGGGACAGCAAGCTATTATGTATGTTTAGGCTATACCTGCTTTTTGAGGCTTTACCTGCTTGTTGGAACTGTTCAGGCGGCGGTCAATAGGACGCCGATTTGCTGTCGCTCTACTTTCAGGAAGATGCATTGTCCAAAGAAGGGCCGGCGGGTGGAGTGATGGATGATCAACTACTCCCTATAATCCACATAATGCACGTCGAACCTACTTCTGAGATGTCCGAGACTTCTCACCAAGGCTTGCTCTCTAGAGGATGTATGGTCGAGGGGTCTTGTATCGCTAGCGTACCCAGGTCAAGCTGTTATCGCGCAATTATACTTGCGTTGTGGTATTGAACGGAGATGGAATGCAAGCTTACGTCGATACCTTGCCTACTTGGCGAGTACGGATATTCATAAGGGAATGACGTCCCACCTCATGTGGCTACTTTTTTTGTTCACTCAAGACGAGTCTGTCGTTGGCGTCTCATTGTGCAAGAATAATTTGATTTATGCTAATTGCCTCTTTGCTTGCTTCCCCCGGCTAACATTTGTTGAGATACTCGCTCCGCCGTGGTCAACTTGTGCTTTAGTGCCGATTACTTCGTGTTTATGTCAGGCGTTGACTTCTTTGTTAGTGTCCCTAGTGTTGATCGCTCGTCGTCGGGCGCAGGGGTTGTTGACCTTCTCTAACTCTTTGTACTTTTACCTGCACTTTTACACTCCGTGTCCTCACACTCCTCATGCTCTAAATATACGCACCTTGGCCCTCACTAAAACCAAGTCCGAGGTCACGTGTTGTCGCGATATATATCTAGGGATGCGAGGATAGCGCTTTCCCTAGAAAAGTAAGAATACTAAAAGATGTGAGATACTTGGCGCACTGCTCCCTTTCTTCCACTCCGAACAATATCAATTATACTGTCTAGGACATCTTCTATCTTTCTTTCATCACAAAATCGCAATAAAGATTGCAGGGTCACTTATGTCTATTGCAGCTTTATGTCATGCTATCATTCCTACTCGCGTTATGAGCTACTCGTTGATACCATTCTTTGATCCTTTCACCAGGTCATTAAAGCATCAAAAACACTATTGCTGTTCAAAGCGTAGCATCTTCGCATTTACGAAACATTAAGAGTCTTATATCATTATTCACTAGCTACGTTGGAAGCTCGCCTCGCTTCTTCCAATTCAAAGTGGCCACACAATGGGCAGTTCCATCCAAATTAAATCACTGGCGTCGGAGAAGACCAATTCTGGATGTGAACGAGTAACTAATGCCTTAATTGACTCCAGAGACTAAGCCAAATCCCTCGCCAAAATATCCCCTTCTTCCAATTCGACACGAGCTGGTACTTTACCACCAATAGTCACTTCCACTTCTACAGCATCTCAGGCCTTTCATTAGATGAATACCTACGTCCGAAGCTTCCTCTGAGATTGCTGTCACTAACGTCGCTATCCATAAACCTCACTGTCGTGCAGCACGAGCATATTTTTTTGTCGTGGTTGGTCGAAGCTTCTTTTTTGTATCCCATCAATGGCGGAAGGGCTTGTTTCAGGGGTTACCGAGGTTCAGCCGGCGTATTTGCAACACCAAATTCCTTCAACTTCTTCCACTATATAGCACTCATAATCCACTATTAAGCCTCCAAACTGCTAGAATGCCTCGCAATCGTTGCAGGCAAGAAGGTCACTTAGCCCGCTGAGAAACGGAAGACTCTAGGAGAGTTATCAGTCAATACGGTGCAGAGTGTTAGGCTGGATCGCAAGCGCAAAGAGTCGGTCCCAAAGAGTAGATTTGGCTGCAAGCTTTGCCGCATCTCTCTATGCAATCATAAAAAATATTGGAATAAGTATAAAGGCTATTCAATAGAAAAATACATAGTGGTGTTGATAATTCGTCGATTTGCAACGAGCCCTTGCCTCCGCCATCGATGGGATAGGATACTAGGGGGATAGAAGTAGAGAATGTGTCCAAAAGACCTTAGAAGAGGACTGTGGACAGTAAAAGTATCTGGTAGAGTCTGAGTCCAGGTAAGCGATGAGTTCAGGAGTACAAAGGATCGCGATCGCCGTGGAATTCTCTTCGACTGGGTCGGTGGCGTTGGAGCTGCGTCGGGGGCAGACTTTCGAGAGAGACGGTTAGTATGAGTCGACAGCAGAGGGGAATGAGGCAACAAAGGGACACCGGGCGAAAGAAAAGGGTGAGGGAAGGTGAAGAACAGATAGAAGACGTGGCAGGGACGGACGGTATTTCATGCCTTGCGAATAGTACCGTGGCCTGGCACATGTATTGGCATTGCACGTGATGTAGTCAAAGGGTCGGGCGATGTTAAGCTGCCTGATTGAGCCGCATAGCCAGTGGGATGTGCTCAATCGTGAATGTACAGCAGTGGTTGGTGGTCTAGCAGGCGGGCGCCAACGAAGGCAATTGAAGCCGGGCCCAAGGCAACAATTTCAGGCTTCGGCGTGCTGCGGCTCTGCACTGCTCCCCGAAGCTCACCTTGGCTCAGGCACGGCTCAGGACACTCACCACTGGCTCACCTTAGAGCAGCCCTCTGCTCACTTTCGAGGCTAGAAGCGGAAGGGGCAGAAATTTCTCGTGATCATGTCTACAGAGGTAGACCTTACCGCCGCCGATTTCAAATAGGAACGTTAGTATTATATAGTGGAATGTCTGGCGGTGCCCCTAGCACTAAGCCTAAAGCGGTTAGCGTATTATTTCACCGGCCTAAGCGCGTGAAAAGTCTGTTTACTTGTGCAAGCGACTCTATAGATTTAGCAACTCATGTAATATCAACATCGTTCTTCTCATACGAGCCTATTAGCTCGCCCAAATGCTAAAGTTTCCTGGCATGTAGGTGGAGGTTGTGACGTTATAGACAAATAGGAGGAGAACTAAGCGTGATGCTCAAGATATGTGTGATAGCGATTTCGTGATGAAGGTATAAAGTCATGAAGGATCTCACTTGTCTGACGGCAATGCCGATAAGCACCCAGCTGGAAATATCTCAAATTGAGAATGAAAAGAAAGGGTAGTTAGAGTAAGGGCGCTTCGAGATCGATCTTGGCAATTCATAGCATAGATCAAGCGAAGCGTATTGTGTTGAGCTTCCAAAGGGCACAGCCGCTAGTGGGCGTCACGTGCAACACAAATAACATGACTTCCATAGTGTTACCGCCTTGACACGCTGTACACAAGTACTCTGCTTATCACGTCATAACATGCTGCTTACTGCAGCATTCAGATTAGTACGCGAATCCCTATGTTTGAACTTTGAGTGTCACTGACGGTCCCTAATAGACCGAAAGTGTCCCACAACAGCTTCTGAAGTATGCGGTATGGAGGATGCATTTTTTGAAAGTCGGCCGAGGGAGCTTGACCCTCTCGACGAACAGTGGCTCGAAAATCACAGGACATTCTTAGATTTGAAGAGGCTTCAACAGATATGGGATGAGTATGATTGTCCACATACTTTCTTGACGACACCAGAACTAAGAATGTTGTCAGTGATGGTTTCAATGAATATACGAGACAAAATCTAGCATCCAGTAAACAGGATGAGCCCAGCGCTCGGACATTGGTACACAGCTTTATTCAAGACACCCGACGCGCCTTCTCCTTGCAGCTCAGTGAAATCCAAGATAAAGCCATTGGGCTGGAAAGTCCGCTTCTCCCTCGCACATTTCTTGATCATGGACCTGCGATACGGCCCGTGTTAGCTACCAAAATAATTCGGTGCGTCGACGATCTCTCCAACATGCCTCTACAATATCCAGAAGTCCCACAGATCACCAAAGAAGACATCATCTCAGCTATAAGAGACCTGTTTGAGGAACGTCGAGCTCTAACATCAGAAGCTGGGCGAAAGCAACGGCCACTCTCATGGATATTACTGCGCGATACTATTGGCTCACGGTTCTTCTATAAATCTGGAACACGACGTGGTTCAGTTGCATCGCAGATCGTCTACGAAGACGTCTCAGACTGTTTCCCAAAAGCCTTTTGGGATGCACAACACACGTGCTTGGATCCAAAAAAGAGGGAGGCATTCAAAGTTGTCGACCCTGAGCTTGTCGAAAATAACTTAGAGCTCCTGTTCTCTAGAGCTGCTCTTCGCAAATTTTCAGGATCCAACACTTTCATCAAAATCCTTGCTTGTCTCTACGGCCGCTATCGAGAGCACTTTGCCAAGTCACGCTACAAAGTACTGTATCAGAAAATCAAACAAGGGTCCAAGCTGGCTGAAGCTTGTTTCTTTAACGACAAAGTCACAGGGCAACGACGGCAACGCGAGGTAAAGGTCGGCATCTATTACTCGACAACAGGGTTTGATGGAGACAGCTCTGAATCTGATACCGAAGAACCTTCGTCAGACATTGAGCCACAGAAAGATATGGCCAGGTGTGCCAGGAATTCAAGTCGGAACTGTAAACGGCTTCGGGACAGAATCCTTTCTAAGTTCCATCCAAGCGAGGCCGTGAGCCTTTTCGAGGCGTCCGGTCTGTCCCAAGTGAACCAGCACCTTCTCCATGAATTGAAGTCGTTCGCCAGGAGGATCCATAGCTCTGTGATTCCTGAAGTCGAGAACGAGGACGAGGAAATCACGCTCCTATACCTCTGCCAGGCGATCGTTGCCCTGGCGCGATGTGGCCAATTCTTGGCAACAGACTCCAATACAACCGGCATTAAAGTTCAGGATATCATGTCTCTCCTTCCCGGCCACGCTATGACAGCAGCTGCTTTTCACTTCACGGTTTCCTCTTCAATTGCTCTCAGAGCAACTATGACCGTTTCCATTGTTCCGCCTTCTCTGGTGGCAAAATGCCTGTCCAACTCCACCCCTACCGATTATGGGCAATTGGCAGGTTATTTCTGTCCTTTGGACTTCAAGGACGAGTATTACGTGCCGAGAACGGTAATCATACACGACATTAATAGTTGTTGTGCTTTGGCCGTCTGCGAGGTAACAACTGCAAAACGGCATCACACTGAGAACACAGGAGAAACTCGTGTAAGTACGACGTGCGCAATAGTCACTATCTTCAGCAGATCCATGGAAGACAAAGACCGCACAATTTTTGAGCAAACCCTTGAGGGGTTGCTCAAAATTGTGTTTCCAGAGCCGCTTGACCCTACCACTTTAAGCATCCCCGTGAGGAGCGCTTGGTGGACCCTTGCTGATTCCCCTGCTACCGAGATAGTGTGGAGAGAATCCTTAGAGATCACGCCAGCCTGTCCGAATGATGCTTCACTGATACTCATCCATGCTGTCTTCGGCATATTAGGGCACGTTCGAAGAAGTACACTGGGTTTACTTATGGGATGGGAGTCCTTTCGCACTGACGGACCCCAGCCACTTCCACTCACTCAGCATCCTGTTAATATAGAGAACGCTCGCCGCTTAGCTTCGTCCCAAGTCAGCGAGTTTTTGGAACGGGAGACTCGCCTTGACTGCACTTATGGGCGAATGGCTTCAAAGGGAATGGAAGGGAAAAAGGACTCTGAGCCAGCCGGGCTGTCTAGCACAGATGATGAAGAAGCTCAGGAATTTGTTGAATCTATTTCCAACAGCGACATCAATCAGCATGTAGAGCACGATCCTGCGGCTTTCGAGGAAAGTGAACGATATGGATTAAATGGGCGTTTCCAGAAGCTTGCCGATCCCCGGCTTGATTCCCCGTCACATCCTCGCTTTCAGAAGCCTTTTGCAAATTTACCGAAGGTGAAATATGATTTGCGTGAGACGAACAATGAGGCTTGTATCTCTGATCGTATCAATCAGCTCCTTACGCAGGAGGAGCTTGACTTTTACAAGTACACCGCAGAGAGAGACAATATCATAGGAGATGCTTCTCAAAGGATGACTCACATAGTCGATGACAATAGTAGGTGCGCCGCGGCCATTCAGTAGTGATTTCTATAGACCCAGGTGCAGGCTAAGGGGCTAAAAATGATACACCGCACTGACTAGCGTATAGGCAATCCTCAGAAGTGGCATCCTGCTGTACTTAGACACAGGCGTCGTTTCGGTGATAAACTAAGGATCAATGCTTCTCTTATGTTGAGCTTCAACAACTATAAAGAAGCGGCAGCGAGCGGTTTCTCTACAACATATTGGCAATGGAGTATAGCCAATGCGCTGAGCTCGGAACGCGAAAGGATTGTTTCAAGATGCACTAACCTGCGCAACCAATCGTTGGACATCCAATTCGTCTTAGGCCAAGATGAATTGACAGAAGAGCTTCTTGATAAACTAAGAGAAATTGACGTCGACAATCCAACGACAACCGGAGACTACAACACCTGTTATCTTTGTATTGTCTTTCTACCTTCCGAGCTCCCTGGAGCATCTCGATTCAAAATCATCCTATACTTTGGCAGCGCGACTTCAGAACTTGGTGAAGCCAGTCGCTTGAGGACACATGAATTGATAATGGCAAAAGGGCATAAAGAGATTTTGCCGCTACGTCGTTTGGACGATAATTCGAGGTATCAGCATATATCTCTCTTCCACGAAATAGCGACTTTGCCGGGCGCTATTCGCAAGTTCTGTGCCGTTCATAGGTTTCCTCAAATCCAGAATAACTCGCTAGCAGCCATGGATGCGAAGATCTTGGCTTATGAGTGCGAAAATATCTGTATCATTTCTATGGGCAAATTGAGCCTTGGCTCCCGCCGGAACGGAAATTCCATTCTGAGAAAGCTATGCGGTGACTTAACGAATTACTTCAGAGAGGAAAGACTTGAGCCAGATTTCAGGCATCTATTTGACGTTGCCAACCGTTGTCAGCCCATGACACAACCGCTTCAGGCGCCATTCTACAACTCAAGAGGAAAGGAGATATATGACAAATTATCCGTTTTGTGGCTCCAGACTTGTAAATTGTCGCTATCGCTTGCTGAAGCTGATCGTTTGCTCAAGGAATTAGAGGGCGACAGCTTCGACCCATTGGAGCTCTCTCCCGGGGCGCTCTACAGGAAGCGTCTAGCTATTGTTTTCAGGTACGCTGCCCTCCTTCGCAGTAAGGGAGAAGTCTACCAATATCGAGGTTATCGAGACTACCGACACCACGTTGTTGCCGCTGCAGGGGTTATTCGATATGCCCACTCAATTGGTTGTGCTCGTGGACCTGACGCTAATGGCATCTACTTCATACGTCCTCTGGACATAGATTGGCAACAGGTTGCCCTTGAAGCGAGACATCTACTACCAGAGGAAACATCAAAGTTAACTGAACAGCGTCTGCGACGAATGTGGATAGATGATTTTTCCATGTTTCGTGGAATCGCTCGTCAAGCGATGGTTAAGGAAAATTTTGAATTCTTACGAGGTAATGGAAGGATCTGAGATCTAAAAATTTGGCTAATTGGGTGACTTAGACACGTTCTTAGGGGATTTCACCAAGCTTGATGTTAGCAATCGAAAAACTTTCATGCCAGATTTTGTTTACAAGCGAATTCAGCAGATTGCTCGCGCGAAAATTTATGAAGAAGCTGCCTCAAGATCGCCCTCATTCGTTCAATGGGAAGGTGAAAGATCGATTGTCAAAAGCGGAGGTCTCCAGAGGATCCAAAAATCGATCTGCTGGAGTGTAAAGTCTCAGCTACAGCGCGACTATCGACATAGCGCTAAATCTTTTGACGCTGTATGGCAGAGTGAATTGGTGTCCTCCGTCATCCTGGTCCAATACTCAAAATTGGCTTTTGTCCTTTCCAAGGGCTATGTAACCCCGGATGCTTGGGAAGCCTGGAGCGTGCTACCAGCGTGGATGCCCCCAGAGACGTCCCTCTTTCATGACAATCAAATGGATGCCAGAACGCAAGATGAGGGGCGGTCAGGTTCCAGTAGTTCCTTGGTATCAACTCCGCAGGATGTTTTAGACACTCTTGCGGAATTGCAAGCGAGGTACGATGCGAGGGCATGGAACAATCAGCCCCGGGAGGTGGAAGAGCAAAGCCTGGAACATCTTGCGCACGCTTCTGGATCTAGGGGTACGAACAAAGGAGCATTTGAATGGCTGCAAGAGCGTGTGTCCATCAAGGCCATTAAGTCATGCTTTGCTGTTGGTGAGCGGGCTGTTGCACGAAGAGAAGCAGAAAAGAAACCTGAGGTTTCAGACACCACGTCGGCGATCTCCAGTCTCTCAATGATTCAACGCGCACAGCAACAGGGTAAGAGAAGTGCTGGCAGAAAAGAGACTCGGGGAGCGCCAGCAAGACTAGAAGATCCTAAGACCAAGGTCATCAAAACAAAATATTCAAGGGGAAAAAACGGTTCAGAGACTCCGCCAGATTTGAAACATCTTGAGAAGAAAAGTAGACAGCAACGGAAGGCCCCTCTCCAAGAGAATGAGTCGAAGGCAATCTGTAGACCAAAAAAATTCAATAGGTCCATCGAAGGTGGCGTGAACCCCCTTATGGAAGATAGGCCACTAGTAGTCTCGCCCATTCGATCGCTACGTCAAGAGACCATAACCCAATACCTGATCCGGTTGCATTCCCTCCTCCCAGACCAATGCCGCCAAATCAACAGTGAGTATCCCCTATGACGACAATTGTCCGATTACTAACACGCCAATGCAGGCAAAGAGGATCTCGAGCTTCTTAACATCCTTGCCTTACGATCGGACAGCGAAAGAATTACATTGGCGAAGGAGCTAGTGGCGAAACACAATGACAGTAAATTCAATCAATGGCGTTTTCTAGAGCGCTACGTTTGGGATCAGCCTGTTACGAAGGTATTCGCATCAGGGCTCTACAGAACGTTAAATTGGAATGATGATTCTAATGGTATGTACTGATCAACCTGTTTATCGAACAATTCGGGCCTTTCTAATGAATATGGCATCAGAGCCCTTGTTTCGCATCCTCAGAGAGGAACTCTGCCGAACGACCGTGCAGTCGACTGATGACATTGCTACAATCAACGCTCTCCAGCCATTCGCGCCCAAAGCTATTGAGAAACGAAAGCAACTTGTGTCCGAGTTTTCGAAGCGAGTGGATTTGGATAGTGGATTAATAGACAGCAATTATCAGTACTTGCGGTGCTCTGAACAAGGTCTGATTCAACTCTGGAAGCAAGATGAGGATGGTTCATGCCTTTTTGACCAGCTGGAAGCGCGATATCAGGAACATGTGCAGTAAGTAAACCCCTTCCTGGTCGCGCTTTAGACGACCTTATGAACTGTCTCATTTTTACTAATGTCAATGAAGCTCATCTACTGCGCATGGTGTTCTCTGTCAGCAGTGTGGCGATCAATTTTCGACTCAGAGCATCTTGGACGACCATAACAGCAAGTATATCAAGTGCATTGGGAGATGTAAAGCTTGCGAGTCCAACGGGTTTGGTTGCGATCTAAGACGAAAGATAACAGGCTCTTGCACAAGATGTGAGAAGATGCAGACTCAATGCATGAAGGAGGATACATGGGTATGTGCTCAGTGCGATTGGCGGAGGATCACACCGTCTGGCGGTTTGAGAGCTGCAAAGGGAGATCATGGGAAACAGTGCGAGGGCAAGTGTCGTCGCTGCAAGGACAAGGGTCTCCCATGCAGCGGCCGAGCAGCAGCCAGGCAGCTACGATGGGCCTCTTGCATCTGGTGTCGAGATGCAGATGAGCCTTGCTGCTGGGATATTGTGGCCACCAAAGGCAACGGAAAGAAAAAGACCGCTGGTAAGAATCGGAGCAAAAGTGTGGAGATTCTGGACGACGCAGAGCCTACATCATCATGAGGCGTAACTGTGGGAAACAATGACAGAAGTTCAGGGACAGCGACCAGACGATCCTACATGCTTCCCTACAATAAGCAGTATTCTCAGACGACATCCACTGTACTCTTACCTTGTATCTACAGTCCGTCTAGAATGGGTCCTCATAGTCAAAGAAAAGCTTTTCTGTTGACGCCACCAAGTACATTGTGGTTCCAAAGAAACCATACATTGTAACGTCGGCTTCCAGAGTCTACCATTCAATAATCGAAGTGGTGAATTGTAGTCATATAGTAGTCTAAAAGTATTATTTTATCAGATTGTTGTCTCCTTAAAATTAAAGCAGGACAAGCGAGCTGTTCTAATCAAGCAAATAAGGGTGAGAGTCTGTTTGCCTATCAATCGGAAAATAAAGGAAAAGATACCATGTCTCGCACTACCCTACAACCCACTTTGATCACTTTCATATGTGTTTTCCAATTCTCCAAAAAGTCCATCCAACGCAACCCATCCATCCATTTTTTTCCGGCTCCAGAAGACGCACTCATTAGATAGTAGAGTCCGATGCTCACACCCTATCTACTCTTCAATTAGTCCACCTACTTACTCCTCTCTCCAATGCTCCCTCTCCATTTTCTGACCCAACCCCTCAGGCCCATCCGTCCGCTTCCCTCTCATCCAATCCGCCACATTGCGCTTTTAAACACTCGGACTTCAGCCAGCCGATTCACCTACCCTCCTCCCCGTCTTTCTAGCCTTTAATACACTCAGACACCTCTAATCCACTCTCTCCCCCATTCACCCAACCCATCGCCTCGCGCTTTGAAACACGCGAAACCACGGGCCATAATTACCCCATTCATCCTCTGCGCCGGGCGGGACCCAGGACCCCGGATTGAGAACGCAGCGCTCCGGATGTGGCATTATGGCCAGAACACAACCGTCTGCTGATCTCACACCAGCGATACCGGCAGGACTGCCATTCGGATTCGCGGGATAGGTCATTGTTGGACGTAAGTAGTGATCCACATAGCGAATAGGCACCTGTTTCGCAGCGAGTAGGGTCTCCGCGGCCGCGGACTGATCCGGAGCGCCAGCGAAGTGAGCCCGTCCTTCGCCGTGGCTGAGAGCAATCGGCATCGTGGTGCCTGCCATACCATGCAAAAAGACCGAGGGCCTTGTGATATCATCGAGGATTTCCGCCATACAGTAGCGTGCTTCGTATTGCTCGCTGACGTTCCGCTGAAAACTGGGCCATGCCTCTGCACCCGGGATGAGGGCCTTAAGACGGGTAAGGAACTGACATCCATTGCACACTCCGAGGGCGAAGGTATCTTTCCTTGCAAAGAAGTTGGCAAATTCCTCTCGGATGTCTTGACGAAGAAGGACAGTCTTTGCCCAGCCTTGGCCCGCCCCCAAAACGTCCCCGTACGAAAACCCGCCACAGGCGGCTAATCCTGTGAAATAATTGACTAAATAAAGTTAGGAGATATAAGACAAGGTTTCCGAAAGGGGAAGAAAAGGCTCAAAATTTTACTGACAAGATTCGCGACCAGAGAGTAAATCGCTCATATGGACGTCTACGGCCGTGAAGCCTGCACTCATGAAAGCAAACGCCATCTCGCTCTGACCATTGCTTCCTTGCTCCCTAAGGATAGCTACCCGAGGCCTATTTGTCAATGAGAGACGATTTGAAAGTTTAGTGGTGAATAGTAGAATGTCGTCGGCGGGTTTAAAAGTGAGATTGTAGGAGAGGCCTGGATCTTGGGCATCGAGAAGTGACTCGTATTCGGAGTCTGCGCACGCTGGATTATCTCGGAGCTTTGCCATCTGATAAGACGTGCTTGCCCAGGCCTGGTGAAGCTTGCTTATGGCCGAGTGGTAGAGGAGATCCATACGATAGTATATATTGATCGCGAGTTTTTCGGAAGAAAAAGAACGTAACGAAGACGTTTTTCCAATCCTCTTGATCAGGCCATCAGGAGGACCACAGGTTGCGAAGCAGCGATGGAAGTTGATCTCATCTTTCTTTCGAAGTTGGAATACCGCGCCCAACTCCTCGTTGAAAAGAGTGGAGATGACGTCCGCTGTGCCTGTCGATTTGCATATCGTATCCAGCGTAACATTCATGCCGCATCTTCCAGCTATACACATCTCAACAAGGCATGTGAACAAGCCGCCGTCACTGATATCGTGGTAGGCTAGGACGATGCCGGCTTCATGTAATTGCTCGATGGCGTCGAAGTAATCCTTTATTAAGTCTTTATTCCTGACGTCTGGAGCTTCATCGCCGAGCTGGCCAAAAACTTGGGCAACCGCACTACCGCCCATTGCTTTATGCCCCATAGCGAGATCGACCATCAGCAGCACCGTCTCCCCAACACCTTCTTCCTCATCGCGGCGTAGAGCAGGCGTCCACGTATTACGGATATTAGTATGTTGAGATCAGATACGCTGAAACCAGCGAGACCTTTGAATACGGTTAGCAGGTTCGATCATTGCTGCTTCATTGTATATTTTTCCCCAGCTAAAACAAAATAAAGCTTCATACCTGCTTTTGGTTTCGACCCGCGTCCAACAGCGCCTTCGTCTCGCAGTTCCCCACCCGAGCCTACGGTAATTAATTAAGAAGTTCGTTGCAAGCAGCATATTAGATAAGGCTATGTGTACCTGTAGCTGCTCCCGGAAAAGGAGACACCTGCATGGCGGTCAGCTCCATGGAACATGTTTCTGACGTAAGAGAATGGAGCAAAGTCTTTGAATAGAGGGAAATCTTAGCATTCACTAAGTCCCGTAGGGCTGTCACTGTGGGACTTAGAAAATTTCCGGTTCTCACCGCAAAATTTCCCCTCTATTCAAATATTTTGCTCCATTCTCTTACGAGGAGGCATCGAGAGAAAAGGAAACCGTACAGCGCTTGGCTTATTGTGGCTCTCTACTTTCATCTTCTATGAATCAGCATGGACAATCTTGCGCGATATCATTGACGCATTCATACCAGATAATGCACCTTCTCGTTGACCTGTCTCCATTCCCCCGTAATTTGATCAGGCGCAAAGAACGTTCCCGTTTCTCCGACGGACTCAATGACTGCTGCGTTATCGCTGTAGGCACTGACTACCCATTTAGGGTTCTTTTGATGAGTCTGCTTAATCATGCCAAATAACGTGTATGGCTGCTTCACCCCATCAATAGTCCACGAAGCGTTGAATTGCTTGTGACGGCAATGCTCACTGTTGATCTGTGCAAACATCATCAACTCCACATCTGTAGGAGACCGTGCAAGTCCATCATCTTTAGCATAGGCATTGACAAGGTATTCAATCTCGGACTCATCTAGTGCTAGGCCTAGTTCCTGGTTCGCCTTTCTAAGAGTGGCATGCGGTGTCCTCCCTTCCACATATAAATCAATGACCTTCAAGGGAGTAGGCGTGCCTTGTGCGAACATTTGCTGCATGTCAGGGATAGACTGGCTTATCATCTGTGTCATTGGATCATGCAATGTTCTAGTAGCCAGATCCTTGTCCAAAACTTCCTTTGACCTGATCTTGATGATGGTGCCCCGCTCTATTCGCTTGACTTGTTCGAAGCCGCAAACTTTGGCAATAGACGTAGCTTTACTACTCCAAGGAGATATTGTAGAGATCCTTGGATACACAAACAGAGTAGTAACTTCATCGTCATTTCCTGCTACATCATCAACAGATTTGTCGCCGTATGTAAGTAATTCGTGCAATGCTCCCTGGTCAAGGTCGCTGGGTGAATCATCGAGAGCAATGTAGTGCACATATCTTGCGCAGATTTCATCACATCCAATCTTTTCCGCGAGTTGCCGTCTTCGAAAATCCGAAAAGGCCTCAGACCCTAGAAAGGTTAGATACTGTGACATACCGAAGATGGCAAAACCCTTTTTAGATCAAGGAAGATGGATCATTAAGCCTATACTACATCAACCGTGAATGCGAGGACATTCTTGAATGACGGATGTTGAATGAGTCTGCATCACGAATATTGAGGAGCACTGGCTGTTCGAATCTGAAGTTGTAAGGCAGAATCCAAGGAGAAGAGTTCGTGGGCAACGGTTGGGAAGCGAGAAAAGTCGAATTTAGCGAAGCTAACTCCGCTAGCTCCGCTACTACCAAAGTAACATTCTGCTGATACAGATATGTAAATCGAAACTTTGTTCTATTGCCTTCGATCTCATCTCGCGCGCCAACCTTTTCAGTGTATTCCCCTTTACCTTTCCGAACTCGTCATCTTCCACCAAGAACCCCTTTCAGACCCAGCTCCCGGCTCCTCGACCCTATACGCCCATCACCACCAGCATGCGCCTCACCCTCGTTACCATACTCCCAGCGGTCGCCTCCGCCTAGGCATAGCAGCCCATGGGCGAGAATATCTAAGGCTGGGTCTCTGCGCTCAAATCCTACATCCCCTCCGCCGCGAGCGCACCCCTCGACGCTGGCGCCCTCGTACCACCCCAAGTCGGGCACTGCTCGGATTACACGTTATCGTCCGTAACTGTTCCTGCGGTATCTCCGTCCTCCGGGGAGTAAGGATTCTTGATCTGGAAAGCCATGATCTGAAGGTCGGTAGCGGTAGACCAGACAGTAACAATGTCGGCAGAGAATGGTCTCAAATCAAGCAAGGAACGGCCGACTCTGCGGGTTGAACGCCAAAGGGATAGTAACCGAAGCTAGCACCCAAGATGAGTGGAGAGAACGAAACGAAAAGAGAAGAGGAATAGTTAGGGAGAAAGCTCCGAGGGTAAAAAATCAAGGGCGGAAAGATTTGAATTTTTCGGGGAAATTTTGAAAAATTCTAAGTCAGAAAAAACCCCATACCTTTCCGGGCCATAATAGCGGCGGCGGCGGCGGCGGAGAGCTCTAGAAGATAGTAACGTCAGCGCAATTATTATATAGTAGCTAAACTAAGAATGGACCAATTATACGTCTTTCCAGCCTTAATTTTACTAATTTAGGGTATCTCTTGAGGTTTTGTAAGGGTTGGATCCAGGTATATAGGTTTTATACCAAGTTTTGGAGGGGGCTACGCGAAAAAATAGAAAGAACCAAGATTATTTTAATATGGGTAATTGGAAATGGATATTGAGACGCTGATCTTGCGGCTGAGAAGCTTGCAATTGCTGACTCGCCAAGGGACTCTTACATGAACGACATGATATAATGATTCCTACGATCGAGCTTGCGCACGAATCAAAGGAAGTCGAGTTTTTCAGGCTATGCTAAAGGGTGCACCTCAGGGCGAGAGCCTGCCGCGATGTCATGCGCTAGATCGAGAAATAGCGCCGACGGGGCCACGAGTGCTAGCCTCCGGTTGGTACTTCAATCAATGTTGAGTGCTAAGGTTGCCCTTGATTGTAATATATGGTAATTGTGTAGTAACGTAATCATGGTATCTGCCTATTTCCGTATCCACAGCTTACAACTCTTATTCCAACTTCGGGTTACAGCAACATCTCCTTTTTTTATCATTCTCCCAAGCAAAAGGTGAGATGGCCTTCTCAGTCGCTCCGTTGTGGAGCGCCACAAACCTCCTTGTCGCTCTATCGTCCCTTGCTATCTTCTTCGTGCTCCTCCGCCTTACCTACCCTATGAACAATCCCATGACCCCAAGAAGGGTGATTCCATCCCCACGAGAGACCCTCATACCGTTTCTATCTCGCAGCCAAGCTACTGCACTACCGTATCCGCCCAACTTCCTGCCAGGCTCTCGCGATGTTGATAGTCCCTATGGTGTGATGCGAGTGTACGAGTGGGGTCCCGACGAGGGTAGAAAAGTGGTCATGGTCCATGGAGATACAACACCCGGACCCATGCTTGGACCAGTTGCGAAGGCTTTGGTACAGAGGGGCTGCAGAGTCATGATCCTAGGTGTGTCTACGTAGGACTTTCTCTGTGCAGGTTATACCCTAGGCGATTTATCCATCAAAAACTTCTAATGGCTGGGTCTTCCTGTTGTACCTTCATTACCACTCTTTGCGCGAGGGTGGGGAGGCTAGTTTCCGTGGTCACCTCCCCTGCTTTCGAAATTCTGGGTCAAGCAATACTGCAGAATGCTGACTCTGCTTATACTGCAGATCTATGGGGCAGGGGATACTCCGACAGCCCGCTTGATGTGCCCCATGACGCCAGACTCTTCTCCATGCAGATACTCTTTGCAGCGGCCTCATCCCCGTTATCGTGGACTGGTGCTACATCCGGTGGCTTTTCTGTGGTAGCTTTCTCCCTCGGCTGCGGTGTTGCCATGTCTTTCGCCTCGCACTTTCCCTTCCTCGTGAACGCCATCATCCTCCTTGCTCCCGGTGGACTTCTTCGTCGCATGCCCGATGGGTACGATAATCTTTTCTTCCGCTATCCTTCGCTGGTCCCATTGGCATACTTGAGGAGACTTGTTGGAAAAATACTGGGTGTGACCCTTTCGGGCGTACCGATAAACCAGAATCTCCCTGAAACCAATGTTCCGGCAGCCCCCGGAGTGCCACCATCCTCCGAAACAAGGGAAAATCAAGACCTAGACATACCTGCCATCGTGCAATGGCAATTCGATAATCATCGAGGATTTGTACATAGCTTTGTCAACACCATCAATCATGGGCCACTTATGCACCAGCAATCTGAGTGGAGCAATATCTGCAAGATCATCAGAGGCGAAAGCTCGAATGCGCCAGCCTCGAGCCTATCTAGTCAAGTTCACAACAGCAAGATTCTTGTGCTTTTGGGCGAGGCAGATGGTATCGTCTTAGCCAATGAAGTGTCTGAGGATTTGAACCAAATCCTGGGCCCAGAACATGTTGAAATCAGAACGTTACCTGGAGGCCATGGTTTCCCCGTTCCACATAGTGACGATGTCATTGAGGAAATTTCCAAGTTTTGGAAACTTCAGGTAGTTGACTGAGACGTGAGGTATCGCAGGTGTATACGAGGAGCAAGTAAAGTTTATTACGACAATATCAGACTACGTATTCTTTCACAAAATGAAACGAAACGAAAAAACCACCATTACCCTTTTTGCCCAGTCTTTCCTTGCACAGACTCCCTGCAAATTCCTCGCCGGAGCAGCACGCCAATAATACTTGCCGTGCCGTAGCTTTTTGTCTATGCATTAGCTTAGGGTGTGATACTGACAGGCATTGCATAGCATCATCCATTCCCCTTTACCGCTCATGGAAGCTGACTACTTCCAGAAACTTTTAACGAGATTGCGGAGGCCATGCCATAAGTCTGACGAGGGAGGCTTTTTTTTCGGCCAATAAGCGTGCGATCGTCGTGTTGCCAAACAGTCGGGATTGGAATGAGAAGATCAAACTTGGATTGCAGCTCTTTGACGTTAAACAGCTGTTATTTCCACGGCCTGCAGCTTAGGACTCTACGGATACGCTAGACGCCCCGGCGACTGCATAAGGCTAAAGAATCACTCTACTCCACTAGCGCAAGCTGAAGCCAATCAAGATCAAGTATTGTATTAGCAGATGCAACGTATGCCGCAAAGGCTGTCGCCTTTTCGATGCTTGCTATTTTCATCCCTGGGTCAAATACTGCCATTCTAGCAGTCTCACATACAAGTATGGCTACAGTTATGCCCCGAGAAACAATTACTAGCGACGATTACAGTCCAGTTGTCAATATTCTGACCTGGATCTTGTTAGTGGCAATATTCTTGTCTGTGTGCTCATAGGTGGTGATAAAGGTCATAACTTGCCGTACATTCAATATAGATGATGGGGTGCTGGTTGGTGCGATGGTAATCCTCCAGACGCGCAACAAATATCTAGCACTGATGAATTTCAAATAGTGTGTGAGCGCTGGACAGTCCATAGCCGCCTCCATACAAGTTCTCAACGGCGTTGGGCGCCACTTGACTCTTTACTCGCTTCCCAAACCGAAACTTTTGAAAAGGTATGATTCCCATAACTACATAAAGAGCCCAGACTGAGTTGACCCCCTTTTAGGCTGGATATTCTGCTGAATTGCTCCTTATAACCAGCTTAGCCGTTTCCAAGTGCTCTATTCTCATACTCTTGGGGCAAATTACTCCTGTTTCTCTTCATAGACGGCTGGCTGCAGCTCTTGGAGCCTTTATTGTTGCTTGGAGTTTATCAAGTTTTGTCGCGAGCGCCTTTCAGTGCTCCTTGCCGAGTGCTTGGATGATTTTGGGAACCAAATGCTTCCATCAAGTATGTTATCTCGCTCTTGACATCTTGGACCGACTTTGCATATCGACTTATCTATCAATGGGTTCCCTTTTGGACAGCATACGGTGTGGTGAACATACTCACGGAGGCTCTCCTCATAGCCCTCCCTGCTTACACCATATGGAATGTACATATAGCGAAGAAGCAGAAGTCAGCCGTTATTGGGTGCTTTGCGACACGGTTGACGTATGATATATCTCTGTTCATATAAAAAGTTACATGATTGACTTGCTTCACAGGGTTATTGGCGCTGTTATCGCTCAACTCTATCTCCTCAACAAGATTCGAAAAACAACAGACATTACATTCGATTCTTGGTCCTACCAGATCTGTACTCAGTTGGTACAAAACCTAAGCGTCATCACGGTGTGCATACCGTATATCAGGAATGTCCTAGTGGGGCTTGAATCTGGCATGCTCCAGACAGGAGCCTTCCACTTGCGCAAACTCAGCGCTACAACAACAACAAACACGGTCATCCAAGTGGGGTATCAAAGAAGAAGCCACCCACAGCTGACTCAACGCGGCTTAACCACATTGAAGACCCCACTGGCTCGTGTGACTATATCGAAGACTATACACCAGATGTGGGACCCTTCCACGCGAATAATACCGCCGTAGTAGAAGCAAGCACGCCGACGGACGGGTGGGATGGTGAGAGCCAGTCAAGCCAGGCGAAGATTATCAAACAGACTACAGAATGGAGGGTCGATTATGACCCTCAGCAGGGGCCGAGTGCAGCTTTCAGTAGCGTTTAATGTCGCATCAGTAAGAAAATCAATGCTATCTAATCGCTTTAATTGTGATTCGAGTGCTTAGACATTTACAATTGGAATTGAAGAGCGGTTCAAATAGCTTCGTTAGTTCTTGTGGAACTACTTCAGAGCCGCTTATTTTGAGTGGAGTCAAGCTTGGGCGATCCCTGGAGACAAGTACGAGTATCATACTTTGGCCTACGCAGGATGACACCAGAAGTCTTGATTTGCGCTAACGATCTTAGCGTGCTAAGACTGGCGAACTCAACCCTAATCTCCGGGCAGCCTCTTCAGGGCGCCAGAGAGCGATATCTTTTGGCGGGCTTGAAAAACGGCCCAGCGAGCCCATAGAGACTTCTTTAGGGAGCACCCGCCTAGAGAACACCCTAGAGATCTAAACTATAGGTACTCTAAACCGCCGTAGAGTACAGGCTGGGAAGCTGGCTCCAGGGACCCCTCGGGGTCTAGGGTTAGGGTAATGCTCAAAAGACTTGGCGGAGATCAAAGACTTTTGGTGTTACTCTATCCTCCCTCGCGGGTGACAAAAATCGTGGCACCCTAAAAACCTTAGCTGAGTTTCATAGCACCACAACTCCCTAATGGCTAAACTTAAAGACTTAAGTTGCATACAAAAGTTAGTGAGAACCTTTTATTCTATAAGTTTGCTACCAGAAATATTCTATTAAAATCTTTCGTTGAGGAGTTATGGTAGCATTTCCGAGTGAAGTAGTTTGGGGGTGCCACGGTTTTTGTCATCCGCAAGCCTCCGCATACTTTACCTAACGTACCGGGCCGTTACAGGTAGTTCTACTACCTTCCTTCCGACTACGTATTGGACACGATGTAGTTACAGATTGGTCCTCGTCCCTAAAAACCCTGTTGATGCCACCTTCTCCGCAATTGTGCATATGGAGGGTGTATGACGTTTTCGGGTGCTTCCTCCTCGCCTAACCGCAGAATTCAGGATTCCTGAGTGGGGCCGCCATGTTGCTGGATCCATCGAGTACGGAGGAAGATCTCTGTTGCAATCCGTTGCTTGATTGCTTTCTATGCGATTCCAGAAGCCTGTTGCTAGCCGTCCTTTGTCTGTTTTGGCCATATATGGGGCCCTGGGGCCCCCATTAGCTAGACATCCTTCCCAGCCTATTGCCACATTGCAACAATCTCTATTGATGGGCGATGTGACTGCATTGATACACCGCCTTGCGCATAGCATAGCCGAGCTGTGGCCCGAGACGATCAATCACGCATGCATGATAAGGGGAAGGAAGCATGTTCATGTTCAGCTCCAAGAGCGGTACTACCTTTTCCCGCATTGCCTGCTACTAGAGCTACCTAACCACTCGAGTTTTCCCTCTCTACCGCTACATGTCGCAGCCTTGCATGTACATTGTGATATCACTTCGCATTATGCCCCCACTTTTTCCTAGGTTGCTTCTGACCTTCCGCGCTTTCTTGGCTTCCTTAGCTTTCTTCCTTGCGCCTCCTTGACAAATCGAATTCTAGGTTTCTCTTTCCCTTTTTTAGTTGCTGCTTCAAAAACTAAGGTACTCTATATCACTCTCTGTACCAGAGCAACAACCTTTGTGTACCATGGACCAAGGACAGGAGCTTGAGACTTTCAATAATTCCCACTCCTATGCTGGCACTTACTCCGACATAAGCGGACATCGATATCGCCAGAGGGATGAGCACACATTAGCTCGACTAGGGAAAAAGCAGGTGCTCAAAGTACGTTGCTGGCACCCAAGGCCTGGATTCTGACTGTGGAGATGCTAATTACTTCTCAGCGTCGATTTGGGTTCCTGTCCTTGTTCGGCTTCAGCAGCACCATATTGGCCACGTGGGAAACCGTTCTAGCGTGAGCAAGCACCCAAAGCAAGCTACTAGGTCTTAGAGGCTAATATCAAGTCGAGATTGTTCCAGGGAGCATTTCAGAAGTAATCCACGGGCTTCAAGGGGCACTAAAACATAACTGGGAGAAGCTGATTCGGATTGCAGTGGAGGGCCGGCTGGACTCGCCTACGGGTTCATCATCGCATGATTCAGCACATTCTCCGTGTATATAGTCATTGCAGAAATGGCTTCGCTGTTCGTCTCTTCTATGTTTTCTCTGACGCGTATTTGACCAGAAGACATCAGAGTTCCTATGGCCGGCGGGCAATATTTCTGGGTTTCGATGTTGGCTCCAAGAAAATACAAACTATTTGCTAGTTATATTACAGATGAGCCAAAAATTTCAAAGTCGTAGTGTATGGAATACGTTGTCACATCCACATCCATGTCGTCAGCTTTTTGCATTAGCATGATGGCTAATGACCTTTCCAGGCTGGCTGGCTTCTATCGCATAGGTGGCTGTTCTGGCTACGGGAAGTATCTCTGTCGGAACCATTATTCAAGGCCTGATAATCCTCAACTACCCCGACTACGAGTCTCAAAAGTGGCAGGGTACCCTTTTGTGTTGGTCAGTGATAGCTGTGGCCGTCTTCGTCAATACCGTGGTTAGCGGTTTACTACTCATGATTGAAGGCATAATCCTGGTTTTCCATGTCCTGGGCTTTGTTGCTGTCTTGATACCGCTAGTTTATCTTGCCCCGCATGGCTCCGTGGCGACTGTGTTCCAAACGTCGTTGAACGAGGGCGGCAGGCCTACGCAAGGACTATCGTATTGTGTTGGTTTCATTGGCAATGTCGCTACTTTCGTTGTTGGGTGGAATCTTGCATAATTGAAAATGGGCTTTGCTAATGCTGATGTGATTGCATTAGATGTCGGAGGAAATTGAGAATGCCGCTTTGAATGTGCCGAGGGCCATCTTTACCACGATGATACTCAACGGCGCCACTGACTTCGCTATGCTGATTGCAGTACTTTTCTGTTTGGGTAATATTGATACTGTCATCGTAAGTGCTACGATTTTTGTACCAGAAGCCGCCTCTGACGCCGGCCATAGAATACACCGACCGGATTTCCCTTCATCCAAGCATTCTACAATGGAACAAGATCCAAAGCTGGGGCGGCTGTGATGGCAGCGCTCTTTGTCGGCTTTCTCTGGTGTGCTGTGATTGGTTTCTTCGCTACCGGGTCTCGGATGACGTAGTCATTTGCTCGCCACCGCAGCATCCCCTTCCATCGGATCATCAGCAAAGTATGTATTGAGTTATCTGTTGCTTCAATCTATCAGACCACTACTTACAGTCCTCGCCAGGTCGAGCCCCGTACGCACATACCCATGATTGCTATTGGCCTGGTTACAACGATTCCCGCACTTCTTGCCCTCATATACATTGGCTCGACTGTATTCGAGGACGTGGTCTCCTTATCAACTTCAGGTCTTTATGCCTCATACTTTATCCCTTGCTCTCTCCTGCTCTGGCGCCGTATAACTGGGCAAATTAGACCTCACTCTTCCGGTGATGACGACACGACTTCACCTACGCACTTGCCGCAGGGTCGACAGTGGAAATAACTGGTGACGACGAAGTCGTGGAGCCTGTTCTTGCCTGGGGACCGTGGCATATTCCAGGTATCTTGGGTATTGTTAATAATGCTTATGCTTGCGTATATATCCTATTCGTGTTGTTTTGGAGCTTCTGACCGCCATCTGCACCTCCATCGCCAAGCACAATGAACTATACCGTCTTGATGACGGGCGCAGCGATCTTGTTAAGCATCGTATACTATCACGTTTGGGGAAAGCACCAGTATATGGGTCCACTCATAGAACGCGAGGTCAGAGGCTTTGCTCGCAAGGTAGGGAAAGATTCGGAGTAAGATCTCATGTATAATAGAGCAAAATCAAATGCTGATTCGGGGCATCAAATTGTGGTACAAATTATTTTGTTTCTCGGTTGAGACCACCTTCCTCGTATAACCAAGCTAACTTTCAAAATAATGCTACCATCCATGTTCTATACTTTAACCGTTCATGTCAAAGGCACCAGGAGTCCAATGCGCCAATGAGAAATGTTCCCCAAAGACATTTGAGTATGTCACTGCAAGCGTGTTTTCTTAAGACACCCAAACCATTCCATCCTTCGATCCACGGCACTCATTAGCCGCGAAGGTTTGATAGCATCCGCACTGGTAGGGCACCCCTCTACTATCAACATGTGTTGGAAGATCTCTCCTAAGCAAAGAGCCGGCGGCCAACACAAGACACACAGCAGCAGGAAATGACGGATCAATGCCCAGCTTTATGGCATCCTCAGGCGATGGATAAGCGCAGGAGCAATCGTGGTCACTGTCACTGGACCCGCAGTCCTGGGGCCCGCTGCATTTGTCGCCACATATGGTCAAGTTTGTTGATGCTGTACTATTGACAATGTTAGTCACATTTGGTGGCGCACCTGGGATCGGTCCTAGCAGCCCCTTGTTCCATGCCTGTAGGCAAAATTGCGATCCGCTAGCACCGCAAGTTCCAGACGAGGAGCCAGGTCTATTCTGCGCAGGCAGCACTTGAACCTGACCCTGTCCGGTTCCTGATGCCTGGGAGACGACCGAGCCGTCAGACCGCAGACCCAACTCGTGGCCTTGAACATACGCACAAAAACGGGTAGTGATATTATCGAACGTTGGATTTGTGTCGCAGGTACAACGTTGCCAGCACCAGAAGCGTATCTGTCGTGTGCAAGACTCTTGCCAATGCTTGGCATTAGCACTCATTGCGCCCCCCACCACATTTTATATTGTTGTATGCTATTTGCCATTTTCCTTTGCCATTTTCCTTTATCACCATTTCTTTGTCAACATTCTAGCGTCTTCTACTGTTTGACACTCCATCATGTATATTAGGAGCCTCATTCCATAGATTCTGGCTCCTCAGGCTGTTCACATTCATAGATCTCATTGATATCTTGCAACGCTTACACCATAGCGACATATATAGAGAAACCAACAAACATCAATATATCGATATAATAGTCAAATTTGAGGCCCTAAAGCCTCCTAAATACTAATACGGTGGTGTTACAATGTCTGGACGCCATTCCTCTCGATCCAGGCCCTCTACCCCCACCCCCACCGCTGCCCCTGACTAGTAGCCCTAGCGCTAACTCCAAGTGTCTCCTCGTCTTATATTATCTTGCTATAGAGCTGGATCGCTAATTAGTATATAAGCCATAGATCTCCAGCAACTTTGCGCCTTAAAGAGACTCTTATCCAGGAGGAGTCGGGAGACACTACTCTGGTGTACCCTTATATTCCATTCCTTGAGGAACTCCGCTATCTCGTCCTAATAGACCTACGGGTTCTCATCCACCTATTGGAGAAGACTTCTTTTTACAGTAGTATATATTCGACGCAGTAGACCGCTTTTGCTAGGGACCCCACGCAAATTTAGTGAGCCTAAGCCCGGATCCTTCGCTCCCATCTGTAGACCGTCGACTTATACAGTATGACCTCTCAGTAATAGCATCAGGTCGCTAATAACTATGTAGAAGAACCACGGCTTTCGATTTAGTAACTGAGTCGATTAGGCGGTGCGGTATTATATAGTAAGCGGTGGGAGGGGCGGCGGCGGCGGTGGAGGACCTGCAACAACAAGGATTAGTCTATAAATAGTAGCTAGGACCTTATTTTTATCTAAATGGGACGGTGGGAGCGAATATGTCGATATATTGATATTTGTTGGTTTTTCTATATAAAATGTGGTGGGGGGCGCAATGAGTGCTAATGCCAAGCATTGGCAAGAGTCTTGCACACGACAGATGGAAGCTGATGCGAAAAAATTGCCCCCGCCCCACGTCCACTCGAGGCGAGGCGTCATCTCATCAGAGAACCAGACTGTTCTCTGGGTAGAGCCGTCGGGGCCGACCGTTCGGTGACAGTATCCTCCGGCGTTTGGGCCCCTGCTGAAACGGAAGCCAGTCAGCTTGGCTCATCAGAATGATTGGATGCGGAAGAAAGGCCTTTGAGCCTACTTACGAATTGCCTCCCGAAAGCTGCATCACGCCCATGTCCTGCAAACTTGCAAAATTTGAAGTCTGGTACGGAGAAGGCAGATTGAAGGTAGGTAGATTCCCTCTGCATTCGATCTTATTGCCAGGGTCTAGACTTATAACCTGGAGAGGCAAGTTACGAGTATCTCCTAATGTCTGGCCGATTTGGCTGTAGGTCTGGACTATTACAGAGTCGACTTTGGTGGTTCCAGATTTGCCATTCTTTTGCGCTCGCGGTATAGTAAAATCGTCCTCGATATCAAGTTGAAGCTCATAAGTACGGTAAGATCTTTGCTCAACAATTTGGAATAGGGCGTGAGCGGCTTTTGGCTGGACTGATGGGTTCGCAAGCCCGTAGGTGCAGGACCATCGGTAGAAGCACCCCAGTAACACACGCGGATTTGCTATTACGGTGTTGATTTGGGCACCGGCACTTACTGCGGATATTTCGGAGTCAGCGTACTCTCTATAGGCGAAAAAAAGACCTAATAGATATGTTCAGCGAGCAAGTGGTATGGCAATACTCCCGTGACATATCTAGGACCAAAACAACGGTCTGATCTGGGAATCTAGACGCCGAAATGTACATACGGTCGAACCCTACCTCTCCGCTATTCGCACCTTCCATAGCAGGCCGTAGTATGCAATAGCCACCGACATGCTGCCCCGGCTCTCCACCATTGTATTGTGGTTTGGCACACAGTTTTTGGACGCTAACCTTGTTTGGGTTGAAATTTGAAAACACCGGGAGTTCCAGATCGTATGAGTCGCCAGTGCACGTTAAGTTCCCTGTAGGGTCTGCCTCCGCCGGGTCAAAGTTTTCTGTCTCGTATGGGTTTCGGCTTGATTATGGCGGCAGAGTCGAGAATTCCACTAGTAGGCATGTTTTGTTTCAATTTTCGTCCTCTTGAACGCTCCAACAGCTCCACTGCATTCAATCTTGTATGCGAGTTGTCTCAAGTTCAATTAAGGTGCAATAATGATGCTCGTCAATTCGTAATTAAGGGTTAAAATTTACGAAAAGGAGAGAAGGGAGTAAATATGCGCGGAGACGAAAAAACTATCCAATACTACCAAAAGACAGCTGAAGACAGCCGAAGACCGAACCCAACACAACCAACCACAAAACACCCAAACACTGTACCCCAAAACCCCAACGCCAACGGACCCACAAGAAATACACTAAACATTCTCCTGTCATCTGCAGGGTTTCCAAATGGCCCTTCCGGCTCGAATTGCGGTGGGACAAATATAGGCGGCACAGTGGGCACAGAACGACGAGACTGAAGTTCGCGGTCGCTTTGAAATGGCGTCTCACGCGCGGCGGCTGCCCTCTCCTAGTGTTCTTTCCTCATGTGAGCTTTAAGCATACTAGGCAATCACGATGCTATTATTACCTAGTTCAAATTATCGAAGCTAAGGACCCACGACCAATGGTAGCGCGTACGTTGCTGTCCTAAGATATAGACTCTCTTCATTCACAATCAAATATTGCACCGTACGTTTCGTGGTGCTATACCACCACTACGAGTGGTAGCGGAAGCATCGGGTTATAACCATGAATTAGTATATTTTCAAATAGTCTATTCCTTGTAGTAGGTACAGGCTAACTGATTAAAAAGCTGTTTAAATTTACAACAAAGGTATGAAAGGTAGGTAATGCGGTACCAGCAAAGAAGTTATTGCTATGGACGACGCGAAATTGGCTCGGTCGACGTGATAATTCTGCCTGGCTATCGTGGCTGCCCTAATCGGCAATACGCCCACCTAAGTCGCGCACGAAGCTGGATCCATTGGATTGTATCTAGCTAATAATCAACATAAGTCCAGTATAAGTCTCTCCACCTTAGACTCAAACCTACACTAATGTATAAGGAGGGCGATGGAATCTAATACGAGCGTGAGCGTATGTGTTATTCCGAATGTATTGGAACAGGTACCTGTAGTATCCTTAAAGGTGAGATGAGGAACGGCAGTCTAGTATCGCTACTACTATCTGTGTCGATTGATTGTAGGTTGTGGAAGAAGAGCTTTGGAAGGTTGAGGAACAGAGTCAGCAAATTGAGACGGTCAAGTCTGTCAATATCATAACTATATTCAGAATTTGAGTCGGAAATTTTTGGATTAGAGCGTCAGGCTTATCATTACTAGATTTCCAACTGAGAGAATCAATCGAAAAGGCTTTCATAAGAGCGTCAATTCTGTCAGTATCGGGATCTCCAAGCTCGGACTCGAATCGAAAGAATCCCAACCAGAGCTCCAACTGTGTCAATAATAGACCTTCAAGTCGTCCGTCCCAGCTTCCTTCAATGAGCCATGTTTCCACTTGCATGGCGTTTTTCGCTCTCTTACAAGCCAGCCATCTCTCTGACCAAACCAGCTCTAACCCACCCTCTCGCAAAATTCCTTCCCGTATACAGCAGAACGCAAATCCACCAAACCCGTCCAACAACCCCATCATACCACCTCTCCAGACTTTTGCCATCATCCTCCTCACCTACTTTCCTCTCTCTCTGCTTCTTTTGCGATTTCCTGTGCCTCAAAATAACCATCTTCACCCCCTCCTCAATCACAACAGCAAGCCCATTCCCCGCAAAGAACCACGCTTCCCCAAAAGCACCATCCCACCCACCCATAATCGTATGTGCCGCAAAACTGTGCACAAAAGCCGAACTCACAAACCCACCAAGTACTTTCCCCACATCAGCTGCCTCATTAGGCGCCCTTCCTGCCAGTTTTCGCTCAAGCCATTCGCCAGGCCAGACGCCGTAGACAAGGAAGAGACGAGAGAAGAGACGATGCCAGCCGTAGCTCCAGAAATCGCGGACAGATTTCAAATCCCAGACACGAGCCGTATACAGAGGCGGAAAATAACTCAACGGATGTGGCTTCAATGGCGCCAACATAATAGCAAAAGCACTATGACCGAAAGAAAATGCAGACATCAGAAACGCGCCCAGCGCCACTGTTAATACAGCTTGCAGAAGGTATGGCAAATCATCAAACACCTCTCCATGCGACAGTCGCAGCACGTATACATCTCGTATAATGGCCCAACTAATCAGCAACACCGGTGCCACATGCACGAGTATAGAGTGTGTACGGTCACGTATTGAGGGCCGCCATGTTGATCTTGTGTGCCGAACATCTGCACTCGTCCATGTAAAGCCAGCGCCGCGCATCGAGAGTTCAAGTTCTAGGGCCCAGCTCATACGGTCAAGCCAGCCGTGCGGCCATCCTTCATCCGTCGTCGCCGTCTCCGTAACAGCTTCCCCGCCAGTATTTAGGAAGTGTAAGCTGAAGTAGCTTTCAGCGTCGGCGCCTCTTGCTGGCCCCGGCGTGCGTGCTCGTGGCACATGATGGTACTTGACTCTCCTTGGTATATGGCCGAACAAACACGGTGAGATAAAGAAGGCGTCCAGTACCCTGCAGCCTCCATATAATCCTACTAAGGCCAACTGGTAGGTCAGGCCGAAGCTAAACGGTACATGATATGCCAACGGGAGGCGGAAGAAAAGTATGCCCGAGGTGAGGGCCAATAGGTTTCGTATCACGGGTATTGTATGTTGGACCAGACGGGGGGAGAGGTTTGAGTCTTTGGAAACGGAGAGGAAGGGTGGGAGGAGCAGCAGGGCGAAGTAGTATATCAATGGTGGGGCGAGCGCGGCGAGGGGTGTAAGAGGTGTGGTACCCGGAAGCGGGTGGAGGTCAGGGCGGGGCGGTGGGGGAATGGCGGGAAAGTAGGCAGAGAAGGCCATCGGATAGAGGGTTGGTATAACATGATGGGAGAGACCAGCTTGGTTGGTATTTGGAGAGGCAAAAGACGAGCTTTATGCGACGTCACAATGTTCGATAACCCTAAGGCTAAGCCAGATGAATAGTAACCATCGGTCCCATTTGTGTACTGGACTGGGCTGAAAAATCGGCTCGGGATTAATTACCATTTGACTTACTAGCCTGGGTGAACATTAAGCTGGAATTCCCTGCTGCTCCTGAGTAGTACGCGCTCTACCATCTGCTCATCATGAGCATGAAAGCTCTCAAATTTCTGCACCGAAGAGCGGCAGCTTCGTCATTTACTCTTCCTCTGAAGCAATTGGGCTGAGAATATCTATGGCTCCTGAGCAAAACAGTTTCAAATTCTCGCCTTCATCAGCAGAGAATTCCTCAATTTCCTGCCCGGTAGGGCAGCAAAGTGGTCACTTATTGGTCATCTTGAGCAGAGTACCATCTTTTCCTGCAGCTTTTGACCCAAGGTATACACACGAGGTTCAACAGCAGAAGGGAAACTCCTCAACTAGGAATAGCGCATCTCATAAGTGATTCCTGTCAATTCAGATAACCTTTTGGCCGTTAGATGCGGTACTTTTATATTCAATCCCCCGATGCATGTTGAAACGAGCCAACCATAATCTCAATTTATGACCTTCCACCACGGCTCGTACTCCTCTGACTAACGCCCCTATTCCTCGATCCTAACCTCTGCATCTCAAAATTATCGCCACCCGTCTCGTTCCTAAAGCTTGCCCTTCTGCGAGTCATCTTACTGCTGGCTTCGCCCCTTTCAACAATCTCATCTTCCTCATGCTTCCTCTCAGACCCCGTAGGGATAGCAACGTCTGCTCCCTCAACCTCTTCCCCAAAATTCCCACCTACACTTTCCATAGTGAATGGACTCGCAGTCGGTGCATCCAACACGCTCAACTCCTCAGCAGTGAAATACTTTGGCAGAAGAAAAGTCCTCACGGGAACAAGCAGGAGGATAATGGTCGGGAAGCCGATGGCTGCGATTGTCTGTGTGATTGCAAATGTTGCACCAAAGCCGATGAGCTCAAGAGCGACAAAGTACCAGATAGCTTGCTGGCGCTGGATGCGTTTAAGCGGATCAGAAGCCGGCGTGAGATTCTTATCTCTCGCAAGATAGAGTAACTTCAGCATAATCCCATTCGCCTGTAGAGCTTGCACCCCCATAACAAAAAACAACCCCGCAAGTACACCTCGTGGGATGAGATTTAAAACCACGAGCAGCGGTCCGGTCATAGTACCTAGCGTGAGCAATCCCTGTGCAAGGTTGGAAACGCGTTGCTCGACGACGTGATCGACGACACGAGCTGTATGGCCTTTGGCCGCGCCGGATTCAGATTCGTCGGTTACTTGGCGCGTGACACAGAGAGCGTTGGTGTGGAAGGGCGCTTGGGGGATGAGGCCGTTGGGGAATGGGATGCCAAGGAGGCCGGCGACGCCGGTTGTGAGGCCCAGGAGGAAGATGTCCCAGTGGAAGCCGGCGGGTTTGCGGAGGGGAAATTCGGTGCCTTGGGCTATTAGAGATGAGACTGCACGCGAATTAGCTATTTGTTCATCGGATGAAAGTGGTAAGAGAAACTGCAAATCTGTGCTTGAATTGCGAAGTGGCAGTCATCATGTGTATATGATTCGCTCTTTTCTCACGCTGGTATGTAGATATAGCAGCATAAAGGGTGAAAATCGTCATCACAAAGCATGAAAGGAGCAGACGAAAAGGAACGGGTGTGCTGCAGCAACCGCAGCGAGAGCAGCGATTAGCCTGTGCAAGGATTTGGGATGAAAAAATTCCTAAAAAGCTGGAAAGGCATTTTGGCGGAAAGATAACGAAAAGGAAAGCTCACCATTGTGATCGAAATAGAACAGAATAGTCAGGAGAACGGCGAACGGTATGGCAATGAAGATGTCTGCAACGTCGATATCCCAGAAATGAATGAACCATCCACGATCCTGTGTAGGGAAGAAGGCCTTGCTGGTAGGTAGCGTCGCAAGATCAACGTCCTTCATGTGCCCGAAATGGACAAATCCGGTAAAGAAGATGATTGTAAGCGGTGTTCCGTAATCTTCGATGAATTTGCGAACATGGCGTTGGAACAGGTTACTGCCTCCGATGACACCACCTGCGTAACCAAAGCCCAGGACAAGTAGTGAAACCATGATCGAAAGGTAAGCTGCGGCCTCACCCGAAATGCCCCATTGGCGGGTAAGTACCTGGATGCCTTTCTGCAGGTAGATAAAAGCGACGTAGAAACCAAAGATGTCGCAGCTGAAGCGGGTGACATATTTGAGGCCGTTGCAGGCGTTGGTGAACGCTAATGCCCAGTGCATAAGTAGAGACCATCTGTTTGCAGGTAAGCCTTAGGCTAGAGGACAGCATTAGCGTCGTGAAAAACGCACAGTCCAATCCAGCACATGAATGCAAAGTAATTTGTGCCGCGAGGGGTGATGATGTCGTAGACCGTATAGTTGAAGACCGTGATTGGACCTGCAAGTGCATTAGGAAAGTTCCTCTGTCAATTCGAGATAGAGAAATTTGTACCGGTTACACCAACAATTACAAGTGGCTGCGCAGCAAAAACGGAGAAGACCACCGAGCCCAGGACGGAAGCTAGGAGCACTTCATTGACGCCGAAGCTCATATCCGTTTTGGTGAACATATCCAGCGAAAACGCGAGGGCTGGCAAGATACTAGAAGAACCATTAGTGGCGGTCGTCGACCGCAGGACGAGCTGCAAAGCAGGTAATTGAGCAAGGTGTATGTCGAAATCATGGCTAGATAGTGCTTGAATGTGGAACAATGGAAATTGCTCAAGGCAAAACTACACGAGCATCGCGCGGAAAGGTGTTGTGCAAAATAAAAGTTGATGTTGCACAGATATTCTGGGTTCATACTTTGCCTGGTGATAATGGTCAGCAACTTTCCTCTTGTAGAAGAGTCTGAACGAGGAAACGCACAAAATACATGTAGACAGTAGCAGGGATAACACGATAATTCCAAGCATCCCTCCAATCACTCCAATAAAATGGAGCTCTTCTCCTGACATCATTAATCATGCCTCTAAAAAGGCGAACCTTCCACCACCGTTTGTCGATGTTTGATGCATTAGTCGAGACCTGGGCTATCTCATTGGACAGGTTCTCTTCGCTCTCTGGTTGTCCACAAGAGCGTGATGAGATGAAAGGCAGGCGTAGCTGCCATGGCTTCTTTCTAGTGCTGCTTGTCGATCGAGGGTTAGAGGGGTGGATGTGGGCCCCGGAAGGCAGCCTGTAGGGAGAGCTCATTGTGACATTCGATTCACAAAATACAAAATTAGTGCAGTGATCTATGAAACATCAAAATGAAGCGTTATGAATGCAGAGGGATATTTGAGCAGCCGGGTCTAAAAAATGTTGAAGTTTGAAGCCGTTTTCCCGGCCGTTTCTTCGTCTTAGCGTCTTAGGACTTGGCTCCGATACTTGGCAAGGGAAGCTACGTCTTCTAAAAAAACGCTGATCTTGATCAATGCACCTGAGCGTCAACTGTCACACCGTCGGTCTTGGTTGCATACCTTCCATCTGGAAAGGTCCCCGCATGCTCACTCTGCTGCATAGAGAACAAAATACAGCAGAAGAGGAATAACGGAGGCGCGAAGATTCTCCACACTCTACCTAATATCTATTTCTGCAGTTGATGTATACCCAAGTTAGCAGCGAAAATTGTATAGTCACGGTCCCGGTGCACAAACTTACCTTTAAGGAAAAGATTAAGGTAGTGCTTAGGGGAAACGCCAGTTTTCCCGGCGGCATCACTACATATTGAACCTACGTGATAGCACAAAATAATTGAGGCTTGATTTCATAACTCAAGTATACTATTGTACACTAGATGTCATATTCTAGGTGAGATCGTGGGAGAGCAAGAGCCAAAATGCCCCAGAATAAATCGAAACACATTAAACAGCATATCAAAGAAAAAGGTACCTTCGCGTGCCTCTTCCTTTAGGGAGTTAGCTGCAATCAGGTACACAAGATAAGCTTTTGATGGCGTCATTAATAGCTTTGATATCTTGGCACTGACTCGCACAACGGCAAACAAACAAACAAGTTCATTCTGCCTTGAGGGTCGAGAACGGGAGCATAATGGCGTTATTTAAATTAGTCCAAGCGGGTAATTCATATGCCGGTAAATGCCTAGAGGTACCTCGAGGCGCAGAGACTGGTGAGCGTAGCCATCCACCAATAGGGTGATCGACAATTCAATCGTGCTTGGATCCGTTACCTCCGACACGAACTTTACCATCTATGTACGCATTATTAATAATCTCGTACTCGTCACGACGCCTAGACACAGTTTTAAAATCTCTCCGATTGCGCTCATCTTCGAGACCAAATTTGGCGGGAGAGATCAAATGAAGTGCACTACCTGTCAATGACGTCTACTCAGAGCCATTCAGGCTCGTCAGATGGGGAATATGAAGATGATGCGGCCATGCCAGAGGCGCACTGGCAGTCACAACAACAGATTTCAGCGGATCCATCACCATCCATAGACGGCAGCGCGCCCTCCTCAGCTCAGGCTGCAAAACCTGCCATACCAATGCAAAAACGCAGGCGCGTGACCAGAGCCTGCGATGAGTGTAGACGGAAGAAGATCAAGTGCGACGGGAAGCAGCCTTGTACACACTGTACAGTCTACAGCTATGGTCAGTGGAACACCCAAATGCTAACATGAAATCATGGAATGCTCTCTGGCGTGCGATCGCTGACCTTTTGCTCTCAGATTGCACCTACGACCAGCCTTCGAATCGGAGACGCAACCCTGCTCCCCAGTATGTCGAAGCGCTGGAAAATCGATTGCAACGAGCCGAAGCTCTCCTGAAAACTGTCCTCCCCGATGCCGATCTAAGCGATCCCAATATAAACATCGGAGTCCCACAGCGCATGCATTCATCAATAGAACAGGAGCTGCAGCCGACACAGTTAGGCCAGGCTAGGCCTTGGGTGCCTCTTGAAAAGCCTCAACAGGGCAGCGATGGAGAGAGAGAATCAATGCTAGAGTCTATGGTGGCAAACACGGGCTTATTGGACCTTGACGATGAAGGCAACTGGGATTTTCACGGGCACTCGTCAGGTCGTGCGTTCTTAAAGAAAATGCGGGAACAGTTTGGTGACTTGGTTGGAAAAGACTCGTCAAACGGTCGAGCACCGTTGACTTTCGTGGGATACAAAACTCTTTCGCCGTCCATGGACTCGCCAAAGTATTCAGTCGACTCTCCCTTGGCTCGGAATCTGCCAATCACCCATGAATTACCCGCAAAGCATTGTGCACGACTACTGTGTGAAAATGCGTTGGATGACGCTGGTGCTATGATACGAATTGTGCACCAACCGACCTTCTATGCTATGTTTGATCGAGTGTACGATACTCCTAATGAAGGGCTTGGAGACGAGGAAAATAGATTCGTGGCGCTACTGTATGGTGTGATAGCACTAGGCGCACTTTTTGCCAGAGCAGAACAGAGTCAATTGATGAAAAATGGCTACGAAGATGCCATCGATCAAGGGTGAGTGAAACCGATGGATATACTAGGAATTGCACAATGACCATCTATCAGATACCACTGGTTCAGAGTTTCCCGTCAACTGGTTGATTTGACTGATTGCCGGGACTTGACATCGCTGCAAACAATTTTGTATATGATTATGTTCCTGCAATCGTCAGCACGCCTCAGTACGTGCTACTCCTACCTTGGCATTGCTCTCAGATCTGCCATACGCATGGGTCTGCACCGTTCAGTTCCCAATACGTTCAACCCTGTGGAAAGGGAACTCCGAAAGCGCATGTTCTGGATAATTCGAAAATTGGATATTTACGTGGGTGCGCTGCTTGGGTTGCCTCAAATGTTAAGCAACGATGACGTCGACCAAGAGATGCCACTGGAAGTCGATGATGAATACATCACCTTGGAAAAAATCTGCCCAATGCTCCCTGGAAAATTGTCGATTTTTGTGGCGTTCAATGCCCATACTCGATTAGTACAAATATTGGCCAAGACAGTCAAATACATCTATCCTATCAAAGGAAACGACCATTCAAGAACTAAGAACCCCCAATCATATGTGGTAAACCACTCGAAGATCCGGGAAATCGAGCAAGACTTGCAATCATGGATGGAGAAATTACCAATGCCTTTTAGACCCGGCGAAGAGGCAACACCTGAGTTTATGAGGTACCATTTGTTCTTTGAGAAATTGTGAGCTTATACTGATTTGTGCTTTAGGATACGGCACATTCTACGTATGGTGTACGCCCATATTCAAATGTTTCTCTATCGTCCGTTTCTTCATTACGTTTCCCGGTCAGTCCAGGCCAAAATGGTCGACAAGCGCTCGTATGCCTGCGCTGCAGCCTGTGTGAGCGTTTCTCGCAACATCATTCACTTGACCGCCGAGATGAAAAAAAGAGGATTGCTTGTTGGCTCATATTGGTTCTACATGTACACGACCTTCTTTGCAATCATATCTTTACTGTTTTATGTCCTCGAAAATCCTCAAAGCTCCACTGTCGAAGACATATTAAAAGATGCGCACGAGGGAAAAGACACTTTGGCTGGGCTTGCTGCGAGAAGTATGGCAGCTGATAGATGCTCGCAAATGTTGAATGTAAGAATAGCCCCCCCTCTAGATCCACAATGTGTGCTCATGACCGTTCTTAAGGGTCTCTTCGAAATGATTCCTGGCAAGCTACAAGAGGTTCGAAATTCATCCTCGCAGAAGAAGCGGCAAGCACCTTCACAACTACCTTCAGCAGCATCACGTACAGCGCAGAGTGCACTGGAAGTACCCCTAAGGGCAATGTCAAACAATGCCAATACTCCTATGCGCCGCGCGAGCGACTCCCCTACTCAGCAAGACTCTTGGAAGCGGACTTCAACACATCAAGAATCCTCAAACCTTCGCCACCAGGCCGTCAACAACGTGGATTCGCAATATCGTCGGGGTTCGCAGGATCCCTATAGCTCTTCGAATCCTGACAGCACGGGCATGCAAACGCCGAATAGCCCAAGCAGCTCCATGCCATCAAGCACAACTCAAGCCTCCTTCGGCATGCAAAACCCGTTCACTAGCCAAGTCGTCCCTGATCTATCCGCTATGATGTTCCCTTCAACCGATCCGTTTGCTTATCCCAATCAGCCTATGACAACGCTTGAGAATCGGCAATTCATCAAGCAAGAGAATCCTATGGACTCTGGTATCTACAACCTAGCGCCTACCACTAGTGCCTCTTACGATAGTCTTAATTCACAGATGTTTGGCGGAATGCCGCCGTATCTGATACAAGGACAACAACCCGGTTTCGGCATGCAGAGCATGAGCAGCGCCGGCCCCACGGCTACTTCCATGTCAATGGACGCGAGTGGATGGCCGCAGCAGCCGCAAAGATCGGGAGGTACGCCTGGCGTCAATTTTGATCAGTTATTTGGCGAAGATTGGGGAGGGTGGATGAACCAGGGCTACCAGCAATGACCAGTGCTGAGCAACAGTCCTAGGGATATAAACGATCACAGCCTTACTGTTTCAAGGAGGGATGGCTAATGAATTCACGTGGTTCTGTACTGTACATAGCTTGACGTAGCGGGGTGGTTTGCTGAGCCACGGAGTACGCGTCACGCAAGGGATATTGGACATTGGCGGCAGCTCCTGTTTCGATGAGACACCTGCTAGTCAGGTAGAAATCTTACATACATTGATCTTGCGAGCGAATACGCCATTGTATTACTATTTAGCGAGAAGCACATTATACTTCGATATCTTCTCTTATTCCCATAGCAAATACGGTCTCGTGCGATCCGTTACCATGAAACCCACAGAACAGAAACGCAAAGACCCATTAGAGTATGTAAAACTGATGCTTATCCACTTCTGCCGTGCCCAGAGATCGACGAGGGTCTTAAAACCACTTTTTCTGGACTCAACGCTCGAGATTGAGTACGTTTTGGTACGTTTTTTAGGGTTCGTAACGTTGCCTCGTTGCAGATTATGCAGTTCTGGATGCTGCACTACCAAATTTTGCTTCATCGAGGGTCTGCCTACAGGCCCTCTTACTGGACGATTGATAAGCCACTGCATGTCGATCCAAAGCTTGAAGGCAGTCCCAAAGCGTTCCGCTCGGAGAAAGAATTGGCAAAGCGGGCCAAGCGAACCAAGACCGGGGCCTGGGCCCATTCTGGGCGAGAATTCAGATGGACAAAGGGGGTGAAATCAAAGGGGCTGTGTTATGCAAGTAGTGCTGACTAGTGACAATAGACCGAGTCCCTTATTTGCTCGAATGTAGCCTGCCAAGATTTTCCGAAGAATTAAAGTTCCGCTCAGTCTTGGCAAAAATTCGCTCGCCTTTTTGCCCTCCCTCTTTTCTCTGGTACTTGCCTTCTTAATTAACACAACCCACCAAGACATATCCTCTTGGTATCAACAACTTTTCGGTGGTCAAAAATCGCACATATTCTTTCATCAGAAAAGCACTTGTTCGCGTCTTTTGTCGAATATTGGACTTTGCTTGGCCGATTTTACTTGGCAAAGATGAGCCAAGAAATGCCTCCCAAAGGCCACTCTGGGCACAATCCTTCAGACCAACCGTCCTTGCAACAACAACAACAGCCGGGTGCCCCAGTACCACCACTCCAGAGCAGCGCTGACAGCCAGTTTCAATGTCAGTGGGTTGGGTGTGGCGAGCGTGCCGCCAACGCTGAGCAACTCTACGTTGGTGTTCACCTACTCCGACCGGTAAAACTCGAACTGACCATGACTTTTAGGACCATGTCTGCGAGAGCCATATTGGCCGCAAGAGCACCAACAATCTCAATTTGACGTGCGCTTGGGGTAACTGTCGCGTTACCGTCGTAAAACGCGATCACATCACCTCGCACATTCGTGTTCATGTCCCTCTGAAGCCGCATCGATGCGAATTTTGTGGAAAGGCCTTCAAGCGCCCTCAAGACCTCAAGAAGCATGTAAAAACACACGCTGACGACTCTGTCATTCAACCTGGACCAAGTGTGCCCCAGCGTGGTCATTCAAACGGTCACCAGAATGGAGGATACAATGCGCAGCCCCAGAATAAACGTGAGTAGCCCTCACTACAGTACACAAAACACCCTGCTTTGCAGGGAACTCTCCCTCAACCTGACGTACTTTAGACATGGTGACTGACTTGCAAGCTCTTGCTTCTACAGCGCAAGGCTTCTTTCCCGAGCATCACCAGCAGCTGCATTCCAACATCCCCATGAGCTATCCTCAACACCAACCTCAAAATGGCTCCGCGAGCTACTACGCACCTAGTCAGAGTTATTCCTACGGCAACGTCTCTTACGCCGTCAACAATGGTCCCGACGTTGACGCTCATCCTTCTATCGAGTCTCACAAGCAAGGACTGGAGTCTGTCCGAAATTTGGTCATGGAAGCTCGTGGTGGTGTCTTCGACCCCAGGTCGTATTCTCAAGTCGGCCCTCGCTTGTCGGCCATTCAAAATACCCAGCTTCCGTTCCTTGCAACTCCATCCATGGGCGATTACCAATCTGGAGGAGGGAGCCCTGGTGGTGTTGTCTACGGGCCAACTGCTCAATACGCGCTTCCTATTCCTAACTTGAGAACCAAAGATGACCTCATGTCAGCCGACCAAGTCTTTCAGGCAATGCAGACAACTGTTTACGATAATCCCAACAACATCGCTGCAGCAGGTGTCGGTCAGCCTGGTGCTCACTACGTACCAACTATGGGCGGCCCCCGTCAGAGCCACTCTCCCCCTGGACTGCAGATTCCATCTGCGCACAATACCGACTACAGCAACGCAGCTGGGACATCTCGGCAATCAAACCACAGCGGAACTCCTGATCTGTCGCCCCCATCGAGCGCCCATTCGAGCCACTCACCACGTTCCATGCACGGTAACACTATGTCACCTACTACCCCTGCAGCCATGTATCCAACTCTGCCTGGAGCGTCGTCCAACTCGACAGCCAATGGCTATGGCTCATCCAACATGGCACCAACCTCCACTCTCGGCTCCCAATTCGACAACCAACCCCGTCGTCGCTATAGCGGAGGCAGACTCCAGAAAGCTCAGCCAATCGAGCGCGCTCCCAAGCGTGAAGACGAGATGGATACAGCCGAAGACTCTCCTATGACGCCAAAGAATGCTGCCGTTTCCAGCTCGTCATCCGAGGCTGGGTCAGTCATCAAGCCCCAAACCCGCCGCAACGTTGACTTCTCCTCTTCCAACCTGGATCCAGCTCTAGGTGGTGTGGTAGCCTCACCCTCTTCAGGCGAGATGGACGAGGGAGCCATCAAGGCTAACGAGATGTGGGTCGGCAATGCCCGTACTATTGAGGCATTGAGAAATTGGATCAAGCAGCGACTGGAGAACCATGAGTACGAGAGCGAAGAGGAGGCGAGCCCTGTGGACAAGGAAGGCACGCCGAGTTTGTATCCTGTGCTTTCCACATAATTGTGGGGGTTTCACGTCAAAAGAGGACGATGTCTAGGGCTTATGTCCGCAATGAGGCCTATTTTCATGAGGCGTTGAGTATCTTTTATGCAGTACGGTGGCTTCTTTTCCTTGTAATCATGCTATCAAGTGGGCAGGGGCTTTAGGCTTCATTACTAGTTTGCATGCAATACCTTCAGTTTGCCCAAAATTTCGCTCTCGCATATGTAAGAAACGTGATAAACCAAGGGCGACTAGTCAATTATATGTTCACTTGCAGCATCATTTTACTCCTGGAAGTCCTGATAACTTGCCGTTCGAGTAGCGGAGTAAACAGGATCTCGTCCTCAGAATTATGAGATCGATAATGAACTCACCGTGCTGAAAGAATGAAATTATAGACCGATGCGGAGCATTGCGTGGTAGTACTTGTCCCGGGTAAGAGCGGGAAAATTGTTAAAGCATGATCTCTCGAAGCCGTGGTCTTGTCTATTTGATTCTTCATCAAGTAGAAGTGGCACGGTTGTCTGTTTCCTTGAGCAAACAACCCTCTGCTTTCTGGTCCTCTTGAGCAATCCACTGTTTACTTGCTGCTGACTTTGAACAAAGATGGAGTCACGACGTTAGAACAATCTAAACAGCAAGGAACCCCAATGAGGTATAGTGTTCTATGTATAGTTCTTCTCTAAGCTGAAGCAGTGAGCTGAGTGATAGCATTATGCTGTATGACAGCCATGCGCTTTATGATCTATAAGAGAAGCAACATACCCTGCGGCTCATCCTTCAAAGACACCATGGTTCAACTCGACCCCAAAATCCTTAGCGATCTTCTTCATCTGCTCTTCCATATCATCCTCCATCCCTCCTCCAAAACCAAAAACCTGCCTTATCTTAGAGGCGTAGAAAACTACATCGCTGCTCAACATCACGAATTTGAAAATCAAATGGCGTCCGAAATTCTTAGCCTTCTCTGAATAGCTTAGGTCCGGGTCATCGACTAGGCTTCGCGAAGCCCAATTGCCTGTTATTTTAATCCGATTGACGGGCGAGCCTAGGAATTGGTTGTTTCCTTGCACGATGCGAAGGTTGCGGCCGATGAAGATGAGCTCTTTGGGCCATTTTGTCTCGTCGCCGAGGACGTCGCGGATGCCTTTGCGCATCTTTTGCTGCATTTCGAAATAGCGTTCCTGTTGTTCTTTACCTGATAGGCCTTTCTTAATGCTATCCGACGTAGTGTTGTCACCGCCGGTATATGGACGAAGTAAAGTAGCGCTGGCAAAAATATCTGCGTTATTGATACCCCAGGATTTGACTATTTCGTTGAGCGTCTTGTTGTCGAATGTCATTAGGCTTTTCCAGAATAGGCTGTATTGGTGCCGGAATTCTGGCTTCATGTGTACGTATAGACCGTGGTCTATGAGCACGAGCTCTGGTCTTCCTGATGGTAATCTTCGGATAAAGATATTGCCGGGGTGGGGATCGCAGTGGACCCATCCCCAGAGGAACATTTGCGCGGAGAAGAGATCTATCATTTCGGTCATGACGGCTTTCAATGATAGACCGAGACCGCCGGTGCCGTCTGAGCCTTTCCACCACTCTCGGTCAGGCTTCAGCTTCTCATCTACGAGATTGCTGCGCACTATGTCCGCAACTTCCTCCTGCCTGGGAGGATCAAGAGGCGCGCCACCGCACCCGGGGCTGCCTTGTCTCCATCTGCCTTTCCACGGTTTGGTAAGATTCTCCTTGTCCCATAACCGTACACCTTCGATCCACTCTGCTGTCATCACTCGCCTGGAGCTCAATTCGCGATACACTTTCGGAACGTAAACTCGTCCACGTAATCGGGGTTCTCCCGCCACCAGTTTTGCCATTCGCTCTGCATTGTCCGCCTCATTTACAAAATCTGTCTCGAGTAGTAGTCTTTCGGTAACGAATGGGACCAGGGTGTATAGAGGCAAATCGAACCAATATGTGTATATTCGTGTAACTGCTCTGGGAGAGCGGTACATTGTTAGCATTCAATGGCATATGAAGGGGCGTATGATTCCCCACTTGAAAGCCCATAGGTCCCATCCCACTTGCTGAGCAATCTCTCGTTTCTGGACCTTTATAGCAACCTCATTGCCATCCGGCAATCTTGCCCAGTGGACTTGGGCCACACTAGCACTTGCTCTTGCAGTCCTTTCCATAACACCATTGTCTGGGTCTCCGCTGAAGCTGACCCCGAACACCTCTTCCGGAGATTTCCCAAAGTCTTCTCTAATGACCTGTTCAACATCTTTCCAGGAATTTTGCGGAGCGTCATCGAACATTTTGGCAAACATCTTCTGAAACTCTAGAGGCAGCACAGCAGACTGCATGGCAATTGCTTGCCCGATCTTGAGGTATAGGCCGCCATTTGCTTTGAGCAGGTCGGCGAGACGTTCTGCACTGCGAGCGTGAAGGGCGGCTATCGAGGGAGCGAGAGGAGGATTTGCTCTGAAATTGATTTTGTAATCCAAGGCCACAAATAGGCCCAGACCGAAGGTACGAGCACTTCGGGTTATGGAAGAAGCATAATATTGCCTGTCGAAACCGTAAATGACACCTGTGCCGAGGGCGAGGTAGAAGAGACGTCGAGCCCATCTTCGTGTTCGACGGTAGGTTTTGGCTGGAGTTGCTTTACCTAGAGAGCTTGGGGAAGGAGGAGTAAATGGTTGGAATTTTTGGGTTTGTAGAGATCTATGAGTGAAATTTGATATGAGTGTTCCTCCTCTTCTTCTGAATGGATCGAGGTCCTTTGATTTTCTGAGGCAACGTGCACAGAGCCCTAAGGCAGGATTAATCATTTCAGGGACGAGGACGGAGCCCCAAACGTTCCATGCAAGCTGTGATAGATGTCTCCCTACATCTACATGATGACGGTGAGATTTCCGCAGGTTCCCGGGCTGAACCCCTGTCCACTACGGTGGACTTCAGGGAGCATCGGCTGTTCCTGGGCCTTGGCAGAACAAGCAATACGAAGCTCTACGAAACGTCCAATCTTAGAATTTGGGGATTCGGCACAGAGCTCCGTGAACGGTTCTTTCAAACTCTTTTCAACTGCTTCACAACTCCTTTTTCACTCTTTTGTTTCATTCATTCGCGTCGCTCCTTTCTCACACATAGTCACCCATTTGAAACACCGCCCAAAATCTCACAGCCAGTCAATTGCCCAGACACCATCTCCCACACTAGAACCTTAGGCCCGGAGCTTTAACCAAACCGCCACCAGCGCGGTCACACTTGCGGCCAACCTCCATATCAGGGAAATCCACCTCCTCTCCCAAGGTTCGTGGGGCAGTTGTGCTTCTTCCAACAACTACAACATTTAATCGTGACACCACGCTGCAATGCATGGTCGAGCCTCGAGCAGAGCGAAATAGCTTTCGCCAATGTGCTCGCAAATACGTCGGCTGGGCTCATTAAGCCCACAACGAGATCCAAACGCAACGAGGTGCAGGGACACCACGTCGCTCTGATAGGATTACCAGCCAGCTGCACCTTCTTACTCTCGCTACTCTTAGAGAACTACATTCGCAATGTTACGACCAGCAACACCTCTGACGGTTCTCTTTTTTGTCGCATTCGTACTGCTACTTCTATCGACTATCTCGACACCTATAATCAAAGGCATACCACTTGCATCCTTCAATGGAGTCACTTTCGGCGTCTTTGGATACTGCAAAGCCTCAGGCTGTACAAAGGAAAAGATTGGGTATTCTGTCGGTAAGTGAACATATCATATCATATTATATGCATGTGGCCATTGGGGTCAATGCATACCAGGGCCTGGCTTCTTGGAAGATACGAGCGTGATCTTACGCCATGCATGAATGCGATTGTCTAGTCTTGTGGTAGGGATCTATGCTAACGTTTTCTCTATAGATCCGAAGAAGCTCTTTGGCAATTCCAATGACAACTCCGCTTTTTCGCTACCGACGAACACTCGCTCTGATCTGTCCGCGATCCTCATAGTCCACCCAATCGCAGCACTTCTCACACTAATATGTTTAATTCTGGCTGCTACCTCTCACTTACATTCGCCATCACACTCTCCGCGCTATCTTCTCGGTCTTATCATTCTCTCGGTACCAACGCTATTGATCACGCTGCTGGCATTCTTGGTGGATATTCTACTCTTCTTTCCGCACGTGGCATGGGGAGGATGGATCGTTTTGGCGTCGACAATACTCATTCTGGCTAGTAGCATCGTGACTTGCGCAATGAGGAGGACTCTGGTTAGCAGGAAGGCTCGGAAGAAGCGAATAGCAGAAAATGCGGAGATGAATGGAGAGAACTTCTATGCGCGACAAGCCGCACCCCCAATGATGGCCGTGGATCGGGCTGAATCTCCACCTCCGTTGCCGCCTCAAGCACAAATGAGTGGAGGCTTAGGATCAGACAAGCTGCCAAAGTTCGCCACCTTCGAGACGTCAACCGGCAGCGAGGATGACAGAACACCACTTAATCAACGAACGCCATCTAACAAAACGTTGCCAAGTATGCCTAATGGTAGAGGGGGATACGCCGAGGATGGGTTCAACAGATATGGTGGACCTGGAAGGGGAGGCCCTGGAGGGATGCGAGGTGGGCGTGGAGGATACAACGTGCCAAGGGATGAGTATGGCAATCCTTTACCACCGTCGAACGCTTTCGGTCCAGCGCCACCAGCCGGTATGCGAAGAAATGGATCCGAACCCCCAAGGATGAGACGTCAGTATTCTGACGAGACAATGAACTCTCAAGGGTCTCGTGGTAGAGGAAGAGGTGGATATGGCCCATCCAGGGGATACGCCAGAGGTGGACCCGGCTACGGGCCGGGACCTGGACCTGGAAGGGGCGGCTACGGTAGAGGTGGTATGCCAATGGGAGCGATGGCAGCAGGAGCCGGTGCAGGCATGATGGCGGGAGAATGGAGACAAGGGCAAGATCGGTCACCACCTGGGTATGGCAATGGCTATCCGCCGCAAGATCGTCCTGGTCAGTATGATGGTCCAAACCCTGCAGGCTACGGCAGGAGTCCGTCAGCTCCTGGATATGGCAGGCGGCCTTCACCAGGGCCACCTTCAGCACCTGGAGGATACAGACGACCATCTCCAGGACCGCCATCGGCACCTGGGGCCTATAGAAGACCGTCGCCCGGGCCACCATCGGCTCCAGGAGGTTATGGGTATGCGAATGGAGATCCGCAAGGACCACCAGTGCAACCGTACAGGAGTGAGCCTTCTCCGCCGCTACCTGTCGCACACACAGATCCTGAAATGATCGGGCAAGCCGTGGAAATGGACGCGAGGCACGGTAACCCTTCATTGAGGTCACCAAACTTCCCTCCACCAATGGGGATGCAGCTTCGCGATAGTGACAGCGACGTTCAAGGGTTCGTGGGTCTTCAACAGCAAAACCAAGCTAGAGACTCGGAAGCCAGCGTCTACAGCTCCCAAGAGTAAGTCAAACCCCAAGAACACCCTTCACGACCACTTACCCACATATCTATAGACCTTACGTCCCACCCCGCGCAGCGTGGACCGGTATCACTCGCGGTGTAACCCCACCTCCCAACACCATCGCCCTCGACCCCATCGAACTTCCCACCCAAACTTCAGGCACCGTCCGAAAACAGAAACCTCGCTCATCTTCTCTCCCTAAGAATAACCCACCCGGCCACACACGCAACCAGTCCTCAGGAAACTATTACGAAGACGTCGACCCACGCTTTGCTCCTCCCGCCGAGTCCCTACCCGTCAACCCCACCAATAATGCTGTCCCCTCCTCTCTCACACCCGGCTACGCCGCCATCCCCGTACAAAGTCAACAAACCCAATACCAAAACCCACACCAATCCATCCAGCCAACAATTGAGCATATCGACCCCAGCAGCTCCTACGAGTCTATACAAGACGGCCAAAGGAGTCCTGCTAGTGACAACAGTGGTATGACGAGCATCTCCCAACGAGGCGTGAACCCGAATTGGAAGCCACCGCCCGAGAAATACCGCGGCCAAACGAACCTCAGTGTCCCACCAAAACAGAGATCAGGGCCGCAGCAACAGCAACAGCAACAGCAACAGCAGAGGGATATGGTACTGCAATCGAACCCAGATTTCGAGCTGGGACATTCTAGGGGTGCTAGTGCAAGTGGCGGAAAAATCCCACCGCATCTGATGCAGGGGCAAGCTTTCTAAGCTGTGAGAGGTATTGCTGATTCTTTATTTGTCCTTATGATATGACTTTTCCTCACATGAACATCTGTCTAGCATGACTCCTGTTTTCGTGAACAAGCTCCTTTATCTATGCGTAGAGTCAGAGTCTCTTACCATTCGCATTCTTCGGCGTGATTTCTCTAATAACGGGCGGGTCACATCATTCCTTTTGTTCTTGTACATAACGTGAAGAGATGGTTTGGAGGACAGTCTAAAATGTGTATAATGAGTGCTAGTTCTGCACTCGAAGGGTTGGGACTAGAAGGGGGCATATAATAGTGGGTGCACAATATTAATTATAACGGCGGTCAGTCAAAAGATTCCCATTTTCCGGTTTATCTCCAATTTCTCCCGCTATGAGTGCACAACGTCAAGCATGATGGCAGTCAAAAGATTCCCATTTTCCGATGTATCCTCAATTTGCGCTCGCAAACTGTACATTGACCAGTTATACTATCTTTCAGTCACACTTCATTGATAAGAGTACCCAGCTGGACACGCACAGCGAAGAGTTACAGCCCTGCCCTCTTTCCACCACCCATCCTGCTCACTCTCACGGATCTCGGTATCATTCTCGCCTTCGATGTTTCCCTCGCTCCCGGTTTCTCAGTCTTACGGGTGTTGAAATCAGTCTCGCTTTCGCCGTTGCCCTCGCTCTCAGATTCCCACTCCTACCCTCATATTCATCCTCACTCTCGCTCTCATAACCATCATACCCACCTTCCTCCTCCTCCTCCTCCTCCTCCTCCTCCTCCTGGCTGTTAACCTCGCCCTCGCTTCCGCTCTCACTCCAGCACTTCCCGCCCAATTCATTCCTTTTCCATCCGACCCTGGCGTCCCTGGTGTCCCTGGCGTTCTTGGTGTTATTTGGGTCTGGTAACATAAATCCGATCGTGCCTATGACGAGGCATACTATGCCGATGGTTTGGAAGACAGGGAAGATGAGACCGATAACGAGGGAGATGGTGCCGACTGTGTGGAACTAGGGGAGGATGGGTAGGGAAATTTTTGGGGGAAAGGCTGAGTGGATGTGTGGTTGGGGGGGTTGATGGTCTTATGGTGTTTGTGAGATGTGGGGAGGCGTGTGGTTTGTGTCTTGTGGGGCGAAATTGTCTCAGTCGAGTCCCTTAAGATATGAACAGGATAGAAAAGTAGTTTATTGAATATATTGCTCTCATGAACATGTGGCTAGGATTCTCGCAATTCTTCTCAACCGCAATTCTCTGTGTGGAACTTCGCAATTTCTCAACACATTCAGCATGAATAGCTGTAAAATCATCTACTCATTCGTATTTCTTCCATTCTAATCAAATCATACTATATACACGTACATGATATCCCTCCTCTCAATTCCGCTCTCCACTTCCTAACCTCCAAGCCCTGAGTGGCAAGGCCTGCAATTTCATAGCTGCTGGTCTTATGAAGCCCCAGAACGTCACAACCCCGATAATCACACATACTATGTTCGTAATGTAATATCCATCTCTCGAGATATCGCAGGTACCTCCACCATCTAGGCAGCGATGCTTTTCTGCTTCTGCGACGCAGGAGAAGGGGGCGGTTATGAGGGCGCCTTTGAGGTCTTTTGCGTTGGGAGGGGAGGAGGGATCTGGAGGGTGGCAGGTCGCGATTGTGAAGGTGTCGACGAGTTTGAGGATGAAGAAGCGGGGGAAGGTGCCGCCGAGGTTGGAGACGCTGTGGAGAAGATTGTTAGCCTTAAGTCAGATAGTAATTAGATAGGAGAGAGGACTTACGTAGCAAGCAGAGTCATATAAGTCCCTCCAATGACCGGATCTGCGATTTTTGCGTGGAAAGCTGAGATGGCGACGAACATGACTGTGCTGGTGAACGTGGAGAAGATGTGCGATCCGATAACTGTGAGGAGATACCATGGTTGTACTCCGTTGGCCGGGAATATCATCACAGTAAATTGAGCAAGGCAGGCGGCTATGAGACGGCCGATGAAAGCCCAGCACCAAACGTGGATAGGTGGGTTGGAAGTGGACCAGCGACCGGCGTAGTAGCCTAAGCTGATTTCGAAGGGGAAATCAATCAGGACTGTCAGGGCCATATCTTCTTGGCTGAACCCCTTGTCGATGAGTTTGAGATTTGTGACTGCGTCGTTGGCTTGGAAGCCGATTTTGGCGATTAAGTGGATTATGATGATGCTCTGAATATTCTTGAGCTTGAGTATGCCGAGCATGCTTTTGTAGACATCCAGGATGCCGTCTCGCTCTTTGGTTTTATCTTCGCGCTTTAGGACTGCGAGGCCAACCGTTACAATGAGGTAAGCCCATCCTGCAAATTGGAGGTAGCCTCCTAACGTCATGACGCCTTCGGGGCGTGGGGAGGAGCGGAACCAGCGGTTTGCGAAGTCGGGGGAGTTGAAGGCGAGAAAGACGGTATAGGAGAGGAAGTGGCCGGCTGTTAGGCCGACAGTCTGTGCGGTGGAGGCGTAGGACAGATTTTGCGGGGAGAGGAGGGTGAGGGCCCAACCATCCACTGCGATATCTTGTGTGGCGCATAGGAAGACGAGGAAGAACCACCACCATGTAAATACCCATACTTTAGATCCGTCACTTGCTCCAGCAGCAATCATCATGTCTTTCACACGTCCGCCTAGGTATAACATCCCTATCCCAGAGCAGACTTGTATTGGCAAAATCCAGCTCTTTCTCCTTCCCAATTTGGGACTCCAGACTGCATCCACTATAGGACTCCATAGTAACTTGAGTGAATACGGGTATGATGCTAGCGAGAAAACTCCGATCTGTCCGTACGAAAGATTTTGTTGTTTGAGTAGAAAAGGCACTGATCCTGAAGCCAATCCCATCGGTATACCCTGTAAGAAATATAGAAGCACCAGAAGCAGAAAATTCCTCCTATCTTGCCTTGGCAAATCGAAGAAGCTCGAATTTGGGTTCGGCGTCATGGGTGTTTGGGGTGGTTCGTCGTCGAGTGTGAAGCTTTCTCTGCTAAGAAGGCTGGCGGTTTGTGAGGCAGTTGTTGGAGACTCTAAGGATTGATGTTTCCGCCGCATTTCGAGGTGGGACTCCATGTTGCCGTTTGCGTGACCGTTTGTGTGGCCGTTTTGGCCTCCCGACGCTGTCGATGAGGGCCGCTCCGGCTCGCGTAGAGAAGATGGTGTGGATTTTCGGCCCATTTGAGAGTCTTCTGAGTCGTAATCGAAGTCGGAGGGGTGGGCTAAGGATCGAGAATCTTCGCCGTCAAGGTTCGCTGATACTCTTGGCGAAGGTGATGAGTGGGCTGTCGGTCTAGATTCTGTAGGTAAAAGTTCTTCGTTGTTGGTGTTGTGGTGCCGATTGTTGGACTGTGAATCTTGTGCTTCTTGCAATATTCGGTTCAGAGGCTCTAACTCTATCTGGCTGGGTGGTTGGTGTATTGGTAAAAGGTTCGATTCCTGTATTTCAGGCTGTACAATATTGTAAAGGAAAGAATCGCCGAACGGAGTAGGCATTCAATAACGTAAGGCCTTTCTGTTCAAGCCGGCTGGACCAGATGCGAACTTAGTCATCCTGCTGGCTTGAGCAACAAGGAATGTCGGCAAATCAATGCCATTACAAAGAAGGTTACTGGCGGAGAGACCGAGGAGACGTTGTGGACACGATTCGGAATTTGATACTTTAGATCACGGGACTGCGCGACAAATGGAACGCGCTTGATTAGCGCGCTCAAATTCAGAGTACCGTACCCTCCAGATCTACTGTAAGCATTTCACTGCTGTTTCATCCTGTTCCCGGCAAGGAGTCTTGTGGGGTCGGCTAGCACCTCTATTGGTGCCTAAGAGCAGGGTAAGCCATCAGCGGCTCTACCATGAATCCCTTTGAAGGCCAAATCCTGAAACCCTACGATGACAATGACAGTGACGATTCCGAAGACCGCTACACACGCCAGCGTTACATCGAAGCAGTTACAGGGTCTACGTTTGTGATAAGAATAATGTTCACAAACAAGTTCAAGTTGCATGACCTGAAACACGACGACGGTGTTGCTCCCTGGCTCAATATAGATGGGGGTGCTTACCACAGGGCGAAGTATATCAGTCGGAACGAATTAGACACGAAGTTCCTCAAAGCCGAGCCTGGCATTACTGAATTCTCGAATGTCCCTCATTTCCGCGAAGAGACTGGGCAATGGATGGAAAGCAAATTCGTTTTAGCAGTCTGCAACTAAGTATGAATCTTTCACTGACCTCTCGAATTTGTTCTAAACATATTTCCAGAGGATTTAGCTGATAAGAAGTACACTGTGGCTCAGGCGAAGGATCTTGGGGAAATACGAATCACCGTCCGAAGGTGTAGATTCGAAACGTAGCTCATACCGAAGGCGAGAACCATGGAAACACTGAAGGCAATTACGAAGGTGCCGGAGAAAGTGCTAAAAGGTAGAGCTATCGCGAACACTGTTGGGTAAGGTCGATTCGAGAGCTAGGTGGCAGCAGGTAAGCTTACAAGCTTTGGTCCAGGTGTACACCAGGCCTGCCTTCACGAGCACCGGCCGCATTTACTTCCCGCCTCGCCGGAGCCTTGCCAGGAGCAGAGGGCAAACCTCTGGTGTACAACATCCTATATCGGTCTAAGCGTAAGTAACCCCTTAAGACGCCGAAGTCCATATATCGAGAAGTCCCAAGATGCCCTGCAAATGCTGGGCTGCATAGCACCGGAATCCATCACCATCAGTGACCTCGCCTCTAGACGATTAGGCTAGCGCCATTACCAGCGAGATGGGCCGCACTGCTTCTCCTGACATTCAGCAGGAGGTGCAAGACTTACGAGTCAGTCCAAAGGTCTAGATTTGATTCCTTGAGTGTTCATTGATCTGGTCGCAGGCTCGACTTGCTGTCCTAGAGCGTGGCCTCAACATCAAAGCCGAACCTCCGGATGGGAGCGCGGGTGTCAGAGCTGAAGGGCCAAGCAACCTCAAACACGAGCGTGAAGAAGACGAAAACCTAGCTCCTCGACAACGTCGACAAACTTCTGTCACAATCGAGACAGTCGACCTCACTGAGGGCTAGCTGCAGTTGTATGCTAGCGTCAAACTTTCGGTAGCCGGAGTTTGTCTTCCTCCTCACTATCATTTTGCAAGCTCTGATCCAGCTCTAGGCGCAGAAATTACCATCAGCACCGGTCAGGAGTTACTTAGCATGAATGCTCGGTTCTTTAATTATCGAATGTCCGTCTTGTTTGGTCACAGGTTATCTTGCAATGCTATGCTCTCTAGCAACTGTACTGGTAGGATTTGCTGAAATTGCTCAATCGCTCGGGGTTAAAATTATGCAGCAAGACAGACTTTGTATATACACTGTGCCTTTCGCTTTACCAAAGCCTACTCATTCGACTATCAGTTTGATGAGTGCATTCGGCAGGTAATCGCTTCTTCTATTTATGGACATATGAGCTTTGTAAGTCTATGATGCACTATATGCGCTGGTATTCTCGCGAGGAAGCCATGACAGGCGATGACGATACCTGGTCAAGCATTGAATACGATCATTGAAAGATGTGGCCCTCAGAATTGTGTCCCAACCAGTCTGCCAGAGGGTAACTCTAGCCGCTAGTGGGTTGCCCCTGACGAACGGGATCTTTTTCTGACGTAACCTTATATTTATGTGGTCGCGACGCGCAGAACCAGGCTTTTGTACTTCTACCAGTCTTGTGGGACCATTGATCATGACATGCAGTGCCAACTCATAGTTCGAGATATGGTGCGGAGATGTTGTGGTAGACCATGCAGCAAAGAACCATTCATAGATGTGGTATCAATCGTCATTCTTTCTATTCGCCGTTCCAAAACTAGGCGCTGCAGGCATATCACGGAACCTCATTATGCTATTGGCCGAGTCTGAAGAAACAACCAATCGCTTGCAATTCACCTCTAATATCCTTTTGTGTGATGTGTCACATAGCATTGGTTCAGGCCATAGTTTGGAGGGGTGAGCGGTAACCGAACTTAGTAATTGATGAGGTGTGGTAAACAAGAGATAAATGCTCTCACGAACCTCCACGTTGCTCTCCTGAACATCAGATATTTGGGTAGAGAGAAAGGCTTTTACCGGCCTTCGCAATTGAAAAATCGACTTGAAGAATTGATTGTATCACCTTGCTTTATCCCGTTGCAGCCTGCCGCTGCGTGCCGCCGGGTATACTCCGGGGGCGACCAAGGATCTGGGGTCTAGCAATTATTTTCTGACCTGTAAACAAAGCACAAATCCTGCAGAACGACCACCAACCACTACTCAACGAGTGTCAGGATACTTGCATCAGCTACCAGAGAACCTTGCAGCATTCATACTTACAGCTTTGGTCCAATGACAGCCCCTTGAGCTGATCAGACGAAACCGACCGAGGCTGCAGTCAACACCTGCGGTAATATGAAGCACCAACCCGAGATATCATCCTTGCGGTACCGACGACTGCAAAAGCAATCAAGAGCCCAGACAATACAATAAAGTCTTTGTGGGCTTTGGTAGCACCGGCAGTGTCTCATTGCTTTTGCGCCCCGGATTGAGCTATGAATCCTCCACCTCCCCCTCCACCTCATGGCAACACAGCCGGAAACAAAAATGGTCTTCCTGATGGCAATTACGACATCTTTATCATACCTCCACATTCAGCCGGCGGTGGCTTCCTATACCTACCATCCCTACAACCACAACGAAACAGCTTCTTGGCGGGAGTCGTGTGCGCGCTGATGGCGATGCTGTTCTGGGTGACTGTGAGACCGGTGTTGAAGGAATGGTTTCAAGCGATTATGGCAGGGGGCGGAATTTCTGTCATCATATTATGTATCGCGGTCGGTGTTGCCTGTTGGGCATTCGGCAAGACTCAAGCAGAAACATATATGCCAAGTGGAGGAGGGTCAGGCGGATCGTCTGGAGCACACACTGCTGGGAGTACTGCGGGAGGACCGACGCCCGGTGGGCCAACACCACAACCCCAGCCACAACCTCAACCGCAACCTCAACCGCAACCACAATATGCTCCTCCCCCAGAGCCTAGAGCACCACCCAAACCAACTTGGCAACGATCGAATACCGGATCCGCGAACGGCACGGCGAATGCAGGGGCAGCAAAAACTAGTTGGGACAAGGCAAGAGAGGAGTTAAGGAAGAAAAAGGAAGAGGAAAAGAAGGCTGAAGAATTAGCCAAGAAGAGGGAGGATGCCGCGAAGGAACGCGAGCTACGTCGGGAGAAGGAAGCTCGTGAGAGGGCTGAGAGGGAGGCGCGGGAGAGAAGGGAGAAGGAACTGAAAGAGCTGAAAGAAGCCCGTGAGAGAAGGGAGAAAGAAAGGTCAAGACCACCATCTCCGACCAAGAGTCACCAACATCCCACAGCAAAGACAGCGACAGAAGACGACGCCTACTCATTCCGGCCTTACGACAACCCGAAACGGTCTGGACAGAAGACAGCATCAGCTTCCTCGATCTACTCGGAATCCTCATACGCACCATCACAATCAACAGCCCGAACAACACCTCCACCTTCGCATCGAGGACCTTATCGCTGCAAGGACCCTAACAAGATCGTCATCAAAGCCGTTTATTCGTTCAACGATATATTCCCCAAGAAACCCATTGCCCAATTGATCTCTGGAAAAGGTTCTGTGACCGATGGTCTTGTTCTGAGGATCGAATCCGCAGGGCTCTTCATCGACGACGATGTGAGAGATGTAGGTCAACGAGAATGGGATGTCAAGGCTTGGACGTTGAAATTAATGGAGGTATGCTGTTCCCACCTGTACGCTTTGGGAGCAAGTTCTGGCTCCACCCCTGCATCCCGTAATGCTACTTCTGGTCCCCTGGAATCTTCGGCAGAAGCCCGGCATCCAAGGGGACCACGGAGGAAGAGGCGAGGTGTTTCCTCGAAGCCGCTACGCGTGCTTGTAAACCGTCAGCATTTGTGGATTCTAGTGCCCCTCCAACCCCCTTGAGAAATTGATCTAACTTGGGCAAATCATCACAGACCGGTGAATTCAAAGGACTCCATGTTCTCAGAGCCTCTATAAGGGACACAGAAAACAAACGATACGTGTTCGTTCTGTCGGCAGAAGAAGGATGGAAGGTTGCTGTCGGGTTGCAGCGACTCAGACGAGGCACACAGTGCAAAGCTCTGGGAGTGAGTGGGATAGCAGCCAACGAGATGAAAGCTATGTTAGATAACATGGGATTCCTTAAAGAGGCGTGAGGTGGAGTCCTTTCTTGATGACCGGTCAGTACCCACTGGAATGCACTAGGAAATCGCTTCAACAACGGAAACGAGCACAACCCAGCGCACTGTACCCCACATTTCGGACATCTCAAAGCAGAAACGGCGCGAATTTTTCACCCGGATATGGCCTTCATGGCATCGTACTCTTTCATGTTCGGATCATCGCAGCGAGAGTACTGCATAGCATGCATGCATGAGCGACGGCGTTCACACTCATTTCAAAAGCGATAGCATCGACTTTTCATACCCCATATTTAAGAAAGCGTGCTTGATGTACATACATACATATATACATACAGTCTGCTCTGGTCAGAGCCAGCTCGTTCAAAGTTTTGGAGTCGAGGAACCAAGGAAGGTTAAGAATCTTCCACTTGGTGACTCGACCATACATAGACATTCGGAGCTTGCAAAATTGTATTCAAAAACAAACTCCTGGCCACTTTATGTTTACTGAACATGGCCGATTATACACTTTGACTCCGTAGTGGAAATATCCCAATAGGAAGGTGTATGCAATACGCCAGAATCATGGCGACTTCCGTATGAGTAGCAGACACATGACTAAGCCATATCTTTACCTCTCGGCCAGCCTATTCTTCTTTCATCATTCTTCAACGCCCTTTGACACACCGCTAAATACTTTCCTAAAGACGCTTGGGAGCGGAAAAACAGTGTTATATAGATCATCAAACCCTTTAGCTTTCATTCCTGCACGAGCGGAACATTTTGCCGCGACATCTGACTGCATGCGACGCCTTTCTTCTAATCATCCTACATTAATCTCCTACTTCATTCTTTGGAAGCGTCCTACTCTAAGTATGCTCCTTTCACAGTCCTTGACTCTCGTTTCCGTCGGTCTACTCTAGCGTTGTGATCGTGGCTTCCCTCTTTGGCTCCCCTCTTTGGCTTCCTGACTAGACCATCACCATCTTCTTGAGAAGTCAAAACCCTCTCCAACTCTAAAGCCGATTTGTGGTGGCATCCATTGCGAGTGTTCACAATCGCGGTCAAGGCATCGAAAAAGTTCAAGGATCGACTTACAGATCTGTGGGCCACGTCTCACTTTATAACTGCCTACAGCATTGAAGGTTCAGTCGGATCCACGATACTTCTATATGCGGGACGGCATATCTGACAGCCGCGCGATATTTTTCCGTAGTAGATTCAATTTCGGATATCGAATGTGACGGCTACCTCCCCAATGATCCTCCAGGCCTGCAAGCAGATTACTACAATCTGCGAAACCTCTACGCAGCAGATAGCCTAATCCCCGCAGGAAACATGGGTTGTATCTGCGAGGATCAAGGCTTATACTGCCCTATTGCCACCAAATCCTGGATACAACAAATCTCTGTTCATTGTCTCGCACAGTGCAATTGCGGTCCCAATACTCAAATCAGATCTAGCGTTTCGATAAATACTGGAATTACTCTTAAACTCAGGCAAGATTCGTGGGTGGACAACCAACATGCGGACATTAAAGATGGGCCGAATCCCTTTGGCGATATTGAGGGGTGGTCGACGCACTCGACAATAGTCGAGTCGTGCCCCAGCTGCTCTATGACGGCTGGCTCTAGGATCATATCTAGAGACTCGAATGGGAATTGCACCTGCGCCAACAGTTCTAGCATCGCGCTGAGAGATGCTCCTGAAAATGGTGATCCCATAAAATCAGATATTTCGAGTATCTCACCCAGGGACTCTCCCGAAAGTGGCGCTCCTACAGGATCAGAGACCACAATATCTCGCCAATAGATTTACTCATAGAAGGCAGAAATCCTAAACAACCAGGCACACCTAACACCTCGCCCATCTCCCCTCTCCACAATCGCGGCATGCTCATCCCATCCGCAGTCGAATGCCACGGCATTCTTTCCCCTTGGCCCCTCAGCGCCCCACCTTCCGAACCCCCAGTAGAACTAACACGACTCTACCACAACCTACGCAACCTCTGCACGGCAGACAGCAATGCCCCCACTGGGAACATGGGTTGCACCTGCGAAGGCAAAGCTCTGCACTGCCCTCGCGGCACCTCGTGGGAATTCCAACAACTTGCCGACTATTGTCTTGAACAATGCGACTGCGGAATTGGAAGTTTCAGTAAGTATCTTGACGATGCTACAGAATTGGCTGGCGCTACTATCAATAGCGATGTTCTTCTGTGGTCGGCGTTGACAGCTGGCGATGGTCCAAATCCCTTCCAGGATGTGCCTTCTGGGATTATGCCTATTGTAGATAGCAATACAGGGACAGGACCGGTGCCGGGCCAGGATTCCTGTCCTGGGACTTGCACGAGCGTTACGAGACAGTGCTCATACCGCGAAACTTGTTCGTGCTACGCACCTCCGGTTGGCATTATATTCTGGCATTCAGGCAACTGTGGACTGACGAGAAAGTCCATAGCGTCGCTGACCGCTGCAAACGCTGCTAGTGGCATGGGCGGGCGGAAAGCCAAGAGACAGGAGGATCTAACATCACTCAATGGGACGGCCGCTGCTCCTGCTCTTGGTTCAAGTGCGACGGCAGATATTCGAATGCCATCATCGTCGAATAGCACATATGGAACCACGAATTCCACTATCGATTGGAATACCTTCCCCGCGCCATGTAATGAGAGCTATGTTAGCTATGCTTGTGCGAATAGCACGGATAGCATTGTATATGAGCCGATTGAGAATTGGCTAGGTGCGCTGCTGCCTGAGAATGCGACTGAGATACTGCCGGTGCCAGAGGAGTGGCTGAAGGTTCATGGGATTTCGAGTGATCCGGATAGTAATGCGACTGCTAAGGTGAGGCGGGGGGATAGTTGGAGATTGTGATGTTAGAGGAAGGATGAAAAGTTGTACATGTGTTGTATGTAAATTAAATCTTCAACTGCTTTTGAACGACAGGTTCATGACCCATGGCGCTGTACGCAACCTAAGACCTCCAAGCGGGGAATGCTCGAGAGTTTGGTGTGTGATTGATAGCTCAATCATACGGACGTAGCGAAAAAAAGCTTGAACAAGTTAGTTGGTATGAGAACACTACACACTAACCTTTTCGAGTTTCCAATCTCTGTCTGTTGGAGGTCGTGGTGTCTTCCGGACGTAAGCTGAGCTGTGAACTTCTGATGGATATTTGAGCCCCAACATTGAGAATCTTTGCTCAAGTTCTTAAGAGGTGATCGTGGTTGCAGCTTGATATGATGGTCATTTGAGGTGGGAGCAGGGATTGGAAGTAAGAAGGCGTGGAAATCTGGGGGTTATAGCATGATGGGATGGCCACTCCGGCCTCATGTGATTGAAGCATGGATTCCAAAAAAGGCGAGCACGGGAAGCCAGACTTCGACAATTCTCCGGGTTCTGATCCTTTCTCACTTTATGGAAGCTTCAGCTTTGGAGAATTGAGATTTCGCGACGCTTAAATCCACAGTGTACCTGAAGTCAAGTTTTCACGATTGAATGGATGTTAAAAGAAGCTGGACCGCTGCTTTATTGCTGCTCCAAGCCTCCCTTGTGGTGAATGCTTTCACGAGGGGTGACTAGACTATCCAGGTGTCTTTTGTGTAATTCATGATTATTCTGGCTTTCCTAAAGAAGGTCTACAGATCCTCCATAGCCATGGACCTAGAAGGCCTCAATAATTCGTGGGCTGTCATTCGCCACCGTCAGCAGTTGCAATTTATGCCAAGACTTTCAGCAGTCATTTTGTATGGCGTCATGAACTCCCCAATTAGGCAGCTGAGAAGCAAAAGTCTGCTAGTAAGAGCGGGGTAGGTAGTATTTTCAGTTTCACAAGTGCTTATGACCGACTCTGTCCTCCTCGATGGAATGTGGCATTCATCGTCTGCTGACTTCCTTGGACGAAGTTCTATATATGACCTAAGCAGAAGGCATTCTGTGCCGTTCATTGCGGAGTGCATCCTTAGATCATGCGGGCGTTTAGCCTCACCCGCGGGTTAAATGTTTCGAGGGGAGCTTTGGCCCATCAATTTCTCTTTACCCGATGGAATAGCCGCTGGTTGAGGGTGTTGACGTCGAGATCTGGCGCGGAGATGGGTATAGCGACTCTCCTCAGTTTCCTAGAGAAAGCGAAGTACTCGTACCCTGCATGATTTGAAATCCGATCACAGTAGTTCCAAGCCTATGATCCATTGGCTGATAGAGGGATTACCTGCTGACAATGCAGGCACAGCCTCGTACCTTAGAGATGTGGGTGCCATAGCAACACTAGCGGTAGTGAGCACGCATTAGCAGAGCCAAGGACGGGGCCACATACGAGATCGTCGAGCGCCATCTTGCTCTGTTTGAGCCTATGATGGTTGTCGTTGGCCGGGCGAAGTTCCTAAAGTGAATTTATTGGGGGCGATCATCCCCTACGTCAGGCTCCACCACTCGGCAATGTACATGGTATGCAGGGTGTGCTGAAAGGTTTATTTATGGAGCTCTGGCAACTGAAAACATCCTTCCGAGCTGACTCTCATCATTTCATAAACACTGCAAGAACAGATGCTCATTCAATTGTTGCATCCGTTGCTCTTTGTATGTACCTTTGGTGTTGCCGTTGAAACTGCATTAGCTGCCGCTTGAATCAGCCTAATCATGATGTGGCTCGCGCCATTCGCTCTGCTAGTGACGAGCCTCGTCCATCCATCATCACAGCAAGATGGCAACACTACAGCACCCTTTCCTAACGCGACATATCCCAATGCTACTTCGCCGAACCCAGCTGCTGCTGTCAATGCGTCGTTCTCACCACCATACTACCCTGCGCCATGGGGAACTGGAGCTGGGGAATGGGCGAGTGCCTATGCAAAGGCACAAGCTTTCGTCAGCCAGCTCACGTTGACTGAGAAGGTCAATCTAACAACAGGAGTTGGGTACGTCGCAACTCTCTACAGGCGAGACAAACATGGTCTGACGAATATACAGATGGGAGGGCGAGCGCTGCGTTGGTCAGAATGGAGCCATCCCTAGACTGGGCTTCCGAAGCATGTGCTTGCAAGATTCGCCTGTTGGGGTCAGAGACAGTATGCTCCCCGAATGTCTAAACGACTTGCTCGTCAAGCTGATCCGTCAATAGCCGACTACAATTCCGTTTTCCCTGCCGGTGTCAATGTGGCCGCTACATTCGATCGAGGCCTTGCATACGCTCGAGGGCAGGCTATGGGCTCCGAGCACCAGATGAAGGGGTCCGACGTCCAATTGGGACCCGTCGCTGGGCCCCTTGGTCGCGCACCCGAGGGCGGACGAAACTGGGAAGGCTTCAGGTGAATCGCCCATCATCATGGTGCAATGTGCATTGAAGATGCTAACATTGCAATCCAGTCCTGACCCTGTCCTGACCGGTATCCAATTTGCCCAGACTGTTCAAGGCATACAGAGTGCTGGTGTTATAGCATGCGGGAAGCACTACATTGGCAACGAACAAGAGCACTTCCGTCAGTCTACTGAGGCGGCAGGGTATGGCTACAACATCAGCGATGCCGTTAGCGCGAACATTGACGACGTTACTATGCACGAGCTTTACCTATGGTAAGAAATACCTTCCAAGGCGTTTGACAAATCCTAGCTAACGATTTCAGGCCATTCGCAGATGCGGTCCGTGCTGGTGTCGCCTCAATTATGTGCTCCTACAATCAAGTTAATAACAGCTACGCTTGCCAGAATAGCCACATGCTCAACTATCTGTTGAAGGGAGAATTAGATTACCAAGGCTTCGTTGTCACCGATTGGCAGGGACAGCATTCTGGTGTTGGTAGCGCATTGGCGGGCTTGGACATGACAATGCCTGGAGACACACTCTTCAACTCCGGACAATCGTACTGGGGTGCGAACCTTACAGTTGCTGTCCTCAATGGAACGGTACCGCAATGGCGACTTGACGATATGTGTATTCGGATTATTGCTGCCTGGTATTACGTGGGTCGCGACAATGCCTCCATACCCATCAATTTTGATGCCTGGACTACCGATACATATGGCTACCAGCACTTTTTCGCCAAGGAGGGCTACACTCTGATCAACGAACATGTTGATGTCCGCCAAGAACATGCCGATCTCATTCGCCAGATCGGTTCAGCAAGCACTGTGCTTCTCAAGAATACCAATAACGCTTTGCCTTTGACTGGAAAAGAAAAGTTCACCGCGGTCTTTGGAGACGACGCTGGAGACAATCCTTATGGTCCTAACGGCTGCCCTGATCGAGGCTGCGACAATGGCACGCTTGGCATGGCATGGGGTTCTGGATCGGCCAACTTCCCGTATCTCGTGACGCCCGAGACTGCAATACAGAATGAAATCCTCTCAAACAACGGGGTCTTCCAATCTATTACCAATAACTTCGCAGGCATGCAGATCCAGCAGCTTGCTAGTCAAGCAAGCGTTGCTATTGTCTTCGTCAACGCGGACAGTGGCGAGGGATATATCACTGTTGATGGTAACGAGGGTGATCGTAATAATCTCACTCTCTGGGATGGTGGCGACGTACTGATTCAGAACGTGTCTGCTATTTGCAACAACACCATTGTTGTCATTCATTCGACCGGCCCTCTCTTACTGGGCAACTATTCGACCAACCCAAATATCACGGCCATCTTGTGGGCTGGCATTCCAGGCGAGCAGTCTGGAAACTCCATTGCCGATGTCCTTTATGGACGAGTTAACCCAGGGGCCAAGCTTCCATTCACGCTAGCAGGAGCTCGCGAAGATTATGGGACTGACCTTCTGTACATTCCCAACAACGGTAAAGGTGCTCCTCAAATCGCTTTCACGGAAGGTGTGTTTATCGACTACCGTGCTCTGGATCGAGCGAACGTTACTCCAATCTATGAATTTGGATATGGATTGAGCTATACAACATTTTCATACTCGAATCTACAGGTCAAGACCGTACTAGGGATGAATGGGACCTACACGCCCACGACAGGGTCAACTCCACCAGCACCAACCTATGGCACTGTTAGCAACAACACAGCTGACTATCAATTCCCCTCGAACTTGACTTACGTTCCATATTACATCTACCCCTATCTGAACAGCACGACCCTCTCAACCGCTGCAAATTCAAGCGATTATGGAGACAACAGCGACGTCCCTCTCAATTCCCAGAACAGCTCTTCCCAACCTCTGCTTCCAGCAAGTGGCGCTCCAGGCGGTAATCCAGAACTGTACGACGTTCTGTATGAGGTCACTGCTACAATCACCAATACCGGTAGCATTGCAGGCGAGGAAGTGCCACAGCTTTACATCTCACTAGGCGGCCCATACGACCCGAATATTGTGCTTCGCAACTTCGAGAGGCTCTCTATCCAGCCAGGTATGAGCGCAACATTCACTGCTGATATCACACGGCGTGATCTTTCGAATTGGGATACCGTTGCTCAGAATTGGGCGATTTCGAGTTATACGAAGACGATTTATGTGGGGAGCTCGTCGAGGAAGTTGCCGCTGTCGGCGACTCTGTCTTGAGCTGCGAGGTCGATATATTGAATGAGCAAATGTAATGCATGCGTCTATGTGGTAATGGAGAGTTGCATGGGATGGAAAAGCATTTTGAAAATAGATGTGTCCAATTTTGGATGCTTGAAAGCTCTTGGATAATTCTTAATATCCGAGCCAGATTGAACTCGCCAGGAGTATAATTGCATGGGAAAGTGGAAGTTATTCACTCCTTCGGATTAGCATTCTTGTACATACGTTTTACCACAAGGGTATCTTGGGTTTTGGTCCAGTTCACTTTGTATGCGGATTGAGTCAGAGGAATGGCTTTCGTCTATTCCCTAATCGTAAAAATTTCCAAAACAGTGGCAATATAAAGTGGCTGAGACCAAAGTGTCAAGATCGACAGAGGAGGACTAGCGCCAAAGGTACGTCAGTCCCGTTGCCTCGTCTGAAATTCCAAGAATCGTCAACAAACCCTCCCACAACAACCACAGCACAACAATGGCTTCCACAATCCTTACAATCCATCTCTCAGCGCCCTAGCTTCCAAATTCTCAACCGTCCACACCATGGCGTCCAACCGCCGCAACGGCGCCAACACGCCCAAACCCTCAACGCCCATCGAACTTCCCGAACCAGCCACCCGTCCCACCTCCATCTCCAGCTCCACACCCACCCCTCACCAAGACAGGGACACCACAACCCACTGGATAACCGCCCTCTTCCCCACCCCCCTCGAAACCCTCCTTCTATCAACCTATCCCGCCCTCCTCCTCCTCGGCTCCCTCTTCTCAACCCTCTCCCCAACAACCCGCAGCGCGCCCTACAACCCCACCACACAATCACACCCCCCTTCCTCCGCACCCTCCTACTTCGCCCTAAAATCGAACCTCCTAAACACCTATTTCGTAAAGATAGCCTGGTTCTGGGTCTCGCTTGCCTATCTATTATTCTTGGTCGTACACCCTGCAAATGGACCTGGCCTACTAGGGAGCAGGGGACTGGTGTTGACGCCGAAGCGGTTACGCGGGGTGCTGAGATGGGCTATTGTGACGATGTGGTGGGGAGGCGTGACGCAGTGGTTTTTCGGACCGGCGATTATCGACCGCGGGTTCCAACTCACAGGTGGGGCGTGCGAATTGGCGAGTCAATATGAAGGAACGGGCGGGGGAGAGGATTTCGTGACGGGACAGGCTTGTAAAGCTGTTGGGGGGACGTGGAGGGGTGGGCATGATATTAGTGGGCATGTGTTTATACTGGTGCTGGGGAGTGCGTTTTTGGGATTGGAGGTGCTACCGATTTTAATGGGGTTGAGGGATGAGAGGAGGGTTAGGGGGAGAGATGGAGGCGTGGGAGCGCCTGAGAGGGAACTGGTGGCCCAAGAGCAGGAGGGACGGAAGGTGGGGTTGGGGTTACCCTTGGGGGTTATGGGGTTGAGTGCTTGGATGTTGCTTATGACGGCTACGTTCTTTCATACGTGGTTTGAGAAGGTATGTGAAGTGATTATGCCATTTTGCAGACTTGATGTGCTAACTATTAGCAGTTAACGGGGCTCCTAGTAGCGTTCATGGGCATTGTCGTTGTGCTTTTCTTACCGCGAGCAGTGCCGGCTTTGAGGGATGTTGTTGGTATGCCCGGGATTTGATAGAAATTAAAGATCATCCACTCTTAGAGAGGCTGCTTGTCCTTTGCTGTGATCTTCCTCTGCGTGGAGATGGATTACTACTTGATTTGCAATCCGATGCAGAGAACGCGCCACAGTAACGGGACGAAAGACGAATCCACTCCCAGGGACAAGATTCTTACTGTTCCTTCTAGAAAATTCGATAAATGCTAGGACCCCTTTGAGTTGAGAACGCGTTTAGGAAGGATTGCATTGATATGGATATCCAAAACCCTAAACCTTGGTTTTGGCCGTCAAAACGTCTCATCTATGTCAACATTTCCTTGGTATCATGATTGCAGATTGCAAGCTGCAATAGTGAGCCTGCAGGAGCAGGCTTTCAGGAGTACCACCCTCATGTCCCCTTCAATCTCCCCCATTCAGGTTTGGTCTCCACACCATCTTCCCCAACTACTTTCCCTCGATCCCATTCCCTTCCCTCCCCCCTCCCTTTCCAAACAACATCCTCCTCTCTCTTCTCACCACCCTTCTCCCACTTTTGCACCTCCTCTTCTGTAAAGCCAGCAGACTTGAGCCTTTCAGCCCCCTGCTTCTGCCAGCGTTGTCGATCCCGAAGCGCTTCTAGTGCCATATCCCAATCATCCACGTCATCTATATCAGGCTGGACATCTGTCGAGGGATCGTAGTTCGAGGAGAAGTGAGAGTCCATTGCGGAGGTGGACGCGAAGGCGCCGCGACCACGGCCTTTGATCTTAGGTGCTGGTGGATGCGGAGGTGGACCGATGATTGATTCTAGTGGGTCTGAGTCGTTGTCTGGCGAGGGAGAGCGTTTTTTGCCGATGTTCGATCCGTTTTCCAAGGGTGTAGAAGTGATCTCTTTTTTTGCTCTAGATCTGTCTGACTCGCGTGCGTCGCTGTCTTCAGATACAGACGACGTTGATCTCCTCGGGGGTGACCGATGCCGATGAGAACGTCGTTTTCTATCGGGACCTGGGGAACGTGACCTTGATCGGTGCGTTGACTTGGGGCGTCGCTGATGCTTCGTGCTAGGCTCATCGCGCTCCTTACTCCTACTTCGTCGACGGTCACTGCGGTGGTGATGATGTCTGCGCTCATGATGGCGTGATCGTTCGTCCTCAGCATCATCGCTATCATAGCGGTCGTCACGATGCCGACGGTGGTGGCGGTGGCTTCTCGAATCCACTCCCCCATGCCGTCGTGAGTGCGATTTCCTATGGTCTCGCGGCCGATCAGGCTCTGCCTCACCCTCGTTTTCAACGCGCCTCCGTTTGGGACGATGGTGGTCTTCTGGGCTCAATCTGCCATAACCATTCGTAGAGATCGATGACGCCCCATCTCCATTACCCTCGCGAAGTCTCCGTAGTCTTGTTCGGGACTCTGCAAGCTCCTTAGCCCGTAGAGCCGCATTATGGTTGTCGGTCTCTCTTATTATGTTCTTTAAGAACCTGGTGTTGGGCTTGGGGGCATTGGTAGTTGCTCTGTTCAGATCAGCTATGGTATAATGAGATATGTCTGACAATGAGCCTACCGCTTGGGTAGCAGCTCTTGCAACCCGTACTGAGAGTACTTGACGTTGTTGCTCTTTGCATCCTTAGCCAACAGACTGGCAACATAGTCATCGGAGAGCTCGTCCTTCGCAGGCATGATGGGTGATGAGGATGGAGAAAGACGGAGACTGCTGGAGAGGCAGTGTGGGCATTATAAAGGAATAGGTCCCATTCACTGAACACAGGCTCAGGTAAAATTCACTATTCACAAAGCGATAAACAGTATATTTCACATGCCAATAAAGAGTTGTCGCGGCTCTGCGCAGAAGTGAGTGTGACGTTGCCAAGACATATCTGGCTAAGATAAGATAAGATGAATGCTAAACCTTATCAAGCGCGATAGTAAACAAATGCCAAAAATGCAGAAACATTTCTGATCGCAAACCCTGTAGTCGACCAAATACCAAGATGGCAGACTCCCTACACGTCCAAAACGTAATCCAAGGCCTCCGTGCCCTACGAGAAGAACCCCTCTCCATCATCGGTCTCAGCGAACCCATCTCCGCAGCACCAACCTCCCACCGCACATCAGATGTCTCCGAAGCCGCCTTCGAGAACCCTTCGCCCGCTTCTCTGGAAGCTGATCTGAGCCATTACAAAGTCCGCTATCCCCTCCCTCTTCTCCATCCAAAAATCAAATTGCTTACAAGCTTACGTACTTAGGAACTCTTCTCCAAACTCCGCTTCTCCTACCTCGAACAAGTAACCAAAGAGAAGTTCCTCCGCGCCATCGTCGGCGACCCATCCCTCATAGTCGAACACACTGAGAACCTCGAACTAGAATCCCAGCTTGCTGAAATCAAAGCCGTGCTTAAAGCGCAGAAAGAATATGTGGGTGAAATGGTCAAAGAACTTGATGTGAGGGGAAGGGATTTGAGCAGACGCTATGAGACTATTACGTTGCAAACTACCCTCCTTTCATCGCTGCCGCCGCAGATAGAGGAATTAGACCACACACTGGTGGAGTTACGGAAACAGAATCAATCAGCAGGCAATGACACGAATGAGACGAATCTTGAGATGGCGCTGCCGTTGCCTGCTACGCTGCAATTGGTTGAGGAAAGGAAAGCGAGGCTGGAGGAGGTTAATAGGCAGTTGAAGAGCTTGCAGCAGGCGGTGCCGAGGCAGACGAGGGTGCTGGAGAGTGAGGAGAGGGAATTGAGGAAGCTGGAGGGGGAGAGGGGGAGGGCTGTGCAGGCGGCTAGGGAGGCGGTGGAGAGGAAGAGCGAGGGTGGTGGGGCGGATGAGTTGGAGATGAGGGGGAGGTGGTTGAGGGGTGTGGAGGGGGCGGTTAGGGGAATGTTGGAGGTGGAGGGTTAGGGGATGCGGTTGCTGAATTTTCGACTACGGTTTATGCTTGGAGTTTGGGGATTTAGGGGTTCGAGAGTTGTAAATCATGGATGTGATTCAACATAGTCAGAGCTAGTGTGCATTGTGATTTTTTGCTTTGGCTATCTGTTAAGATGCCATATCATGCGCACGGCTTGTGTACATGTCTCGTATGCAGCGGCCGTTAGTCATGAGTCGTTTGGTATCTTCCATGTCAGCCTCCTTTGCTACACCCCGTTCGTCATTCATAATTTCCGCCTCTCACTCATTCCTTAACTCCAATCCCGTCTATCACACCAAACACGCATTCCGTATCCCCCACTAGTAGCTTGCTAATCACTTCTTGATGCACCTGGCCTGAACCTGTAGGTTACCCTTGCTGTCGGCACACGCCTTGATAGCCGTATCAATCATGCTCTTATGCGCTTGCATATTACCCCAAGGCAACATGATTGGCCACTGCGCACCCTCCAAATTGACACTGACGGCGGCCAAATCCCCATTGCGCGCACTCCCTCCCAGCAAGTTCCAAGTCGATAAAGCTTGGTTGAAGAAAAACGCCCACGTGTGGCATTGACTGATCGAAGTTGGAACTGCGCCCAGACCCTCATCTGAGAGGAAGAAGTGAAAGAGGATATCTTTCCCGGTAGTAGCCTTCGGATCCGGCGGCTGGTCTGGGCACACAATTGGTGTCGGCGGCTTTGCACCTTTTGGGGAGACTGACTGGTACTGAATGGGCATTTCGGGAAACAGATTCTTCATGGTATACGAGCCAGGTACATGGATATATGCCCTCCCGCTGTCCCTTGGCGCGCTGGCCGCTGGGCTTACACTGCGGTTGAGGTCGATGACCGGAGAAGCCGATGCTGCAGAGGGTTGCTGACGCGTTGGGGAAGTCTGGAAGCGAAGCCTTTTTGTCTGTGGTGCGGGAGGGGACAAAACGTGCTGAGGAGGCCAACGTCGCTTCTTATGGGGCCATTACCAACTCTGTGTCTGCTCCAAAAATTGTGATTAGTCTGTGGAAACTTCGATCAACCGGTTCACTTTTCCAATCCTTGGGAGCATGCCATTGAAAATTTTGACCTTTCAATTTAACTCACCTTATGATAGATCGACAAAATCCTCCTCGTCAATCGCACGTACAGTGCTTTGCATCCCCTTGCGTGGCTTTGACTGGCCTGCTCTAAAGCTGCTTGCAATCGTTCTCTTGGTGAAGCCCAGGTCGCCTCGAAGCCATGCGAAATAGGTTGCACTCGCCTCCTATTATCCACACCCCATAAGTACGGCGAATGTCCCAACTGAAGATTCGCTGCGCTGGCCCAGCGTTTCTCACCAGCATGAGCAACGTAGAGGTAGACATCCGCCATTAATGCGGCATCTTCTACAAACCGGCGATGTTTCACATAGCCTTTCATATCATCCAGCAGTACTTTTGGCAGTCCTGGGGAGGGACCTTTGTGAGACGTGTCAAGGAATCCGAGCTGAGCGCATAGCTCCAGTGCTGTCGCCATGTTGTATCTGGTTCAATTTGCAGTATGCTGGGTGTTCGTGGAGTGAGAGATGGTGTAGCAATGGGGCCAGGTAGCCTCACTTGGTGAAGAAATTCATCGCGAAGCGTGGGGTAAAGGGGTGAGGGGAATCAGCACAAGAAGCAGGCACGAGGCTAGCAATTCGAGACGTGAAGTGACGTAGTAATTAAGGTTTAAGGACATGAAGCTCATTTGCTGTACAGTTTGGGGGATGGGGAGCCCTGAACATTCACAGGTGAAGAGAGCTCACTGTTTACCAACGCTTAATTCCACCTCAACCTCACAGAACGAGCCGTGACGTCAACGTGGCCCTCTCCTGGGCATTTGTGCAAGCGAAAATATATGTTGTTGACAGCGTCGAGCCGGAAAGGGTATCCTAAGAGCGATTGCATGTACAAATGACCAAGATCACATTTGAACCGAAATCTAGTCCTCACCTGCCTTTGTTATTACAAGCATGACCTCACTCCTCATCGTCCACGATAGCATCCACCCTTTGCCCAGTTTCAGGATCGTAATTGATGCCAACCCCTTTTAATCTGTCAATATGCAGCTTGCTGAGGGGGATGCGGTTGAAATTTGGAGGCAAAATCCTACTGGACCTGGTTTCTGTAATTAGCTTATGCTGCTACAGACGTAACGATGTACATACTTTAGATAGTCCATTTTCATATTCCGAGCCTTGTCCTTCAGCGCAACCTGGTCCCGAGATGCTAAGACGCCCCCAGCTGCAAAGTCCTCGTTCTTGAGTAGCTTCCAGCTGGTCCCGTGCTCCTCTATCAAGTCAAGAAGCCTTTCAGTCTCCTCTTCTGTCCAAGCTTTGCGGACCTGCGGCAACTTGACTTGCCAAGCCTTCTTCTCTTTTGCTGCTGCGTTCGCAGCCATATACTCGTCGAATTGAGAAGGCGGGGGTCGATCTAACTGCCCGTCTCGTCTAGCATCTGGACCTTGGGAGCCGCTGACTTCTTGAACACGTACTTTTTTGGGCGATCTACCTTGGCTTCCTGCAGGCTCAGTTGCAGCACGTTTAGTTGCGGGCTTCAGATTCCGCCTTAGGCCAGCGTCTGGAGGCAGATGTTGCTGCTGAAATCCCTCGTCCTCACTGTCGTCGATCTGGCTGGCTTGGCGGTTCGAACTAGATTCTAGAGGATCAAATTCTAATCGCACCGCATTCGCTTGAGGATCTATGAGTCGCCTTTGGCTACTCGGTGGCAGCAGGTCTCTCTGAGACTCTGGAACTTCCACGATATTCTCCTTATTGCTCTCGGCCTCGCGTTGGTCTCTTACTGCGAGCACCTGGCTAAGGACTAAATCATGATTCGGTTCCGAGGACACAAAACTTTCATCATCTTCATCTCCTGTTGCTTGGGGTCGCCATCCGTGGTCTTGAATCTTGGCTGGCGCAGAAGATGGAACAGCTGGGCCCCTAGGCTTCCGTTGCGGGGTTACTAGTCGTGCAGAATGTTCTGCTGTCGAGGCTACCTGAAGATCCGAAGCTGAAGTTTGAGCGTTCTGCATCGATGTTTGCTCAGCTAGCTTCGCAGCTTGCCGACCCAATATCCTTCGTTTCAGAGATGCGGCTGCACCTCTCGCTTTTGGGGAGTCGCGACTATCATGAGCATCAGCGCATGAACATAGAGCATTGCTAAATGCAGAGGGCATGCAAATTGCAAACGTCGGAACAAGCTCTGCTACCTACCTGAATTGCCCGAGATTCAGCGTTTTCGTCCGAGATGATCTAAGTGGAACGTCTTGCTGCTCTAATGCAGTATGTGACGCTTCAGATGGTGGCTCGTAATTGAATTCTAGCTGGGGGCTCTCATCATCGTCGTTGTCATTGATTGATGATTTCGCCAGTCTGTTCCTCTGGATTTCGTCATTAAGACCCTGGCAGGTAGCTTCGGTGCCACCACTAGACGTGATTTGAGCGTCGACTTCATTCGAGCGCAGACTGATCCAACCAATTGTCTGAGACGCAAAGGTCGTCCACGGAAAACTGGTTCGAAGGCGCTCAACAGCTGCACTGGGGTCCTCGGGAGAGGCTTCGAACGCTTCTCGTAGTTGTCCTACCCGTGTGACGATGGAAAATAGCACTTCGTTTGTCAAGTCCTCGGAGCGCAGCCCCGTGATTCCCCATCCTTTCAGCATCTTCTCGTCCCTAAAGAATGTCTGTTGCATTACAACGTCCCAGTCAAAGTTAGGCTGTCCGGAGACTCGGGCAAGCAGCATTATAGTGTATTGTGTGCGCACCTCGAGCGCATATTGGAAGGTTTCTACGGCTAGCGCGCTTGTTCCAGGTATCAGCGTGTCAGAAGACACCAATGCTTCCGTAAAAGACCTAGGAAAGATCTGTTCAACCTCTTCGATGAATTGATCGGCCTGTTCTTGCCATGGTTGGGAAAGGATACTGGATGCAAGGACTGCCAGGTTGGCTTTCTGTAGCAATGGATCCGGTCGCCATGGTCCGGAGTTGCTTTCTGAAACACGTTTCGTACCGAGTAGTATCCTTAAGGCTCCCAGTGGATTGATGTAATTGTCACTACCATAGAAATCACGCTGCGCTTGAAATGTGTTGCCCAATCGCCTCCAATTGCGGCTCTCCCTAGAACCTTTCGTATGCAATTGAGTCATCATACTGGCGACCGAGGCTTCTGAAAGCTCGGCGGGCATGAGAAGCCCCAATAGCTTGTCGGCAGCCTCCACGAGATCTGGAAGGGCATCTAACATACTCTCCGAATCTAGGTCGGCAGAGTCCTGGGCGGAGAGAGATGTCCTCGCCGTGGTTCCGGAGAAAGCTGAAACTCCTCCAGGAGACTTTGAGGTCTGGGGATTTGGTTGCGGGAGGTTCTCGCCATCCTCGGCATCGTGACCTGAATCGTCATCTTCACCAGCCGGAATATCGGGATAGACAACACTAGGATCCTCTTGGACTGTGCTGAGATCTGATGTTGTGATGATCAGTTAGCATTGTCTTCAGCCTAGTAATGGCGGAACGACTTGTATGTCTGGCCAAAAAGCTCCGCGACCATATGCCCAGATGAAGTCCCAATGTAACCATGTAGGAAGGCTTGCCATACCTTGCAGAGCTCTTTTTTGGTTCGCTGGCCGCCCTTTTCGGCGTTTCGCATTGCTCTTCCCAACAGCGCCGTCTATCCCTTCCGAAGCTACCTGCTTTGTGCTCCGCCGTGCCTTTGCGCCGGTTCTACCCCCCTCATTGTCACTTATGTCATGGCTTTGGCTTCTCGTCGCGCGTGTCGTGCGCTTTTGCGGGCTTTGGGATGCTGCCACGCGAGCAGTTCTGGGGGCAGGTTGGGGTGTTGTGCGCCGGCTGGCTGTTCGAGTTGAGGTTCGCTCTGCCATTGCGGTGGCTAGGTGGACTCAATCGGTGCCTGTTGTGAATAGTGCAGTAGATATAAGAGCCGGCTATTTCATCGTATTGGACTCGCTGTGTAAGATGAGGAAGTGGTTTGCTACAAAGTATGGGCAGTGAGTGCGCCCAATCAGTGTTCATTGTTGACAAACGACTTTCCACCAAAACAGCTCGGCCGAGGCTATACCCTTTTGAGACTCCTGCATCACTCTGCCAAGCGAAGCCAAGGCCGCAAAAAGGCCTTCTACTTAAGCCGTGGTACCTGAAGAATGCTAAAACAACTTATCCGACCTGCAAAACTATCCCTCGAGCTCGCATACACTCCTTTGCCCTACTTCCACGGTTTTGATGATTGATGTAACGTTCTGGTTGTATTCCTCAGTTTCCCACAGCAGCCCCTGCAGAAGCAGGAACCAACTTCTGCCCAGCTTCCCCCTGGAATCGCCGCGTCATCACAGCAAGTATGAAGATACGACAGCGGCCATCATCATTGATCCTATTACTCATCCCATGTCTACACCTCACCTCCGCTCTCCTGTCATCGGAAGACGTTGTTGCCTTAGCCGAGGGCAAGCAAATCGGACCTCCACCAGAATTTCCCGGGAGCCCAGGACCCAAGCCGCCTACTGTGGACGGCATTGGGACCAAAGACGCCCCTGTCGATGGTAAAGATGGGAGACCGCACCTGGGACCTTTCGTGGAGACCAGTGCTGAAAGAGGTCGGAAAAAGGCCAAGGAGAGTGGCGACGAGGCAAAAGTAGAGAAGCCAAAACCATCTACCATTGGGACCGAAGCATCAAGCGAAGATGGGTGGAAGATGCCTGAGACCAACGATGGGGTGATGGATGATCCAAACCGGACCGGTCCAAAAGAAGGCACACGGGGAACGGAGGGCGGCATATCAGAGAAGAGCAAGGATAGGAAAGAAGGCATATCGGATACGAAGTCAGAAAAGAAGCCAGATCCACCAAAAGAAGCCCCGCCTTTACCGCACAGCGAGCAAGAAAGCCTGGTGCTGGGGCACAAGTATTCGAAGGAAGAGATAGAGAAGAACAAAGAGGCCTTAGGATTAGCATTAAAAGAGAAAGACGAGGAGAAACCTGAGAAGGAATTGGGAGGGCTCGAGGTAATATTCTCTAGCCGTGGGTGTACATTGATGGATATAGCAGCTAACGTGTTCGATTGCAGAAACCCGTCGACCTTCCTGAGAAGCCACACGACATTCCCATTCCTCAACCACCCACAGGCTCCAAAAGCGATCCCCTTGCAATACTTAAGCCTTTCACACCCTCCATTCCCATGCTCACATCTGCCCCGGCGTCCATCATACAACCATTACACTCCTTTGTTCTCTCTCTCACGATGATCATCTTCTCCGAGATTGGCGACAAAACGTTCCTCATTGCCGCTCTGATGGCGATGAAGCACCCTAGATTTGTCGTTTTCTCTGCCGCGTTTACAGCCCTCATCGCTATGACTATCCTCTCTGCAGTCCTTGGTCACGCCGTTCCGACTCTCATTCCGAAACGCTTTATAAATCTTCTGGCAGCAGGACTGTTCCTAGTGTTCGGAGCGAAGATGTTAAGAGAGGGCTACTCAATATCACCAGAGCAAGGCGTGAGCGAAGAGATGAAGGAAGTAGAGATGGAGCTAGAAGAGAAAGAAGAACTCGCTCGCAAGATGGGCCGTCGACGGTCCTCAATATCCCCATACATACTCGAATCAGGCCGCGTTAGCCCACGGAAAACACGCTCCAACACCCGCCTTCCTGCTCCTCCGGACTCTCCACCCTCGTCACCAGAGGGTTCACGAAGTCCCTCGCCCAGCAGAGCCTCAGCTATCACAAGTCTCTTCGCTGGAGTGAACAATCTATTTTCCTTATTGCTGAGTCCAGCGTGGGTGCAGACATTTATAATGACGTTCTTGGGAGAATGGGGAGACCGCAGTCAAATCGCTACGATTGCTATGGCTGCGGGCCAGGACTACTGGTGGGTTACTGGCGGCGCCGTCACTGGGCATGGTTTCTGTACTGCAATTGCTGTAATAGGGGGCAGAGCTATTGCAGGCAGGGTCAGTCTGAGGATCGGTAAGTCAATTTTTTGCTGCATCCAATCCGAAGATTCTGTGCTAACGTTCATTCGCAGTAACGCTCGGTGGCGGGTTCGCTTTTCTGGTGTTTGGCATCATTTATCTCCTCGAGGGGATGTACATATCTTAAAGGACCTTGTTCAAGGCTTGGGTGTGCAGGGTATCAAGCATTGGGAAGGACTTTAGAGCTTTCCCGGATACGATATAATTAGCCGGCTTCGCTATAAGGAATAGATACAATATTTGGTTAATGGTCGATGCTTCTCGGTGTATCATTGAAATCCAAGTCCATAGCGCACTTTTAGTCCCATGTGATGGCCAATATTTCTACAGCCTCGGCTGAATAATTCGCAACATATAGCCAGCATAAGGTTTAGCGCCAGGCGTCCAATCTGTATTGTTACATCATTCAGCTTCCTCTTGCGGCAACATCACCTCACTGCGAGAGGAGCATTTTCTCCTTACCTCCCGCAGCTTGTGATGCAATCTCCGCATACACCTGCCGTATATGACGTCTATGTTTAAGTCCGCGTCCTCTATGGACCGAGGTCTCATTTGCATTACCTCAGCAGAGGATCATTACAAATGATGAGGTCTTCCTAGACTATATGTGCTTCTCCTATATTATGGCTTCTTCCCGCCTGCAAAAACTTTCTCAAACACTGCAACCATCCACCATCATGTCGACCCCAACGCAAACAAAACAATGGATCCTAAGCAACAAACCCACCGACCTTCCCCAACTCTTCGGCCCCTCCCCCACATTCACCCTCGAAACTAACGCCCTCCCCGCCCTAAAGCCCGACCAAGTCCTCGTCAAAGCCCACTATATCTCCAACGACCCCGCCCAACGCGGCTGGATCACAAAAGGCGTCGACCCCGCCCGCCTCTACGTCCCTCCCGTCCCCCAAGGCGGCGTAATGCGCGCTCGCTCCGTCGCCGAAGTCATACAAAGTAAATCCGAAAAATACAAGAAAGGCGATAAAGTGATAGCAACCACTGGGTGGGCGGAATATGCTGTGCTGAATGCTAAGGATTTACAGCCTGTGCAGCAGATAGAGGGGGTTAGCGAGACGCATTATTTGGGTGCGTTTGGATTGACGGGGTTGACGGCGTATTATGGGACGAAGGTTGTTGCGAGGGCTGGGCCCCAGGATACGGTGGTGGTGAGTGGTGCTGCCGGGGCGACGGGGAGTATGGTTGTGCAGATTGCGAAGAAGATGTTGGGGTGTAAGAGGGTTGTGGGGATGGCGGGGAGTGATAAGAAGTGTAGATGGGTGGAGAGTTTGGGGGCGGATGTTTGTTTGAATTACAAAAGGGAGAGTTTCAGGAAGGATTTGATTGAGGCTACGGATGGGTTTGTGGAGGTTTATTTCGATAATGTTGGGGGGGAGATTCTGGATTTGATGTTGACGAGGATGAAGAAGGAGGGGAGGGTGGCGGCGTGTGGTGCTGTTGCGAATTATAACACGAGCAGTCCCACCGGGTTGAGGAATTGGTTTGAGGTTATTACGAATCGACTGGAGATTAAGGGGTTTATTGTTATGGATTTTATGGCGCAGGGGAAGGCGCCGGAGGCGGTGTGGGAGATGGTGAAGGCGTTGAAGGAGGGGAAGATTAAGGTTGGCGATGAGAGTGAGACTGTGGTTGAGACGAAGTTTGAGGATGTGCCGAAGACGTGGATGATGCTGTTTGAGGGGGGGAATACGGGGAAGTTGGTTACGAAGTTGGTTTGATGAGGTGAGAGTTTCAGTCATGTCATAAAAGCCCTTTTAGTCAAAAGACTAGCAACAAGCGTTCCCACAGTGATGCTCATGTGATACATATTTGGCGCTTCTCGGATCAGCCAGGTTATGGAACACCTCGCTGCCTATTGATGATGGTGATCAGGGCGTCACCAATAGCAAAACATAGGATCAGCAGTGTGCTTTGCTTTCAGCTGAGTTTCGAATGCTTGACGTTTTGCTCCTCCGCAGACCTCGAGGAAGCGTGGCTAGCTCGGGACAGTTCTCTCGGCAAAGCCGCTCACGATAATATAATCACACAATTTGGTCAATTGTGAAAGGATCGATGCTCGGTATCAGAATACATGGAACGCCACAGCGCTCTTGCTCTGGCAAGTCATACTTTCCAATTATCATACTCAAAGGCTTGTGAACCAATTTTTTTGACAGAGCCATGGTTCACAGAAATAAAAGACAACATCGGTGCTTGATAAGACGCTTGTGCAGGGCCAAAAGCTGAATCGTTGAGTAACAGAATCCTCCAAGATTTCTCTTCACGAGCCAAGGACGGCGACTTTTGGTCCAAAGGGGACTGCCAATGGGGACTGTCCTGAGTCAATTCGTCGAGGAAGGAGCCCAGACTTTTCGCTTAATTCGAGCAAGGACGATCTGACTAGTGACGAGACTCTAAGATAGCCACGTAAAGGAGTCCCCAATTGTTTGCTTGTCTGGAAGCCTGAAAACAAGATTTTTGCATAACTAGTTACTACGTGACAGCGGTAGCGTACCCTCTGAGGCCGGTACGTTATCTTATTCTTGTACGTTCGGACTGATTTCATTGGTTTGGTTTATCTCCGATTAGATCTGGAAAGATTTTTTGCAACATTGAGTGACGAATACTTTGCTCTACTAATGTATGACCTTCACATAACGAGCTCTGATCACTTGACTATTGTATGAATGAATCTAGGAGAAGAGCGTTAACACTATGCGTTCCGGTCAGTAATGTTTGAGACTCGTCTCTGGATCCTTCGCAAATGACGAATGGTTCGCAATGCTCCTGGTCTCTCGATGATGACACACTAGGCGTCCCACTTGAAACCGCACAATGCATATGCTATCGTAACGACGAGTCACTACTAGGAGCCTGAAATAGGACATCAGCATCAAGGATAGTGTGCATGGGGCTCTTGTCACACCACATTCTCAAGGCACATTCTCAGGAGAAATGTTGCCTACAATTTGAGCCAGTGGACTACGGGTGCCACTACCATGCTTTTCCGAACTAGACCTTTCTCAGTGAGAGGATCAGGATAAAGATCGCCATTCTAGCCTTGTTGGATCAAGTGCCATCCACAGTTATGTTCCTCTTCGCCTGTTCAAGTTCGCCTGACAACAAGAATAGGGCACTTCTTTTCCAAGACCAACGCTATTCTACAGGAAGTATATTATCACCAGATGCATACGCATAAAGATAGTGAGTGTACGTGTCTGAATTGGTACTGCAACGACCAATCCGCCGTGATACTGCGAGCTATTCCTGTGCTAGCGCTCTAGCCTGAAGCACTTCTGCATCTATTCTCTTGAGACTTCGGGATATTTCAGGTCTCTCCTACATGTACGTACCCAAGGACCCTTTCGAAAAGTTTACAGAGTCGCATCCCACGAGGCTGCGCAGCACACTTGGTCTGAAACCGCACTACAATGGCCAATCTACGCCGATCCGCCTCGGTTCTTGGTATCCCTTACGAAGTGCCCCGTGGATTTTCTCACTGTCATGCACGGGCCGTTCAGGCTCATGCCGCATTATCCGGGGAGAAGAAGGCTGCAAAACCTATAAAATCCTCGTCGCCCCACATTTCTCAAAGGCAATTCTCTGTGACCACCCATTGGAAACTACAATCTCGATATAACCCGATCACCATGTCAAATGCTTCTCTTGCCCTTAGCGCAGCTATCCAATACCATGAGGCACACATTCACGACTCTAGAGTCTTGGCAATACATGTCTCTGCAGGAGTCTGTCTCTCTGTGGCATACACTGTGGTCATCCTGCGAGTCCTATCAAGACGGCTTGGCAGGATACCACTCCACTCGGGTGACTGGTGTATTATCGCTGGGCTGGTGGGTTACCATCACAGCGTCGTGCAAGCAAACCTTCACAATTGAAATTGGAAGCAGATTTTTACCACGGCTTTCGTCGGCGTTATCCTGGAAGATGCGCACTTGGGCTTAGGCCGTCATGCAGTACTGCTCAAAGACCCCCCAAGCCTTTGGCAAGGTAAATCCAAGACATGCATTGATATAGAGGAGCTTCTACTAATTGTATTAGAGTGTCGTTACCGAAGTTCTCTACAATCCGCCCATAGTAACGATCAAAGTCTCCATCTTGCTCCTTTACCGGCGCATCTTCACCGAGAAAAACTTCAATAGGCGGTACAACAAGGCGTTTTGGGCCACCGGCGCTTTGATCCTTTCCTACAGCATCATGCAAGGACCGATCTGCATCTTCCAATGCAACCCTGTCCGCGCGCTATGGGAGCTTGATCTGCCAGGCAAAAAATGTATCAACTATGACGACGTGCTTATTGTCGTCTCTTCACTCAACATCGGGACGGATTTCTTGCTTCTTTGCCTGCCGATTCCGCAATTGTGGAAGTTGAATAGGTCGACGAGAGAGAAGTTTCAGTTGATCGCTGTGTTCTTGCTCGGCACGTTGTAAGTTTCGAGACTTCTGATTCAGCTGTCTTCAACCTAAAGCCACTGGCTGACTTGTAATTAGCGTCTGCGTTGTGAGCATCTATCGAGCTCTACAAGTGCGGGACATATCCCTTGACGATCCGTCCTGGGCGGACTCCATGGGAGCCGTGTGGTCTGTCGTGGAGCTCAACATGGGTCTCGTCAGTGCTTGCGTACCCACATATCGCCCGTTGTTTGCTCACCTCTTCCATCAAACTCTCAATATGGGCAGCGAAAGCGCATGTGCCAACAGCGATGTCACGCTTATTGATAATAAAGGTATACAGCTAAAGAGTTTTGGTAAGGTGCGGACCAGCGACAGCTCTGGTGAGGAAAGGGTTGCGAGACTGCGCCGAAGCCGTTGAAGAGGAGCTTGACTTATAGGGACTTGATCGTTGCGCGTGGATTGGATCATGGTTGTTCCGGATTTGAGTGATGGAATTCCTGTTCTCAGACGACGTCTAAGGCCGTACAGATTGTTATCGGTCACTTTTCTATCTTCTACAGACTGGATCTTCCATGTTAGTACATAGGTAACACTATTTCATTGATGGAAGCAAACTTGATTTGGCTTTGTTGATTTGTGTAGGCTTGAATCGATCTCACTACTCAAGACGTTGAATGTAGTGCAATTGCCAACTCCTAACTTACCCAATGAACGACTTCTGATCAACCCATCGAATCACGCTATATTTCCACAATAAAATACACGCAACAACGCCTTGACCATCGCAAATGCACTTCCATTCAAAAAAATTGCTCTCCTGTCCCTTCATTCTATCTTTCGTCAATGCCTTCCGACTCGCGGACACTAGCCTCAGCTACGATAAACTAACAGCCACACCTCAAGGATTAGGTAGATAGTAGCGACAAGCATATCCATAATTCCTATTTACGTTTGTAATACGGTGCGTAGGACTAAAATTCGGGTACTCGTGGCAGCGATCGAAGATGACTTCTATGTCGCCACAGGTGTAGGTCCAAGAGATGTAATACAAATTTTGTTGTTTGGGTTTTGGGTTTTGTCTGTTGGATTTTTTTTCTTTTGGAAGATGTGTGTCTGGGAGGTAAAAATGTTGGTGTTTAGGCGGGAGTTTATAGGGAGGATACTCTCTGTTGGGGTAGAACTTGGACGGTTTGCGGATCGAAGGTAGGGAATGACGAGGGGGTGTGAATGATTTTTATATCAAACCCTGCTTATTTATGTTTTGGAGGGCGTTTATATTGCTTTGAGTCATGCCTGATTGCCCAGTCCCTTTGATGCTCTCTAATTTCTCAATCCTGCTCTCCGGTGCCTCGTCTGTTGCGCTACGTTTGTCGATAAGAAGCAACGAAGTGAGTCGTTCCGATGATGCTCTTTCTGCAAATAAACGCAATTTACGCGTTGGGTCCCTGCTTTATATTCCACCGCTAGTCACTCTCCTTATCTACAATGAACAAGCGCTGCGTCAAATTTGAATTATTAATTACGTTTTCATTGTGATAAATCTATAAGATAACGACTTAGCACTCGCAAACACCCTTCCAGTCAAAGACTCAACCTGCTACCTATTCGGTCCATCCTCCATAGTACTAAAGGGCTGTCATCCGTCATAGATAGATTCATAGCCGTACCTTACAGTTTGGGCCTCGGAGGTGGGCCATGGTTATAACAAGGATTGGGCGACCATTGTCTGTGCTCGTGAATAGGGTGTGGATGGGGACCAAGAAGGAAATGTCGGGTGCAGTAACTATGAATGGTACGATCAAAGAGTCCGCAGCATGGATAGTAGTAGTGGGTGTAGAAACACATGATGTCTTTTGGGAGTTTCTTCAAGAGTGGATTTATGCTGTGGTTTTGCAGAGAACGAAGTCACAGGGAGTAGAAAGATGGACGCATACTGCGACGGGGTTTTATAGATGGAATAATGTGCGCGCGGAAGAGTAGCAAACTCGTAGACAAGATCTCGAAATATATCCGTGGTAGAGGTACGAAGTTGACTATTTGCCATCGAACCAAGGTTTATTTGTTTCTGACTCTAGCCCGGTTTGATGTGTTAGATCGATCAAGATGGTTACGTGTGATGATGAAAACAATACTTCGATGGCCGATCTCAACCTCGGTCATTCTTTTAGAACTTCTATCACGTTTGTACAGTCTCCCACGTCACCAAGTCTAGTGGTGATGAATTTTCTGCTCTGTTGCAGCAGTATTTCGACTAAGACAATTTTCTAGGCGATTCGCGCTTTGATTGTGGGGGTCTAGCGTAGGATAAGATATGTTTGTAGCTTATTATAGTCAAACCTGTCTCAGTCTCACAATTTTATGAGACGGATCGCGCCAAGTTTGGGACTGATTCAGCTTTGAGTCTAATTTCTGCTACATGTTCAAACTAAATGCTACGGACTCTGCCCCTTGAAAGACCTTGTACTAGCGTCTTGACTAAAATCCCTCCAAATGCGCCCCCAGAAATCACCAACGCACTTTCCATCAAATTAGAAGAGAATTCCCTCGCTGTCCTATCAAAACGTCGCCAAAACTTCGAATAGCTGGCTCAAAAACATAGACGACAGACTCAGAGACCCAGATCAACGCTGGTTACTCTGTCTGTATGGACAAGCCGGCCTGAGACAAAGGCCGGGCACCGGCCAATTTACGGTGTGTTTGTGGCAATATGGTTGTCTTCCGCATGGGTCTGTGGTAACTTCTCTAATACAGCCATCAGGATATCGGGAGTAGGTAGACAATTATAGAAGAAGTGGAAGACAGCCAATTCCCATGCAAAAGCCGATTAACGCATGTTTGAAGCGATCTGTCGGAAATTGGATCTCGTAGACTCGCTAGATCTGGCATACCACGGGAAAGCGGCTCACAACGATAGCAGTAGCAGATACGTTGATTGACTTCTTAGTCAGGTCACCTCGAAGTTGACAAGGGTTTGATGCCGGATTGTAGCGGCCAAGTTGTGTTTTTTTCTTGCGACGAGTGGAATGTTTTTATGTATTTTACTGTGAAGTACTTTCAACAAGAACAGAAAGAGGAACAGATTGGACGTATGTTTATACGACGAGATACTACTTTCTACTGAGCGGGAAATATCATTTTTGACAACGAAACCTGGAGAACAACATAGGCAACGCACCGATGACAGCAGCAATATAGGAGCGGGATGAATATGCTGCTGGCGGTTTTTGCCTTAGCTGAGTCGTCAAGGTGGCGAAGACAAGCCCACCGCATCTCCAGAGCTGGCAAGATGGCGGTAGGGTCTTCGCTAACGGTTTGGCTGCCAATTCAAAAAAACGACTTGCAAACAGCTCGTAGCGCAGTTTGAGGTCTAAATTGCCAGTTTGTAACCCACTTGCTTGCTCAGAAGGGTACTCATTTATATTAACACGCAGACTGGTTTCCAAAATATACTGTTTGCATGACCAAGGGGGTGACTCTGCACAATGAAATCGACTCTGGCGAATCAGGACTTCGGCTCCAGCGTAAACGCCGTCTTCTTCACCTGCTCAACCAACGACTTCCCATCCAACTCACTAGTATCATACCCATTATCCTCCAAGTACCGCCTAAACTTGATATCCTCACTCTCCAAGTCCCCTTCCAAACTCTTCTGAATCGGCGTGAAGACTTGCGTGCCAATAACCGCCCCAGCTTTATCCACCGCAGCTGCAAACCCTATATAAAGCCCCCTTAAGGGTGTAGGGAAGGACTCCGAGGCAGTCAGAAAAGTGGCTACGCCAAGACCCATTTCGCCTAGGGCGTTGAAGATGCCGTAGAGGACGACGAAGAGCGGGAAGACTGTTTGAATGGGGCCCAATGCACCACCGAGGATGAAGCCTAGGAGGCCCCAGAGGAAGAAGCCGAGAGTCATGGTTTGTTTGCGGCCGATACGGTCCATAAGGAGGCCGCCGACTATGCAGCCGGGGAGGTAGAAGCAGTTAAACACGGTCTGATGGTGGTAGCAAAGTGATTAGCGTCTGCTTTCTTCGAGCAAGTTTTTGGGCTAAATGTAGGGAGGGGAAACCGGGATTGGCTTACTCCGTAGCGGATGTTCTTAATTAAGGTGTTATTGGGATTGAATTGAGTGACGATGGTTGAAGAAAAGATGCCGAATGGGTAGGTTACGAAGTCGTAATAAAACTAGGCTAGAGCTTGAGTGACTATTGGTATGTAACTATCTGCTTTTTTGTCCGATGTGAAAGATGTGTACTGACAAGTTCCTAGCATCGGTTTCCAATATCTCCTTAGAGCAAGCATATAGGGAATGTTCTGCCTGATGGCATGCTTTCGATACTGCGTTGAGTTGACCATACGTATACGAAAGAAGAATACCGTGAGGGGAAGGACTATTCCCAGTCCGAATGCGACTCTCCAGACACCTTCGGAGATCTTTTGGTGATAATAGGCTAGGAAAATCAATGCTACAACACCGGCTACGACGAAACCCTAGAATTTAAAAGACGAAGGGGATTTGCATGAGGAGTATTATCGGGATCGGGCGAGGGAGTGGCCTGCTACGCATATGAGGAAGGAGGGGGAGGAGTAGGCTATGGGCACAATTAGGTATGGGTTTGGGAGCCCGATGTTGAGTGTGGCGAGTGGGAAGCAGTTGGAGGTTTGAGATGGTGCATGGCATGCTCTTCAGTAAGGAATGAGATATGACTGAGGCGAAATAAACGTCAAATTAAATCATGATGATCGCTGATAACGATGTACTCATATCTTACACACGTTTGCTGCAACTAAGCAATCTCTACATAATGAACGCTCAACCATGTTCTCTATGTGAATAGGAGCATACACTACAGCATCCCAACCAGCCCAACAAGAATAAAGCACTTCGATCAAAAATCAAACTTTGCTGCCGCCCCAGTTTATCCGCAAAAGTCTTCTAGGCCGGCACCAGTCGACTCGTCGTCGTACTCAACGCTGAGGGTACATGTTTCTCGCGTGGACTGCGCAAGGACCGGCTACCCGTTCTGTAGTTCTCCGAATGTGGTGCGGCGTCCCAGCCTTGTCGCAGGGATTCTTGATCGTATAATACATGAGACAGCCACAGGAATACAGAACGTCATTTCTTGTGCACATCATGTATGAGGTTAGGTCAAAGTTCTTTGTTGGATGTAACGGAAATTTAATTTTATATCTTTTTTTGGGCAAGAACTTGTCTGACAGCATAAAAGGAATGATGCTGGAACTTGTATATCACAGGTTAGGAGATGCCGGAAGAGAAGCCATCAAACTTGACAATGATCTAGAGACCTACGGTAAGGTGCAGAAATTGGCAATCACAATAAAGAAGCCGATTCATGCCTGATCTGAGGTAAAATATCAGTATACAACCTAGCACTAGCACAAGATCTGGAAAGCCACAGAAAAATACATCAGAGGTGGCAGCAAGGCCTCTAGCAGTGCACTGCCAAAGGCAGGTACAATGGTAGTTTAAGCTGCCAGTTTGCAAGTCATTGGCGAACGGTTTGACCATGAACAAAAACGGGTAAGTCCACCGTTTGCACGGCCTGAATTGCGGAATGGCGAATGGGTCCCCAATGGCGCGGTTGAAAGGTCTTAGTCGGGGAAAGATTTCTGGTGTATTAGAACCGAGTACCCTTGTCTTAGCGGTAGTCTGAATCCCTTTACGCTGATAAGTATCATGAGAAGATCGGGTTCCTTACCAGAAGGACACACTCGAATTGTTTGTATTCGACGTAGTCTCATTTTGGCTACTGAAGACAGCAGATGGCGGATGCATTGGAAAATCCCAGAGGAAGAGAAGATGAGGATGAATTACTGTTATCGCTAAAACAAAAAGCCCTTGTGTATTACAATCCTTACTATGATTTAATATCTCCCATCCGCTGAACTTCCAATGCTCATTCCCTATGTTGAATAGGACTTTACGCAAAAAACGTTCCTAAGGATAACAGACGCACTGCTAATCAAAACAAACCCGTTACTGCGCTTGCGCTCCATTGCTCAAAGCCTTCCAGAAGCCCGTAGCTAAGAAGGATATCCCATTCCATGATTCGGGCAATTCGAATCGTGGCAAGAAATCCAGAGATCGACCATTGTCTTGTAGATTGTGTGAGCCCTAACATAATCGTCGCAGCAGCGTTTGGTCTCTGTGCCGCGATAACAGCCGCAAAAGTAGTAATAATCAGTCTGCCAACACATTCAGGCTGCCTAGAATGCTCGATCACAGCGTTTTGTTATCTGTTGTATAATTTGAAATATTTGGGTTGAGGAGTGCTTGAGAGTGTGTTGGTGAGAAGGGATTTGCTCGATGTGGGAGCTGAATGCTGCTGATACTGAACGTTTTACATAATGAATTGCAAAGGCCATCGGAGCAGATTATGTTTAATCTAAATTACTGATATAAGGAAGAGTTACAGCAATGGCAATGGCAATATAAATTGTGAGTTTGCCATATCCTCCGGAGTCATGCATGAAATGTGAAATAGTTACCTTATAGAAGAGCGTTGGATCAAGGATGGTAGCAGCGCCACGGATGGTGCACTAGTACTTCCTATGAGCTGGTAGTTCACACATTAACTTGCGACCGTTTTGAGTTCTAGACGAACGGTTTGGTCGTGGAATTGCACTATGTCGTGCAGTTTGTGGTTTGAGTTTCAATTTGGCAAATTGTTTGCCAAACTTGTCGGGAACAATACCAAGGCCTGAGCTGACATGTGGTAATAATGAATTGCTATTTCGCACTACCATATGTAGTTTCACATCGGTAGAATAATTCAGTATGGCTTCCGAACAGTGCCTTTCGCACTGATGGATCAGAAACTCTTGGAGGAATGAAAATTGAGATAAAACACTATCATCGCTAATGAGAGTAATCTTGTGTATTGCGATTGCTGCCATGCTTTAGTACTTTGCATAGGCCCAAGATCTAATGCTCATTGCCTTCCTGAATAGGGTTTGACTCACAACCGACCGCGATTACCCTCCGTATCGACCCTTCCATCGACTCTACTAAATAGCCGGCACCACAAACGAGCCATGGAAGCATTTGGAGGTTTGAAATTTTGCACAGTACGTGTCTCCGAGAAAGGATGAGATATGACCGAGGCGAAGAGAAAGTAGAGACATATCGCGACTAGCGCTGACGACCATGTGCTGATGTATAGGAATATCCTAACCATCTATGCTTATTCCCTATGCGCGATATGATTATACAGAACTCGCGCTCCCAACAATAGGGACTGCACTTACGCTTAAAATGAAAGCCCTTGCTGCCTTTCGAGCCATCGCCCAAAGTCTTCCAAAATGCTGGCACCGGCGACTCCGAGTGGCAATTCAGCGGTTAGATGTGCTAGTTTCTCTGCAAGCGGTACGATGACAAGGATAGAGAAGACTGACCTGGACGGTTAGAGGAGGGGAGGCCTCCCATACTGGTCGCAGCGAACCGCGGTCTCAGTGCGGTCAAGATGGCCACACGAGAATATGTAATGCATTTCCGTACACATTGTGAGTGTCTGAAAGGTTCGATAGCTGCGCTTCGTTGTACGTTGTGTGTCTTTGAAGAAGGCGAATTGAAAAGTCTCGAGTATGTTACTGCGGCAGATTTTGCACGATAGTAGAGCAGCATGTCGGCACAGGAGCGCTTCATGTAAATGTAAGACATCGGAGCGGAAGATATCAAACTTCGATTCGGAGATTTGGGAAAAATTGCAATCATGACAGGGAACTCAAGTTATAGTATTTCTCGCAGTCGCTCTTAAAGCTAACAAACTTCGTGAAATCAGTGCAACAAGATTGGCAGCGACGTGCGGATGGCAAACTGATCAGAAAATCTTGAAAAATTAGAACGTCTTGAAGAATCAGAACATGGTAACAAAATACTATTAGCACTATTGAGGATATTCGGTGCATTGCAATTCTTGCTTTGGCTTATCCTTATCCAGCGGCTGAAGTTCCGATCCTTCACTCACCACTTTGAATAGCATTCGACACACGAACGCCCCCCCCGATCGCGATTGGTCTCCGTATCAACTCATCCATTAACTCTACTGCATAGCCTGCACCAGAAACGAGCGGAGTCACATCACATTGCAACAACATCTGGGCATCCCAGTTACGCAACCGGAACAAGCGTAGTCGTAGCCGGTTCGTGTAACATCCGACATGCCAGTGGGATGAAAAATCCCACGATACGCGCATGTGGGCTGTTCTTCGATCTCGTGCCAACCCGGACAACCGCAAGCGTAAGTGTAAGTGACCCTGACACACATTTCGGGATGCTTTGAAGACTAAGTGAAAATTGATTGTCTATGATTTAGATGTTTGGAACGTATGTGATATTCTGTTATGTTAAGACTTGCGGAAGAGTTGAGAGGGATGGTGATAATTAGGACATATATATACTGGCAGGAGAAAGATATCGGATCGGAAGATGTTGATCTTTATGTTAGGGTTCACGGGCAATCATCTTAATAGAACTGATTCATCCTTGATCATAGGCACGAGATCCGTAAATACAATCTCGTGCTCTCATTAAAGCTAGCAACCAATGAAAAGTTTGCATCAAGATGATGCCAGGGTCTCCGTTGTGGCACTGCCAGTTTGTAGATCGTCCTTGGGGTGGACCATGTAATGCAGTTTCTCAACATCGCACTACCAGAAGCTCTAGATGGCGGAGAAATTGGATGACTCATGTCTGGGAAGTATTTTTGAAGTACGAGCTCTAGTGCATCGATATCGGATGCCTTTGCGGTAGCAACTTTGGCATGATGTTAGACGTCTTAGAACGATGAACGAGACTATTCCTGAAGGATCAATTGTTATCAGTGCCAAATAGGGTATTTTCGTATACCAAAACATTCTGCAAGCCAGGCTCAAATATACATCTAGTTTAGATCATCAAAGTCCTTGTCAACGAGATCCACAGTATCGATGCCTCTTACACTCATTCGACCTCGTTATTCGCAGGCGCATTAGCAATCCCACTAGGAGCAGTATACTGATGCAGCCCCACCATACCATGCACAGTCCCTAGACTCACGAGACGAAAGTAGAATTTCATCCGAAATGCCCTTTCCCCACAAAGCTAAGTAAGTTAGCGCGTCATGACCCGCGTTTAGCGCTTATCTTTCCCGTTGCGTGGGGGTCACTTGATGCTGGAAAACACGGGAGATCAATTCACTCCTCGATCAGTTCAAGCTGCCGGAGAATCGCAGTGATTTGACAGCTCTCATGTCTCCATCCAAGGATACTGTCTCAACACAGCCGCCCTCCAACAGGGAAGATGTCCACTATACTGTTCTCATTCGCCTTCCATTTCCTCGAGGCGACTTCGTTGATCCACCTCCGGTAAGTCGCATCCTCTGACGAGTCCTTTGGGATGATATCCAGCTAACGTGTGATAGGTTAACTGGAACTCTGCCAAAGAACGTGAACTATGGAGCGTTATTTCGAGCTCTCCCTTCGGCCAAGAATTAGACTGTGAGATCTGCTGGTTACTCACAAGGCTAGAGCCTATGCTGACGGGTGGTTTCTAGTGCAGGAGATGTAAGTCAAGCCGCAAGCTAGGAGACCATATCACTCACACTAAGCCCCCGAGCCAGTGCCAATCGATTCGATGTCTCTCTCCCCTTCCTTTCGCAACAGTGCGCATGGCTTTTTGAAAGGCATCGCTCCCAACTCAGAGCGCAAGTACGCAAATTGAATCGGCCTCTCTCGATTGGTACATCTCCAACACCTGATTCTACATCTGGGAGTGGAACACCCAGCCAAATTGCAACGATAAAGGCAGGGAGCGGAGGTATGGCTCCAAGACATTGAAGTTCTACTTATACTGAACTCATTAGGTTCGAGAGTAGTGTCATCCTTGTCGCAGAGATCGAAGGAGCGTACTACCTCTCACGGCGATGGGAGCAAGGAAATGCCACGACCAACAAGAGGTGAATATATACAGAGGGTCTAGGACTTACAAGCGCTGACGACTCTCACAGGAATACCAATGTCCCGCACTACCTCGACCAACACGGTTACCCAGATGCAGAACGCCTCTCCCTCAGCCTCGCCCCGGTCTAATACGGAAAGGCAGTCATCATTTGCTCACCGAAATCGCAGTAGAGAAGCCTCGGGTCAATCGGTTGAGGCTTCTCCCAGACCGGCGCAACGCTCTCTAATACGGACAGCCAGCCCTTCCGCAATAGCAAGTGACTCTTCCGCCTCTTCTTCGTCTGAATCAGAACCTATACATCCAATGCATCGAAGTCGCACCTTTGCGCGACGACCTCGCTACTCGTCATCGAAAGCACCACTCAACCCTCTCTCCGACGCCGAAGAAGAAGAAGACGAAGACTCACCCCCTTTCTTACCCTTTTCAGATGCTAGGACAGTTACTCCGCCTCCACCAACCGATCCTGGTGCTACCGTCAAGATCTCACCGAAGAGACCGCCCTCGCAACGACACACTCCGGCAAGTGCTAAGCTCAAAGCTCTACATATTCCGCAGACCGCTCACTCATCCTCGTCATCCGCCCAATCTCAGCCTCAATCCCAAAATCGTCCCCCACAGAACCCCTTATCCTCGCTTTCGCCACGACAACGACGCCTAGCAAAAGAAGGAAGTGACGGGACGCCTAGTATGGGTAGCAGCTTCAGTGATCTGGACGATGCGAGTGTGACGCAGAGTGCACTGGAAGAGGCATTAGCGAGCAATATGAACCGTGGTGTGGCTAGTCGTATGAGCACGATTAGTCAAGCTTTCAGGTCTAATGTATTTAGCGGAGAAAGAAAGCATTAGATACTCCAGCGAAGTTTGGATAATTTCTAATGGCTTCCATCCAGGGACTATGAGGCCTGTGCTGCCGTAGCACCTATTGAAACTGATCAATGGGCCGGATCAGCTCTCGATCAACCCGTTTCGAATGAGAGATCTCTCGGCGTAGTTAACGTTTACCGCAGTTAGGTTTCGAGATCTCTAAGCGATGACGGCTGTGACGCGCTCCCCTATACGAACATGATCTCACCTGAGACGTACACGAGCGCGTTGGGCCTCGACTTTCAGCAATCAGAGATTTTAAACCCTCCAATTTGGACTAGCTTGCTCGAAGCTCTACACGTCCACGAGCATGTCCATGAGCACGTCCATGAGCGCGTCCATGAGCGCGTTCTTCTCGATGTTCATCGGTCCAAAGACATCAAAACCTCAATGTAGTCTAGCTTGCATGATGCCCTACACGTACATGGATACGATGGATGCCCTAAGCGATGCATCGGGCTCTCGACCTTCATCACTCGAAGATATTGATACCCCAATACAGGTCAGCTTGATCGATGTTTCAATGCTCAAGGCACGCTGCTTTTACGTGTGCTCGTTCATACAAGAACACGTATATGGGCACATTTGCACCCGACGCTCATCACTGACACGTCCAAAACACCAATACGGACTAGTTTCCTTGGACGTGCCCTCGACGCTCATCAGCCAAAGAATTCGAAACCGCAAGGCGGGTTAGTTCGGGGCGTCTCAATGAGCAAATGCTGACTCCATAATCCGCCAGTGATTACTTCGCCGCACTCACAAGAATGGCTTTCGGGAGCATAGGGCTCAAAGCTTTGCGGCTGGGGTTTCCCGAGGCGGACAGTTGGGTTGGTATCAAGTATCTGGAGACCAACAACAGCAGCAACATGAATATTTATCAATTGACGTAAGTCTAGACTCGGGGAGGGAGACTTCCTGCCTCGATATCGCACCATGTGGCTCTAGCGCCGAGTATACTTTGTCAAGGAACAGTATTGCAGACTGTGCCGCAAACTCGCAACGATGGTCAAATATGGTATCTCTGAACATTTTTCATGTCTTGAGAGCTCTCAATTGAGGCTAAGACGTTTCAATCTACCAACAATCTCTGCAGGGTTATCTCCTGTAAATTGGATCCATGTTATGTCATCGCGTAAGCTGTGATTCTTTCAAGGGACTTTGAAGATTCAAAAATGACTCTCGCGGAGCATTGGGTAGGCTTCAAGCTGCCATCCTTTCCTTCTGTTCGCGAAATAGTCGTGTAGTGTCGCAACAACTGCTACTTTTTTGATACCTTACCAACGGCTGTAATCATGATATTCAGGTATATGAAGTGTCAGAAATTGATGCTTTGAGTAGGAGGCTGAAACTAGCCCTAGCATGGTGCAACTCCAGAATATCGCCGAGTTCAAGTTCCGGGCATTCCGCTACAGACCCCCGGAATCTGCGCCTCACCAGCTACGACTTCACGCACGGAATCGGGTAGACCACGGATCCTGAATCATGATTTGCGAAGCAGAACCAACACATGCTCGTCTGTATCCACCAACGCGGGCTGGGGTTCCCAAGTTTGGCTACATTAGACAGCGCCAGTGCCTCATGTTTTCCTGCCTACGAAATTTTCCAGATACCTCAATCTTCGGAGAGCTACTAAATTTAGTTGAGAGATATATCCTGATCGACCCTTTTTTCTTGATCCTCCAAATCCTCCTTCGTTTCAACAACCACCCACAATGTCTCCTCTCTCCTCCCTCCCCTTCTTCCTCGTCCTCACCGCTCTCCTGCTCTCCTACCTCCACCACCCCCACAGTCAGCCCCTTCGACATAGTCACCGCCAACGACAACGACAACTGCCTAGGCTCCTCCCTATGCGGCAAGGACGACCGCATACGCTACACCTGTTCAATTGCATACGATCAATACGAAGACGGCAGGGAATACACAACCATCAACGGACAGGTCAGCTACTGGGACTGGTTCAGCGTCAACGGACCGCCTGGGTGCACAGCTATCTTTTCTTGCGATAATAATCCGAAGCAGATAAGGACTGGCGCATTCTTGAAGAGCTAGTGAGTGATCTATTCGTGTCTTTCTGGTTGGCGTTGCTTTTTCGGGTGTGTTACTGTAGCAGAGACTCGAGCCTGGTTATCTAGTACGCTGCGGAAACTTTCAAATTGTTTTCGAGGCTGATTATGAGTGGGTAAAGCTTTTCGCAAATCTATACAAATACCTCGGATGGTGGTCTCGGGTGTCTGGGTTGCAGGTCGAAATATTTCACGCAATCGTATCCGAATTTGCCTTGTCACGTCACACGCAATCCATGCTCTCGGTCGAACACATGGCCAGTCGGATGCTCAAGATGGTAATGGCTGGACCATTTGGCGATGCAATCAGCTATTCGTGAGGAGGTAATGTGAAGGGACTTTCTTATTGAAGCGAAGAACTTCGAGACTGGCAGGCGTATTGTACTATAGGTGCATCAAGTGAGAGACGTAAGACTTTGAATTCTTGGGCTGAAGAAATTAGCACGCTTAATGCAATAACTCTTGACTGAAAGGTGTGGAAGGCGTGAAGTTCAGCCTGCCGAGCATCGTTACGCTCTATGTGAAGTTAACTATTACTTGCGGTGAGAATTCTTCCAAAGGGAGCTAAAAATCCAGTCCATCTTTGAAGGGGGAGCATAAGGGGTGCCTTGCTGAAGAAGAATCGAACTATTGATGGTCTTATGTGACAGTGAGTAGGAAATTATGATGCTCAACTCATGTTTTGTCTGCGTTGAACTCTGAAGGTATTGGCTAACCTAATTAAAGTTTCAAGGGTTTTGAACGTCGAGTGTCCTAGAATTAGGGAAGCTAAGAAATCGGGCAGGCTAAGCCAAGTTTGGAAGAATCTTTGGCCGTTGGAGTTCTTAGAATTTAGGCAAGCTGAAAAAAGGAGGCTGTACTAATTTAGGGCAGTTTAGGGCAGTTTCTAGACTTTGGGCCGTTGAGCATCGCGGTAGTTCTGTCGGGATTCTGCTGAGCAACGTAGCAATTCTAGCGAGTAATTTGAGCACTACCTGGACACATGATTGCTCGATTCTTTTGAGAAATAATAGGTATCGAATGTCATTTGAGCTTGAATTGCAGGAACCCTTGCTTAGATCGATTCGAATATGTCAAGCTCTCACTTCGATCCTTTTCGCTGGTATCGAGCTTGTTTTGTCAATCAATTCTTGCCTTCGAACTCATAATTCTCTGAGACTTCCAGTCTTTTGGTGGATTTGGGGTTTTGGTTGCAGAGATTGCCCAATGCACGATGGGGCTCGTTGCACAAGTGGTCTGCTGTCGAACCTACACTAGCATGACTCAAGAGCACTAGCACGTATCCACGGTATTCGAAGCTGGACACTTCAAAATCTCTCATGTAGGACTAGCGTCAGAACGCAAAGACATCATTGTCCTCGATCCGCTCAGCGATGGACAATACGTTTTCTACCTAGCTCTTCTCACCTCGATTAATGCACCTCGCATTGCGCCTAGTATACAGTCACGAGGGTTACGCTGCAAAGGAACGCGACGACATCCAATGCCACCGGCCTTGGACGCCTTGGACCCTTATTAACCAAAAAACCCGCCGAATGTAAACCTCAGATGGGGATCAGGGTCTTCCAGAAAGCGAACGCGCCTCTAATGCGCATTACCGAGCCTATCCGCTCCTATCAGAAACAGGAATCTCGTGCATGAGAAAGCCGTATTACTTGCATGAGGCTCTCACGTCAGCACAACGAAAATCGTCAACGCACTTGGGTGGATTGAGTGTCCAGCTTGCGAAAAGTCGGCTCAACATTCCTAATTGTTTGAAACAGTGCTCATGTTTCGAGTCGATTTCGGCGTTCAAGCCACTTAGATGTCTTTTTATCACGGAAGGCTTGCTAACTTCGGGCAGGCGAGATAAAGCTGAGCTGCTATCCCCACAAAAAAGTGACTGCATGAGGATTTGTTGTGGCAGGGCAGGAATAATCGAGTTCCACGTGCAGGTTTCAAGAATAATCTTCGCTGCGGAACTGAAGATGAACGCGGGTTTATGGCACAGCAGACCGTAAGATTCCCATGCTCCCACGCACTTCCCTTACTTCACACTCACGATTATCTTGTTGTGACAGAAATCTGGCTAAGCTTTCCAAAATCATAATCTCTTAGTCAAGAAATCTACGATAGCGTTGTCATGTATGATAGTTGACAAGCATTTTTCTCTTCACAATGGCAGCCCCATTTCCATACACCTTGGATCCTTCGGCCAACAAACAACCGAAAATCTATGGCGCAATTTGCACAGTCTATGCCTTGGCCGTTGCGAGTCTAGCATTGCGCATCAAGGCTCGAAGAATTTCCAGAGCATGTCTCGGCGCAGATGATTTCCTTCTAGTCACATCTCTGGTCTTCGCCACCGCTCAATTTATCGACATGCTCCTTCTACTCCACAGTGGGCTTGGCCAACACCTGAAGTCGTTGCCGCAGTTCGACAGAATTTTGAAGATGTTCCTGTTCAGCGATGTGACGTACTACTGTACATTAGCATTCGCCAAGTACTCAATTCTGCTATTTTACTGGCGGATCTTCGGCCACGTGAAAGCAATTCACTGGCCTATCTACATTCTACTCGGCCTGACGACTTGCTGGTTCATCGAAGTGGTAAGGCATCTTTGGCGCATCCACCACACTTCGACCAATCATATACTAAATTCCGAGTCAGGTTGTCATCACCATTTTCGGCTGCACGCCCGTCGCCTCATTCTGGAATTTCAGCATCAAAGGCGAACACTGCGTGGACTTTGTCAAGTTCTCTCTTCCAAATCTGGTGATCAATTTCGTCACGGACATCCTGATTCTCGCCCTCCCGTTGCCTTTCATCTGGCGCCTTCAGCAGTCTGTAACTCAGAAGGTCCTGATATCCTTGATGTTCCTGTGTGGAGGATTGTAAGAAAATTCATCCAGGAAGTTCGCGTAGGTGGCTCTCGCTAATCACCGTCACAGCGTCTGTGTGGTTTCTCTCATTCGACTTGTCATCCTACTGCGAACGGACTTTAGCTCGATAGATGAGTCCTGGTATATATCCGATTTCGCAATGTGGTGTACTGTGGAAGCCAATTTTGCTATTATCTCTGGTAAGTACCCTCCACTACTCTGTCGATTTTGTCTTCTCCCCTAACAGAACTCTTCCAGCCTGCCTTCCCCTTCTCCGCCCTATATTTAAAGTCTCGACCTCATACGTCTCCAATATCTACAAGAAATCCACTCACTCGCTCTCACGATCCAACAAAAGTAGCTCCGGCTTCAGCAGCAAGACACACGGCATCTCCGCAAGCAAAGACAGTGGCAGTATGGAAGAAGACGTGCTGCCGATGCACGAAACTCAGATATACAGTGGGAAGCCCGTACGTTGGCACGAAGGCCCTATCACGATAGAGAATGAAGTCTCCGTTGGGTATGAGACGCGGAGGCAGATGGAAACGAGAAGAGATGCATTGGAGAATGGAAGGTCGTGATCGTACCAAATCATAAGGCAAGGAAAAAGGCGCATGGAGATAATGTTTTACCGCTAAACAGTCCGGTTGATTGGGTTTAAGATTGTTTGTCCATGAATTGGCGAGTGTTGACCGCCCAAATGTGCTACACTGTGTTTAAAAGAGTATCAAGGCCACGACTTTAAGAGACGAGATTACATTTTATCGTATGAATAGATGGCATTGTAGGCCAGAAACATCAACCAGCCTGACTAATGTCATAAACTCTGGAGTCTCATCGAAGGATTTACCGAGAAGCTAAGCCACGTTAGGGTATTTGAGCTGTCTGAGTGATGAGCGTCCTAGATATTCGGCCCACTAAGAAATTCGGCCCACTAAATCTAGCAGGAGTTTCGAGTTGTCTGATTGTCGAGCATCGTAGAATTCAACTTGCGCTAAAGAATTTACGCGCCGTAAACCGTTTTGGGAATGGGAGAGTCTGGATTGAATTGGGTTGAATTCAGAGGACGTTCGACGCTGGAAGTGCGACGCTGGAAGTGAAAGAAACCTCGAACAGGTCGACTTGGTGACTTCAACACATATAACACCAATCCATCTTGGAGACTATGATCGTTCGAGTGTCTTGCTAGTGGGTACTTTTTCTGTTAGCGGGTACTTTTCCCCTAGACTTCCAACAGCCAAACTCTCAAAATTCTAACAAGCATAGCGGGTACTTTTTACCAACTAGCGAGTAGTTTTTCGCTAGACCTCCAACAGCCAAAATCCCGAAATCCAAATAGGCATAGTGGGTACTTTTTGCCAGTTAGCGGGTACTTTTCTGCTCGATGTTCAACAGCTAAAACATGGAAACTCAAACAGGTATAGTTGGTACTTTTTTGCGAGCGGGTACTTTTTCCAAAGATCTCTAACAACCAGAGCATTGAATCTCAGATAGGGATAGTAGGTACTTTCCTGCTAGCGGATACTTTTCTCCTCGATTTTGAACATGCAAAATACCGGAAATCAAAAAGGGATAGCGGAATTTCCACAGACCTTCAACGATATTTGCCCTCTGCTCTCTAGCTAAATGATCTTCATTCCCAGAACCTCTGTTATTACCAATGCTCAAGAACCAAACGCGATTATCAGATAGGTCTATATATACAATTTGATATCTCCATAGTGCATTATGCCCTAGCAACCACTGATTGATAGCTCGCGGTGAATAACAAGCTTAGAACGAGTAAATCTGAAATCAGAATGCCGCCAAAAAAGACGTAACTGACACCGTATACCTTATAGAAAGGGATCGTAATAATTAGCCCCAAGCATAGAAAGCGAACTAATGAGCCAAAGGAGATCCCTTCTTCAATTACAACGCCCCATTCGGCTCTACCGGATCCAATTGATTCTTGTATGCTTTCAATCCGTTTGGGGAATCTCATAACATCTAATCCGCCTTCTGCGTGTTGTGGATAGAGCATCATGTGGCGCAAGTGGTGAGAACCTATGGGTGGACAAGAACGAGCGGGACAGGGGCTGTATTGATATCGGTAGTTCAAAACCTCCATGGCTGGTGGAATGTCGTGGATCTTGGTGATCTCGCTTGCAAAGAGACACCGTATAGCATTAGACTGCAACGAAAACAATCGTAAAGGTCGTAACTAACCAACATTAGAACCAACCTCTGCTGGAGACGTTGAAGTGGAAAAAAGGGGTTTTTAATTTAACCACTGTGTGACCTCCCGACCAAATTGAGCAGGACTGTTGCAATGTGGCAATAGGCTGGGAAGGATGTCTAGCTAATGGGGGCCCCCAGGGCCCCATATATGGCCAAAACAGACAAAGAACGGCTAGGAACAGGCTTCTGGAATCGCATAGAAAGCAATCAAGCAACGGATTGCAACAAGGACCCTGGATTTCTCGGTAGGCTTCATAGATCTTTCGGTATTGAAGTGGTGCATCCCCATCTCCACTCGTATCTATGGTCCCAGTGATATCTACTTCGAGGAAGCGATAGTTTTGAGTACCGGCTTTTACACCGACTTGAATATATACAGGTGCATCAGCCGGCCAACAAATGTCCTTGTTAGGCTTCTCAGAACTTTGCAAGCTGCGTGTCAATCTTCTGAGGTACCAACCGTAGAGCATAGACCAGGCATAGTAAGAGGCAGCAGCTGAGCTTCCACATAATGCTATTGCAGCCAGCCAGACCTGGAACCAAGGTATATCATTCCACAAGTGATTGAGCCATGGAACAACGGCAGTGGCACTTTGTTGAGCTCCTTCCACTATGGACTGCTTGGAGAGCGCTGTGACAGACTGAACCTAGTGAGGAGGCCGCCTTCTTACATGCCGTCCACCGGCTGCCAGAAACGTTGAAAGCTTTTTGCCCGTCTCTATCTTTAGACATGAAACCGACTTTTGTGTTCGACTTAACATAGCTAACATCTTCGGGCTTTGAAGCTGTCTGCTTGTCGAGCGTCCTAGAAGTTACCCCCAGCTAAAGAAATTACCCCCGACTAACCGGTTTGGGAGAGGGGGAAACCTGGGGAAAATTTAGTTGCTTCACTCGACCGTCTCACTAGCGGGTACTTTCTCGGGGAATCCCAATGAAGGATGGTGGGTACTTTTCTTCTCGACATCCAATAGCCAAACTCTAAACAGGCTAGCCTGAATTGCAGTCACAACACGCTGGCCATACAGTGATTACAAAATTCGACATATCACGCCTCTAAGCTCCCATCTCCTTTAGTATATGCTCCAGTACGATACCATGAAAAGTTTGAACGGACTAATATAAGGGAGTCATAGAAGAAGAGCGAGTAGTAGTTATTTGCCTTTGGAGCCTATGTATCTTCGCGTTGCATGACGCTATTCGTCACCGTCCTATATTCACGTCCTCATTCCGCTTCGACGCCCACCAAGACCGAGCAAACGGAATAACCATTTGGGAAGTTCCAACCAGGCCAGTGCTTGATTTTCAGAAGCATCGCGAGATGATCTCCCCAGGTATCGATGTATATGTTATAGGATACCAAAGATAGTGATGAAGATACGCGGCATTTGTATGGCATAGTCTGCAGTATGGTAGCCTAGTCTCCCCGCTATTCCGGTGCGGAACTTCTCGAAGTCCTCAGCGTCTTGAAGCCACATAACTTGTGCAGGCTCTCCAGGGTAGGCAATGTGGAAGAAGGTGCACTCGTAGTGATTGTCTGGGAAGACTACCCGTGAAACGTCGTCGGGAATAGCAAAAGTTTGCTATAGTAGTCGGTCATTGGGAGACGGAACCTGAATTTACAATATGCCGTTAGATTCGGCAGGACAAACTAAGGGCGTTAGTCTCACTTCCTCTGCTTCCTGAGCATTGCTGTTGCTAGATTTGCGACCTTGGATAGTCTGTCCGTTCCTCTGTGGGGTTGCATTCTTGGAGGACGAACCGACAGGGTCGGTAAGATCACCAGCTGATCGCTCGTTGGGCTGGGCGATTTTAGGATTGCCTAAATCGCCGCTCGTACTTGCACTTGCGTAAGTGCACTGTGTGCTGTGTTCACGACAGACGCTGCAAGTTGGGTTGTTGCCATCGCACTGTCCATCTAAGCCACCGATCTCTACAGACTTTCAACGAGGAGAGATGCTCACCATCGCGTTGCGTATCTGGCACTGTGTACAAGCTACCTTCGAGTATTCTCTCTTTTGCAGCTCATTTTGTAGCATATTGGCGTGTTCTGATGTCTGTTCGAGCTTAGAAGGTGCCAACTTGAGTACTGAGATGGGGAGAAGTGCAAGTCTGCAGCGAAGAAAGTTGTTATCAGGCGGTGTTATTCTATTAGCAAGGGGCAGAGGCAAAAGGTGTTAATATCGCTACACAGCTCAAAGTTCCTAACATGGTTTAGCTTGCAAGAAAGATTCAGGCTCTCCGGACAAACGGCGCTCAACAGTTGGAGAGCTTGGGACCTCAGTCAGGCAAAGCGCGGCCGCCAACTATGTCGCCACTATTGTAGAGGGGTTCGAGTAACGAGACCTATAGTGCTTGCAATTCCTCCTCAACGTCGAACATCTCAAGAAGGTGCTGGAATGAGACGTACTGTTGATGGGGTTGGCTCTCAGGACCATATAGATGACGAAGTGCAAAGGATGATTTCCCCTCGGAAAGCCCCATAGTACCGTTGAGATCCATAAGCCAGCGGCTTAATCATAATCTAAGGGGCTGCACGCCTTAGGCTTCGAAGGAAGATGAGAGATGAAAGCTCTTCGCCTAAGTAGTCAAACACTAACATCTTCTTTAGAGGGTCATCTTGATAACACCAATTTTCTGTAAGTATGTCAGCGAACATTCTCCTGGGTATCTGAAAACAGCGGGCTAAGACACCATACTATGTATGAGTCAGCCGTGAAGGCCGAAGTACTAGTCGAAATGTTGGAAGACGCCACTACTCAAGGCTGTTTATAGTACAGACGGTGTGGTTTAAAAGGCAAACTACGCTAACTACGAGATGTCAAAACCAGTAGTACAGTGTTGGTTTAAACGGTTTACCCTGGAGGTTTCCCGGAAATTTCGACCCCTAAGAATTAGCTTCAGGGAAAACTCCGGGGGGGCTATTATTATAGTAGTACAGTACAGCGCCAGCCTCAAGCCCTGGTACTAAACCTATCTAACTAATACGCTAACCTAATTAAAAAAATTGCTAACTCTAATAGTGTAAACGGTTTAAACCATTACCAAGCCTTTAAATGGTTGGTGCACCATCAACAGCCTTGCCACTAGTGAAGTTCGATCCATTTGCCTCCCCCACTCCGTCTCAACACCTCTCTAAGGCTTATATCATCAGACTTGATTCATTCGTCTTGATAACACCAAGTACTCCACCCAGTTGTAAGGATCGCACCAATATCAACGGCAAGTGATGTGGTGTGAATGAACTCCTGGCCAAATACTTCCATTTAAACTGTTTGCCTTTTCGGGTCTTATTCACCATTTCATATACCGTGTTGACTTTGACCGTCCTCCTCGTACACTCACTCACCCGGATACTTCACACAACCCTACGAATACTGCTAGCTTCTTTGACCTATAAGTCCAGTATTAGCTACTACAATCATTGCTAAGCTTCATTATACCTCAACATTATCTCACAATTTTTCTCAGACTGTATGGATACTCCAGAAGCTCGTGAGAATCCCTATAAGGTCATTACAGAGAATTTCAAGAAGGCCGTTGCAAAAACGGAAGAACGATAGTGAATGGACAAAGCCACTCAGAAAGAGGATCTTAAGCACAAAGAATCAAAGACAGACTTGGGAAAAGAGGTGCAGATGACGAAACCGGACCATCCGTAAGCTCTGTTCTGTGCTCTATATTCTGTTCAACATTGGCTAATAGCGCAAAGTTTCCTCTACGACTCCCTCGTAACCGTGCTCGTAGGCCCCGAGAAAAAAGAATTCTCCATCCACAAAGGCCTCATCTGCGCACAATCCGACTTCTTCAAAGCCGCAACTATGGGTAACTTCAAAGAATCAAACGGAATCGTGCCACTTCCAGACCAAGACATCTCAGCTTTCCAATACTTCGTCCACTGGCTCTACCGCGGAACACTTCGAGACTATTTCCATCCAACCGCTAACAAAACTACCATGAAAGAGCTCAGAGAAGCAGCTCGAACGGCAGCCAACTATTCCCGAACAACGAAGAAGAAGAAATCCATGCATTCGCTTCCCCTCGACAGCCCCTCTCTCCAAGCCTTTAGCCTCGCAAACTACCGCGATGCGCCCTTCTCACCCCTCATCAATCTTTACATCCTCGCCGACTTCCTTCAAGTCCCCCGTCTTAAAGACTCAATAATCTCCCTCCTAATCGAGGTCTACGACTACTACATCCCAACCAACCACGAGGACCCCAAAGGCATAACCCTCCTCTTCTGGTGCCACAACCCCGCTACCCGCCCCTCAGATCTCGAATCCCCAGTCGTCGGCATCAACACCGCTTGGGCCGCTCTCCCTAGCCACTCACCACTTCGCAAGCTCCTTGTGCTCATTTCCTGCAACAATGTTGTGGAACTTGAGGATGTGCCGGAGTATGAGGAGTTGTGTCCGGCGTTTTTGCTGGCGCTGGCGCATAAGTATGCGAGTAAGTGGTATCATGAGAAGGGGAGTACGGATTGGAGTGGGAGTGGGAAGGTTTGTAAGTTTCATGAGCATGGGTATGAGGGTGGGTGTAGGATGCCGGGGGTGGAGGTTGCGGAGGAGGATAGAACGAAGCTGGGGTGGTAGAGGATTGGCGCAGGATTGAGCAGGTGATGGACCAGGATGCTGTTTTGAAAGAGATGGCATGGCCAGGAGAGAGCACAATCAAGAGGGTCAATGGCCACAATACTGTCCACATCCACGTGTCAGTCAAGACGTACGAGGCAAACGAGCAGAGACCAAAGAGCAAGCATGAATTGCAAGTCAGGCAGTTGCTACGAAGCAGGCGGATATCCAAGATTAGCAGACATTACGAGAGACTGTTTAATAGCCAATCCTCACGGGCACTTGGTCGCAATTAAAACAGTCAGACAATAGGTACGGCATAGATAGCTAATGATCACAACAGTGACAAAATTTACTTTACCTTCTATCGACACAGTGTTATCCCTGATCCCTGTGATCCCGCAGCCTTGCCCACCACACCCACCCTCAGCCGAATGCACTTCCTCCCCGATTGGCCCCCACATTCCCAAGAAGCTTTTCATCACTAATCCTACTCCTGCAGCCTTATACCCTTATCGATAGCCCATCAGGCGCCTCATCTGCAGTGAGACGGCTAGTGAGTTGTTCTTCTCAGCCGCACGCACCTCCTCCGGGATCGGCCCCCACATTATTTATCCTAAGACAGCCAAGAAAGCTTGTTTTATCGTTATCGATCCCACTCCTGCAGCCTTGGGCTGTTAGCCTGCCAATCAGGCGTACTACACGCGAACGGGAGATTCCAATGTTCTGTGGAGGGCTTGCACACGGTCCATGTATCTACGACACGGGAATCTTTTTGAAATAATGCTATGTGCCAGTTGCATCAAGGATGTTTTTAACCTTTTACCAACATAAACGGTAGGATGTGCTAGTAACGCTGAAAGCAATACAAAAGCCTCGTCCTCCCTCTATATGGAAACATGATGGGGTGTAACGCAATCATAAGTGATGCCGCTAAGAGTGAAAGCTCTACCAATATCCAAACACCTTCGCTGGGGGTATACGATCCAAAATGAAGACAAAGAAAAATCATGAGAAGGACCCGCACACATTATTACTCCAACTCGAAGCTAAGCCAATCACTGCTTGATAGCCACACCCCACGCCAACATCTGTGCGCAATTATCCCTCTCCGTCTGGTCGACGAGTTGCATGACCGAGGTAGAATACTGGCCATTACGGTCCGGGGAGTTAATGAGTAACTGATTACCGCCATTCGGGGAGGTATCGCCCCAATCGCGCCATACTGGAGCCCCAGCAGTAGCCATGTTGTTTGGATTGAACGTCCTAATGAACGAGATCCAATAGTCCTGCATAAGCGGGACAATGGGTTTGTTCAATGCCTGGTAACTTGCCGGATTCTTTCCCGCCCAGATAGCGCTCTGCTCCGCTACGTGAGGTATACCAAAACCGGCGTCGATATCATGCGGGTCGCTGACGTTGTAGCGGTAGTTCCAGTTGCCTGAGTTAGTATTTTTGGACTTGTAAAACGCGGTGAAGTTGTTCATGAAGTATCCGGGACAGATATAGCGTTGGTGGCCATACGCATCGGAGGTCGAACGCCAGTATTTTCCTGCGTTGCGAATATCAGGGTAGTTCTGGGGCTCCGGGGGGTAGAGGGTTTGAATGATGTCGAGTTGGGTTTGATTGAGTTCCGGAAATTGCGCTTGGAGGAAGTCATTGCTCTGGTCGACGGTATTGGTCTGGCTTTTGGGAACGAAGACCGTTCCCTCGTTGCTCACATCTCCCCAGATTGCGGGGAGCTTGAGGTAACGACCCGTATTGAAGAGATCGAGCGTGTAGTGGGGGATGAAGTCAAGGTCGAGGGTCGGGTTGTAGGCGAAGAGGGGGTCGGCTGTCGTGTCGGGGAAGCGGGTGATGATATTCTGTTGTTGCAGGATTGTTGTGTTTAGGCTGCGCAGGCAGGAAAGGGTATCATTGCTGCCAGTATCGGCAGCGGCGCATTTGGTACGCTGGATGAGGGCATCATATTGGTATTGCGACTCGTCGACCGTGCGTAGCGCAGCGAAGGACTGCGACTCGGCGGCTGAGGCGTGGAAGAGGTCGTCTTGGCGGCCGCCGTAGGCTGTAAGTTGAAGAGCAACGCTTGCACCACCAGCGGAGGGCCCGCCGATCACCACATGTCCTGGGTCTCCACCAAACTTGTCGATATTGTCTTGCACCCATTGTAATGCCATCCGTTGATCCTTCAGGCCGTTGTTCAGGCTGCCATTCGTTTGGACCTCCGCGCCGGCCAAGAATCCGTAGACGCTAACGCGATAGTTGACTGAAACAACGATGATGTTGCCACCGGAGGCTTGCACCAGGGCGGTCCCATTTTGTGTGGGATAAGCCGTATTAAAGCCGCCACCTTGGATGTAGAAGTAGACTGGAAGCTTCGAGGCGGAGGTGACATTGCTGGGAGCGTAGATGTCGAGGTTCAGGCAATCTTCGCCCTCAGCGCCGGAGAAGATAGGCTTCTCATTAACTGACTGACGCGTACCTAAGCAATTATGACGGCGCTGTACACATCGTTAGCAAAGAGCAGCAGACAGAGGGGGAAAGATGGACATACCCGTGTTGCCATTTGCAGAGTATTATTTGCAGTGATATTCTGAGGTGCTGCGAATCTCAGATCCCCCAGCGGTGGTTGTGCATACCGGATGCCTAGCCATTGACTGATGCCATTAGGGTAGCTGTCGCCTTGATATTTGGTGTACCCTAGGTCGACGACCGGACCTAGGAGTTGCGCTGGTTGATTTGAACCCGTGGGTTGGGGTGAGCCGGGTTCGTTGGATAGGAGAGAGGGCGTCCTACCAACTGTCAGGCCGATACTGAGACCGAGTACCAGACCCAGGAGTAGCATTGTGATAGTTGTGATGATCCAGAATTTCCTCGATGCCAGGATCCTCCTCCATCGTGGGCCTTTATCGCTATTTGTATGTGTAACATTGACGCCTTCTTTGTGAGACTCAATGAGAGATGAATTGCTTTGTGAGGAGCTTTGCCCTCTTTCGTTGTGCCATTGGTCTGACGGCATTGTCCTTGTGACAAACACACTCGTGTCAGAAGACCGGTGAGTGTTATGAATAAGTTATTGACATTTCGATTAGTTGTGCAGTAGGTCCGGACGTAAGATGAGTCCTGAATAATAGCGCAAGTGGTTATAGAGGCCAAAGGGTGATTGAACCGCGGAACATAAAGACGAATGTGGAGTTCATGTACTCTTTATGATGTAGTCAGACTGAACAAAAGAAAAGAAAAGAAAAGAAAAGAGAGTCTTCCATGCCGTCGTGCCCGCGAACACGCATAGGCCATCAAGGCCCGATTGGAGATGTGATGTCCAGTGTTGTTTGTAGCAGCAAGGGCGTGCGAGTACATAGCTGAGTTCTTATCTTTAATCAAGCTTTAGGATGCCGCAGGGCCCGCAGCTGCTTAGCGAATTAAAAAGCTTGAAAGCGCCATGTGTGGTGAATGTGGAGACAATCAGGAGACTACGACGTAGTACGAAGATAGGCTATCCTGCTAGCCTATATCGGTACTTCTAGCTTGGACCCTTAGAACCAATCGAGGTCTGCCATCAAGCTCGCCTCGGCCGAGTTCTCTGTTTCCTTGCTCCGTCTGACTACCTTGCTTACTACATACAAAATATCTCATACATATACGGGATGTGTTATCTCACTTCAATCTATGCACGACCAGGAGTTGTAGTTACTTTGACAGGTCTGACGTTATTGAAAAATCCGTCAATGTCCGCTTTTACGGCTATAGCTAACCATGCTGTTCGCTCTCGACGGCAATGGTGTAGCGCCGAATTTGCGTATTTCATTGTTTCCAAATCTCACACCTTTCTTGATGGCACACGCTTCCTTCTTCCCGTGATCTGCACGAGATGCTTCAGACTCAGTATTACATGAATTGCCCAACATGCTCTACCAACCCTCTACGCGCTGGACGTTTTAAAATCGAGACAGGCTGCCCTGCATGCGCAAGGACCCTGCGAAGGGAAGCTACTATGGTGTCCGAAGAATTGGAACCAGCTTTGATTGGCGAGCGGTTCGTATTGGACCAGAGTCGATTGTATCTCTTTTCAAACTCTGCGGTAGTTGCGCGATATCCACCCATAGAAAATACAGATCCTTCGCTGGACATCTCACTCTCATCGAATCTCTCATACTCTCTCTCTACCTCTTTCAAGAACTCTTCCCAAGTAGGCACTCCTTGTGTTGTCCTTGATGCAACCTTGAGCTTCTCCACGCTGTTTTTGTGGTGACGATGATTCAGATGTCGCATCCTCTACGGAAGTGAGCAGGTTGCCCTTCGTGTTCAGGCGACTCCTGTTGCGCCGCCTTCGAAAAAGATAAACCATCATTCCCATCAGGGAGATCCCGATCATGGCTCCAACGGCAGCCAGAGCAGTTGTTAATGGTTGCGGAGCCCGTCCAGCGGCTAAGGCTGCAGTAGATGGGGTTGGAGTAGTTGCACTAGTCGCTGATGGCATCAGAGTTGGCGGCGTCGTTGCTGGCGTTAGGGTTGAAGATAATACGGTGGTGACAAGAGCCTGTACAGGTGTGTACGGCACCGGTTGAAGCTGGACCCCAAGTGTGGGTTCGTCAGTCTGTGCATACATGGCCGTCGTGTGGCCCGATGCATTGATAAGGTATGTGGTCTCTTCGAGCCATTCTGCCGTTGCTGCATCTGCTCCTCCGATGTCGATCAAGACCATGGTGGAATCTGCGTATACTGGTTTCGTCACTATCCTTAATGATTTCCTGCTCACGATGGAAGTGGGTCACCAGATTTGGTTTTGCGATTTGACTATACAAAGCTTTGAAGAGAGAGCTAGAAATTGTGAGTGCCATGTTGGAGTCATTTCTGAGCGCCTGGTGTAACTGTGCAACCTCGTTCAGGCGGCGAAACCTGCTCGGAACGTTATTATTGTCATCGGCACGTGCCCAGTGACGTGTATCCCTCTTGGGCGAACGAACGGAGCATTCATGTTAGAGATGGGCTTGTCTTTATTTCCATGAGACTCTATCTACAGCAACATGCGTCAAGATTCAATTCACATACTTGAATATTGCAAAAGGTTCGAGGAGAGGCTGAGATCTTTCTACCTGTCCATTCTCCATCATCATCATGTGACAGGCGCCGCCACAGTCTGTCAAAAAGAACAATTTAATTGTTTGTTGTCCCAGACGTGGAGTATCAGCTGGAGATTCACGTTCCGTAAAACCTAGGGCAAGACTTGGAGCGTCGCAAGACAAACTGCTCAGTTTAATTTCTTCGACTCCATTGGACCTGCTCAGATGATGCAAACATTAGATGTTCCATCACGGGGATGAAACAGATTCCTTTACGGAGTAGGAATGGTCAGCCGCACTGCGCAGTCATCCGCCGGGTCAAAGTAAGCAAACAGCATGTGAACAGTATTCAGTACTTTGCTACACCACTTATTAAGCACTCTCAAGGCTACGATTGGGTTGATAAAGGAAGCAAGTGATGCAGGGTTTAACGCTGTTTCTCTTTCATGGTGCGGGCTTCTCGTAGCGCAGTGTGGGGTAGCTTGGCGTGACGCAAAACCTCGCCTGCGGTCTCCTTTCTGTTCCTGCCGTTCGCTAAGCTATGTTTAACTTAGAAAAACGGCCGGATGTCGAACCTTGTGACCAGAAGAATTGGAACAGCCTGTCTCTGGGATCACTATTGTGGCGGCTGCGTTTCGACAATCCAAGTGCCATATGAACACCGTGTCTATGGTTCATAGCGCCTGCCAATACTGGGCTCAGCCTTGAACTCGCTCACATGAATAATGCAGTCTTCCATGTCATCTATTCCGGCGGTCAATTTCCCCACAGCGTCATGACCTGAAAATGGACACCTTCCTTTGTCCTTGAGACACACCTACCCAATCCTCTCCTATTCCTATCATCCTAGAGACTCGTGCTCTTCTACATTCCTCATTCCACTCTTATTTGCTCTATCTCCGACAGCTGGTCTGCGGCTTGCGTTAAAATCACACCACTACCATCCGCTACACTCCGAGATCCTTTCAAGGGCAAGGAGCTCTTACCGTTGATCAATTTGATATAACTCTATCAACAATGACAACAATGACAACAAATACGCAGCCCAGTCATCTACCTCTTCAACAAACTCAAGAAGCCGAGCCTACCACGGAAACAAGCGACCGTGCTGCTGTCAAAGTACCAATATGGAGGCGGTTTTTGGGCTCTACAAAGGCGTCGCAGCCAAAAGTAGCAAGTTCTGGGAATTCCACCGATGGATACGATGAGTTCAAAGCCAAGCCAGAAAAATGGAGTCTGGGAGTCCTCAACGACAGGGAGACCGACGAAGTGCCAGGTACGTAACAAGCAAAAAATCTCCTTCGCTGCGCGCCGGCAGCTGCTCAAGAACATCAGGGGATTCGGCGTCGACTGTGGGATATCTGCGCCATTGGCAGTAGGCTAATACAACGCCTTTCCAGGCTCCATCCTTCTCATGTCAAATACCAATCGGAACGAGCCTCTTGGTATGCGCAATGCACCTGCCAGAACCTCCGTCTCCTCCCTACCCTCTCCATTTCCTCCAGGCTCCCGGTCTTCAAGCGTGGGGCCTCGACTGAGGAGGCGACGATCTGGCCAATCTGCGGAAGAGAAGAAGAAGACGGCAGATGGGAAAATTATACTGCACCCACAGCCTGACGACTCAATGAATGATCCATTGAACTGGCCAAAATGGAGGCGAGACGTTGCCCTACTTTCGCTTGGGTTCTACTGCATGGTTGGTGGTGGAATGACGCCAGTCCTTGCTGCAGGATTTTCGAAGGTCGCCTCTACCTACAACGTTTCCATTCCCAAGGTTGCCCTCACCACTGGACTCTATATGATGGGACTTGGCTTGGGTTCGGTAATCGCCTCACCTACGGCAATTCTCTTTGGCAAACGCCCCGTCTACCTTGTGGGAATCCTCCTTTTCATAATAAGCGCAATCTGGTGTGCTAAGTCGCCAAATTATGCTTCTCTGGTCGTGGCTAGGATCTTTATGGGCTTGGCAGTGAGCCCGGTCGAGTGTCTGCCGTCAGCTACGATTGCTGAAATCTTCTACCTACACGAGCGTGCATACCGACTCGGAATATACACCCTACTACTTCTCAGCGGCAAAAACTTGATACCACTGGTCAGTGCAGCCGTCATCCAGAGTTTGGACTGGCGGTGGGTCTTTTGGTAAGCAGCTCTTGGATCTTGGTCTATCAAATGGCAATCTACTGACCAATTCTAGGATCGTCGCTATGGTGGTTGGATTCTGCTTTGTGCTCATGTTCTTCTTCGTGCCCGAAACGTTTTGGGATAGGACGCCGCGGCCCCACTCCAAAAGCCGCAGAACGACCCTATCGAAGATCTTCTCGCACGAGTCACACCATGAACCACAGGAAGAGAAGCCAGCTGTATATACGGGTGGCGACGGCTCCATAGATGTGAGAAAACTTGGAATTGGCAACTCGGCATCCGCCACAGGAACCAAGCGCGCAACAATTGCCGAAAGGAGGCAGCAGAAACTCAAACAGCACGTTGGTTTCGCTGATCCAGATCCGAAATCTACTGATGATGGCGAAATCAAAGTCGATTCAGAACCAGGAGCTCAGAACAATAGCATGGTCCCGCACTTGGGTTCAATGGCCAGTCATGGCCAATCTCAATCTTCGCAAAGTAGCCCTAGACCCTTGTCACTGGCAAGTCACGAACATGCATTCAGGGTCGAGCCAAGAGGCGAAGGCCCCCAAACTCCGGGACTACACAGCTTCAATTCTCCTTTCTACGTCACGAAAGAGAAACCAGACACTAATTACCTGAGTCATGAGCATTTGGGCTCTGAAGCAGGCGCCAAGACACCTGGGTCCACTCGCACAGAGCCCAGCATAGTAGACCACAACGAGAAGTCCCCGGGACATGGAGGTCCTCGGTACACCCATTACCTTCGGACACAACCGCCCAAAACTTACAGACAGACTCTCAAGCCTTGGAATGGGAGGCTACGGCATGAGAATTGGTTCCTTGTAGCACTGCGACCTTTAATCCTGTTCGCATATCCGTCGATTCTGTGGAGCACCCTTGTCTACTCGCTCAGTATAGGCTGGCTGATTGTTCTTTCTGAGTCTGTCTCCACAATTTTCGAGAACAAGGAGACCTATAATTTCACTGCTCTCCAAACGGGTCTAGTCTACATCTCGCCATTTGTAGGTGGTGTGCTGGGAACGGCTGTAGCGGGCAAAGTGAGTGACATCGTTGTCCGCTACATGAGCCGTCGGAATGGCGGGATTTATGAGCCCGAATTTCGATTGGTCATGGCTATTCCAATAACCATTTCAACTTGCATTGGCTTGATGGGCTATGGCTGGAGCGTTCAAGAAAGAGATAATTGGATCGTACCTACCATCTTCTTCGGTATTATCAGCTTCGGGTGTGCTTTAGGTAGCACAACCTCCATCACGTTTGCCGTTGATAGCTACCGGCAGTATGCAGGCGAGGCATTGGTTACGCTGAACTTCTCCAAGAGCAAGTCTCCCGAGATTGATAAAGTTGCATATGCTGACCACACCCACCAGACATCTTCCACGGCCTCGTTTTCTCCCTCTTCTTCAATCGTTGGCTAGATGCCGACGGCTCAAAAAACACCTTTGTAGCCATTGGAGGTATACAGTTGGCTTGTTTGGCAACGACTGTCCCAATGTATATTTATGGCAAGAAGGCGCGCATGTGGACTGTAAGGAAGAACTTTATGGAGAAGTTCTGAAGCGGGTTATGTTGGTTGTCTACTTACAGACACAACTGAAAGCGAGGCGTTGGGGAGTTCTATGTTAGTGTGCGGCACTTTTGGATATTACATGATATTAAGGGAAGGGCATTTGCATAGCAAAGGTGTGGTGGTGCATTGTTTCAGCGCACCTATATACACACCCTCAACTGTCTCTATCTGGCTCCTTTCTTCAGCTGTCATCGTTCATGCACGATTCGGTGACCGAGATCGGTGACCGAGAGATCGAGAGAAGAATATAAGAGAGACCTGGATCACAGCTCCGGATATCTCTCCCCTTTTCTAAATCAAATTCTGAGGCGCACCTAATTCGAAAAGTAGGGTGCATGGGGGAGGCACAATTCAGGAATGACTATTTTGTGTTAACACCAGCTCGGACGTCTCGGTTCAAGGCCTGACACTTTGCGACCTCTGCGACTAGGTTTCAGCTACCACACAAACACAAGTCAAAGGATGGAGAAAAAAGTTCATCTGGGATGGAGCATGACTCGCTGCTGTCTGTGCCACGTCCTTGCGCACAGACTTTGTTTGTTTTGGGGATTGCTAAGCTAAGGTAGGGTACCTAATGTTAGCGAAGGAGGGGTCAAGTTTAGATCAGCACCGGAGCCCGAAAAACTTCCTGGTAGTACCAGCGGTCCCAACTCAATTGCTGCACCAAAGAATTTAAGAAGTGCGTTATTGTGCTGCAGCACGAAATACTGTTAAGCTTTTGAAACTAAACTCATTCGCCCCATCGTTTGCAATCTCGGCGCGGCCCAGCACATCCTCTAATTTAGCGGTGGTGGGGGCTTTTCGGAGCAACTAAAGCACTTAAAAATTCTGATTTTTAAAAGAATGATGATGTGCAGAAGAAAAAGGACTGACAAAGCTTGATGGAGAACAGCAGCCACACCGGCGACTTTCTCACCACAAATGCCAGCCCTTCGTTTCAGGCCCGTTTGGGAATTGCTTGCGTAGCTGGGCGGGGCGGCACAGTCGTTAAACCTTCTGCTTCTTGGTGCATGCTTTCATTTTGTGTGGTCGTTCCTGCAGATGTACATACGCGGCCCTGAGGGACGGAGGTGGGGATTATCAACACGTTCTCAAATTCTCTGCGTTTGGTTTATAGTGCCCTCGTCTCCATTCACTTTCTTTCTGCTCCAACACTCTCGTTTCTACCAATGATACTGTGGAGGGTTCAATTGACTCTCAATTGACCAAGTGCGGAACACCTCGTTGACGAGTGCGGAACACCTTGTTGACGACTGCTGAACACCTCGTTGACGAGCGCGACACACTGAACAGTCCCATATTCTGCGCACAGGATGGCTCCACCCTCTTGGTCTGAGGACTCTGCTAGAGTCGCACATGTCGTTATCATTACCATTTTCTCATTCCTTGCATTGCTTGCAGTGATATTCAGATTATGGGCTAGGAAAATTCAAAGACACACTTGGGATGTCAGCGACTATCTCATCATTGTGGGCTTGGTATGTGTTGCGCCGACTAGGATCATGAGACGCTCTTCTAACGTGTAACAGATATGGGCACTGGGATTGAGCATATTCACAATGCACTGTGAGTTTCCAATGGAGCCGCCATACGCGCTTCAACATCGTATGCTAACGCTTCCCAGCGAACATCTATTGGGATCTAGGTGGAGACTTGACTCAAATCGGCAACCCCAATGCGATCCAAGGCCTGGTGATACTCCAAGTCAAAGTACGCACTCACACCCTTGCAAAATGACATACAGGCACTAACAGTGTACCAGGCCCTCCTCGTCGGCATTGTTACCTGGGGCGTCGCCGTCTTCTTCATCCGCGCCTCCATTCTCGCCCTCTACATCCGCATATTCCGCACCAAATCCTTCCGCATAGCCTGCTACATAACGCATGGCTTCAACGCAGCCTTCTTCGTTACCAACATCCTTGCCCCCTGCTTGATATGCCGGCCAATCTCTTTCCAATGGGATTTCACAATTCCAGGCGGTACATGTGGCGATCAGAAGGCGCTGGATCTATACATTGGCATTGTCAATTTGCTGCTAGATGTCGCTATGGTGATTCTACCAATGCCTATCCTTTGGGGATTGCAGATGGCTACGAATAAGAAGGTGATGTTGAGCTTTATGTTTGGACTGGGTGTAGTGTACGCAGCCTCCATATCCCTCCACCTCAATACCCCAAAAGCTGCGTAACCCTCTACTAACACGCGCGCAGCATCTGCGTCATAACTATCGTCCGTGTCCGCATAACAGCCGAAAACCACGGCTCCAACGCCCAACAAATCTACAGCCTACTCGCGCTCTTCACCTGTCTCGAAGCCCTCCTCGGCGTCATCAACGCCTGCCTCCCCGTCATGAAACCCCTCTTCTCCAAACTCCATCAATCCAAAGCCACGAACTGGCTTTCCTCAGTCATGTCCGGCACCATTCCCATCTTCATGCGGCCCTCCCAAATGGGCTCAAACAGGAAAACAACATCACAAAGCGCGCCGAGTACAAGACACAAGACTAGTAAACATCCCATGCCAAATGAAATGCGCAAGTGGCATGGGCATTGTAATAGGGGTAGTGATGTTAATGGGAGCTTTGGACCGAGGGCAAAGGGCACACCGTCGCCGCCGAGACATGTGGACAACAACCCTGCGGGCATGAGGTTCAGTCCTACTTATCCGTCGATGTCAAGTCCGGCTACGGGACAGCAAACGCCGAGACCGCCCGTGCCGCCTAAGGGCCCTTATAGTAGTCCTAAGAAGAGGTGGGAGCCGGCGGATGGGAAGGACGGGGTTACGCCTGGTATCTACGTGCAAAAAAACTGGGATCATGATATTGAGAGGGGTTTCAGTGAGGATACGGACAGGGGATTGCTTAACGAGAGTCCGAAGCAGGAGTTTGATAACCGGTGGTGAGGGGATTGGAGATGAGCACTAATGTTGATGTGCTAATGTTGTATGCGTATGAGACACGACAATGGGAGAGTTTTCGAGGCGTTCATTATGGATAATTAATGGTGTTTGCACTGGCGTTTTGGCCCTTGGGAGGATTGGTTGAATACCCAATCTGCACTCTAATTTACCATCTAGTGTTACGCTCCTAAATTTATTATAGATAATTCCATCTTTGAGAGTACTATTTGTCTCTACGGATGCTTGATTTCGTTCACTGTACGAAATCATCTACACCTAATTTTTCCAACTGCGTCATTTCTTATCGATACACATACGGGGGAGGTAATTCCGAGCGGGATGTCTTCGCCATATTATTTCGCCCCAAAAGGCCCCGCTAAATTCTTCCCCGGAGTCGCAAGTGTTACCCCCCCAGTTTCACCATTACTTTTCTCTGGATTAATATTTTTACACGATAATCCACTATTGTGCATGCTTGAGCTCCACTCTAGAATCCTATCCCATGAATAGCTACAAAGCACATGCACTGCGACAGTGCGAACACAATTGCCGAATTTTTGTTGGTCCCCTAACTTTAGCTCAAATGCCATGCACGCTCCCGCTAGAACAGAAGAGAGTTTGGTCTAAAACAGGAACGATGCGAACGTGCAGAATTGGCAGAATTAGGTGCATGCTGGTGCATGCGTCGACGGTAACCGAGGATGAAGTGGATGTGGAGGATGGGTGCAGAATACGGGCTTTATGCGGGACGGCAGACTATCTTCATAGCACATTCGAGACTTTTGAGGAAGGTAGAGAAAGTATGCGCGAACCCGAGAGAGTGGTTGAAAAACTGTTTTGAGAAGTGATAGTGTGTGCAATGCTGGAGGGCGGGATGCAACGGGTAGACCATCTGCACTCAAAACATTCGAGCTCAGCTAGGGAGGTGCGAGAGAATATGCGGGAACCCGAGTGTTCGTCACCTTGTTTCTGACAGTGGATGCCGAATGCAACGCTGGAGCGAGAAATCCGTACGGTTATAAATCTCTCATGCGTGTCAGACTGCTGGGCGTCTTCTCCCGGCAGGTGATGAGCTTGGAGTTCCTGCAGGTGCCCGTCCAGGGAAACCGTCTGACTCGCGTTGCTGCATATAATGTAACACGACATCCCGAGCCCATTCAGCTCCTCCGGAAAGATTGATTGACTGCGGACCCTTTCTGCTCAACTTGGGCCTTGTCGGCGTGAAGAAAAACCCTTCACCGAAGGGTCTCAGCGCCTCAGCAGCAAGCCGCTGCAGGATTTCACAGGAGAGGTCTCAGTCCTGTCCCTCTTCCCTCCCAAAAAGCCTCACGGGTCTGACATGTCATGTTGAGCAGTTTTGGAATGTGGAAGGCGCAACTCCAGACCCGTGAGAAATGTGATCCACGGTGTGTCAATTTGGCTACGAATCATGTCTTGGCCGAATGAAAGCCTTCGCTGTCACCTGATCTTTTCTCGTTTGGGCTTTTTGCGTTGATGTCAGGTAAACATTGGGTCAGCATGATGCTTTGTCTACGTGCTTGGTCGAAGATGTAGAGGTAGAGGAAGTCATATCTCTCTCGTTCTGGGACATGATCACTGTACTTCTTCCTCACAACGATTCCTTCTAGTTTGCAATAGGGTTCTCTTTAGAATTGCTGTATTGAATTGACCCTGAAATCTTGTGTTTCTCAGCAAAACCGCTTTTGTTCGGCCAAGTGCCTTTTCCTTTCAAATGAGGTTATCGCCAAGACCCCTTAGCAAGACATATTCCCCACTGTTTTCGTCAATGATTGAATCACCGAACTTGGTTCTTGAGTCTTGCTAGTAAGCAATATGTCACCTTCTTCATTTGATGCTCCCGCATTCGCCTTGGATGTTATTTCATGTCAGCTTCTTCTTTCACTTCAGCGTAGTCAAAATAGCTACATCCGTGGCCACGAACCACGATGCTTTTCTTCGATAGCGCTGCCTTCGCTTTGCTCGTAACGGTCGTTTCAGTCATAGCTATTCCAGTTCAGCATCAGCAAGGTATCCATCTGGATTGAGGGCTATCACAATTAGCTCAGCTAACACCTCCAAGCCAGCTTGTCATTACCCAGCAGTCAGACCTTTTCAACGCATCCCAGCCCATCATGTGGCGAAAACGAAGACTGCCAGCGATGGCTAGAGCGTCGTGAGCAATGGCTCTGGTCGAATGAGATTAATGCACAGGTCTTTGAAAGCACGCAGGCCTTTGAGAACACACAATGTCTTCAGTGTCAGTGATTCAGCATGAGCTCCGAACCCTGGGAGACATATGGCTGACTCATTGCATTCAGTGAATGCCAAGTGCAATGTCTACAACGGGGACAAATGCTGTGGAGACCTCCACTGTCACGAGCTGCCAAGGTTTAGCGCCACTTGCATTGGCGATCCCACGATGGGCCCGGCCCGGCCACAAGAACCTTTACAATAACCAAAAATCTGCTCCAGAAACAAGCTTCGCTTCTTCCGAGAGGCGTGTGAGCGAGATCTTGAATCAACAACTCAATTGCGGCGTTGATATTAGAGCCTTCAAAGTCTTCTCGATACTCCCAACACAGATTAGTGCATTCTTTAACAGCTTGCGCCTCTACGGTCCTGCACACTCCGTAGGTAGGCATGGGGTTGAACTCCTTCAAAACAGTCCTCCGATACAATACTCCAGTGTGAACAGGCCTCCTATGTTTGCAATGCGGTTTTGATTACTTCCTTATGTCTCCAAACCACTCTGCTTTTGTTGAAATTACCCGGGCTCAGTGGCGTGTGATACTGGCAAGGCTTTGGTCATTGTAGATGGTCGTTACGTCGATTTTATCCATGCAAAGGCAAAGGAATTGGGAAAATATAAAGTGATAGGTGCACGAGTGATTGTTTACGTATTGAATGGTTGCAGATTCCGGGAAATAATTTGGGAAGACTCTGACGTCAGAGAGTGGATGAGACTTACAGAAGGCCAAGAAAATAATTTAAAAGTAACTGACATCAGCGAGCAACCACTCTGTGGAACCGGTAATACCGTTTTCCACAATGGGGCCACCTAGCATCAACATTGATTTTCAAAACATGGCCCGCAACGCTGACAAAGGAAAGAAAGCACAGCGCAGTGACAGCATAGGAAAGACTCACCGGAGAAGATTCACCGGAGAAGCTACGAAGGAACCCTACGAATGAAAAGCAAAGCGTAAATGGTAAGTATGAATCGTAGATGAATTTGGATTTTGGTTGAATTGGATACTAAGATGACAGTAGGAAGAGTTTAGATGGCAGAGATGAGACAGAAGAAAGAGCCAGATGGAGGAGGTCGGCGTATAAGTATGCGTAAACGTAAACGTATGCGAGAACAGGTCCATGGGGGGGAGGTAGGCGTTTGCAGGCAGGGTGAGGAGGGAGGTATGCGAAAACGTATGCGGGAAGTGGAGATAGGCAAAGAGGAAGAAGGAGAGATGTAAGGAAGAGAAAGGAGAGAGGGCTAGACTCTGCTTTTAAGGCAAGCTGCTGCCTGCTGGTGGGAAATGTTCATTCTATTTTGAGTCATCGCATGCATTTGAGATTTCTTGAGAGCGTTTGAAAAGACTGAGGAAGGGCTTAGAGCATGTGAGACATTCCCAAGACACGGACTGTGCTCTTGATATAGTGCATTCCTAAAGAAGGCTAGAATCGCATTACAAATAGGCCAAAATCCAGTCCAAGTGTAAATGGAACTGCACGTATTCAACTCTAATCCAATGAAGAAAGAGGGCACTTCCAGCTCAGCTTATCAGTAGAAAAGCCTCAAAGCTTTGACCTGTGTCTTCTATTCACAAAAAGAGTCTGCGATAGCCCAGATCGCGCTAATTCTGACGCTAACCAGACCTAGCCTAGATTTTGAACATTGTCCTCGCTTATCTGTAACCACCTTCCTCTTTGGGCAATTAGTTTCGTCAACAAGCTGACCGTGAAGGATCTTGTACGCCTTACTCCCCTGCTCTGGGAGGATGGTTCTCAATCTCTTTCAGCAGCTGTGCATCAGCAGTCAGATCTCTGTGACGCATTATGGCGAAGGACTTCGAGAAACACGACCTCTCCTCCCCATCTCTAGAGGGGTCTCCTGGGGAGAACACCCTCCGTGAACCTTTGGCAGAAAGCCGTTATCACGATACAGATGTCTTTGGGCATGAGGATGATCATGAGGTTTGTTAATCTCAATGTGGTATTCGAGAATTCAGAAAGAAGAAATTTCGACTGTTTCTAGATATCTCTCTTTCGATTTCTCGCGACTGACCTCTCTTTCACATAAAGATCGTTTACAAGACCTTATCATGGCAGCTCGTTGCTGTCCTCATGGTCGCAGAGATTGTCAGCAATGGCATGCTATCCCTGCCCTCCTCGCTCGCGGTGGTGGGGCTCGTGCCCGGAATAGTCCTCATCGTGTTTCTTGGGGTATTTGGACTATTCACCAGCTGGATCTTGATTCAGTTCAAATTGAGGCATCCAGAGGGTATGTTTTCATATTCATGCATAAAGCCCGAAGTACTAAGAAACCCCGTAGTCCACAACATGGGCGACGCCGGCATGATTCTCTTCGGTCCCTTCGGCCGGGAACTTCTCTCCGCCGGCACCATCATCTTCGCCGTCTTCGCCACCGGCGGGCAACTTCTAGCGGGCCAAATCGCCCTCGGTAGTCTCTCAAACGGCAAGCTCTGCCTCATGCTTTACACTGGCATCTTCGCCATCCCGACTCTCATCTTCTCACTTCCCCGGACCCTCGACAAGCTGTCCTGGCTAAGCGTTCCCAGCGTATTCAGTATCTTGATCGCGGGTATCGTGGGCATGGTTGGCGCAGGCATCAGTTTCCCTGTCGCTAGTATCAGTGTCACCGTGAACACGAGTTTTGTTACGGCTTTCATCAGTGTCACGAATCCTGTGTTTGCGTATGCAGGACACTTCATGTTTTTCATTCTGATCTCGGAGATGAAACATCCGACGCACGCTATGCGTGCTGCGTGGGTCTTGCAGACTTTTGCTACGGTGTTTTATGTCGTGTTCGCGGTTGTGCTGTACATCTATGTCGGGCCTACGGTTGCGTCACCTGCATTTTCGTCATTGCCTGAGAAATGGCAGAAAGCGGCTTATGGAATCGCGATCCCGAATTTCTTGATCGCGGGGAGTCTCTACTCGCATACAGCGGCGAAGCTACTGTTCGTGAGGTTCTTCAGGAAGAGTAGGCATCTGTATAGCAACACCGTTCTCGGATGGGGCGTGTGGATCTTCCTCGTCTTCATCATGAATGCGGCGGCTTTCGTACTCGCTGTGGGGGTGCCAATCTTCAACTACCTGATCGGCATTGCGGCAAGTCTATTCGCGAGTTGGTACACATATGGCATTGCAGGGGCTTTTTGGCTGTATGATGCGTACATGTATAAGGGAGGGAGAGAGGCATGGAAGAGAAATTGGCCGATGACTGGGTTGAGTATTGCGACGCTGGCGGCTGGAGCGTTCATTTGTGTTGCGGGGACGTATGTTACCATCAAGCAGATTGTGGATGCTTATAAGAGTCATTTGGTTGCCTCGCCGTTTAGTTGTTGAGGACGTGAGTGTTGGGGATGGACCGGACTTGGGGTTAGGTAGCAAGTATGATGGGTATTTTAATGCAAATGTCAAAGTCGTTCTCAAATCCCCACGGAACGGCCAGAGTAGGACTCTTTGCACAAGAATGTTTTTGCAACAGCCCAAGCTCAGGCTAGTATTTTGGTTGAAAAGCAGACTCATGGCCAAACCATTCCTTGAAATATCTCCTGAGCTGCAAACTGGAAGTAGTCTATTTTGGAGAGGATTGGAGCTGAAGACAAGACTCGGACCAACGATAGAAGTTGAAAGTGCTTCTTTCTGGAGTGGAAAAAAGTTGAGTATGGCTTTTGATCTGCTATCAATCTCGATGATTATTAGCTTATAGGCAAAGACTAGAGCTTCATGTAGTCATACATACCAACATTCATGCAGCCCATCTCAAATTTTATCCGTCGTACTTCATCTGAATTCATATTGTTCCCACCCATTCACTGTCGCCGTGAGCACAGCCAGGGCAGCGTGCCGGAGGCATATCGCAAGGGATATCATGCTGGTGGAAGTTGCAGATCATGTCCTGTTTGTCCCAAGGCGTCGTAGCCCTGTCCACGCTCCACCGTCCAATAACCATATTGAGAGAGCGACCCAGAAACTCACAACAAAGGTCTTCCTTCGAGAAGAATGCTGTGGAAATATTATCTACGAATAGCAAGGTTAAAACTGCGCGTAGTGCGCCACATCGGGGTAAATTTTCAAAGGCTAGGTTAATGGCCCGGGCTGTAGGCGGCATCCAGTCCGGTCGCCTGAAACCGCCTTCCCAGAAGGGTAGACTTGCGCTCTTGAGCGGTTTCAGGTGCTTAGGTACGGTGTATCCGTAGACGCTGATTAGGGTGGTTATGATGCGGCCTTTGAGGCCACGCACTTGGAGCGCGTCGGCTAGTATGTAGAGCTCAATCAGCGAGTGGAAAGGGAGGTCGCGGTATTGAGCCAGGTAGAAATTTTGCCATTTGCTGTTGTCCATGTCGAGTAGATAGAGCTCACATTGCTGTTTCTCGGCCATCTCTTCGCGAGCGGTAGTTTCTAGTTCTTTGACAGTCGGTGTCTTTGGTGGGGGGTAGAAGTAGCCTGAGAGATTGCGGGTGTAAAGCCAGTGGACGTAGTATTTGAACGTTGAGACATCTTGCTCTGGTAGTGTAGTTGTTCCTTCTTTCTCTTTGAGGCTGCCGTTGAAAGCCACTTCGAAGAAATCCGAGGACTTGCATAGAAGCGTCTTGTGGATGTCAAAGCGATGCTTTTCCGGACCAACGAGCACTGTGACAAGTCCATCATAAAGGAAACTGGATAACAGTCAGCAAGTGGGGCGATGGGCTGCGCAGTGTACTCACGGAGGATCTTCTTTCGACATTTCTTGCTTGCACTCGTCCTTCTCTTCCTCCATGGTCGCCATTGTGTTCGTGAGAAAATCGAATTCGAGTTGAAAGCTGAGTTGAGTATCCAGTTTTGACATTCACTTAGCGCTGCAGTCACGTGGTAATCGCGTGTCTTTCTTGGTTATTTACCGATGCTATCTGACAATTCTATAGTAAGTAAAGCTAGAAGAATGCTGGTTCACACTCTTGCTCAAAGTAATTCGATTATGTTCGAGCTCTGTGCTTTGTAAAATTCGCCTACTTGATTTTCGAGGAAACCAACAATTATGCCCATTCAAGCTGCTCAATGGGGATGTGATCACTCTTGGTCGTGGTTCTGCTTTTCAGAATTCCTCGCTCTTGAAGCTTCTCGGGTCTTGGCGTCAGATTCGAGTCTACCAGTAAATACGACCGAATTGATTTGCGATTCGAAAGTGTGACGGAAGTGCCTAGACCGACGAAACTCAAGAGTCGCCAGTTGATGCGGCCTTTTCATAGCCAGGCTGACCAGGGATGTAGTCCTGAGAGGAAGCCACCGATATGAGCGGCATGAGCAACACTAAACCCCAAATTATCAGCCAGGAAGTCTGATAGAGATAGCTCAAGATACATACTAGTCAGGTTAAGACCAAAGCCAAGCGCTTCCCGATTCATACAGCGTGTAAGCCAGCACTGAACCTACGCTGAACCTTTAGAGCTGATTTGGCGCTGCAAACTAGCTATAGTGGCTAAGATGAAGGTTGAAGATTAGCATTCCTGTAATATCATCGTAAGGTGTAGTCCAGGTGTGCCTAAAAAACAAGAAGAGCAAGGCTACCTTACCGACAGTGAAGAGGCTCACGCTCGCCCCATAGCTCTTAACATCTGGACCAGCGCTGATGGCGTTTAAATTGGCTGCTATATCTCGATGTTGTATTTATAACTTTTGCAACTGTGTGTGTTAGTTTCGAATTTTGGATGTTGATCTTTGCACCACACATTTCCAGCACTCCCTCCGTAACTTCTCCTGCTTCGCATTGATCGCGTTCCACTCGATGATGTCGTTAATGTCGAAGAGTTGAACCGAGCCTGCAAATTTTTGTCGTCGTCTTTGAATATCATGGAGTGCTTGGGCGCATTGAGGACCAGACAAGTCAATGTAAGGGTGAGAAAGGTGCTGAACCAAGCTGTCAAAATTAGCAGAGAGGAAACCTCCTAACACAAAGCAAATCACGATGTCTCTTGACTTCATCGACATCCTCAGCATGGCGAGAAATCGAATGATGCTTATCAAATTCGCCAGGAGATGGTACGGTTCGACGTGAAAGAAATTACAGGCCACTGTAGTCACTGGGGACACAGGCGAGTTGAGCCAGTCGGCAGGTGTGAAGGTGAATACTTCCAGGAAGCGGTCGGGTTGAGGGAACCACCATTGCGAGATGTTTGACGAGGGCCGTATCCCAAATGCTTGATTCCGATCTCGTATGTAGAAGTCGATCAGGTACAAGTAATTGATGAACGCTAGGATGATAGCACGGCCCATTATTAACATTCGTGCATTCGTATAATACACGAGGAATGTCTTTGCAGGCTTTCACCGCCTTCGCTTGTACGCAGGCTCGCCAGGGCAGACTATTTTCCTTTAGTACCGGCTCTGCATGTAGCCTCAAAGACTGTCTGTGCCGGCCAACTTTCGAATGATAACCTAAGCTTATGCTCGAACTGTCCAGCTGATGCTGCGTTTCTTTCGTGCTCTTCCGGTGACCCTTTCAAGTTGGCGTGTGCCATGCTTTGTATCCCTAAAAGGAAGTAAGACGAGATATGATTTCGACCAAGTCTTTGCGAATTCCATGAGCAGCCTTCTTGCGTCGAGCGCCTTCTTGCAGATTATGAGATATAAGAGCCAGAGCGAGTGCTGCAAGAGAATTGGACATTATATGTATTGCAGACAAAGGCCCGATTCGATGAGATGCAAGGTGAAGGGTGAAGACAGCTTTGATGCTTTCAGAGCCGTTCCACAGCAACCAAGAAGTCCCCAGCATTTGGACAGTTGAGGACCAGAACGAACTGCGGACCACACATGTTATGCTTCATGGTTTTGAGCGAAAAAGTCAAGTAGTAGCGTGTAGACGTAAGGGGCGAGCTTATCAACCTGGGAATGAGACCTGCATGACAAAATCTCGGGCGCACCGATGATAGATCAAGACATGCGCCGATTTAGACTGTTCATGCTCCGTACCTGGAAACGCACTTTGGTTCTGCTGTTCAGAAATTGGGGTGCATCATAATCTTGGTAGCTCATACCCTGTACTCGGGCCATTCCAATTATCTAAGACATCTAAAGCACGAAAACCGACTCGATCCCTACAATATGATCGCTTTTGTTCTTGGCATTTTGTTGTGACATACCTTAATGATGGATTTCCAGAATGCGATAAGTCGTAGAAACTTATGCCTCCAGGAGCGCCTTAGGGGCACCATTCGGCTTGGTGGTTCTCTACCTAAGCTGCTCTAGGGCAATCCTTATGGGGCTGACTTGCGTATCCCAAATCCACGGAATGAACTGTGAAGATTGCTACCGCTCATGGATCCCATGGCAATGGAGCTTCGGAAATCGCTTTACAATCAATGACACCTTCCCAGCCACTGCCTGCATCTCCCAGCATCATTTATGGCGCCGACAACAAGCCGCCAATCCCCCACCGGCCGTTCTCAGACCCCAATCGTCTAGCTCCTGAAGACGCATTCTACGCGCACTCCTCCCCTCGTCGACAGCGACACAACGATCAGTATCTAGCACTAGATGGCGAAGTCACTGGTGATAGCACCAGCGTGAGGAGTATAGGGTCGACGCGACGCAGGCGCGGGAAGGATAGAGGGCGCAGTGGAAGCAGGAGAGGGAAGGGCGTATGGAAGAAGCTACTATGGGTCAAGCAGAAGGACTGTATGCGTTACTCTGGATACTAAAACCGGGTGATTGGATCTGACTGTTGGCTTTAGATCCTGACAATTATACCGACCCCCCAACCTTCCTCTCCCACCTCCAGCGAAACCCCCGCCTACGACCCTACGACTTCTGGCCTCTCGTCGCAGACTCCACAGTCATAGTCCAGCACATATCGTCTGTAGCGATCTTTGTCTGCTCTTTCGTCGGGATATACCAACAACGCGTCTCTCCAGTCTCCGTTGTCAGCTGGGGTACTGCAGGCTCAGTCCTAGGTTGGGTCCTCTGGGACTTCTGGGTTGGGCAAGAAGCAGCCTCTAAGGCCGTCCCCGAACCCAGCAGCATTTATGGTGACTTCATGAATGGCTCCGCCCTTAGTGGTGCCAGTTCTCCCATCAGCACTACAGCGCTCACCTCTCTATCAACATCCGACTCTGGCATTGGTCTTGGCTTGACCCTTACAACCTCCAACCTCTCACCCCGAAAAGGCCATTCACACTCCTACTCTCAAACCTCAGTTTCTTCCGGGCCCTCCCCACTTCTCTCCCACCACCCCTCAATCAACCATCTCTACGGGCCATCTGCCACACCAAACCCAACACACCTTGCCCATTCCCGCCTCGCAACAGCCAAATCGGCCATCCTGATCTACATCGCCCTCCTCGGCCTCTCTCCCATACTCAAATCCCTCACCAAATCCACCACCTCCGACTCTATTTGGGCAATGACATGCTGGCTGATGTGCATCAACATATTCTTCTTCGACTACAGCGGCGGCGTCGGCGTGAAGTTTCCAGCTTCCTTGAGTACAAATGCCGCATTAATGGCGAGTACAGTGCTAGCTTCTAGATTACCGAGTACGACGCATGTCTTCAGCCTGACACTGTTCAGTATCGAGGCGTTCGGTCTCTTTCCGGTCTTCAGGCGACACCTAAGGCATTTTAGCTGGCATGGACACCTCCTACTGACTTTAGCGTTAGTGATTGGGGCTGGAGCCGGGCTAGGGACGACGCTGAGTAAGAAACCGCTGTGGGAAGGTGGATGGAAGAGGGCAGTAGCGGGCGCTATCATTTGGTGTCTTGGGAGTGCAGTGGGCATGGGAGGATGTAGTTGGTGGCTCATTGGATTACAAAGGTATAAAAATGTGGTCATTGGGCCCTGGGATCCGGCGAGACCTGTTATTCGGGGTGGGCAGTGGGAGTAGGAGATCGGAGACTCATCGAGCAAAGTCCAGTAATTCTAATGCTAACGATAATATTTCAAACTTGAGCCTCGTTGTCGCTCGAAGCACGCGCAGTCACTCTCCATAGCAGGAAGCCTTACTTACCTCTTTTGGGTTCCTGTCTTTCCACTGTTGGATGTCTGTCCGGTTTTGGCCAGACTTACCCATTTGGTTTCTGTTCATACTCGCTTATGACTAGGAATGCAAGGATACTTTATCTCTTTCAGGTTATATGTCTTTCAGTATGATACTCTTTCTTGCTCGCCACCACCGAGAGCAAAATATGTTTTCCCTCGGGTTATCCAACTGTCACGTTTGGATGTCTCGCCGCTATCGGGGCCGTTTGCATTCTGCTCATTCATGCTCACTATTACCGTAAGACAAGAGAGCTTTCCTCTTTCAGTTTTCGATCTATCACTGTAAGATGTCTTGCCGGTTTATGCTACTGCTAGCTATTTTCATCCTGGTATGGGTTGTTCATCACCACCGCAACGCGACCATGTCGGCTAAGTCGAGCGATCAGAAATCTGACATACCGCTGAAACAACTCTCGGACGGCGCCTGTACTACCGAGAAATCGATGTCGTCCCTAGATTCGGCCGCTCTCTAACATCCAGAGCCCGTCCTATCTACGAAGTCCACACTCAGAGCACCTCGGCTCGACAGCGATAGCAACGACAACGCAGAACTAAACAGCGGACGCATCCATATCTCCAATACCCTACCATCTCCAGCCTCAGATCTAGCCAACGCAGACCCAAGCTCGGCCGAACCAGATAGCTGCGACATCCAGTTCCAACCCAGTCCAAGAGCCTCAGGCCACAGATCGCTCCTCCACTTCAGACGCAGTCAGCATGAACTTCAAGGCTCAGATGCCGACGAAATGCTACCTGTAGCGGCAAAAGCAACGGGGAAAAGTCCATACAGAGGACGGAAAAGGAATGCTGAAGACGAGGATGAAGAAGAAGAAGAGGAGCTCGGAGTCCATGTGTGGGAGAAGAATGGGAATTTGGTTTTGGAGGTTCCTTGGTTCCAAGGCAGGACGATGGGTTTGATGGGATGGATGTTTCATCTATTGCTGAATTGTTGGGCGTTGGGAATGGGTTTCAGGTCCTTGCGGTAGCTGAATCGAGTGAGACATAGTGATGGAAGGAATCATAGCTGTTGTACCGTCTTTTTTTCCCGGCACACTTCGAACTGGTCTGACGGCGGAATTTTAGCCTCGTTACGATGATATATATTATATACACCCCGAACTTAGGATCGGAGATTGCTGTTTTGGTTCAGGAAAGGGAGCAGGGCCGCTTTAGAGGGAGCACCAAGGGAGCAAGGGGGAGCTCTATGAGGCAATGCAGGGGCGCAGCAGATGGGAGCCTGAAATGGCTCCTTTAGTCTCGGCTTGAGCTGCACTCGTTTAAACACCTTCTGCATGGACCTCGCTAGCTATCGCAACATTGAAAATATATCTAGCCCTCCTCTTAATGCTAGGGACCTGGGGTATTCCTCAGTATTCCTCATAATGTCTAGAGCTTCCCCCGAGCGTCCTTTCCTCCCGGGTAGGTGTAAGTACTGGAATTTACCCACGTAGGATCCCCATTTCAGATCTTTCTGCCAGCGCGAATGAACACGAACCCTCGGAAATCCTCAGTCCGCCAGCGTGCGCTACGTAGAGTAGCGCGGGATTCTTTCTTCACACCACCCCGGGCACAACAGCCTTCCTCCCCTTGCACCTGTCCGCCCGGAAGCGGCGCACATACCACCGTCGCCCCTGCTGCGGCCATGGCAGCATCGTTGCCATCTCATTCAGCAGGAAGATCCTAGCTGGTGAACAACACGCCAGACTACCGACCATCCACGCGCCTACACGAGAACTCGTATGGTGAGCCACCTACGTCGTCGAAGTCTTAGGTGATTCTATATCCGTTCGGTATGCGGTATCATTGGAGGAGTCGATATGATCTCTCAATCGATAGCACTGGGGGGAAAGCCTCATGTTGTGGTTATCACGCCAGGACGTTTGCTCGATCACTTTGAAAAGACAAAGGGTTTCTCGATGCGTCATTTGAAACACCTGTTTCCTGGACGAGCCGGACAGGCTGTTGGACCTTGATCTCGGTGCTTATGTCGTAGATGCTGGGTGAAGAGATCCTTCAAGTCGAAATCGTGTATCCTTGCAATATGCTTGTGTAGGCCTGTAGCGGTGACTAGATTGCAGTGGGAACATTTCACAGGTCCAAGGAATTTGACTGCAGGTGGCTCGTAATTCTGCCACCAATAAATTCAAATCGACTGGGTTAATGAAATTGGGCCACCCGTCCCCTGTTCCATCTCACACTCACGCTCTTGCCATCCACCCGCGTCCTCTCCTTTCCCTTTCCGTATCGCCTCTCCGAACCCTCCCCGGAACAATCAACAACTCCCTCTTCTCCTCGACTTCCTCCATTTGCTGTCGCTCCCTCATTCTTAACTCCTCCTGCCTCCTTCTTAGCTCCTCCTGCCTCCTCTGCTCTATCCGCACACCATCATACCGCCCTCCACGCTGGCCTCGAACCCGACCCCCGACTTCAACATGATGCACCTGTCCTGTTCCCGGTACCGGTTGGCCCAGATGCGCCGGCACGTAGTGCACATGTTGGACCCCACCACCACCACCATCGGGTCTAGGATGGTTGATGTACACTGCCTGAAGCCACCCAGCGGGTGGGGGGTTCAAGCGCTGAGCGACGTAAATTCTGTAGACGACGTAGGAGAGGGCGATGGTGGCGATGCAAACGACAACGATGATGGCGATGATGGCGATGATGGTATATGTGGGGAGCTGCGACTGGGTGGGGAAAGAGTGGGTTGTTCCTACGTATGGGTTCGAGTGTTGGGGGGCGGAGGACTTTGATTCTTGGAAAGGGGCGAGGGAGACTTCGGTTACGAAGGTAGCGGTGGAGTCGGAGAGAGTTTGCGTTAAAATGCAAATGTTCGACGCTGGGAGGGCGAGGGTAGGAAAAGTCTATTGTCCTGCCATCTTTCCTCAGGACGATAACGGCGTCGGATATGAAGGGTTGCTAGCATCAATTATGCACTCTTCATCGACAAACTCTATCTGTGGGTCATTGTGTAGTTCGGCCTCAGGCTCGACTTCTATGGGTTCTGCACTAGCAATTTGGCTCAAGTAGGCTTTTGCTGCGTGTTTTCCAATAGCGTCTCAAGAGTCGTCAACAATTTCAGTGAGTCGCCCAGCCTCGGAGATCTTTGCTGGGAGGAGGAGCGTACCATCTTCCATGTAAGTGAATTATCCTTCGCGTCTAGAATCGTTCGCATTGTCCGTTGCACCACACACACTCATCATCCAGAAGCCATTCAGAATAAAGGGCGCCCAATGATAAAGTTCCGGTTTCGCATCCATAATCCTCAGTACTGCGGCTTGGTTAGCTCTTGCAAGGTTTACCCTTTCATTCCGGCCCTCCTTCAGAATCCCAGTGATATCCTCATAGAAAAAGCGGGTGTATAGGGCAGCGTCCCTGTCGTCAAAAGGCCACAGGGTACTGCCAGTGCTCCCGGCGCCTGAGTAGAGAAAAGCGGGCACAAGGCCAATGACTTCGCCGCTGATGACACTGGTCTTCGTCATCCCGCTGCCGCAGCCGAGGAGGGTGGCATGGTACGAATTAGTTGTGGGCGCAAACCCAAAGACATCGGAAAGGGAAAGGTCTTCGTCGTCGAAAATCAGTCTCTGTTCTGTGGGGTCTGTGTCTTTGAACTCGGCATGCGAGTGATAGTGAAGCAGGTCAAGATCTGGATCACGCGTTGCGAGCGTGAAACGATGCGTTGTAAAATCGTCCCGTATGTTTGGCTTTACCGAGAGCTTCTTGGAAAGAGAAGCCAGCGCTTTGGAGCCCGCTGATGTGGGAGGGTTACCAAACAGAGCTGCTTTGAAGGATTGATTGGCGGATATTCTGTGTTGCTCGTGCGATTTGCGAGCCTTGAATAGTACATCGAGCACGGTCATACTGCTCGTATAGACAATAGGGTTTCGGCGGATGAGAACTTCGCCGTCAACGGTGATTGCATGAAGAGGAACACGATGAAGATCACCAGTTGCCGAGAAGACGAGTACTTGTCCCGGTTTTGAAACCTCGCTCAGAGGTTCCAGAAGAGGGCTAAGTTGTTGCAAAAGGGAGGAGGCATCTTTGTTCAGAAGATCAGACTCGTCGTATTTAAGCCACTTCGCGATAATATCATCAATGATTTCCCAGCTCATCTTCACAAATGACGCCTGCGGAGGTTTCCCTGGCGAAAGGGTCGCAATCATTGGACATGGCATTTGATTAACCTCGATTGAGCCTCTGTACCAGTCTACATAGACCACGTCACCACCAACATCGTCAGTAATGGCTCTGACGTCGTCAACTGTGATAGTCGGAAGCTCTTGGAAATCTGAATATCGCGCCAATGACTCAGAGGAGGTAGTTTCTGGCGCCTTAGCTTTGCTGATTCGCATTAGCCATCCAAGTCCGATAGACTTGGCTGCTTGAATGGTTGACCAGAGTTCGCCGTTACGGACTTCTTGATGAGTATCCGGAACTTGTCGGATGACCCCCATCGCAAGTGGGTGAATCCTAAGCCTTCTCTGTTCCTCCGAAGCTGACAAGACCTTGTCCACCTTTTCCCAGCCGTGTAGATTCTTCCAGCCTTCTCGCATCTTCTGGAAAGTGATTTCAGCGTCCTTGAGCGCTTGGAAAAAGGGGTCCAAAGCCCCAGGTCGGAGCCTTTGCGCAGCAAAGTAGAAAAGCTCCGCGATCAACATGAACGTATTTGATTCACCGATCAGCCGGCCCATCTCTTGTTCTTCCTTCAGTGACGCTTTATACAAGCTTAAGATCTCTTGGAACTCGGAACTTCCTTCATCCCATAGAACATGGCCGTGTTCCTCCTGATATATCAGGGTTTTCAAGCTACAGATCATGTTTCGCCAGGACGAAGTGTTTTGCCCTCCGAGGAACCGGACTTCTTCATGTACCGTCGACTCTAGCTCAAGCAATTTTTGCGCATCGACCAGTTTGTCCCGCGCCGAACATTTAGACTCTATGAGTCTACTTGTTCTATCAATTTGTAACCGAAGGAGTAGAAATTGCTTCTTCATCTCGTGATGGTCTTTGCTCTTCATCAGCCAATCGGACAGAACCGAAATACACTTTGACCAGTGGTCGCAGGAAGTGGGAGCGGAAAGAGAGCCGAAGAGCTGGGAGGAAAAGGTCTCAGCGGTCAGCTGATTGAGAAGGTCGTAGGCATCAACAATTTCATTCCAGGATTCCTTATTCAAGATCGTTTCGAGTTCCTCTGTACTGAGTTGCTCCTTGCTCACCCCTTGTCGCACCCACCGCAGTAAGATATCGATTGTGACAAGCCATGGTTTTACTGTTAGAGTACCAGCTTCTATCCCGTTATGATTTAAACCTCTCTGGTTAGCAAGGCTCAAATGTTTTCTCCATTCGGAGAACCACACGGTTTTGGGCATGTTATCCTTCAAAGCTGGAATAAGGTGTGTTCCGTTCTCGATATCATGCGCAGAATCCGGATATGTGGCAGACTGAGGAGAAATCTCCTCCTCCCAAAAGACCTTTTTCCGTTGGTAGATGTCGTTGATTTCTTTCGCGTTCCTGAAAGCATTGCGATTATGCTCGTCATCAAGACTGGCATAGATTATTTGATGAGTTGATTTTGCCAGAATTATAAGGTCCCAAAGATCGAAATCTGGATATTTTGCTTCAAAATCTTCATGCCACTGTAAAATTGCCCCATAATTCGAGACAACCTTGAAAGCAGCCACGCCGGTGGTGACATGGCCGACGTACATGAAATACAGATCCCCAGCGTTCTCCAACAAACTCTCGGCTTGCGACTGCCATTGCCAGAACGTCTTCCTATCTTCGTCCGTGCGGGTTTCTTGATATATTTGCAAAGCAGCGTTGGCTGCCTTTGTACATGCTGTCGTCACCAGATAGAAGTCTCCTGAGCTCGACAACTCGCGAAACGTCTCAGTCCACGCTTTCAACTCCGCTGAAGCGCTCGTATAGTTGCTCGCTTTCTGCTCGGCCAGGTTGACTTGCTGAAAAGCTTTATTTTGACACGCGAGTACAGGAGCCCGTTCAAAAGCTGAACGTGAATCCTCATACTGTTGTCGAGCAGCGTCTGTCTTTCCATCAAGACTCCAGAATCCTGCCAAATCCATCCTTACCTGACCTTCTATATCCCATAGCACTTTGATATCTTCATCTTCTAGGCAGGCTTTCAAAAGTGACTCACAAGCTTCCTCCTTGGCTGATAAGCTATCTAAGAAGGAAGGTTCAATACTCAACACAGATTGCGCTTGCCGGAGACGGCCCTTGCTCTGCAGTCTTTCTCTGAGATTGCTAAGGATGGGGCCAGTACATTCTTCTTCTAAGCGGGGAATCTGACGATAGAGTTGGACATCGAAATTGTCTGAAACATTAACGGCGCACATCATCAGAAAGTAATATTGAACGAGACACTGAACCTGTTCAAAGATCAGCGATTAAGCAAGAAACTCCCGTTATTCGAATCTGTCTCCTCTACCTCAAGATCCGTGTACTCTGCAACCGGCGTTTGTATAAGCCATGCTCTAACTTCCCGCATGCTATCTCGCGCTTGAGTGAAGTCCCCTTTCGTGAAGACATACAACTTCCCTAAGAAGATACGGAGGAGTGTATAAACCCCATGGTCGTTGATGTCACTAGCATTTTCACAGCCAAATTCTAAGGCCTCTTCCAAAACTTTAGAGCAGTCCGATAGCGACCACTGACGCCATAACATGTTGGCGTGTTCAACGGTAATGACTGGATGATGGCGCGACTCGTCTGGGAATGTCTGGAAAAGCCCCAATGCCTCTTTGAATGCCCTGACACTGCTGTAAATTATCGCTTGCTCAAGCTGTGGAATGACCGCCGCATCCAAGGTGTGGTAGAGAGAAGACAGTCGGCCATAATAAGGTTCTCCCTTAGTAGACGAGTAGCAGACATTCTCTGAAGTTGGACATGAAATCTGATGTCGGTCAAGGGACATGGCGGCCACACTCTCAATAGTCTCATGGAGCCCAGCAAAGCCCAAATCTCCTGTAGATGTCATCGCCCAGGAGTCATCAGCACTAGCAGTGCTGCGAAGAATTACTAAGGGGGTTCTTGCAAAGCGTGAGTTGTAGTGTGAACCTTCCAACCCGTCAGCTGAAAGACGGTGCCTAACCCCCACTTCGGCGAAACTCGGCAAGATTCATGCGAATGCTTGGCGCTGCGCACTGTTCTCTCCCTGTGAGTATACGGCGCGCTGTCTCTGCGCCGTCGCATACAAAGGTATATTCAAAGACGTCAAGTGAGAATACCATGCAATGGTCTATTTCACTAGACAGACTAATCACTACAGATCCCTTTCTGGGGACCCGGTTCTTTACAGTCGATTGCAGAACCATTGGCGCGAGAAAATCAGAATTTTGGGGGGCGCTCCGGGGGTAGGGAAGGCGCGCGAAATGGGCCAAAACTTTGGGAAACCAGCTATACAGTAACGACCAACGCTACTCCGGGGGCCTAGTAAACGGGGAATTAAAGCGCCTATCTAGCTCTATAAGGCCATAAGCTTTGTATATATATTGCAGCATTAGGGGGCTATCGCAAAGCAGGGTCGTTCCTTGAGCTCCCGGTCTTCGAAAATTTTTACGAATTCGCGCTAAAATCCGAGCAAATTCGCTGGATTTTATAAAAACCAGCTGTACAGCGACGACCAACGCTGCTCCGGGGGCCTAGTAAACGGGGAATTCAAGCGCCTATCCAGCTTAATTAGGCCATAAACTTTGTATATCTAATGCAGCGTTAGACAGCCATCGCAAAGGCGATTCTATGATTTTTTATTGATTCGCGCTAGTATAGGGCTGAAAAGTAAACAAAAAAAATCCGATTTTTAACCCTATTTGCGATGGCTGTCCAGCGCTGTACTATATATATAAAGCTGATAGCCTAATAGAGCTGGATGAGCCCGTTAATTGCCTGTTTACTAGGCCCCCGGAGCAGCGTTGGTTGTTGATATACTGTAGATTTCAAAGCTGTTGGTGCCGAGTAGTTAGAAAATCAGAATTTGGGGGGATTCTGGGGGTAGGGAAGGCGCGCGCAATGGGCCAAATTTTTAGAAAAGCAGCTGTACAGCGACAACCAACGCTGCGTAGAAGTTACAGTAAACGGGTGATTAATAGGCTCGTCCAGCTCTATTAGGCTATCAGCTTTATATATATAGTATAGCGCTGGACAGCCATCGCAAATAGGGTTAAAAATCGGATTTTTTTGTTTACTTTTCAGCCCTATACTAGCGCGAATCAACAAAAAAAATCAAAAAGTCATAGAATCGCCTTTGCGATGGCTGTCTAAGGCTGTATTAGATATACAAAGTTTATGGCCTAATTAAGCTGGATAGGCGCTTTAATTCCCCGTTTACTAGGCCCCCGGAGTAGCGTTGGTCGTTACTGTATAGCTGGTTTCCCAAAGTTTTGGCCCATTTCGCGCGCCTTCCCTACCCCCGGAGCGCCCCCCAAAATTCTGATTTTCTCGCGCCAATGGTTCTGCAATCGACTGTAAGCTTCTCAGAAGCGGGGGCAAAGCAGTCCTATCCAACTATAGCCAGCGATGCGCCGGAGCCGCACCAAGCAGCTGTCAAGCTGCTTTGGCTAGCCAATACGAACAACCCGCAGGCTTGGCGCTATCGCCAATCTAGCGGGTATCATACTGACTCCTAACCAGCACCAAGCTCCTAGTGATTGAACTGCATACCTATTGTGGCCCACTGGCTCTCCCACATATGGCCAGGTCTCACACTCCCCTACCTTCTAAAATTTCCGATCTCTATTTACAGAGCTAGTTCTCGCGATGAGAAATCTGCTCGAATAATTAGATTTTATTAACTACGCAGCTTTGCTCACTTTTTGAAGAGCTTCTTCTAGATCAATACCCTCCTTTACTTGGCGGAGTAACTGCTGGACCTGTACCGTATTTGCTAGTGTTATTGCGACTGTTTTCTGATCGCTGGGACCTGAATAGTCAAGGGTTCCTTCTGGTGGTGTAGCAGGGCGAATAGTGACGTTAAATTGCTCGACCGGTACTGGCTGAGGAAAGTGCTTTAGTACTATCTAAGGATCGAATGGTGAGAGACCTGCTGCTGCCCAGGCTTTTTGGATATTGGTTGGTGTAATAGCTTCTTGCTTTGCTAGGCGATAAAGCTCCAAAAAGTCAACTATGTCAATCGAATAACTAGCACCAAGGCGTGTAACTCGCTGGACGTGCTTTTTATATACTAACGACAAAGGCGTAAATATGCCAACGTCCAATGGTTGTAGAAGGTGAGTGGTATGAGCAGGGAGACATAAAATGATGATTTTATGAGTAATGCAGTACTCAATCGCAGCAGTCGAAATATGTGAAGTATGCCTATTAGCGTATAGTATGCGGTATTCGCCTTTTTGATAAGCAGCCGTCTCTGGATCAAAGCACTGTTCTATCCACCACAGATAAATCTCGTTCTCAGTCCAGCCATTTTCACTAGTACTAATATAAGCTTCTGGGAAAGCGTCGAACCAGGCCTTTTGCTGACGTACTGCTTTGAATATAACCCAGGATCTGAGGACCTTTCCAACAATAGAAATACACTCCAATAGCGAGACCTATTCTCGATTACCGTACTGGGTCATATACTGAGGTTTCTCGTACCTGGAGATTATGACTTTTTGCTTAGCAATAACGCCTTACATGAAGCCCTTCTCATCCATATTCCATATATCCTTATCCTCCACCTTATACTGGGTTCTGGTTTGCTGGAAAAGCTCGAACCATCCAGCGAGAATAGCAGGGTCCTCAGCTAAGGCACGTTCTTTATCCAATGGTGGGATATATTTACTTTCAATATCCTTATGGCGATTGAGCCATTTCTGCGGCCAATTCTTCCCTAGAGGTGTCTAGCTACCCTTCTCTTTCAACAAATCCTGAGCAATTTGGCGTACTTGCTCTACTCGTGCAGGCCAGCCCTAAGCCTGAAGACGTAGTATCCAATCATGTATAGCTGTCTCTTCTTTGGGGGAGAGACTTTGCTGGTTCTGCTGGCGTATAGTTATCGATACAGCGCCATTAATTCGACCTTGTAGAGTGCTTTTTGGGACACCATATTTGCCAGCAAGCTTCGTAACCGAGACAGTCGTATCTTCTTTGTAGCGCTTATAGGCGAGCTCAAGACACTCATCCGGCGACAGTTCAGGTGGTTCGGGGGGTTCTGTAGGCGGGGGAGGGTCTATAGGCATGTTAGAAGCTTTATGGGGGCTGCTGATGTCGATTCAATCGAAGAGGGGGAATAAAAATTTTGAAATTCAGCCCTATAGGGCTGACCGGCAGGGCAGTTCAGCCGGTTGGGGGGTCAATTCTTCTACTAAAACTGTCAAATGAAAGTAAATTCATAAATGGTAGAACATGAACCAACTAACCATGGATGAGAATACGCCGCTTGACCAGGACCAGGACTTTCCATCTCTAGTCTTCAATCTCGAGGAGGACCCTCATCTGAATTCCCAGCTATCCCATTTCGGCAGAGAGAAATCCCCTGCCAAAGATGTCAAATATCGCCCATCAGAGCAGCAACTCCTCAAAGAAGGTAAACTTGGCTCCTCTGAATTCACAGCTCGGCTGCAGCAAGCCTCGTTCGGAACATTCAAAGGCGAGACCGCCTGCCTCGTGGTCATCAAGGTGGATTTCGCCGCGAAGAACAAAGGCTGGTTCCGCTTTCGGAGAGCCACAATCGAGATGGAAGTGGAGGAGCCATCTCTCAGCTCGGCGAAAAACGATGAAGTTGATGAAGAGGTATCTAGCGACGACAGCGATGAAGCGGAGTATACTGGGCCTTTGATCCGCACTTTCTACCCAGATCTTATTCGCGGCCATATCCAGACCGCCGCTGAGACATACAACATCAGTTTCGAGCTGCCCATCCCCTCTCCGGCCCCAAGCGGTGGCCTTTCCGCTGGATGGACCGTCACCTCTCCCCGCGAAAGCCACCACCTTGTCCACGGCTTCCTCGTCGGTAGCCCAGAGACCCGTGTGAAGTGGAACATGAACGAGAACGAAATTAGCAAAGGTGGACTTTATGAGCAACCTGTCTTCGCCATAGTCGTGCGTTATCGGGAGGAGAAAGGGTTTGTGCTGGGATTGAGGATGAGAGCGACGACTTATGGGGGGTTGGGCGTGGTGGGGAAAGGGGGCGCGAGGATCAAATTTATGAAGACCTGCAAGGGAGGTGGGGATGGGGAAGGGAGGATGGGTGGATTAACGGGCGGATCGGTCACAGTGGGAGGGAAGACGTGGAATGGCAATGCAGACTCAAAATCTGGTTCAATAAGTCTCCAGGAGGTGGATCTTGAGCTTTTAACACGTATGAGATCAACCCTACTGGGAGAGCAGGGGCCTGGGGGTGGTCAATTCGATTCATCACTAACAAGAAATGCTTGACTCTCTACTATGGCCCTTTTAAAGTTGTGCTTGCAGAGATCAATGGGGAACTGATGACGGAATGATTGTGGGCTAGGGTTATAGTGGTTCTTAGTGTTAGCGAGTGTTAGTAACGTGAAGGATGCCAACCAAAAGTTAGAATTCCTCCATTTTCGTTTCACATGCTTAGAATTAAATCTATCTCTATCAAAATCTTTTAAGTCGTACGTGTCCATATGGTTGAAGAATTCTGTAATAAGTTTTCTTTATCAGTAACAACATACATATTATTATGAATATAAAAAAAAAATCAACATCAAAATCAAAATCAAAACGTATAAATAAAGTAAAACAAACATAATAGGTAAAGCGAGTAGCGAGAAAGCAGGAAGTGGCTAAGAAGGAGCACGGGGAAACAATAAGGGACCAGAAGGAGCATATGGACGAAGCAGGCCTTAGCGCGCGAGCAAATTGGGTACTGTCTTATTCGGCAAGAGGTCACTGATTTTATTGAGACTATATATACATACATCCCTAGCAAGACACGATGAGACTACAAAACCAATCTAAACCCTCTCTCAGCGCCAACCCCAGGGACAACTCCACCCACTGAAACAGCGCCCTTGACTGGCTCTCCGCGATTTAGCTTCTTGTTCAGATGGACGAGGGTGAACCGAAGTACCGTAGCTGAGATAATAGCAATGAAAGAGGTGACACCATTGACGCTCATGGCTACAATGAAGCGAGGACCAGCGCTTTCGGGATAAATGTAGCTAGTCAGATGTTAATAGACGCTCTGTCGCAGTAAAAGCGCGAGAAAATTGTACCTAGCGTATATGGAACTGCAATTGCTGGCGGCGTTGATGGCTGCAAGCGCAGCAGCCCGCTAGAAATCTGTAAGCTGATAAACAAGAGCACAATGAGATGGAAGATTACCTTCGCAGGCGGTCTCGGAAGCGTGTTACTGATCCATGCCAATGCAACGACATAACCCGTATACACACCGGCAGGCATGAGCATCATTGCAAAATATCGAGGTCCAGCCGCTGTGGTAGTAGCGGTAATGATGTACGCTATGACTGCAAAGTAGAGGGGAACGGTGATGTGAAAATATCGCTCTCCGGTGCGGTCGGCGTGCCAGGAGTTGATGAATGTTGTTATGACGGCCAAAGTATAGGGTGGGACGGTAAGGAGGAGCGAGATAACGTCAGAGTATCCCAGAGTGGCAACGACAGTAGGAAAAAAGGGTTGTGACGGTGCCAGAGGCCACGAAGCAGAACAGGATGACCATCTATACAATCATCAGTATTGTCGAGCGAATGATGGCTTGACACAAGGGAGGAGGGGGAATCTACCAAGTTCCACATCTTGAGATCTTGAAAAGCAAGCTCCATCCCGTGAGAGAATGTCTGCTGACTCGAACCAACCCAATCATCCTCCCCGATATCCTCATCCAGCCGCCAAATAGCCAATTACCTCTCATTCTCTGTAAGCTATATTGTCGTGCGCGGGAAATCCGGGAGAGCGAAGTAGACGCAGAAAGCGATAAAGATAGTAATAACGCCCTCGATGATGAACAGCCATCACCAAGCGCTCAAGCCTTTCGCGCCATCAAGGCCATTCGTGATACCAGTAGATATCAAGCCGGAAAAAGCGCCAGAGAGGAGGGATCCTGAATATAGTAAAGCTGTTCGAAACCCTAGCTCTTTTCTCGTGTACCATGATGATAGGAAGAAGAGATACCCAGGGAACTACGCAGCCTCGACGAAACCTAAGAAAAAGCGTATAGCGATCAAACCGCCAGAGCTGTGGGCACCTGCTGTCGCCGCAGATATCACGCCCCAAACCACCATGCAGCTAGGCAAGTAAAGGGAGGGTTTGCCGATCTTGTTGAGGAAGAGGTTCGAAGGTATCTACATGAGGAGGTAGCCCACGAAGAGGATACTTAGCGCCGTGAGGTATTGGGTGCTGCTCAGGTCCAAGCCTCCCTCGCTTGGGGGATCCTGCAGTCCAGCCAGTCGTGCGGCAGCGATGTTATTGTGGTCAAGGTAATTCATAATGTACATCAGAATCAGCATGGGTAGGAGCCGTATATCGATCTTTCTAGTCAAAAGTCGCTCAGCATGGGCGCGCCCTTCGGGGGAAAGCTTCAAAACGAGCTCTGGAGGTTGGCGCTTCATTCTTGTTGCTGATGCGGTGGGTGCGTTCTCAATGTAGCTCTCATCTGCGGACAATTTTGTATCGGCTTCAAAGCCTCTTACTTCGGGGGTCGTGGACGTCATAACGTCTGAGAATGTTGAGGGGGCATATGGCGACTACTCGCTTCGGGGAAGTTGCGCGCAGGCAAGGAGGAAGTAGAACATGAGGAGAGAAGGAGAGGAGACATCATTGCGCATGAAAGGGGATGAATAGCCGGGAGATTATGACGGCAATGGACAGCGGGGTTACAGAGATGGTTGACCAGTAGGGCCTTGGGCGAGCAAGCAAGGCGGGCGAGGCGGGGAAAAAGCTTAGAATAGTATTTATGGGCAGCTCTCTCACTTCATAGACTCTGCTAAGCATCCTTCGATTCTCCTTTCAAGGAACAACCTGACTGAGCTGATAGCATTACCTCTCAATGGCAATTTGCACAATCTCAGGACCTATTGTTCAGACCTCTGACCACGGCCGCGGGTTTTCAGTGGTGAAGAACCAAGGGCTGGTGAGCCTGAAAGACTTTCCTGGGGCCTTTGGGTTGGTATATAGCCGCTTGGGACCCATCCTGCATGGCTTCCTGCACCTCTATGAGTACCTGCTTCTTTGAGACATCCTTGCGTGGCTTGCCACGTATGAGCTGCCATGTGTAGGCTCGGTGGACCTGGTATCGCATGCGGGCATCTGGCTAGGATTTCGTGGGATCCCACAAGAGTTCAACGTTCCAAGATATATTTTTGGCCTACAATAGAAATATGGGGACTTCATGCTGCTCGGCCCGCCTTTCTTTCTCTTCGTTTTCTACCTCGTTACTCCAGGAAAACCGGTGTACAAGTCGTTCCTCGGCATCTCATATAGTGGTCTCTTCACGGTATTTTTGCAATCCAAAAAAATGAGACTCAGCTACGTGCATACTTTCCTCATCTGGATACTCGCTACCCTAAACTCAGCATACGCATGTGGCACCTGCATTGAAGATCACCAAGTGGAGAGCATCGCCCAATGCTGGCTGAATGCTTTCGCCACAGGAGGCCTTCATACTTTGCCAGAGGCAGTCACCGAGAATTTCCGCAAAACCCTTAAAAACTCGCAGCTCATTCTCTGAGACTAACTCCATCGTACAGATCCACATTTATGACAAAGGTGCTCAAATTGGATCCACGATACCCTATATTCAGAACTACAATCAACTCTACAAGTCCATCAGCACGTCTGCATATGGCGGTGGTGGTGTCAACAACGTCACTTACGATGTTGTATTCACCTTCCATGCATGCGATCGCATAGCCCTGCGATGGCAAGAAAACGCTTATACTACTACTGACGTTGGATACGGAAGGTAAGGCCTCTCTCAGTCTCCTCGAGGCCATTTTGATTTCATAGAAGGAGCAAAGCGCTAACATGCATAAAGTACCGTGGGAGCAGGGAAGTACATCGAACTCAAAAGCACCGATTTACTCACCATTGATCTAAAGAACAAGAAGGTCATGAATGCGACAACGTCAGCAGATTTGCTCAACTATTATCGAGCATTAGGCTATCCTCTGGGTGTGTGGTCCGCCAACTTAGAATATCCGGTGCCAACTCGGCAGGAATGCCTTGTCACTCGCAGCTAGATGACTGATGCCTTAATGATAAAAGCCAAAATTAGAGCATGCTCGTTCGGCGAGACACTCACGTCAACATTTCCATAGAACTATAGAAGACCACAAGGGCCATTTTGTTATCGTGCTTACCGCTATATGTCTCCTCGGCAGGACTGGACTCACTTCGATTCGCGCGGGGAAGTCTACCCCGAATATTGCGTTCAAGAGATCTGATGCGCCCACACCATGTCAAGCTAGAACACCTGAATACGATACATAACATCGATGGTTATCAATGCTTCGTTCCCTTCAACCTAACGTTCCATTGCTCTGTCTCTCCCTTGCTATTTCTTACTCTCTAGCAGTTGAAAGACTGCCCGTCAAAGTTCATTTGCAATGTCTCACTAGCACGAGCCATAGCAATTCTACTCCTTATTTCCTAAAATCCTACAACGCCCTCATTTCGCTCCGCCGTTCGTCAGCCATCATGACAATCTTCCAAAGAAGTGCGCTGGCAGGTAATACTAAACCCTCATCCCCAGACCCAACACCCAACCAAAGACGAAGAATCCTTCAAACTCACAGTATCCCTCTCAAAGAACTCTCCCCATCCCAAACAAAAGGATAAAAAGTCTCACACGCCGGCATTGACGACAAATGGTGACTGAGGACCAAGGAAAATTGGCCCTCTGGTGAGCAGACGATCCATCAGTGAAACATCGAAAATCTGAAAGAGGCAGGCGTATTTGCTTAATAACGATGGAGAACGAGCAGAATGAATGCAATGACTTTCGATAGGCCGGCAAATGCCCGACAGTGAAACATCGAAAACTTGAAAAGAGGTAGTACGTAGCGGTGATGAGCAAAAGTGAGTTGATAGCAAATAGCTGATGGCCGGATATGGACGGCCATCGGCTAGACATGCAACAGTGACAAAATCAGAAACGAAAGCCTTGTTGCTTGCGCGGGTGGTGAGCAAGACTGAGCATATGCAAATGGCACGATACCGGCCAGACACCCAACAGTGAAACTCCGTACTCTCGGTGGCGAGGAGCAAGAACGAGCAGAATGCAATTGGCCCTATCTGGCCGAAGCCGGACAGACGTCCAACGGTGAAAGACGGAAAACCTGAAAGAAGTAAGCCTTCTTGCTTTCTGCGGTGGTGAGCAAGAGATTATGATGTAAGTGGCCCCCATACCGGCTAGACTGTAGAATCGAAGAGTGAAAAAGACGTTTACTAGTAAACATGGTAAAGTAGTAAGGGAAATGATCTTCGGGCGGTTGATTTGAGGAGAGAGAAAGCAAAAAATGCTCAAAGAAATGAATGGTAACAGCTGATGAAGAGAGCGTCGTTTGCTTATATCCTGACCTCTAGATCACCTCCCATTCATCTTCATCTTCATCATCACAACAATTTTCAACCTTCAACTCACAACACTTGGTAGATCTCAAGGCTACAACTCGACCTTACATAGAGCCACACAAAAGTTTCCAAATTCGCTCTTAGTTCCCGCCTCAATAGCATGTTCCAATCGTGTATCGTATTTCTGCTTGTATGCTACCTTGATTCTCTCCATATGCCTTGGCTCCCAATGGAATCGCACTAGACGACTGACAAGCAGGTCAGAACGATCTTTGGATGTCTCGGACAAGGCTTGGTGTAGGAGTAAGGCGTCGCGGACAGGTTTATTCAGTACGCCATTGATGATGTGCGCGAGGGTTTCGCCCTGTGTCATCAGCATTAGTTCTGCGCTTAAGTGTAAAGAGGAAGAGGAAAACATGCCACTAGATTTTGAGACTTCTTGATCATCTCCCTTGCGAAGTTCTTGTGATACTGGCCTTCAAAGACACGCAATACTTCTGCAAGATGCTTATCACTCCTTACAACAATGATGTTGATCATTGCAGTCTCTCCTCCTTCCTTGGAGGTTAAGGCACGGTAGAGATCCTGAGCGTCTTTGCGCACGAGGTCGATGGAGAGCTTCTCATTGTCTGACATGCGTCTCTCCTCCAGGGCGAGTAAGACAGCATTACGGAACTTGTCCTTTTTCAATTCCGTCTGCATGCACTTTTCTAAGCTGTTGTTGTACCGTTGATCACTGAAGGCATCCTTGATTTTCACAATCTCGCTGTTCGTACGGCCCATGAGACTTTCGATCAGAAGTTCTCGGCGGGAAGTGTTCGATTGATACCAGAAATTCGCCCAGTGTGCCTCGCTCTCCCATCTACCTAATGCGGTTGCGTAAGCAACTTTCCCAAGGTTGCCGCTCAACTTCATCTTGATATGCTTGGCAATGTTGACGCCTTTCCCTTGAGACTTCATGTGTTTCTTGTATTCCGTTCTCAGCATCAAGACGTGGTCATCAGACAGGTGAGGCAGGATCTTGATGATAGACTTGGTTTCAGGGGTTGAGTGCTTCAAGGCCGCTGCCAGAGCAAGTGCATCGGGTTCCGGGTCGTAGAAAGAGACGGTCTTGACGCTCTTTTTCTTGAGAGTGGATCTGGAATAGCCCCTGGAGTCGTCTGAGTCTTCATCAAGGGGATCGAGGTCAGAGAGGTCGTCATCGCCTCTCGATGCCAACATCATTGGAGAGGGCATGGGTGAGATTGATTGGTAAGTGCCACGATATGCTTCAAGAAGTGGGCTTCCCGGCGGCAGACCCCCTTGCATATGAACCTGATGTTGGCCTGGTGCTACCAAACCCAACATACCTCCAGCTGCTCCACCCGAGACTGAGAGACGGTGTAGCTTTGGCGGGGATGGAGGCGCAATGTAGCTACCGTGAGCGAACTGGGGTTCAGCACTTGCGGTGTAGGAAACCTTCCTGCCATTTTGCGTATACTGCCCTCGATCTGCGTACTGATACTCGGTTCCACGTGAGCTGACTGAGCCTCTGTGAGCCTCTGGTCTGGATATAACTTGTGGTTGAGCATATCTTTCAGAATATTAGCTAGATGGGCATCGTAGTCGGTTAAGGAATTGCATGATTCATACTGCGGATGCGGAGAATGGCCCCCAGTGAACCCTCCAGGCATTGATAGCTGGCGATACTTCTCTCCTCCTTCGCCGCTGCTGGTGCTCATGTGCCTTTTCCCATGACGGTCTTGTTCAGGCTTTGCATTCGAGATCTCAACATATTCGCCTCTTTCTGTACGGACTAAGGTTGTTGAGCCCTTGTGCCTCGTCTTTCTGTCATCCTCGCTAGAGCTTGAGCTAGAGTCAGTATCATTGTAGCGTTTCTTCGTAGACTTCTTTTTCTTGCTATCAGAGTCACTGTCACTGTGGCGCTTCCTGTGCGACTTTTTCTTGCTATCAGAGTCACTGTCACTGTGGTGCTTCCTGTGCGACTTCTTCTTGCTCTTGCTGTCGGAGTCACTCTCGTCGCGGTGTCTCCTCGAGTGCTTCTTCTTAGACCTCGAGTCTGAATCAGATTCACTTTCATCGCGCTTCTTAGAGTGTTTCTTCTTCGACCTATGATCAGAGTCGCTGTCCGAGTCGTCATAGTATTTCTTGGAGGTCTTCTTCCTGGATCTGTTGTCCGAGTCACTTTCATCGCTCTCATACTTCTTTGAGCTAGACATCTTTATTATGACCGCCGGCGATGGTGCCCTAGCGTCGCGTGATCGAGACCGTTCGTCTTTACGGCCGGGCGATTTGGAGCGGCCTCTGGAACGGCCATCGTCGACTCTGAGAGACATTTTCCGGTAGATGGCAACGAATTGCAAGGCCAGTCGCTTGAATCTGTGTTGTTGAATGTCTCTTGACAGTCACAGCAAGCTGACAAGGCCATCGCGGCACTCTTTTCAGCTCCAAGGTGGGGCAGTCTCACGCGCTATGCCAAGAAAAGGTTCGGCCGAAGGAGATCCAACGTGAATTCTCAGATGTGCTGTAATTTCCATCTACACCACATGGTCAGCAGCAAACGATGAGACTATTTCAGCCCCAAGAATTCGTGATGCACTTTGCAGACTTTCGAAGTCTTCAATGACATTTGCCGTGGGATGACACCTGAAACGCTTCCACAACCGAGTTACTCCCAATGCTTGACTTCAGCCGTGTTCTCGGATACAGTCTCCCAGGGTTTCATGTCCGGCGCTCCGGTCGTGCTCAAAAGATAATATCTCATACCAGAGAAGAGAAATCATTGAACAATTGACATTCAAAGCTGAGGCGTCGGTGTCCCAAGGCCGGTGCCGCGCGTAGAAGGGTTCACCCCTCAACCGGCTGCACCCCTCAACCGGCTAGCCTTATAGGGCTGCCGCTCGGAAATCTCGATCTTTCTGGTAGCTCCAGGGGCTCTCAGGGGTGTATCTGGTGGAAGTCTACAGCTTTCTACAGCTCGCCAACTTCGTAAATTTCGATAAAGTCTTTAGTACGAAACTTATAGAGATTGATAATATCTACAATAGCATACGCGACAATTTATTATCAAACGCTATATCTGTAGAGCTAGAGGAGGTAGACGGTTGAGGGGTGCAGACGGTTGAGGGGTGAACCCTTCTAATAGCGACGAGTTGCCTTGAACAGATAGCATACATGCCAGAGACGGGCTATTGCTTTGGCCGCAACGTCAGCGGCAGCAGCTTGACAGCCACATGCAATGCAGTATTTTGATAGTCATCGGCCATTGCGGGTGATCACCTCGAAGGGGAAGTCGCCAAACATGGGACGTGCCTGCAGATCAGGGGCGGCTCTCCTTCCGCCAATCCTTTGACGCAATCAAGCCCACGTTGCTCCACACCATTAATCAATATCGCCCCCACATTTCGGATGTATAGCATCATCAAGCAGCTGTTCACCTGATCTGCGTCATCTGCAAAACACGCCTCGACTGAAAACCTCAACCGTTGGAAATAATTCGACCTCGTGTCCGCCAAGACAAACTGCTCTACCGGAGCCTTTCCACTTCGAAGCTTTGCCACCTCCAATAAGCATTATCTCCGTCACAGCGTGTTCTGAAACCCTCTCAGCCGGGTCATGTTCATAACGCCTTCCCGTCTTTATAATAAGACCATGTTCAGTCTTCTGTATCCCATTCTTGACTGCAAAGTCTTGTGCTCGCTCCCTTCCCCACCATGTCTCTGTCCTCCAATGTACTGCTAGGCCTTCTAGCAGCCGTGTCACAACTTCATCATGCATCTCCTATGGCATTCCCAGCACCTCTCCTTGAAGAACGCCAGGCGTCTACAGTCCCAGATTTCGTCTCAACTTATGGTATGCAGAAATGGTGTTCTCCAAGCTCTGCTATACAACGCCTAATGCTTCCCAGCTCCTCTCGTATGGCTCTACTCTGGCGAGACCTACTTCCCAAGTGACATCGGGGCCCAGCTGGACCATACCAAGCCAGAGGTCAACTTCGATGTCATAACCGGCTACCCAATGCCCTTAACGCTCAACAACCTTGACTCTTTGAATGCTGACAACGGTTCCCAAGTGTACCTCACTTCTGTCGATAACATTGTCACCAATCCTGCCTGGCTCAACGGTGTCAAGCCAGACAGCACAGGAAAGACGGACGGGGCTGTCAGTGTCGCCATCATTGTCAATGACCGTGGGAATGGTGAGGTTGATGCTTTCTACATGTACTTCTATGCGTACAACTGGGGAGGTACTTTCTTAGGCGAAGATGTTGACGACCACGTTGGCGTAGGTCTTCCTCTCCCATCTTATGGTACGATTAGGCTAATTCATTTCTTGCTAGGATTGGGAACACAACATGATTCGTTTCCAGAACGGGACGCCTTCACAAGTTTGGTACAGCCAGCACAGCTTCGGTGAGGCTTTCACATACGACTGCTTGGAGAAGCAAGGTGTACGACCATTCACATACTCTGGTAATGGCTCGCACGCGAACTATGCTATCACTGGAACCCACGATCATACGATTCCAAACGTGGACCTTCCTGGTACAGGAATCCTCACAGACTACACAGATCAAGGAACCTTATGGGATCCTTTGTTGAGTGCCTATTTCTACAGCTTCAACGCGGACGCCAACACATATACCGCATACAATTCTTCGTATCCAACAGCGTGGTTGCAATTCGTTGGTCAGTGGGGCGATGAGCAATATCCAAATTCCGACAAAAGGCAGCATGAGGTCATCCCAGGTATCTCTGCGACGGCTCAATATAGCGGCGGCCCTACTGGGCCTGAAGACAAGCAGCTCAACCGCACTGCAGTCTGTCCAACGGCTAGTGGTTATGTGTGCGACATTAGGACATCGCTCACTTCATAGGAAGCTGTCTAGGAAGTGGATGTAAAGGGGCGAAATTGTCAAGCTTTCATGTATCTGATTGTATACTCTTAAAATTGAAAAAGTTCCCAATCCAACGAATTCAAAGAAATCATGCCCTCTGAAGGTCTTTGATGCATCATCACATTATATCATTGATCTTCTATCGAAACCCCGGAAATCTTCCTTCAAAACGTGGAGAAAGCCCAAGCTCGTGCTAGATCGAGCTAGTGGTTCCGCGGAAGCATCCGCCGGGCTTTTAGGTTCGACTTTTCAGCCTCCTAGGCGACCTGTATGCAAATCAGACCCCTAAATATTTTGGCCCTGTCAACCTGCCAAAAGATCCGATCATTTCCATCCAAATTGCAGATACCCCATATCGCGCTGTCGCTGCTCCGTATTTGTGTTGCAAGTCACCTCAAACACAGAAGTGAAGCTTTGCTGTCAATACGCCATATTCCCTCCGAACCATCGGAAGTGCTAACCTAGCATGCAAGCGTTGATTCATGTACTGTGACTTTGTACATAAGAATTGGTGGACCAGAACATTGGAACACATCACTGAAGAAACAAGACGAGAAGTCGCAAGGAGCATCGTGTCCGGCTTCCCGAGGCCACAACAATTGTAGCTTCGTGGGAGGTGTTGTTAGCTACCAAAGCATCACCAATCGCTACTTACCTTTGCGCGATACGCAACACAAACGTACATCGCGCTTTCCTCATCCCAAGCAACACGCGCCATAAGCTAAGAGAAACCTTCTTGCTTTCCACCATGCGACGGTCACCGAGTTCTCAGCAGCAATATCGTGCTGAGAGCCAGCTATACTCCCCGACCTCAGAGGACCAGTCAGTGCCAGGGTCGCCTAACGGCGGCAACGGTTCTCTTCGTCGTAAAAGCTCCTTCAATTTCCTTCGCCGAAACAAGTCTCGTGATCGGTCAGCCTCCGGAAGCAGCACACCACAACGAAAGCTAAGCAAAAAGGAGCGATCAAGGAAACGACAGCAGGACATGCTGCAAGAACAAATCCCCTCTCGGCCTCCCCGTATACCAATCGTTCCACATCCACCAGATCTACAAACCTTTGGCGGTGAAGAAGCAAGAACAGACAGTGTGGCCATCATGTCAAATCGAGCAGGAGGTTCTTTTCAGTACAGGCTAGCTCAAAAAACGTCACAGGAGGCTATGGGATCGGATATGTACCGAGGAATGTCAGTCCCGCCAGTCCCACCAATACCGAACATCCCTGGCGTTACGCCAATGGCTAAAAGCCCATACATCGATCAATTCTCAAGAACCGAGAGCATGGCACACCGTGGACGCGCGAGCTATGCAAGCAGCGCCATTAGTACTATCAACAGCCCGAGAAAGATCCGGCGGAGGAAGGATCCAACGCCCTTCAAGTAAGTCGTAAATTTGGCTCTACGGTGAAAACACAGCTGACTTCAGATACAGCTTGCTTGTTGTAGGTGCGCGCAATTCTGGCAAGACATCATTCCTCAACTTCCTCCGTACATCACTCGCTCTCCCAACTTGGAAGCAGCGGCAGCAATCCCCTGAAGACGATTTCAACAACCCTAATTCCTACTCGGCTTTGGCTTTCCCTACCTTTATTTCTCACTACGTCGAAACCGAGGTCGAAAACGAACGGATTGGCGTGACTCTATGGGATTCGGAGGGGCTTGAAACAAACGTTGTGGGTATCCAGATACAAGATCTGACTACATTTATCGAGAGCAAATTCGAGGATACTTTTAACGAAGAAAGCAAGGTAGCCCGTGCTCCTGGCTTTCGTGACACGCACATCCACTGCGTCTTCCTTCTCCTGGATCCTGTCCGTCTGGATGCGAATATCGCTGCTAACCAGAAAGCCAGCGAAATCAACGGCGCCAAGGCAAAAGGGAACTCATTCATCAAGGGTCGCCGCGAACCCTTTCCTAGTGGCCTTGATGAGAACCTAGACTTGAACGTATTACGTGGATTGAAAGGCAAAACAACAGTCGTGCCTGTCATCGCCAAAGCGGATTCTATCACATCGGCACACATGGCCCATCTCAAGCGAGCAGTCTGGGACTCTTTGAAGAAAAACGGCCTCGAGAGTCTGGAAGCCTTAAGTCCGGAAGATGATGACGATTCAGACACAACATCAATAAACGAGGGGAGAAACGGTCACACCAATGGCTTCGACGAACGAGAGGAAGATGCCGCCAAGGTCGAGGAAGACAAATTTTCAGTCACCTCCGTCCTCGATTCCCCTTCAGATTCCAGCTCATCCTTCTCGGCTTCTAACCTTGACCTTGCGAAACCTAGCAAACCCCCAAAACCCTCTCCCGCGCGCACGCCATCCTCGCCCACTGTTCCGTCGTCTGCACCAGTAGAACCTCCAGCACTTCCCCTATCCATCATCTCGCCTGATATCTACGAGCCAGAAGTAGTGGGCAGGAAGTTCCCTTGGGGCTTTGCAGATCCAATGAACGCTGAGCACTGTGACTTTGTGAAACTTAAGGAGACGGTCTTCACCGATTGGAAGAGTGACCTGAGAGAGGCCAGCAGAGAAGTTTGGTATGAAGGGTGGAGGACTAGCAGATTGAACAAAAAGGCGAGAAGGGATGGGGCTTTCATTGGTGATATGAGCACGCAGATATGGCCTCAGTGAGAATGGAGAAGACGAAGTTTATGCGAAATGGTGTTTGTGAGAGGGGAGTTATACTTGCGAAGGTGGAGTTTTCCTGGCAGTGTGATCTTTACATTCCATTCTCATACCCCCTTACTTGAATGTGTTAATATTCAACCATCAGCTTTGTCGCTCTTTGGCGCTTCTGTAAAACATTTGGCAAGGCTATTTGGCATACGCTGAGCGTATCTCTACATAGTCGGTGGAACGTTGATGGACTGTACGTAGCTTTCAGGAGTGTATGTAATCACTACCCCCAAAACTGAGAAAACTATGTGAAAGTCGGATTTTCTCAGCTCCTTACCTCGTCAGTATCATCCCTAGAGGAAGCAACCGTAGTCAAGCCAGTAGGGTGGAGGAACGACTTATGCCTTAGCGACTCTTGGTAGTGCCAGTTTGACGGATCTTGGCAGACCTTGGCGTTTTTAAGGTTTGAAGCTTGCCCAAAAAGCTTCTTCCATCTTTTTACCTGCAATTCTGATTGGACAGGCAATGTCCAACTTTTTGACCTGCTGACGATGCGGCAGTGGAGATTCATCTGCAATTGTACAAAGTCGAGACCACAATTGTGGCGTCCTGTCTTTCCCCTTCAATTTCTACAATGACACTCTTTTGTTTTCAAGCATTGGAAAGGAAATAAAAGCATGGATACATGTTTATAACGTTCCTTCCGTCTGAATCACAACCACCATCAACATGAACGATCCGGGCTTGGACCAGCCCATCGCTGAGAGCGCCGAAAAGGTGCAAGAAGAAAGGCAAGAGGAGGACGAGATCGAGAAGGAAGAAGAACAGGCTTTCCTCGATCCAAGGTCTAACCCTCCATCCACATTGACCTGCAAGAAAGCACCTGCTAATAGTTCGATGCAGTCGCTGGTGGTTCGCGTCAACGGCCTTTCCACTGCTCGCTGTACGTATATTAAAGCCTACGCGATACTGGGCGACTGGCTGAGACATTTTGTAGGGGACATTCGGCCCAATGGCCAGCGCCTTCAACATCTGCGCCTTGATCGAGCACTGGAGGGTCTCGATACCTCCTGGATTTGGGGCTAACGAGTCCCACGGAGATGATGTCAAGGATCCAAAATGGTACGCTCAGACGACCTACATTCTCTACATACAAATGCAATGCAATGCCACTGTGAGGGTCTTCAAACAGCACTCTATCCTAAGAACGTCCTTGAACTTCACATGCTGACCAGACTTACAGGCTGCTGGCTGTCAACGGTCTCTCTCTTGGCTTCGCCCTCATCGCCAACTTCGCCCTCCTCCTCAACATGGCCCGCCGTCTCGTCTTCTCAATCGCCCAGCCAATCACTATAATTAGCTGGTACCTCGCCTCCATCCTTCTCATCGGCGATCTCACAGCCATTATACACATTGTCAAAGTCCCTGGTGAAAGACGAGCCCTCACCCAAGCTTTCTATTACGCCATATTCGCTTGTGTTATATATTTTATAATTGCAAGTCTCATGGTCTATACGGTTTACGGAGCATGGAGAGGGCATTACTCGAAAGAATTCAAGCTTTCCATGAGTCAAAGGACGCTTATGTTGCAAACTATAAGTTTCATGGTCTATATGGTTGGAGGCGCTGGTGTTTATGCCAAGATTGAGGGATGGATGTTTCTCGATGCTTTGTATTTCACGAACTATACGCTGCTGACTATTGGTATTGGCGATTATGCACCTTCTACGCATCTTGGTAGAGGTCTTTTGTTTCCATACGCTATTGGTGGTATCGTCATTCTGGGTCTTGTTGTTGGGTCTATCCGTTCACTTGTTTTGGAACGCGGGAAGAAGAAGCTCGGAAGTCGAATGGTCGAAAAGAAGCGAGAAGAGCATCTCAAGAAGATGCTGAAGAAGGGAAAGATGCACAAGCTCACTCCTATCGAGAGCAAGCAACAAGCTGACGAGGTCGGCATGTCAGAACGCGACAGGCGACAGGAAGAATTCAATCTCATGCGCCAAATTCAGGACGAAGCCTCGACGAGGCAAAAATGGCAAGCACTTCTGGTCTCTGGAAGTGCATGGTTCTTTTTATGGTTTATTGGAGCGTTGATATTCTACTTCGCCGAACACGAGCAGGGCTGGTCATATTTCGGCTCCCTCTACTTCGCTTACACCACTCTCTTGACTATCGGTTACGGCGACTACAAACCCTTCAGCAACTCTGGAAAAGCTTTCTTTGTCTTCTGGTCACTGTTAGCCGTGCCAACTCTTACCATCCTCATAAGCAACATGGGCGATACCGTCGTCAAGGGCATCCGCGACCTCACCCTATACCTAGGAGAAATCACAGTCCTGCCGGGGGAAGACAGCTTCAGGAGTCGAGTGAAGCAAATCATAGCCCAAGGCAATCGCGGCAAACTCTTTGGAGACGAAACCGAAATATCAGACCCGCCACCAGGCTTGCTGGGAAGTGAGAAAGAAATCGATGCTGAACAGGCACACTCACATCCTGGTGGCGCACAAGGTCGTGGTGCGGACTTTCTGGCTGGGGAAGTGCAGGATGAGGAGCTCAAGGAGGCTGGAGAAGCGAAAGCTAAGGGCGACAAGTTGGGGGAGACTATCCATGAATATCACTATCTGCTGGTCAAGGAGTTTCGCAATGTCATGAAACATCTCAATGAGTCGCCGCCTCGGAAATACACGTATGATGAGTGGGAATGGTTCCTGAAACTGCTGGGCGAGGACGAATCGAAATCCGCTTCTCACAGGCCGGCACCTGTCGAAGTTAAAAACGATCTTAGCAAAGAACCGGATATTCAACAAGCCACAAACGGCGATGATGACCAGGTTCGACAGTGGAGTTGGATTGGAAATCGCAGTCCATTGATGGGCGAGACCGAGGAGGCGGAGTGGGTACTCGAACGATTGAGCATGACGCTGGAGAAGGAGCTGAAGAAGCAAAATGAGGCGAAGAGAGAGGATGGAAAAAAAGATCCGGGCTCCGCGGATGTCGCGAGTAACGTGATGAAGTCACACTCGAGTAGTGGGAATAGTAATACGGCAGGCGAGGGGAGGAAGGGCAGTACAAGTGCAGATGCGGAGGGGAAGAATAAGTGATAACCCAATGTCATTTTACTTATCATGCATTTCGATTAGTAGCATTTGTAATGCCATCTATGCATCACCTTGAGGCCATTTGCATTTTGTTACTGTATGGCATTGATTTCTTTGTGGCGGCTTCTCGATTGGAGAGGAAGTTCAAGAAGCAGAATGGGGCGAGGAGAAAGGATAGAGGGAGGTATTGAGGTACGACCGACTTTGTGGTTAAACCGCGTCCGAGCAGTGGGAGCAGCAATAGCCTGGGTGGCGGCAACGTGGATGGTAAGAATAGGTGATACGCGAGCTCGGTCCGTTCCTATCCGCTATGCATTCTCTTAGAGGCATTTGCATTATCATTTGTTCCTCATTATGGCCGACGGTTGTACCTTTTGTCTCGCTTGCAATGTCCTTTCTTGGAGGCCTTACGTGCGTAACCATTGGAAGGGTTTTCTTCGCGAGCCGAAGAACACGAGGTACCCCAGCTTTTGGATATTGATTTCGTCAGTGGCAACTGTCAATGTCACCTGTGCATGTATTCAGAATTTCCGGTTTCCTTTACCTAAGGCCTCATCAGCCGTTTCCTGCGTAGCGTTGAAAAAACGAGCACATGGCTTCTTCAGCGTGGGTCAAGCTCGACTGTACCACGTCGGCGCCCACATCGGCACCATGGAGAATCAGCTGATACCTGAGGACCCTGTGGGATCACAGCTTGGAAAGACGCGTCTATACGAGTTCGCTCGACATTCTCAGACTTCTTTGAAACATCTCATGTAGCATCCGCCTCATGTTATCGACTGTAGTTTCCTGAATTACAGAGACTTATCATCAACCAGAGCCAGCTCGAAGGACAACTCTACAAAGCCAACTATCATCTTGGAGTCGACAACCGTCAACCGGTGTTCTACAACGTACAACCTATACAACGTGCATCAAAACCAATGCCAGTTCTCGTCAGGCGTTCTTCTGACACAGGCTACATCAGCTTGCTCAGCATTCTAGCCATCTCTCTCTTGTTCATATCTACTATGTTTCTCTTATGCCTTGCCAGTAACCGTCGCCCTCAACCACAAGATGAGACCTCCACGCGGTCCCTGCCCCTCTCCACCTTCTCGCCAACCCGCTCAAGTCCGCGACCATCTATGCCCCGGACTCTTTCAAGTCGTCGGCCCTCTATACCTCGGACTCTTTCAAGCCTGCGGCCAAAGATACGGAGAAGGGTGGAGCAAATCTCAAGTCCAGAGTTGATCACACCACCAACGCCAGTCCACAATTTTCCCCGCAGGACGTACGAACCTCCAAGCGCGGCGTCCAGCTATGCATCGATGGCACCCTTGGTCCCTCGTCGGCCCACCGAGCGTCCGCGAGAGTCACAGGCACCACCACCAAGGATAAGAAAGCCAGTGCCCGGCAATACTCGCCTTGATGCCGTCTATCGTCACACTGCTTCACCCGACCGACCACCCTCGAAGGATCATCCAGCCTTTCGGAATCAGGTGTCAAAGAGCAAGCTGCCGCAGATAACAGTATCAAGCCCATCACACGCAACGACCAGAGGGCCCACTCATGAAGGAAATGACGCCGCTCGCCTCGCAGTCCGGGCACAAATAGGGAATGATACTACTAAGGTGACAGTTGGTAGGAACAAAGGGAGGCGCCACATTAATTCGGCTTACGCTGCTCACTTGGAGCAAAAGAAAGCTCGGAAACCAATTATGCCTCCGGAGCTTTATGGGAGCGATGATGGGACTACTGAGGCGGGGGATACGCCGTATGTTGGCGCCGGGGGGACGCCGTATGTCTACGATGCTCGACGGACGCCGTATATTGAAGCACGGGATGCGCCGTATATCGGAGCTGGGAGAACGCCTTATGTTGAACCTGGTGGGACACGTCAAGTCGGAGCTCGAGGGTCTCCCTATAGTGAAGCTGGTGGCACTGGCACTCCCAATATCGGACCGAGCGTTTTCAAAGTATCCAGCCCACACTTCGAGCAGCACAGGCGGGAAGTCATCGACAAAGGACGGAGGAGGGAAGCCGTCAACGAGAAATACGCGACTCATCTAAAGGAAAAGGGTGCAACCGTGCCATGTTTTGGAAATAACGAAGATGATGACCGCAACAACGGCGCTAGCCTTCCTTCCAGACCTTATATCACCAGACAAGGCGGTCGTAGGGATTATGGAAAAGAGCGAGAACAAGAAGCTAGGCTGCGAAGGCTACTCGAAAGCGATACCGCTGGTACTACCACTGACGCTGGCGGTGGCTACTCTGACTGTGGAGGTGCTGCTCCATACATGGGCATCAGGAGCGCTGGTCCCTTTCCTCCTTATCACGGAATCGGTGCCGCTGTGTGGCGAAGGGATGATGTGGATCCTGAAAGAAAATATCCTCCAATGAATGGAGTCAGGAGTGCTTGTGCCGCTATGGGGCGGGGAGGGAGAGGAGATGATCTTGTGGTTCCAGAGAGGCCTCAGGGGAGATCTCGGGGGAGAATGGGTGAGATACTGAAGGAGGCTGAGCGGAGGCTGGAGGAGATGGAAATAGAGGCTGTGCAGATGCCGGCGCCGTTGAGGGTGAGGTGGAGGATGAACACTGAGTGAGTAGAAGAGCAGGCATTTTTTGGGAATGTTACGGGATTAGGATCTCGAACTTCTCAGCAAGGGTAGGCTAAGGGAAGAGGGTGCTGGAGGTAGGGATGAGAGCATCGTGGATCTATCGTGACATTTCATACAATCTTGCATTATAGTCAAGCGGATCTATTTAACTTCCTATCTATTACCATATTCTAGGTTATATCAGCACTCCTTACAAACATGAGCAGCCATGAGAGATGAATCTAAATTTTAAAACGTCCACTGAGACCCAAATCTCGCCCTCTCCATATAGAAACATAGCAATCACAAAATGCGCAAAATGCCTCCGAGGACACCTCAAGGCTTATAAGAAAGAGTCAACACCCACTCTAGCCTAAAGAGGAAAAAAATTGTAAAAACATACAGCAGTCAGTATTCGCTGGTCGTCACCGACCCAACTACTAATTGACCGATCTGAAACTTGTCTTTGGCAGAGCGGACGGGATGCCGATTATTCTTCAGTCTGTGGCCGTATGTAGTAGATATAGTCTTATTCCAATATATTAATTCTAAAGTTCGAGATGTTCATAACGCAGTGTGTTCAATGAAAAGGGCAATCTGACAATCATAGGAAGAGAGATGTCATGGACCGAGTAGGATCAGTTCAAGCGTTGTGATTGATTGGTTCATGATGCATGCATTCACCAGCTCATGCCGACATTCGTTTGCATGTCTTACACTAGAGACAATCACATCCTTCATCCATGGCCAAAAACAGTCTTTGGCAAATAGCCATCCTCCAAATATTTCACATCCTCCTCCGTCAACTCTTTCCCTCTCGCCTCCAATGCTTCATCCATCCGTGCCACGTTACTGAATCCACAGATAGGGCTACTGACACCCTTGTGGGCGAGCCACGCCAAGGCTACATGGCTCATCTTCCAGTCTTTCTTCTTAGCCAGCTCTTCTACGTGGGTTATGATTTTGACATCTGCCTCGGGTACGGCGGGTTTTCCAGTTGACCGCTCGGTGCTGCCGCTGACGTGGTGAGGGCGAGCAAGTTGCCCTTGGGAGAGAGGACCCCAGGGGATCAAGCCGACGCCTGTTTCTAGACACTGGACATGATTCGTGTCAGAAATGTTTTTCCAATCCAACAGAAGGAGCAGTTACGGGAGCTGTTTCGAAGTACATCAGAAGCAACTCGCCCACAGAATGATCCATAACTCAAAATGTCGTAGGCATCGAGGGAATTAACCAAAGGGAGCGCTCACAAACTTATTCATCTCCCTCTCCTCCTCTCTGTACAGCAAATTATAAACATTCTGCATGCTCACGAACTTCGTCCAGCCATTCTTCTCCGCGCAAAACTGCATCGTAGCGAATTGGTAAGCCCACATGCTACTCGCACCAATATAATGCACTTTCCCGCTCTCAACCAAATCGTGTAAGGCTTTCATGGTCTCTTCGATGGGCACGGTCTTGTCGAAGCGGTGGATTTGAAGGAGATCGATGTAGAGGGTATCAAGACGGGCGAGGGAGGCGTTGACGGCGGCGAAGATGGCTTGGCGGGAGAGACCTGTGCGGACGTTAGAATGATGGGGTTTTGGCCATAGTAGCGGTTCAGGCAGGGGGATGTACCTCGCTGATTGACGTAGTCGACTGTCTTGTCGATGTCTTGAAGGGCTAGGACCTCGGGACTGTTGCCCTCGCGGACTGTACCGCAGCATTTCGTGCAGATCACTAGCTTGTGCCGTGGTATATTGTATTTCTTGATTGCTTTGCCTATGATCTCCTCGGATGCTCCATTGCTGTAGACGTTCGCTGTGTCCCACTAATGTTTCTCAGTGATTGTTCTGGAGAGAAACTGGCCCATTGGGAGACTCACGGTATTCAAGCCCCGGTCGTATGCAGCCTTAAGCAACGGTAATGCCTGGGTGCCTGCATTAACCCTCCGTGCCTGACCAAGTGCTTTGTATCATAGATTGTACCTCATCTTCTTCAATGACCCATTTCTGCCATCTCTTGTCCCCTAAGAGGCATAAGCAAAGTCGTGTAGCCATTCATAACCCTGCCATACCAATGCTCATAGCACCCAATATCGGCACAGACACCCTCAACCCACTCTTTCCTAGTTGCCTATACTCGGCTTTGGGCACTTCGGTCGCCATAGTCCTGATCGAACGCTTAGATACTGGAAAGTGATGACGCTGGAAGACTGGGCCGCTGAATCTTCGACGCTGTGATTGGAGGATTCGGGTGGGCTTTAGGTCTGCTCGAAGTGCTGCAAGGCTTTTGGGAGTAGAGGCGATCTGACGGCTTGTGAGGCGAGCATAGAGTTGATTCGGTGAGACACAGACGTTCATGTTATGTGGGAAGATGTGAAAGGGGAGGCTTGGGCAGGGCTAGCTAAATGTATTTCTAAGCAGACACGGCAAGTGCAGGGATTGGCCGATCGGCAAGGTGGATTGGGTGGATTGGATCACTAGCGGCGAAGTAGAATCAAAGGCACTCGACTCGCTTCCTTGCAATGAAAAGTGTAAGATTAAAGTCTTGAAGAGATGGTATAACTGTCTAAAATGTATGAACGTCTAGGATTCAAAGTCGCAACGTTTCTTCAGGGCCGTCCCAATCATCCACAAATCCGAACTCCCATATCGTATTCCACTGTGATAAAACTCGAAAAGTCCGCTCAGTCACCGCCTGCAGCGAATGGACTTCTCTCCCTTAATCTCTTTCCAAAGAACCACAGGAGCCATGGCGCCGGCACACCCAGACCAAGGGCGATAAAGCCCAAGAGACTATTGCCCCATCCATATTGCAACGCATTGTACATATAAGGAGCAAACAAAGGGAAGCCGAAGCCTGCTGAACTCCTAAGGACTGCCGCAGCACCAATGGCTGAAGCCGCATAACGCGTGTATGAATCGACAAGATAGGTTTGAATACACTGGAAACCAATGATGACACCGGCGGCGAACACAGCAGCACCGATGTTTGGCCCAATCCAATGGGTTTTGTATTGAGCCGTCCAACCATAGATGAATAGCCCTATAGGAACAAGGAGGCTTCCTGGAACCATGAGCGGGATGCGGAACTCTGGGCGGCCGGTGTTGTTGTTTCTCTTCTTCAGACGGCGGTAAATACGATCGTTCACAGGTGCGCAGATCTGTGTGCCTAAGAAAAAGCCCACACCCAGGGAGATATAATTTAAGCCTCCAATGCCGACGGATTCGCCGTATTGGATCTCCCAGAGGCTGGGGAAGGTTGAAAGGACAAGATACATAAGGCCGTAGAGATAGGCCATGTAGATTGCTAGAGCTTGGACGATAGGCTGTGTGCCTAAGAGTTTGAAAGGGCGGACGAGGCTGCGCTTCATAGTGTTACCAACCGAGCGTTCAGGATGCTCAAACTCTGTGTGAAGGGCGGTGTTTCCGGTCTCTTTTCGAAGCTTTTCGGCCTTGGCGTGAAGGAGCTTTGGAGGATATGTTTCTCTGAGAAAGAAAAGGCCGCAGATCTGGATTATGCCGTCGGCAATGGAGGTCGCCCAGAAAGCCCACCGCCAGCTGGTTTTCTCGGTAATAAACCCACCTAATTTTTCTCGGTAAGCCGGTTAATAAGTGGAAGGATTGTGGGACCGGGTGCAGGACCCTAGGGAGGGAAATAAATTCACCCACCTGCGATGGGTCCAACCGCGGGTCCAAGGAGCGGTGCAAGACTGTAGATGCTGATGGCTCGACCTCGCTCTTCTGCTCGCCAGCAGTCACTCAGGACACCTCCACCAAGCTATTACGATTCAGAAAAAGTCCCACAGAAGTTCAAGATACAGACTTACTGCTAAAGGCGCGCTGCCTCCTAAACCGGACAGAAAACGGAATGCTATCATCTGCCCCTTGGTTCTGCTCGCTCCACAGGCGATATTAAAAATTAAATAGACCAAGTTTGCAAGCTGCAATACGGGCACTCGGCCGTAAATCTCAGATAAAGGACCAAGAAACAAGGGGCCTATAGCGTAAGCCAGGACCTTTTGAGCGATTAGCTACTGTTGGATTGAGGTTGAATGACAACTTACGAAGATAGACAAGACCAATTGGGATTCCACCTCATTGGTGATGTTGAACTCTGCCGCAATTGCTGACAGGGCCGGTGCCACCATTGAGGACGATACGGGAGAAATGAACGTGAAAGATGATACGACAATTGTGGCAGCCCATTTCCTCTTAAAGCTCCAATTCTTTGGGTTTCCTGGATCGTCGGGGCCTTCCCATGAGACCTGCGTGTTGTCAGCCATATGCTCGGATATTCTTGACACATATTCGGGTGGAACCTACAAGATTTGGGTCCTTCACTGTTTTTGAGGATTTTGAGCTCTTTGTTTTCTCCAGATTCGCTTCCAAATCACGTGTATCTCTCACGCCCATTTGAACCTCGGCCACCTCGGTTTCCCCGCGTCTTGCTGCTTCCTCCTCATCTTCACTTCTTACTTTCTCGAGGTCATCTGGGTACTCTGTCGAGTCATCTTCTTCTCTCTCTGGGTAATCGTGATGGTCGCCGTGGTAATTGGAGACATCGTCGAGATGTTGAAAGGAAAAAGCGTGTTCCAGCCGTGGTTGGCTCGCTGTACCGGCTCGAGGCCGACTAATTTTAGGTCTGCTGAGTCGGGAACGTCCTGCTGGCGCGGAGTGGCTTTGCTCGAGCTCGGGCATGTCCTTTGATAGGGGCAGAATTCAACCGGGCAATTTAAGAGAGCAGAGAGCAATTTACTAGGGAATTGTCCAGTGAATTATATAAAAGCACGGAGGTGTTGAGTGTGCTGCAGAGTAAGACGTATAGGAAGACATCATGTCAGGATGACGACTGGGGCTTTTGTATATCGTCTGTATCGGCAATTCGGCATACATGGCAGTCGAAAAGTCGATACGAAAGAGACGGCGTCACCAACAATCATGACGACGTTCGGCTAGAGCCGCGGCGCTAACGGAGATATAACAGGGCTCAGGCCCTAATTCCAAAGCTCATGCATGAAGCCTCCCTTCTGACGTATCAGCGACGAGGTCAGCGTGACTAATAACATGGGAACTCAGTGACTCTTCACCGCGTCTTCATTATTGTTGTTCCTTCAAGACGAAGTTGGCACTCCGCTCTCGTAAGCTCGTCCAGATAGATGGCATCCGCGACAGCGTTGACATGCCGCCAGATCCGGGTCATTGCAGCACAGGAATGGATTCCTTCACCTCTGTCTTGAGTCATTGAGGGTCAGCTTATGCCTTGTGCCGACCATTTCAGCGTCTGTGCGACATCCGAAGGGTACGCGTCCTCTGTTAGTGTAAAGCAATACACCATATCCCCTTAAGACCGTCCGAGGTGCATGAAAAAGCACAAACACCTGCTTCCTGGATTCCAAGGATAGGAGAAATACATCTCTAAACGCTGTCGGAGGTCCAAATCAGTTTAGACCTTGTCTGTGCAAAGTGACAACCCACCGTAGACTAGCCGGTGGAGCAATTGTTCTTGCAAGACCAATGAGGAGGGCGAGAGTAGAAAGAAAATCAAGGCTCAGGTCAAAAACTGAACTAGAAAACTATATCTAGGGTCGTCTAACAGGAAGCAAGATGTCGCAGGCGGCCTCAGCTCCTAAACCTCCACGTCCAGGACGGAGACCCTCGCTGCTCGACGAGACCATGCTCGCTCCCGGTGCAGTAAAGATCAATGTGCAGGGAGCATTCATCGTGGATGAATTGGAGCCTCAAGGGGAAAATCTGAGTGAGGATGGAGCCCAGCATAACATCAGGGGAATCCGACTACCACATCACACCGCTGTGGTCAGCCACGTTGCCCTCGACATTGGGGGCTCCCTCGCAAAGCTCGTCTACTTCTCCCGCGAGCCCAATTCACAAGAACTCGGTGGCAGGCTGAACTTCCTCAATTTCGAAACAGACAGAATAGGTCAATGTTTCGAATTCGTCCAGCAGCTGAAGACTAAGCAGCAAGCGCTCAATGGTTCTCAACCCGGGGAGCTCTGCGTCATGGCCACAGGAGGAGGCGCCTATAAATACTACGATGATATGAAAAAGGTCCTAGGAGTCGAAGTCCTCCGAGAAGATGAGATGGAATGCCTAATAATGGGCCTCGATTTCTTCATCACCGAGATCCCACGGGAAGTCTTCGCCTACAGCGACACCGACCCAATACACTTCGAAGAACCTCGTGGGGATATCTACCCCTACCTTCTCGTCAACATCGGCTCTGGCGTCTCCATGGTCAAAGTCTCCTGTCCAAAGCAATATGAGCGTATCGGCGGAACATCCCTCGGTGGCGGCACATTGTGGGGACTGCTATCTCTCTTGACCGGAGCAAGAACTTTCGACCATATGCTTGCAATGGCCGACAGAGGCGATAATACTACAGTCGACATGCTGGTGGGGGATATATACGGCACTGACTACGGCAAGATTGGACTGAAGACTACCACCATTGCTAGCAGCTTTGGCAAAGTGTTCAAGATGAAGAGGCAGGGCGAGAGCGAGGCTGAAGATGGAAGCGGGCTGTCCAATGGAGACCCGCAACGAGCTGATGGATCGGCGACGCCAGAGCGGGCATTCGCTCCTGAGGATATAAGTCGAAGCTTGCTGTACGCCGTTAGTAATAACATCGGCCAGATTGCGTATCTGCAGTGCGAGAAACACAATCTCGAGCGTATATATTTTGGGGGATCGTTCATTCGCGGGCACCGGCAGACGATGAGCACCTTGTCATACGCTATCAAATTCTGGTCGAATGGGGAAAAGAAGGCATACTTCCTGCGGCATGAGGGCTATCTGGGTTCAGTTGGAGCTTTCCTGAAACGCCAGCCTCGGAATTGGGGGAGGAGGAATAGCTTTGAGGAGTCAAGCAAAACGTGAAGAGGTCTTTTTCAAGTTCAACTGACTTATCAATATATCTAGACCGCTAGACAGGCACACTCCTCCGCATGAGCAGGCACTGCAAGAACCGATCATCATTGTACTCTGTGTCCGGTCACAAACGGAGCCTGTGCATCAGAGAAACCCTTCAATAACCAATAATGCACGTAATCCGAGCCCAATCGCCGACCATGTGAAGATGCAATTACCAAAGAGCCCGGCCTCATACGCCAGGACGCCCACGATGCTCCGTATTCAAAACACGGACCACAGATCCACTCCGACTACACTACCTTACATCCTATCCAGCTCCCTATTCCTCGCCTCCACCCTCTTCCGAAACCATGGTTTCGCAATCCCACTAATAGCCGGATTCAACTTCGTCTTGCTAATCCCCAGCGTCTCCATCTCCCGTCTCTCCTCCACCAAACAATCATTAGCCACCCATTTCAAAAAAGTTCCCACACCCCTCTCATTCTTCTGCGGTGGAGGCAACAGATCCCACCCCTGCTCCAGCCTCACCTCCGTCACAATCGCTTTCGCGAAATTCTCTATTCGGTCTCTGTTCTCTTTGTCCACCGCGCTTGCGGGGAGTTTATTGCTGTGACTTACGGCGAGGATGTCGCCTTTGGATTTAAACCAGAATTTTGGGTCTCCATAGTGATCTCTCGCTTTCCATACTATGCCCTCGCCAAGCCCAGACACGCCGAAGAGTTTGGAAATCGGACACTCTTTCTCCACTTCGCCAGTCAAGCGTTTAATTTCCTTATCCGAAGCATCGAGGTCGTTGAGCTTGACTTCATGCTCGAAGAAGCCTGCTTTGCCGATGTGGAAAATTCGTATGTCTTCATTGCATATGTCTGAATACTCCCAATCCTGTACAAAGGTGTCATTGACATTGATGGATATGATGGCGAAGAATCTCGGTATTTCGTTCAGTGCGACCTTCTTCTGAATACCGGTGCCACACCATTCGCCTGCTAGTACTACCTCACCCTCTACCTTCGTATCAGGATTCAATTTCTTATAACGCTCCAGAATTCGGTCTCGCAGATCGATCAGCTTTCGCTGCTCTATAGCAGCAACGAAAGCCGCGAAACCGGAGTTATCCTCATTCCCTGGTACGATGGAGAGTTTGTTTCTTGACTGGCAGCGGATGGTGTTCGAGGTGGGCTGGAAGACTATGTCCGCATGGGTTCCATGGAGTTTGACACTTCCTGTGAGGTGGATTGATGAGAGTGGTGGGAGATCCTTTCGAATGGTGTGGATGAAGTCGGAGAGTTTGAGGATTTTGGGGTAGAGGGTTGTTGGGTCGCCTTGTTCACGAGCTGGAGATTCTTCTGGAGATGGATTAGCGACAGAAGAGGTGGTAGGAGGGAGGTTCTCGGTGAGGGAGAGGGCGGTCATGGCTTCGGTTGGAGGATTTGATGTGGTAGTTGGCGCTGTGCTCGGTTTTCTATCCTGCTTAGTAGACATGATAGCGATGGAAAGCGATGATAAGAAATAGTAAAATAGCTTGTGACTCGCGATCAATGGAGGAACAACAGAGAGTGTGTTTCACAGGTTTCTGCCTTCTGGTAACTGCTAAATTTTGGAAGGAGCCGCTTGACTCATCGCCATGACTCAGCCACACTCAACCGTTGAAACCATGAAGATCCCATGCAAAGAGGTAATCACTATTCCTTGAAGGGGGGTATGAGGTTTCACGCATTTTTTGTGTCGATTCACGGTCGTTGAACCAGTGTAGCCTGCGCTTGTCGCTAAGCGCTGCACCACCGTCCACCAAAGAAAACATCGCGGGCAACCGTGATCTCGACTTTGTTGCCTGTGAAAAGTATGTAACATGCCAGAAAGAAATTGATGTCTGTTTGGGCTCTTAAGGTCGGGTAAGAGCCTTGAACAGAGGAGATTGTCAGTGATAACTTTAGGGGTCCTTAATTCCATCAGATAATGCGAAAATAGAATGGGATATCTAGAAACATAACGCTGACACGAAAGATCAAGATACAGAAAGCTTTGAATAATGGTGCGGTCGGCAGAGATAGCAACACAAACCCGTGAAAGAGTCTTCGGCATATTTCAGTCAAGATCAGGGTTAGATAGTGGCTGCAGCGATTTTTCAATCTTGGAACCATGTTTTAACCCTACAGCATATGCAGTAGCCATTCGAGTGGTCAACAGGATGTCACTGGGGCCTTGTATGTTGTGGACGAAATCATTTTGCATTTGCTTGCCTGAATCCCTGCTCATTGCTAATCGTAGAGACGGCCAATGCATTGCAAGTCTTCAAGCCGCTGTTTTGTCATCGATAGACCACAATGACCCCCTTCATCCCCACTGTTTCCTCACACGGGATTCGAGCTCGTCCCCTTCGCTCCCTTTGGCGTTCCGGTCTGAAATCCGTTCTTGAACTTTCGTGGCACCTCCTTCATGTGTCGCATACGGCCGGTACCGGTGGTCTTTCTTCTTTTCGCTTTCACGCCCCAGTTGTCTGTAATTCATATGTTAGATATCCGTAATATACGTGTAGAAGTGAAGTCGGGGTTGTGTAGGGGTCAGGAGGTTCGAGAGGAGGGCATACATTGACGGATCTTAGCAGCGGGATAGCCACATGATGAACAGGTGTGCTTCTGGATATGGAGGGAGCGGCGACCTAGATTGGAAGGTAAGATTAACAAAAGTCCAAAATTCTGAATGGAGGTTTTATGGCGCGTTCGAGGACTACGGGCCCTGGACAGCGGAACGCAAGCTTACCGCAGCGTCTGCACAGAGTGTGCGTCTTGTTGTGGCGCTTGCCGAAAGAGCTGGTACCCTTCGCTGTTGCAGATGGTCAGCTACCGTTACCACTGAAATTGTGTGCTCTGCGGTTGACGTACTCATCTTGGATCAGGTAGCCTGTAACACTGGGTCAGCTATCTCGTACTCTCAGGTATCAGAAGGAGCTGCTTACTCTCACGCAATGGATGTGCTCTTGTCGTCGATTCGATGAGGGTTGATTCAAAGATCCTCACGGCTAAGCGATTGTGTGTCCGGAAAATATTCGGGCCGAAAGTCTTGGCAATGATGTCGAAGTCCAAGAGCTCGCAGACATCACGATTTTCTCTTTCCTAGTTGAAGATGTTCGTATTCTAAAGACTAGGTCCTTCCGATCTTCAATATGACAGCCAAAACCCGTCATCGTCCTCAGAACCGCCCTAAATGCCCTCCCAACCACCCATTCCGCCACTGCTATCTCCCTACCTCTCGACCGCACCCTCCGCTTCTCTTACGCTCCTGACTTCAACCCTTGGTGCCTCAACTAATTGGCTCGTTTTACGCTTCATCTATGCTGGTCTGAAGAATACGAGTTATGAGAAAGATGGTTCAACTAAAGAATATACCGAAAATACGAGGGTAGTGCTAGTGAGCTGGCTGAGAGATGGCAACTTCTGGAAGGAGGGAGGACGGAAGCTTGTAAGTGCACTTGGTCTTCTATCTACACATTTACAGAGCACTCCTCTCCTCTTTTTCTGTCAAGGGAAGGGCCTTAGCTAATTGGTATTCTGGATCTAGGGCATCAACTTCCAAAAAGTCCAAATCGTCTATGCCTTAAGCACCGGGCTCGGCTTAGGTGCAGGCGGTCTTGCAGAGGTGGAAACAGAGATTCTGAAAGCTGTAGCTACTGCGAGAGAAGTTACGAAAGAGAATGGAGAAGCAAGGGTGCTGCTAGTACTGGATGGGTTGGATTTCTTGCTCGCGGCTACGGGATGCGCTACACTGGAGATTATGGAGCTCGTTGGAGCTGTCAGAGAGGTACGTGCTCCTTTACTCTCATTACCACAATCTGAATACATCCGCTAATATACTATTTGTCGTAACAGCACGTCCATTCCACCCTCCTCACCTCCAGCGCCGACCTGCCCTTCACTCAATCCCCCACCACAGCGCTCGAGATCTCGCACACGGCTTTCGTGATGGGTATGGCGCATCAGGCGCGGATAATTATGAGTGTGAGAGGACTAGATACGGGGGTTGCCAGGGATGTAAGCGGAGTCTTAAGAATTTGTAGGGGAGCTGGAGCCGGTGATGAGGTAGACGAAGGGGACGGAGAGGTGGAGGAGAGAGAATGTTTATATTTTGTGGGTGCTGATGGAGGCGTGAGGGTTTTCGAGAGGGGCGCATGAGCGGATGGGGTCTGGGAAAAGAGTTTAACGATACACGAGGAGACGCCAGGCAGGCTGAGACCCTTTTGCAAAGGGGATTGAAACGCTGCGGACTGAATCATTGAGGGCTTGGGAATCATAAACCCTTAAGCTGCCATCAAGAGACTAGCACGAATCATGGGATTACACCATATCCTTAGAAGCTATTCCAGCATTCACTTGATCTGCAAATCATGCGTAAACATTCATTGAGGATGAAATAGCTCAGCTCCGGCAGGCGCATCAGTGTCACAAATTTACAATCATGCTTTTCGTTCAAAACGAATTGATATTGAGTAGCTTTTTTACGTTACAAGCGGTTTGCTAAAGAAGGTTTTCGTTGGAACGCAAGCCAGTTTTGTAATGATGTGTCGACAAGCCGCAAGCTCGGCAGTCATCTCCTTCAACCTGGGTGTTTGTCTCCGTACAAAACCCTTTCGATTGGAATGATGCTCCTCCAAGTTTATACCGGGAATGAGAGCAGGCTGCGTTGCTGGATTTGGAATCTGTCTTGTTTGTAAAAATGTGGGATTTTGTAATGTTTCTGGGTTTAGGAATCGTCCTATTTGTAAAAGAATGTGGATTTGTTTTGTTGAGTTGTTTAGATTTTCAAACGATTGTTGGTGTTGGCCGTGAAAACAGTAACGGTAATTCGAATAGTAATGATATTTTCAATTTATTTTGTCTTGTTGGATGTGGTCTCAGAGACGTACGTTTGAGCTGAATTTAATCCAGGGCTCGTAGGTGCAGAGGCGTAGGCTTGAGAAGAATTGCGTCCTGAGCTCGTGGGTGCAGAGACGTAAGCTTCAGAAGCAATGTGTTCTGGGCTGGTTTTTGACCCTTTGGTCAGGGTTGATTCCTGGATGGGAGAGCCTAACATGGATTCCGACTTAGATTTACTTCCGTGGAATGATGGTAGATCAGTGGCATAATGCCACTGGCATTTGACTCCGCGATGTGCAATGCAGCCTGAGGGTCATCTTCACCAATGCTCGCCAGCTGATCCAACAGTCTGGACTTGTTGTCGAAGCAAATTTCCACTTCTTCAACGCCACCATCGATGTCCTCGGCATGCCCGTCTTTTTCTTCACTCTTTTCCTCCTCTTCCTCCTTCTTGTCAGACTTCCCAATAATCTGCTTCTCTGCTTGAATGTCGTCCTGGCAAGGACCAACAAGCTCTCCTTCGCCTTTATATAGTGGAGTTGAAGGCTCGCTGTTGCCGTAGGATGGCTTTCCCACGGATACTCTAGATTCCTCAGAGTTGCTCTCTGAATCCAACATCAATTCCTGCAGGAGCCGCAAATTGGACCCATGGGGCATGCTCCCGTCACGGGCGAGCTTGCTAGTTTCATCTTGGCCATTATAATCAAGAGTCTCTCCATTCATTGATGATTCCTCTTCCAAATCCAACAAAGATGTCATCCCTAAAGAACCTTCGCTGCTGAACGAGGGAGAAACCAGGAGTGAATCTCCATTGCTACCTGACAGGCCCATGGAGATATCGGCAAGACTGCTGGTTCGAAGAGTTCCGAGATCCACATGCTCGGGAGATCTCAAAGGTGGTCTTCCCAAACTCGAACCCAAGGTAGGTGAATTCGGCGTCATTCTTGCCTCTGCTGATAAAGTCGAAGACATGGCGTCTTCCCCATTTGAGGGTGAATCTTTCCTATCGTGGCCTATCCTTGAGTCATTCAGCTTGTCAGACTTGTCGAAAAGCTCGAGTACCTCCCCGCGATGTGTCACGCCTTCAGCCGTCTGGAGATCGTCTTCGGCGTCCAGCAAGCTTAGGGTTTGTCGGTTTCTCCTCGGCCGAGTTGAGTCAATCGTTGTTCGTGCTGCTTCGAGTGATTCCCGGGTCATTTCAGTGGCCGAAGGAGCCTGTTCATACACGGGTAGCTGTTCATCTATGGCGGTTGTATTTCGCTTTGCGATATTGCCGAGAATATCTGGGAATAACCAGGGAAAGCTCATCAGGGGCATCTTCTCGGGTGTCATTTCTCGCAAAGGCCTCTGTTGTCCGCCAATGTTTTGGAATTGCTGGCATTCTCTGAGAGCCCTGGCCATCTCTGTGGAGGTGACTTTGTACATTGCGGCAACGAAAGGTCCCAATTGCTCGAAGTCCTTTCCACCTGCTCGCTCACGGCAAAGAGCCCGGAATTGCTCCTTCAAAGCCACAGAAAGTTCCCCTATCACCTCATGAAATTTGAAGGCAGTAGTGGTTTTGATTTGCTGCAGAACGAATGTTGACCAAACCTCGAATTCCGTCTTTATCTCATGCTGAGCCATAATGCGACGCATGTGAGCATCGTATTCTTTCTTAACATCAGATGCACTCTGGAGCATATGCGCACTAAGATCATAGGCTCCTAGAATGCGGTCATCAAACGGCGAGGCAAACAAAGGAACAAAGTCGATTCGCTCAACCTGATCGAAAAGCTGGCCCAAGACTTTTCTCGACGTGTAGGTTTTGTCTGCTTTTCGGTATTCATTGTTCATGAAATGAGGCCACTTTGGGGGTTGCAGATCCCGCGTCATCTGAGCTGGCTGGCCTGTCTTGACATAGTCAACAGCCATAGAATGGAGCGCCGCAAGCTTCAGACCTGGAGAGAAGTCAGTGGTCTGCTGAGTAGCGAACGTCCCCTCAACTTACATTTCTCATCCTTCACACCCTCCTCCAAGAAGTCGGCCATCGCTTGGTGAGCATTAGCAATGCGAGCCAGCGTATCATTCTTCATGTAGGTGACGAAGAACGTCGTAAGGTCGTCCACACCTATGTTTTTATGCACTAGGGTCGGAGGCCGAGAGTAGTCCATTGGCTCAGCATTCCACTCCCGTGGCAGAAGGTCATGGTCCCAGATAACTAGAAAGTCGTCACCATCAAGGTCGCCGCCAGAGCACATACCAGCAACATCTCGGTCACCAGTTTGCGGTAGGACTACAACATCCTTTAGGTGGTGGAGCTCGAGGATGTTGACACCACAAACGACTCGAACATCGCCAGGGTGCAGTGAAGGGTTCCGCGCGAGCAACATGGGTCCAAGGATCACTTCGGGCTTGTTACCGGAGCCTTTGGATAGTTGAACGAAAACCTGTGGTACATAATTGGCTTTCTCTTCACTGGAAGCGTTCATAGGTGGCCTGGGGACGTCGTTGAAATGGCCTTGAAGAATCGCCGTCTCATCCACACAGCCGAAGAGGAGAGCGCCACCCCCAATGGTAATTCTTGCCTTCTCTTTCAAGTATTTGATGGACCAAGCTCTCCATAGCTGCAACAAAGACATCATGAAAGGCTCCTCGGATCGCTGAAAGCCATCCAAGATCATGCTGGCAACAGCCAAAGTCATTTGATTGTGGTCGATATCTTTCTGCAAAATACTCAATGCGATGGTTTCATCTGTCATGGCCTGCTCAAGCTTTGATAGTTGCAGTCGCATTTTTTGTATAAAAACATGGTCGGGAACGCCCAAAGCGGACAGGATCAGGATAAGCTGGCGGTTCAGATTGGCGCAGGCATATTGCGACCAGCGAATGATCTCCAGGCCTTCGTGCATGGCTGGAAACTTGTACTGACTCTTGCGGATGTGAATCTCTCTTGCGGCAGTGGAAGGCGAAAGCGCAAGTATTCCCTTGCAACCCCCAAGTCGAATTTGGAAAACGCTGGGGGTTTCTGTGGAGTTATGCATGATCCCTAGCTCCGAGGCTGCAAGATGTGCAAGGAAAGGGGAGATCCTGCCCACACCATCGGTAAATTTGAAGCCATTGCGCTCGACGTCTGAAATCTCAACGATGGTGGCTTTCGCACCATGGATGGCTCGTGTCGTTGAGAAACATTGACCGAGGCGACAAGCATACAAAGGTACTGTTTCGATCTCTGAGAACAAGCCCATCCACTTGCGGATTTTCTCTGTCGGCAAATTTGGGAGCGGTGCGAAAAAGTAAGCTCCATGCTCCCTGAATTGAGAGTTTCCGGAGGCCAGGTACTCGTATTGGCGATCACCAATGAGAATGCCATTTTTCAAAACTCTCTTGACGCGCGTGAAGACCTCGTTCATGGTGTTCTTGTCGGTTGAATGGATGGCGCCCTGCCACGGATTAATTCAGTCCATAATGAAGGTAGCTAAACTTACCTCTAACTTCTCGTCAGTGAATCGAACGCGAAGAAATCGATCAGCGTGCTCAGCAAATTGACGTATGATACGATTTGATGTTTCCGCTGTCGGCGTTTGGAAATGGACTGTAGTTGGAGTTACCGTTGCCGAGCGAATGTATACACAATAGTGAGGAATCTTAGATCTCAAAAGAGTACCATCTCCGACAGTGAGTTGAAATAAGGCCATTGGGTTAAACCTAGCTTTCCCTTGATTGGCAACGTATTCGAGAAGATCACGTGCTTGTCCCACGCTCATGCTCATAAGTCGATTCACGAAAGCGCGGCTTAGGTTGTATTCATTGAGGTAACCATGTGAGATGCAGACCTCCAGCTGATAGCGTACTTCGAAGGCTAAGCGGGGCATGTCATCTTGAGCTAATTCGTCCAGACCATTAATCGTCCTCCTTGGCCGGTCAAGCAATTGCCAAACGGCAGGCCTGTTGTCGAGAGCCACTCTAAAACCCGGGAATGGGAGAATTTCGACGTTGTAGTCGCGTAGGGCTTGACGCATATTGGTAAATTGATGGGAGTCATTCTTAGACATATCAAACACAAGCCGATAGGTGGTCCAGCGTCCGAGATCAATGATAGGCTTGGTCTTCTGCAAGGTCAAGGCCTTTTTCTTGAGATGGTTTGGGTCATACACCACGTTGGTCTGGCGGTACCAGGCATCGCGATCTTTCCAGAATTTGGCCGCATCATCGTGGCTCTGCGCTTTGTCTATCAATTTGAAGAACTTTGGAGGTGTAGGCAGCGATATGAGGAGAACCATATTGTTTCCTTTCATTCCGATGCGGTGAATCGTCTTCGTCTGGGAGAACGGAATGCAGAAACGAAAGCATTCTGCTCGATCATGTTTACCCACATTAGGTCCTCCATGGTTGCCTTGATTTGTTCGCGGGTCTAGGATCCGCATCGGAAACTCCACCGTGATCTCCCGATGAAGCATATCCTGGCGAAATGTGATATCAGTCTCGAAATTCGGGAGTGTTGTACACATCCTCATCATTGTTGTATCATCGAGCATCATGCCGAAATCTAAAGACTTGGCATGCATTACCTATCGTGAATGGTCAACGCGTGCTGGAGTAATCTGGGAAGGCTGGGAACTTTACCATGGACTCAGGGTATTTCTTATGAGGATCAACAGGGCTGTGGTGTAGGAAGGTTCGTGAACGGTGGTCAAGATTCAATCGAACAGGCACATTTCCATAACCAGCAATTGATATAAGGAACGTCCCCACTTCCCAGAACGGTCTGGCTGGCGGAGGACTGGTGCAAGTCAGACTTCTGGAAAGGCTTCCATAACATCTCCGCAAATACAAACATACCTAAATCGTACTACGGCCGTGCCGTCTCGTTCTCCCCTAGAGTTTTCGTAGAGCTGAATGACAACGACATTGCCTTCCTGGCTGAAGCCTTTGTATAAATCGCGGGTGGTTGTAATGGGTGGAAGGTCAAAGATTTTGACACTAAGCTCCACCCATTGAGTCCAGTTATTGTGATTGGAACGACGATATCCGCCAGCTTGGTTGGAGGGGTATTGACCATGAGACTGTTGGGGTGGAGAGCGTCTGTAGGTGTTGTCGTTGGATCGACCATAAGATAACAATGGATTGGAGACGGCGTTGACTCTCTCGTTGGGCAATGGATGTTGCGATACAAATGACGAAGATGGATTACTGCTATTCGATTCCATGCTGTGCGGTGCAAATGATGGTTGCTGCGGAAGCCTTACGACAGGCTGCGGCCCCGCCTTGCGAGCTAATGAAGTGCTTGAGAACGAGTCCATCCTGCTTGGAGGGCTTCCAGATTCTGACGAGGTTGCTATATGTGCCTGGAGGACGCCTCCAGAGACTTTGTGGACTGCTTCGGCTGCCTGCTGTGTCGCAAGCTTTTTTTGCTGATATCTGAGTTTCGCCACCTTGATGCTTTTGTTGCGAGGATCACCAAGTCCGCGTGAGCCTTGTGAGGAAAGATCTCTCAGCGACTCGTTCACATCCTGTCCGTGGTTATTGGATGACGACTGAACGGTAGGATGGTGGTATTCTAATGAGGATGAGGACGAGGACGAGGATAAGGGAGGTGTAAACGAGGATTGTTGATCGGATTCGGTTGCCGCATCCACAGCTTCCAAATCACTAGCGCGCTTTTCAAGAGGCAGCCTCTCATCTGTATTCGGAAGGCGCACTGCAGCTTTCCCGTGGCCACCCTCTGACTGCTTATACATTTGTGCACTCCATAATGCAGGTGAGGTCTGGTCAAGGTTCCTGAGCTTCAAGCTAGGTGTCATGGCATCGGGGCCTTGGATGGCCATGGTGAGGATACGACTCAAGGTTTACGGTGAGGCCTCGACAATGGCACCGAGCGTCTTCAACCAAGTGATTCAATGCAATTCATAAGAGGTGATAAAGTACTCGGTGAGAGTGCAAACACTGGTCGTGATCAAAGTAATGAGTTGTGATGGTCCGATGGAAGGTGTTGAAGGACTAAGATGGGTCGACGGCACCACTTTTCATGTGAGCCACATCCAGCCTTTGTTACTCAAGTCTTGGACAAGGGGAGGGTGTGGGGTTCAAAGGGATATGTACGGCCACGGTCAATGAATTGAAGAAAGAATGGGGATCTCTAAATGTGCAGTGACGTTGGTAGGTCTGGTCCTGATGTTGATCACTGATCAGTACGATAACACGGAGTTGAGCAACACTAGGGTTGGCAAGAGTAACACGTCCAACCAGGTGTAGGTCATCAAGAAGGTTGAATCATAAAAGAGTAGGGTGAGTAAAAGATCCTCACCGTGCTAGCTTGATAGCAGACACTGAGGACATCGAGACGTTGTTGTAGTCGATGAGTTTGAGGAGGATAGAGGCGGTGGACATTAAGAGTCCCGATGCCGATTGCTGCAAATTCACTGCAAGGGCTCACAAAGTAGCGCAGAATGACGATTCTTACCTTCACTCTTTACGCGGAGGTGTTGAGTTGTCTTCACGAATTTCCGACGAAAATTCTAGAACAAAGCCCTCTTCACACAAACACCTTTGATATCGTGCCCGTATTAATATGGCAAACCTATAGGGAAACAAAGGTGATGTCTTTTGATATGCAAGTTTCCGACCTGCAATACCAATCCAGAAGACTGGCCACCCTAGCACGGGCTACTTACCCAATGTAGCACATTTTCCCAATGTGAGTCATGGAACCAATGTTTTGTAACAGACTTCATGGAATGATCTTGGGTGCTCGACCTAAAATGTTAAAAGCCTGAAATCCAGGCTGCATGTGCTGGACAGAACAAGAAAGGTCTGCAAGTAAGCGGCGACCGCCCATCTTTTGTTTGGCAAGAAGAAAAGATTGCAACATCAATGCATGAGAATGTGTCCTAAATCTGCATACTTGAAGGAAAGGATTTAGCATTAACAAGCTGCTGGTAGACCTCAACGCCTTTACTACTTGTCCGAGCAATTAGCCAACCTTTTAAGCCCCCTGTCGTTGGCTGAGGGATTAAAACTCTGTAGTCGTCTTATCGAAAGTACTCCTTGGTAATTTGCTGCGTAAAGCAGAAAGCTGTTGCTGGTTGGTACTTGTGAAGATATCACCCCCACTGAAGGATTCGTCGTCAGAATCTAGCCGTGCGTTGTTCTCGTGTAACGCATCGCCGGGTCCTTCCTTAGTATTTGCATCGAAACAGTGAAGAGGCTGCGTGGGAGTCATAAGGCGTTGGTTTTGCGTTGGCGCAAAATCCGCAAGGGGGACTCTACTTCTTCTCACAGCACCGCGCGCATTGGCTCTGGCAGTAGTGACTGGCTTGGTGCCCGTGGGTTGCGAGGCTCGATGTCTTTTGGCCCGCTTAGGCGTTGGTCCACTCCTACTTGAAGTGCTGGAATCAAAGGAGCTAGCAGGATCTGCATCAGACTCTGGGGAATCTGGGCTGACTGGCCTGGATGGAGGGGATATGTCATCCCCGTGCCTCGACCTTGTCGAACCCGTGCAGGCAAAGGCCTCCTTCTTTTTGGTCATAGCCACGAGGCGACTGCTAAGATCCTCGAACTCGGCAAGTTCTTTGGCCCTTTCCTCACGTTCCTTGCGAAGGCGCTTGATCTTGGTTTGCAGATCGGTAATGGTTGACCCGTGTTGCTTGTCAGCGAGCGCTGCATTGTCGGCAGCCTCGTGAAATGCGGCCTGCCACTGGTCATTCGAAGATCGAAGGGACTCTTCCAAGCGCAAGATTTCAGCGGCTTTCGCCCTGGTTTGAACATCATGCTCGTACTGCACCTCAAACATCTGATCCTTAGATGCTTGCAACTCCTCTTTCAAGGTAGAGATCAACAATTTGTGCCCATCAGATTCCTCTTGTGCCTTCGCCGCAATCTCATCTCGATTCGCCACCAAGTTCCTCTCTGACTCGAGTAGCTGGTCTTTCTGGGCTTGTTTAGATGCCGCCGAGGTGTTGGCTCGGGCGAGGGCACTGTTCAACTCATCAATCGTAGTCCTGTGACCACTCATCGTCTCGGAGTCGCTGGCTGCCTGCAATTTGAGTTGAGCCAGTTCACCATCCAAGTCCTTCGCGCGTTCTTCCGATGTAGCAAGCTTAACCGCCTGTTCTTCGAACATTTCGTCTTTCCCAGTCAAAGTCGCTAGATAAGCAAGGTCCTGCTGCCTGGCGTTCTCGGTAGCGGTCTGCGCCGCACCTTCAGCATCTGCCTTAGCTCGGTCGAATTCTTGACGTATTTGCTCAAGGCTTAACCCGAGATCCTTTAGGTGCTCTTTCTGCGTTTCTATTTGATCCGAAAGCCCGTCCCTCTCGCTCGTAAGGCGATGTATTTCGGTGCCACGATCTTGAGCCTGGATTTCGAGCTCCGCGACTTTGTTTTGAGAAGTTTCCAATCTCGCCTGTAAATCCTGAGACTTGAACTGTTCTTCCCGAAGCGGACGCTCGGCCTCGTTGCATCGAAGTTCGAGGTCCCGGCAGACTTCGCCAACTATCCTTATGAGAGACTCGTACCGACATCCTGCATCTCTGGACATTTCACGAACAAGTTCGTTACGCCAGTCGTGGCTGATAGAGTCCATTTGAGGTGTACTACCGGCCTCAAACAAAGAGACCCTAGAAGTTTCGCGAGATGGCTTCCGTGGGCAACAACTCCCATTCGACAATTGGGTATCGGAGAGCTTTGTCTGCTTCTCAAGTAATAGTACCAGTGGAGATTGGATGCCGTTTGGTGAAGTATGCAAAGCAGCGCTTAGAATCATGACCCCAAGGCTTTGATGCAGTTGAATGACGGCTTTTGCGCAAGTGGTAGGGCAGAAGTCCATTGTGCCGTGTCCATAACCGGGGTTGAGAATTGGTGGTAATTGAGTGACGAATCGCTGTAATAGATGCTCGACTTTCTTGCTCGATATGGAACAGAGCAACGCTTCTCGTAGGCTTGACGCGGTAGGAATCGTTGAGGTAATCGTTTTGATTAGGTGCAGTGCACTGTCAATCTGGGTCAAAAATCTACTGCTCGGATTTTTGTAGTCACAAGCCAGCCTCAACAACTCTAGTAGATTGTCGCAGATCGCAGATTGATCAATTTGGATCTGTAGCCTGCTGATTAATGCAGAGCCAGTCACCTGTATCCCAAATTGCTTACAATGTATTGACTGGTAGCCCTAGCAGATAAAATTATATGATCCGATGTCAGTAAGAGCCGTTGGAAGACCGGGACAAGCTCTTGAGGGAGCTGTTGTCCAGGGGACAATGCTACAAGGAAATTTAGTGCCTAGGAACATTCAGCGTGCGTCATTCCAAAAGGCAATTGAGGACAATCACATACAGCGCATTGCACGCCTGGGTCAATGTCTGCTCGAAGCATCTTTTGTTGCAGCTTCTTGACTTTCCCGACGTTTTTGGCGACCCATGCCTGTTTCTCGTCACAGCCAAAGGCATCGACGATTTCACCTGACAACTTCAAACTTTCGGAGATCTCAATTGGACTCAGCATACAGCTTTCGGAGCAAGCTGTAATCGCTCTGATGACAGCCAAATTGAGCGTTTTCGGCGCCCGTTTGACCTCGAATAGCTTTCGAGCGGAGACGTACCGATCTGCGGTCCTTGGGAAACTTTCTACTGTGGGAGAGCACAGGTTGTTCGACGGAGTCATTTCTGAAGAGTTGCAGGGTCTTGACGCAAACTTTGCTAACACACCCAAGCACAGAAGGTCCCCGAAGCGATCGTCTATGTCAAGCTTCGTCAATACCTCGACCAACTGGTCTTGCAAGTGGGTAAGGACATCGATTGGTAATGCATCTAAGTAGCTAGACCCCACTGCGGATAGCACCTGATAAATGGGTCTGATGGTCTCTGGTGAAAGAAAGCAAACGGCCTTCTTCACTAACTCTGTCAAGAAAAGGGGAAAGGTCGAAGGGATGGCAATATCGAGCGGCAGAGAAAGTAGAGAAGCGCAAGGAGTAGAGTACTGTACTCTCCGTAAGCCCATTTCATTGAGTCTAAGCAGGATCGATTAGTTACCTTGTTAAAGCCAGACTCGGATTCTAGAGCCTTGGTGAGGAGGGTATCCAGAAGCATCGGCTTCTGTTGTAGGACAGCATCTCGAAAAGAGGGAATGCATCCTTTATATCTGTCAGCAGATTGCTGCATGAGCTATCAGAAGGGGTTCGAGCATACCCAGGATCCTCAATACTTCCAGCGCAAATGGCCATAGTTCGAGTCCTTCCAGAATTGCCGCTGCTAGGGAGCCAATCTGGCAGGCATTCCCTCGGGCCCAGCGCTGAAGAAGGCGGGAATCGACATTTTGTAGCAAGTCATGAATTTTCTAATCCTGAGTGTCAGATCTCGAATGTGATCATTTGATTCTTTTTCATGTCAACAGAAATAAATGAAGTCAAGAAATCGATGCAAACAATAGACTGTACAAGCCATTGCCGTATTTCAACCTGGGCCACATACCTGCAGGCTCGGAGTATAGGGACTTTCCGTTATGCGACGAAGTTCCGCAGAAAGCTTAGCGAATCCTGCCATTGCGCTTGCAATAACCTGAAATACTCTAGAACATACACTAGATGTGTGTTCTTGCATTATCGGTTTTTGGATGTGGGGCGCAACTAGATGACGCTCCTGTTGCCATCGCAACCTTATTCAGAGAAGGCTGGCCCAGGCCATCCTTCTTTAAGCCGGGCATTGCCAATACCCACCCTCCTCCACGGCCACTTCTTCCTTGGACTCTCACCGCTCAAACATAATGTCGCCATATGTCAACTCATGGGACCGGGAAGAGACTCTTTCGACTAGCAAGATTTGGGGACAGCTCGGAAATCGTCGATCCTGAATGGAGGTGCGGGAACTATTTTTTAAGCCAAAGGTTCCGCCTGGCCCAAGGTCAACCCCAAGGTCAAATGTTCTACGCCAGCCATTTGGCATAATTTAGTAGCAATGGTTGTTCAACTCTTATACTCCGGCTCCACTATGCCTTGCTCTAGCAACCAACATGAGCTTACGCCCTGCCTGCTCGCGCCTTGTACGCAGCACAAGGTCGACCCAATGGCGATCAGTCACGCGATCCGTCCTCAATCGCTGGTCCCAGGAGAGATGGCAAAGTTCGAATACATTAGGCTTTAGCCCTGGACCCTTTTGGACCACAAGCCGTGTCCTCCTTTTCAGCACATTCGCGAGCTCCCTGGCATACATTTATGGCATCACAGATGCGGGCTCGCACCTTGACGAGCTATGGCGGAGAAACAGAGCCCCACGATACGGCACTGCCAAAGACCTTCAAAAAGTTTGTTCCCCCCGAATGGCTCACTCAGTGTGCTGATATTTCCACATTGCAGGCAATAGCAGAACTGCGTGCCCTCCACGGCGAAGATGCCATCTCTACAGACGATGAGGACCTACTCGCCCACGGCTTCTCCGAATGGTCCTCCATAAACATTGTCCAACTTCCCGTCGCAGTCGCCTACCCAAAATCCACAGAAGAAGTTTCTCAAACCGCCAAAATATGCCACAAATACCGCATGCCAATGATACCGTACTCAGGAGGTTCATCTCTCGAGGCCAACTTTTCTGCACCCCACGGTGGCATGAGTGTGGACTTTGCATACATGGACCAAATTGTGGCCTTGCACGAAGATGATTTAGATGTGGTCGTGCAGCCAAGTGTGCAATGGATGCAGCTCAATGATGCTATCAAACACACTGGTCTCTTCTTCCCAGTGGACCCGGGCCCAAGCGCTAAGATTGGAGGCATGGTGGGAACGTCGTGCTCTGGGACGAACGCATGCCGCTACGGTACTATGAAGGAATGGGTGGTCAATCTGACAGTTGTACTCGCCGACGGCACAATCATCAAGACAAAACGTCGTCCACGCAAGTCAAGCGCGGGCTACAACCTCACAGGTCTATTCGTGGGGTCTGAGGGTACCCTTGGCCTGGTGACAGAAGTCACCCTCAAGCTTGCAGTAATACCACAAGAAACCACTGTGGCGGTGGTAACATTCCCTACCATCCGTGACGCAGCTTCTGCAGCAGCCAAGATCATGAGGGCAGGAATTCCCGTTGGCGCAATGGAAATCATGGACGATGTTCAAATGAATGTCGTAAATCGTGCCGGCGCAACAGGTAAAATCTGGAAAGAGGTTCCAACCATGTTTTTCAAGTTTAGCGGGACAGAAGTCGGTGTCAAAGACAATATCCGTATGGTCAAATCCATCGCCCAAGCCCACCAAGGCGGTAATTTCCAGTTCGCCGACAACGAACAAGAAGCGAAACAATTGTGGTCAGCACGTAAGGAGGCACTATGGAGTATGCTTGCGCTGAAGGAAGACGGTCAAGAAGTCTGGTCGACTGATGTGGCCGTGCCCTTGTCACGACTACCCGACATAATCGAGATTTCTAAGACTGAAATGGACGAATTGGGTTTATTCGCAAGCATCCTCGGCCATGTGGGCGACGGCAATTTTCATGAGTCTATCCTGTACGACAATACTGATCCGGCCGAGAGGGCGAAGGTAGAAAAGTGTTTGAAAAAAATGGTCACGCGGGCTCTTGATATGGAGGGAACATGCACAGGGGAACATGGAGTGTAAGTGCATCTTTTGGGTCCTTTCCTGCCAATTCGTCTATTTCCCCGCTTCCGAGAAACTTCTTTTGGCTCGAATGTTGCTCCCAAACAGCGTTTTGTCCTTCATCCTCTGCTCCTGGGACGTGGCTTCCGGCGCGAAAATCTGCTCCCAGGCAAGCTATTAGCCCACGTATTCTGCTTCAGAGACTTGTTTCTTGCCGCGAGCTATGCTCCCGGACAGCCTTTTGTCTTCTGTTCACTACTTCCCAGACTTTGTCTTTTGGCTCAAATGTTAGCGATGCTGACTTCAAAATCTGCAGGGGCTTGGGTAAAAAGGCTTCGCTATTACAAGAGCTGGGGACCCCGACTATCGATGTCATGCGCAGTATTAAAAAAGCGCTGGATCCATACTGGCTAATGAACCCCGGGAAAATCTTTGAACCTACGAACGAAGGGACAAATGACGAGAGGGCGGCCACTGCTGCGAGTACATTGGGGCGGCCGGCCGAGGGGCATTGACATAGTATGGGTACATATTGGGTGGATTAATGGTTGGCATTGGGTATTATTGGGCGGGAATTTGTATCTATGGTAGCAGTACATGTTGAATATAATTCAAAGAAAAGTTTTGGAAATGTCATAATACGTAGTGGTATCCAGGCTCATGTCCCCATCGCCTTTTCCAAATAATGCTTATCTCAAGACATTCGAAATCGCAGGACCTGCTCATGAGAACCCGAAAACGGACGTCAGATATCAATCGAATTGGAACATGGGCTTGTTAGCCATATCTTCCCACGCCACCGGGGCCAAGGTAAGATTGTCATCCCAGTCCCAATCGTCCCTCAAGATCGAATTGGATAACTTGTAATGCTCGTCCTCAGCGTTGAGCAGGCCCGTGGTAAAAGAAAGGGCAGTTTTAGGAGGTGCCCTACCCTCTCCTTCAATATCACCTTCATCGTTCTTAGCTTGTTCCTTCAAGTCGTTTGACTTCCTGATCGTCATTGCTGGCTTTGCTTGGGGAGGCTGTTGCTTTTTGCTTTGATTGGGCTTTTTTTCAGGAGGTTTCTTCTGCTGAGGAGCTGAATCTTGCTGATTGTAGAGCTCGGGGAATCGCAAGCGAAAGCGATCTCGTATCTGTCCACCTGACCTACGGTCGAACTTCAAATCGGGGTCTTTGACCATCAAGTTCCATTGATAGCCATACAAGCGAAAGCCCTTGTCGAGTTCAGCATCCTCCTTTTCTGACCAGTGACGTTTGCGAGATCTGGATAGCATATAAGCATCTTTTTGGGGAGAACCCTTTTTTGCCGCTGGTGAGCTCTCTGATTTTTCTGCTCCATTGTTAGCATATGGGCGATTCAATTGTCCTCTTTGGGGTCTTGATTACCATCATCGCTCTCCGGGCCTACTGGTATAGGCCTGACCCACTTATGGGGCGCATCGGGAGGGAAGCAGACGCGAAACCTGGCAATTGATTAGCGGAGTTGTCTCAAACAGCCGAAAATTACCTACCGGTCTTTCAGGTCCATACCTGTTCTCCCTTTCTTGAAATGAAATTCTGAATGCTCCAGAATATTCTTCCATCTTCCCACGCCATAGATCGCAACGCCTTTCACCAATTGGTCAGTCTCCTCTTCAGTCCATTTTGTTCTCCCTCGATTGTACGTTCTCTTGACCGTAGCGAGACTGGTAGAGCGGTCTTTAATCTTCCTCCTTCTTGTGGGGGCTTCTCCATCATTCTTCGAAGTCTTTGGAGATCGACCTCTAAAGGGAGAGGAGTCTAGTTTTTCTTGACTTGCGCTTGGCGTAATGGGAGGAAAGAGGGCGGCACTTGGAGGTGGTTCGTGTAATTCATTCAGGACGGCGATCGGTTGGAATGGACGTGGCTTGTCTGCCCTTGCCTTGGTTTGAGGCTTTGGCAATTGAACGAAGTCCGCGATTTGTTCATGATCGTAGAGCTTCTGCTTCTTTCTTGGAGGTTCCTGTAATTGGTGTATTTTCGGAACTTCAGGTCGTAGAGTAAGCTTGACGGGCGCCAGAGTCTCCCAGTCATCCGTCTCGGGTGCATCCAAAGGCTTTGCTTGTGCAAGTGCTGCTCTTCTGCCGGTAAGCTTATTTGTCTCACTGTCGATGTTCACACGCGCAATGGGCTCCAAGGGAGACGGTCTTGCAGAGGTAGTAGAAGGTCCTGGGAAGAGATCCTGTAGAGGAGGGATTCGGAGGGAGGATCGAGAGGGAATGTCGTCAAACATGTCATCAAATAAGTGCATCGCCATGGCAGAGACTGACAAATGAATGGTGAAGAGATGTACAGGGGGAAGACTCCGTTCTTTAAAGGTGGGGAAGAGTAAGAGATGTTGTGCCGTGAGGACTACCGATAAAGTGACTGAGGCAAGTCAGCTGCAAGTGCGAAATATCATCTGCAGGTACAAAAGCACCTTACGGAGCGCCTCCTGCAGCATCAAGGCTTGCGGCATCTCCCGAAACAGAAGCTCGGTTCGCGGTGTCATTCCGCAATGCCAAGTCTTGAACGGCAAGATGTTGACATTCGGCTTACAGCTATCACACCAACCACTCACTCTGGACTCCAATTGCCCTATTTTGTCCTCAATCAAACCACAGCAAACATGGCATCTCTCCTTCCTCCAATCCCCCGATTCGTCTTTACCATCTTCGAACCCATCTCCCTAGTCGCAGGCTTCTTCGCCCCAATCCTCGACGCCGAGAACTTCGTGAAATCCCAGCTACCCTCTGCGTCTGCTACTCCCATATGGCCCGCAGCCACAACTCGCATCCTCGCCCTACAACTAGGCAATGTCTACGGTTTGCTTGGCATGATCGGCGTTGGCGTGCTTTACACGACTACCGAGCCCAAAGTGGTGAGAAACTTCTTGCTGGCGTGCGCGGTGGCAGACGTGGGACATCTGTGGGCTACCTATGCGGTCATGGGACAGAAGGATTTCTTGGATGTGATGAACTGGAATGCAGTGGGGTGGGGAAACATTGGGATCACGGCGGGGTTGTTAGTCGTGAGGACATTATATTTGATCGGGGCATTGGGAGAGGATAGGGTTGTTGCGAGTTCGAAGCAGGCCGTGAAGAAGAATACGTAGAGATCTTGGAGGAAGATGTACAATACCTTGTAGCAGTTGAAAGAAAGTTAATGTGGCTCAAGCTGGAAGGCGTTGAGTTTCAATTCTCCTTTTGGGTGCCGATGACTAGCTACAGCCTAAAGTCTGACCGAAGCTGAACAGTTGACTTCTAGTGATCCATTTCGCATGACTCCGATATTTGGCTTCACACCCTTAGTGGCCTGCAATTGCATATGCACGACGACGGTCTCTCTCCTCAGCAATCGAAAGCTATGCAGAATCAGTATCACTGGTCTTTGTCCATACGATGCACTCCGATCACGTACCTTAACACCCTTGCCCTTGGGCAGACTTATCCATGGCTTCTCGTTGCCAATGACAAAAACGTTGGTTTCCCGAGTCGCGAATGAGTTGTCCATAGCATCCTTGATGTGCACAATGTTGAAGCCTCCGTCGTGACGCTCACGATGCGTGATCACACCGACACGCCCCATGTTGCGACCACCAGTTGCCATCGCAATGACAGCGGTATCGAAGCGAATGAATTCGCTGATCTTGCCTGTTGATAGATCGATCTTGACTGTGTCATTTACCTTGATAGCGGGATCGGGGTACCGAATCCTATAGTTCAATATCCCGTCAGTATTCTGACTTGGAGATCTACCAAAACTTGGTCCAATGACAGAACCAATGCAGCAAACTCACGTTCGAGCGTCATGCAACACCAAAAAAGGAATTCCATTCTTCCCCAACTGCACCCTCTTGACCTTCGCCAGCTTGTATTCCGCCTCTTCAGCTGTGATTCGGTGGACTGTGAAACGGCCTTTGGTATCGTAGACAAGACGGAAGTTCTCGCCGGTCTTCTCGATGGAGATGACATCCATGAAGCCGGCGGGGTAGGTGGTATCGGTTCGTACTTTGCCGTCGACTTTGATGAGGCGTTGCATCACGATGGCTTTGGTTTCGCGGGAGTTGAGGGCATACTTCAGTCTAGGGAGAGGAGCTCAAGTCAGTCATAGATCGAATCTAAAGTATCTGGGCACAGCGTAGAGGAGAACACTCACCGATTCCGGATGAAGACAATAAGTGGCATGCAGTCGCGGAGTTTGTGGGGACCTGGGGATGGACGAGGGGCATAGGCACCGGACAATTTGTCCAGTAGCCAATGCGAGGGCGCGCTGAGACGCTTTTGGTGCTTCTTTCTGTGGAGGACAAGCAAAGTTAGCGATGGTGCTCCAAGCTTGGAATTGTGCTTCTCAGAGTCTGAAGTGTTGAGGTTACTGCACCCCTCTCAGGCTACAGAGATCGTCTCTGGTAAGTAGAAGTAACAGACTGTACTTACGGTCCACGACCCATGATTGCAGTATCTCTGGGCTGTTTCTCTTGGGGTGGTGGTGCAGAGGTCAACGTTCTATCCAAAATCCAAGGATTTGGTGCGCCACTAAGGTAAGCGAGGCCGAGGAGGCCTTGGCGAGGATTCGAGCCCTGAAAGCCAAGGTGACAGAAATCTGCCCCGGTATCACCCTCCAAACTACTTCCCTCCCAGCTTCCTTTCCATTTTTTTCAAACATCCTTACCATTTCATCTCATTGCGGAGATGGCATCTGCAGAATCCGACTTGGTGAGATGCTACGACGATGGACGCGCACTTCATGCCAACATTGGTTTGAAAAGGACTCAGAAGATGTGTGACAATTTGACCGCGGCCTCCAAGTCAAGGAAGAGGCGGGCATGCCCTCAGGAGGGTTCTCGAGGTAGGAGGTCCAGATGCAGTATCATGAAGCCTTACTGATCGTGGAATAGACCGGCCAATTGTAATTGACGATGATGTGGATTCGCCAAAACGGACGGCTTCCACTCAGGACCAATCAACGAGAGGCACCGAATCAGAAAGAGAGCCCAAAAATGAAAGGATCGCTTCAGACCATCCGCGAACCCGTGGATGACTTTAGCCGATTGAGGGAGCTCGTGCGATCGAGTGGAAAGATTGTCGTTATTAGCGGGGCCGGCATCTCTGTCAGTGCAGGCTGTGAGTTGAAGCTCGTTTGTAAATTCCTTCGTCGATACTGATTTACCTAGTTCCCACCTTTGAGGATATGCGGAAATCCAAACAGACCTCGTTCGACCGCTCTCTCTACTCCTCTTCCGAGGAGATGATCAGCTTCCACTCCACAGTCCGTGATATGTGTGAACGCCTGCATTCGGATTTGACCGAGCCTTCAGCTTTCCACAAGGTTATGGACGAGCTTGCGCAAACTCGCCCTCATTTTCGGCACTATACACAGAATATTGATTGCGTCGAGCGCTTGTTACCTGATCTCGACGCCAAGACGATACGCCTTCATGGTCGAGTTGATCAAGCCCGATGCGAGATATGTAACTGGGTTTGTGACTACAAGCCACATCTGTTCCAAGGTTCCGATTCGCTATACTGTCAAAGGTGCTTGCAAAGAAGCCAGGCCCGGATATTGAAGGGCAAGCGATCATTGAACATTGGCAGGCTGAGACCCAACGTACTTTTATACGGCGAGCCTCACCCAGATGACAAAGAGATTCTGGAAACTGCTAAGCATGATTTGAGAATATGCCCGGAGCTGGTGTTGATCGTTGGCACACGAAGCTAGGGATTCCTGGCGCTCGGTCGATAGCCGCAGATTTTTGCCACGCTGCCCGGAGCGTGGGTAGGGCAGGTTTTTGGATCAGCAAGGAGGAGCCAATGTGAAGTGTAAAGTCCCTGTGTGATTATGTCCTCATAGAAGATTGCGATAAGGTTATTCGCCTAGATATTTTCAAATTGTTTAATTAAGGTACGTTTATATCACTACAAGCCATTCTCAACTTCACTGTCGTATGTTTATTTAAAGAAAATTTAATAATTATTAAATCGATAACGATAGGCACGATAAAAGCGACGTATATATGCTTTTAAATCTCTAAAGCTCTCTTTAATAAGATTAAAATTAGGCGAATAAAGTGGAAAAAAACGAAGCAAGACGCCCTTTATTATATAAGCCTTTAAAAGCACTTCACTAGCCGTAAAATGGATTAATGCATTATTTAATATAATGACAGATCGTGGGCCTAGGTATGCTTTATATATTAGTAAGAGCTCATCGATAATAAAGTCCTTTACTAATTGAGCTATACAAGTGCCCTCAAAGGTCGTCGATTTTATATACCCTTCGATAGTATACGCAGGTAAAACTGACACTCTTGTCCTGCTTACAACCCAACGCTGTACTACCGCTCGAGATCCGACACACGACTATCCATACTGACGATCACCGGTACGGTCGTCGCTGCCAGATTCGTCACAAAACACTAGTTGATCTGCAGTGAAGTCTTGTAGGTCATCTTGCCACTGAATTCTTAGATCCTGATTGCGTTGAGCCGCCTCTACCTTCAGCTTCTTCCTTGTGATATTGATCTTCTTTAACACCTTCGATACAGTTGATTGGCGTATGTCGATATCGTAGGCATCAAGCAAAAATGCTTGCAATTCGTCTTGATACATCCAAGGCCGTAAGTCTAAAATGGCCTTAATTGACTACTGCATCTGCCATGTAACTACAGCTTTCGGGCTCCAGTTCGACGGCTAGGTGGTTAGCTCAGCTTGTACTCGGTGCTTATGACGATATATCGTAGATATATGGCAGCTATAATCGGAGGCAAGGCTTCGACAGTAGGCGTTGTCGACTATGGCGTCTGGATCGCGTAGGGCAGCTTCGATTGCGCTTACGACGCTTGGGTGCAAATTGGAGGGCATCGCGGAGTCCTAAAAAATGATACGTTAGCAGATTGCCTGACCTTCAAATTGAGCTTTATACCACCTCAATTGGATATGTAGTTAAATACTTATTCGTGGTATATGATATTACTAATCTGAGAGTAGCGACCAATTGACCCTTTTTTAAAGCGCACTAAAAGTTCGCTTAGCCTAATACCTGCAGCTCGCCGGCGATACCTCTCCTTCCTGTCGACGGCGATATACGGCCGAATATCACTCCATTTGCCCTCCTCCCGACCCTCACGATACTCATTCCCACTCCTCAACTCAATGAGCTTTGCAATATGACGTGGCATACGCTCAATCCACGACTGGATCATCTTCTGTGATAGCTCCTTTTCCCAGCAGCGTGTCCATACTTTAGTGAGGATTGCTTTGGTTCTTGGACAGCCCTTCCGAGTCGTACGCCTCTTCATCCACTACTAGTAAGGCTCAATTTGGTTAAGGTCGGGGGAGTTACTACACCATACCATACGTAGTACGCTGGCGTCCATAAAGATCTGCTCCTAGTATTTCGAGGCGTGGCTAGGGGCTCGATCTTCCTGAACAATAGACTCAGGCCCACAGAATTGAGCGAATGGGATCAGCTTTTTAATAAGAATAACTGTCTGATATCCGTACCAGTCAATACCTCCCTTTTTACAATCGCGTACGATTTTTCCATGGGCTTTATCCCATTTCCACTGTGGCTTCGGCCCTCTTGTATTCCGAAGGCCCATTCTTCTCATTGCAGTATTCAGCTCCCATTCAGTCTTCATCCGTGGTTCTAGCTCAGTATTCAAGGCGTCGATATACGCCTAAGAAGCTTCCTTTTCTACTGCAGTCTCTTCCTTCCATATATAACAAGGGCCTTTTTTATCGTATGTAAAGCAGCCCCAGAACATGAACTCCATAAACCCAGCCCAGCGATTTCGAGTCACTGTCTTATGATATTTCTCTTGGCTTGTACGCCAAACCCTTACTTTTCCACGCCTAGCTCCTAAGCATACAGACGTCTCATCAGTCCAAATCACCCTCTTCCAGTCTTCCAACGACCAGTGCTGGTACTGGAGCGCGAACTGGATCCGGGCTTCCATCATCGCTGGTGTAAGGCCGGGTTTCTTTGTAGGTTTGACCGATCTTAAACAGTGGAGGCGTAAAAGTCGAAGGATTGTGGAGGAGGAGAGATTATACTCATATGCGATACGGGCAGAAGGTTTCTCACGTTCATTCCTATCCTTACGTACTAATTAATGAGTAGATATGGAAATAAAGCGAAGGTATACTCACTAGAATTTAGGATCGCAGCCTCTTTCTCAGCAGTTACTTTTTTTGGCCTCCCCTTTCGGAACGTATCATTCACATACTCCTCCTTTAGTACGGTTGATACGGTTGAATTAAAGCCCCTTTCACGGGCTTTATCCATCAATCGTTATACCGATAGGCCATTATTTGCTGTTGAGAGGCCTGCTGTAGCCGCAGCAACATTCTTGTCAACCCCATACTCAGCAAGGGCTAAGGCCTGAAGTCTTTGGGTAACTGTGTGATTTATGCCCCGAGGATCCTTCGTTCTAGCGACGTTTACTACTTCAATAGCTTCTGAAGTAGGAGGGTTTGGGCTTAATAGCCCTGTAGGAGCCCCTTGTCTAGGGGCTATAACTGTTGAGTACACCCTACGAGTTCTACGAAAATTCCTAACTACCCTTGGCCATACCCAGGCCATAAATGAGGCTAAATATGTCGACATTTTGTATGCTTTGCATATGCCAAGAAACCCTGGTTGCTGAGTCAACCGGGATGTGGCATTCAGTAAGAAATCAAGACTTTTGGTGTCATCCTCCGTATGCAAGCGCTGAATCCATCGTCTCGTCTCTCGTAGGGACCGAAAACAGCCTCTTGACGCCACCGGCCTTCTTCTCAAGCCACAGGCGCGTGTAATCGCACGCAATCACAAACGCCATGTGCCGCGACGGGTCTGGGAGGCTGGCCGACGCGTTGTGCAGGTCCCGCAGATACAGTGTAAGCTGCGACAGCAGCCTCTCCAGCTTGCGAAATGACAGCAGGTACAGCCTCTGCCGGAGGTCCATCTCGTCCTCCTCCTCCAGTTCGAGCACGCCCCACGACAGCCGGGGCTCCATGAGGCCTCCCAGGGACATGTTGGTGCTACTTGGAGTGGCGACCCTGCCGGAACTGGACTTGCTCCCCCTCTCGGCGTTTCCCAAGGTCGCTAACTCGGCCGCCGCCGCCGACGACGACAACGACGATGACCTGCGCAGCGAGGACTCGCTGGCGAGCATCTTGAAGTCGTCAATAACGTAGCCGATGAGCATGGCGACGGCCATGATGTGGATGGGCTCGGAGTCCTCGCGGCCGTGCGCGCACCCCATCGACGTCTCGGACGACACGATGCATTGCTTCAGCTTGGCGAGCTGCGCGTCGAGCGACAGCCGCTGGTCGTTGCTGCTGCCGCCGCCGCGCATCGACGCCAGCAGCTCCGTGACGCCTGCGTGGCAAGTGCATTCGCCCTCGCCGTTCAGCGCCCGACGCGTCCCCATGTCAATGGCGTCGCTATTGTGGTTGGCGCCGAAGAGGGACTCCAGGTTGGCGTACTCGGCTCCCGTCGTTGAGAAGTACCCAGGCGCCATGGCCGTGCTGCTGGTGCTGCCGGTGACTAGGCCGCTAAAGTCCAGCAGCTGCGCGGCGCGGTGCATTGAGTCGGTTTCGGTTGCCGTCGGAAACATATAATCGCCGAGAAGGTTTGCATTATTATTGTGCGCCTCGGCCGGTTCGTCGGGAATGGCACAACCGTTGGACCAGGTCGCAGTTTTACTCGTACTGTTGCTATTGGTACTGGTACTGGTACGAGTATCGCTACTGGACGGGAGCCGCGGAGGCCTCCCTAGCCGCGAAAGCCTCCCTCCCCGCTGCGACGGGGGGATCGAGATGGGCGGCGCGTCCTTGTGTGTCCTCCGCGACAGACCGTAGATGCACTCGGTTTCGTTGCGCTCACACCTCGTGCAAGTCGGCTTTCGCTGGCTGCACCGCACTTTGGACTCGTTGCAGGCGTTGCACGACGCTCGTAGTCGCATCCTGTTTTCGTCTATCATTGCTGGCCAACTTAGCATTGTTGTTATGTTCGATAAAAGATATAGTAGGCACCTTACATCCTACTGTAGAATGAGGTGACAGTGTTGAATACTATCCTGTTTAGACGTTCACAGTACGCTGTGCCACCGTGCCCTTATTTCCTTGCTGTGCCGCAACGACGATTGCGTTAGGTGTGAACCGGCACTACTGGTTAAAAGGCGGTATGTAGTCGATGGTTCACTACATGGAAGTACTACCTACAGGGGGAAACAAATGTAACTTTGCCCCATCACGCTGCTTTTAGAGTGACACTACAGAGGCAAAAGCTAGAAAATGAAGCTATTCAGACTATTCTACCACTTTGTATACAATCCATTAGCATCCTTAGTATCTTGATAGCGCTCATGTATTGTATGTACTAAGTTCCTGACTTCTGCGTCTGTAATAAGCCCTCAAGCTTCCAAAATAGCTGCTTTTAGCTTCTTGGAGTTCCTGTGGACTTCTAGGTGCAATGTTTGCAAAATGTCCTTCATTCTATCCCAAAGAGCCTCAATAGGAGACAAATCTGGAGAAAATGGACAATGAAACACAGGAATAATGTTCCAAGATGCTAAATATGCCATTGTAGACTCTGCGGTGTATCCTAGACCTCCATCTTGCTGAAAACTAAGCCTTAGATAATTCCACATATAATTAATAACTATAGGAAGAGTGTGTTCCACGTACGTCTCTTTAGTAATTTCCTCCACACCAACTCTCCCATTCCAGCCATTTAGGAAGCTCTACCCATGGGATATCGCGAGTAAAAGAGGATTGGGTAACCCATTCGATTAAGTGCTTGCGATGAGGTGTGTCAAGAAGGACATGTCTGCCAGTACGGTGCTTTTGAGGTAAAGGTCTATTATCAAGAGCATAATAGACTTGCCGGCGAGTTATACGTGGAATTAAGAGAATGATATCATCAACTGACCAACCTGCTTCATAATATAGAGTTTGAATGCGTAGTCTATCATCCCTAGAAGCTATATAAGTAGGCGTTTTAGGCGTAGGGACGTACATAGTTGATTCTACCATAATTGATGATTTTGATGACAGAATCCTCACCTTAAAAGCAGCCTGAACAGCTGACTTTTTGGGTTAGAACAGCTGATTTTAGGATCATCCTATAGGCTAATACCCCTGCAAATCTGGTGCTTTCCACCGGACAAGCCCCCTGCAGTTACATTTGTTTCCGCCTGTAGGTAGTACAAGACTCCTAAAGAGGTGCAAACGGCTGATAAATCTCGGAGTTAGCGAGCTATATGTAGCGAGACACCTCCAGTCAGGGACAAATACCAGTGGCGAGTCGCTCGAGAACGAAACACCGAAAGCAGTTAGCACCTACGAGGAGCACAACTCGAGGAAAACCTCAGCGCGCGTCTTCCGTCACCAGGTATCAACCGTGTTCCCCGGGCGAGCAGGAGGATTCCCGAGTAGGCAGGAGGATTCCCGAGTGCGGCCTGGGGTGTCATCCTCCAAGTTCCCGTGTTGGTAATCGTCTTTCTCGCGCTCCGTACGGCGGACATTTCTTTGCGTCTGATGAGTGAGCCAACTTGCCTACCTAGGAAAGCTGATGACGATCGCTCAGGTATTTGGAGCAAGTTATTACGACCAACGCCCGACTGCACTAGGCTTACAAGACTTAGACACGTAAATCCTTCTGAATCTTGAAACATACGTCCCCTTAGACACGTCAGAATGGTGGCCGCTAACGACCTGGTCTCAGCCATCGGTCTTGGCTGCATAGGCATGTCCTTTGGCTACACCTGGAATGGCGGAAAAGACGACGAGGCCTAGTGCTTCGAGGTGTTTGTTGCCTCAGTCTTTACCGGTGAATGCGCGTGCCATGCTCGGGCATCAGCTTCACGCGGGGCTGCCTGCGTATTCCTCCATCCAGGAACCTCTTTGATGCTTGACCGAGGTTTTATGGCCCGGAGAACAATCTAGAGGCGGACCTGGTTTTTGAGAATGGTAGCATAGTAAGAATAAGGAGGGCAATGTTTAAAGACCATACTATCCAAGACTCGCCTCAAGTGAAAAGTTCATACCCTAAGTAACAACGACGCAACTTACACGCCCAACTCAGCACACCGGCGCAACCATAGGCGTCGTCACCAATGGCAACAAGAATGGGGCCCTCTTTTCTACCGACATTCTCGCTCTTGCGTTGGACATTATGAACCACGCGGCCAATATCAAGACGCTGCTCGCCTCCCAGAACCTCCCCGCTCCAAACTTTTCGCCTGACTCGCCCGAGCTGCCCGACACACCCGAACATGCCGCCCTGCGCAGCAGACTCGTGGCCTCGCTCGACGATCTACGCCTGCTCGTCGTCGGCCCGCGGACCACGATGCGCAGCCTGATCGGCTCGAGCAACGACCTGGCCGCCCTCCAGGTCGCCTTTGAGTTTGGCTTCTTCACCATTGTGCCCGTGGCGGAAGAAGAGGGCATCGCCGTAGAAGAGGTCGCCCGGCAGGCGGGCATGGACGCAGGCCGGGCGCGGCAGGTGCTGAGGTTCCTATGCACGCATCGCATCTTCCGGGAGGTCAAGGACGGCTGGTTCGCACACACGGCAAGCAGCGCGGCCTTTGGGCGGGACGAGAACCTGATAGGGCTCGGACAATATTCGTGAGCTTCCTTTCCCCCTTCCCCACCACGTCTTCAAGGGCTTTCCAATTATAAGAACTTACGTGGTTGGCGCGCAGGATGGATGATATGTTCAAGTCCGCCTCTTTGACGGCCGACTGCATCAAGGCGTCCCCTCAAGTCTCGGACCTCGTCCATTCGCCCTTTACGACGCGTCTGGGTGCGACCATATTTGAGTACTACGAGAAAACCCCAGAGCACGCTGCCCGGTTTGCCAAGGCCATGGCGGGTGTTACAACCAGTAAGTCTGGAACCTTCTTCTTTGACCGCAATACAATGGCTAACAGACCTAGCCCCCCAGTCGACCGCAAACCTAGCACACTCGGTGATGTGTTCCCATGGGACACCCCCAGGGGCACAGTGGTCGACGTGGGCGGCGGCAGCGGACACGTCTCGATCGCGCTGGCGCGCCGGTTCCCGCACCTCTCCTTCCGCGTTCAGGATAGCGAGAAAATGCTCGCCCAGGGCCGGCGCGTCCTCGCCAAGGAGGACCCGGCCGTGGCCAGCCGCATCGAGCTGCAGCAGCACGACTTCTTCCAGCCGCAGCAGCCCGGCGGCAACGCCGTCGCGGCCTTCTTCCTCCGCCACGTCTTCCACAACTGGGCCGACGCCGACTCGACGGCCATCCTCCGCGCGCTCGTGCCCGGCCTCGAGGCCGCGCCCGCGGGAACGCCCATCCTCATCAGCGACAGGGTGCTGCCGTGCCTGGGTGACGGGACGCCGCTGCACGAGGAGCGCGCGATGCGCCGGCAGGACATCATGATGCTGGTGGGACTGGGCGCCAAGGAGCGCACCCGCGCCGAGTGGGAGGCCCTGTTCCGGGCGGCCCTGTTCCGGGCGGCCGACGAGAGGCTCGAGCTGAAGAGGGTGCACGCGTAGGGGCAGTCGGCGCTGTTGGAAGTTGTGCTGAGGAAATGAGCCACTGTGTGCGTGCATAATAAGAGAGAGGTAGCTCGCGGTTCCGCTTGCCGGGTGCCAAGATGATGAGGGGAATTCGGTTTAGTACCTAGATTGGTAGATGGTCTTTCTTGTGTGTGCGAACACCCAGGTTCAACACAGTCCTTCATTGGCTCGAACTGAAAAATGTTGTCTGACACTAATGATCCTTGATGGTTCAATAGCACGCACGTGGCCTGGTCCAGTGCTTTTAATGTGATCCCTCGCTGTGAACTTCCTCCTTTTGGTGAAAGTGAAAAGGTATAAAGGGGACTAAATAAGTCGTCAACAAACTCTTTCATTTAGAGTTTCTGAGTTCAATGTTTGGCTCTCGATAGGCATCAATGTCGTCGACATCTAAAAAATTACAAACGTCTATTCCATGCAAGACCGTGGCCCTGACTTTGGGTTTGGACTACAGAGACACAACCGAGGCAAACGATTCAAGCCACCTTTGAGGTCGTCCACCTCCCCATTCACCCCCTTCCCTAGGACCGTTTGACCTGACTCAAGCCCCGTGCCGAGTTGATCAACCTATCCACCAACCACGTAATGTTCAACCAGCTCGCCCACCGCACCAAGGGAGCAAACGCCCCGTGCCAGATGACGCCCCTGGCCCCGCCGAGGATGTCCTTGACCAGCTTTCCGGCGAGCACATCGACGTTCATGGCCTGGCGCTGGTGGTCCATCCGCTCCTTCCACGCCGCGTCCTGGACGCCGTGGTAGTACGACGTCTCGGGCAGGTCCATGGGACTACCGGGCTTACCGAACATGGGCGTGTCGACGGACCCGCATATGGACGTCACGACGCGCACGCCCAGCGGCTCGAGCTCGACCCGCAGGGTTTCCGACATGCGCGCCACGGCGGACTTGGAACTGGCGAAAATGCCTGATCAAGAGCGCGCGCGTGGCTGGGTTAGCCTCACTGCCCAGAGAGAGAGAGAGAGAGTTGCAAGCGCTGGCCGACGGAGACTTACCCGCCCACACCATGTTCAGGGCCCCGTCAATGGAGCTCTGGTTGGAGACAACCCCCTTGGCCTCGATAAGCAGGGGCGCAAACGCCTGGACCATAGCAAGAGGGCCCCAGACGTTGACGTCGTACAGCCTCTTCGCCTCGGCGACGTCGGTGTCTAGCAGTGGGCTGTTGAATTCGACGCCAGCGTTGTTCACCAGGACATCGAGGCTCCCGCCCGTGCGTTTCGCGACTATCTCCTTGCACTGCACGATGGTCTTTGGGACGGTCACGTCCAGCTCGAGGATCTCGATGTCGCTTAGCTCGGCGAGGTCGGCGGCCTTGGAGGGATTGCGCGCCGTAGCGAAGACGTAGAACCCTCGCTGGTGAAAGTTCTTGGCCATGGCCCAGCCGATGCCGCCGGTGCTGCAGCCCGTGATCAAGACCGTCTTCTTCAGTACAGTTGCCATATTGTAGTAGTTATTGGTGTGGAAGACGGCGAAATGGACAATTAAGTAGAATAATACGTTTTTTTTGACAATAATAATAAGCGGAAGCTTCAATCTTACATAGTAGCTGATGGGATTTTGTCTAAGGGAGAGCTAGAACGTTATTTGTAAGCATGATACTCTCCCTTCCCTCGGATTTACTTGTTAGTAAAAGGTCCGTAAGTCCGAACACGCTGAATTGGGGAAAGTAGGGCGGGCGGGAATAGCAACTCGAGAATCAGAGTATTTATAAACGCCTCCCTTGTGCATAAAGGGGTAACGTCTTTGCCCACCGCCTACAACAAATCATGCTATTCTCCTTGTGGTGTGCCACTTCTGACATTTGCATGCAACCCCGAAGATGCCTTCCCGAATATGTACCTGAATGGTGCCCATGTCAGCTGATCCCCGAACTACATCCCCAAGTTCATTATGTCGGGCAACATGATGCCATGAGTTTTGGAAGAAGCCATTATAACCATAGCAACTTATTAACATGCGACTTAGAAGATACCATGATGTACCCGAATTCCCCTCGTGTCCTTGGCTCAGTCGATCACCCTGTTCTAAAGACTTCAATCTTCTTCGAATATCGCACTCTGTCCGAGCAAGAAGTCACTCGCTATTCGTAACCATGGCACTTTCTTTCCTCTCCCTGCTCGCCCTCGCAGCAGCAGGGACCTCGGCCGTCTCCATCCCCGGCACCGCCAGCCCAGCCAGCCAATCTCCAGCCCTTTCAGTCCGCGATAGCTTCTATCGGTATCGTCGTGGCCGTAATACCGGCAACCTGACCAGCGGATGCTAGAACGGCCCGACGTCCCGTCAATGCTGGGGCGAGTACGACATCAACACCAACTACTACGACACGGTCTTTTACACGAACCGCACAGTCGAGTACTGGCTGACTCTCGAGGAGATCGACTGCGCACCAGACGGGTACCAGCGGAAATGCCTGACGGCCAACGGGACCATGCCGGGCCCAGCAATCACAGCCGACTGGGGCGACGACGTCGTCGTCGTCCACGTGACCAACAACATTGCGACCAACGGCTCGGCCATCTACTGGCACGGCGTGCGGCAGCTCAACAACAACGCGAACGACGGGACACCCGGGGTCACGCAATGCCCCATCGCACCCGGGGCGAGCATGACGTACAATTTCCACGCCGACCAGTACGGCACCACCTGGTACTACAGCCACTTCAGCTTTCAGTACAGCAATGGGCTGTACGGGCCGCTGATCATCAACGGCCCGGCCACGGCCGACTACGACGAGGACCTCGAGGCCGTCTTCATCACAGACTGGGACCACGTAACGGCCGACGACCACTGGGCTACCATCGCCAACTTCAACGTCACATTTAACGACTCCGACACGGGGCTGATCAACGGCATGAACACGGGGAATTGCACGGCGGGCAACGCGACGAAGCCGGACCCAAACTGCGTCGGCGAGGGCGAGAAGTTCCAGCTCGTCTTTGAGGCGGGCAAGAAGTATCGCCTTCGGGTCCTCAACGTCGCGGAGGAGGATTGGGTTCAGTTCAGCATTGACAACCACACCCTGACGGTGATCGCGACCGACTTTGTGCCCATCGTGCCGTACCAGACGGACAGCGTGCTAATCGACATGGGGCAGCGGTACGACGTCATTGTCGAGGCGAACGCGCCGCCAGGCGACTACTGGCTGCGCAGCGGGTTCGAGCAGTATTGTATACCCAACGGCGCGGGCCCCAACAACGTCACGGCCATTGTGAGATATAACAGTGACAGCACCGCGATGCCGACGAGCTCGAGCGTGAACGCCGCGGTGTTAGGGTTAGAGTTCTGCATAGACGAACAGCCCTCGAACTTGGAGCCGTGGGTGCCTATCGACTTGGACATGTCGAACGTGAAGGCGGGCATCCAGACCGAGCAGGTGTCGCAAGAGTGGGTGGGCTGCACCTGACTGCATCATGTGACCGAAATGACACAACTCACCACAGCACACCTTCCATCCCATATCACAACACTGGTATCCATCGACAACGCACCGCACAGCTTGCTATGCACTAGCGGAGCGAAAAGTCGAAGGCGCATGGGGGTCCAGGGGGTGTCCCCTAGAAATGTTCCGACTGCTAACACTTATTCTCCTCCTGCCAGTCTGCATATAACATCATCTCTACCATCTCCCGGCCCTGCATCAGCCCTAGTGGAATCTATAATGCGACAAGTCTCTCTACCACCGCCTTCTCCGCCATCCGCGCATCCACCGCCGCCGCCACCAAGGCCACCACCAAGATAAAGAAGAATTGCCAGCAATACCGTTAAAGCGAGACATTGGCCAGTCTTCCGCTACGCCACAACCGCTACGTAACGTCAATTGAGGTCAAGTTACTCTTGGGGATGGCCCACTTGTTGCCGAGCGACGACGAGACTGTATAGAGCCTCAAGTCTCCCCTTAAAGTTATGCCGCCCGAGATCCTTATGATGATATTCAAGGCTGGTGTGAGCAATCAATGTCCGGATGATTATGAGGTTCCTGCTTGGGAAGATGCGTACACGGTAGAGCAGATGGATCGGAAAGCTCCCAAGCAAGTCCTGGACAAACGCATGTTCCTGGATTCAAGCATGTCGAAGTCTTCGCGCTGCCACACACCGCACAGCTCGCTGTGCGCCAGCGGAGCGAAAAGCCGAAGGCGCAGGCCCACCGCAGGTGAAAGTGGGGTGCAGGGGTTTCCCCCTGATATTCAAAGTGCTCAGTCTCGCCTTCCGTTGTTTTGTTGTCTTCGGATGTGGAGATTTGATGTCTCTAATGTCTCTGATGTCTCTAATGTCTCTGATGCCTCCGTTTGCTCTCTATTCTATTCACCTGGCAAACAAGACGAAAAGCGTTATGGCCTCGAAGTTTAAGTTGAGCAGTTTCCTTCGTCTTCCCACCCTTATACCCCTAGCACCTACTACCCGCTTATATTAGCTCATTCACTATGTAGGAAAAGAATCATGCGATGTTCAAGCTCCCTACGCTGCACCTTCCCTCCTGAAGTTCAAGTCGCCTGTCTGTTTCAGGTTTCGACTTGTGACCGGGGGGCTGAACTGACTTTCGAACGAGCACTCACTTAGGCTGCGCAAGCTTATCTCTGGGCATTGAACCCAGATCAGGATGGCAAATGGCGATTGAAGCGCGGTTAAGAAGGCGCAAAAGTACCTCAGCCTGACGTGGGGGGAAGAAATCTTGCGAGGCGTAGTACGACATTCCCGACGGGAATCCCATGAGGTGGTGAGCTGACGTAACACATCGGTAAAGCAAGGTAAGACCGGGAAAACAACAACGCGAAAAGAGACGCTTCGGGTACGGCGGGGCGTTATCAAATCAATATGATCGGGAACAAGATCACCTTAGATAATTACGCGCTCGGTGTTGACCCGGAACACTTGCGTTGCGGTTGAAGATACTTAAGACGTAGGGGAGAGAAGGGTTCTTACTCACAGATACTGTGCCCCCTTCGTGCCCTTGATTGTCTGTTATGTTCACTGTCTGTAGCGATTCATCATCGCCCCGACGCCCATCCATACCATCCCGTCCCATCCCATCCAGAAAGGCAAGCAACAACAACCATGGGCCCAACTCATCCCACCGTCCTCCTTCTTGGGGACCTCACAGACGCATGGGTTGATGGCATGGACTATGTCTTTGGCCAGGCCACAACGACGCCATGACTCCAATCCTTCTTGGATGACTTGTTCTCTGCCTTTAAGGCCGAGGTGAGAGGCATGGACAGCTTCTTGCAGGAGAGCTTCGGGGCTTGTTCCAACTTCCAAGAGCTCGCCCAGAAATATCGCCGTTCGAGCGACCAGGTTGGCTTGGTCCACGCCATGCTTCTCTACGCCGTGAGAGCGGTCCTGCTATTAGAGTGCGTCTCCTCTCCTCTCCTCCCTATAACGCGGACTCTAACTCTGCTCGCTGGCTGACCTGACCGTCCCGAATTGAAGGACTGCGAACCGCGAGCCACTGTTGCTCCACCCAGGTGAGGACGGCAGGCCCGAGACGCACCTGGTTGGCATCTCTGGCGGTCTATGGAACGCTGTTGCCGTGCCAATCTCGACAAACTTCAACACTCTGTACGATTCCTCCATCGAGGCCGGTCGGGTGTGGGTCCGACTCTGCAGCCTCATCTTTGCGCGGTCAAGAGCCAGGGAGGACCGCCCGAGAGTCTGGGGCTGGGCTGTCTTGGGTATCGCGGCAGATGAGCTCGAAAAGATACTCGAGCAGTTCCAATATGCCATGGTAAGCAAGACTCCTCCCCCCAACCCGTATCCCCAGCCTGGACGATCCCGTCGCCGCCGAGGACGTGCTTCACGGCCGTGGAGTGCACCCCATCCGCCGCAACAACGAGATGGGCCTGCAGGACCTCGCCGTCTTCGGTCGTGACCTTGCCGTTCTCGGCATCGTAGTCGACCACCTTGGCCAGTACCCGGACGTCGCAGGGACGTCCGGGCCCTTTCGCTTGGGTGGCGAGCCGTCTCAGCTGGGTGTGCAGATCGACGCGGTGAACGGCGTACATGGGCAGGCCCCACGTCGATTCGCAGTCCTTGTAGTAGGTGGGCACTAGGGTCTGCATATTGCTGCCGTCGACTAGGCTCATCCCGCGTAGGGCCACCATGCTGGACTGCTCGGGGACAAAGTCCCACGACGCGAGGACCCGCGAGGCGTTGGGCTTGATGGTGATGGCCGCTCCGACTTTGTGCAGCAACGAGGATTGTTCGAGGATCTTGTTTGTGTGACATGTCAGAAGTTGTGTGGCCTGGGGGAACGAGTTACTGGAGGGGGAGATGCCAACCGTCACTTTGTGGCCTGCCCTGCGTAGACCAACTCCAGCGCCGAGGCCGGCAATTCCGGCGCCCACGATGATGATATCCATGGTTTCGGCTGGTCACGCACTGCCGCGGTTTTTCTACAGGAGTGATAAATGATTATCATGGCCACGTCGTTGATCAATGCCCTTGCTCTATATATAAACGCCAAGCATGGTGACGAGTGTGTCGCTAAGTCTGGGATGTCATCATGTCACTTTTCTAGCTTATCCGATCAAGGGTTCCTCCTCGAATCAGCCTTTACTGTCCGCGACCTAGCTTCATTTGCGCCTCGCGGCGATGCCATGAACTTTCGAGGGAAGGTTCCCGATGGTGGTTCCCCGAGCTTCGGGGAAGCCATGCAAGCCGGATTACATCCCGGGGATGCAGACACGGAACGGCTGAGTGAGAGAGATAGCGGTGAGTTGTAGGAAGAACATGACAGCAAGACAGGTCTTGTCGCGTGTCCGAGACAGGTCTCGGCGCGTTTCATACTCAATAATTGGTAATCGAGTGAAGACGACCACCTCGTTGCCTAGAAATGGCTTTTGTCCAGCGGACTTTCGGCCTTACACTATGCCCGCCGGCTGGAATATATGTATCTGTCGCGACTGTCTTTCCGTGTTCAGAACGCTGAAGCACGCACGAACACCTGTGTTACACAGCAGCAACAGCAGGAGAGCGAGCTCGTCCTTTTTTTGTTTTTTTTGTTTTTTTTGCATACCTTACCCCACTGTTCAACCAGCACGCTGACGCCCAACCATACCTTAAACCATCACCACCACCACAAACCAAAATGCAGACCGTCCTGATTGTCGGAGCTACAGGCAACATCGGCGCCTCGGCCATCCACGCCGCTCTGCGCCCAAACTCCACGTCCTCGCCATCGTGCGCAACCAGGCTTCGGCGGAGAAGCTGTTCCGCAATGTAGGAACTCGCGAGGGCATCACGACGGTAGAGGCGGACATCATGTCTGATCGGGGAGTGAAAGATGTGGTGGAGAAAGCGCGGAAGGGGGAGTTGCCGGCATTTCAGCATGTTTATGCTGCGGGTGAGTCTGTACTTCATCGGAGAGTTAATATGATAGCGTTTTGGCTAACGAGAAGGGTGATTGTGTGATGGGCAGCTGGCGGGTTGTTCGAAACGACGTCCATACTTGGTCTCACCACGGAGGAGCTAAGGAAGCATATGCTGGTCAACTTTGAGCCGAACCTTTGTGAGTGTGGCCATGCCGTAGGAATCCACAGGTATGAAAGAACTGATGCGTGTCGACAGTCGCCTATCAAGCGACCATCCCCTATCTTCTCGAGCAGAACGACCCTACAAGCACCTGGACGCTGTGCACAGGCGCAAGCGGAGACAATGGGAGTCGCGCAGCAGCTAGCATGACACAGGGCGCGCTATACTCCATGGCGAACGTGGCATGCCTCGACAATGCGGACACAAATGTCCGCTTCAACGAGATCTATCTCGGCTTGTTCGTGATGGCAGGTGCTGCAGCAGACCAGTTCGGGGTAATGAAGGCGTCGGAGTTTGCTATTGCGTACGAGAAGATCTTGGCCCGCCCGGACATCAAAGGCTGCCGCGTGATGGTGTGTCAGCGGGAGAATTTGACGGAGTTGAGGTTCAGGAAGAAGTTGGAGTAGGAGGCGGGTAGTGTGGTTTGGAGTCGCCATTGTAGCGCGGGTTTGCATCACGAGGTACATAGTGGCATCCTTGGTCGACGGTAGTGCATTCATGATCTGGTATTTCCGCTCCTGTTCCTGTAGCCGGAATATTGTTGATCGATGTTGCACTTTCCTATCATGGCCTGTCTGGATGATGGAAATAGATCATGAATCCTGAATTATTCAGATTCAGCCCTCATATTCAGATTCAACTCAACTCAGCCTTGTTGTATTCAAATTCAACTCAGGATATTCAGGATTCAGCCGGTAGTATGCCGGTGTATGCTCGGCGCACTGCGGAGGCCTCGAAATCGCCGTATTTGAGCTGTTTTGCGTACAGGAGGATGCAGAGACTTACAATGAACAGTCCGAAGTCATGCGGTATGGAAAACGTCCCAAATGAGTCCTAGAATGAGGTATGTGGAGGTGGATACGAGAGCCTTGTTACAGTGGGATATTAACCACCGATATAGACTGAAGGTTCTGCCTCCAAGTCAGCAGAATGGTCGCCAAACACGCCGCATCCACCGATCCTATATAGACGCATCCCACCATCACTTGCTGCAGATGTATCTACTGAGGAATGGGGTGCTCTTACCAGGGCAGGCTAGTTGGCTCTGATTCGCCGTATCAATGAAGAGGACGAGCTGCGGCGGTGGGCGGAGGAGGACGAGAGGCGTGCGAGGACGACGGAGGAGTTGCGGACTTTGCTGGTTAATATCGCCACCGTGTGCAAGAGGTTCCCCCGGAGTGTGATGGTAGAGTTGATGGAGAATCACGGCTTATGGGCGCTGGAGCATGCGTGGTTGCGCGAAAGCGCGGGCACGACGATGGTGAGAACGACGACGAAGATGAAGAGGAGGAAGATGATCGCCGCCGCAAGACTACTACCACCACACTGCCGCCGCCGTCGCCGCCGCCGAAGAAGAGAGAGTCGCCCAAAAAGGGCAAGAGACAGGCAGGGACGGTGCTAGATCGCCCGGACATTGAGGGAGAGCGGTGGTCGGTGACGCCGGAGAAGTAGGCTGCCAGCCCAAAGGACCAGTCTAGGTGGTCTACGATTGGCAAGATTGAGGAGGGAGAGGGTGCTGATGCCCCGGCTGAGTGTGACAACTGTCGCCTTAATGGCGATATGTGCTATGTCCTCGCCAGCAAGCTTACGGAGTTCGGCAGCGAGCCTGGCGCTGGTGCTGGTTCCTGTTCCCGCTGCATGTTCAATAAGGCTCGCTGCTCGCTGTCGAAGCCGATTAAGGCCCGTCCGACTATTAAGGACAAGTTGGCGGAGCTGAAGAGGCTGGAGAAGGAGAATGCGGAGTTGAAGAGGAGGAGGAGGCGTTAGCCAGCAGCAGCCAGTAGCAGTAGTACCAGAGATGTTCGTTCGTTGGCCAGAGATCGGTCGTTCACAAGTCCATTTCCTTTAACTCAATGCGCTCAAGCTCTCTTTATTGCCACGTAGTCCACCTTCCCATCGAATGATCCTCACACTCCAAGCATCACAACACACCAAGAATCTGGCCAATCTGAGCGGTGGTTGTTAAGTTATCCAGTCCTGGAAAGGTGAGGTGTGCACATGAAGTTGGGACGAAAGATGATTGAGAAAGAGCTGGTATGACTAATCTACTTTTCCTTCCTCCATCACCACATTCTTCCTCGTCGCATTCCTCATGGTCGCATTGCTCTCCTGCAAAACAAACGCCACCGTCGCCATCGCGAACCTCTCATCCCAGAGCAATGACAAGAAAGAACACGAGAGATCGCGAGCAGTGCACCAAGCAACACACAGCGCGTATACGACACCGTCAAGCCTCTCTCAATAATCTCGCCTCCTTCGCCTTCCGGGAGAGCTTGGGTTCGCGCGCCGGACGACCACCAGCACCACGAGGCGAGTCCAGCAGGAACGAAGTCTCGGATCTAGGCGCCTTGGATCCGGCATCATCATCATCCTCATGACGAGTGCTCTAGTTTGCGGCGTCAAGCATTCGTTCCGCTTCCTCTGGTGTGATCTCACCATATGCACTGGATGCTGGAGAATGAAGGCGAGGGCGTGTTGATAAGGAAGGGCCTGGAGCTGGAGAGGCCGCGCCAGCACGTACGCGACTAGGAGTGCAATCGCTCATGTATGTATCACCGCCACCGGGAGGCTGCGCAGTCGATGTCTGGTCCTGGTTCGCCTTCTCCACCACCGCCGCCTTGCGCGCAGACTCAGCCATAGCCGAGAGCCTGAGATTGCCACGCTGCTTCTTGCGCTTCGCAGCCTGCTGTTTAGGTGTCGGCATCGGTATAACTGTTCTAGCTTCACCGGCCTGTATCCTCCGCTCTTTAGCTTCTTCAGCCGCTTTCTTCTCTACGGCAAGCCTCTCCTTCTCTACGGCATCCTTCTGCTTCTTCGCGGCCTTCTAGAGCTACTCTACGTGAAACTCGCCCTATCGATCAAGTACTGGGCGCACGAGGTTATTAAGCTCAGTAACGACTTCGTCTGTAGAGATAGGCAGCGTGCCGGCAGCTTTATGGGCATCATACCACTCCTGGAAGAGAAGCGCACCCCTATGACTTGACTCTAGGCCGGCACCGTGACATTCCAAGCCTAGTGCAAGATTTTTTGGCGGCGGAAATTGACGCTACTAATACACTACTCAGCTCCGCTAATAAACCCCGAGACCTAGATAATGAGATTACCTACGACTGCGAATTCTTCCGCAAATACTAGCTACCGTGTCGAGATATTTAGGTCCAGTATATACTATTTAATACACTACGGGCGGAGCACTTTGAGCGCTGGGCGTTTATATAGGAGGACTCGGGGTTCGAGCTCTATAAGGGTATTACCTCGGAGTACTATACCAAGGAGATTGATGGTAAGATTAGGGCGCTATACCGTCGGAGGCTTGATATAAGGGAGGCCCTAGACTCGCTAAAAAGCAAGGAGGAGGCAGTAGCGGAGCTTCTATAGGGCTTGGCGGATAACGCGCTGAAAAGATAGGTGGCGTGCCTGGAATATATCACTGGACCGCTCCGAAATATAGGGATAGCGGACCTGAAGGCGGAGCTATAGGCGGAGTATAGGGTGGTGGAGGGCGCCATGAACCCCCTAGGCGGCAGTTTGTATTATTAGTACTGAATGACTCCATCTCCTCTACCCCAATTTTGCCTAGGGGTGCCTTAGTGGCCAGCAGGCTTCAGCGGCAGCGAGGTGATTATCTAGGACGCGTCTTCTCCGTGTTTACCTACCAAATTTATATAGGGATTAGCGGAGAAGACGGTGCGTTGGTGGCTTGCATTAGCGTACGCGCCGTTGCGGTCATTATAATCGGGACCGGTTCCAAAACTCATAAAATTATGACGATATCATATGACGTATATGGCGCGGGGAAGAAGTGCGCAGTTATGTTCAACTTTTGATGTTCCAGGGTCCGGGGACGACTCCCGGGGGGGCGCTCCAGGGCCTACATTAACTTTTGATGGCTAGGAGGCTATGAATTTGGCCAAGTGGACATTTCAAGGGCGATGATAAACAGAGAAAACTATGGTTATTACCGAACTCTTTCTACATAAGTTCCGAGAGCGGAGAGTCTTGCTCTAATGGCAGCGAAATTCCACACCCGGCAATTCCAATTTGACGCCTCCATTGCTCGACAGAGCATTCCATCACCCCATTCTTCTCCTATGCTCCACCTATTAACCCAAGAGGATCTTTTATGTCCTGGTTAAGTTCTCCCGTATCAGCTCACAAAATTGGCGACCCCGATAAATCCTTATTCCTTGCGACAGATACTCTCACCAATCCTTTATCCTGCAAGCAGAATGATCCCTTTCCATAGTAGGATTGTCAGGACCGGGTTCACGTTCCTATCGGAGAAAGCCTGCCAACAACTAGATAGGATTCCGACAACAACAGCCAGTGCGTATTCATAGGGAAACTTTAACAGAATCAACTTGCTTCAGAGAATGGAATTTGTGCAATGCCTGCTCTCAACACCCTCGCTATCCTGCGCTAATGCAACTGCTGAAGGAAGAAGTAATCCACTGTCATGTAGTCATTTTGCTTTTCTCGTTGTATCGCCCAATTCCATTGCCCTCCCCTTACCACGAGTTCCTGTCCCAGTTTGGATCTGTCTCCCAATTAGCCGCCCTATCTCCACCTGATGTCCTCTTCTTCCACCACAAGTAGAACCACTCACCCTGCACGAAACTCGCCAGTACCTTACTACCAGTCTGCAACAGCGGATGCCCCACCACAATCTGCAAGAATCGCTGTAGCCCTTCCCTCCTATGTTCAATCACATCATCGCTAAACCGATTCGTGAACACCTTTCCTGGTAGCGGTGGTATCGTCACCCGTGCGCTTTCACGCTCGAGTATATCGCGGAAGTATTCGAAGTCAGAGTAGCGGCGCCGTACTGTGCTGTGTTTGAGTTTGAAGGCGGGTATGTTGGTGCGGCAGACGATCTCATAGTCGGTGTACATGTTGCGTGATGTGCCATGGGTTTGAGGGTTCTTGACCTGTGGAGGGGTCAGCGATGTTCAGGTAAGGCCCTTCGAGGATGGGAGGCCTGAGGGTGGAGGAGGGAAGAGAGAGGCGCACTTCTATCTCGAGGAAGTTCTCTGGTGGACCGTATATCTCCTCGAAGCTTTGTTGGCGGGCATCGGGCATTGCCTGCATGTTGAGCGATAGAGCATGAAAATATGCGGCTACTGCGCAGTGGTAGGTATGGAGCAAACGTTCAAGAATTTTCAGGCTAGGTCTTCGGGTATTGTGCAGGGAAAATCTAAGATGTCAAATTCGTGTGTTCGCTTTTTCGAGGTGGGGCAGCTGCGGCAAGAAAATGTGAAGTTTTTTGTTTGTCTACCGCCACATGTCACACGATCGACTGGAGATTGTCCCAAATACTTCACTGATGGCTATCTATTCTCCTAATTTACGCCGTTGTATTTATTGTCTGCCAACCCACGTTCTGCAATAACAACTTCTTCTTATCCCATTATCCGCCATCTGCGAATAAAACACTACCCTTGAACGACTTTATACCCATCTCCACCATATCTTGCTCATTTTATTGCCACCTACTCCTTCCCTTTCCCATGTAAATGAGCACATACTTTCATCGCATGGTAAGGCAAACCTAATCCGTGGTGCCATTGTCATTGCGCTGCCGATCGCTTCTAGTGTCGTCAGTCAAGGATAGAGGAGCCTGATATGTATGACTTGCGAATGGACAAGGAGACCGAGAAGAGCCTTGTCAGATGAGATAGAAAAGAGGCCAATAACAAGAGTATTGAAGGCCTTCACATTTGAAAATTGTCTCTTTGCAAATTAGCAGGCCCAACAAGTGTGCACTTGCGAGGAGTAAGAGCCAATCGTAGAATGCTTTTGCCAAGGCAAGCAGATCTTGAAATGCGACTTGGGAAGAGAGCAAGCGCTTGGGTCTAATTCTGGTCCTCTGTTATCACAGCCGAAGACGTAGTCATGTGTGTACGTCGAAGCAAGGAGTATTGGTCTTGCTCTTTCGAAATTGTTTTTTTCTACCAAAATTTTGACCATGTTCGCAATCCTCCCTCCACACGTCAGGTCACCCGACAAGGACTTGATTGACGGGAATATGTACTGTGGGAGAGTGATCAGCAATGTGGCTTTCTAGGACGTCAAAAAGAACCACAAGTAAGGGGCCACCAACTCAGCTTGACAACGTATCCTATTGCGCCCATTACCACGAATCCAACACCCACTGCCTGGGATATCTTGAGAAACTCGCGCCTGTCCGCTGTATATCCTCCTAGTTAGCGAAAGGTACTCTCGTAGCGTTCCATAATAGGGTTAGCATAGCTCACGTTTTGTACATCTGCAGGACTGGTCAGCACAGTACTAGAAAAGAATCTGCATAGCCGGGAAATGACTGACCTGTTCATGAATTGCGTGCCATCATGGAGGAAGTCCCGTGGGATATCCAGGAGCTCTTTGAACTGGTCTGACATTTTGGGTTTCAGGTGGATGAAAAGGAGAGAGCTGGGGTGGTTCGAAGTATGTCCGTGGCGTCTCTGAGCAAGTGACTGCAGGAGACAGGTATGAAGGAACGGCTAGAATGTATCTGTGGATAGGAAGAGAGCGACTTGGATAGTTGGATTAATGCGAGCGAATTGTAAGGACAGCTGGAGGTCGAGACACTTTGAGCCGCAGTAATAATAGCTTCGCGCTAGCGATTTCTCTGAAATTCAGTGAAGCGGACTTGCAAGCTCCCACCATCCCCTCCGCCAGGTCAGCTTCATCTTACACAATAGTTGAGGCTTCGCCGTCGCGGCCAACACGACATTCTTTCTATATTTTCACACCATTCCCTCTCCCTACAGTACTTCCATCCATCAAAACATCTTCCAACAGCTCGACTCGAGTGGTCCCAGTCTACCTGACGAGGCTAGCAGCCCCCTCTTCAACTGACATTGTCCCAGTCCACTGACTACAGCGATACTGTTTTCTTCTTCTGGCTCGAGATGTCGAGATGTAGGGATTGCATTTGTTAAGACTGTCTTGTACCACTGTTGTACTACTTCAACTTCAATCAGCCATCTGTCAAGGCAGGCCTTCGGGTTGAACCAATTGTTGTGCGCACACCAAGTGCTCTGTTCAAGATCTCTTCTTCTACTGAGCCTAATTTAACTGTACGTATATCTGGCTGGCTTTGCGAAAGGCGTCTCCTTACCTTGGGCGATCCTTGCCGTTTGCAGCTCGCAGTCTGGCGAGCAGTGGTACTGGTTGATCTTCCAGCGTCTTCATATGTGTCTTGTTGAAAGCTAATTCAGTCGTTGGCGCTCTGCAGACCTGTACTTCTACCTTCACTCTTCGAGACCTGTATTCATAATACAAATACACTCGAGGTTACCCTCCTAACAGCTGAACCAAGCCCCTCACAATGGCTGAAAATGAAGAGGACACATTCGACATTGACATTTATGGTGATGGGGGACAAGACTACCAACAAGATGGGACAGATGACGCAATGAAAGCCGAGGACACGTCCGATCCTACTAGTCCCGCAACCATCACTGCCACAGATGCTGCACCAAGTGGCCAAACCGATCCCTCCACAAACCCGGCAGTAAAACAAGAGAATGGCCATGGGGGAAATGACGTAGCACAGAAGATTGCTAGCACTGACGAGTCAGCTCCAGATCCTGTACATCTTCCCAAGCAAGCTCCCCAGACCCAAGGCTTGAAGCGTAAAGATGGAGCAGATGACAGATACGTCGATCCCGGCGCCACTACAGCTCTTTTCGTCTCAGAATTGCATTGGTGGGTCAACGACGATGATATCCGTGGCTGGGCAAACCAGGCTCAATGCGAGGACGAACTTGAGGAGATCACATTCAGCGAGCACAAAGTCAATGGAAAGAGCAAAGGGTAAAACATGCATCAGAAGGAGACGATGAGCGAAAGACTAATGAGATGATAATTTAGGCAAGCCTATGTCCTTTTCAAATCACCCCAGGCAGCGACTGCTGCGAAGCAGAGGATCGAATCTTTTGGCGAAGGCCAGCAGTATACGAAAAAGTTCACAGTCAGCTACACCAATCCCTACACCAACCCTTTCAAGACGCTCCCCAAAGACGGACCACAGCGTAACAGTGGTCCCTCGAACAACAACCGGTCAACAACTGCCGCCTACGGCGGAGGGGGCACAGGAATGACTGGCATGCAATCGCAAAACATGGGCTACAATAATTCTGGCGGCTACCGAGGGAATCGTGGCGGCGGATATAACAATCGAGGAGGCATGAACACCATGGGAGGCTATAATAGAGGAGGCTTCCAGCAGTCAATGACTGGCGGATTCCAAGGTGGTTTTCAAGGCTCACCTATGGGCGGCATGCAACCTTACGGCGGCTTCCAGAACCGAGGGGGCATGGCTGGAGGCATGCGAGGATCACCGATGGGTATGAGAGGCGGTAGAGGAGGCATAAGCAATGGGATGATGGGTATGCCAATGAATGGAATGGGGATGGGTGCGATGGGAGGTATGGGAATGAACATGCCCCAAATGGCTGGAGGCATGGGAATACAAGGTATGCCCGCTTCTTACAATTACTCCAACACCAACCCTTTCGGATATCATGGCTTGTCTGCCACCCGGGCAGTGCAATACACGTCTACTGCTCCCCAAGCACAATACACGTCTGTTGCTCCGCAACGGCAACAGTATTCCCGTCCCCCTCCCGCGAGCCCCTCTTCCCCAAAGAAACGTGGAAGGATTGCTCCCGGAATGAATAGCAATCACAACTCCGCGTGGGCCCACTACACGCAGTACTCGCCTGCCCCAGCGAGTCCTCCCCCAGCCTATTCTACTCAAGCCCCAACCCCAGGCAATATTACTCCTCCCTCTACATCAAGCGCAGCGCTAAATCGTACTTCCTCATGGATAGGCAATCAAACGCACTTCAACCCTGCTTTCTTTCCCCAGCAGAACCAAGGGCAACAGGGTAGTGCTTCGCCAGATGCGAACTGGAACCCTCACGGCGCGAAACGGACGAGGCAGGAATAGACCTGTCTTCGATAACCATTTCGGCCCTCACCACTCGAGCATCCTTGTTTTCTCCTACTTTCGAGCTTTACGATCCCCCTGTTTGCATCGGTTCGCTGCATCCCGCTGATTAGGCCCCAAACCTTTGGGCTCTGCTAAGTGAGCCCTGGTCATGATGAGGACGTTGCTGGAGGATCATGTCGGTCAGTATGAACTAATCAGGTTCAATTCCATTCGTGTATTTTAGATATTAGCATTCAGGTCTAGGATGGAGGAAGGATCTCATGCTTGAGACTACCTTGCATTACAGAGAAGGGATTATGGCCGTGCAAGATGATTGTTGAATCTTGAATTGTTACATGAGATGACTATGCATGAAAAATCTATGGAAACCCTGTGTAATACATTGTCTGCGCCTATTTTTATCCGTGCCTTCGGTGTTTCTTTAAAGCTATGCTAGGTCCTCTGTATTGATGAAATTGATTCTTACCACATTGAAAGTCTGTACTGCACCTGGCTGCCCATAGAGCACGCGCCTCTCATGCTTGCAATGAGTGGTGGGGCTGGGGAAAGAAAGCTCCCATTGGAAAATCGAAACACTTGTCGACCAGATGAAAATACCGAACGGGATTTGGGAAGGTTGCTGACCGATTGAAGGCTGTGTGGGACGGGTTCGGTAATAGATTGGTCGCATCATCGCCGGGGTTGAAAATCTGAGTTTTTTAGAGTATCGTATGGAAATGCTGCACGCTGAAAGAAGACATGTTCAGCAGGGTCGCTGTGAAAACGACTTTGGGGCCACCGGCTGATGGAGAGGTGTGTAAATAGTCGCTGCAATGGACTGGTCGAAGTTGCTGACTGATAGAAGGGTTTGTGAAATAGTTGCCATAACGGGAAGGTCGAAAGTTTCCAGCTCTTGGGGAAAGACGCATCACCGTGCGAATCATGTTGACCTGCAACTTTCGGAGTCAGTGTTGGCCTTCGCAGGGATAACCTTGAGCCAGAAGGCTGTCAGGGAGTAAAATTACTGCCAAGAAGACGTCTTGAAAGCAACGAACATACAGAGTGGGGAGTTCAAATGACCCCGAAAAATGCACTTACGGACATGTTCAGGCGCTGAGAGCTTGCTTTCTCAACTCCTCAGTTGTTTCAGATTTGCCTATTCTCATGGCCTCCTCGAGGTACTCAGTCCAATCTTCTGGCAAACCCTCAACCTTCACATGCTTGATCGCCCTCAAGCTGCTCAAAGGAGTCAATACATGAACCTCCCTGCCCGTCCTCAAGTCTGCACGTCCAATGTCTGCATACACCACCTCTACGCTGATGAGGTTCTTTGAGAGGTACAAGATGCCGCAAAGGTCTTCCAAAGCGCCCTCAACGATAGCGGCAATTTCTTGTTTCTTTGCCAAATCCGCAGGAGAAGTAAGAGGCTTTCCGTTGTCATGCTCAAAACCTAAGATGACGTAGATTCTGATGGCTCGCATTTGATGTACGCTATCGCGAAGCGCTAGATTCCATTGTGATGGCACGGCAGCGATGCTAATGTGGTCTTTGCAAGGGCTGACTGGCAAGCCCCTATTACGGCCCAGAAAGCTCCCTTCGTTCACAACGAGGGAGACTTGATTGCTGCTGTAGAGCATGGCGCGGCCTTCGCTGCAGATCTGCTTGTTGGTTCGGAGGAATGCTAGAAAAAATATCGTTGGTGGGTGGAGCCATACTCCGTGCTCATCGCGCTTGTAAAGGAGGATTTTGGAACCGGCTATGACTAGTTCTTTGTCTTCGCCGATATTGACACAGTAGGCCCAGATTTGATTGCGAACTCTGGTAATCGGTTAGTATTGCAGAGGAACATTGCTGAGGAAGAAGGAGCTTACTCTGCTGGAATGGTGAGAAGGCGAGACTTCTGTCCGTTGGAACCCGATGCGTTGGAATCGAAGCTTGCTGGTGTGGTGACAGTCATATTCAAGTCGGCAAGAGAATTGGGTCGCTGCAATAGTGCTAGTAGGGTATTTGGAGAATCCATGCTGTGATTGAAGTGAACGACGAAGTTGGCATGCAGTTTAAATGCTGTGCGTTAGGCGAGCGGAAGGCAGCGTAGATGTCCGCTTGGATTGACGTTGTATAGAACTAGATATGTGTTGGGGCCAAGTAGAATATGCGAAGAATTTAAAGATGACTTGAATCACTTTGACCGGAGGTTTTCACATAACAAGTTCGACGGGAACTATCCTCACTAGTGTTCATGTGTATTCAGTGAAGTACCATCACGACGCCGGTTAAGTCTTTGTCACCGGCGTAGTACCCTTAGGTTTTGGCGCTTGAGCGAGTACGAGCCCATTTGTGACGATTGTCCTCGTGAATAGCGCGGTCTGCTACACAATCTGAAGTAAAGCTTGCGTCGCTAGAGAAGTTGCCATGATCGAGCTTCATCGAATGGCAAGATACTCCATGAAAAGCTGCATGGAACGGTTGGAGCTATTCATATCTTGGGGTCTCGAAATAATGTAGCACAGATCATCAAAATTGGTTCCTAGATCACACGGGTGCAAGCCATGGGGTGTGCAATCACGGCCCTTCAGGCTCTGACGCTTTTCCAGTGCAGCGACTTCCCATTTCTATCTTTAAGTTAAGTAGAGAGTCCCCATTCCTTTCTTCGGATTGGCTCAATAGAAACGCACGACGCTCACCAGTTAAGGACCCAGATTCCAATCAGGATTAGCAATCAAGTCTACTCAACCCAGGATGCCCGATTTGCATTGCTTATCGGTGCAGCCTGTGACTGCTCTCATTAGTGCTCGTCCTCTTTAGTCTACCTCTTCACTTGATTTTTCTCATGCCTCTCCTGCTTCTCCGCTGTCTGCCCTCCTTGTAGATACTACAGGCCGTCTTACATCTTTGGCATGCGGCACAGGTCTCGAGTCCACGCTTCGTCAGAGTCTACCATATAGCAATAGCTGTCGCGATCCTTGCACTTTTCGCACCGATATTCCCTAACCTAGTCCTTCGCTTTGGCCCAATTCCCGCCCAGATCAGATTGACGTCCCGAAGATCCAGCAAGGACTCTATGCGTGGTTGGAGCCTTACCAATGCGGTCATGATCTTGAGCAGCCTTTAACAAGGAACTTGGCTCGAGCTTTTGCCTCTTTCGATTTGCTAGCCCGTCGCTTTCGTTGCCCGTCGAGGTTGCAGTACGCCAGAATAGAACGAGCCCATTGCTTTGGAGGATTTTGACCGTTTCTACTGGTGATAAGACAGGAACTTGTACGTCTCTGGAGCAAGTGCCACGCCACGTTCCATTAAGCTAGGCTCCTCGGTACCTTCCAGGTTCCTCAAATACACTTGATATTCCCGGGAAAAGTCCAATTCGTTTCGTTCTGTATCTGGTGTGTCCCCTACCATGACTTAGCCAACAGCAGCTACCAGACGTTAGAGGGATAACTACCAGTCATAGACATCATTTGAAATATGGCAGGGTACTGCTGCAGTTGCCTGTCAACGTCCGTACTAGGCCTCCATCGGTGAAGCTTAGTGCTACTGCATGAACTCTGAGGTTTGGAGACAAGCGAGCGATCAAGATCACGCCGTACTTCTTCAGAACGCAATGCAGGTAGAAAAGCCTGAGGAATTGTAGATGGCACCTTAGGAAACCATTAGATAGAGGTCGTAGTAGGAGAATAATTCTAGGGAGAATGTTGGTTTAGGGAAAATGACAGCTACAGGTACCTAGCTAGAGAAAGTTAGGCGAACCAAACATCAGACGGAAGTGTGCAGATACCCCCTGGAAACCAGCAGAGAACATAATGATTTGTAGGGGAAACCCGGCTTGCTCAACCCTACCCTTCACAACGTTCACGGAAATCTGACCATTAATTCGATCGATTCTGTCAGTTCACCACTAATATATTCCAATTGATTGCACTGATCACATACAAATGCCGGAATTGGCGAGATCTGTGATGGTTGAGACATTGTTCTGAGTGTGGTTCATGCTTGCCGGGAGCCAAACCGCTTTGGGCTGAGGGATTAGAGGAAATATTTTGTGCTCCGTCAAGGTTGCATTGGAACAGACTGCTTTACTACATCACTTCTCCACAGCGATACAATGTGTTCTTTCTAACTACAGCTTTTCAAGCTTGCCCAACATCCCATGCACTAAGACAGCCTCCTTTCATGAGCCTCCCATCGGCGCCAGGAAAGCTTGCGCACGCGCAGATTCAAGCACCTCTATCGAACACGAACGATGCGCCACTGACCCTGCCGAAAGAGACTGGAGACGGGCTACCAAATCCACATCCCAAGAATGCAGCAATAACAAAAGGAGCAGCGCCCGTGGCAAAGTCATGGGCGCATCTCGTCGCTGGAGGGTAAATCTGCCCGATCTCACTCGCGTCGATGATACTGAATTGTGCTAGGATGGGGGGCATGATCGCTGCGACGCTCACATCTCCTCTCGACGTTCTGAAAACCCGCCTACAATCTGATTTCTACCAATCCCAACTCGCTGCCACGCGAAATGCACGCGGCGTACCTCCACACGCCGCCCTCTCCTTACCTCGTAGCGCCGTACTACATTTTCGTGAAACACTCCAATTATTGTTCTCAATACACCGAGTCGAGGGATGGCGGGCACTCTTCAAAGGCCTCGGACCAAACCTGATCGGTACAGTCCCGGCGCGGGCTATTAATTTCTACGCTTACGGAAATGGCAAGAGAATAATAAGTCAAAACTTTAACCAGGGCCGAGAAGCGGCTTGGGTGCATATGTGTGCAGCAGTGAATGCTGGTGTGATCACTGGTACGATTACGAACCCCATATGGCTCGTCAAGACACGACTCCAACTCGATAAAAATCAGGCTGAGAAGACCGGCATGCCCTCGAATCGACAATACAAGAACTCAATGGATTGCGTTAAGCAGACCCTGCGCGCAGAGGGAATTAGAGGATTGTACCGAGGGCTCAGTGCAAGTTACCTTGGGATAACAGAAAGCACGTTGCAGTGGGTCTTGTACGAGCAATTGAAGCTGTATCTGAGTGGGCGAGAGGAGAGGCGAGTAGCCTCGGGAAGAGATTACACGTACTGGGACAAGACCGTCAACTGGACTGGCAATTTTGCCGGGGCTGGGACGGCCAAATTATTCGCAGCAGTTATCACATATCCCCATGAGGTTGTACGAACGAGATTACGGCAGGCACCGCAGAAGAATGGTTTAATGAAGTACACGGGCATCGTGCAGTGCTTTACGACGATCTGGAAAGAGGAAGGCATGGCCTCGTTGTATGGAGGGCTCACGCCGCATATACTGAGGGTTGTGCCGAGCGCTGCCATCACGTTCGGAATGTGAGTTCGATCTATCTTTGTCCCTGAAGAAATTGTCTGACACTCCACAGGTATGAGGTTTTCTTAAAGCTGCTGGGAGCCAAAGCTTGATATTGGCATCATTCGTCCTACAAAACAAACTCCCTTCTAACATAATAATTATTCATCTCTGGTCTACCTTGGCGGTCAACTAATTCAACTCCCCGAAAACATTTTTCGACCGGTGCTTTAGGCAGGATCTTAGACACATGGTTCTATATAATTCGGCGCACTGGATTCGTCAATAGCGTTTGCGAACGGCGGAGCCATCACGACCATGTACAGTAGCATCGTTCGACTGTCCAATAGACCCGGTGTGGCAGGCGTGGAAATGGGATAGTTTAGAGTTATGGATGGGTCGAGGTATCCACGTTGACATCTTCACTCTAGTAAATAATTAAGAACGAGATATCATTCAATTTACCCCTCCGCACGAGAACGCTACAAGAGAAAGTGACCGTGAGCGTAGATTCCTCCCATCTGTCATCAATTGTCGCTGTCACTGTCTTGGTGACGGACCGGACTTTGCTTATATCCGGCGCTATCGATAATCGATAAGAACCTCGTCGAAGCTCCATGCATTGGCCAACCTCGACAACAAAGAAAGAGAGCCATGCCTACCTCCCAATCATTTGAACCAGGCCGGGGCGAATCTCCAGACCCCGCTAGCCATGCTGCAAACATCTATGATACCACAGGCACAGAAGGTGAGTGGGAAGATGAGAGAGATGATGACGACATGGATTTCGAACCAACCACAGATGAGAGCGAAGACGCTGAGTTCTTCGACCCTACCGAAGACGTCGAGGCAGATTTCCACGGTATGGCGCCCAGTTGCTGGAAAATGGCCTTTATCTGCGGCCTAGCGGAGCAGATATACTAATCCGGCGGTGTGTTGAATAGATGCTGAGGAAGGGATGAATGGGGTAGAGATTGAGTTCTCCATTGACAGTCGAGAGAGCGGAACGCATGAAGAAGAAGGGGGAAATGAGACCGAGACTGGGGAAACGCAGCCTCAATCTAATACAGCCGACGCGAGGCCGACGCGCATACAAGGTAGACCACCTCCAAGAGAACGGAGGTCTACCTTGCTAAGACTCCGGGCAGTTCCAACGCAATTAATGCAGCTCCTTGGCAATGCCGGCCTCCGCCGAATGTTTGCCAATCGCAGTAATGGTGACCGTGGGATTACTCTGCAAATAGACGAAGACGAATTAGATGATGGCATTGGCATTCTTGGATCCCGACGAAGACGGCGAGCAAGGAGCACGAAGAACCAGTTTCCAGCAGTACCAAGCGAAGTCGGGCAAGAATTGATGGATGGTGGTGTGTTTGGAACGAGCGAATACTATCGGGACAGTTTAAGAAAGAGAAATAAAAGATTAGCAAGAAAATTAATGAGTCGAGAGCTGGGTAATGATCGGAATTACTCTACACGCGCAACCAGTGCTGTATCACAGGTATGACCTGGGGCCGCCGGACTCTCCGTTGCCCAGATTGACTGACGTTCATAGGGCATGATACCTTCATCGAATGCGGACACAATCATACATTATAATTCTCGATGTTACTCCGGTCAGTTTTCTGAAGATGGAAATTTCTTTTTCTCTTGTGCACAGGATTTTAAGGTTCGGATGTACGACACCTCGAATCCTTACAATTGGAAGTATTACAAGACCGTCCTGTATCCCTTTGGCCAATGGACCATCACCGATGCTTCTCTGAGTCCGGACAACAAATGGCTGGCATACAGCTCAATTCGGAGTATCGTCTGTCTTGCACCCACGGATCCAAGCTCCAGCGGAGACCCGTTCCTTTGCGACTTTTCGGATATGGGTGGGAGAAGGGGCGGGAGACGTAGAGGTTTTCACGGAGGGTATAGCCATTTTGGTGTATGTATATCTCCAACCCTCTCTCCGGGGACTTGGGTGGCTGACGTCCCTAAAGATATGGTCAATACGCTTTTCCGGGGACGGTCGAGAAATTGTTGCTGGAACATCTGACCATTCCGTCTACGTCTACGATCTCGAAACTCGTCAATCGATTCTCAGTATTCCTGGACATAATAATGATGTAAATGCTGTTTGTTTTGGAGATCAGTCGTCACCGCACATTCTTTATTCTGGCTCTGACGACACAACCATCAAAGTCTGGGATCGCCGCAGCATGGGCGACAGCCGAGAAGCTGGCGTTTTCATGGGTCACACGGAAGGGTTGACCTACGTTGACAGCAAAGGAGATGGCAGATACGTACTCAGCAATGGAAAGGATCAGACAATGAAGCTGTGGGATCTGCGAAAGATGATGCCTACAGAGAAAGCTTCATCACTTGATCCGGCCCGCTATACCACATCTTTTGACTACCGCTTCATGACTTATGACGAAAAGGACTACGTACCACATCCTCACGATTGCTCGCTTGTTACATTCCGAGGCCATCGTGTCTTGAAGACCTTGATAAGATGTCATTTCTCGCCACCAGGCAGTACGAATTCAAGATATGTCTATTCTGGCAGTGAGGATGGTAGCGTCTATATCTACAATTTGGATGCGACGTTGGCTGGTAAGGTTGATGTCAATCAAGCAACACATCATTCTCGACCAAGGGATCCGGATCTGTACATGAGTACGTATGCACCTGAGGAAGGGAGAAGTAGGGGATCTTGGAAGACGTGCGTTCGGGATGCGAGTTGGCATCCTAACGCACCTGTCATTGCTGGTGAGTCTACCTCTGCCTAACGAAGCGTGCCCTTTCCCCGAAGATTTGTTTGCTAACACGTTACAGCAACATCATGGAACGGCTGGGGCATGTCTACCGGTACTTGCACAACTCACAGTTGGAATGACGGAGCAGAAGATGACGAAGGCGAGCCGAAGATGGGCCTGAGAGTCAACCAGCGACTCGAAGTGGATGATGACCTTTACGATAATCCATCCCGTGGTGGTGGACCAATGGGCGCCTACAGATCGAGATTGAGGAGTCGACGAGTTCCTGCTGCAGGCGATGATGATGATGGCCCTTCACCGTGGTAGAAACTGGCGTCCAAGGTACAGGTTGCATTTCGAAGGCAATTTTGGAATATCACATCCTAAACAGCAGGGTGTTGGGGGTGATTTGTGATTGCATAAGAGGTTGATTTGGTTAGCAAAGGAGCAGACTGTTCAATGCGCTATGATGCTATCTCTGCCTGCATTTTGAGAGCCAGGCATTTAGGACGGCGTCCTGAAGGGCATTGTAGGAGTTGCAGTGGCATGATCAATGAACCTTGTGTATCACTTTTCCTCAGTCTCATAGCCCAGAAGCTAAGAATTCAACATCTTGACATCACATCTCACTTGCATGACTCGGACCCTCAACGTAGATGTAGACTTTAATTTCTCAGCAACGTGCTATTGCTCCACAGAAACCTCCCCCTCTAGATGGTGGTCTCATAAGCAATCGGCACAACAGTCTCCACTCCCATCTTCGCATCCACCGTCCTGGCCTCCCTAGGCCCAAGTGGCTGCCTCTTCAGAAACATATGCGTCCCCTCCGCCTTCGCCTTCTGCTTCTTTCCCGCATTATCCTTCACCCGGTTGATGAACTCCTCTCTTGATCTAGACAAAGAAACGTGCTCGATTCGGACATTCACGCGCTTCTCGATGTACCGGTTGCCCACTCGTTTGTAGATTATGACACCCACGGCGGACTTCGTTACGTTGTAGATGACGCCGGTTTTGCCGTGGTAGACTTTGTGGGGCATGCCTTTTTGGACGGCGCCGTTGGCTTTGATGTCGACAATGTCTCCGACTCTGGAAGTGGGTTAGTATGGATCTCTGGAATCGATGTTTGGGAGGGAAAGCGGACTTGTATTGACGTAAATACGTAGACAGCTTGATCATTCCCTTCTTCTTGAATTGACGTGAGAAAGCATACTGTGAGCTTCGTTAGCATTGGCACTGGGGGAGGGTGGAAGTGGTTCTGGAGGCGATTTTGCGCCGCCTTTGCGAGGGGATTGAATATCGACATACCCGAGTACCGGCGCGAAGACCAGCTGAGTGACCCATGATGGCTGGTAATTCGAGGTTGTGGTGTCGAAAATGAACTTTCAAAAGGCCTTGTTGATTGAGTGCTTCTTTGAAGTGCGGTTCGCTTAGTCTCGGGGAAACGTTATTCCGCTTCCGCAAAGCACACAACTTCAATCTCTCAACCTCTTTCTTCATCAAAGGACCATTAACAGCAATTATGGCGCCTCGCTCGTACAGCAAGACGTACAAGGTACCTCGTCGTCGTAAGTAATACTCTTGGTCATGATGGTTGTTTCCCTCGTCCGCTACCCTGCCCTTCGCGATCTCTCCTTTGCGATTCTCTCTTCCCTGAAGACATCTGCTCATTCACCAACTTATCACTAAGTCGCTTGCTGACCACTCTCACAGCTTTCGAGGCCGCTCGCCTTGACTCTGAGCTCAAGATTGTCGGTACGTGCACTTGCCTTTTTAATTCATCCTCGACCAGTGCTGACTCTGAAACATCTAGGCGAATATGGTCTGCGCAACAAACGTGAGGTGTGGCGCGTCATGCTCACCCTCTCCAAGATCCGTCGTGCTGCTCGGTCTGTTCACCTTCCCATACCAACCATTCTACATCAGCTAACGCAAGATCCAACACGCAGTCAACTTCTGACCATGGAGGAGAAAGACCCCAAGCGTCTCTTCGAAGGCAACGCCCTCATCCGTCGTCTCGTCCGTGTCGGTGTGCTCGATGAATCCCGCATGAAGCTCGATTACGTGCTGGCCCTCAAGGTGGAGGACTTCTTGGAGAGGAGACTGCAGACTTGTGTCTACAAGCTCGGATTGGCAAAGAGCATCCATCATGCTAGGGTCTTGATTAGGCAGAGGCATATCCGGTACGGTTTCTATCTGATTTCGCGGTACTTGGGAACTGGGAGATGGGGCTAATGGGGTATGTCTACAGCGTCGGAAAGCAAATTGTCAACGTCCCTTCCTTCGTTGTCCGTCTCGACTCCCAGAAGCATATCGACTTTGCTCTTACTTCGCCATTTGGAGGAGGGCGTCCAGGGCGTGTGAGGAGAAAGAAGGCTAAGGCTGCGGAGAAGAAGGATGAGGGTGATGGTGGTGAGGAGGAAGAGGAGTAGCAGGCAAAAGCATGGTCTCCACGGAGATTATGGGAGACTTGACGATGATGTTGCTAGGATGTCTTTGCAGCAACTAGAGAAATCGAAACTTCATTCAAGACTTGCAAGCCCCTGTTTGTATTGTGACATTCAATTCTAGTTATGTAAATGGGTATTTTCTAACGCCAACGCTATGCTGCAGAAATTTCCGTCAAATGCTTAGCTCGTCCTTGCCCAAGAACTTTGCCATTGGGTCATCGGCCACTGCTCTAGACCTCTTGTAAGCTTCAAGCTCTTCCTCGCTAATACCACCCTTCATCTCCGTAAGCGTTCGCTTCTTTGCCATCCCTTGCGGCTTCTCATCCACTTCGTCTTTGCTATTCTTGGCTTCTGCGGCTTCTGCCGACTCGTCTGGAGCTCCTTCAATAGCTTTTATTTCTGCCAGCTCCTTCAGCTCTGCACCAGTCCGCCGTTGATTAGCTTCTTCAAATGCCAGCTTGCCTTCTTCACCTGTGCAGTAGCTGTTCTTAATCGTAGAATGACAGCATGCGTAGCCCCACTGGAAGTTCGCCCACCAGCTACCCCAAACCGAAACATGATTATTGATGAGCACATCCTCTGGGTATTTTGACTTCGCTTCTGCCTTCGGTGCACCTTTGATGGCGCCCGTTTCGTCGTACTCCACATACCGCTCATTCTCTACGACAGTCATGTCCCGAAGCTGTGATGGTTGAAGATGGTTTTCTCCGCCGTACTTCTCTAGTAACATTTTTCGTTGTACTTCTCGTTTGGCGTCCTTCTCAGCTTTCTCTTTCCGTAGGAAGTACTCGCCGGAAGTAGGATTAGCTTGCACATGTATCTTATTCTTATCGCCTCGCTCTTGTGATTCCCAAGCGTACTTCTGTGCCTTCTCGAACTCTGCTGCGTCACCTGAAGCTCTCATGAAGTTGTCTTCTGCAACTAATGCAGAAGCCTGGTCGGCTTGAGCTCCCATATCCACCATCGATCTTGTCTTGGGATCGTACTTCGCCGAGTCGAGGTCCAGATTCAGTAAATATTTAGCGGTATCCTCTCGTAATCGTAAGTTCCTTGTAGCAGTACTCTGCTGTCTGCCCATATCGGTCTCCTCATCGTACTTTGCCTCCTCTTGTTCACTCTTTTGACCTTCTTCCCCATCTCCCGTCAGCAGCTTCCTTTCACCTTCTGCCGCACCTCCCTTCATCTTCTTCTTGAGCTTGTCTAATTCCTCATACTCTTCAATGACATTCTGATACTCTTGCGCATCGTAGCCATTCCACCGATCTCTCTTCGCATCCCATCCTAGCTCTACATCCTGTACCATTTCATCTGCTTGGATATCCTTGCCAGTCCATCTCGCCCCTTTCGCTCGTGGCCGACTCAGGCACTCCTTCGTCTTATGTGTCATCGCCCCGCAGTTCTCGCAGGCACCTTTGCGGAACTTTGTGGCGGCGGGTCCAAGCCGTTTGCCTCGGTCGTACCATTTTGACTGGTCTGGAGTAGATGTTTGAAGACGTTGATGTTCGAGGTAGTCGTTTTCGCTGTCTGCGGATTCAAGGTAGAAGGGTTTCTTGGAGATGAAGGAGGGGATGTATTCGTTTTGTTCTTTCTTAGCAGGTTCGGCCGGTTTGCGAGACATGATGTGGACGTGAGGAATTTATGAGAGGGAGTAAGATATTATTCTGCGAAGAACAAGTTGGCACTTAGCCGTTGAGTACTGAACAGTTCAGACCAGGGAGCTTCGGCACACTAAGATCTGCTGCAATGTGTACCAGGTTGTAGCAAGAGAGAAATATCTTGTGTCAGAGAGGCTTTCCAGAGAGATTGACCCCTGCCTTAGGTTCAAAGAAGAGTAATACTCTACGGAGTAGCGGAGAGCGAATGGAGGGGGGTTGACATTTGCCGAAGCGGACCAAGGTTTGGCACGTGATTTCGCTCTGCGAACTTCGAGCAACAGTGCGCGTCATCGTCTTTCTCCATCCAGACGTGTTATTTTGCTCCCAGCTCCTTGCTTTTCGCTCTTCATTGGCCCTCTAAATCATGCGCCCAGACTTGCTTTGCTCCTAAGAGCTCCTTTCCTCCAGACCTTCAATGGATCTCTTCCGCGTCCGGCTCAACTGCGTCGACCACTACCAAGCTACGTCAACCGAATTCGATCCTCAGCTGCCCAGAACCAGTAGGTCTTCCCAGCAGAAGACCATACCAAGGGTTCCCGTCATCAGAGTCTTTGGGGCCACGGAAACAGGTCAGAAAGTATGCGCTCATATCCATGGCGCGTTCCCCTACCTCTACATTGAATACAATGGGAGCTTGATGCCCGAGGATGGTAAGACCTGTCTATAATCATGCAGAGAGCCTCACTAACGTACCTCCAGTGGACGCTCATATCCATCAAGTCCACCTCTCGATTGACCATGCCCTAGCTGTCAGCTACCGCCGCAATATGTATGATGGAAAGACGGCATTCGTTGCGCACATTTCCCTGGTCAAGGGCGTACCGTTCTATGGCTACAATGTTGGCTACAAATTCTTCCTCAAGATTTACATGTTCAACCCACTACACATGACCCGTTTAGCGGACCTTCTCCGACAGGGCACCATTTTGAAGAAGGTGATACAGCCTTTTGAAAGCCATATGCAATATCTGGCTCAGTGGATGTGTGATTTCAATCTGTACGGGTGTGCGTATATCGACTGTAGCGAAGTCAAGTTTCGAAGCCCAGTGCCAGATTACTTGGAAATGACCAGTACTACCCATCGGTGGCATGACAGGTCAATAGCACCCTCCTTGATCTCAGATCTGGATGCAGTACCAAGGCAGAGCCACTGCTCCATTGAGGTTGATGTTTGTGTAAAGCATATAGTGAATCGCCAGGATGTCAAGCCGCGCCCTTTACACCATGACTTCATTGAGCGAAAGAATCCAATTGCGCCCGATGAAAAGTTGGTCCAAAGTATGGCTGGTCTTTGGCGTGATGAGACGAGAAGAAGAAAAGCCCGAATGGGCGAAATGGATCCTGGCAGTAGCCCGTTCCCGCATGAAGTGCTGGTCTCTGTATCTGCAGATCCACGGAATTCGCAAGCAGGCGGCTGGATACACGAGCAGGAGTACATGGAGAAGATCAATGTGATCATGCAGGACGAGAAAGACAAGAGTGATGGCAGAAAGATAGGTTTTGACGGATACGTTGGCAAAGCTCCTTTCGAAAGTCAGGTGCAAACTTCGCTAGAGAGCATTGAAGATCTCTTTCCAGAGAACCTGGCACGCATAGCCGTCTCTCGAATGGCGTCCCAGGCTGCAACAAATGGGAGAGATGACTTGGCAATCGAAGCGCCAGAAGTAGATGAAACCCATATTCTCTCGTATGAAGAAGATGAATTTCCCTATGAGTCGGATGAAGAGCTCGCGCGAGAGCTGGAGATGTCGCAGAAAAAGCGTGGCGACACAATGGACGAACACATGGAGCAATTTGCGAATGAAGGCGTCGACGAACCAATGTACGAAGATGAAACCACGCTTCCGAACGGAAACTCCTCTGAATTTCCCATTGACACTAAGGATGCAACCTCGTCAGGAGATGCTCAAGGTCCCACCAGTTCTGCGGAGCTTGAGGCCCTTGGCATCAGACGTTTAGGTGACTACAACCACGTAGATGAGGATGCTTTCGAGATACCTTTGGAGTTCACGAGCGACATCAATGCCGCGAGAGCTAAGGATCAAGCGTCTTCTGAGCCCAGCCGAAAGAAACGAAAGATCGCTCAGGGTGTACGGGAGACAAGCGTAGAGTTCTTCGAAGATCAATTGAAATATGATCATTCGAAATCACGTAATGTAATCGATCTTGCCAATGGCCATAATTCGAGACTGCTGTATCCTAATGGGCTTCATCAGCAATTCGACATTGGCCAGAGAAGACACAAGACGCCGTCATCATCGCAAGAAGCTGCCAATGGCGCCAATGGAAACAGGATACTCTCGTTTCCCATCGTCAAAGACCCACAGGATCCACACACAATATTGAAGCTTAGTCAAAATAGCGCCTCGCCCACCAAGAGCTCCCAGAAGTCCAAAGTCAAGTCAGTCTCCTTTGCAACACGCAGCGAGCGAGATTCGGGCCTCTCCAGTCAACAAAAGAGCGAATCACTGCTCTCAGCACCCTCGCCAAAGACCCTTTCTTCTCAGGTCTCGCGATGCTCGTCGCAGATTCACCAGTCCTTCAACATCGATCGGAGGAGGAGAGTAGTGTGTTTGGCATACGGTCCACCTTCTTCGACAGACATTTTGCCGGAAATGCGAAGTGTTAGACTTCCATCCGTACTCTATCAAGATGCTTACTACAGCAACGAAAAGGACGTGCCTGAGCGTGCAAGAGAGTATGCAGGAAAGGAGTTCAAGATAGAAAGTGGGACAGTGCCATTCCTACCGGACTTCGATCCGACAAGCACCTCGCTTGCCAGCCTTGGGGAAAAGCCTGGCCTTGTCTTGGACAAGGTAGCTGAAGAGAAGTTGCTCCAAAGACGAAAAAGGGCATGTGGTTTACGGACTTGGGAATTAGAGGAAGCTCCTCCAACGAGAGGAGAAGTCCAAGCCTGGCTAGACCAGAATATTGAAGCAGATGCAATTTCCACTAAGCAGCGCCCAGGCGACGAGTCTCTTACGGCAAAGGCTGCTCTCTCCCAAATCGACGGGGCGACGCAGAAGAATCAGCACGGGTTTAAGTATTCGCAGAAGCAGAAATCAACAAGTGTGCAACACGAGATACAGTACATGAGTGTCATGAGCCTTGAAATACACGTCAATACCAGAGGACATCTTGTGCCAAACCCTGAGCAAGACGAGATTACCTGCGTCTTCTGGTGTCTGCAGTCCGATGACGAGGACTTGGAGGTCAATGGCGTCAATGAAGGTACACGTGTCGGAATCCTGGCCCTCTCGGAGGAGGAGGGTCTGGCCCACAAGATCCAACAGCAGACGGCTGTCGAAGTTGAGGAGGAAACGTCTGAGCTTGATCTGATAAACCGAATGGTCGATATTGTTCGGAATTACGATCCTGACATCCTAACAGGCTATGAAGTGCACAACGGGTCTTGGGGATACATGATCGAGAGAGCTAGGTACAAGTATGATTACAACCTATGTGACGAGTTCTCGAGAATGAAGTCTCAATCCCATGGTCGATTTGGCAAAGACGATGATCGATGGGGCTTCAACCACACCTCCACCATCAGAGTCACAGGAAGGCACATGATCAACATCTGGCGCGCAATACGAGGAGAGCTCAACTTGCTGCAGTATACCATGGAAAATGTTGTCTTCCAGCTCTGTCATCGACGCATACCTCACTATGCATTCCAGGACTTGACCTCATGGTACAGAAACGGCAAACCAAAGGAGCTTGCTAAGGTCGTCGATTACTACGTTTCTCGAGTCCAGCTCGATCTTGAGATTCTAGAGCAGAACGAGCTCGTGCCGAGAACAAGCGAACAAGCACGTCTACTTGGTGTCGACTTCTTCTCAGTGTTTTCGAGAGGGTCTCAATTCAAAGTAGAGTCGCTCATGTTTCGTATTGCGAAGCCAGAGAACTTTCTGCTCCCCTCACCAAGCCGAAAGCAGGTGGGCCAGCAAAATGCCCTGGAATGCCTGCCTCTGGTCATGGAGCCCCAAAGCGCCTTCTACAGCAGTCCGCTACTGGTCCTTGACTTCCAATCTCTATATCCCAGCGTCATGATAGCATACAATTACTGCTATTCTACCTTCCTTGGAAGAGTCGTCAGCTGGCGTGGCCAGAACAAGATGGGATTCACAGACTACAATAGGGAGCCAAGACTTCTCGAGCTCTTCAAAGACCAAATCAACATTGCACCCAATGGCATCATGTATGCCAGACCAGAGATCCGAAAGTCGCTATTGGCAAAGATGTTGGGTGAGATATTGGAAACTCGAGTCATGGTCAAGAGCGGTATGAAGGTGGATAAGGACGACAAGACCCTGCAACGCCTGCTCAACAACAGACAGCTGGCTTTAAAGCTCATCGCAAACGTCACTTATGGCTATACCTCAGCGTCGTTCTCTGGACGTATGCCCTGCTCAGAGATTGCCGATAGCATTGTCCAGACTGGCCGTGAGACCTTGGAGAAGGCCATCGCATTGATACATTCCGTAGAGCGGTGGGGCGCTGAGGTCGTTTATGGTGACACCGACAGTCTCTTTGTCTACCTCAAGGGCCGCACTAAGGGCGAGGCTTTCGACATTGGCCAGGAGATTGCTAAGACAATCACCGATATGAATCCCAGGCCGGTGAAGCTAAAGTTCGAGAAGGTCTATCATCCGTGCGTACTGCTTGCAAAGAAGAGATACGTTGGCTTCAAATACGAGAGCAAGAACCAGAAAGAGCCGGAGTTTGATGCTAAAGGCATTGAGACGGTGCGCCGAGATGGGACCCCAGCAGAGCAAAGGATCGAAGAGAAGGCCTTAAAGATACTATTTCGCTCAGCAGACCTGAGCCAAGTCAAAAACTATTTCCAACGACAGTGCACGAAGATCATGAAAGGGAAAGTGTCTATTCAAGACTTCTGCTTTGCGAAAGAAGTTAAGCTTGGTACATACAGCGACAAAGGTCTTCCGCCGCCTGGGGCGCTCATTAGTATGAGGAGAATGCTTGAGGATCCTCGAACAGAACCACAATATGGCGAACGCGTTCCTTATGTCGTGATCACTGGGGCACCCGGAGCCAGGCTGATCGATCGTTGCGTGGCTCCAGACGTGCTGCTGCATAATGACAATAACGAGCTAGACGCGGAATACTACATTTCCAAAAATCTCATTCCTCCACTGGAACGCATATTTAACCTCGTCGGGGCGAATGTCCGACAGTGGTATGACGAGATGCCCAAGTTCCAGCGCATTCGGCGCATTGAAGCAGGTTTACTTGGAGGCAAAGAAGTGATCCTTGAGAAGAAGACATTGGAATCGTACATGAAGTCTTCTTCATGCATCGTGTGCCACGAGAAGCTGGAAGAGGAAGCCGCCATCTGTAGCAGATGCGTGCAACATACGGACACATCTCTATTGACCCTGCGAACAAGGCTGAACAATGCAGAGGAGAAGGCGTTCAACCTGGAGAAGGTCTGTCGTTCATGTGCGGGTCTGGCGTGGGGGGAAGACGTCAAGTGCGATAGTAGAGACTGTCCTGTGTTCTACACCAGGACAAGGCATATGGCAGGCTTACGAAACACAAAAGTGGTTACGCAACGGGTTATCCAAGTACTGGAGGACCTTGAAGATGGGGTTTTGAATTGGTGACTATTTGGTGGCAACGGCGTTTGCATTGAAGGCGCACATGGGTGTAGGATATACCCCCGGAGCAGATGTGAAAGATGTGCCTACGATTTATATGTATAATAAAGGATTGCTCAAGAGTGCATTCGCGCCAAGAGAAGCGACTAGTAACTATGCGTCATCGGTAGAGCTTAGCGATCTAGGAACGCATTCGATCAAGTATCCAACTGCCCTTAAATTGCTTTTGTATCACCAAACGAAGTTCTCAAACACAATATTCACATTCAAACTGGGGCCAGATTTTCTCCAGCATGACTGGTGAGAAGCACTGACATAAGTTCGCGTAATATTCGGACTGGACAACTTGCACCCTTCCAAACGTCGTGAACAATGAGCTCAATACCTTCGCGCTACAAAGAGTCGCCCCCGGCGTAATGGGCGTTTCGATTGCTTTCATAGCTACATATTTACTCGGCGGCTTAACCTTTCTGCCTGTCGTCCTCGTGCTCGTCCTTGTGCATGCGTATCTTACATTTCCAATCCAACCCCCGCCCTCCCAACCCTCCGAACCCTCCTCAGACGACTTACGCGACGCCAACGACGATGGACGGAACATCAAGTCTCGTGAGAGTACGGCGGAGCTGGCAGAGAAGTTCCATCGAAGACATGAGCCCGATGTTGCCGCTGGCTACTTCGCGGTCTGTCGAGAATATGTGCCCGGCGGAATCAATGGGAAGCCACCAGAGCGGACCACGCCGGCGGGTGCAGTAGTAGGTACAGAGAGTCCCAGTGTGTATCAGAGCATGTACAGGAGCATATTCGACCGCAAGCAGGGTCCAAGTCTCGATCCTGGCAAGGGCAATGGCAAGACGGCCAAAAGAGCTAGGAATGTCTTCTTCGTGGTCTTGAGGCATAAGCATTTGATGCTCTACGAGGATTCGGAGCAGATGGAGGTGAAATATGTCATATCGCTTGAGCACCACGATGTCAGTATCTACAGTGGAGGAGATATGATACCCGAAGGCGAGCTGTGGATCAAGAGGAATGCTATACGGCTGGCAAGGAAAATGGCCGTGGAGGATCCTACATCTACGTCTAAGCCGTTCTTTCTGTTCTCTGAGAATTGCTCGGATAAGGAGGACTTCTACTTTGCGTTGTTGCAGAACCAAGAAGTCAAGCCAGACGCGCCTGATAATCCTCCACGGCCACAGCAATACGAGACCAAGCACATCATAAATCTAGTACAGAAGCTACACTCGTCCGAAGAGCACTTGCAGACGCGGTGGATCAACGGGCTCGTCGGCAGGCTTTTTCTGGCTCTCTACAAGACTCCGCTACTGGAGGATTTCATACGTAAGAAGATTAGCAAGAAAATTGCACGAGTCAAGAAGCCTGCTTTTCTTTCAGGGATCGTTCTTCAAAAGATCGACATGGGAGGGGCGGCGCCGCACATCACCAACCCAAGGCTCAAGGATCTCACAATCGATGGTGACTGCTGCGCCGAAGCAGACTTCAAATACAGTGGAAACTTCCGATTAGAGGTCGCAGCTACAGCTAAGATTGACCTTGGTGCGCGATTCAAAGCTCGAGAAGTGCATCTGGTGCTAGCCGTAGTCGTCAAGAAGCTGAATGGTCATGCTTTGGTGAAATTCAAGCCCCCACCGAGTAACAGGGTATGGATCTCCTTCGAAACAATGCCTGACATGGAACTGGCAATAGAGCCGATCGTGAGCTCAAGGCAGATCACGTATGGCATCATCTTGCGAGCAATCGAAAGTAGGATCAGGGAAGTCATGGCAGAGACGATTGTCCTGCCCCACTGGGATGATAGTCCATTTACAGACACTACGAGTCAACAATTCAGAGGAGGTATCTGGGCAGATCAGGCTTCTGAGAATCAACTGCCCACGATACACACGAAGATTCCTGACGAAGCACTAGAAGATGAAGCCGAAGTCGAACTTGACCCTGCTTCGATTCCACGTGGTTCAGCACGAACGACGGACGAGAGAAGCATGAGTATACCTGTCATATCTGATGTTCCTCCCTTGAGCCAAACCTCGGACGTAGCCACGAGCTCAACGCCAACGCTCGTTAATACTACCAAAGATGGAGTTTCCACTGGCGTGCAGAAGTCTACAGAACCTCCAAAAGCACTGAGATCACGCTCATTTGCTTCAGCGGCCAATCCACTGGTCAGCATGGACAATGCGAACGTCGATTCTACTCGACAGGAAAAGAAACGCAAGCAGCAAAAAGATGCTACTAGTGCGATGATGGCAATATCCAGTCGCTCGAAACCCACATCACCCTCTGACACGATCGCTGGATCTGCTTCAACTCCTTCTACACTATGGGAGAACAGCAAAAAGACCGACAGCAGTTCTTCGAGCATGTCAGATCACAGTGGACCAGTTGACCAGATTCTGACGCAAAGCGTAGTCACGGACAGCCCAACTCAAACCTCGCTGCCTCCGACGCCTACGAGTTTAAGCTCACGCTCCACAAAGTCAGCTTTCGGCGGTGAGACTTCGCAGCCTCGGTCATTGCAGGCAGACAGCCGTACGTCTACGAACTCAGAGAAAAATCAGTCTATGGCAGCCATTAGCGCAGCTACTGCGGCAGCCAAGAATTGGGGGTGGGGAGTGCTAAACAGGAACCATCAAAGGAATCAAAACAACGCGCACCCTGATCGTGCTGGAACACCCGAATATCCCATTGGTCGTGGCCGACCTTTACCCCCGCCAGGTCAGCCATTACCATTCCCAGACAGGCTGAACCCTCCTGCAACCCCCAAAAGGAAGCCGGTTGCACCACCAGCTCTGCCTCAGAGGAGGCAGGATGAGACCAAGAATCGCTCTGTCCCACCGCCTCCGCTTCCTGCCAGAAAACGGCAAGGATCGGTACCTCTCGACAACGTTGGTGATGAAGGTCTTCTTGTCGTCGAAGCGCCGCCTGAAGAGGAAACTTCGAGTCCAATCGATGACAAACCCGAGAAAGACATGGAAAGTCTTGAGACAGGACATGAGAGTGACGAAGTGGCGTCTTCATCGGGCGCTTCTGGAGCTGTTCCACCGGACAAAGAGGTTTCCATTCCTAAGGATGACGTGAAACAGCATCGAAAGTCGTACGGAGAGGAAGAGAGTGCTCTTTCTAGCTGGCAAGCGGCGCAAGAGGAAGAAGCAAGGTCAAAGAGCATATGGATGGATACCGAGGAGCATTCGTGATTTCAAGTATTAGCGGGTTCTGGGCGTTGGGTACTAACCCCGAGGGTGTCAATTCGACGACTTATTAGGTAGGGTGGCATACGAGAATGTGGTCGCCCTCCCAGTGCGGTTAGTCAGCTCCCGCCGCTCTGCTCACCCACCACGTACCTTTACTTCACCCTCCGCTCACCTCTGCTCACCTTTACACACCCACGGCTCAGGCACTGCACCCTCCTGCTCTCCTATATCGCCATTCTCATGATTCTTAGCACATCCTGCTGACTCGATTTCGTTAACTTTAGACGACCAAACATAGCAGGATGGGGGCCCCGAGCTGATCCCCCAGTAGTACAGAACTAGATATAGAGCCTATACTATACCTTCCCCCCGATAATTTCGTATAAAGCATACTCTACTGCCCTCTTCTTTCTATTTCTTCCTGCCTACCTATCTACCTTAGTTATGCTGTTCTACTATTCGTCTCGTAGTACGCCTCTAGTACTCCTTCTTTACTTCTCGCAAGATATACCTCTATAGTACCTAGGTACTCTCTCCTTATTATCTCTTCTTTTCTCTACCTCTTCCTTATATATACGCTCGTCACTTTACCTAAACTACTCTACCTATTATTAGTAATACTGAAGAAGAAGTCCCTAGAGAATTTCTTTAAGCGAGCTCAAGGCAAGGACAACCCCATCAAAGAAGGTAATACAACGTTGGTAGGTTTGAAACGGGGCGCAACGGGTCCGTTGATGTTAGATATACTACCGCTGCTGCTTTGTGTGGGAGTGCTTGGGACTGCAGGGTTTGTTCCCGGACCAACGTTGGACACTCGGGTAGGTGATACGAACATACCTGTTGCTGTGCCAGCTGTGCCAGCTGTCCCTGTTCCAGACATGAAGGGATAAGTTTGCGGAACGGAAATGCCCGCGGGCGTGGCAAGCGTTGTGCTCGGGAATGGCGCAAAGCTGGGCGAAGAACCTAATGCGGCAGGAAAGCCACTAGAGCTAGGTCTATACGTGCTGGCAGTAGGTCCAGAACACATCAGAGCAGACTAGAGGCCAGTCAATATGCATCATGACAGGTAAAGTGGGAATTGATGTGTCTTACCCCCGGTTGGGAACATGTATTTATCATGGCCAAGGACCCTGGGGCTCCTGTATTGGTTCTCCAGTTGCCCACACTGATGATCGTGCTTCCGATACTGTTTGTTGTGGTAATGAGGGGTAGGTTCTGAGTCCCGACGACGGTGGCAACCTTGAAGTCATGTGTAAGCAATGTACGCGCTTGAAGGTGCTGGAATATCAAAGACCAACATATTTTGGAATAAAGATGGGCGTGCTCAGCATCTGACCAGTTGACCAGATACCAATCTCATCGTAGACTGAACATGAAGCATCGGTCGTCACTGCAATGGTATAGCTCGAAGGGAGTCTAGGGAGGCCAGGTCTCGGAAGAGCATAACAGCATCCCTCAAAGGTAAAAGCGAGGAAGAGTCTAATACGAGAATGCATGGTGATTTAGATGATGGCCACAAATCAGTGTCATAGGAAGTTTCTGAGTTAGGTCTCGAGCTGACAATACTGAGACTGGAGTATATAGAAAACATCGAAGGGAGGGTGAGGCTGATAAAGAACAAGGGAGGAAAGCAACATTAGTAACTTAGGAAGTTGGTGATTAAGAGGACAGCGTGGAGAGAACAAGGATATTCGAATTCGGCATGGAAGAGAGGGCAATGCAGAGGTCGATCTATGCTGCCTGAAACCGCAGGAAGGCAATTTCAAAATCCAAAACAACATTGTCATCGGCTTTAGACGCTTGTGTCGTCGTGGAGTTGGACTATCAGGAATATTGAAGTCACACGATGAATCATAGATACTGTGATAGATCAACATAGTCCGTCGGGATGAGACAAGATGGTGAAATTGCGCTCCCTTGAAACACCTCTTTCTCGGAGGCTACCATGTTGTTGGTAGACACCGAAGACCCTCGTTTCCTGAATGACTCCACTATCTACCCGCGCCATAAGATTGCTTCCAGCTGCTGCCAACAATCCTGCAACTGATTGAAGCAAATCTTAATTACTTGTGCAACGATGATCGTCTCTAAGGTATACGTGTGACTACTCCGCCGCCCACTGCCTATGATTTTGTATCAGAATCAGCCGTGGGTTCCGGCTCTCGTTCCTCCTGGTGCGCCATATATTCCCAAACAGTCTCACAGCCTCTGTCGTTGACATGTCGATCGATCCTTTCGTCTCATTGCAAAGCCTATCTTTCCCTACTTGACTTGCCCAGAGTACATACATACTTGTACTCTTTTGCAGATATAGATTGCTCTTTCCCCTATTTAAAATTCTGATTTACTATCCTCATACCCACCGCTGAGCACGATCAATCATGTTTTCAAAGCCATACTCTCGACTCTCGCTCAGTCGAGCCCCTGGGTCAAACATCTGCTTCCTTCTTGCTTGTTTAACACTCAACGCAATTGCTTTCAAAATAGACCCATCATGCAAGAGCCTCAAGGGGTTGGATTCAGAAGGCGTCGAGAGAAAATATGGAGATGTGAGCGACTCAATAACCACCGCGACGCTGGAAGCTATGCAATTCGCCACCCTTGCACGTTACTATCTCGCCCAAGCTGCCGAAGGCCAAGGCGATCCATTCGATCAATACCGAACCACGCAAGCTTTCAATGTTTTTCAAGGAACTTTCAGTGGAGAAACAACTCCCGAAGATCGATTCAATAAAATCGTAGGCGGAACGGTGAACGGAGAGGTAGAATTAGGTAATTAAGATGCCAAATGTCACCCCGTTTCGCACTACGGTCCTGATATGACTAACAGAGCGTTTTATTGGCAGGCTATCTACAGAAGTTCGCAAATTACGCTGCAGATAGTGACGCGGAGGAGGCCCCGCTCTTCGTTTGCGGAGACGAGCACCTCGAGAAGGCCTACCAGTATGCCAACGATAACGATATTGAGGATATTACAGGCGCGAAATCTTGGCAATACTATGGTAAGAAATAAGCATTCAATCAGGACGAATGACTGCAGCCTCTGAAAAGCTAACGATAATTTGATGGAACGTAATAGACAACATCATTGACGAATGGTGGCCAGTTGGAGAAGGTGCTTGCCAGGACGCGGCCGGGGATGTTGCTATTGTAAGTAATCCTATATGGGTTATCCGGATACTAGAAGAACTGATCGTTTTTCAGACCCACATGGGCCGCTACATACAGATTTGTTCAAGCGCCTTTTCCTGGGCGCAAAGGGTTGAGCCGTCTGTTAGCATAGGGTCGGATGCCTACACTGACTGGAGCGCTCCTGAATACGCATCTGACTACAGAAAAACTCTCGATCGTTGGGCCACTCCTCTGAGCTTTACTGTGTTCCACGAACTCTGTCACTTTTTGTTGAACAGTAAGTTTTCAAAGCTCTGATGCATGTCAAGAAGTTCCTAATGCTGACGACGTTTTCAATTTTGAAGTGGATGATTACGTTCTCTCACAACCATTCGAGTGGCTTGGCGGTACAACAAACAAAGCCTACAGGTTCAAAAGGGCTGTATAGCTAGTGCAAGAGTAACCCGACGCTGTGATAGATAATGTCGACAACTTCGCTATGTTGGTCTTGGGTGTGTCACTCCACTATGGATTTCCCATTTTTGGTGTTCACAACTTCTTTTCATTCCCCCTTTCCATTCCCTCCTTATGTGAAATTGTATCAGCCCCTTCACCAGCTCACTCTTTCCAGTCCAAGCTCTTACTGACCTCGATCTCTTCTCTAGCACTTTTCGTGTCTGAAAACAATTGGAGCACTGGCATCGCAACTAAAGCAGGACCAGCGCCCCCCAGCAGCACCTCCAGCCCCAGCCGGAGGTGGAGGTGGAGGTGGATCCGGCGACTCATTCCAAGTACAATAGATCCAATTAGGCGTGGTGCTTCACTGAGTCAAGATTGCGGAAAGTGGAGGTGCTACAGGTTTCACTTGTTTTTTAATCACAGATCATCTGTCTATCAGTGATTGTACCTATACGTTAATAGCTCCTAGAGCAAATGTTTCCACATAATGTACTAACAAATTAATTCAAGTAATTGGCTGCTATTACACAGGTCTAGCTTGTTTTTGTCCCCCGCTGGACTGTATGTTGTAATTCGTAGGATTCTGAGAATTCTCCTGTCAGCTTAAGGGATTCCGCTGGTTTCACCAGTCTTCGCCCCCCTCCATTCAAATTGAACCAATTCTTTTAAAGTCATAGATTATTTATCCCAGAATATTGTGCTCAACATGTCAGTAAGCCGACCTCGAGCCCCACCTTACGACCCTACGGGCCCACCTCGACCCTCCAAGTTATACAATCCCAGCGTTCCGCCTGCTCCACGATACCCGAACGGAAGAATCCCAATCCCACCGAAACGGAGCCGCCCTGAGGTGGAGACTAGGGTCGTGCTCTTAACATTCCACCCGCATACGCCTCTAGAAGATGAATCAACGACAGCTGGGGAGGCTTGGGCGGCAACGAGAGCGGCGATAAAGGGGGAGAGGGGAGTGGGGAATTTTGTGTGGGGAAGGACCGAGGAGAGGGAGGAAGTTGTAGTTTTGATGATAGGTAAGTTTCACGTAATGTTTGTTTTCTTTAGTTATCACCAACTAAATTATCGTCTCTACGTCTTTCTTGTAATAGTTGCACCTTACTCTTGTTCAGTTGACGCCTATGCCTTCATTTCCAATCGATTCATTATTCCTTCCTCTTCCTTTGCCCTTCCACCCACATCTTGAAAGATATACCCTCCCCCGCATGCGGTCTCTTTGACTAAATCTTTCCACGACACACTATAGACCACGACGAACCGCAACGCCAACCCACGACCCCCTTACTCGCCCCCGTTAATCCTTTTCTTGCCACTGCCCCATCCATCTGTACCACCTATTTCTCAGAATACCCGCCTTATCCTCATCCTCATGATCTCACTTCCCTAACATTCCGTCATCTCGAAACCCCAGCGAGCACCCCGATAGTAAGACAGAAGCCCCAATATCTAGGGCTGTACTGCACGCAGATACAACCGAGGATGGAGGGCGCGATGAGAGCAGCGGGAGGGTGGTGCGAGATGGGCGATGTGGAAAAGGTAGGGGGGACGAAGGAGGGGGATAGTCGGGGAGAGGGGGAGGATAATAATGACTCTTCCAACACTGAGGTTAAATTGGGAGTATATCTGACGCTTTGGACATGGAAGAGTGCTGAGGCGCGCGGATTGTGGGAACTGACTGATGAAGGAAAGCGGTATCAGACATGGTGGGCAGAGAGGGAGGATTGGAGCAGGAGGGAGGAGTGGATTGTGCAGGTTCAGGCCGGGTATTACTATGGGGATTATGATATGCGGCTCTCTTGAATCATAACAGGGAAATGAGGGTATTTATGTAGAGTGACTTTTGTGAAGTCGCGATTTGAGGCGATAATCGGATTAAAGTAACGCCGGTACTCGTATTGACCCCACAACCGGCAGGACCCTACAACCGGCAGGCGCTAAGCCTAATTAGGCAAACTTCTAAAAAATTAGCAATGTTGTCCACATAAACACCTCCATTCAAGGACATTATATAGCGAACTGACCGAATTAGGGCTCTACAATATACTCGGAGGCAGCGGACTAGTAGTGAAAGAGGCCCTGATATCCAGAATAGCCATATCTTAGATACATAGTGTGGCACATCCACCCGAATTCTTAAATATATGAATGTGCTTACTATATTATATCGCAAATCGAATTCGAAATCAGGCCTGAAAACGCGATTGCAATACCTCCTTCCTATTTGAGTATAGCTTCTATTCCAGCAGTCGCCGTGGCTTCCTAATAATCCGACCTCCTTGCGTAGCTACAGGAGTAGGTGATAGCTCTCGCTCAGGGACTGGCTGCTCCGTCCTCGGTGATGCGTCTGATATATATACTCGGCGAGTCGTGATTACTGTCGCTCGGGGTACTTTTAGTATTACTGTTGGAGGCTCTGGAAGCTCGAATAGATAGCGGATGAATCCTAATACAGTAAATGCCTTCTTCTCGTTATCTTTTCGAGCCCTTACTCTTGCTTAACTAATAAGCTTATATATTTTGGCTTCTTCTTTCTTCTTCGCTTATTGGATCTTATCTAGTGCCTTCTTCTCCTTTGCTTCTTCCTTCTATTAGTTTCTTAAAGTATCCTCCTTCTCTCGCTGTTCTTTAGCAAGTAACCTCTCTTAGACGACTTCTAAGCTTATAACTCGGGCTTTACTATAAGTGCCTTGCTTATTGCCTTTACGCCTCTGATTTCGTTGACTAGCTCTTATCAGTTACTTATTAACGCTCTCTTGAGTTTCCGAGAAGGAGGTAGTATAGATAGCGGCTTTCCCTAGCTTCTCTACTCGAGGATCGATGTTTCCGATGGCTTAAAGGAGGTCTTGTATCTGCTAGATATTGGTAGGCGTTTTGAAGCTGTTGATAGTGACCCCGGCTTTAGATAGTGTAACTAGACGAATACTGATATCGATATTGACAGGGAGCTTTCCGATGATTATATTGGGGTCCTAGGGAGATAAGCCAGCTTTCTTCTAAGCGTTTTTGATTATATCCTCCCTGCCTACTACTTTCCTCGCTTAGCAATAACATTCGATAAATTCTGCCTTATTTACCGAAACATGGGTAGCGAACCTCGTAACTTCTAATAGCTGCTTTCGATATATATTAGCCAAAGGTCCGAAGAATAAGATATCTAGAGGTTAGAGTAGATATATAGAGTAGGAAGGAAGGCATAAAAGGATGATATTATAAGCCTTACAGAACTCAATAGCTTTATTTGAGATATAAGATTGATGGCCGTCGAATATAAGTATTCTATATTTATCTTTTAAGCCTTCTCGCTTCGTATATTTATAGAAGTACTCCTTTATCCAAAGTAGGCCTAATTCGTTATCTATCTAGCCGTTCTTACTATATATAATATAACCCCAGACCTTCTCTTTACTTAGTGCTTCCCAGTAGACTACTTACTATTGCTTTCCTTTAAAGATGATCTAGGGCCGAAGGAGTCTTCCGTCGAGCGAGATAAGCTTAAGGAGAGATACCTATTCCCGATTGCCGCAATAAGTAATATATAGTTAGATAGCATGTTTTGAGATAACGCATTTGACCTTCTTTAGGACTCCAAGCATGAAGCCTTTCTCGTCTATATTGTATATATCCTGGTCTTCTATATTGTACTTCTGCTTCATTATAATATAGAGCTCGAACTAATAAGCTATCGTTGCAGGGTCACTGGCGGTATTATTCCTATTCTTATCCATGGGCGAGAGGAATTTCGTTTTCAGATCGGGATAGCGATACAAGAACTTATCGACCTAATAATATCCTAGATCTCTTATATAGCCTCTTTTCTAAAGTATTTACTGAGCTATAGAGCGCAATTAAATAAGCCTTGGTAGCTACCCCCATTTGCCGAGTTATATTATCCATCTCACGATAGAAGCTTCTTCTGCTGGCGATAGTAATTACTGTTCCTCGTCGTATTCCTTCTTTGATCTTGCCCCTTTAATCCGATCTTGTAGAGTACTCCGACTGATCCGAAAGCGACTAGCGATCTGGCAAATAGGTTCGGCTTGTAGGGTGCTAACAACTTTGTGATAAAAGTGCAGAGCTAACAGGATTCTTTGCTCCTTTGGGAGCTCCGGAGGACCTGTCTGGAGGTCTTCGTCATCGGCTAGATCTGGGAGAGGGTCCAGGGGCTTGTGGAGCGTTAACGTGGCCATAATGGTGGAGTTAAGTGGGTGATATGGAGCAATTCGAATAGAATTGTTTATGGTATTTGTTTACTACTATGCCTAACTAGGCTTAGCGTCTGCCGGTTGTAGGGTCCTGCCGGTTGTGGGGTCAATACTAGTATTCTAAGGCTGACGACGGAAATCCGGAGACTGGAGCCTTAGATGAAGAAGGCAGCTCAAAGTTTCGCAAATGCCGCCTGTACTCTGACAACTGCCCTTCCACCCCATCCTACAGCTACTTTCACTCTCTAGCCACCCTCATCGCACCTTCCTTCTGATGTGAGCCTGTCTCCTGAGACCCTAAGTTTCCCTTCTCCGTGCCTTCCACCTCCGCCATGTCGTACGGGTACGGAGGAAACAGTACGCGTAATGTCGACCTGGGCAAGTATGGCAGCTCCTTCCATACTTTCTGAAGCTCCTCAAGCATGACATGAGCCCCCATGCTTCCGTCATACACAAGTCCGACTGTCCCTCTCCCCATTGATGCCCCTACTACCGTGTGACATAGGCTCTAGACATTAGATATGAATATTAATACGTGGTCTAGATCCGAGAGCGACCTTGCTATAAACATCCGTAAAGCTACGAGCATAGAGGAGACCGCGCCAAAACGCAAACATGTCCGAGCATGCATCGTCTACACATGGGACCACAAGTCCTCACAATCTTTCTGGGCGGGCATGAAAGTGCAGCCTATCCTCGCCGACGAAGTCCAAACTTTCAAAGCTCTCATTACCGTACACAAGGTGCTCCAGGAGGGACATCCGGTATGCGTGAAAGAGGCGCAAGCAAACATCAATTGGCTAGAGAGCTTGACGAGAGGGGTATCTGGTGAAGGCCTCCGAGGTATGCATGCAGACCCTGCCAGAAGTGGGTTGAAAGACTAGCGACGCAGGTGTATGGCACAGCAAGCTGATACTGGGTATAGGCTATGGACCTTTGCTACGGGACTATGTCTATTTCCTTTTAGCGAAGCTAGCCTTCCACAGGCAGCATCCTGAATTCAACGGTATGATTCTTCTCCGAAGAAATGCGCGCAGCACGAGCTGAGGATTCTTGCAGGTCTTTTCGAATACGAGGAGTATATCAGTCTGAAGTCGATAAATGATCCCAATGAAGGGTGAGCCATCCTTTCGAGGCTCTGCGCTGCAGCAGCTGCTGACATCTGGCTAGATATGAGACTATCACAGACCTCATGACCCTCCAGGATCAGATAGACACCTTCCAGAAGCTCATCTTTGCTCATTTTAGAGGTGGTGCAAACAACGAGTGCAGGATATCGGCACTGGTGCCCCTCGTACAAGAAAGCTATGGCATATACAAATTTATTACGAGCATGTTGCGGGCGATGCATACCAGTGAGCCAGCAGTTGCTAGTGCCTATGTATGCGGTACTAACAGGTTATAGCTACTGGCGATGATGAGGTTCTCGAGCCATTACGGGGAAGATACGACACACAACATTACCGCCTTCTCAAATTCTACTACGAATGCTCCAATCTCCGATATCTGACCAGCTTGATCCAAGTGCCCAAATTGCCACAAGAACCTCCAAACCTTTTAAGCGAAGATGACGATCGACCTGCCTTGCCCCGTCGACCAACTCGAGAGATCGAGAAAAAGGAAGAGCCAGCCCCTTCTAAGTCTCCTCCGCCCAGTGCTGCTCCAGATCCAGAACCGATCAACGAGTTCTGGAAGAATGAACAACGGCGACGGCAAGAGGAGTACGATGCCGAGCAGCGGAGATTACAGGATCAATGGAACCAAGCACAGTACCAGCAGCAACTGGCGCAGCAACAAGCTGATAGGGATTTCGAGGAGCAGCGCCGACTACAGGCTGAGCAGCAACGGCTAGCTCAAGAGCAATTGATGCGAGACCAGTTCCAGGCACAAACCCAAGGCCGGATGGCCGAGCTGGAGCGAGAGAACCTCAATGCTCGAGCACAGTACGAACGAGATCAGTTGATGCTTGAACAGTATGACCGGAGGATGAAGGACCTGGAAAATCAGCTGAATCAGCTGAATCAAAATTTCAATCAACAAACTTCTTCGAAGGACGATCAGGTACGGGCGTTACAAGAGCAGGTCAATACTTGGCGGACAAAGTACGAGGCGCTCGCCAAACTCTACTCCCAGTTACGGCACGAGCATCTTGAGCTGTTGCAGAAGTTCAAAGGTGTCCAATTGAAAGCGGCGTCAGCACAAGAGGCTATTGAGAAGCGTGAGAAGCTCGAGCGTGAGATCAAGACAAAGAACCTCGAGCTGGCAGACATGATCCGGGAGCGAGACAGGGCTCTGCACGAGAAAGACCGGTTAACAGGCGGCAACAGAGAGGAGGTCGAGAAACTCAAGCGAGAGCTTCGGTTTGCGCTTGAGAAAGCAGATAATGCTGAACGAGCCAAGGGCTCGGAATTGTCCTCGATGCTGGCCAAGTACAACCGAGAGATGGCGGATCTTGAAGAGGCTCTGCGGGTTCGTTACTTGTATTCGTGGATTGCAGGCATCTACTGACCAAGACTTAGAACAAGACGAGGGCCTTGGATGACACTCATTCGAAGTTCGGCGAGCGAGATGGCGATCTCGAACAAACTTTAAGAGAAAAGGAAGATGAACTTGAGATCACCAAGTCTGGCCTGGATCAGGCATTGATACAACTCAACGAGCTAAGCATGGTGTGTGAAAGCTGAGCGCTATATTAGGGGCAATCGCTGACTTCTCCAGAACGGTGGCGACACAGACAAGGCGCTCGACGAACAGATAGACCAAGTACTTCTAAGCAACATCGACAAGATCAACGATATCATTGACTCCGTACTCGAGAGCGGTGTCCAGCGTGTGGATGACGCTCTTTATGAGCTTGACTCGTCGATGCAGGCTGGAAACCAGAATGCATCTGCACCATACGTTCTATCGCAAATAGAAAAGGCCTCAGCCAGCACTACTGAGTTCGCCACCGCCTTCAACAACTTCATTGCCGATGGTCCTAACAGTCCTCATGCCGAAATTATTCGCACAGTCAATGTCTTTGCTGGCTCGATAGCAGACGTCCTCAGCAACACCAAAGGACTTACACGCTTTGCTACAGAGGAAAAGAAAGCTGACCAGCTCATCAACGCTGCTCGCCAGTCAGCCCAGTCGACGGTTAAATTCTTCCGCAATCTCCAATCCTTCCGCCTTGACAGTCTGAAACCAGAGGCGAGGACAGACGTCGTCATCAATAATATGAACGATACCCAAGTAAACCTTCAGAAGCTTTCCAAACTCGCTGATGCCTTCGCTCCTAAGTCTGGGAAAATCACGAACGCAAAGGGCGACCTTGGAGATCTTGTCGACCAAGAGTTGACCAACGCAGCAAAAGCCATCGATGCTGCCGCAGAACGTCTGAACAAGATGATGAATAAGCCCAGGGAAGGTTACAGTACCTACGAACTCCGCATCCACGACAGCATCCTCCAAGCCGCCATAGCCGTCACCAACGCCATAGCACAGCTCATCAAAGCTGCTACAGCGTCACAGCAAGAAATTGTCAAGGAAGGTCGTGGCTCCTCGTCGCGAAGTGTCTTTTATAAGAAGAACAACCGCTGGACCGAAGGGCTCATCAGCGCTGCAAAAGCTGTTGCTTCCTCGACCAACACACTCATTGAAACAGCCGACGGTGTCATAAGTGGCCGAAATAGCCCGGAGCAGCTGATTGTCGCAAGTAACGATGTTGCAGCTTCTACGGCACAGCTTGTGGCTGCAAGTAGAGTCAAAGCGAACTTTGGAAGCAAAACGCAAGATCGGCTGGAGGAGGCCAGCAAGGCTGTCGGCAAGGCTTGCAGGAGTCTGGTCAAGCAGGTTCAGAATATCATCAGCCAGAGGAACAAGGAAGACGGAGAAGATGTGGACTATGGCGCATTGAGTGGGCATGAATTCAAGGTCAGGGAGATGGAGCAGCAGGTCGAGATTCTACAGCTGGAGAACAATCTGGCGCAGGCAAGACAGAGGTTGGGTGAGATGAGGAAGATCTCGTATCAAGAAGATTAGGGATATCGGTAATGCATGCATGCATGGGACTGGGTAGGTGTGGTCTGGGGCACCTCCAGCACCTTCCTCTATCAGTAGATATTTGGGAGCAAACTGCCTACATACTCTAGGAGTCTCTTGTATGATATGTACAGCTCTGAGGAGATCGAAGAGATTGTACCACACGCTTGCTAACTCGTACGGAAAGCCTTTTGATCTCTGAATTGGCGAGGAAGCCTGTGCAACTGCCTTTGGTGTGACACCATTCTCCAGAAAGAAGAAATCAAAGACGTAGACTTACGTCGCTGTAAGACCAGGGTAGAGAGAGCAAGGGACACGTAAACATCGGTAGATAGGAGGAGGTCCCTTCCCACAATACCGCCATCTCGTTAGTGCCGTCTAGCGAGCAAAATTGGGGGCGGGAAGCTGCACCCTGCAAGCGCAAGGGACGGCGGCAGGACGGAGAAGAATTTGCTTTCTTGGCAGGCAGCACTCTATTTGCACCACTCTCCTTTGTGGACGAGAGGTCTATCTAAAGAGCATTTGTATTCTGGTATCTATTTGCGAGACTGTCTATGTACTGCTGTACAAGACTTGTCTACAGCAGCCGAAGCTGCAAGAGTTATCGCCGCCCATGCGAGGTCTGATACAGGTAACGGCCAATGTTAAGGGACGACTTGCCAACACGACAATCTGAACATGAAAAATAAACCGCCAAACAACGAGAGGAAAGAGTCGACATCATGAGGACATTTGTGAGCATGGAGCCGGCGATGATCCATCGTCACATTCGCAGTCCCTTCCAAGGATGTATCCACCACAATATGCACCCCTTGTAGGCCAGCTCTTATCCAGCCAATGATCCCAGCGCCAATCCGAACACCCAACGTCGGCATAAGTGCGAGCAGCAGGGGCTCAGCCATATAGGGCAAAGGGACACTATTAGCCTCTATGCATCATCAAGTGGAAAGGACTCTTACTCACTGTGTCTAATCACTAGTGTTGAAGTTGATGAGGTCGGCCCAGCCAGCGTCGCTGATATCGAAGACGTTGAACTAGTTGTCCATGAAAGGGTCATACGTGAAGGATTGTGTGTCAGGATCGAACTCAATGTTGTTTGGATATTCGCAGCCGACACTGTCCTCAGAGGCCGCTAGACTCGATGTATGAGGGTTGTTGGCAGAGGCCTACATGCCTTTGTGGAAATCATCCCTGACCATGTTATCCGTCAGGATGTGCTTGGTCCTATGACCTTTCGAGTTCAAATTCCAGACTCACACTTACGGCGATGTGCATTGCCAGAACGCTGGATCTCTTCAAGGTTCCCTCCCATGACAAACTTGGTGTTAGTATATCTATATAAGCACGTTCCACTGCGGCCTTCCTTGTGCAAGATCTACGATCGGCTATCGCTCAGTTGGAATCGCCTACGACACGAAACTATAGTTTCCAACATAGTGGTACGCCTCTGATAATAAATGAAGCTTTGCTTGTCTTTGTTATTCAAATTCAAAACAATGAATTCATGCAGAAATCCATCGCGACAGATCAGCGCATTACGCTGGTCTGTTTGGGTGAATTTGCCATTGCAGCTACCTCTTAGGCATTACCAGTGATCTCCTTGATTCGATATGAAAATGAGACTGACAAGCTGCCTCAAGGGACGCATGTATTCGAGATTAAAGGAAGGTGGGGTTTGCTAGCCTCGAAGCAGAAACACAAGGTACTCTGGCGGTCTCTTGCCTTCCAATTTCAATGGAAGAATTTACGTGCCCTCAGGTCCGCATTGAGAAGACTGATGAAGCCACTGGCATCCATGCTCCGTAATAACGCCCATGTGTCTTGCAATCTGTAGGACAGAAGTCAGTCTTAGATAGGCCTGGCTCATTGAGCTTGATCTAACCATTTACCTGCTTTCGTCAACCTAGTGGCGGGTATAGGGTTTTTTCACCTTGGGCTCGGAAGAGTCGAAGCGTTCTGATGAGCCTTGTGGAAGAAGACCCAAGCCTTTCATGTGAGAAATCGACCGGCGAAGCTCTTGGATGACCTGTTGTTTGACCGCTCGATAGGCGCGAAGGCGAAAGGATTTCACTGCAACTGTAGAGTTTTAGATCAGCCGCCGTGACGTGAATCTGCGAATCCTTGGAGTTTCCTTACACCAGGCATCTACAACTTCAGCATCAACATTTCCGACTCGCTGGAGGAGATCGCGCTCGTCATCGTTCGGTACTCTGTGGGCTTTGTAGAAATTCTCGAAGAGACCTTGCGTTTCGATTGTGAGCTCTGGGTCAAGTGGGAAAATTTTGCAAAGTTGAGCTGTAGTTTTCAAACGCCTGCAAACCATCATAAGCGCAGTCTCAAATCTAGGTGGGTCTCTTACTCTTCGAAGAGCTCACGGACGACACAATGAAGAGCGGTGTTACTTTCTTTTGTTGGTTCGCCTCGCATTATGGTTTCAAGAATCTCATTTGCTCTAACTTCGTACTTCTGATACATTGCGTGAAGTCTGACCAACTGCTGAACTGGCACTGGACCTCCAGACCGTAAAATCACACGTTGACCCAGTTTGAGGGGCTCAGAGTCCTGATACTTATGCAAAGGCTTTAACACTTTGAACACTTTGCCGGTCCTTCGGAGCTTGTGCAAACGCTTTCTCAGGTTGCCGATCATTCTGAACTTGTGCAAACGCTTTCTCTCATTGCCCGTCATTGTGAGAGACGCTGTCTTGCGTATTTTTCTTAGAAGTTTCTTGAGATGGGTTTTCATGCGCTTTCGGGGCGCAAAGAATGTGCCGCTCAGACCTGGTGTAGAAGCCATGGGAGTTGTGTTAATTTGAAATGGTGTAAGAATATCGACAATTACGTTAATTCTCTGACCTCGCATTGAGAAGCCATGGGAGTTGTTCATTATGTGATCTTGGAACTTGAAGGATTATGGTTGTTAATGCCACAGCTCTAACGTACAATCCGTGAAAGAGTCCCGTCGCTTAGTGTGTTGAGATCGTAAACAAAGAAAATGACCAACCTCCTCCTTTTCCGGCTAGCGCAAAACATTTCCCCCGAATTTCATTTCACTTCCAACCTTCGTCTCACTTTTCTTCCCACAAACACGAACACCTTCGTCATTGCGACTGGCTCGCAAGCTCTTTTACAACTAATACTTGCACCTCTATTACATTCTTCTCTGCCCACTTCATTGAACAGCATCGCTGCTACGCTCATTGTCATCATTCATCTTTTTTAGCCACCCAAGTTCCGAAACCTGACCCGAACCCCGAGACTGCTAAAGTCAAGGAGCAATCATGAACGCAATGACCGCAATCATGAACGCTGTCCCAGCTTTACTTCAACGTAATCTGTCTGGCGAAGCTATCATGGATGCGCTCTGGCCAGCGTTTCAGATATGCATCACCTCAGGCGCCAAGCATGAGATTGACATGCCTATGACCCTCGCAAATGTCGTAGGACAGAAAGGAGTTAATCTCTTGAAAGCTCGCTTTTGGTAAGACCCACACTCTTGAGAATGCACCACAATGATGCTTACTCCAATCTAGCAGCCTCATCCAGGCCCCAGTGACAGCCGTGGAGGATTCCGCTCGTGGAGTTATGCTGATCACGCCTTTACGCCCCGTTCTTGGACACGAGACTATCATTCCAGGAGTCCAGAAGCCAAAGGCGAAGACTCTCAACCAAGCCAAGGTCGCTCGTCCAGCAAATGCTTTCATTCTCTACCGCAAGCATCATCACCCTCAGATCAAAGCCGAACAGCCTAATATCCACAACAATCAGATCTGTAAGCGCTTCTCTAAAACATAGCGTCATGTATCTGGGCTAACAATGTTGCAGCCGTGATTGTTGGGGAAAGATGGCGCAATGAAGACAATGCTGTCAAAGATCGTTTCGTTGCTTTGGCCAAGCAAATGAAAGCTAAGCATCTTCTCGAGCATCCGAACTATCATTACAAGCCACGCAAATCAAGTGAGAAGAAGCGTCGAATGACTCGTCGTAAAGAAACTGCGTTTGTCAACAACATCCTCTCAAGTTCAAAGTCTTCCGTCAAGCCAACCTCCACGGCCCAAGTCTCCGAAGTCCCCAAGACTGCATCTGGCAATGCGATGCTGGACCTTGGCAGCGAGGATATTCATCCGAAAACACTCGAAGCTATGCTCATCGAGTACAACAACTCCTTCCCTCCTGCGACCAATCAGGTCACCACTACCTTGCTCGCTCAGGGTACAATGCCAGTCATCTATGACGAGCTTACGGAAGAAGCGCAAAATGACTCCAACTTCTACCATAGTCAACACGACTTTTCTCCGTTTATGACAAGCGAAGAAGCAGGGGTAGAAATGGATTCCTTTCTCGAGGATGTGGATCACTCCGATGGGGTGGCAGCTTCGATGAGCTCCAACGCTCAGATTACCGCATTCGATCAGCACAACGAGTCTATTTTCAATGCTGAGGTTACCCGCACGGCCTGGGATTCTATGCCTATGCTCCCTATCTACAACCAAGTCGATGATACCATGTCTCCCATTGGCGAGGCTGGATACATGTCTCCAATTGGCGAGGCTGACTTCGTCAACTAGACTTCCTGCTCCGTTGTTTACATTCCACATACGTCTCCACCACCTACGATAATTTCCAGGTTCCTACAGCACAACCCAGCACATTTCCTAGCACCAGCCATCAAGCTCTCATACGATTGGGGGGCATCGAGAAATCCCCTACAATAGGGGCAACGAGGCAAAATGTGATACAGTAAGTGGTGCTAAGGAAGTCCCGTCTAGGGATGGACACAGATGTAATTACAAGCACACGATGTTAGATAGTCCATCTTAGATAACCCCCCAATGCAATAGATTAACAACCTTCGCGCTCTACATAACGTGACATCAAATCTCCCTCCACATTCCTGCGCCCGTGTCTCGGGTGGCGAACTTTTCCTTCCCAAAACGGAAGTAAACACCAACCTCCTTTTTTTCGAAGTGAATTACCTCATGACTCCGTTTCGCCACCTGACTCCGAGGAAAGTGAAAGAAAGACCCACCTCCTTTTTCAGGGGGTGTTTCATGTCGCTGACGACTCCTGTCCGGAAAGGGAAGGAGAGACCAACCTCCTCAATTTTCGACAGCGGTATCGGATCGTGGGCTTGGAGGGTGTCGGTCGGCATAGCTGCAGGGAGGGTGGATTTATCATCAGTCTTGCGTACAAACAGTAATGCACATTAATTCATTATTGTTCAACCAAAATATGTGCTTCATTGATATGCACCGTAAGCAGTAAGGTATCTGCGTCCTCGGCTTCCTCCCTCTAGAGGCTTAACGTACTTCTCTCGAGGCATTCTCCACGTCTCCAACTACAGAATCTGCCCTCAACACGCCTCTTTGCCTGCTCGTCCCTTTCAGGTAAAGCGCCGAGGAAGCGGCAGAGATAGAGGCCTTGCTGGAGGGTGCAGCAACCTCTAACTAAATGATGGCGTCATTGCAGTTATTGTAGCACACGTAGTCCTCCTGTGCTAGCTATTGACTATCATGCTATTCTTTTCGAGGAAGTGGTGCGTCTTCAGAAAGGCAGCCAGAATGGGTCTCCTAGCTCGCACCACTCTGCCGTCGCGATTGCGCTCGGCAGGTTCGTGTCTTGTAACGAAACATTCTTTAGAGTATCTCATCAACCATTTGCTGCATTAGGATTCCAGTCGCTGCACCAAATGAAGGTCTGGCACCGCCATTGTGTATTCTTCTCCTTCGCTCCTGAGGGACCTAGCGGGCGTGGACACATCCAGAAAGATCTTCCGAGGTTCATACCAGGCTTCTTTGTGAGAAGCGTGATGCAGGGCTCGTCATGGCCTTCGCATCTGGGCGCAGCTGGCTTTGTGAAAAGTTTCGACCATGACTCCTTGCTTTGGATGGGATCGTGTACAGTGTCTTGATCCTGCGTCGAAGCACTGCGACTAGTCGGAGAGCTGTTCGCAGTTTGGAGGCCGCTCGTCCCAGAGCTGGTTACTTTTTGGCGTGCTGATCCGTCCGCAGAACTCAGTGGACTGGCAGTCTCGGTGGGCGTAGCCAGATCGTGCTTGTCTTCTAGACTTTCCGCAACTGGTTCGAGGTCTGCGCCCCGAGTGACGTCATGGGTGTTAGCTTCTGAGACCACTGGTTCCTCGGCGACGCTGGAATGATTCGAGATGGTATTGGATTTGGGTTTGAAGAATCCCTTGAGACTCTGCTGGCCCTTGCCAATTGCTGCGGGCGCGGTTGCTGAAGACCCAGACTTGGCGCGTTTCAAAGATTTGCTGGTAGACACTTCGCCCATAGGCCGCTTCGTGCCTGCTACAGATGGATCATTGGATGAAGCCACAGGCGCGGTGGCAGACAGCGCTTGTGCGCTATCTGCTTTTGTGGAGGTGGTTTCGATCGCGGAGCTGCCATTGACTGATCCTTTTGCGTCTAAGACCCCAGCGTCTTTGCTGGTGACGTTCGTGCTCTGCGACTGCTGAATCGATGGCTTGCGAGCGAACATGTCGCGAATGTTCCTTCGGCCAAAGAACTCCGGTATCAGTTTACCTGAAAGTGGTAAAGCGTCGTTGGCTGTGGAGTATTCTCTAAGGCGTTCACCATTGGAGAACATTCCTGGAGGATTCATGACATCCTTGGTGTCCTGCTCCTCTCCATCGATGTTTATTTTGTCCTTCATCACTGCATACACGGGGCAATGGTCAGAACCCTGCTCCCCAGTCAGTCATATCATGAGATGCAAGCAAGCAAGACAATACCATAAGTCCTTCTTGTATATTAGAATCCGAGAACCAATCCTTCATTGTAAGGCTGCAGAGCACGTAATCGATCCTCGCACCGCAATTGCCAGGCCTCGCATTGACCTTCTGTTCCCAACACGTGAACATGCCCTTTCTGTCAGGATGAAAGGCGCGGCAGATATCCCACATGACGGGCTCCTCTCTACCCCCATCCCTCTCTCCAAAGACCTTGCCGCCTTCTAGCAGATGGTTGAAGAGTCGTCGGGCAGGGGTGGAGACAAACTCCAGACCCGTCAAGCCTTGCTTTCGCATTGACGCTTCAGCATTGGCAGCGTCAAGCTCTTCCCTCGATATGTTCAGATCTCCAGTGAGGAAGACTCTCTTTCCCATCGCAATCAAATTTCGTATACGAGCGTCGAGAACGTCAAGAAAGCCGAGCCGAAAATCGTCTCTTGTTTCGTCGCGGTTCGCCGGACTGTAGACGCCCAAGAGAACAAAGGCTGGAAACTCAAGAACCACGCACCGACCTTCGGAATCAAGCGTTGTGGCATCGACGGCTGAAGAGGCTAACTGTGAAGGCGTCGGATACCCACCGATTTGCTCTTCTTCTGGTAGGTTGGAGAAGCTCGTAGATGAGTTTGGTGGGCAGAGTATTCCTGTGATGCCTTCTTCCGCGCGAATAGGTGCACAGACCGATTGTCTTGTGTAGATGACAACGCCAGAGTAACCTGTACGCAACAGTCAACAACCTATCAGAGACGTGGAATTCCTTACTTACCCTTCTTGTGCCGGGGAAGACTGAAACAGCAATCCCATCCTGGAACTAGTACCATATCATCGGAGAGATCCTTTCGTTGAATCTTGGTTTCTTGGAAGACAACGATATCTGCTTCGAGGATGTCGAACATGGCCTGTTGGCTCAGATTAGATGAGTTTCCCAGAATGGCTATTCTGGAATCCTACTGCGTATGAACGTTTGTCTCTCCATGGCTGGTAGGCAAATGGGTTCCTAATCCAAGCTCTTTAGCCAAAATCCTCCCAAGCATGTCTTTATTCTAGAACGAATGATCGCAGGGGTGAGAGCCACTCATGTTGAGTGCTTACCGTATGCCATTGACTGCAACAAGAGGTCAGCTAAAGGTTACCAGTGCTTGAATTCAGAGAAGCATACCATTCCAAGTCGTTATACGTAGCCCCATAATGCTCTCGTGACTTTCTGACGCTTCATGACTTTCACTGAGGGTTCAGGAGCACCATACAAGCATCCCAAATAGCCCTTCACTGCCCCAAGGGACTTCTCGTGAAGCAATTCATGTACGAGTGAACGTTCTTTGTTATGTTCAGCCCTACAGGTCACGTGTCGGGCTCATGCAAGCGAACCAACCCGTAGTTCTACTTCTGAAGAGCCCCAACAACCTAAGCATCTATAGAATAACGACAATGCTTCCACGTCCTTCGGTCCTGCGTGCCGCGCAGCTTGTCAGCAGGCAAATTCGTAGCCCGGTCCCCCGGAACACAGTTCAGCGCCGCTTCGCCAGCCATGAATCCACCAAGCTTGTCGGGCCCATGGACAATGCATTCAACAGAGAGAGGCTGGCTGTGAAACAACATGCGAAACAATCTACTGGTACGTCATCATCCTGGAAGCGAGGTGTGGTGCTCCTCTCAGCTAACCTCTGAGTACAGAACTTTGGCGGAGACTTTGCATCTAGTACGGCCGTTCTGATAGCAGCGTTGAAGACTTTGTTGGCTTACAGACCACAGCGTCGTCGTTCCAGCTCTCATCCTAGGATCACTTAACGCCAAGAATCTATGGGATGAGCATTGGGAGCATTGGGAGCACATGCCGCCGCTGGAGGAACGGGTGGAATACCCTTACCAGAACATTCGGTCGAAGGCATATCCTTGGGGTGATGGTGATAAGGTCAGTCAGGCTGAACTTGGTAGATCTTTATTGCTCACGGGCTAATCTATGTTGGGTGCGATGCAGACTCTCTTGTAAGTCCGCTTTTCATTGCAGCGTAGCAAAAGTTGGGATGGTGAAAGGGAAGATAGCTCCAGGAATGGGGTTTTGGGAAGACTCGGGCGGAAAAGCAGGAGACCTTGAGAACCGATGAACATGGACAAATGCTGACAGTGCTACCCTAGCTGGAACCCAAAGGTCAACTACCACCACAAGGAAGAGTAGGAGGTACGGGTTCGGAGGCAGTGGGAGGTTTCGATAGGAAAATTGGGGCGATGCTGCAGAAGTTGTGGAGCGGAAGCCTTGGGAGTTCTGGTATCTTCAGCCATGAGAGGTAGACTTCTACCTCGCACAATACAATACAATACAATCCATTCAGTCACAATGAGGCCCAACTTCTCATCACTGATGTTATTATCGATTGAGCTAGAGCGTGTGCACGTAAGACCACCTGGATTCTGGATATTTGCCACAGGGCTCTTGCATGATTATGTCTGGATCAAAGCTGATCTTTTGCAGCTCGCTTTATATCTAAATACTTCGCTGCGCAGTCATTCGCCAACACCGGATCGCCGTTCAGGTGCATGATAGTAGCCTTCTTAGCCATCATCTCACATTGCCCTCGAACATCCTCGATCCTTGAAAATTCGTCGAACGACCTCTCAATATGCTCCAAGGCCTTCGTCAGCTGCTCTTTCCGCTGCAACGTTTCAGCTTTTGCCTGTCCTGCCATTCCTACATGGGCATCTGCTAGAAGTGCAAATGTCTGCGCTGACAAGTTGCAGTCTTCGCATTCGAGGACCTGCGGCATGATGCTGTCCAGTAGCTTTGCAGCTGCACTGAACTCCTTCAGGCTTATCAGGACAGCACTCACTCTGCCGACAGCTTCCCAGAGGGCTGGCAGCAGCCTGGCTCGGTGTGCGAGACTTGCGGCGCGCAAAGCGACGGAAAAGCCTTTTTGGGTAATACCTGATTTGTCGTAGATCTGTGCTTTCAGTGTCATCAGCTTAACTCGTTGGTAGGTGTCCGCTTCCTCCTCGTTGAGTTTGGTAGCAAGCTCCTCCAGCATCTCCATCGCTTTTGAGTAGTCGCCACGCCGTATCAGGAGGTCCATCTCAAGCATCGACACGTTCATTTGCAGGTCCTGGCTTAGATTGAGAGGAGCTCGCAGCTGGGCGAGAACGTGTTCGGCAGCGGTGAGGTTGTCACTAGAGATGAGTCAGAGTGGACAGCTTGATTGTGGAAACACACACCGGTGGAGATGTCTCCGGAACTTCAAAAGACCCAGACTCGACGTCCAGTATTGCGAGTATCGAAGGGTCCCTAGTGTTTCTTCTTCAATCTCTTCCATACGGGCCAGAGCATCCTCGTACCTCCCCTTCTGGGACAGCTGTACAAACGATTCAGTATTTTGATGCTTCCGAATCACCAAGGCCCTTACCAAAAATGCACTCTTGCAGATGCAATGCACTACGTCTTCGACAGGGGATGGACTCGCGTAGCATTGAAGGAACAATTCGCCGTAGACCCATGCTTGGCAGCTCACGCCTGCAGTGAAAGCCAATGTCAGACCTGTAGTAGGGATCTGGAACAGAAAAGGGAACGTACCGAGTCTCCCAAAGACTGATGACTGCATCGACATCTGGCTGCCAATTGCATTCAAGACATTTTTCGTCACGTTTAGATGTGATGCTTTCAAGATACTCTCAAAAGCTTGCGCGACACCGTCGCCCTACAAAGCAGACCGTTAAGTCTTTGAACATTGCAGACTGACTAGAGGAGCGGTGCTTTCATACTTGGCTCAAAGATAGCTTTGCTTCACTAAGTAGGGACGTGCTTAAGAGAGCCCACATACTCGTCTCCTTAGCCTTTGCTTTGAGGAAAGCCAGAGCCTCCCTATCTGTTCCTAGGACTCCTTTCTTTTGCACCTCGTGGATCTCCTCGGGGTGTGCTTTACCGAAGTGATACAGCCAGCTCAGGCTATAATTGAGACAAACCATGTCATTGTTCTCTCGTGCGGTAGAAATAGTCTCCTGCATTGCAACTACTGCCTCGGAGTAGCAACCAAAGTCTTGATGAAGAATCGCAAGATTCAGAAGAGCGTACTGATAGAATGTGCGGTCTCGATTATGCATGGTATAATCAAAGTAACGATGCAATTTGTCGAAAGACGATGGGTAATCTCCAGCCTTCCAGGAGTCGAGGAATCTGGCGAACTATAAGTAAGATGGCCAGACTCTTTGAAAGAATACTCACGAAACGTAATGAGACAGGCTTGGAATTGTCACACCTGACTCAATCATATCGCGAAGCTTCATCTTCATGGCCTGGGGAAGTCGATTGCCCATTCCTGGAATCTGTTCAGTAGATGTAATCCCAGTAAGGAATCTACGGTTCTTGTTTACTCTGCATTTGATCCACCTGGTACTCGAGTAGCTTCTCCACATCTTCCGTACTAACACCCGCAACTTGCGAAGCCTCAGTTCCGAGCTCTCCGTATGCGACCTCAGTCAATCGATCTCCGAGGTCGAGGCGATCTTGTTGTAGATTGACATCGAAGCTGGTATTTCCTGCCGTCTGATTCCTCTTCTTCCACTGCAGGAGGGATGGTGCCCGATAAGTGACGAAGCTCTTCCACAGAGTCAGACCATCGTGAAATTGGAGCCTTGTAAATTCTAGCTGGGCTCTTCTAACGAATGCTCCTAGTGGCGACGTTCGAGAAAGCAGCATGCGGTTGGGATTTGAGTCTGTGTCCGCCCCATCCTCGGCCTCGTTCTGCAGCTGCTCCGGTGTCTTTTGTAGCAGTAATGAAAGAGTGTCAAAGAAAACATGCAATGCATCAAATGAATTGATTTTCCATAGTTTGTTCAGTAGGAGGTCCCAGACAGTTCGCCCAGGTATACCCGAAATGTGATTTATGGTTGCCTTCTGGAAGTCGTCAAGGGTAAGAGTGATGTCGCGCGAACGCAAAAGATCATCATTTCGAGATTTCACGGAGTTGACGGGAAGAATTTGGGAGATGAGAAACGACAAAACAGGTATCGTCGCTGCTGATGGTACCACGGATTCTGTGTATAGTGATATCAAGGCGAGCAGCCCAACTTTCGAGGGCGTCAAATACCGCGACATGCTATATCGAGCGGCTCATAGGCGAATGGTGTGTTACCATCTAGGGGCTGGAATGTCAGATTGGGCGCGTTCCTCGCGTAACACCGGCTTTGAAAATGCTGCTGCGGTTGGGTGTGTCTACGGAGAAACATTGAAGGGGCCTATCCTAGCGGCAAATACAACACCTTTCTTGCTACTTTTTTTGGAACACATATTTACGGGTCATTTAGACTTCAAAATTCTCTTGATAGCACATCAGAGTCTTAGACAGAGGGCATAGCTCATCAGGTACTGTACATTTATTTACCAACCCTGCTTCTAATCTTCGCGCTCGTTCCACTACGAATTCCCGTTCCCCCAGTAGACATCCGCTTCCGAGCAAACCCTGATTGCCGGCAACCTTCAACCCACCCGTATCGGGGTGGCGTTGTCCACCATGCTAGACCGACGCTGAACGGTCTACTCCTTTCAACCTGGATTGGCAGGCTCGCGAAGCGGGTCTTGTCTTCTGTAAGGGCCAGGGTAGAACGTCTTATTACATCATAATTGACCAATCTCACTCACTTGGTAGTGGTGACTTCCCTCCGTTGTGTGCTATCAAATTCTCCTGTTTGGCGGTGTTTTGTCTAGAAGCCACTCCCACGTATGTCCTCATTGCAATGATCTGTCCTGTCCTCCTGCCTCTGTGACTCTACCCTTGCCTTCGTCTCCTATCGTATCTTCATCCTCCATTTGGTTCGAGGCCCAGATACGACTGAATGCCAGATCAAACGGTCCAGGAACCCGGTCAGTGAGGCTGACGCCAACAGTCCGGATCTTCTGTCTCATCATCTCCGTCTGCGGCTCGACCACCTCCCCATGATTTGTCCTCACAAAGGCATTGAGCTCGATGAGGACCGTTTCCCACTCGCCCGGCTTCTGAGCGTGCAAACGGTGTTGATGTAGATCGGTATAGACTATCGACTCTGTTTGTACATTCACAAAGTATTTCCTCCCATCCGACTTAACTCTCAATGCAAGATATGTGTACGGATCAAGGTCCCAAAGGCTCTTCCCAAATATGGTAGCTGGTCGATCCTTGTTGCGCCAACCAGCGTAGCCTGTGCGTTGCACTTGCGGCCTGTTCCGAGGTAGGTCGGTAGATATCGTCCCGTGGAATCGGGCATGTGCTGGTTGTGAGGAGGTCTTTGCAACTTGTTCGAGAGAAGCGTTGGAGAACCCGCCTATGTCGGCGTCTGACATGGTTTTGCAATCTGGCACAGTCTCGGGATCGGAGAAGTCCAGGAGTGAGTATGGCGTCGTAGGGGCTCGAATAGCCTCTGAGGTCAAAGCTGGCAAGCGAGACAGTGTTAGCTACAATAACCATATTATGTAGATGACACAGGAAAGGGATCTCGCGCACCGATCTTCGCAAATCTCTTGAACTCGTCCAAACTACGTTTTGCGAGCCCTGGGGCAAGCAAGTGCGTCGAGCTTCGCATGGCTTTGAGGAAAGATGCTGCAAGAACACACAATTGGATGATATTAGGTAAGCTATGCAGCGACAGTAGGTACTGATAGTTCCCAAGCCTGAACAATGGGCAAGTAAATCGAATGGACTCAGTGGCAATCAATCAGTTCATCACTGGATGATGATGTGATAACCAGTCAGCTCTAAACAGGCGCCGGGCCGGACCGTTCGTCTAGCCAAACTTTCGTATATCAAAGTCTGGGGAAGCGAAGTAAGCCTCATGATAGCCTTGTCAATGTTATGATAATGTTGGGTTGACAGAAGGGAATGCGTCCGCAGAAAAAGCTCAATTCTCACTTGAGTGTAAGGCTTAGCAGTACATGGGAGGGGAACACGGTGAACAGCAACTTTGATTGCCTGATAATACCAAATCGAAAATGCCGTTAGAATTGTTGGGTCTAATTTCTCTACTCGTGGGAATATCTACAATGATAAGCATTGGTCAAACGCAATGGCCGAACATTGAAGCTGTCAGATATCCTCCAATGTCCGCTGTGGCAAAACGTGGGGCAATGCTGGAAGCTTCTTGTCCGAGACAGTTTTACCCTTGCTTGAAGCAATGAAGTCAAGTTTTTTCAATGCTAATGACGATGTCTGCAGATATTTCATAGTAGTCTGAACTGGACGCTAGGCATGAAGGCCGACGAGTATTGTCCAATCCAGCCAAGTGTGACACATGGGTGAAGGGAATGCTGGATTCATTGGGTGTCGAGTCGCCAATGAGGCATTAAAAGTCAAGACTCTCGTGCTAGCGGCGATTTTCAGGCCCACCGTCGGACTTTGGTCTAAAGGCTTGACTTTCGGGCTAATAGACATCGACGCAGTGCCGCCAATTGGTGATGGGAATGCTAGGAACTTCTGGATTCCCTACTCACTTGCTTGAACGTCATACGTCTTCTGATGCTTGCATGGGGCCTTTCACTCCAAACACATATCTATCTTATTCTAGTCAATGGCAGCAGCTACAATCCTCCACGAGTCATGACCCATTCAAGCAAAGGACCAGATGGAAGCTGGAAAGCCGATCCAGGTCTTGGTGAAGCCGCACCACAAGGGCCTCGGTCCTGTAGACTTGGGGCATCCAGGCACACTTATCTTCAGCCTGACCCATTAGCGGGCACTAGAGAGTTGAAGTGCACCTCCTGGTGACATCCAAGAGGTATAGCTCCCGTAGTGGTGCCAGTGCGGCTGCTGTCAACCGGAGGCTAGGCCAAGCTAACCTCGGCGATGGTAGAACATTTGGAAAACCACGCGATTCCTCACCCCAAAGAGGCCTTATGACAGGTTAGAGGCATCGGAGTAAACCATTCTGAGCATTAAGCAGTAGTATAGTACGATTACAGCGAAACGGTGCAAAAATTAGACCGGTAATTCGAGAGCGGACGGGTACTTAAGGACCTTCCTCACCTGCAAAAAAATATCTTCCTCTTTACACTCACACTCACTCTCCTTCACCAGCTTCAAACAAATACACAAGCTCTTCACCACTTGTTTCAAGGCTATCACACACTCTCTCATACCTTACCCTCCGTGCTCCTTAGTACACTCTTTCATCCCACAAGGCACACTACTATTCATTCAACCAAGCGCCGTGCTCGTACATCGAAGCACTATGTCTCACTCACCAGCTACACCCGACAAGGCTGGCAAGCATGCCACCGAGTCTTCACCCAATGCCACCATGCCCTTCACCGAGAAGCTTACCTCTACCTCCAAGGTCAAGCAGGCGTCCCTCAATGAGCCTTCTCCAGCTAGCACCTATGGTGACACAGCTGGCAGCAGCTGTCCTGCTACTCCTCAGGAAGTCGGTAGCCATGGTAAGCACTCACACTCTTTTCTATCTTGCACTTTCTCCATGCTCTTCTATCCTAGTGGCTTCTCTGCGCATTCTGCATGTCCTTTGAAAGAATACCATTCCACTTCAGTACCAAACCTTCAGCATCACACCTTCAGTACCATACGCAAGCCTCCACTGTGATGTCAACCGTTTGCTCTCAATCTCCCCCTTCACACTCTTTCATGATGGCTGACCGTCACAAGATCCTGTTACAGGTTTGGCACACTCCTTGCTCGCTGTGCAGATCGATCCCGCCATCAAGTCAATCTCTGGCTCTCCAATGCCAGGTCACGGCGCGAAGTCTTACCCCCAATCCGAAGGCATTGCCAACTCCCCTCATGCTTTGTCCACGAAGTCTTCTCCATCGTCCGATCGTGCCAAAGCCATACGCATGAGCCCCAACTGGCGCAACAAAGTAAGCGACTTGGCTCTGCTGAGCGGGTTGAGCGCTGCGAGCCGTGCGAGCTTCGTGCGTCAGTCTGCCAATCAGTCTGACGATCCTTTCGTCTCCAATGGTAGTGCGACGCAATCTCAAGCCCAAAGTAAGTTCATCACCCTCCCTGCTACCTGTTCTTGCTCTGAGTGTTCTAGATGGTCCATCCTTCAGCCTTCGTCCTGACCGCGCTGGAGTTGCGCTGACCAATGACAACGCTCAAGCTTTGCTACCGCCTCATGCTTGCGTCTTTGTTGCCAAGTAAGCTGGGTGACCTCTACATGCGGACACATCGTTAATGTTGTATAGCCTCACGCAAACTCAGACCGATGACCAGCTTGAGCACCATGTGCGCGACGCCTTTGCTCAATTCGGTACTTGCTATATCAAGATTCGACGTGATCCGAATGGCATGCCCTTTGCGTTTGTTCAATATGAGGTAAGTGTTCATTTCTAAAGCAGCGCATGCCGAGACTGACCTTTTTTCAGACCGAAAACGACGCTCAGCGTGCCATCACTATGGGTCGTGGTATGCTCATCACTGGCCGTCCATGCCGCACTGAGGTTGCCAAAGTGAACCGTAAGCCTGCTTCTTGTCCGACCTTCTTCTTGCTCGGCTGTTCCCAGATCTGACTTGCACCTAGGTTCCTTGTACATGTCTCGAGTCACTGGAGGTCATATCACTGAAGACGAAGTCGTTCAGGTTCTCCATTTGTATGGAAAGATCCAGGAGACATGGTACGCAATGCCGACCGAGAAAGAGATGTACCGTTTACCAGAAGGCATCTGGGTGAAATTTGCCTACTTCCAAGATTGTCGGGATGCACAAGCTGTAAGTACATCCAGGCTTTCCCACAGACTTGACTGATCATCCAAGGGATTCCGCGACCACGCGGTGTACCGTCTCGAGCAGCCACCTGTACCTGACGACCTTCGTACTCGTCATGGAGCCCGTCAACAGCGTGTCCTGTCGTCGGCCATAGGCGTTTCTCCAATTCAGCGACCTAGCCCCGGCCGTATGCTGCCTTCACCAATGAGGCGAGCTGCGACGGACATCTGCTTCATCTTTGTGGGCGGCTTGCCTCCGCATGCGACTCAAGAGCGTCTACGTGAGATGTTCCAGGTGTATGGTCAAATCTTGCACATCGAGCTTATTCAAAAGCCTTCTGTGAACAGTATGTCTTCCTCGTCTTTATCTTTTCCGCACGAGCAGTCGCTTATTGTTCCTAGTCAACGGTTTCAATACCTTCGCCTTCATTGAATATCTGTCTCCAGATATGGCCGCTGCTGCCGTTCAGGCGAGTCCCAGAATGTACGGGAGCGATCGTCTTCGCGTTGAGCGCAAAGAGTCCATTGATCCCTTTGCGCGTCGCGACAACTTCGGCGGAAGCCCCCGCGATGCATACACCATGCAGGCTTCTCAAGACATGGCGATGCTTTTCCAGCGCGGAGTGTATGCTGGTATAGCCCAAGCACAGGCAATTTCACCTCCTCCGGTGTACGCTGCATACCCTAGTACGTACTACGAGGCATATGATCCTTCCCAATACAGCCAGTACACCGCGCCAGCTGCACCGGTCAACCAATACACCGCACCAGCTGCCCCAGTCAACCACTACACCGCACCAGCTACCTCAAATAATAACCACATCGCGGCGAGCCTCCAAGGTCCGGGTCACTTCCAGTTTGGTCCTGCAGCTCAGGCGTCCGCCCCATCAACGGCCAACTTCCAGTACCCTGCTCCTGCTCCGGCACCCACTCAATACGTTCAGCCCCCAATGGTGCCGGCTGGGAGTGGCTACCAATGGCCTCCTGCATCTTCCAACAACGAAAACGCCAATGCGTCCCCGTCTCAAGAGGCCCAGTAGAAGCTGAGAGCACTCGCCTGTTGCACTTGACCTGAATGATCCCTACACATCATCCTCTCTTCACCAAAGCTCACATGCCTCTCGACGTTTATGTTTCCAACACGCATACAAGCATTTTGCAATACCTGTCGGCCGCTGTGGTCATTGCTTATTCTTCGTCCGAGTTCCTACCTTGTGTCATCGACCTGAATATGCAGCCTCATCGCGAGCTAAAATTCCTGTGGATCTTTGCACTCGCTGATTAGGGCTCGGATGTTGTCATCGACTATTACTGTGGTTATGTTTTCAATAGAAGGAGGTAAGCATTTCAAGATCGCGGCTATTCTTTCTAGAGACATGACTGACGACACCACAGTGTGATCTTACCATCTTTTACCCCCCGCGGGGGGGCCGAGCCGCAAGTTACTGGTTAGACTTGTCTTCCCTTCTATCTGCTGAGATCTTCCTCACTGCGATCCGATTGGCTTTGAGGCGCGGTGGACAAATCTAAGATCCAGTGGAAGTTCTTTTCATGTGGGGATGTTTGTTTCTTTCATCTTTTTCCGATTTATGTATCGATTTCCCCATGGCATACAAAAACTTCGCAAATCAGCACAATAGACTTGTCAGAAACAATAATCAATCATCAAGATGTAGCTAAAATGAGAAAACACGAGCTTCAAATAAAAATACATTTCAAACCCAACTCGGTCAGCTCTCCTATGACCTAGAACTATCCATCTTTCCCAGTTGCAAAGCCTCTCTACTTCGCATCCCAGCACTCTCGGAGAATGTGGCCGACTTGATATTGTACACGAAGGTTTTCGATCTGAATTTTGCTAATTTTCTGGCGCTGGGCCGTTGGCCGAGTGATCTTATCCCTAGTGCGAAAGCTTGACAGGTGAAAATTTCGTGCGACGGACAGCAGGAACCGTCAACAGACCAACATACGAGGCAAGAAGGTCTTTGACTGCTTATACCGCTGAAGAGTCTTCGCGATGGGTCAACCATCATTCCAGGCATCGAATGCGATCATCTACCTGACCTACGGAGCTTTCTTGTACGACCAACCCCACCTCCCCGTCCCCGCACGAGAATACTAATGCCTTCGTGGCGGGCAGGGTTTCGGGCTTATACATTGCTTGGTCATGGAGGTACCAGTCCAAGTCGCAATTCCTGGCTACAAATCGCACACAGAAGGGTCAGACACAGCGAGTGTTCGAGAAGGGGCATAGGGAGGCCGGCCCAGGCTGGCTCTCTTGCTCTTATCAGCTGAACCTTCTATACTTGAGAAAGAGCATTGGCTAACGACTGCGTAGCAATACCGCTTGCCCTGAACTTCATAGCTTCGGGTGAGTGCTCTCGCGGAGAAATACGTCTTTGCTGCGTAAAGCAAGCGGCAGCGACGCTCCCAACGCAATGGCATGCAAGAGCTTCGACATCTATATCGGTAGACTGAGAATGAGATCGGGGATCATGAATGGGGGATCATGACCAGGTTCGTATTTGCAGAATCAACGTAGGCTGATGCCCAAGATCTACCTACCTGCAAACGTCTACTGGGACTCTAAGAAAGCCACAGACTGGGTGGGCATGGAGATCTTGGGCAAAGGTACTGCGCGGCTTCACTACGGGTGCGGATTGTGCATAGATTGAATGTGTGGATCCAACTCTACGCTACAAGTGTGGAGAGATCCACGCTCCTCTATGTACCTGAAGCTGAGAGCGTACCGTAAATACTCGATCAAGTTAATGCTTGCGTGGGGAACGTGCTGCCGCTTTTCCCCCCTCTCCCCTACTCATTGAGAATGTAAAGCTGACCGTAGGCCATATTGATTGCTGTCGGCAGCTCTTGGTTCTGGCATATTATTCTCGTACCCAGAAATATCTACGGTAGCTGGCGTGCAAGGCTTGGTCGTCTACACTCTATCTTCATCCTTGCCACTGCTGGTATTTGGATACCTAGGACCTATTATAAGGAGGAAGTGCCCTGAGGGGTTTGTCCTCACGGAGTGGACAAGGCAGAGATATGGGGTGGTGACAGCTCTGTACTTAAGTCTGTTGACGTAAGCCATGACCCTTTGGAAGACGTCCTCAATGACTTGCTAACTCTCCTCTTTTAGTCTGATTACTTTGTTTCTATACATGGTGGCAGAGCTCTCAGCTCTCCAGCAGATCATCAACGCTTTGACAGGGCTCAATGGCCTCCCAGCTGTCATCGTGGAGTGTGCCGTGACTACTATCTATACTTGTAAATCTCTACCCACAGGCCCTGGGTAGGGCATGCTGATCGTAGATATAGCTCTTGGCGGTTTCCGCATTTCCTTCATAACCGACAACATCCAGGGCGCTATGGTGGTTGGCCTTGTCATCCTCGCAGTGATCACCGTGGGCGTGGAAACCAAAATCGACCGAAGCCTCGTTGACTCTTCCGGCCTTCTCAACTCAAGCCTGCTTGGCTGGCAGCTGATCTACATTCTTCCCGTGGCCATCCTGACCAATGACTTCTTCATCTCCGGCTTTTGGATGCGCACATTCGCCAGCAAGACGGACAAAGACCTCAGAATTGGAGTCTCTATCGCTACGGTAGCTGTCACATGCATTCTTGGCCTTGTAGGAGCAACTGGACTTCTAGCAGCCTGGACAGGAGCGTGGCCCGGCAATCCACCCCAAGGCGGTGATATTGCCTTCTTCCTCCTGCTCGAGGAGCTCCCGGCTTGGGTCGTGGGCATCGTCCTCGTGATGGTAGTATCTCTCAGCACCGCTGCTTTCGACAGCTTTCAATCTGCTATGGTCTCGACCGGAAGCAACGACTTATTCCGGAACAAGCTCAACCTTTGGTATATCAGGGCTGCGGTCGTCTTGATTATCTTCCCGGTTGTGGTCGTTGCGCTCAAGAGCCCGGACATCTTGCAAGTGTACCTGATCTCTGATCTGGTTAGTGCTAGCTCGATCCCTGTTCTTGTCATTGGCTTGAGCGATGCTTGCTATTGGTGGCGTGGTTTCGAGGTCGTTGTTGGGGGATTGGGAGGCCTGCTTACCGTCTTTATCTTTGGCACCATCTACTTTGGTAACGCGCATGAAGGCGCTTATCTTTTGTTGCTTGAAAATGGACTCTACTCGAATGACTGGAGTGCTTTTGGTAGGTCTTTGCCCGGCAGCAACGAAACTGCCCGGTAACCAAGTACTGACACTGGTTGTAGGCGCTTTCGTTGCTGCGCCCGTTGGTGGTTTGTTGTGGGCTGCTGGAGCTTTTGCGCTCCGCGTAGCTTTCCAATGGATCCAAGCGAAAAGAAAGGGCGTCAGGTTCGACGCTTTCGATCGTCCTCCGCCGCCAAGCCCAGCGCTCTACACTGGGCGTGGGGGATCTCCTGAAGATGAACCCGAAGAGCACGGCCCCACATTCAGTGTGTCGCCACAGAAGGGCAAGTTCTTCTGAGCTGGGCACGAATATGTCACAATAGAGATGTGGCTAAAGATGGGAGAAGGAGAATATCTCAGGGCTTAGGAGCCTGGTGGAGACTGACGCAATCTGCTTTGACATCCATGCCCCCACATGTTGAATTTTTATGGACATATTCATACACTCTCCTGTATCTAGAATATCTATATTACGAACACAATTTTTTGCTTCATAAAAACTACTTCGCAACAGCGAGCGATCTAGCCTTAGGCTTCGAGCTCTGCTCCTTCCAAACATCTTTAACATCAGTCTCCTCCGTCGTCCCCCAAATCTTCCAGGAACCCTCCCTTCCCCTCAACATCATCTTCTGCATCACCAAGTACTCGACCACTCCGTTCTGCTTGCCCTTTGAGTCCTCCACCACCGTGTCTTTCTCCGCGTTCCGTCCTTTCGAAATCCCCTTCAAGCTCTGTACCGATTTTATCTGAACCACGACCTGATACAGCGCCGAGGTATCCATATCGGGCAACGCTGCTATCTTCGTACTGACGATGCGAGGACGTCCAATGTACTTGTGTAGTGTCCAGCGAACTTTCTCGTCAGGTCGTCGTGAATTTATACGACTGCGGAGAGAGGCGACGACGCCTTCGAGGCAGGTGCCTTTTAGGGATTCGATGTCGCCACTGTTTTGAGGGAGCAAGGGGTCAGTTAAATGCTTGCTGGTGGGGTGGGTAGAGGAGAGCTCACTTGGCAAAGGAGGTATACATATTTTCGTACATGACTTGTGCTTTGGGCCCGATCTTTCGACGATCCAGCTTGGGCCGGGGTTTTCCTTTCCTTAGGAAGAATTTGTAGAAGAACAGCCTGTGTTCGGTCAATATCAGACGCATGAAAGTAGGAGTGAAGGACCTGAAAGGCTACACACCCCGTAGTGCTTTCCCACTTCCTCTTCGCCCAGTACCATTCTAAGGCCATCCATTTTCTAGGGTCGCGGAGTAGGGAGGGTTTTTTGGGTCCTGTAGGCCTGACAAAGGTTCCTGCACACTGTGGTCAGCTTCCTGTGTAAAGATTATGCGGCGTGGTGTGTGAACGTACCTGGTAGAAGACCTAGATCGCCTCGTATGTTTTCTTTGTTGGAAGCCTCTTGTCTTTGGACGGCCATACTCTTCTGGGCCACGTTCTTTTGGCCACTTGGTTGAAGATGGAGTGGGCGGACTGGCCAGGTGCGTCTTTGGGGATAGAGGAAGGGTATTAGAGGCCGCCATCGAACCGGCTGCTGGAGAGCCATGTTCATGGTTCAATTGATTGCTGCCAACCACCATAATCAACAGTGCCGTTGGAGAAGAAAAGTGGATCTCCTTACAAGGCTGATGGCGCTTTCACTAGCAGCGCGGGCAGAATCCGGGGAAAGGAGAGCGAGACCCTTGCCAGCTCTGGAAAACGCCCCGCCACCCACCACGGTACTCCAACACCACCTTGCACAGAAGGAAGCTCAATCTTTTCAATTGCCCATATACACCACCTTAAACCCCATGCAAATGCGGCAGCACTGGCGTCTCCACCTCCTCCCAGCTACGAGGCCATCTCTTCTTCCCTGCCGGTAAAGAACCATGCAACAGTTTCAAAAGCCCTGCACCCCCGCGTTGCGGTCCTCTTAGGCGTCAATGCCAGATGGCATATCCCTCTTCTTATATGCCGTGCCCTCAGCACTGCTCCTGCTGTGTGGTGGGGGCTAAGATGTGCGTTGACCTTTTTGGGAGAGTTGTTGCTTAGTGATGGGGATGGGAAAGGAGCATGGGAGCATGCTTGGAGTGCGGAGAAGAGGTTTAGGGTTACGGAGGTGTTTTTGGCTATTCTATGGGTACGTTGGGCACGGAGAGAGTATATGGGCAAGACTGATAAATGTAGTGTTCTGCGGCGGCGTATCTTTCGTATTTCTTTACGGATTGTTTGATGTCAAGATGGTAGACAGTTGTCCCCTTTCCCAATTTCGAGGATTGTATGGCTGATGCTTGGTATATGCAGGCTTCTCTTCTATACCCCACCTGCGACTCTTGTTCGACTTCTTACGACCAACTTCTTGATCGCCTATATCACATCTTGGGTGCTCTATCTTTCCGGCGCTTCGGAGGATCCGCGTATGCTTCTTCCTGCTTGGGTCTCGATTGCTACGGTATGTGATGGTTCTGATGATAGATAGCAGGATGGCTAACGCTTCTTAGACTCTCACAATGCTTTATCACCTAACGCATCGCAAAATTAATATCAAGAAAGAAACCTCGGCGTCCATTGGTGTCTTCTCGTTGGCTAGCTTCATCAGCTTGTGTACATTACTTCTCCAGTTGCATCTGACGAGGGAGAATGACCCGGTGGTACCATTCTTCTCCATGTTGAAGGGAGTCTGGAACTATGTCATCGGTTCGGAGACGCTTCTCGCTAGGTGATATGTAAATTATAGTCAATATTGTTCGATTGGAGTCAGTAACGGCTGTAGACTCAAGGCTTTTCACCCGCATGGCTTCAAGGTGCTCGAAATCGACTGTTATATTTCTTGAGCTATCACGGTAAAGACTGACGGACTGTGCCGAACAACCCTGGCACATTTCTCGTAATTGACGCATGTCTCATAAAAGCCAGACAGCTCTTCTCTCATCATTCCCACTATCAATGCACGCTCAAAGGGTATCTACCAACGCCCCCACGCACGCCTTCGCTTGACCTGCGCCCCACCAGCGGAAGAAGCAAGAAGTAGGAAAGAATCGGCTTGTCGAAAAAACTTCTATCGGTCCGCTGAGGGAGGGTGCCGTTCGGGGCGTGGTTGATAAGGTTTAGAACCCATGGACCTGTAGCGTTGAGTTAGTCCAAGCCGTAAGTTCTGCACATGTTGGTGGCTTACCTTGATCGTTTTAGCATCAAGCTCCAACCCTTCCTTCTTATCAACCAGGAATTCTTGTACGTCCTTGCGCTGATCCCCTTGGAGCTGGATCACCTCGCCCATCTCGGTGTCGTTGACGATAGTGCCATTGCAGGCTATGTGGGGTAATAGTCAGTATCATTGTAAACTTGACAAGTTGTAATGGAGACTTACCAAACTTCTTCTTGATCACCTTGAGAATCTTCTTCTGATCAAACTTCTTAGGGAGACCCTGGACAGTAGTCAAGGTCTTACGACCATTGCGCTCTAGTGGACACGGTGTCAGTATGGTTCGGTGGTATCCCTATAGGCATGGTATTGGGTGCGACTTACGCTGAATCCGAATGTGGATGTAATTTTGAGACTGCTTAGTCTCCCCAGTATCTTCGTCGGCTTCGGCGAAGGGGTCTATTATCGTCAAGTCAGTATAGCCCAGGCTAGATAAGGAACGCAAACGTTGGAGGATTGCGGGTGATGTCTCGGAATCCTGGGGGGCAGCGATTGCAACAAGATGCTTGCAAGTGGCCAAAGATTGCTTGAGTGTTGGAGGTGTTGCACAGAAAGCCATGGAATGTTGCTCACCGAAGGTCTTGAGGTTTTCGATGGACATAAACTCGTGTGTTTGCTGTAAACTTTGGGGTGGTGTTTTTGTGGTAACTTGGATTGATGCTGGGATGCAGTAAGGCGTCTGTAAGTTTGCTTATTGTGGAGTGGAGATTTTGTGGTTGTTTGAGAGACGAAGAAGACGCAAGTGTCAGAGGAGGGGGCTAAGTGCAAATGCCAAGACCGCTTGGCCTCAGGCCGGAGGATTTTCGGCCGACACCCTGATTATGACTCTGGTGACTACTGATTGCCACTTGAATCACAATAATTCACCAATCCAAAGAACTGTATTCTCCGTTTGAGCCTTTTTAAGAAATAGTGTCAAGTGGTGCTATCCTCCCCTCAAAGGAAGTATAATGACACAGGGTGAACAGCCAGGTACTGCCACTCAACATAGGTATCAACACAACCTCAGCATCGCCTCTATTGATATATAATATACATCTTATGAAGCTTCCATACATTAACCACCCGACAAAAATACTGTTGCATGCAAGGTTTAAGATGGCGGAGCCTGAATGATTTCGGAGTCAGCATTTCCCTTTTGAGATAGTTCTTGAGTCCCAAGACATGTCTCAGGAGCCGACAATCTTTTCCGGCTCAAAATAGAGCATGAATGAAGAAACAATAGCTCGGAAAGGATAACGTACGACAGGTGGTGCCTCTGTACCAGTAGCTCGATTTACCCCCGGTGGCGGCATGAACATTGGTAGATACGTCTGGAGTTGATCAGCACAAAGGAGAGCAGGTCGTATGGGTTGCGAAGGACGACGTCTTACCGTCGCTAGTCCCAATACTAGATAACACAATTTGTTAGAGACTGAGAAAAACGACATGGTCGAGGGAGAAGACTTACACGCCATTCCTGCAGACAGGTATCCTGGCGTGCCGGCCTTTTTGGCCTGTTCAGGTGTTTGGGCAAGCCAAGTCTGTACCGCAAACACAAATGATGCCCTGGAGATGGTCAGATGGTACAGACAGGCAGCATTGTCTATTAGACGTACCAGCCGATCATCCTGATAGTAAGAAGGCGTGAATGAGCAGTTCTCCAACATTGAGGCTGCACGTGCTTGCTTACTTGTTGCGTGTGAACATCTGAAAATGTTAGCCAAATGAACAGAGATTTGCAAGAACGTGGAGGGTCTTCTTACAGCGACCATTGGCAATGTTGAGGCCATTGTACCGGCAACATCGTTGTCTGATTCCTTCGTTGAGGGGTCTTTGTATGGAATGACTAATACCAGATTAGTATTCTCCCTGGGTAGAAATCGCTCAAGCAGAGGCCACACTTAGATCCTCTCTCCGCATGTCTTTCTTTGAAGCCATAGTCGATAATTTTGTATAATTGACAGAGTGTGGTGTCCGGAGCAAAGTAACAATTCCACGCTGGACCGGACTAGACCCTCAAGCTAAATTAAAACCCTTGCTCTCGCAAGCGCTCGCCGTGCCGTTCCGTAGGCCAACAGGGTTCATGTTTGGGGGTAAAGAAGCAGCTCCCACTTTCCGACGCAGTTGAGGCACAGGCCGATAAAGCTTCTCTTGCATTCACATAGCTTACCTACCGTATATTCATTGCTTCTTCCTTCACCAGATTAGAATAGACACTCGCTGTATCCATGAAAAACACTACGCTGCCACCCCCCATCAAGAACGGCAACATGACAGAACGATGACCGGCAATGAACCGCCATTGCCTATCGGCAGTCGAGTCTTTCCCCGGCCTCTCAGTCGCACAGCTTCGCAGACCTTTCAGCAAACACCCAGATCATGGCCGCGCCAAAATCTCACCCAAACCCCCAATGCGCCGGCAACGCCCCGGGACGCCTCGGAGCCTGCCTTTAAGAGACAGAAGTTGGATGACACGGCCAGGAACTCGGACAGGATCATAGGTGGAGACATAGGGAATGCTTCGTCCGATGGTACGCCTGGCAGCAAAGGAGTGCTGTCAACTGGTGTTGCAGACCACAAATTGGAGACAGATGACCAGGAGAAAGAGTCCCGAGTCCATCAACGCCCTCTGCTTCCACTTCGACCAGGCAGAGACTCGCAAGCGAGAGATATTCGCTATGGTCGCGCTCTAGCCATCGAACGAGCTGCCAGGAGAGATGCGGTCCAAATCAAACCCTACGCTCCCGAGCCCCCAGCTTTCGCTCCCCGGTTTCACGAAGCTGGTCTGTACTTGACATATCTTTACAAGAGTTATATGCTGACATGTCTGTTTCTAGGGTCTGCGGACTTCTTTCCATGGACAGGACATCACCCAGAAGACGTGCTCACCGAGCTGACTACTAAATCGGGCTTCTACGACAAGTTGCAGGTCTCTCACAGCGAGTCAACGACTGCTAGGCCATCTGTTTGGTCCAGCCTCAAGCACAAGTCGGGTATCCCAATCTTGTCTCAATTGTTCGTCTCGGCACTCGACCAGCGACAGATCCATGGCACAATCACTGCAAATACTACATTCAAACCTCCGCCCAGAGTGACACTAACAGATACCAAACGAGAGGCGTGGCTTCGAGATCTTGCAAACCCTTCGATACCTTTACGTCGACTCAGTCGAACAATTCCACACGGCATTCGGGGGAAGATTCTTCTCGACCATTGCCTAAGTAAAGACATTCCAACATCCAGGGCTATCTGGCTTGCCAAATGCGTAGGCGCCAATGAGATTCGAGCCTTCAAGAGAAAAGGGACAGGAGGTGTGTTCACTGTAGGTGGAGAAGCGAAATGGATCAAAGACTGGACGATCAACGTCGAGCAATTTCTGGAATCGATCATTGGCATTTGTGGTAGTACTGAATGGCGTGCTAAGATCAACTACGGGTTTGTATTACTCCATCATACTACAAGAGACGTTGATTGACCCGTTTGTATAGCTTGCGTCTCGCGTCGCACCTCTACTCGGAGCATCTCCTCGACCAAGAGCAATACCTGGACTGGTTGATAAATTCCCTCCGAGACAGTGATTTAGACAGCCTGCCAATCTGGCTTCTTATCGTACAGATACATCAGCAAGAACTTCTCCAGCATAGACAGCGTGGAAGACGCTTGGTCGAAGGAACTTTGGAGCATTTGCAAAACGTAAGGGCTCCCTACAACCTACCTCGCGTATCCACAGCAAGTGGCTTACGGTTCTCTAGGCATACCTACCACCGAATCGAGAAATATATGGTGCCGTCCTAGGGCAGATCATCAATTTTATAAAATCGGTCATGAACCTCGCTCCCGCCTGCTTCCTCCTTCCTGGCTGTTGGAATCAATACCAAGAGACTCTCAAAAGCTGCCTGGACGATGACGACCTTCATCTTCGATCGTGTTTCGAAAGCCTTTCGAGACGAAATACGAATCTCCAGAAGCATTTCCCTCGGCAGAAAGGATATCCTAGAAGTACTTGCCAAGAAAACGTCATTGACCTGCTTGATCAACTATACACCGAGCACAATTTTGGCAAAATAGCAGGTGCTTGCCTCAGGGTCACTCGCGATCATGATCTGCTTGTCAAAATATGCGTTGAATGGGCTGCCAGTGCTTGTAGACATGGGCATTTCAGGGCGTACGCTGCGGCGCGACTATTACGTATCTGGAACAAAAATGGCGTCGAGCTTCAGCGACCGATTTTTGACTTTTTGAGTGCCAATCCAGATCCAGTGGGGCTAAGAAAGCGCGATGTTTATAAAGTGCTTGCGGAACTCGTATCCTCAAAGCATTTGTCTGTTGGCAGGTATCTTCAATGGCTGATGGCGCGTGGAACGCTGCAGGGTCCTCATCAGCCTGGTCCTGTGAGTAGTGCCTTCGCCCTAACATCGTCCTACTGGCTAACAGGTTTAGGATGGTCCATGTGATATTCGCTTCCTGCTTGAGCTGCCTCTGCAGGGTCTACCTCCTCACGTCCTCAATCTACGACAAACGCTGCTCTCTACGCTTGGGGTTTCCGCTGAGCAGGAGAGCAACACGATCTACATAACGAAAGCCAAATTAGCAGAGCAGATCCCAGACTTCTTCCATCATCATCATGTCACCTCAACTTCAGCGATGTTGAACAATGATTACGCGTCCCTGAGCCAGACCGTCAAGTCTGCCATCGCTCGGTGGATTCGACAAACTCTGATATTACGCCTCCGAGCCCGCAACGGGACCAGCTCAGGTTCAGAAGATGCTGATCGACCGATGGCGGACTCAGATGAAGCCGACTCTACGCTCATTACTGTGAAACAGTTTCAGGCCATCCGCGGTATCTATGAGGAAATTGGAGAATTTGCGGTCCTTGCAGACTTCCTCAAATTGCTCTCCACCGAGGTACTTGGCTCAGTCTTGACCGCCGCAGCAGACACCATAAACCACTACTTCGATGTCTTCGATACCATCGGTGCTGCTAATGATCTATTTCGAAACTTGTGCCGTCAGCAAGAAGACGCTTCGGGTCAGGAGCTTGTCGAAAAAGGCTTCCTCGAATCACTAATTGACCTAGGTCGTCGCCTTCCTAATGCGATTCAAGATGTCCAACGGCTTCGAAAAGAGCTGTCTGCCTATACACCAAAGCCTTCCGCCGCAGCTTGCTCGCCCATCTCGGATACCATGGTTGAGGCAGTGCAATCATCGGAGCCGGCATTCGCTGACGAAATGGATCAAATGCTGGCAAGTGGCACCAGCATGGATGACCCAACATTGGGTCGAGTGTTTGGAACAATCACAGCCCATTTGGAAAAGTCGGTACAAGAGTCAGATTGCTCAGTCACTCGGACTTCGCAGCTGCTGGCGCGTTTGAGGGGTTTCGGGACCAAGACATTCGACGCACTGCTTCACAAGTGGCTCCAAAATTGGCTCCAATCAGACAGCCGACCGAAGCTTTCACTTGTCCTGCCACCAATGATATGCTCCAAGATAATCTCGCTGAAGACTGCTCTCAATGTAATTACGCACAGCTTATGCGATGAGGGCGACCAAGATCCTAATTTCGTACTAGCTTCAGACACCCTGGAGCTTATAGCCGAAGCTCGTCACGAACGAATGTATATTGTGGACTATCGAAGGCACCGAATGCTTGATCAGCTCCATCGCCTTGTTCGAATGTCCCCGGCTTCCCTCATCCCCTGCATTCGTCTTATCTTTAGGGCATGCTCAGCCGCAGATTCCTTTGCGCGATCCCAAGCACAGAACCGAATTAGGAGCAAGTCAATGCGAAGCCTGATAAGAGACGTTCTTCTGCAGCGGCAAGAAGCAGCCTCGAGTACATTGTTCCTTGACGCCAGCACACTTAAGGACGTTGGCGAATTCCTTAACCAGGAGCAAGGGGAATGGTCCAATCCGAGCCTCAGCACGAAAATATCGAAGCTGTTAGACACTGTCAGCGACTTCAATATACCTCTTGCCCAATTGGAACTCAAAAGGGCCCTAGGTTCAGCTCTCGAGCCCACGGAAGTATCTACTAGAATCCTGTCAGATATCCTGATAAAGAGGGCTAGAACCTCAACACCTGCTCGTATCGAACTGTGGTCATGTCTTGTCTCCGAGCTGTCCACGAGCCAAGCAGCCTCAGTCCGAGAGAGGGCTGAGACCGAATTGCTCTCTCAAGCTGTCAAAAATATGACTTCAATGCCTGGTGAGAATAAGATTGGCGGCTTGATCTCAATCGTTGAAGCGGCTGCTTTCAGCGTACCAGATACGGAGACTTCACCAATACTAGACCAGATCTCAGAAGGCCTCGCATCCCTCGCCGCCTCTCGACAACTCGAAAAGCATCAGCATGAACGGCCTGAAACGGACCCTGTATTCCAATACATCGATGTACTCCTCCGGCTCCTCACGATCCACCAGACGACCATACAGCACCCGAGATTCTCCCAACATACTCTCTACCAACTACTCATGTCCCTCGCGCTCCTCTCTATTCATTCTTTCCTAAGTCCTCATCCTACCCTACCCAATGAACTCTTCGACGTTCTCTCTCTCCTCTCCGACTGCCTCTCCGACGATACTCGCTCCCGCTGCATCCGCACTCTGCGCGACCACCATCAGACAAGAGACCCTCGATTACGGTTCGTATTTGGCTATACTGAAACGGTCGAGAAGGAGTGGCTACAATTAGTCACGAAGTCGGCATCAATTGCCGAGACCATGGCTGATGGCACAGCAACTGCAACGACAACAACGCAACCTTATCCCCTGCGTAGATGGGAAATGATGCAAGATGCAACGCCCGTGGCAACCGAAAACGATACCAGCCTTAGCTTGACGCTGTTTGGAGCTAGGAAATCTGTCTTGTGAAGCTTTTGGTGCCTTGGAGGAGCCATTGGTTTTTCGATGGCGTCCTATATTTTCGCTTGAATGATGACGAATGATTACATGATCTGATCTGTCGATACCCTGGCATAATTGGGTAGGTTTTAGCGTTTAGCGATTTTGCATGGGAAGGTGTCTCAAGGCAGGGGGGGCAAGGGAGCCTTGACTGCAATCTACGATCGCTATGTACGAGTTTCCTTTAAAGCGCTGGCATAGCGATTTTCTGGGTGTGCTCAGGGTTAGCATAGCGATTACCCCCGAAATGCCAGTCATGATCATCTGTTGTACATGAAATGAAGCTTCAATGAATTATTGAAATTAGGGACTTTTGAACATGTGTTTCCAAGCTCCTTTGGCATCCAATCTCGATTGCCAATACTCTGCAGAGATACATGCGCTCAGTAAACAAAGGACCAAGTAAGAGGGAATCTGCTTCAGCTCGAAAGGCAAATGGACTGGTATGTCATCAAACATCAGGACCGATTTCCTTCAAGGGCATTTAGAGTTAGTCGTCGTCAAAAATCTGGTAGGTGTTCTGCAATATGGTGTCGATAACTCGGACTTGCCAGCCTGCATCGGCTACATTGGGACCTGTCCCCATGAGTGTGGGTCTGCGAAGAATGTCAGTTCCTCTTCTTACGTTAATCGGTAAAGGGATATCATACCCAAAGATTATGGCTAAATTCCCAGCGTTCATCCGGTTTGCTGCAGAGTGTTCTTGTACTCGGTTCAGGTGCTATGCGAGTGAGCATTCTGTCTTGTGATTTCGTAGGGAAGGCCACGCTCACCAGTGTCAACGCCCTCAAGGTGGCGTAGTTGGGGTCTGGCAGGCCATTGATGGTTGCATGCATGGAGTCACGGCGGGTGATATCGTCATCGATGCCTGTTGCCAGACATGTCAGAGTAAGCTCTCGGACTGAGGCACACCATTATAGACTTACGTGCAGCTTCAATGAAGCCTTGGTAATGTTCCTTAGTCAACAACGGCTCTGGTAAATCTCGGAAGAATTGCTTGAGCAATCCTGCAACGCTGTTGACGTCGTGGTAAAAGGCTTCTGGGTTACGAAAGTCCAGCTGATTTGAGTCTGTCGATGGTTAATTGATAGTTAATAGCAACCGCAAAACGGTAAGAAAACGTGACTCACCATTGTCAAAGACCGAGCGCAGCTTGTTGACATGTGTGGAAGATCCAGAAAGCCTGTATATTCCCTCAACTTCCAAACCATATAGATCGACAGCCTGGATACATTGATAGACCACCAAAGGAATAGCAGAGCCGTCTCGCTTCAGCAGTTCTTCCAGGGAAACACCAAATACTGGTCTTAGAGCGGGCAGACTGGTATTGGAGTTGTTGCTTTGTAGATTCGACATGCCAAGGGGAACAGGTGGTTGCGCATAAAGTGGCGTAGAAGCCTGAGCTGGCGGCAGTTGCGGTGGGCCACTGGCGGTAGGTGGGAATGTCTGGTTTTGCGGCGAACCATTGAGTCCGTTAGGTGGTGCGGAGGCTGGACCGAATGCTTGGGATGGTCCTGAGCTTTGAGGAAAACTCTGTCCCTGCAGAGCACCAGGTTGACCTGCCTGACCGGGAGCACTGAACCCAGATGGCTGCGGGTTTGCCATAGGCTGAATCCGGGTATTGATCGGAGGTGGAGGGGTCTGCTGTGAGGATGCGAGAGTCTAAGAAGGGATTAGTGTATACGTTGACTACATTCCCGGTACATATACGTACGGGATGAGGTTGATATTTGATGTCTCCCGCATTTCCAACCTTCGACGCGAAGCTAGACACATAATTCTTGAAATCTCTTCCATTATCTATAGAGAAGACCACCTCCCGTAGACTTCGCTTGTTCGGTTCTTGGTTCTTGAGAGGGCTGACGCAGGTACCGTTGCTTAGGAGCAGTCGCTCATTGAAGGAAGCTGGACGAGATTAACATTGAAAGCCTTGGGGAGGAACTCTGCCGGGCATCCTACCAAATTTCTGCAACTGAAGTGTCAAAGCAGAGTCGCATTCATTGATGAGGTCTTGCAATGCCCTGACGGCTTGCGGGCGTAGGCTGCTGACCAGCTCCTGTCGTTGGATCTTTGCAGTCTGCACTCTCGATTGGTAATCAGAGTCTGCCTGCTGAAGTTTTCTATGTAGGTCCTCCTCATGCTGAGCGGCAGATTTTGGCCCCTTTAGACCGAACACGCGCCCAGACTGCTTGTCTCCAGTACGAGCGCGGTCGTAGTCTTCGGCCAAGGAATCGTATTTTGATTTTGCCTTCTCCATCAACGATTCTGCGTCCTGCACCCTCTTCTCGGCAGCCAGGCCGTTCTGCTTCCACTGCTTACGGCCGCGCTCCATGTTTGCGGCAAGGTCATGCAAGTCCTCATGCATTTGGTGTAGAGACAGCGCGAATTGAACAGCATTGTCTGCCATGGTGTCATGGATCCGGATGATCTCATCGTAATTCTGGGCGTAGGAGCCTTGTCTATTGTCGGGACGTTTGGCTGATTCGTGGCTAGTACGACATAGCTTTTTGATCCCTTGAGCTTGGTCTTCCTCGAGAGTTGATCGTTTCTTCAAAAAGGCTGCAAATTCTCTGGCTGACGCAATGCTTTGCTTAAGGCGATTTAGCAACGTGTTGATTCCAATCTGCCACGACGTCAGCATGCGTAATCTTTTTATGATACCTCGAGACGGACATCAGAATGCAGAACGCTATCGACCAGGGGGGATGTCTCTTGTTCTGTGTTCAGCAATTGCCCGCTGCTCGCGGGTACATTGGCTCCATTGAATCCAGGTCCGTTAGAAGCAACCGCAGAGACTGGAGGCTGAGCTGGAGCCTCGGAGGATGAGCGGTCAAAAGAGTCTCTCTGCTCCATTGTGAGATCAAGGAAAAGGAGCAGGTCGTGTTAAACTGTTAACCTCGAGTTCGTAAGCTTTCCATGTTTCCTGCTGTTCTGCTGCTGTTGGCCGCACCAAGCTCGCCAAGGTACAGCTCGGGAATCCGGTGAAACAATCTTCCGCACGGGAAATCACTTGATGCAACAAGCTGGAACTCGAGGAACTTTACAACCCGATCACGCTGCTCTGTTCTGTACAACATGGCTGTGCTCCATGCGCAGGCTACTCGTATCGTGTGGGACTGTGGCTACTTTGAGCAAAAGAACGCAGTGACCCTTCCTAAGGGGAACAGCTTTTCGGGTGTAATAGCATTGAATGAACAGATACCACTATTCTATCTCATCTTCAACAGGCTTGAAGGTCTCGGTTATCTTTTTTAATCTTGCAAAGCAAGAGCCATGCATAGCTCACGCGTTTGTAAGCTGCATACAGTTGTGTTGGGACAGGCAAGCTTATCAAATGTAAATGTGGAGTCGGCGCGCTGGTCCTCTGATCACAAGGAGGGTTATCTTCCCTTCCATCAAGGCTTCTGGCACATGGAGCAGCCGGCGAACGATATCGCTGACTTCTGTCCACACTGCATTCCCGGCCTCTTTGTAGCGTTTCCAGCCTTAAAAAAGTTCGGGAGTGTTCAACTTCGGCACCCGTCACGAGCGACAGCACATCCTAGATGATGGGGGTGATGGGGTGATAGTCTCGCGAGATGTCCTGGTCTATCCGGCGGTGTCATCAAGTCTTCCATGTTCGTATTCCGATCAGGTCTTCTTTGTCACCCTACTGATAACCTCCAGTCTCCAATGGAGCCACCTTTCTCCCCAATACCTTCATGATGCAAGAGATGATCCGCACATGTTATGACGAATGCCTTGAAGAAGAAGCTGAAGGTGGGAAATCGGCCAAGCTTCCGATCGTCCTTCCGACACCCAGAGGTTGGAAGCTCCTTCCATCTATTCCGAACTGAATACTCACGCCTCTGTAGGAACTCCATCACCGAGCACGCTCATCCTTTTCCGAGAACACTCGTCGCGGTTTTCTCTGCAATCTGCGTACCCAAAGTCGCTGGTCGGTACGTGGCCTTACAATGTTTCATTAGTACAGCTTTCACTGACCGCCTTCGGCCTAGAATTAAACACCTCTCTGAACATCTTCTACATGGCACAAGCGGATATAACTATTGCCGAGCGGTGGCTAATGGACAACACATTCGAGGACGCTGTTGCAGACGAAGCCGAAGCGGAGTGGATGGCCAAGTGATCGCGCTACTTCAAGATTGGATACACGTTTTCCTGGTGGGAACTTTCTCGGCCTTAAGTTAGCGGGAACCGAGGGAGGCGCAAGGGCAGAAAGAACAGAAGGCGGGGACGAAGATTTTGTGGGATAGTCGAGGCCGCATGCAAGTAGGGATCGACCGTACACCACAACTTCGACAACTCTAACCGGTGGGCATCGAGGGCATCAAGGCATCTATCCCTTATCTTGCATTTACTTTTTCTACTTGCCTTCTTATTCTATGTAGCTCATATCTACGTGCCGTCAAGGCCTCGTTTCCCGTCCAATGTCAAATCAAATGCCAGGCGCAAGATCCAAGCGATTCTGGTTCGTCCCTTCTTTCTCCCCATATCATCCTACTATCTGCCGTTACTTATTGCTGAGCATGCCATGGATGAACGGGTCTCAGTGCTACCTCGAAACTGAAACACATTCTTTGCTCCTTCAACAACCTCTTTGCTTTTTATCACCGTCTCATTTTGGAATGATGAGCTCGCGTCTTTTGATTCGCAGACCATCTCAGCCACTCTGGAGGACAGCCAAGATCCGACCATCATGGTTGGTAGAAGAGGGGAGAATGCAATGGTGACGACGAATGGCGAAAAGCATGTGAATGTGGCGTCGATAGAAAGGGAAGGTGGAGGGCAGCAGTGACAATAGCTGAGAAGGGGCTGGGATAGAAGATGAGGGTAGGAGGAGGCTTGGGAGCCGGTGCAGTCAAAGGCCAAACCGCTGACGATAACGGAGCTTTCTACCATCGACGGACGCGGAGCGGTAGAGCGGTGTCCGTCGGCTCGACCAGCGAGAGTGGATCAATCACGACCACTAAAACTACTTCTTCCTCCGCACAACGTCACATCTCTATCGTCTTCCACCACCAGATCAACTACTTCGTCAATTTTCTTTGAGGGATATCGTGCCGTCTCTAAATGATCGGATCGCGGACAGTGTAGAAGGCGTTCAGGACGTTGGACTACGAGCTAGGCATTGGCATAATGGGGAGAAAGACAGCTATCTACAGTTATACTGTATGGGTCAATTGTTCTGTTCGCCGGATGAGCGTATTGCCCTTGCTGTATTTCCCTCCAAGGACGTCAGGGATCATCAGAATCTACCTCCATAGCAGAACTCTCCCCGATAGTCACGTCGTGATCCGTAGAGGACTTATGACACGACTTCCCTGCATTGAACAGACATTCCCATATCATGCGCTCTTTTTAATGCCTTTCTTCTTCGCTTAAATATGAAGAGGACCGTCGCGCAGATGCCTAAGTCGTTGCGAGAACCTTGCGTGCGAACCTCACCGCCTCTGCCAATTGCATCAACGGTTTGTAATTTGGAGGGCGAGAGGCGTTGGAGGTCGTGGCGGGATCAACAGAGTATCAGTTGACCTAGGCAGATTGTTGTACGGTGGTGTGCGAGAATATGGCGTATTGGCTCTAGTCGAGATGTCACCAAAGACATGTTTATCCTCGCCAGATCTGCTGCGATATTCCGATCCGTATAGCGTAACGAACATATTGACATTGTTCCCATCATCGAGAGCAGTTAGCTGGACTTCTAAATTGTTGGCTTACATTCCATTTGTTGGCTGTAAGGTCGATGTATCCGTCAGGTCGGACTTGACCAGCCTCGACTCGCTTACCGGCTTACGTCAGCTGATGCACGGCCTCACCTGATGCACGATTTTGGCTCCACCACCACCTTTAGTTTTGAAGCTATCTAGGCCTACATACATATCTAATATATCTAATTTTTTGATAGGATGGTCTATAGGATTAGGCGCATCTATCAGGCTATCACATAGTTGGTTGATATCGCTTAGGAAGACGAATTTGCCTTCCACGAGTATTCAGGGGTGGGGGATCTTCCGTATCTTCTACCACCACCAAATCTTTATTACCCCTAGGATCGCTTTGTTTTTGAGCTTGGATAGGCTTTTGAACCTTCTTAGCTCTTATTATAAGCTTACTATAAAGCTGCTTGCTAGCTTGCTTAGCTTATATAGCCTTATCTTTTTGTTGCTGTTTTTCAGCTAGTTTACGCAATTTCAATTCCCTTATATTTGCCCTGATAGCTTTTCGTTCCTCAACTTTTTAAGCTCTTTCTACCTTTTCGGCTTCCTTACGAACCCTATCAAGCTCTTTTTAATGATGTTGAGCTGTTGTATTGGCATCTTTTTGAGCTTGTTGGTCGTGTGTATACTGGACCTTAGTAGGTGAATAGAACATTGCTCCACCATTTTCCTAAGTAGGAAAATCTAGTAATAACGGCTTGCCACGCTTTCGACGCTTCTTTTCGTTGACTAGGCTTTGTTTAAGGCCATCGTTTTGTTGTTTTAGTAGCATATTCTCAATAGATAGCGCATGCATCGTATTGCTTAGCTGCTGCGCCTTTTTGTTATAGATATTGGAAACCATATTATATAGCAGCTTTTCAATGCGTTTCCAATCTTCTGCAGCTATTACTGAGCGGGTAGAAGAGGTAGAAGAAGACCGATTATTATTCTTTTCGGTGAACTTGGTAATAATAAGCTCAGGATCAAAGGGGTGTAGACCAGTTGCTTTGAATCCAGAATAGATATTTTCAGGGGTGAATGAGGTGTTCTAGGCTTGCCAGAATAGTCGAAAGAAATCCCGTTTAGTAATAGATGAAAAGCCCTGGCATTGATCCATAAATATCGCAAGTTGGTTTGAATATGCCTGTAATAATGGCCGAAACAAACAGACATCTAGGGGCTGCAGCGTATGTGTTGAATGTGGCGGATATATAGCCAATAGGATCCTATAGGTATCGCAGTAGTCGATGAACTTCATACTAATATGTGATCCATGGCCATCTAGGATTAGCAGCCTCCAAGATCTTTACGCCTTGGCTTTTGTTTCGCGGTCGAATATTTGCGTCAGCCATTGATATCCAAGCTCATTATTAGTCTAACCAGATGGCGATGAGGCGAAGAAACAGCTTTGCGCGTTTGGATCGAAATCCTGAAGCCATGAATCCTGGATAAGGCCTGTAGTTGCTTAATAGATAAGCCCTGGTGATAGAGCTGATCCATCCGCGCATATAGCTGCAATAGTCGTGATCCATTCGCGATTCCCATCCTGAATAAGTTGTTTGATCGATCCTTCTTTATAACGCCTGCGGGAAAAAATTCGCTTCATCTTTAAAAGTATTCCCACCAAAAATCCTTTTTTATCCATATTGTATATATACTGCGGCTCTACCCTATACTGCTCGATTTTCTTCCTTAATAGCTCAAAATATAATGTATATTTAAATGCCGAATCTGCGCGAGAACGATTATGGTCTAGGCCCATTGTCCATTTTGAAACCAGCTCAACATGGTGACGGTGTAGAAAGCGCGAAACCCATTCTTTTCCTATCTCTTTATGGCAGATTTCCTGCGCGAAATTCCGAATCATATATTTGCTAGGTGGTAGGCCGCGCGCGCATAAGCCATCGATATATTTTACTAAGGATTTTTCTTATTGGTTGTTGAGATTTCGTTGGTTTTGATACTGGGTATTGCGGGATCCAGTTTTACCGCGATATCGTTTCGATAGGGTAGAACGGTCACATTCGAACTGCTTGGCTATCTTAGTGATATTAATGTGATCGTCTGGTGATAGGCTATCTATGAAGGCCAGGGCTGTATCTATCGAGCTCATATTGGTGGAGGTGTATACGGTGGAAGATATGGTGGAAAATGTCAAAATCGTGCATCAGGTGGGGCCGTGCACCAGATGACGTAAGCCGGTAGTCAGCCCGAATACAGCTTGCAGAAACTTAGCCTTGTGCCGACATAGTCAGATCTGATGAGGTATATCGCTCGACTTTGAATCTGCGATTCATCGCGACAATAGACGATTGACAAAGGTGTAAAGACGCAAAGACGGTCCGACCATCCAATATGCCAGATAGAGACCTTGGTCTCTTGTCTCTTGATGGTGGTGGAGTACGCGGGCTATCGTCGCTTTCTATCCTCAAGAAACTCATGGAAAATATCGATCCAGACTCGCCGCCAAAGCCGTGCGACTACTTTGACATGATTGGAGGGACAAGTACTGGCGGGTGGGTGATTCCATCCTTCTAATGTCCATCGCTAACATCCGCAGCCTGATGGCCATTATGTTAGGCTGCCTCGAGATGGACATTGATGAATGTATCTCCGCCTATACGGCCTTATCTGATCGGATCTTTCAGAAGCAGAAACATCGAGTCAAGATCAACGGGCAAATACAGGGAAGGTTCGATACGGCAGAGCTGGAGCGCTCAGTCAAAGAGGTTATAGTTCAAAAAGGACTGCAGGAGGATGCGCTGCTCAAAAGATCAGACCCATGTTGCAAGGTGTAAGAGACCAAATCTTTACCGAAGTAAAGCAAAGCGATGCAAAGCATAGACTAACCGTGGCCTCTAGTTTTGTATGCGCTACGAGCAAGGAGACTGCCGATACCGTGCATTTCAGAACTTACCCATCGCGTGGCTCATCACACATGTTTCACGCGACGCGGATCTGGGAAGCCGCTCGAGCTACATCCGCTGCATCATCTTTCTTCGACCCTATCAAGATCGGCCCTTATAACGAGGAGTTTGTTGATGGCGCAACGGGAGCCAATAATCCTGTACAAGAGCTGTGGAATGAAGCAAAATCTGTTTGGTCCGATGAGCCCTTGGAAAGCAGGATCCAATGTCTCGTGTCTATTGGGACGGGCGTGCCTTCTCTGAAGCCTTTCGGTTCAAGCCTCGGGGAGATTGGGAAGACGCTGGTGCAGATCGCCACGGAGACCGAGAGAACCGCTGAAACTTTCCATCGAGGGCACTCGGAGCTCGACGCCAGTAACCGATATTTTCGTTTCAACGTACTCCGAGGATTAGAAGGAATCGGACTCGAGGATGTATCGCAGAAGAATATAATTATGGCGGCCACCAGTCGCTATATGGAATCTGAAGCAACCGTCAAACAAATGAAGCTCTGCGGGAAGATTCTATTGGCAAGGGAATGTACGTTCACACATGACTGATGTATGCCTTGTTCCTCTAACTTTCTATATAGACAACGGCCTATATAAGATCAACTTTAGTATGCGAGGCTGGTCTTTTGTGAATCACTTTGTGGCCCGTGACAAAGAACTAGAACAGTTAGAGCAAACCTTGCTGCCAAGGCAAACTCGTGACTTACATCGTAAGGTCCTAATCTTGCACGGACTTGGCGGCATAGGTAAAACGCAACTGGCTGTAGCATTTGCCAGAAAGTATCAAAAGACATACAGTTCAATCTTTTGGCTAAATGGTGGCAGTAAGGATCAAGTACGGCAAAGCCTTGCAGAGATCGCACGACGATTGCCAGAGGGTCAAATCTCCGAATTCAGCAGGACCTTCACTAAATCATCGAGCGAAGATCTCGATATTATTATCAACGAAGTTCAAAATTGGTTCAGTCAACCTGCAAACAATCGATGGCTTCTCATCTTTGATAATGTTGATCGGGATCATTCCCCTGAGCTTCCCTCAAAAGTACGCGATCTGCATGCATTTGACGTCGAAGACTATTTTCCAGGTAGCGATCACGGCTCAATCCTAGTGACAAGTCGACTGCGCAGGCTAAGGCAATACGGGGATAGCTTGGAGCTGACAAAAATGAACGAGCATCAAGGGAAAGCTGTCCTTGAGACCAGAACAGGAAGATCCCTTGAAGGTGCTGTGGCACCACCAACGCTCTGCTAAGTAGCACGCTGACTGTGACAGGTCTTGAGCAAATCGTGCATCTCCTCGGCGGTTTACCTCTTGCACTTGCTCACGCCGGTTCTTATATGCATGAGACAGGCATAACTGTCGCCGATTACATCGCCTCTTATCAGAACACATGGAAAGCGCTTTTCGATTGTGAAATGATATCTTTGAAGGAATATCCAAACCGCAGCATTCAGTCAACATGGACGCTGTCATATGAACACGTTAAGAGAAGGGATCCAGATGCTGTAAAAATGCTAGATCTGTGGGCCTATCTTGATTCTTCGGATCTGTGGTATGAATTGTTCACGCCCATTCTTAGCGGCCAGATTGTACTAAAAGACGAGTTACCGGAATGGTTTGTGCGCAGCGTCCACGAGAAGACCAATTTTACACAGAAAATACGGATGTTGTTGAGCTTTTCACTTGTGGAAACGCAACTCGACTCTTCCGCATATTCTGTGCATCCTGTGGTACATAAGTGGTGCTTTCACACGATGACTGAAAACAAAGATGAGGTTGCCCCTCTAGCAATTATGGCGGTCGGCTCAGCTTGTCCTTCGGGAACAGAACCAGAGTATTGGCTGTTGCAGCGACGATTACTACCGCATTGCGAACGAATTTTACAATGGTCCCAAAGTGATTTGCAAAGTGTCCAAGATTACGAGGGACTAATGGATTCCTCCCTCAGTAGATCATTTGACAACCTGGGTAATCTATACCAAGATCAGGGCAAGCTGAAGGAGGCCGAAGAGATGTACCAGCGAGCGTTGGAGGGAAAAGAGAAGGCATTAGGTCCGGAGCATACGTCCACGCTAAATACAGTTAATAACCTGGGTGTTCTATATAAAGATCAGGGCAAGCTGAAGGAGGCCGAAGAGATGTACCAGCGAGCGTTAGAGGGAAAAGAGAAAGCATTAGGTCCGGAGCACACGTCCACGCTAGGTATAATTAATAACCTGGGTCTTCTATACCAAGGTCAGGGCAAGCTGAAGGAGGCCGAAGAGATGTACCAGCGAGCGTTAGAGGGAACTGAGAAAGCATTAGGTCCGGAGCACACGTCCACGCTAGGTATAATTAATAACCTAGGTATTCTATATAAAGATCAGGGCAAGCTAAAGGAGGCCGAAGAGATGTACCAGCGAGCGTTAGAGGGAAAAGAGAAAGCATTAGGTCCAGAGCATACGTCTACGCTACGCACAGTCAATAACCTAGGTCTTCTATATCAAGATCAGGGCAAGCTAAAGGAGGCCGAAGAGATGTACCAGCGAGCGTTAGAGGGAAAAGAGAAGGTATTAGGTCCAGAGCATACGTCTACGCTAGACACAGTTAATAACCTAGGTCTTCTATACCAAGATCAGGGCAAGCTAAAGGAGGCCGAAGAGATGTACCAGCGAGCGTTGGAGGGAAAAGAGAAGGCATTAGGTCCGGAGCATACGTCCACGCTAGATATAGTTAATAACCTGGGTGTTCTATATAAAGATCAGGGCAAGCTGAAGGAGGCCGAAGAGATGTACCAGCGAGCGTTAGAGGGAAAAGAGAAAGCATTAGGTCCGGAGCACACGTCCACGCTAGGTATAATTAATAACCTAGGTATTCTATATAAAGATCAGGGCAAGCTGAAGGAGGCCGAAGAGATGTACCAGCGAGCGTTAGAGGGAACTGAGAAAGCATTAGGTCCAGAGCATACGTCCACGCTAGATATAGTTAATAACCTAGGTTCTCTATACCAAGATCAGGGCAAGCTAAAGGAGGCCGAAGAGATGTACCAGCGAGCGTTAGAGGGAAAAGAGAAGGCATTAGGTCCGGAGCATACATCTACGCTAAATACAGTCAATAACCTGGGTCTTCTATATAAAGATCAGGGCAAGCTAAAGGAGGCCGAAGAGATGTACCAGCGAGCGTTAGAGGGAAAAGAGAAGGCATTAGGTCCGGAGCATACATCTACGCTAAATACAGTCAATAACCTAGGTCTTCTATACCAAGATCAGGGCAAGTTAAAGGAGGCCGAAGAGATGTACCAGCGAGCGTTAGAGGGAACTGAGAAGGCATTAGGTCCAGAGCATACGTCTACGCTAGGCACAGTCAATAACCTGGGTACTCTATATAAAGATCAGGGCAAGCTAAAGGAGGCCGAAGAGATATACCAGCGAGCGTTAGAGGGAAAAGAGAAGGCATTAGGTCCGGAGCATACGTCTACGCTAAATACAGTCAATAACCTAGGTCTTCTATACCAAGATCAGGGCAAGTTAAAGGAGGCCGAAGAGATGTACCAGCGAGCGTTAGAGGGAACTGAGAAGGCATTAGGTCCAGAGCATACGTCTACGCTACAAATAGTCAATAACCTGGGTTCTCTATATAAAGATCAGGGCAAGCTAAAGGAGGCCGAAGAGATGTACCAGCGAGCGTTAGAGGGAAAAGAGAAGGCATTAGGTCCGGAGCACACGTCTACGCTAGGCACAGCTGGAAATTTAAGACGTCTACGCAAGGAAAGGACTCAACCGAAAAAAAGATTCTGCGCAATCAGTTTGGAAAGAATGCGAGCAGTTTTCTCTTCTGCCTAAATGATTTGTACCATATGGTGTTCATACAACATTAAATCTCGCCGAGGGCTTGGAGGATCAAGACAGCTGCAGCACGTAAACTTGTGGTACTGGTTTTCGCCGTCTGTTCCCAGTCGATCTTAGGAGTCAGTCGATTTACGTCGATTCAGCCGAACTCCTGCAACCGCATACCTGACAGGTCTAAAAACACCTGTCCTATTTAATAACGAGGACAATTCTCCCTCTGGAAACAGTCTCGCCTTTTCTTATGTCTCTAGCGGCGCAGAGACAGACGGAAGCAGTGTCGAATATGAGCCAGATGTCGATTCAACGCAACCGACCGCCGTAGACGGTCCCGGTGACATTGTTAAAGAAGAGTTGACTGTACCACGCGCTGGATCCGCCTCTCCTACTGGAGCGTCACCGCACGTGCATGTCGACTGCGCGCCTATTCCATACGCAATCATGGCCACTAAATATTAAAAGAAGAGCTAGATTGCTGCTCCGGTCTGCTATGCGTCATTACTAGGACTTAACCAGGCTTTGCATGGATTAATCAATACTGAGGAGATAGAGAGTATGAGGCTCCATCACTTGCATCTATGTCCAAGGTCTCTAAACAAATCAACGCTCAAGGTGGATACTATAGCAATGCAATGCAAGCGGCATCGTACGAAGGCCACGAGACAGCGGCGCTACCGTGCAGATAGACTGATCTTCTTGGCGCTTGCTCTTTCTTCATTTTCCGTTGAGAGTTCGAGCCCGCTCGTTGCTACTCTTGTATCTCCCCGGCAGCGAGGAGCAGTTCCTCGAGGCTCGAGAGGGATTTGCTTTCTTCGTTACTGTGCCTGACTTTACTTAACTGCGACTCATGTTAGTTGGACTGGAAGAAAGGTTGACGATGTGCTCACGGCACGAAAGTCTTGGCAAGGATATTAAACCTTACCCCACCGAGCCCGCTCAGTGGAAAATGTGTGCAAGCATGAGTCATTCAGTCCCAAAAATAAGTTGATTATCGTCATGATAAGTCTCTGCATACACACTCCAACTTATCATGGCTTGCCACTGCATATCTCATGGCCACAGCAGTGTCGCAACCAATCAGTGGTCGGTTGACAGACATATACGGGCGACGAGCTGGTCTCGTGTTGAGCAATGCCACGTTTGGCGTCGGTAATTTGATTTGTGGCCTAGCAACATCTACGGGAGTCTTGCTCCTTGGAAGGACTATCGCAGGCATTTGCGGAGGTGGAATCTATGCGATCGCGACCTTTGTGGGGCCTGATCTGATTCCTCTGAGAAAGAGGGGGATCGCTTTGGGAGCCAATAATATAATGTATGGCTTTGGACTGTCACTTGGTGGCATTCTCGGAGGCTGGATCGCCGACTCAACTGGCTGGAAGTGGGTCTTCCTCATACAAGTCCCATTCGTAGCCTTCACCACTGTCCTTGTCTTCTTTGTAGTGAAGGTCCCCCGGAAGAGGGAGCATACACCTTTGAGTCAAATCGACTATCCCGGCTCCGTGCTCTTGACAACAGGACTGGTATTGCTGCTTTTAGGTCTCAATGATGGAGGTAACCTTGCGTAAGGGGCCAGCGCCCTGGTTCTTACGACCATCCCTCTATCTGGGGTGTGCCTGACTGGTTTCGTCTGGTGGGAGACGAAATCAGCTGTACCGATCATCCCGGTACCTCTGTTTCTACACCAAACTGTTGCTGCGGCCTGCTTGATATATCTAGTCACTTTGGTCATCGACCTATCATGTGTATATGTACATACGTCAGAGACACGTTTTATGGCGCAGATGGTTTTAAAGTACGTCGTTATGTTACTGAGTAAAGACAGTGCACAATTGTTGGACACAGGTGTATCTGTCTACACTTATTCAAATAATTTTATTCTGCAAGCTACGAAGAATCCACCTTTCGGCGGCCATGTTTCTATCTCACGACCAACCATTGCGAGATCGCACCGGTTGGCCGGACAAAAAAGAAGGCAGAGGGTCGAGTATGTACTCAATTCATTTTTCGTAGTCTTTTCCGTGCTCTTCTCACCTCAATCTCTATTTCCCCCATCTGGTTTGATAGACTTGCCAATGCCGGTACGACGTCGACTACTGCGGATTTGAAACTGCTTTGGGAGGCTCTCAACGCCGGAGGAACAAGGATACCAAACCATTTCAAAGGGTCAATAGATGTGCCTGAAGCTTTGTCCGCTTCCTCAAATGTAGGCTTAGTATCGCCCGCGTCCTCCTTAGGTAGTGTGCCGGTATTGAGGTCGTCGATCTTTAACGCCGGCGTAAAATCTGAAGCTGTAGGTTCAAGGGCGGAGAAGGAAGGGAGCGAATCGTTCACAGAGCTAGAGCGAGACTTAGCATACATGCATGAGCTGCATGTAAATGATGCTTAGACGTAGGCTCCTTACACAACTGTTGAAGCCTGCATCCGACCGTCGTAATAGTCCTGACCATAGCGAATACGATTGGGATTGGAGAAATTCGCCTGGGCAAGTGAAAAATAGCCCTACCCTTGGGTCAGCAGGAACATAGACAGTATTGCTTCGGATGGTCATATACATTCGAGAGATACCTATTCAAGTCTTGCTGCAGCTTCTGATGCTGGTCGAGGAGATGAAGGTAGCGTTCTAAGAGGTCATCAAGGGAGCGAGTCAACGTCTCTTTGCTCTCCGGTATTTTACTTGCTGGCGGTGTCGTTTCAGGGGAGAGAACCTCCGCCATTCTATCAACTATACCGAATTAAAACCCGTTCACAGGATCTGTGAACGTGTTTGGGTTGGAGTAATAACGAGGAAGCTCCGAAAGAAATGAAGTCCAGAGCAAGCGCGCTTGGCGCGCCATCGAAAAGCATCATCGAGCATGAGGGGCTTCCACTTTCGGACTTGACAGGTGGAGCTTCGTCGTCGCCCTCAGCATCGAAATGCTGTCCCACAGATTACCATTGGTGAGGGTGTTGCGCTCTGGACGCCCTCCAAGACCCTCCAATCCTACCAACCCCCTGCCCAACCATAGGCTATTCACCCAGAATTCTCAGCTGCTTCTTGTCTCCGGCGCGACTCCCCGACCTCAATTGCCCTTTCTGCACCCCGCTGCTGGGGGTAGGCCGCCTCCAGTAGTACCTCGTACCCAGCTACAATATCAGCTTGCTCGCCTTTTAACTACGGAAAGAAAGCTTTACTTCAAGGATCAACTATGGAAAGGAGCGAAGTATACTGTATACGGCTGGGCAGCTTTAATACTTTTGGCGATGATGTCGTTTGGCATTCAGAGCGAAGTGGCCGAGAGACGCTTTCCTGCACCGCCCGAATGGACAAAATGGTCTCGGTTCCATTACCATACGACGAAGACTCGGGAAGATCCAGATCCCAACTCAGGCCTCATAGATTGGTCCAAAATTGGCAATGAATACCTTGAATTGCTTCGGCGGCTTGAAGACCCTTCCATAGACGGCCAAGATTTGCGGCCCATCTTACAAGACGAAGGGGATCTCTACGTCGCTGGGATTGGCAAAGCTGGGCTGGACATATCTGCCAAATCCGAGCCTTGGAGGCGTGGATACTACACGTGTCTGATGGGAATTGCCAAGGCAGCTGAGAATAGAGACGGCTGGGTTGATGATACCACGAGAAATCTCGTGTTCCCACCAGAGCTGGTTGTTGGCCCGTCAAACCCACGTCCGAAACCGGTGCCATACGGTGCAATGGCTGCCCCTCGCGAAGAGGATTGCGTTCCAGCTTTCGAGCCAGCTGAGACCTATTATATGAAGATCCTCACCACCCATGGATTCAGTACTCGTCAGCGTCTTGACGCCGCATTAGCGTATGCTGATTGGCTAGACTTCAAAGGCCTGTCGTCAACCGCAGAAGAGATGTACGATTGGAGTCTGGACATCGCAATGGGAGCCCTTCCAGTGGGTGTCAACAATGTTGTGGACATCAAGACAGGCGTCATCAACAGTAAAGCAACATATATCTCTTCGAACGTGCTGCTCGCAACGACTTCCTTGGCTTACCATCACGCCCGCAATAACAACCTCACAGCGGCGTTACCTATATTCTTATCTGTGCTACGAGCGAGACGGCAACTTCCCAACTCCACATCAGCAATTACGGAACCGAGATCACAGGCTGATTCTCCATGGTCCGCGGTTTTCTCCTTCTTTCGGTCTCTGATCGTTACCCCGCCTTATCCTGAAGCGCCACCAACTGGCGACGAAACTCCGACCCGGACACCGGCAGCAATATGCGAAGAAGCTGCGGTGATGTCCCATGTTGGAGAAATCCTATTCGCATCACCAGGTGCAAGCTCGTTCGCCAAAATGCCATCTAACACCTCTGTTGGGCCACCGATCGCCACTAGAGCTACAGCCGGACAATTGAAGAATCAGCAAACTGGCCTGAGCTGGACTCGCGATGCTGTGGATTTAGCCGAAGCAACCATTGATTCAGCAGACAAAGACGACCAAGAGGCAAGGGATAAATGCTCAGAGTGTCTGGCAGTAGGCATGGAGAATTGGTCCACGATGGTCTCGAAGTTGCTAAAGGACGAACGCAAAGCCAGAGCCGGACCTCAACAGAAGGGTGGTAGCAATTGGTTCTGGGGTAGCAGCGCTGCTACGGATGAAGAGGAAGGTAGATGGGAGCGAGAAGCAAAAGTTGTGGACGAGAGACTGAGGAGTGTGAGGAACATACTTATAAGGGAGGCAGACAGAAAAGATAACGCTGCTTGATTTTTCCAGTGACCTCGACTTCCATTTTTTGTGCATCAAAGCAATAGAGGAGGCCGCTTAGATCCGTGGTGATCTTGACCCAGGACAGTTGAAGAAACCGGGCGAGCGATACGTGGTCAACTCATACGTCGCTGAGATGGACCGTGGCTCCGCACAGCACGATTTTGGATCCTCACACTCCAAATCATAACCACAGAATGGATGGAGAATCCGAGATACGCTCCTACAAGCAACGCCAGCGCAACATCATGTCAATCTATGACTAGGCATCTTCTTGGTCTTGTTATGTTCACGGCAGTTCGATGACCAAGGAATGTCAGACAGAGACCACCATGGCGGAAGAATTGTGGCATCAAAGAAAGGGGAGGTTAAAGATCTTGGTAATCGGCTCAACGGACGAGCCTCCAGCGGAGGTCAATCTAGAGTTGCCATTCAGGGCAGAGTGGCTAGGGCAAAGCCGAAAAGGGTACGCAAGTACAGAACCATACTTAGGTGAAGAGGAAAGCATTTCGCTTAGCACAGAGTCTCATGCAGCCGCAGAAGTTCATCAAAACCACGCATAACCAACCATATTCCATTGCTGCATTTCTCTATCCTGCCTCAATCCATCCAGCACATCTTCACGCCAACCCCAAAACCCCTACAACCGATCCAACAACCCCTCGCTCTCCAACATGAGCACAATCTGATGCACAACCCCCCTCACAGTAGTCTTCTCAACATCAACCACCAAATCCGCCTTATCCGGCATCTCATACGGATCATCCACGCCCGTAAACCCCTTGATCTCGCCCCGTCTCGCCTTCGCATAGACACCCCTCTTATCCGTCTTCTCGCTATACTCCAGACTCGTCGCCACATGCACGAGGTAGAAACTGCCGTGCTGGCTTATCGTCTCTCTCGCACTTGCCCGGGACTCTTCAAAAGGAGCAATGGGCGCGGCGATGACTGCGGCTCCCGCCTTGGTCAGCTCGGCGGCAACGAAGGCGATGCGTTGGATGTTTTTATGGCGGTCCGAACGGGAGAATCCAAGCTCGGCGGACAATTCGGAGCGCACTGTATCGCCCAACAACAGGCTCACTGACCGTCCACCTTGCTGATGCAGCGTCACATCTAACGCGCGAGCGATGGCGTCTTTCCCGCTGTTCTGATACCCAGTCAAGAACACAGTGAATCCCTGCTTGAATCTCGGAGGATGGCTCTCTCTAAGCACTTTCACGACTTCGGGATAGGAAAACCACTCCGGAATGTCCTTGCCAGTTCTCAGACGCGATCGCAGCTCCGTTCCGGAAATATTGAGCGTGCGGACGCCTTGGGGGACTTCGTCGTCGGGCTTGTATTCGTCGCTGTCAGGGAGGTAGATCATTTGTTGGAAGGGGACGACTTCAATGCCGAGTTCCTGTCTGTATTTCTCCACTGCATACTGCGCGTCGTATGGGCCGTAGAAGTCCTTCCCAGCGGAGTTTTTGCCTGGGCCGGCGTGGTCGCGGCCTACGATGAAGTGCGTGGCGCCGTGGTTTTTGCGGATGATGGCGTGCCAGATTGCTTCTCTGGGCCCTCCCATACGCATTGCTAGCGGTAGGAGGCCGAGCACTGCCATTCCATTGGGGTAGCGAGGGAGTAGAGCTTGGTACACACGCACGCGGGTGAAGTGATCGATATCCCCCGGCTTCGTCAAACCTACCACGGGATGAATAAGGATATTCGCCTGTCTTGCACGGGCTGCACGGACAGTCAATTCTCTATGGGCTCTGTGCATGGGATTACGAGTCTGGAAAGCTACGACACGAGACCAGCCGAGTTTCTCGAAATGCACGCGCAGTTCGGCGGGCGTGTAGCGCAGGGCGACGTAGTCGTAGTGGCTCAGGCGGCTGATCGCGGAGATTTTACCCCCGACGTAATGGTCGTGGATCGTGGTGTGGAGGACTTTGATGGCGGGGTGTTCGGGGTCGCCGCCGAAGACTTCTTTGGCTTCTTTGTTCCTACAATCCAATGTTAGGATTATTGCAAGGGCATCTGTAAAGGGGGAAGGGGACGCACTTGTCGGGCTTGTAGATATCGTCGACTGTGATGATGGCGAGATTGCGGTCGTCACGAAAATCTCGAAGGGTTGCTCGAGAGCCGGGTTTCAAGCTTGCTTTTTCGATGGTCTTTTCGGAGACGTCGAGGCAGATTGGCATGCTCCAGAGACTGCCATCTGCCAGGCGGACATTTTGCACAACGCTTTCGCACATGTCAGCAAGTACTTCGTTGTATAGTGGTTTAGAAACCTACGAATCATAATCTTTCTCATTCAAGAAGCCTACATCGTCGGGCATCAGATCAAGCCTCTACTATACCAAATTTCCCTCATGAATCGCGTAGAGAAAGACTTGTATGAGTATACAGCTTAGGAGGAGATTCCAGAACATGATTTATTCTTCTCGTAGTACCGAAGGACAGTACCCATGTCTAGAAAATGAACGGACCTTCTAATGGCGAGAAAGCCCCACTCATAAGCAACTCCAGATCACATAGCTGCCTCTCAGTCAACACAATGGCTGGCAAAGTCTCCGCCTCTGCTTCGAGCTCCTTTTGCTTTGGTGCATCCCTTGCTAGCAGGTCCTTGAGGACACCGCCGTGGGGTGAATTTGCCATCAATAATCTTGACGAAGGTTGTCAAAGCTCGCGTAGTGGGTACAGAATTAGTTGAGATTAAGGAGTAGCTGGATTGTAAGCTTCTTATGGCACTTTTCGGGAAAATGATGAAGACTAAGCAAGGATTACAAACTTGCTGGAATGTTCAAGATGCTCAATTAAAGTCTGGCCACCTGAGGTGTTTACGACATTCAGTAAAATGAGGGAAGTATGTGAGACAATTCAAATGTTTTGTGTGGTAATGCGATTATCAACAAAAAGTTCGGATGTGCGATGACGTGACGGCAAAGCATCTCCGGCCAGCCTTTTGCCTCGTGCGAATTGATCATGACACGACGTAAAGCAAGCAGCATTTCGGTGAACATATCTGAATAGCAGTTTGGAAGAAAAGTTGTTTTAAGTCAACCTATAGCTAGTTCCAAGAACAGCCGCCACACTCTAAGTATGCAGATCTAGATCCTTTTCCCCTATGCAAATGCAACCCAAAGAGCCCCCACAGCGCCATGCTATGTATGCAAGCCAAATATCCTCCCACGCATGATGCACTATGATGTAATTTCCGCCCCCTCTTCAGACTCTAAGGCCTGATGCAAAGCCTCCGACTGCTTCTTCATCTCCTGCTCCTTCAAAAACTGCGCAAACTTCGACCTTGGGTTATGAATCCCGCATTCCGTCTTCTGCTGCCCTTGCCACCTTCCAGCGCGCTCATCTTCGCCTTCCTTGACAGGTTTTGTAGAGTGCCAATCGCCCACGCTCTTGTACCCGCGGTCGAGAAGCTCGTTGTAGGGAACGTTGTTTGCCTTGATGTACTCGTTGACTTGCTTGAATGACCAGTTCGCGAATGGGTTCACTTTGACGAGACCGGCTTCATCGACTTCGATCACGGGGATGTCGCCGCGTTGGCCTCCTTGACTGCGTCGTCGGCCTGTTAGGACGGCGCCAACTTGTAGTTCTCTGTATGCCCGCTGGGCTGGCTCCACCTTCGCTAGCCAGTCGTAGAGCTCGTCGTTTGTCTCCCATAATCTTTCACCGTGTTGCCGGGCGAAGTCCTCTTCGCTGTCTGCGCCAGCGGGCTTATATATGTGGAGGTTGACTAGTGGATATCGGTCTCTTATGCGGTTGATGAGGTCATGGGTTTCGGGGAAGTGGTGGAGGGTGTCGAAGAAAATCAGGTCAACCATTTGCGGTCTTGGAATCTTCATTTTTGCAAGCATGTCGAGGCTCGTTACGCCAGTGACGCCGAATGCGGTTTCTTGGTATAAGCCGGGTAATGAGGTGATGCACCATTGTAATATTTCTGCATTGTAAGTCAGCTTGGCCTTGAATAAGCAGACTGGCAAAATTCGTACCTTGAGGCTCAAGGTTCTGAAGTTGACGATTTAAGAAGACCAAATGTGGTTTTGTGAAATATATCTCTGGGAGCTCCGCATCGCTGGAACTGCCACTGGCATAGCCAGATTCGTAGTCATGGCCATCTTCTTCTAGTTTGTAGACTGGAGAAGATCCCATTTTGCGAAACTCAATTGGGCACTTGAATATAGTAGGAAAACCGAAAATAAAGTTTGCCGTCGAACTTTTCAGATATTGAGCAGAAAGGCCGTTCAAAAGGATGCTGACAGATGTCAGTTAAGAGAGATGATGTGGAATAAATATAGGGAGAGTGACAAGGTACTTGGAAAAGAGCCGCAGATCGTGGATTACACATTGTGGGCAATGATATCAAAATTACCACATCCGCCATACGAATTGCGTGCTTGCCGCTAAAAAGTCGGCTTCTGACAAAGCCAGGGGATTGATCCGGAGAACAAGGGAATCCCAACGACTATGATGGAATCACAAAATGCTATGGCCCAATGACTTGCTCTTCACATTCATAACTTCTACCGTCTTTCAGCTGTGACACTGGACGCCTCTTGGGCAAGGAAACAGCTGAAGAAGCACGGAGGAATTTGCGGAGAACACGGAACCATCACCGCCTCCCCACATCTTGTGAGTGACGCAATACCATGCTTGGGAGGTAGGCTCTTAATGGCGCAATGAGTTGCGACATCAATACTTGCCTTTGGTTGTTTTTGACCCTCGGAAGCTTTTCGGCGAAGGCGTGATGTTCACTGCGGACATGAGGCCGGAGATGCGGCAAAAAAAAATAGAAATCTACGGTGGTTCATAGAGTCTAATGCGCAAAAGTCTCGTCTCAAATAAGGAGTTCGGGATGCAAAGATGTAAAATCAGATCAAGTTTATGTTTGAATAAGAACACTCTTTGGTATCATAAATATCCCACACAGCGTTATATCCAACCGTTCTCATCAACAAAACCCAAATCATGAGCCATTGCCACGACCTCCCAATGATCTCTCTAGACTACCCAATAAATCCTCTTCTCCGTCAGGGAAATATGTAGACTTCTCTCCAGCGGCTTCCTGACCAGCAGGGCCCTCCACAGCTGTAGGCTCGGCCATCCCATCCAGCGGATCATGTTCGACAGGAATCTGGGCATTGAATTGCGGAGGTTCAACTTGTGGAGCAGCCTCCACTGATATACGCTCAGCATTCGGGATGTGCTGCATGTCCGGCACCAGGGCTGGCTCAGCTTCCTCTGCGGCGTCAATTTGCGGCGGCAACTGAGCGGACAGTGGTAGATCTGGCGAGCTAGACATGCCCCTATCAATTGGCGTTGGAGGACTCATTGTAGGAGCTTTTGGGCTTAGATAGGGTGCCTGAGGTGCTTGAAGACCACTAAACGTGGTTTCAATGGGTGTGGGTGGGCTCGGAGTCGGCGCTTTCGGGCTACTCGTAGGCCTTGTGAACGAGAATTTGCGTTCCGGTGTAGGCTCAGGCATGGGTTCGTTGAATCGTTCAATCAGTGGCTTTGGCTCAGGCTCAGGCTCAGGCTCAGGTTCAGGTTGAGAAATAGCCTCAGCAACGTGTTCTGCAACAAGCTCTGCTGCAGCTTCCGAAATAGGTGCTGCTGAAGGTTCTGAGATGGGCGTTGCATAAAATTCTATACTTGGCTCGGGCAAAGCCTCTGCCATTGCCTCGTCTTCTTCTTTGGTCGTTAAAGCAGCCGTTGATTCTGCCTTCGGCTCGAGCTCAGCTGCTGGATGTGCCACTGTCTCGGCGTTTGTAGCTTCTGGCGCAGCTTCTGGCATCTGTTCCACATCGGTTTGGGCCACTGACTCCGTCAAAAGTTCAATTACTGGCTCTACGATACGGTCTGTCGTGGGCTCTTCGGCCATGCTTGTTAGATGATCTTCTAACATTTCTGTTATAGGATCTGCAGTAGCTTCTACCGCCGACTTAGGGATAACCTCTGTAGTTAGCTCTTCTAGAATTTCTGTTGTTTCTAGGACATTCTCCGTCCGAGGATTGACTGGCACTTCTGCCGTGACCTCCAGCTTGATCGTGGCCGCTATTTCTGGCATAGCATAGGTCAGAGGTGGAGTCGTAGATACATTCGTAGTGTCCGGCACACATTCGCCCATGGGTTCGTCTAGCATTTCATCCATAGGCTCATCTAGCATCCCATCCATGGGCTCGTCTAACATTTCATTGGTGGCTTCTTTTGTAGGCTCGTCTACATGTCTGGTCATAGGCTCGGCGAGAGGTACTGTAGGGGGTTCGGTCGCTGGTGGTGGCATGTTCGATGGAGCGTGGACATCGATAGGGAAGGCTGTTCCAGGTTCGGGCCCAGTCTCGACTATTGCTGGCGGAGGAGGCTTCGTGGGTGACCTGGATGCGCTAGGCGAAGGCGAAACCTCCCCTTCCTCTCTGTCACCTTCTTCACCCTCCTCATCCTCGCTTCCTTCTTCACTACCCTCTTCGCCTTCTTGATCGCCTTCTTTCAGTAGTGAGTCATCACCCATCTCCGTATCGCCATTTGACGCCTCTTGCCCACCATTTGTGCTCTTGCCTTCTTCATTCTTGATTGTACCGTATGAGGCTCCATCAACTCCGTTGGCCGTGGGCATTCCGTCTGCTCCGGCAAAAGCAACCTTCTTCCTCCTGCCTCTTCCGGGGCCTTTGGGTTTCCTCTTCGGAGGTGGTGGTCTCCTCTTATTGATTGCGGGCACGCCTTGGTCCCCAGCAATGACCACACCCTCTGCGTTCACAACTCCGACACCCTCTACCACAGTTCCAGGCGCGGGTGCCTGTGTAGGGGTAGTCTCTTCCTCCACGACCTCACCGTCCACAGTCTGGCCCTCAGGAACAAGGACTTCCCAGACGGAGTTATTGCCCTCATTGTCAATCTTTCTGATCTTTGTCTTTCTCATCGGGGCTGTGCTGTTAATTGTTCCAAGTGCCCCACTGTGAACAGACGGGAGCCCTTTCCTTCTCTTGGCCAGAAATTCAGGCTCGGGTCCCTCTAGCTCCTTTGGCAGAACGGCCCACCTCTTCGCAACGAAACCAGTATCAAGTTCACCATCGGCATCCTCGTCTTCGCCAGGTTCCTTGTCATCGTCGAGTAGAGGGGTAGTCGGTTTCTTGGCTTGTGGCATCCGCGCAGCGCGTAGTAGGTCTTGACTCATGGGCGATAGCAGATGGGCGTCTCGAGGCAAGGGCAGTTCCTTCCATGTCAGGTTGCGCAGGCCTGCATTGTCTATGTTCTCCTTCTCGGGTGCCGCATTGACGTTGATCGCTTTCTTCCGCCAATGACGGACAGGCAAGCCTTCAAAGACATCATGGTCGATTTGAGTACGCGCGGTACGGTTACCAGTGCGACTACTCCGATACTGTAATCCAGGATTTGTTAGCTTCCGGTGCAGTTCATTGTAGTTCCTGGGCAGTATAACGACTGTGTCTGAGCCCAAAGGGTGATCGACAGGGATGGGCGCAGAATGGTGGGGGAGCTGATTGAATCTGGATGGCTTTCTGGATAACATGTTTGTTGTGCAGACAACTGAAGGGGGGTGAAAGAGGCATGTTGAAGCTTTTGTAGCATCAAATAAAAGACCCGGTGCTGTGGCGGCGAATTGAGGAGTGTGATGGATCACATCTGCAAGGTACAGTGAAGTACTCGCGCGCGATCGTCATAGCCTGGTGGTGTGTATGCATGGTAATGTAATGAGAAGTACTGGACTTACAGGGGCCATGGTGCGCGAGACAAGCGCCCTCGGACTTGCACGAGACCGCAAAAGAAGCCTCTTGCAGGCTTGTCAGGGAAATTCGCGCACTTGATGTTTTGTACTTGGTTTGGTTACCTCCGAGGATGAAGCGAGTCTGACACGGCATGGCTGAAGAGGAAAAGGTCGGGTTCAACCAGCCTGAAGAAAGTCGAGAGGTCTTGGCAAGAGAACTGCAGCCGAAGCGCTGTCAACTTTAGACTTTGACGATTTCGCTCGATTTGGGGGCTGATCATGCCCGAACATCCTGGCCCGTGTTGCTATCCAGACGGGGAACATGCTACTAATTTAGTTATCTCTAGGCACCAACAGCGCCGATCAGTATGTTTCCCCTCCTCCATATGCAAGCGAGGCACTCTGCAGCCTGTTTGCATTCTCACTCTCGCTTTCTCATGTCGTGCGAATGCCCTCTTCTTGCGTTGCTCGAAGTCTTTCTAATCCCTTCCTGAATTTTTTTTGGTGTAAATAATACTCTATATCCAATACATATACCGCCATGGACCAGCCTTTCAAAAACGAACCTCTCTGGGTGCCGACTGGCGATGACAATCTACGTAGCGAATCTCCCACATCTAGAACGGACCGAAGACATTCTTCGTCGGCTAGTACTTCTACAGGTACCACAGGCGACAGCAGTGACACCTCTAATGGGCGTGGCCGCCGTTCACGACCCTCTGTGGCCTCGGCCTCTTCACAGCTACCCACAGTCCGTGAGAAGAACCAGCAGAGAGCTTTGTCGTTGAATTCCGTGAATAAGCCACCTAGTTTAGCCAAATTGGGTTCCGACGAGACTGTAGTCAGTTCGAAGAAGGTGAGACGGCCTTGTCTATAACAGCTCTTTCTCTTGCTGACCCATCGCACTCTAGGTCTTGACCAACTTCAGCAAAGTAGCTACCCGAAATGTAGAGAAGGAAGAAGCCCGGCGGCAAAAACTCGATCGGTATAACCAAGAGAACAATGGTCAGCGCGAAGTCTATAACCGACTGAAAAGATGGGCGGATGCAAAGGAAAAGGGAATTAAAGAACGTCTCCTGTCGTGGGTAGTGCCCAGCTATCGCCAGCCTCCTCTGCCACACATCGAAGAGTTGAAGTCTCTGGCTCGCCATTACTATACTCCGCGCTCCGAGTTGAGGTGCCATGTTTGCGATTTTGGCGAAGGTCGAGCGGAGCACAAGATGGTCGATCTCGGACAACTCGAAGAGTATTGGCAGACGAAACCTGCGTGGGTAGATGTGCGGTGGATCCATGCTCCGCTTGGAATCGGTCTGACACACAGTTCGGTGGAAGACATCTTTCTTCACGATGGTCCGACCGGCCGTGAATTCGAAGCTGCAGCACGTTCTGGCTGGCCATACATGGAAACAGAAGTTCTGAACTTCCGGCATCGTGATAATTCCCAAGAGATGCGTGACGTTTACTTGCTACTTCACAAAAAGGAGGCACTCCTCCAGGACCTTAATGAATCAACCTGGAAAGCAGATCAGAACGCCAGCTTGCATAGTGATGTTGATTGGAGAGCTGATCATATGGCCTTGGACCCCAATTACTGGACTATGGTAGCTTCGGACATGCCATGGCAGCTTTCTGAAGGGCTTGCCATGGGCACCGGGGGTTCGCCCAAGGGTGGGTTTCGAGAAATCAACCGCCATATCGACAAGCAGATCTTATCTTCGCACCCGTTCTACAAGGATGCTCTGCTTGTCAGAAACCCTTTCCGAACATTTCATCGTTCTGACGGGTTCTTGTTGACCCTTTCCCCTATGGCTGGTATCAATTATTTAGATAAGCACTTCAGCAGGTATCTCGCTGAGCCAATCGACGCAATATTCGACAACGATGATGCTAGTGCGGTCGGACATGTTTACCAGGCCTTTGCAGAACAAGGCACAAGCACTTGGCATCGACGGACCGTCGAATGGTTCCTCGTCTACCTGATCTCCGAGGTAGGGGTAACCCCTCACAGCCTCCGGCAAGGCCACAACGCGCCCGCCATGGAGACTGCGTACTCATCAGTCATCCAAGATTTGAAGCGACGGCGATACGACACATGGCAACCCAACAAGACTGTACAACTCGTTCGCGAATATCTGAGCGGTATCGACGAATTGACCACCATAAGAGTTAATTTTACAAAGAAGGTAGAGTTCTTCACGGTCATGCAACAAGATGTCAAGAAACATGAGGCAGATGACACGCGGATGCGCAAGGCTCCAGACAATCCCGATGGAGAGTCGTCCATAGAACGGGTATCATGGGCATTAAAAATGGTCGAGGAACAACTAAACGTTTTCGACAGGCTTTTGCTTGACTTGAAGCAATCAATGGACGCTGTAAGCCTACTTTTTCTGTACTACTTGATCTATTCACTAACACAAACTAGCTCTTCCAGCTCCGCTCTATTGAGCAAAACGAACTCGCCATCGTTTCCGACTCGCAGAACAAAGCTATCATGGTTTTCACCGTCGTGACTGTAATCTTCCTCCCTCTGTCTTTCTTCACCAGCTACTACGGCATGAATCTTAGCGGCATCGTCAACACGGTCAAAACTGAAGGCTACTTTTGGAAGGTGTGCGGCTCTGCGACTTTGCTCATCGTCCTTTTTACTGCATTGAGCGCTTTCAGGCATCAACTTAGGAGAGTCATGAGGAGTAGGATGATGAAGAGACCATCACTCATGGTCTGATTCCGAGAAGAGGAGGACTACCATGAGGCCCCACGATCATGATTCAATGCATTTTTGGCTTCGACTATCATTCAATTCTGGAGACCATAGCGCTTGAACCCTTGATTTTGGCTTGGTGCTTTCATTTGCAGCGTTCCAGCGACATTTGAGTTTTTGGGCACTCAATGGGACGACGACAATATGGCTGATGTTGGGATTTATGGGCGTTTTGTGTATGGCAATCTTGGACGTGGTGTATCTAGGGTAGCCTGGACAGAGCAACAAATAATCATCTCCAACATGGTTCGAATCGTTGGTAGTACGAGACCGAGCCTCTACCCTCCAGACCCGTAGAGATTGTGAGCAAGGAACGACAGATATTGCCCAAACGCAGCAACAGGTCGGTTTATGCTTTGGAAGCAATTTGCTGGGATAGCTGAATATGTTACAATATCTTCACGAATTCTATGTTTGACTAACGAGGGTAAATCCCATATGATACAAATGATCAACCCTCCAACGCCAAATGGGTAGGTGATCAAGCTCATTCCGTGGTCTGCCGTACTATGCCTCCTTCCTTGCCCGTCTGCTTCCCCTGCAAAGCCATTAGCTCAGACGTATAGCCATAGCTGGAAATTGTGCATACCGTCTTCTGCCCCTCCACCACTAATCGATCGAGCTGAAAGAATTGGCTGACTACCGTTTGTCTCTGCAACACGCACCAAAGTCAGCGAATATCTTCTCACCACCCCCCGGTCCCCCTTCATTTCTCCCCTCTTCCTTCTGCTACTCCCATTGCCATCCCTCCACCATCCTCCTTGTCCCAAGTGTACGCACCTTCATCATCTGCAACTCCTTCAACCCCCGCTGTATCAACTCCTGCACCTCCCTTTCCCCCAACCTTTTATCGTGGTTCTCGCGAAAAGCGTCTTTTGTTCTCCGTTTGGCGTACTCGCGGAAATTGTAGGCGGCGAATTGGGAGGATTGTCGGAGTAAGGAACGAAACTGTGCGGGATCATGAGGATTAGCAAACGTTTGATCGAGAGGAGAATCGAGGGGGCGTGGAATTAGCTCTATAGAATCGTACCAGTGATCGTGCTTGGAAAGCTGTTTCCCCGGATGTCAAGGTCATTGACATCCTCGGGTGTGAGTGAAACGCTGAATGCGCTGATGTGTTAGAAGTAGCAAAGTCGCTAGGTATTGGGAGTCTCTATCACGGCGTAAGGTGGGTGAGTATGAATTTTTAGACTGGTAAAGGTCAGGATATGTAATGAGCTTTCAGTGTTTGCTCGATTTGCTAGTGTATGATGAAATCTTGGCACTATCGCGGAAAAACACCGCGATATCAGATGAATTTTTGTGAAGGTTGATGCTGGTCATGATTTCATGAATAAGAGCGCGAGCTTGTAGGTAATGAGTAGATGATCTTCAGTGGCAAGAGCTTGTAGTCAGGAGCTACAATGTGCAAAGCACACTTTCCCTAGCTACCACGCATTTTTGTCCGTTAATCGCCGAATTGATGTGCACCGTCACGTCCTGGCCCCCCCGGAATTGCTGCTCATATTGCTCCCTTCTAAGCAGTACGCGGGCTCTCTGCACGGACACCCGAACGAACCCCTTCCTCCCAGCTCACGTATCTAGAGCTATCATCTCCTTGTGGTTCAACCTCCCCTTCAAAGTATCCTGGGACATCATTCACGAGCTGGAAAAAGGTAAGCATGCTCTTATAGGCACGCGGCATGATGCATTCGGTGAACGTTGCTTCTCCGGAAGAGAAGCAGTTGCAGCCGAGTTGTGCGCGGCCGTAAAGGGGTGTCTCGACTGGCTCGTTGTGGATGAGGTAGGCGCGCGCGCGCTGTTGAATATACAGCATATCAGTAAACACGTAGAGTGCTGGCGTAGGATTGAAACATACCTTGCTCCAAAACTCCTTGAACCTTCCATTCTGGACCTGATCTCCAACAGACCACACGAATCCCATTCCCACACACATTGCCCTCACCTTCCCCTCCCAACGCTCCCAATTCTGATCCAAGTATTCCACCGCTTCCTCAGCTCCCTCGCCAATCCCAATGATATCAATGGCAACATCGCCCCTCGCCAGCTTCTCCACGGCCGTAAAAACGCTTGCCACATGTTCTTTCACTCCCTCGTTCCCCGGGATATGGTTCTTGATAGCATCGATTCTCGTCGGCCCACTCACACCTGTTTTCCTGGGCAAGCCGTTCCAGGTCGCCATTGTCATGGCACGCTGACCACGGCGGTTCCAGAGCAGCTGGCCAAGATTGGCAATCACGATCGCAGTATCTGCTCCCTCCTTGCCAGATTGTATGTTGTGTACGAAGTCGAGAGCTGAGCCGGACGCAATGGACTCTTGACCAATGATACGATAGGCGAAGATGCCGAGATCTTGCGTTGATTCGCCGAAATAGAGTACCAGACGCTTTGCAGTAGCGAGGTTGGAAGATGTCAGGATGGGGACGTGAGGGTCTGTGGGTCCTGCGTTCAAGGGAAGCAGTGTATTCTCAAGGCCGGCGGCTTGGAAACGCGGGGCGAGTTCACGGCGGATGCAGGCTATAGAGTGTTAGTGAGAGCTGAGACTGGGATCCAAGTGGTGTGGGGAAAGACTGACTGTCCATAGCCTCGCGCTGTACTTCACGAACGCGTTCATTCTTGCTGATAAAGAAGTGAAACTCTTGCTCAGGGTTTGCGATAGAGCGGATTTGATCCTTTTCGTTGATGGAGTAGCTGAGTTCGGATTAGCACTAATGCCTCGGTGAGATACTGTGTTGTGCTGGATGGACTTACCCTAGCTTCTCAAGGTCTGCTGGAAACTCAGGATCCTTTGGCAGACTGCTGCTCAAGCGGCGAAACATGGTGACAGTGGTACTAAACAGATTGTGTGGCCAGTGAAAGTGTCCTCAAGAAGCATAAGATAAGATGAAGAGTGTTGATTGTAAAGATGATCAAGTGAGACTGCGAAGGATATTTTGGTATTAGTGTCGACTATCGAGGAAGGAGAGCCGATGTTGAAGAAACATCAAATTCTTCATGCGGCCAGCCGAACTTATAGTAACCTGCGTAAAGTGAAGATCATGTAGAGTGAATATTGCTGCTGAAAAATGAACAGAATGGCTAGGATTGCCGGATGAATTAGTGTTCCAGATCCGTCCTTATTCTTCCGATGTTGCCATGCCTGAACGCCTCGATATGCTCCTTTATGTACATAGGATTGCTCCATCACCAACTAGCTTTCTTCACTCCGGGTATATTTCCCTCGAGAGCGTTCATCCTAAAGGGGAACTGCGCATTCATATCAGTGGCTGATTACGATGATGTAGCGCCCATGTAGACATACTCTTGCCATCCTGAAGTCCTTCAACACACCGCGTGATTTGCCTCCTTCTATGCACCTATTGTTTATCTGTGTAGACCTCGTGTAGCAATGCATCTGGGATAGCTGTAGTTGCGCTTGGGCGCGCGCTCGTTGTGGTAGGGTGGTGTTGCGGATTATGTAGCGGAGGGCTTGTCTGTAGGAACGCAGAGCAATTAGTACACCACAAGACCAGGGAGAATTGATGAACAGAATTGCTAATCCCCAGTGGGGTTGTAGCGAGTCTTTGCAAGGTTTTAGCTATACCTTTGAGTCTCATACTGCTCGAATACTTTTCTAGGAGGCGTTAGCAACAAAGGGAGCTTGCTTTGGCAAACGTTGCTTACCGTTTCGTATGATCTCGAAGGACTCTGACATTGATGAAGCAGCTGAGGTCCAGCTTTTTGGATCGGAATTGAGACATTGCACTCGATGCCGATTGACTTGGGATCATTCTACAATGTTCAAGAACCAAGTGGTGAAGGTACCCCATTGCTTAGTAATCATCGATATTCAGTCAACTCTACTTCACTTGCGTCATTAGGCAACGCAAGACTACGGCATATCCTTGGGTGTCTTCATTATTAACGCGTAACCTCTACCGCCCATTCTACACATTGTGCCTGTATCAATTCGCTCTAGAACAGAGTAGCGGTAAAAGCCAAGCAATCCTCAATTTTAGGGTCGTCACCATTAGAAAAAGCACAGAATTGGAGGGTCATCAAATAGTATATTTACTCATACAAGTTCACTTGATGGAAGAAGCAAGGCGTCATCTTCTTTGAAAAATCAGGGTTTTCATTATAGACAATTGCTCTAATCCAGGCTGCACCTAACGCTCGTTCAAGTTAGTGCGGAGTCATCATCTATCGAATTATATAGAGGTGGATGATAAGATTGCCGAAAACCAATTGGCCAAAAGTCGGTCTAGAACGGGCATCAAGATGTGGCCATGGATCTGTACATCGATTGATGTTCTAGGTTAAAACTCCAAAAATATTTACATTCTAGGTTACAATCTCGTCAGCATGCTGTTTCTGCTGAAAGCGCTTTTCTTCATTCAAACATCGGCGATCCCAGCTTGCAAGATTCTCTCATTCCCTGTGAAACGGTCTCACCAACCATTCCATGATCGGTTAAGGGGGATCCTTCCCCCTCTTCCGCGTCCAACTTAGTCCACCTCGACGTATTCTACTCCTAAGACCACCTGTAACTCTACCTCCCAGCTATGGAGAGCGTTAGATTACTAGCGATTCTTTGCCGGTAGAACCGAGGAACCGATGGCGAACCTTATTAAAACCATATTAAAGTACTCTTCGGGGCTGCGACTACCCATTATCCAACATCTAATCATTCTGGACCAGTTCTTAGGGACTCGCCCAAAGGACAAAACGCAGCCCTAGGTGATTGCAATTGACGGACTGGATACGAATGCCGTCCAAATGATGATCGCCAACCTGCATCACTTTCTAACAAGAGACCTTGGACGCACTGTCCGCATCGTAGGGTCAGAAACCGATTTCGGTTCAGAAGATGAAGACATTCCACAACTCTCTCTACCGTCCCCCTAGCTAAAAACGACAGTGTTCCCACCTGCCTGCACCGCTTGCTTCTAGCTTGAATCCTAGAAACGGTCTCGTGGAGCCGGATGAGCGTAAGCCGGAAAGCGACGTGGACGCAGGAGCCCGAAGCTGCCTGTCTGTGATACAAAATGCCCTTAATCTGATCTTTGAGTCGTAGGGAGTAAGCAAGAGAAGAGGAAGAGGGGTTTGGATGTGAACACAGCGTACCACCACTAATTGATCTGTTTCCCAATTATCAATGAGTACATGTAGGAGTTAACGTAAACATAAGTTCAAAATTGATGAGGACGAGATAACCTCGCATCCCGTCTTAGCACTCACCATTCAAGCGAAAGAGTACGAAAAGGGCAACGACCGTAAAAGTCGAGATTGTCATTGAGGTGTGTGTAGACTCTACCTTTGAGATCCAGGCTGAGATGGAGACTGATCCGTACCTTGCAGTGTAAAGCGTTGAAACACGGGCTTAGCAATGAGCGCATTCTTGGTCAGGAAGTGTCAATAGATTTGCTTGAAGTGGCATCAACACTCATGCATTACAAGAAGGGCATGCACAAGTACACAATAAGTAAATGGTCAAATGAGTCACAGCAGGACCAAACGAAAGCCTCTAAGTCCTACCTGATCTCGTGGCATCATCTGAAATGCTACATTAGCCGCTTTGTGGTCACCGAAGATTACCTTGCGCATCTCGAAGATACCAGAGAGCTTCGCAAGCAACGGCCCACTCATCTACAGCGAACATGCAGTTATAAGAATCTAAGGAACTCAGAGGAACTTGTTGAGGTTGCGACAATAAATGTGCGTATAGCAATAGAGATGCTGTCAAGCTATAATAGTCCAGCGACTTTAAGAATTGCAAAAAGACTATTATACTAGCTCATATGAACCGAAGCCAGGTTGATTTGATTGAGTAAACAGATTCGACCACGAACTCAACCACCAAACGCACTGAATGTTCCAGGCGCGCTCGTAAAAGCCCACTGCTTTGCAGACTTTAACGGCAATGTTTTCGCATATAGCTCTTCCCTTTCCCTTTTCTTCTCCTTTTCCCTCTTCTTCTCTTTTTCTCTTTTTCTCTCCCTTTCCCTTTTCTTTTCTCTCTCCTTTTTCTTCTCCCTTTCCTTTTCCTTCTCTCTTTTCCTTTCCTTCTCCTTTTCCCTCTTCATCTCTTTTTCTCTTTTTCTCTCCCTTTCCCTTTTCTTCTCCTTTTCCCTCTTCTTCTATTTTTCTCTTTTTCTCTCCCTTGGCCTTTTCTTTTCTCTCTCCTTTTTCTTCTCCCTCTCTCTTTCCCTTTCCCTTTCCCTCTTCTCCTCCCTCTCTCTCTCCCTTTCCCTTTCTTTTCTTATCTGCCGCCGCGCCCTCTGATGTCTTTCTCTTCCCCTTAACGTTTCATTTGAGCTTTCCCACAAGATGTTCGTTGAGCTTGCCATTGAGGGTTCCCATGAGCTATCATCCGTGTAGTTATCATCCGTGTAGCTATCGTCCGTGAAGCTATCATCCGTGAAGCTATCATCCGTGAAGCTATCCGTGAAGCTATTCGTTGACCTCTCTCGTTCTCTCTCTCTCTTCCTCTCCCTCTTGCTTTTCCTTTTCATCCTATCCGTTTCCCTCGGCTGCCGTTCTCTCCGGAGCCCGAGCAAGTCTGTCAGATGCAGCGCGGCGTTGACCCAAAAACTCACCATAGCCAATCGATTAAATTGGGATAGATGGAATCTGCAGGTTGAAAATTGCGCAACGAGATTGCGATGTTCAAGTAAGAAGCGCTTTCATGGTCAACCATATAGTAATTTGAAAAGTAGACGTAAGGACACAGTGGACGATATTTCAACATTTATAGCATACTGGCCCGACTGCCGGTAGACCGATACTTGAAACTTCAATGAGGCTGAAAGGTCTCGGCTTGACGCGTCAAATCTATCTATTTCTCCTTTTGGTCTAGAAAGTCAAGGATTGATAGCAGCATTTTACACCTTTCAGGCCTATGCCCGACAATTCGCCCTCGGCTTTTCACTTTCTGCTTCCTAATCTCAGACAATTCATTCCCCGAATTTGGGGTCCACCGTATACGTATAATCTGGCCTCACGGTCATTCTTCAAACAAAGATTGGAAGAACCGGAGCGCTAATTTGTGTTTGACCGAGCCAATGACAACGTAATGGAACTCAGCGGGTTGGTTGACATTGCTACACACGTCAACAGCGGCGGTTAGCAAACACATGTCATTTGTTACCGTATAGAGCTCTGGCTGCTGATATGCAATTTGCCTGCTCAGTGCCGTTGCTTGTGTTTTGCATTGTGACTGAATTAGCATAGAAGTACCGTAAGGCTAGCCGCCAAGAGAAGAGATGATGCAAGCTTCGTCTGGGTCTCGTCCCTTCAACCGACGACGTGCTCCTTTTCAAGATACAGCCATCGCGAAATAACTGAAACTGGCCCCCAAGTCGCGCTCAAGAGACCGAACCATGGAGGCCACCCTCTGATGAAACAAATGGGAAACACGTGTTTCCGCTGTCCGGGTTGCAATATATCAATCAATGCCCACATCGATTCATCCAACACGTTCCAACAACACACATCTATTAGTGTCAGGTAGACAACCCTCACACGTTCGGCTCCATCCGTCGCCAAAGGCCATATCCGTCAGCTATGGTGTAGAGCATACATGAGTGGTCGAGAAGAAGGCAGCTGGCTATGTCAGATAACAGCCCCTATGCATGTCTGCCTTTAAGTGTGATTTTGAGTCTCGATTGCACTTGGTGTTCAGACGGTGGTAGGCTCAGGCTGGCCTTGCACTACTATTCAACAACTGAGTACATAAGATTCTCGCGTTTTGAGTAATGGTTCGCCCTTTACACGAAGGACATTTCATGACGCGTTGTGTCTTAATTGCGTAGAAGGATGGTGGGCGTGGTTTAGCATTGGTTATACAGAAATACTCAGAACCTGGTATCTGCCTTTGGGCGGCTAATTTCCATGTTCTTGCTCTCGTTTAGTTGCATAGCCTTGTCGGAAAAACTTATAAATTCATGGTTCAGCCTTGCACGAACACGCATGTCTTTCCTTAAATTCCAATTATCTTCCATCGAAGCGTTTGAAGCAGCCGATTATCTTCCATTTTGCCCTTTGTCTTTTTAAAATGTCGAACGGTACCATGCCCATTGTGGGTCCGACTAATCTTACCGATTGTAGGTTTCGTGGAAATTCTGACATGTACGGCCTTGGTATCCGCATCGGATTTTATCTGCAATGGTACAGCTCAATCATAGCTTCCATACCAATATATACTCCAAGATCGGGATTATCGGTGCTGGCTCCAGGGGATTCCAAATACTTTATCTTCTCTAATATCATCTTCACTGTCGCCACCTCCCTAGCGCTTCTCATCGAGGCTCAGACTTTGGGTATAGCTGAGATCTATATCATCAGCTTACTCATATTTGGCTACATCTATTACATTGTTCTATCCCAAATCACACGAATCCTTAGGCGCTGCAATCCGCATTGGAGCCCAAGCGGTAGCAAGCAACCAGGACCCATCTATGTTCGGCTCACGTCCCTGTTTCTGTCGGCTATTTCAGGCATCGAGCTTTGGTTTTGGGGCGGCCGGGTTCGACATTCCAGCCCCACAAGTGGCAATTGTAAGGCTTTTGGATTCGGTTTTAAGAAAGTCAACCTCGAAGACAACGGATTCATCGCTTTCAATATTATATACTCAGCATTTCTTTTGATTTGGTCCGTCTTCAGTTTCTGGGCATCATTGGATCCCCGCTTTTCGGCTTCAAAGCAGTCGGAGGCGAGCTTACTCAATTCATCACAAAGGTACGCAGAACTACTCTACACCTTTTCCAATAATAAAATAACAAGATGCAGAGGTTCGCGAAGGGAGACTACAAATGACGGAGGATATTTCGGTTTTGAGGTCCTTAGATCTACACTGAAACTTACATTCATGACCAATTTAGTTGTCGCCATAGAGCTAAGCATCACCTGGAACCAAATCACGGACGTCCATTGGCTATCGTCGGCGGGCCAAATGATTCCTTTCTTTCTCGGACTTGCGGCACTAATGCGAGTATTCTATGTTGCTTACACGAAAACACCCTCGACACCTCATCACTGAATCTGGGTATTTTCTTCGGACCTTCCCGCTTTATGAAAAGGCACCATGTTTTCATCCTCAGGTTTGAGACTTCAACGGCGTCCAGACCAATATTCAATCTACTAGATTTCCTCACGATTACAATAGCTTAGAATTGATTACTGCGTCTTTTTTGGATCTCGCGCTATCACGTGATGGTTGAATGCTGGTCTGAACCCTTCACTAGCTTGGACTAGTCGGGTTCGTGTTCATATAGACCATCAATTAGGGCGAAACCACACTCCATTTGGGGTATTGTTTCGGGCAGTAGTATTAGGGGAGAAATCATATCAAAAGAACAAAGACACAGTACCAGGGTGAGCTGAAAACGGGGGTTCTTATAAGGTGAGACCCCTAGAAGGGTTCACCCCCACCGGCCAGCCGGCCAAACCCCCCAAGCGTTCACCTTGCTCTAACTCCACAGATACGAAGTTTGACAATATTATTTTGCGTATAGAATTGTGGATTTGGTACGTCTCTAAAAGGTTGGTACCCTTGTAGAGCTCTGCAAATTGTCGCTGCCTACGCCCCTAGGAGAGCCCTAGCGTTGTACCCCAGAGCGATAATTCCGGGCGGCAGCCCTACAAGGCTGGTCGGTTGGGGGTTGGAGGGTGAACCCTTCTACCCGAAACAGTACCCCAAAGGGGGACGATCATACTAGCATGACCGTTCAGCAGTTTAAGCCGAAAATTATCCTCAAATATAGCAGCACAAGGCTTTGCTAATCATCTGCACAGCTCATGTACGACGCCACGAGCATAGCCGAGGGCTATATAAACATGTAGATGGGTGACTTCAGCGGCACCGTTGCACCCATCGAGGATGAGTCGGAAGGTCTCCAGCTCGCCTTGGACTTGTTGGCGCTTGGCTTCGCGCTCTTCGCCTCTCCAATATGGAACTCTGATCAGTCATGTTCTGCACTCGGCGATCACATCAGCAGTCCTATTTGATGATTTGAGCTCCTCCCAACTCTGAAAGCAGTCAACTTCCTGAAGCCAACAGTAGCACTCTCGGCACCCTCAAAGACTGGTCAACCCCGTCGTCTCCGACGGCATCACTATTGTCAAAGATATATCCATCTCCGGCACCACCATCAGTGCTCAGAACGACACAACAAATACAGGCAATCTTGTCAAGACATGGCACGAGACGCTCGACAACTATAACAATGACATCTTTGGCAAGATTTTAGGGGGCTATCGAATCCCTGTGGAAATTACCGATCAATACCTTCAGCCCGTTTCCGCATTTTAGGTGCTAAAATACATGTGAGAAGGTCTTGTAAAACGACGTCGAAACAAGCTCGAATCAGACGCCTTCTCACCTGCACATAAACTATCCGCGTTGACTTAAGCTGCGGCAACTTGTTCTCCCACTATCTCTCCTTTATCAACTTTCTCGCCATGGTCCCCCGTCTCTCGTCGTCCTGGCTGTATCACATCAGCTGCCTCTTCCTGGGCCTCCTCGAATGTACGACCCAATATCGCTCTCGCTTCACTTTCACGTTCGCGACTTGCTTCCAAGTCATGTGTTATCCTCGCGATCTGTAATTGCATCTTTATCCCCTCGATGAGCGTCCGACGGAAATGGGACTCGAGCAGAAGGATCGGATTGTTGTCCTGATCGTTGGCTTCCATGGCGGTGGAAGCGTTTTGTACGTCGCCACCTTCCTTCTGCGAGCGCTCGAAGGCTTCAAGAAGGTTCTTTATCAGTGGTAGCTTTTCGAGGAATTCGATTGGAGTTGGCCTGGGGACGAGAATACGCCCCTGCTCGTCCATGCCAAGGGCGTTGGCGGCTCTATCGAGGCTGTCCTGGTGGCCCATGTCATCGGGTCCCCGTTCCTCTTTCTGCCAGTGGCGGAAAGGTTCTTGATGGCTGGTATGGTCATGATATTGGCTGAGAGGGACATTTTTGAAACGAATCTTTGGGGTGTCGGAAGAGTGATAGGTATGAAGAAGGGATAGAAGCTTCAAAAGCATGAGATTCCTATCCTTTGGAATCCCATGGCGTTGAATAGTGTTATGGGTCTAGAGTCTCTTTGTTCCAGTCCACAGAGACAAAGACACAGGGCAATTCCTTGCAAAACCGTTTTTGTCATATTCAATGGCATTGTAAACACTGTTCCCAACGAGGTCCCTTCGCCAGAGCTGAGTGGGTTGATCATAGCTTGCTTTTGCGTGGTGCTCTTACTCTCGCAGCTGCCATCTTCTGGTGAGGAACCACACCCACATACGAAAAAATGTTTGCTCAGCCTGTGCCAAGAGAAAATTGCCAGAAAGGATGAATTATGATGTATTGTGAAGCCCAAGATGTTTTTGGGGGCGGGGGGGAACAATCTGAATCAGGATGTCACCTTGCACGGTACACTAAATCGACAAATTTTGGAGCAGGAGGTTGACCAATACCGGGATCAATAGGCGCACGAATCTGTCTTGCTAACAGGTGGCATATTATGATATCCTTTAGAAGCAAGCTCGTACCATGGGGAAATTCAACGGATCGACACTAGGCAATCTACTCCTCCATCTTATCCTCTTCTTCCTCCTCGTTCGTTGTCTCAGCTTCTTCTACTGCAACAATCTCTCCACCCTCGACTATCTCACCTTCCTCAATCTCGTCAACCTCCTCCTCCATCTCCCACGCATCCGATCCCTCAACTTCCACATCACCATCTTGCCAGACAATATCAAGAGCCCTCGCCATAGTATCTCTCGCCTCCCCATAATATCCCGCACTATTCCCCGCCTCCATCCTCAACTGCGTGTGTCTCGGCTGCAGTTCAATCCCCTCAACCAAACTCTCTCTCAAGTCGAATTCCATGAGGACTCGTGAAAATTCCGCGCTGATGGACGTCGGCGCAGCAAGCACCCGCTCTGCAATCTCCCTCTCAAGTTTGGCGCGCTCGTGCTCTAGCTCCACTAGCGCCTTATCCAGCCAGTAGCTCACGATGCTTATCCTGAACCTATCCAGTTGGGCTCTCTCGACGCTGTTAAGTCCCCGAGTATACGTTCCGAGTCCCCACTCGAGAACACCAAGACATTCCTGGAGCCCCTCGATGGTGTCCTCATCAGCAAATTTCTTGAAGCAAACGGCGCGGCAGTAGGGGCACTACACCATTTCGTAGTCAGCTGTTCTCTTTGAAAACGGGTTGGAATTTTGACCCCGCAAGTGCTAGAAAGGGGAAGGAATAACTCAGAAAGGGTGCTTACAGTATTATTATTCATTCTCTGAAGCGGATTCAGCCATGCCTCTAGACATCGGTATCCTGTAGTATGGCCGCACTCCAGACGAGCTACCACCTCGAGTCTGTGATTTCCCGACCAGTCGTTCTCTACGTGCATCATTTCCCTGCAGATGTCACATTCTCGCCGGTCTTCTGGTAGCTCCCAGGGGTTGATCAATGGCAGTGAGAATATGAAAGCAATGGCAGCAGGCGTCGGGACTGGTCCGTCCTCCTGTATCTCAAGCTTCAGGACGCGTGCAGCGTGACGTACGTTGGATTGGAGGGCGCTGGGCTCGAATTCTTCTTCGTGCCAGCGAAGGAAAGCCTCGACGAGGTCTTTGAGCGCTGCCATCGTCTGAAAGTTGTGGAGATCGAGATTCCAAGGACTTGCAGTATGGGGAAAGTTGTTGATTACCTGACGAAAGGTGGAAATGATTGAAGGAGAGATGGAAGATATGAAGGTATGAGATTTTATCATCATAGACAACCAAAGGGTGATGATAATGCTGTGGTCCTCGACAAAGAGCATTCTTATCCTCCAACACAATGCTCATTGTGTAGCACAACCCAGCGTTGAAGTAGCCAATGGTGAAATTGCCTGTTATTCTTGCTAAGAGATCCTCTATCATCAAGATTTTCATTGTAAATGCTTATCGGCAAGCTCTTGATGCCTGATTTCTGCTCGTTCTAGCAACGAAAGACTAGGCTCCCTGTGGCACCAGGCCGAAGGAGCACACGAGCTAGTTTGGCCATATCCAACAACCCAAATCGTCTTCTTAAGATGCCACGCCTACTCGTTCCAACACTCGGTTGCCAGTTCTTCATTTAAAGCACGCATTCCCAGGCGCAAGTCTATCGCCTAAGCGGTAACGAGGTAGGGTTCTCGAGGTCCTCCTTTGATGTTAGCCTTGTTGCCGTTCTCATCAACGCCTTCAGGATGATGATCACTTGCTGTATGCATCTCGTGTTCGTGTATTGAAGTGCTGCAGAGATACGTCCATAGACAGACGGAGAACATGGGTTCTCCTCCTGCGTATAGCGTCTGTTGCTGGGGAAAATCCAATGCTTGAACGAGGAGAGCTGGGCTAACTTTACAAGGTTGTCGAGACCGATGAATTCGCAAGCGACAATATCGAGGAGGCAAGAACGGCAAGTAGCGTTCACCTTGGTCTTGATGCGTCCAATCTCATCGCGAAATGTCTTGAGTTCGGTGGTGGGGTTATTAGCACATGATTGGGATTTTTGACGAGTTTTGTGGATGACTTACAGAGTTTTGGTAGCGGAGCTCGTTGTCTTGGTCACAGCATCCTCTTTATTGTGTAGGGCTCTCACGTTCGTAGCTGCTATCTCAACAGCGTAGGCAGGGCGGGGACTCTGAGATTCAGAGCGGTCCAGTAGCAGAGATCGAGTATTATAAAACATGTCGAGAGGACATTGAACGTTTCTCGACATTCGAAATGTGGACATCAACCAGGAAAACAGGAAACAACGCAGATTAAGAGAATGAACAGAGCGCACACGAAGAGAGAGAGAGAGATACATACATGTAAAGAAGAGGAATCAAGCACGCTGCAAAAGTGAGAAGGATGAGCGGGGAAGATCCAGTTTCTACAAAGCATTTCAGAAGCTACAGTGGCCCAATCATTAGCGATGCAGCTAAGCAATCTCTCCATGCGGAGAAGGCCGGAAATACTTCGTTGTGAGTGCCTGTATTTAGGAAGAGTGCTCTGAAATTCATGAAAACCGTGTAGAGCAACACTATAGTTCTGGCACTTCTACAAGCTCATGCACTGAATCCAAAGGCAGCCTCCTCGATCCCTTCCAGGAATGGCCTCTCCTTCGTCAGCTCAGCGCTATTCTTCGATTCACCTAGCACTCCCCTCCCATTGCTTATGCCAACACCGCCGCTATTCTCTATCCCCTTGGGTTTGCCAGGCGAGCCAATCTCTATGACGTCCTTGTCGAAGTAGCTCATGCACCGTTCTCGTTTTGGCCCTCTGCCCTTGCGGTGACGTTCGACAAGTGGACTGAGTTCTGCCAGCGTTCCGGCTAGTTGGTCTTCGTGGATGGTGAAGTCCTTGTCGGTGGAGGTAGCAGTCTTCAAGCCGCTGGTGGCTTGAGTGTCGACACGAGCTTTCTTTCGCTTCTGCGGAAGGCTGAAATGGCCTTGGGGTGTTAAAGGGTGAGCAAAGCGGAGAGTCGCTGTGGATTGAGGCAGTGGCTGCGTCCTGGGATTGCGGAAGCGAAGCGGTGTGCTTGGGAGGTCTAGAGGTGGGGAACGGGCGGGTGATGGCGAAGACTTGACGGGACTGAGATTCTCCTTGTTACTTGATGTAGTGGAGAAAGAACGAAGGCCTTGTAGTGGCTTGGATGCGGATGGTGTGACCGACCTTTGGCCAGGAATGATTGGGACTGCCGTGGGCGAGAGTCGAGCATTGTCCGTGGTGACGATTTCCTCTTCCTTATCGTGCAACTGGGGACTTGATGGTGGATTATTGCCGCTCGATGCCGGTATACCGGCTAGCCAGGAGTCGATATTAGCACTTTGAGCTGCATTGATATTGAGTTTCGAGAAAGAGGTAACCCCGAGTATCCCATGGCTGGATTGGCTATTATTGCCGTCGGGGCCACACCCAGATGCTATGGGCGATGACGGGGGCAATTTCCAGGTTTCGAAAATCGGGTACCGTATCTCTCCGGGAGTCTCCGGAGGATGGCTGTACGGCATGTACGGCGTTGTAAAGCCGCTGCTGATGGGCTCTCTGGCGACGTTCTCGCCTGGCGATTGAAGCTCAACCCTGGGTGGGATCTGGCCATTGGCATGAACAGCGCTACCGAATCTGATGCCGCGAGCTTGCGAGAAGGGCTGGTTGCATCGCGTAATATTTGAGGATGGTTGGTAGGGATGTGACCGGAAACCTTGCAAGGTGGCTGATGCATCTCGAAAGATCGTCGACATCTTTTCGCCATGGCCGGGGCTTGCTAGAGAGCGTGATAAGTCTGGCAACGGTCTCCTCTTCTTAGCGCTGTTCGGTGTTGCCCTTTGAGGTGTTCTCCCGAATTTGGAGACTAGGTCGGCGGCGAGACTTTCATTGGGAACATGTTGAGCCGGCGGTGTAGCAGAATCCTTCGACAATGCAATCCCTCCTGTGTCCTCATTATCGGCTACCGTACCTATCAGCGACTCATGTCAGGCGTAAGCAACAATACGCTGGCTGATTACTTCTGGATGAAGGCACTCTGCGCACACATACCGTTGTCAGCTATGTGTGCCTCATCACGCAAGGTGTTCCTAGAATGGCGTGCAAGTGGTAAAGCGTGGGGATTGCAAGACATCGCTCGTTGAGACGTGCCGATTTGATTGTGAATTTGCCTCAGAAGTTCCTTAAGGTTATGTTATGAAACGATAAGCGTTACGGAAATTAGAAGATTCTGTTTGACGTATGAAGTGGAAACGTTGCAATCTGATACGTATGCAAATGCTCCGATGGGAATGCTTCCGATGTCTGTGACGTTTAAGAGGTAGCATTGAAGGCTCGGTGTCGTTCGAGCTGTAGCAAGTCATGATTGCCCCTTCCGAAAAAAAAAACCAGTCAATTGCTAAAGCAGTATGCATCACCAACGAGAAAGGCATTTGCGACCTCTGGCGCAGATAGCAAAGGAATATTTCGATCGTAAACAAACAACGAGCAGTCAAAATCTCACGGGGGTATGCATCGTTTCTCACAGGACCCCAACCGAATCCCGCCTCACTCAGACCTTATCTCTGGAGGAGTGGGTACTTGCATATACTTCTGACGGCTTTGCTTCGGTCACCTAAAGGCACCGAATGTGGCAAGAATCCCACGCGAACCTTGCCAGGGATGGTAGCGAGAAACGTGGTTTCGTGTTCAGCTGACTGTCTCGACTGTGCCATGAATCCATGACGCTACATGAAAATGCATCCTACCGATGTGGAATAGGTGAGAAGTTTGTTTGCAGATGGATCGACTACCAACATCCTTCAGAACTAGTTTTTACTGGACGAAGGATTCAGAGTGACAAATCGAGGCACGACGGAGTCGAATCTAAAGTTGAGGCTATTCATCAAACGGTATCTGAAGCGACGCAAGGCTGTTGATGGTTTGAATGAGCTGGTTTCAGACGCAAACCGGTCCAACTACGAATGTTTAGTGGTTAGACGGTCTGGTTTGAAAGTCAAACCACCTAAACCATTAAAACCAGTAGTTACTAACGTTTCTGCGGGTAGCTCGAGTGTAGGGCTACTAGCCTTTTTAGGTAATACGCTAACCTAATATATACCAAAAATCTATTCCCTAGGTTTTGGCGGTTTTGATGGTTCCAACCACCTACCATATAAGTTAAACGGACTAAACCGGTCCAACTACGAAGGTCAAAAAGGCAAACCAACCATCTAAACCGCTAAGAAATTAATTAGTTGGGTAACCATCAAGAGCGTTGAAGCGACGGTAAAAGATGATGGACATAGTGGATTTTTATGTCTCAACCTAAGCACTGCCGACAGACTGCACGCCATAAGATGACTGCAGCAACTATTTTTTTGGGTTTTGTCGAAGTCGAAAATCCTTCGAGCACATGGCAATCCTTCGAAGACCGCAAGACGCGGCCGAATTCCGGACTTTACGATTACGAATTGGCGCTCGCAAAGCCCCAAGCAAAATCTGAAACAAGCTCCGTTTCCACGCCCCCAAATCTCTGACACGCCAAGAACGCGCCCATTCGCTAGAACAAATGAGATCCAAGTCGGAGACTCGGCGAAACGCCCACTCTGCATGTTGATGGAGCAGCACCAATTTGTGTGTGGAGACTATGCGTGATGTTGACAAGCTGGCAAGGTTGAGCAAGCATGAATCCGTCAATCTGTGCCTCAATAATTCCCATTTCATCGACAATCTCTCTTAAACCCAACGTGCAAACCGCACCAAGATATATGCCCTTGTCGTGCCACGCCAATCAGGAAGTCCGCTAAAGGTGTGTCATCCGCCAAAGCCTGCCACGCTAGAGCCTTAGAGCCACTATTTCATGCACTCCTGCCGCTCCGGACACGCCTGAAGCCCAATCGAGCCGCGCCCTTCTTGTGCAGGATTGCGCAAACACTTTCATTTCTCTGCCACCACCAAAGAGTACTTTCTTTTCCTTGCTCTCCTCCTGTCTATTTCTTTGTACCTCCTGCTCTCAGCTAGTATTTTTAGACACACCTTGCCGCAGGCGGAGATCTGCATAAAGCATATCATTAAACACTACACGCACGCTAATTCCTTCTTTTTGTTCTGTTTCCGCATCCGTACCGCTCCTTCGAAGTCCCTCCCGAAGTTGAGGCTCTATGATCCACTGGACGAAAGCTTGTCGCTGGCTTGACATTTTCGATCCTCTACATCCTCAGATCCTAAACGGTCAGAACGATTCCACATAGGCCTGCTGCTCACGCATCCATCCTGTTGCCCTCGTACCCGCTAGTCGGCGATATAACTAATTTTCGCTGCTCACGCCGCAATTGTTGCCCTGAGACCTCTTCGCTTCTTTGTCACTCACTCTACGCCTTCTTGGATCCCTACGGTCTTTACAATATTGTCTAATCTAGGCACGATCCAAAGCTGCTGGCTGGCTAAGTTCAAAAATTAATTGTTCAAACTACACGCCTTGGAAGCGGAGCTCAGTCCTTGCAACGAATAGAGCTCGCAAACGACATCAGCAGTCAGGGCCAGCTGCCGCCGTATTGGTCATGATTTGAAGCTCTGGGCCGCGCAACACGTACACAAATGGAGTCCGACACTCGGGAACCCGTGGGGGCTGAAACAGGTGTTGCGAGGCCAGCGAACGGGAAAAAGAGTCCTTCTGGCTCAGTAAAACGTGCAAGGGAGAGAGCAACAGCTGGGCTACCCCCTGAACGGCCACAAATGCCTGACTTTCCTATTCCACTCAATGTCAAGTCGCCAAAAAGGTCACCACCAGAACGTAACCAATATCCTCAGTTCCAACCTCAAGCGAGCGGGCAAGCTTCAATTCCTCCTAGTAGCCTACCCTCTGGTTCAAGTCGTCCTCAACAAGGCTCCGCCGGCCTCCCAACAAGAAGCACCCCCACTGCCCAAGACCAGAATGTTGGTAGAGGGCCAGCACCACAAAGGCCACCAAGACCAAATTTCGTGTCGCCAATGCTTCAAACCTCGGGTTTACGTGACAACCAGCCCGCTCCTCTCCAGCTCCGCAGACCACAAAACCAGGAGCAATCGCCACAGAATTATTGGGAGGAGAGTGGCTTGGAGTCGGGTGGATGGAGTAGACCACTCACGACCTCATCATATTCTTCTACTGGCAGCATACCTGATTTCCCTTCTACACCCTCGATTCCCGTGCCCCTCGTACCTACTTTTCAACCGCCGCCTCGCCGAAACCTTGGGCCGCCGCCTTCAGCGCGAAAAGCTGGATCAGCGTACTATTCACAAACATCTTTCGTACCGCCCATTCCAGAAGAGATTTCAGACTCCCACAGCTCGTATGCGTCAAGTCACGTCATGCCCGTGAGCTGGGAAGATGGTCCACTTGAATACTACATGGGACCTGGGATTGAGGAAGAGGAAGAAGACAGTACAGTAGGCGGAGATAGCGGACGTGCGTCGAGTGCGGGCGATCACGATGATGGGAGTAACTTGGTGAGGAAAGCAAGCAAAGGAACCCCACGGACACTAGACACAGTGGAAAGCGGAGACGAGTCAGATGTAGGAGAGCGCAGAATGCGAGAACTAGATTGGCAGAACAGACAAGATGAACGGTGGCGACCTGGCTTTGCTGGGGGCGCTGGTCAGGATCCCATTGGACGGCATAATTTCAGAAATAATGGCAGGCTACATCTACAACCATACTCTGGGTATGAGAGCGACGCAACCTTTCTGGACTCGCCTACCGGTCATTCTCCTATACCTCAATTGCCAGGTACCAACCCTTACTTTGGTGCACCATCTCCAAGTTGGTCACCGATTGATCCTAGGGTAAACCAGATCCTTGGCCATCTCGAGAAAGGCGGTGCCCTTTCTTCGACAAGTGGGACGGCTTCACCGGAGCCTTCGCTCACTGAGAAAGGATTCAAGCGTCCACCGCGGTTGAATCTGGAGGGGTCAAGGGAAGGTCCCGGTAGGGGCAGTGCGACAAGTTTGCCGGAGCTCATCAGACGCGCAACGAGATTGGCTTCAAATCTGGACCGAGGCAAAACAGCAAGTCGAATCGGGATGCTGGATCTGTTGAATGCGAAAGAGAGGGAGGCGAGGGAGTCAAAAGAGAGAGATGGCAAGGCTGGGTCTATCTCCGATATCCTGGCAGCTTTCCCATCACCTTCTCCAACCACACCCAACTATCATAAGCCGTCAAATCGGCCAGGATCGCCTTCGCCACATGGTAAATCTGGTCTGTCTCGGACTCAGACCGTCACCTACGGCTCTCAAGGCTCGAACCAATATCGAGAGCGGAGGTGTTGTGGCTTGCCCGTCTGGGCCTTCATTCTCCTTCTCATCATCCTACTCCTCCTTATTGCCGCTGCTATCATCATTCCTATCACGCTGATTGTGCTTCCACATCATGCCAAGGACAACGCCCCAGACCTTGCCAGCTGTCAAACGAGCAGTCCTTGTGGACACGGCGGGACGAGCATCGTCAGCAACAGCCTATGCCGTTGTATCTGCGCCAATGGCTTCACAGGATCTACGTGCAACTCGCCCGCTGATAGCGGCTGTACAACTACTGACATCCCCGTCACTGGCTCTGCCACCATCTACCACAACGCGACGCTTGGTGACAGCCTCCCCCGAATTATTACCGGCGCCAAACCCAATTTCAGTATCCCTATAACTTCCTACACCATTCTTTCCCTCTTCAGTGCCACCAATCTCACCTGCTCTTCCGAAAATGCTCTCGTCACATTCAATGGGCAGTCGCAACGCCGCGACGAACCCTTTCCACTCCTGTTAGAGGACGTCATCCTCCTACCCACAAAGGTCCACACCCACCCTTCACATACACTTCACGCTCGAGGTGGCGCCGCCCAGACCTCTAACAGCATCATCTTTGCTGCTCCCACTGGCGATATGTCCAACTCAGCTCCCGCACCCACGACAAGCGCCACGTCCCCCTCTGGCGGAAACATCAAACCTATTACCCAGCCAGTCCTCGATTTCGCCCGCACGGCCGTTCTTTTCATCTTCCAAGAAACTTCGTCATTAGAAACAACTACAATTGCGTTGAACAGGCTGCAGGCTACATTGGCCGGTGGGAAGTCGTTTGATGCGAGTCAGACGAGTGCAGGTGGCAATATCACAGTCGACCTTTGGGCTATGAGAGTGGATTTTGGGAATGGGACACACTACGGGGCTCCAGCTCCAGGATGACACCCATGAGCGTGTTCTACCAGTTCTCCCTTTTTCTGGAACGACCGAATGGTCATCTCGGAAGACTCCGGCAGTAGCATTGGGTGTCAGCCACGAGCGCATTTCCACCACGGGTAGGAAATTATTAGGCCACCCAGGCCACCTCCCCGAGCCGCTCATCTCCACAACTGGACCATATACTCTATACCCACGCCATGTTTCCTTTGCATTACGGCGTACGGCGCAGCATATTGACACGGATGAGCATACTCTGTACAGGGTTAATGTCTGGATAATGGTATGATGGATGGATCTCGACTTGACATAAGTCAAAAGTGCGATATGGTATATGTTTTGGTACCGTACCCTCTGATGTTTATGGCTGGCAATCTATCTGCATTTTGAGCAATATTATTTTCTGTAACACCATGTCATGGTGCATTTGCTGTACACTTCATCTGGAGAACTTGATACCACATCTTAGCGACATCTAAACCACCACATCATAGCGCTTCTGCTGCTCTATGCATCATAATTACATAGCTAAAGCAGACATAACAATCTTATCAGACTACACTATCAAATCTACTGCATCCGATGCATTAGAATTGCCGAGTCATCTTTCTGAGGCTAACACATTTCGTAACCCGTCTCGTAAAGCCTCCGCGTCCCATCCTTTCGCTTCAGTGAATAAGCGTCGACCGCTCTCACCCACAAGGGAAAGAAAAGGAGTGAAGGATTGTGAACTCTACGACCTTGATCAGCACGTCATCGATCTTTCAATCGTATTCCCTACGAAAAGGAATCATCTTTGACACATTCTAGTTCGGGGGGGGTTTTTTTGCCCGGTTACAACCTTGTATAATGCTGACTGAGGGAGCGATAGTCGGTGTGGGGGTTCAAGGATCCAAGCGAATCATCATCCTGCGCAAGTGCATTGATCGTCGCGTAGGCGTAGGACGAGATGGAGCCGGCCACGGGGCCTGGGATTGTTACAAGCGAAGGAGCGTCAGTGGGGGTAGATGAGCGAAGGAATGGTGGGGGGGGGATGGTGGGGCATTGGGTGTTGGGTGGGGAGGGGGAGGGCGGATAAGACTAGGGACCAAGGATTGACCCTGATATAAGAACAGAGGAGCGAGAGCGGTCGAGGTGTTCGTGATTTTCATGGCGTTACGTTACGCTTGGATATGTGATGTACATGGAAGTTTCAGCATGGGGGAGGAGTAGTGCCAGGGAGATGGGCGGTTGCATTGATGAAGGTTGGCAGTTTGGCTGCTGGACTTGGTAAGTGAGCAGGGTTTGCGACGAGAGATAGATAGCACGAAGTGTGCACAGGACGCGGCGTTATGATGGGTCGGTTCGGTTCGGTTGCACTAGAGAATCCTGGTGGGTGCCGGTTCCAGCATGGAATCTGCCAAGGAAAAGTGGTGGTTACACTGAAGCTTTGTCGGATAAGAAGTGCACTCATGTCATGGGGAAGGCGTTGCGCCGTTATCCGTCATACTAAAGAAATGTAGTCAAGTGCCAGTCAGTGTTTCAGCAGGGATTGATGCCAAGGCATGCTGGCGGTTGCATCAAGGCCCTGGCTAATAATGGTCGGCTCCCTTGGCATCAAGATCATTGCGAAAACCCGGATCAATCACCTCTATTGCAATCTAGTCGCCGAACTGCGATATATGATCTATTCAGATAAATGAGGTAGGCCGGAGATCGAGCTGTCGACCCAAGCCAAGCCAAAGAGCCGCGTCCAATTCCGTTTACAATTTGGAACCGGGAAACCCTTTGTAGCAATATTGTCCTATTTCCCAAGTGTCCTGTCCTGCCAAGGAGAAAAGCAACCCTGAGAAGGAGAAAAGTCGCCCGACTTTTAGAAGTGAAATTCGTCTCTGTCGTCGATATCGTAGACCAAAGTGGGCGGAAGCCTGCCAAAAGGGTACCCAGACTTAGACTCGTGCGCCATCGAAGCCTAAGAAGACTCCTTCACCGAAGCGTCAAAGACGTTCGACCTCTCATAATCTCTTCCTGGCCGCCACATCTGAGGCTGAAAAGCCTGATTCGTATAGTGTGCCGGGTCTTCTCTTTTGGACATGTCAGGACTGTCTCTAATCAAAAGAGTCATCTCCTGAACAGCAGACGAAGTCTCGGAGGAAAACATAGGCAGATAGGTAGGCAACTCACTCTCTAGTAAAGTTCGTGGTTTGAGGCTCAGTACTGGCCCTGGCTTTTGCCTGGTGCAAGTCGAAGTCTAGCTGTTCACTTGTGTACAGGAATCTCCTTTCCATTGGCTGAGGTTTTGGTTCCGCTGGACGTTGCTCTGTCGAGGCTGGCGACGTTGCTTGGCTGGATGGGGAGAGGCCCTCTTTGGTGCTAGTCGCTGGGCTTATGGTGTTTTGCGGTGGTGAAGGTAAAGATTCGCTTGGGGGGTGGTAGGGCAGGTCTCCGAAAGATGGGGGCATGCCCATTGTGAAGCCTGGGATGTCGCGTAGTACGTCTAGATCTGCAGTCTGGGAGTAAGCAGTAGCAGTAGCAGACGCTAGAAATGTTGGAGCATTGGAGACGAATTGGATCTCAGGATTGGAAAGCGCTGGAATCGCCATTTGGGCAATGTCTTCGGCCTTGTACAATAGATCATAATGGCCACTGTCGACGATTAGCATCCGTGTGCTTGCAAGTTCGTCACAGCTGGAAGACGTACGGTCGATACAAGAGCCGAATAGTAGATGCACTGTCCACGACGTTGCCATCCGCGTCGAGCACCGAAAAGTTGTGAGGCGTGACCTCCTCGCCTACGCTTCTATCTAGGTATAAAACCTCGATAGCGATGCCGGCTTCATTGATGAGGGCTGTGGCAAGAGCCTGCAGACCGACGTGCTCAAGCTCAACGGAGAAAGGCTCGATGTTGGTTGAACAGTATGTGTGCACATCGCTGTCTGGTAGGAAATCCGCATAGAAGGCGTCGTGTGACTTCATCCACGCTGCCGTAATAAGCTGGTTCAGATTTAGTATATCTAGCGGGAAGTAGGGTGGCTTGGATCGGAATGCCTACCCTGAAATGAAATGTGAGTGAATTTTGAGTAGTCACATCGTTGAAGGCAGCAAGCAATGCTGCACCACCATCATGATTTGGCAGACTCGCAGCCGTCTGTTCGAGCAGGGCAAAGGTGACATCAACGATGTCCTCGTACGCATAATCAGGAAAGCCAACTGATTCAAATCTTTTGATGTATTCTTGGAGCTTGGTCAATTCCGTTTGGACTTTGGCCTTGTCGCCAATGCGAAGGAGAGCTTCGAAGTAGCCAAAGGCGAGAGCTTGTAAGGCCGTTAGTTGATGCGATTGCTGTAACGTAGTATCTGAAAATCAGATCGAAGGCCTACCTCTCCAGCCGCAATTGCCGTCACCCCTCAGCGTGCGGTAGTGAGAATATTTTGAAGGAAGGGCCTAGCCGAGATTGCGATTAGCAACACAAGGAGGTGCTTCTAATGATAGTGGGAGCATACCTTGGTCTTGTGGACGTAGATTGGGTCCGCTTGGGCGTACTCAGCTACGAGTGCTTGGGTTGATTGTTGCTTTCCAACGAAAGGTCCCTAGCGAGCTTGTTAGACTACTTTCGATGTGAAGGTAGCTTATTTTGAGTACTGTGATTTCTGGCACATAGTCGCTGGACATTCTTTCCATGTCTGCTAATTCCTGTTCTGAGGCCATGATGTCCCCAGGTGGCGTGCGATTGAGAGATCGGAGAGAGTTTCTTCACAGCAGTAAAATTACGGTATAGAGTGCCTCGGAAGGGGTGAAGGATGAATGAGAGTGCCGCTCAAACAGTTCTGCTGCTCAATGTTGACCGTTCTGAGGAGAGATAAGAAAGGCAGATGACGATTATTGCCAGAGTTGCCAGAGTTGCCAGAGGATGTCGCATCAATGGGAATTCCGATGGAAGTTACGTGGGGTGCATAGTCGAGTGGTTATCACACCACGCCCAGGAGGATATACACGGCAAGTAGAGAGCAAATATGATATGAAAGGAGGCAAGTGGTAGATGGCAGAAGGTCTCATCGGTTCAAGATTCCAGAGTGACCTTTCCCAGAGGTTGAAGCCTACGTGGACCCCTTTGTCCTTCCCCCTCCCCCGTCTGCAGCAGCCCGTCTCATCCAAGGACGACAAAATTCATGGAAGATCAAGAGAAGATGTTGGCATTTCATGTCATATTGTTCTTGCGAGGACCCGAATGCCGATTGTAGATGGATGGTTGATGAGATCTACGAGTGTGTGCAGATCACTGCACAGGCCTTTTCTAGATGGGCATAGAATTTGCCGATCCCTTCAACCACGGCTAAAGCACCAAGGCACCATGCAGGCCCCACGATATCTTGGACAGCTGGCAGTCTACTAATATATACGGCTACTTGTACTTTAACAGAATGACATGGCCCCTTCGGACGCCTGGAGCGGAGAAAGCAGCAGCAATGGATGGACCAATTAGAGAAAGGGTACGAGCGTGTACTATTCCGCAGCGGGCCAATATATCTACAATTCTGCCTACGCAATTGCCATGAACGAGTCATTTTTACTCGACTCATATGCGGCTGGGGTGGGGCACCTCGACTGCATCTGGTTACGCACACGTCAGAGCTATCTTAACGCCCGGACTACATGCTTAGGAAAATAAATATGCATCCTAGACATGCAGTTCTCCTTGTGGCTTTGGTGGCTCCTTTTGAGAGGCACACATCTCACAATATTGACCAGTCGTTCGGCACAGCTCTGATAGGTGATTGCTAACAAGGTTTCTGAAAGAACAATTGATCGAAGCTTATTGCCATCTCTGCGTAAGCACCAAAGGTAGCTGCATTGCTACCTGATCGCCGTTGGACGGCTGTGGCCGTGTGGATCTGCTGGAAATGCTTAGTTCCCTCATAGGTACAAGGTTACTGACCTGGTAGACACATGGCTAAATGTTAACCGTGCCAGCCTTGCAGAACTAGTTCCATGGCATGGTCTCTCCGATGTCGCATGTAAAGCGTGCTATTGATTGAATCCGTTCATCCATCCGTCCCGTCTGTACGCACTGTCCATCGGCCGTGCAGCTGTGCAAGAGGCCTATCTTGCGCTCAGTTCAACACCATTGACCCACCTCGCGCACCAACGAGGCCTTTCTTTGGATGCTTTGCTCTGCCGCCGCCAAAACCACCAGCTCCATGCCCTGCAGCGCCACCGCCGCGTGTGCCGGTCGATACCAAACCTGTCATCGCCGTGCCTCCTAAAGATTGCGAATCATCGGCCTTGAATCCCTCGCTTTCCTCAAGAACCGTCCTGCAAAGCGACCCAATCGCAGAAGTCCATTCCTTCATTGCATGCGTGCGGTCCGCGTCACTGCGGTTGTCAATCTCAACCGTACCTTTCTCCTGGTTGATCTTGCCTTCTAGCTTCTTGTCGAGAATGAGAAAGCCAATAATATCTTGCACTTCCACTACCGAAATCTTGAGCTGCTTGGCAATGAAGGCCAAAGTAAAACGAGTGTACGGGGCGATTAATTTCAGCACTCCGCTCGTCCGCAAGCTTCGAGTGACCTCGTCGATATTTTCTGCGATAAACGGATCTGCTAGAACATCCTTGTTATTCTGCAGAATGGACTCGTATCGGTGAATGTCGTTCTGTTGGTAAGCGTCGACTAGATCCGTCATGGCAGATATTCGGGGGTCGTTCTTGTATGGCTTGGTCTCTTGCGACTCGAAAGGATTGATGTCGGATTTCATAAGCATAGTCGTGAGGACCAGATACTTCAGGACCTGTATGCGTTGTAGTGAACCCGCCTCATCGTAGTTTCTGAACGATTCGAAGAAGTCCGTTTGGGCTTCCTTCCAGTTTTCTTCGCTCATGTGCATTTTGCCACCACATTCTCGGATGATACCCATAATCTTGGGGTGAGGGACTGCGGACCGGACCTTCAAAGCTCGTTGATAAAGTGCCTATGCCAATGTATTAGTGTTGTTACAGCGAGTCAGGACAAATGATTCTCACTTTTAAGCGTTTGTTGTTTCTCGTATCGGCGTACATCTGGATCTCTAGGGCGTAGATTTCCAAAGCATAGGTGCCTTTGCTGGGGTCGTCTGTGCCATCTTCTTTCTGACATGCCCGATGTAGCTCTCTGACCAGCTTCACTAGTTGGCCATATTCTCTCCGCTCCAACCATAAGCGAGCAAGCTTGATGTTTGTCTTCAACCATAACCGCTCGTTGTTGGTGCTCTGAAATGATTCTAGTGTTTGGGAGTAGAATTTTTCCATGCAGTGGTAGGCCTTGTCATCTTCTGCACCTTTCTCGATAAAGTCCAGCATGTTGTTGATCGACTTCTCCGAGTAGTTGCGTGTGACTGCAGACTTGACATAGGTCAGGAGCTCGGTGTAGTGTTCGACAGCCTGGATCATAAGTGAGCAGTAAGCGTTGTAATAACCTTGTCTGCTTCGTACCTTGTCGTATTTCCCAAGCTTGAACTCTAGCTTTACAGCCTGCTTTAAGCCTTTGAAGCCCCTGGAGTGACAGTGTAAGCACGTAGAGTATATCAGGGCCAGGCTTGGAAGACTTACCAATCTCCTTTCTCGTCTTCGAGAGCTGGCATGCCTAGGAACTCCTCAATGGCCTCATCAGGATTGTCTGCCTTCATCTGCTTTGCGTTGTAGTATTTGTTTTCGATGCCAACATCCCCCGTCTCCTCTTCATCATCATCTTCGTACTCAAAGTCATACCTTCGGGGAATTAGCTTGAAAGGTCAGGACGTACGACACGCTGTGACTTACTGCTCCTGATCAGAATCCTGCATAAAATCATCATCGTCCGACATAGTGCTCCGACTGAGGCCCGAAGGCTCTTTCTATGCAGCAGTTGTTTAGGCAATCCGGCAGTACAGCTCCAGGTGTTTTGAGAAGTAAGGCGACAAGATGTGTGTAGGAGTTCGAAGCTGTGATGTTGATTCCGGCTGAGGTGTTGGTCGAAGGCGCTCGAGGCGCTGCTTTTTATCGATAAGAATTAGTGGCTTGGCACTGCAACGGTTACTGAGAGGCGGCAACATCAACACCGCGGTGCCTATGGATTTGTGTCAACTCTTTACCCAGACTTTGGCAGCACATCCGCCCTTCTCCTCAAGAGTCTTTGACTGCGTCCTTCCAGGCCATAAAGGTCACCTTTCCCTCCCTTCATCTCCCTGAACAACACCAGCCAAAATGGGAGGCGATCTCAACTTAAAGAAATCATGGCACCCCGTGCTTATGAGCAATCAGCGCCGAGTATGGGAGGAAGAAAAGAAAGCGCTCGACGAGCGCAAGCGGATAGAACAGATGATGAAGGAGCGCCAAGAGGAACGCAACATCCAGGAGATTCAGGAGATGCAAGAAGCAGCGGGCGGTACCAAACGTCTACAGCGCGTGGAGTTTATGTATAACGGCCCCTCTGCTGGACAAACAGGCACCACTGAGGAGATGGAGGGATATCTACTGGGCAAGAGGAGGATCGATGGGCTGATTAAGGGCACTGAGAATAAAAAATTGGAGAAGGGAGCTGACGAGGATTCGTTCATGGCTGCGAAGAATGCGAACACTGTTCGGGATACCACTGCTAAGATACGGGAGGATCCTATACTGGCAATCAAACAGAAGGAACAAGCTGCATACGAGGCATTGATGAATGATCCCGTTAGTCGAAGACGGCTACTCAAAGAGGCAGGGCAAGGTGTCAAGCCGAAGGAGAAAGAGCGACATAAGCACAGACATCACCATCACCACCACCATCATCATCGAGATCGAGACCGAGATCGAGAAGACCGCCACCGCGACAAGCGAAGGCGCCCGGACGAGGACGACCGACACCACTGGAGCAGCAGAAAGGATGAGGAGGAAGATCGATACCGAAGGAGAAGCTACAACGATTATAGGAGGCGCTCAGATTCTTCATCGTACTCTAGATCACCTTCACCCTACCGCCGTCGACGATCACCCTCTCCATATGAGAGGCGGAGAAGCAGATCACCGCCTCCGTATAAGAGCAGGAGGAGCAGATCCCCCTCTCCATACCGTCGCTCCTCTAGAAGCTCACCTCGTCAGCAACAAAATGGCCATCGCTCGAGGTCACCACCCCGCAATCAACAAAATGGCCACCGCCTAAACCACAGCAAGAGCTTCCCAGCCAATCGCCCACAGCCTCGCCGCAACACCTCGTCACCAGAAGAAGAACCCAAAAATAAAGCAGAAGACAAGGTGGCAAAATTAGCAGCTATGATGTCAGGTGCCAATGACTTGGAGAACCAACGTGCAACACGTCTCGCAGCTTTAGAGGAACAAGAGCGTGTAAGGCGAGAAGTGGAAGACAAGGTGGCAAAATTAGCAGCTATGATGTCAGGTGCCAATGACTTGGAGAACCAACGTGCAACACGTCTCGCAGCTTTAGAGGAACAAGAGCGTGTAAGGCGAGAAGTGGAAGACAAGGCGAGGGAGCGAAGTTCTAAGTATGGTGGAAAAGGAGATTTCGTGCACAGCTTGAATCGGAAAGCAGGCGAGATGGATATCGGGGAGAGAATTAAAAGAGGCAGAGGAGGATTGGAAAGGGGTTTGGACGGGGAGTAGTATCTTGATACATTTCGCTGATACGGTTAGTACGTAATGCCCATGGCCGAATCAAATCTCAGTCCGGCCGATAGCTCACGAATGTTATGCCATTGAAACCATAGAACTTGTTTCGTGTTCCGGTTTAGCGATGTCTAGCTTGTACTATCTTAAATTATTTATTACATCCAGCGTGACTTGCCACAAAACCCCATCTATTCACTCTTCCATATGTCTCAGTTTATCGTCAGATAATCCTTCCTCATATCCCTTTCTCCATCAGAATTTTTTCACTTCAAGCATATTCAGCCAGTTCATCACCATCATAGCTTTGATCAAATTTCCTTTCAGATCGACATGCCTGCATAATCTCCCGCATCAGTCATAACCCAAGAAAGGTCGCGAGTGGATACTTACACTCCATCAAACTTATTACTCTGAATACTCGCATTCCAAGTCCCCAAATGCTCCAAACCTCTCCTCCCCAACCGCCTCCTCAAAAATCACCAACGCCTAATTCCCCTACGTTAACAATCCACTCATCCGGCTTGCCCTTCCCGCACACATTCGGCGTCAGGAGAAGCCTCGGCCAGAAGCCCGTCTCCCGTTTCCTCTCATGGCTTGTCGCTCCTGACGAAGATGAACTTGATGAAGGGGACAGCCAGGGCGCGGGCGCTTGGTTGAGCATTTTTTCGAGGATTAAGTCTAGCCAGTCGAGCGTTGCCTGTAGATCGAGGTCGTTCCAGAGGCCGTGGCTGAAGATGAAGGCGTAGAGGCGGGGAGATTTGGTGGATGGAACGAGGGAGCGCAGGCGGGTTAGCTCTTCGGGGGCGATGGGAGAAGCGGATCATTTGCTCGACTGCGGGGAACGGTTAGAGTTTGAGGAAACAGGAGAGTAGAGGGAGGTGGGGGAGAGAAGATTCTTACTCATGACATCGACCGTGTCAGCTGGACAGGCTAGACTGTCGGGATCGTTTTTAACGACATCTGCTGTTTTGAATATTCCTTGGATCGAGCAGGCTTTGACGTTGAACTGGTAGTTGCAGAAGCAATCTTTCCTACCGGTGCTGTTAGCATACTGCCGTTCCCTGTCGGCGAGACGTCGAAAATATTGTTTCAAGGCGTGAAATGATGCTTACCTCTCCTCAGGCGAAAAGTTCCAGTCAGTAACAGCACCATACCCCAAATCCTTCCTTATCAACACATTGATACTCCCAATAACATGCCTCATCATGCTATCCCCCACAATAATAACCTTCTCAAACCGACCCAAAATCTCACAGATCTCCTCGGTAGTAAACCAACGCATGTCGCAGCCTCGAGGCATATAAGGGGCGTCATTGCCGATACGTCCTCCGGACGATATGGCCGTGATCATGGACTTGCGGTCGGGACATAGGGGGCGAATGGCGCGTGCAGGTCGAGAGAGGAGATGTTACATGTGTTGCAGTATTTGTAGGAGGCGAAGGTGTCGATTGTGTCGGGGTAGCGGTGTGGGACGGGCTCGGGGGGTTGGAAGGCGGCGTTGGGGATGAAGGTTGCGTTGTAGGCGAGTGGAGATTTGAGGTAGGCTGGTCGACGATGCTGGAAGGGTTGGTCAGTTGATTGAGGACAGAGAGAAGGTAGGAGAGCCTGTACGGCGTGTTTGCTAAAAGAGAAAACCATTTGGTTCAGGACGAAGAAAGCTAGAAGACCGCCAACCACAAAGGCAATTCGTCGTGGTGTAACGGCCCATCGCTTCACCTTTGCAGCAGGCGACCACGAAGCAGCAGACTAGATCGGGGATGAGGCGACTGGTGTTGAAGGATCTAGCCTCTCTTTGAATTGCAACATATTGACGAGGACAGGCTTGTGAATGAATGACGATCTAGTCAATTTGCATAACGCTGGATATGAGGGACCATTCTACACAAAGAAATGAACGACGATGATTACGTTGACAAAGATTGGGGTGTGGACAAATGTATTATTAGAAATCAAGAGGGCGTAAGCCGAGCGAATTTCAAAGTGAAGGGCGGCAGCGTTGAAAAGTCTTCGTTACGCTCGGTGGAAGAGCAGCGAACGTACACGTTGGAGGGATGGTTCTTCAACTCTGTCGCGGCAGAGGCTCGAAGTTTTGAATTTTTTCACCAAAGCTATGCCCATCCAATTAATTATAATGACGTCATACGGAAACCATGTTTGATGGCCTTGATCATGTCTTGCAGCCAACCTGCCCACCCTCGAATCTCCGTTACGCGATTCATGATCCTAATAACGTTTCGAGTGAAAAGCTCACTGTCTTCAAAGTCATGAGCATACAGCTCCCAGATAGCTCTCTGCTCGCCGGCGTCTTCTTCCCTCTCCACCAAATTCCATTCCCCATCAGCATTCTGCGCAACCTTGAGCTTGGGTCCAACAAACACTGCCCGCCCTGCAATGCGAGGGTCAGCTACGAAGCGTGTTGCTGCCTCGACAACATGTTCAGCCTTTCCGACCGCGCCACCTGCAAGTACCATTCTTCCTGCTGTGGTAACGATGGGCGTGTCAATGAAGTAGGGACATATGAGGTTGATGCGCACGCCATGCATGAAGCACGATGACCTCAGATTTCTGTACAACCCCACGACCGCGTGCTTTGAGGTTGCATATAATGTTTGCGCCGGTATCGGCCAAATACCAGCCATTGAACTCAATAGCAAGAGATGGCGATCCCGATGAGTTTGAGAAGGGTCACAATTTGGGTTTGCCGGAGTTGAGTCCGGGTTTCTGGGTAGATAGAAGAGCGCCAAATGCGTGGTGTAAAGTACACCTTTGAGATTGACATCCAAGACGGCAAGATTGGGAGGTGGCGGATTAGGGCCGTCCAGATCCTCTGGTTTCTCGATCGTTGGATCAGGGTCTGTAATGCCAGCATTCGCCACAACCGTATCAATGCCTCCATGTGGGCTCACTTTGACGGCATCCTTGAAGAATTGGACCTGACTCTGCCAATCCGTGACATCACAGTGGAAGAAGTGCAAATTTGGGTTCCCTGTCTCCTTCTTTACATCACGAACAAGCTGGTCTCCCTTCTTGACATTTATATCTCCAATGACGACTGTAGCCCCTGCTGCAGCCCATCTTTTGAGGTATCCCGCCCCAAATCCTGAAGCTCCCCCTGTGATGACTATCGTTTTATCCCTCACCCAGGCATCGTCCGCGGCGTTATTGGCATCGAGTGGAGGAGACTGGCGAACTGCCGCCTCGAGGGAATAGGCTGCTGCTCGAGGCATCACGCGGCGTGGAGTCAGAAGGAGAGATTACAAGTCGCTCATGGTTGGATCGAATGTCGGGTCGGGATATAGCAGACTCGCGCGCTCTCTTTGGTCATTCAAGAATAGACTAAGACCTTCCAAATGTAGGTGTCATCACCCGATATGACACCCAATTATCTAAGACATGTCGATTAAAGGAGGTGCGGAAACCCACAGATACCACGCGTCGAGTTGCCCCGACTCCCGACACTGGGTCAGGGGGTCACCAATCTTACGCGATTAACCCCACGCAAAACTTCCGCTCTTATAATACTTCATGCTTGACAACCATCTCAGGTCACAATGACTTATATATTGTCGTTGCATCGAGATGAGGCTTCGGGCCTCGCCGGGTACTCCCAGTGGCGTACCTCAGTAGTAAAGGGACATCCTCTCGCCCTCCACCCTTCCTCGGGTCTTTTCCATAGCTCCAAGACCAATACTTTCAGCCGTTTAGCACCACGACCGTGATCACCTCCATAAACACATAGCCCCTACCTCGTATCCTTCAAAACAAAGATAGACCGCATGTACCTGTGCAATTGGCGCGGTAAAATGCGAGTGGGGGACCATGTGCAGATCTTTTGGTGATTTTGGAGTTGTTTGTTTCAACACCGCCTCCTTCTTCTCCTCCTCTCTTTGTTTACCACACCGCCTCCTTATGGCGTCTTTCTTTAGTTTAATTGCATGGCGGTGGCCCTTCTCGAACGGGATCTTCTACGGTCCATCAGCTCAGCCTGTCTTAGTGAAACATTCGACGCGGGATGATTAGATCAACTTGATATCAATTAAGCTTGATGCGAGAGATGCTCTGCACAAGATTAACTCATTCGTCCTGCTTGTTCAAGGAGACCGTTGCAGTCCGCCACTCGTGATTACTTCCGAGATACCGCAAACGGGGAAGATTAGGTCACTGGACGCCATTGTGTCCCTTGACAAGTATTACCAAAAGAATCGTCGATGGCTGAGCACCCATTCTCTCCCCGCTGCCAATACTCTCAACCCCCAGGAGCCCCCAGGATATGTCAGTATTCAACCTTTCCACTCGGAGTTCTCCAGATGCAACCCGTGTTCATTGTTGCTGAGCGAGCCGTGTCTTGACACCCGTTTAGTGAAGGGAAGACGATCCTGAGGGAAGAACTGACGACAATCATTTGGGAGGTAGGGTAGCATCATCCTGTGGGAAGCAGGCATTCAGAAGCTATATAAGATGTTTGGTCTTTTCAAAATTAGCCCAAAGGCAAGCGGACTCTACTATCTTTTAGGGATTCTCTGAACACAACATGCAATTCCATTCTCTTCTTCTCATGGGCCTGCCCCTCTTCCAAAGCTTGGCGTCTGTACAAGCACAACCCCAACCCAGCGACTGCAGTGACCCGGCAGGTATCGTGCCTCTAAATCCACAATGCTGGACCGCTTTGAACATCAGCCAGCACATAATGGACTGGTCAGCCACCCACAATACGACATGCCAGTCTGGGACCCCGTTCGCCTCATGCTTCCTCCGAGTCCTGGACATGGGGCAGGAAGACTGCGTCGGCATCACAACCAGTACATGTCCTACACCGTCGTGGATACAATTCAAAAAGAACAACATCAGCGTCGAAGATTTTTACGTCGCCTACAACATATACTCTGTGTATACGTTCTTCAATGGATACTATACCGCTATCGGCAACGCTAGATCTGCTGCTACTGACAGCATCGGCGCTATAGTCGCTTTGCTCGACCCGCCAAAGAAAACAAATGGACTCCTGAACGACCTGCTCACTGCTCTATCAGTCGGACTCAGCTTCCTAGCACCTGACGCAGGACCTCTAGTTGGTGCTATCGTGACGGGACTTCAGCAAACTCCTGGTGTTGCCAAATTCCTCTTTCCTATCGGCACGTTCGACACTCAGGTCGCCCAATTCGATCAAATAGCAAACTCCATGGGTACTGTAACGACTTACCTACAACACAACGTCACCCAGGCTCTCGCAGCTATCCAACAAGATGCACAGACTTTCCTCGCTATCACCGGCTCAGGGAACTTCTCCGTCACCCCCGTCCCAACGATATCAGATCAGTCAGACTCCATCCTCACCGCTCTAAACACATACATCATATCCCAGTGCCTGCAAGCAAACAACTGGGTCATTGCACGAGCCATTGATACCGATGTCAACGAGCTACAGGCCAATGGATCTGCCGCTGGTTGGGATATACCAAACTGCGGGAACGGCTACGATGGCAATAGCCTATGCGGAGCTTACTATTTCAATAAGGCCATCGACGTCTCTTTTACGCTTACTAACAACGGTGACTTGTCACATGACCCTACGAGTGCTATGGACCAGCTCTTTGCCAACTGGACTACCCCTGATCAGCTTTTCAATGGTGCTGCGCAGTGTCAGGTCCAGGGCGGTTCGGCTCCTGTGGTTACTACTGGGGCTTCTGGTCTTGATGCTTCTTGTCTCAGTAATCTCAATGTCTGCACCTGGTAAGTACAAAGCATCACGTCGCATTACATGGATGGAATGGCTTTGCTAATATGATCGCCTCAGGGATCTCGACCCTAGCCACATCGGTGTAGAATACGAGTTCATCGACTGTCGTACCCAAAGCGGTGTTTATGTCGATGGATGTAAGGGTTGCCCCGATGGTGATATCTGTATCAATGTTCCTTATTCGTATATCGGGAATTATTTGACCTACACCGGATGGGGCCTTACTTACGACTTCTGCATCAAGGATGGCAATATCATCGAGCCTAGCTCGTGACCCTTTGCATGTCAAAGGTTGGAGAGACCGAGCGAGCTTTGGTTATCAAGTTGTTATCACGCAGTCATTTCTTAGTTTATTTACATTCTTATATATTCTATATCATACAATTGTCAAACAACACTCTTTCCTTCTATCTTCTCATATATAATTCACATAACAATCTACTTGAATGAAAGTCTTTTCTATGAGTTTTAAGGACATTCGATAACCCAGTCATCCAAATCCATATCTTTCAATACAGTAGAGAAATCACTCGCCTGCGCACTCCCACATGTATCGCTGACATCTTTGGCGCTGACGTCAGGCGCATTATCAGGATACTCGATATGAAATACCGGCTTCCCCTGCTCAATGAACGGCCTAAACGTATCACATTCGTTATACTGCACGCACTGCTCATTCACACTCCACTGCATCTTCTCAACCACCTATCCTAAAATCGCACCCCCGTTCTTCAACACCATCGACATATTCCTCGGATGCGCCGCGTCGGCTAAGAAATTAATGTACTCGACCGCATCCGCTTGCGTTAGGCTAACCCCGTTGTTGTTGTCATAAGCATCAATATTGTCAGGATTAACGCCATCGCAGCCTTTCAACACCGCCTGGTCAAGTCGCGCGAGCATTATTTTCCGTACGTTGGCGGAATTGGTTTGCAGCCACCATTCTCCTGGCCAGCCATCCAGAGGTTTTCCTAGATCTGTGGATTTTGAGGTGTCGGGGCGCCAATTTTCATAGGATCCGGCGCTGAAGTAGCAGATTACTTTTCTGTGCATGCTGTAGAGGGAAGTGACGGTTGAGGCTTTGTTAGTGAAGAGGTCGATTTCGTAGATGGGGGACGTCGATGGTGGTGTTTGAGAGGGGTTTTTGGATTTCGATTTGCCAGGGTGTGCCGGCTGTGGGGGACCAGATGTTTGGGTTGAGGGTGGCGGGGAATGTGTTGTTGGTTGATGTGTTTGAAGAGATGGATGATGGAGATGAAGATGAGGTTGAATCAGTAGACTGGCCGAGAATGAGACTACTGCTAGGCCTACTCCCAGAGCGATGGCGAGGACGAGCATGGCGACGAGGAGGATGATGAGGATACGGCGGCGAAGTATTCTGGTGTGCTTAATCTTGTGATTGCCGTTTTCTCCAGGTATCTCGGTCTCGATGGCGGGCAATGTCCCTTGAAACACGCAGCTAATGAACCCCGGCTCGCAAGGCTCCTTCTACTTTGACGATTCACGATGCTCATTTTCTATTTCAGGCTTCAAAGATCCGTTCAATCGGTATGCCTAAAGATCGTGAAGAAAGATGGATGTGGAGAATAGAATATAGTAAACATTTCAGGGTACGGAAGCTCTATACCTGCAAGAACCAGAAGCAAAGCGCGCCTTACCAACAGATTAAAACTGGCTTTTCATACCACGACAGCCATCCATCGACAGCAATGGCACGTTATGTAAGAGCACGGAATCATTTTCGAAGCTCGAATCATGGCTGTGGTCTAGAACATTGCCCTCAAATTAGGCACGGTACCAGGTGCCCCCAACATTCAGAGCTCTTGGCGCTCAGCCGCGATGATGGAGGAGATGCAAATATTGACGACATTGTGGAGGCGCAGATGACAGCTTCAGCTTTTGATGCATTTGAGGAAAGTAGCTGCATTTGATAGTCTTTCTTCGCGACATTTGCGTTGGTCTTGTTCAACAAAGATGTGCATCAAACTTTGCAGCTGCGTTTTCACTCGGCTCAGTCAGTTCCGGCGTGAGAGGACTTACCACCAAGACCACCCCTGGCATAAAACATTTCAACGATCTCAGAATGTTGCAGAAAAACCATAGCGACGCAAAATGTACTGTGACAATTGACAATTCATATATCGGATCAAGTTTGTAAAGCCCTCGGTCAGCTCGGGTCCGAGATCTGAGATTTGAGATGGGTTAAGTCCGAAGCAGATCGTTTTCCACATTTGTAAAAGAAGCTTTGTTTGCAGATCAGCTTAAACTCTATCCAGAACAATAAAGATGAATAGGCTTCGACGGCTAACGTGAAACAGCAATATCAGGGACCTGATGACGCCGTGACAGCCACCAAGAATGGTAGTAACATTTGCAGCACGAGACGAAATGGGGAAGAGCAATTCCTCTATCATCATCATCATAACCGTTTTTTTTTTGTACAACATTGAAATATTTTTGCAACATACCACCTTCCTCCTACCTGTTCCAACAATGAATCTCTCCGCTCTCCTCGCGATGTCCCATAAATACGGCGGACCATGGAAACTCCTCCTCCTGAACCTCCTCCCCGGCGCCCTTATCGGCTCACTCCTAGCCCTCTCCTGCTACGCCTGGCTAATCTCTGTCCTACACATCCACCACCAACCCTCGTCCTCCGGTGATAAAGCGATCGTAGGCATAGCGACCTATATCACAATCTACGTCCTCGCCTGGACGCCTGCGACGTGGTTCTTCTTCTCGAAACCTTGGTTCAGATGGGCGAGTATGGGAGGCGATGTGGTGGCTACGGCGGGGAGTATGGCTGTTGCTGTTCTGACGAGAGGGAGTACGGCGAATTGTGCTGGGTTATTGAGTGCTGAGGATATGATGGCGATTGGGGTTGGGAATGCGAGTCAGGCTTGCAAGTTGCAGAAGGTTGTTTTTGCTACTGGGGTGTGCAATTCGTGAGTCTCTTCCTCCGCTATGCTTGTTTTATGAGGGGGTGGAGAGGCTGACGTTGATGGTTGTTAGCATCATGTTCCCAGTCATGCTGGCGCTTGAAATCTACTTGAAGAGCCAATCAAATCGTACGCGAAAGCCAATTGGGGATGAAGGGGAAAGGGTGGAGAAAGTTTAGCATCGTTACCGGGCTGGCATATTGTATTTTGTTGTCATGGTTGCATTAGCCGGCGCAGGGTCTTGAAAACATTGCAGACGACGAGCTATTATCTGGCAGTTCTTAGATTTTAAGATACCCTACGTCATTTTCTATATGGGTAAATTGGTGTTGGAGAAGGTGTTGATTCCAGATTGTTCTAGAGACGTGTAGGACTTTATTGCAGATGAAGACTCTGTCTTCCATGGTGTTGTTGATGGGACAACGGCACGAGATGTTTCCACGTGATTCTATAACTAGTATTTAGTTCACTCTGAGGTATTCATTATGGCCGAATACGTGTGTTGTATGCCTCAGTAAAACCTACTGACCCAGGGCTAGAACTTCTTTGGATGTTTTCAAAAATCCATCCTCCACACCGCTCGATCCTGGATTTATATCCCCTCAACACAGATAACACTGCCGATAGTTCCGCTTCATTGACACATCGCAATGTCTCTTGACACTATGCTGAACGGTATTTTGCTAATCATGTTCAAATGACTGTATCCACCTGGCTTCTTCTCGAACGTTGATTGGATAGCCGCTTACTGCCTGGACGATGAAGGAAACAGTGATGACGAACATGAAGGACAGGATGAAGAGGAAGGGCAAGAGGAAGAAGATGATGGAGGAGGGGAGGAGGACAACGAGGGTGACGGTACTGACCTAAACGACGACGAATGCGAGGACGAGGACGAGGACGAGGACGAAGAAGATCTGGAAACATCATCAAGCTCCAGTAGCCACGACTTCCGCGTCACCCGCGAGATAGCCGCCTGGGAGCATGTGAACGAGGCAGACGAAGCCCATGAAGAGCCTCTCGCAAACATGCCGCCAACTCCGCGCTACATCCCAAACAATTCTCCAGCACCATGCTCGACTCGAGGTGGAAAAGAAACAGATGAAGATGGCGCATTTTGACTGGAACATCGTTCGAGAATTTCACCGGGTCAAGCTGAGTGATGCGAAGCAGGGGTATCCTGATACCATCAGCCACTGGAATGAGACCTGGACTGCGTTGGGCGAAAGTTTGCGTGAACTCCAAGTCCCTGCCAGAATTGTCCAGCAGGAGGAGAGTAAGATCGTCAAACTCTTGTGAAAAGCAACCGAGAAGGCGGAATCGCAGTAGATCTTTGCGTCAAGGCGGCCAGGGTTTTGGTAGCCACGGCCGAGGGGTTATAGTTTCTAGGTACTTCATCCTTGGGTGAGGGAAACCGCGGGGAATGGCCACTTAAAGGGGTACGATACCCGCTGCACTTAGTCCTGCTTGTGCCCGGAATCGACGGCGGTATGGAGCCACTCCTCAAGATGATTTGCGTCTTGTGGTCGAAGTCCTTATCTGTATAGCAAATAGAGCTTGATGACTGACATCAAATGTCTTGAGCCACCCCTTAGATAGCGAGGTCATGAAAATTCTCTACACAATGCGAGTTCAGAAGTAGCGCAAATTAATCTTTTCATGTGCCGTGTATACCACTTGATTCTTCTCTGAGTAAGCATGATGCGCTCTGTTTGCTAGCACTTTGGTCTGCCGACAGGCTTCGCGTTGAGGCGGTCTGCTGGGTAGGTGCAGAGCTCTTTGTCCTGGTATTTGTGAGTAGTCTGTTATTACCCGAGAGCCTTAGCACCGTGACAATTTGCTGGCAGGCTGCAGGTGCCCTTTGCCCTTCTGTTGTTAAGTATGAGCCGTCGCCCCGATCTACGTAGGCGCCGTTCAGCTCCTAAACATAGATTTTCTGGCTCCAAATCATCTGAATAAGCATAAATGCCGCGATCTACAGCACCTCTCGCCCTCCTGGCAAATGAGATCTTGGATCAAATACTCGAAGCACTCTATCCTACCGGCTTCTTTTCGAATCCTGATTGGATGGTAGACTTTGTGGCAGAGAGGGAGGAGAGGGAAAATAAAAAGAAAGAACGGGAAGAATTGGAAGAAGAGGAGAGGCGGAAGGTTGAAGAGAGTGAGATGGAGGATGGTGTAGAGGATGGAGAAGAGGAACAGCCCAACGGCGATTCAGACTCCAACGGAGCCATCGCTCCAGACTACGACGAAATAGGAGCCTGGACACGTATCACCGAAGCGGATTCAGCTGTCTTCAATTTCGGGGCAGCCTATCTGCCATTCGAGCGACATCGCAAAAGAATCCTGCGCCAACATGCTAGACTGAGATTGGAAGCAAGAATGGAGCAAGCCGCAGTGGAGGCGGACTACCTCACTTGGGACCAAGTGCGTACGCCTAACAGAGATCGGATGTTGGACGCGAGTTTGCCCTTTCCGGATACTATTGAGGAGTGGAACCAGGAATGGTCTGAGCTGGGTCATGAGTTGCGTTACGATTATGAGGTGCCCTCGGATATTCTTCGGAATGAGAAGGATCACATTCGGCAGCATCTGGAAAATGCTACACAGGAGACGGAACCGTGGAACCGCGACTCATGGCGGGAAAATTAGGAAAACGAGCGTGAAGCACCCAAGGTGAGACGGGAGTATACCTGGGTAGAAAACCCTTGCTGATTATCTGACATTAGTGGTGAAAGCAAACTTACAAGGTCTCGTCTGACGTTGGTGCATGGCTGGTCCGCATGATGGGGAAAAATTATTTGAGAACACTGAGCCAAGAGCTGTGAATAAACCAGAGCCTGCACCCTGTCAATGACTCGTTGTAATGTTTCTACCGTAGTATATGTGGGAGCGAGACCATTCAAACCATCCATCCCATAAGTCTGCCCAAAAAAAAGGGAAGGTTGGTCTCTCCTTCCCTTTTCGGACAGGAGTCGTCAGCGTTAGCGAATCTCTTAGCTGCCCGCCACTCACGATTGCGCAACGACGAGCCCCATCCATAAGGGCGACCTCAATTCTTCAAGCACAAGCTGTCATAAAGGCATCAACATCAACCAAGCGCTTGTCCTATTTGAGATTTCTGTATGTTGCGCTCACTGTCATTCCAATTTCATATACAGCTTCAGAAAAATTGCCACCCATAATGTGCGCCCTCAACGTTTATGAGGGAATACCCTCGACGTTCGACAGCAGAGCTTCCGTAACCTCAAACAGATTTAATTTCTCATCGTACCGGTATCAATAACTATGGTAACCATCCATTGGGCGACTTTGGTGGGTAAGTCGTATCCTTAGCAAGGCTTTGGCGTTGGTGGTTGAAGTATACTTGCCAAATTATGCTAAACTCAATATACTAGGATATGAAACCTAGACCTCTGAATGAAGTATAGTATGCACATTGCCAGTGTCTTCAAGTGAACTTGCTACCTTACCGTAGAAAGTGCTGCATTGGACTTCCCAGATGACGCCATGGCGTAGTGAATGAATGAACCTCTTGTGTCACTTCCTGTCACATTGGCTCTCCGAATTTTTCCCAACCTCCTTTTTCAGTGTGCAGCATCCAGCATCACCATGTAACCTCCCCAATTTCTGACTATATCTCACCTCACTTTCTCTCTCCCTCCAAAAAATTTCTCTCATCTGCAACCGTCTCAATCTCTGTCTTCAGCAAGCATACATTCTCAGCGCTGGTCGTATTCATCGTTTAAAGCATACATTCATCCATTGTCTCATCCATTTGCACATTCATATCGGCTGAGCCGTCTTTAATCCAATCAATTCATCGACACCACAGAATTTCGAGCGCAGGTCGCATCAACCCGCAGACATGGGCAACAGTAAGAATGACTGCAAGCACGCACAGTGGCAAGCATAGCTGACTCACGACTCTTAGCAAACCTCGAAGGACTCCCGTACGAAGTCCAATTGAAGATCGTCCGCTGTCTCCTCCGCGACGAACAGCCTCTCCTGATCGTTCGAGGCATCAACGTCACCGCACCCTCTTCCGAAGATTTCGGTATTGCCGCAGTCTCCAAGTATTTCAATAAATTGGCGATGCAAGTCTTTTACGGAGAGAATCGCTTCCAATACTATGATGCTCATAGCCTCACTTTTCCTTCCGCGGTAAGTATGTCGCTATGGCCTCTGGGAACGCTGCTGACCGCGAACCAAGCCCCAATGCGACAGGAAGCAGGTGCAGAACCTCATGGCCCAATTCACTGGGCACTTTCTCCGTGACATGGTTGCCGGTACCGCCGTGTCGCCTCAAGTCGCAAAACAAGTTCTCTCTATTCGGAAGTTCCCGAATATCCGCCACCTTGATCTCTATTTCCCATGCAGCAGGACCCATATGGATTCCACCAAATATCGATGTCGCGTCCTTGCCTTTGTCGAAAACAGCTTCCCCCACATCGAAAAGGTTACCGCGACCGAGTCTTCTCAAACGAAGCGTTCATCGAAGTGGCTCGCTAACAAGATGGAGGAGAGGAACAAGCGTTGGGGACAGCCTCAACTCACACCCAAGCAGGCTGAGGAAAAGCGCGCGTTGAAGCGTTACATGGCCGAGTGTGAGAAGGTCATCAAGGCTCTGCGTGTGAAGGCTTAGGTGGCAGCGGGTGGTCGAAGGCTCAGGGCAGCTGGAGTGAAAGGTAGTGGAAGGTTCGTCTGTTTGGCGACTGAAGTGGTGACTTGTACTGGCTCACAGCCTGCTGCATATGTGTTTCATTAGTTTCATTGGTTTCATTAGGAGGTCCATGGTATCTGTCGAAGGTTGTCATCGTCATTGGCGGAGCAGACAACTCAGTCGGCCTGTAGCAGATGGATCATGTACTTAGCAGATTGTCATCATTTAGGAAAATTAATCTGTGCAATTCAACGTTTGCAATTGCCACGCGTAGTACAGATCCTCAGCAAGCGAGACTTTCGAGCTCAGTAACTTTCATAGCTGTCTGTGAGATGTTCTTCCCAAGCTAATCAGATCCACTTGGCAGCATCTCCGTATCTATCTGCTCGACCGCCCCGCTGGACCTCACTCACTGACATGAGCTGCGGGCGAGTGGTATGCCAGGGCCAAGAATTGCGCTTCAAATCACCGAGCCTCTCGAATCGGCCGAGAAGGAACAGATGGACTATACTGAAGGACCATGCTAGCGATGGGCAGCTGAAGGCTTGCAATGGCCCTAAAATTTGACGCGTCATGTCTTGGGGGTGATGTTCAGTAAGCGGCAAGCTAGCATTAAGCGATTAAAAGCTTAAAAAAGCATTGACGTTAGATTCGTCATGCCTTTCTCTTGAAAGGGTTGGAATGGCTGAACTGTGTCAAGAAGAGCATCTCGATGTATGGTAAGTGCTCCAAAGTCTCGATCGGAGATTCCACATCTTCAACTAAGCCTTTGAAGTCCTTCGCACAAGCTCAAGCCTTCCTACATCGAGAAGCTCCTCGGATCTGGATAGCGTGGGATAAAGATAGGGCCGCTACCTCCAATGCCAGATCGACAGCTAGCACGACAGCCACCATCTCCTACTCAGTAGCAACTTCATTGTTGCAAGCCGCACAGACTATCGAGCCGGCGCTAGAATCAGCTGCACGCAAGACATGAGGAATGGGTCGTTCACCTCCTTTGGTAATAGTTCAAGTGACCAATTACGAACTCGTGTACTAGTACATCTTGGCAGGTACTACGGCCTTCCATGAAACACCACAGGGCTAGGGGGGTTAGCCTTAGACAATTTTTTTAGAAAGGCAGCTTTGGAGGTTTTGCACATCGACTTCTTTGTGGATCGTTGAAAGTGCTTGGCCATGTTCCTTGCATTTGTCATCAACCAATTGAATACCTGCCCTTACTAGCATTATCGACCGATTGCAGTAATAGTACCGGGAATTGATAACGGTTCCCAGGTTGTTGTACTGTTACATCCAAGGACTTGGGCCGTCGGCAGCCAGCATCACACATACGGCCATACCACCCAAATACTCGATTCAAAGTCCATGTTGTGCAAGCAGCTTATTCATGGGAGTGGTTGGGTCGCCTCCATGCGTAGACGCCGGTGACACTGACGGAGATGAGTCTTGGGACCGTCCGTGCCATGTCGCCAGTTTTGCAGCATTGCAGCACGCTAGCGCTCTCTCGGTACTGGTGGCAAACCTCAAGGTTGACTTTTCTCCCAATAGCTTCTATTAACATCTTCATTCAGCATCGCCAAGCAACGCTCAGGGCGATCGAAAAAGGCCTCTTTCTCAGGGTCCGGCCATTTGTGCTCACAACGGTGGTAAAGTTTCATGGTATTCTTAGCTTCGGCCGAGTTTGGAGCAGCGGAGAACACCAGAGGTCTCTTGGCAGCAGACTTGGCATTCTCATCCCCAAGTAATCCCTACCAATAAAAGGTCGTTTCATCGCTTGTCAAATCTGGCCATTATGTTGGTGTTGTCTTCTTCGTTCCTAATCCTCGAATTGCTGCTGAAATCCTCCTGTCGAAAATATCATCGCCATCTCTAACATTTATCCATCTTGTCCGGGGAGATCTACGTCACAATCTTGACTGCTAGTTGGAATGTGGAGCACAGCCCTTGCTTTGACACCTTAGCTTCTTTGTACGACAAGTCCTTGTCCTTTGGGGATGAGGTCTGGACATCAATCAACGACACCGCCATGAGGGTGCGGATAGTGCCTTGGACGGCTGCAACTTCCTCGGCGGCTGGACGAGATGTTAAGTGGGCGGAGGTTTGTTTACTCGACGTCAAACCTCCACAGAAAGCATAATTGATACGCATACAGGGCCTCCGTGGCATTGCCTCTTTACTGGTCGTTACAAGCCATTTGACTCGAGCATTCGCACCTACCTTCCTCGCACCGGCGGAAAACAAATCTGACCTTGGCTCGATTTTCCACGTACCCTTCCTCCGCCTCCCAGCCCAAGGTCCGCCATGGGTCGCCCTCTTCTTCCTCCTTACGGGCTACGTCAATGCTATGAAACCTATGAAGCAGGCACGGAATGGCAGCGTTGGTCAAGCGCTTTCTGGACTTTCCAGCAGCACGCTACGAAGAACAGGCAGACTTGTGTTACCTACAACGGTAGCTACATTGGTAAGCTGGATGCTATGTCAAGTGGGAGGGTACAGGATAGGGAAAACGTGTGATGCCACGTGGATCCGGGACACCAGTCCCAATCCTACGGCTGGCTTCATCGCTCCCCTTCGAAGTCTTGTGCACAATTGCTTTACGACCTGGTCCAATGGCTCCAACGTCTACGATCCTATCCAATGGACCTTGCCTTTCCTTCTCAAGGGGTCAATGCTTGTGTACCTCACGCTGCTTGCCACTGTCCGTACGCAACCGAACGCTCGCTTGTTAGTGTTTACGAGTCTATACTTTTTCAGCTGGGCTGGACGAGATCGTGCGTGAAATTACTCCCTAGCACTTCACGCCTATGAATGCTGTTACGCTAACACATGTTCTTCCAACAGCGATGACAGGCATGAACATCTACATGGGCGCCCTGCTCGCCGACCTTTCCACCCAAATCTCATCCCAAATCGGGACTCCAAAACGTGACCCTCTGGTCCGCCTCCTCCCTTGGCTCCTTCTCTTCGTTGGCCTTCATCTCTCAGGGTACCCCGAAAAGAACCCCGAATGGACCACCTGGTCAAAGCACTTAGCTGAGATCGGGCATTGGATATTCCCAAAGGGGTCTGAATACTGGCGCTTCTGGCCAGCTATCGGCGCCCAATGCGTTACAATATCAGTCTTGCTATCACCCACATTACAGAAATTTCTCAGTCATCCCTCGCTCATCTGGCTCGGAAGTCTGAGCTTTCCACTATATTTGATTCATGGACCTTTAATACGAAGCGTGCTCAGTTGGATGCTTTTTGGCTGGCGAAGACCCATGTACTACTACACAAAGAAGGCGGACGGAAGCGTGGATCAGACGTGGGAACGGATACCATTTCCGGACAATTGGGTCTTTGTGATTGTACTACCGATATTCTTCCTTGTTTTACTAACTACGGCGCATCTCTGGAATTTGGTCATTGACCCTTGGTGTTCGTGGGCAACCAGGCGTTTGGAAGAAGCTATGTCTAATGAAGAAGCTGGAGATAAGGGGGCCCGTGCAAGGAGTAGCAGTGTATTGGGCGGACATTCGAGGACTGCTAGTGTGACGGATAAGGTATGATACCATGATCTGGGGAATTTGCATTGCGAACGGCACATTTGGATGGGACAAATGCATTGGAAGGGCATATAAAGGTAGACGTTGGCTGGCGTCTTGTTACTATTAGCATGCATGTACTTTGGAGTGTTATTACCCAAGAAGGGTGCATTATAGCGGTTATTTGGGTATGGCGGCATAGCCTTTTGTATAGATTTATTACAAGTCATAATCATCATCTTTGCATCTCGCAATGAAGACCAAGATCAATGCATTGGAGAATGAGATTCGAGGGATTACTTGGCGTCTATCAGCGAGTCAATGGAGATTTCCCTGCGTCGCACTTTTCTAGTAGAGCAGCGCAGAGCACTCCTCCGTCACAATCACCCCCAATAACAGCGCGAAAAGGGCACTTCAGTAATGACTTTGCAATTCCACTAATCTATGCCACGTCTCCCATCAATCACAATCCCACTCCCCCTTGAGGATCTTCGCAATCCCTCCCGGATCCATCTTCCACCATTTCCCTTCCTCACCCAATACCATCCCCTATCGCTTATCCGCCGGCTTCTGCGTCTTGGCATTTGGATTCCTCGGATCATTCTTGTATTCGTCGGCTAATCAAAAAGGAGGCCTCGTCAGCTCTTTTTTTTAGCTCGGCCGAGGACGGGAATGCCAAGATGTTACACCCGACGTATGGACTCGCGTTGAGGTGTATGATACAGTGGTTAAATATGAGAGATAAGGGTTGAGGCTGAAAGCCACGGTTCCTGGTGTTGTTTCATGCAGTGCTAGCGAAAAATGTGATGGAGGGTGTACGCGGCCATTCTGCATGAAATTGGTCGGGTGGAAGTGCCAAGAGTTTTTGACTGAGGCATTGATTGATGAGGAATGAGTGATGCGGGCTGTGCTGGGACATAGTGTTGTCGGATGACGGGAGTTGAATATTTGCTTTCGGAGTCGTGCATGATTTGGAAAAGAAGAGCTGGGCGAGGGAGGAATGGAAATGTACGTACAGCTTGCGAGGGCGTTGGCGAATGAATTGATGCCGTACATCATGACGAGACCTGTATGAAGCATACTGTCAGCCACCACTCCTCTAAATCCTAAGTATGTTATGCCAGCATAGGCCTTGATTTCTGCTCCAGCATAACAACTCCAATTTAATCCTCTTGGCCACTGGCCCATTGAATCCACTTTTCCCCAATCTCGTAGCCAAACGAAGAGTGATATAGATGCAAGAGCTTGCGGAGACCTACCAGCGACGAAGAAAGGTGCCATTGGCGCCGCTGTGCACAGTGTTAGCTATAGTGTACAAATGCTTCGGAGCTTAGAGCTCCCTCGCGGAGCGGAGGGGAACGTACCGACGGGCGCGGGGAATTTTTTGCCTAGCAACGACATCTGTGGAGGAGATTTTAGGTCTAGATAGCGGCGTTCGTTTGTGGTGGTCGTTGCTATGGTTGAGGTAGCTGGTGGTGTAGCTGGATGGAGAAGTTGAGGTTGAGGTCACGCAGATCCAACGCCGCTTTAGGACGAGAAATGCGCTCACCTTCCGCGCGGGCAACCTCCACCTCATAACAAAGTAAACACTTCACCATCCATTGCGCTGGCCTCAAGGGCTTTACGAGAATACTGGCTACACGATGGCGAATCCACTAGCTTCCTGTGTATCGTCGCTACGCTCCACTAATGCCCTCCTATCCTCTAGCATCTCAATCCTCGATTCTGGCGTTAGCGATTTCCCACGGCTAGGCAAAGTACTACAGACGACACGCGTATGTGCCCCTCCACGAGCCTCAATGATCCCATTTCTTCCCTTTACGACCCTATAGCGCCTCTTGCATCCCCATATAAAAGGACAAAGGCTATAATAGCTAACACCACTCCCAGCACTTCGAGCTCCTCCCCGAACCCACCCTCCAATCAGCCCAACACTCCCTCCTCGCCTCCCTAACCCCCGAACTCAACACCCTCCTCACACGAGTAGAAACCCATCTCGACAAACTCGCCCGGCGCGAGCAAGCTCTCATCGCGCGCACCGAGCTCCTGGAAGGGCGCATTGGCGAAGGAAGGGCGAGTGGTGGGGCGAGGGAGAGGAGTAGTGTTGGTATGAGTGGGGAGGGGAGTCGAGAGGCGTTGAGGCTGAAGCAGTTGAGGGGGAAGAAGGAGAGGTTGGGGTATGCGGTTGAGAGGCTTGTGTTGCAGGCGCAGCAGAAAGAGAGGCAGTTGAGGGTGAGTTGTTTCTGATGGGTTACTTCACTATGCTTGGGATTGCCCGGGTCACGAGATGTATTCTGGAAGATGGGAGACTCTTTTGTTCCTTGAACATGTCTCTTCACTCTATGACAATCGAAGAGAGAAACGCTAATTCTGAATTCGTATAGATGAGTGTTGCTGCGCAGTAATTGAGTGCGCAAAGCATTATCGAAGCGATTGAACTCATCGCCCGCATAAATCGACTAATCATGGCTCGATTTCGCTACAAAGTCGAGGGACGCTAAACCATACTGAAGTTTCTGAGCTTCTGTTGTCGAATGCCGAGGGTGTTTCTTGGTGACCTGTGGCATCGAGCATCTTGGGTGGCATATTTTTTGACGCTGGACAGAACTGGAGGCATCCGAAATTCAACATACAGAAAGCTCGAAAAGGTAAAGCGTGTTGTCGCTGTCAGTATCATCGACCACCATGAGAATCTTGAGGTCGCCTTTGAAGGAGGGTGGCGTTCATCATCACCGTAGTGGTGATGAGTGGCCGAATCTGGGCATTTGGGCACTGTGGATTGCGATATACCCCTTTGAATGTTTTACCAAGATGCGTTATAGAGACTTATCTCCGTCCTGCTGATGCTTGGTCTACTCGGGCTACTTTTAAAGTCCTCGTATCTCCTCAATATTTCCAGAAGACTTCTCATGAAAACCCGTCGTTTTGCTATTGATGTATGGTAAAGTCCCCAAAGCCATGCCTTTGCGAGCGGGCGATTCCAGATTATTCTTACCACCGCAAGGCAAGCAACCCTGGTGGCCCCAAGCTTTTCCTTTCAAGGCACCTTGCTCATGAACATGCGTCATCTTTTTCCTCTATTAATCACAAGATCTCTCAACCCCATCAATCCCAACCAAACAGCCTCTTCGGTCCGGATCGTCCTGCTCCCCTGCCCCGGACACAGATTCACCCAGTGATCAAACAACGCCTCCGGGCTCTTAACGCCTAACTTCTTCAGCTCTTCGTCCGCTTTCACTGCTACCTCTAAGCCCGCTACGCCCCCAAACACTATCAGCAAATAGCTAAACTCTGGAATAGAACCTTCGCTCGAAGATGTGTCATTGAGGCTAGATACGGGTGCCCCGCGCTCCGATGTCCCAATCGTCATATCGTAGCCCCCATCAAAGGTACACTCCGTAAGCACCGCCGAAAGAGAGCTCGCAGACCGAACACTGTAGCCCCAGTAGTACCCCGCTTCTTCTCTTGGAGCGCTTGGTGCTACTGCATCCGCCAGCAGCTCGTTGCCGGGAATCTCTTCTGGCTCCTCAATATCCTTGAATTTCACCGTCACGCGGGTGTTAGGCGGTATTGCAGCAGGCACAAACACCCGCATTGGCAACCCTGTCTCAACGTACGTATGCCCCGGCAGTTTTCGCCGTATTTTCCTCTCCTTACGTTTGGGAATGGAGTCCATGGCCACACCCTCGCGGTACTGACACCATTCCTCCCTCCGCAAATGATGCGGCATATCCAGACTTGGAAGCGAACCTGCTTGTTTCAGGTCCGGATGTAGAGGGAAAAGATGCTTCCTTAGATACGGCGGTGTTTCGAGGTACGTAAGAATGTGTGTGAGGAAGTAGCAGGGTTCCGTGTAGCCCGTATAGACGTCCCTATAATTCTCAATCCTCCAAGCCTCCTTACGCGGTTCTGGGGCTTGACCATCGTCGAAGACGATCACTTCGTCGACGCAGAAGACGGCGAGGGCGCGGGCAATTTGCCCGGCTAGGAGGGTTTGGAGTTCGGGTGTTTGGGCGCTGGTGGTGGGTTGTTAGTGAGTGTTGGATGTGGGGATGGGGAAGGGATGGTGGGAGGAAGTGCTTTGCGATTATGCTGCCTGGTAGTGCTATGCTTAAGGTGTAGGATCGGCCTTCTTTGGGTTGGAAAACGGCGGTGGGTTTGGATGTATCGATTTCAGAGGCCTCGGGTTCGCGTTTTCGTTTCTGTAGATAGTTAGCATAGTCGAAGGACTGACATAGAAGGGGACTTTCACCTTAGAGTCCATGACGGAGTCCAATGGCTCTTGGAGAAGAAGTATACACAACCTGATACTACTTTGGTCGAGTCTCGAAAATCTTTCACCCTGGCTACCCGGCGTTCGATTATGCGCAAGGATTCCGCGCTCAACGTGGCTTGTAACGTCGTTTTGAGGTCCATCTTGAAGCTGCATTCATACAACCATCCGCGTATCGAACTCATCTACCGTCATCTGAAACCATGTCTACACCAGCAAGGCCATACCTGTCCAACGGTCAGGTGCTGCAAGCGTGAGTCTCACCTCCCAGCGCCATTTTTCGGTTCACGTACTGGCGCTAACTCCAACAGACCACCTCTCTCAGCTCGCGTACGCAACTTTGCGGATAGCACATACGCCTTCTTGGGTCTCTATGTGACTACTCTATTCTCCGTACGTAACACTACCTCACCAGGACCAGGATGATCTTTTCGCTGATTACACATATTGGAACAGCTTGATGCCTACGCCGCGGCAGAGCAGTCGCCTTACAACATCAGAAACAGAAATCGGCCTACCCCGGCACCAAGAACTGGCCCAAGATCTGGCGGTGGAGGAGGGGGAGGCGGAGGAGGCGGCGGCGGAAGTGGAGGCGGGGGTGGGGGAGGAAAGAAGTTGGGGACGGTGGATGATATTAGAGGACCGGAATGCAAGAGCTGTGGTTGAAGTAGGGCATGGCATGCTAGGTGCGCGGTGCGTTACTTTGCATTGTTATGATGGGAAGGGAGTTATGGTTACGAGGTTATGATCAAAGACAGATCCACGATGCCTCTAGCGTGCTTTTCAGATTATACTCATTTTTTGCGGATCTATTCAATCCATACGGAAAGACCATTTATCGACGCGCGCTGGTTGGTCGCTTACAGAGCTTTTTCTGCATCGAGTCTCATGGGCGTTCCATTGTTCCCTGTTAGTGTTGATTAGATAACAATATGTGTTCAAATTTGATGACACATTGTTTTGCCATAACGTGATGGGGTTTTCTCTCCTACATCAATCTTGCATAGAATACTTCGAGAAACTACTAACATAGCAGCGGCATGATTCCAATACTCAAAATCAACACAATAATGGCAAAAGATCAAAGCACCACAATACTCAACTCCGTAGAGGCCCAACTCGAAACCGAAGAAGCTCGCTCATCAATCATCAGCTTCTACCCTACCAAGCAAAAAATTGCGGTATCACGACCATCAAAAACTCCGAAAATGAAGAAGTCAGTTATTCGGAAAGCCCATACTCAATACCGTGATCCCGGTGGGCAAGAGCACCCTCCTCACCAGACATCCCTGAGTAGCCTACAGATTTTTGCGCCTTCATGGACTGTGATGTCAGGGTGCCACATAGCCATACGAAGCAGGAGATCAGAGACAAATTTGGCTAGAGTCCCACCACGAATGAGCTGTTTCTATCTTCTTGGGGAATGATTGACGACTCCGAGGAATATGAAGGGTTGCGCCGCGATGAGCCTTCGCACATCGATGATCGCAGGGCGTTAGTTGGGAATCAGCGGCAGATGCAGATCTAGCAAGAGCGAGTAGTATGCTTCATCCACACGGCCACGGCACGCAAGAGCTTCCCGAGGCTCTTCCCAATGTTGGGCAAGCTGGTGAAGAGCTGCAGGCCGGCCATCAAGAACCATCCAGCACTCAAGTCTCTGCAGTCACGGCGGGCTTTAAGGGTTTAGACCTCCAGGGAGCAGATTCTCAGTGCCCCAAGTAGGCATGCTCATTTGAACAAAAAGGAATCGATGATCTTCGATCAACGCTTTGCGGGTTGCGTGCGTATCTAAATTCTTGATCAGTTTTAGAGCAAAAAGTTGATCTCGTGCTACGGTGATCAGCTTTGTGGGTGGAAATGAGGGCTGACGAGGGTCCAAGTGAGTGTTGGATGCCATCATTGGATGTATTTATGTGCCCTGGAATGAGTTGAAAAGTACGTCGAAGTTAACGGCAACGAGAATCCTCGACAAAGGAACAGTTCAAGAAGGACTCCTTAAGGGCTTCGCCTGGCACGATTCTTTCACTGCGGTATTCTCCGTACGTCGCCAGAAGAAGCAAGGGATCGGTGTTATCAAAGGTTCTGAAATCGCTGTTTATAAGCCTCATAACAATGTGTTTTCATTCTATGACATTCAACTTACCTGCATTGCCACGTCTGACAAGTCAACAACCTCATCTTTTCTTCCTCATTTCAAAACAATGTCTTGCATGGGTAGATGCTCTGTATCCATGACTTCGCCGTCCATAAGACCCTAGACATAGCACTCTCCAATCAAAACGTACTCTTCTCCATCTTGCCTGATGACCCACGGGACTAGTCCGCCCAAAAAGACGCAGATTAAGTCACCTGGTTGCATGTTAGATGGACCTAAGCCCATGTAACCCCCCAATGAAGAAAAAAATCTGCGACCTGGTAATACTATCTCGGACGCATTCCGGAAGGCCCCAAAACTATCAAGATGTTGATCAAGGATGAGGTGAATTTGTGATAAGCTTGTCCCATTGACTATTCCGCTTGGGCACAATTTGGTGAAATATTGGCGGAAATGCCAATAGTGGGAGCGGAAGTCATTGTCTGATTCGGATCTGAGAATTCCGGGACCGCCTCCAGGTCCCATGGCTAGCAGGGCACGGCGAAAGGCTGTTTCCCTGGAATTTTCATCAGGATAGCGCTCACATTCAACAGCGATAGAATTAGATTCTGCTACCCAAGAGGCTAGAGGTATTGCAAGGCCTAGGGTCTTCTCTTTTGCATCGATACTAGTCCAGTCCCATTTAAGATCCATATTCCGAGCCATCGCTTCGCAAGCTATACTGCTAGTGGACTTGACGGCATCACACATTTTTCCTGTCAGTGAGATACACTTCGGGTTGTCACCAGAAGAAAAACTGGCTTTCGTATCACGAGCTGCTCGGTATGCCGCTTCTTTCCAAAACAAAGACAGTCTCATTTTTGAGGGTGCTGTCCAGTCGGGAACTCAGGATGGCAATATGAGCTTGCTGCTGGAGCGCTCGCATAGACTAAGCATTGTCATCTCAAGGGACGGACAACACCCAAATATTCCTCTATGAGTCCTAGCAGAAAAGAGGCATAGAACTATCTCCCGAAAAACTTCGGGGGCCTCCTTGGAGTAGTCCACCTCAATAGTCTGACCAGAAGGCAAGAGCCCTTGCAAGGCGTATATCTTATCGCGAGAGTCGAATACCTCGAAGTATGTCACATTAGATAGCGCTCCTTCCACCGGAACACTTCGATCCGTGATATATTTCCGGACGATCTCAATGAGGATTAGGAGGCGGTTGCGACATGTATCTAGGGATACAGGATTGTTGGTCGCAAAGATGTAAGTCTACCAATTACAGCTGCCGATCCTATCGGCGAACACAGATAGATCGTCCCATGAGATATCTCGATCACCACATGTCACTGTAGCATTGGATGCAGCAGCTACCTCTTGCAAGATCCACATACGCCCAAACCAAGGTCGAGAGAACAGAGCGGACACAACTATCCACTATTTTCCTTGTTGAGTTGGTGGGAGGCCACTATCTTGGAGGTCTTTCTCCGTCAGTGTATGTCCTAATCTCTCGAGAATAGGAATAATCTTCTTCATGAATGTGATTGCCATGTTGCTATTGTCGGCCTCTTCACCGAGACAAATAGAGACGCTCTTCGCTCGCGTGTAGATGTCTCGCATCATTCGCACCTGGTTGTTGCGCTCCGGAACATTTTCCTGATTGATGCAATCTGGTCAATCCAGAAGGTGACAACTTTATCTCGCTGACGATATGCCCTCTGAGCATTTATCAAGTTCGAAGTAACGTCCAGGCGTTGCCCATTGCAAGTGATCCAAGTCTTCTGACTAGCGTCTCCCCAGCAGTAAGAGAGCGCGACATATTCTGGTGGCAGGTCAAGAGACGCAACTGTAAGTTCACACTTGACAGTCGAATATTGCGATCCAGGTAAGATCTGGACAAGCCGTATATCTCTGTCGCCTCTGAGTGGTGGGTAGACGAGCTTCTCTTTCGGCGGGGAGGATATTTGGAGGCTCTGTGCGGAGTGCAACAATTTCTTCTTGATGCGGTTAAGCTCACGGGCTGCGTGTCAATGGTTCAAATCTGAGAGATCTTAGATCCCACAACAGTGGGTATCTGATGTAGAACGGTCTCTTAAAGGTCCAGATGGAGCGGCCATGAAGTGCACGCCTGCTGATATTTCGCGCAATTGATGCCTAAGATTCAGCCTCACACTTTGCCGATGGCGGCCACTTTGGTAGCCTGTGGTCCGTTGAACTAAGTTTTTACCGTTTATTTATCGCTTCATTAAAGAAGAATCTCAGATCAATCGTCAATGATGGTAAAGCGAGAAGGGCCGAGTAGATGAAAGACAAGAGATAGATTGACTTTTCCTCGAGTCTTGACGGGGGTTTCTACGCACCGAGAACTTTGGGCTATTCGTCCCGGAATCCTGCCCCGAGCACCCTACCAATAATATCACCCAGGAGGAAAGTCATGTGTAAGTGGCTAAGTATTGTCAGGCTCCCGATCTTACTACTTTAACTTCTGTCATAGAGTACTCCTCTCACCAATTCAGCCCACCTCAATCACAGGCCCCTTATACACCTTCCTCGCCCAAACAAAATAATATACCACACTAAACACAGTCACCACTCCAGTTACAAGTAAAGAGTAATTCATGCTTCCAGCATCAACAGGCTGCGCCGGCGGCCAAAGAGAGAAAAAGGTAATAACAGTCACGTAAACGCAGGCAAAAGCATTATTGATGATGCCGCAAATCCCTGGTATCCTCCAAGGTCCCCACATCAATTGCTGGCTTTTAGGATTATCGGATAGGCTGTTCAAATCGTAAGGCAGTATACCTCCAGTGCAGCGTCGGTAGAGGAGGAGGCCTGCGGCTATAAGGTATGAGGTGTTGAGACTGGCGACCCATAACGAGACTAGGTCGTTGAAGGCGGTTGAGGAGCCGAGGACAGTGAGAGATAGGATACATGAGATAGCTGTGGTAGCAATGATGGCGCGGATTGGTAGCGAGATGCGTGGATCAACCTAAATATCGCAGACAGCTGTGTCAGCGTTCTATTCCTAGCGCTTTCCCCCTCTTCGAAGGGAGTCTTTGCCTTACATGCTGTAACAGCTTTGAACCTGGTAGACCTCGGTCCCGGGCGAAAGACCAGCACATGCGAGAAGCTGATGCCAGGATCCCAATGTTAGCACACCATTGCATAGTCGTTACGATCGAGGCCATTAAAGCAGAGCCAGCCACCGAGCCGGTTGAACGTAAGAGGATATCCATAAAAGGGTATCCCGTGGCAGATTTGATGGCCGCGTCGACATCATTGAGACTGAATAGCGTCGCCATTAACATACCAAAACCCAAGCAGCCGTTAATGAAAAGGGTGGTCATAATAGACCTGGGTATGACTAGGGATGCGTTTTGGATCTCTTCGGACATCTACCCCAAAATTTAGCTTGGTCGAAGAATCCGCTGCGAATAATGAGAATCGTACATGAATGGCACCGTCCGCACCTGGACAGTTGTTAGATAAACTCGGATGGCTTGGGTTGCTTACGTACCTCCAAAGGCGAACACATTCCCCACGAGTCCAATCATACATGATAATCCTTGGGTGGGCCAATTTCCAGTGTTCATAAAATTACCAAATACTTCTGATGCCGGCTGGTGAGGTCCGTAAACAATCAAGGGTAGGAGTATAGCAAAGAAACCGAGGATGTGTAGTATCAAAACGAATCCCTCGAATTTCGGTAAAAGACCACCGATCACGACATTCACCAGTATAGCGAATGAAATCGCTGCCCAGAGTAGTAAGACTGAGTGCCATGATTTCAGCTCATAAGTAGGCGTGGTCAGCTTGATGATTCCTTGGACGAGTGTGCCCGAGAGAAAGGCGGAAGATGCGATAGCAGTCTGCCAACCCCAGAACGTAAGCCAGCCTATTGAAAGGTCAGATGGATTCGAGCGATCTAAGGGTTTGAAATCACTCGCCTGTAACGTAGCTGAAAAACTTGTGCGAGGACCTAGGAGCGAGCATTGAGACCCAGTGGTATTGTCCACCAGCAGTTGGTGCCCTGAAAATCATTAGGCTTGCTCAGCCACACCCTAGATCCAACTTACATGGAGGCAAGCTCGCTCAAAGCAGCGAAAATGGAAGCAGTCCCTGCCCAGACGAGTAGGTAACCAAAGAAGAGACCAGCAGGGCCTCCACTACGCATCATATTGAGTAACGTCTAGATAAAATGGAGGAGTTCGGCCAACATACTTTGCAATGCCGATGTTAAATATTCTTTGCTTGTCAGTACACAATCACTGAACGGAGGGTGAAATCTTACATTAAAACAGCCTCCCAGGTCACGAGAACAGTGCAGCTAAAACCAAGCATTGACATGAACCCAAAATTGCGCTGAGTACATATAGTCTCAGCTCAAGTGTTGATGTTGGCAGTACACGCGAAGCCTTACCTTCAGCACCGGCTTTTTGCCTAAACGGAGAAGGTCTGCTCGATCACGATCAAAGGCCTTGAGTGGCTCTAAATCATTCTTTTCCGCCATTTGAGAGCGACTAAATTGCGGGTCTAGCTCAAAAGAGCTTTCCATGAAGCTCACACTGGATGAGAGTTTGGGTGTAGTAGATACAGGAAGGAAGACGAATCTAATCACACGGGAAAATACTTCTTGATGTTAATGAGATCTCGAAGTCAAAGAAAGGATACAAGCAGAGATCCCGAGAAAGCCATGGTTCAAGCAGGCAAATAGCCAAGTAGCCTGCAAAATTAAGATATTTTCTATATTTGCCACATGCACGATAGTACATATGCATCATGATGACAGGACCACATTTCTGCAGATCAATCAACAAAAGGGACGCACGGGTGAATTATACTCCAACGGGATGTGGGTTGATCACTGTGGGGCCACGGCGTAAAAGGCAATCAACTAATTAAACAGATCAGAGACATCATTCAATCGAGCCGTTCCGGGCAGTCCTCTAGCTTAAAAATATTCATCAGCCTCGCGCGTACATTGCCTCAGCTACGTGCAGAACTTGTCGTTTTCGGCTATGATGCAATCCTTCAGCCTGATGGGCTTTCTCAATGCACCAGGGAATAGCGACCATCGAGATTTGGTAGGCTTGCTATCCTCTTTGATAGGTCTGTAATAGTATTCGATCATACGCCTTGAAGAGGGTCCTCGTGCGTGTTTGCTTCAAGAGTATCTCCAATGGTGGCAAGCGTGACGGGAGCGCAGCGCGACGAATATGATGTATAGATCGTCAGAAGGTACATAGGTACAGCCTCGACTTAGCAGATGTCGCTAAACCAGAATGCGTTAGCAAGCCTCCGAATATCTGCGGAGGATTAAGGATTGGCGAACAGGTGAGTAAATGTACTTACTAACCTCCCGCCTTGCATAAAATAGCGGCACTCCTGAAACGAAATACTTCTGCAAGGTCAGCAGGATGGGCATAATTCGCTGAAATTCTAGAAAAATGCCTATCTTCCCCACTTTATAGCGCTTGTGTGGTAGAGCTAAATGTTCTGATACTGGGGGTACGGGTCGAGCGCAGGCACCTCGACAGTGCCGATCCCTCGGATACAAGATGCAGGACGTGCTGAGTGGTAAACCCGCAGCTCTAAGGTATCTGCAATGGTGGCAAAGATTGTTGAGTCTGTTATAGACCTTCATCATCTTTCACAGCTATTTTTCCTCTGTTCGACCATATTTTAATAGTGTAGGATACTTATCTAAGACCATGGACGATAATCTTACGCCAGTCGTCAAGATTGTGACGTGGTTCCTCCTGATTACCTCCGTCTTGAGTGTCGCAGCAAGAGGGATCACCAAGGCTGCGGTTGTTCGATCCATAAGTCTTGACGATTATTTGATCTCTGTTTCGTTGGTAGGTCCTTGCCAACTTTCTATGTCCTTCGAAAACCGAGCTTACCACGTAATAACAGCTCTTCGCCATCGTGCAAACGATAGCGGTGTTCCTGCAGACGACGCACGGCTATGGGAAGCCTCTAGCTTCTTCAAGCCCATCACAGCTAGAACTTGATCTGAAGGTAAGGTAGTCACACTTCCTCTTGGATAGCCAATGACTTTTTAATCTTAATATGATACAGTTCGAATACACCGCCACTCTTTTGTATATCCCTAGCCTTTGTTTCGCCAAATTCGCAGTCCTAGCTCTGATCAGAATCATTACTCCTGTTCGACATGATCAAAAGATCGCTTACGGGCTTGCGTTGGTCATCTCTCTGTGGGCAATCAGTGGCGAGTTCGCAGCCGCGTTCGTTTGTAAGCTCCCAAAGTCATGGGATTATGTTGGGGGAAGTTGTCACGGCCGAGTATGCTAGCCCCATCTTCTCATGAAACCATATGTTGATCTTGGGATCAGTATGCTGGGTGGATGTATTTTGAAGTATCAAACATCCTTACCGACACCGCGCTGATTCTGTTGCCGCTGGCGTGTATCTGGAGGCTCCAGGCCTCTATGGCTAACAAGGCATCCGCTTTCTCCTTCTTCGCGCTCCGGATCATGTAAGCACACAGCTCAGATTCTGAAGAAATAGACGCCTAAATGTGAGGCAGAGTCATCGTGGCGATAATGTGCAAGCTCGTATTTCTGCACAAAACACGAAACGCGGAGGATCCAATCCTCGATTCCTGGCCAGTCACACTCTGCACACAAACCATTCAGTGTCTTAGCATTGTATCGGCTTGCTTCCTTTATCTAAAGCCCTTCCTCGACAGCGTGGAGGCAGGTTTTATCAGGAGTGAAGACATGCGGCGGCACGCAATTGGCACCCAACGTCGTCGCAGTGCCTCGTCCAATCTTAAGCCCAAGGTGTCAGCTGGACAGCAATTTCGAGGCTTTGAACCTACCATAGGACTAAGAAACATGGGAAGAAGCCGTCACGCAACGACCGTTACTGCTGGGGACTCTGTGGATAATGAGGATGCGGGGAGTCAGGATAGTCAGTCTCGCATTATCAAGGAGACGAGGACTTTTTCAGTAGAGGAGTCAGTCAACACCTGTGGGAGCTTGGTCCCAGAGCTGGAGCGGGGGTTCTGATTGAAGGTTGTACCGGCCAGCATGAAAATTCAGATAGAGCTCATAGCACAAGTAATACAACAAAGAAACCCTTATTGTCCATATATGTAATGCGCCTGCATGAATCTGCGCTTTACACAATGTACTTGAATTGTTGAAAAAACCAGACCCACTTAGTTTGTTTGCTCCTCTCTTCCATCCTGCCAGCTGGTGCAATTCACACAGCGGTGTGCCTATATGGCCCTTGTCAGTAAATAGCACGAGTCTGGAGCATTTGAAATAATTTTCACCTTCTCGCTGATTCTCTTCCTGCAATACTTGCACTTGATCGTGTTCTTGATTATGGCATCATTTGATACCCATGTATACACATTGGCAATCATGTATAGCGCGAGGCCGATGCCAATGAAATTGAACACTTTGTTTAGGAATGTCCTATTCAATGTCAATGCAAACATTCCCCAATGAACTATGTTGACAGTATACTAAGAGCAGAGATGACGGGATGGAGAACATACCCATATGTCATAATGACCGCACCGTCTTCGAGAGCCAGCTTCATGGTGGTGTACCCATGATCTTTGGCATAACGCGGACCCTTTCTCAGGACCGCAAATTTCTCGTCAAAATTCCTATCAATGAACGGTAGGAGTGAGAGTATTGGGAGGATGATATCTCCGACGAAAGACGTGACGACGGCTGTGAATGCTGCTGCGAGTCTAATGGAAAATTTTAGTGCTGCCTAACGGAAAAAACGACCTCAACTGTAAAGCAATAGAAGAACATTACGATAGGATAAGTCTTACATCAAGCCCACAGCAACCTCAAGAACATTGTCCTGGAGGGCGAAGTTGGAGAATCCATTCCACGCGCTACTCGCGCGTTTTTGGACCTTTTGCCCCGCGTAGAGCAGGTGCTCTCTGCTTTCGTCGAGTTGAGGCATGCCTGCTGATTTACGTAGCCGATGTATTGCATGTACTTAATGAAAAGAGAAGAGGAGAGCAAGGTGAAATGTTGACAAAGTTGGCATTCTGGTAGCCTAGAGCGGCACAGGGATCCTTTAGTGTGCTAGCGCGTCCTTCAGGGAGGTTTTCGGGACGAGCCAGCCCCGAACGCTAGCCTAGCGCAAGATCTGCCTGGGCTAAGAACTCTTGACAACGCAACAACCTCACCGAGTCCCTCGAAAACTTGTTATATTGTGACGGATCGAGCCCGCGAAGTGGCATCTTTGATGACTTGATTGGTTGGCATCAAGGACTTAGGCAGTGCACTGCCACTTTGATAGCGTGGCATGGTCGACATCTACGGACAGTCAGGCTGACACGACATCGATAAGGCCGGCGACATTTCTTAAAAGAGAAGCGTTCTCTATTTCACGAGAAAATCCTACGATCCTCTGCTTCATAGCAATACAAGCACTGGCAGTCAAGCCGAGTGCGTCAGAAAATCAGTATCCGAGAAGAAGACGAGCAGAAAGATCAAGCTTGACCCTACTGAGGGGTGCAGTATCGGTTTAGGCAGCTTCTGAAAATTCATCAATTATGGAGCTTTCATTCAACGCCAACGCCGGTCCGCTCTCTCAGATCTCGATCCCGATCATTAGCCTCTCATCCGCCGTATAATTAGATGTTGGTACCTATAGTTGGTAGCGAGCACGTAAACGAAGCAAGAGCCTCTTAGCCATGCTAGAAAGTGCTGGAGCTAGCTTAGTCCCTGCAAACAGCTTCCACCTCCTAATGTACTTGAAAGTACGAGAGAATCATACCGTACGCGGCATCAGTATTATAAATGGGGATTTCATTGGCGGAGATTTACCCAGATCAAGTACCAGCAAGGAAGGCAGCCCTGGACAGCTATGTATAAGAGTACTAACAACGGGCCTGTTATACTTCTACTCGAAAAGCGCTGCGGTTAAAATATTTGCGGAGCTAATCCTATATAGTATACTCTGTTATAAGTAGGAAAGTGAGGCCTTACATTTTAAGGGCCCAGTTATCGCTTTATTGAGCGAGTACGTCCGAGCCGTAGAGGTCAAAGAGGATAGTACTGCGCCGAAAAGGCAAATACTGTAGCGTCTCGATACAGAAACATTAAGCCTGGGACCCCGGTTCCGGCTCGTAAGCACTGACCAAGGAATTCGAGGCAGCGACTATACAAAGGTCAGGACTCTACTGAAGTAGATATTAACCTCCATAGCAAAAAGAGGTGATACACTCGTCTACCCGACCCGTTTACTTCTTGCTTGGAGCTGGCCATAGTCATATCTCAGCTTGGGTTTTAAATAAGAACAGTCATATCCTGCGGCGATCAGCACTCGGAGTATCTGAGACATAGCAGGACGAATTACATTTCAGATACTGTTCTCGTGGACATGGTCCTATTAACCGATCCTATAGAATTAAATCTTCGTCCTTGAGATTTGCTACAGTCGCCAAGTTCCGTTCCTAGACTTACTAAGCCTCGTATTATCCCTATCTGCGCTATGCCATGGATAGCATTCTGTCAAACATCATATTTGCCAAGGTGACAGAAGTCTGCCCCGACCTCATCTTCCACCGGGTCTAGGGTGAGCGCCGCTTTATTCTCGCGCGACGCAGGTGAAGGTCGCGCGAGCCTGGGTGATCCTGGGTGATCCTGGGTGACTGCGCCCCTTTGGAGGTGGGGAAACTGCTGCCTGATTGCTATTCTTACCTAAAATCATTACGTGTCTCTTTCACTGTCCAGGGTGGGTGGTTCGTTGCTACGCAAGCTGATGGCCTGGTTAAGATTCAGGCGTAGGGCCGTTCCAGGTCCACCTTTCGAGCGCGCTCTCTCCATGGAAAAGCAGCGACAATAAGAAACAGAGACACATAATTATCTACGTCGCTCCCTCAGGTTCATTCATCTTGTCTTCCTTATTACTCTCAACTCCTTCTTTCATTAGTTCTCTACTTATCTAGTTTTACCCATAGATATATCCTTGTTCTAACTACCCTCCTGCTAACACCGTCTGAGGGACTTGAGACAACAGGCTCGAATCAGCCTCCGCTCACCCACCACCCACGCGTGCTATTCACCCTCTGATCAGTTGCCTTCCCTCTCGTCCTCCGATAATCCAGTTATGCAGTCTCCGGTCGGTTATCCTGTCATGTCCCTTTTGTCAACTTTAGACAGTGATGCGCAGGTGCCCATTTTCGGGACTCAAGGGCGCCGAAACGAGAACCCTCCGAAACCACGCACGTGTCCGCCAGTTATCGAGAACAAGAAGAGCTAGGTGGGGCGCAGGTAGAGGAGATAGAGCCAGGGCCGGAAAGAGATGTAGAATTGGAGCACCAAGATTCAAGGCTTGCTTCACTGCCACACAGTGAATACACCACTTCAAGGACCAGTTCACGACCTAGCGTCAAAGAGGGAAACATGCGATAGCCACAGCGCCCTCCATTGGTAGTGATTGGTACTGACAGAAGCACAAGTTCGGTTCCGATAACGATATTGCCAGTGACGTCTCCGACTTTGCACAACAGGAGCTCATTACCAGCTGCAGCTTACTTTGCTCCCAACAAGGGCAAGGCGGCGCTTTACACGCCGGGACTGGAAGCACCACCGGAATGGGACTACTTGCTAAAGCGGTATCTACCAAAGATGCCATCTCGAACGAGAAGTTCACTACCGAGCGGAGTCTGGGTCTGAATTGAATAGGGAGTTAGATTGTGTGATATGAGGGATTTCGGAGTATGGATTGGTGACGATACAGTGAGCTCAGTCTGGAAATTACACCAGCCCCACAGGTTCTTGAGATTCCTCTACTGCTGCCTTTGAAGTTGAACCATATCTAGTTCCAGAGACGATTTCTTCTGGTAGCTCGCCAGGATCCTTAGTCAACTGTTATCAAGTTTACTCGTTATTTATAAATCAGAATTAACTTTTAATACGCGACAGAGTCCTATCGACCTACGGAGAATGACATCGTAATTATGAGTAGTAGATGTACAGGACTCGGCACCCGGAGATGATAATAAATATTCAGTCCTCGCTAAGCCTTAGCCCGAATTCAGCCGTGCCATTTCTAGACGTCAGTCTCCGATAATTGAATCGAAATCGAGCTATAAGCGTATTGACATTTCCCACAGACTATCACGTTATCTAATCCCGTAAGGCACTAGACTTATAGCATGCCTTCCCTTCAATCCGAAAACCAGTGTTTATCTGGCTCTAGATAATCCTCTACCTCCCATCAAATTTTTGAATCTCCTATGTTATGACTATAACCTCTCTTTGAGTTGAAGATAAAAGATTTAACCATTCTTCCCTCCGACTCGATAACTCTGCATACCCCACGCGCTGAAACGCCCTTCCTTCGGACCTTTGCACAACTAGGAACTTCTTCCGAAATTGATCATCTCCAAGGTATACTAGCCTGCAGTTGTCTAGCTTAGGTTTCTGGTACTCGTAATCCAAGCCAATACCATCGTAATACGGCTTCGAAGGCCAATCACTGAATTTTAATGTTAGATCCAAGTCCGAAGCCCTTAGGACCAGTGCTTCTAGAGCAATGAATGCGCCCTTGACCATACCGAATGGCGATTTCTGCGACACGAGCTGTACGCCGCTATTGATTAACTTAGCGTTGGTACGATCGAGATTCGTAATCGAAACCGAGTAGGGTAACGTGACCCACGACCAACTGGGTGAACCGATACGCTTGGTGCAGTGTGAGCCCTCAATGTTCCTTGGCAGCCCGGTGTGCCGTAACGCGGGCGTGGACCGATACCAGCCCAGGTGCTGAATGATAGTTTTCTTCCAAAAGCCGGCAAGGTAGACATCGTTCCACGATTTGGCAAGTTCGGTGGCTACACCAGCCAGAGCCGGTAGACGGTCATCAAAGGACGTCAGATCTCTCCCGCTGTACTCACAGATGATTTCCTTCCATATTTGATCTTGAGTAATTGCTAGGTAGTACTCCTTGCTCTGCTCTTCTTTTCTCCGAGCAAGGTTCTCGTCCACAAGGCCAAACACAGACACTGGCAGCTCAAGTGGAAACTCGAAATCCAGGTATGTCTGGTGCACGGGCTGGAATCCGTGTCCTATACATCTGAGGGTGATCTGACATGAGTCGAACACGAGGGCGCGAGGTGACAGAAGAAGCTCCTGAAAGGTCCAGGCCCTTTGAAAGATAGGTTCGTCGGAGGAATATACTATTTCAGAATCATGCATTCTGAGGTATACTGTCCCAGAACTGGAATTGTCAACAAACATAGGAAGCTGCGCGATGGGTTCGTCGGGATTCCCGTTCCACAGGAAGCCATCCGTCACTTTTTCTGCGCTGGCTGCCACGATCGTCACGGTCGAATTTTTGTATATTGACCCCATCTTGGCAATTTCGTTAGACTTATCGCTGCTATCATCCTGGATGATACAAAAAGCGTCAATCCAAAGATAGCGAATGCCAGCCTTTCGACACACCTCGACGGCATCAGAGATGGTTTTTGGTAGATGACGTGGCAACGCGATCATATGGTCGTGGAGATTTGAAGTAGTAGTAGTGAACTGCTGCACGCCAATTCCCCAGCAGTAACTCAAGGTAGCATATTGTGCTTTCTCGTTCTTGAGGGATTCGTGAAGCCGAATTACTGAGTTGTCGGCTCCAACATCAATTACCCTCCGCGGCAGCTTGGGAGCACATCCCCGAGGACAAGAGGGGTGCTTATTCAGACAGTCTTCGAGCCATCGGCGAACTTTGGCTACCGTTTTGGGGGTTAGATCTTTAGACTCTCGTCTCCCAGGCACGAAACCCGAAGCCGGGTCGGCTATGCCACTATCAGCATTACCATCAAAGACTTTCCTCCGTGAAGTCAAATTTACCCTCGAAAGTTACGAGATTGAATCTTGCCCACTCTAAGATCATAGGTGCTGGATCCAGTGGAATCTGCACTTCGAGGCTGTGCAAATGAATGTTATTCAGAGGGTGGCTCGAGAGCCTACTCTCTGCGGGAGACGGCAAATAAGTAAAACCAGCCAGAATCCGAATCTCGGCACAGGTGACCGATCTGTCATCCTCGTAGTCCCAATCTTCATGCTCCGTGATATCCCAAATCGCTCTGCAGATCGCACAGCCGCCGGCTGCCGTTTCTTGAATTTCGTACCAGTTGAAATGCTTGTAACCACCGTCACTGAGAAGCGCACCAAGTCCTTCTGGTGTTCCGGTCATAGATTCGCACTTTGCGCAGCACCGAGGGCTTCTGCCAGGGAATTCTGGCCAGACTATATCTTCTCTTCGCCTTGGCCGGGTCGGTGCGCCCCGTCTCTCATGAGATTCGAGGTTGCTGTTATCGCTATCCTTACCTTCGTCGCTGCATAAACTTTCGCGGTTAAGGGCAGAGAACTCAGGCCGCACTATGTCTAACTGAGTCCGGGCAACTTTTGAATGCCTGGACAGTTCTTCGCGAAGGTTACCGTTATCACTGTCCTCACTGTCGTTGCTTTTATCGCTCCATGGGATTTTGCGTTTGAGGACGCTGCTGCCAGCGGCCATTTGCATTGACAATGCTGGTGGCGCTGAGGTTGAGAATCAAGGTAGATGCGAAAAGGGTTTTATGAGTTGGAAAATCGATTGATCTATTGTCTTGTTGAGGTGGAGCCTTGGCACAGCCTTTCTGGTGAGGCAGCAAGGTGTTTCAGTTTTTCATCCGCGCTAATGTGGTTAGCTGAGGGGACTCGCTACAGTGGGACTGTGGGTTAGTGTGTCTCATGATCAGATGCGGTTTCAGCCATGCGCCATGACCATGGGCCATAGCGAGAGATCCGTGCTTCCTGAGTGCACTATTTGTATGATCATCCCACCAGCAGTTGGCTCTTCAGTCGAGTTCATCTCTTTCAGAGCTATAGCAGTTCTTTCCCGCCCACCCGCACCTTAAACATAGCCTATATATAGCCTATCTACATGCCGCCTAGGTATGGGAGTTTTCTAGCGCTGGGGCACCTGTTATGGCCTTTCTAGGCTTGCTAGCCCTGGCGTTGGACCGCCCAAGCATCTATTTACATATCCACTTGTGCCGGTGTGCATAGCTTCAGGAGTGAGAACACTAACAAGGTAATACTGATCACGTGACCTTTTTACAAGGTCCCATTTTATAAACAGTACCCTACTATAGCGATAACTTTCGATTAATGATAGGATCGACTACTTGCTTCCTATAGGTGATAGTACCACCTTTGAACAGACATATGGTGGTCAGGCATCGCGTCATATCGCAGTCGACGCGACGCGAACTTACGTTACTTTAGCTTTATCTTGGTTTCGCTTTCAGGACAACAGCTATCTGACCTAGACAACGCGAGATATTATAATCTAAACTTCCTCTACCTGTTACCTCCATCCAGTACTTCGCGTACTTGCGAAGGGTCAAAATACTATACTTTATACGTCATTCATAGCTTAAGGGATTCTACGAATTTAGTCAAAGCAAGAGGCTAGACCGGGATCTAAGCTAAAACTCTGCTAGTGTATGCAGCTGAGATTAAGAAGCTAAAGATAGACTTACTGGGAGCTGACAGAGGGGCCGTGAATGGCCTAATTGGTCGATCGTACAGGCACGCTCAGCCTTAATTCAGGCTCCTCATCCTCAGCTCAGGTTTAAGCAGCAGCAGCTCAGGTTAGCGACCGTAATTGGAACTGGGGATTAAAAACTTATGTTCAACTATAGAGGTCTTTCGGCAGTCGATTGTCTTTTTTACGAAAGGGCTCAAATCGCAGGGAACCTAGACAAATTCATCAAAAGCCGGAACTTTGGAATGGCACTGTCTGAACAATCAACATTGGAAGCTGCGATATTGGCCATTGTTGTAGCTTTAATGGACTGGTACTGGCCCTTAGACCGGAATTATCATAGCATGGATTTTTTATTTGATTGAGATTCAGCTAGGAATTGTTACTACGGATAAACGTCAACTAGCTCAATTACCGCTCTTTTCTTATAGAATTTCTTCCTTCTCGTGACAACCTGCTGCACGCAGTAGAACGCTTGTCCCATCGTATATCGCTTTCCTCTTCCACAAGCGCTGTATCGAAGGGCGTTGGTAGCCCTCGAACAGTTGGCTAGCTTGAGAAGCTGATAATAAAGAGATCTATGCAAAAGTCATCGTAATCTTTAGTTTGTAAAAGTAAGAATTAAAGAGCCAGTATAGGTGGCGCAACGCTCCCTCTTTACTCCATCTCAGTAACCATCTCTGAGGCCCTTGAAGTGGGCTGTACGAGAGCGTGGATCACTTCGACTGGGTGACGCATCACCCAGATCGGGTACCGCACCACCCCTGCTCACCCGGCGCGCTCGCTAAAGCGGCAGGCCTCGAGTGAGCTGGGGGCAGATTTTTGTCGCCTTTTAATGCCAAGCTTCGACGCCCAATATTTGGCCGACGTATGGGATTACACCCTCGATACTGTGCGGGGCGCGATAGTACGGAGTGATGAACACAGTCGATTCCCTCGCCCGTTCGAGATCGCAGATGCAGATGATCACAAGGTGGTCTCTTCAATTCGTAAGTCTATGCTGAGTATCTGGTCGGATGGCTTGAACAAGATGCTCCAAAAGCCAATGAGCCGATTCGTGACGCTTGGACCACAGTCACAGAGCCACAACGAAGCTCTCAAATTGTATCTAAAAAGACAAAAGAACGGCAGAATGTTCGAGCTCCCGTTAGCTGAGATCATCGATCTATGGCATCTATTGAATGCCACGATCCTGGCTAGTCTGTACGCTATGTTGACCACAGTCCTCATCGAGGATGGCCATCCGGCCACAACCTAGACAGAATTATATTTCCATGCCCACACGTTGCAGAGTCTAGCGAGTTTCATTTGGGCAAAAGATCTACTGTCTATTCCCGAGTATTCATCGATACCCGTTAATAGGCTGCGCAAATGCATTTTGGATATGGCTAAGCGGCGCATGGGTTGAGGACGACGAATATGTGGGGGCACGCACTCTGGGAGCTCCGAGAGACTACAATGAAAACTTATTAGGCTTGCAACGAAATGGTATCTTTGCAGTCTACGGCGGTCTAGTAAGCCCATCTCCTAATCTCTACGACTTTTCAATCGTACACCATATCAGCACAGGACAGATTCTCAATCTATCTACTAAATCGAACGATTACATCCAATCAGCCGAAAAAATTGACACGCCTTCCACTATCCCATTAGATGCCCGCGATCGAGTAGCTATTCTGCAGTCCACAAGGACTGTAAGCGAAACATGGGTACAATGTTGATCTACATGAAATGCTGAGCATTTGGGGAAGCGTGGACGCGCAAAAAGGAACGAACTGGTTCTGCCATGCTGGTTCTAATAAAAATGGCCAGCTACTCGCACACTGTTTGACGACGAGGGGACAAGCTCCCATGCCCCGCAAATACCGTGCCATCGATTGCCTACAATGTGCATATGACGAGTGCTGTTCTGAAAGAAGAGAAAACCCGACGCACCCTGTCATTATAGTCAATGCTATGAGTAATTGACTCGGGAAGGCTTTGTATGCGTACCCATGCGAGATTTCAGCACTGTATCGGAGCTGGTGTGATTAAAGTCTGATAGCAACACAGACTGCTGCATAGGACTCTTGAATAGGCAGGGTGCACAATCCAGGGACTAGCAAAGCTCTTACGTGACCCAAAAATCGGAATGGCACCACGAATACGGTATGTTCAGAACCCTCTTTCGCCCCCAAGTCTATCTCTCTAGCTCTTGTGCATCAGAAAACGGTGTATCTAACAAGCTACTAGCCTGTCAAGAGCTGGCTTCCGGCCTTTTCATCGCCCACGAGCCAAGGCACTGTGCACGAGGACTACCGAGTCAGGGGAAGGAGAGATGGAACAAGAGTCAGGCGATGAGCACGCAAGGAGCCTTTTGAATGAGAAGCTATGTTCAAAGGCGTATTCAGCATTAGTGTTTATATATACTTCATCATCGGTCGTCCCTTGAGCTTCCTACCGTATCCCCTATTCATGATCGACGGTCCAGATTGAATGTCTGCAGCTCCGTCCCTCGTGCCAATTCATTCCCCTCCGAAATTTGCGAAAATTGAAACCAGTTGACTTGTAAGGCAGCTGACCAGGCTAACATACTGGACTGGGATTTATTTTCTGCACATTCAACATGTTTGGAGCAAGGGATGGTTAGATGACGATGCATGAACAGCAAGAGGGCTGGCACTTGCTCTCACAAGGCCGCCAGTAGAGACACCACTTCCAGCTTCCAGAAGCGGTATGTTTGCATTGTCTGGCTCCTAGGCTTGGAGACAATCGTCAAATTTGCTCAACCCGCTTCCATTACCACCATATCCCTGCTCCACATACTGACTAAATGACCAGTACTCAGTTCATCCGATACTAGGATATTGGATTCCTTCGCTCGTGCTCGGAGGAATGCTTGCCAGATCCACACCGGTTGGAGTTTGGCAAGAGCAATATTACATGTACGACGAGCTGTCTTCGGTAGAAGATTAGCAGAACAGTGATCAATGTATGGACATTTGACAGCGCCTCCAACAAAGGCATTCGCTGATGCCCATATCAAGTAATACCCTTTAAATTCTGCAAATGGAAGGCGCACGTGCATTCAAAGTGGAATGTTGAGGATCCTCTTGCCGCGGAAGTAAAGTTGTAGTTGATTGTACTGAAGAAGCTGAGCCATAACACCATATGCAATGCCCAGACACTAATATAAGCCAATATGCTTTTGACACATTCAATTATCCTTCTCAATTTCCTCCGGTCTCCGCGTATACCGTCTGGGCAACACGATTGCCTGCCGCCTAGCCCGCGCGTATGCGTCCGTTATCAGCGGTGAGCTGCCCTCCGTTCGAATAATGCTTCCTATCGACATGAAGAAGCTGTATGGTAGGTGTTGTGTCAGCACTTCTGTTATGTCTCCGCAGATTGTGCCTGAAGTGGAAATCGGGAGGATAGCTGAGCAGCATACCCAAAAGTTGCTCCAGAACCCAGCATGTATTGTCCCAGTGTCCTCATGGGCCCATTGGGTCCGGCCCCGTATCTTATGATGTTGAAACCGCCTACAGAAAGACTCAGCGTGGTCCTGTCGTCCCAAATGCACAACACTCATATGCATCCGTACCGAAGATGAATCCCATGATCAAACCCACGGCTGGTATACGAGATCGAGCGTCAGCGAATAGCCTCCTGCTGTGCATGTATCAGGAGGGTTTCATACAGCCTCCAAGCATTGCACCCATTTTCCCTGCGACATTTCAGCAAATTTAGCGTTCCAAAGTGGAGGATATCTTCTATCACTCACATTTGTCGAAAGTGGAGGGGCCTTGCATGCGCCCTCCAGCCGTGGAGCTCGATGGCATTGGTGGCATCTTGACTGAAGGAGGTTTCACTGAAGGTAGCAAGCAGGATGCCTCACACCCAGAAACTGTACAGCTTAAGGTTGTCTGGCTGTATCAGAACCAAAGGGACATATCGGGGCTACCGGCGCCGCTTCGGCCCGTTTGCCACATGGTCACGTGCGAACCTCTGGCTCTTGTTAATTCGTCCCAGCAGATCCTGGTAGATTAGGTTTTAAGTCCTGAAACGTATGAGGTGTTATCGCTGTTCAGGCCATTCTACGACACATGCTATTCTAGATTCGAAGGTGTGCCTCGTGGCTGTGAAACCGCGTGTCTTTCATCGTTCCGGCGTCTATCACCTCGCGTTTGCGGCTGCCGAGAAAAACCAACGTCTCCTAATGGTACCCCTCAAATCAAACCATCAGAAACATCGGCGCTGAACCACTCAATATCATCTTGCTTACCTCTGAACGACTGTCTCTTGCTACCTTGCTCCCTGGAGACCTTTCACTTGTCTGACCTCCCTCTTAGCCGTGGGTAGGATTCACCATAAAGATCCTACTAGCAGTCGCCCAACTCTCGAGCGTCATCCCGTTAAAAGATTACAAACAGTGGCTCGACCACCGAATACCGTCCTTTTGGATACTTCAATCATATGAGGAAATTCACCATCTACCAGAGTCGCCCTGCCCCACGCTCGAGGCCTACAGCGGCGCTTGTTTCATCACCTTGGGATTTGAGGTCGAGGTCTGCAAGGAAGTGGGATTTGAATAACAAGAGGTGGATTTATACAACGCGACAGACAACCCGTTGACTTCGCCATACCGATGACTGCCGTAGCGTCCCCACCAAGCTTGCAGCCGCTACCACGATGGAGCTCTACTAATGGTGGAGAGGGACTAGACTCAATGAGCGCCGAAGAGGTCACCCGAATGTTCATGCCTCGCAAGAGCGCACAGCATACAAATTCCTCGTCATCTACGACTTCTTCTTCCTCAACTTCCTCCGCCGTTCCCGCGCCCGCTCCTCAGACGAATGGTGGCGAAGCCCCTACTACGAATGGTGACCAGGGAGGGTGGGGACCACGGAAGAAGGCCGCCAGAGGGCTGTGGCCATCTTCGAAGGCTGAACCCGTTTCTGGCCTATCAGCTGCGCGTCCCCAGGCGCTGCCTAATCCTTCGTCCGGCCAATCAGCCGCGTCCACCATGAATACTGCAATGCATCAACCTTCCTCGGTACTACCGTCGCAAAACAGGTCACAAGGACAACCAAATGGGATAAGGGCAGAGCAGGCCTCGGGGCAGTCTGACTCACCGGCCATATTAGCTCTGTTGCCGGTGACGGGCACTTTCGAACGGAAGCAGATTGTACTACCTTTCTCTCCCGAGGTGATACGAATAGGGCGGCAAACGAATGCTAAAACGCAACCTACAGCGGTCAACGGCTATTTCGACTCCAAAGTTCTTTCAAGGCAGCATGCTGAGGTATGGGCTGATAGGAACGGCAAGATCTGGATTCGAGACGTCAAGTCATCGAACGGCACATTCGTGAATGGAGCCAGACTATCGCCCGAAAACAGAGACTCGGAGCCTCACGAACTTCGTGAGCAAGACACTCTAGAGTTGGGGATCGATATTGTTAGCGAGGATCAGAAAAGTATCGTTCACCACAAGGTCTCAGCCAAGGTCGAGCTTGCCGGTATCTATCCCAATCCGCCATCTTTGTTGGAGATGGATTTCAATCACAACAATCCCAATTCAGGTAACGCGATAATGGGAGAGCCGATGAGTCAACAATTATCACAAATGCGAGGGCGAGGCGGTAGTCAAGGCTCGGTCGTAAGCAATGGTCGCATGATGGGTCCAGCAAGTATGGCAGGCGGTAACACAAACATGCTGGGACCGCAAAGGCAAATGAATCTCTGGATGGGACCGATCACCATCGAGCACGTGGTCAAGAAGCTCGCAGTAAGTTGAGAGCCAAGCCCGAAATTGAATGTACGCTCTAACAGACTTGCCAGACGGAATTCAAACAAGCCAAGCAGCAGACTCAAGAACTTGACCACACTAAAGACTTCTTCAACGCTCTGTTAACATTAGAACCCGGCGAAGAACCTCCGAAGTCACCGCAGAAAAATACCAAAGAGGAGAAGCAGGCCAATGGCGTTCCTCCTCCCGCTCAATTCGATCGCATATCACCGTTCTCACAGCCTCCAGCTCCTCCACCGCAACAGCCCCTTCCTGAAAAACCAGATGTCGCTCGATTCAGTATCCCACAATCCTTGTCCCAACCGTCCTTGACGAGGACAGATACAGAGAGACCGAGATCACCGCTAAACTCGCCTACGCGATTAGAGCCTCCAAGCAGTCAGACAGCAGCTTTGGTGGAGGCTTTGAAATCCTCAAGAAAGGAAATAGAGTCGCAAGGCGATCGAGTGAAGTTCCTCGAAGCTGCTTTAGCACGTGAGCGCAAAGCACGTGAGAACGCTGAGAGACATGCAAGAAACCTTTCTGGTGAGCGTATCCAACACGACGATATTGAGAGAAACGGTGCTGTTGAAGAAGAAGCCTTTGATCCACCACTGGACTCTCTAGAACTCATCGAAAAGGACCGAGCAAATGGTCACATCGATAGCGAAGAGAAAGACGCTTTGTCAAGGTCTACATCTATGGCAACAATCACGAACGCTGAAGACTTACACCGGGACACCGATAATATCGATGCATCGACCTCACGGTTACAAGCAAGATTAGATCTTATGGTGAAGGAGATGGACGACATGAAGATGGCTATGGAATCCTACAAGCGGAGAGCAGAAGACGCAGAAGAGGGTCGAAGAAGCTTGGCGGAAATGGTGGAAAACCTTCGAGCTGGCCGCAATCCTAACAGCGTCGTACCGATCACTAGTGACGACGACTCCACACTTCCCGGCGATAGTGAAACCAATAGCTTGTCTGACTCTAAGAAGTATGCAAAATCTAGAGACACAGACCGCTCCGTTGCATCTCCACAGCCGCATCCACCTCAGCTTAACGGCAGCGCTGTGGTAGGAAACATACAGCGGGAGCTAGAGAAGACAATGTCGAACGTCTTACAGCAACACCAGCGGCAATGGAGTGGTCCCGGCGGAGGCGGGCGAATGGTGCAAAGTGCACCATACGTGTCCATGGTTGGGGTTGTACTTATTGGTGTTGGTATTATGACATGGCTGAACGGATGGCAGCCCAACGGGGAGAAATGATTTAGCGACGTATGCATTATAGGAGGTCTTGGAGCTGCGTTTGGTTGGGAGGAATGGATTCAGCATGGAAAGCCAGGCATCACCGGTGCGTTTCTTTGCATTATCACGGAGTTCAGTATTCTTGATGTCTACCGTGACGGCCGGCATTATCGGTAAGGTTTTAATGAGATATACCAGCTAGGTCTAGCTATACATACATTTCATTTATGCTTTAACATAGGTATGCCATTGCATCGGCTCACAGACTGTCTTCTACCAATCACTCGCCATGGCTATCTTCTCACACGTCCTGAGAGATGTCTTGTCCTTTCATTCTTAGTTCCGCCCGTCGGTTTGATGCGCTTATCAATGCCCAACAAGCCCAAGATGTTCTAATGTCTCCCGCAATGTCTCCGGCTTACCTTTCTGGCGGCTGGTCTATTTCCCAATCTCTGCTTGGAGTTCCTTGGATATCGTATGGGCCGGTCGAATCCCTCGAGTCCCTGAATCTCCTGCTCTAGAGGACGACGTCACGGAGAAAACTGACGCGGATCTATGCCCTGTCTCTGGTGTCTGCGACGCATCCATGTCTTTTAATCCAATCACTTCAACGTAATAGCAACCTCAACCACGCTGCACTTCCTAACCCTCGACTCCGGCAGCTCTTCCTCCTCCTCCTCTCCCTCCCCCTCACCATCCACCAACCCATCCCTCTCAACAACATCATCAACAACACCCACACTCCCCGTCCTCAACCTCACTGTACAATCATCCTGACCCTGAAAATACAGCGCCAATCCTAATACATTCTCAATAGCCCTATTCGTAGCCTTCAGCACCACCTCCTCCCTCCCCTTCCCCTTCCCATCCACAGAGTTACTTCTCTCACTCAACATCCTAAGCTTCTGCCTATCGCTCATCTTACTATTCACAAGACTAATCTTAGGCGTGGCTCGTTCATCGACGAGGGAAAGGAGTTTGCGAACGCGTTTCACGGCGGAGATGAAGGGCGTGCGGGGTGAGATGTAGAGGATTTTTTGCTGGGAGGCGGAGGTGTAGGGGGAGGGGATTGAGGGGTGGAGGATGGGGCGTTTTTGGATGCGGGTGTCTGGGGGAGGTTAGTATGGTTGTCCGAGTTATTGGTGGGAGGTTACTTTTTGGTAGGTGAGGTAGCTTTTTGGGTTTGGGTTTTTTGCTGGTGGTTGTGTTTGTCGGTAATGATGGCGCCATTTCTTCATTGCACGCGGAATGATGGGTGGTTAGTGCTCTTACTGGGACCGAACAGAAGTGGGAGAACCATGGGACCGAATTTCTGACATCTAATGCGCTTACCGCGTCAGGTCGCTGGAGCCGACCCGGGAGTCGCCCCAGCAGCCGGCTGGTGGTCCCCCGGGGGTACACCTTAGGGGCACCTTAGAGGCTCGCTCAGGGGAGCCCCTCATTGACTTTTAATTTGGCGATGACGTGCGCGTCAGGCGCGTAGTCTCTGTGCACAGGACTTCATATCCTCCTCTCGGTTTTCGACCACTATTATATCTCTTCAATACCTATCTACTTACTCATTATTCATGTAGATAAGTCTTTAAATTCTACTCTTTTTATAGTTTAGTTAATATTCGCCCCGGAGCAACTGCGTCCAAGCCGGGCGTACCAAATTGCCGACGTAGAAATTTTATTCACGAACGCTTTATTATATTGGAGAATCCTGGCAACCTTCTGCTTTTTTCTCTCGAATATAGTGAATTGGACGCCTACCACGACGGAGCATAAATTAAAAAGGCCTCAAGCATAAGTCCGGCCTGTAACGAATAGAGCAACTTCCTCGGCCGAAAAGCATGCATGTTCAACTTTATCATGACCATTAATCGTTAGGTCTTGGTTAACCACGCCCCATTGAAGCTTCTTCAGCGTCAGATCGTCTTTTGCCATATCTTCTTGAGGCTGGACGTTCTCAGAAATCCGAGGAGCAGCGCTGCTACTAGCATTGCCCCTCCCATAGATAAGGCAAACGCAGTTGCGTATGGCGAATAACCCGTCGAAGAAACTAGAGATTTTGGCAACTCGGTTCCATCATAGTCGTATATTGTAATTCGGCAGTGCAAGAGTGTCGATGCCACCATGATTGGGACTCCGTAAGTGTATGGTAGTTGTAAAAACCCACGTGCTCCCTAATGACCTCTAGGCCACGCAACACGTAGGCCTTGCGAACGAACGCTGTATCCAACCCATTCTGCGGTGGTTAACATGGAAGTAAAGAGGCCATTATAGGCAAGGTAAATGTATGATACAAGCATTTGCGTGTGTTGGCGAGTAGAGATGCTGCGGCTAGTGATCGCCGAACACCATAGATACCTTTTCCAACAAGGTCTTCTGTATTGGGCTTTCCAAAACCACCAGAGACAAGCGCCGCAGTGCTGCCTGTCCAGACGGCGTTGCGAACACATATGGCATTGATCGCGATCATGAGGATTATAGCGCTATCAGAGAGTCAGCAAAGGACAGACCTACTGCCAAACCGCGAAGCAATCCATACGGGATGAATGTTGCCAACCAGAAACCTTTTGTAGCTCCAGCAGCCCAGCGCCATCTGTTGCTCCGCCACTGGAGAGGTAGAGGTTGCTTCGACCAAAAGTGCTTATTCTTCTCGACATCGACCTTGGAAACCAGGCAGCGACCTTTGAGACTTGTATCAGGTCGTAAGAGGAATGATTCGTCCCTGTTGTTTACTAACGGATACATAGAGCTGCCAACGCAAAGGGTTAAGATGAAACAGATAGGTTTGACCGCGTTGCAGACGAGCACGGTGATAAGGATTTGAGGACTTATCCCTAGACGACATGGATGATCTGTTTTCTCAGCAAACAGTATTGCACATTTCCTTCAATATAGAACGAGTGTTCCGTTAGGTTCAATCCCCACGTGAACCCGGCAAGGTCGAATCCGTTCCATAGATTCCAGTGAGTAGTGTTCTCCCGACTGAGTTTACCAAAGTCGCAACTAGATTTGGTACCGCACATCCAAACTCCTCCGCCCGATTGCGTTATGCCCTCTGCTAAGTCATTTCCATAGTTGATGCCTTGGAGTAGCAGTGAGCTATTCCCCACTCCGGTATCATAGATCAGGATAAGGTTCCCGTATTCCGAGTTGAAATTGAGCCCGTAAGCCTTGATGCAGTCGGTGACGTTCATTGAGACTAAAGAATGATTCCCAAAATTTTCTAGTATACTTTGAGCTTCCGCGGGATATTGCGTTAGAGCCGTCGTAGTGTTTTAAGGAGCCCCCGTTAAAAATTCTTCTGTGGCTGCATTGTAGATATAGTTATTGGAGCTTAGAGTATTTACAATAGTCGAGTTCTATAATAAGTGTAGAGGTATTGAGCTAAGTTTGAGTAAGATCTATATAGCGCTCTTTTTACGGTCGACGTGGAATAGATTTTTGAGGCTGGGTACAGCGATGCTCAGCCATTTACGTCTTGCGTATGCTGTATCGACTTCTTCGCGTAGGTGTGTAAAGGATCTGCATGCAAGAATTCGAGGTACTGAGAAGAAGAGTACTTAGTATATTGATTGCGAGGTGGAACCAAGTGACGGAGTGTTTGGTTCTAGAACAGTCCTTCGTAGATAGTAGCCACGCCTTTGACTATTAGAAACCCAGTTGAGGCCCAGATGGTAACGCCAAGGTTTAAGCTAAAAATTAAGATCCCTAAGAGAATAGACAAGATAACGCTGAAGCGCTAACCGCTTAAATATTTAGTCGTTGGCTTTATCTTATTCTTATTCGGTGCGGTGTTAGAAGTAAAGATGCCTTTAGGGCCACTGCGTGTCGTTAAGTCGGAAAGTAAAAGCTCGGTATCCTGAGCTGATGCTTTCTTGCCCCAAAGGGCTTGCAGGCGGCGTATGGCGCATATGGTTAGAGGGTTGAAGGTATAAATAAGAGTAGGAGTGGTGTATAAAAGGTCCTATATGGCAGGAATAATCACCGTACTCGTTACGTGCTAGGACGACAGTTATTACAAATTTGCGCATTTAGGCAGCACTCTAAGCAGCACCCTCAGCAGCACCCTCAGCAGCACCCTCAGCAGCACCCTCAGCAGCAACCCTTTGGTAAGTAGGCAGCGCTCGGAGGCACTTATTGAATCGTTTTGAAAATTACCGATAAATACCGTTAGATCGTTCCTATATTTCAGACGCCAAAAATAACAAGCGAGAAGACCGCCTAAACCGGCGTCGAGACTATATCGAATCGGACGAGTTCTCACCTATACAAAATATCTGCATTCGATAACCAGCCAAACTTCCAGTTCTATTTCGGAGAAAGCAATGACGAACGTTTTCTCTTGATGAACAGATTGGTGAGCCTTCGCCATCTGCATCTACCCGGCTTGACACCCTATCTCCGTGCCTCAGCAATCCAAGAGTACCTAGTCCAAGTTCAACTAGATCACAAAGCCGCAGAACCAATACTCCCAGCTCCAAGCCCCGTCCTTGTCACCTTTCAAACACCCCCAACATACACCACCGGTCGTCGCGAGGCTCCCTATCTCACCGTTTCTCAGATTGCCCACCTCCGAGCGGATGGCAAAGCTGAATACCACCCCGCGCTTCGTGGCGGGCAGACTACATTCCATGGCCCAGGCCAAATAACCGCATACCTGGTCCTGAACCTCAAAGCGCATAGCTTAGATGTGCGAAGCCATGTCAAATTACTCGAGGAATCAACGATAGGAACATGTACCCACTATGGGCTTGATACCTTCACAACTAGCAATCCAGGGGTCTGGACTGGGCCGCGCCCGGGAGAAAGGAAGCTTGCTAGTCTAGGTGTGCATGTGAGGAGGAGGATTACGAGTCATGGGCTGGGTATTAATGTGGGTGTGGATTTGGAGTGGTTCGATCGGATTGTGATGTGCGGGTTGAAGGGAATGAGGGCTACGAATATTGAGCGGGAAATTGAAGCGAGGCGGGCTATGGGAGGTGGTGGAGCGAAGGGCGCTGATGGTAAGATATCGATACGTGGAGTGGCTGATATTCTTGCGGGCAATGTTGCGAAGAGGTTGGCTGGTGTTGATGGGAGAGTGGAGAATGTTGCTGAGATGGATGTCTGGCCTGACAGGGATCGCGCAAACAGCAATCATGTTCTATGACAAGGCAGACAAGGATTGGGCTTGGTACTGCATCATTCCATCAAAATGCTGCTTTGACGCCCTTTTTGCATTATGTGACAAAAATACGCTGGCTCGTCATTAACAGAGTACTGTACTCAAGTAGTTCGCTTGTCAACAGTGAATTCATGTTCCCAACTCTTCACCTATAAACATTTTGGATGTCCAATTACAGTACCTTAGAATCCAATGTCGATTCTTGCACCGAGGAGTTAGTATTACCAGGATAGTCGAACACAGATGCGCTAAAGACAAAAGTGCCGATGGGGCCCACGCTAGAGATCGTCACCGTGTTTGAGAGCTTGAGGTTACTTCGTCTTCGCGCCTCACGAATCTTGACCTCACATTCGTTTGTCATACCTATTGGATGTTCTGCTCTGCGTTTCCATGTCAAGATTGTTGTCTTTGTAAAGCAACCCCTCACACCTCTCCCTCTAGGCGCCACTGCGCTACTTCTTTATAAAATGCCTCTCTGCGGAGGAGGCAAGACGGTCCATCGGAAGCTCGTTCTCTTGTATGACGATCTTGGCTTCTTGCGCAACGTGCAATTGATTGACTAAGATAACCTACAGAGGGGATGGTGCTTGCGGCAAGACGTCATTACTGAATGTATTTACGACAGGGTAAGTCGAGACCTTTGCGCGCATTGAAACTAGTGCTAATGCGCGCTCACAGCTACTTCCCTACGGTATAGTACGTCAACCCTACAGCTATCGCTAGAAAGATCGCAATTGACCAGCGTGCTCGTTCCACAGCGAACCCACGGTCTTTGGTAAGCCCCTCGCCACCTCGAACCATCCATGAATTATTAATACCTCGCAGAAAACTACGTTCATGGTACATTTCCATGCCTCCAACCTTAACAGCCCCCCTCTCACACCCTTCACCGCAGATATCTTCGTTGACAACGTGCACATCGAGCTCTCCCTCTGGGACACGGCCGGCCAAGAAGAATTTGACCGGCTGCGCTCTCTTTCCTACGACGACACCCACACAATAATGCTATGCTTCAGCGTCGACTCAAAAGACTCGCTTGAGAATGTCGAATCGAAGTGGGTAGGCGAGATAGCGGAGAATTGTCAGGGTGTGAAGCTCGTGCTTGTGGCGATGAAGTGTGATTTGAGGGAGAGGGGCGCTGATGAGGAGGATGAGGCGCCGACGAAGGGTGGGAGGCCGAAGGTTATGATTGATTATAAGCAGGGGCTGGAGGTTGCGAAGAGGATACAGGCGTTGAGGTATCTGGGTACGTCAAGAATCCTTCGTTTGTGGGGAGAGAGATTGCGAGGACAGGAGTGGGGGCATCAGTATGCTGACGAGGTGGGTATGCAGAATGTTCCGCGAAACGAAATCGAGGCGTCAATGAAGCCTTCACGGAAGCCGCGCGAGTCGCCCTCTCGGTCAAGGGCAACGGCACGTCCGGTGGAGGCAGCAAGTGCAACATTATGTGATGCGATTATTGATTTTCAATTTTTCTTCATGAGGATACCTTTGCCGCGGTACATTGGCGCTTCGCACGGTCATATACGAAGGGGACGAAGGCGTGGAATCTCCGTTGGGTAGCAGAGGTGTTCATACGGGTTCTACATATTGTATTATAGGTTTCTTGAGCATATACCAAGCCTATTTGTTGTGCCATATTCAATTTGCAACCGCAGTCGATGGAGACACTCTCAGGCCGAGCCCACGGCCGGCTTGTCTTCCAGTTTTCTATCACGATCACCCACTGCAGAGAAAATTTCTCGATTTATCTGTGCAATATGACAGGTAGTCCTCTGCTCGCTTTCTATATTCTATAAAACCGACTAAATTGCGTCGGATTCCTACCTCATCTAGGAATGCCTACCCTCCTATAGATGTTGAAAGTCTATAACTTTTCATGCTTCAAGGTCCAGCCTCAAAGCAATTTTTGCTAGTCCAGACGCACCTCGTCTCTCACTGACGACTCCTCTGGACCAAAAAGGTGCAACAAATCCGCCAAACTCTCGCCGTTCAGCCTCATAGGCGCAGCGATCTGGACTTTTTCCTTTGCTCTCCAGGCAATTCCTAAGCCTGCAGTGCCAAGCATAAGCAAATCATTTGAGCCGTCACCCACAGCCAATGTCTCATGCATTGGAATCGATCGTGCAGCCGCAAGAGCCAGCAATGTCTCCCGCTTCAATTCAGGCGTAACAATTGGATAAGAAGGATCAAGCAGTCCCGACAGATGAGGGTATGAAAACTTCTCTGTCGGCTCCTCCACCAACAAATGGTTCGCAATAGCAATATCCAGCCCCAATTCACCCTTCAGCCATTCTGCCATTGGCGTGAAACCTCCACTCGCTACGGCAGTGTATACGCCTCTCCTCTTGAGACCAGCGATGAGCTCTCTTGCCCCTTCTGCTATTGTAATCGTCTTCCTCAGATCTTCCCACACTGTCGTCTTCACGCCTTTGAGCATCCCGACTCGCTCTTTAAGGGAGGTCGCGAAATCGATGTCTCCGTTCATTGCCCGTGCTGTGATGGCTGAGACGGCATCGCTGACGCCGACTGAGCGGGCGAGCTCGTCGATTACCTCTTGGTCTATGAGCGTGGAGTCCATATCGAAGAGAGCAAGTTTGAGAGGGCGGTTGGGGGTTGGTGTGGGCGTGGTATTAGGGTGTTGGTCGATTATTACTTCGATCTCATACAGGTTCTCGAAATCTTTGAAATCGGAGGTGTGTCTGAGGGCGGACCAGTCTTCTTGTTGAAATGGTTCGTGGGTCACATAAATTGATTGTGTGATATATGGGGCTGGAAAATGGGTGGAGTATCTGTTAAAAGTTGATGTCGGGGCAAGGACTTTAAGAAGTCTTTTGAAATTCTCGAAAGCTGGTGTGATAGAAGGCAATGAACGATCTTGAACATTTCCTGGGGTGTGTCTTGCATTCTCGAAGTACGTCACAATCAGCTTGACATAGGGCTCCTTGACAGAAGGAGCGCCGTCCATTAATGTCTGGCCAATTGGTGGTATAAAATCTACAAACTCGTTTTCACCAGCAGAACCTGTCGGGGGCAAAGCATTGCCCGTTAGAGAAGCCATATGAAGTCGGCAGAGCAAAGAACAAAGTGTGCTCCAAAACAGAAGCCAGCGCCGGCTGCCTTGACTCAGCTGAGGTCAAGGCATGCTACTGCCCTGTATGCAAATAGAGAGTTGCATTGAACAGGGTGTCGACAACACAGACCTTAGTGAATGAGAGCTGAGAAGTTTAAAGCTTATCGATAAGGGTACAGCCCTTAGCGCTCAAAACGTGCAGCTGGTCTTGCACACAGTGGACTCCCTTCAAGACTCTTCAACGCGAGCAATGCTCACCGAAAGCTTCATAGCCTCGACACTGAGCCCTGAGAAGCAAAGTAACAGCGTCCTCGCCGGCATACACCTTCACGACTTTCAGCCTCTGCCAGCTCTCAAATCCACCTTCAAAAAAAGCTCCACCAACACCAATTGTCTAGCTGTCAGCCCGTCCCATATTTTCGCCGCACAAGCAGATAAGGCTGTCGTCTATGTCTGTAGCCGGGAGCGTAACAATCAGGAAGCGGTGGTGCCTTTTCCCGAGAAGATTCACAGCTTAGCTCTTGCTGGAGAATCGCATGGAGCTGGGACACTCATTCTGGGAACAGAGGGTGGCAGGGTGATACTGTGGGAGGTATGTTTTCTCACTTGGACATTCGCTCATTGTCAATGAGGCTAACCAACATAAGTAGCTTGGAACTGGGAGACAAGTCTCAACTCCACAAAACCACCTCCAACCGACCACATGCCTTGTGGTGGACCCAAATTCAAATTTCCTCCTATCTGGCTCGACAGACTCGAATATCAATGTGTGGTCTATCCCCAGCCTCTTGTCTTTCTCGGCTTCATCAGTCAGCAATAGTGGTCAAGACCTACCCTTCGCTCCTCTCCGATCACTCTTGACCCACCGCACCGCTATTACTGCCATTGTGGTCGGCCACAGCTTCAGCAACAATAATATTGCTGTGTCGGGATCGAAGGACAATACCTGCATAGTGTGGGACTACTCCAGTGGAGACGAGTTACATACATTTCTGCTGCCCACGAGTCCCTTATGTCTGGCTCTGGACCCAGCAGATCGCGCGGTCTATGCAGGATACGAAGATGGTAGCATACAGCTCATGGACTTCTACAAGGAGGGGAACATGAATCAATCCTTACATGACCCGGCTGCTCAGTCTGCAGCCACTCAGCCTGCACAGTCCGCTAGATGGTCAGCCGAAGTTTTAGGCTCAGCAGTCCTCTGCCTGCAGATCAGCTACGATGGCACTAGTCTGATCTCGGGTCATCGAGATGGGAAAGTTTGCACATGGGATATTGCTAGAGGGCAATTTGGGAAGCAATTGGCGGATTTCTCGGCTCCGATCACAAATCTGAAAATGCTCAAGCCAAGCAGCTTTCCCAACGCCCCGAAGCCAGCCTTGAAACTACATAACGTTGTCAAACCTCGCTACGAAACCTTTGCCAATGGCGATCATAATAGCGCTGGCGCTCCGGTGCCCTCTAATTACACATTCACAGCACAATTCACCTCGAATTTCCCTCTTCCCGGATCCGATGGTGATGCATCGTTCCACGAAGCCCTCAGCCACCCGTCCTTTCCAGCTTTTTTCCTTGACGAAGCTCTTGCTGAATTCTCTGTCTTGCAGAATCCGAGAATAACTGCCCCAGACTCCTCAGATCTTGCAGAACTTCGAGCACAAAATGCCTCACTTTCTTCCCATTTGGCAACTGCTGTCGAGCGCCAAAATAGTGCCATTGCGGAGATAAAGGAGCGCGATAAAGAAGCGTGGAGGCGGCAGAAAGATGAAGAGATCAAGGCAGCGAAGAAAAAGCGAAGAAGGTTGAGGCGATTGAATGTTTCTGAGATCGCTAGAAAGGCGGAGATGGGAGAGAACTTCGAGGATGGTGATGAAGAGATGGACCAAGCAAGCGAAGGCGAGGAAGACCTGAGTAGCAGTACCGATGAGATGCTTGAGAGCGACTGAATTGATGCATGGCTGGACGAGAGATCGCCCTGTTGTGCATGCCGAAAGTGCTTGTTTTCTAGCTGGAAGGTAAGCCATTATTCAGCATCTTCAACTAACGATGTGTACTAATGCAGTGTTGCCAGCAAAGTACTCCCGCCCAGGAACATTCGGCGCCCGACTAGTGAAGGCGCATCTCAACCAAGGAACATCAGCTTCGATTCCAATAATATAAGACAAAAGATCCTAGTTATGTTGAGGCGCCTTGCGGGCTAATATGTAGTGTGCGTGAAGCCATTCATGATATATAGGTAAGTTACGCGATGATGGCTGAGAATGCTTGTAGATGCATCAATCGCTTCGCTAGATCTTTCTAGTCCACTACGAAGCACGTATGTATCCGCTCCAAATCCATATCTCAAAAGGGCGGTTTGACCAAATCACTCAATGTTAATACCGAGATTGCAGGAAGTGTGCATGAAATCCTTTTTAGACTTGGCCATACACTGACAGACTCTTCCTTCTCCATCCGAAATGCGTCGCCAAATCTTCCTCTCGACTTATTCAAATATGCGCCTCGAATGCTCGGAGTTTTCGCTTCAGCACGTGGTCAAGCCATTGTCGATTCAACTTGCGGCGCTGCTTGCTCTCCCCGCAGATTCCTGTTTCGGGCCTGCAAGCTTATTTCTTTCTCGCAAAGGATCAGTTGGCCGCAGGTATGCACTCAGGGCATGTCAAATGTGGTCTTGCAGATTACGCCAATGACTTCGTCAATGCTTTCACGAAGAGTGTATGCTTATCTGGACTGAGTCAGTGGCAAGGGTTGGATCGGTGGTAGTATAGTGGCGTTTACGCCGGCACCAAAATACGTAGCAGTATAGGAGAATTTTTTCTAATGCCACACCCCACGCAGAGTTCGCTCCTCTTTAATTTCAACAATCGAAAATTACAACCTCTCATGATTACTCAACACGACTAACCATCGTGATCACGGGGAGCTCCGAGGCCTCAACATTATCTGTTCGCAAAGAAAGTGAAGTGTCAGGCCTCGTTCAGGGTCCAGAAAACATCACGCAACGATCACGGATTCTTTTGTCACCCGCAAGTCACCCACAAGTCACCCACACATCAGGCCACTGTTACACAGTTTCGGGATGTTATTCCTACAATGCTTGACCCTTACAATTCATGATTATGAGGTCCTGACTCTCACTTTTGTTCTTTCCTATCTGCCTGAGCTATCATTTGCGGCCTTCAAGTACAACTTACAATCTTTACAATATGCCTTACTTTTCCAGAATGGCGACGAGAACGCCTCTCATACCGGCCATTCAAGTCATGGGCCACGCAATCCCGATTCAGCTAACGCGTATCTCATAGGTGGTGGCATTGCTTCTCTGGCTGCTGCAGTCCATCTCATTCACGGTGCACACGTCCCGGGTCCTCAAATACACATCCTGGAATCTTCAACCGTGATCGGTGGCGCGATGGATGGCGCCGGTGACCCTACGAAGGGATGTATCCTGAGAGGAGGGCGAATGATCAACTTTAGCTACAAGTGTCTTTTACAATCTGCTCTCCATCGTTCCATCCCTTTCGAACCCGAACAAGCCTGTCATGGTCGAGATTGATGAATTCAACGAGATTCCGACGAATAAGACACATGCGAATGCGAGACTCATCGCTCAAGGAAGGCAGGAACCAGAGGTTCTAGACGTGACGAGCTTCGGGCTCAGCATTAAGGACAAGTGGGACTTATTGAGGACGATGGTTGAGCCCAAGAAAAGCCTTGGGTGTAATGCGATTAATGAGTGTTTCGATCACACTTTCTTCAAATCCAACTTTTGGTTTCTGTGGGCTACAATGTAAATGTTTTCAAAGTCACTACACAAAGAGTACGTGCGGGCACAAGAACAACAAATGCTAATGAGTTGAAGGTGCGCTTTCCAGCCATGGCACAGTACAGTAGAGTACAGGCGTTATTTGTGCAGGTTCATCCCTAAGTTCCCGAGAATCAATACCCTAGCAGGCGTAGATTGAACACTATGCAATCAATTCGATTCCATCATTCTACCCGTCACTAGGTTCACATCCCAATTCCTTACGCGCGAGTACAATGATCGTCCACAAGTTCTTCCGAAAGGCACGACGAATATGGCGTTCGTGGGCCAATTTGTGGAGATTCCCGGAGATGTGGTGTTTACGGTCGAGTATAGTGTACGAGGGACGCAGATGACTGTTTTCAAGCTTAGGGGGTTGAAGAAGAGTCCGAATGCGAATTATAAAGGCGAGTTTAATGTGAGGGTTTTGACGGCGTCGATGAAGACGTTGTTGTTCTCTGCTGATCGATAAAGGGAAGCTGTGTGAATCTTTAGTGAGTTTACAGCGTGTAAATGAACAGTCCTATCAGTAGGGTATCTTGGTTTTCGTCTTTGTATAGCATAGATGAGGATAAATAGATAGGTTTATCGAAAGGCACATGTTTTAAAAAACCGCCCACACAACACCGTGGAATAAGATAGACTTTGGCTTTTACAAACATGCACCTCAAATGCCAAGGTGACAAAAATCTGCCCCGGCCTCACCCCTCTTCCAGCGTAGGGTGAGCGCCGCTTTACGCTCGCGCGACGCGGGTAAGGGTCGCGCGAGCCTGGGTGATCCTACGTAGTAGGTGATACTAGGGTGATAGCCTATTTACAAAATATAGGGGAGAGCTGCTACCTAATATATATCTTTACTAGAGAATTAATAACTATTATATATTAATATCTATATTATAGGAGATTAGTGTTATAACCCTAAGTAAGTAGTCCTTTTCTGCATGGTTTCACCGTAGACTGGCTGACCCTTTAGAAACTGCCATCTGTTTGGACAGCGATGGAGGGTCGCCCTCAGCGCACCTTTCTTTTTCCTGTGCGCCGTCTCGGAGCGAAAGCTGCTCCGCAAGGACTCGGGGTGGCAAGTTTATGACCCGGAAAAGGAGGAACATGCGTTTCGATCCAGTCTCAGCGCCCAGTTCTAAGCGACGAGTATTGGAGTCACCGTTGGAGATGTGTGAGAGACACAGACCTCTTGTTGAAAAAATCAGCCGACAACTCAAAGGCAATCAGTGAGAGTCTGAGCTCAAAAGATGTCGAACAGAGGTATAAAGCTCGAAGGATTTTGGTATCGAACCAAGAAGATTTGAAGTAGCGGCATGATATCGATTTTATTTATATATATGAGGAAGAGTTACTCAAGTGTTGGAGGTTGACTCAAGTCTGTTGTATTGTTTGACTTGAAACAGGAGGAGAATGAACAGACAAATTCAAAGGTTCGAGGAAGAAGACCCAGTATATATATCCATTTGCGACAACTAGTCCTGAACCACAGCAGACTTGACTGAATCACTGCAACATCTCATTCTCAACAGAAAGAAAACCATGTCCGCTGCTTATTTAAACACAAAGACATCACACATCTCCTACCAACCACGCAGAGTTCCAGGCGGGCTGTGGATTGGTGAAATGTTCCGGCACGAAGTGTTTTAAATGTTGTGGAGAAAGAGTCAGAAGTCATCAGATAAGGAGGTCTGCGGTAAAACCAGGCTGAAAAATGTGATTTTGTTGAACTTTAGAGAGCAAATCAGCCAACAGGAGGTGTCGTAGCTCGATTGGTTTTGACGGTCTGCAATCGCTTCGCTGAATTGTTCTTGGCTAGTAACGAGGACAGGAGAATGCTCCAAGCTCAGTTTGCAGCTTGCTGCCTTACCACCCGAATTGGGTGATAAGGTGCGCAAAGAGCGTGAAGGTTTGGGCAGGCGTTACTTAATGTAGGTCGAGGTACGTAGCTGGTAAGATGCGCTCGCACCCACACCGCTTCCACAATAGAAAGTAACTGCAGCTGCGTGTGGCTGAGTGGAATTTGGCTTGGCCATAGCCATTTTAGTCACAACCAAATGGTGACATCTATATGGATTAAAGTAGGGTCTGACTTTACTCCTCCAGTAGGATAATGGCTGCCCTAAGATCGCGCAACAAGGCTAGTTTTCGCATGATTTAGGTATTTAACCTTAGTTGACCTTGGTTGAAGGTGAGTCTGCGATAGAGATAGTTGCATTATTTGCTATATATTACACATTTTCTGTATTTCTTTATCACAGACGTATCGGTGGTTGAGTGGTACAATCAGCGCTTGCCATGTGCTGGGCCCGGGTTCGATTCCCGGCCGATACATTTCATTTTTTTTTTGCTCTCTTTTCGCCAGGGCACCAGTGGGTGCAGTAATTCCGAGGTCACCCCGAATTAGCGCACCATGCATTTTTGTTTGTTTACTTACCCATTACTCTCTACTATGAATGGGGGTAAGAGGGGTAGCGCACTGGCCCGGTACCGAGTCGCTGCCGGGGCGGAGTATCTACGCCCCGGAGTCCTGAGCAAAAATTGGAGGCATGCCAATCCCGAGGGTAGCAGGATCTGACACGCCGAAATAAACTCCTAAGTGTAAGGCCAAAGGCGAAAACAAGCATTTGGAGAAGATGGTTGAATCCAGCTACGTAGGCAGGCGTCGCTACCCGACGACTATCTAAGGTAAGACCACCTACGGCCACGCAGGCGCCCTGTAGGGGTAGTCGCTGCAGCCATGCTCCGAGGCTTTGCCAGCAGGCGTTCGTGACACTAAGATACCTTGCAACATGACTCTCTTTCCTACTCATGACTGTTGTTGTTGTTGTTCTTGAGTAGCTTTAAGTTCTCGAAAGTCTTTTGCTGATTTGGAATACGATCCCCGAGGCTCCCCTTTCTCTTTCTTCACACCTGCGGCATCGCATTCTTTCGCTCGTTTTTCCCGTCTCTTCCTATTGCTCTCCTCTCCATGTCGTCGACGGTATTCTTTCTGCCATTCGATCTTTGAATTCCTTGCGTCGATGTCAAGGCCATTATAATTGGCCCTGACATGCTCATTGCGTCTTTTACGTGACTCTTCGCATCTCTGGGATGCGAGCTGCCATGGCTCTGTTGCTGGTTCTGACTCAACACCTCCCTCGTACTTGGTCTTCTTGGTAGTATCATCAAGAGATTTCTCGATTGCTTTGAGTCGAGCAATTCGCCGAAACGAAATTGGAGCTTCTTGCCTCCATTCTGGGAGGTTCCAACCCGGACGGGCTAAAGCATTGTTAGCATAAAAGACGGCGTTATCTCTAAATAAGGCAAGAATCTTACCAGTGAGGAAGACAGTTCGAAGAAGTTCGTAAACACTTTCTGGACTGCGTCCGTCAATTTCTGAAATCTCTTGTGAAATCGCTTCCATTGTGATTCGTGATACCCAAGGCGACCTCTTGTCTCTACCGATGTGGCCAGGATCCTTGATCTCAAAGACTTTCATACCCAGGTTTTTGGCAATATCGTGTGATCCACTCGAAAACGCAGCACATGCTTCGAATTGAATCTTGAAGATTTCTTCAGCAATGAGTGTTTCCAAACGAGTCGCCCAAAATAGATATGGTGCTTCCCTGTGCGAAAGTTCAAGACATCCTTGGTATGCACGATCTATACTGCTTATCAGTCAGGTCTCATAGATGCTAATTACTACTAACCCCTAGATTTTGTCTTACGACATTCTTTTCGTGAGAAAAGGAATATTGCTGTGGGAAAGAGCTTTCGTATCGCAATAGTAAAGGCGTCCCCAAACGAAATCTGATTTGCCAGAGATTGAGGGACATCCTTTAGTCTCCAATTGTCCTCGCGATATTGTGGGCAAAAACCTAGCGCTAAAAGGCATTTTTGTCCTTCTTTTTCCCTGAATTGAGTTATGGCGTCGTGTACCCATGGCCCTGTTTTCGGTATCTTTTCAAGAATATACTCCAAAGAACGATGCACAATGACATGCTCGCACAATTTCTTTAAGTATGTGACAGGATCTGGTTCCTGTTTGCTCAAAAAGACATCGAATGGTGTTGGTAGAGTCCAATCTCGTTCAAATTGTCCTTGAAACCGTATTTTCAGCTACAAATCGATTGATATCAGCAGAACTGTGCTTAAATTTAATTATAGTTACACTGACCGATTTTTCTCTTAGAAGCCTATCATTTGTCTTTGGAGAGCCTGAAATAATCTTATTCTCATCGGCCTCGTTGTTAGAGTCTTCATGTTCTTCATCTATAGATTATCCGACTTCGTTAGCAATTGCAGCTGCATCTCGATTTTTAAAGGCATCTTCAAAGTCTTCACCCGCTGAACCAGATCTCTACTCACCTTCATCGGTGAGGCTCATCTCTTCAAGACCTCCATTTGTGACCATCTCTCCTTCCAATAGCTCTGCAGCTGTCTCACAAGCTCCGTGGGGAATTCTTCTGTAATACATGGAACAATTTAAGGTCACGGTCCACCAAAGACAGTTATGCCTTATCTGTCTGTGAGTGCTCGGCGTGGTAAATCTTGGTATCTCGGGGCTAAATGTGTTGTTACAGAGTGACGTGCTTCACTTCGGCAGAGTTAGACCCGGCAAGTGTTGTGGATGATAAAGAATTTGATACAGGGCTGGATTTGGTCAACTTCAGCTTAGTCAGCATTCAGCCCTATAAGCTTGCTTATCATGCTCATCCATGCCATAGAACAATCAAGAATCTTACCACAAATACTACTATCATGAATATACAGGAAAACCCCGTATCAGAATTGTGGAAGCAGGTAAGATGTGTTCAATCTACCTGAGAGATTGGAGCTTCTTAGATAGCTGAGGGGTAACACATCTCTTCAACAATTTATCCTATGTGATGTGTTGAACAAAAAGGTTTTCTACATAAAGACCAATCATCATTCAGAGAGGTGTTATGGAGCTTACATGATTCAACAGATGATGATGGATCTAGGTGTTGTGTAGCCAGGGTTCTACGAATATCCGTTGGCTGAGAGGCCGTCAAGAAGTGAAGAAGTGACTGAGTTCATAGTGCTTGCAGCCGCCACCGTGGAAAATCGATTGCGAAGGCCAGCGTGTCACCGCCGTTTGCGGACGCTCCCTGGATTATTACATGGGCAGTCCCGTCCATGTGTGGAATTAGACTGGTCGAAAGGAAGGTGGAAGGTAATCCCGGGAAATGCTTTTGATTTGGTACTGCAAGGAGCGGACAGTTACATGAGCAGCTTACACAAAGAACACATGCACCTTTTCTTCTATAATATCAGCATAACTTCTCCCCTTCATCACTTGCATTATTGTAGAGATGTGAAAAGATTCTACGTAGTAAGCCAGCCGTCCGCTATCCCATCCGTGCACTAACAAAATCCGGGCAGCCGGCCCTTCCTCTTTCTATATTATTTCGAATCAGGCATTTAGTTGGCTTTGCCTTTGTTGTTATAATGGCTATTGTAGCCATATTTCTGTTTGAGGGAAGGGAAAAGCGTGCCGCAATCGGAGGTCGGATCGTTCTGGCTCGTTGGGAGCTTTTTTTTTGGCTGAGGCGAATTCTATGGCATCACCCGTCAGTTCTGAGATCATTGAAAAGGATTAGGAAGACCGAACACTATAGTGTGCACTTCCACAGCTAAAAATGGCTCTCGAGATGACCAGCCAGGGTCGGGTGCCGGATCACTACTGCTTACCCAGCGCGCTCGCTAAAGCGGCAGCGTCTGGGCGAGCGTCGAATGAACGAGGGGCAGATTTTTGTCGCCTTCAGCTGCTAAGGCTGTGGAGTGAGTACAAAGCAAAGTAATTAACATAGCAGCTTTATAGATAATTAAGAGGTCGATATTATAGAAGAATAAATAAGTAAATTTAATAGTAATCTTATTTATAGAGAAAGTCTAGAATATCTTACTATATCTCTTCTAAGGAGTTAACCCCTCTACCTTTCGCCCTCTTCGGATTCGAATCTATATTTAATACTATCTCGCGCCTACTATACTATCTAGTAGGTATCGTACTATAATATAGAGATTCCTCCTAAGGATAGGCCAAATAGAGTCTCTTATCCTTAATCCTTCCTATTATCTATCCCCTCTACGTACTCCTTTAACTCTCTATCCTACTATATAAATCTCTTTATAAGCGTCTCTCCTATAAGTACCCTAACCGCCTAACCTAATAGTCTACTAAATATCTCGTAGATATTATAAACTATCTCCCCTTCCTTATTACGGAAAATCTTATAGACTCGTTCTAATCTTAGCGCCGAGTTAGGATACTCTTTCCCTAGCTAAACGACTCTAAAGCCTTTCCGTCTATTATCTTCGTTTAGATTATTAAGTAAAGTTATAAGTAGCTTTATCTTGGCGATTATATTCTTACCTTTATCGCGTATATCTATATATTCGGTAAAGATAATACTAGGGCGGAGTCTATCGCTATCGAAAGTAGATATAGAGAGCTTAAGGGTGGCGCGGGGTATAAAATTATTCTATCGCGGCTATAAGGAGGTATCTAAGAGAGTAGATAGAACGAGATCGAGAGAGGCGTTAATAGTATTCGTTACGCGGACTATAAATACCGGACTTCTTTGAGATCTCTAGTATAGATTTAGTAAGGGAGAGATTCTACTAGCTTTTACGATATTATATAACTATTTCGGCGGCGGAGATACTATAGCGAGGATATATTTGGCGTATATATAAATATATTCGCTTAAGAGAAGAGTAAGGGCTCTAGGAATTAATAACGTATAGAAAATCGAGGAGGCTCTAACGTCGTTATAAGTAAATACTTTCTTATTTAGGGTTAGGGCTGCGAGGAAATAAGCTAACTTCGTAAGATATCTAATATATCTTCTAGACTCTAAATTTAGAGAGTATACTTTAGATCTTAGGATGAATCTTACTCGACCTAAAGCTTAGTTATAAAGCTTCGCCTATAACTTCTAAATTACTCTAGAGTCTTTAATTAGATTATTTCTTACTTGCGTCGAGTATAAGATATCTTATATATAATATAGTCTATATAGTTATCTTATACTTAACTCGAATATATAAAGCTATAGCTTACCTTCTAATACTAGCGAACTCTAATAATCTTTAGCAAGAGATTAAAAATAATAGCGTAGAATATATCTAAATCCTTTGGCTCGAGTAGAGTTATTATATTCTATTCCTCTACCTTTATAATATCTTCGAAATAACTACCTATATTCTTTTAGTCTTTACTATTAACTACTATAGCTTAAAGTAAGTAATTAACGGATTTTACTATCGGATATAGTTAGAATCGAGACTAGGTAAATATATAAACTGAATTATATTTCCGTCTCTCTTCTCTATATAATATAGCTTTCTATCTATTTCTAGTTAATTATTTCTTATTAGATTATAGACTATATTACTATTGTATTAAGAATACCCTACGACTTTCTATAAGGATAGCGAGTATACGGTCCCAAAGCTTAGTAATAGAGAAGAGGATATAGGAAAGCCAGCCGAATCTCAGATAGAATATCGGCCGTAGCGTATTTACTCTTAACTCTTATATAAATTTATTAAAAGTACGCCCCTCGCGCTCAAAAAAGTTAGTATTCTTAATATAGATCCAAACGTCAATTAGATAATAGAGCTAAAATTACCTTTGATAAATTTTTAGACCGACTTAGGTTAACCTTCTAGGGTGTTTATCTCTAGATAATATAGTTTTTTAATTATCTCGACTAGCTCTTATCTATTATTAACGCGCCTTCTACTAACGCTACGATAAGAGATTATTATCTACTACTAGGTATATTATTTACGAGATAGTACTACGTACTTATAGGCGACGGCGGGCCTCTAATACCTCTAATAGTATATATATCGTAGTTCTCTAAAGCTACTAGATTATCTATACTCCTTCTTAGAGTATACGTTAGCTTTATTCTAGAGGTCTCTATTCCCGCGATAGCACCGAAAGATTATCTAATATAAATTTATTTGTAACTAACGAAAGATAACGATATATAGAAAAGGCGAAGTTTATTTCTACTAAAGGCTAGATACTTAAATTAAAGAACGGTAATAACGGAGAAGGTTTTAGTATTTATACCGAAATATTCTTTTTCCTTATTACCTAAGAGTAAGTTAATTATCCTAGATATTCTTTTATATATTATATATTACGCTAAGCTAGCTAGATATAGACTTAGACTAGGAAAATATAATAGAAACCTATAGCAATATAAAATAAATTATAGTAGTAGGGTTTATACCAAGACTAATTCTTAAGGAGTCTATAAGAGGGGGAGCGCGAAAACCCTCTACTAAACAATCGGCGTACGAGACTCGTAGCGCTAACGTATACTAAGCGTATAGTAATCGCGAGCTAACTAAAACTTTACCAAGCCTTCTATTATAATTACCTCCTCCCTCTAAGGGCTCGTCCTCAGGCCCTTTTCCCTTAAGTATAGTATATATACTAATAATAGGCGTTTCTAAAGTAGTATATATAATTTCGTTATATAGGAAGATTCGATAAAAACCTTTAAACCCCGATAGAGAAATAAAGAAAAGAGTCTTCTACTACTTATAAGGCTCGTAGCCTTACTACCCTTATTTCGCGTGATTAAAAAAGGGTGAATTATAGCGATATATACTATAGTTAGGCCAATAGTTAGGTATTTAGCTAAGTATATTATACGCTTTCTATATACCTTAGCTTTATTTAAAAGCTAAGTTACTTTTATTAAGATTATATAATATTTAGTATTTCTTAGCGCTAGTATTTTATTTTCGTAGTATCTATAGAAATTTTATTTATTAATAATCTATTAATATACTACGTACCTAGTACGCTTTAGTATTTCTTCGCCGGTATCTCTACTTTAAGCTCCTAATTTATAGCTTATCTTCTTCTTTACTATACCTCTAAAATACTAGCCTCCGGCTACTCCCTAAGGTCCTACTATAGATAGTAGAATTTACGCTTTAGGTACGTTACTAATACGTTTATAGGACTTAAATAATACTATTACTACGCGCTTCGGTAGCGAAAAGAAGTTAACTACCCTCTTCTATATCTATTACCTTTACCTACTTAGAGAGGAAGGGCTAGACCGTAAGTATTCGCGGTACTATCGTAGGATCCTAGCTAATATCACGCTTCTAGTTTACTAAGGTACTATCTTCTATAGTCCTACTAAGAAGAAGGTAATATATAAGAAGTATAAGTACTATACCCGGAAAAAGTACTTATACGTACTAATAAGTGTCCCCTCTCTCTTTATAGCTCTATTATATAATTACCCCTAATAAAACGCGTTCTAGGTCCCCTATAAGTACTACTACCTTACTAATAAGATATTCCGCCTCTATACTACCTTTAATATAGCTCCTACTAGGGAGGATACTATAGAGGGCTAGGCGCTAGTACGCTATATACGGCGTTTAAATGCTGCGTTTACGTGAAGTATATATATCGTAGGTCGTATAGATCTCCCTAAGAAGCCCTCCCCTGACCAAATCTAGGAGGCGATCTACTACTAACTCTTTTAGTTAAATAAGACTATAGCTAGTTACTATAATATCGAGTATACTAAGATTAGTTTCTCTATATTTATATTATATTTCTATCGCGCTTTATTACTAATTCGCGAGTCCTCTAGTATAGTCTTCCTCCTTTAGATAGATTAGAGTTAGAGGATATCTCCTCCTCCTCTAGAGAGTTATCCTTAGAGGAGTTCTCTAGAATAGAGGAGTTCTCTAGGATAGAGGAGTTCTCTAGAATAGAGGAGTAGAGTTATAGTTAATTTATATTTTGTCTATATAGCGCTTATATATAATATTAGTAGCGCCTTTAGATAGTTAGGTTATTATATATACTAGCGTTTTACTAGCGAGTAGAGTAGTTTTTATATATACCTATATAGCGAAGAGGTTACTTCTTACTACCTCTTATTTAGTCTTTTATTAGACCTACAAGTTAGTACCCGTAATCTTCACAGAAGATTACTGTAAAACCGGCTATATCTCGCTTATTTTATACTCGATTTAGAAAATTTAAGCGGCGTTAGAAAGCCCGCTATTTATAGTATATTATATATATATAAAGTTAAGCTCTAACTCTAATACTTCTAAAGTTATTAAAATAGTAAGATTTTAATACTAAGGAGCTATAATACCAACTATTATATTAAGAGGGTCTATCTTGTTAGTAAAGTTGTTCCGATATCTCCTAGTACGCGGAGTACCGGAGTAGGTCGGGATAATATTCGACCGACTTAGTAGACATTAGGAGCTAGGCTCTTAGTAGTACGCTAGCTGCCTAATAGTAGCTATATATTACTATTACGAACACGTTGCGTACTATATATCGTATATAGATTGATTCTCAATAGGGATAGAGGTGTAACCACACAAGAGGGTGAAGCAGGCTTCAAGTGATACTAAGCGGGTCTGGTATATGATCAGATGATATATATTTAGTGTCTAGCCTAAGAGATCTATCGTATATAGTAAATAATTGAATAGCAAGTATAAAGCAAGTTGAGCACGATGCTCCAAGTGGTAAGTAGTGCTCCGCATATATAAACATACGAAATCCATGCCAAGCGTTCCTGATCGCATTGATTGCACTGCGCTTATTGCGCTTATTGCGCTCATTATCCATGATCGCTTTGATTGTACTAATCGCACTGCGCTTATTACGCTCCCTGCGCTCATCGCTTAACATGCCAAGCTTTCAGGGTCCTGTCCGATCTAGATACTAATTCGCTGACTCGGACCATAACGGGCGCTACGCTCCTTGAGCGTATCCCTGATCATGTTTCCTGATCGTAATATTAGCTCTCTCTCCCAGATTTCTCGTCCTGAGAAACTATCCATCCTCTATACCATCCCGACGTACTAAACGTTCAGATAAACCGACCGTTCGCCGAACGGTACTGGCCAGTAAGCTAACCGAAGTCGTAATACGGCCGTATTCCCGATATATTGCCAGCGGCAAATAGTACTTGATAGGTACAGGATCCGACAGGTATTCTAACTATATAGGCAGCGGTAGGAAATATAACCTTATAGTATTACCCTTTAAGATACGTCGTATTAAGATAGAACGAAAGGAAGTATAGTTATAGTTAAAAACTACGCGCGAAGAGTTGGCTCGTTCTATAGAAGAGTCTATATATCTTTAGACTACGCTGATACGCCTTTAGATCTTTCTTCTAATAATAGATTATCGCGACATTCGGAGCAATTCCGCACTTATAGCCAATTAGAATGGCCCTATACTTCCCCCCCTGATAGTACGCTTTTCGGCCTAGCGCCTTCAACCACCAAAACTTGAATTCGCATCGCAACTTCTTCGCACTACTTCCCCGCGCTATATACGTCATATGATATCGAGATAATTTCACAAGTTTTGGAGTCAATCATTAGCTTGCTTGCGCATCAAGAATTTTTAGAATCGGCCCATTTGCGCAATAGTTATGAGCAAAAGAAGCGTTTTCGCCATGTTTTGCATGCACCGCGAGCTCGGTGGCAAATGCCAAGCATTGAGCTGAATGCGCACCGTAATTTCTTTGCAGTACTTCCCCGCGCCACATACGTCATATGATATCGAGATGATTTCATGAGTTTTGGAACCAAGCATGCGCTTTCCAACACCGTCAAAATTTTCAAAATCGGTCCATTTACGCAAAAGTTATGAGCAAAAGAAGCGTTTTCGCCATGTTTTTCTGGCGGTGCCAGATGCCAAGCACTGAGCTTGGCGCCCGAGGACCCCCAGAACATCAAAAGTTGAATGCGCACTGCAACTTCTTCGCAGTAATGCCCCGCGCCACATACGTCATATGATATCGAGATGATTTCATAAGTTCTGGAACCAAGCATACGCTTTCCAACACCGTCAAAATTTTCAAAATCAGTCCATTTACGCAAAAGTCATGAGTAAAAGAAGCGTTTTCGCCATGTTTTTCTGGCGGTGCCAGATGCCAAGCATTAAGCTTGGCGCCCCCGGACCCTGGAACATCAAAAGTTGAATGCGCACTGCAACTTCTTCGCAGCAATGCCCCGCGCCACATACGTCGTATGATATCATCATAATTTCATGAGTTTTGGAACCAAGCATGCGCTTTCCAACGCCGTTCGAATTTTGAAATTTGGCTAAGGTTTGGCTAAGAGAAGCTCAAGAAACATATTTTTGCCTGCGGAGTTCCCCGAAGCTACCCCCGCAATCACCCCCGAAGTGCCTCCGGAGCACTCAAATATTTAACCCTTAATAGCTTTTAATATATTAGGGTTAGGGCTTAACTTTATATATATAAAATATACTATAAATAGAGGCCTTTCTAAGTCCGCTTAAATCTTCTAAATAGAGTATAAAATAAACGAGATATAGTCATTTTTACAGTAATCTTCTGTGAAGATTACGGGCACTCACTTGTATAGTATAAATATCTTGAAAATAAAAATTAGAAGATTATAGACCAAGAGATATAGAATATTAAGGAGTTAGAAGAAGACTAGCGGTCTATCCTAAGTGTTCCTGATAATTAGATATTTAACGTCTTGTCCGAATAGTTTAGCTTCCTAGATAGAACCAATTAGTCCTCCTTCTAAGACGCTCCCGGAGTTCTCGCAGAAGTTCCTAGTAGTTTATAAGATTCCTAAGTAGTTCCTAGGTACTTTTAGTATCGTTGTACTCTTTCTATTTAACTAGATATTTCTAATTAACCTAATTTAGAATCCTCTTAACCTCGAACTCCGTTTCTTCTTTAATATTATAATAAAATATTTCCTATAAGAGTATATTAGAGTCTACTAGCTCTAAGAGTAAGACGTAGAATACCGGATATACCTCGGCGTTAGGTAGAAGCTCGAGTTTATAGTTAATAGGTCCCTTTACCTATTTAATTAAGAATAGTCTAACCTTAATATAATCTAGTTTCTTACTTAGTCTCGTCGTTCTTATATTTTTTATTAGGAGGTATACTTTATCCCTCTCTTTTAGCTAAGGAATATTCTTTCTTTTCTTATTAATCTATTTCTTTAACTTATCGTTTAAGCTTTTAATAGACTTTTATATATCCTTATATAAATTCTTTAGCTCTTCTACTTTAACTAAGGCTTTTTCTATATTAGGTCCCTCCCTAGGTTATAGAAACGTATTTATATTCTTTCTATAATTAGTAAAGAATAGTATTAGCTTTATTATATCCGATATCTTATTATTATATACTAGTTATACTATTAGAAGTAGCGATACCTAGTTATCCTATTTCTAGTTAATATAGTATCTAAGATATACTTCTATTATTTAATTCGCACGTTCCGTTTATCTATCTATCTATAGATAGTATACTATTAATATTCTTAGTTTTATTCCGATTACCCTAATAAGTATCTTCTAGTAATTCGATATAAAGAGCTTATCTCTATCTAATATAATCGATTTTGGTATACTATAGTCTCTAATTAGCCTATCTAATAGTATAAACGCTAGCTAATCTGCTTTATAGGTTTCTTTAAAAGGTACTATAATAGTACAAGTGAGTGCCCGTAATCTTCACAGAAGATTACCGTAAAACGGATATATCTCGCTTATTTTATACTCTATTTAGAAAATTTAAGCGAAATTAGAAAGTACTCTATCTATAGTATATTTTATATATATAAACTTAAGCCCTACCCCTAATTGATTAAAAGTTATTAAGGATTTAGTATATTAGTACTTCGGGGGCGGCTGCGGGGGTGGCTGCGGGGGTAGCTTTAGGTTACTCCGGAGGCAAAAACATGTGTTTTGAGCTTTCCTTAGCCAAACCTTAGCTAAATTTTGAAATTCGAACGGTGTTGGAAAGCGCATGCTTGGTTCCAAAACTTATGAAATTATCTCGATATTATACGACGTATATGGCGCAGGGTATCGCTGCGAAGAAGTTACGGTGCGTATTCAACTTTTGATGTTCTAGGTCCGGGGGCGCCAAGCTCAATGCTTGGCATCTAGCACCGCCAGAAAAACATGGCGAAAACGCTTCTTTTGCTCATAACTTTTGCGTAAATGGACCGATTTTGAAAATTTTGACGGTATTGGAAAGCGCATGCTTGGTTCCAAAACTTATGAAATCATCTCGATATCATATGACGTATATGGCGCGGGGAAGTACTGCAAAGAAGTTACGGGGCGTATTCAGCTCAATGCTTGGCATTTGCTACTGAGCTCGCGCTGGATGTAAAACATAGTGAAAACGCTTCTTTTGCTCATAACTATTGCGCAAATGGGCCGATTCTAAAAATTCTTGATGCGCAAGCAAGCTAATGATTGACTCCAAAACTTATGAAATCATCTTGATATCATATGATGTATATGGCGCGGGGAAGTAGTGCGAAGAAGTTGCGGTGCGAATTCAAGTTTTGGTAGTTGAAGGCGCTAGGCCGAAAAGCGTACTATCAGGGGGGAGAAGTATAGGGCCGATCTCATTGGCTATAAGTGCGGAATACCCTCCGAAAGTCGCGATAATCTATTATTATAAGAAGATACTTCGTTAGTTTATCTATAATAACTATAATTGAATTAAAGGTATCCTATATAGCTAGATCCTTTAATAGTAGTAGCTTAACTATAAAGTCTATTATAATATTATCCTATAGTAACTCTAGTATAGAAGTAAACTATATTTGTCCGTACTTAGCGTATTATACCGCCTTATTCTACTAGTACTTAATATATTCTTTAATATATTATTTAACGAGCGCTCGAAGCTTCGGCGCTATATATCCTCGTCCTAGGAGTTCTATTATCTTAGATACTCTAGGGTAACCTTATAAGGGGTCGTCGTAGTAATCCCTAATTACTTCCTTAATATATATATTAGGCAAGTAGGTCTTATTCTAGTATTTAAGTAATACTAAATTCTACTAATCCTTCCGTAGATTTATTACGAATATATCGTTATTATAGGCCTTTACGATTCTATTAGTCGTATTAGGTCCTAATATACGAAGGGTCGCTACTAATACCTAGTATAGTACTAGCGATCCGTCCGCTTCTTTCTTTAGGATTAGTTATTCCGTAATATTCTTTTCTTCTATATAGTCTAATCGCCTACTAAGGGTATCTACTCGACTATTATCCTTTCCTAGGGTATAGGTTATCTTGAACTTATATTAACCTAATAGTTCTAACTATTAAACCTATCTTCTATTTAACTCCTTTATTATTATAAAATTAAGGAGATTCTTATAATCTATAAAGATAGTTAGATCCGAGTAGCTTTCCGCGTATACTCGCTAGTTCTATAATATATATACTACGGTAAGTAACTCCATATCGTGTATATTATAGTTCTATTCTACTACTAATATCTTCCTTAAATAATAGATAACTAGATACTATTTTTAGTCCTTTATTTAATATAGGTATACTCCGATTATAAGATCTAAGGTATCTATTTCGATATAGGCCGGTGCGTTAGCCTAAAAGGTATAGAGTACTAGTAGATCTATATATACTTTCTTTAGTGTATCGAATAATTTCTATTAGTCTTTCCCCTATATAAATCTAATATCCTTCTTTATAATATCTATTAGAGGTAGTACTTTCTTTAAGTAGCCCTTAATAAACTTCCTATTAAAGTTAGCGAATCCTAAGAAACTTTATACTACTTTAATATCCTATAGTATAGGCTATTTAGCGATAGCCTTGATCTTTTCTAGGCTTATACTAATACCTTTTGTACTAACTATAAATCCTAGAAATTCCACTAATTCTCTATAGAATTCGCACTTTTCTAGTTTAAGAAGAAGTTTCGCTTATAATAGGTATCCGAGGATATCCTATATATACTCTATATATTCTTTCTTATTCTTAGAATAAATTAGTATATTATCGAGGTACGCTATTACTATTCGATCTAAGTGTACTTGTATAACGTTATTAATAAGTACTTAGTAGATTACTAGTGCGTTGGTAAGTCTAAACGGTATTACTAGATACTTATAGTGGCTATATCTTGTTTAGAAGGTAGTTTTCTATTCCTCGCCTTCTTTTATTCAAATTAGATTATATACGCCTCTAAGATCTAGTTTAGTAAATATCTTTGCTTTCCTAAGCCGATCCTATAGCTCTTCTATATTTAGTAATAGATATCTATTCTTGATAGTAATATCGTTTAACTTCCGATAGTCGACGTATAGTCTTAAGCTTCTATCCTTCTTTAGTATAAAGAGGATAGGATAACCTACTAGTAATTTGGATTCCTAAATAAACCCTTTCTTTAGGTTCTTATTAATATACCCGCGAAGTACCTTAAGTTCCTTTTCTAATAATATGTAAATAGGTCTAAATATCGGCTATTTACTAGGTTTAAGTTCGATCTTATAATCCTATAGCTAGTACCTAGGTAATACTTCTATATTCGTCTCTTTCTCGAATAAGTATACCTATTTACTATATTCCTAAGAGATAGAGAGTATATCGGTTCCTCCTATAACTCTTACTTTACTATTCTACTAACCTTTACTAGTAACTATAGAGTCGGACTACCTTTTAGTACCGTCCTTATACGAAGCTAAGGTAATATATACCTTGACCGGTCTTCGGTTCGACTTCTTATCTACTATTAAACGCTACTAATACGTAGGTATAATCCTGGTAATATTGCCGGATTAATCTATCTTGAGTACTCCTTGAGCCTAATCGATTATTAGGTTATACTTCTTTAACTAAGGTATTCCTAAAATTATATAATAAGTAGCTATCCTAACGATATTAAAGGTAATCTCCTTATAGTAGCGCTGAATTATAATAGGTAACGAAAGTATCTCTTCGTCTACCTTTCCTATTAATAGTATTAACCCGTTAGCTATCTAAAGGTTATACTACTATAACTTCTTTCGAGTTAGTAATCTAGTCGATTATACTAAGTCTCGCGAGATAAAGTTTCTAGTAGCTCTAGAGTCTATTATCGCAACGGTCCGCTATCTATTAATAATTACCGGTATCTTTATATATATATCGTATTGCGCGGAATATAGATATTATTTAGGGGTTAATATATTAATCTCCTTATAGCTACCCCTGCTATAAAGGATTACTCTTTTCCCGCTTGTAGGAGTAGGAACCCTACCTTTAACTTCGACTATATATACTTCTCGTAGTTATCGTATAGGTAGGCGTACTATTCTTTTAGATAGTACTCTTTAGCGCTTAGGTTATAGTTTAATTCTCTAATAACTCTCTTTAACTATTCTTTGTCGCGTCCTAGGAAGTATTAGTAAATTCTTTTCGTCGCGAAGTGCTATAGATATCCATTTTCCTGGCATTCGTAGTAATAGTTATACCCGCAAGGTAGTGTTCTTACTAGTCCTTTGGCTATATTCCTCGGCGTACTATACTATACGTAGTGAAGCGATATATACTCTTCCTATAGTATACTCTTGTGACCTTAGTAATTCCGATCTATCCGATAGTCTAGCTATACGTATTCCTTAGAGCTTTCTTCTTCTTCTTCCTTAGACGTAGTAGTTTCAGGTATTATTCTCCTTGGTAGTCTTACTTCTTCCTACTTAGCTTCTAACGTGCTAAGGGCTTCTTCCTACTCTAGATCTATTTCGTTTTCTTCCTAATCCTACTTAGACTTTTCTTCTTAAGCCTTACTACTATCTTTAGTATTTAGGTCGTCCTTATATTATTCCCTAATACGCGCGTTGAATTTCCTTATGAAATCGTTATTATCGTTTTCGGATTCTTCGTCGAGTTCTTCTTACGTTATCCTATTATACTAGGAACTAACGTCTTCTTCGACTTTATCCTATACTAGTAGAATCTCTTTAGGCGTGTCGTCTATATCGTCCTAGGTATATACCTTTTCTAGTACATTTAGCTACTATCGATATACTATATTTTTCGACTTGTAGTCTCTAGTAAAGTGGCCCGGTTTGCTATAGCTATAATACTTTAGTGTTTTCTTGCCCCCTTGCTACTTCTTGCCCCTTGTAGGCCCCCTAAAGGCTTGCTTTCCTTTCTTCTCTGTGAAGTCTAGTTCTATAGGCGTATATCCGTAAGGGTCACGCTCCTTGTGTCCTAGGCGGTAGCTCTTCGATTTAGCGAAAAAGCTCGAGCGTTCTATTCCGCCGACTCCTTCGTCGTACCTCTTCTCTATAGTCCTTTCAAATAGCTTATTATTAATTTCGATTACCTCTTCGATTAGCTTATCTAGGGTATTAATAATAATATCTAATCTTATAAGTTTATCTTTGATATTATCCTTAAGACCTCTCCGATATATAGTTATTAATATATTATCGTCCTAGTTAGTCTTTGCTATATATTGCTAAAATTGAGTCGAGTATTCTAATATAGATTTCTTCTAGATTATATACTAGATAGTTTATATCGCTATATTGACTTCGTTCGACGGACCGAATATATAGCGGATTTCGAGTCTAAATATAGCTATACTCTCTATCTATTATTTAATTTCGCCGTCTTCGTCGTTATCTTCTATATACTTCTTTAGGAACGGATCAATCTACTTTTGGGCTCTTCTATATAAGTAAGTAATAGTAGAGGTAGGATATCGTTATATAGGTATAAAGTCTCCTTAGAACTTTAAGTAAAGTAATATCTAGGATAGCTATCCCTCGAGCTTATCCCTCTCTCTATAGTATAAGTCGAGCTAGGCTATCTTGATATATCTACTGAGTCCTTCGTTAATAGTTAGGCGTCGTTATCTACTTCCTCCTCCTGAGGAGCTTAGGGTAGGTACCCTAGGGTCTCTTAGTATAGCACTCATCCTTAAGGGTGCTCAAAGTGTTACAAACACGTTGCGTACTATATATCGTATATAGATTGATTCTCAATAGGGATAGAGGTACAACTATATAAGAGGGTAAAGTAGGCTTTAAGTAATACTAAGCGGGTCTAGTATATAATTAGATAATATATATTTAGTACCTAGCCTAAGAGATCTATTATATATAGTAAATAATTGAATAGTAAGTATAAAGCAAGTTAAGCACGATACTCCAAGTAGTAAGTAGTGCTCCGTATATATAGATATACGAAATCCATGCTAAGCGTTCCTGATCGCATTGATCGCACTGCGCTCATTGCGCTCATTGCGCTCATTATCTATGATCGCTTTGATCGTACTAATCGCACTGCGCTTATTGCGCTCCCTACGCTTATCGCTTAACATACTAAGCTTTCAGGGTCCTGTCCGATCCGGAAACTAATTCGCCGACTCGGACCATGACGGGCGCTACGCTCCTTGAGCGCATCCCTAATTATATTTTCTAATCGTAATAATTACCTATAGAAAGAAGCTTAAGGAGCGGTCTACCTACTTCTTTCCTAAGGATCCTTAGTAATTAGTTCTAATATAGAACTACCTATACTATACTAGTAATATAACTACTTTACGTCTTTAAATACCTTTATATATAGTAGCGTAGTAATAGCGAGGAGCTAAGCCGTACTCTAATATTATAGCGCTAGCGGGATATAGTTCCTAGAGCGTAGTAACGGTCTACTAGCGAGGAGCCTATCTTATAGAGTAAGAATAGCCCGCTAATAGAGAGTATACCTTATAGTTCTAATTACTCTAACCTTTAAGGCTAAAGGCCCGGAGTAGGATATTATAGTAAAACGACCGCGCCTTTTAGAAGAACTAGAAATAGAGACTATACGCCTCGATAACGCGCCGATAGCGGCGTCCTTAGACTCGACCCTTTTATCTCCGGTACTCTAGTAGAGAATTACCTAACTTAAGGTAGAAAACTAATACTTATTAGAAGAAAAACGCGTTCGGGAGTTAGAAGCTCGAAATATAGGGCTTCGACTAGGAGCTAAAGCTGATATAGAAGACTTTAATAGGCTTAGCGATAGTAATATACTATTAGTCTTACTAGCGGCAAAGATAATATACCCTAAAAAGATATAACTCTATTACAAGAATAGCGAAGGAGAGTATATCCGCTAGTTCGCTAATATCGAAATCAAATTCCTCCTAAGTCCTAAATATTTTACTACTAATAGAGCGAAAATCCTCTACTATATATAGTCCCTAGAAGGGGATATAGTAATATAGTAATACTAATACTTTCGGAAGGAATAGCTAGATAATTACTCTTTTAAGAACTTTTCTTAGTTTCTCTTAGATTTAGTAGTAGACCTAGTAAATCGCTAACTACTTACCTATAAGCGCTTAAATAGCGCTAAGTAATAGTAGGGATAGAAGGTTTCCGTCTTTAAAGCTTACCTAGAAGAATTAGAAAGCTATATTACTCCCCTATTAGAAGAGTTCCGGGTAAATAGCTTTTTAACTAAACTCCGCCCTAAGTTAAAGTCTAAAATCCTAAGTACTAGTAGCGTCCCGACGATATATAACGGTCTCTTAGTACTTGCGATTATATAGGAAAAGAACCTTAAGCGTTATCTATTAACGCCTAGGTCTAGTAATAAGAGTAGGCCTTTAGAAGAACGGGTATCTAGTACTCTAACTAAGTCCGCTAGTAGAGAGTTAGTAGGATATTAGCGAGGTAGTAAGAAGAGATAAAATTCTAAGTCTTATCTAGTATCTAAGGCTAACCCTAAATACTATAATAATAATTATTATTATTATAGTAAGATAGGGTATTAGAAGCTAGAATATCCCTATAGGGATAATCTAAGCTTTACTCCTACTAATTCGATATAGTTAGAGAAAGATAGTACCCTACCGTCGCTAAGTATATAGAGAAAGACTAATAAATAGAAGCTTTAGAACCTCTTTACCTTAAGGGATAAGTAATCCTCCTAGATAGTCGATAGCCCTTTAAGGGGCTGGTTAACTCTAGGGTAATAATTAGCTTAGTCTCTTAGCGGTTCGTAGTATAATATAATTATAGCTAGAGCGCGCTATCTTGCCGACGCCGGTATAACCGAGCAGGTAAGGCACTTTTTATTATAGGGCGTTTTAGTTAAGCTATATAGCTACTAATAACTAGGGGTAAGAAAAGGAATATAGTTCCTTATTCTATACTATAGACTAGGAGGGTCCCGACTTAATAATCGGGGTACTAGCACTTTATAAGTTAGGTATTATAGTTAATATACTAGCGCGCTAATAGTAGTACTAAATAAATCCTAGGCTGATATAGCTAGATAGATTAACCGAATTTAGTAAAGTTTTATAATAGGAATAGAAAGTATTTACTATAGTTTATACTAGCGCTATAATAGCGGAGTAACCTTAGACTAACGAGTTTAATATAACCCTTCCTCCCGAATTATAGAAGTATAAAGATATCTTCTTAAGTAAGAAAGTAGGGATCTTACCTAAATAAAAGTAGAGAGACTACGCTATTAAGTTAGACGATAGGGAGCTACCTTATAGTCCTATCTATAATCTATTAAGAACGGAGCTAATAGAGCTTTGGCGGTACCTTAACGATATACTAGGAAAGAAGTAGATTCGCTACTCCGTTTCGCTAGTAGGAGTACCTATACTTTTCGTACTAAAGAAGGATAGGGGCTATATCTTTATATAGATTATCGAGGGTTAAATATAGTAACGATCAAGAATCGGTACCTATTACCCCTAATTATAGGGACGCTAGACCGCTTAAGCGGTGCTAAAATCTTCCCGAAGTTAGACCTTAAGGATATATATTACTATATCCGAATTCAGCGTAATAATAAATAGAAGATAGTATTCCGCACGCGTTATAGTTACTTTAAATATCTTATTATACTATTTAGGTTAGCGAATACCCCTACTACTTTCTAAGCGTATATTAATTAGGCCTTTATAGGCCTAGTTAATATAATATATATAGTATAAGTTAGTACCTATAATCTTCACAGAAGATTACCGTAAAAATAACTATATATCGGTTATTTTATACTCTATTAAAAAAGATTAATCGGCGTTAGAAATTTCTATATTTATAGTATATATTATATATATAAAGCTAAGCCCTAATCCTAATAGGGCAAAAGTTATTAAGGATTTAGTATATTGGTACTTCGGGGGCGGCTGCGGGGGTAGCTTTAGGGAACTCCGTAGGCAAAAACATGTTTTTTGAGCTTTCCTTAGCTAAATCTTAACCAAATTTTAAAATTCGAACGGTATTAGAAAGCATATACTTGGTTCCGAAACTCACGAAATTATTTCGATATTATATAACGTATATGGCGCGGGGCATTGCTGCGAAGAAGTTGCGGTGCGTATTCAACTTTTGATGTTCCAGGGTCCGGGGGCTCCAAGCTCAATGCTTGGCATTTGCCACCGAGCTTGCGCCGCTAGAAAAACATGGTGAAAACGCTTCTTTTGGTCATAACTTTTGCGCAAATAGACCTATAATAGGAACCTATAGCAATATGAAATAACGTATAGTAGTAGGGTTTATACTAAGACTAATTCTCAAGGAGTCTATAAGAGGGGGGAGCGCAAACCCCCTATTAAACACGGGGCACACGAGACTCGTAGCGCTAATATACGCCAAGCGTACGGTAATCGCGAGCTAACTAAGACTTTACCAAGCTTTCTATTATAATTACCTCCTCCCTCTAAGGGCTCGTCCTCGGGCCCTCTTTCCTTTAGCTTAGCACGTATACTAATAGTAGGCGTTTCTAAAGCGGTATACCTGATTTTATTATATAGGAAGGCTTGATAAAACCCTTAAACCCTAGTAGGGAAACAAGGAGAAGAGTCTTCTACTACTTATAAGGCTTATAGCCTTACTACCCTTATTTCGTATAATTAAAGAGGGGTGAATTATAGCGACGTATACTATAGTTAGGCCAATAGTTAGATATTTAGTTAAGCACGTTATACGCTTCCTATACGATTCGGCTTTATTTAAAAGCCGAGTCAATTTCGTTAAGATTATATAACGCTTGGCGTTTCTTGGCGCTGGTATTTTGTTTTCGTAATACCTACAGAAATTCTATTTATTAATAATCTATTAATATATTATATACCTAGTACGCTTCAATATTTCTTCGCCGGCGTCCCTATTTCGAGCTCCCAGCTTATAGCTTACCTTCTTCCTTACTATACCTCCTAAACGCTAGCCCCCGGCTACTCCCCGAGGTCCTACTGTAGATGGTAGAATTTGCGCTTCGGGTGCGTTACTAATACGTTTACAGGACTTAAATAATACTATTACTACGCGCTCCGGTACGGAGAAGAAGTTAACTACCTTCTCCTATATCTATTACCTTCGCCTACTTGTAAAGGAGGGGCTAGACTATAAGTACTCGCGGTGCTATCGCAAGCTCCTAGCTAATATTACGCCTTAAAGGTACTATCTTCTGCGGTCCCGCCAAGAAGAAGATAATATATAAGAAGTGCGAGTACTGTGCCCGGGAGAAGCACTCGTGCGTACCGGTGAGTATCCCCTCTCTCTTCGTAGTTCTATCGTATAATTAGTACTGACGAAACGCGTTTTTAGGTCCCCTATAAGTACTATCGCCTTGCTAATAAGGCGTTCCGCCTCTATGCCGCCTTCGATACGGCTCCTACTAGGGAGGATGCTACGGAAGGCTAGGCGTTGGTGCGCTACATGCGGCGTTTGAATGCTGCGCTTACGCGAAGCACCCGTATCGCCGGCCGCATGGGTCTCCCTAAGAAGCCCTCCCCCGACTAAATCCAGGAGGCGATCTACTACTAACTCGTTCAGTTAAATGAGACTATAGCTGGTTACTATAATATCGAGCGTGCTGAGGTTGGTTTCTCTGCGTTTATATTATATTTCTATCGCGCTAACTCGCGAGTCTTCTAGTATAGCCTTCCTCTCTTGGGTGAGTTAGAGTCGGAGGATACCTCCTCCTCCCCTAAGGAATTATCCTCGGAGGAGTCGTCCGGGATAGAGGAGTAGGCTTATAGTTGGCGTATATTCTATCTACGTGGCGCTTGCGTATAATATTGGTGGCGCTTTCAGGTAGTTTAGTTATTATATATACTAGCGTTTTGCCAGCGAGTGGAGTAGTTCTTATATATACCTATATAGCGAAGAGGTTACTTCTTGCTACCTCTTATTTAGTCTTTTATTAGATATATAATTACTTTACCTTTCTCCCTAATTTCTCCTTAATATATAACCGACCTAACCCTTCCTTTATCTCCGCTCCTTCTTTAGCCGTTTATTATATATATCTCGTATACGAGATATACCTTCTATATTTTATTCTAGTATCTACTAATTATACTATAATAGCTATCCTTTCTACTTGATTTTATAGGAAATAATTTCTTTCTAAGTATATTTTCCTAAAATCTCTTCTACCTTCTATTCTTCTTAGTTATTAATAAGTTCTAGAAGTTAAAATTCAGGAATCGACTCGTCGTTTAGCCTACGTTTATATAGCTCTAGAAGAGAGATATAAAAGATAGAATAAATCGAATATCCTATAGAGAGTATAAAGCGGTATACTTACTTCCTAATAGGCTCGTCTATATGAAATAGCCTAATCTACTTATAGGATATCTTTTTACTCGGTCTTTTTAACTTTAAGTTTTTAGTTAATAGTAATACTAAGTCCCTTTTATTAAGAACGCGTAGCTTATAATATTAATTATAGTATTTAGCCTACGATTCCTATATAGTTACCTAGCGTTCTATAAGCGTATCTCGTATTTAATAAAGTTACTTTATATAATCCTTTACTATAGATACCTCTTCCTCCCTAGCGTCGTCCTCGGCGTATATTTCGAGCTCTAGCTTATAGCTATATATTAAGTAAAACGGACTTCTCCCGGAGCTCGTTTATTAAGCTTAGTAATAGACGAATTCGGCTAGTAGTAGGAGACCCGCCTAGTTACCCTACTACTTATCGTAGTAGGTACGTAGATAGTACTTAAGCATTTAATTTTGGCGTTCTATCTAGCTATTAGTTTGGGGGTAGAATACGGTACTAAGATTTCTCTTTATTTTTATTTAATAGTAAATCTCAGTCTAAAAGCCGCTAGTAAATATACTACCCCTATCCGAGACGATACTATCTAGGTAGCTATATCTAAGGATAATTTCCTCGAAGAAGAGCTCCGCTAGATTAATAGTATTAATAGTCTTTTAGATTAGGAGGTATCTAACTATCTTTATATACCGATCGACTATTATAAAAATCGTATTATAAACGTATCCTCTCCGCTTACTTAGCGGTAAGTCGATAATAAAGTCTATAGTAATTTCTTTCTATAGACTCTTTGGCTATAGTAATATATATATTCCGCCGTATAGGCGATATCGTCTTGCTTTTATACGCTGACAAATATTATATATATCTATATATACCTTAATATCCTTATTAATAGTACCCTAGAAGAACTTCCTCTAGAGGAGCTCTATAGTCTTATCGGACCTAAAATATCCCGCTAAAGGGTCGTTATAATAGCGTTTCAATAGCTTATCGCGGATAGCTTCGTCTTCGGGTATATATATAGCGCTATTATATCTTAGAAGACCTTGCTTATTCTATATCCAAGACCCGGCGTTTACTATACGATTTTCTATCTCTTTACCTTATCTATAGCTAGAGACCCAAGGGTCTTCAAGCTATAAGGCTTTAATAAGTTAGATTATAGAATCGCTTTTAGGCGTATATATCGTTTCGTAAGACGCTATTATACTAGCGACTATACGTAGAACGAGCTATTTATAACCAATAGTTCTAGTAATAGGATTAAGCTAGATACTAGCTATATTATAAGTAGTTTAAGGCGGTATCTCGCCTATACTCCCCCGGCTTTAGGATAGAGATTTCCTAAGCCTTATTATATAACTTAAACGGGTCTTATTAACAACGGCAAGTATAGATCCTAGCAGTTCAGCTTTTGCCTCTACTACTAGATATTATATCTATACTACGTATATACTATATACCGCGTACGTTACGCCAACTTCTAGAGTATCACCTCCCTTAGGAGTATCTAGCCTATATACCTTCCTAATTGCCTCAAATATAGGGGTGTAAATCCCTGCTATATTGGCTAGCTTCTGCTATAGGGTTAGTAATAAGAGATTTATAGATATATTCGCGCCTATATAATCAGGGCGTCTCGACGGCGCATTAGCCGGGTTTATTTTACTAGGCCTATACGAGATAATAAAGTCGAATATAGAGAGCTTTATTACCTATCTAGCTTGCCGACTATTTAACTCTTTTATATTCATAAAATACTTAAGGTTATTATAGTCTATAAGGACCTTAATAGGATAGAGACTACCCTCGTAGTAGTATCGCTACTACTTCAATACTATAATAATAGTAAGAAGCTCCTTATTATAGGTTTTATAATTCCTCTTAGTAGGAATTATCTTCCGGGACCAAAAGGCTACCGGGTACTATTATATACTATCTTGTAGCTGGGATAGAATCTCTACTATTGCAAAATTAGAAGTATCCGTCTCAATCCGGGTATACTTCTCTAGATTATAATGACGTAGGATAGGAATATTAGTAAAGATATTGCGTATAGAATACGATCCTTATCCGTCTTGAAATAGCGATAGGCCTGTCGAAAGATAGTATCGTATTTCTCTATCCAATCGCGGTATTCTCGAATAGTCTTCCTATAATATTCGGATAGCTTCGCCGGTCTTATAGATAGGCCCCGATCTTCTTCCTCGTCGGAGGATGCGCTTCGCGTGCGTTTCGAACTGCGAGTACGGCTTATAGAGCCCGAACTAGATAGTAGGGGAGGAACTATAGCTGGCGGGGGGAGGACTTCTCCCCTTTCCAGGGCCTCGATCTGAGCTAGCGTCTCCTAGAGTTCTTGCTACTTCTATAATTCTTCTAGACGGTATCTCGCCTGTACGGCAACCTCTAGGTCTAGAGCGGTACGCTCGAGGGTCTCGATTTGGGCTAGAATAGCATCTAATTCGCGTTGTTTAACGAGCTCGGTTCAGCGGCGTCGAGCCTGTACTAGGCGCTCGTCCAGAGTAGGGACTAAACCTATTACTCCCGAAGTATAGCTATCGTCTCCAGGCGGTTACGGGGGGTTTCTACTACCTTCGCCAACCGCCTATTAACGTTATACATCCCTACTACCTTCTAAGGTACCAGACATTTCGCCTCTATTCTGGCTGCGAGTTACGCGCGTTTACTTTAATATACTTATTCTAGATCGCTACTCTTTATAAGGAAGGAGAATTAGAATTATAATAGAAATCTATAGCAATATAAAATAATATATAGTAGTAGGGTTTATACTAAGACTAATTCTCAAGGAGTCTATAAGAGGGGGGAGCGTAAACCCCCTATTAAACACGGGGCACACGGGACTCGTAGCGCTAACGCACGCCAAGCGTACGGTAATCGCGAGCCAACCAAGACTTTGCCAAGCTTTCCATTACAGGACCGATTTTGAAAATTTCGACGGTGTTAGAAAGCGTATACTTGGTTCCAAAACTTATGAAATTATCTCGATATTATATTATATATGTGGCGCGGGGCAATACTACGAAGAAGTTACGATACGTATTTCGATTTTGATATTCTTGCTTGGCGGCGCTAGCTGAAATAGGGAATCGACTACTGAAGTATAGGAGTATTTTAACTAGCTACAAGTACGGAATACCTCCGAAAGTCCTTATAATCTATTATTAGAAGAAAGATATTTAGATAATATCTTGGTTTTTATAGGATACGGTTATAACCCCGAAATTTATTAGGAAGCCGAGGATAGTTCCCTAAGGGGGGAGATACTATTAGTAAAGGAATAGGTAGAGTAGTTATAGTACTATTATAAAACGATTAAGGAGTATTAGTAGAGAGCTATTAAGGTATAGGTAAATATAAGGAGTATATAGGATATAAAAGGAAGCGTAGAAGAAAGTTATCTTAATTCTTTTAAATAGTAAGTATCTAATACTAAATACTAGAATACTAAAAGGAAAAAGTAAGAATATAATCTAAGAGGACTAAGCCTAGAAAATTAGTATAAGGAGTAGTAGTAGAGTAATACTACTTACTCTCTTTACTACTTTTATAGCTCTCCTCTCTCTTCTCTACTCCCTCCTTATTACCTTCCTCTCCTCTATCCTCCTCTCCCCTTACTCCTCTAATATAGTAGCCTAAATAATATTACTCCGAGATTAGCTTGCAGATAGCTATATAACTTAGTATATAGTAGTAGTATATAGTATACTAGACTTACTTTCTCTTCCTCTACCTCCTCCTCTTCCTCTACCTCCTCTTCTTCCTCTACCTCCTCTTTATTATCCTCCCTACTTTCTCTAAACCCCTCTTTCTCCTCTTCCTCCTCTTCCTCCCCTTCCTCCTCTTCCTCCCCTTCCTCCTCTTCTTCCTTATTACTCTCCTCCTCTATTATACTTACCTCTATACTTATAATATATAGCCCTTCTACCTTATCCTAGAAAAAATTAGTTAGTATATATATAGTATATAAGGTATATAAGCGGAGTTAAGGATAGCGGTATAATAGAAGGATAGAGAAGGAAAGAATAGAATATAACTTACCTTCTATAGCGAGTTAGCGAAGTTAATTTATAGATTCGGATATCTTACTAATATCTATACCCTCCCCTCTAGGTCGGCTATCTACTAAGCCGACCGATTACCCGCCGCCGCTATACTACTAGCTAACTCGGCGGCGAGTACTCGAACCTCTACCCTAAACTCTAGTAGTATCTTTGATATTAGCGGAACGCAGGTAGAACGTTAAGTAATACCTATACTATAACACAACGGTTTACTCTATATCGTGCCCCCTTGTACTAAGTGCCAGGAGGTACTAACCTATAGTAGTACTAGACTTATACCCGAAGGTACGGCCTATATAGGAGGTTCGCTACTATAAATATCAGCGGTGCCCTAATAACGAGGCTCTTGCGTATTAAATTATACTTACTTCTACTATAGCTACTACTAATATTACTATTATTAACTATTAAACTATTAATATTATTATACGATAACTCTATAATAGCTCTATTTACTTAGGAATCGAGAGTCGTTATAACGAGGTAATCTATTATTAATTAGAATCTATATCTACTAAAGGAATATTAGATTATAGGTAGTATACTATAAGTAGTAGGAGTTATAAAAGAAGAAAATAAAAGGGGAATCTATAGGGTTTTAATATAGCGATAGTAGTTAGCTAGTATTATACGAGATTTACTTTAAAATAAATTCACCTTATAATTTCGTTATAGCGGTAGCGGTTAGCTAACGTTATATAATATTTACTTCGAAATAAATTCACCTTATAATTTCGTTATTTCGATAGTAGATATACTTATATTATCTCGAAGCTATATAAAGTAGGGACTCTTTCCCCTCCTTTTTCCCTATTAGGTTTTAGAAGGTTTTTAATAAGCTCTACCTAATAACTATCTAGCCTCTCTACTCTATACGTACCGCGAAGGCGCGCCGCTATAGCTTTATACTAGAGGGCTAGTACTTAAAGGGGGAGATAATTATAATACTAACTATTATATTAGAAGGGTCTATCTTATTAGTAAAGTTGTTCTAATATCTCCTAGTACGCGGAGCGCCGGAGTAGGTCGGGATAATATTCGACCGACTTAGTAGACGTTAGGAGCTAGGCTCTTAGTAGTACGCTAGCTGCCTAATAGTAGTTATACGTTACCCGTAGAGAGAAGCTTAAAGAGTAGTCTATCTACTTCTTTCCTAAGGATCCTTAGTAATTAGTTCTAATATAGAACTATCTATACTATACTAGTAATATAACTACTTCACGTCTTTAAATACCTTTATATATAGTAGTATAGTAATAGTAAGGAGCTAAGCTATACTCTAATATCGTAGCGCTAGCGGGACGCAGTTCCTAGAGCGCAGTAACGGTTCGCTAGCGAGGAGCCTATCTTATAGAACGAGAACGGCCCGCTAACGGGGAGTATACCTTATACTTAGACTATTTCTTATCCTTAGTATACGCCTCTATAAGCCTTTTCCGGTAGTCTTCTAATATTTCGGTAAAGGTTATATTATAGGTAAATACCTTATCGAGTACCCCTAGTAAATCTATATCTACCTTTTCTTCTTTATTGCGAAGTAGTCTTAATAGGGCGTTAGGAACTATATTTTGCTTTCTAGGTCTCTAATATATATCTAAGTCGAATTATAAAGTATATTAGGAAGCTTAGACTAAGTATAAATTCATCCTATTAGAAGAGGACGAAGATAAGGATATCTACCGGGAGATATCTATAGTTACTAAATAATTAGTAAAAATAATAACCTTCTTTATTAGTACCTATACTAATAGATATAGAATCTTCTTTAGAGTCTAAATAAGACCGGTAACTTTAAGTTCTATAGGCTAATACCGAGCTTTAGTAGAGTTAAGAAGCTTTAATAGAAATAGAATAGGCTAAATATTAGCCCTTAGGAAGAAATTACCTTATAGATCTCCCTTAATATAGTATACTATAATACTAATACCGTACTTCTTAGATATATTAATATCTATATATAGTTAACGGGATAGATCCCGATAATATAGGTATGTTTCGGATATTAGAGCCTTCTAAAGTATCTTAAATAAATTTAATTCCTCTTCGGTTAGTACGAACTTTATATTCTATAAGTACGCTTTATATATATATCTACCCTTTACTAGGGAGCCCTTTAATAACTCTATCTTATAATACTAGAGAGACTCGGTAATCTAGGTAAAGTACTTAATATTACTTTATAACTAATTCACTATTCTAATATAAGTCTCTAGTACTTATAATATATCTAGGAAATAAATATCCTTAATAGCTACTACTCTCTCTATAGTAGTAGTTATACTAAAACTATCTACCTTCTATCCTAGTAGTATAATAGAAGGGTAAGTAAGGTAAGACTTCTTCGGTTTAAGTATAATCTTTAGACTTATAAATAGAGAGAAGATAATCTTTAAATACTATAGATATTCGTTTATCGATCGAGAGAAAATAATTATATTATCTATATAGTATCTCGCGAAGTATTAGTATAGTCGAAGGAAATTATCTATCTTCCTCTAGATATAAGAAACTAATCCTTTAAAATCTATAGCAGCGATATTATAGTATTCTACCCCTCGGTACGAGACGACTATAAATTTATATCGATCTTCCTTCTTAACTAAGAAAAGATAGAATTAGCTACTATAGTTAACGATACTAATCTAAGTATATCCTTATATAGATAATACGATATTACTTTAGAGTAGTAAAGGATAATTATTAGAGACGATAATTTTATTAAGTCTACGAATATTAACTATAACGCGTCCCTTTCGCCTCGGAGTCTTTTCTAGACCTTTATAGACGGTTTTCTATACGATAAATACTAGAAAAGCGAATAGTAAAGGTTTAGTAGACTACGATATCTTTCCCTATTTATATATCTTATTGAACTTTTCGTCGACAAGGGCCCGGGTATTAAGGCTAAGAGGATATACCTTATTACTAAGTTTAGTATTAGAAGATTACTAATTTATTATAATAGGAATAGTTAGCTATTCAGATTTCGAGAGGTCGATTATATCTCTAGTATCTTCCTAGATTCGAGGGTATTCCTCTATAAGCTTCTAAATAGCGGAGATATCTTCTATTTTGCTATAGATAGTAATACTATTAGCAAGCTTCGTTTCTATAGTAGGATCAATATAAGTTCGTATATTTACCGGCCTTAGGTCTAGTATCTTGGTTAATTCGGAAGCTACGAATTCTTCGCTATATATAGTCTTCGCTACTAATAAATAATTATCTAGGTTAATAGGGTAGGTTTCTTCTACTTTATACTCTACTACTAAGTCTATATATTATCGACGACTAATAATAAGAAGTATATTCTTTTTATTTCGAATATTTATAAAGTTAACTCTAGAGTTAATAAAATAGGTATATATACCTATAGTATAAGGCTCGAAGAGGAAATCTCTATTAGGTAATTATATATTACCTCTAACTATTATAGTAACCTGAGCTATAGACCGCGATAGAACTTCCTAATATTATTTAGAGTATATAATATAACGAATATAGATATTATCTCTAGCGATAGTCTAAATAGGAACCGAGACGTTATTATAGCTCCCGAAGATAACCTTATTATATAGTAGGCTAATAGTAATCTATCTAGGTCCTAGGACGTCTATTCCGATAAGTATATTTATCTTTAAATTATCTATAATATAGAAATCTCGGGTAATTTTAATTATAACCGAGTCTTCTACTTCTAATTCTCCGTCTATATAGAAGTCGAGGGTAGTCTATTCGGCTATAGTATATCTATTCGAGCCGATCCCGCGTAGCGTAATAGGTAACTTATATACCTTTATTTCAAAGGTAGGAATTCGCTTTTTCAGAAAAGTACGATCGATTATAGTTATTAGGCATCCTATATTAAGATATCTCGGCTTACGAGGAGTATTCGAGGATAAGGTAATTTATCTAGTAAGGTAGTACTATAAACGGAAAGATAGGCTATTAAGAGATAATCGGGGTACTATAGATTTAATTACCTCGCCTTTATTAATTACCTTTATTAGTAGTAATACTAGGTTAATTAATAGTACTAGTACATCTTTAGTAGGTATAGGATTAACCGACTTCTTCGCAGAAGCCTTAGTACGATAGTACGTTTTTACCTTAACGTATATATAAAGTAGATTATTTAAAGGAAAATCTGCCTTATAGTAACGATATACGGAATAGTACCCTATCTTACTAGTAGAGATATAGTATAAGACTACTACGAATCCTATATCGACGTCTTCTAACTCCTTCTTTTCCTTAGGAGGGACTAATTCTTAGGCGTTATAGAAGTTCTTATTAGTATCTATATAGTAGCTATAGGGATCTTAAGGATTATAATCCGTACCTACGTGATATCCTTCGGTAGCTCCGTCTACTCTATACCCGTAGTTTTTATCCTAGGAGTTATTATAGTAGACTTCCTAACTAAAATAGACCGGCTATATTAGGAGTACTAGTAGACCGTAATTATAATTACTATAGCTTCGATTACTATAGCTATACTATCTCGAAGGGTAGTATAGGCGTCTACTACGGTTTCTATAGTTCTAATTCTATTAACTCGCAGCGTAAAGGTTTTAATTTAGCTATACGTTTCCGATAGTAATTATAAAGGGTTACTTCGGAGGAGGAAGCGCGTTTCTTAGAGGCTAGTTCTAGCCTACGGCTTAACTAGAAGCCTGCTAAGGTAGTTACGTTATTATAAGGTATACTCCCCGTTAGCGGGCCGTTCTCGCTCTATAAGATAGGCTCCTCGCTAGCGAACCGTTACTGCGCTCTAGGAACTGCGTCCCGCTAGCGCTACGACATTAGAGTACGGCTTAGCTTCTCGCTATTACTATACTACTATATATAAAGGTATTTAAAGACGTAAAGTAGTTATATTACTAGTATAGTATAGGTAGTTCTATATTAGAACTAATTACTAAGGATCCTTAGGAAAGAAGTAAATAGACCGCTTCTTAAGCTTCTTCCTACGGGTAATATATAGCCGCTATTAGGTAGCTAGCGTACTACTAAGAGTCTAGCTCCTAACGTCTACTAAGTCGCTTAAATATTATCCTAACATACTCTAGCGCTCTATATACTAGGAGATATTAGAATAACTTTACTAATAAGATAGACCCTCCTAATATAATAGTTAGTATTATAATTATCTCCCTTCTTAAGTACTAGCCCTCTAGTATAAAGCTATAGCGGCGCGCCTTTATAGCGTATATATAGTAGAGAGGCTAGATAGTTATTAGATAGAGCTTATTAAAAACCTTCTAAAACCTAATAGGAAAAAGGAGGGAAAAGAGTCTCTACTTTATATAAGCTCTAAGATAATATAAGTATATCTACTATCGAAATAACGAAATTATAAGGTAAATTTATTTCGAAGTAAATATTATATAATATTAGCTAACCGCTATCGCTATAATGAAATTATAAAGTAAATTTATTTCGAAGTAAATTATTATATAATACTAGCTAACTACTATCGCTATATTAAAACTCTATAGATTCCCCTTTTACTTTCTTCCTTTATAACTCCTACTACTTATAATATATACCCTATAATCTAATATTCCTTTAATAGGTATAGACTCTAATTAATAATAGATTATCTTATTATAATACTTCTTAATTCCTAAGTAAATAGAGCTATCGCGGAGTTATTATAAAATAATATTAATAGTTTAATAGTTAATAATAGTAGTAGTAGTAGAAGTAAGTATAATTTAATATATAAGAGCTCTGTTATTAGAGTAATACTAATATTCGTAGTAGCGGACCTCCTATATAGGCCGTACCTTCGGGTATAAATCTAGTACTACTATAGGCTAGTACCTCCTTATACTTAGTATAAAGGGGTATAATATAGAGTAAACCGTTATATTATAGTATAGGTATTACTTAATATTCTACCTATATTCCGCTAATATTAAAGGTACTACTAGAGTTTAGGGTAGAGGTTCGGGTACTTACTATCGAGTTAGCTAGTAGTATAGCGGTAGCGGGCGTATTACGCCCGTTAGTCTAGCGTATTAGGGACCTACTTTAGTAGGTTACCTAGTAGCGTAAGGACTATAGTATAACCCTCGCTACGTCGGGTAATCGGTCGGCTTAGTAGGTAGCCGACCTAGAGGGGAGGGTATAGGTATTAGTAAAATATCTAAATCTATAAGTTAACTCCGCTAACTCGCTATAGAAGGTAAATTATATTCTATTCTTTCCTTCTCTATCCTTCTATTATACTACTATCCTTAACTCCGCTTATATACCTTATATATTATATATATACTAACTAATTTTTTCTAGGATAAGATAGAAGGGCTATATATTATAAATATAGAGGTAAGTATAATAGAGGAGGAGAATAATAAGGAAGAAGAGGAGGAAAGGGAGGAAGAAAAGGAAGAGAGGTTTAAGGAAAGTAGAGAGGATAATAAAGAGGAGATAAAGGAAGAAGAGGAGGTAGAGGAAGAATAGAAGGTAGAGGAAGAAGAGTAGGTAGAGGAATAGGAGGTAAGCTCTAGTATACTATATACTACCGCTATATACTAAGTTATATAGCTATCTATAAGCTAACCTCGGAGTAATATTATTTAGGGTACTATATTAGAGGAGTAGAGGGAGAGGAGGATAGAGGAGAGGAGAGTAGTAAGGAGAGAGAAGAGAAGAGAGAGGAGGAGAGCTATAAAAGTAGTAAAGAGGGTAAATAGTATTACTCTACTACTACTTCTTATACTAACTTTCTAGGCTTAGTCCTCTTAGATTATATTCTTACTTTTTCCTTTTAGTATTCTAGTATTTAGTATTAGATACTTACTATTTAAAAGAATTAAGATAACTTTCTCCTATACTTCCTTCTATATCCTATATACTCCTTATATTTACCTATATCTTAATAGCTCCCTACTAATACTCCTTAATCGTTTTATAATAGTACTATAACTACTCTACCCGTTCCTTTACTAATAGTATCTCCTCTCTTAGGGAACTATCTCTAGCTTCCTAATAAATTTCGGGGTTATAACTATATCCCGCAAAACCAAGATATTATCTAAATATACTATATATATTATATCGACTAGGCCTATAAAGGCCTAATTAATATACGTTTAGAAAGTAGTAGGGGTATTTACTAACCTAAATAGTATAATAAGATATTTAAAGTAACTATAATATATACGGAACGCTATCTTCTATTTATCGCTATACTAAATTTAGATATAGTAATATATATCCTTAAGGTCTAACTTCGAGAAGATTTTAGTACTACTTAAGTAGTCTAGTATCTCTATAATTAGGGGTAATAGGTACTAATACTTAATTATTACTATATTTAACCCTTAATAATCTATATAAAGATATAGCCCCCTATTCTTCTTCGATATAAAAAGTATAGGTACTCCTACCGGCGAAACGGAGTAGCGAATCTACTTCTTTCCTAGTATATTATTAAGGTACTACCGAAGCTCTATTAGCTCTATTCTTAATAGATTATAGATAGAACTATAAGGTAGCTCCCTACTATCTAACTTAATAGTATAGTCTCTCTACTTTTATTTAGGTAAGATCTCTACTTTCTTACTTAAGAAGATATCTTTATACTCCTATAATTTAGGAGGAAGGGTTATATCGAACTCGTTAGTCTAAGGTTACTCCGCTATTATAGCGCTAGTATAAACTATAGTAAATACTTTCTATTCCTATTATAAAACTTTACTAAATTCGGTTAATCTATCTAGCTATATCAGCCTAGGATTTATTTAGTACTACTATTAGCGCGCTAGCGTATTAACTATAATACCTGACTTATAAAGCGCTAGCACCCCGATTATTAAGTCGAGACCCTCCTAGTCTATAGTATAGAATAAGGAACTATATTCCTTTTCTTGCCCCTAGTTATTAGTAGCTATATAGCTTAACTGAAACGCTCTATAATAAAAAGTACCTTGCCTACTCGGTTATACCGGCGTCGGTAAGATAGCGCGCTCTAGCTATAATTATATTATACTACGAACCGCTAAGAGACCAAGCTAATTATTACCCTAGAGTTAACCAGCCCCTTAAAGGGCTATTAACTATCTAGGAGGATTATTTATCCCTTAAGGTAAAGAGGTTCTAAAGCTTCTATTTATTAGTCTTTCTCTATATACTTAGTAGTAATAGGGTACTATCTTTCTCTAACTATACCGAATTAGTAGGAGTAAAGCTTAGATTATCTCTATAGGGATATTCTAGCTTCTAATACCCCGTCTTACCGTAATAATAATAATTATTATTATAGTATTTAGGGTTAGCCTTAGATACTAGATAAGACTTAGAATTTCGTCTCTTCTTACTACCTTACTAATATTCTACTAACTCTCCGCTAGCGGACTTAGTCGGAGTACTAGATACCCGTTCTTCTAAAGGCCTACCCTTACTACTAGACCTAGGTATTAATAGATAATACTTAAGGTTCTTTTCCTATATAATTATAAGTACTAAGAGACTATTATATATCGTCGGGATACTACTAGTACTTAGGATTTTAGACTTTAACTCAGGGCGGAGTTTAGTTAAAAAGCTATTTACCCGGAACTCTTCTAATAGGGGAGTAATATAGCTTTCTAATTCTTCTAGGTAAGCTTTAAAGATAGAAACCTTCTGTCCCTACTATTATTTAGTACTATTTAAGTACTTATAGGTAAGTAGTTAGCGATTTACTAGGTCTACTACTAAATCTAAGAGAAACTAAGAAAAGTTCTTAAAAGAGTAATCGTCTAGCTATTCCTTCTAAAAGTATTAGCGCTACTATATCGCTATATCCTCTTCTAGGGACTATATATAGTAAAGAATTTTCGCTCTATCGGTAGTAAAATATTTAGGACTTAGGAGGAATTTAATTTTAATATTAGCGAACTAGTAGATATACTCTCCTTCGCTATTCCTATAATAGAGTTATATCTTTTTAGGGCGTATTATCTTTACCGCTAGTAAGACTAATAGTATATTACTATTACTAAGCCTATTAAAGTCTTCTATATCAGCTTCAGCTCCTAGTTAAAGCCCTATATTCCGAGCTTCTAACTCCCGAACGCGTTTTTCTTCTAATAAGTATTAGTTTTCTACCTTAAGTTAGGTAATCCTCTACTAGAGTATCGGAGATAAAAGGGTCGAGTCTAAGGACGCTGCTATCGGCGTATTATCGGGGCGTATAGTCTCTATTTCTAGTTCCTCTAAAAGGCGCGGTCGTCTTACTATAATATCCTACTCTAGACCTTTAGCCTTAAAGGTTAGAGTAATTAGAACTATAAGGTATACTCCCTATTAGCGGGCTATTCTCGCTCTATAAGATAGGCTCCTCGCTAGTAGACTATTACTATACTCTAGGAACTACGTCTCGCTAGCGCTATAACGTTAGAGTATAGCTTAGCTTCTCGCTATTACTATACTACTATATATAAAGGTATTCAAAGATATAAAATAGTTATATTACTAGTATAGTATAGGTAGTTCTATATTAGAACTAATTACTAAGGATCTTTAGGAAAGAAGTAGGTAGACTACTCCTTAAGCTTCTTCCTGCAGGTAATATATAGCCGCTATTAGGCAGCTAGCGTACTACTAAGAGCCTAGCTCCTAACGTCTACTAAGTCAGTCGAATATTATCCCGACCTACTCTAGCGCTCCGCGCACTAGGAGATATCGAAACAACTTTACTAATAAGATAGACTCTCCTAATATAATAGTTGGTATTATAGTTATCTATATATTAGTAATATAAGCTAGCTAAGTATAAGGTACTTGAAAATAGATTAGAATAAAAAGGCTGTTCTAGCTACTAATATCCGTATTATAGAGGAAATCCTTCTATTATTAGTCTATTCTACTAAAAAGGCTACTACTAATATTACTATAGATAATACGATAATAAAGAGTATCTACCTTACTGTCCCGGCGGTAAGAATTTCTCCTTACTAGAATATTTGTATTAATTATCTCTATCCTTTTTATATTCCCTGATTTCCTTCTAAGTATCCTTATACTATTACTCCTTCTATAATTATATTCGATACTATATTTCCTTTCTACTCTTTAGCTGCTTAATAAATTCTTAGAGGGTTATATTCGTAGTTAGAGGAGGAATTATAGCCTAGAATTCTATATTAAGGTGATTCTATATCTATATAGCCTGTATATATTCTTCGGTAATCCCGGCCTATACTATATATTTAGATACGTTCTAGACGTATACTAATAGATCGTTTCGTTTACTTATATCCCTCGAAGTATAGGACTATCGGCTTAATTCTTCCAAAGCCGTATATATTATAATCTTAAAATGATCCTATAACCTAGCGATTTGGCGTTAGAGGCCGGTTAGTAGCTATATTATAGTATCCTTCTCGTCCTAGGAAAGAATCTTAAGCTACTAATTTACTACCGCCCCGCGGAAGTAACTATTTAGATTCTTTCTTACTACCTCTTCGCCTTTTATAATAGCGAAGTCTTAGGTATAACTATAGAAAGTATATACTTCTCGGAAGATTAATTCTCTAGGATTCGGTATAATATTACTAGTACCCTAAGACTCTAGATAATCCGGGTAAAAGAAACCAAGTTTATAGGTACGGAAAGCGCTACTACCAGATTAATTCGACTGACCGGCTTCTCTAGGTTCTCCGGTAGAGCCTAGTAGTCCTAGGGGTCTAGCTAGACCTCAGAATTTATATAGATTATAACTTGCCAGAGTATTATTTACCGCTTCTAGTACCGTAGCTCGTATAGCTTGAATTATAGTATTATATAGTATAGTATCGACGCTAGGAGGGGCCTACGGTATCTCGCTATTTCTTTATTATTGGTTCCCTAGATTCTAAGGAGCTCTACATTACTAGGGAGGAAATAGAGGCTGACCTCCCCTCTAGTTAAAATTTCCGAAGTCTAGTCCTCCTAATAAACTGCTCTATCCGCTATTATTCCCTCCTATAGATATTATAGTTAATCCGTTCGGGAATAAAACCCGCCTTATAATATTATCTATAGTATAGATCTTACCTAGTAGAAGAAACTTCCTTAGGGCTAACGGACTAGCTAAAAGAGAACTAGATAGAGAGGGAACTAGTAAGGACTGCGAGGTTAATAAATACTAATATACTTTTCCTCGAGCTACTCGTGAAATCTAAGGGCTTAGAAGCTCGTCTATATCTTTAGGAGCTAGTTCGCTATAATATCGTCCTATTTTCTTTTAGTCGACCTTCTAGACTTTAAAATATTTAGAGTCTCTATAAAATCTAACTCCTTTAATAAATATAGCGGAGGCCTTCGCGAGAGAAGAGAGATACTTCTAAGTAAATAGAAATATAAAGGGATCTTCTTTTGTATTAATTTCTAATAGATTAACTAAGAGAGCTCTACTATTTAAATAACTACGTCTTATATAAGGTTTACTACCCCTAAGGATATCTACTAGTAGATTATATATATTAACGATTAAAAGAATAACTTAATAGTATAATATATTAATATTCTTTTCGTATACGTCGACGTTATTCGCTAAGAAGGCGTTTAACTAGAAAGTAAGGTAAATAGTAAGGTCTAATAGCTTTGGCTTCTCCGCTTCTAGAGTAACTCCTATTTAGCTTATAAGGAGCTCGTTATTAACAATTAACTAAAGAAGATATTTTCGTATTAAAGGAAAAGCTTTATTTAACGCCTATAAAAGGAAAGTATAGAGGCGGTAATATAATCTAGTAACTTAATTCTTCGGCAGAAATTCGTACCGCGCCAAGCGTTAGGGGCGAAATCCGGAAATAGAATAGCGCCCTAATAGAATTTACTACTATACGCAAGGTATACTAACGCAGAAGGTCGCTGGTATAGCTTCGTAGATAGCGTAGTTCTTGTAGCCTTATAGTATAGTTCAGACGGAAATAGATAAGGCGTTCTCGGCTCGGTCCGTTCGAAGTGGTGACGGTGGTGGTAATGGTACGGTGACGCACTGGTACGGAAATGGTGCTGTTACGGCGAATCAAATGACTCGTACAGCAGGTAGACTAGTACAGTACGAATATACTGGCTGGTATACGGCGGGAATGAACACACTGCCGTTGCTACCAATTGGCAGGGTCTTAGTAAGGATGAAATATACAACGCGGAAAGCAATCACAATGAGCGTTCTATTGGAGTTGAAAAGTGTTGTTTTTAACTTCTAGCTACTAAGCGGAAGAAATGCATAAGGCAAAGCGCAAGCGCTTACTAACTAATCCAGCAACCATAACAACGAGAGAAGACTAATCGAAACTCTTAGGGACTTTAAAGCCGTCGGGGAGATCGAAACGCTTAGAGCTAATATTAAATATAAGTCCGTCGGAAGTATTTGTAGAAGACCTCTAGTTATCCTCTAACTCTGTAATATTCTAAAGCTCGCGATTAACTAGTCTCTTCTTCTCCTCTTCTATATATTCGTATTATCTCTAAAGACGCGCTAACTTAGTCGACCAACGAAGCAGCTCTGACTGCGCAGTCTTTATTTCATCCCACGTTCGTTTATAAGTCGCCTCGATACGATGTATCTCGGCAGGCGACACTACAAGATTGTACTTCGTACCCCCTCCAACACATTCGGAACAGCGATCGGACCCAGGGCCTACTAAGCATTGTTTGTTACTAGAAGTACAGCGGCTATAAGGACGCATAACGACCTCCACGAGTTCACGAGAAAGTTCCTTGCGACGTACGGCCGGATTTGATGATTGTATGGTTCTGCGGGGTGGCATGGAGGATGGATGGTTTCTCAGGACGAGCTAATGTTAGAACCATGGGTTCTGACAGGACTGTCGCGAAGGACAACGGGTTTCGGACAGGACAGCTCATGATCACCGCGATCAGTGGTTGATCATTATGATCATAAACATGATCACGGTTGATCATCAGGATCAAGGATGCTTGGCAGGATTTCCTATTGCTATATATGTAGAGCACTGCTCACCACTTGGAGCATCGTGCTTAGCTTACCTTCTGTCTACATGCGATAGATCTCTTAGGCTAGGCACTGAACATATATCATCTGATCATATACCAGACCAGCTTAGCATCACTTGAAGCCTGCTTCACCTCTTGTGTGGTAACACCTCCATCCCCATTGAGAATAATCCATCATACGACCACTAGTACGCAACGTGGTTTGTAACATTATGGCTAGCGGCTTAGCGCGTCTTCAAGACGCGTAGCCCTCATGTATCTATCTTCTCTCCTTAGATATATTCTTCTAGTCATATTACACCCCTATCGACTCGCTCTAGGCAGGCCCCTGACACAGTAGCTCTACTGGCGATATATTATTACGGTCTATAACTATATAAAATAGAGAAAAGAGTCGAGGATAACTATAGAGGAGACGGTAGTTATAATCTTTAGGTTATAAGAGTAAGAATTAAAGAGCCAGGATAGGCGGCGCACCGCTCCGTTTTATACCCTACCTCAGCGGCTATTGTTACGAGCTGGGCTTGCACTATTTCCTTCGTCGCCTAGCCAACGGCACTCTAGCCCTATCAGGCCTAGCTTCAGGGGCTGGCCGCTGCCGCATGCCTATATAGATCCTTTGCGCGCTCCATCTAAGCTTCCTTCCTTAGCTTTAGTATCCTCGTCTATATATCTACTATACCATTGGCCAGACCCTGACAGCTATCTCTAAGACCCCCTGAGGTAGGCTATAAGAGAGCGTGCGCTTTTCTGGATGCTCGAATAAGAGGGTCTTAGTAAGTAGAAGGAAGAGTAAGCGTAAAGCGTTCATTACCCCGTCGGGGTGTTGCATCACCAGGGTGGGGTGCCGCATCACCCCTACTCACCCAGCTCCCTCGCTAAAGCGGCAACCCCCGAGCGAGCTTCGACTGAGCTGGGGGCAGATTTTTGTCACCTTGAGCCGCCAAGCCACGGTCCGGGTCAACTTGCAGATTTTTTTCCCCTGCCCTGCACACTTGGTTCTTTTTTCTCACAAAGGAAATACTAGAGCGTGTTAAGCAAAGTATGCGAGGGTGGCTTAGACTAAAACAAAACCGCCACACCAAAATACGCACGCGAGACCGCTGATCCTTTTCCCAAAGTTAAGGACTTTCCATGCAGGCAAAGAGCCCAAAGCCAGACTGTCGCTCCAGTTTTTCCGCAAGCTTCTCCCGAACGGCCACACGTCGCTATAAGTGGCATGCGTCCTGAAACGCGCTGCCAAGGCGCTTAATTTTAGCTGCGTGGCTGTGGCCCGGTCTCCCCGTTCCAGACCTTTGCCACTGGAAGTAGACTCAACGCCAAGCTTGTTATCATGCAGCAGCGCTCACAGATAGGGAAGTCCCACTGTCGATCGACCAAATTGGCTGTAAAGGGCCGCGAGTCTGGGCTGAGCGAGGTGCAGATTCGTGGCTTTTCCTCGCGTACACTTTCGCGTACACTGGGGCGGTACCAGAATACGCAACGTCTTCCCGGAAGGGTGCTCAGACCATTCTGGAGCCTGGACTCCCACGGCCAACGCCCCGCACGGTAGGTCTGTCCTATTAATCTTCATAAGAAGGTGCAAAGTGCCCACTATACTTCCTCAGAAGTCCCCGCTTTTACAGATCCCACGTTCAATAACCAAAACACCCAAGCCAAACCAAACCCCTCCAATCAACTTACCCCACCACACCTCCACGAAAGTACTCCACCAATCCACGGCCCACCAAAAATCAAAATGTCTTCCCCAGCAGCCATGATCACACTCGCATCCGACGTCCTTGTCCTCGGAGCCGCTGTCTCCGTCGCAGGCGTTGGACTCAAGTCTTTCGGCGCTTCGTTCAGGGGCAAATTCTCGACTCCGGTCAAGGCTACCCTAGGCGGCTCCGATAGCTGCGCGGAGGACGACGATCTGATCTGATACCACCATCCAGCCACATAAAAACAAATAATCCGAGCCATGTTCGCTAGCAGAAGATCGTCTATCTTTGTTGCAACACCTACATCGAGCCTCTGCAGGCATGAGCACACAAGCTGCCGCACCGAATACTCGACTCGGCTTGTCACGATGGGCTTGCTGTGAGCACTTCATACACTGGCGACTCGCCTACGCTTTACCAGCAACCGCTGCATCTCCCGCTTCCGCATCCCGCCCTGCCAAATGAGAGGCGTTCACCCTTGATCGCATGCCAAATTTTCCTAGGACTGGCTCTATCATACCAATCCAGTGACTGCAGCCTGGCCAGCTATTTCACTGGGTACCTGGTACCGATTCGAGCATTTGAGAATGGAATGGATCAGATGGAATGGATCAGATGGAATGGATCAGATGGAATGAATCAGATGGAATGATGAGACGGGTTGGGCGCTCGCTGCCTGCTCAAAGTGCTTAAAGCTTGCAAGAGCTTCGAGATCTCATCAAAAGGGAGGAAGTTTTATATAACAAGGCCGGAATTTCGGGACTATGTATATCCAATGAAAGCAAGAACGTTATACTCGTTATATCATCCCTCATCAGTGCTTTTGGTTCCTGTTTCGCTAGCTCATTCTGTGTCAGCATGGGATTGGATTCCTGAACCATACTCAATGCCCCAAAGAAAACCCTCCATGAATGAGCAATGTTAATCGGAGCCTGGGCTAACGTCGCCATCAGCTATCTAGGGCTATTCGGAAGGTGACTTGTTCTTCACCACTACGTCAGCTCTTAGCACGTAGTATTGGCTAATTGCAAACAATCATCTCGTCAGAAGCAAGAAATCTGCAGGTGGTGGTCAGATCAGAGCGCGTCCTTGCTGGCACATCTAATGCCATGATCCAACTAACTTTCGCCTCAATAGCGCATATCCAACTCGAATACTCATCCGAGTCCTGCATCTACAACTCGTACCAAACCCGCGTCAGCACTGGAACCTCCGACATGGCCACCGCTTTGAGCGTCTGCAAGGCCAGTTTCGAAGCGACAGTCCCACACGCTACTATTGCTATTAATCTCGATACGAGTGTGAAACCAGTATATTTTGCGCGGTGGATAATTTTCCGTATCAGGAGAGTAGTGTGGTGGATCCGTATCTGGGTCCGTGTTTTGTTTACAGCTTTATTCCCGCGAGTCCTACGCCGTAGGCTGGAGAAGGGTGGCGGGCGTGTAGAGCTGGATGTTTGGTTTTGAGGAAAATGGTGGCGAAGTCGGTTGTAGCGTCGTTGATATAGGTCGCTGAATTTGAGAGAGCTCGGAAGTTCTTAGGGCAGCAAGTATTAAAATAAGTAATACAAGTCACTGTAATTATCACATCACATGGAAGATATTTCCTGGAAGATTTTGCGAGAAACGTTTAGAAAGTCATTGAGGATAAGATTCCAAAGCAAATCCATCCATAGCGTTGAGCTCGGTCAGCTAAGTTACAAGAGTATTTTGCGAGCAACGACTACTCGAATTTTTAGGTAACAAGCTTAAGCAACATCAGGATCCCGTCGCAAGTCAGGTGGACGACCCTGACTGCACTGCTGCTGTCGCTGCTGCAGCAGCTGCGGCGGCTCTGGGACGTTTGAAGTAATTAGAGGGATTAGCGTGAAATTCCCAGAACTCTGCGGGATCCATGTCCTTGTGAGTAAATCGTGGATGAGGGAAGGCGTGACCATGGCCGTGCCCATGTATGCGATTTGGTGTCAAAGATTCCCACAACTTCCGGACATCGAACACTTTCCCGTGGCGTTTCTCTTCCTCAAAGGCCTTTCCAATATCCCCAAAGCCTTCAAATCCGCTGCAGATTGCAAGCTCAGTGAGACTCGGGACATCTTTAAAGAGTCTCCTGATTCCTTCGAACAGATAAACCACACAATCATCGGTCCACTGTTCCCTGCCTTCCAAGCTCCATTCGTTCGGCTCGTCCCAGTCGTAGTACGACCCATAGTCGTTGACATGGCGGAAATCTGGAATAGTAACACTACGCTAGCTGGGCTCCTCGATACTCGGGAAGCCGACTGTGGGTAGTCTCAAGAAGATCTTACCAATCAGCAGCCGTCGCAGACGAGGCATGTGCTGTCTCAAGATCTCGGAATAGATGTGAAAGTAATCGGTGCCATGTGGCAAGCTGGAAAAGGAAAGCTCAACTCCCTGAATCCTCGCTGTATTGGAGGGACCGATCTGGCGGAGGAATACTGGGAACTGGTGACCGAGACCACACTCATAATCGACTTTGAGAGGCTCTTCTTCGTATTCAGCAATATTAGGGAAGAGCCAATCCGGTAGCGAGTGCACATCGGGTTCGAAGATCCTCCCAACATCCTTGACAATAGTTGGATGTGCTGCCATCCACACCTGCAAATTTCGTAGTCAGTGTTGCCCTTTGAAGAGATGATACCAAGCCAAAGGAAGACTCCCGGGAGCGGAGGAAATGACAAAGAGGGCTGTCTAGGAGCAGAACCCTCGCCAAAAGACAAGCCTCAGGAGCGGAATATAGGGCACAAGTAGCTGCCTAGAAGCAGTGATCGTGCCAAAAGAACATGTCTCGGGCAGCGGTGGATAGACATGTTAGGAGATTAGAACTCGAAGAATGCACTTACTCGTTGTTCCCAAGGCATTTCGGCAGGATACTCCTGTGGATGCTTATTGACATAGTCATGAAAGCGGACCTCAAGGAATTCGCGGTGGACATGGTGCCACTCCAACCCATCAATGGCAACAGTGGTGAAGGTGTTGCTTGAGTACAGAATAGAAGTAGCTTTGTTCTGGATTGCCTTGGAGACTTGGAGGATTTGAGCCGAGATCGCTTTGTGTTTTGGAGGGTAGTTGCTCAGGTAGCGTTCATTGTCCCTCGATAGGCCAGGTTGACAATCTTCCGTGACGAGGAGTAACCCGTAGATTCCACGTCGAAGCTCTGGAGAAGCATCAGTATCCATTCACCATTGATTAAGAAGCCATAGAATCCCATGACTGGTGCTGCGGAAGTGAGTACGTACTGCGTGGCAGACACATGAAAGGGTAGCACACATCTGGCATTGGGGGAGGGACGCTAGACATTTTGATGAGGTCCTAGTGAGCAGATGCGAGTAGAGTTGTGGGAGAGCGGGAGAGTGTTGGAGCTGTGGAAGGTGTTTGTCGGAGCTCTGCAAAGCTGAAGAAGTGACAATTACTATTTACCCGCGTCCTCATAGACGCACTTCACGGCGTTAACATCCCCCAATCCATCTATTCACTGCACTCCAGACATATCTTTGGGCACGAACCCTGCTTCAAAGTATTCTTCTATGCCTTGTTTCATGCTTCTAGAACACAATTTCTATCAAGTATACAATTGACAGACAGCTTATTGTCCCCGTTTCATCCTCCTGAGGCTTACCCTTTCGTTTGAGTTTTGCTTCAGAACGACCTGATATGGTCTGTATTTTGCTCATGAGCCTTGTCTATTGGCAAGTACGCTGCTTCCAGACAGCCTTCCAACCAGGAACTCCTGCTCCGGAGGCTTCTCTTTTCGTCCAAGCTCTGCTTCAAAAAAATCTGAAGTCGTCCATATTTTGCTCACGTAAACTATCTATCGGTAAGGAGTCTGCTCCTAAACAGCTTCTCGACCACGAATTCCTGCTCTAGAGGCTTGGTTTTTGGTCCAATTTCTGGCTCATGATACTTGGCTATTGGCAATGTTTCTGCTCCCAAACACCCTTTGAATTGCGCTTCTAGTGACATCTCAAGTCGAATTTGTGCTATTCTTTGACTGCAAGGTGCTGGGAATCTGGGTTTCGACAGCGACGTGGAGTTTCGAACTTGCTGACTTTACAGTTTTATGCCAGTTTTTCTGTCGTCGCCAAAACAGGCAAACGCTCTTCGGTGGCCACAGGACAGGGGACGACAAAGTCTTGAATGGCAATCCCGTCCCACTAATAGCCTTCAACGCCCACTATCCCAGCCTCACGTGTGACTTGCTTATGTGGGCTCCTCGCTTCCTCCATGATCGCGACTCCACTGCTCGCGCCAATCCTCTCGGCACCTGCTTCCATCATGACCACACAATCATTGACCGTTTTCACGCCTCCACTCGCTTTGACTTTCATGCTGTCGCCCACAACTTTTTTCATCAACCTTACGTTCTCTTGAGAAGCACCTTTCCCATTGAAACCAGTGCTTGTCTTCACGAAATCTGCCTTGGCAGCTTCTGCAATCTTACAGCCGGCTACAATCTCGCGTGGAGATAGCTGTGACGTTTCAAGGATCACTTTGAGGATAATTGGATAAGGCGCCACGTCTCTGACAGCAGCGATGTCCGTATATACTTCCGAGTACTTCTTTTGTTTGAGGAGCTCATAATTCATGACCATATCAAGCTCTGTGGCACCGGCACCGACAGCGTTTTTTGCCTCCCTAGCATGTCGTCAGCAGAAACACCTTTTCCCAAAGCCAAGCGATAAGTCTCACGTAGCTTTCTCAGCGGAGTCTTGGGTCCCTTCATGGAATCCAACCACACAACCCATTTCCACGGAGCTACCACGAAGATTGTGGACAACAAGATCAACCCATTTCAGTCGTACACAGACTGACTGTCAATCTAGGATCAGCTTTCTCAACGGAAAATCTTTCCTAAAGCAGAACAAATCATGCAACAGGTCGATTAGGCCATGGCGCTACCCATGTCTTGAAAGCATAATAGGCCTTTAGATGCAGAGGTTACACACCTTGAAGTTGAACACCCGGGCTTCTTCGCAGATAGCATCGACCTGTTCCTTTGTTGCATCGAGCTTCAATAAGGTATGGTCTATCGTCTTGGCGAAAGCTTCACTCCCCAGGTTTGGCGCCTTGTATACTACTGGTGTAAGGGGCAAATTCTTCTCCGCCTGGTCGATGATATCGAGCCATTCCTCGTCCGTATATCTCGTCGTCATGCTGTGCAATTTCCCGTCATTCAAGGCCAGCTGCAGGTTTCTAACTCAATTACATGGGATCACCAAGCTGTTGATAGCTAACGCAGGTCCAAATGGACGTATTGATACGTTTCACAACGGCCAGAAACGCTAGCGCTCAAGGAGCTTACGCTTTCCGACTCGGCCATTTCCAGCCTTGGGTACTCATGATGTTAATTATGCATGCATGACCAAATATGCGCATAGAGTACTCCTGATTCCTAACGTCGGCCTAAACTCCACCGGGGATTTTCTCCATTATTATTAGTGGCGATCAATGGCGTTATCAGATGCCAATGTCTAAAACTTTTGCCCCACGAAATATACATTTCGAACAAGCAAATATGGCGTTCTCTATCTCCGGAGTCTGCTTTTGCTTGGAGCGGAGTTCTGGTTACATCCTCAGACTTTGGCTACAACGTCCCTTGATCAGCTCAAAGCCAACGCCGAGCTTGCTCAACATCTTCGAAATATCTGATTACAAGCCGAACAGCCACTGAATCGAAAGCGCTGATGCCATCCCCTTTGCTCACCGCTCTTGACTCGGAAGGGCATGTCCACTTGATAGTCGGTTCCAACCCACTGGCCAGTGCAAGATGCGCGAGGAGCATTGAAGTCGGCGCGAAGCCAAAGATCGTCGCCCCTGCGAATGCGGACGTCCATTATGTACTCGCAAACCGGATTGAGGAGGGGAAAGTCGAGTGGATCAAGGAGGGTCTCGAGGATACACATTTGACTACACTTGGAAGAGATGAGGTGGACAACGTGGTTGATGCAGTATTCGTAACTTCGGGTGGGAAGAGCGCCTCAAGTATGCGTGGCTCTACAATGCTAGAGGATCCAAGCTGACTACGGTTTACAGGTACTCACATTTCGACTCTATGCAGGCGGAAACGAATACCAATTAACGTAGTCGACGCTCCCAACCTCTGCACTTTCACTCTCTTGTCTACACACTCGGATGGCCCTCTACAAATTGGAATCACTACTTCTGGCAAAGGCTGCAAGCTCGCTTCAAGGATACGACGAGAGATCGCTTCATCTCTACCACCCAACTTCGGTAGCGCTGTCGAGCGTCTAGGTATTGTGCGACGTCGGATATCGGAGGAAGACCACAAGACCTACCAGATGGATGAAACAACGGCGGAAGCGGAGGACGATGATGCACCAGCTCAGAGGCCCACATTCAATCGCCTCATCTCCGAGTTCGATCAAGATGCGGCACGAACACGCCGCATGCGCTGGTTGTCTCAGATTTGCGAATATTGGCCTCTCAAACGCCTGGCATCTATTACAGACGCCGACATCGACACTATATTGCAATCCTACACCAGCTCTAGCGACTTAATACCACCTCCACTCGATGCTACAAGTCTGGATACACGGAGACGTCCCAAGCCGCAGATCATCCTTGCAGGCTCAGGCCCCGGCTCTCCCTCGCTCTTGACTCTGGCAACCCATCGTGCTATTCAAACAGCGTCAGTTATCTTAGCTGATAAGCTCGTCCCGGCTCCTGTGCTGGAGCTCATTCCTCGTCGCACACCCATTCACATCGCGCGCAAATTTCCTGGAAATGCGGAAGCCGCACAGGAAGAGCTCCTCAGCCTGGGCCTAGAAGCTCTGCAAAAAGGCCACACAGTGCTCCGGCTAAAGCAAGGCGATCCATACATTTATGGTAGAGGAGCCGAGGAGTACGCATTCTTCCGTGGCAAAGGGTATACACCAATAGTCCTCCCAGGCATTACGAGCTCGCTTTCTGCTCCATTATTCGCCGCGATTCCACCTACACACCGCAGTGTGGCAGATCAAGTCCTAATTTGCACGGGTACGGGACGGAAAGGTGCTGCGCCAGATCCTCCGCCCTATAAACCCACTCAGACGGCGGTCTTTCTTATGGCATTGCACCGGCTTTCTTCTCTCGTGGATGCATTGACTGGAGCTGCCTCAGTCCCCGAGTCGGGCACTACAGATAGCAAACCCAAACCCTGGCCACGAGAGACTCCCTGCGCAGTCATCGAGCGGGCATCCTGTCCAGACCAACGAGTCATTCGTAGTACACTGCAACATGTCCGCGCAGCAGTTGAGGAAGAAGGTAGTAGACCCCCTGGGCTGCTGATAGTTGGCTGGAGTTGCGAGGTCTTGATCGATATGAAGGGCAAGGGAAGATGGATCGTCGAGGACGGCTTTACGGGCTTCGAGGGTCTGGACTCAGGAGTTGACGGCCTAAGCGAGTTAGTCGAGGGCATTGGAAACGGGTGCGAGTTCAAGCAAGGAAGTACTTAATGGCTTGTTGGCTGTGGAGCAGGCGCCAATTGGTGTTCGATGATACAAACTAATGTCAATTGAGCTGGAAAGGCTACACGACATTATGTTCTATATTAAAAGTTGTCAACAAGCCGGCGTGTTGAGCGACAAAACTTTCAAAGTTTTCGCAATGTAGCAAGGAGCGCAGCAATGTGGTTGGCAATTGAGCGGCATTTGTGCCAACGGGTATGTCTTAGGAGCTGTAAATAGCAAAACATCAACAATTTCACGCTGTTTTAAAGCAAAATTTGAACTACGAGATGGTCTTTAGAGCAGGAAATATTGATCGAAAGGCTATCTATAAGTAGAAACCTTGTCAAAAGACGAGTTTTATGAGTAAAATTTAAACTACTCTATGTAGTCTTAGAGCAGAATTCACATCGATAATAAAGTCTCGAGCAGAAAAGTCAGGATTAAAAACTAACCCGGAGCAAGAGAAGTGCCTGATCTGGCTGTAATTGAGACGCCAAATCGTCTTTACTGATACAAGCTCCACGTTGCAAACACTGCATCTGTCGTATCGTTGTGCGATCTTCGATTCCCAAGGCATAGGATTCTCGCAACACTTTCATGCTAGGCCACTAACACAGCCTAGGGAGCCACATGGTTGTTGAGTAGCTTGAGCTTGGAGTTTTGGCATTTTGATGTATTGAGGGGAGTAAATAATAGATCACGATTGTGGATGTAGAAGTCACTGTTGATGTAGTGGTTGCGGTGCTTGCGGGAGTCAAAGCGGTATGTGTCTGGGTTGGCTTGACGAAAACTATCTCCTCGGTGTAGTGGACCTGCTTGTAATCGATGCCTGTGGAATGCGTTAATATGCCTTCCGAGCCGGACGTTGGAGTAATTGTGTAGAAGAGGGCGATGAACGATGATGAAAGATCTGGGCATGTATGGTGAGAATCAAGGGTATCTTACAAGTCACCGCAGCAGGGTATTTCAAATCAGTGATACACTGCCGCGCTGGGGTTTGGCACGCCCACGAACGTCTTTGCCATGCGGATATTTCCCGTCACACTTCTGCTTCGCGAGCTACCTGGCAAGGTAGTATCACCGGAGCCAGCATAGATATCTTCAAAGCCTGCTGGTGTTGGGACAATAATTGTCGTGGTGGTTGACGTCGAAAATGTTGCCGTGATTGTAGCTGTACTTGTAGCTGTGCTCGTACTGGTGGTGGTGTCTGCTTCGGTCGAAGTCGTAGAGAAAACGTCGGTAATCTTGTACAGAAGTCAGAATTCTGCAGAACAAGGTATGCTATCAGATAATTCCGTACTGTGCTATTAGTGATCGTGGTAGTTGTAACAGCCGTGGCGGTCGCTGTAGTTACGGCTGGAGGCGTGATAGTCTTTTGCGGAACCGAAGTAGTCTCAAAGACAAGGATATTTGGATATCTCGACGAGGTTACCGTCGTGGTGGGAACGAGTTTTGCGAGCGTAGGGGCGAGTTTTGTGGTGCTAGATAGCGTCGTAGAAGTTGATGAAAGCAGAGTTCGGGTGAACGAGCCCAGTATCAAAGGCGACGCCGCTAGTATCAAAAAAGCTCGAGTCAAAATCTTAACGATGCGGAAATGGTAAAGGACTCTGCTGTAAACCTTATATAGGAGAGTACTATTGATAGAAGAACAAACATTAAAAACAAGTGCGCACTTTTGCATAAAGTAAATATCTATAATGCAACACGGTTAAACGGAGGCTGTAACTACTCAATAAGGATAGGAAGCAGGATCCAGATCTTGGTAGCTCGTGGTTCCTGCCTTGTATTCCACATTTTGCAGGCGAACACCGTAGCTGGATATAGACATGACAGCGCTTTCTGGAGTGCCAAATTATTGAATAGTATCGCGTTCTGACTATAGGAAGCTTAGATCTCAGCCGTTGGAGAGACTGTTTAATTGAAAGGGAACGCCTAGCGAGCAAAGACATGTAATAGTCAATACGAATATTGGCTAAAGTGAAAAGTCCAACAAGGTCGAGATACCAAGCTAGAGCTTTGATGTCTTAGCGCGAGATTCTAGCCAGTCAAGCTTTGTGGAAGCCCTCAGCCACAGACAATTCAAGCACTATTGACATCTGCACTAAGCCAGTCTGGAACACCTAGCTCTCCTTTTGACGCGGATCTTTTCCCATAGCCCGAAATTCAGCCAGCGCGAGCTGAGGTACCAACCAACGGGGCAATGAACATCCTCACATGGCGATTTCCATTTGCAACACGTGTCGGGCCCGAGCTTCAAGCCGACGCGTGGAACAGAATATGTCTCAAGAGCGTATATAAGCTAACAGGTGGGTCTGAATGAGTAGGAAGCTTGCGAAGAAGATGAAAGGAACAGTCTGACGGTCTTTATCATTGACAAAAGAAGGGCGAGGATTGAGACACAGGGTGTATGGAAGAGCCGGCAGTGTGGAATTCGAAACCGTGAAGAGCTAGCAACGTATTCAAAAGACGTGTTGGTAAAGCAAGAGTTGCTGGTTTGATACTCGCGCTGTAGCTGTCGTAACATTGTCTCGGAGCCTGAAAGAGCCAGATGTTTTGAGCACCGGAAGTGTTCAAGGCTCCAAGTGCATCGGAATTCGACGCTGACACCACGAAGCTGCAGCGTTCGGCGCTCTGCTGGCTTCTCGAATACGCCCGAGGGCCGTTGCAGAGTCTGCAAGAGATTGAGTGTGTAGAATGCATCAGGCAGAGTGCGAGGTACTGGCGTCATTGCGAAGAATGAGAAGCTGACAGCGCGAGGAACTTGGAACGAGTTCGGCAGGTGATCAGATAGTTAATAGTCTCTTTTCATGACTTAGTAGCCGGCAGAAAGCCTCACATGTGACCCAGGCTCAGCTCAGATGGAAGTAGTGTTCGCTCACCTCCGAAGCCAGAATCGAAAGCTGATCGCTTCATTTGCGACGACAGACGATTGTTCTGGACATTAGACGAGTGCATAGCGGTAGTGTGTCTCTGGCAATGAAGATGTGCGTCTGACATTCTTGTGGGAGTTTGCGCTTCCAAGATGGTGATGCTTGTCGAAATGGAGCGTAGTTTGTGTTCCTTGAGGGCAATGAACAACCAAGGAAAGTCAAGCAGGCAGTGAAATAGAGTATTACAACTAGCAAAAAGGGAACAGAATTCAACGATAATGGAAATTTTTTTTTGGATCGCTTGCGCTCTTATTTAAGTATCTGAAGCATATCTATGCTCCAGCTATGTCTGTTTATGCTACCAAATCGCTCGCTAATCTCTACATCTGGCCCGTTCGATGCTAATACTGAGCGCAATCGGCCCAGATCTTAACTCACAGGCCGCGTGATCGCTGACAAAATCCCACCAATCGAAGCAGAGATCTGCCACTACCAGTCATCCTTCAAGCAACAGGAGACCAGGGCATAGGGATCAGGATCCGACTCTGCATGGTCTGTATCAACGGTACAGTTTTATGCACTGTATCACCCCAGCCTTCAACCCCCCAAGACATCTCCCTCCGCGCTTTCCGCTCCTCCAGGTCTGCGAATTGCCATAGATGATGCACCGTATTCAATTCGCCAATTTGCACGAACCAAGCTCCTACTCCCTCCATGACCTCTCTCCTAGCCTTCAATCCCCGCCTCCAGTGAGTCTCCCATTCGAGTAAGTTGCCCGGGTGAAGGGTGTATGAGCGTAGTTCGAATAGACCGCCTAGTTGGCGCGGAGGAGTGGTAGGCCAGAAAGAGAATTCTTGCATGAGGGAGGTTTGTTTGTGGGTTATGAGGGATTTCAGCTTGTGGTCGAAGGCAGGAAATTCGGGGTGAGAGGCGATGGAGTGGAGGGAGGCGTGGTAGCCGTCGTAGCGTTGGTATTCCCATATGTGGACTGAAACTCTTCAATTAGCCATTCCTGATCAAATTCGAGACCAATCGAACATACCAAACGTATCACAGTCTCCCACTTCTGTCCTCCAGCTGCCGACCAAATGGACGTGGTTCTCTGGTATGCCTGCCATCTTGGGGTACCAACTCCCAACCAGCTCAACGTATTCGTCCACCTTGTCCGGCTTGACGCTGTGAAACACAATACTGTGCACGTATTTACCCCGAGCCAAAACCTGACTGAAGCTCTTCTCAATCTCCCGGTCCATTTCCTGTCCTTCGTGTGTGCCATAGATCAGCGAGCTGAGCTTTCCTTTTCGCTTCGATGTTTCCTGTTCTTGGCTTTCTTGCCGTGCAGCTCCTAGATCATGCGTAGACAGTGAGCCCAATGCCACATGGCCATGAGAGTTAGAAGACGCGGAGCTCGCATCGCTCGCTGGAGCGGTGGGAGCAGCGCCGTAGACAGCATTGTAAGGTGCTGTTGGGGAAGTAGAAACAGCTGCAGATGACGACTGACTGTCTTGTTCTTTCTTGGCCTTTTCGGCCTCGCGCATTTGTTCTCTGAATTTGGCTTGTTTCTTATCGAAGGCGGTGGCGTTGTTTGGGGTTATGTCGCCCAGAGCGGGGGAGCGTTGGTGGGTGGAAGTTGTGGTGAAGGTGCGGAGGAAGGTGGAGGAGGTGGCATTGTGAGAGAGGAGACGTCGTGTTAACATGATGGGTGAGTTGTCGTTGTTTGGATTGTGACAGCGGCAGAAGCAGAGCTGTCAATCAGCTTCACGAAGCTGGTTAGGTTAGAAGTGTGAGTGAGTAGGTCAGTCAGTGGTCAGTGTCAGAGGTTAGCTCTAGGGGCTCAATTTGTGGGGGGTTGAGCTTCAGAGTGTTGTGCCTAGATCTCGATGCTTGGAAGTGTGGGGTAACAGGCTTTAGTGTGAACCGCGCTTTGTGACGATAGGTCTGGGTTTGATTTGGGGCGCATGTTAAAGATGCAGCCAATGGTGCCAACAACGTCTCAGGTAGCACCTTAGCGTAGAACTTCCCCACACTTGAACCCTAAACGAGCCCTATCAGCTTTCAGGATCCCCATTAGGGCACACGACATAAAGACTTGGAGTTTGCTTGAGAACCAGATCATATTAACCACTCCTTCTATGCTATTCTATGTTGTACATGTGGTACGAAGCCCCGCTGAGCGCTCCATTAGTCGCCATGTAATGCAAAGCAATCCCGGGGCACCTGCCTTGCCAAATCCGCATATCAATGGGCCTTAACCGCAGTATCTGGTTGAATCCTGGCCATCATCTCTTCCTTTGTGATCAAATGATCGATTCTCTCCAGTAAACCGAGTAGGCTCTTCATACTTCCACCTGCAAAATTCTGTCAGTATAGCTGGGGAAGGTCATAGTGTTTTGAGCCAAACGACATGTCAAGAGAGTAATAAGTACACATAATGGTGGGTACAATGAGCAGGCTTCGTGCCAGAAAACGCATTTCAGGAGCAGTAAGTACACACGACTATTGGTAGAACGAGCAGATTTTGTGCCGGAAAACGGGTCTTGGGAGTAAGGAAAAGGACAAACTGGGAGGTAAGGAGCCCGAAACTTACTCCATTCATTGAGCACTTCGTCCGCATCTCTCGTCTTGGCGAAGGTGACCACCCGAGCAGGCCTATCGATCTTCGCATACACAGTCTTCGCTGTTACCAACGAGCTAATATAGCTCTCCGTCTCTTCTTCATCAAGGTCCAGTAATTGAGTCAGGCGGTGCATCTGTATCCGTGTGTAGTATTTCGCAATCACGCCGACGTTGTGTTCAATGACACGCTTGCGGAGGTCTTGCCAGCGCGTGTGCGCTTTGGGGTCTTGTTGGTCTGGGGACGCTGAAAAAACATCGGTGGAGCAGAGATGTGGACCGAAACGCTCAGAAACGATCGGCCAGCGCATGAGCTCAGGGATGGTAAAGGTCTTGAGCAGTTCCTTTTCTTCGGGGACGAGTGAGTTACGGGTATCGGCATTGATGCGGTGGAGGAGGTCAGATTGTTCGTTGTCGTGAGGGGCGAGGAGGATGTAGTAGATGACTCTTTGAAGGACCTGAAATTTATGAGCTGCGTGAACTGCGAGGAGTCCATTGTAGAATAGACGACTTACTGCGTGCAGCTGCTCTGGGGTGTCTTCGACAGACTCGGTGTCCAGGACTTGTCGATAATGCTTGCATGCGTCCAGATACTTGTCCTCATGCTTGGCTAATGTGATCTGCTGTTCGTAGTACCGAAGTTTCAGATCCGTAACATCATCTTCAGGCTCCAGCGGGGGATCATCGATGCTCCGATTCTTCTCTTTCTCCTCTCGCTCTTTCTTGTCCTTTTCAATCTGCTCCGGCGTCCTCTTTGGTTTCCGCGAGAAGTATTTGATGCCGATCTTGCGACTCAAAATACCAGCTTGTGTCCAGTCACCCTTTTCGATGCACAACGCCACCTGTTCTAGGATGAACTCGGTCTTTTCCCTTCGGTGCATCGATCCGAATGTCTCGACTTGTAGCTCGCAAAGGATATCGGCTGCCGCATTCAGGTCACCTTGCTCTTTCTTCATGTCTGAAAGTATGCGAGTCACTCGTGCGCGTTCGACTTCGACGAAGATCTGTGATTTTGAGTAAGCCTCGGCGAAGTAAGAGGGTCTCAGATAGTCATACCTTGCCCTCCGTGACTGTCCGTAACGTCTCGATCAGCGAGAGCTTCTTCTCCTGATCCGGCGCCTCATTTATGAATAACATTGCGACTTGCACCATCTTGGTGGTGGCCTGCTTGAGCTGGCCATGCTTCTTCGACAGTAGTAAGATCTGCTCGTTTAGCAAACCCCAGTCGCCCGAGTCCTTGGAAATTGTGATGATCGCGACAAGCAGTCTGGAGGTCGACGCAAGATCTGAGGCCTGTGGCAACAAAGTGTCAGCAAGTAAGGCAGACGATGGTAGCACAAGAAGATACCTTACCTGCCGCGCTTGCTTCTCAAGCACAGACAGCTTCTCCAGTGCTGCTTGCACATTGGTCTGTTAGAAGATCCGTCAGCGAGATGCTCTCAGTCAAGCAGAAGGCTTCCTTTACCTTAGCAAGCTCTTGTGCCTCAGGTATTTGCTTGTCCACTTCTTTCGTGTAGTCCTTTTCAGGCTTGAAAAGCTGACCATCCGCCATGGTGACCCTTATTTTTTAGAGGTGAAGATTCAGAAGGGATCGATAGCTCTTAATAAGTGATGAAAGTATTTGAATAATTGTTTAGATCTGGACTTCCAAAGCTCACAGCGCGCTTACGCGTAGCCGAGAATAAGCGCAGTCTTGGCATCTCCAAGGCTCAATGAATATCATTGGGGTCTAAGATAAAGTACGCACATTGTTTTCACAGAGCATCTCCACGTAGCTCCCTGCGAATCCAAAGCAAATATTGTCAAATCTATCCTTTGCCTCCGACCCTGCGTTTTACGAAAGCGAACTTCTGGGAATTTACCACAACTTTGCGGCAATGTAGCCACTGCACCAACTGTGTTTGAGCGGAAAGAACTGTTCCAATCTCATGAAGGTGACATTTTTGTGAAGGTTTCTGTTTCGAAGATATTTCCTACAGCTCTATCTGAATACTTGTTGATCTACATCATACCCTGATATGCCTCTATGGAGCGCAGAATAAACGCGATTATTGGTAGAATACCTTTAAAATGGATCAGAAGTCAAAATCAAGAGCGTGAATACTGAGGCAAGATTGGTTTAATAAGCTCCAACTGTAACAGCTTCAACTGCAAGAACTCCACACTTGACCATTACACATGATGGTTCACTTACCATGTGTACCTCCCTTGATCAGCTTGTGCAACTTGTGCCCGAAAAGGTCGTTTGATCTGCTCAAAACAAATTTTCGTTGGTGGCGATGGCACTAAGACCTCGCTCAACAACAGAGAGGCGACTGAGGCGTCTGTACTACAATACTCTTGTATCATGGGTCCTGCGTTGGTGACTAGTATGTGTTATCAGTCAGTCTGACACAAATTGCAAAGCCCGAACCAAGCTATTGACATATCTTCGACAGAACCCAGATTTCCTATAAATTTAGTTTCTTCTTCTCTCTCAAACTCCTTTACAACCCTCACCATCAATCAAATCACACCAAAAAACCTCAACACCATCACATACAAACAAAATCATCCAACAACTACACGAAACATAAAGAACCATCAAGATGTCGAGCGCACTGAAAGCTCATACCCTTCGCTACTCGTCGAGAATGCCGCGGTCCGGCCGAGCTGCCTCTTATCTTCCGGGTACTGATGGTCATCCGCTGTCTCATGGTAAGTCAATACAAGCTCTCGCCCTACATTTGCTGAATAACACCTATGAAGCATGTCACCACGGACCTAATCCAAACCCCCCTGATCCTGATCCCATACCCGGCCCACCACCGCCATGGGAATCGCATTTGATAACCGGACGTCACCACGGTCCAGATCTTAATGGTCCAGATCCTATACCTGGTCCACCACCCCCCTGGGAGATGCGTTTGCCGACTCACATTTGTCAAACATACTACCACGGCCCTGATCCCATTCCCGGCCCACCAGCGCCATGGGCGATGCAAGTTGTCTAAAATCCGGATATTTGAGCCCAATTCTGGCGAGAAGGCCGTTCTATGAGTGTAGAACCGCAAGTCTTGGGCTCAAGGGAAGCTACAAAGAGGACTTTTCTAACTCAATCAACAGTTGCCCAATTTTGAGGGCTTTCATGCATGCTCTTGCGAAGGTTGGCACCCGTCATGGGAGCCAGAATAGTGAAATAATGTACACATTTGTTCAAGCATGATATTCATAAACACAGTTGTCGAGTGGATCGAAGCTGCGACTGCTGTCTACAAGCAATTACTTAAGTCATCAATACATCAATTTAGAGTAAGGCGAAGCTGTGAACATGGCACTCAGCTGGCCATGTGGACTGTGACTGTAGCATTCAATTGGAAATCTCGGCAGTAGACACACCATAAGTGGATGTATCAGAGCTGCGCACCCAATCGAAAACTGAAGCTCAAGACATACCATGATCAAGTACGATGAGGCTGCGAATACCAAATTTACGCAAGTACCTAAGCTGTGAGTGCGTTATTATGGGTTAGAATAAAACTGCAAACATAACAATCGTTTTATAGTTTGAACTGTGAGTGCCTTCTGATCGAGCGGAACCAAGCTGCGAATATTTCACTTATCCAGCGATGAAAGCATTGATTCTTCTTTGATCAAGTAGTACGAAGTTGCAAGTAGGATGTTCTTGCAAGGAAGAAAGTTGCGAAAATGGGTATTGATTGCTTACAAGAGCTGCTTAATACTGTACAGATGATGGAGGAGAGAGAGAAAGAACATCAATAGTCCTTTTGCACTTTCCTCTTCCCCTTATCCCTCTTCGGGGACTTCCGATACTTAGCCCTAGGGGCCCTTGGAACCCTATCTTCCATGCCCTCCTCCTCAGCGCTAAGAACATCTCTCGTCTGCTTTTTGGACTTCTTCAGGCCCACCCTAATATTGCGTTGAATCCTGGTCTTGGCGCCCAAAGCCCATAGGTCTCCCCATTTCGACTTCCGTGCATCTCGATAGGCCTGTTTGCTGAACGATTTGGGCACTGTCCAGCGTTCTATCTTGCCTGCAGGGGTGCAGAGGTCGAGTATCACATGGCCGCGTCGCTTGATTGGTGGAAGGATGGTGCGAGGCAAGCTGTGGGTGCTCACGTGCGGAACACTAGGCTGAGTGTTCTGCGTTTGATCCTCAGTAGTCTCAGACTCCATATCCCCTTCTTCATATCCTTCGAACGCTGCATCCGTTGCTGGTTGGCCTTGTACAATACCATCGATCTCCCTCTGATCCACGCCACGCTGCAAAGCGACGTAGCTGAAGAGTATGTCTTCGTGATTGCGTTCTTGTCGACCAATAATACGTTGCAGATAGTGGGGACGTACGTAGCGCTGCAAGAAATGACAGTAGTCCTTTCGTCCTTGGCTTGAGCCAGCAGTGATATACATTGGGCACTTTCCGTGATTCGTGCATGGAGCAATGATCATACCCTTCTCCTTAGGACCAAAACGGTTCTCCGATGCGTCTTCGATAGTATGTTCAACTTCCTCGGCACCGGGAGAGGCAATGTGGTACTTCAAAAGCGTTTCTCTAGCGCCAGCTATAAGCTCGAAGCCGCTGGGTACACCTTTCTCCATCAAAATGAGCACCCCGCCCCTTGGGTCCAGTAAGGACCAGAAATTCTGGACTTGATTCTTCCGCATGTAGTCTTCTTTCAGAGTCCACAGAGTGTGTGGAGCAAGGATAACATCGTATTGCTTTCTTGGTTGAGGATTGGTCGACTCGAGGGAGGGATGATCTCGTGATGGATTATAGTCTGGAAGGCGTGGAATAAACGTAGTGTCCTCCAATAGATGGCTGACACGATTTCGTAGGGCGGCAGATCCAGTTACCACAGTCGACTTTCCGTACGGAACTTGTTTGCCATGGGGTGCGCCACCAGAATGCATGAGTTCCCATTCAGCACGAAGGATCTCTCGCCAGGCAAGGATACCAGCTCCTCCTGCGCCAGCATCTAATATGCGAGGACCATCTCCTTTTCGCATAAGATTACGTAGCCATTCTGATCCAAGGCGCTTGCGGACCTCTACTATTGTGCTCATAATAGTGGCATAGGCCCCAGGCATAACCGCAGCCATGTAGGCATTAGCCTCCATCTCGCCCATCTGGAATTGAGATGCTTGTAATGCAATGGGCTGCTGCTTGACATGAGCTCTTGGTAGGGTTGCAGTGGAGTTCGGTAGTCCAGGTCCACCAAAAGTCTTCAGTGCCATCTCCGTAAGGTGCTTGTTGGAGGCATCGGAAAGAAGTGCTGTGATTGGATCAACAACGGTATCTTTAGATATCTGAATCGTAGCTGGTGAGGTGCCAAAGCGTCCAGCAGCCGTCAACGGATGCGTCCTCACGGAATCGCCTCTGACAGAATCCCGGTCTTCCTCCTCAAATTCCTGAACGTCTTCATCCTCGAGGTCCAAGTCGTCTATCAAATAATCTTCCTCTAGCCCTTCTCCAGTAGTAGGTTCTTGCACCGTCCGGGCCTCATCAACCTCTTTTACTATTTCTGATGATCTTGCAGCAGCAATGTCTCGAAGTATCGCCATACGCGTTCTAAAGTCTTCCTGAGTCTGGTTATCTTCCTTAGGAGTTCCTTCGAGGCCATTATCTTCAGCTAGCCCCTCTTCGTTGTAGAGAACCTCCTCCAATCCACCCTCTGCATTTTCCCTCATGAGCACGTTTTCAGGCAAGTCATCGTCCTCAATTTCCACGCCTTGGAGCAGATCGACATCCTCGGGCGATGTGGTCGCTGATGGCGGGCCATAGAGTCTTTCATAGATTGTGTACTCTTCAGGGGAAAGGAAGTCTTGTGGCAAGGTCTCTCCAAAAGTCTGCCGCGCCTGACGTACTATCGCCTCCATCTGCTCTGGCGTTCTCGGCAGGTCGGTCTCGTATATCTCATCTTGATGGACAGAGGCTCTGGATATTCTCCCGGTGCTGAAGACGCGTGTATGGGACTGCAGTCCTCGTCGATATCCATGTTGAATCAGGATTTTGCTCCCATGTCCAGGCACCCTAGTTGTGGACGAGAATCCATTCGTAAAGAGCGAAAGAAGCTGGGACGAGCATGAACGACAAATACGCTGTCTTACAAGAGGAACGAGCATCCTAGGATCGTGGATTTGACCTAGCAGAAGTGGTCGTTCAGCGGAAATATTTTGGAGCTGTACCTTGGCGCAATAGCATACCTATTTAGGCCCACCTATAGGGCTGAGGCCTACACATTGAATTTTTTCCTTGTTAATATCGACTAATCTACTAATTATATCCACTTAAAGTACTCCTATCTACTCCTACCATGAAGGGGTACAGGTGACATTCTGTCTATAGGGCTCTTGACTTGTTGAGAAGGTTGCTATGTTCCATCTCTCTCTATATTAAAGGAGGAGGCCTGCGCTGGTACGATGCCTGCTCGCTGTACCAGTCTACTCTACCACAGTATCATAGGGCTTCTTTCGGTGGTACTTTCGGGGCTGCTTTCGGGTAACTCTGCCTATTTATATAGTGGTTGAATAGGGTTGGAAGGTATAGAATACGAAGAGTTTAGTGGTTGTGGGTACTAATTTAGGGGCTCGCTTATGGGGCTCGCTTATGGGGTCCCCATGAACTTATTTTTTGTTCTTGACGAGGAAGCGAAGCTAGGCCAGCCGCTTTTTGCTATTCGAGGGTCGAGGCTGCATCATAAAGACGAGAAACGGATACTCTGCTAGGTCATGGGATAGCTAGAAAACTGCCACAATACTACTATTCCTGTAATTGTCTATCTAGTACGACTCGAGACCCCAAGGAGGAGAGCATATAAATTGAAAAGTAGGTGTGCTACTCAGTCTTCCCTTTCGCGGAGCGGTCTTCCTATGAACAGAAACCCCTGTTAAGCACTGCTAGGGCTTGCTGTGCAAGTTCTCTGGCAGGAGCAATGGCACCGAGATAAAGAGTTGTCGAAGCGAGCGAGTCATGTCCAGCTTTAATGGTTTGAGTATTTGTTAGGGCTGTTCAGTCTATTACGGGCTAAATACTATAATGGTGCATTGATTTATTACCTCGCGAGCTCTGAGAATAGATTTTGTTCGATAAACTGCAGCGTATAGGGAGTACTTGAGTATAGATCTTTCTTCAGGAGGGATGGGAGTAATTCACCGTTTAATCAGACAAGATCTGCGTTATAGCGGTTACTTACATCTCGAGATAATACAAAGATAATATAATAAATCGTGACATGGAACAAAGAACAAATGAGATCTCGGATGCTGCCAAAGTAAGACCAAGAACGACAAGCATCATTACGGTCGCTCCCTTCTGTCACTGGGTTGCCTTAGACACCAAGAACCACACCGAGCCCAATGATCATGACTGAAGACAACCCAAGTGCCCTAGAAGACATCATCGCCTCGGACTTTGCTTTTGTAGATGGGGCTGCAGTCGTGAATGGACTGCCTGAGGTTAGAGAGGCAAATTCGAAAATCAAATTGTATTCATCTCGAGACCTACCTGCTAGCCGAGCTCGTCGTCAATCCAGAGCCACCTGGTGTGGTACCACTTCCCTTTCCACCAGTATTCTCAAAACAAAGCAAATCATTATCCGGCTGTCCCTCCCAGCACGCAATAGCTTGCTGATCTCCCCACAGGTCATCTGCATTGCAAGTATAGTACCATTCCAACAAGAGCACGATATCCAGGTTCGAGTTGATGTTGGATAGATCGCAGGCTTGGCAAGTGGTCATTTCTGTGGCGCTAGAGCTGGAGACACACATGCAGTGAACGCTTTTGGTGTCCATTGTGTTGCCGACTGCGGTGATGTTGGCGCTGGTGGTCTGGCATGACTTGAGGGCCGCGCTGTAGGAATCACAGGCCGAACATTGGGCGGTGATGAGGTGGGGCAGATGAAGCGTGAAGAGAGCTATGGAAAGAACGCGATGTTTCATTTTGTCTGGTAGGGGAGAGTAACAATCGTAGATAGACGGGGTGCGATTGGCCGACAGACTCCAGTGGCAAGGCTTCAAGTGATGAATGCTCTCAAAACTTGGTGGAAATCTCCCACCTTTGTATGCGAACCCGAAGCTGCCCCCAAGATCATCCGCATCTGCATAAATTTCATTATTGCGAAAACAGCCCCCAAATCGGCTTTCCATACCCCTCTTGTGACAAGTATACTTAGACACGGCAACCTCTGTGCGTGCTGAAAATGCAGCTAACAATTCACATTCCTATTTCAAATCCAAATGTTTGCAATCGAAATCATCTTAAGCGCTCAGTATCTAGCACGTTGCTCAAAGAGGCCAGATTCACCGCTGACGGTGGCTTTTTATCTCTTTTGCTATTGGGTCCCAAGCAACCGTGATGTTGTATCCCATTGTTGCTGTCGCTTACGAACGTGTCCTATAAGGGTAAAGAGTCCACGGTCTAGACAACCCATGGGGGCCAGCGGTTAGCATTCAATGATACATGCCCGGCGGGAGCGAGGTTCGGGGAAACCATCATTTGAGAACTGATAGCGAGTCGCCATCAACGACCGACCGAGAAAGGGCGCGAGGTTATAATGTTTATCCTGATGGCAAGCGGGATGTATTAAATTGAAGAAAGAATGAGAGAGCACTTCGTTCGGAGATTAAGGTAATTCGGGGATGGCGCCCCCTTCTGAAGAAGAAGCGAGCCAATGGTAGAATAGTAAAGCGGGTATGAATTAGTCAGCAAGATAGTTGGTGGTTCTGAAGGTTTGATCGCGTGTCCGTTTGTACCAAGTATACCCCAGTTTGAGTCGCATCACTTTCTCCACCTAAATCCGCTATGGATACTCACCTCGTACTTTAAGACAATCGACTCGGAAAGCTTACTACTCTCATTTTTGTCTCCTCCGAGAAACGCCCAGTGACGCCATCCTTGGACTACTCGCACAAGATTCCTTTCTATGGGCTTGCCAAGCACACTCCCGCAAGCGTTCCACATCTGATCCGACCATCCAGACCTCTAGATGAAGTTTCCGGCAGCGACAAGGTTTCTTCAGCAACCCGGTAGTAGGTCATCAAGACGATGCGCTGTACTCATTCTCTCCATTGCCTCCAACCCAATCAAGCTTCAATGTTCTTCAAACTTTCATACACTACAATACAGGGCTGGACTACGCTCTAGAGTCTACATCATTCTAGATCTTAGTACAGGTTCCCACATTGAATATCATCTTAGGACACTTTCGGCCAATTTAAGCGTTAGTCGACTTCACCATGTCGAGCAACGGAGCGGAATTTCCTAGAGCTCCCTCCGACACCAGAAATGCATTTCTTGACTCACCTAGACTCGCAGGGGACAAAAATATCCGCACACCAAAGAATTTGAAGACCCTCGATAACTTCACAACGAATTGCTCTACCAAGAAACTTTTGCTTTATAGTTTCAGAATCTCAGCGAGACTGATAGATCTTCCCGCAAAATCGATCCCATAAGGCAAATATTAGCTGAGTTATCGCACTTGACAAGCTAAAGAGATCTCTTAGCATGTGCGGATATTTTTGGACAACTCTCAAGAATGGGGGTACTTATCTGTCTTGATGTTTTCATGTTCTTATTCATGCCAAGTCTCTTCTTAGTGATGACCGAGGGAATTCAAAACATATTCCAGGATTACAAAAATCCATCAAGTTCTCTACTTATCTCACTGACTATAGCTTAACACAATAGGAAATCGAGTTCGCTAAGTCGTCCGACCCCATCAAGTAGTATACTACATGATCAACCAGCATGTTCGACTGACCAGGTCGGATTTATTTGACAAAGCTGACAGAACAGAGACAATAGTGTAAATGAAACACATGTAGAAGTAGGAGGAACTACGATACCTGGCAGATAAACCCACTAGTATCTCCCACAAAAGCCAGATTTGACTGCTATTCAAGCGGATCAAGCATTACTGCCTGTGTTCTTTGTTGCCCTTACAGTCGGCCTGTGCATCTCATCTAACTCAATGAGCCCGTCGCGGTTGGCATCAAAGCTATACACCCTAATTTAGCTAGGGGGCTAGTGAGCGGGAGAGATGTCGGTCACGGGTGGGATATCTCTATGGCATTCCCTCGATTCCCACCCCATTCTTCCCATTCATTCCTTTTGCTTCTCAGCATCTGCATATACGATTGTTTTGCCCACCCACCGCGGGCCCTTGTTTTTTTTTTTGTAAATACCTTGGACCCGGGACTCTGTCGCCTAGAAAGAGGGGGTTTCTTAGCATTGGAGATGCTGCAGGAGGTCCTATTTGTGGCCTGCTGTATGCGGACTAGCTGCTAGACGGCCAATTGAGATATACATATTGATGCTTTCATGCTGCTATTCACCTGTACACGACAGAGCACTAGCAACGTTCACAACGTGTAAGCATCAGGAGCTGTACTGATCAGTATAGTGGTGATAGACGGCGCGTCTCTTATACTTTGGAGGGTGCCCGAATGCATAAGAGAATGGATGGATGTCTGAAAATGCTTACCGCCATCGCAGTTGCAGCAGAAGATATTACATGGGCCATGACCGCAGAGGGCATGGCTTCAGTACCACTGGCACAGTATTGGGTAAGGGTAGTACTGGGATGGACATGGACCACTAGTCGGATTGCAGCAATCGGCTTTCGCAATGGCTGTAGACACTGCTACTTGTAATGTAATGGGAAGAAGTTGCATTTTGCGCTTCGAAGTCTGAATTCACGAGATGGGAAAGTGGGTATTGTGAGATCAAAGAAGTATCGTCTGCAGCGTAGAAAAAAATCAAATGTTAGACTCTCGGGTTCCCCTTCTCAACAAGATAAAGACATCGTTGCTCAATAGATAACACAGACCCATAGATTGGGGATTATTTTAGATTGGAAAGCTGATAGCATTCTGTTCATTGCTGAATCACCCGGTTTTCAGCTTCTACCCTCACACAAAAAGAATGTGGCGTCTGAATGATGAGCATCTTCTGTCGTCACTGGTTCGTCAAATTGACATTCCATTTCCCGAATTGGAGTCGACAGACTTGGCCAACTGATGCTTACATTTTGTAATTCCATATCAATTCCAGATACGTTCCGCAAGACAGCCCCACATGCATCAGCCAGATTTAGCATCAGATCTTTTTCTTGACTCGTAAGCGCTCATTATGTCTACCATTTTGCGACGACTAATACTACGTAGAAATTATAGTAAACGGGGAATCAAAGCGCCTATCCAGCTCTTTTAAGCTATAAATTCTATATATAGGGTATAGCACTCTAAGGATATCGCAAAGAGCGTTAAAATTTAGATATTTATTCGAATTTATCCTGCTTTACGACAGCCCTAAAGCGCTATACCCTATACATAAATCTTATAGCCTAATAGAGCTAAACGAGCCCGTTAATTCCCCGTTTACTAGGCTCCCAGAGCAGCGTTGTTTGCTACTATAGCTGGTTTTCCAAAATTTTGGCCCATTTCGCGCGCCTTCCCTAACCCCCGGAGCGCCCCCAAAATTCCGATTTTCTCGCGCCAATGGTTTTGAAATAAAGCCCAACACGCCCTAAGGACGCCGAGCCTGTAACAGCCACTGGCGCCACTGATATTCTAGATTCCTCCAAGCGTACAGTAGATAGTACAGGTTTAAACGAGGATAGGGAAGGTATGTACAGGTTAGAGAAGGCCCGCCGTACAGGTTAGTGCGCCGGTCCCTGTCCCTATAGGCGCGTAGTCTGTGTGCAGGTGAGTTACTTCATCCGATAAAGCGTGCTATTATCCGGTTAGCCTGCCCCTCCATCGGTTTTTGGCCACCGTCACGACTCAGGGATAGTCCTGTATTCACTCTAATGCTGTTTGTATCACGTGATGGAATTGAGTAAAATTACCCAACTTGCCCAGCACACAAAAATGTATCCACAGGTGCTTCCTACGCCCCCAAGTAACCGAAGATTCTCTGTGTGTAAGAAAAGAAGTCTACGAAAATGATATCAGCCCTTAATATCCGAATCTAATGTGCAGTAGAAAATGGCTTCGACGATACTAATAGCTGCTATTAAAGACTATGTAACAGCTGCCTAGAATCCCGCACCTTAGAAGGATACTTAAAAACCCTAGAACATTGGAGTCCCACGAAATACTTCGACTAGCCTATCGTTGAGGATATCTCCTCAATGTTTCCCGTGAGGTAACGTTGACGTTAATGACCAAAGAAAGAGTGCCCATATAGCCTGTCGCGGCTCTTCACAATAACGCATCGCGCACGAATAGCAGAAGTGAAATAATCAAAATAGAACTTGTTGAGCGGGCGTAAATTCTATTTGGTCGTTATCAATAGCCTGGTAGAGGGTCTTACGGATACCGTCGCTTTCTAAAGATGCAGAGAGACACGTTCTGGACAGTCTCTTTCCTAGCAATAACTTAATGACCGCCACAATATCTTCTATCCACGCTGTGCCAAAGAGTGTCCGTTCGCCGATGAAGGCAAGAGTACATTGTCCAATCCAGCTTCTAAGCTTTACTCCAATACAAAGCTCCTTTTGTGCCAGTGGCTCGGTTCTTGACAAAGACTTTTTCCGCTTCGCGTTTTCCGCGTGCTGCCCTTCAGTGCTTCCCCGTACATAACCCCATGGAAATAGCAGTCTCCAACAAGCCTAAATTTCCCACGGCTTTGGCGTAGCAGAAATGAGACCCGGCAGCCGTCAAGCAATGCAATAATATCGCCTATTTCGGCTTCGTCCGGTACCAGGCACATGTATTTCCTGTGGGTGAGTGCAAACCGACGATTTCTGCACGTACACGCCATTTCTGAGAGGAATGGAGAGGCTTCAGTTTTGTAACGCAAAAGAAACTCTTCAAAAGCTTCAATATTATCGGTAGACTTAAGGAAGCGTTGACTTGCCCTCAAGAAGCGCCATAGATTCTGGAAATGTTGCCTAAACTCGAGTGGGGCAGGCCGCTGGTCCTTTGCCTGGTCGGCGGTTAAAGTCCTCCAAAGTGCATCGCTGATGGACGTCTCCAGAGGATCATACGAAGATTCAGCTGCCAACTGGTTGCACTCCCTGTATCAATGGAGAAGCTCTGACTCTGGGCCCAGAAGCCCTGATCCTTTACCCTTGGAGCTAGGGAAGATCTTAGATACCTTTTTGATATCGTTGAACTAAACACCTGACATCCATAAAGTCTCGTTCTTGCCAAATTATAGATCTTGCTGCGTGAAAGGGCTTAGGGAAGCACTAAAGTCTTCACGTATTCCCTCTGATACATGCTCCGTGGGCTCTGGAAAGTAAATGCACCCTATCTCTGGATTTTTGGAAACCTCTTTAATTTATTAACACTAGATTCCTTTTTTGAGACGCTCCAATCAAGGACCCAGGTGGGGAGATTGGGAATAGATTTGTGTTCGCTGTAAGCTTGTTGTAACACGTCCTGAATCCCGGTTGAGGCAATCATGGCTTTTGCTGCGTCTACGTAGACTCTCTTCACAGGCTGAGTGTAATCGATCTCGAGATGCATGACTGGACCGTTGCCTCCGTATTTCGGCTTTTTCCTGTCTCTCGCTAGATTGAACAACGCGTATAATTTGTCACGAGGATCTGTAGCACCAGCGTATCTGCTCATGGAAACCAAGTCTACAAGGTCCAATTGGCCTAGTTGAGCTATTTTGAACAGAGAAAGCTGCTTGGTGGCATTGAAGTAATCCCCGCCCCCTTTAGGCAATTGGTGAAGAATACCTAGCTGTTCAAGGGCATCTATAGCATCTGTGAATACAGTCCAATTATTTGCTCGCTTGCCGCAGTATATAATAGTGGAAGAAGTCTTGGCAAAGACCACTTCCTGGATAATCCATGTACGGGAAAACCAAGGCCTCTGTAGCAGATGATAAAGAGCCGTCAAGTCTTCTTCATATTGGGCAATATATCTTCGCAGGGCAAGCCAGCTTTCTGTTAGAGACTCAACCGACTTTGCCGAGACGAGTGAGGAAATGAAAGGCTTTATCACTTGCTCCATTGCCAGCTCCTAGCCACACTATGAGCCGGGTTGCTTCCTGGTAAATGATATTCATAAGCAAGACTTGTTCGGCCCTCTCTTGAAAATTGGTCTGATCAATGCAGATCGCATCTATCCAGAGACGTCGTATTTTTCTATGTCGCAAATAAAGAAGAGCTTCGTGTAAATTTTGGGTGACTTCGAGAATCTGGCCATTGCAAAGAATTGGGGCGGTGTGAGTTGCACTACCCCAAGCGTATGACAGTGCTTGGTACCCTTCCTTGTTTGTGGGCTGCGGCTATTGAGCTTCCTGCTCCAGATGAGCATTCAACAGGGTACAATTGATGGTAGTACACAAGTTTCCGGGATGTAGATCGATGATACGGATTTCTCTCTTCGACAGGGGCTCATATGTGAAGCGTTGATGATGAGAAAGCAATGTGCCTAGCAATTGTTTAGACTCGGAATCTAGCAAATTCCCTCCCACGGGGGATTCATAGTGTATCTATCATCATGGGTTGTCTGTTGCTTCATCTTTCGCGAACAGAATGGACCAAAACAATAGGACAACTCTAAAGACATTGCAAGTTGAGACATCTGAGCTTACGTCTTATCCATATAACGATTGCCGATTGCATTAAGTTGAGAATCGCTGTGTGCACGTACGCGAAAGGTTTCAACCATGTTAGCCTTTCATAGAGGCGAAGTGAACCCTGCTTATGTCAGATTGAAGTCAAACTCGGGAGATCAACGATCACGTACAATATCAAGAATACCAGCGTCGATAAATTACCCGGCCAGCGGGATGTCATCATAGTCAGAATACCTTACCATAACGAGCTTCAGAACACTACTATATGCTCCGCTTTCCCTTGATTTACAGAATTGTCGATCCGTATCTGCCTGATATCTTCTATAAAACCACGCCGCAGATGATGTCCAGAGCCGTATGACGATGCTCTATACTTCTAATAAGATGAGAAAGCAAAGGAGTTAAGCAACGAGAAGTAATGTTAGTCAAAGGCCGGTGAGGGTAAGCCTACATTAGGCAACAGGTCGGCTTAACGAGACTGGCAGCTAAAGCCGAGCCCAAGGCAAGCTTCCGTATGCTGCGCTCTTGTGTTGTCCCACGTAAATCAATTTGGGCACTTAGATAGCAGTCCAGCGCTCTAGGCAGCTATGGAGTTGTTTTGAAAATTAAAATTACCGATCAACACCGTTAGGACGGTTCCACATTCCAGGTGCTAAGAATAACAAGTGAGAACGCCTCGTAAAACGGGGTGGAGATAATATCGAATCGGACGCCTTCTCACCTGCACACAAAGTATCCGCGTTTAATAACTCTAGAAAGTCGTGATCGACGAGACAGGCGATACCGACGATGACATGAACGACCCTGCCGAACATCACCGGTTTCTATCACTGGCCCAATCGGCTCCTCGGCCTGTTTTCAGATATCCCTATAAGCGAAAAGTCCAGCAACGGGAGAATATAAGCTTAAGTCGATCCAGTGAAGTTGGTGACAGCCAAGGTATACTTCGATGATATATTTTAACCCGACACCAGGCCCTAATAGACTATGGGTAACCCTATCGTGGTTGAAGATAAGTGTATAGAGACCGATGAAGCCGGCGCTTCCACCAGGGCCAGCATTGAGTCTGAGATTGATACTGCGTATCTCTACAGATGTAATTCGAGGGAACAGCCAACGACGCACGGTCCCTTGAATGCTTGTGCAATTACCGATGCTACAACCGAACCTACTACCTCGTCCCTTGATCGCCGAACCTCTCCTAGTATCGCTCTCCCCCAGCATCAAGAAAAGCAGACTATTCACGGAGGCGATCACGGAGTAACAGCGACCGTCAATCCCCTGAGCGCTACTACGGCCACCCTACCTTTCCCCGAGCAGCCTTAGGACTATAGAGGTTCAGCACTGGATAAAGAGGAGTGGGAGATTATAATAATCGTTGGCAAGAGACGGACGAGAAGGGGCTATAATACAAGGTGCGCTGGAAGAATACATGGCTATATAAAAGCGGTTTAGGAAATATACAGGAACTGCTGCGCGAGTTTGAGGCCAAAGACCAGGCGCAGGGAGGCAAACCGGGGAGACCGGCACATATGGATAAGGGTCTATAACCGTTGGTAACTTTGGTTTGTTCGCAGGGGAAGTCTAGATGTTCTTGATTCCATCCGAAGTGATCAGTCCCAAATTTCAAGTCGGCCATATCGAGTCTTCGCTCGTCCCGCCGTCATGTTTTGACCTCCCTTTCCACAGTGTTGCGTCATTGGACTTGGCGTGCTTGCTTCTCCCCTACCGGTGCAGTATAACACGATAAGGCGGAACATGGTCAAATTTCATTTGAATAAGTGGTTGTGTAGATACTGTTGAAACGTCAGGATTCGGATGATTTTCGTAGGGCTGGGCGATTATTTTGTTTGCCATGCAATATTTGACCGTCCCTGCGTCCCTCAGTGGGGCATAAGCGCCTAGACTGCGGCGTCGTCCCTATGTAACGTCTCGAATTGCGAGACTAGCAAATAGCTGTTGGTTAGGCTCTCGCTTTCTGCCTAATGGCCCTCTAGAACAGATTCGCTTGTTCCTGATGTCTTAAATGTATCTCTGTCTTTACGCCTTCTTCAACATGCATAGGTTCCGCAGTATTCATCCCATTTTATCTATGCTCATCAGTGCATCTCTTCGGCCTCCGCGTACCTCCCTGGCTCTTCAATATCGACGCCAGGTTATTCATACTCGTCAACGTGTCCGGATGCTCCTTTCCCAGCACCTTCTCCCGTAATTTCAATACTTGTCGGTGCATCTCTTCGGCTTCTTCATATTTGCCCTGGTTATCCAGCACCGACGCCAGGTTATTCATGCTCGTCAACGTGTCTGGATGCTCCTTTCCCAGTACCTTCTCCCGTAATTTCAAGCCTTGTCGGACCAGCTCTTCGGCTTCTTCATATTTGCCTTGGTTATCCAGCACCGACGCCAGGTTATTCATGCTCGTCAACGTGTCTGGATGCTCCTTTCCCAGTACCTTCTCCCGTAATTTCAAGCCTTGTCGGACCATCTCTTCGGCTTCTTCATATTTGCCCTGCTTATCTAGTACCCACGCCAGGTTATTCATGCTCGTCAACGTGCCCGGATGCTCCTTTCCCAGCACCTTCTCCTGTTGTTTCAACACTTGTCGGTGCATCTCTTCGGTTTCTTCATATTTGCCCTGGCTCCTCAATATCGACGCCAGGTTATTCATGCTCATCAACGTGTCCGGATGCTCCTTTCCCAGTACCTTCTCCCGTAATTTTAACACTTGTCGGACCATCTCTTCGGCTTCTTCATATTTGCCCTGGTTATCCAGCACCGACGCCAGGTTATTCATGCTCGTCAACGTGTCTGGATGCTCCTTTCCCACCACCTTCTCCCGTAATTTCAACACTTGTCGGTGCATCTCTTCGGCTTCTTCATATTTGCCCTGGTTGTCCGGCACCAACGCCAGGTTATTTATGCTCATTAACGTATCCGGATGCTCCTTTCCCAGCACCTTCTCCTGTAATTTCAACACTTGTCGGTACATCTCTTCGGCTTCTTCATATTTGCCCTGGTTGTACAGCACCGACGCCAGGTTATTCATGCTCCTTAACGTATCCGGATGCTCCTTTCCCAGCACCTTCTCCCGTAATTTCAACACTTGTCGGACCATCTCTTCGGCTTCTTCATATTTGCCCTGGAAGTACAGTACCGACGCCAGGTCATTGATGCTCCGCAACGTGTTCGGATGCTCCTTCCCCAGCAACTTCTGATATATCGTCTGCGCTTCCATAACCTTCTTGTATGCAGCTCCATACCGTCCTTGTGCCTCGTCATAGCTTGAAGCCTTGTGGAGGATATTTGCACGTTGCAACTGACAATTTTCCGTCCCGAAAACATACTCCAGCACGACCTGGACATGGGGACTGATAGTCTCCCAGGTGACCCAGTTTTCATAATCTTCATTAAGAGGGCAATTGGCAAACACCGCAGTCAGCGCTTTCTCTTGCCATTCCACCAGAACACGTTGAAGCTCAAGCCATTTTCGGGTTGAAAGCTGCACCAGTCGATGTATGGTAAAGACTGCTCCATTTTCTTCTTCGGAAACCAGAGAGAAAGCTTTAAGCGTTCCGATCCCAGTGTCAAAGTCAACTTTACGCTCACCTTCCTGCCGGAGAAGGGTATCTGAAATCGCCTGTCGATCCAAGACGGCCATAAGAGACAATATCTCGGCTGCTCGTGGCTTCTGCTTTGTGATCTGGTCAAAAGATATTTGCCAAGTCAGGAAGATTGAGTTCTGTATCTCTGGGTCTCTTCCAGGATCGTAGTAGTCTTGTTCTAACAGGTCATTTGCATCCGATTCGCCAGACCGTAGCAGGTCTAGATAATGTACAAGAGAGACCTCCTCCTCACTGATATATGCAGCGGCCTGGGTGATGGCTAAAGGCAGGAAATTCAGAGTCTCTAAAAGGTCCATCGACGCTGCCTCGTCCCGTTCACTATTTCTCGGCAATTTGTTTCGCAGCAGTTGCTTTGCATCTTCAGCTTCAAATGGCACAACGGCAACCGGCTTCTCTCGGTTCATCAACCTCTCTCCAACCCGTCTGTCTCTTGTCGTGACGAGTATGGAGCCAATTGAGCTTCGTGGAATGTAATTGACTAGTGCGGATAACCCTTGCTGTCTGCTATGTCGTGACGAGCCTTGGCCATTAGCGCCAAACAGCACCTCCTTGTCATCCGCGTTATCTAATACCATAAGCCAAGGGCCGTTGCCATCATCACTGAGCCACTCCATAACAATCTCAAGGGTGTTGACATCCGGATCATTGAGTCCAGGTAATTTCAGCTTCCTCCCGATTGCTTTGTACGCCTCATCGAATCGAGCAATGTTACTGCTATGGACCCAGAACACCTGGCCTTCAGGTTGCTCGTCTTTGTAGCGGTAACAGTATTCGATGGCAATCTGCGACTTACTGTAAGGAGTCAGCTAGGCCAGACTATCCGAGGTAAGTATGATCTTACCCAACACCTCCGATTCCAGCGAGCACAGCACGACGTTGCTGCTTATTTAATTTCAGCTTGATTTCGTTCAGGATTTCTGCACGACCGACGAACATGTCGTCGCGATGGAATGGCACCATGAAGACCGGTTTTTGAGGCAGATTTACTGGACTGCCGGTAGAGAGCTGAGGCGTTTCCCGTATCGGCAATTCCGAGTTACTCGTCGCTTGGTGAAATGTCAACAAGTGGATGTAGTGTTCTAGTATGGAGTTAATTTGCTGAACTTCATCGTCGTGGGTAAGACTCTTGATAGCAAGCAGGCGTCTTTGCCAACTCGATGTCTTCTCAGCAGGTACATTCTTATGGAGAATACGTTCAAGCAGCTTGACCTGCTCAAGACACCCGTCAACCACCGGCTTGAGCGCATTCGCGGTCGCGTCGTTAAAGTGACCAGCATCGGCCTGCTTTTGCGTGCGTTGAAGCGTATCAACGATTAAAGGCAGCTGAACCTTGATACTGCGAAAGGTTTTTGGCACCTCGTTGATGTCTGACTTGAATTCATCCAAGCGGTTGAGAACCTTCGTTCCAAAATCAACAAATTGAACGATAGCGGAGACTAGACTGATGACTGCTAGTGCTTCGGCCATGATGAGGAGATGAATGTTAAGAAACCAAACTGATTTTATGCTGTCTTCGCAGTAAAACCAGTTCCACAAGGGAATTCCGGCTCTAAGAAGTAATTGAAGTTGGGCCTTTTCTAGCTCTAATACAAATACGGACTAGCGTAGGCGGAGAGAAGGAAGGTCTGCCGAGATTGGCAAAAGCATCTAAATAGGGGCCCTCGGTATGAACAAAATAGTTCGGGCTCAACCCTATAGGCCACCCCTGTAGCTTGCCCCTATTACATTGAATTATTTACTATCTACCAGCTTGCTTCGCCCCCTTCAAGGCGCTGGATATCCCTAAGTCTCTCGGGCGCAGAGAGCACTAATTTATTAATTTAGGGTTGCGAAACCCGATCCCAGCCCTCCCTGAGCAGCTCCCTTAGGGTCTCCTGGTCCCAATAAGGGCGTTTTCTTTGGTACTGCTTAGGGCCCTGCCAGCAGGTCTCGATAGGGGCTAAATCAGGCGAATCGTGGCAGTTGAAAAACGTCTCTACCCCGTGATCCCTAAACCATTTGACTACAGGGTTCCGATATCTGGCTTCAGGGTCCCCGGAGCCCCCGTGGCCTGAGACCCTATCCTGCTCTAAAACTTACCCTATTTCCTTACTAGTACCCTATTTTTAAACCTCTACCTCCAAGGCGAGCTATAGGTGGTTGATGGGGGCGAGCTACAGGGTTGGCCTATAGGGCTGAGCCCGAACTATTTTGTTCATACCGAGATCTACCAAGACTACGCTATCTAGTGGAATATGTTGTCATTGCTGTCGGTAGAGAAAGCGCTCATGTTCTTAATCAAGGAGTTGTCACAGGACCCTTGCATAGGAGAATTGCTACTTGCTATCTATACCGTGGGCGTCTCCAATATCGCCTTCAATGACATCAAAATCCCCTCCACGGCCCACTGCAACGTCTGCTCTACATCAACATCCATCCTATCCTGCACATTGATTCCCAATTCCCAGCACTTGTCTTCATGGACACTTCCCTCGACATTAGATTCATGAAACAACACTCTATGCAGCTCCACGTAGTTCCGCCAGACCATTTTCTCAAAGTAATCCTCAGTTTTCCAGAATTCCCCTCCTTTGCTTCAGCCCCATAGTGCGGTCGTGTCATTCTCCTATGCTTTGCTTCCTTGTGACTTCACTTTACAAACAAACGCGTGTCCAATCTCTTCCTGATGTCAGGTATGTTGTATAGCAGAAAGCCCTCCACAATGACCAATCTCTTGCCCTCAACCTCATCTTCAAAGACCCTGCTGGCTCGGACCTGCTCCCTCAAGTCTTCCAGCATATTCGAATCCATCATGCGCAGCGCTCTTGTATCTTGTCCAGGGAATACGTCTGCCTGCCAACTATTGAACCCTTCAGGAGTCGTGCCTTGTACTTTCACATAATCTAGTACTTCCCCCATTCTCATAAAGTCAACGCCAGCAGGGCCGTCCGCATCAAGGTAGCCATTGACCGTTGGAATCTGGTCGAACTCTTTGCAGAAGTCGTCGCCGTGTAAGATCAGGGAGACATGCGGGCAGAAGATGTGGGTGAGAATGTGGGGCAGGGTAGTCTTGCCTGCAGCTGCCGGACCTGACAGGCCAATAAGGAAGACAGTCGATTGGGGCATTAGTACATATAGTAAGTAATTTGCTTCTTGATGATTGCATAACTAGATCCTTTGGAGTGCGAGCTCACGGTTTTCAGCTGGGTATTAAAGCACAAGCAGACACACATCGCCCAATGCAGCCCTCATACGAGCAATAGTATGAGCGATGGTTGGCCATCATTGCATATTGAAGGTTGAACGTCCGTTGCGTTGAGTCATTACAGCTAAGTTGCTTTCCACCGCGGCTGAAAAATGTTTTCATCCAATGTCTTGGCGGCAATTCACTAGCGTCTCGCTAAGCCTTTCCGCTCACACGACAGAGGACCAATTTCTTCGACAGCTCCTCATTGACTCATTCACCACAACTACAGTCTCTTCCATCTACACATCAAAAGCTCTAAAAAGTCCTCAACTAGAGAAAGCAAAAGACAACACACCTAGAACATACAAGACGAACCGCCAAGATGGTAAGCCTCCGTCTGAAATGGGCACCATGACTTCACCCAGCGCCACCTGCTAACACAGTCTCCTACAGGTTCTCGCAATCGATCTTCTCAACCCAACGCCCGCTGCTGAGGCGAGAAAGCACAAGCTCAAGGTATGCCACTATTTTCAACCCCAAAATACGCCCTCTCGACCTCGTAGACGTCCGTCCCTCCCTACGTTACACCGCTTTATCTTCCATTGAGGCACCACTGACACCCAGTTCAATAGACTCTCGTACCCGCACCCCGCTCCTTCTTCATGGACGTCAAGTGCCCCGGCTGCTTCACAATCACAACCGTCTTCTCACACGCCCAAACAGTCGTCATCTGCGGCGGCTGCTCGACCGTTCTCTGCCAGCCAACAGGTGGCAAGGCGCGATTGACCGAGGGGTGCTCGTTTAGGCGGAAGTAGACGATGGGAGGAAGTCAGTGATGTTTACATGATTCATAGAGGCAGGATAAAAGATGGTTATCTACGGGCGTTTGCATTGTGATACCGGATATCTTGCTTTTGAGCACAGTACAGGAAAATGGAAGTGATGGTGGTGGTGGATGATATTGCAAAGGAGATGTATGCTAGGAGCAATCAAGGCATATTGAAATCATAATTGGCTGCGCTATTTTGTAGTGCTTGATATGTCATAATATCAGCCTATCGGTCTTTCTTGCCTTCTGTTCCCAGTACCAATGGATTCCTCGCTTTTGCCTTCGAATCGCGAACCAACGTGTTCAACGAGCAAACCCGTAGTTAAGACCTTTACAGTTCCATACTAAGCTCTGTCTAAATTGTTCTAGATGCATTTGCTTGGTTGCCCATGTTCAAAGTAAAGGCTAGTTGTAGCGGGAGTTCGTAGAAACGAAATCTGCCCGCAGTGCCGCCGACAAACTTGTGCCTCCACAGACACTCCCTCAGTCGAGACTTATACAACAATCAGACGCCAACCAGGCCTGATTTGCTCAATGTTAAGTACCTTGGCCTGACCTGGACGCTTATTAAAGGCTTTCCCCAGCGAGGGTCGGGTATCGTTCCTTCATCTCAACACCCACAGCCATCATGGACAAAAGAGCAGTTGGTCTGGACCCAAAAGCCACCGGCTGCAACTCAAGCTGTGATGTTTCGAGCGCCCATTCGGCTCATAAGCAGCCGTCTCATCATCCAATATCGCCACAAAATATCTCAGGATGTCCCTGCAGCTACAAAAGCAGTGTGCATTAGCCTTTCTACACCTCGTAGTGATGCATCTTGAGAATCGCACTCGGAACTGGACAGCCCGAATCGGCTACAGCATGTTTCTTGCTAGAGTAAGAGATTCGAAAGCTGCTCCAAAGACTACCTAGGAAGCACGACGATGCCTTGCTTCCTGCCCAGCCCTGCTTTCGCGCCGTTACGAAACCCAACAGCCGGTGTTGGTAGGCTTTGCACTTAGCTTTACTTAAAGCCAGAGCCAGAGGGTGCCATGGAAGGCTCCTCGTGGGGATGAGCGTTATCTTTCTGATCCTATCTAACAAACAACGGCTTTTCCTGGTTTCCAATCCCTATTGGGGCGAACAACGGCTGAGCCCATAGTACGAAGAACCTCATGAAGCCATGTTCCTCCAAATTATATTACTACAATCACGTTTCCGTCCTAAAGATATGCAGGTCACATCTCATTGATCTATTACTTTTCCTTACCTTTTCCCTACCATTACTTTGATTTTCGCCTTTAACCCCAGAGCTTTTAAAAATGACCCCTCAGTCAGCCACAAATTGCCTTTGGTTCTTCACTTACTTCGTTTTCAGTCGCGCGCAGAGTCTTAGCTATTTTATTGATGACAGTTGCGACAAAATCCGGATTGGAAATGTTATGACCAAAGCCATCTACATGCACCGTCGTGCTACTACTCGATTGTGAGATCCGTATGATTACAACCATGCCGAGATGTTTCAGTGGCTATTCAAGGCCTCGGCAGAAGACGGTGACGAGATTGTGGGCACAGTGAAGTGCACGTCTCAAGAATGCGTATATCTCGAAAATGTTAACAGAAGTAGTGGTTCTCGATACTCTTGGCGGTCTTAGGCCCCCAGATAAAAAAGAAGCCTCCGAGTTACGGGTTTACTGTGGCGACGATAGGTAAGTGGCCTATCATGTATCGGTGATCGTGAATGACAGAATATATTCAGATTGGGAGCTCGGGGAAGCAATGCACGTTGGCAGCCACTGGAGGACATTGATTTGCAACCTGAAGAAGTAGCAGCAGGCCTAGTACGAAACTCGGAGAGGAGATAGCAAACTCAACGAACGCGAAGATCCAACTGAACTAGATGTCGGTGTGGGAGCTACCTTAGCTCCCAATTGCAAGATAGCACAAGCTACTTATCCCGGCTGCTCCACATGCCTTCAGGTAAGCAATCAATCCCGTGCATTTCTTACATCTTTAGTTGTCACTAACACCAAGTGTATCGACTAGGCACACCAATCCAATCCTTCTACATAACCTCCGACAACAACTACGACACAACAGGCTACTACGACCGGCACTTCACAGGCTACAACGTGCCCCCGAACTCCGACATTGGCACTCCCGTGGGCACTTTTCATAATTACCGGTGCCCAGCTCGCTGAGACGCAGAGTCAATGCTATACGTTTAGTAGGGCCGGCGCGACGCAGTGGCAGTATGCTATTGTGCCTCAGCCGGATACGAAGGGTCAGTGAGCTGGTCTTGGGGAGGTATGACTACGCGGGTGGATGAGGTGGTGCCTGTGATTGGGTGGTGTGGTGTGTTGGGGTGAGGAGGTTATGTCATATGGTGCTGGTGGCGGGGTCTTTGTGCTGGAGATTTGCGCACAAGACGTATATGAATAGTCTGGCTTTGTATGAGTATCATAACAGGGATTTAAAGACCGCTCTTGCATCGATCGATTAAACCCCACAACAGCATCCATCATCTCCCCATACGGCTCATCAAAAGGATCAACAATGCCCCACCCCCCTTCCCCCCTATTATCAACATACCTACACCAACAAAACCCCACGCACCACTCCCGCCTCATCAACAACCCAAGCGTGCTCACATAATCCTCTCCCCTCTCCCCTCTCCCTCTGCCCTCTCAACACTGAAGCCCGCTGCGGATTCATAGCCGTAGCGCACCAATTTCCAATATCAGCCACCAGCACCGGCTTCCCGCACTGTTTCTGCCACTCTTCCACATCTTGCACCATTCTCGCTCGAGAGGGATCAGAAGGTTCGCAGAAATACTGCACGGATCGCACATCGACGTGCTTCTTCACAGCCTGTAATTATCCCCCTGGGGATGCCCCTATTCCCATTAAATCGATCCCCGAAAATCAAATGGTTCGGATCCACGGCCCTCACTACCGTGCAAATCGTAGAGTAATACCCCTCCGCCACTTCTCCAATCTTCTCTTCCCTCTCTACCTCACTCAAGCCTTCTAAAGTAGGCCAGTCCCCCTTCCCACTTCCATGCTTCACCCATGAGGGAATATCGACGAGGAATTACCCAATGCATAATTCACTATCCCTATGGACGCTGCAGATACTCCGGCCAAGATACTCGCACCACTCTTTGAATAGTCTCCCATTCACATCTCGGAAACGGGATTAGCATTCCAGTCTTGGATTTCCATTACGGGAAGTTGGATAGAATACGGCATTCCGCACTCCTCCAACTCATACTGGCTCTAGCCCGGCGTTGAATGCAGAAAAGTCTACCTCGTGGTCGAAGGCTGAACCTAGCGAGTATTGCTCTTCAGGTAGATCGTCCGGCCAGGAGCCTTCGACGACGAATTCGGGCGTCCAGCCTATGGTGTTGAAATTGAATGATTGCAGGCGTTGGATGGTCTTTATCAGGAAGTCTTTCCGCGTGGGATATTTGGTGTCGAGGATGGAAATATTGTGGGAGTGGAGGAGGTTGGATTCGTCGATGTGGTTGAGGCCGATTGTTGTGAAGGGGTGGTCTGAGGTGAGAGCAGGGTGAGGTTGTTGGGGAGAGGTGGAAGAAGGGCATTGTTGGGGTTTAGGGACGAGGAATGGGGGAAGATAGGAGGATGTGGGAGGGATTGCTAGGATACTTATATGATAATGTCGTCAGTGATCCGTTTGTCCGCGGAGAAGCAATTCCTGAAAGGTAGGGAGATTTGGATGATTTGAGGTTGAGGGTGCAGGCACGATGGGTATAAGCACTGTGTAAAGGACCATTTGGAGGAGATAATGACTGGTTTGAGAGGCCAGTTTTGGGTATAGGCTCGACTGTGCTGTCTTGCACCAGGGAGAGTTACCCCCGTCATTCAAAAAAAAAAAAAACTTGCGCGTCTCATGATCTGTCAAGTAGAGATTCAAGGGTAACTATCCCAACTCGTGCTTGCAAGTATGGCGGACACCCACCGGCTCTTGACGTCCTCCAGGTACAAATGCCGAGCTCCATCCTCGAATTAGTGGATTCTCACCCTCTTCCCAGCAACTCCAACTACATCCTCGTCTCAAGAACGGCACTGGCCCCCGGTCTTGAGCCAATACTCTGTTACGATCACTAAGGGTGCTACCCCTCGACTCGCAATACCACCACTCCACCCACTCAGTTCTAGGGACGATATACTCGCGTTTGCAAATAGAACAAGTCTGACCGCCGGCTTCTTTCAGCCTGAAAGTCTTCTTGAGTAATTCTGTCAAGTGAACAGGGGAATCATCTGGTAGGAGGAAGGGTAGCTGGCTCAGCTGCGGGGATTTGTAACATGCGCGAAGCGCGATTTCGAGGAGAGAAGGAGCAGAGCTTGCTAGGTCTTCTGGTGGTGGGCCAAGAAACTCGCCGTCTGCTGCGGGTTCAGACCAGTGTTCTGGCAGAGATGATGGGGCTGGTGACCAGTTGTTGCGATGCGAGGAGCCATTGATGTCTAGAAAAGCAATCCGAGTGGATGCTACCTGGCGATTATTGGCGATAGAGGCTTTGCGGTGGGGGTTCCAGTTCCAAGTGGACGGGACAGGACGGATGAAAGGGTTCGGATACAGCATGAACTTTTTAAGCGATTGGCTCAATATCAGCTGGAGGAGTTCCCAGGGAAGCCAATTGAGCTGGTTGCTGCCCAGGTTAAGTTCCCGAAGGTTGGTTAATTTCCCAATTGATGGCAATACATCAGTCAAGTTATTCGACCGCAGGCTGAGAACGTCCAGATTTTGGAGGAGGAACACCTCCCCAGGTACGTCGTCAAGCAAGTTATTCGATAAATATAGGCGTAAAGCCGGTACTAAGGGCTGATACCGTAGCGCATGGTCATGTTTTGGTTGTGTTGTGTGGTATTGTAGAGGTCTGAGTGTCGGAGTCCGGATCTGCTGCAGTTGCATTGTCCTATTCCCCCAATTAACTGCCGTAGACCTGGGATACATCCCTTCATTCTGGAACATTTCAAGATGAACACCCAGGAGTGGCTACTTACGAAAGGTCAACGACCTCTCCCCCTAACTCGACGCATGCCATCACCTTTTTCAAAGCGGCTTCTTGCCAAGCATGATACCCTTTCAAATTTTGTGGCTGATTCTGCCTGCGCAAGGTTTGGAAGTCAGCATTTGCCGTTCAAGACCGGGTCCAAGTGTCTGAAGAGGTGCAGAACCCCCGTATCTACCCCCGAAGATATACCTGGTCCTCAAAATGGCAGATTCACATACCAATACGGGAACACAGGGCCGTCAAAGCTGTCCGGATCTTCGGTAGTTTGTATGGCCTTATGGACGAGAGCCACATATCCGTCATCGTCGTGTGGTTGATTCCCCTGCCCAGCGCCTGCTTCATAGGCTAGTTCCCCATCTTCGCCATCAATTGATCCACCCACCACCATGACCCGTAGTGCCTTCCGTACGGCTTCATCCCGATCAGCTTCGGCTTCGGCTTCAGCTTCGATTTCATCACTCATTACGGTCTCATCACCTGGACCATCCCCAGAGTCAGCACGCCTTCCACAGGGTAGGGTCCCGAAGTCTGAACGAAAGTTTGGGGATCACCCACTGCCCAGCCAAACACCACTATCAAAATTCCTCTGAAACGGCCCCCTAGGTTTCGGCATCTTGCGCGGTGATCGTTCAACTTTAATGGTTCTCAACCCTCGCTCTTCCTCATACCACGGTCCTCGATGCAGTCTTTTATGCCTATGCTCATCGATGTAGAGCTCGGAGGAGGAAGCGAGGAGATCATCGCTGGAGAAAAGCGGAGCATCACTGGAGCTGGCGAGCCATTCGTCACGTTCACGTTTCTTAGTCACGGAGGGTGTGGTTCTAAGCAAAGCCGTCCGTCAGCTTCGGTTCGTAATCCTGAGGTGGTACCATCTTTGGGCAAGAGCCCCTCGAAGATTGCAGGTCCCTGGGATCGCTACCTTGTCTGATGCTTGCTTTTCTGGGAGGAAAGCCCTTGGGGAGGTGTAATAGAAAACTCACCGCTCGGTTCTGGCCGGTAATAGTGGTAATGTAGCGGCTCTCAGCCTCTCGGTACTGTCCTGCAGTTCATCGTAGAGATCGTAGGTGGTGTTTGAGGCTATGCTATCGAGAGATTCTGAGGACGTTTCCCCAATGCTGCTGTCGAAGACCTGCCATCCTCGCGATCTGTTTGGCAAGTTCATCTTCGCGCTGCGGGTCGTTAAAGCAAGGAATTGACCCAGGCGTGAGCTTCCCAAACGAACGCGGTGCAAAAGTAGTCCTTAATTTCTTGACTTAATTTCGCGGTGTCATTATTAACATGTGCCAGTTCTGAAGCCCAGTGCCCCACAGCGGTGAGTCCTTGCCCGAGCAATCAATTCTCCGTGCAATTCTCACCAACCAATTGGCGCAGCTTGAGATTAGGCATTAATGAAGAGTTTATAGATAGCAATATCATGTGAGTGCGCATGAAGAGAGAATCGACTGTTTACGACGCGTGGGACGAATGTTGACATCTCAGGATCGGCAAACTGTGACGTAGGCTTGGCATTGTCTTGGCATCAGACAGGGGTCTTAAAGCCTCTTCAAAGCTTCTGGAGGTACTCAAGGCTTTTTTGGGATTTTCTGTCACGTTTGATCTAGGATGTAATCTGAATTTAATATGCTAAGGAGTGTGCTATAGACCATAAGGAATCAGCTGAAGAATTGGAAGTGCTTTCCCTCAAAGCTCTTTTCCCACCAGAAGACCGGTACATCCTGTTAGTAAATACCTAATCTCTAAGCACGCAACACAGCAAACCTGCGAAACTTGGATGAGTACACTCGCTCCTTCTTGGCATTTTTGTCATCGTCAAGATCGTCAACCTCCTCATCGTTGTTCCCTTGCTCCACCTCGACACCGGCTGCAGCCTCTGGGCCCAGCGTCCCGAGCTGGATGTAGTAATTCTATCGAACGAGTAATCAGCATACTCGAACGAGCTTGGAAGTCAATATCACCCCTTTTGGGGTGCAGCTTACATCGACCTTATTTCCAATTCATCGGCGGAGGTCTGGACAGCCTCCTTTTGTGATTTTGCTAGAAAGGCTTTGGCCTTGTCGCCCAGAGTGTCGAAATATGGCTGTAGTGCGTCGGCCAACTGCAGTGAGACGCATTGTTAGTATTTGGCCTGTAAGAGGATGTTATGAGGTACGTACCGGATTGATGGCCTCAAGCAGCGCGTCATTGTCATCCTTCATCATGGTCGCTGTGCCCACTAGGGCATCGATGTCTTCAATTATCATGGTTGTAATGTTGTCGTTATTCGTCACGATGGTCTAGGTATATTAGCGCTGACAGGGACCGTATTGGTTGAAGGACTTGCTTTGTAGTTGACTTCGCCGTTGAGGACGTTGACGCCATTGGCATAGTCGTTGGCTCTATTGATTGAGTTCGTGAGGTCTTGGATGGCAATGGTGATTTGCTCGATTGTTTGAGCAGCGAGAACATGAGTGATGGGCCCTGCAAGGATCGCTAGGGCGGAGAGATGGTTGATGAATTGCATGTTGAAGGACTTGAGATTGAAGTTCTCGGCTTTTTGATATGTGGAGAGGTAATGAGGAGAAGGAGAGCTTTTACATCCTCCTATGTAGGATTCTGGTTCCTTTATATATTACAGCATTGGCCAGATCAAGTGGAGTGGCCAGAGGCTTTTTTCCCAACATTGAAATATTGTCCGTCGAGGGTAGTCGTTGAGAAGGATGTGAACAATCGGCTGAGCAAGTGCGAAGGCAGCCTGCGTTTGCGGTTTACCTAAAGAATACAGTATCGGAATTGGAATACTATATCACGAAAACCAAGGGCCGGAAGAGGCAACTTGAAATGCAGTCAAGTGCTCTGATAGAGCACAGACACCAGGGATAGAATGGCGAGGTGGCCCAATACGACTTCTAAAGCAGGGCAAGCTCAGTGAAGGTAGCAAAGGAAATCATTTTCAGCTTAGATGAGGCTACACAACTATCGTGTCGTGCCCCTACCTGAAGCGATTATTGGTCGAGTGGACAAGATGCTCCAGCATGCCTTGCGTTCACTAATTCCAGAATCTTGGTCTCAACGAGAACAGCAAATTTGGCTTGCCTAATTTCAAAGGTTAGAATGGTTGACTGATCCGGCCCTTCCAGTACTAGCTCCTCTACCACCATTCCTAGCCCTCATACCGCCATCCTAGGTAGAATTAGAGAAAGTGGATCAATCGTGAGTATGGACCAAAGTTCGGGAATTAGAGCATCGTCATGTCGTTATTGTACGTAAATCGATGTGAAACGTTAAAGAGCAAAAGTCTACTTTTCCGAGGTCAAGACCCAAGCTCTTGCTTGTCCTATGTAACCAAAGCTCCATAGTCACCTTCCTCACATGACAACGCACCTAGAGCCTTCAGCATCAACATCCTTCAACTGAGTATATAGCGCCGAGGTCGAACTATTCAAAGCGTCATTCAGTAGCGGTACAAAAAGGTTGTTGAATAACGAATTCTTGTCCTGCTTCACATTATACATCTGGTCAAGGCTATCCCATCGGATGAGTACCACGCAAGCCTTCAAGCTCTCTTGCTCATGCTGGATCTCACTTACTGTCCAACCATGGGCCATTGACGTAGGAAGCTTATGCGGTGAATCGGCCGAGAGCAATTCTGCTATAAAACAGCCGACTTGCGATTCGAATGTGAAGAGATCTTCCTTGGGGAGTGAGGTTGGGAAAAATAGTGTCATCATCTCTGTGGGTCCTTGAGTAGAGATGGATCCTCGGAGCGATACGGAGTGGATGGCGAGAGAGGAGATGGCGATCCATGAGAGGGTGGCTTCAAAGGTTGGACTTGCTTTGAAAGCTTCTGCAGAGTGGATGTCGGCCCATACTTAGTACATTGTCAGCGGTGCTCGATTTTGGGCAAAAGTAAAGCAGCAAAAGGTAAAGCATACTAACGAACAGGTCTAGCTTGTGGGAAGAATGGAAGTCTCGACCCCAGAGCGTTTGTAACCAGCCTTTTTGCTCCTTGATATGGCGCATAGCTGTCTTCCATCTTTTTCCATCTTTTGAATAGCTCTTCTCGAAGGTACTGTCGTTGGGGATGGTGAAGGAGATTATTTGGACTATTTGCTCCATTCTGACTGAGGGAGTAGACGTAGATGAAGCACGAGGTTAAAAGGCTTCAGAACCAGGAGGAATGCTCAAATTTGCAAAAGATCTTAGGAATCATGTACCTGAGCGCAGTGTTCTTGTACATATAGAAACCTCTATGGGAGAAAAGATAGGAACGATTACTATTTCGAAGAAGAGCAGCGGGTTATAGGCCACTAGTGACGAAGATTATTAGAACACGCAAGAACACTCAGCCAAACCCCGATCCAGATTATCTCGAGATTGATTGAAGATGCTGTACTATTGGAACGTCTGAAGCTCGATGATGAATACGAGAAGCTGTGTTCTAGATAGCGTGCATCTATTCTTAGAGAATACAGCCCTGCTCGTGTAAGGCAACCATATTTCGCATGCCAAGTCTTGATATGATCGAATGTTGAAAGGTCAAAAAGACTTTGTCCCGAGGTTTCAAAGTGCAAAAAAATTGAGGATATACTGAATTCCGGTACCTAATAAGATATTAATAAGAGAGGTCTTGCGATATCGACAGATAACTCGTACCGGGAATCGAACCCGGGGCTGTCCGGACCATCAAATGGAAGTTTGAAAGCGGACGATGTTAACCCCTACACCATACCGGATGAACCATCAACAGAAAATTCATTGCTTAATTATTTATATGTTACAATTACTAATTGTACCACCTGCTACTTGGGGAAAGTCTGCCCCGAGAGAATGCCTTCGGATCCGGTCATTACATCTTCTACCGCACTAAGACAAGTTGACAGTCTGCTCCATAGTAGTGCCTGTCCTATCTAACCCATTAAACCTGTCATTAGTAAAGTACTCTACAGCTTTACGATCCTGTTGAGCTTTGGAGATTACCCCAGATTCTTTTCCAGACCCTGCTCAGCATTCAGTGTAGCTATTTCGCCTCAGGATCTAAGGACTACGAAAGTGCAAGTTTAACATTAGAGTGAGACAAGGCACCTGAGAGTTCGTTTGGAGCGAGGGTCATATGCATCCATACCCAGTAGGATAAAGCCGAAGGTGATGAAAAGTCCACTAGCGGGCAGTGCATGGGGCAGACTGATGTGCACATTCGTGATTCGGCACAAGGATTAGGAGACACGTCAACGGCGTCAAGCAGCCTGTCGCTACTCCGCGCCTCATGGCAGTGTTGGATTGAGGATTGGTCTCTGGCAGCAAAAGGTGAAGGAATTATTCGCCTGTGAATGCTTGGTTGTGCTTCAATCTGCATCCGGTTGCAACACAGCCAAAAAGAGCAATGTCCTTTGCTGTAAGCATAAACTAGCTAGAATAGTTGTCAATCTTTGTTAGAAAGAGGGGATCTACTTTGCGCCGTTGTCAGACTTGCATTTTTCTTTAGGTGCGCGCTTTCTCCGCCCCTCACCAATACCGCATCTGGCCTAGGCCCGAATCGACCCGTGTTCCTTTGAAGGCTTCCATGCTGCACACTACAACCATCCATCTGCAACCACAATCCCTCTTCCGAAATCAACACTTCGGGACATACCTTCCCGCTACTCAGGAAGTTAGCCCTTGGGTCTCATCTTGACATCTCTCATCTCCTGTCAAGTCCACTCCGGACGCGTGCCTTGACCCTCCGATCGGAAGACCCACAACAAGGCTGGCCTGATCCTTTGACCCCAGTCTTTCCTGTCAGCTTCAACTCTGTAGGTGCGTGATCCACAACCCTAGCTAAATTCCTACATCATCCACACATCACCCACCTTGACAGATTGCTGTCCGGTTTGATATTCTTATTTCGGCAATCCCGGAACACTCATGATCACCCTGCACTGCGGCTCTCACCGCTATCCTGACTGCATCCTCACTTCAACACCAACACTAATTTAGTCAGCCACAACAGGCCCAACATCTTCCACATCATCACCTTCGATACATCCTCCTTAACCACCTTCATTCTTTCGACCCCAAACCTGACGTGGGTTGGTCACCTGAACATCTACATTTTCACCGGTCTGACAAGATCATATCTAGTGACTGCACCAGTCAGGCAACGTCAAGATGACTACAATGGTACGTGTACCTATCCTTCCCTTGATGGCTCACTCAGTGGTCGTATCCTCCTCACACCACCCTCGCTCCTCTACCTACCTCATACACTGGCATTGATGCTGTACAACGTCGCCGTCTCTGGCCTTGCAGCCTTACCTAAAGAAATAACCCATGCTGCTTCTACAGAAAAGGCATATACAACATCTTCACTGATCCTCCTTGCTCTATTGTGGGACTGCAGACTGAATAGTGATGCTGACTTCTTGTGACACAGGATCTCCGCGTGGGGAACAAATACCGTATTGGACGCAAGATCGGCAGTGGTAGCTTTGGTGATATCTACCTTGGTGAGACAAGTCTTCTATCATTGCTGGACACAATCTAATATGCTTGAATAGGTACTAACATCATTTCCGGTGAGGAGATTGCCATCAAATTGGAGAGCGTCAAGGCCAAGCACCCGCAGCTCGAATATGAGGCCCGTGTCTACAAATCTCTTGCCGGAGGTGTCGGGATCCCCTTTGTTCGCTGGTTCGGTACCGAATGTGACTACAATGCTATGGTGCTCGACCTACTTGGACCCAGTTTGGAGGATCTTTTCAACTTCTGCAACCGCAAATTTTCCTTGAAGACCGTGCTACTGCTCGCGGATCAGCTCATCTCTCGTATTGAGTACATTCATGCCAAGTCCTTCATCCACCGTGATATTAAGCCGGACAATTTCCTCATGGGCATTGGAAAGCGTGGAAACCAGGTCAACGTGATTGATTTCGGATTGGCCAAGAAATATCGGGACCCTAAGACTCACTTCCATATTCCATACCGTGAGAATAAGAACTTGACGGGAACCGCACGTTATGCCAGCATCAACACTCATCTTGGTGTTGAGCAATCCCGTCGTGACGACATGGAATCCCTTGGATATGTCATGCTCTACTTCTGCCGTGGCTCCCTCCCCTGGCAAGGACTCAAGGCTGCCACCAAGAAGCAGAAGTACGACCGTATCATGGAAAAGAAGATGACTACACCCACCGAGGTCCTCTGCCGTGGATTCCCCAATGAGTTTGCCATCTACTTGAACTACACCCGTTCCCTCCGCTTTGATGACAAGCCGGACTACTCCTACCTCCGCAAGATCTTCCGTGACCTTTTCGTCCGCGAAGGATTCCAGTATGACTACGTCTTTGACTGGACCGTCTACAAGTATCAGAAGAACGCTCAGGCCATTGCGGCGAGCAATAACCAGACAGCTGTGCAGGAGGAGGAAGAGAAGCCAGCTCGTCGTCATGCTGGAGGTACGAACGCTGCTACCGCTGGCATTGCCCCTCCTCAGAACACATCCTCAGCTAGCAAACCAGGTGGTATTTCAAGCCAACGACGTAAAGTCATCGAGCGTGCTCCAGGCGGCGTCGACACCCCTGATACGAACCGTGCAGTAGGTGGAAGTGATAGGATGTGAGTTTGCCAATCATGGTTCCTGGGTAGGAACTCTCCTCCTCTGCCTTTGCCGTTTGATCGATGCATCACGCTAGGCGTGGAGGACTTTTGAAAACCGAATTCTAACTAATGCTATAGTCTTCGACGCTAGGCTACGCTCCTCTTCCAAGGGAGTCGCTAGTGCTGGTATCTCTGGGTCTGGCAACGGCGTCTACCGTGTGAAGCGGGAGAATCATAGCGGAAACGGCGGATGGTACTGATCAGTTTCTTTAGGTAACGATTTTGTTGGTTCATCCTTCGTGCCAGTGGATATCGTTACCGGTCGGCCTTTATCATCACCACTCACTATGGAGCTCCACCATTGGCCTCCAGGTATTTGCAACGACATACATGGATATTTCCATTGGGCTTGCACTCTTCATTCAACCGATTCATCTCATTCTGTTACCTCGGCTTTCCTTGTCTCGGCCGTCATCGATTTCACTGGAATCATTGTCGATCAAAGCGTTCGGACCCAGCAAACCTCACCGAACGCTTGATTGCTAAACCCTGTGGAATGACTCGGCACGAATGGCACGCCGCTGGCTAGCGATGGTTTTTCTTGCAGTGTTTCTCAAATGCAAGGCCGGCCTCAGCGTGGACAGACATACATCGGTATTGGACGCTTCCCAATAGACCCTTTTCAGGGCTCGTCGACACCTGCAATACCAACTTACGGCCTATTTTCCTACATTGCACTAATGCTCTTCTTCACCACCACACGCACCCCACCCCACTCAAGCAGCAGGTACCAATCATTTTCCATCATACACGATCATCATGCATTTTCCTTGGCATGCATAGCAAAACGAAAGTGTGAAACGCAGCGATTGGGAGAAGTTACAAGATTGTTATGTGACGGACGAAATGATAAAGCGAAAGATCTCATGGCTTTACTGGTGCTCAAAAGGCCGGTATGCAAGACAACGACCTTGATCTGATATGCTATGGACGGTTTCAAGAATGGCTAGTTTAAGTTCATGGATTAAGGGCCGCGTCCGGGGTGGTAATGCTGCTATGCTTGCTTCTTACGAGGATGAGCCTCTGAACTCAACAGGGCTTGATCAACGCTTTTGAGCTAATTTAGATACTCTCAATCAAGGCAGATCACAAGTCTTTCCCCTGAATAATTCATGAGTGATCAGCAATCGCGTAGACCATGTAGATTGCCACCAGTCCTATCTAGTAGTCTCTTGCAACATGAACAGCATTCAAGTTCCATTCCGGATCCCTCTTTCTCTCGCAGGTTGCGGGCTATATTGGAGCAAATGATATCTTAACTCGTTCCTTTCCCAGTCAGGTAAACTTTTTCTTTCCTAAAGCTTACTGACTGCGTCAGAGATCGAAATTCGTAGCCCATTGATTCCTCCAGTTCCTATTATTTGCCCCTTCCATTTGTACCTACGCTGCCTATATGTCACTTCATGCAAAGAATCTCTCTCGTCTCTTTCAAAAGAATTGCCCGCACCTGCCGTCCCATTTTTTCTATTTCTCGTCCGCAAAAATGTTAATCGACAAAAGCCGGCCTGTACTCCTTCTGCTAGACTGGGATGGTACACTCACCCTCAAATCTACCCTCGGACTAATCGCGTCTATATCGACACACCCGTCCATCCATCCTAATCTCTCAGGCTTGTCTAAGGCTTATAGCGACGATCTGAAAATCCATGAGCAGAAATACCGCCTTCAGAAGAAGGATAGAAAGTCCCTTAGCGACGAGTTGGAGTATCTCGAAAGCTTGGAGGCAGTGGAACGGGCGAGCATCCAACGGATTGAAGCATCTGACATCTTGAAGGACGTTAGCGCCAAGGATGTGGATGCTGCTGCTGATGACGCCGTTGAAAGGCGCAAGATTGTGCTGAGAAGGGGGTGGGAAAAGATGATTGAATCAGTCCAGCAACGCAATGGAAGAATGGGCATCATCAGCGTAGCATGGAGTGCGCACTTCATCTCCACCGCCTTGGCCCTATCTGCAACCACTCCACCCACAAAAAGGACGGCTATCAAGCTTGACGAAGTTGAGGTTAGAGCAAATGAAATCCTGGCAGATGGTTCAGGACGCCTGGACCGGTATTTTCTGAGTGAGGATAGGGGGATTTGGACGGGGGATGGGAAGGTGAGGGTTATGGATGAGATGATTGATTTCTTCATAGAGAGCGAGGGCGAGGGTGCGAAGCCGAGAGTTGTGTATGTGGGAGACTCGCCTACGGATTTGGGGTGTTTGATGAATGCGGATGTTGGGGTTTGTGTCAGGGATGGGGATGGGGGGTTGACGGGTGAGCAGGAAGCGTTGAGGGAGGTGCTGGAGAGGGTTGGTGTGGGGTGTGTGCATGTCAGAGAATTTAGGAAATGGAGCACTGGAGAGAAGAGTAGAGGAAGAATTGGGCAGGCAGTGGGAGAGGGAGAGAATGAAGGGCAGAGGACCTTGTGGTGGGCTAGAGATTTTGAGGAAGTGTGTGAGAGTGGGGTTTTGGATGGGCCATGAACCGCTCTGGAAAGAGATATGTTGCTCCACTTGCATGGTGTTGCGGAGGACGGTGGTGAGAAGGAAACACAGGAAGAGAAGGAAAGGGGGGGAAAGACTGGGACTTCATTCCGTTTGCCCATGAGGGACGGGAAGGTCTGGAGATTCTGGATATTTGGGACGGCTGTACTGCGAGCAGTACGGATGCTGGTCTTTGTAATGGAGAATATGGCAAGTGAGGTTCCCTGGACGGAGCGAGAAGGCCAGGGCTGAGAGAATGTATGTATATGAACAAGATCCTGAGTAAGTTATATTGATATGCTGATGATACGCGGTAGACCGTGCCTTATTCAAGACACGTAATATACATTAAACCGCAAAGAATGTCACAAAAGATATGCAGACACGCCTCCAGCGCCGAAGATTCGAAAAAGTTGGAGCGACTAGTGCTTTCAAGAGCTGGCTCCTCTTTGTGAAATTAACAGTCCATGTCCAATCACGACGCGAGCATGACACATTATGAAATAGATCGACAAAATGCACACGGTACTACATATTGTATCATTACCTAACGACCCTTCTGCTTGTCATATCACATAGCTCTTGCTCCCCCTCTTTCCAGCGTACTCTTCCTCCTCATCTTCATCACTGCTCATTCCCACCAAGCCCCCTGGCATCTTCTCATGCGGTCTAATGATCGCACTGTCTCTCAAACCCTCCCCTTCGCTGTCAGTACTGCTTCTGGCACCTTCCTTCTCTGCCTCCTCTGCATCAAGCCTCTTCCGCCAATTAGCAAGGCTATCGCTCATCCCGCCTGCACCAGAAGGTGTAGTGGGTGTAGAACGCTCAAAGTCGAATTGATTGCTGAGGCGGTTTGTGCGGTGCGTATCTGCCCAATGGGATCGGAGGATCTCGAGCTCGGAAGCAAGGCTGTCGAGGGCAAGGGAGTTGCGGCTGAACTCAGGAGCTTCGGTGGGGCCAGTGCTTTCGTGGGATTGTGTCGGTCTCAACGGATTAGGCATGTTGACGCTGGAGGCAGTACTTATGTTGCTCATGTTACGATCGTGATTACTGTGACCATTTAGCTGTTGAGATTGGCGGCGGTAGTTGCCAACGGATGTGCCGACTTGATCGAGAAGGAGCGTCACTTTTTGCTCTGCATCTTGGGCTCGCGTCTCGAGCATGGAGTTCTCGTTTTTGAGTTGATCGAGCTCGGAGCGGGCTTGTTGGGTTGTTTGCGTCAACTGCTGCTGAACTTGCTCGTTGCTTTGCCGGTATTGATCGCGTTCTTGCTGCACGGCATGAAGCTCAGACCGGACTTGGGCCATTTGAGCCTCAAGCTGAGTTTGTGATTCTTTGACGCTTCTCTGTATACCTTCGATCTCCCGTTGCAGAGATTGGCGTTCCTGCTCCCACTCGGCAGCTGCCTCTGGTTTTATGGACCACTCTGACCTAGACCGTTGGGCAGTGTCAAGGTCGCTCTGCAGACGCTCGTTTTGCTTCTTGTATTTGGTGAGCTCGTCCTTCATGCGCTTGAGCATCTTTTCGGTGCCCTTCACATAATGCACTGCAGACTGATAGTCACTCTCGAGGAGCTCTAGCTTCTCACGGTACGTCTTGTCAGCTTCCAGCTCTCTCGTTTCGATCGATGACTTGGTCTCTTGGTGAGCGCGTTCGCTGGCTTCCAGTTGCTGCTCGAGCTCCTTCAGACGAGAATTATCTGGCGTATCGAGCCGTAAAGATGGACTATCCATGTTTCTGGACCTGCCGTGCTCTAATATACCTCTCTCATCAAGAAGCTCTTTCAGAGCTCTGTGCTGTACCGACATTGCATTTGCGTCTTGCTGGTGGGTTTCAAGCTGTTGCTGCGTTGCAGCGTGCCTAGCCTGCAAAGCTTGAGACTCCTTGACGGCTTCCTGAAGCTGCTTGCGAACATTCAGGCTTTCCCGGCTAGACTGCTCCTGATAGGCTTCGAGTCCTGCGATTCGCTCCTCTGCCCTTCGAAGCTTCTCTGCGGCATCATCTGCAGCTGCTTGGTTCTGCCTAGCTAAAGCGTGAGCCTGCTCGACTGATTCTTTCAGTATCGGCACACGCTCATCCTCAAGCGTATTGTTCTGGTTGGTAACACCGCGATTGCTGAGCTTCTCAAGGCCAGCTGCGACAGCTTCACGATGTGTTTTTGCCTCAGCTGCGTGGGTGGTGGCCATTTCTTCGGCATCACGAAGCTTGCGTGTAGTATCGTCAAGCTCTGCAGTCCGCTCCTCATGCTCAGCTCTTAGCTGTAAAAGCTTCTGATCCACGAGCTCTCGTTGCCTTCTCTCATCTTCCAACTTTCTCTCCAGGAGGCTCGCCTTTTCAGTCGAAGCTGTGACTGCCTCTCGAAGCGACGCGAATGTGATGCTGTGTTGCTTGGTATTTTCCATAGCCTCTCCTAATTTACGCTCTAGATCTTCCTTGACGACTTCAAGTAGCTGCGCTCTGGCATGAGCTTCTGATTTTGCCGCTGCTTCTTCTCGAGCGGTTCGCCCAACCTGATGCAATTCGGTTCGCAGACTCTCGACCTCTCCAGGATTGCGAGATTGGTCAAACTCTGCTGCTCGCTTCTGTGCCGCATCTGCAGTGCCCTCTGCCAACTCTCTTGTCCGCCTTTCGTTCTGGATTTCGTTGTTGAGGGAGGCAATGGTGGTGCGAAGTCCTTGCTGGGTTGCTAAAGCTGCAGCTAGTTTACGACTGATATCACTCGATCGATCATCGTTGGTGAGGTCTCTGGATGTCGTCTCAGATTGTGGTGTACCAATTCGACTGCCACCATGAGCAGCGAACTTAGCTTTAGCGTAAGCTGCTTCGCGGATCGCAGTGTCTCGTTGTGCCTCCAATTCAGCTACCTCTTGTGCTGCAGCATTCTCCCGCGCAGTGACCGATTCTTGAACTTCAGAGAGCTGGGAGCGGACAGCTATTAGCGCCTCTATCAAAGGTTTGTCGTCGTCACCGAATGACTGAACAGCTTTCTCGTCAAGCGTTGGGCTTTGTGATGCGTTTGACTGGTATCCCCCCTTTCGGGCCAATGCTAGCTCTGATGCATACCACGCATTACGACTTTTCGCAGCTTCAAGCTCTTGCTTCAAGTCATCTTGCTCGCCCCGTAGGCCCTCATGCTGATCTTGCAGACCTTCGAGCTGGTTTTGGAGTCCTCGGTGTTGACTTTGAAGCTGCTCGAGTTGCTGGCGTGGAACCGAGTTCTCATCCTTTTGTATTCTGTTGTTCCGCATCGAGCTGTCACTGGAGTTGTCGTAACGATTGTAGAAGGATCGCGGTTGTTGGGAGCCAGCTGCAGGAAATTGATCGATTTCATCCAACGGAGCTTCTTGTGCAGCCTGACGGGATCTTGATCTCGCAGATGAGTCGTAGTTTTCCGCTTCGTCGTCATCAGCGATTTGATTCATGAGTCTGGAAGGCTGCTGTGTTGGCTGTTGAACGGGTTGCTGCATAGGTTGCTGTGTGGGAGTTCGACGGCCATTGACCACGGGACTCATGGCTCGAGCAGTTGGACCCTGCCGAGGACCTTCTCGGCCTATTGGAGATACTATAGGTGGTATGGCATTCTCTTTCTCATAAGGCTCCCCCCGGCCTGGATCGATGGGCGGACCATAGCCACGATTTTCTCGCGTTGGGGTCCTACTTCTGGGTCCGTTCATTTGACCACCATTCATCGGACCATTTGCTGGCGGCAAGGCACCGTTGGGTCTTGGCGCTTGCTGTTGTGGAGGAGGTCCTGAGGGTGCTTGCGCCATTGAAGCGCGAGGAGGCCTTGAGCCTGGACCAGGTGGAGAAGGACCATTACCCATGCTCATGTCCTGACCTCGTCCTCCGGGTCCAGGACCAGGACCAGGACCAGGACCAGGACCACGAGGTGGGCCGGCCATACTCTCTCTCGAGCCGCTCATTTGTCTTGTGGGACCGTCCGGACCAGGACCATTGGGGCCGTTGATCATCCTGTTTTGGGGTGCCATTCCTCGCTCCTGACTAGGTCTGCGGTTCCCGGGTACACGCTCTCCGGAAGGTGTTTGCTGTATTTGCTGGTCGTTCGGGTATCTGATTTTCTCTGTGTTCAGAACATAGACCAAGCTCAATTCTCCGGCATCTCGAGGTGCAGAGCTAGGCTCTCCTGCAAGGACAACAATCTGCTTGCCAAACGCGGTCATGCTGTGGCCTGACCGAGGTGACGGCGAGGGTCCCATATTCTGGAAAGTGTACCAGCGCCGGGAAGTGATTCTGAACGCTGCCAGGTCGCCCAAGTCTGTGCCGTCTTCCGTGCGGCCTCCAAATATATACATCACGTCGCCGACCAAAGCAGCTGAGTGTCCTTCTCGCGCAGCGGGAATGTAGCCAATGCAGTCGAGCTGCGTCCAAGTGACTGATTTAGGGTCATATGTCCAGACATCGTTGAACCACTGAGTGCCGTTCGTGCCACCAAACCTGCGAATTGATTAGCTCGACCATACGGTTGATGGACAATGCTCTTACAGATATAGTCTGTCATTCCAGCCGACGATGGTATGATTGGTCCTAGCTGGAGGTACATGGCCTTCTGGAGGCCCTCCCTCATTGCTATTCTGAATGAGCATCTCCCACCTACTGTTCAAATTTTGCAAAGCATTCAGATCGAATGCTAGGAGATCATTAAAGAAGACGCCTTCGACCTGGCCGCCGAAGACGTAGATCTTCGAACCGAGGATGTTCAGTGTATGACCATAGCGGCCTGCTGGCCTTGGTCCTGGTGGCATTGATCTTGACCAGTGGCGAGTCGCTATCTGCGTTAGACTAGTAGCAGCTCGGGCTGGGGGGATCCACTTACAAGTATTTAGGAGGTAGAGAGTGTCATCAAGCTTGTCCCGCTCATCCAATTTTGTATCCCCGCCGAAGACAATAAAAGCGTTGCCGACAAGTAAGCTTGCATGACCGACGCGGGGACCTGGGCCTTCGAAAGTTGTTCCTACAGGGTAACAAGCAAAGTTGGATCCTCCAGCCTCAATCATCCAGAGATCGCCCTTGACTGTTGATCCATTGACAAGTCCTCCCATCAGATACATATCTCCTTCTTTTGACGAGGTGGCACTGACCGCTGCGCCGTATCGAGGAAAGGGGTTTGGCTGTGAGGATGTGAATGTGAGTCGTCGTTGGGACCATGGGTAAAGCGCAGCAGGATTGACGCCAGGAGGAGGACCACTGGGGGCAGGTCGTAGAGCATGCTGAACAGATAGATCGTTAGCAAATCCTCTTCTCTTTGAAGCACGTGAATTGAAAACGTTGGACACAGCCAAGCTGCATATCTTAGAACCTAATAAGTAGTCGCATCAAGACATACCGAGAGGTCAGAGTCCAGTCGCCCCCGTTGACCTTGAACATGTTCTGGACTTGGTGTAGTCGTATCATCAATGGACTGGGCGGAATTATTGATGCTACCTCCTGGCGGAGGGGAGATAACCCCAGCGCCCCTCTCTTTCGCTCGTGCGCCATTGACAGTGAGTATTGAAGTGGCTGATCCTGCAGTATTTTGCACGTCCGATGGTCGTTGTGGAGGACCAGCCTGCCCTTTGCTCTTTTTGCCGAATAGAAATGACATTGTTGCGCCGCTTTGATGCAGATGTACCGATGTACTCCAACGTCAACTGCCAGCCGCGACCGGGGTACCGGTATTGAGGGATCAACGTCTCAACAATTCTGACGGAGATAGTCAAGTTGATGTGCGGTTGCGACGCCGACTGGGGGTCGTAAGTCGAATATGGGAAGATTCAGGAGCGGAGACGGATGGTGCAGCTGTACAGACCGCCGGAGCTAGCTCCTTAGGTGCGTCATGAGTATAGGAAGCAGTGAGATTAAGAAGGGAGTGTAACGAAGACCACTGTTAATACCAGTCATGCAGTCTTTGACAATGCCAGGGGTAGGGAATGCTGAGGATGAGGCTGGTCGGCTGCTACACTCTGGATATTTTCCAATGAAGTTCCTGGCTTTTTAGCGGGTCTTGGCATGCTATAGTCGTTCCGCCACGCCAGGGACAAAGACGTTTCGCTTTACACCTTTCTCGACCTTCAATCTGAATCTACAGTTACACGAATGCTACCAACAGACATAATGGACATGAGTGTATCATTACATAGTTATCATCGTATACCAACCACCTGATCCAGAAATGTTTTGCGGTTAACATTCGTTTCAGGAGGTTGAGACCCCTGAATCTGAGACAGGCTAGCGATAAACGCCCCACATTGTCGCGAGCTGATGTCGACCAGCAAACGTGTTCTTCACTTTCCTGCCCTGCTAGCAGAGGCATCATCACTGATACGCTACTTATGATGCCATGTTTACGGTTGGGACGATCTCTCAGAAGTCCTTGAAACCTTTGCGTTGCACCCACTGTTCCTTGCTATTGCTCTACTGAAGAGCACATACTTCGTCGGCTTCGGCCACTAGGCAGGTCAGAAAGCAGTGCTCGGCCTTCAATAGGAACTTGCAGCTTTTTCTCCGTCTCTCCATGCCAATTCCGTTAAGTCCTGCTTTGTCTTCGATATAAACTTGCCATTTCGCGCCGTCCGCCACGTTCCAGCGGGCCTCCTTGCTTGTACATAGTTGCTGCATGGGCGTTATTTCCAACTGAAGAGTTTCAATATTAATGCGCTACCTTGTATGACATCCTGCGAGTCTTTAGACCTGGCTGGGAGTATATTCATGTTTGAAAAGCCCGGGATATCTCATTCCATTCCCTTCAAGCTGCAGGCTTCGTCACTCATCAGTTGTGTCTCTAACCACATATTTCTCAAAAGCAGGTCACAAATCAGTATTGAAAGCAAGGTAGGGGAAAGTGTTCGTTGAAATAGGCTTCACGTGGTTGGAGATACATACACAGGACACGAACATAAGATTACTTCTATGGCTTGCAAGACGATATATAGCGATTCTATCTCGAAGACCGAATTCAGGTGTTTGCAACCAGCAATTCGCATATCTGTCGGTGATGAACACTATGCAGACCTTTGTCACAATTAACGCTCCCATTAGACTGTAGTATACAGTAGAGGCACTCTGTCCCAGACTTGAAAGCGTGAGAATTTAGGCGCCCAATTTGCCTTGCAATTCTCACACGTCAGCTTTTCAAAGTGCAATTTCAATATGGTATTCGTAGACACATGCCAACCTCGCGGATGTCAAATTGATTCGGACAATCCCCAACCTGACAGCCAAGGTATCTGACAACAAAGCTGTGAACAGTTGGAGACGTTGGGCTCAAGACCCAAAAACATTTCCAATCATTATTCTATAATGCGAGCTATCATAACACAAGTTTGACCGGAATATTTGTAGCGGCGGACTTTAAGGGCAGGGTTTCCGGCGCTAATGCTGCAAGCTGCCCGCCGCATGCTCTCCATGTGGACTTGCTTGACACAAAATATTAATGTAGGCGGAATGTTGTCTCAGGATCAGTCTCGACCCTCCAACTGTCTCTAAGATCGGCTGTGGACCAGAGTGAAGCAAGAATCCTCCTCTTCTATGGTCAACGAGGCTGAAGACTGGTATACGGGGCCTGCCAATGAGCTGACATCCGCTGGAGTGGGTAGCCCTTTGAAGCCAGAGTCAAGCAATACTAACATTTGGGTGTTCGTTGCAGGAGTCAGAATGGCCGTTATCCCCTCTCCGTCACATGCACAGCAGACGCTGCCCTCGCACACGGCTTACGAGGACTTTGCTGGACCCTCCAACCAGACGAACCAACCTTCCCAAGGCCCTTCAAATCGGCCGCAGAGGGGTACCACCCTTGTTGGAGGACTTGCGAGCCTCCCGAATGGCCAGAATAGAAGGACCAATGGCTACGCAATGGATCTGGCTGGGACACATCCGGATGGGGAACTACCGGAGCAAACGTTGTCTCGCTCGCGGACGGCAGATAATGAGACCTTGGCTCACCGGCCAAAGCCTCAGCTGACACGGAGGAGGACCGACTATGAACGAGACCGCCAATCGGCTTTTGCTGCAGAAGAGACTGGTGAGCTTAGACATGGGTGGGAAGATCAATACAATTCGAGCGAATTCCTCGGCCTACTCAGTTCGGTAGGTCTCTAGCCTCACGTCAGTTCATTGTCGCTTCATTAGACTAATTAGCGAATACTGCAGGCCTTCTACATGTATTTCACCGACAAACGCCATGAGAGCGGAGGAAAGCCGAAAGAAGACACCAATACAAAACCACCTGAGAAATGGCGCGACAAGGACCGTCACAAAACGGTCTCCGCAGCCCTTGTATTATGCCTCAACCTTGGCGTAGATCCGCCAGATATTGTTAGGACCAACCCTTCAGCGGCAATGGAATGTTGGACAGATCCAACTGCTTCCTCAACCTCGAATTCGAAAGTGATGGAGCTGATTGGCAAAAAGCTTCAACAGCAGTACGAGCGCATGAGCATGAAGACAAGATACAAGCAATATCTAGATCCGTCTCAAGAAGAGGCCCGGAAGTTCTGTACGTCCCTTCGTCGAAATGCGAAAGATGAGCGCGTACTATTCCACTACAATGGTCATGGTGTGCCCTTACCTACGCCATCTGGCGAATTCTGGGTGTTCAACAGGGACTACACTCAGTACATACCTGTGTCAATGTACGAGCTACAGTCATGGCTCGGTGGTCCCAGCCTTTATATCTACGATGTCTCCCGCGCAGGTAACATCATCGCCAACTTTGATCGATTCATCGAAAAACACGAAGCGGAGAACACAGAGATCAAAGAGCGCGATGCGGACGCCCAATTACAGAACTATGGCAACAACATCCAGCTTGCTGCTTGCACAAAGTCTGAAATGCTACCCACAAATCCGGATCTTCCAGCTGACCTCTTTACGTGTTGTTTGACTACACCCATCGATATCTCTCTGAGGTTCTATATCCTAGAAAACCCTTTACCGTCGTCGCTGTCACTGAAGGATGCCATGAGGGTACCTGGAGCACCATCAGAGCGAAAGACTCCAATGGGCGAGCTGAATTGGATATTAACCGCCATCACCGATACTATAGCATGGAATACGCTGCCGCCAGCGCTTTTCAGGCAGCTTTTCCGTCAAGACCTCATGGTCGCCGCACTTTTCCGTAACTTCCTTGTTGCCCAGAGGATCATGAGAGCATACGGATGCCATCCAACATCTGTGCCCGAGATCCCCTGGTGCCATGATCATCAACTTTGGGAAGCATGGGACCTTGCGATCGAGATGGTCCTATCACAGCTTCCCAAGATGCTGGCTGCCGAAGAAGGCGGATCACCCTACGAATTTGAGCATTCTTCCTTCTTTGCGGAGCAGCTGACAGCTTTTGAGGTTTATCTCTCGCAAGGCGCTCCACAGCAGCTAGCACCAACTCAACTGCCTATAGTACTTCAAGTTCTTCTCAGCCAAGCCCATCGACTGCGAGCCTTGGTCCTCCTCAGCAAGTTCTTGGATCTTGGACCTTGGGCTGTCACACTTGCACTCACGATAGGCATCTTTCCCTACGTTGTCAAACTCCTCCAATCTCCCGCGTATGAGCTCAAGCCAATAATGATCTTCATATGGGCACGCATAGTGGCAGTGGACGTAGAAGCTGTTCAGCAAGATCTACTCAAAGACAATGGCTATCAATATTTCACAAACATGCTCTTCCCACAGGGCGGAATTGTCCCAGTGTATAATGTCTCTGAACACAGAGCCATGTCTGCATTTGTCGTCGCAATGTTTTGCAGAAAATTCCCTCAAGGCCAGAACGTATGTCTATCGCCCGAGTTGATTGATGCATGCATTGGTCACCTCCAGGATCCTGAGAACCCTCTTCTTCGGCAATGGTCTTGCCTCTGCATCAGCATGCTCTGGGCTGACTTTCCAGAGGCTAAATGGGTTGGCATCCGATGTTTCGCACACCATCGGATTTGTGCACTTGTGATCGATCCCGTACCAGAAGTGAGGGCGGCAGCCATACATGCGTTGACAAACTTCCTTGGGATCCCTGACCTGACGGAACAAGTAGCACAAAACGAAGAGACCATTGCTTCCGCGCTGATGGCTATGACCGCAGATGGTAATGCTATGGTGCGGAAGGAGCTTCTTGTTTTCTTTTCGACTTTCGTAAAGCGATATCAGAACAAATTTTTGGTTGCCGCCTATGAAACACTGGTGGAAGAGCGGGACACTCTCATGCAGGCTGGCTACGATGAGCATACAAGCAAGCCAACTGTGAACGGAATCCACCATGATGACGCCGAGGACAGCCAATCGTCGAAGATCTCTCGAAATACAGTTCAAGGCTCTATGTGGCTTCACCTTCTCGTCATGTCGGTTGATGCGCACCCAGAAGTAGCCCAAGCGGCTAGTGTCATCATCGATTACGTTCATGAGGTACTACTAGATTCACCTCTTTCAACACAAGCCCAGCAAGTGGTCGATAACATTATTGGGCTTACGCGACCAACAGCTGGTGGGTCTCGTCAGCCCTCGGCAGCTCCGAGCAGTAGAACACCACATCCACTAGCTTCAGCAGGTCCCCAAGGCCACCAAAAGAACGAAGGCTACTTATCTGTTGGGATCAGACGCAATGCGAGCGTGGCAGCTGCCCTCAAGTACCTTGGCCTTGGTGGCTCAGGTTCGTCGGACAATTTGTCGTCAGCGCCAGACTCTGTCCATCAGACCGCCCAACAGAAACGCTTTTCTGGTCCTACGCGTCACGGCATTCCTGCCGAGTGGAGTACTCCGCCTAACCAGAACGATCACGCTTCAACAACCATGAGATACCAGAAGGCTAAAACTCCATTGCCTAAGGGCTTCAAAAAGCGTGATGGCAATGAGCCTCCAACGTTGCCATTGAAGAGCGTCTTTTTTGAGTGGTCTATTGAGGTACTTAGCTATGCTCTCTTTGAGAATATTCTGCTCTTGCTTACTTGCTTATAGTACTTCCGAGAACCCCAAATGAAGCCCAATGAGCCGGACGAGCCAGGAAGCGATGACTACAATGAACGATTGTGGAGGAGAGGCCGTAATGAGAGGACTCTAGCGACAACGCAACCATTGAAAGGGCTCGCAGGTAGCAAGCCATGGAATATACCTACCGCTTTCTTCAACAACGGGAGCCAGCCCATGAAGATGTGCTTCCATCAATTTGAGGATCATCTTGCAATCGCCGATGATCGTGATAGCATCAGGTAAATCAAGCTCGTCAATCTGATCTCGACTCCACTTCTAATGAGATTATAGTATCTGGAATTGGCAGACCAGTGCTCGATTGAGTCGCTTTTCGAATGGCAATCCCAAAGGCTCCCGCATAAACGAAGCACGCTTCATCAACGAGGACGATCAAGCTTTACTCATGACAGGCTCTTCAGATGGCGTGATCAAGATATTCCGAAGTTACGAATTAGAAAAGAACGTGGAATTAGTATCTGCTTTCCGAGCACTTACCGATCTAGTTCCAAGCACAAAGAACGCAGGACTTGTGCTCGATTGGCAACAAGGCCAAGGAAAACTCCTGGTAGCCGGGGATGTGAAGGTCATCAGAGTGTGGAACGCCGCAACAGAGATCTGCACCAACGTAACACTCCCCCCCCCTTTTGGCCCCAAACGCGTACATGACAAACGTTGACAAGAGTCTCAGGACATCCCCGCTCGCTCCGGCTCCTGTATCACATCCCTAACCTCTGACCAAGTAGCCGGCAACGTCTTCTGTGCAGGCTATGGCGACGGCGCTATCCGCATCTTTGATACTCGCGAAAAGCCCCAGTTGGCGATGGTCAAATGTTGGCGTAGGCACAAGCAGTGGATCACTAATGTGCATATGCAGCGTGGGGGCTTCAGAGAGCTTGTCTCTGGAAGTCGAAATGGGGAGGTCAAGCTTTGGGATATCAGGAAGGATGATCCAGTTAGGGAGATTGTGGCTACAACGGATACGATGAGGACGCTGAGTGTGCATGAGCATGCACCGGTGTTTGCCACGTAAGCATCTCACTCTAAATCCCTTCTTCCGGCAACTAGCTGACCACGCTTTCCTTAAACAGCGGCTCAGATACCCACGCCCTAACGGTCTTTAACGTCAACGGCACCCCCATCAATACTATCCATCCCTACGCCCCCTTCCTGACGTCCTCGAAGAGCAGCCCGATAGCTTGCACGGCCTTTCATCCACATCGGATGATGCTTGCGGCAGGCAGCCTAGGCCATGGGCATGTCAACGTCTTTACTTGTGTTGGCGACGGAACTGCTAAGGGGTAGGATTCCGTTACAACTTTGAAACACTGTGGCAAATTCCGCCTTTCCTTGCAATGAATGAACTTCGTGGGGACGGAAGTTGGTGTATTTGATGGGGGTTCGATAAGGAACATAGTGATTTGATGGTCTTCAACATCTATGACTGATGATTAGCAAGGCGTTGGAAAGGACTGCAGCATGGCGAACGGGATTTCAAATCCCCATTCATTGGCGTTGCATGGCACGATTCCCCTGAGTGGATAGTCGGTGGATGAATGCATAATGTTAACATCTTGCACTCCTCACGTCCACCTCGAAACGTTGGATGACTTGTGCGCTGCTTACCAACATTTTGAAACAGCCGATGGGCTAACGTCCGGCAGAAGTTGTCATATGTTGGATAGGGTGTGGTGTAGATACGTCTCAACTCTCGGCTATCTATCCTTTATTTAAGTCCTCTTGCTTATTGAGACTGCATATATCATGAGGCTTTTCGTAACTCATGCAAATATAGCAACCCAGACCATGTTTCGGGGGCCCGTTACAACATATCTCGAGCGTATAAGCATTACCACACCCTCCCAGCCCCTCTTCGTCTGTCTCTACGCCCTCTCAGGGTGCTAGCCTCCCAGGGTCCCTAGGAAACAGTGTAGCCTCCCGAATATTATTCAGTCCCAAAAAGTACTGCACAATGCGATTCAACCCCAACCCCCCGCCCCCATGCGGCGGACACCCGAACTTGAACGCATCAGTATAATGCCTGAACCCTTCACTCAGCGGGTCCAAGCCCTTGTCGCGCATCGATTGACACAGCTCGGCGTAGTTGTGCAGTCGCTGTGCGCCGGACATTATTTCCTGCCCGCGCATGAAGAAGTCGTAGCTGTTTGTTAAGGCGGGGTTGGTGGAGTCGGGATGTGTATAGAAGGGGCGGAGGGTACGGGGGTATTTGTCTATTGTGTAGAAATCTGTGTGGTGCTTTTCTGCTATGATTGCTCCAAGGGCCTTCTCCTGGGCAGTACTATGCGTCGGGCGAGTTAGGCCGGAGGATCATATCTGGGACTAAGGGGGGAAGAAGTGGCTTACTCGATATCCTCGTGCTCATCTTCTCCAACGTCATAGCCTGATTCCTTCAGGAGCTTCTTCGCTTCTGCAAACGTGATCCGTACTGCTTCGTCTCCAGGAGGTAATTGGAAGTTGCCAGCTTCGGGGTAACCAGCTTTCTTGACGATGTTAACAAGATGTTGGCATTCTTCTCGAGTTTGCAGGGCGCGGATAATGAAGATCATGAGCTTTTCGCCGAAGGACAGGACTTCGTGGTAGTGGTTCATTATTGTCATTTCGAAATCGAGGCCGGTGAACTGTGCGATGGATTAGCTGGACTCCATGCAATGAACAGAAACTGCCCCATTGGCGGAGAGAAGACGTACTTCAGTTAGATGCCTCTTCGTATTCGAGTTCTCAGCCCTGAACACCGGCCCATTAATACACACCCTCTTCATGTCCCCAGCGATAGCCATCTGCTTAAAGAACTGCGGACTCTGCGTAAGATACGCCTTAGTGTCGAAGTACTTGATCTCGAAGACTCCAGCTCCACCCTCGGTAGCAGCACCAGCCATATACGAAGGCTGAATCCATTTGAATTTGTGCTTCCTCATGTATTCCGCGAATAGAAATGACACCTCGCTCTGTAGATCGATGATGGCTTGCTGTGCCGGTGCTCGTAGAGAGATGACCCGGTTGTCGAGTCGAGCTTTCAGGCCCACGTTTATGACACCCTCTTTCTCGACATCTCCCTCCTCCTCTCCAGGTGGAGGCTGGTTGCAATCTTTCCGCTGTATAGGCATCTGCTCTGGCGCTCCTGACACCATGAAGATCTCCTCCACATGCAACTCGTACTTCGTGATACTCGTCGACTTGATCTCCTCAAAGGGCGTCTTCACGAGACCTGTAATTCGCACAATTGACTCGGTATTGATGCCCCCACACCATTTGACCATTTGCCTTGAGATCCCCTGCCCGCCTCCTTCTGCAACCACAGCTTGTATGGTATGATCGCCTTCTCCGATGACAAGGAAGCTGAGCTTTGCCGATTGCTTTCGTGTGCTGTGGACCCTAGCTTGTACGGTGACTTTCTTGTTCTCTTCGGCTGCATTGAGGTCGCCTAGGTCTTCGAGATATTGGCCTGGCGGGGTTGCAGGGGAGGTATATGATATTGGGCCATAGAGGTGGGCGGCGGTGTCACTGGCGGCCGCTTTGTCTTTTTCTGCCTGCTCTTGCTGCTGTCGTTTTGCAGCTTTCTCAGCCTTCTCTTTTTCTTTTGCAGCCTTTTTCAGGGCGTTCTTGCTGGGGGCTGCTCCTTCGGCGCCTTGCTCGTCTCTTGACCTCTCAGGTAAACTTGATTCAGGTTGTGAAGCCATTGTGTAATTCTAGAGGTGGTGGTGCCTAGGTGCAGAAGGTGCAGAAGTGGTGGGTTTGGAAGGTGTCTACGCGATGAATCACAAGCGAGTCATAGCTAGAGTTTGGCACAATCTCGTCATCACATGACTGCAAGGCTATCCAAAGTCATTATAAACATTATCCAATCCTCTGAACTCATAACTACATGCTGAAATGGTATACACATGAAACGGTTCACTCCAAAATAAACAGAACGCCAATATACTCCTTCAAATCAGCTCATCCCCAGCAGCTCCAACACTGTCCTCAATCGCATTTATTACATCTTCTTCCGCAAAAGTAGGCCCACCACCATCACACATAGCCTTCTCCTTCAGCCTATCGGCCACTTCTCCCAGGTCCACCAGTCCTCTCCTGTATAGCTCATGGCTTTGTATCAAATCCCAAGTAGCACCCGTCGAAAGCAGACGCTCGCCTGTGGTAGCAGAAACGGCAATCCGATGTGAGATGGGTGCGTCAGGATTGATACCGGCATTGTGATCAAACGCAGCGTTGAAGGTGGAGGGCGAGTAGATCATCGGTCCTGGAGCCAGTACTTCTGGGCTAAGCGATCCACGATCGGTATTTCTGGGTTGGGGCTGCTCTTGATGTTGTAATCTTAGGGGTGTAGTTGTTGCGCGGAGTATCTCATTCTGTGTAGCTACCCTGTCAAGCTCTCGCTTCAGGCGCTCGTTATCTGACATGAGGTCTGTGGAGTGGGCTTCCATGGACTTGAGCTTGAGCTCGAGGTCTTTAACATGGCGTTCTTTTCGTTCACGAAAGGCTCGTTGTCTGGATTGTTATGTCAGTAACTCAGCTCACAGGGTGCTCTGCGGGGGCCATACGCTGCTCTATTCTGAGCCTTCCTCCTGCTCTGGGCAGGTGTCAGGTTGTCCTTGTCTTCATCGCTGCTGCCCCGGCCTGGAGCCTGGTCATACTCTTGATCCACACTCCCGTCATTCGGTAGAGAGCTCGAGCTGTCATAAGGCAGCATGTGTGAGATCGAGGGCCGATGTCTTGATTGAGGAGGGGAGGCCGGCAGAGGAATTATAGAATTTGCATTGAACTGGGGGGTCTGGTCGAAGAAATGGGTGAAGGCGTTTGGATCATTGAAGGCATCCTGCAGCAATAGATAAGCATTTAAACCAGCGCGTGGAAGATGGGAAGTTGTGCGTTGGTGCTTACGAGAGGGTCATGTTGGGGCTCGTCCTGCGGCGTATATGGGTGTTCTGGCTTTCCTGGTAGACTGAAGTAGGGATAAGGTTGAGTCGGAGGAGCGTAGTATGACGAGTAGTCCATGATTGACGATATAAGTTGTAAAGTGGGGTGGGAAAAGAGTGACGGAGTGGGACAAGAGTATGAGGATTGTGTCTGGCGGTGAGGGTGCTTTATTAAACAAGGCTCGCGTACACTTTGGAGGGGTAGTTTGATAGAGATCGCCAGTACAGTGGAGTAGTTCTCAGCCGCGGCGTTCCATTCGCTTTGTAGCCCTGGCGATCGGTCTCTTATTTCCGGGTTGAAACGTCGTCTACTATTAGAAAGGATGATAATTCCTCAAAACGGACCATGAAACATGGATGGGCAGGAGTCACTTTGGTGGGGGCCACCTTCTGATGGATGTGTGATTGAAGTTTTGAAGATGCGGATTTTATTAAAATGCCTCTACCAAATGAGATACTCCCACGGATTTACTGTATGCGGAGCTACGACGGTTCGAGCAGCGATGGAATGTAGCCGGTGGGATGATGGTCTCGAACAGGCGGAACAACTCTGTCGCCCTGCAGAAAGAACAAGCGAATACCAACGTCTTTCCACCCTCCGCAATGCCACAATCCTTGTTCCCTGTACTAGCACGTGCATCAGCTGTCATGTCATTGGAGCCTGCAAAGCTTAGCAACCTTAATATAACGAACGGTCGTAGAGGCGGTCAAGCGTAGGAACCAAGCAAAATCGACAGCACATACATTTGTGGAGAAGTCTGCTCAAGCCAAGGCTGCTCTTTCTATTTCGATGAAGAACCCCTATCTCCCCAGATCTGATCATTGGTTCTTCTCAATTCCCATTGCTATTCGCATTTACTACTGCAGTGTCAAGTCCACATAGACCCTGGAAGGGCTTCTACCCCTCCTCAATCCATATTGTAGGTGTCTCAAAGTATGTCAAACGCCCCAAGGCTATTTTGAGAAGAAGGGACTACTAGCATGGCTCCTTAGATCCAACGTCGACAATCGCTTTTGGAAACCACCATTATTCTCTAGCTCACTAAGCAATTTTGACACGGTGCTTGGCACGATTAGCATCCACTTTTGCATTGAGCGATTCTCGCCACCTGGATTCTGGTAGACTTACCAACAACCCTTGTTGGGGCTTGACCTTGGAGAAAGGCATTTCGTGGCCCTGCAAATGTTCGCTCTTCACTTTAGCACGCACCATTGGCGCGGAAGACTGCGGGATAGCCTCTTCAAAGACAGTCTTGAATGTTGCCTGCACTCATTGGGATCCTTGGCAACGGTTTGGTGTACTTGGTGCAGAAACGGTCTTCAGTCCCAATCATCGTCATCTTCGGCCTTTGCAGCATTGATGTTGCCAGAGCGGATGCTCCTGTAAGGGTCCTCTCGGTCGGTCTGAGCCGAGCTGACTACACGGTGGTCTTTTGGCTTCAGAGCACCGACACCAACCAATAGGTTCTGTACATCTACATGAGGCCATTCGTTAGTAATCGAGATAGTGAACGAGAAGCCACTATTCGCTATCATGCATACCTCGAATCGTAGTATCCTGTCCGTTCAATTCCCTTAATGTTACAACCTGCTTCTTGATATCTCCATCGCGATATATTAAAATCGTTGGCGTGTTCCGTTCCGGATAGCCTTCAATGCACATGTCCGCCCTGATCTCACAGAACTTGATGTCTCCAAACTTTCGTGCCATTTCCCGCCACAGCTCTGTCAGCAGTCGGGATTCGATATTCGTGCCAAGTGAGGAAGTCAGGTGGACTAGTACAAAAGCTTTGTCGGAGGCCTCAGTCACATCCTTCGAATAATCTGGCTTCTGTAAGGGGTAGACTTGGTTGAAGACGCTCGCCGTGGCTATTGTAGACAGCTCCGCCATACGCTGATTACTGTCATGCTATGTGTTTAGCATGTTGTCTCAGAAGCATTTGAGGCTGTCGGGACCGACTGGTACTTCTCCAAAAAAGCCTCATCCTCTTCATCTTCTAATTCGTTCAGCTCGTCAAGGTCCTTATCTTCAAGCCTGTTCTCGTGGGCTTGCTTCCGGGCTTCCTCCAAGGCTTCCTGTATGATAGGCGTAGGAGATGGAGGCTTCTCGGGAATAACGCCATGCTTGCGGAGGATGTCGTTCCTGAACGATACACTGTTAGCTTTGGCCGACGATAGGAGTCAGTTTAGCTAGCTACCATTCAGTATCAGCATTTGGGTCATCGATCGGGACATGAACTCGCTGGTCCATATTGATATGATGAAAGTAGAAGTAAGTAAAGAGGCCTTGAAGGTTTCTTAGTGTTGCCTAACATATTCCTAAAAGTTTGATTAGTCAGCATGGCTAAAGACCACAGGAGATCTGGCGCTGTGAGCTGCCAAATTTACAACGGGGCATACAACGTCACTTGTTCTCTTCGCGGCAATTCCAAGGCAACCGCAATTAACAGGAGTGGAAGACACGTATGGATTGAGTGCTCGAAATGCTGTAGCTCCGCGTTGGATCCTGGAACGGCTTGTCACCAGCTTGAAAAAAACCAATTGTGGGATAGGAACATAAGCGCAATAGCCTCGAAACTGGCCAAATACCAATCATGAGTTACAGCAAGAAGGACGAAGATGCCGACCAGGCAATTGTCAAAGTGGACAGGACCGCCGTCTTCCAAGAAGGTAGGCACTCCAAGCCCTTTCACGACCACCCAAGAGTGATAATATACAACCAGCCCGTCTTTTCAACTACTCGCCCATATCCCCTCGAAAATGCCGGATACTCCTTACCAAGATCGCTCTCCTACTCTTTACGGGGGAATCTTTCCCTCCCAACGAAGCTACAGACCTCTTCTTTGGCATCTCAAAGCTCTTCCAAAACAAGGACCCTTCCCTTCGGCAGATGATGTACCTTATATTCAAAGAGCTGGCTAGTTCCGCGTCGGACGTCATCATGATGACACAGAGTATCATGAAGGATACCGGTGTGGGGAGTGATGTCCTATACAAGGCAAATGCAATTCGGGCGCTCGTTAGGATTATAGATGTATGCCATATGAACAAATTCGGGGTGAAGATACTGACATGCAACAGGCAACTACTGTGCAAGCAATCGAGCGGCCCATCAAGACCTCAATCGTCGATAGGAATCCCTCTGTCTCATCTGCTGCGCTGATTTCATCATATCACCTCCTCCCGATAGCTAGAGATGTGGTCAGGCGATGGCAGAGCGAAACACAAGAAGCAGCATCCTCGTCCAAGTCCTCCAGTGGTTTCTCCCTTGGCTTCTCCACCTCAGGAAGCCAGCATGCACTACAACCTAGTACCCATTTCATGAATCAATATCACGCCATTGGTCTGTTATTCCAGATGAGGTCGCATGATCGGATGGCACTGGTCAAGATGGTACAGCAACTCGGGGGTGCTGGTGTTGTGAAGAGCCCCGCAGGCACAATTATGTTGGTCAGATTGGCAGCGAAGCTCATCGAGGACGATGCTAGTCTTCGAAAACCTATGCTGCAGCTTCTCGATGGCTGGCTTCGACACAAGGCTGAGATGGTCAACTTCGAGGCTGCAAAGGCCATTTGCAACCTTCAGGATGTCACTGATGGAGAGATGACGCAAGCCATTCATACTCTTCAACTTTTCCTTACTTCTCCTCGCGCTGTTACGAAATTTGCTGCTATACGGATACTGCATAATGTCGCCTCGTTCAAACCCCAGTCTGTTCAATCATGCAACCCGGACATCGAAACTCTGATATCTAACTCTAATCGTTCCATTGCTACATTCGCCATCACAACTCTTCTCAAGACCGGTAACGAAGGCAGTGTAGACCGATTAATGAAGCAAATCTCTGGCTTTATGGCAGATATCACCGATGAATTCAAGATCACGATCGTTGAAGCGATACGAACCTTATGTTTGAAGTTTCCCAGTAAGCAAGCTGGTATGCTGGCATTCTTGAGCGGTATCCTCCGTGACGAGGGAGGTTACGAATTCAAGAGGAGTGTGGTGGAGAGCATGTTTGACTTGATTAAATTTGTACCAGGCAGCAAGGAGGATGGTAGGTCTCTTGAATTCTTTACGAATGCTTACGCTAACGATGCAAGCTCTTGCACATTTGTGCGAATTCATCGAGGATTGCGAGTTTACTAAGTTGGCCGTCCGGATATTACATTTGCTTGGTGTAGAGGGTCCCAAAACACCGCATCCGACCAAGTACATCCGCTACATCTACAACCGTGTAGTCCTCGAGAATGCCTTGGTCAGGGCTGCGGCAGTCACCGCCCTGGCCAAGTTTGGCGTTGGACAGAAGGATCCTGAAGTCAAACGAAGCGTTACCGTGCTTCTCACCAGGTGTCTTGACGATACAGATGATGAAGTCCGAGATCGTGCCGCTCTCAATCTAAGGCTGATGACAGAGGAAGATGATATGGCAAATCGCTTCATCAAGAATGGTACGATCAGTCATGTTTACAATAGGAGATCCTACTGACTATGGTCCCAGAGTCAATGTTTTCACTGTCAACATTCGAGCACCAGCTGGTCATGTATGTGACTGCAGAAGATAAGGCTACTTTCGCAACCGCATTCGACATCTCAACCATTCCAGTGGTCAGCCACGAGCAAGCTCTCGCCAATGAACGAACCAAGAAGTTGACCTCAGCAACGCCAACACTGAAAGCGCCGAGCACGGGGCCGAAAAAGGCACAAGCCAATGGCACTTCGGACAGTGCTACTGCTGCTCTCGCCGCTGCACAGAAGCACTCAGAACGTTTGATGCAAATTCCAGAGCTGAAAGCATATGGCCATGTGCTCAGCTCATCAGCTCCTGTTGAGCTCACCGAATCTGAGACCGAATACGTCGTCAGCGTTATTAAGCATATTTACAAGGACAACCTGGTGCTACAGTACGAGATTAAGAACACCATGCCGGAAGTGGTACTGGAAGAAGTATCTGTCATTGCTACCCCGGCAGAAGACGAAGACCAAGCTCTAGAGGAGGACTTCACAATCCCCGTATCGAAAGTCACCATGGCCGTACCCGGAACAGTCTTTGTCAGTTTCAAGAAAACAGCGGATGTGGCTTATCCTGTCACATCATTCACGAACGTGCTCAAATTTACGAGCAAGGAGATTGATCCCACTACTGGCGAGCCAGACGAGAGTGGCTACGAGGATGAGTACCAAGTCGAGGACTTGGAGCTTTCGGGCAGCGATTATGTCATACCTGCCTTTGCGGGTAGCTTCGACCATGCGTGGGAACAGACTGGTGCGAATGGCGAGGAGGCTTCTGAGACATTGCAATTGAGCAGTACCAAGAGTATAGCAGGTGAGTGGTGAACTTTCTCTTCCATGTTTGGGGTCTGAAGCTAATGCCATTCTTCTAGATGCAACCGAACAACTTACCAAGGCTCTCTCCCTCCAACCCCTCGACGGCACAGACGTCACTCTCTCAACCAGCACCCACACTCTGAAACTGTACGGCAAGACGCTAGGCGGAGGAAAGGTTGCCGCATTGGTGAAAATGGCTTATTCGGCGAAGAGTGGCGTCACTACGAAAATCACTGTCAGGAGCGAGGAGGAAGGCGTTGCGGATTTGCTCGTTGGGAGCGTATCTTAGACTGTACGCATTTCTGTTAGGTTTCTCGCAGGCATGTAGTGTGAGACATGATCTATGTAGAGCTTCAAAACCACGTCTGTTCACAAAGGTAGAGCAATTCAATTGAACGGACTCGTGGTAGTAAGAATAAATTGGAATCCCTGCCAATTTGCCGGTGCTGCCCGCTTATAAGGACATACCCTTGGGACTTTACCATGCAATAACAGCGCGGCCATAGGTTCTTATAAAAACATTCCGCATACAAAGCCATAGAAGTCCATCCTTTATGGCAGGTTGTAATTGCAAGTCATGTTATAAATCCAGTAACATAGGCTCTATCCCAGGAGTAAATCCCATCCCACCTTATTGTTACCGCGGCGAGCCAGTCACCACCCAAACTCCTCAACCCTCCTCTCCCAATGCCCCGGCACCTGCAATCACACCCAGAACCTCAAAAACAGCCCCACCCACCCCTCCATATCCTTCCTACCTAAATGCACCCCATCCCACTGCGCCATCAATCTCGCCATCTCAGCATCTATCGTCCCACAATGCGGCCCCGTGCTTCATGCCTCGAAAAAAAGGCTGCCACTTGAAGAGCTGTCTTGTTGCTTCCATGGCTGTGAATGCGTCGTCTTGGGATAGGGTTTGGAGAACGGATAGTATAGGGGCGTGGGTGTACCTTGTTAGCTGTTGCTGCTCTTTTTCCAGCCGGGTAAATAGGGCGCCGACTGTTTTCTTCTTGCGCATTTATGTAGATTTTGTTGATCACTACGGCGAATGTCGGGCCGGCGATTGTGAGTGGATTGGGTAGGTATCTGATGACGCTCTCCTCGAGGAAGGGCCATTGTCGGCCTGCTTGCGAGTTTGCGAAGAGAACATTTGGTTGGCCTGCAAGGCTGTTCACGGTTAACCAACTACTAAGGGCCTTGGCGGTTTAAACCGTTGGTTGGCTCTTTTTTCCTTAACAGTCGGTCCAGTTTAAGGTCCTAATTGGTCTATTTTAAACCGTTTTACGGATATATAGCAACTTTAGATAAGACTAGACGCGAATAGTTTGTGTGCAGGTGAGAACGCGCCCGATTCGCGATGGTCTCGACGAGGCCTTCTCACTTGTTATTTTTAGCGCTTGAAATGCGAAATCAATCTAACGGTATTGATCGGTAATTTTCAGAACGATTTGATGGCTGCCTAGACTGCTGCCTAGACTGCTGCCTCGATATCCGAATGGGAATTTTCACAGCTTTGAGTGTTATCCATGCATCAATTGTTGAATGGTATCCTTAAGATAAGAAACTATCTAGGGGGCAAGACACCTTATGTACATGGATATGGCGCTAATGGTGTACCACCCCTGTCAAGGGGTGGCTGGGAATGAGGGTTTGATATTGCTTTACAACACCCGTGAAAGAGGACGAATGGCGCTCCCGAGGGACCCAGACCCGCCCGGAAGATGCTGCTCTAGCGGCCGCGCGACATTCAACCTTCCCTCCTGTCGACTGGCCGCTTTGAATAACGCTCTCTTACATGTTCCACTCCACAGTGTCCATCAGCGGCTCTTTAGAGAGAGCATAAAAGGAACCAACGTGTTTGCGCGCTGCTAACTCTAGCTTTCCTGAACAAGAAATCGTGATATCTCGATGTAAGCAAAACGCAATTGGTGATAGTTCACTTCACGGGAGGGGAAATGACCATTACATTCAAGCAAAGAATCTATGTACGTAGAAAACCGTGACCATGATTTGCAACAGTCGACAGAATTCCTCCAGCCCAAGGCTACTCCTTAGACCCGACTTTGACTCATAATCCAAACTTCGTCTCATCATTAGTCATTTGAACAATAAAAGCTCACATCACATTATCTTCTTCAAGGCCTCGTAGTCCTTCCCGGCTGTTCCAAATTCTCCGCTATCAGCAGCATTATCTATTACAGCCCCCAACACGCTCCCAATGCCCAGCGCAGTCCAGCCTTCTTGGATCTTGCTACTCGCGACCCACAGCCATCCACCAGCCGATGTTTGCTGCATGCCTACCTTGCTCGCCCCTTCCTCCTTGGTCTCTGGTCTGTGCTCGCCATAGAGCTGCTGGATCTCCTTCACCGCCTTCTCTTGATTTGCACGCGGCTCGAAAAGTCCAGCGGCCAAGCCGTCGACAGTAAGTCGTGCCTTGATCTCTTGTGCTTCGGACGGACTTGTCAAAGTGGCTGCTAACACGGCGACGATGATTGAAGCGAGCGCGTAGAACGCTTTCAAGCTGACGAGGAAGTAAAGTGGGATCTTGGGAACTCGGGTTAGGAGCTCAGTGTTGTTACGTGACTGTTCAAGGATACATGTTGCAGGGCTCATGACGCCGGCACTCAAGGCAACCGCAGCGTGAGAAAATTCATCGGCAAATTTGTCGGCAAGATCTTGTGGGGTGGTCTTGTAAGCCGCGACAGCTGAGGCATCCTGTAGGGCTAGATGGCCTAGAGCAGAGTTGATAGCGAAGGGGGCGCTGAAGATAGCACCGTAAGAGTCTGGGGCGAGTTCCGGATAGAAGCCATATTTTTGCTTATTTTGGAGGACCATTCCATTGACCCAAGCATAGTTGGTCTTGTATATTGTGGTGGAACAGTTCAGGATGAACACATTATCGCCGGATGGATCTACCTGCAAGTACTTGCCTTCCTTCATTCCGTCAAAAGTTTGGCTTGAGGTGTCGATGGGAGGAAATCCTTTGGACCAGGTTAGAAAATGGACTGGGTTTTGAGCGCTAAAAAGCTCCGTGGATTGACTTCCAAAACCAATGGGATTTTGAAGATCGGAATCATTGAAGAATTGAATGCCGACCATGGACATGTTGCCGGGAGTCATCGCTAATGTTGGATCCACACCGACTTGACCGGTATAGGTGAATGAAGGTGATTGATAGCCGTTACATGAGAATCCTCCGTTGGTAGAATTTATCAGGCAATTTTGCGTCACTACCTCACATTGTGTCGTGACGGCCGTGGTATTTGCAAGAAAATCAAGGGATTGCCCGGTGCCGACACTACCAAGGAAATAGTACTGCTGGGCGCCGTAGTCTTTTTGATCGGCCATGTAAGAAGTATTTTGGATGAGATTGATATCGGAATTGCCGAGCAGCGTTTCTGCGGATTGCTGAGCCCCTTTTATACCTTCTTTAAGTGAAGTTCCTCCTCCTGTTGTGATGTTCCAGTCGTCGATGCTGCAAGGGTAGCTACACAAAGTCTGAGAGCTTGAGGGACACGGCCTTTGCTCCCAAATGGGGTCACCGCACATACTAGGATTGAGATTACGTCCATAAGCATTCACTGGTGCGGGGTGGCGTGATAACAGCACAACATTCATAGGTTTCGTTGCAGCTGCAAACCATGTGTCCGCCGCCCCAATGAGAAGTCTGCAGAGTAAAGAATTAGTTGAATGTTCAAAAGAGCAGAGTCTTCTCAAGAGTACGAATCATGACACTATGAAGATGTTGCCATTGCAACAACACTGGCCATGAATATGGAGGAACATGGACAACGTAGAGTCGCTAAGAAGTCAAGACTTACGTGATGATGACGATAAAGCTTAGCGCTCCAAAAGCGAGTGGGATTGGCTGGACAAGGTGTTCGTGGTTTTGCCACTTATAGACAATAGTGTCCCACAAGGGTATAGGACCAGCTCCACTCAATAACTTGATTAAGATTGACATTTGATGAGGTGTCGGCAGCTGGCCAGGCTTGTTGTTCTTTGTAGCATTCAAGATGCGGGCACCAGCGAAGAAAGCGATGACGGCCATTGAATATCCGGTAATGAAGGGAATAAATTTGCTAGACCAAGCTGCAATCGTCGCCAAGACCGCAGGATTGAGGCGAACATAGTAAGCAGCGTCGCCTCCTGTAGACTCGAATTCGGCAGTTCGGTTAAATGTGATGGTATCAGAGACGTTGCCAGTTGTAGGAGTTTGAAGCAACTGCCATCCTGGATCAAGATTCACGCGATGGTAGAAGATCAGCGTGAGCAACAACGTCGACACCACAACTACCGGTATACATGGTAAAAATGCACCGAAGAGTAGATCTGGTAGCGCGCCTCTGATACTCGTTGTCAGTCCATGCTCCTCTGACGGACTTTTTGGGTTCTCGAGTTCCGTTATCATTTTTCGAGGAGTGCTCGAAGCTTTCTCTCGCAGATCCGGGAGCTTTGAAGGAGACACCGGAGATGAAGACGGTTGAGCCATAGCAATTCGTGTGCCCATCACTTGGGAAAGATATCGAACGGACAAACTTGGAAAGTTGACTGAAATACTTGAAGAAGGAAGCTTTGGAATTGCAAGAAGCAAACTTTGAACAGGAAATGGCGGCTACAGAATGATGATCTTGACCTCCTTATCAAGAAAACTGCACTTGCGCAAACTTACTAGAGCCCGATCAGCGCCCCACACCAGCAACTGAAGATATTGCGCGTGTGATTGCGGAATGAGGCTGGGAATGCATGTATAAAGCACGCTCACTTTAATTGGGCGAATAACAACAGGCGGTGGCTTGCACAAATTCAGCTGAAACCTCGACGCATATCGGTGAGTAGGTTAATGCATCCTGTACCATGCTCATGATTGGAGAACCAGAAGATAGTTATCCAGGAGGGGCTGCGCGGGGAGAATGGCATTGTTGGCGTTACCGACAAATGCTGTCAACTAGAAACGGTCTCGACTGGGCCTTGTCCTTGGCACGAAGCGGGTGGCTTTCAAGTCCAGAACAGATTCTGCCTTCTAAACTCCGCCGTCAGGCAAACCTTGATCCCAAAGGGGTCGAGTCAACTCAGTATGTAGTCAATCAATGGGTTAGACAGTCTGTCAAATCGCCGTAGACGCACGAGGCACAGACAAACCATTGCCTTCAGAATGGGAAAGAATCGTAGATGATTTCGGAAGACAGGCTTTCAAGCAGCTCACCCAAGTGAAGGGCGCAACGACTGGCGTGCGCGACGCTAGCTTGTGCAAGGAAAGAGTGGCGCTCACCAGAGGCCCAATTGGGGATGAGGTTGGGGTAAGTCTTTGTCTACTCGGCAGGTGAAGGCGAGTTTTGACTACCGCACAGGCCGCTTTTAGGCTGAGCAGGGCCCCACCCTTGGAACTGATGAACTCACCTGTCCAGTTACCCAAACCCCCACGTCTAAACGGGCCGAAGCCATTGTAGAACTACATACAGCTTTGCCAAATACAGCCATTTTGCGAATTTCCATGATCAATAAATTATGAAATGACTAGAGATCGTTTCAGATCATGATAACAATTTATCTTAATAAGCAGAGTCTTAACACATACAGCAAGGTGGGCATGTGCTCCTCGTAATGCGAGGTTGTCTATTCAATTCCCACAACTCCCCCTCCGCCAGCATTCCCAATGGTATACGCACTACACCGACACCGCCGGTTTAAATAGTGCGTATCACTTCTGAGGTGGTGTGGTATCGCTTTCGCGGTGTTCTGGTATAGTGCGTGATGGATCTGAGGCACCATTGGTATATATGGTGCCTTTGGTGCATATAGTGCATAGATAGAAGCTGTTCAGGAATAGACGCTTCTGATTGGTCAAATTTGGCAGAAAAGCGATTAGTAAGCAAAAAAGGATTTGAATCTTTCTCGTTGCCTCAGTACCTTAGACGTGTATCTACCAAGCCCCTGCGGGTTGACCGGAGACCTCGCTAAGCCCCTATCGGGTTAGCGACTACTGACTTCGCAGCCAGGTCTCTACACGTCTAAGCGCAAACTTTCGTTCCTTTACTTATAAACTCCTTAAAAACACGGCGCCAAATACCAAAATTCTAACTACGATACCCTTACTCCTATACTCAACGCTCGGCGCGAGATCTAATTACGACGATTACGTATTATACGTAAAGATTCTCGAAGTTCGTATAGGGGTTTCTAATAGAATACTTATATAAATTAAAAAATAACTTAAGTAGAAAAATATTCTATTTGTAAAATTAGTCGACGCGTTATTTACTTATCTATACGCCTTAATCCCGCGGTAGAAAGTAAAGATTATATTTAAATAGTAGAAATCTCGCTCCGAGTATACTTTTTAAGACTAAAATCGATAGTTTTTGTTGCGAGCGCGTATATATAGCAGCTACTATCGTATCGCAAGCCTCAATCGTTGTATATATAGCAGGCCTTAATAGTACTTCTTAGTACGACTACGTACGTCTTAGCCCGCGTAGTGGCTTGGTACTAGAAGTAATACTAAATATTGTATATATATGCTCCTTCTTCTCCTTTAGCTTAGTTATCTTAGTTAATTAATACCTATATAATTCGCTCTATACTAGCTACCTAATACTATAACTAAGCTCCAAATTACTTATAAGCTTGTACTAGTTATAACTGCGAGTCGAAACAAAGTAACTATAGCGGTATAGAACCCTGAGTAATCTAAGGACTCCTCTATACCAAAATACCCAACCTATAATACCCCCCCCTCGGCGTTCTAATTCGACAACCTATAAGATATATAGTAAGCCCTCGCCCGTAAATCGCGCTCTAAGTAAGTTTCTAGTATAGTTTAGCTATATATCGCGTAGTAAGAGTAGGTAGTAATCTATATAAGAGAAGAAGAAGAAATATTAGGATACTAAATCTATATATCCTTAAGTTAATAGAGGACTAGCTAAAATATAAGGAGATTATTAATAAGGTATTAAAGATACGGCGTACTTCGGTACTACTAGTAGATATACTAGATAGAGCTAAAGAGGTAAAGACTACTTAGGAAGTAGTTAGTATAGCTTAGTTATAGTACTAGGCTTAATACTCCCCCCTCGAGTTTTTTAAGATACTAAATAAGCTAAGATATAAGCGGGATACGGCCCTATATTACTTAGATAAGTAGGATATAATAATTAAGCGAGGATAGAAGGTAGTAAAGATAGGCTATAATACTTAATATTAGAGAAAGGAGGCTAAGGTAAAGCTTGCCGCTTAAGAGGAGGAGATAATAATACTCTAAGACCGGGTATATATACTAGAAGGGAATATTAGCTAATTAAATAATGCCCTACGTATCGAGAGGAGCCGTAAGGTTACTTCTACCCCTTTAATACTATAGGCTAGTAAGAGGAGCGTATATTACCCTAATCTACTAATCTTAACCGATAGAAAAGACCCCGAGTTCGAGGGTTAGATATAAGATATACAAGATAAGCTAGATATAAATACGGACTATTTCTATAGTAACCTTAAGTAAGTAAAATATATAATTAGATAAACTAGAGGCAAAGCGAAAGGTATAGTTATATCTTACCGCGTAGGCGATCTAGACTACTTCTAGAATATATAATCTATTATTATCCTCCTTACTAGCCTATTTAGTAATTCTAATAAAGAAAACTATTATTAATAAGAATATACCCGCTTATACTAAGGTAATACCCCCTTTAATAAATTCTATATAGAGTTCTATAAACTTACTAGCTATCTAGGTTACTAAGATAAAACTATAATAGATAAATTAAAGGATAAGGTTAACCCCCGTCTAAAGGAAGCCCTTACTACTATACCTACCGATTTTACCTCTATAGAACCCTTAAGGATATATCTATAGAAGGTAGATAATTTATAAGCTATACTTATTATAGACCGCGAACGGGCGAGTAAAGCCCGTACTACGAGAGTTACCTATTAGCTAACTCCCGGTCTCTTATAGCCTATAGCCCGAGCTCCTATCGGAGGAAAAGACTTCTATCCCTACACCCCGCATAGTGAAAATAAACCTATATCCCCCTATACGCAATCCGTTCCTATACCCCGTACGCCCTTTATACCTTACGGCTCGTACTATAACTATAGAGAAGACGGATACTTTATATCCGACTACCCTAAACCCTATATTATAAAGCCTTATAAGGTAGGTCTAAATAAGATAGATACCGTAGAAGGGGAATATAAGGATAATCTAGATAATAATAAGGCGGAAAACGAGTAGCCCTTAATAAAGATACGTTAAGTAGCGGATTATTAATTTCTTCTTTAAGCTTTAATCGAGATCTATTTATAAGGTCTCTACTTATAATTACCTATATACTATTTAGTTAAAAAATGAAGTATACGATTTCAGCTTTACTAGATACGGGTACTATAGGTTACTCTTTTATCGACGAAGAAGAAGTGTAATTTATCTATACTAAACTAGGGATTTAGCCTCTACTACTTACTAAACCTCGCCTATTGCGTAGCTATAATAGATAGCTATTAGAAGGACTAATTATATATATAATATACCCCTCGTTAGATATTAAGGGCTATACAGAAGTTATAGTACCTATATTTATTACCCGGTTAGGTAACTATAAGGTAATATTAGGCAAACTATAGATAAATATAAATAGTATCCTTCTCGATATAAGAGAGGATAGACTTATCTTTCCCCGCGATTAATAATCTACTAACCCGAAAGATCGCGAAGATATATAGCTAAAGACCGTATATATAATCCCCGCTAGGAGAACTATACCGGTAATAATTCTCTAACGCCCTCTTACGGCAAGCCCGTCTCTCTAACCCCCTAGTAAAGAAGCTCTACTACCGCGCCTAAAACTAAGCGAAAGACCTACTTCTCTAAATATTATACCTATTAGCGCTAGTACGTTCTATAGATAGAGTAAATCCTAGGCGAAATAGAAGGGTACCCGCTGCTTCTTACTAATAATATACTAAATCGATAAGGCTATTAAGGGATTAAACGCCGATAAGGCTATAGATCTCTATAAGATATCTACCTAAGTAAAAGACGAGATTCGAAATAAGCTACTATTAGAATATTATAACTTCCTCGATATCTTTAATAAAACCTAAGTAGATAAGCTACCCTCTTATCAGTCCTATAATTATAAGATCGAGCTTAAGGCTAATAAATATCCCCTATATAGTTAAATCTACCGTATATCGGGTAAGAAGCTCTAAAAGGTCAGGGAATACTTAGAGGAGAATCTGCAGAAGGGGTTTATTAGTCCTAGTACAGCCTCTTATACCTTACTAGTACTATTCGTCTAGAAACTAAATAGAAGCCTTAGGTTCTATATCGACTACCGAAAGCTTAACGCTATTACTTAAAGAAACTACTACCTAATCCCCCTAATCGATAAGACCCTCGCGAGGGTAGTAGGGTATAAGTATATTACTAAGCTAGATATTATTGCAGTATTTAATAAGCTCTAGATATATCCTAATAGTAAAGAATATACTACCTTTATTATATCTCTAGGGGCCTATAAATATTATATATTACCTTTCGGATTAACTAATAGCCTATTGAACTATTAGTATTATATAAATAACGTCCTCTTTAAATTTATTAATAAGTTCTACTAAGTATACCTTAACAATATCCTTATCTATAGTAAGACGAAGAAAGAGTATATAAACTATATCCGCCTAGTATTTATAAAGCTTAGGCAGGCTAGCCTATAAGTCGATATCTATAAGTACGAATTCTATATCTAAGAAACTATATTCCTAGATATAATACTATTAATAGAAGGATTAAGGATAGACCTAAAGAAGGTATAGGTCGTTATAGAGTAGTCTACTCCTATATTACTAAAACAGGTATAAGGGTTTATTAGCTTCTATAACTTCTATTACTAGTTTATTTAAGACTTCTCGAAAATTATCCGACCTATAATAAAACTAACTTAAAAGGATACCCTATTTAAATAGTCGCCCGCTTATTAGTCCTCCTTTAATAGTCTAAAGGAAAAGATTACCTTAGCCCTAGTACTATACTATTATAACCGTAGTAAGAAGGTAGTACTAGAGATAGACTTATCGGATTATATTAATAGCGGTATACTATCCTAGGAAGATAATAAGGGAGACCTCTACCCCGTAGCCTTCTATAGTAAAAATATACTACCCGCGGAGTATAATTACGAGATCTATAATAAGGAACTACTCGCTATTATCTATTATTTCAAGTATTAGTACCCTAAACTCGAGTCTACTGATATACTAGTTAAGGTAGTTATAGACTATAAAGGCCTCGAGTATTTTATAAATACTAAGGAGCTATTATAATACCAACTATTATATTAGAAGGGTCTATCTTATTAGTAAAGTTGTTCCGATATCTCCTAGTGCGCGGAGCGCCGGAGTAGGTCGGGATAATATTCGACCGACTTGGCAGACATCAGGAGCTAGGCTCTTAGTAGTGCGTTAGCTGCCTAATAGCGGCTATACGTTACCCGCAGAGAGAAGCTTAAGGAGCGATCTACCCACTTCTTTCCTGAGGATCCTTAGTAATTAGTTCTAATATAGAATCACCTATACTATACCAGTAATATAACTACTTCACGTCTTTGAATACCTTTGTATATAGTAGTATAGTAATAGCGAGAAGCTGAGCCGTAGTCTAATATCGTAGCGCTAGCGGGACGCAGTTCCTAGAGCGCAGTAACGGTCCGCTAGCGAGGAGTCTATCTTATAGAATAATAACGGCCCGCTAACGGGGAGTATACCTTATAGTTCTAATTACTCTAACCTTTAAGGCTAAAGGCCCGGAGTAGGATATTATAGTAAGACAACCGCGCCTTTTAGAAGAACTAGAAATAGAAACTATACGCCCCGATAACGCGCCGGTAGCGGAGTCCTCGGACTCGACCCTTTTATCTCCGGTACTCTAGTAGAGGATTACCTAACTTAAGGTAGAAAACCAACGCTTATTAGAAGAAAAACACGTCCGGGAGTTAGAAGCTCGGAACGCGGAGCTTCGACTAGGAGCTAACGCCGATATAGAAGACTTTAATAGGCTTAGTAATAGTAATACACTATTAGTCTTACTGGCGGTAAAGATAATACGCCCTGAAAAGATATAACTCTATTACGGGAACAGCGAAGGAGAGTATATATACTAGTTCGCTAACGCCGAAATCAAATTCCTCCTAAGTCCTAAATATTTTACTACCGATAGGGCGAAGATCCTCTACTATATATAGTCCCTAGAAGGGGATATAGTAATATAGTAGTACTAATACTTTCGGAAGGAACAGCTGGATAATTATTCTTTTAAGAACTTTTCTTAGTTCCTCTTAGATTTAGTAGTAGACCTAGTAAATCGCCGACTACTTACCTATAAGCGCTTAAATAGCGCTAAGTAATAGTAGGGATAGAAGGTTTCCGTCTTTAAAGCTTACCTAGAAGAACTAGAAAGCCGTATTACTCCCCTATCGGAAGAGTTCCGGGTAAATAGCTTTTTAACTAAACTCCGCCCTGAGTTAAAGTCTAAAATCCTAAGTACCGGTAGTATCCCGACGACGCGTAATGATCTCTTAGTACTTACGATTATATAGGAAAAGAACCTTAAGCGTTATTTATTAACGCCTAGGTCTAGTAGTAAGGGTAGGCCTTTAGAAGAATAGGTATTTAGTACTCTAACTGAGTCCGCTAGCGGAGAGCTAGCGGGATATCAGCGAGGTAGTAAGAAGAGACGAAATTCTAAGTCTTATCTAGTATCTAAGGCTAACCCTGAATACTATAATAATAATTATTATTATTACGGTAAGACGGGGTATTAGAAGCCAGAATATCCCTATAGAGATAATCTAAGCTTTACTCCTACTAATTCGGTATAGTTAGAGAAAGATAGTACCCTACCGCTATCGAGTATACGGGGAAAGACCGACGAATAGAAGCTTTAGAACCTCTTTACCTTAAGGGATAAGTAATCCTCCTAGGTAGTCGATAGCCCTTTAAGGGGCTAGTTGACCCTAGGGTAATAACTAGCTTGGTCTCTCAGCGGTTCGTAGTACAATATAATTACAGCTAGAGCGCACTATCTTGCCGATACCGGTATAACCGAGCGGGTAAGGCACTTTTTGTTATAGGGCGTTTTAGTTAAGCTATATAGCTACTAATAACTAGGGGCAAGAAAAGGAATATAGTTTCTTATTCTATACCGTAGACTAGGAGGGTCCCGACTTGATAATCGGGATACTAGCACTTTATAAGTCAGGTATTATAGTTAATACGCTAGCGCGCTAATAGCGGTACTAAATAAATCCTAGGCTGATATAGCTAGATAGACCGACCGAATTTAGTAAAGTTTTGTAATAGGAATAGAAAGTATTCGCTATAGTTTACACTGGCGCTATAATAGCGGAGCAACCTCGGACTAACGAGTTCGATATAACCCTTCCTCCTGAATTACGGGAGTATAAAGATATCTTCTTAAGTAAGAAAGTAGAGATCTTGCCTAAATAAAAGTAGAGAGACTATACTATTAAGTTAGACGATAGGGAGCTACCTTATAGTCCTATCTATACTCTATTAAGAATAGAGCTAACGGAGCTTCAGCGGTACCTTAATAATATACTAGGAAAGAAGTAGATTCGCTACTCCGTTTCGCCGGTAGGAGTACCTATACTTTTTATACCGAAGAAGGATAGGGGGCTACGTCTTTATATAGATTATTAAGGGTTGAATACAGTAACGATCAAGAATCGGCACCTATTACCCCTAATCACGGAGACGCTGGACCGCTTAAGCGGTACTAAAATATTCTCGAAGTTAGACCTTAAGGATGTGTATTACTATATCCGAATTTAGTATAGCGATAAATAGAAGATAGCGTTCCGTACGCGTTACGGTCACTTTAAATATCTTATTATACTATTTAGGTTAGCGAATACCCCTACTACTTTCTAAGCGTATATTAATCAGGCCTTTATAGGCCTAGTCGATGTAATATATATAGTATATTTAGATAATATCTTGGTTTTTGCGGGATACGATTATAACCCCGAAATTTATTAGGAAGCCGGGGACGGTTCCCTAAGGGGGGAGATACTATTAGTAAGTATAATAAGTATATAGGACACGGAAGGAAGTATAGGAGAAAGTTATCTTAATTAGATATAATCTAAGAGGACTAAGCCTAGAAAGTTAGTATAAGCGGTAGTAGCGGAGCGATATCGCTTACCCTCTTAGCTGCTTTTATAGCTCTCCGCCTCTCTTTTCTCTTCTCTCTCCTTACTACCCTCCTCTCCTCTATCCTCCTCTCCTCCTGCTCCTCTACTATAGTACCCTGAATAATATTACTCCGAGGTTAGCTTATAGGTAGCTGTATAACTTAGTATATAGCCGTAGTATACGGTGCGCTGGAGCTTACCTCTTCCTCTACCTCTTCTTCTTCCTCTATCTCCTCTTCTTCCTCTACCTCCTCTTTATTATCCTCTCTACTTTCCCTAAACCCCTTCTATTCCTCTTCCTCTTCCTCTTCTTCCTTATTACTCTCCTCCTCCGCTATACTTACCTCTACGCTTATAATATATAACCCTTCTACCTTATCCTAGAAAAAATTAGTCGGTATACGCGTAGCGTATAAGGCGTATAAGCGGAGTTAAGGAAAGCGATATAATAGAAGGATAGAGAAGGAAAGAATAGAATATAGCTTACCTCCTACGGCGAGTTAGCGGAGTTAACTTACAGATTCGGATATTTTACTAATACTCGTACCCTCCCCTCTAGGTCGGCTACCTACTAAGCTAACCGATTGCCCGACGTAGCAGGGGTTATACTATAGTCCTTACGCTACTAGGTAACCTACCGAAGTAGGTCCCTAATACGCTGGACTAACGGGCGTAATACGCCCGCCGCTGCTATACTACCAGCTGACTTAGCGGCGAGTACCCGGACCTCTATCCTAAACTCTAGTAGTATCTTTGACGTTAGCGAGACGTAAATAGAATATTAAGTGATACCTATACTATAATATAACGGTTTACTCTATATCGTACCCCCTTATACCGAGTATAAGGAGGTACTAGCCTATAGTAGCACTAGACTTATACCCGAAGGCACGGCCTATATAGAAGGTCTACTACTATAAATATTAGCAGCGCCCTGATAACGGAGCTCTTACGTATTAAATTATACTTACTTCTACTACTACTACTATTATTAACTATTAAACTATTAATATTATTTTATAGTAACTCTATAATAGCTCTACTTACTTAGGAATTAAGAGTCGTTATAACGAGATAATCTGTTATTAATTAGATTCTATACCTACTAAAGGAATATTAGATTATAGGGTATATACTATAAGTAGTAGGAGTTATAAAAGAAGAAAGTAAAAGGGGAATCTATAGAGTTTTAATATGGCGATAGCGGTTAGCTAGTACTATATAAGATTTACTTCAAAATAAATTCACCTTATAATTTCGTTATAGCGATAGCGGTTAGCTAATATTACGTAATATTTACTTCGAAATAAATTCACCTCGTAATTTCGTTATTTTAATAGTAGATATACTCGTGTTATCTCGGAGCTATATAAAGTAGGGACTCTTTTCCCTCCTTTTTCCTATTAGGTTTTAGAAGGTTTTTAATAAGCTCTACCTACTAACTATTAAGCCTCTCTGCTACGTATACGCCGCGAAGGCGCGCCGCTATAGCTTTATACTAGAGGGCTAGTACTTAAGGGGGGAGATAATTATAATACTAACTATTATATTAGAAGGGTCTATCTTATTAGTAAAGTTATTCCGATATCTCCTAGTACGCGGAGCGCCGGAGTAGGTCGGGATAATGTTCAACCGACTTGGTAGACGTTAGGAGCTAGGCTCTTAGTAGTACGTTAGCTGCCTAATAGCGGCTATACGTTACCTATAGAGAGAAGCTTAAGGAGCGGTCTATCTACTTCTTTCCTGAGGATCCTTAGTAATTAGTTCTAATATAGAATCACCTATACTGTGCCAGTAATATAACCACTTCACGTCTTTGAATACCTTTGTATATAGTAGCGTAGCAATAGCGAGAAGCTGAGCCGTAGTCCAATATCGTAGCGCTAGCGGGACGTAGTTCCTAGAGCGCAGCAACGGTCCGCTAGCGAGGAGTCTATCTCACGGAACGATAACGGCCCGCTAACGGGGAGTATACCTTATAGCTATCCCGCTATTAGGCCCGGTAGTCTAAGAAACTAGCAGACTATAACTTTAAGATTAGATACTATCCGGGACGAAAGAATAAGCGCGCTGACGCGTTAACTAGAATACTAGATTCTACCCTAGCTAGCCAAGATAATACGTGTATTAAATACTAATACTAAACCATCCTAATACTAGACCGCCTAGATATTACTCCTATTAAGCTAGGCAACGATATAAAGGAGGACTTAGTATACTAAGAGGTCCTTAAGGCTAACAGGTTAGATAAAGGATATTTAGGCTACTATACTACGGTTAAAAAAGGAGATAAGGCGTAGAAGGGGATCTCTCTATAAAATTACTCGGTTAAGTAAAGTACCCTCTATAAAAACGACGTATTATAGGTACCTAAGGACGAGCGGCTACTCGCAAGGTTAATTAGAGAGGTTTATAATCCGCCTACTTCCGGATATCCTAGAGTATATAGAACGATGGATCTACTACGACGGCACTATTACTAGCCTCGTATACGAGACGCGGTAGCTTAGTTCGTATATAACTACTATAGTTACTAGAGATCTAAAGCGCCTAGGGACAAGTATAATAGTCTACTCTATCTACTACCAATACTAGAGTAAAGATAGAAAGATATCTCTATAGATTTTATTACCGGACTACCCGAGGTAGACGGACGTAACGCTATCCTTATAGTCATTAATAGGCTATCTAAGGAACGCTATTATATCGCGTATACTACGTTAGAAGAAGGCACCTTAGCCGAAGCTACTACTAGATTATTAATCAAGGGCGTATTCCGCCTATATAGTCTGCCGGACTCTATAGTCTCGGACTATAGACTATAATTTATAGCGGATATCTAGAAATCCTTCTATAGGAGACTCGGTATTACTAGCAAGCTCTTAACGGCTTTTTACCCTGAAATAGATAGGTAAATAGAACGAGCGAACCAGGATATCGAGCGCTAACTATATACCTACTACTTCTATATATAAGACGACTGGTTATAGTAGTTATCTATTACGGAATTCGCTAATAATAATACTACCTCCTCCGCTACTAAGCTAACCCTATTCTTCGCTAATAAGGGTTTCCACCCCCGTATAAGCTTTAGCCCCGATCCTATAATCTATAGCTCTACGCGTGCTAGATTACAAGCCGCGAAGGCGGGAGATATTACGGGAATAATATCTAAGATACTAGATTATATAAAGACTAACGCTAAGGACGCTAGCTAGCGGATAGCCGAGTAGGTAAATAAGAGAAGGAAGGATATAAGCTATAAACCTAGCGATCTTATATTCCTATTAAGTAAGAATATTAGAACGGTAAGGCCGTTAAGAAAGCTAGATAATAAGATACTAGGACCCTTCTTTATAGTTGAATAAGTAGGCTATTCCTATAGGCTACAATTGGCGCTGACGATAAAGATCTATAATATTTTCTATCTAAGCCTCTTACGGAAGGCTTCCTAGGACCTATTACTTAGTTAAAAGATAGGCGTACCTAGACTAGTTATAGTAGATAGAACGGAGTAATATAAGATAGATAATATCCTTGATACTAAGATAGACTATAGGCGATTAAAATACTATATTAAATGGCGAGGCTATAAAGATAGGGATCTAGACTAGTATAATATAGATAATAGCGAATTCGATATAGCGGCTAAGGTAGTCGCTGAATTCTATAGGAAATACCTATAGAAGCCTAAACCTACTACCCTCCGCCGCCTCCGGTCTAATAAGAACCCTATATAAGTAAACTACTCTATTACTAGTACCGTAGGCGTCGCTTAATAGAGGGGGGTGATATTGCGGGCGCGTATATATAGTAGCTACTGTCGTATTGTAAGCCTTAATCGTTGTACATATAACAGGCCTTAATAGTACTTCTTAGTACGACTACGTACGTTTTAGCCCGCGTAGTAGCTTGGTACTAGAAGCAACACCAAATATCGTGTATATATACTCCTTTTTCTCCTTTAGCTTAGTTATCTTAGTTAATTAATATCTATATAATTCGCTCTATACTGGCCATCTAATAGTTTTAGTAGTTATTTTGATAGATTTATATATATTTATTCATACTAAAATCGAAAAGCTATCGATTTTTCGGAAGTTTGCGCTTAGACGTATCGCCTTCTAGCTACGGAGTTAGTAACGGCTAACCCGATAGGGGCTTAGCCGGGGGGTAGCTTGGCACGTCTAAGGTACTAAGGCGACTTTCTCGACTAGATATTAAATTCTACTATTTTCATCGCTATCGCTCTACTATACTTTTAGACGATAATTTAGAGCTCTTAGAGCTAAGAAATTTGCCTAGTAATAGGTTCGACGTCATAAGAGCAAGCTAGACGAGCTAGTAAGCAAGCCACAGCCGTCAACGATATTAGAGTCCACAACCAAGTATTCAAGCTCTATCAAGCTATAGCTTGCCCTATAAGACTCGATATCGTAACAAAAGGAAGTCTAAGGGCTATATTCCTCCTCCTCGAAGAAAGAATACGTTAGCTAGTCAGAAATAGATATAGACGTAGACGTAATAGTAGCAAAATAACAGAAATCAACCTCCTAGCTAAGCGCCTCCTATAATTCCTACCTGGTCTAGATATACTTCTATCGAATTAGAGGCTGATTAATATAAAGAAATCTCTAAGTTAGAGGAGTTAGAAGAGAGTCTCCTATCTTCGACGGTCGAGAATAGTAAATCGTAAAGATCTACTACAAGTAGCCAATCTGGGCGAGCGTCTTAGATAGTTACCTCTTAGATCTAGAGCGAGATATCTATTATTAAAGAGAATAGAGTTAAATATACTAAATAACGTTATTATACTATACGCTAGAAGTGTAATAGAGGTATAGCTTTACCTTTTAAATATTAGGAGCCTACCGAGGTATAGTATAACTAGAAGAATATATCTAAGGAGAGAAGATAGATGTATGAAGCCTACGCGTCTTGGAGACGCGCCAAGCCGCTAGCTATAAGCGATGAGCAATGATCGAACGTTCTATAACTATACTCTATACTACGCGTATCGGTACTAATAGTAAGTAAAGGCCAAGTCGTGACATTAAATATCTAAAAGATCGCTACTAATAGGATTCTAGAGACTCGGTAATTACTCTAAAAAGATAGTAAGAGTAGAGCGATATTATAGAATTACTTAATCGAGCTAATAAGTAGCTCCGTATCGAGTAGAAAGACGCGATATACCCGAATACTAGGGGATACGATTAATAAGGATATATATAAGTACGCTTATATCCGATAGATTACTTACTATAATATTAACTTCGACCTCGTTAGAAGCTATAAATTTCGCGTCCTCTTAGAGTATATTAACTCTATAGCCCGGAAAGATATAGGATATTCTATAGGATATCCCAAGGGTTAGGTATGGGATTCCGGTATAGGATGGGATTAGAAGATCCTAAATCCCATATCTTTTAGGAGATATAGGATGGGATCTCAATAGGATATCCTACGGTATAGGATATTAGTAGGATTATCTAATAGTACGGGATATTTTCGGGATATCCTAGTGGCGGATAAGATAAGACCTATATAAAGTATATTTAGAATTTCTAGTTATCGTTCTAGTTATCAAAACTTCAAATATTTTTTTTGAATATTCTATAATTCCTACTAGAATATCCTATATTATAGAATATTCAAAAAAAATATTTGAAGTTTTGATAACTAGAACGATAACTAGAAATTCTAAATATACTTTATATAGGTCTTATCTTATCCGCCACTAGGATATCCCGAAAATATCCCGTACTATTAGATAATCCCACTAATATCCTATACCGTAGGATATCCCGTTGAGATCCCATACCTCCTACTAATAGTATGGGATTTTAGACCTTAATACTATACTATACTCCGGGATGGGTAAGAGAGCCAATATCCTATACCATCCTATATCTTTCCGGGCTATAAATACTAGTAGTTTCGGACACGCTGAACAAGGCGGCCCGGATGCGTTCGTTCTATAGCTAGAATTTCCCTCGTTCGGTTACGTAGGCTAAGATACCTTTAGTAATAACTAGTATTATAGGGAGCCTATAGATTACCTATAGAACGAATCTTTCGTAGGATTTATTAGTATTAAGACTTTCTATTAGTATTATAACGAGTTATTTCTATTAAAATCCCAGCTATATAAATACCTTCGAGCGGGATACTAAGTAAAATCGCCTAGTTAGGATTCTAGCGGAAGGAAGTTACTAGCCGATACTAATACACTCCTAATAACGTCCGAATCTATAGCGTCGAGCCCTCTAGAGATTATTAAGTTAACTGCCCCAAGCATAGATATTGGTAGCGGCTTTACGTTCCGAAGCTAGAACTATACTATAGTAAATATACGTCTTAGCCCGGAAGCTGACGATAACGAAGTATACCTAGATACCGGTTATAGCGCCTTATTACTAGACCGCTAGTACCTTAAGGAGAAGCTTTCTAATACCCTAATTACAAGAATAGCGTTACTACTTCGGGTACGAGGCGTCGGTAGTTCTAAATATAAGACCAGTAAATACGTTTCCCTAATAGCGTACTTTCCTAGTATTAATAAAGAAGGCCAGTAGGTTCTAGCTACTATAACCTAAGAATTCTATCTCGTAGACGACTTAAGGGCAAAACTACTTATCGGGAATAATATAATTAGCCCCGAATCTATTCAGATAGACATCGCCGGGAAGACCGCCTATATCGATAGTTATAGCGTTTCTCTAACTATTAACGCTCGATAGCGTAGGTAGTATATAAGACGCCGCGTCTATACTAAGGCAGCTATAGTAATTCCCGCGTACTCGGAAAAGGTCATTCTAGTAGCCGCCTCTATATTACCGGAAGACTGAGATTTCCTATTTAAACCTACGGTATAACCCAAGCTGGCTTTATTCGTACACCTCGTCGATTATAAGATAACCGGAGTACTCGTAAAGAATAACTTAGACTCCCCTATATAAATACTGAAGAAATTTCGACTAGGTAATATATTCGAACTCGACTACGAAAACTGCTTCTAAATCGACGTTATCGATTCCCGTAAACTAGCCGAGATACCTATAAAACTAGGATAGTTCAAGAAAGCTATCTCTATTGCCACCGTAGCTACGTCTATATTAGCACCGACAATCTTTAAGTAGGCTAGTAGAGTCTCGGTCTTACTGACTTCGCTGGAGACTAGACTATCGAATAGTATTATAGTTTATAGAGACGGCGCTACGGTTTCGACGCTATCGAATCTAGTAAATAAATTCTCTACGCTTTAGAAGGATAAGGGATTTGTAGATATACTAAAAGACGAGTGGATAAAAATACCGCTTAGGGATAATTAGTAGGACCGCGTCGCCGGTAAGGTAAAGGTATACCCTTTAGGCCTTAAGGATCGAGAAGTTATCGATAAAACCTTTAACGAAATATATCAGTAGGACTATTTAGCCTAGACTTTACAGCCTACCCCTTTTAGCTATCTAGTCTTTATAGTCTAGAAAACTCTACCGAATAGGGACCGAAAAGGTTATATAGTAGTTAATATTCGCGGACTAAACAATTTAATTATACCTAACGCTTACTCGGTACCGCTCTAAAGTAATATTATTACTACGTTATAGGGATATATCTATATTACTATTTTAGATATATCTAGTTTCTTCTATTAGTAGCGCCTCTATCTCGATTATTAGCGTATAATAACTATAGTTATATATAGGGGCTAGGAGACTTTCAAGGTCCTAGTAATAGGATATATAAATTCAATTACCTACGTCTAATACCAAATTAACCGAATGCTTAGACTAGTTAGGTATTTTGCTCGGGCCTATATCGACGACGTCGTTTCTAGTACTTAGTTACTTCCGGAGCTCGTTAAGAATCTACGGGAACTATTTCGTATATTCGTTAAATATAACGTCTCGATTAGTTCTACTAAGACTTATCTCGGATACCCTAATATCGTATTACTTGGGCAAAAGGTAAATTTATTAGGATTATCGACATCCTAGGAAAAGCTTTAAGCAATTTCCGGTCTACGGTACCCTACTATAGTCGGAGAGCTTAAGTACTACCTAGGCTTTACTAGATACCTCCGGAACTACGTCTATCTCTATACCCAAAAGGCCTAACCCCTCTAGGATCTAAAACCCGCCTTTTAAGAGAAGCTCTATCTAGGGGAAATCCTCGAAAAGTATATATATTATAGGCAAAAGTTCGCGAGCCGATAGTAGCTAAGAGCGTATTATTTGACTTACTCCAGGAAGTATTCGCTTAACTAATACTACTAGTTTATTTTAACCCGGCCAGAGTGCTCTAGATAGACTTAGACGCTTCTAAAGAATTCGGCTTCGGCGTAGTTATTTTCTATATCAAAGACGGCGTTATAGTTCAACTAAAATCCTGGCCGCCGCGTACTTCCGTATCTTTCTTCTAATAATAGATTATAAGGACTTTCGGAGCAATTCCGCACTTGTAGCCAATTAGATTGGCCCTATATTCTGTATTCCCTCTCTCGGCTAGCGCCTTCAACCACCAAAAGTTGAATTCGTATCGCAACTTCTTCGCACTACTTCCCCGCGCCACATACGTCATATGATATCGAGATGATTTCATATGTTTTGGAGTTAATCATTAGCTTGCTTGCGCATCAAGAATTTTTAGAATCGGCCTATTTGCGCAATAGTTATGACCAAAAGAAGCGTTTTCGCCATGTTTTGCTGGCAGCGCGAGCTCGGTGGCAAATGCCAAGCATTGAGCTTGGCGCCCCCGGACCTAGAACATCAAAAGTTGAATACGCACCGCAACTTCTTCGCAGCGATACCCCGCGCCACATATGTTATATGATATCGAGATGATTTCATGAGTTTTAGAACCAAGCATGCGCTTTCTAATACCGTCAAAATTTTCAAAATCGGTCTATTTGCGCAAAACTTATAAGTAAAAGAAGCTTTTTGCGGGCAGCGCAAGCTCGGTGGCAAATGCCAAGCATTGAGCTTGGCGCCCCCGGACCCTAGAACACCAAAAGTTGAATTCGCATCGCAACTTCTTCGCAGCGATACCCCGCGCCACATACATCATATAATATCGAGATGATTTCATGAGTTTTGGAACCAAGCATGCGCTTTCCAAGGCCGTTCGAATTTTGAAATTTGGCTAAGACTTGGCTGAGGAAAGCTGAAAAAACATGTTTTTGCCTGCGGACTTCCCTAAAGCTACCCCCGCAGCCACCCCCGCAGCTGCCCCCGAAGCACTAATATACTAAATCCTTAATACCTTTCGATATATTAGGGTTAGGACTTAGCTTTATATATAAAAAATATACTATAAATAGAGGGCTTTCTAATTCCGCTTAAATTTTTTAAATCGAGTATAAGATAAGTGAGATATAGCCGGTTTTACGGTAATCTTCTGTGAAGATTACGGGCACTAACTTGTAACCTATAATATTCCTTTCTAGGGTACTAACTTCCGCTAAGTAGAACTACTAGCCTACCGAACTAGAGCTTATAGGACTAGTTTAGGTAGTCAAGAAGATACGCTATCTTATTGAATCCTCCCGCTAGAAAGTCGTAATTTAGACTAACTATTTAGTAATTATAGATATTATAAAGTAGAGTTTAATTATTTCGACGTCTTCGATAATACGAATAAACGTTAGACCGGTACGCGCTTCCTAATTTCTACGATAATTCCGATTTAACGTTAGGTATAAACCGAGAAAAGAGTATATTATACCTAATACCCTCTTACGTCTTATAAGTAGTAATAGGATAGAGTTATCTCTAGACTATACCGAACTTAATAAGTTAGAACCTAGCGCTTTCTATACCTATACTATAGTAGAAATAAGTAACGAATTTCGCTAGCGAATTCTCGACGGCTATACCGAACCCTCTTAGGCAAGAATCTTAAAGATGATTATAGATAATAATACTCTCGGCGAGGATACTATCCTACTTCCCTTTATATATAGGAGACCTCCGCTAACTAATATAGATCTATACTTCGAGCCTCGCCTCGATAATAGATTCCCGGAGGCCAAAATCGATACTATTGATTCCCGGGATGACGCTAACTTGATATACCACGTTAATAGAATTACCGGGAAGTATCGACTCTATATTCTAGATTTAGTTACTAAGGAGCTTATTGCCCTGGCGTATAGCGAAGAATACCTAGGTTTTTAATACTATCTCGGGATCTTATTATCTTCCTAGTATATCTATAGACTTACTAATAAGCTTCGAGACTACATTCGTTATTATCCTAAGTATCTAATACTATAGACGCGCCGTCACCGTCTCTATAGGAGCCTATAGCCTATTTCCTCTCTACTAGTACCTTTCTATACGCTAATAATCGATTTTATCCTAGCGCTCCCAAGATCTTTAGGGCTATAGTACGACTATATCTTATTAGTAACTAATAAATTCACGAAAAGAGTTACCTTTATCCCCGGCAAATCGACCTAGTCTACTAGCGAATAGGCGAAAGTATTAATCGATAGGCTCGATATTACGGACTAGGGTCTACTAAAGGTAATTATCTTAGATAGAGATTATAAATTCTTATCCGAGATATAGAAGGCTCGCTTCTAACGCTTAGGCGTATCCCTTCTTTACTTAATAGCGTACTACCTATAAACTAATAGTATAAGCGAGCGTACTAACTAAATCGCGGAAATCGCCTTAAGGTACTATATATATTCGCTCGAAGAACCTAATACTTGGCCAGAAGTCTTACTACGGATCTAGGCGCTATTTAATAATTCGACGGCGTCGAATACGAAGGCCTCGAATAAGGTCGCTTATAGATTTACGCTGAACCGGCCTCTAGATATATTAGCCTTAATAGTTAACGGATTAGATTAGAGGATAGCACGGGTTTCGGCGGCAGAAGCTATCTCGTTCGCCTAAATGAATACAAAGTATTATTACGATCGCAAGTATCAGCCTATATTCCTGAAGGTTAGCGAGTACGCTATACTACGCCTATATAAAGGCTATTCGATTTCTAGTACTCTCGGTATTACTAAGAAGCTAACCTAGTAGTATATCGGCCTATTTAAGATTATCAAGCGCGTCGGCAGATTGGCGTACTATTTAGCCGTTCCTAGTAACTGGAAAGTCTATCTAGTATTTACCGTCGCCTAATTAGAACTAGTACTATCCCTAGAATCGGATCCATTCCAGCGTCCTCGCCTAGATTACCCGCTATTAGTCTTTGTAGAAGGCGATACCGATAATTTCAAATTATATAAAATCGAGCGCCTTCTAAATAAGAGGATTATCCTAAAGGGAAGAGGCTTTACTATAGAGTATCTTGTTAAGTAGAAGGGATATAGACCTGAATAGGACCGCTAGTATAATATTAAGTAGTTATAAGGCGCCTAAGGACTTATTGACGACTATAAATCCGAGATTTTAACGGCGCTATATCGACTATTTACACCTCCGTTAATATCGAAATTATTAGGTACTAAGCGTTCCTAGAGAATAAGAAGGAAAACCTAATAGTTTTTCGATAATATCGAATTTCGCTCCTACCGAATCTAGTTTTATATACTTTTACCAACGACGATTTCTACCTAGAAGAATACCGGCTTATATTTCAAGATTCAGGTTTACTTAACGTAGTCGCCGAGCTTTTTATAATTAGTAGGATATTATTACGAAATTACTTAACGCGCAAGCTTCTTGCCAAGCGAACTAGTACTATAGTAGTTTAGCTTAGTAGTAGAAAACCGAGCTTCGCTCGCTAAGAATAAGGCAAGTTTTTTACTACTATAATCATTTAGTCCTATACTATAATAGCTACTCTAAGAAGGTACTTCTACTAACGGATATTATAAAGAAGGATATCGGATTTATATAGAGATAGAACTAATAAAAGGTATTCGATATACTAAAGAAAGTATATATAGATCTACTAGTACTATATATATTTTAACCTAACGAGCTAGCTCGTATCGAAATAGACGCGTCGGATCTTATAATTAGAGTATATCTATATTAAATAAAAGATAGAAAGTAGTATCTAGTTACCTACTATTTAAGAAAGATATTAGTAGCCGAATAGAACTATAATATATACAATAAAGAACTACTTACCGTAGTCTATATACTTTAGAATTAGAGAGTATACGTAGAAAGCTTCTTAAATCTAACTATCTTTATAGACTATAAGAATCTTCTTAACTTTATAATAATAAAAGAGTTAAATAGATAATAGGTTCGATAGTCGAAATTACTTAGTTAATATAAGTTTAAGATAATATATACTCTAGAGAAAGATAATAGATAGGCTAACGCTTTAAGTAGATAATCGAACTATATAGAAGAAAAGAATATTACGGAACGACTAATTCTAAAGAAAGAAGCCGATAGATTATTAGTACTATACTAGATATTAGCTATAACCCTTTATATAACGGGACCTAATATAACTAATAGGATTATAAAGGCCTATAAAGATAATATATTCGCAATAACCCTAAGAAAGGATTAGCTAGATACTATATTACTTAAATACTAGGAGAGGACTTATCTACCTAAATAATATACTAAAGAAGTAATTAGAGATTACTATAACGATCTATTATAAGGTTATCTAGGAGTATCTAAAACTATAGAACTCCTAGAAAGAAGTTACGTGGCGCCGAGGCTTCGGATATACGTTAAATAATATATTAAGGAATATATTTAATACTAGTAAAATAAGTCTATATAATATACTAAATATGGATAAATATAATTTATACTAGTCCTAGAATTACTATAGAATAATATTACAATAGACTTTATAGTTAAGCTACTACTAACTAAGGATCTAGCTACGTAGGATATCTTTAACTTAATTATAGTTATTATAGATAAACTAACGAAATATACTATTATAGTACCTTTTAAAGAAACCTATAAAGTAGATTAGCTAGTATTTATACTATTATATAGGCTAATTAGAGACTATAGTATACCGGAGTTAATAACGTTAGATAGAGATAAGCTCTTTATATTAAATTACTAGAAGACCTTAATCGGAGTAATTAGAATAAAACTACGAATATTAACGGTATACTATCCGTAGACGGATAGATAAATAGAATATACAAATTAGATAATAGAAGTATACTTTAGATATTACGTTAATTGGAAATAGGATAACTAGATATCGCTACTTCTAATAGTATAATTAGCTTATAATAATAAAAGATTAGATATAATAATACTAACACCGTTTTTCGCTAACTATAGTAAGAATATAAATATATTTCTATATTTAAGGGAAGGACCTACTATAGAAAAAGCCTTAGTTAAGATAGAGGAGCTAAAGAATTTATATAAAGATATATAAAAGTCTATTAAAAGCTCGAATAAGAAGTTAAAGGAATAAGTTAATAAGAAAAGAAAGAATATTCCTTAGCTTAAAGTAGGGGATAAAGTATATCTCCTAATAAAAAATATAAGAATAATAAGACTAAGTAAGAACTTAGATTATATTAAGGTCGGACTATTCTTAATTAAATAGGTAAAAGGACCTATTAACTATAAACTCGAACTTCTATCTAATACCAAAGTATATCTAGTATTCTATATCTTACTCTTAGAGCTAGTAGACTCTAATATACTCTTATAGGAAATATTTTATTATAATTCAAGTTAGTGCCCGTAATCTTCACAGAAGATTACCGTAAAACCGGCTATATCTCACTTATCTTATACTCGATTTAGAAAATTTAAGCGGAATTAGAAAGCCCTCTGTTTATAGTATATTTTATATATATAAAGCTAAGTCCTAACCCTAATATATCGAAAATTATTAAGGATTTAGTATATTAGTGCTTCGGGGGCAGCTGCGGGGATTGCTGCGGGGGTAGCTTTAGGGAAGTCCGCAGGCAAAAACATGTTTTTTGAGCTTTCCTCAGCCAATTCTTAGCCAAATTTCAAAATTCGAACGGCGTTGGAAAGCGCATGCTTGGTTCCAGAACTCATGAAATCATCTCGATACTATATGATATATGTGGCGCGGGGTATCGCTGCGAAGAAGTTGCGGTGCGTATTCAACTTTTGATGTTCTAGGTCCGGGGGTGCCAAGCTCAATGCTTGGCATTTGCCACTAAGCTCGCGCTGCCCGCAAAATATAGCGAAAACGCTTCTTTTAGTTATAACTTTTGCGTAAATAGACCGATTTTGGAAATTTGACGGTGTTGGAAAGCGCATGCTTGGTTCCAAAACTTATCAAATTATATCGATATCATATAGTGTATGTGGCGCGGGGCATTACTGCGAAGAAGTTACGGTGCGTCTTTAACTTTTGATGTTCTAGGGGTCGTCCGGGGGCGCCAAGCTCAATGCTTGGTATTTGCCTCGTGCTACCCGCAAAAATATGGCGAAAACGCTTCTTTTAGTCATAACTTTTGCGTAAATAGACCGGTTTTGAAAATTTTGACGGTATTAGAAAGCTTATACTTAGTTCCAAAACTTATGAAATTATATAGATATTATATAACGTATATAGCGCGGGGCATTGCTGCGAAGAAGTTGCGGTGCGTATTCAACTTTTGATGTTCCGGGGGCGCCATTTGCTACTGAGCTTATACTACCTACAAAACATAGTGAAAACGCTTCTTTTACTTATGAGTTTTGCGTAAGTAGACCGATTTTGAAAATTTCGACGGTATTGGAAAGCGCATACTTGGTTCCAAAACTTGTGAAATCATCTCGATATTATATAATGTATATGGCGCGGGGAAGTCCTGCGAAGAAGTGCGCAGCGTGTTCAACTTTCGATGTTCGAGGGTCCGGGGGACGCCAAGCTTAATGCTTAGCATTTGCTATCAAGCTTGCGCTGCCTGCAAAATATTGCGAAAACGCTTCTTTTGCTTATAACTATTGCGTAAATAGGCCGATTCTAAAAATTCTTGATACGCAAGCAAGCCAATGATTGGCTCCAAAACATATCAAATCATCTCGATATTATATGACGTATATGGCGCGGGGAAGTAGTGCGAAGAAGTTACGATGCGAATTTAACTTTTGGTAGTTGAAGGCGCTAGCCGAGAGAGGGAATACAGAATATAGGGCCAATCTCATTGGCTACAAGTGCGGAATTGCTCCGAATATCGCGATAATCTATTATTAGAAGAAAGATTAAAGAAGAAACGGAGTTCGAGGTCGAAAGGATTCTATATAAGGTAGATTAGAAGTATTTAGTTAAATAGAAAGGGTATAACGATACCGAAAATGTCACGGTGCCGCCTAGAGTCAAGTTATACGGGTGGAATAGACTAGGATATCGAATCTAAGGAGGAAAACTATATAGGGCGAGCGAAGGATCTATATAGGTAGCAACCCCTGAGCTCGGCCCGAAGGTCCGAGAGGGCTGACTAGGAGGCTGCGAGGTACGTCTATAACATCACCCCCTCCCTAACAAGGCATCGACCGCGATATCTACAGCTGTCCTTTACCTCCAAAACCCTTCTATATCCTATCCCGCGGCGGCGGCGATATCAAACGGATCGATTTGGCTATATAGTAGTGGCCGCCAGGGCCGAAAAGGCGCGCTATAGATCAAGCGCGATATTGAGCAAAAGTGTAGCCGAATTTGAATCGATCGAGGTATTCGAAAATATGCCCTAAACTTGGTGGCGTTCCTGATGCTTGGCGCTCATCACGTGATCTCAACACTGCCAGCTATATTGATATATACCTATATACTCCACCGCAGTATCCTATATATATAGCCTACTAAGTTTCCTAGCTCTTGCCCTAGCTCGATATTGCTATTACCGGCTAAGTCTATCTAATCTAGTATTGCTATTACCATCGCAGTAATCGTAATCTCGTAGATTAAATACTAGGAAGAAAAGGGAAGCTATTAAGCGGTAGGCGGATGAATTGAATGTATTGAGGGTCGTCAACACGGCTTATCAATATTGCTATTATAGTAGGTTTACTGTTACTAGGTATAGGGCGCTTCCCTAGACGAATCGAGGTGCTATTAAAGTAGGCTTACTAGGTAGTACTATTATAGTAGGCTTACTATTTGGCTTGTCGGTTAGATTATTATAGTTATAGATAGGGTAGAGCTTAAACGAGATACAATTAACGAATTGTCTTGATTATTATACTTTGCTGTTCAAGTAGGCTCACTATTACTAGTTATAGAGGTGCTATTATAGTAGACTCACTCTAGTAGGTACTTACTACCGTCTCTAGTAATTCCATTCTAGTCTCTTGTCGGTACCATTAGAGTAGGCTTACTATTAGGGGTGTTTTGGTATAGAGGAGTCCTTAGGTTGCTTAGGATTCTATACCGTAGCTGCTTTATTTTAACTCGCAGTTATAACTAGTACGAGTAGTCGGCTATTCTTTTAACTCACGTGCCTTTATAAGTACTACGGTTGTTTAAAGTTACCCGCGCGACCGTACCTTATTTAACATCGCTAGTTAACGATAGAGATTCGATATAATATTATAGTACCGCCTAGAGTCAAGTTATAGGGGTGGAATAGACTAGGATATCGAATCTAAGGAGGAAAACTATATAGGGCGAGCGAAGGATCTATATAGGCAGCAACCCCTAAGCTCGGCCCGAAGGTCCGATAGGGCTGACTAGGAGGCTACGAGGTACGCCTATGATAGAAAATACCTAGGAACCCCTTAGGAACCTTTAGAACTACCGGGACCTTCTATAAGAGTTTCGGGAATAATCGGGAAGGAGGACCAATTAGTTCTATCTAGGAAGCCAAACTGAGATATTAAATATCTAGTCGTTAGGAATATCTAGGATAGACTACTAGTCTTCTTCTAATTCCTTGATATTCTATATCTCTCGGTCCGTAATCTTCCGCTTTTTATCCTTAAGATACTCGTATTATATCTAAAGATATATTAGTATAGTCTAAAGACGTATAGTTTCCTCTATATAATAAGCTAACTCCTTATACGTAGTTTTTAGTTAAGCCTATACTTCCTTTCGTTCTTTCTTAATACGACGTATTTTAAGGGGTAATACTATAAGGTCGTATTTCCTATCGCTACCTATATAGTTAGAATACCTATCGGACCCTATACCTATTAAGTACTATTTGCCGCCGGTAATATATCGGGAGTATAGTCGTATTATAACTTTGGTTAGCTTACTAGCTAATACCGTTCGGCGGACGATCGGTTTATCTAAATATTTAGTATAACGGGTATTACGACCCACGTTACCTACTATATATCGTAGGTAGATTGATTCTTAATAGGGATGGAGGTGTTACTAATAAGAGGTGAAGCAGGCTTCAATGATACTAAGCGATCTGGTATATAATTAGATAATATATATTTAGTGCCTAGCTTAAGAGATCTATCGTATATAACTAAGTATAAGTAAGATACGAAGTTAAGCACGACGCTCCAAATAGTAAGCAGTACTCTATATATATAGATATACGAAATCTATGCCAAGCCTTCCTGATCGTACTAATCGCACTGATCGTATCTACGCTCATTGCGACCACTGCGCTTATCGCTTAATATACCAAGCCCTTCTAATCGCACTGATCGTACTAATCGCACCTGCGCTTATTGCGACTACTACGCTTATCGCTTAATATACTAAGCCTCTAGGGTCTATCCGAGTCGGATACTAATTCGTCGACTCGAACTATAACGAGCGCTACGCTCCGCGAGCGTATCCCTAATTATATTTCCTAATTATAATATTAGCTCCCTCTCCTAGATTTCTCGTCCCGAGAAACTATCTATCCTTTATACTACCCCGCTATACTAAATATTTAGATAAACCGACTATCCGCCGAACGGTATTGGCTAGTAAGCTAAACGAAGTCGTTATGCGGCTATACTCCCGATATATTACCAGCGGCAAATAGTACCTAATAGATATAGAGTCCGATAGGTGTTCTAACTATATAAGCAGCGGTAGGAAATACGACCTTATAGTATTACCCCTTAAGATATATTATATTAAGACGAAACGAAAGGAAGCGTAGTTATAGTTAAAAACTACGCGCAAAGAGCTAGCTCGTTCTATAGAGGAATCTATACGTCTTTAGACTATACTAATACGCCTTTAGATATAGTATAAATATCTTGAAAATAAAAAGCGAAAGATTATAGATTAAGAGATATAGAATATTAAGGAGCTAGAAGAAGACTAGCGGTCTATCCTAAGCGTTCCTAATAATTAGATATTCAACGTCTTATCCGAATAGTTCGGCTTTCTAGACGGAACCGATTAGTCCTCCTTCCCGATCGTTCCCGGAACTCCTATAGAAGGTCCTAGCAGTTCCGGAGGTTCCTAAAAGGTTCCTAGGTATTTTCGGTATCGTTATACCCTTTCTATTTAACTAGATATTTCTAATTAACCTAATTTAGAATCCTCTTAACCTTAAACTCCGTTTCTTCTTTAATATTATAATAGAATATCTCTTATAGTAGCGTATTAGAGTCTACTAGTTCTAAGAGTAAGATATAGAATACCGGATATACTTTGGCGTTAGGTAGTAGTTAGAGTTTATAGTTAACTAGTCCCTTAATCCGCCTAATTAAGAATAGTCTAATCTTAACGTAATCTAGTTTCTTACTTAGTCTCGTTATTCTTATATTTTTTATTAGGAGGTATACTTTATCCCCCTTTTTTAGCTAAGGAATATTCTTTCTTTTCCTATTAACTTATTCCTTTAACTTACTATTTAAGCTTTTAATAGATCTTTATATATCCTTATATAAATTCTTTAGCTCGCCTACCTTTACTAAGGCTTTTTCTATATTAGGTCCCTTCCTTAGATCTAGAAATATATTTATATTCTTCCCGTAATTAGTAAAGAATAGGGTTAGTCCTATAGTATCTAACCTCTTATTATTATACGCTAGTTATACTATTAGAAGTAGTAAGACCTAGTTATCCTACTTCTAGTTTATATAATACCTTAAATATACTTCTATTATTTAGTTTGTACGTTTAGTTTATCTATTAGTTTGCGGATAATATACTATTAATATCCGAAGTTTCATTCTAATCCCTACTATTAGCGTTCTCTAGTAGTTAGATATAAATAACTTATCTCTATCGGATATTATTAATTTAGGTATACTATAATCTCTTATTAGCTTATTAAGTAGTATAAAAGCTAGCTAGTCTACTTTATAGGTTTCTTTAAACGGTATTATAATTATATATTTAGTAAGTTTATCTATAATAACTATAATTAAATTAAAGGTATTCTATATAGCTAGGTCCTTTAAAGGTAGTAGTTTAATTATAAAGTCTATTATAATATTATTCTATAGTAACTCTAGTATAGATATAAACTATATTTATCTATATTTAGTATACCGTACTACCTTATTCTATTAGTACTCGATATATCCTTTAATATATTATTTAATATACGCTCGAAGTCTTAGCGCCGCGTATCCTCGTTCTAGAAGTTCTATTATCTTAGATACTCTAGGGTAACCTTATAAAGGGTTATTATAGTAATCTCTAATTACTTCTTTAATATATATATCGAGTAAGTAGGTCTTATTCTAGTATTTAAGTAATACTAAATCCTCTTGATTCTTCCTTAGGTCCGTTACGAATATATTACTATTATAGGCCTTTATAATCCTATTAATTATATTAGGTCCCTCTATACGAAGGGTCGTAGCTAATACCTAGTATAGTACTAGCGATCCGTCCGCGTCTCTCTTTAGGATTAGTCTTTCTATAATATTCTTCTCTACTATATAGTCTAATCGCCGGCTAAGGGTATCTACTTAACTATTATCCTTTCCTAGGGTATAAATTATCTTGAATTTATATTAACTTAATAGTTCTAACTATCGAACCTATCTTCTATTTAACTCCTTTATTATTATAAAGATAAGAAGGTTCTTATAATCCGTAAAGATAGTTAGATCCGAGTAGCTCTCTATATATACTCGCTAGTTTTATAATATATAAACTATAGTAAATAGTTCCTTATCGTATATATTATAGTTCTATTCTACTACTAATATCTTCCTTAAATAGTAGGTAACTAGATACTACTTTTAGTCCTTTATTTAATATAGATATACTCTAATTATAAGATCCGAGGTATCTATTTCGATACGGGCCGGTTTATTAGCCTAAAAGGTATAGAGTACTAGTAGATCTATATATACTTTCTTTAATATATCGAATGATTTCTATTAGTCTTTTCCCAATATAAATCTAATATCCTTCTTTATAATATCTATTAGAGATAGTACTTTCTTTAAGTAGCCTTCGATAAACTTCCTATTAAAGTTAGTAAATCCTAAAAAGCTCTATACTACTTTGACGTCCTATAGTATAGGCTATTCTACTATAGCTTTAATCTTATCTAGGCTTATACTAATATCTTCTATACTAACTACGAATCCTAGAAATTCTATCGACTATTAATAAAACTTATACTTTTCTAGTTTAAGGAGAAGTTTCGCTTATAATAGATATCTAAGGATATCCTATATATATAAAATATATTCTTCCTTATTCTTAGAATAAATTAGTATATTATTAAGGTATACTATCGCTATTCGATCTAAATATACTTATATAATATTATTATTAAGTACTTAGTAGGTTACTAGTACGTTGGTAAGTCTAAACGGTATTACTAGATACTTATAGTAGCTATATCTTGTTTAGAAGGTAGTTTTCTATTCCTCGCCTTCTTTTATCCGAATTAGGTTATATATACCTCTAAGATCTAGTTTAGTAAATATCTTTACTTTACTAAGCCGATCCTATAGCTCCTCTATATTTAGTAATAGATATCTATTCTTAATAGTAATATCGTTTAACTTTCTATAGTTAATATATAGTCTTAAGCTTCCGTCCTTCTTTAGTATAAAGAGGATTAGATAACCTACTAGTAATTTAGATTCCTGAATAAATCCCTTTTTAAGGTTCTTATTAATATACCCGCGAAGTACCTTAAGTTCCTTTTCTAATAATATATAAATAGGTCTAAATATCGGCTATTTACTAGGTTCGAGTTCGATCTTATAATCCTATAGCTAGTACCTAGATAATACTTCTATATTTATCTCTTCCTCGAATAAATATACTTATCTACTATATTCCTAAGGGATAGAGGGTATATTAGTTCCTCTCTTAACTCTTACTTCCTTATCCCGCTAACCTTTACTAGTAACTATAGAGTTAGACTACCTTTTAGTACTATTCTTATATAAAGCTAAGGTAATATATACCTTAACCGGTCTTCGGTTCGACTTCTTATCTACTATTAAATACTACTAATATATAGGTATAATCCTAGTAATATTGCCGGATTAATCTATCTTGAGTACTCCTCGAGCCTAATTGATTATTAGATTATACTTCTTTAACTAAGGTATTCCTAAAATTATATAATAGATAGCTATCCTAATAACGTTAAAGGTAATCTCCTTATAGTAGTACTAAATTATAATAGGTAATAAAAGTATCTCTTTATCTACCTTTCCTATTAATAGTATTAACCCGTTACCTATCTAAAGGTTATACTATTATAACTTCCTTCGAGTTAGTATTCTAGTTATTCGTACTAAGTCTCGCGAGATAAAGTTTCTAGTAGCTCTAGAATCTATTATTATAACGGTCCGCTATCTATTAATAATTACTAGTATCTTTATATATATATCGTATTGCGCGGAATATAGATATTATTTAGAAGTTAATATATTAATCTCCTTATAGCTACCCCTACTATAAGAGATTACTCTTTTCCTACTTATAGGAGTATAAATCTAGCTTCCGACTTTAACTATATATATTTCTCGTAGTTATCGTATAAGTAAGTATACTATTCTAACTAGTTATAGTTCTTAGAATATAGATTATAGTTCAAGTCTTTTCCAAGCTTTTCTAACTAACTTTTATTATATTCTAGAAAGAACTAGTAGATTCTTTTCGTTATAAGGTACTATAGATATTTATCTTCCTAATAATAGTTATAAAAATTATATCCGTAGGGTAGTACTCTTATTAGTCTCTAGGCTATATTCCTTAGTATACTATACTATACGTAGTAAAGCGATATATATTCTTCCTATAGTATACTCTTGTAACTATAGTAGTTTCGATCTATCTAATAGTCCTTTAAGACTTCTTCTTATTTTGGTTCCTTAGAGTCTTCTTCTCTCCCTTCCTTAGACGTAGTAGTTTTAGGTACTACTTTCCCTAGTAGTTATACTTCTTCCTACTTAGCTTCTAATATACTAAAGGCTTCTTTCTACTCTAGGTCCGTTTCGCTTTCTTCCTAATCCTACTTAGATTTTCTTTCTTAAGCCTTACTACTATCTTTAGTATTTAGGTTATCTTTATATTATTCCCTAATATATATATTAAATTTCTTTATAAAATCGTTATCGCCGTTTTCGGATTCTTTATTAAATTCTTCTTATATTATCCTATTATACTAGAAACTAATATCTTCTTCGACTTTATCCTATACTAGTAGAATCTCCTTAGGCGTATTATCTATATTATCCTAGGTATATACTTTCTCTAGTACGTTCAGCTACTATCGATATACTATATTTTTCGACTTATAGTCTCTAGTAAAGTAGCCCGGTTTACTATAGCTATAATATATAAGTATTTTCTTTCTACCCCCTTACTACTTCTTGTCCCTTATAGGCCCTCTAAAGGCTTACTTCCCTTTCTTCTCTATAAAGTCTAGTTCTATAGGCGTATATCCGTAAGGGTCGCGTTCCTTATATTCTAGGCGGTAGCTCTTCGATTTAGTAAAAAAGCTTAAGTATCCTATTCCGCCGACTCTTCTATTATACCTTTTCTCTATAGTCCTTTTAAATAACTTATTATTAATTTCGATTACTTCTTTAATTAACTTATCTAGGGTATTAATAATAATCTCTAACCTTATAAGCTTGTCTTTAATATTATCCTTAAGACCTCTTCGATATATAGTTATTAATATATTATTATCCTAGTTAGTTTTTACTATATACTACTAAAATTAAGTCGAGTACTCTAATATAGATTTCTTCTAGGTTATATACTAGATAGTTTATATTACTATATTAACTTTATTCAACGGACCGAATATATAATAGATTTCGAGTCTAAATATAGTTATACTTTCTATCTATTATTTGATTTCGCCGTCCTTATTATTATCCTCTATATATTTCTTTAGGAATAGATTAACCTACTTTTAGGCTCTTCTATATAAGTAGGTAATAGTAAAGGTAGAGTATTATTATATAGATATAAGGTCTCCTTAAAACTTTAAGTAAAGTAATATCTAGGATAGCTATCCCTCGAGCTTATCTCTCTCTCTATAGTATAAGTCGAGCTAGGCTATCTTAATATACCTACTAAGTCCTTCGTTAATAGTTAGGTATTATTATCTACTCCCTCCTAAGGAGCTTAGGGTAGGTACTCTAGAGTCTCTTAGTATAGTATTTATTCTTAAGAGTACTTAAAGTATTATAACCTACGTTATATACTATATATCGTAGATAGATTGATTCTTAATAGAGATAGAGGTATTACTAACAAGAGGTAAAGCAGGCTTCAATAATACTAAGCGGTCTAGTATATAATTAGATAATATATACATCGCGCTTTCCCAAAAGATTATATTATTAGCGTTACAGCTAGTTTTGCGCTATTAGTAGGCCGTATAGCGATTAGGGTCTATATCCTATATCGATTGCGGACCGAGAAATTAGCTAAATTAGTAACTCGAGGTTACCGATAGTAGTATCTACAACCTCAAATTGCTGCGCTAGGCGCCTATAATATTAGTATCAAAAGTTGCTTTCGTAGACTAACGCTACCATTGCGTATTTGTTCCGGAATGCGAAATATATACGCTTAGGTAGTATATCGACAATATTAGTAGATAAGAAGTTATCCGAGTCGGATAGTTCGGATATATCCTCTACTATAGTAGGTATATTCGAGTCGGACATCTTATCTAGAATTAACCTATAGGTAGTATTATCCGAGCTAGGCGATTTTAAAAGACAATACGATAATCATTTTCATATTATACGTTTAATAGCTATATATTCGATTACTAATAGCTTGATTCCGTTAGGCTTCCTCCCGTCTAAGCTTTATACTCTATCGATCTATCCTCTATCCCCTCCGTAGTATCCTTAGTAGCCTAGTCCTTAGGTTCTTCTCCTATTAGAATAATATTTAGATATACTATTTTATCCTCTATAATCTACCTCTCTACTAACCTACTCTACTCTTCGACGTCTATAATACGATCCTCTTCCTAAAGACTCTTATCTACTCGTAGGCCGGCCTCCTTCCGTATACGCTTAAAGTCCTATATTAAAAATACCTAGATATCTATTATCTCCGCTGAATTATTACCGAAGGTAAGGGAAGCGAAAAAACTATCCTAGTTTCCAAACTCTAAATTAGTCTCGTCAAGACCCTCCTCGGGAGATAGTTCTTTAGCCTTAATTTTAGTATTAGCCGATAATATATACCTATAATCGCTTCTTATATATACCGTATATTCTTTATCATTTCCGTACTCTTCTTCTTAGCCTATTATACTAGTATTATTTATTCCTATCTCCTCTAGAACGCTCTAAAGGTCCGGTTGATTTTTTAGATCTTCTAGAGAATCCTTGAATATATTAGTAACTAGTAGTTAATAGTTCTTACTATACCTATTTATATAGTAGTAGTCTATTATTCGACGATAAAGTAGTCTCGTAACTATCCGCGTTTTGATTTTACCTATATCGTACTATATCTCTATTATATATTCGAATATAGCTCAAGATATTATTAGTATATAGGTTATTCTTCGAGTATCAGGTTAATTTACTACTAACTAATATACCGTCCTATCTCTTAATCCTATAGGAGCTATATTTATATTCTTCGAATATATAATAAAGCGCTATTATAACGAAAATAATAGTACTAGCGGGTAAAGGTTTCTATAGATCCGCACTCTTATACCTAAGTCTAATAGCGCTTATTCTATTAGAAAAAAAACGCGATATAGACTTATTATAATTATCGGTACTAGAAAATAACCCTTATCTTAGACCTATTAGCTATATATTTCGTTCTCGTTTAGAAAAGAAGAATACTTATACCTTTCTCTAGATCCGCGAAAGTAAATCGTATATTAAATAGTAGGTTCGATATATTATTCTTCCGGTCCTCGACTGTTAGGTATAGCTATTCTACTACTATTTTAACGGTTAATCTTATTTTCCTTATTATAAAACTTCTGAATTCGCTTAGGCTATCTACAAGCTGCAAAGATATTAGCTATTACGCGGCGTTATATAAATAGGTAGAGGTTTAGGAGTAATAACCTTGCGAGCTTCTTTAGGAGTTAGTATATTACCTAAGATATCTAGATCGCCGATAACTTGAGGCCCCTTCGTTCTTTAGAGCTTAGCCTTCTATTCTCTCTATATTCTTATTATAAGGTTACTTAGAGCTACTAGGTTATATTCTAGCCACGGTGATAGGCTATCGGTATTATTGCCGCCTATAATCTTGGAGAGGAATATAGGCTTCGTTACGTGGAAAATATATTAATATTCCCGTAAGGATTGGTATCTTTGCGCTTGGCGACGCCTAGAACTACCCTAAGCGATAGGTCCCGCCGCCTCCTCCGCGGTTACCTCCTTATAGTCGTCTTTAGATTCAATATCCGATATATATATAGGTGTAGATAACGAAGTCGATAATAGTCTAGGCCTTGTCTTTTTAGATGATGGAACCCGATCGTTAGGATTAGATAATCGTCCCGTAGTCGCGGTACTGGAATTCGGCCGCTTGCGCCGTATAGGTAGTACGATACGGGTTGGCTGTCGCTACTTATATTGTATCGACTATAACGATTAGTTATTATAAGACCTATATACTAAGGTAAATATACTATTAATTCATCCTTTCGTCTGCTAATTAGATTCTCTCTCGATTTTCAATATTTCTTACTAGTAGATTTAAACTTATCAGTTATTGTCTATTAGGGCGTCTAGGTAGGTCGTCCGGCACGCTAGCTATTCTACTCTATATATAAAGATATTCGGTTTCATTATTCCTATACTATCGGCTATTTTAGCTATATTTAATAAATACGCGTCTCTAATTCATTATTTACCGAGCTGCGTAGGTAGTTCCTAGTATCTATATTCCCTTAAGGACCTCGTTTTATTATATAGTTCTATATTATTTCCTTCTTTCTATATTAGCGTATTAAATATACGCGTAACGTCGATAGGTAACTTATAGTCTTCTTTTGGGTAATACTCGTATCGCTTTATAATACGGTATCGATTCTAGACGTCGATAGCCGCGTCTATTTACGCTGTACGGTTAATAGGTTATATCTATTATTATACACTAATCGTACTTATAACGGAGAAGCCCATCTTTTCCGTCTCCTAAATATAGAGTTATCCAACGGACCGAATATAGGAGTATAGGGAAGTTATACCCCTATAACGATAGTAGGTACTAGTCTCTTCGCAGGGCTGGTTATAGGGTTATTAGAAGATATTTCGATATCCTTAACGCTAGTTATCTTTAAAGAGACCTCTTCTTTATTTTTTTTTTAGAGATATCCTTACTAAGGTTACTATTACGTCTTCGACGTTTCCTAGGCTCTACTACTCTGTCGTCCCCTTTAGTACTTCTCTTAGGTTCTAGCTACCTTTCTTTAATAGCCTTAATCTACTAATATATTAATATATAGAATAAGTTACTCGGTTCGAATCGTATCTTTCGCTTGTTCGCTTTAGTCTCCTAGGCTTTTCTAGTAGCTACTAGTTATTCTCCCTTTATCTTAGCTATTATTAGAAGATCTCTATTATCTATCTAATATATATATAGATCTTTACTAGTAACAAGGTAGTATAAGGTATTAAGGAGTATAATCCACGACGATATAGCTAGTTATAGGTAGCTAGACGGGCGAGGTTCTTAGGGGAAGAAGGCGAAGGTTTTTAGAAAGGAATAGGCTTCTTTAGCGTATTATTATCGTGTTATTTTAATTAATATAATATTAATATAAAATCGAGTTAGCTTAAAGACTATTAACTAAGTTAGATAGAAACTTAGCCGAGTCGGATAAAAGTCTATCTGAGTCGAACGAAATTTTCCTACCTTTTCGAATAGGTTGCTACTAGGACTATATCTCTAGCTATAGTTCTCCTACGTATAACGAATATCGCCGTTTCTTCTATATCCTCGACGAGTATACGCCGCCTCCGCCCTATTGGCCCGGGACCTCAAGACTTTAGATACTACCTACTCGAGTATCTATCGATGAATATATACGGAGCCGGACTCACTAGATTCGCGTTAATAATATATATTTTGCCGCCGGCTCTTGAGTTGTATAGGTAGGATATAGAGTTACGTTATCAGCTTAACCGATTAAATTAGTTCTTCGACTTAGTTAATAACGATTAGATACCTTCTTCTATTTATAACACGTCCTATAAAGAGAATCTCTACTAGTAGATATATATTGAGTTAGCGGAACTATATCCTCTATAGTAGTAACGGCGTTTGGATTTGTTAGAGAAGACGAATCTAGGTTAGGAAAAGCGGCGGGTAGTATTAGCTAGGTCTTTATAGCGGGATTCTAGGATATAAATATTATATCGGTAACGTTGAGTTAAATAGTATAGTTTCTCTAGTCTCTAATTCGAACGACGAGGTCTACTATTTACAATATTTAAACTAGTCCTTAAATTTACTACTAGTAATACCTATAGATTGATTCTATTATATTATATCTACTCTTACTAAGAGCTTTCTATCTACCTATCTAGATAATAATTAAATCAAGATCCCTTTACCTTATCTAGAAATGTACCGTACTCGTATACCTTCTATCTTTGCTATTACTACCGAACGACCCGCCTATAGTATTAAATTCTATAGTACTTTATCTAGTCTATATCTATATTTATACTTCTAGAGGTACGGGTAAGGGTAATACCGGTTTCAAGAATATAGTTCGTAGGGGGAATAAAGTGATAATGGTTATCTCCTTAGTATATCTATACGAATAATTCATCTCGTTTCCCGGAAGGTAAGACTGAGCCACGCTATAGTTATTTATTAGGACAATACCTTTTAAACTACTAGAGTAAGGTTAATACGAAGCCAAGGCGAAATAGCGGAAGAGCTATAGACCTACTATCGCTAGAATATATATAGTAGTAGATAGCTTGGTAATTATAGATAGTTATTGCGGTCTTCCGACGATATCCTCCCTTAGTTTAATAATTAAATCCTTTAATATAACTAACTTCGGACTATTATTAATAAAATATTCGATATAATAGATATAGATACTAGCTAGCGGGTATTTAGTCTAGTCTTCTCTTAGATTAGCTAACTCTATAAAGTTCGTGCAACTCTTACCGTCGTTATATAAATCTCCCCCTTCGAGCTTATCCGTATATAGAGATAGATTATCGAGCCGAGCGAATCCTAGAAGGCTTGGGACTATAGTAGCGGCGCGTAGTTCATATACACGTTTGAAGTAGTTGGTAGTCGTTGGCGCAGGTATCTCCTTGCTAGCCTTGCGAGCAATTATATATTATCTAGTATATTTTACTTTCGCTTCGTCTTAGATCCTTTAATCCTCGGCGCGAAGAGCTATATTTTATACTGGCGAAGGCGGGTATATAATATAACGAATCTCGTAGGGAGGTAGTTATACTAGATCGGTAGTTCTAGAGATATCTTGAGTATATAGCGTTCGCTTTATGTCGATTATCTTCGTCTACTATTACAACTAATTACCTACTACTTTCCCTAGTATAATAGTAAGAACGATACCTAACTTCGCTACGCTAATATTCCGGGTAGCGCTATTCTTGATATACGGATAACTAACATTCCATTTATAAGCCGATAGATATATATCGTAATAACTCCGTAGCTTTAATCTCTCTAGCGAGAGATACTTATTATAATAAGGCGACGTTTCGAATTATTAGATGATTTTATATATATGGATTTCGATCTAGATAGAGTTAGACGTTAGCGTTGCCCGAGTCGAATATCTATATCGTCCGAGTTAACTAGAGTCCTTAATAGAAGTAATAATTTAGTTTAGATATCCCTAAACTAGAATCTCGCCCGTAGATAGCTCCCCCTATCAGAAAGCCTACTATCTTATCTAAGCCGCGTAGTATAGCTAATAAATAAATAGTACGATCTTCTTTATTTTACCGTTAGGGGCTATAATAGATAATAACCTACGGAGGTTTCGTGTATTCTATATAGACTAGTTTCCCTTCTATAGCTAAAACAATAACTCTATATACTACTACATTTTCTAAGACTATTACGGACAGTCCTCTACCTTAGTTATATTAATACTAGGGTAGTATTTAGTAGTAAGTAAATAGTAAGGTAGAGGTTAAAGTACTTATATCCTATCGCGATCCTCCTATTCTAATACCTCTAGATCTTTCGTAGCTACTCTAGCTACTACTACCCTATCTATCTCGATATTATATAACTTCGGAACCCTACTATTATAGGCCTTACTAACCTTTAACGCCTTCTCCTCGTCCTCTTCTATAGTATCCCCTTCCTACTCTTACTCCTTCTCTTCCTAATTACTAGTATAGCTACTATTATTTATATCGGAATAGATAAGTATAGGATCGTTTAGAGGCCGGGTAGGAAATACTAGTAGGCTTACTTAATTAAGAGGGAGAATTTATAAGGCTTTAGGGCGGTGAATTTAGTAGAAGAGGTAGTAGAGTCTTCGTGTAGAGGATTCTATATATTATAGGTTATATTCTTAGGTCGCACCGTAAGAGAAGAATATCTAGTCTAGTAAGGTTATATAGAGGTATAATAGGGATAGTAATAATAGGAAGAATAAAATATAAAGAAGTAGAGGCCCTTTGCTAAGTTAGAACGAAGAAGAATACTAGAGTATATAATTCAGTAGTATCGGCGTACTGTAATTAACTAGGTTTACTAATATACCGCGGAAACGGACGTAAAGTATATCTATTATTCAATATTTTACGCGGGCCCGCCGTTTTACTAGAGTATAGTTAGTAGGAGTACGATCGAAGTAAAGTATAAGATATATACCTCGCAGGCGCGTCTTAATATAAAACGAGATAGGATTCTCGCCTATATTATATATCTATAAGGTAGCCGCCTTGAATTTATAGGCGTGATTAACTTCGATATCGTTTTTACTAATATAATAAAGAATTTAGTCGGTTAAGCTATTATAGATACCGTCCTTACGTAAGACCTCTTTAAATATTCTAAATTCGATCTTATCTAATATAATACTAGCTAGAGGTTTTTTCTCCTTAATAATATCGGAGGCGAAGAAAAGCGTATTCGCCGTTATCTCTATCGACCGGATATAGAATTCTATTTCACTAAAGATAAGCGGACGCGCTATATATAGAGTACTATCCGTAGAGAGAGACGATATAGTACGCCTTCTATAATTACGATAGTGATTATAGGTATTATTAATCTTTCTAGCTATACCTAATTTATAACTCTCTAGCTAGGGTTAGAGGATTCTAGATATGAAAACGGAGGGAAATACTATTTCTAACTACTATAAGGCCTCGCCGAGTTTAGCCTAGTTCTCCGGTATCCCTAGGGATATACTAACGATATATCTCCTTTCTATCTCTTTCTTTAATACTACTCGAATCTCCTTATAGTAGGCCTATTTAACTATAAGGCTACGCGAAATAACTAAGACTATCTAATTCCCGGGGTTAGTATTTTCGTAGAATTCGGTAGAAGGTAAAGAGGCTAGAGAGGAGAGGAAAATATCGGCGGCGATAGCTACGGGCTTGTACTAGTATTCTATAGCGGGTATATATATAATATATAGAGTATTAATCGATATGTCGATAGTAAGAGAAAGGAGTATAGGAAAGGATTAAAAGGTCGATATATAATATATAAAGAATAATTCCGTACTAAGCCTATAGTAATTAGCGTGTAATAAGCGATGTCCGACTCGAATACCAAGTATATCAAGCGCTATTCGACTCGGATATCGAGAGTTATCCGACTCGAATACTATCTAATACTTAATATTATTCGACGCGTAGGCTATTTCCTATATAGTATCTATATTAAGTACGAGTATAACTACTTGACTTTCGAGTAGGTTTCTCCCTTTATTTAATAATAGTCTTAGTTAAAAGAGTCTATATTAATAGAAGGGTATTATAAGGAAGATTATAACTTAAGATAATACGTTATAAAGGAGTATAGTAGCGTATATAGTTCGTATTAAATACGATTATAATCTAGCAAGTTAGGGCTATAAATTATATTCCCTTTTACCTATAGCTTATATTTAGTATATAAGTACGTAGTATATCTAGATTTTAGTGGCGGATATTTAAGGAAGATTATAGCGCGAAATATCTACTAAAGATAGGAGAAAGCAAAGGGGAATAGCTAGTAATCTAAGTACTTTCAAGTCTTCCCGAACTAGTATAGATTAGATTTAATATTACTATAGAAGGGTAATAAGAGTCTTATATCTATCTTATACGAAGTTAAAGTACCGCCGAGTAGAAGAAAAGAAACCTATAAAAGCGCGCTATTGCTTAGCTAGAAAGATCTAGCTTATTTATACGCCTATTACCTTGTTATATTATCTCTACTCTATTTAAATAATACCTTCTAATCTACTCTATATTCATCGTCTATAATAAAGTAGTAGTTATATATCTTTAGATTTCGCTAAGATAACCGAACTACCCGCCTATCGCACTAAATATTATAGAATTATATCCAGTCTACATCTATATTTATACTTCTGAATATATAGGTTAGGGTAATACTAGTTCTAAGGATACGTTTCGTAGAGATAAGGAAGCGCTTATTATCCTCTTCTTGGAATAGCTATATATATAACTTATCTCGCTTCTCGGAAGGTACGGTCGAGCTATACTATAGCTATTTACTAGGAAAATACTTTTTAAACTACTAGAGTAAGGTTAGTATAAGGTTAAGGTAGAATAGCGGAAGAGATATAGACTTACTACTACCAGAATATATACGATAATAGGAGAACTGGTAAATATAACCAGTTTCTCTGGTCGCCCGTAGATATCTTCCCCTAGCAAGCCGATTAACTCTTTAAGTTTTACTAACTTTGATATATTACCGGTAAGTTCATCGATATATTTAGTATAAATACTATCTAGCGGTATCTTGGCCTAATTCTATATTAGGCTAGCTAACTCTACAAAATCTATATAACCCTTTCCGCCGTTATATAAAGGCCCCCCTTCAAGCTCGTCCTAAATAAGAGTAAGGTAGTTACGCCGAGAGAATTCTAGAAGGCTTAGGATAATAGTAGCAGCGCGTAGCTTATAGGCGCGTTTAAAGTAGTTATTAATTGCTAGCGTAGGTATCTCCTTGCCAGCCTTGCGAGTAATTATATATTCTCTAGTATATTCGGCTTTTACTATATCTTGGATCCTCTAATCCTCAGCGCAAAGAGCTACCTTTTACTCTAAATTAAGTAAGTATATAATATAACGAGTCTTGTGCGGAGGTAGCTTAATAAGCTTAGTAGTCCTATTAATATCTATAGTTATAGGTATCCGCTTAATTTCGATAGAGTTTAAGATAGCCTTTATATCTGCGATATTCTTATTATTCTCGCTCTTATTAACCGGATTCTTTCGCTTTCGGTAGCTAGCGGTTAGTTTCCTAATAACCTCGACTTCGTTATAAGTTATATATCGATACTCTTTAACGGCGTACTACTAAGGCTGCTCGATTATATAGATTATAGCTAAGTAGTTAGTTAGGTCGTGTATCTACGGTGTAGTAGAGAAACCCTATACCTAGGGTAAAGATAATCGGTATGTTTTTATACGCCGATTATCTATAGTATTCTACTTATTCTCGTTATCCTCTAGTATTTTTACTAGGACTTAGGTACTAATCTCATCCTTAATACTAAGGACTATCTTGGGATATTTACCCTTTACTATTCTTATCTTATAGAATTCGTTAATAAAGATCTAGCTAATACGGAAGTTATAGACGAATAGAGACTTAGAGTCCTATAGTACTTCCTTAATATACCTATTATACGAGCCCTTAGTTATAAGGAGTAGAATACGCTCCTATCTAGGTTTAGATTTTCTATCCTTTTTATATTAAAGTAGTTTAGTATTTTCCGATATAAGTAGAGTAGCGTTAATATTATTATATATTTTACCTATATAGATATAGAAGTACCGTAGCTTTAATATTAGATATTAAGTATTAATTATCTTCGTCTACTCTTATAACTAGTTATCTATTACTTTTACTAGTACGATAATAAGAATAATACCTTACTTTAGTGTGCTAGTTAAATAGGCGGCGCTTTTCTTGATATATGGATAACCGATATCCTATTTATTAGCAGAGGGATATATATTATTACTACTCTATACCTTTAATTTCGAGGGTAGGAGTGTTAGAACTCTCGGTTCTGACAGGACTGTCCTGTAGGACAAGACACTACAGACAGGACTAGCAGCTGAAGCGATGAGCGCAACGAGCGCCGTGCGCTCATGTCGCTCAAGAATGATGAGCGCAATGAGCGCCGTGCGCTCATAACGCTCATGGATTGCTTGGCAGGATTTCCTATGTCTACATATACGGGGCTTTGCCCGTTGTTTGGAACAGGGTGTTCAACTTGATCAATCTTCCTGGTACTCCTTGCACTATACTTTACTAGTTATCAACATAGAACGCATTGACTACCTTCAACCACAAAGACTGCCATTCTACCTGAGTGACTCCTCTCCCACAGAAGCATAAGACATCTACACCCCTATACGTTCGGTTATCGCACCGTTAGGTAAACGATCGGACGTGAGGGTCGTAACAAGGAGATACTTAGTATAATAGATTGACGCTTTAAACTATTCGAGATTTTTATAATCCTATTTATATATTTCGAAAACCTTATACTATCGTAAGGAGAGTTAATACTTAAGGATATATATAATAAAAATCGTTAGAGTCTAGTTCGAGTCGGATATTAGTATTGTCCGAGTTGATAGCAGGTTTTATTAAAAGCTAGGAATAGATACGAACCTTACCAAAGCCGGGATCGTCCCTATTAATACCCCCCTCTACTAGTAAATACGCCGGCGTATCCAAGTAGCGTAGTAGAGTTAATAAATATATAGTATAATCTTTTTTATCTTGCTATTAGGGGCTATAATAGATAATAACCTACGGAGGGTTCGTATATTCTTAATAGACTAGTTTCCCTTCTGCAGTTAGAACAATAACTCTATATACTACTACGTTTTCTAAGACTATTATAGACGGTCCTCTATCTTGGTTATATTAACGCTAGGGTAGTATTTAGTAGTAAGTAAATAATAAGGTAGAGGCTGAAGTACTTATATCCTATTGCGATCCTCCTATTCTAACGCCTCTATATCTTTTGTAGCTACTCTAGCTACTACTACTCTACCTATCTCGATATTATATGACCCTAGAGTCCTGCCTATATAGGCCTTATTGATCTATAACGCCTTCTGCTCGTCCTTATCTATTAAATTCCCTTCCTTTCTATTATTCTCTTCCTTATTATTTATACTACTACTACTATCCAAGCTAGAGCTAATATCTATAGGCTCCTTTAGATTCCCGGTAGATAGACTAGTATACTTATTAGTAAGAAGGGAAGGATCGACGAAAGGCTTTAGGGTAGAGGGTTTAGTAGAAGAGGTAGCAGAGTCTTTGCCTAGAGGATCCTATATATTAGGGGTTTTCCCTTTAGGTTCTATCGTAAGAGAAGAATATTTTAAGTAGTAGGAGAGGGTAAAACTACCTCGGTAAGGTTAATTTAGATAGGCCGTATTACCCTCGATAGATACTATTATACCTATTAGTTAATATCCTAACTATTAATTAATATAGTATAACTAACGGAGTGCCCCTCGCATAATATAAAGCTCGTAGCGCCGGTAACCACGTGAATATATATCGCGGATAGTATTTTGTAGATCTTCGTTTATAGTTACCTCTATAATCCTATTAGATATATAGATAAGGGTGCTCCCCCGGGTATTATCTTCGGCGGTCTAGAATTTCTTAGTTTCTAGGAACTTAATTAGAGTATTGTAACTAAGTTAGTCCTAGAGCTAGTTAGTGTTAGTAAGCGAAGTATTATATATAATATACTATAGTTAGACAAGATGGAATTTATTATCGCGCGTATAACCGATTCTAAGGATAATATAAGGCGGGTAGGTATTATCTAGGGCTGGAGCTAGTGCAAAGAATAGTCCAGTATAATCGGGTTGCTTAGTATAGGTATTATCGTGTCTAGGCTTTTTTAAACTAAACGAGTCGTAAGACTCCTCTAAGGGTCGTTTACTAGTATATTAGTTAGCTACTCTAGGTACTTTATTAAGTAGTCTTGCGAATATATATATTACTTCGTCTCTAAAAGGTAGTATATAGTTAGGTAGAATAAAGTTAGTAGTAACGGAGTTAAGGACCTTGGTGAAGTCCTAGCTAGAACCTCGAAGATTTTCGCCCTAAATAGCGGTACCCTATAGGTAGTCTTTAAGTACTTGACGGAGGGTATTAAATAAGCTATTACTATACTATAAGCCTCTACGGATATTAGGGAGGTTCTATAGGATTCTAGGCGGATTACTAGACTTTGGCCTACCAATAAGCGTATAGAAATTGGCCTCGGTTAGCGTAGGCTCTAGCGTTATATCGACCTAAGGGTCGATTAGAGAAGGACCGGCTATATTAGATAATATTATAGATAATTCTAATATATCTATAATAAGAAGAATAATAATAGGACGAATAAAATAGGGAGAAGTTAAGGATTCTTCGCTAAGTTAGAGGGATAAAGCGGGTAATACGACTAGTAGGGTCTATACCGGGTTTTTATTTATAGTAGCGATTGGTTAGTAGTTAGTAAATATAATACTAGTAAGGTAAATACGTTACGAAATAGTTTAATACTTAATATAATTAGGTAATATAGATCCTTCTCTATAGAATAGTATATTAGAGTAGTTATAAGTAGATAAGTTTAGCTATTAAAAGATTGAAAGTAGCGAGCTTTAATATAATAGATAAAGATATTAATTAAAAGCGGAACTTATATATATATAGTACGTAGAAAGCGAATAGCTAATTTTAAACGTACTATATCTAGCTTTATACTTAATACCTAATATCTAGTAAAGATAGAGTATTAAAACTTATTATCTACTTATAAAGATTAATTAGATTTCTTCTTCCGTTCTTCGAAATATAAGTCTTAATCAAGTACTCTATTATAAAAACAATCTAAGTTCGACTCGGATATATATTTTGGTAATAGGGGCATATACCGCAAGGTTTGTAACTAATTATATTTCCTAATGAGATAAGTAACCGGGGTGTTTATTAAATATATTATATAGAAAGAAAATCCCCTTAAACCATCTATTAATTAATACCTTCTATAGGACGATACTCTACTATATATATATTATAATTTAATTAATAGTAACGGTTAAAAATAGGCTATATAAGGCGACGTAAGGATAGATTTATCCTAACCTATAGCGGGTTAGCTTGAAGGATCTAGTAGCGAATATATTTACTAATACCTACCTAGACGTATTAATCTCGATAATAATACCTCTATATTACGCCCGAGCCAGATGGATCGATAGTGTAAATATTACTAGAAGCAGTACAGTAGCGGAAGCGGCCTAACTAGGTATCTACTACGCTGTAAGGGCCGGGACCCTAATTGGACGTGTAGGAGATAGGCACGCCTCGACGAAGATAAAGTTGAGGGCCCTATTTATAAACGCTAAAGAGACGAGGTCGACGTGATCGGCGATAGTCCCCGTGAGGGCGAAGGTAGATAAGTCCCCTAGGAGGACCTGACTATTTTAATAGATAACGATACTCTAGGGCGATTACTTAAACTCACCGACTCTACTAACGAGATCTGGTACCAGTAAGACAAGCTAGATATAGTACTCGATTAATCGAAGTCGATAACGGCGTCAAGTGCTATAGGTACTATCTCTACCTTGACCGTTAGCTCTATAGAGTACTACCTATAGGAGCGAGGTACCGGGAGGCCTTTAGAGGAAGAGGATATAACCCTAGCCGAGTCGTTGTCTATACCCCTGTCCGAGTCGATATCCGAGTTGATACCCGAGTCGAACCCGGACTGGCACCCTTTCTATTTAGAAGCTAATTATACCCTAGCTTTATAGATATATAACGCCCGACTATCTAGCGGTATAATAGACAATTTCTTTAAAGATACTCGATTACGACCTTTCCACGGACCCTATAGCTTTAATAGCGCTCTATAACTAAAAGCTAAGCTATATACTATAAAGTATTCTGCTACTGCTAGTAGATAGTCTCGGCAAGCGTTTAGTATCCTATCGATTTAACCGGACGAGACGACTAGAATATATTATATACTCTACTTCGATATAATAGGTATAATACGAACTCTTATCGGATATAAACCTTTTAATTCGAGTATTAACTATATACTAATACGCTAGCGAAACCTCGACGGGGGTCTAATCGTTAATAAGATATATATAGCCCGCTGGTAGTAGGAGATACAAGATATACTCCCTAATAGCTTAATAGTAGTACCGGTTATAATATCGTTAGATAAGACCTATTTATTACGGATACACGGAGATTAATAGGCGTAGCCAGTCTATATTACTATTGGTAACCTCGATCGAGGTATTCGGCGGGTACAGGTTCGGCTGGGGATAATATTGCTTAGACTAGTACTATTAGTCTATAATAGTATAAAAGCCGAGGTATATTACTATACTATAGGGCTTATAGTCGAGGGTAAGCCAGCCGAAATACGGATCTTACTTAATATACTAATAATATTCTTTTAAAGTACTTAAGGAGCTAGCGCCGAAGGGGATCCTTATTATATATATAGACGGACGAATATAATAATACTACCTAATACTCGCGTCTATACTAGGCGACTACGAGGAACAAGTTTTAATAACCTCGATCAAGAGCGGTAAATACTATCTAGTCTACTTAGTACCGCTAAATGAATAGGAACGACTATATCCTGAAAAACCGTATCTAAAGTAAATACCTAAATAGACTATAGAGTAGTTATAGATGCAAAAAACGTATAATAAGAATACGCCTAGGGTGTTACTAGATATAATAGTATATAACCGGCCTAACTTTATAGACGGCTACTTCGTAGTTAACGTCTACTAACTATAGATATTTAATATATTATACTAATTAATAGTTAAAGGGCTATTAAACTACCTTCTAGACTGGCTTAGAGAGTATATCGGAGAGGGACGAATAAAGCTTAAGGTATAAGCCTTAATCGACGCCCGGTTTCGAGCTATACCTAAATTTACTAAGCTGAGGCGATTTCGGGAGTTTAGTAAGCTAAGCTAATAGATAGGAGAGGAGAGTAAAGAGATATTACGGATTATAATACCCGTCTTCGCTCCTCTATTATCCGAAAAAAACCTAGATATACTATATACGGGACAAGCTATTATTAACTTTATTATATTTATAAGATACTAATCCTATAATAAAGCGATACTAGAATATATAAACGTAGCGTTAGAAAGGATTAATCTACTTAAGGAGGTATTTTGAAAATATAGGCTAGTTAATAAGAAAACGAGCGAGTAAACTTTCAACTTTCCTAAATTCTATAGTATTAGTTATTATATTAATATAATTAGATACTACGGTCCGCCGGATAGATATAGTACCTAAGCCTCGGAAAGGGTATATCTAATATTACTAAAGAATTACTATAACCGAATAAATAAGTATAAGGATTACTAGGAGCAATTAATAGAATATAACGAACGCTATATTAAGTTAATAATTATACGGGATATTAAAAATTTCTAAGAGACGGAGCCTATATTACTTAGTTAGAGGAGAAAATAAGAAGATAAGAAAAGTATAAAGGCCGGGGTCCTTCTAGATCTATACTAACTAGAATAGCGAGTAGACGCGGAAGAGCGCTATATATTAAGATACCTATATAAATATAATAGTCGTTACTGGCAAACGGCGAGAGATATAGCTGAATGGCTAAATATAGCTGGGTTTCTCTAAAGCCTGGCTGCGTTTCTTAAGGCGCACCGAGCGAAAATACTAAGCAGAGGTAGTATAACCTCGAACCTAGATATTAATAGAAGGGAGGCAGACTGCAGCTGGGTTAAGAGCTACCCGGTCTATATCTATTCGGGCCTCGTATATTGGAAGACTATAGGAGAGGATTCCTCTAATTTAGGACGTCTCTATAAGGATTTAGTAGTCTATAGACCTTATAAATATTCGCAGTATTTTATCTAGTGTAGAGATTATATATAGGTCCGAGAATAAGACTATAAGAGTCGAAACCCGGAAACTATATAGGAGGGAAAGTTAGTCGGTAAGGTCTTAGTTATTGTAGAGGTAAAGGATCTTAGTAATAGGGACTTTAAGTAATAATCTACTTATATATAGGCTACCCTTATAGAAGTCTTTAATTATTAATATCTAGGGTAGGTATAAGATTACTATAGAATGGTCGAAGTTAAAAAGGTACGGGCGTCGCTTATATTTAATCCTCGAACGATAGGCGCTCGCCGCTTCTATAGACTACTAAATATCGAGTAAAGTACTTATCTAGTACCGGGAACGGTTAGAGGAAAAGAGATATTCTATATTAATAGTTTCATCGACTAGGACTAATATACTACGATATATTACCCTAAATTCCTAATAAATAATTCTAAGGCAGCGCGACGAATCTACGCTAAATTCCTACTAAATCCTTCTTAGGTAACGCTATAAAGCTAATTAAAAACCCTTAAAAGGAAGAGAGATAATACTATAAATATATCTAGGTCGATAGAGCGGAAGAGACGCTACTACTAACCGCCCTCGCCGCGTCTAAAGTTAAGGCTTTAGTCTTAAGGAAAACCTCTAATATAAAGAACTAACCTATAGTTTCAATTACCGCAGCGGTATTAATCCTCTCTTCGGCATATTTAATTATAGCTATATTATATTAGTAGGATATATAGTATCTTGCGCGTATAATATTTACTTACTTTAGTATCGAGTCTACGGCCCTCGCACGTTACTAATATTCGGGTACTTCGGTAAGCTAAGGAGTAGGGAGGTTATTAAGCTCGCGGTATTGGATATAAAGTCTATCGGGGAAGACAGGGAGTAAATTCGTTAGATATTGAGTATCTATAGCGACACTTTACTGAAATAATAGCGACGAGACCGTAAACTACGAGAAGAAATATTAAGAAACGTCTAGCTAAATATTTATCCGACTCGGACAGGGTAAACCTAAGTCGGATACTACTCGGATAGTATAAAACCCGAGTTAGATACTACTCGGACAGTATAAAACCCGAGTCGGATACCAATTAGACAAGGGCAAAAAAGGGCGAAATATATGCGCCCCTGATCTACTAGAGTTTTGCTAGGTACCGCTGATAGTTCGGTAACTAGGCGTTGTAACTCTCTATCTCGGTCGGATTAGCGGATAATAGGTCGTTATAGAATCGAGGAAAGCGTAGTTAAATAACCCGTGAAGAAGTTGAAGAAGGATTAGTATAAACGCGAGTTAAACTTGTATTGATATTACTAATAACAAGCTTTTATATACTGAAGGAGCTATCGGTAGTAGCTATATTTCAAACGGATTGTATATATAGAAGACTTTATTTAGATTCGACTACCTACTTACATCTTGTATAGAAGATATATAGCTACTAATTAGTAGAAATATATAGACTATATAAGAAGTAATCAATTATAATAAAAGAAAACTGGCAGCTATATATTAGTAGCGTTGTATTATTAATTGAGCTAATAGCTGGCTAAACGTATAATGGACATGCTAATTGGTTAGATATTATACTAATAGTAATATCTAATTGCTAATTAGTTAGACATTATACTAACAGTAATATCTAATTGCTAATTGGTTATACATTATACTAATAGCAATATCTAATTGCTAACTAACCTAACATCGTTAAATCAGCAGTATTGAGTTGCAGATCGAGCTGATTTGATACTATTAGTAACATTGAGTTGCTAATTCCGCTGAACGTAACTATCAGCCCTACCGGCGCGCTCGGCAACTCGGGATTTCCCAGCAACTTTTGGGAAAGCGCGATATATTTAGTACCTAGCTTAAGAGATCTATTATATATAACTAAGTACAAGTAAGATACGAAGTTAAGCACGGCGCTCCAAGTAGTAAGTAGTACTCTATATATATAGATATACGAAATCCATGCCAAGCCTTCCTGATCGTATTGATCGCACTGATCGCACCTGCGCTCATTGCGACCACTGCGCTTATCGCTTAATATACCAAGCCCTCCTAATCGCACTAATCGTACTAATCGCACCTGCGCTCATTGCGACCACTGCGCTCATCGCTTAACATGCCAAGCCTCCAGGGTCTGTTCGAGTCGGATACTAATTCGTCGACTCGAACCATGACGGGCGCTACGCTCCGCGAGCGCATCTCTAATTATATTTCCTAATTATAACAACGGGGTAGTATAAAGGATAGATAGTTTCTCGGGACGAGAAATCTAGGAGAGGGAGCTAATATTATAAGCCGTAACCGTACTATATTAAACGTATAGTTATCGAACGTTATTAAACGGGTTTAGTATAGAGTACGAGTCGAACGAATTAGTATCCGACTCGGGTAGACCCTAAAGGCTTAGTATACTAAGCGATAAGCGTAGCGCGATCGGTACGATCGGTGCGATTAGGAATGCTTGGCATGATTTTCATATATCTATATATACGGAGTACTACTTATAGCTTGGAGCATCGTGCTCAACTTCCTTACTACTTATTTATACTTAGTTATATACGATAGATCTTCTAGATACTAAATATATATTATCTAATTATATACTAGACTAGTCTAGTAAATAACTAGAAGTCTATTTCATCCTCTTGTACTTAGTAGTACCTCTACCCCTATTAAGATTATATTTATACGATACCGGTACGTACGGTTCGTAATATAGAGTTCCTATACTAGTATTTCGAGTAGAGATATCTTACTCTAGAGCAAGATAATATTATACTAGAATATTTGGATACTAGCTATACTAAGCTTCTAAAGTGTCACGGGCTGGCCATATATACGCATATCTCATTGGGCCTAGCTTAGGGGCTTGCCGCCGTATACCTATATAGATTCCTCGCGCGCGCGCCCATATAGTCTTCTTTCCTTAGCATTAGTATTTTATCTATATTACTTCATTGATAGCCACCGTTCTATTACTACTAGATTAGGCCGTAATATTAAGTACTATAATAAAGCCGATCGTCGGCAAAATCAAACCCGGCCCCAGTACCCCCGGGCCAAAGCGCGAGCTACTTCGGGGGCCCAAGGGCGCCCCGGGCGCCCTTCAGGCCAAGTCACGTGTTTTCAGCCCTATATAATTTTTTTTGATATTTAATAATCGACCGGAGCACTCAGGAACCCCCTTCTAGAGTAGCCCTAGAGGTTAGCCCCAACGCGATACTAGAATCGATCGATTCGGGCGATTTTCTCGCGAGGGTGATGTGCGTAGATATTACGACCGCGTTGCGATAGCGTTATAATAGCGATACGTGACAGTAGTACGCGATAGTAGTACGCGATAGCGGTACGAGGGTATAGCAGTATGCGCCCCGTAGAGGTTTGCCAAGGGTAGCTACAAGACTAGTCAGGGGGTTTCCGACGCTATCTTTTACTAATTAAAGGTTGGCCTAAGGCCTACACGGGGCGCCCTTAGCCGTGATTAGTATGGCCCCGGACGCACATCGGACCGGTTTCTAGGTAAGGCGCTCGAGCGGCCCTGGGCGCCCGTCGGGCGTCTAGGGCCACGTTCGGGCTACGTTCGATTTTGCCGACGATAGTTTACCTATTTATATCGCTATAGTTATTCTTAATCCTCGCTTTAAATAGACGTTATTTAATATATAGGAGGAAACTACTAAGAAGCGAGCTAAAGACGTATTAATAAGATTCTAGAGAGCGATATATCGAAGTAATACTAATATTCTATAGTAAAAACTATATCTAGCGTTAAATATTAATAATATATTTTTCCGATAGCTTAATAACTTACTAGTAGTTAGCTAGGATAACTCTACTATTAATAAGCTCGATAAATATCTTAGGAATAATATCCCTATCGCTTTTACTAATAGCTAACGCTCTTAATAGTTACCTAACTATTTAACTTCTTAGCGGTTTAGGTAGTTAGTTTGCCTTTTTGAACCTCGTAGTTAGATCGGTTTAAGGGTTTAATAGTTCCGATTTAGACGGTTTAACTTATATATTTAGTAGTTAAAACTACCTAAACCGCTAAGATATAGAGGAGTAGATTTTATAGCTATATTAGGTTAGCGGATTACCTAAAATAGTTAGTAGCTCTAGTCCTATACCCGAAGTTTACTAGTAGAAATATAAGTCTTATTCGAGATTTTTTCTATAATACTTAATTTCTTTAACTTCTAACTTATTTTATTCCTTATTATTACGGCCTAATCTAGTAGTAGTAGAACGGTAGCTATTAATAAGATAATATAGATAAAATACTAATACTAAGGAAAGAAGACTATATAGGCGCGCGCGAGGAATCTATATAGGTATACGACGGCAAGCCTCTAAGCTAGGCCTAATAAGATATACGTATATATAGCTAGCCCGTAACACTTCATCGCGCTTTCCTAAAAGATTATATTATTAGCGTTACAGCTAGTTTTGCGCTGTTAGTAGGTCGTATAGCGATTAGAGTCTATATCCTATATCAATTACGGGCCGAGAAATTAGTAGGATTAGTAACTCTAGTTACTATTAGTAACTCTAAGGTATTATTAGTAACTAAATAGCACCTAAAAATTATCCCCGAAGACATGCGACCGCGCGCAATAATTACAATACTACGACGCCGTAACTAAACCCCTAGGGTAGCTACGAACATTACCCCCGCGAGAATTTGGGCCCAATCGCACGATTCCGGGGTCCGTTTTCAGCTGGTATTAATAGGGCTCTAGGGGAGTCGCTATCGTCGATGGCGACGATTATAGAAAATTAACATTTTGCTTAGTTATTAATTATATAATTCGCTAAATACTTGCTAATCCTGCTAATCCTACTATTAGTAAGTCGGAGTTACTAAATACGCTGAAATCGCGCTATTAGCGGGCGCTATTTGCTGATTACGCTGAAATCGACCTATTAGCGGGCGCTATTTACTGATCCTACTAATAGGCTATTTTTAGCCCTATCCGCGCGTCTAGCAAATTAGAAGTTCTTAGTAAGATTTGGGAAAGCGCGATATTATTAATAATAGATTACTCTAATAGCGAATTAATACTCTTAGAAGCTTTTACTATCCCTTTCTAACTATTAAGCTAAGTAATAAGCTCCGTAATCGGCCCCCGCTCTAAAGCAACCCGTTCCTTTAGGGCTCCGCACCCTAATAGATTCTATATCTCAGTAACCGTTTTTTAATATCTACCTTATTCTAGGGACTACTTAACCCTATAATGTCCGAGGCCTACTAGGAGCGTAAATGTCGTATTACTGACGCTATTAACGCGTACTACGAAGGTTTCTACTCTAACGCCGCCCAGGCCGCCACGGCGTTCTAGGTCGAAGCGCGTATAGTCCGAAGGCGCTATACAGGCGTTGGATCCAGGTCTATACGGGTACCAGCCAACCGGAGGCTTAACCTAGCTACTAAGTAGGTAATAGTAGAATAGATAGAGCGTCTAGATCGAATAGGGGCGTCCCCAAGGTCTGGAATGTTAACGTCTACCGCGAATTACTTCCTAAATCTAGGGCTCCCTATATTAGGGGCCTGTCTAGAGCGAGTCGATAGGGGTAAAGTATAACTAGAAGAATATATCTAAGGAGAGAAGATAGATACATGAAGCCTGCGCGTCTTGGAGACGCGCCAAGCCGCTAGCCATAAGCGATGAGCAATAATCGAACGTTCGATAACTATACTCTATACTACGCGTATCGGCACCAACAGTAAGCAAAGGCCAAGCCGTGACACTACCCCCCTTAAGTAAGTATCATCTCTAATATAGAAGGTAAGACGACTATAGCCGACTCGGACTACCTGGTTTATTCGGGTAGCGCGTATAGAAGTCGTCGACTATATCCTAAGCGTTGCCAAATTCGCTGCCGTCCGTATAGTACTATTAGCGGTCCGGTTATTGCTCGTTCTTCTATCGGACCCGGAACTATAGATAGCGTCTACGATCGAATAGTCTAGTATCCAAGACGTCGTCGATCTCCTACTCTTCCTAGTTATCTACTATAATAGGTCTTAGCGGCTCTATTCGCTGACTAGGTAAAGGGTCTATAGATACTTTTCGTAGTAGACTAGAGTAGAAGACGTTATATATTTATATACTAGATAGGAGTTCTAGTTAGTATAATAATCTAACTTTATCTAATACTTTAAACGGTTCTAGTATCTTATTATCCAGTTTCCTACTCGGACGTTCTATATTTATATTCTAACTAGATAGGAATACTATATCTCCTTTATTATATATAACGTTAGACCGCTTCTTATTAGCTTAATCTATTATTCTCCTACGGCTTATAACGGATTACTTAGTTATAAAGTCCAAGACTCTCGTTATACGGTCTATAATATCGTTTACCTTAGTATACTAGATATACTTATAAGCTATAGATCTAGCGTCTATAGGTAGAGAGAAAGATATCTAAGGGTAGAAACCGTTATTAGTAAAGAAGGGAGTTATTCCCGTAGTACTAGTAATAGAGTTATTATCTACAAATTCGGCTATAGGGAGAAGTTAGACCCAATTATCTTGTATATATAAGTAATACGTTCTTAGGTAACGCTCGACGTCTTAATTAGCCCGTTCTATCTAACCGTTAGTTTCCGGATAGAACGCTATAGATAGCTTAACCTTAATCTTTAGTTGCTAATATAGTACCTTCTATACTAATAATATGAACTATAGCCCTTGATCGGAGATAATCGACTCTAGGAGACTATACGAGCGGAAGATATATCTTATTAGGATATCGGCTGTAGCTTTCGTAGACGTGCCTTAATCGATTATAATATATAGAGCGTAGTAGCGCTCTTTGGAAAGCCGATCCACGATAGTATATATAGCGTTGTACCCTTCTAAGACGGGGAGTCTAGTAATAAAGTCTATAGAGATATCTTACTAGTGTTACTCCGGTACCGGTAAAGCCTATAGTAGCCTATTATACTAGTCTCGAGGGGCCTTACTTTATTAGTAGATATAGTAATTATAGATATAGCAAGTAATCTTATCTTTTATACTACGCTAGTAGAACTATCTCTTTACTAACTTAAGCGTCCTATTTCTACCAGGATAGCCGTATATAGGTTAGTTATAGCTTTCCTTAATTAGGCCCGTACGGAGCTTAGCTATTACTAGAACCTAAAGATAATCCTTATAGAAGAGTATATTATTATAACTAGAGTAATAACGTAGGTTAACTATCTCGAATATCTAAGACGAATCCTTCGCGAGGGTATTATAGATACGTCTATAGTCGTTATCTTCCTTATTTACTAGTACTATCCTTATATATAGAGGTAAGTCTTTATTAGCTATCGCGTTGATCCGTTTATCTAATATAGTATTATTACCGCTACCCCCTCTTTAAGGTCTCTATCCTTAGAGAATTTCTAAAAATACTCTAGAGATAGTAGAGTACGGTATTAATACTTTTAATACTTATCTTGGTTATTAGTAGGAACTAAGTTTAGTATACGTATTAAGGCGTCTACTTTACTATTAGATTTACTACTCCGGTATATAATTTTAAAGTTGAAATTAGCTAATTTCTCTACCTATCGAGCTTGATAGCGCGTTAGCTCCTTTATCTATATAAAATATTTAAGGCTCTTATAATTAGTAAATATTTAGATAGGGATATTAGTTAATTCTAATTTAGGATACTAGTATCCTAGGTAGCGGACGATTATAAATAGCTCCTTATCGTAGATTTTATAGTTATACTCCGTAGGTAGTAGATTCTTACTATAGAATATAACTAGATAAAGGACTCTATTATCGTCTATTTAGGATAGGATACCGCTATTAATATAATCGGATAAATCTATCTCTAGTACCGCTAGCCGGGATCTATCGTAATACCGAAGTACTAGAGTACTAGTAACCGTACTCTTAAGACGCTTGAAGGCCGCCTAATATACTTTAGACTACTAGAATAGATAATCATTTTTAGTAAATAATACTAAGGGTCTAACTATTTTCGAGAAGTCCTTGATAAACCGACGGTAGAAGTTATAGAAACTAATAAATACTTATACCTCCTTTAGACGAGTTAGAGGTTCCTAGTTAATAATAACCTTAACTTTAGAAGGGTCTATATATAGATCTTCTATTAATATAATTAGTCCGAGGAAGGTTATCTCTTAGATATAGAATTCGTATTTCTCGATATTAACCTATAGTCCTACCTCCCGAAGCTTTAGTAAGACCTTTTATATATATTATTTATACTCTTTTTCCGTCTTACTATAGATTAGGATATTATCTAGATAGACCTAGTAGAAATCGTTCAGGTATTCGAAGAGGGTATTATTTATATAGTACTAGAAGGACGTAGGTCTATTAGTTAGGCTAAATAGTAGGATATAGTATTTGAACGCTCCGAATAAGGTAGTAAACGTTGTAAGATCTTCGCTATCCGGATATATACGGAGCTTATTAAACGCGAAAATAATATCTAGCTTTATAAGGTATTTATATCCGATAATACAAGTAAGCGTTTCCTCGATAAGTAGTATAGGATAGTAGTTTCGAATCGTAAGGGTATTAAGTTTCCGATAGTCGACGTAGAAACGAAGACTTCTATTATACTTTTAGATAAATAGGACTAGCGACGTGTAGGGCGCCGTACTAGGTAAGATAAAGCCCTTTTTAAGGTTATCGTCTAAGTACTCCTTTACCTTTTAGAGCTTGAATCTAGATATTAAATATAAGCGACTTTGAGGTAGCTTCTTTCTAGGTTCCAGCTCGATCTTATAATTATATAACCGGTATAGTAGGAGTTCCTTTACCTTGCTCCGGTTAAAGATATTAATTAGGTTATAGTATTTCTAGGGAAGCTTCTACTTAACTATTTCCTCTGCTTTTTCTAATACCTTATTAATCTAATCTAGCCTAGATCTATTCTAGATTACTTTCTCTATCTCAGCTATCGTTATAGAGAAATATTAGATATTATACTTCTTTTGATTCCTCGTCTATATATAGAAAGCAGGTATACTAATTTCGGCGATATCTAGTACCTTGGGTTTCTCAGGTAGCGGAGGCGGAGGATTCGTAGGAATATTTATTATCTAATCTACCTTCTCGGTAGAAGGCTTAATAAGAGCTTAGGGGGCCCTAATATAGTTATAGCGGCTAGGTAGGAAGATAATATAGTTATCTACTATATCTAGTAGGACCTTATACTTGTTCATCTATAGCTTGCCGAGGATAATATATTAGTTACCTAGGCTAGTAATAAGTATAGGTACGGTTGACTCGAGATAATTATAGACTTTTATAGAAGGGTAAATAGTATAGGTAACGGGTTTCTTTCGTATCTTACCGTTATATCTATAGAGGTAATATAGTTTAGTAAGAGGTATAGGGACGATATCGAGATATTTAGAAAGTAGTTATACTTCTTTTTTATCGATGAATGAATATATAGTAGTACTAGTATTAGTAAGGGCTTTAGATTAGTATTCTTTTCCTTAAGTAAGTAATATAATAGGGTATATAAATAATCTTCTACTATATAGATTATAGATATCTACCGATAATAAGAATAGTAGATCCTCGAGGGCGACTTCCCTGAGGACTTCTAGTTTTCTAACTCCGAGTAGTCTTCCGTCTCGCTAAAGTTACTAGGTACCTTTTCCTCCTCTCCTTTATCGGCTTTACCTACTTTATCCTATATCCTTTAAATAGTCTCCTTCCTCTTCTTAGGGTAGTCTATAGTAAAATACCCTTCCTTATTATAAATATAGTATTGCTTAGAGTCTTATAACTTGGTTAGAGGTCTATCTTTATAAGTTAATATAGGATAGTAAGGTATAATAACGATAGTAGGTTTAATAGATTATTGTTTCGTAGGGGGAATATATATAGATAAGGTATACCGATTCGTGGCTAGCGGAGCCTAAGTTAACGAGTGTATTAAAGCCGATACTATTCGCTTACGCTTCTCGCTTATATAGTACTATTAATTATCTACCCGCTAATATAAGTTACTAAGCTCCTTTAAGGTGCGGAAGTTATAAGGGGTAGCTATAATTATATCTTATAGGCGGAGATTGACTTTATCCTTTAACTTATCGATTATAGTCTCCTTATCTAGCTTTAGGTAGTTAGTATATATATAGAACTAGGAGAAGAAGGTAGTAAAGGTATCGGTAGCCTTCTATCTTAGTGTCTTGAAACTACGGTATATATCGTCCTTCTTATTCGGATTCCCTATAATATTACTTAATATACTAAAGACTTCTTCCGGATTTATAAAGTACTTAGAATTATTTATTAGATAGGCTTAGATATACTTTACTATAGTACCTCCTATATAAGAGATAATATAGATCGCTCGAGTAGTATTATCCTTAAAGTAATCCTTATTAATTATAAGCTTATCGCGAATTCGCTAGATCTAGTCCTTAATAGTAAGGTCGCTATCTATCTTATAATATAGCGGTAGATCGGGTACCTTTAGTATACGAGTCTTTGAATCGCTAACTATTAAATTTGGAGTCTCCTAGCGCTAGGGAGATCTATCCGCTTATAATTCGATAATATATTCCTCCTAACAAGTATTCCGATCTTCTAGATCTATATTCTATAATTATAGCGTTCGGACCTTCTCTTAAGCCACTTTCTTCTAGTATTAGGCCGATATAGTAGCGTCGTTGGCTTAATCGACCTTATCGACTATATTACTCTATTCTTCGATATAGGAGAGGGTAGCGTTACGCTCCTAACGGAGTTCTTCGAGGGATTATAGTAGCTAAGCTAGCTAATACTTGGCCTAGTACTATAATTACGGTATATTACTAATATCCTATAGAGTCTTAGTATCTTTAGTACCGATAGACGCATCTTAAGGGATAACTAATACGTGTCGGTATATTTACGCTTGTTATAGGATGTCGTCGCGCTATTACTCCGTATCCTAGGGTAAGGATTTGCCTAGTTAGACTCGTACTATAGCGTATATAGTCGGTTGTTTTAGTATAGGAGTGTTTTTTTTCTTTAATACGGCAACTCGTATTAGCTATAGGTAGACTAGTATATCGTTCTTATACTCCGTAGAGTTCTCTAGTAGTATAGCCTTAGTAACTACTCCTATAGTATAGACTCAGGGATCTTCCGCGTCGTTTATTTATACTCGCTAACCGGCTTACGAGCCCTATTATTTATTTAACCTCGCTAATAAGCTTACGAGGGCGGGATAAGGATGAGATATATTCTAATATTAGAGGCCTGCCTAGAGCGAGTTAATAGGGGTGAAGTATAACTAGAAGAATATATCTAAGGAGAGAAGATAGATATATGAAGCCTGCGCGTCTTGGAGACGCGCTAAGCCGCTAGCTATGAGCGATAAGCAATAATCGAACGTTCGATAACTATACTCTATACTACGCGTATCGGCACCAATAGTAAGTAAAGGCCAAGCCGTGACACCCTATACGAAAGCTTCAAGTCGGTCTAGACTAGACTACACGGTTTATTAACCGCTATAAGCAGCTATTCAAGCGTCGCTAGATACTATTAGCTACTGCCCGAAAGAACGTCTACTCGCCTGAAGATATAGCTATCTAGTTCGAGCGCTTTAGGGACGCCTATAGGGAGGTAGGCGTCTAAGTACAAGATATCTACAATTTCGACGAGATAGGGTTCCGTATTGGGTACGGTAGGGGGTATACCGTAATAACCCTCTATAAGAAGAAGTAAATACGCCTAATCGACGCCGAAAATCGGGACTATATTACCTCTATTAAGTGTATTTCGGCGGATAGTTAGGTTATCCCCTCGATGCTAATTCTGGCCGGGGTTAATATTTTGGAAAAATGGGCCCTAAAGAATCGTATTCCGGGGGCTACGCTATTAGGTGTAAGCCCTACTAGATATACTAATAATGAGCTTTCTATAGAGTAGATTCGCCATTTCGATATATATACTACTGGCCGCCGGAGAGGCGCCTGGAGACTACTCCTTATGGACGGCTGCGGGGTCTATATAACCTAGGAATTCATAGACTATTACAATACCAATAAGATCAAGTTAGTACTACTTCTAGCACACGCTACGCACTTCCTCTAGCCCCTAGATATCGGAATTTTCTAGCCGTTTAAGTACTAGCACGCCGAAGGCGTTAATAAAGTAATACGCTTAGGCGCCGAAGATTTCAATAAGCTCGATTTCTTAGATCTATTCCCCCGTATATATACTGAAACGTTTAGGTCGTCTACTATTCAAGATACCTAGCGAGCTACTAGGCTCGTTCCCTATAAGCCAGAGATTGTACTTAGGTACCTACGCGAACAGTAGGTTTAGCGACTTACTACCCCTCCGCCCCCCGAAATAATAGATTAGTCAACCCTAAAAGGCGCTATTAATATAATTACTAAGGGCCGGTAGCTACTAGAGTATATAAAGGATGGGGGAAAGGAGCTTATTAAGCCTAGACTCTAGGCGGATATTATACGCTATATGAAAGGCGTTAAGGCTACGGTACTAGCTCGAAAGTAGCTGGAGGATAAGGCGCTAGAGTTAGTATAGTACGCCACTACTAGGGCCGCCCGTAAAGCGCTTCTAGGGACAGTTAGCTAGAAGGGAGGGGTATATATATTTGAAAATATACGCGCAAAGGCCTTAACTCGGAGGCTTACTAAGCTCTAGAAGGTATAGGAGGCGGCGGATCGGGCCTAAAGCGCCCTGGAAAATGCCCGCGAAGTAGCTATTATTAGGGCTTATAAGCGTCTAAAAGCTTGGGATATACTCCGTAATAAGGAATGCCTAGTAGCTAATAAATTAGAGGCTATTCGACGTGCGTAGTATATAGCTATAGCTAAGAAGGCGTTAAAAAATGAAAACCGGTTACTAAGATATAGAATCCATTAGGGTGCGGAGCCCTAAAGGAACGGGTTGCTTTAGGGCGGGGGCCGATTAGCCCTTTCTATCTCTACTAATTATACTTATAATTAACTACTACAAAAAGGTATTATTCCTGCGAAGAATTCGACTTAAATCTAATTACCCTTCTCTCCGCCTACTTAAAGAGACTTAGATCTTTCTTCTAATAATAGATTATAGCGAAATTCGGAGTAATTCCGCACTTGCAGCCAATAAGATTGGCCCTATATTTAGTATTCCCTCTCTCGGCTAGCGCCTTCAGCTACTAAAAGTTGAATTCGTATCGCAACTTCTTCGTACTACTTCCCCGCGCCACATATATTATATAATATCGAGATGATTTCATATATTTTGGAGTTAATTATTAGCTTGCTTACGTATCAAGAATTTTTAGAATCGGCCTATTTACGCAAAACTCATGAGCAAAAGAAACGTTTTCACTATATTTTGCAGGTAGTGCGAGCTCAGTAGCAAATAGCGCCCCCGGACCATCAAAAGTGCACCGCAGCTTCTTCGCAGCAATGCCCCCAGCCACATACGTCATATGATATCGAGGTGATTTCATAAGTTTTGGAACCAAGCATGCGCTTTCTAACACCGTCGAAATTTTCAAAATCGGTCCATTTACGCAAAACTTATGAGCAAAAGAAGTAGTTTCGCTATGTTTTGCGGGCAGCGCGAGCTCGGTGGCAAATGCCAAGCATTGAGCTTGGCGCCCCCGGACCCTGGAACATCAAAAGTTGAATGCGCACCGCAACTTCTTCGCAGTAATGCCCCGCACCATATACGTTATACGATATCGATATAATCTCATAAGTTTTGGAACCAAGCATGCGCTTTCCAACACCGTTCGAATTTTGAAATTTAGTTGAAATTTGGCTAAGGAAAGCTCAAAAAACATGTTTTTACCTACGGAGTTCCTTGAAGCTACCCCGCAGTCACCCCCGAAGTGCCTCCGGAGCACTTAAATATTTAACCCTTAATAACTTTCGCTATGTTAGGGTTAGGGCTTAGCTTTATACAAATAAGATATACTATAAATAGAGGGCTTTCTAATTCGGCTTTAATTTTCTAAATCGAGTATAAAATAAACGAGATATAGCCGTTTTTACGGTAATCTTCTGTGAAGATTACGGGCACTTACTTGTAATTATATACTATTTAAGACTATTCCTATAAGTATTGAAAGATAGTTAGAAGATATAGCGTTAGTAGATAAAGAGAAGGATATATTTTTAGATTTACCTCTCTATATACTAGGGCCTAGATTAAGCGTCTCTTAAATATCTAGAAACTCTCTAACTAATAAGAAGAGAACTCGAGTAATAACTTTAAATATCTACTCCTACTACTATATTAAGTAATACTCGAATAGTTAATATTACGTCTATAACTATTATCCTAAAATATATATAAAGAACGGTAGTACTAGTAATATAACTCGGTATTTAAAAGAGAAATACTAATAGAATCGCCAAAAAGCGTCAATAGATAGTTCTACTATTAATATAGCTTTTCGTTATAGGGCTAAAGCTAATATTACTATATAAAAGCAAAGAAGAGAAGATCTTCTAGCTATAGAGCTTAATTAGAAGACTCTATAGTATCTCTATATATAATAGATTATTAAATACAATCTTTCTTTTAACTAGATTATCTATAAGCCTTTCCGAGCCTTCCTTAAATATATTAGTCTATCGATAAATAAGATACTTCCTAATACCGCCTCGACTATTAGAAACTATATCTTTAAGCTTTTCAATAAGGGAAAGCGCTACTTATATTATATTATACTTTCTATAGTATTAGATATATATATTATCTACGATATATAGACCTCTCCTAATTATCTCGGAATCCTTATAGTAATTACCTACTTTATAGTAGAAAGCCTTAAAATATAAGAGATTATACTTACTATAAAAGAACTATAAAGAGTATACTCTAGAGAGAATTAAGCTACTATCCTTCTATAAGTTCTTAGAGATTATAGAATTATTAGATAACTAGACTATTTTATTATAGACAACGTCTATTTAAATAATACTTTAGTAAATATTATTTTAGAGGCTCTATTAACGAAATACGATATCGACTATAATCCTTATTAATATCGCTTACGCTATTTAGACTATACTATTAATCTCTTAGGGCAAGCCTTCTTATTTAGTAAAGTAGTAGATAACTATAAATATCTAGAAGAGACTTATATATCTTCTATAGATAAATAACTTAAGTAATAGCGACAATTTAGTCCTCTCGATAAGCTATATAATATTAATATATATATTATAGGAAGTATTTAGCGTATCTAATACTTTAAAGTAATTAGTAGTAGCGTTATACCTTACTAAAATAATAGGACTCGCTAGAATTTATAGTATAAGATATTAGACTAGGCTATTTAGAAGACGAAGTCTAACGTAATCTACCCCTAAACGAGATATACCCCCAAACGAGATAGCGCCCTATACCGACGCGTCTTTTCAATAAAATTCGAAAATACCCCCTAACTATAAAGGCGATCAAGAAGCTAGAATCTCCGAAGCTATTGAAGCTATCTATAATAATAATTCCCTAAGTATATACGCCGTAGCCCGTACCTACGATATCCCTCGCTTAACTTTAGCTAAGCGTCTTTATAGGTAGCTAATATATTAATAATCCCGAATAGTAAATTAAAAGCTCCTCCCTACGGAAGAAGAAGCTCTTTTCCAATAGATTATATCTATAGGCGAACGGGGATTTCTACCCCGGATTTCTGCTATACGCAAAATAGCTGATATTCTTCTTTCAGCGCGCGCTAGATCCCCCGCTAACGCGTTACCTACCGTAGGCGAAAATTAGGTCCGCAAATTCGTTAATCGCTATAAGTAGCTCTAATCGAAATATATACGGAAGTACGACTACTAACGGGCTTTGTACGAGGACCCTAAAGCTATAGGTAACTAGTTTCGGCTCGTAGAAAATACACGGGCGAAATATAGTATCCCGGACGAAGATATCTACAATTTCGACGAAACAGGGTTCTAAATAGGGGTTATAGGTACCGCCAAGGTAGTAACAGGGTTACAAAGAGCTGGAAAAGTATTAATTATACAGCCGAGGAATCGAGAATAGGTAATAGCCGTAGAAGCTATTAACGCCAATAGCTGGGCCCTGCCCTCTATAATCATTTTCGCGGGCAAAATACATTAGGCCGCGTGGTATAAGGCCCTGCCACCGTAGTAGACGATTACTGTTAGTAACAATAGGTGGACTACTAATAAAATTGGCCTGATTTGGCTCTAGACCGTATTCAATGAATATATAAAGGCCTGTACAATTGGGCAGTATCGACTACTGATCTTGGACAGCTATAGAAGTCACGCGACCCCTGAATTCGATTGATTCTACCTAGACAACGCGATTATAACCTTATATATACTACTATATTCGTTATATCTGCTATAGCTATTAGATATCGGCTGCTTTTCGCCGCTGAAACGCGCGTATAGATATTAGGTAGAAATCTGTATATAGCTTAGACGCAATTATATCGACAAGCTTGACTTCTTAGAGGCTTTTAAACCTGCCCGCGTAGTAGCCCTAAGTTTATTGAATATCTATAGCGGATTTGCTATAGCTGGACTAGTACTATATAATCCTAAGCGAGTCCTATCGCGTCTCCAGTTTAGGCTACGAACGCCTACCCCCTGCATCGGAGACGGCTATAGTAGCCCGCCAAACCCCCAAAACACCCTACACCGCGGCTCAATTGGCTTAGGAATATACTATAATTAAGGAGTTACTAAAACGACGTTCAAAAAGCCCCCTAAGTCTGACGGAAAAGGTACTGAAGCGGGTAGTTAAAGGGTATTAAATGGCTATATATAACGCTGCCCTTTTAGCTAGCGAAATCAAGGATCTATAGGCTATAAGCGCGCGTCAAAAGCGCAAGCGAGAAACTCCTCGCTTATATATAGCTAGTAGGGGGGTTCTAACTACGGAGGAAGGATAAGATCGAGTTAAAAGAGCTCAAGTAGCTAATAAAGCTATTTTAAGCGGAGTTACTACGCAAGCTTCTAGCCGCGCGCTACCAAGATATAGTATATATAGCTCGCTGGAGTATAATGCCAGGGTATATCCGATACGTATAGCTTGATTTCTAGTTATAAATAGCTTAATTCTATAGAAATTTGTTGATATTTTATACGTTAGTTACATTTCGAGGTGGGCGCTATCTCGTTTAGGGGTATGTCTCGTTTGGGGGTAGATTACGTTATAATCCTTTAGCTTACTAATAAGGAAGAGACCCTATCTAAAGATTAGCTCTCTATAGATAACTAGAAGATACTACTTTAAATTTATAACTTTCTACTATATCGCGCTTTCTCAAAAGATTATATTATTAGCGTTATAGCTAGTTTCGCGCTATTAGTAGGCTATATAGCGATTAGAGTCTATATCCTATATCGATTACGAACCGAGAAATTAGCTAAATTAGTAACTCGAGATTACCGATAATAGTATATTACGATTAGGAAATATAATTAGAGATGCGCTCAAGGAGCGTAGCGCTCGTCATGGTTCGAGTTAGCGAATTAGTATCCGACTCGGATAGAATCCTAAAGCTTAGTAGGCTAAGCGATAAGCGTAATAAGCGTAGTACGATTAGTACGATTAATACGATTAGTACGATCAAGAACTCTTGGCATAGATTTTATATATCTATATATACGAAGTACTATTTACTACTTAGAGTATCGTATTTAATTTACTTCTTATTCGTATCTAAACTATATATAATAGATCTTTTAGACTAGATACTAAATATATATTATCTAATTATATACTAGACTCGCTTAGTATTACTTAAAGCCTACTTTATACTTTTATCTAGTTATACCTCTACTCCTATTAAGAATTAATCTATAATATAATACTAGTATATACGGTTTATAATACTTTGAATACCCTTAAGAATAAGTATACTACTAAGAGACCCTAGAGCTAATACTCTAAGCTCCTTAGGAGGGAGCGGATAATAATAGAGACGCCTAACTATTAATAAAGGAACTAGTAGATATATTAAAATAGCTTAGCCCGACTTATACTATAGAGAAAGAGATAAGCTCGAGGGATAGCTATCTTAGGTCGGTTTATATCTAGCTTTCTAGAGGGACCTTATACCTACTTAGTAATATTTAATCTTCGCTATTACTTACTTATATAGAAGAGCCTAAAAGTAGATTAATCTATTCCTAAAGAAGTATATAGAAGAACTAGAGGATAATAATAATATAGAAATCAAATAGTAGATAGAGATGTTCAGACTTGAAATCCGCCGTATATTTAGACTATCTAATAAGGTTAATATAGTAATATAGACTATCTAGTACTTAACCTAGAAGAAGTCTATATTAGAGTATTCGACCTAATTTTAATAGTATATAGTAAAGACTAACTAGGATAATAATATATTAATAACTATATACCGAAGAGGTCTAAAGGATAATATTAAGGATAAACTTATAAAGTTAGGGATTTTTCTCGATATCGTTAATAAACTAATTAAAGAAGTAATTAAAATTAATAATAAATTATTTAAAAGGACTATAGAGAAAAGGTATAATAGAGGAGTCGGCGGAATAGAACGCTTAAGCTTTTTCGCTAAGTCGAAGAGCTACTATCTAGATTATAAAGAACGTAACCTCTATAGATATATATCTATAGAACTAGATTTTATAGAGAAAAAAGGTAAATAGGCTTTTAGAGGGCTAGCTAGGGGTAAGAAGTAGTAAGGGGGTAGAAAGAAAATACTTACGTATTATAGCTATAGTATAATACTAACTATTATATTGAGAGGGTCTATCTTATTAGTAAAGTTATTCCGATATCTCCTAGTACGCGGAGCGCTAGAGTAGGTCGAGATAATATTCAATCGACTTGGTAGACGTTAGGAGCTAGGCTCTTAGTAGTACGCTAGCTACCTAATAGCGGCTATATATTATCTATAGGAAGAAGCTTAAGGAGCGGTCTATCTACTTCTTTCCTAAAGATCCTTAGTAATTAGTTCTAATATAGAATTATCTATACTATACTAGTAATATAATTACTTTACGTCTTTAAATACCTTTATATATAGTAGCGTAGTAACTATAAGAAGCTAAGCCGTAGTCTAATATCGTAGCGCTAGCGGGACGTAGTTTCTAGAGCGCAGTAATAGTCCGCTAGCGAGGAGCCTATCTTATAGAATAATAATAGCCCGTTAACGAGGAGTATACCTTATAGTTCTAATTACTCTAAACTTTAAGGCTAAAGGCCCGGAGTAGGATATTATAGTAAGATAACCGCGCCTTTTAGAGGAACTAGAAATAGAGACTATATACCCTGATAACGCGCCGGCAGCGGAGTCCTTAGACTCGACCCTTTTATCTCTAGTACTCTAGTAGAGGATTACCTAACTTAAGATAGAAAACTAACGCTTATTAGAAGAAAAACGCGTCCGGGAGTTAGAAGCTTAGAATATAGAGCTTTGTAATAGAAAGCTTGGCAAAGTCTTGGTTGGCTCGCGATTACCGTACGCTTGGCGTGCGTTAGCGCTACGAGTCCTATACGCCCCGTATTTAATAGGGGTTTACGCTCCCCTCTCTTATAGACTCCTTGAGAATTAGTCTTAGTATAAACTCTACTACTATACTTTATTTCATATTACTATAGGTTCCTATTATAGTTATAATTCTCTTTCCTTATAAAGGGTAGCGATCTAGAATAAGTATATTAAGGTAAACGCGCGTAACTTGTAGCTAGAATAGAGGCGAAATATTTAGCACCTTAGAAGGTAGTAGAGATAGATAATATTAATAGACGGTTGGCGAAGGTAGTAGAAATCCCTCGTAACCGTCTAGAGACGATAGCTATACTTCGGGAGTAATAGATTTAGTCCCTATCCTAGACGAGTGCCTAGCGTAGGCTCAACGCCGTCGAACCGAGCTCGTTAAGTAATACGAATTAGATACTATTCTAGCCCAAATCGAGACCCTCGAGTATACCGCTCTATATCTAGAGGTTACTATATAGGCGAGATACCGTCTAGAAGAATTATAGAAGTAGTAAGAACTCTAGGAGACGCTAGCTTAGATCGAGACCCTAGAAAGGAGAGAAGTCCTCCTCTCGCCAGCTATAGTTCCTCCCCTACTATCTAGTTCGGGCTCTATAAGCCGTACTCGGGGTTTAAAATATATATAAAGTATATCCTTCGATAAGGAAGAAGATCGGGGCCTATCTATAAGACCGGTAAAGCTATCCGAATATTATAGGAAGACTATCCGGGAATATCGCGATTAGATAGAGGAATACGATACTATCTTTTAATAGGCTTATTACTATTTTAAGATAGATAAGGATCGTATTCTATACGTAATATTAGCGCTACGTAGTAGTCTATAGTAACTATAGAGAAGCTATAAGAAGGTATATCGGTTAGAATAAGAGTATTATACCTAGGAGTTCTTTTTAGGGTTCCTTATTAACCTAATTTAGAACCCTATAAACTACTAAATACGGACCTCTTAGGAGATCTAGGACGCCTATTAGCGGAATAACTAGTCCGCTAGATAATTCAATTAGTATCTAAAGAACCTCGAAGACTAGTTACCCCCGATAGATAAATTCTACTAAAGGAGTATCTTCCTTATAAAGCTTAGACTAAACCTATATAAAGTAGTACTAATAACTATTCTAGTACCGTAAAAGAGGTTAGAATTAGTAGATCTAGCTAATAGGTTAGAAGATATAGATATAGATAAGCCGATAAAAGATAATTTATAGTCGTCTTGTAGTTAAGAAGCTAAGGGAGTATAGCTAGGAAATAGGGGAAGAAGGAATAGAAGTATTATAACTAGTAGCGGCCCTATCTAGAAGAGCCTTTATCCTCGCTTAAGGAGAGATATAGGCGATATATAAGCGAATCGAATAGATAAATCCGATATTACCTACTATAATTACGGGGAACGAGGATGTATTCGGCTAAATTATACCAAACCTACGGTAAATAACTAGCGTGTCCTAGTCGGTTCGGTTACAAGCCTAGAGGATTATATAGTAGAGCCGCCGGGAAAAGGATATCCCTTATCTAAGAATCCTCGAAAGGATAAGGGAAGGAAAGACTAGAGGTAATATTATCCCCTATTATAACTATTCTAGATCTTATTCTTCTAAACGACAGAATAAAGGAGGCTCTAGCGGAGTATTAATTCGATATCAGCGCTAAGGTAAATATAATTAGCTAGTATTTTACTATTAAATATAATATAAAGCTAATAAGTAAGGCTAAGCTACTAAGACTAACTTGGATAGATAGTAGCTCGGTATATTACTATAGGGTATACTAAATAACTACCCGGCTAAAAGATAGTTGGGGACGTATAAGGGATACTATTTATATCTATTACGCTATTAATAAGTAGGGCTCTCTAATTATACTAGGGATACTAAATATAGAGAAAGAATACCTTAAGATTAATATAGATACGAGGACCTAGTATTTCGGTATTGATATAAACTCGCTTGAACTACTAGGCTAAAAAGAGTTTATTAACAAGGCCTAAGGGGAATTAATAGTCTACGTACTTCTCGTATCGGATCTAGAATTAATACTAATATAGAATGCCTCTATAGGATTAGTAATAGCGTAGGCTAGCCGTAATATAGACGAATTTACTACGCTAGCGCTACTAGTGTAACTAGTAGACTTAGAGGATATATTTTTAGTTAAGGAAGCGGGCCGTTTACCCTTATATAAAGATAATAATTATAGAATAGAAACGACTACTATACCCCTCTATAGACTACTCTATAATCTAGCTAATACCGAGCTCGTAGCGCTAAGGGTCTACCTAGACGATACTCTAGAACGGGGGTGGATTAGGTATTCTACTAGCCCTACGGGGGCTCTAATCCTATTCGTTCCAAAGAAGGATAGAGGCCTACGTTTATACGTTAATTACTATAGACTTAATAAGGTTACCGTTAAAAATCGCTATCTACTACCGCTTATTAGTAAAACCCTAGATCGTTTAAACGGTACTAAGGTATTTACTAAGCTTAATCTAAAAGATACTTACTATTGAATTAGGATTAGGCTAGGAGATAAGTAGAAGACTACGTTCCGTACGCGTTACAAGTATCTTAAGTATATAGTTATACTATTTAGCCTAACTAATACTCCGGTAACCTTTTAGGTATATATTAATAAGGCCTTAGTAGGCTTAATCGATAACTTTTATATTATCTATCTAGATAATATCCTTATCTTCTCTAAATTAGCGGAGTAATATATATAATATATATATAAAGTCCTTAAGAGACTTAGATAGTTTCAGCTTTTTATAAACCCTAAGAAATATTAGTTCTTTACTACTAAGATCGAGTTCCTAGGATTTATTATCTCTATATAAGACGTAACTATAGATAAGTATAGGATAAGTATAATCTAGGAATAGCCGAGGCCTAGGAGCTACTATAAGGTCTAAGTATTTCTAGGATTTATTAACTTCTTTTAGCGATTTATATATTATTACTCCTAAATTATAGAGCCTTTAATAAGTCTTCTATAGGGAAGTATAAAAGGAGTTAAGATAGGACTATTTAAATAGCCTAATAGCGCAGAATATATATTTAGTCTACTCCGTAATATCTTTACTAATATTCCTATCCTATATTATTATAATCTAGAGAAGTATACCCGGATTAAGATAGATACTTCTAATTTTATAATAGTAGAGATCCTATTCTAGCTATAAGATAGTATATAATAGTACCCGGTAGCCTTTTAGTCCCGGAAGATAATTCCTATTAAGAGGAATTATAAAACCTATAATAAGGAGCTTCTCGCTATTATTATAGTATTAAAGTAGTAGTAATACTACTATAAGGGTAGTCTCTATCCTATTAAGGTCCTTATAAACTATAATAACCTTAAGTATTTTATAAATATAAAAGAGTTAAATAGTTAGTAAGCTAGATAGGTAATAAAGCTCTCTATATTCGACTTTATTATCTCGTATAGGCCTAGTAAGATAAACCCGGCCGATACGCCGTCGAGACGCCCTAATTATATAGGCACGAATATATCTATAAATCTCTTAGTACTAACCCTATAGTAGAAGCTAGCTAATATAGCGGGAATTTATACCTCTATATTTAAGGTAATTAGGAAGGTATATAGGCTAGATACTCCTAAAGGAGGTAATACTCTAGAAGTTAGCGTAACGTATACGATATATAGTATATATATAGTATAGATATAATATCTAGCAGTAGAGATAAAAGCTGAACTACTAGGATCTATACTTACCGTTATTAATAAGACCCGTTTAAGTTATATAATAAGGCTTAGGAAATCTCTACCCTAAAGCTAGAGGAGCGTAGGCGAGATACTAGCTTAAACTACTTATAATATAGCTAGTATCTAGCTTAATCCTATTACTAGAACTATTAGTTATAAATAGCTCGTTCTATATATAGTTACTAGTATAATAGTATCTTATAAAATAGTATATACGCCTAAAAGCGATTCTATTATCTAACTTATTAAAGCTTTATAGTATAAAGACCCTTAGGTCTCTAGCTATAGATAAGGTAGAGAGATAGAAAATTATATAGTAAACGCCGGGTCTTAGATATAGAATAAGCAAGGTCTTCTAAGATATAATAGTACTATATATATATCTAAAGACGAAGCTATCTACGATAAGCTATTAAAACGCTATTATAACGACTTCTTAGTAGAATATTTTAGGTCTAATAAGACTATAGAGCTCCTCCGAAGGAAGTTCTTCTAGGGTACTATTAATAAGGATATTAAGGTATATATAGATATATATAATATTTATTAGCGTATAAAAGTAAGATAGTATCGCCTATACGGCGAAATATATATATTACTATAGCTAAAGAGTCTATAGAAAGAAATTACTATAGACTTTATTACTAACCTACCGCTAAGTAAGCGGAGAGAATATATTTATAATATAATTCTTATAATAGTCGATTAGTATATAAAGATAATTAGATACCTCTATAATAGAAGGCTTAGCAAAGTCTTGGTTGGCTCGCGATTACTATACGCTTGGCGTGCGTTAGCGCTACGAGTCCTATACGCCTATTGTTTAATAGGGGGTTCCGCCCCCCTTACTCTTAGATTCCTTAAGAATTAGTCTTGGTATAAACCCTACTACTATACGTTATTTTATATTACTATAGGTTCCTATTATAATTCTAATTCTCCTACCTAATAAAGGGTAGCGATCCGGAATAAGTATACTAAGGCAAACGTATACAACTCGTAGCCGGAACGGAGGTAAAACGTCTAGTACCTTAGAAGGTAGTAGGGATAGATAACGTTAATAGGCGGTTGGCAAAGGTAGTAGAAACCCCCCGCAACCGCCTAGGGACGATAGCTATACCTCGGAAGTAATAGATTTAGTACCTACTCTAGACGAGCGCCTGGCGCAGGCTTGACACCGCCGAACCGAGCTCGTTAAGTAACATAAATTAGATACTATTCTAGCCCAAATCGAGACCCTCGAGCGTACCGCTCTAGATCTAGAGGTTACCGTACAGGCGAGACGCCGTCTAGAAGAATTACAGAAGTAGCAAGAACTTCAGGAGACGCTAGCTCAGATCGAGGCCCTGGAAAGGGGAGAAGTCCCCCCCCGCCAGCTATAGTTCCTACCCTACTACCTAGTTCGGGCTCTATAAGCTGTACTCGTGGCTTGAAATATATACGAAGCGTATCCTCCGACGAGGAAGAAGATCGGGCCCTATCTATAAGACCGGCGAAGCTATCCGAATATCAGGGGAAGACTATCCGGGAATACTACGATTAGATAGAGGAATGTAATACCGTCTTTTAATAGGCTTATTACTATTTTAAGACGGATAAGGATCGTATCCTATACGTAATATTAGCGCTACGCGGTAGCCCGCGGCAACTGTAGAGAAGCTATAAGAAGGTATATTGGTTAGAATGATTCGATTAGTACCGAAAGAACCTCGAAGACTAGTTACCCCCGATAGATGAATTCTACTAAGGGAGTATCTTCCTTATAAAGCTTAGACCAAACTACGCAAAATAGTACTAATAACTATTCCAGTACCGTAAAAGAGGTTAGAATTAGTAGATCTAGCCGATAGGTTAGAAGATATAGACGCAGATAAGCCGATACGCCGTCGAGACGCCCTGATTATATAGGCGCGAATATATCCATGAATCTCTTGTTACTAACCCTACAGTAGAAGCTAGCCAATATAGCGGGGATTTACACCCCTGTGTTTAAGGTAATCAGGAAGGTATATAGGCTAGACACTCCTAAGGGAGGTAATGCTCCAGAAGTAGGCGTAACGTATACGGTATATAGTATACACGTAGTATAGATACAATATCCAGCAGTAGAGGCAAAAGCTGAACTACTAGGATCTATACTTGCCGCGGTTAATAAGACCCGTTCAAGTTATATAATAAGGCTTAGGAAACCTCTACCCCAAAGTCGGGGGAGCTCAGGCGAGATACCGGCTCAAACCACTTACAACGTAGCTGGTGTTCAGCTTAATCCTATTACTAGAACTATTAGTTATAAATAACTCGTTCCACGTATAGTCGCCAGTATAATAGCGTCTTACGAAACGGTATATACGCCTAAAAGCGATTCTATCGTATAGTAAATGCCGGGTCTTAGATATAGAATAAGCAAGGTCTTCTAAGATATAATAGCGCTGTATATATACCCGAAGACGAAGCTATCCGAGATAAGCTATTGAAACGCTATTATAACGACCCCTTAGCGGGATATTTTAGGTCTAATAAGACTATAGAGCTCCCTAGGAGAAAGTTCTTCTAGGGTACTATTAATAAGGATATCAAGAATACCAAAATTAAATACTTAAGTATTATCTACGTATCTACTACGATAAGTAGTAGGGTAACTAGGCGGGTCTCCTACCGCTAGCCGAATTCGTCTATCACTAAGCTTAGCAAGTAAGCTCCGGGAGAAGTCCGTTTTATTTAATATATAGAGATAAGCTAGAGCTTGAAATATACACTGAGGACGACGCTAGGGAGGAAGAGGTACCCGTAACAAAGGATCGTATAAAGTAACTTTACTAAATACAAGATACGCTTACGAAACGCTGGGTAACCGTAGTATCCTCCCTAGCAGGAGCCGTATCAAAGGTAGCGCGGAGACAGAACACCTTATTAGCAAGGCGGTAGTACTTATAGGGGACCTCGGGGAGTAGCCGGGGGTTAGTATTTTAGAGGTATAGTAAAAGAGAAGGCAAGCTATAAGCCTAGAGCTCGAAATAGAGACGCCGGCGAAGAACTGCTGAAGCGTACTAGGTACGTAATATTACGGCACTGGCCTATATGCGGTAACCTTCCATTATCTATTCTATCCCTATCGACTCGCTCTAGGCCGGCCCTTGACAGTATATAGAATCTCTATCGTTGACTGGCGATATAAGAGGTATTATCAGCGTTGGGATAGAGGGTACTTTTAGTACCTCCTGGTAAATAGTAGTGCTATACTGGCCATATAGGATCTGTCGATCCAGGATAAGTCTATCCACCTGCTACAGCGTGCTCTTAGTAAGCGAACACCTAGGGGTCCTACCTGATACCGATAGTACTACGGACAAAACCTTATCTACCGGCTCGTGAGCTAGTCAGCGAGTCTAAATAAACGACGTAGAAACTAGTGAGCCTGCTCGAACGGCACCTATAGTGAGCCTGCTCGAACGGCACCTACTGCTCGAACGGCACCTACAGTGAGCCTGCTCGAACGGCACCTACTGTGAGCCTGCTTGAACGGCACCTATAGTGAGCCTACTTGAACGGCACCGCGATTCGACTAGGGAAGCGCACGACATGCTCAGCTAAATACCTGACTATTGGCACAACTATAGTATATATCGCTATAATTCTCCCCTCTTAAATCATGCGAGATGAGGGTGGTAAGGCTATAAGCCTTATAAGTGGTGGAAGACTCTTTTCCTTGTTTCCCTACCGGGGTTTAAAGGTTTTTATCGAGTCTTCCCGCATGACGAAATTATATATACCGCTCTAGAAACGCCTGCTATTGGTATATATAGTATACTTGAGGAAACAGGGCCCGAGGATGAGCCCTTAGGGGGAGGAGGCAATTATAATGGAAGGCTTAGCAAAGTCTTAGTTAGCTCGCGATTACTATACGCTTGGTATGCGTTAGCGCTACGAGTCCCATACGCCTATTGTTTAATAGGGGGTTCCGCCCCCCTTACTCTTAGATTCCTTAAGAATTAGTCTTGGTACAAACCCTACTACTATACGTTATTTCATATTGCTATAGGTTCCTATTACAACCTCCTAATCTAAAAGACTATTAATACTATTAATCTAGCGGAGCTCTTCTTCAAGGAAATTATCCTTAGATATAGCTATCTAGATAGTATCGTTTCGGATAGGGGTAGTATATTTACTAGCGGCTTTTAGGCTGAGATTTACTATTAAATAAAAATAAAGAGAAATCTTAGTACTATATTCTACCTCTAAACTAATAGCTAGATAGAACGCTAAAATCAAACGCTTAAGTATTATCTACGTACCTACTATAATAAGTAGTAGGGTAACTAGGCGGGTCTCCTATCGCTAGCCGAATTCGTCTATTACTAAGCTTAATAAACGAGCTCCGGGAGAAGTCCGTTTTACTTAATATATAGCTACAAGTTAGTGCCCGTAATCTTCACAGAAGATTACAGTAAAAACTACTATATCTCGCTTATTTTATACTCTACTTAGAAAATTTAAGCCTGATTAGAAAGCCCTCTATTTATAGTATATTTTATATATATAAAGCTAAGTCCTAGCCCTAATATATCGGAAGTTATTAAGGGTTAAATATTTGAGTGCTCCGGAGGCACTTCGGGGGTGACTGCGGTGGTAGCTTCAGGGAACTCCGCAGGTAAAAACATGTTTTTAGAGTTTTCCTTAGCCAAATTTCAACTAAATTTCAAAATTCGAACGGTATTAGAAAGCGTATAGTTGGCTCTAAAACCCGCAGGATTATGATGATATCATATGATGTATATGGCGCAGGGCATTGCTGCGAAGAAGTTGCGGTGCGCATTCAACTTTTGATGTTCCAGGGTCCGGGGGTGCCAAGCTCAGTGCTTGGCATCTGGCACCGCCAGAAAAACATGGCGAAAACGCTTCTTTTGCTCATAACTTTTGCGCAAATGGACCGATTTTGAAAATTTCGACGGTATTGGAAAGCGCATGCTTGGTTCTAAAACTTATGAAATCATCTCGATATTATATGACGTATGTGGCGCGGGGAAGTACTGCAAAGAAGTTACGGTGCGCATTCAGCTCAATGCTTGGCATTTGCCACCGAGCTCGCGGTACATGCAAAACATGGTGAAAACGCTTCTTTTGCTCATAACTATTGCGCAAATGGGCCGATTCTAAAAATTCTTGATGCGCAAGCAAACTAATGATTGACTCCAAAACATATGAAATCATCTCGATATCATATGATGTATGTGGCGCGGGGAAGTAGTGCGAAGAAGTTGCGATGCGAATTCAAGTTTTGGTGGTTGAAGGCGCTAGCCGAGAGAGGGAATGCAGAATATAGGGCCAATCTGATTGGCTGCAAGTGCGGAATTGCTCCGAATTTCGCCATAATCTATTATTAGAAGAAAGATAAGCTAGAGCTCGAAATATATACTAAGGATAACGCTAGGGAGGAAAAGGTACCTATAGTAAAGGATTATATAAAGTAACTTTATCTTTCTTCTAATAACAGATTATGGCGAAATTCGGAGCAATTCCGCACTTGCAGCCAATGAGATTGGCCCTATATTCTGCATTCCCTCTCTCGGCTAGCGCCTTCAACCACCAAAACTTGAATTCGCATCGCAACTTCTTCGCACTACTTCCCCGCGCCACATACATCATATGATATCAAGATGATTTCATATGTTTTGGAGTCAATCATTAGCTTACTTGCGCATCAAGAATTTTTAGAATCCGCCCATTTGCGCAATAGTTATGAGCAAAAGAAGCGTTTTCGCAATGTTTTGCAGGCAGCGCGAGCTCGGTGGCAAATGCCAAGCATTGAGCTTGGCGTCCCCCAGACCCTCGAACATCAAAAGTTGAATACGCTGCGCACTTCTTCGCAGAACTTCCCCGCCCCACATACATCATATGATATCGAAATGATTTCATAAGTTTTGGAACCAAGCATGCGCTTTCCAACGCCGTCGAAATTTCCAAAATCGGTCTACTTGCGCAAAACTCATGAGCAAAAGAAGCGTTTTCACTATGTTTTGCAGGCAGCGCAAGCTCAGTAGTAAATGGCGCCCCCGGACCCTGGAACACCAAAAGTTGAATGCGCACCGCAACTTCTTCGCAGCACTGCCCCCCGCCATATACGTTATATAATACCGAGATAATTTCATAAGTTTTAGAACCAAGCATGCGCTTTCCGACGCCGTTCGAATTTTGAAATTTAGTTAAAATTTGGCTAAGGAAAGCTTTAAAAACATGTTTTGCCTGCGGAGTTCCCTGAAGCTATCACCGCAGTCACCCCCGAAGTGCCTCCGGAGCACTCAAATATTTAACCCTTAATAAGTTTCGATATATTAGGGTTAGGGCTTAGCTTTATATATATAAAATATACTATAAATAGAGGGCTTTCTAATTCCGCCTATATTCTTAAAATCGAGTATAAAATAAGCGAGATATAGTAGTTTTTACAGTAATCTTCTGTGAAGATTACGGGCACTACCTTGTATACTTATAAAATACTAGGTAACTATATAGGAATTGTAGGCTAAATACTATAATTAATATTATAAGCTACTCGTTCTTAATAAAAGGGACTTAGTATTACTATTAACTAAAAACTTAAAGTTAAAAAGATCGAGTAAGAAGATATCCTATAAGTAGATTAGGCTATTTTATATAGACGAGCCTATTAGGAAGTAAGTATACCGCCTTATACTCTCTATAGGATATTTAATTTATCCTATCTTTTATATCTCTCTCCTAGAGCTATATAAATATAGGCTAAACTATCAGGGGCCTGCCTAGAGCGAGTCGATAGGGGTGTAATATAACTAGGAGAATATATCTAAGGAGAGAAGATAGATACATGAAGCCTGCGCGTCTTGGAGACGCGCCAAGCCGCTAGCTATAAGCGGTTATCGAACGTTCGATAACTATACTCTATACTACGCGTATCGGCACCACCAGTAAGCAAAGGCCAAGCTATAACACTACCCCCCCTCAAGTAAGCATCGTCCCTAATACGTAAGGCTAGACGACTATAGCGGATTCGAACTTCCAGGCTTGTTTGGATAGCGCGTATAGAAGTCGTCGACTATATCTTGAGCGTTACCAAATTCGTCGCCGTCCGTATAGTACTATTAGTAGTCCGGTTACTGCTCGTTCTTCTACCGGACCCTAAACTATAGATATCGATTACGCCCGAATAGTCGAGTATCCAAGATGTCGTCGATCTCCTACTCCTCCTAGCTATCTACTATAATAGGTCTTGGCGGCTCCGTTTACTAACCAGGTAGAGGGTCTATAGCCGCTTTTCGTAGTAGACTAGGGTAGAAGACATTATATATTTATATACTTACTGGGAGTTCTAGGCGATAGGATGATCCAACTTTATCTAATACCCTAAACGGTCCCAGTATCTTATCATCCAGTTTCTTACTTAGACGTTCTATACTTATATTCCGACTAGATAGGAATACTATATCTCCTTCGTCGTATATAATATTAGACCTCTTCCTATTAGCTTAATCTACTATTCTCCTATAGCTTATAACGGATTATTTGGTTATAAAGTCAAGGACTCTCGTTATATAATTAGCAATATCGTTCGCTTTAGTATACTAGATACGCTTATAAGCCGTAGATCCAGCGTCCGCAGGTAGAGAGAAAGATATCTATAGGTAGAAACCCTTGTTAGCAAAGAATAGAGTTAATTCTATAGTACTGGTAATAGAGTTATTATCCGCGAATTCGGCTATAGGAAGGAGTCAGACCCAATTATCTTGTATATACGCATAGTACATTCTTAGGTAACGCTCGACGTCTTGATTAGCCCGTTCCGTCTAACCGTCAGTTTCCGGATAGAACGCTATAGATAGCTTGATATCGATCTTTAGCCGCTGATACAGTACCTTCTATACTAATGATACGAACTGTAGCCCTCAATCGGAAATGATTGACTCTAGGAGACTATACGAGCGAAAGATATATCTTATCAGGATGTCGGCCGTGGCTTCCGCAGACGTGCCTCGGTCTGTCGCGATATATAGAGCGTAGTGGCGCTCCTTAGAAAGCCGATCCACGATAGCGTATATAGCATTGAACCCTTCCGAGACGAGAAGTCCAGTGATGAAGTCCATAGAGATATCTTGCCAGCGTTGTTCCGGTACCGGTAAAGCCTATAGTAGCCCATTATATTAGTCTCGAGGGGCCTTGCTTCGTTGACAGATATGGCAATTACAGATATAGCGAGCGATCTCATCTTTCATACTACGCTAGTAGAACTGTCTCTTTACCAACTCAAGCGTCCTATCTCTACCGGGATAGCTATATACGGGTTAGTTATAGCTTTCCTTGATTACATCCGTGCGGAGCTCAGCCATTACTAGAACCTAAAGACGATCCTTGTAGAAGAGTGCGTTATTATGGCTAGAGCAATGACGTAAATTGATTGTTTCGAATATCCGGGACGGATCCTTCTCGAGGGCATCACGGATCCGTCTACAGTCGTCATCCTCCTTGTTTACCAGCGCCACCCTTGCGTATAGGGGTAAATCCTGATTAGTCAGCGCGTTGATCTGTTCGTCTAATGTAATGTCGCTACCGCTACCCCCCTTTTAGATTCTCTGTCCCTAGAGAACCGCGCGCTAGTCGATTTAGAGTTTAGCTCCCGTGAATCGATTGGCTGTCGGTTTCGCAGGCCTGCGCTAAAACGGGCCTGTGAAATCGAATCGGGTTTAGCGCCATACTTCTGAAAACACTCTAGAGATAGTAGAGCACGGTATTAATGCTTTTGACGCTCATCCTATCCATTAGTATTCTCACTCCTAAAGCTATATACACCGGCACAAGTGGATATGTAAATAGATGCTTGGGCGGTCTAACGCCAGGGCTAGCAGGCCTAGAAAGGCTATAACAGATGCCCCAGCGCTAGAAAACTCCCATGCCTAGGCGGCATAGACCTGGAGTGTAGATAGGCTATATATAGGCTATGTATAAGGTGCGGGTGGGCGGGAAAGAACTGCTATGGCTCTGAAAGAGATGAACTCGACTGAAGAGCCAACTGCTGGTGGGATGCTCATACAAATAGTGCTCTCAGGAAGCACGAATCTCTCGCTATGGCCTATAGTCATGGCGTATGGCTGAAACCACATCTGATCATGAGACACACTAACCTACAGTCCTACTGTAGCGATTAGCAGGAACTGAGTTTGGTATACGCATTAAGGCGTCTACTTTGCCATTGGATTTACTACTCCGGTACATGATTTTAAAGTTGAAATTAGCTAATTTCTCTGCCTATCGAGCCTGACGGCGCGTCAGCTCCTTTGTCTATATAAAATATTCGAGGCTCTTATAATCGGTGAATATTTGGATAGGGATATCGGTTAATTCTAATTTAGGACGCTAGTATTCTAGGTAGCGGATAATTATAAGCAGCTCCTTATTATAGATCTTATAGTTATACTCCGTAGGTAGTAGGTTCTTACTATAGAATATAACCGGATGGAGGACTCTATCATCGTCCGCTTGGGATAAGATACTACTATTAACGTAATCGGACGAATCTATCTCTAGTACTGCTGGTCGCGATCTATCGTAATACCGAAGCACTAGGGCACTAGTAACCGTGCTTTTAAGACGCTCGAAGGCTGCTTGATATGCTTTAGACTACTAGAATAGATAATCCTTCTTAGTAAGCGATACTAAGGGTCTAACCGTTTTCGAGAAGTCCTTGATAAACCGGCGGTAGAAGTTATAGAAACCAACGAATGCTTGTGCCTCCTTTAGACGAGTTAGGGGTTCCTAGTTAACGATAGCCTCTACTTTAGAAGGGTCTATACGTAGACCTTCTATTGATACGATCAGTCCGAGAAAGGTTATTTCTTGGACGTAGAATTCGTATTTCTTAATATCAACCTGTAATCCCGCCTCCCGAAGCTTTAGTAAGACCTTTCGCACCTGCTACTTATACTCCTTTTCTATCTTACTATAGATTAGGATATTATCTAGATAGACCTAGTAGAAGTCGTTTAGGTATTCGAAGAGGGTATTATTCATATAGTGCTAGAAGGACGCAGGTCTATTAGTCAGGCCAAATGGTAGGATATAGTATTTGAACGCCCCGAAGGAGGTAGTGAACGTCGTAAGATCTTCGCTATCTAGATATATACGAAGCTTATTGAATACGGCAATAATATCGAGCTTCGTAAGATATTTATATCTAATAATACAAGCGAGCGTTTCCTCGATAAGCGGTATAGGATAGCGATTCCGGATCGTAATAGCATTAAGTTTCCGATAGTCGATATAGAAACGGAGACTTCTATTATACTTTTAAACGAAGAGGACTAGTAATACGTAGAGAGCCGTACTAGGTAAGATAAAACCCTTCTTAAGGTTATTATCTAAGTATTCCTTTACCTTTTGGAGCTTGAATCTAGATATTAGGTATAAGCGACTCTAAGGTAGCTTCTTTCCAGCTTCCAATTCAATCTTATAATCGTATAACCGATACGATAGGAGTTCCTTTACTTTACTCCGGTCAAAGATATCAATAAGATTATAGTATTCCTTGGGAAGCTTCTGCTTGATTGTCCCCTTAGTTGCTTCCGACACCTTATAGATCTAGTCCAGTATAGATCTAACCTAGATAGCCTTCTCTATCTCAGCCATTGTTATAGAGAAGTATTAGACGTCACGCTTCTTTTGCTTCCTTATATATATATAGAATACGGTAGCGCTAATCTCCGCAATATTGAGTGCCTTACTTTCTTCAGGTAGTAGTAGCGGTAGTAGCGGTAGTAGAGGTTCCTTCGAAGCCTTTGGGCGAGCCTAAGGAGCTCCGGTATAATCACAGCGACCAGGCAAGAAAATGATACGGTTATACGCCATATCGAGTAGGACCTTATACTTATTCATCTATAGCTTACCGAGGATAATATATTAATTACCTAGATTAGTAATAAGTATAGGCACGGTCGACTCGAGATGGTTATAGACCTTTATAGAGGGGTAAATAGTATAGGTAATAGGTGTCTTTCGTATCTTGCCGTTATAACTATAGAGGTAGCGTAGTTTAGCGAGAGGTATAGGAACGATATCGAGGTAATCGGATAGGAGTTACGCTTCTTTTTTATCAATAAATAAATAGGTAGTAGTACTAGTATTAGTAAGGGCTTTAGATTAGTATTCTTTTCCTTGAGTAAGTAATATAATAGGATATACAAATAATCTTCTTCTATATAGATTATAGATATCTACTAATAATAAGAATAGTAGGTCCTCAGGGGCGACTTCCCTAAGGATATCTAGTTTTCCGAAACCTTTAACCTATTTATCTCATTTCCGCTAGCTCTAAGCTTATCCTTAGAGCTCGTCGAGTCCTTACTATTAGTAGCGATTTTCCGGATTCCCTCTTTCTTTGGAATAGGGTAGTCCTTAGCCTAGTAGCCTTCTTTACTATAGTTATAATAGTTACCGGAGGGTAGTTTCGGGGAGATAGTACGTCTAGGGGCGATAATAACGGCTGGTTCGACCGATAGACGCTTTATCGGGGGCGTATACGCAGCGACTTGGTATACTTTTGAAGAACTGGTAGGCGGGGCTATTACGCGTTTGACTAACTCCTTCTTACGCTTATAGGTAGAGTCTATATTATATAACTAATTGTCTACCCGTTAGCAGTAGTCTCCAAGTCCCTTGATTATATTAAACTCTATAGTATTAGTAGTAATAGCTTATTGAAGGCGAGGTATTACCTTCTCAGTCAACTCCTTAACTATAATTACTTCGTCGAGTTTCAAGTAAGTAGTATACTTATAGAATTTTAGTAGGAATACGGCGAAGGTTTCGGTCACCTTTATTTTAAGTGCCTTAAACTCTCGATATATATCTAACCGCTTATTAGGGTTACCTATTACGTTTTAGAGTATACTTAGTACCTTGTTAGGGGTAGCGAAGTAATTAGGGTCTTCAGTACGGTAGGAGTATATCTACTTAGCAGTAATACCTCCAGTACGGGAGATAATATAGATAGTTCTAGCAGTATTATCCTTAAAGTAGTCTTTATTTACTATCAACTTATCCCGGATACGTTATATCTAGTCCTCTAAGGTAATATCGCCATCTAGCTAGCAGAATAGTAGGGGGTCTAATGTTTTGGCGGTACGCTGCTTATTGCCACCGATAGTAGAGCTAGGGGTTATTTGGCGCGGAGGTATGCCTTCTTCCAATATAGCAACCTGCTCCTCTAGACGTCCGACTTCGGTTTCTAGTTGGGAGTTCCTTTGTCTAAGAGTTCGGTATTTATCCTAGGCAGTTCGCCTCTAAGCCTGCGCTTCTCGCGCTACTTCTATAGCTTCGTTATTTCTAGCGGCCATTATATCCTACTCTTCAATACAGGATAACGCTGCGTCTCGTTCCTAGCGGAGCTTAATTAGGACTAACATCACGGTAGCTAGCTCCTTAGATACCCAATACTGTAACTGAGGTATATTTCGGATGTCTAACACGGTAGCAGCGTCCTGAGCGTCTACGGTGTCGTCTAGTAGGAGGAAGGAGGTACGTCGACGGTCTTCTACTCGCCGGAGGACGTCCTCGCGTTTTTCGTAGGAGGTTATATTAAGATCGCTACTTCTTACTATAATAGGACAGGGGTTAGAGATAGAGTTAAGGCAGAGGGTGAATATATTGAAAATATGTTGTCCTAGGACAGTGTCATTGGGGTTAGACGTTGTAGATCGCGCCGGATCTCTTCAGAACGCGTCAACCTGATGCTTCTAGGGTTCGGGGTCGCTCGCTAGGAGCTTGCTTATACAACAGAGCCTTTATTAACGTGTCAACGGTATACTATAGTACTAATCTGGATCGGATACTAAAGGGGTTCCTCGACACTTATTTCAACTCGCTAACTAGCTACGAGCTTCGCCGTTTATTTCACCTCGCTGACGAACTCACAAGGGCAGGGGTAAGAAGAGATATATTCTAATATCAGGGCCTACCTAGAGCGAGTCGATAGGGGTGTAATATAACTAGGAGAATATATCTAAGGAGAGAAGATAGATATATAAAGCCTGCGCGTCTTGGAGACGCGCCAAGCCGCTAGCCATGAGCGGTTATCGAACGTTCGATAACCATGCTCTATACTACGCGTATCGGCACTACTAGTAAGCAAAGGCCAAGCTGTGATATAAACGACGAGTCGACTCCTAAATTTTAACTCCTAGAACTTATTAATAACTAAGAAGAATAGGAGGTAGAAGAGATTTTAGGAAAATATACTTAGAAAGGAATTATATCCTATAAAATCAAGTAGAAAGGATAGCTATCTTCTTCTAATAACAGATTATGGCGAAATTCGGAGCAATTCCGCACTTATAGCCAATTAGATTGGCCCTATATTCAGTGTTCCCTCTCTCGGCTAGCGCCTTCAACCACCAAAACTTGAATTTACATCGCAACTTCTTCGCACTACTTCCCCGCGCCACATACGTCATATGATATCGAGATGATTTCATATGTTTTGGATTCAATCATTAGCTTGCTTGCGCATCAAGAATTTTTAGAATCGGCCCATTTGCGCAATAGTTATGAGCAAAAGAAGCGTTTTCGCCATGTTTTGCTTGCGCACTGTAACTTCTTCGCAGGACTTCCCCGCGCCACATACATCATATAATATCGAGATGATTTCATAAGTTTTGGAACCAAGCATGCGCTTTCTAACACCGTCAAAATTTTCAAAATCAGTCCACTTACGCAATAGTTATGAGCAAAAGAAGCGTTTTCACTTTGTTTTGCAGGCAGTGCGAGCTCAGTAGCAAATGCCAAGCATTGAGCTTGGCGCCTCCGGACCCTGGAACATCAAAAGTTGAATGCGCACCGCAACTTCTTCGCAGTAATAATGCCCCGCGCCACATATGTCATATGATATCGAGATAATCTTATCAGTTTTGGAACCAAGCATGCGCTTTCCAATACCGTCGAAATTTTCAAAATCGGTCTATTTGCGCAAAACTTATAAGCAATATTCGCACATGGCGATATGGCGATCAGGTTGCCTATTCGATATGACGGCAGGTTGCCTATTCGCACATGGCGATATGGCACTGGATTGCCTATTCGCACTGTTGGCTATATGGCACCGGGTTGCCTATTCGATATGGCGGCAGGTTGCCTATTCGCATATGGCGATATGGCGATGGATTGCCTATTCGCACATGGCGACGGATTGCCTATTCGCACATGGCGATATGGCGCTGGATTACCTATTCTGCACATGGCGATATGGCGCTGGATTGCCTGTTCGCACATGGAGATATGGCACCGGATTGCCTATTCGCACATGGCGATATGGCGGTAGATTGCCTATTCGCACAGTTGGCGATATGGCACCGGATTGCCTATTCGCACATGGCGATATGGCGGCAGGTTGGCTATTCGCACATGGAGATATGGCACCGGATTGCTCTATTCGCACATGGCGATATGGCGGTAGATTGCCTATTCGCACATGGCGATATGGCGGTAGATTGCCTATTCGCACATGGCGATGAGGCACCGGATTGCCTATTCGCACATGGCGATATGGCGGTATGTTGCCTATTCGTTCCGGGGGCATTCTAATGGCTTCCGGGGGCGAAAAGTGTCCTGGAACCATCCAAACCATATAAAGCTTCAAAGATCATTTCTGCATCCTAGAGCTATCTAAATAGCCAGCTCTATACCAAAACCGTTGCTATTATACAAAGTTATAGATAAGCTTATAATTCAATACTATAGATAGATTACTTTCTAATTTCGCTTAAATTTTCTAAATAGAGTATAAAATAAGCGAGATATATCCGGTTTACGGTAATCTTCTGTGAAGATTACGGGCACTCACTTGTATAGTATAACAAGTTAGTACCCGTAATCTTCACAGAATGTTATCGTAAAAACTACTATATCTCGCTTATTTTATACTCGATTTAGAAATTTTAAGCCTAATTAGAAAGCCCTCTATTTATAGTATATTTTATATATATAAAGCTAAGTCCTAGCCCTAATATATCGGAAGTTATTAAGGGTTAAATATTTGAGTACTCCGGTGGCACTTCGGGGGTGACTGCGGTGGTAGCTTCAGGGAACTCCGCAGGTAAAAACATGTTTTTAGAGTTTTCCTTAGCCAAATTTCAACTAAATTTCAAAATTCGAACGGTATTAGAAAGCGTATAGTTGGCTCTAAAACCCGCAGGATTATGATGATATCATATGATGTATATGGCGCAGGGCATTGCTGCGAAGAAGTTGCGGTGCGCATTCAACTTTTGATGTTCCAGGGTCCGGGGGTGCCAAGCTCAATGCTTGGCATTTGCTATAAGCTTGCGCTGCCCGTAAAACATGGCGAAACCGCTTCTTTTGCTCATAAGTTTTGCGTAAATAGACCGATTTTGAAAATTTTGACGGTATTGGAAAGCGCATACTTGGTTCCAAAACTTATGAAATTATCTCGATATTATATAATATATATGGCGCGGGGAAGTACTACGAAGAAGTTGCGATACGTATTTCGATTTTGATATTCTTCCTTGGCGGCGCTAGCCGCAAGAGGGAATCGACTATTGAAGTATAGAAGTACTTTAATTGGCTACAAGTGCGGAATTGCTCCGAAAGTCCTTATAATCTATTATTAGAAGAAAGATTCTTAGAGTACTATAAGTAGAATAATATTATTCCGCTAGCGCTTCCGTCCTATATAACTTATATCCTCTAGCTACTTTATATATATATTTTCCAACCGCTAAAGTACTAGTATATAGAGGCGGTTAACGAGGCTACGTAAATAGGAGACGAAAAGTTTAGTAAACTAGAATTCCTTAACGTATTTAACGATTTCCGGGCAAAAGCTTTTAAAAGTACTATATTTAGGTCTACTTGGAGGTAAACAGGGCTTATACTATATAATCTAGTACTAGTACTCGATAAAATACGAGAAGTATATCTATCTATATCGCCGCGCTCTATAACGCCGCCTCTACCGAGTCCTACAAGCTCGAGCCTCTATAGCGCACTCCGTATACAATTCGCGAGCTTGCTAGAGCCGTAACTATAATTCTTATAACGCTAAATATACCCTAGAGCCTTCTGTAGCCGCTAAGCTTATTGGTCAAAAGCGCGGTTACTAGGGCTCGCCGAGGCGAATTAATAGAAGTATAATTTAACCAATAAATTCGAGCTAAAGAGGCTCGAAAACAACGTAAATCAGCGACTAATTAGATACTCTAAATAGGCGGTATACTAAGCTCAAAGAATACGCGTGCTATAACTAAGGAACGGGTAGATTTAAAGGTATAGAGAGAATTAGATCGGGAAATCGTATAATGTCACGGCTTGGCCTTTGCTTACTATTGGTATCGATACGCGTAGTATAAAGTATAGTTATCGAATATAGTTATCGAACGTTCGATTATCGCTTATAGCTAGCGGCTTGGCGCGTCTCTAGGACGCGTAGGCTTTATATATCTATCTTCTCTCCTTAGATATATTCTTCTAGTTATACTATACCCCTATAGACTCGCTCTAGGCAGGCCCCTAATATATAAGGAAAAGCGCTATACTATTAGAACCAAGGGGTTCTAATAGAACTGTCCTAAAGGACACGCTACTATAGGTAGGACTAGTAACTAAAGCGATAAGCGCAACGAGCGCCGTGCGCTCATAGCGCTTAAGAATAATGAGCGTAATGAGCGCCGTACGCTTATAGCGCTCAAGGAGGGCTTGGCGGACTTTCGTATATCTATATATACGGAGTACTACTTACTACTTAGAGCATCGTGCTTAACTTCTATTTATATCTAGTACTCTACTATATACGATAGATCTCTTAGGCTAGGTACTAAATATATATATCTTTTGATTATATACTAGACCCGTTTAGTATTACTTAAAGCCTACTTTATACCCTTACTCTATATACTCCCCTATCCTAGTAAGAATCAACTAACGGACTATCGGTACGCAATATAGTTTATAATACTTTGAGTACCCTTAAGGATAAGTACTATACTAAGAGACCCTAGGGTATCTACCCCAAGCTCCTTAGGAGGAGGAAGCGGATAACGACGCCTAACTATTAACGAAGGACTTAGTAGATATATTAAGATAGCCTAGCTCGACTTATACTATAGAGAGAGAGATAAGCTCGAGGGATAGCTATTCTAGGTATTACTTTACTTAAAGTTCTAAGGAGACCTTATATCTATATAACGATATCCTACCTTCGCTATTACTTACTTATATAGAAGAGCCTAAAAGTAGGTTAATTCGTTCCTAAAGAAGTATATAGAAGATAACGACGAAGATAGCGAAATCAAATAGTAGATAGAGAGTATAGCTATATTTAGACTCGAAATCCGCCGTATATTTAGTCCGTCGAACGAAGTTAATATAGTAATATAAACTATCTAGTATATAACCTAGAAGAAATCTATATTAGAGTACTCGACTTAATTTTAGTAATATATAGTAAAGACTAACTAGGACGATAATATATTAATAAATATATACCGGAGAGGTCTTAAGGATAATATTAAAGACGAGCTTATAAGGTTAGGGATTATTATTAATACCCTTAATAAGTTAATCGAAGAAGTAATCGAAATTAATAATAAGCTATTCGAAAGGACTATAGAAAAAAGGTATAACGGAGGAGTCGGCGGAATAGAACGCTCAAGCTTTTTTACTAAATCGAAGAGTTACCGCCTAGGATATAAGGAACGCGACCCTTACGGATATATACTAATAGAATTGGACTTCACGGAGAAGAAAGGTAGATAGGCCTTTAGGGGGCTAGCTAGGGGTAAGAAGTAGTAAGGGGGCAATAAGAAAATACTAAAGTATTATAGCTATAGTAAACCGGGCTACTTCGCTAGAGACTGCAAGTCGAAAAATATAGTATATCGACCGCAGCTAAATATACTAGAGAAAGTACAAACTTAGGACGATATAGACGATACGCCTAAGGAGATTCTACTAGTATAGGATAAAGTCGAAGAAGACGTTAGTTCCGAGTATAATAGGATAACGTAAGAAGAACTCGACGAGGAATCTAATAATAAGGACGAACTTATAGAGGACGTTAACTTATAAATTAGAGGAGACCTAGATATTAGAGACGGTAGTAGTACTTAGGAAGAATCCGAGTAGAATTAGGAAGAAGAAGGGATAGACCTAGAGTAGAAAGAAGCCCTTAGTATATTAGAAGCTAAGTAGGAAGAAATACGACTACCAAGAAAATTAATATCTAGATCTACTACGTCTAAGGAAAAGAAGAACTCTAAGGAACTATAATAGGACGGTAAAGAGCCGGATTATCGATAAGATCGGAATTACCGAAGATATAAAGAGTTACCGTAGGAAGATTGTGCTACGCTTTACTATATATAGTATAGTACGCCGAGAAATTATAGAAAAGGACTAGTAAAGAAAGCTTACTATAGATAAGACTTCTACTATAACTATAAAAGAAACGAATACAAGTTTTATCTAGTAATAAAAAGACTTTACTAGTTCTTCCTAGGAAATGATATAGATTGGTTAGAGCGCGTCAAAAAGGAAATAATATACTATCTATACGCAGAGAAATGCTATCTTAAGGAATAGTATACCTATTTATACAATAACTATACGGAATATAAGGAGGTAAAATCCGAAGTAGGGTTCCTACTCCTAATAGCGAAGTAGATAGAAACTATAGCGGAATTTCTGCAGGGAAAAGAGTAATCCCTCGCGGTAGAGGTAGCCACGAGGAGATTAATATACTAAACCCTAAATAATATCTATGTTCCGCGCAATATAATATATATGTAAAAATACCGGTAATTGTTAATAGATAGCGGACCGTTGCGATAATAGATTCTAGAGCTACTAGAAACTTTATTTTACGAGACTTGGTACGAATAACTAGAATACCGACTTAGAAGAAGTTATAGTAGTATAACCTTTAGATAGCTAATAGGTTAATACTATTAATAGAAAAGGTAGACGAAGAGATACTTTCGTTACCTATTATAATTCAGCGCTACTATAAGGAGATTACCTTTAATATTATTGAGATAGCTACTTATTATATAATTTTAGGAATACCTTAGTTAAAGAAGTATAACCTAATAATCGATTGGATAAGAGGAGTACTCAAGATTAGACGATTTGGCTATATTACTAAAATCGAGCCTATATATCGATAGCGTACAATAATAGATAAGAAGTCGAACCGAAGACCGGTCGAGGTATATATTACCTTAGCTTCGTATAAGGACGGTACTAAAAGGTAGTCCGACTCTATAGTTACTAGTAAAGGTTAGCGGGATAAGAAAGTAAGAGTTAAGGGAGGAACCAATATACCCTTCGTCCCTTAAGAGTATAGTAAGTAGGTATACTTATTTAAGGAAGAGACGAATATAGAAGTATTACCTAGGTACTAGCTATAGGATTATAAGATCGAACTCGAACCTAGTAAATAGCCGATATTTAGATCTATTTACATATTATTAGAAAAGGAACTTAAGGTACTTCGCGGGTATATTAATAAGAATCTTAAAAAGGGATTTATTTAGGAATCTAAATTACTAGTAGATTACCCTATCCTCTTTATACTAAAGAAGGATAGAAGCTTAAGACTATACGTCGACTATTAAAAGTTAAATAATATTATAATCAAAAATAGATATCTATTACTAAATATAGAGAAGCTATAGGATCGGCTCGGCAAAGTAAAGATATTTACTAAACTAGATCTTAGAGGTATATATAACCTAATTCGGATAAAAGAAGGCGAAGAATAGAAAACTACCTTCTAAACGAGATATAGCTACTATAAGTATCTAGTAATACCGTTTAGACTTACTAACGCACTATTAACCTACTAAGTACTTATTAATAACGTTATATAAGTATACTTAGATCGAATAGCGATAGCGTACCTCGATAATATACTAATTTATTCTAAGAATAAGAAAGAATATATAGAGTATATATAGGATATCCTCAGATATCTATTATAAGTAAAACTTCTTCTTAAACTAGAAAAGTACAAATTTCATTAATAGTCGGTAGAATTTCTAGGATTTATAGTTAGTATAAAAGGTATTAGTATAAGCCCGGAAAAGATTAAAGCTATCGCTAAATAGCCTATACTATAGGATATTAAAATAGTATAAAGCTTCTTAGGATTTGCTAACTTTAATAGGAAGTTTATCGAGGGCTACTCTAAGAAAGTACTACCTCTAATAGATATTATAAAGAAAGATATTAGTTTTATATAGGGAAAAGACTAATAGAAATCATTTAATACGCTAAAGAAAGTATATACGGATCTACTAGTACTCTATACCTTTTAGGCCAACGAACTAGCCCGTATTAAAATAGATACCTTAGATCTTGTAATTAGAGTATACCTATATTAAATAAAAGATTAAAAGTAGTACCTAGTTACCTATTATTTAAGGAAGATATTAGTAGTAGAATAGAACTATAATATATATAATAAGGAGTTACTTACCGTAGTATATATATTATAGAACTAGCGAGTATACGTAGAGAGCTACTTAGATCTAACTATCTTTACGGATTATAAGAATCTTCTTAACTTTATAATAACAAAAGAGTTAAATAGAAGATAAGTTCAATAGTCGGAACTATTAGGTTAATATAAGTTTAAGATAATATATACTCTAGGGAAAGATAATAGTCGAGTAGATACCCTTAGTAGGCGATTAGACTATATAGAAGAAAAGAATATTATAGAGTAACTAATTCTAAAGAAAGAAGCGGATAGATCGCTAGTACTATACTAGGTATTAGCGGCGACCCTTTATATATTAGGACCTAATATAACTAATAAGATCGTAAAGGCCTATAATAATAATATATTTATAATAAATCTACGAAAGGATTAATAAGATTTAGTATTACTTAAATACTAGGATAAGATCTACTTGCCTAATATATACGTTAAAGAAGTAATTAGGGATTACTATAACGACCCTTTACAAGGTCACCCTAGAGTATCTAAAACAATAGAACTCCTAGGATAAGAATACGTAGTACCGAAGCTTCGAGCGCGCGTTAAATAATATATTAAAGAATATATCGAATATTAGTAGAATAAAGCGGCATAATACGCTAAGTACGGATAAATATAGTTTACTCCTATACTAGAGTTACTATAGGACGATATTATAATAGACTTTATAGTCAAGCTACTACCTTTAAAAGATCCGGCTATATAGGATACCTTCGACGCAATTATAGTTATTATAGATAAATTTACGAAATATACGATTATAATACCTTTCAAAGAGACCTATAAGGCGGATTAATTAGCCTTTATACTACTCGATAAGCTAATAAGGGATTATAGTATACTAAGATCGATAATATTCGATAGAGATAAGCTATTTACTTCCAACTACTAGAAAACGCTTATAGTAGTAATTGGAACTAAACTTCGGATATTAATAGTATACTACCTATAGACTAATAGATAGATAGAACGTGTAAATTAGATAATAGAAGTATACCTAAGATATTATATAAACTAGAAATAAGATAACTAGGTTTTACTACTTCTAATAGTATAACTAGCGTATAATAATAAGAGATTAGATATAATAGGTCTAATACTATTCTTTACTAACTATAGAAAGAATATAAATACTTTTCTATAACCTAGAGAGGGATCTAATATAGAATAAGCCTTAGATAAGGTAGAGAAGCTAAAGAATTTATATAAAGATATATAAAGGTCTATTAAGAGCTCTAATAATAAGGTAAAGGAATAAGTTAATAAAAAGAGAAAGAATATTCCTTAGCTAAAAGAGGGGGATAAAGTATATCTCCTAATAAAAAATATAAGGATAAAGAGACTAAGTAAGAAACTAGATTATATTAAGGTTGGACTATTCTTAATTAAATAGGTAAAGAGACCTATTAACTATAAACTCTAACTAATACCTGACGCTAAGGTATATTCGGTATTCTATATCTTACTCCTAGAGCTAGCAGACTCTAGTATACCTCTTTAGGAAATATTCTACTATAATATTAAGGAAGAAATAGAGTATAAGGTCGAGAGGATCCTTAGTAGAAGAAATTAGTTCTATCTAGTTAAATAGAAAGGGTATAACGAAACGGAAAATACCTAGGAACCTCTTAGGAACCTTGCGGGGAACTATAGGGAATATCTATAAGAGTTCTATTAGAAATAAGAGAGGACTAGTTAAAGCTCTCAGGACCTTCTAAACCGGCGGGGAGATCGAACTACTCGGAGTCAATATTAAATATTAGACCATTATATTACAAGCTACAACCGTACTATCTTAAACGCATGGTTGCCGAACGTTGTCGAACGGGCTTGGCACCGAGTCGGACGAATTAGTATACGACTCGGACAAGACCCTGAGGCTTGGTATACTAAGCGATGAGTATTATGAGCGTAGTGCGCTCAATACGCTCAAGGATTATAAGCGCAATGAGCGCCGTGCGATCAGTACGCTCAAGGAGGGCTTGGCGAACTTTCGTATATCTATATATACGGAGCACTACTTACCACTTGGAGCATCGTACTCAACTTACTTCTATTTTCATCTAGTATCTACTATATACAATAGATCTCTTAGGCTAGGCACTGAATATATATCATCTAATTATATACCAGACCCGCTTAGTATCACTTGAAGTCTACTTCACCTCTTGTGTAGTAACACCGCCATCCCCATTAAGAATCAATCTATATACGATACCGGTACGCACGGTTCGTAACACTTTGAGCACCCTCAAGGATAAGTACTATACTAAGAGACTCTAGAGCTAATACCCTAAGCTCCTTAGGAGGGAGCGGATAATAACAATAGAGACGCCCGACTGTTAATGAAGGAACTAGCAGATATATTAAGATAGCCTAGCTCGACTTATACTATAGAGAAAGAGATAAGCTTAAGGGATAGCTATCTCAGATTAGTCTATACCTGGCTTTCCAGGGAGACTATATACCTACTTAGCGATATCTAACCTTCGCTATTACTTACTTATATAGAAGAGCCTAGAAGTAGGTCGATCCGTTCCTAAAGAAGTATATAGAAGAACTAGAAGACAACGACAATATAGAAATCAAGCAGTAGATAGAGAGTATAGCTATATTCAGACTCGAAATCCGCCGTATATTCGGACCGTCCAATGAAATCAATATAGTAATACGAACTATCCAGTACTTGACTCAGAGGAAGTCTATATTAGAGTATTCGACTTAGTTTCAATAGTATATAGCGAAGACTAACTAGGACGATAATATATTAATAACTATATACCGAAGAGGTCTAAAGGACAACGTTAAGGACGAACTTATAAGGTTAGGGATTATCTTGGATACCCTTAATAAACTAATCGAGGAAGTAATTAAAATTAATAATAAGCTATTTAAAAGGACTATAGAGAAGAGGTATAATAGAGGAGTCGGCGGAATAGGATACTTAAGCTTTTTCGCTAAATTAAGGAGCTATTACCTAGGACACAAAGAACGCGACCCCTACGGGTATACGCCTATAGAACTAGACTTCACGGAGAAGAAAGGCAAATAGGCCTTTAGGGGGCTAGCTAGAGGTAAGAAGTAGTAAGGGGGCAATAAGAAAATACTAAAGTGTTATAGCTATAGTAAACCGGGCTACTTTACTAGAGACTACAAGTCGAAAAATATAGTATATCGACCGTAGCTAAATATACTAGAGAAAGTATATACCTAGGACAATATAGACGGTACGCCTAAGGAGATTCTACTAGTATAGGATAAAGTCGAAGAAGATATTAGTTCCTAGTATAATAGGATAACGTAAGAAGAACTTAATAAAGAATCTAAAAATAGCGATAACGACTTTATAAGGAAGTTTAACGCGTGTATCAGGGAATAATATAGGAACGACCTAAATACTAAAGACGGTAGTAAGGCTCGAGAAGAAAAATCTAAGTAGGATTAGGAAGAAAGCGAAATAGATCTAGAGTAGGAAGAAGCCCTTAGTACGTTAGAAGCTAAGTAGGAAGAAATACGACTACCAAGAAGGATAATACCTAAAACTACTATATCTAAGGAAGAAGAAGAAAGCTCTAAGGAATATATATAGCTAGACTATCGGATGGATCGGAATCACCGAGGTTATAAGAGTATACTATGGGAAGAATATATATCGCTTCACTACGTATAGTATAGTATACCGAGGAATATAGCTAAGGGGCCAGTAAGAATACTACCCTACGGATATAGCTATTACTACGAATATAAGGAAAACGGATATCTATAGCACCTCGCGACGAAAAGAATATACTAATATTTCCTAGGACGCGATAAGGAATAGTTAAAGAGAGTTATTTACGAGTTAAATAATAACCTAAACGCTAGAGAATACTATTTGACAGAATAGTACGCCTATCTATACGATAACTACGAGAAGTATATATAGTCGAAGTTAAAGGTAGGGTTCCTACTCCTATAAGCGGGAAAAGAGTAATCCCTTATAGTAGGGGTAGCTATAAGGAGATCAATATATTAACCCCTAAATAATATCTATATTCCGCGCAATACAATATATATATAAAGATACCGGTAATCGTTAATAGATAGCGGACCGTTGCGATAATAGACTCTAGAGCTACTAGAAACTTTATCTCACGAGATCTAGTATAGATAACTAGAATACCAACTCGAAAGAAGTTATAGTAGTATAATCTCTAGATAGCTAACGGGTTAATACTATTAATAGAAAAGGTAGACGAAGAGATACTTTCGTTATCTATTATAATTTAGCGCTACTATAAGGAGATTACCTTTAACGTTATTAGGATAGCTACTTATTATATAATTTTAGGAATACTTTAGTTAAAGAAGTATAACCTAATAATCGATTAGGCTCGAGGAGTACTCAAGATAGATTAATCTAGTAATATCACTAGGATTATACCTACGTATTAGTAGCGTTTAATAGTAGATAAGAAGTTGAACTAAAGACCGGTCGAGGTATATATTACCTTAGCTTCGTACAAGGACGATACTAAAAGGTAGTCTAACTCTATAGTTACTAGTAAAGGTTAGCGGGATAATAAAGTAAGAGTTAGAAGAGGAACTAATATACCCTCTATCCCTCGGGAATATAGTAAATAGGCGTACTTATTCGAGGAAGAGACAAATATAGAAGTATTACCTAGGTACTAGCTATAGGATTATGAGATCGAACTCGAACCTAGTAAATAGCCGATATTTGGACCTATTTACGTATTATTAGAAAAGGAACTTAAGGTACTTCGCGGGTATATTAATAAGAACCTTAAGAAGGGATTTATTCGAGAATCTAAATAACTAGTAGGTTACCCTATCCTCTTTACACTAAAGAAGGATAGAAGCTTAAGACTATACGTCGACTATTGAAAGTTAAACGATATTACTATCAAAAATAGATATCTATTACCGAATATAGGAGAGCTATAGGATCGGCTCGGTAAAGTAAAGATATTTACTAAACTAGATCTTAGAGGTATATATAACTTAATTTAGATAAAAGAAGGCGAAGAATAGAAAACTGCCTTCTGAATAAGATATAGCTATTACGAGTATTTAGTAATACCGTTTAGACTTACTAACGTACTAGTAATCTACTAAGTATTTATTAATAATATCGTACGAGTATACTTAGATCGAATAGCGATAGCGTACCTTAATAATATACTAATTTATTCTAAGAATAAGAAAGAGTATATCGAGTATATATAGGATATCCTCGGATACCTATCGTAAGCGAAACTTCTTCTTAAACTAGAAAAGTGCGAATTTTATTAATAGTCGATAGAATTTCTAGGATTTATAGTTAGTATAGAAGGTATTAGTATAAGCCTAGAAAAGATTAAAGCTATAGTAGAATAGCCTATACTATAGGATATCAAAGTAGTATAAAGCTTCTTAGGATTTACTAACTTTAATAGGAAGTTTATCGAGGGCTACTCTAAGAAAGTACTACCTCTAATAGATATTATAAAAAAGGATATTAGATTTATATAGGGAAAAGACTAATAGAAATCATTCAATATATTAAAGAAAGTATATACGGATCTACTAGTACTCTATACCTTTTAGGCTAACGAACCGGCCCGTATTAAAATAGATACCTCGGATCTTATAATCGGAGTATACCTATATTAAATGAAAGACTAAAAGTAGTATCTAGTTACCTACTATTCAAGGAAGATATTAGTAGTAGAATAGAACTATAATATATACGATAAGGAGCTACTTATCGTAGTATATATATTATAGAACTAGCGAGTATATATAGAAAGCTGCTCGGATCTAACTATCTTTATAGATTATAAGAATCTTCTTAACTTTATAATAATAAAGGAGCTAATAGAAGATAAGTTCGATAGTTAGAACTATTAGATTAATATAAATTCAAGATAACCTATACTCTAGGAAAGGATAATAGTCGAGTAGACGCCCTAAGTAGACGATCGGATTATATAGAAGAAAAGAATATTATAGAATAACCTATCCTAAAGAGAGAGGCGGATAGATCGCTTATACTATACTAGGTATTAGTAACGACCCTTCGTATATTAGGACCTAATATAACTAATAGAATCGTAAAGGCCTATAATAACGATATATTCGCAATAAACCTACGAAAAGATTAGTAGGATTTAGTATTACTCAAATACTAGGATAAGACCTACTTACCTAATATATATATTAAGGAAGTAATTAAGGATTACTACAACGACCCTTTATAAGGTTACCTAGGAGTAGCTAAGACTATAGAACTCCTAGGACGAGGATACGTAGCGCCGAAGCTTCGGATACGCGTCGAATAATATATTAAAGAATATATCGGGTACTAGCAAAATAAAGTAGCACGATACGCTAAGTACGGATAAATATAGTTTACTCCTATACTAGAGTTACTATAGGACGATATTATAATAGACTTTATAGTCAAACTACTACCTTCGAAAGATCTAGCTATATAGGATACCTTTAACTTAATTATAGTTATTATAGATAAACTAACGAAGTATACGATTATAATACTATTCAAAGAAACCTATAAAGCGGATTAGTTAGCCTTCGTACTACTCGATAAACTAATAAGAGATTATAGTATACTAAAGTCGATAATATCCGATAGAGACAAGTTATTCACGTCTAACTACTAGAGAACGCTTATAGTAGTAATTAGAACAAAACTTCGGATATTAATAGTATACTATCTATAGACCGATAGATAAACTAAACGTATAAACTAGATAATAGAAGTATATTTAAGATATTACGTGAACTAGAAATAAGATAACTAGGTTTTACTACTTCTAATAGCGTAACTAGCGTATAATAATAAAAGGTTAGATATAATAGGCCTAATACTATTCTTTACTAACTTCGGAAAGAATATAAATATATTTCTAGATCTAAGGAAAGGACTAGATATAGAAAAGGCCTTAGTTAAGATAGAAGAGTTAAAGAATTTATATAAAGATATATAAAGGTCTATTAAAAGCTCGAATAGTAAGTTAAAGAACTAAATCGATAAGAAAAGAAAGAATATTCCTTAGCTAAAAGAGGGGGATAAAGTATACCTCCTAATAAAAAATATAAGAACGACGAGACTAAGTAAGAAACTAGATTATATTAAGGTCGGACTATTTTTAATTAAATAGGTAAAGAGACCTATTAACTATAAACTCTAACTACTATCCGATACTAAGGTATATCCGGTATTCTATATCTTACTCCTAGAGCTAGCAGACTCTAGTATATCTCTTTAGGAAATATTTTACTATAATATTAAGGAAGAAATAGAGTATAAGGTCGAGAGGATCCTAGATAGGAGAAATTAGTTCTACCTAGTTAAATAGAAAGGGTATAACGAAACGGAAAATACCTAGGAACCTCTTAGGAACCTTGCGGGGAACTATAGGGAATATCTATAAGAGTTCTATTAGAGATAAGAGAAGACTAGTTAAAGCTCTCAGGGGCTTCTAGCCCGCCGGGGAGATCGAACCGTTCGGACGAGGTATTAAATATTAGGTTATTAGAAGACGTAGGAGCGATACGCTAGTCCTCCTCCAATTCCCTAATATTCTATAGCTTACGTTCGACTATCAGCTTCTTTTCACCTTCTACCGCCTCAAGCTATTTTTAGAGATAACCGAGCTTTACTATAGAATCGGATAGCTCCTATAGTATTTCATTTCGCCGCTTTTTAATACGACGTATCTCAAGGACCGATACTATAAGATCGTATTTCCTACTACCGTCTACGCAGTTGGAGTATCGATTAGATTCAGTACCTACTAGATACTACTTGCCACCGGTAATATATCAAGAACACGGCCGTATTATAAACTCGGATAACTCGCTAGCCAGCTCCTTTCGGCGGATAGCTTACTTCTTTGAATATTTAGTATAGCGGGGTAATATAAAGGATAGATAGTTTCTTAGGACGAGAAATCTAGGAGAGGGAGCTAATATTATAAGCCATAACCGTACTATCTTGAACGCATAGTTGCCGAACGTTATCGAACGGGCTTGGCACCGAGTCGGACGAATTAGTATACGACTCGGACAAGACCCTGAGGCTTGGTATACTAAGCGATAAGTATTATAAGCGTAGTGCGCTCAATACGCTCAAGGATCATAAGCGCAATAAGCGCCGTGCGATTAGTACGCTCAAGGAGGGCTTGGCGAACTTTCGTATATCTATATATACGGAGTACTACTTACCACTTGGAGTATCGTGCTTAACTTACTTCTGTTTTTATCTAGTATCTACTATATATAATAGATCTCTTAGGCTAGGTACTAAATATATATCATCTAATTATATACCAGACCCGCTTAGTATCACTTGAAGCCTGCTTCACCTCTTGTGTGGTAACACCGCCATCTCTATTGAGAATCAATCCATATACGATACCGGTACGTACGGTTCGTAACACATCAGGGGTGGAAGAAGGAAGTGTTTAATCCTTCTCTAGCTCCTCGATATTCTATAGCTTATACTCTACTAGCCTCTTCTCTTCGTTTTAGATAAGATCGAATTATAATTAAAGGCGTATAAGTTTCGCCTGCGTTTCCTTTATCTCTAGCTAAGTATTATTGCGAACTTTCTTAATACGACGCATTTTATTAATAGATGTAACTAGGTTATACTTCTTTCCTATAGCGATATAGTTCGAATAGCGATTCGAACGAGCGCCTACTATATACTACTTGTAACCCTTCGTACAAAGAGTACAAGGACGTATTATAAATCTAGAGAGTTCGCTAGAGAGTTCTTTACGACGAATAACGGGGTCCTTAGATTAGGTAATTCGACGGGGTAGTATAAAGGATGGATAGTTTCTCGGGACGAGAAATCTAGAGGGGGGAGCTAGTATTAGAACCAAGGGGTTCTGACAGGACTGTCCTGAAGGACACGCTACTATAGGTAGGACTAGTAACTGAAGCGATGAGCGTAACGAGCGCCGTGCGCTTATGGCACTTAAGAATGATGAGTATAATAAGCGCCGTGCGCTTATAGCGCTCAAGGAGGGCTTGGCGGACTTTCGTATATCTATATATGCGGAGTACTACTTACCACTTGGAGCATCGTGCTTAACTTCTGTTTATATCTAGTACTCTACTATATACAATAGATCTCTTAGGCTAGGCACTGAATATATACATCTTTTGATTATATACCAGACCCGCTTAGCATCACTTGAAGCCTGCTTTATACCCTTACTCTATGCACTCCCCTATCCTAGTAAGAATCAACCAACGGACCGTCGGTACGCAACACGGTTCGTAACATATACCAAGGCCCTGATAAAATCTTTTAAGCAGATAAAAAGCCACCGGGATCTAGCTATATATAGGCGGAAAGGTATGCGTAATCGTTGGAAGGTTGTACTTAAGGAATTGGTGGAATTATAGCCTTTTGAATTAAATCATGTAGATAAATTTGTTCCATGGGGTGCGCTAGTTCTATGGGTGAGGGGTGCCAAGTATTTGGCGGTGGGGTGCGAATATAACAATAAAAGTAGATTTGATTTCGAAGACCGTTCAAGTTGAAACCGAAGAATCGAAGCTCCTGTGCCAACACTGAAGCGCTCCCAAGGCTTAGAGTATCGAATTAATTTATACGCTACACAAGTTAAACGCCAACCAGGCAAGTTTGACCATCGTGGTATTTGGCGGCGTTTTACGTGTAGTACTAGAACTCGCTACATACGTCAACAAAAGTCTCCAGATAACCTATTTATCATTCACATCTCGTGAGAATGTAAGGATAAATGGTTCAATGAGGTTAGGGAGTACCAATTTCGATGAAGTCAAAGCGAGAGGCAAGATGCTATTGAGTTGGCTGTACTAGTGTGCTTGAACCCTTACCTGCACATTGTGCGCTACCTCAATCTTCCTATCACTGCTAACGACATAACTCTTGAATCAGACATTTCTTGCTTCGCTACAACCCTCCAGAGACTCATTGGAGTGGTCCTTTCAGGCACCCTGCAGCTTTGTTCCTGTCAATGCCATCGTGAGCTAATTTGCAACATCAGGAGAACCAGTATATGTGGAGGTCTAGGGAGGAGGTTCGGAGGTGCTCCTTCGCAGCACAGAGACAGGTGGGTAATATGGTTGATAATCCTTAACTTGGGCATTGTGATGAGGTTATCCAGTGGATAAGGTATGAGACCAAGAAACAGCAACGTGATATTGCCGGTGTTGAGTTCCATAGGTCTACTATCTTCAATTTATGTATGGCCGATAATCTTATCTTCCGCATTCCTTCCATCGAGGTACTCCACCAAAGCCTCAATCGTGCACACCCTAATCCCCCACCTCCTCCCAAACCTCAAACAGCCATTCCTCCTCGTCATCCCCCCATGTATCCGTTCCGTCCTTCCCTCTACTTCCTCCCCCTTGTCCACTAACTCAGACAACACCCCCGCTTGCGCCTTCCTCGCCAGCTTGCAGAACTCAATCGTAGCCTCGGTATGCCCTCTCCTCTCTCTCACCCCACCGTCCTTCGCCCTAAGCGGAAACACATGTCCCGGCCTCCGAAAGGAATCCGCTCGAGCTGACTTCGAAGCAAGTGTGCGGCACGTGAGCGCTCGGTCGTAAGCTGATATACCCGTTGTGATGCATCCGTCTAAGGCATCTATGGAGACGGTGTAGGCGGTACCCTCGATGTCGTTATTTTTAAGAACCATCTGTGGGAGGTCTAGGGAGGTGGTGAGGGAGGAAGATACGGGAGTGCAGATCAGGCCGCTGGTGTGGCGGATCATGAAGGCCATTTTTTCAGTGGTTATTTCTGAGGCGGCGATAATGAGGTCGCCTTCGTTTTCGCGGGAGGTGCTGTCGAGGACGATGATGAATTCGCCGTGCTCTGGGGAGGGCATTATTAGCTTTGTGGGGGCTGTTTCTTGGGGGGTGTATGGCTTACTGAATGCTTCAATTGTATCTTGGATGGTGTCAAAGTGTAGCTTCGACGTTCCATTGTTAGCCAGATCTCCATCCAGGTGGGTGTGCTGAGGATGTTGCGAGACGTCCTGGTCCGGTACTAAAGGAAGCATGTCGTCTATTGGCATTGGAATACTCTCAGGCGAATGGTGATATAAACTTTGACGTCGAGATTTGTGCCTCTGAATACTCAATGCTTGTCGTTAAGCCCAATGGTGATCTCTCTCGACTTTTTCAATACATCCGGCTGGATATTACTTTCAAGAATGACGGCGCAGGAAGCCCGGTGTCAACCAGCATAGCTAGGCAGGCGGACACAGCAGCACACGACGCCAAGCCACCCTTGTTAGCCTTCGCTATCGTTCTCAAAAGCAGCAATTCCTTTCCTGCCGAGGGTCGCCCGATTCTTGAATCCCGTGCCTTTCTGATCTAGAGCTCGACCGGCCTGGAGAATTTCATCTACGACGCCGAGCCAGGCCGTTCTCCTGCAAGGTTAGATCGCGTCCTGCGCCGTGGTCACAAGGGGTAGCTCACAAATATCTTTCCGTGGCGCTGATGGTCATGCATTAGATCTCTTTCACGAATCTTCGGTCAGAAGGTATCTTTTATGTCGGTCGTGGCGCGGATCATCTCTAGCGTTCTCGGATGCATAATTAGCCTCAACTCGGTTCCGGTAGGTCCGGGCAGGTCCGGTATCTTTATTAGGCCCTGCCTAAAATCAAAGTTACTAGCAGAGGCGTATCAAATCCAAAGTGGGGTGACTTCACTCGTAAATTACAGCTAGAGTTGATCCATAATCGAGCGATGAAGGGCCGCCTACAAAGCCGTAGCCTAGATCGACTGAGGCCGAGTCGATCCCAGCGATTGAGTTTAGGGTGTGACGAGCGTCCTGCATATTGTTGGCGTATTTCGCAACCCGGGCAAAAGCGTGCCCTCTTTCAACGCTGAGTGCTGTCTTGAAACCTAGCGGGTTCCTTTTCGATTTGACTTCGTTGGATGTAGAAAATATCACAGTCTTCGACATGGGTTCATTAGCGGAGCGAGTCAATCTCCTGGAGTACCTTCGCTCAAGGAGTCAAGTTGACTGTGATAGTTTGGATATCGAGCGTAAATCTCTCCTCAATTGAACTATCTTGCATTATTATATTGTAGAGCTGACGAGCATGGGCCAATAGTTGCGACTGAGCTAGGACCATTTGTCGATTGCACTTCAAACCAAGTACAGTGTTCCATCATAGACCATCTAATGGCTGTTGATTGATCTCTTAGGCCGATGCCTACACAGAACTACTCAACCCTCAGAGGGCGGCTCTGCTCAAAAAGTCAGCAACCTTGGCCCAGCAGATCCACTTCGACTTTCCACATGTCTCCTGTGAAGAGCTGGCGGTGGAAATATCGGTTCGTCGTGCTCCCATCTGCAAAGAAGGATTGTCGGTAGCAATGCTGGCTAACAGAAAAAAAAGATGGTGAGCTTGTCTTTGACACTTGTGCCTTTGATAACCGGAGATATCCACGTGATGGCCAATCCAACCCTGCAAACTACCAAACAATTCGTGGAAAATGCGCAGCGTACGCTCTATTCTGGACGCCTGCCTGCTGCGATTGATAGAAATGCTGATGCTGAATCATAGGCATCTCAGAAATATGTACTCGCCTACAACCAAGCTTCGATGAATCGAGACTTTGCGTCAAGGTAGTAGCGACGTGGGAAGGTCTTCAAGCCTGCCGCGAATTGACTAGCCTGGGCATCAGGACTCTAGCAACCACGCTCTTCACCATAGAGCAGGCGATTCTGGCTGCCGAAGCTGAATGCGTTTACATTGCGCCGTTCGTGCATGAGCTCAAGGCTTTCTTTGATGAGACGTCAGTGATTCTAGCCAGATCTCGAAGAACGAAATATGCGGAAAGCTCACACTAAGCAGATACCACGACGGGGAGCCAATTCTGCCGCTCTGTGTCCAGGCTCAGCGATACTTCGAGCAACACTCGTACGTTACGCGGGTCAAGGCTGCCGGCCTGCTTTCGGTGGACGAAGCTGTCAAGCTTGCTGGTGTCGCCTCCCTTACTATCGCTCCCAATCTTCTACATACCCTTTCGAAGAGTGAAGAGCTGGAATCGCAACTGGCAGATCGCTCATTATTCCAGGAGAAGGCAATGCTTGAAGGGCAAGCGGTGGAGCACACGACCTTTATCGACGATGAGGCTAAGTTTCGAGAAGCCTTCGCCAAAAGTGCGGGTGGTAAGGGACAGATTAAGACTGCACAGGTAAAAAAGACCTTGCTTCTAACCCTCGAAGGCACTGCGTGCTGACAATCTCCGCAGGCGATTGAGATTTTCAGTGAATACCAGATTAAGGCAGAGTCAATGATGAGAGACCCGGATTTGACGCGAATTGGATAGAGTAGGAAGTCTTTCGGAGCGTTTCTTCTTCTAAGAGGACCGTGTATCTGGCCTGATGCCGCAGAGTCAACTGTCCATATTGGCCCTATCAAGGCGGAATCGGCTGTGTTTCTATGAGAGACTAAGGCTATGAGATGTCTGGCGAGATTAGTAGAAAGCATTGATCCAAATGCCTCGGAGAAGGTTTTTTGACATACTTTGTCGGGCGCTATATCTATCGTCCCGCTTCGAGGATTTCCATCATCATAGATCTAGACGTTCTTCGGTCTTGTTCGCACGAAGCCCCTTGCGTAGGATATGTTCGTTGGCTGGCTACCCCTCCATGTCAGTCAGCGGTCTAGTAGATGTTGGCACTCGAAATTACAAATGACATCTTGTGCTATCTTCTTCCATATACTTCGCTTGACATATCCCCTCAAATCTCACCAAAACTAGAGCCATAGAAATATGCCTTCTCGCAAGTTTCGCTCGTCTAAGGCCTTTGTTACTCTGGTTGTGTGTGTGGCAATCTACACTGATTTGCTCCTGTCCAACCTCATTGTACCAATACTTCCCTATGCTCTATCAGAGCGTGTTGGACTGCCACAAGAAGATATTCAGAGGTGGAATTCCATACTGCTGGCACTGTATGGCGGGTCGCAAATGGTTGGATCCTGTGTGTCGAAATTCCCTATCGATGAGACTTCTGGACTCTATCTTTGTCCACTCAGTTGTGCATTCCATCGATTCTCAGCTTGTCGTTATACACAATAGATGGCTGACTCGAATTCAACCCCTAGTAAGCTTTGGCTGGATTGGAGATCGAATACCTAGCCGACAAACGCCTTTCATAGTCGGCTTACTAGCTCTAGGAGCAACTACCGTCCTGTTTGCCGGGGGAACCACACTTCCTATTTACTCCATCGCACGTATTCTGCAAGGCTTGTCGGGCGCTGTCACTTTCACCCTCGGCTCTACGCTTCTCTTTGACGTCGTTGGAAAAGAAGGCATAGGAAGAGCGACGGGTTATACTGGCATGAGCGTAAGCTTGGGGATTCTCACGGGCCCTGTGGCCGGAGGAGTGCTTTATGAGTATGGAGGCTATTTCTACGTCTTCATCCCAGCCTTTGTCCTCATTACCGTGGATATCATCTTACGCCTCATGGTTATATGCGAGAAAAGGACACCACTCCAGCCAATTCTTAAGGAATCCATCAAATCAGGAGACTCAACGACAGAGACAGAACCACTCTTGGGAGGACCTAGTATTAAAGCTGCTCGCTTTCCAATCCTCGTAATGCTTGCCTCTCCAAGGTTTTTAGTAGCGATATTGAGCCTTTTCACCATAAACAGCTTTTCAAACGGCTTTGACGGCGTCATGCCAGTCTATGTATACCAAACCTTTGGAATCGGTCCATCCCAGGTTGCCGTCTTGTTCCTCGTCCTCTGTGCTCCCTCGCTGTTTTCGCCAATTACCGGGACGCTCAAGGATCGATACGGTGCCAAATGGCCCGCAGTGGGTGGTCTCGTGCTTATGATCCTAAGCCTGATCCTCCTCCGACTAATTGTTGCGGGCGTGACCGCGCCATATGCGAAGCTTGCAGCCATACTGTTTTCTTTTGGATTGGCCGTCGCAATAGCCCAGCCTCCACTGATTACAGAGATCACTTCTGCGGTCCAGGAAATAGAACAAGCCAGGCCTGGCATCTTTGGGCCTTTCGGGGCCTTTGCGCAGGCATATGGGCTCTTGAACTGTGCTTTCGCGGCAGGCTCAATGGTCGGGCCCCTCTATGCTGGCTTTATCAAAGAATGGTTGGGATGGTCGGCGATGTCTCTGATGATGGGCACCTTGGTCTCTGTTATATTGGTCTTTGCCTTCCTGGTGACTGGAGGGCCAGCACTCTCGAGAGGCCAGGCGGCTCCTGCTTTGGATGTGTCCCCGAGAGCTGGTGAGGCGTAGTTAAAGATCACACCTCTTGGTTGCATAGACCAGAGCTCGCGGCAATGGTTCATCGGTGTTGTCCTTCACTTGATTGCCGGCGATAGATCGAAAATTTAAATAACTCAAATACAATAAGTCTTCTGCGGTGTGTTGTATCAAACGATGTAATAATAATCTCTTAACCACACATGTTGTCCTCAAGTCCTCAACATCCAAAGCTATCAAAGGCGAATCCATTGGAAAATAAGTTGGTAGTCAAATTTGCGCCAACATCTGATACCCAGCCCACTATGTTAATAGTACAGGTGCAGTCTTTCGAGGAAGCTAGGTTAAATGGGCTTGGGATGTCCACTGCAATTCTCGGTATGGCAAACATTCTAGAACAAACATGCAGGATGCACACCAGGATGACTTTCAGTAAGCTGATTGCAGCCTGTGCTGATGATACTCAATCGCGCTCATCTCTCGATACAACGGTTTTGACCCCTCCTCCAAAAATTCTTTGAGAGGGCCAACAGACGCCCCCCGATCGGCCTTGCAAAAGTATGCAATCGAATATCTCTCTGGGAGCGTACCGGCATCCGTGTCCTCCAGGTAGTCGGGTAGATTGACTCGGTGGAGACCGGCAGATAATACATCGTTCGTCCAGCGTTGCAGAGTTTCGCTCACATTGACAATCATATCTGACTGTTTTCCACACGCAACACGGCTGAAAGTACCGCGCTGCTCTCTGTTCTCGAACTCCAGTCCACCAACGCCATCTTGAAACAGGAGAGTGATGACACCTAAATCAAAATGAGGCCAGATTCGGCTTACGTTCCCGCGCTTGATATCCTCTACATCAATTGCAGGGTAGTGGTTCAAGCGCATCTCGCTCGCGTTTCCTTTGTGCGTCATTCGGTCCAACAATGCGCCAGAAGGTAGATTCAAGGCCACTTCGAGGGCCTCCATGATTCGGGCACTGATCTGTTCTAGCCCTTCGAATGCGTCCTCCAAATGCTCACGGAAACCTGGCAGCACACTTTCATCGGGCCATTTGTTGAGATACTGAAGATCGTTTTTTGGCCCCTGATCGAAGTGCTCCTGCAGTCGTCAAAAAATGTGGGGACAAAGCGAGTTTTCTACATCTGGCTCACTCTTGCGTCCCTTAGGTCTTCTGCCATTTGAGACTTCAGCAACCCCTTCCGATAAAGCGTGGAGCTGTTCTCGGCGCCGACTTTGCTCCACCCACGCTGCGGATCAGGCCCCGGTTGATGTGCTATTGAGAATTTGTCTTCCGTCTTCATCTGGAAAAACAATCTATTCTACATATCGACAATTTCCCCTGTCAGAAGACCCATCTGATCATTCAAAAGTCGTTCTACACGTACCCATTCAAACAGCTTCGCGACTGCGTGATCAGTAACTCCATGATTTACAATTCTCACAAATCCATATTGACGCAGGCTTTGAAGTAAATCTGATGCGAATTGTCTGGAGTCTGTGTCGCTTCCATTGGTGAAGAGAGAAAGATCAAGCGTTGGCAAGCTCATCTTAGAGAATGGCGAGGACGTGATTGGGCATCTCCTCATAATCTGATTCAAGGTGTCTCCCTGCTTGGTGGAAAAGACTGGCGTGAGATGGAAAGACCGCCTTTGTTCACCACATACGGCCACAGCGTCATCGCGACTCTCCTGCCCTCTTATCGGAAAGGTCGCTGAGCCGAGCAACCAAACTAGTATGCAGAAGCTCAATACCCTTACGAGTGGACCAGGAGGAAATCAAATATCACCATAGGACTTGTTCAATTAGTATCCCTCGAATAGGCCAAGCAAAGAAAAAGCCGAGCGTTCGCGCTGAATGATTTCTTGACCCTAGGATCATCTGGGCGTGATGCAAGAACCCTAAAAACCGGCAGGCGACTTCTCGTATCCGTTCCTGGAGAAGCTTTGACAGCCATTGCAACTGCGTCCCGCAATCATTGGAAAGAGGAAGATAATTACCGTATTTTACCGCTGATCTTAGGCGCCCTGATTTATTATACGTGCTTTGCAGTAGTATGCATTAGCGGTCTACAGATAAGGTAGAGCAAAGTAACCGCTAAAAGAATCTAGCGTATAGTATTACAGTCTCGACGGCCCGTATTCGCACCCGGAATCTGGAGATTGCGCCGAAGCCGTCCGAAGACCAGGGTCGAGGGGACAGGCCACGCGGCATTAGGCTAACTCAGGCCCATGGGACTCAAATAGGGGCTTGGAGCTCTTGCCTCTTTCGTCATGGAGATGTTCGGCTCCTCCCAAATCTTACCAAAGCTACATCGAACATTCAGAGCTAACGCATCTTGATTTGCGCTAAGAGAAACCCTAACCCTGGCCTCGGATAACGCCTCAAAGGAGGCCAGCACCCTTGAAGCTTAAGGGCGCCTCTAGGCCTTGCTCCAGTCGCGAGCTCCTGCGGGAAGGGCAGCTTGTTAGAGGGGCTTTCTATACGCTATCCACTCTGCCTAACGGGAATCTTCCGGGTAGCACCTCTAGGCGCTACAGTATTCGAGTCGCCAGCCAAGCCCCTAAAGACTTTTGGTGTCATCCTCCGTACTTGGCCTATCAAGTTAGTGCTAAAACGTCACTAACCTCGGCCTTATTCGCTTCGCCTACCTGCTTGCGCCGACCTCCACCAATCCATGTGCAATGGATTATCAGCTCGAGCTTCCCGAGGTGCGCCAAAGGGCTCCAAAGCTCTAGATTTTACTTTCAGTTAGCGGCGGAGATGATACGAAGTCCAGAATCTACAAGCATTTGCTTTCTCACTATGCATGCGACCAAAGCCGGTCGCGGGTCCAAGTTGCACCTGAAGCCCAGATCGTCGAAGACGGTGATGGCAATTGCGAATCGAGACCAGCAGGCCCTAACGAACGTTCAAGTCCACCTCAATTTCAGAGGGTGGCTCCGGTCTCGGATCTGGGCTGATGGGCGCCGTGGACGGCGATGAGATCGAAAGATTATAGCTACAATGGGTCACGTGATTGTTGTCTTCTCTACGATGTGATCTGACAATCTTGCCGGGTTGGAGGAGAGACAATTGGCCGAGCTTTGGTGCTTCGGTGTTGAGGTTGGAGATGGGCTCGACATCGGAGATTCCCCAAGACCTCGTCTACCATCACTGTCATTTTCCTACCGGCACGAGAAGAGAGTCGGAGAGTCTGATCTACGATCCTCAGTACGAATCGATCAACATCTTTGGACATGAGGAAGCCACTTGGGAACGTGTCTCGAAGATCGAGGCTGCAGAAGACTTGTTACAAATTGCCTGGGCAAGTCTACTGTGCACCTACACCCGAAACAACATCGTCTCTTTCGTTACATATTGTCGGTTGAACGGAACATGTCCAATTACAACTACCGAACTTTTGCTGTTGGAGTATCAGACCCTCAACAAGCGTATCTTCAAGAGGACTCATAAAGCTCGTTTAGAAAGGTACTTTTCGCGTGCCTTGAGAGATGCTCAGATCAATACAGCGATAGACTTTTCTGGGTCTTTGTCGTTGATCAATGGAGGAGACAACGGAAGGCTATCCCAGCTGCTAGAGTCTCAAAGTAATGACTTTGCTGATATTGTAGGTGCTTTTTCGATTACACTTGTAGGAGCCTTTCGTGAGAACGCAAGATGTCTGTGGAATTGCTCGTATTTCTCTGCCTTTATATTCCATTCAGCAGAAGATATTCTTGAAATCAAAAAACCGGACGATAAAGTGGTCATTATTTCTACAATAACCATGCGTTCTTAACGGCACTTCAAAGCTCAAGTTTGAAAGCACCTTCCGCCTCCTTATCAAAAAGCCATTGACATTTTTTTATCTTTTTCGAATAGAGAACGAATTGGGTGCATCGAGTACTGTTAACCAACATCTAACTTTTGATATATTAGTTCGACCTTATACTCAAAAGTAGCACAGACTTCGCCGGGGTCACCATCAGCTATAAGCGCCACAAAGTCTCCCGAAAGTACGCCTATGCTATCGCCGCTACCTTTCGGACAATTTTGAAAGAAGTCGTAACGGACGAGGCTCGAATGGACACAGTAAGTGCGATCAGCAAGGACGACGTGCAACAGATGGCTTTATGGAATCCTGAAGATCCTTTCGCCCTAATGCAGGACAGTTGCATGCATCATCTCTTCGAAGCAAAGGCTCGAGAAATCCCTAGTGCTGAAGCTGTTTGTGCTTGGGATGGAGACCTAACATATCTAGACCTCGACAGGCTTTCGTCGAGTGTCGCTCAGCGGTTAATCACCCTTGGTGTTGGCCGAGGAGTATACGTTCCTATCGCTTACGAGAAAAGTCTTTGGACTGTGGTGGCTATGTTGGGAATCTTGAAAGCGGGAGGTGCTTTCGTGCCGCTTAATCCACACGACCCAGAAGCTCGACTCCAAGAGATCTTGACTAGCACTAATGCAGAGATCATAATTACGATGGAAAAATTCGTCTCGAAGTTCGAACCTTTGGTGAAGCGTGTGGTGGTTGTTTCCAGGGACACAACTTCGGCCGGTATAAGTCAGCTCAATGGGACTCATAACGCCTCTGCTGCGGTCGTCAAGTCTAGTGATCCAATCTTAGTCTTGTTTACATCGGGATCCACTGGCCAGCCGAAGGGAATGATTCATGATCATAGAGCTATATGTACGCATGCTCTAACCCATGGAAAAACAATGGCCTATCATGGCGCTCGCGTGTTGCAGTTTGCTGCTCACACATTTGATGTGGCCATTATGGACATCTTCACGACTTTGTTGTTCGGAGGATGTGTTTGCATACCTTCCGAAGAGGACCGGCGATGTAACATCGTGGGTGTAATCAATAGCATGGGAGTGAACCATGCCACCTTAACACCCTCTTTTGCCGAGCTCATCGAGCCGTCTGAGGTCCCGTCGCTGAAATTTCTTGCTGTTGGAGGTGAAAGACTTCCACAAGATGTGATTCAGCGCTGGGCAAAAAAGGTAAAGCTGATTCAGATTTACGGGCCCGCCGAGGCAGGTATTGTTCTTACGATGCCCCTACAAAGCGATACGCAGCCGGAATGTAACGGCATCCCGCTCCAGAGTTGTTCCTGTTGGCTTGTAAACCCAGACGACGCCGAATTTCTTGTCCCGATTGGTGCTGTTGGCGAGCTGGTCGTTGCGGGACCAAGCTTGACACGCGGCTATCTTAACAACGAACCAAAGACCCGAATGTCGTTTCTTGATAATCCTCCGTGGGAAAAAAGCCTAGCACTGAGCGTAACACGCTTCTATAAGACAGGAGATCTCTTGAGGCTTAATACGGATTCTTTTGACGGTTCTTACGATTTCGTAGGCCGAAAAGATTCTCAGATCAAGCTCCGCGGCCAGCGCATCGAGCCGGGCGAGATAGAGCACCATCTTGTATCCATACCGGACGTCGCTACGTCAGTGGTGACCCGGCCAGATGAAGGACCTTTCGCCGGCAAGCTGGTCGCTGTCGTGCAGATGCGCAGTGCAAGCATCGTGCACTCTCGACCTCACAAGAGTTCCATTTGCATTGATTCTATTCAATCTGTAACTACAGAACGCATAAGAGAACATCTCTTAAGAGCGCTTCCAACTTACATGATTCCAACAGTATGTGTTGTGGTCAGAAATCTGCCCTTCGTCCCATCACTGAAAATCGATCGAAAAGCAGTCGATGCCTGGCTTACGACAATGGAATCTACAAGAAGTAGTGATCAAGTGATACCTACGCGTGGTGCTCTTAAGTCTAATGAGAACACAGCGCATCGCTTGAGCCGCAAAGTTGCAGAGCTCGTGGCTCCCAATGACATGTTCACGCGGGCAAACCTCGAAGGTTACAACTTTGCCCTTCGCGATATTGGTATTGATTCGATTCAGACAATTTCGCTCTTGTTGTTCGTCAGAAAACACTACTCGACCAGTGTGCCATTAGACCTGCTGCTCAGCGCGAATACCACGATTCGAGAACTTGCAACTCTGCTTGAGGGCCGAAGCCAGGCCCTAATCGGTCCGCAGCAAATTGTCGCATTCGATTTTCACCATGAGTCTCGGAGGTTGAGCGAGGAATTACTTGGAAGTTTTGCAATTTGCCCCTCGAACGACGGCATGAGGCCCCATAATCCTGTCCAAAACTTATTCCTCACAGGCGCAACCGGATACCTCGGGTCTTCCATCCTGCAGCAGCTCATGGCGAGGCCTACCGTACGTGTGTTCGCACTCGTGCGTTGTCCTACCGAGTCGTTGGGCCTAGAACGCATAATGACTACCGCCATTGCCAACGGTTGGTGGCAAAACTCGTACACCTCCAGGATCTACGTCTGGAGAGGTGACCTCAAAGATGACAATCTCGGGCTGGGCGACTCTGAGCTCCGAATCCTGCGCGGGCAAACTGATCCACGAGATGTTTGCATCCATGCCATCATACACAATGGAGCTAGAGTGCACTACAGCTCCGACTACCAGACTCTCAAACCCACCAACGTAGTCTCGGCTGTCGAACTGCTAAGAATCACGGCCACTTCTGCTCATATATCGGCCTTTCTCTTCGTTGGCGGGGGAGAGAAGCCCAACGCGAACCACTCCACTCTTCACCCCTCCTCCGACTCCACCCAACTGCGCTCAGCGGGCGGCTACACACAAACGAAAGTAGTCGCCGAGCACCTCGTGCGAGAATGCGTCACGCTCTCGCAATTTCGGAGCAAACGTCTTCACATAGTCAAACCCGGCTACATAATCGGCTCGCCCACCAATGGCATCGCAAACCAGAGCGATTTCATCTGGCGGCTGATCGCCGGATGCATCGAAATCGGAGCGTACAATGTTGACGAAGAAGCGCACTGGCTGTTCATCGCGGACGTGGATCGAGTAGCTCGCGCAGTGGTGTCTTGGGTCTCGAACGGCGACGATGAGAGACCAGAGCGTAGCGACAGAAGTATAGAGAGGGTGCTGGACGGCCTGCGCTTTTCCGATATCTGGAGAACTTTGTCCGAGGATTTTGGATACCACTTGAAAGGCGTAGGACACGAAGAGTGGATGGCCTGCCTGCGAGATAAGATTTTGGAGGCGCAGGAAAGACATTTGCTATTCCCGTTATTACACGTGCTAGAGAGAGATGGGGCGAATATTGGGGAGAAAACTGGGCCATTTACAGAGGTTCGTGGTCCGAAGCTTGCGTTGAGGAGGAATGTGAAGTATTTGATTGACGTCGGGTTCTTTCCGAAGCCGGCAGAGAAGAAAGACGAGGGAGCTCCAAATGGCTCTTTTGGGTAGGGAACGTGCTCAGGTGGCGTTGTTGTAGTGTCTTACGTGTCGTGTTTTAATTCTCCCTATTGCAATTTGGTTTTATCTTATAGAGCGCTAGGTAACTACGTTAAGGATGGGTGAAGTAATCAGAATGGCTTTACGGCATCCTTAATTGAACATCGCAATCCAAAGAGATGCATCTGTCAGACCCACTTCCACACATCATGGAGCGGATCGGGGGATCGGTTGGGGAGGAGTGGTACGGTCGACGAAAAATGAGACGCCGGTCGGAGTTTAGGAAGCGGTGGCAAAGAACATAGAGTACACATTATAGGTGAGTATCCTGCTTAGACCTAGATGAAGGATTGAAAATGTTGTGAATGATGGAGGGTTAGAAGGGAGGAGTGATTTTTGAATGAAGGATAAAAGTGAACAGAAAACATTGTGGGAGATCATCGTCGCATCTATTATCCTTTTAGGTCTTGAAATTATTGTGTGGTCCTCTAGACGTGAGCAAAGTGTATCTGGAATAACATGTGAAAGGATAAAAGAAAGAGTTTTAAACCGCTCTCTGCACAAACCCTTCAATCTCAAGAAAGTTCTATGTAACTTTTCAAACCCCTAAGCCTCCTCCCACTTTCCTCTATCAATAATTCGATAATCTCTTTCACATCTTCAGTCTCAACATCTCCTCCTCCCGAGCTTTCTGGCTTTTCTTCCCATCGATATCCGCACTCTTACCAGGGCGCAAAACAAACCCAAATAATCAAAACTTCACAAGCAAGCTCAACCACCCATCCAACCCCACCTTCATTTGGCTCCTTTCTCCTTCTAGGTCGTTTGACCCCATCTCTGTCCTCTTCAACGAGTCCATCCCAACGAGGCGTCATAGGCGGCCAAATCATATACATTACCGGCTTAGCGACCCCGATCACAAGCGCCAACTCCCTGACCAGAAAGGCCGGAAACGGAAAATGATGGTACGGGCCATCGCTCGACGGACGAAGGCGGCAAAAGAGAGGGAGAAAAGCATAGAGGGAGTAGAGGGCGCAAAGGAGGATATCCATTCTGGCAAGGCGAGAGCGGAGCGGAGCGCGGTGGAGGCTGGAACGTTCGTTTGTCTCGTCTGAGATGGTGCCGCAGACGGCGAATTGTGGGGTTTGGGATTTTCTGGCGAGGGGAAGGAGTGCAAGGAGGGCGAGGAGGCAGCGGTAGGCTGAGTCTGGATGGGGACAGGGATGGTAAGTGGGTGCGCTTGTACTGCGGAATGGAGATGAGGTATCGTTTGGGGAAGTCAGGAGAGGGAGGGGTGAACGCTGTGAAGAGATCTTGGGTGAGGGAAGGAGAAAGATGAAAATTACCGAGTTAAGATGGCCGTAAATGGAGGATTGGGTATGGAAAAGAAGGTGAAATTGGGTTACTCACAAGGCGCCGACCACATTTCCTGGCTATGGATATTTGCCACATGCGAGAGGTTAAGGTGCTTGTACGTGAGGTAGACACGAAGAGTGCGAGTCATATGAGTAGCCAGGAAAAGAGTCTGAGCCCAGAATATGAATGGTCTATGCTTGTTGGCGATAGAAAGTAAATCGTCATCAGCGCCGGGTGTTGGTATTAACGCCAGGGGTAAAAGGACCATTCCCAGAACCGTGGTGAGAGGGGAGTAATCGCGGATGATGTATATCATGTTGACGGCTCTTACAGAGGGTTTCATACGGGATGTGAGGGTCGAGGCGGATAGGTAGGGTCCCAATCTTTGATGAACTTCAAGACCGGCGTCCGTCTTTGCCAACTAGTCAGTTGATATCGAGTCTCATGGATACGGAAAAGAATCCAAAGACAGGAGGAGAGCAACGTTCAAAGGTGCTAGACACAACACAAACATACCCAGCGCATCCGCTGCTTCATCGCAGCCGTCATTGATTCTGGCGCAAGTCCAGTCTGCAAAAATGAGCGAACAAATACGACGTCCCAGCCGGCGCCGGTCAAGATCGCGGAGCACATGTAGTCTTCCCCAGTATAAGCCAGCGGCCACCCACCAATCTCCGCAATGGCACTACGCCTGGCAACGTATCCGGTGCCGGTACACATAGGAGCGCCCAGACAATCGTTGAGTAGTTCTTGCACGGTGAAGTAGATGTCGAAATCGGCTTGTTGGCCTAAAGGGTCGGATGAGGGGACGTTATAGTAGCGCTACAGAGACAGAAGTCACGAATGAGGAAGGTTTTGGCTACTTGAGGGTTGCATAATGGGGAAAGGGGTTGTGGAGGGGCAGGAACTGTTGAGTATGGTTATCTCTTACCTGCGGGCCACACGCAATCGCCACCTCCTCTCTCAAAAGCAGATGTGGAACCATCTGTCTCAGCCAATTCGGCTCTGGAATCATGTCGGCGTCGAGGCCGGCCAAGAGCATTGATCCTTCTCCCAAGCGCTGGCTCTGCTCGATGCCGAATCGGAGGTTACCTGATTTGAAATACGATTGTTGGCCAGGCATTACAGTACGTGATAAATAAATAACTTGTGGACCGGCTACTCTGTTGAGACGTAGCTTTAGAAGATCAACGGCATGTCTCAGATCAGCATCATGGCTGTCGTCGAGGACGAAGATGCGGAACTGCTCCGGTGGATAGTCCTGTGCTGCCGCGGCGGCCACGGTGTTGATAATCATGTCAGCCGGCTCACCGCAGGACGTGATCATGATGTCTACGGATGGGGCCACCCGACCATGTAATCGATAACTGGGCCGAGGGTGGGCAGCTTTGCCGGTGCAGAGGGCGAGGCCGATGTTGCCAGCCGTGAGGACCTCAGGGATGGCAAGAAGTAAATCGCACAGTGCTGCGATCCAGATTTTCCAAGGCACATGTGATCCATCCTGTTGGATTTGGTAGGCCAATGCGAAGTGCGTGATCATGTGAAGGAGCCAGAGGGTCCATGAGAGGAAATGCAAAACACTGAAGGCATTCAGGTAGACCTCAAATGGAAACAGGACTGCTGGCGTTTCATGGAGTGTGTATGACTCTCGCTGGATCTCAATGGCCTTCGATGTCGACATTCTACACTAAGCACTGGTGGAGGACTTGGGAATTCCATACGCCCACATTCTGAGGCTCTACGTTGCGCGTAGGTGTCGGGGAGGGTCAGAGTGACTACCTGTCATTCGCATTGTATTCTGTTCCGTTTCTCCTTCATTCTCCATAGCGAGTATCGGAGCATCATCGTCCGAGGATAAACGAAGGAATGGCTATCTTAGTAGCGTTTAAAGCCGCGATACGGGCTTCTCTTTGTGCATTTACTAAAAGCACTAGTCTTGGCGTATTTTACACATGTAGCTAGTTCATGCACCTAGAAATCTACGACAATGATGGAGAGACCGGAGTCCTCCGGGACTAGAAAAGAGAAACTACCGTATCCTTGTAGCCCATGCACGTCCCAGCCGACAGACGATGCATTGAATGGCTTGGCATGGCACGAATGAAGCCGCGCTCGGACTCCATCAGAGGTCCAAGCGGACGAGCCTTTGGGAAGAGATTTCTTATGGATCACCAACAATCATTCCTTCATTCGAACTTTTGGAAAAGAAGCGCGAGCAGAATTTTGACATGAATGTCAACCCGACCTCACTCGACCAAGCCCCGGTACCGGCCACAACAGAAAAAGGCCTTTCATTCATGAGCTCCGAGCGTGCAAGGTTCACCTTCCGGCACTATTGGTTCGACGAAGTAATCCGCGCAGACTGGGAGCGGCTCACCCAGCCTCTGCATGGCAAGAAGCTGCAGGTGCTGGAGATCGGTTGCTTCGAAGGCGCGTCAACGACATGGATACTGGACAACCTCATGAGCCACCGGGAGTCAACGCTGACGAGCATCGATACCTTCGAAGGTGGGATGGAGCATCAAGAAGGCGACAAAGCCAACAAGTACGATATCGCATCGCTAGAGGGTCGTTTCCGCGCGAACGTCGCCAAATGCGAGCATGTGGGCAAGTTGGAGGTTATGAAAGCCAGGAGTGACGACGCCCTTGTGGAGCTAAGAGGGAAACAGGCCCAGTTCGACTTCGTATACATTGATGCTTCACACGTTGCCATCGATGTACTGCACGATGCCGTGATGAGCTGGCGAATGCTGGCTATGCATGGGAAGATGGTGTTTGACGATTTCACGTGGAAGGGGTATTTAGAGGATTGTTATAACCCTCGCATTGCCATCCAGTCTTTCCTTCACTGTGCAGCGCCAGAGGTCGAGACCAAGCGGGTCGAAAGTCAGATATGGGTGACTAGGGTGCCCAACCATACGCACCCAACTCCTAACCCTGACCCTGCTCACTACTATTGGGACGAAGATGCCGGCTTGAAGCTGTAGAAAATCAGGATGTAGACACTGGAAATGATAAATCGGTGGTGCTTTTAATCTCCAAGCCGTATTTAAGTAACAGACATCTCTCCATCGTAGCATATTTCATTGAGAGCAGCTGCCACAAAGAGCCTAGCGACCTCTAGAGCGGCGCCGTCGCAGCCCCGTAATGGATAATTTCTAGCACCACAGAACAAACCAATGATTTCCAGCCAAAACTCTTCCCAAAGACGAAACAAAGTCAAGGAAAGCTTACCATAGTATCATGGCTCGCCGCGTATCTTTGCATGACGTAGAAACAGCAATCAGACTGATCGAAGAAGACGGCGGCGTCATTCTAACCGAATTTTCCACTATCGCAGACGTAGAGCAAGTGAACAAAGACGCCTTGCCATATATCTCGGCCATCAAAGCGAACGTTTGTATCCGCAAATAGAACCCACCTACCCCACCCGTCCTCCTCACAGACTCATAGCATCTCATCCCATGGGAAACCAAACAACTGACATCTGGTCAATCCAGCGAGCAGCACAGTCCCTTCCTCCAGAGACAACCCGCTGCACACGACTCTTCGGGCTGAGCGTCACTGGGCGTGAAACCTGGCTGCAACAAAGGCCCTTGCTCGATATTATTCACCACTTCCTACGCACCATCACCAAACCATACCACTGGAGAGAGGATGGCGTGGGGAATTTAGCGACTGATCCCATTCTCTCAGCCGCGGCGACGCTGGACATCGGCCCCGGAGTGAAGGCGCAGGGATTGCACCGAGATGATTTTATCTGGCAGAAAACACATGAGATAGAGCAAGAGAGATACCTGCCAGACTCAGATGTGGGCATCGGTCTACTTGTTGCTGGAGTGAAGACGAGGGCGGAAAACGGGGCTACTTTGGTAAGGTTGCATGATTGCTTGCTTGCCTCCTTCCTTCCTTCAATTACTTCCAGAAAGAGCACCGAGGGCAAGAGAGGTGCCACTATCAGGGGATTCTCGATCTAGAGATGCTAATGAACCACCTTAGTTCGTGCCCGGATCTCATTTGTGGGCCGATTCGAGGCTACCAAAGGCAGAGGAGGCGGTGCCGGTTGAGATGGATGTGCGAGAAGCTTTCTTGTTCCTGGCGTCGGCAGTGCATGCAGGGGGTACAAATACGACAAAGGATAGTAGGACCGTGCACGGCTTCTTCTTCTGCCGGTCATACTTGCGACCAGAGGCATGTCCCTTGCTCCTTCTTTGATTCTTTGACTCACCGACATGGCATTAATTTGGCCAAGGCCCGCTGACTGGCAGTCAGGAGAATCAACATCTGTGGTGGACTCGAGAAGAAGTGCAGCAATGGTCTGTTGCGGCGCAGAAGCAGGCTGGATATCTCATCGACCATCCTTTTCTCGGATACTGCGATGAAACCGATCCGATCAAGCTCTTCCGAGCAAACGATCAGACTTGAAGTTTTGAGGTTGCCCTTGAAAATGGTACGGTTGAAGTAGACTGGTGTGATTTTGGTTTACTTTCTTTTATAAATTGACCGGATTTTATCATTCATTGTAGGATGAATAGCCATGGCTTGCGCTGTTCACATCACACCGCCTCGGGTTGGCCCTGCATCATGATATCCTCAGATATACCTAGATATACGCAGGGCTGCGTATTTCGTGCCCAGAGCGTTCCAGGCCAGCCTGAGGTGGTTCGGTCTGCCGAGCTTTCAGTTTCAAGCTAGGGAAGGGAACAATGACCACTTGCTGTAAAAAGTTCTCCACCTCTTCCCTTCCAAAAGACCACGAATCTACTCTTACCATTCTGTAAAAGAGCCACGATGCCTCGTACTCGCCAAACCATAGCCGTCGCCGGCGTAGGCGACCTCGGCAAGTACATATGCGAAGAGCTGCTCACATCCAGCGATTTCTCCGTCATCGTGCTTTCGCGAGTCGTTAGTCCAAAGAGCCCCGATCTCCCCGTGGTCATCCCTCTCAGCTCATGCTGACGATTTGTGTATCCAGTCAACGCACGCATGGTGCTCAGAGCGTGAAATCCCCATCTACACGACCGACTACACGAGCGCCTCGGTGCTGTCCATCCTCAACACGACACACGCAAGAGCCATAATCTCCTTTATTAACATCGCAACGCCCCTCTACATAGAGGTCCACGCCTCCCTCCTCGCCGCCTGCCAGAAGTCTCATACCTGCAAGCGCCTGATCCCCTCGGAATGGATCGGCGACAGCGAGACATATCCTTTGAAGCCGGATTACTACGCCTCAACCCGCGATCCATTTCGCAAAATCCTGAGAGCGCAAGACGAGGTCGAGTGGACGCTATTCAATCCAGGTTGGCTAGCTGATTACTTTCTGCCGAGGGGGAAAACTTATATAAGTCCCATACCTGACAAATTCCCTGTAGATCCGAATGGGTGGCGCGCCTGTATCAGGGGCTCAGGGGAGGAGATGCAGAGTTGGACTTGTGGGAGGGAGATAGGGAGAGCAGTGGTGGAGTTGTGCAGAGCGGAAGAATGGGTGAGTGGGAATTTGACAAGCGCCGCAGACACAATCCCTCTTTGGCACATTGTTGAAACTTTGACATAGGAGAACGTCACTTATGTAGCTGGTGAGTGGAGCACCTTCAATACCGCTGTCAAAGTCATGGAATCACACTACGGTACCTTCCAACTTTACTATCTAAATGTCATTGCTTTGTTGATCTAGATCGTAACAGGTTGGCTACTGCCGATTACTCACAAGCCTGTAGAAGATATCCAGTTTTCGCTTGAGATGCATACGAACAATGGGGACGACGACTTTGAGGCACTGGAATTGGCGCAGGTCGAGGAGATGATGATCATGGGGTATATGGCCTGCCCCAAAGAGAAGACGATGAGGCAGCAGCAGAAGTATTTTGCAGACTTGAAATCCTCAGACTTAGAACAATTATTGACATACGCCGACGGTGTTGATTTCGTATGATAACGAATCAGTGTATGTAGTGGATTTTTCGTTGCTAGCAAGTTCCGAAACAGTAGGGTCTCAACGGAATGAGATCCATACCCATCCTTTCAAGATTGCGATGTCGCCGCCGCTTTGGATGGAAACCATTCATCCGGCTCTGGATATTGCCAATCACCCGCAAATTCAATCGTCTCAAAGCATGTCCTCGTCTCTTCGCTCTCGAAGAACCCGAAATGATTGTCCCCCATCCAGCTGCCTCCTTGCGCGAGCTCAAAGCCCCGCTTCTTAAATTCTTGCACTCGCTCCTCCATAGGAAGGTTGTTGCAGTCGTATGCAATGTGATGAATCCCCTCACCGTGTTGTTCTAGAAACTCCTGAAATATCGAGGGGCCGGCGACGGGTTGGATCACTTCGTAGACGATGCCGTTGGGCGTGATGTCGGCGTAGCAGAACCGGAGGGTGAAGTCGCTGAACTGACCACGGTACGTCTGGTTGCGCGTGTTGGAGGGATCACATGTGTAGACTCGCCATGGTCCGATGCCTAGTGTCGAGAGACCTGCGAGGGTGCGCTTGTAATCTTGTGTTACCTAGGAGATTTCACATCAGCAGGGGGTCTCATCCCAGACTGAAACGGCCTTGGTGGATTGTGGGGCTTGCTATACAATACAGAACTCTATTGGTTTACCGAGGAAGGAAGGAGCAAGTGTAACCGCTGCCATTGTTATTGATGCGAGCGAAGTTGCTGCTCTTCACTCAGTCACTGGTCCAGAGGGCAGCCCAACAGCGATCTAGAGGATGGCAGGATGCATCCGGGAAAGACCGGGTGATGGTGCATCGAAAGAAGGCGCAGTAAGTTCGGCCGCCCTATGTAGGCTTATCCACACCGTCTCGGAGGATCTCCTGTCGTAAAAGCCACAATTTGGAGCACCCACGAAGGCGCATGGAGAAGGCAACCACTGTACGATCGAGATGGGGTGAAAGGATGAGATGGAAGCGCGTCGCAAAGAGCTGGTTGCCTCAGTACCTCAGACGTGGCCCGCCAAGCCTGCTGACTACGCAGTTGGGGGGCAACGCGTCTGAGCGCAAAATCAAAAATTACGGGCGAATTTTGCTGTTTTCTCATCACAATACCGGATTTCTTATCACGCACACCAAATATCAGGACTCTCACTAAGCGTATTTTAAAACAACACAAATCTTGACCACTCGCAATCAGTATCTCACCACGGCCTACAGAATTTTCCACCGAACGGCGCGTACTTTATATACATCTCAGCGCCGTTCGGTAGAAAATTTCTATACGCCGTGGTGGAATACTGATTACGAGTAGTCAAGATTCCTATCTTTTAAAAATTTAAAAAACGAAAAGCTGACAAAATTACGGAAGTTTGGGCTCAGACGTGCCGCCCCTATGCTGCGGAGTCAGCATCAGCTAACCCGAAGGGGCTTAGCGCCGGCTTGGCACGTCTGAGGTATTGAGCTGGGCCCATCCTGGTCTCGCTTAGTAATACTAACTTCGTCTACAAACATCTTAGCGCTGAATTCAGTCCCCTAAACTCATTTTCCGCCGATGACTCCCCTCGCTCCCTCGCTCCCCTATTCTCTCACTGTCTCCCTAATGAGCGACAACGCGTCTGCTCTGAATTTCACTCAATGGTCTGTTCCGGAAGAAAGACAACCAGAGGCAGACCTAAGATCGAGCTGCTGACCGACAAGACTAGACGGCTGTTAGATATGTCATGAAGGGAGCGCGAGATCCTTACTTGATACGAAAAGGAAGCCGCGGACATAGCTTGACAACGCAACTGCCTGCACACCCTGAGGGAGCTGAAGAGAAAATTTCGTGTCGTTTAGGATGCCTTTGATGACCTGATTGTGCGCAGAGGAAGAGAGGTGAGCGTCCATCGTTTGGAAGTACAGGCTGCAGTTTTCTTTTGTTCGGAGAAGACATTGCCTTCATGATTATGGATAGAATTTGGGGAGGCTTACCTGGTTACCATCCGCCAAATCACCCAGATTCTCCACTAAGGCATCTCGAAAGGTTTTTCGAAGTAAAGCTGCCGACCCGCTTGCCCCAATCATCAAGCCAATTTGCTGGCTGAGGTAAAACAGGCTAACCGCTGTGGCTAATTGGGGTTTCTCAATAGTAGCCGCCAGGCCAATGAATTGCGAAGAGTTGAGCATACCCACACCCAGGCTGGCCGAAAATATGTATAGCGACTCCCATACATTGATTCGACCGCGCCATCTCAGCATGATGGCGATGAAGCTTATGATGCATATTAGAACCGCAGCAACTGATATCTTCTTGTATCGTTTTGTTCTGTTCCAAGTGTCAGACTATACCGATAAGACGGCTTTGCTGCGAACCTGCTGGTCCATTTCCCACCTCCGAGAGCGCCAATGGCGTTACCAAAAGATGTAGGCATGACATGGAGTGCGGCTACCAAATTCGACGCATTCTCGGTCCGCGCGAAATATGTTGCAATGTTGGAAACAATCTACGAGCGCATTAACGACCCGCCACGAGGAGGAGGAAGCACTCACGCTGAATTGTGCGCACAGTAGTAAACCTTGGACAAGGTAGCGTGATGCCACTCCCGCTTGCCTGAGAAGTGACGGAGATAGCATCGGCTGCTTAGCCCAGAACACTTCGACAAGCCCAAAGCAGACTGCAGAGAACGCGAAAAGCAACAAAAGGCTGATCATAGTAGGGCTACTCATGGCTGCCCCTCGACCTCCCAAGTCTACTATTAAGAGTAAAGAGGACAACATGACCGCAAACATCAACAAGCCGAGCAGATCCAACTCGCGCTTCTTCCGGCCACCTTCCACGAATTCCGGCTTTGGCAGGGACTGCGAAACAGCGAGTACGAAGCACACAAGCACAACGGACAGTTCCACGAAGAAGGGCCTGTGTTACAATTAGTGAGAAACCGAACTCCAAGCAGGATGCGAAGTACCATCGCCAGCCAATGCTATCGATCAACAGCCCGCCAACTGGGCCTCCCACAGCTCTCCCAATCACAGCCGCGATGTTGATATAGCTCCTTAAAACAGCCACCTTGGAGAGCGGCGCAATATCTACCCAGCGTGCGTTAGAATCGCTACTAATCAATCCATAACCTTAGATGACATACCCGTAATGACAACGGCAACCAGCGTCGTAACCCCCGCTGCGCCGAGGCCAGACATGAACCTACCAACGATGATTTGCTGCAGCGAAGCTGCGGTGCCCCTGTCCCTGATCAGGCGCCATCGATGCAAGGGAAGGAGGAAGCATGAGAATGAGCTTCCTAAAGCAGCTTACGACAAGACACAGCCTAGACTGAACAGACAATACGCGACGAGAAGGGGTATTTTGCGTCCGAGGGCGTCGCTCGTGACCCCATACTAGTAGATGTACTTGTCAGCGTATTCTAGTGCATGATAACGATATGCAGCTGATAATATCTTCGAAAGATGAGGATTTTTCGAAAATTGAGTGGTAAATTCTATTATACGCTAGAGCTTAAAAGACGGATATACCCACAGCGGGTAAAGCAACGCTGAATCCAAGCGTGTATCCCGTCAGCATCCAAGGGCCTTTAGAAAGATTCCTGAATTCGGACGCAATGGTTGGATACGTCGCTAATACGAGGGAAGTATCCGCATTGACGAGGAATACACCTGAGTACAGTCAGTACATAAGAAGAAACCTTCATCAGTAGCCATTTTATGCGACATGGTACCTATGATTGCACTTATGAACTGGAGCAAAGCGTAGGGTACTTGGCTTGTTTCCTCCTTGGCGTCTGTCGATGGAGGCGCTGAGAGGAGAGGCCTGGTCTCGTCATCTGGATCTTCGTCTGTCATCTTGATTTGCGGAAAGGAGCTTTGGCTGCAAATACGATATTGTGAAGCGTGGAAGGCTGCATGAGGGAGGAATTGGGGAAAGGCCGAATTTTAAATGATCGCTGGTGTCTAGCTCAAACTGCGTCAAGGCTCGGTGGGGCTGACTCCAGCGTGGGTCTGTGAGAGACCTTTTATTATAAGCTTAATGCAGCTACCGCACTACCTAGAACCTGTCCGGCCTGAATGTCATGCTATATGGGTTCACTGGAAAACTACATGAATGCACCCTACTAACCACCTATCGGCTAACACTTACCATACCGGCTCACAGATATATGCAATTAGCATACCACTCGGGGCTATAAACAACCAAGAAACCGTCTAAGCTCCCGTTAGAATCCAATTATCATTCTGATTCCAAGTATCCTTCCTCAGCATGGCGTATTTCATCTTCATCCATTCACCGCTAGTGAAAACCTCCTCTTCATCTCTTCCACCTTCAGAAACCAGCGGGCTCTTTACAGCTCTCATCAGTGTCTCATCCTCCGCCCTCAAAAAATACGCAAAGCTGTATCGCTCGTTCATCGCCTGTCCTGGCAAGGCACTAACCCGGTGTCGGCACGAGCGAAGCAGCTTGTTCGTGAGAAGGCTGAGACTGTCTCCAATATTCACAGTAGCACATCCAGCTCTTGGCTGCACATATTCCCATTCCTGGCTCTCAGAGCCTATAACCTGTAGGCCGTGTTGCTTGGTGAACAAGAAAGTCATGGATCCCAAGTCAGTGTGCGGGACGTGCGAGGAGCCACTCTCGGAAGGGGGCTGGGCGTGGTATTTGAGCAGGCGGACTAGGTCTGGAGAAGGGAGGTGGGTGCGGTGGACATTGTTCAGGTTCTCGTTTGATTGGAGCATGAGGTTGGATGAGAGGGCGAGCAAGATGGCTGAGGCAGCAGCGGAGATGGCGCGGGCGAATCGGTGGAGGGAAGGCATGTATGTGTCGACGACTTGGGGTCTTTTGAAGTCGGCCTCGCGTCCGAGCTTCATGATGCCGTCTTTTGGTAGCTGTGGAATAGGAGTCTGTCAGCATACGAGCTTTGAGGCTGTTGGGGAGAAGGATTGAAGGTATGACATACCGCGTAAGACTGAAACCCATCTTTGTTACCTGCGAGCTCACCATGATTTCGACCAATAGGCTTGTATCTAGGGTCTTTACTCAGTCTTGATCCATCTCGGAGGAGGCTTATCAAGGTCGCGAACCCATTCAATTTCCTCAGCGACAGCTTGTCGATGTCATAGAGCATCAATTCATCTTCTGGCAAATCGAACATCTTATTTTCAAGTTCATATATGTCTTCCACGGTCTGAAGCACATTAGGCTCTGATCCCAACATATCAAGATAGAAGATTCCATCTCTGCAGCAGACATCGAACAGCTTTGCAGTCTCGGCGGTATTGCCACTGCGCAGAGCCTCGAAGCTGATAGTTTCTAGCTGTGCCACTGAAGGCTCGACGTCTTCACCGTCACCGGCTATAGTTTTGGCAGCACTCATTTTTCACAGTGAAGGGACTGAGTCTGTCTAGAGATGCTTGGCAGATGCATGAGTGACAGTCTCATTGTGACTCGTCCAGAACGAGCCATCAAGGCCAAGCCCACGCCGCAAATTCCCCCTTGGACACAAGGTCCTAGAACGGAAGTACCCATAATCTCCACCACCGACGAGCATGAGATCTCTCGCTGCATCATGCACCACACGAAAATAGCCAGCCGCCAACCCGGCCAAGATCGGTGATCGGCAACCCCTCTCCAACAGCCGCGGCCGAGATCGGACGGATACCGCCAAGTGTATTAAATCGTGTACCACCACTAGCAGCCTCGTATAGAAACTAAGGTAGCTCTTGTTTGCTGTGGGGCTAGTACCTTAGTAGATTGACCGAGATCGCATTGAACTCGAAAGAACCTACACTCTACATATCCCATCTCCTCCTGCCGCGTATCAAGCCACGGACATGCGAACTTCGAGATCTAGGCTCCGCTTTGACCGCATTCGTAGTTCGTGCATCGATCGAAGAACTCACCAGCTATACTTGCGACCTCTACGTCTCGAGATAAGGGCATACTAGCCAGACTACCCCAAGCGAAACTGTAGACACCACCAAGCCCAGCAGCACACCTCCCACCATTAACCCCACTTCACCCCACGCACAAAAAACCGCCTAGTCATCGCCTGCACCCACCAAACGCCCAACCCAACCACCGTACCCATCGAAGCCGCCCGCAAAAGCCTCCCCGCCGCCACTCTACCCCTCGACCTCGCCCTCACCCGCATCTTCACAATCCAGTCTCCCCCCTCATTTTCCCGTGGGTAAGGATGACTTGGAACATCCACACCCAAAAATGCACAAAGCGGGTCCCACCCATCCGCGAGCCCAAACTCCAACACCTTCCTTCCCGACCGGTTCGCCGTCGCGCGGATCTCCTCATAGTGCGCTAGCATGGCCGCTTTCCCGTTGGCTTCAAAGTCGTCTGCGAATAAGCATTGCCAATATTTGCATCTCAGCGGATGCACGAGAGCGGTGACCCAGTCGAAACGCTGCAGCACGGCGTGGAGCCAGTAGTTCCGTGCTTGGAGGAGGGTGTTTCCGCACGACCGGTGCCAGTCCCCCGGGTCACGGTTGGTAAGGATGATTTTGGCGTCGGGATACGCAGCCATGAGTTCGCGGCCGAACGCTATCGCTGGTAAATCACAGACAGACTGTTTAGCAGGCATGCAATTAGCCTGCGAATAATGGCGCGCGGGGCCTGAGATGCAGTTTTATCCTGGCCAAAATTATAAACAACAACACACACTGTAATGACCCAGCAGCTGGTCCCACTGCTTCTTCCCAAACGAGCCCTTCCCATCGTATTTTGCTTCGAAGGCCTCGAGCCACATGGCGCAGTCGCGCGGGTACCCATTCATGGCCGTGCGCATGTGATAGCATTTTCCAAAGCCTAGTTGGTCCAGAGCTTTTTGCATAGCTATGGCGAGGTCAGCTGGAGGGTACGATGGAGGGTAGGATAGTATGATGGAGGGGTAAAGCACAAGAAGTTCCGGTGCGAGGATAGCCTAGCGCAAGCACTTTCATGGGGACGATTCGGTGTCGTAGATGCGGATCTTCATCGATCATGGGGACCTGGAGGTCTGCGAATTGTTTTCGAGGCATCGTAAAGCTCACTCTATGTACTCAGAAGAATGTAGTGTGTTAGCAGGATCTCTCAAAGAAAAGAGAAACGCGGATGGATGATCGTGTCAGTGAGATCTGGTCTCCAGTGCACTTGATAGATCTAGACTCAAAAAGTGCCCTCGACCGGTAAAATCCGATCTCTCCGCTTTCGTGGATTGACCGAGACTTCCCGTAGTGAGCGATGCAGAGACGTTCGGAAAAGCTTTCTTTCTCTGCCGGAGAAGTATAAAGTCCGAACGAATCGCTGTCAGACATCGACTTTGGTAGCCGGTCTAGATTCTCAATGCTGGCGCTCTCGTCAAACAGTGTATCCGTCTTTCTCGCACCCTCGACTTTCTTAAGGCCAAACTTCGCAGCCGCGGGAAAGAGATGTATTCACCGTTCTGGATAACAGTATGGCTTCATCTCAGCCTAATCCGCCACGCTGCGCACGCTTCAGCTCTGCTAACAGTACGTCACTCCCATCCCGACCAATTAATCCATTCGTACCGCTAAGCAACAACCTCCCATAACAGAGACCAGATCTGAACGCGCCCCGATTAACTTTGCATGTGAACCGCCTAGAGCCAACCGACGCAGACAAAATATTCCTCACAGACTATCTCACAGGACACGACGCGCCTCTAATCTATGACCTACAAGGAGTCAGTTAACAACTCCCATGCCCCAACCACCAGGCACTCTGACAGCCTTCCAGAACCCAATCTGGGTCGGCGGCAAGCCATGGGAGACAAATCGGAATTACCACGCCCATAATCTCCACACAGCCTCTTATCAAGGCTCACAGCATCTCGCGTATAGCAAGCTTTCGAGAAGTGCAGACGGCTTAAACAATACAAATGCGAATATCATCATGAACAGCCATTACGAAATGGTGGCCGAATTGCTTAAGTCGCATGATCTCACGGAGCTCGACCCGCATGAATTTGAATTGATTGACAACGGGACAAAGGTCATACAGTTGGGCCGAATCAGGCGCCCTTCGGACTGGCCCTATGGGAAGGATGGCGTTATCGGAGAGTCGGTGTTGCAGCTGGTTGATATAGCTACAGGAGACGTAGAATTTGAGTGGCGGTCTCTGGATCAGGTGCCTCTCGATGAGAGCTGTCATACCTATCCAGACATTGACTATTTGTAAGAGCAATCCGTCATCTTTAGTAACGAAGCTAAAGGCGATGTCAGTCACTTAAATTCCGCCGCAAAAGACTCCGAGGGTGATTACATCATCAATGGATATCATGTGTGCACTATCTATAAGATCAATGGAACGGATGGCTCGATCATCTGGCGTTTGGGAGGGAAAAAGAGCGATTTTACGATGCTTGATGGATACGAACTGATGCGCATGCACCACATCCGTATCCGACCCCTCGACAGCATTAAGCTGCCGACAGCGCTTCGGGCGCAAGTCACTGACACAACTCATTTGGCATTATCGATATTTGACAACGCAGTGATCAGACCATCCGCTGGGTCTTCCGCAAGCATAGTGGTGCTATTGGACCTCGAAGCTAGGACGGGACAGGTTGTGGAGCGATATGTGCAGCCGGATGGTATGTTCGGTGCCTTGTTCGGGAGCGTGCAGTTCCTGCCTAATGGAGATCGCTTTATCGGGTGGGGGGGACAGCGTAGCATTTCGCAATACACGCAGAACAACGAACTGGTGTTTCACGCTGAGCTAGCAGACGCTGCGACTCCGACATTCAGTTACCGTGCGTTCATAGGGTCTTGGGTAGGACTTCCCACGACCAATCCAGATGTGTTCAGCTACTCTTGGACTTGCACCTGGCAAACGACCATGTACGCCAGCTGGAACGGCGCGACCGAAGTGAGGTCATGGAGATTCTTCGGTGGCGTATCTGCATCGGGTCCTTTCAAGCTGGCGGTGGCTGTTAATAAAGTTGGCTTCGAGACTCGAGCCGTGGCAAGTTTCTTCGCCAGCCATGCTTATGTAGAAGGAGTGGGGTGGGACGGCGCTTTGCTTGGACGCTCCGAGATAGTGGCCACACGAGTCCCCAGACCGGATCTGGCTGCATACTGCAATGAGTTTCGCTGCGACCAAAAAATTAATTGGACGGAGGCAGACTGGTTTCAACATTGCCGCTCGGAGACTCTCAACATATTAGGGATTGTAGCTGTCCAGGCTGTTTTAGAATAGATTGAGAGTCGCGTTTCGAGCAAGCTACCTAGATCCGCCCTGCATTGATCCCGTCGGACTTAGCCATGTTAAATAATGCAATGTGTTCGATCGAGTCAAGACTTGCCGGGCTTCATATACCCAATCTAAATAAATGGGATATTGCGAGGGACCTAGAGGATGTGGGAAAAGAGTCAGTCGTCCAAAATGTCCCCCTCTCTCCCTGAGAACGCGCTATTTCTATGTCTCCATTCTTTTATAGCCATCTCAGCTATCTTCCGCCGTATCTGGTCGTTTAAACCTCAAGTGAGATTGCACTTTCATCCTACATTCACACACCACCTTCTCAACGCCCCGGCCCCAACAACTCCACATCCATATAGCGCTGCACAAAGCCAGAAGGGAATTCCCAGCGGCAAGACTCGGGCCTTGAGTACCAGTCCAAATAGTAAGGACCACAGTGGTGCCGCCGTTAACCCAGTGATTGTTTGAAGCAAGCCCGTCTTGACATAGAAGTCCGCGACAGTCTCGCTCTGCGGTAGACTCAACGTACCATAAGCCGTCAAAGAATCACCCAGCCCAACACCACTAGTATAAACGCATAGGGAAATTATGAACAGGGTCGCTGAGACGAAGAAACCGAGACCGATCATACCGAGTGCATTAACCAGGAGAGAGATTTGGGTGATTAGCAGATCGATGCTATTAGTGCTCAATCTCGGCTCCAATACCAATTTGCGAAAGGTCGGCAGCGCGAACAGCATAATAGCGGATACTAGAGCCTTAAGGGCCAAGGCTGAGTTGACGGTTGCAAGCGGCCAGGAAAAGACTAGGGAAATGTATTGTAACAGGAGAACTTGGATATTATTGGCAAAACCATTGACGGCGAAGAGAAGTAGAACGGTGAATGTGGGGTTCGGGGCGCGGAATAGGGTTGAGAGAGTGCGGTATGAGGCACGCCAGGAATTGAAGAGAGTGCTGATGATGTGAGGCTAAAGGCTGTTAGCAGGAGTCGGAGAGCGGACCGGGAATGAGTAGAATTACCCGGTGCTTGGCTTGCTGGGCGAAAACAGGTCGGTCTGGTGAAATCGATGGCGTTGGTGAGGACTCGAGGTCATCGACAGAGTCGACTATCGGTACAGCTTCCTCTATAGTAATAGAGTCCTGACCACATTCCTCTGGAATCCACATGGCAATCCATGCAGTGCCAGCGAAGCAAAAAGTGGAAATTGCATTCAGGAGATAGACGTGGTCGCTCAAAAGTAGAGAGTTGATGGCTGCTCCGGCGACGTCTGCCAAGAGATACATTCCGCTAGTGTAATTGTAGATTTTTGTCCTAAGGTTGTGAGCAGATATAACGTGACGATGCCACCATGAGGAGCCATCAGGTTGAACGTACAAGTCTTCTGAGGAAGCCAAATTTGCCATGCACGTGGTGATGATCGTTATCCGTGTTATTGTCCCACCACCGATCAAGTCGAAAGCGAAAGACAAAAGGGCGACATAACTGGACCAAGGCTGCCAAGTCCAGACTACAACGGCTTCATTAGAATACTTTCAGAAATGGAAAGGACATCGGGAGCCTCGACGCACATATCATGATAGAGAACAGTACGCCAGCGGCTGAACAGAGCAAATTCAGAATGACAAGGTAGCGAAGGCCGAACTCTGGCAACAGTTGTTTGAATGAAGCCAGAACGAGAAGCCCTGAAACTCGGTAAATTCAATATCAGCAAAATACTAACGTTGCGTTTAGTCCAAGTTCCGAGGAGATGATGCGCAAGGAAAGCGATGGCCAGGATGCAGGAGGCTTACCCGGTAGCATCGTCAGACATTGGTCAACACCCACGATTATTGATAGAGGGTACTGAATGTCGTATATTTTGCAAACGCTTTCTTCGACGTCATTGTGATGATTGGTTTGGGTCGATTTATGGGACAAGTAATAAAGATGACACTGCGCCTGTTCGAAGAGAAAGACCCTCGAGTTTCTGGTGACAGCCAACGCAAGGTTGCCAAGCACAATAATGGCGCTCAGCAAGAACAACTGTCGACTGACTGGCATCTTTGGCGTGCGAGCCTCCTGAAATGTGATGCTATTCGGGATCAAGGGACGAACCGTACTTAGTTCTAGTGGTGAGGGAGAAGAGCTAGCTTGGAGCGAGGCTTGAGGCATTGAGCATGGTCGCATATATAGGTCCTTTAGTCGTACCATGGAGGCAACAGAGCAGAAGTTAGGCTCCTATGTCAGCTGTTCTTAGGGGTCACAAATATTGTAGCGCGTGATAAAGCTCAACGTGACTGTGATGCTGTCGAATACTCTATACCCAAGGAAATGGCTCCAGTGATCGATATTCTCATTCGAGCGTAGTCTACCTAGGAGTTCCCCTTGATATGTGAAGATAAGAAAGAGAAGAGAGTACCCCTATTATTTTAAATGTGGTTCTTTCCGAAAATTTGATCTTTTTCCGTAGCCCCCCCACCAAAATTTAGTGCAAACCCTACGCACCTGGATCGAACCACCATAGAAGCTCAAAAGACATCCCAAATTAGTAAAATTGACGCTGGAACGATGTATAATTGGTCTATTCTTGGTGTAGCTACTCTGCGACGCTTGCGCTAACATGTTACTGTCTCCAGTGCTCCGCCGCCGGCCCTGACCATACTATTACGAGCCAAGAACATGCTGGAAGGAACGCGCCAGGGGGCGCACGAACCATCATGGGCTTGGCAGGGACATGGTTCAAACGAATCGATGTTCGACTCGGACATGGTTCAAACGAATCGATGTTCAACTCGGACATGGTTCAAACGAATCGATGTTCAACTCGGACATGGTTCAAACGAATCAGTGTTCGACTCGTTTGAACATGGATACTTGGCATGGATTTCCTATTACTACATATGCGGAGCACTGCTTATCACTTAGAGCCTCGTGCTTAACTTTCTATTTACATCTGAACTATATACGATAGATCTCTTAGGCTAGGCACTAAATATATATCATCTAATTACATACCAGACCCGCTTAGTATCGCTTGAAGCCTGCTTTATACTCTTATACGATTATACCGCTATCATTATTAAGAATCTTTCTTCTAATAACAGAATAGGTTTTAATGCCTATTCAGGCAACTGATACCAAATCAGGTAGTCATGGGATGCTTGGCATCAACCATCAAACTGTGGTTGAATCCGCTGCGCACTTCTTCGCAATAATGCCCCGCGCCACATACACCATATGATATCGAGATGATTTCATAAGTTTTGGAACCAAGCATGCGCTTGCTTGCGCATCAAGAATTTTTAGAATCGGCCTATTTACGCAATAGTTATGACTAAAAGAAGCGTTTTCGCCATGTTTTGCAGGCAGCGCGAGCTCGGTGGCAAATGCCAAGCATTGAGCTTGGCACCCCGGACCCTGGAATATCAAAAGTTGAATGCGCACCGTAACTTCTTCGTAGCAATACCTCGCGCCACATACATCATATAATATCGAGATGATTCCATAAGTTCTAGAACCAAGCATGCGCTTTCTAATACCGTCGAATTTTTCAAAATCGGTCCATTTGCGCAAAAGTTATGAGTAAAAGAAGCGTTTTCGCCATGTTTTTCTGGCGGTGCCAGATGCCAAGCACTGAGCTTGGCGCCCCCGGACCCTGGAACATCAAAAGTTGAATGCGCACTACAACTTCTTCGCAGCAATGCCCCGCGCCACATACGTGATACGATATCATCATAATTTCATAAGTTTTGGAACCAAGCATGTGCTTTCCAACGCCGTTCGAATTTTGAAATTTGGCTAAGGATTGGCTAAGGAAAGCTCAAAAAACATGTTTTTGCCTGCGGACTTCCCTGAAGCTACCCCCGCAGCCGCCCCCGACGCACTAATATACTAAATCCTTAATAAGTTTTGCCCTATTAGGATTAGGGCTTAACTTTATGTATACAAAATATACTATAAATAGAGGGCTTTCTAATTCCGCTTAAATTTTCTAAATCGAGTATAAGATAAGCGAGATATAGCCGTTTTTACGGTAATCTTCTGTGAAGATTATAGATACTAACTTGTCGTATATAGATTAATTCTTAATAGGGATAGAGGTATAATAGTATAAGAGGTAAAGTAGGCTTCAAGTAGTACTAAGCGGGTCTAGTATATAATTAGGTAATATATATTTAGTGCCTAGCCTAAGAGATCTATCGTATATAATCGAGTATAATATAAGATACGAAGTTAAGCACGATGCTCCAAGTAGTAAGTAGTACTCTATATATATAGCAATAGGAAATCCATGCCAAGTATCCGTATTCGAACTATTCGATAACTAATCGGTTCGAACGCCAAGAATATATTCAAACCGTTCGATAACTAATCGGCTCGAACGCCAAGACTATACCTGCCTCTGCGCGCCATGCGTATAGATTTGGTTATAGTCTATAGTTGTAATAAGAGATAGTTCTACTAGCGTAGTATAAAGGATAAGATCGCGCGCTATATCTATAATTACTATATCTACTAATAAAGTAAGGCCTCTCGAGACTAATATAATAGGCTACTATAGGCTTTACTAGTACCGGAGTAAGGCTAGTAAGATATCTCTATAGGCTTTATTACTAGACTTCCCGTCTTAGAAGGGTATAATACTATATATACTATCGTAGATCGACTTTCTATTAAGGGCCTATCTAGAGCGAGTCGATAGGGGTGAAGTATAACTAGAAGAACATATCTAAGGAGAGAAGATAGATATATAAAGCCTACGCGTCTTGGAGACGCGCTAAGCCGCTAGCTATAAGCGATGAGCAATAATCGAACGTTCGATAACTATACTCTATACTACGCGTATCGGCACCAATAGTAAGCAAAGGCCAAGCCGTAACACTACCCCCCTCAAGTAAGTATCATCTCTAATACGGAAGGCAAGACGACTATAGCCGACTCGGACTACCTAGTTTATTCGGGTAGCGCGTATAGAAGTCATCGACTATATCCTAAGCGTTACCAAATTCGTCGCCGTTCGTATAGTACTATTAGCGATCCGGTTATTGCTCGTTCTTCTATCGGACCCGGAACTATAGATAGCGTCTACAACCGAATAGTCTAGTATCCAAGACGTCGTCGATCTCCTACTCTTCCTAGTTATCTACTATAATAGGTCTTAGCGGCTCCGTTCGCTAACTAGGTAAAGGGTCTATAGATACTTTTCGTAGTAGACTAGGGTAGAAGATATTATATATTTATATACTAGATAGGAGTTCTAGTCGGTATAATAATCTAACTTTATCTAATACCTTAAACGGTTCTAGTATCTTATTATCTAGTTTCCTACTCGGATATTCTATACTTATATTCCGACTAGATAGGAATACTATATCTCCTTTATCGTATATAACGTTAGACCGCTTCTTATTAGCTTAATCTATTATTCTCCTACGACTTATAACGGATTACTTAGTTATAATATCTAAGACTCTCGTTATATAGTCTGCGATATTATTCGCCTTAGTATACTAGATATGCTTATAAGCCGTAGATCTAGCGTCTATAGGTAGAGAGAAAGATATCTAAGGGTAGAAACCGTTATTGGCAAAGAAGGGAGTTATTCCTATAGTACTAATAATAGAGTTATTATCTATAAATTCGGCTATAGGGAGAAGTCGGACCTAATTATCTTGTATATACGAGTAATACGTTCTTAGGTAACGCTCGACGTCTTGATTAGCTCGTTCTATCTAACCGTTAGTTTCCGAATAGAATACTATAGATAGCTTAACCTTGATCTTTAGTCGCTGATATAGTACCTTCTATACTAATAATACGAACTATAGCCCTCGATCGGAGATAATCGACTCTAGGAGACTATACGAGCGGAAGATATATCTTATTAGGATATCGGCCGTAGCTTCCGTAGACGTGCCTTAATCGGTTATAATATATAGAGCGTAGTAGCACTCTTTGGAAAGCCGATCTACGATAGTATATATAGCGTTGTACCCTTTCGAGACGGGGAGTCTAGTAATAAAGTCTATAGAGATATTTTACTAGCGTTGCTCTGGTACCGGTAAAGCCTATAGTAGCCTATTATACTAGTCTCGAGGGGCCTTACTTCGTTAGTAGATATAGTAATTATAGATATAGCAAGTAATCTTATCTTTTATGCTACGCCAGTAGAACTATCTCTTTACTAACTTAAGCGTCCTATTTCTACCAGGATAGCCGTATATAGGTTAGTTATAGCTTTCCTTAATTAGGCCCGTACGGAGCTTAGCTATTACTAGAACCTAAAGATAATCCTTATAGAAGAGTATATTATTATAACTAGAGTAATAATATAGGTTAACTATCTCGAATATCTAAGACGAATCCTTCGCGAGGGTATTACGAATACGTCTATAGTCGTCGTCTTCCTTATTTACTAGTACTACTCTTATATATAGAGATAAGTCTTTATTAGCTATCGCGTTAATCCGTTTATCTAATATAGTATTATTACTACTACCCCCTCTTTAAGGTCTCTATCCTTAGAGAATTTCTAAAAATACTCTAGAGATAGTAGAGCACGGTATTAATACTTTTAATACTTATCTTAGTTATTAGTAGAAACTAAATTTAGTATATATATTAAGGCGTCTACTTTACCGTTAGATTTACTACTTCGGTATATAATTTTAAAGTTGAAATTAGCTAATTTCTCTACCTATCGAGCTTAATAGCGCGTTAGCTCCTTTATCTATATAAAATATTTAAGGCTCTTATAATCGGTAAATATTTGGATAGAGATATTAGTTAATTCTAATTTAGGATACTAGTATTCTAGGTAGCGGACGATTATAAATAGCTCCTTATTGTAGATCTTATAGTTATACTCCGTAGGTAGTAGGTTCTTACTATAGAATATAACTGGATAAAGGACTCCGTTATCGTCTACTTAGGATAGGATACTACTATTAACGTAATTAGACGAATCTATCTCTAGTACCGCTAGCCGGGATCTATCGTAATACCGAAGCACTAGGGTACTAGTAATCGTACTCTTAAGACGCTCGAAGGCCGCCTAATATACTTTAGACTACTAGAATAGATAATCCTTTTTAGTAAGTAATACTAAGGGTCTAACTATTTTCGAGAAGTCCTTAATAAACCGGCGGTAGAAGTTATAGAAACTAATAAATACTTATACCTCCTTTAGACGAGTTAGGGGTTCCTAGTTAATAATAACCTTAACTTTAGAAGGGTCTATATATAGACTATCTATTAATACGATTAGTCCGAGGAAGGTTATCTCTTAGATATAGAATTCGTATTTCTCGATATTAACCTATAGTCCTACCTCCCGAAGCTTTAGTAAGACCTTTCGTATATATTACTTATACTCTTTTTCCGTCTTGCTATAGATTAGGATATTATCTAGATAGATCTAGTAGAAATCGTTTAGGTATTCGAAGAGGGTATTATTTATATAGTACTAGAAGGACGTAGGTCTATTAGTTAGGCTAAATAGTAGGATATAGTATTTGAACGCTCCGAATAAGGTGTTACGAACCGTGTTGCGTACCGACGGTCGTATTATAGATTGATTCTTAATAGAGATGGAGGTATAACTAATAAGAGGTAAAGTAGGCTTCACTATAATACTAAGCGAGTCTAGTATATAATTAGATAATATATATTTAGTGCCTAGTCTAGGAGATCTATTATATATAGTAGATACTAGATAAAAATAGAAGTTAAGTACGGTACTCCAAGTAGTAAGTATTACTCCGCCTATATAGATATACGAAAGTCTACTAAGCCTCCCTTGAGCGCTCTAATCGTACTACGCTTATTACGCTTATTATTCTTAAGCGTATTAAGCGTACTACGCTTATAGTACTTATCGCTTAGTATACTAAGCCTCAGGGTCTTGTCCGAGTCGGATACTAATTCGTTAACTCGAACTATAACGGGCGCTACGCTCCTTAAGCGTATCCCTGATTATATTTCCTAATTATAATATTAGCTCCCTCTCCTAGATTTCTCGTCCCGAGAAACTATCTATCCTTTATATTACCCCGCTATACTAAACGTTTAAAAAAACAAGCCGTTCGCCGAAAGGAACTGGCTAGTAAGTTATCCGAGTTTGTAATACGGCTATATTCTCGATACGTTACCAGCGGCAAGTAGTACCTAGTAGATACTAAATCCGATCGATATTCTAACTACTGTTACGAACCGTACGTACCGGTATCGTATATAGATTGATTCTCAATAGGGATAGAGGTATAACTAATAAGAGTATAAAGTAGGCTTCAAGTAATACTAAGCGGGTCTAGTATATAATTAGATAATATATATTTAGTGCCTAGCCTAAGAGATCTATCGTATATAGTAAATAATAAATAGGAAGTTAAGCACGATGCTCTAAGTAGTAAATAGTACTCCGTATATATAGATATACGAAAGTCCGCCAAGTGTCACGAAATAGACGTAGATCGATATGATCTAATTGGTTGTTTGAATAATATAGAAGATGATTCTATACGGAGTTATAGAATCTGCTTATATACGGGCCTCAGCCCTAAATGGCTTGGTAGTAGAGATAGTCTATAATAATATACCCACAAAAAAGTCAAAAAAGCGACGTCCCCGTTGCCCAATAGCGTTCCCAGCTTGTATAAGCTTTCCGACCAATTATAGTATAGTATCCAAGCTCTTAAGGTAGCGGGGCTACCGCTAAGTAACCCTACTTAGTCCTATAGAGGTTCGCGTATACGGAATTGGTAGCGGCGAGATAGCGATAGCGAGACAGAAAGCTGCGGACCAAAGATACTCCGGACGTACCCTATAATATAATTAACAGGCGGCGTATATATAGAACTAAAATCAATAATAATATATTAAGTGCTTAGTAGGTAAGCAAGTAGTTGACCGACTGGTAGCGGAGGTCTTAGCGTATACTGAAATCTTAGTAAGTTAAGTCGAATAGCGCCCTTTTCAAAATCAAAACTTTTTTAGTACCGCGCTAGCCCGAATCGGCTAGCTCCTCTTCTAGCATATAATATTCCTGCCCTTACTCATCCTTATAGACCCTATAGCCATCGCCTATATCTACTAGAAAAGCGTGTGCCTTATTGTCGTCGCCAAATAGGATTCTACGGGGTAGTGTAGTATCACCGGCGAAGGGTTTGCTACGGCCATAGCCTATGCGCTGCTACTGCTACCGATTGTAGGGTTACTGCTGCTGCTACGGCGGCTAGAGTGCTCGTTACTACTGCCAAGGACCTAGATCCCAAGGTCTCTAAGGCCTCATTGCGCGTTCTGTCCAGATCTTAGTTTTGGTATCTATTTGCTTATAGAACTAACTCAGGGTTATTAATGGTATTAGCCGAGGGATATCATTTCTAAGGTCTATATATAGTTGATTCCAGACTATAGTAAGCTGGCTGTGCGTAGTTGGTAAGTCAACTAATTTTGCCAGATGGAGCATCTGCTGAATAAAACGCCGCGGTGACGTATATTTAAGGTCTCTTATTGAATATATCTAGTTGGTAATTTAACTGAGCGCTTGCGATATATCCATCTTGAATTCTCGTATCAGCGCCGTACACTATTAGTTAAAAGATACGTCCCTAAGGAGGTCTTTCTCCAGCTCGCCGAGATCTATAAACTAGCCGAGATATCGACCTCTAAGGTATAGATAGATAACGTCTCGAACGGCGGGTTTGCCGTATCTTACAGCTAGATCTTTGAGGCGTTTAACAAAGCTAAATACGTCCCTATAGTAGGTAACGTTGCTACTCCCTAAGACTAGGTCCCTATAGGCCTATATAGAATTTCCATGCTCTTTGCCATGCTCCGTATCAAAAAATCCTACAATCTCTAGCTTTAGCTCCTTCTATTTCTTATATAATATAGGTAGCGTTTACGAAGGAGGAGGCGTCTAAATAGGCTATAGTCGCTACTAGCGCTGCGGAGGCTATCGACGGGGTAGCTATTGCTCCTAAGGCGGCGGCGAGAATTCTACTGACGGAGAAGCTTCTAATTGAAGCCCCTAGCGCGCAAGAAGTAGCTATAGACTAGCGTTTATTATATTTAGCTTCTTATCTATCCTTACTTCAAAAGAGTTAAATCGAGCGTCTAGATAGGTCTCTAGGGACCGAGACTACTCGCGAGAAAAGCCTATAATAAGCGTATACTACTTAGTAGATGTGTTTATAGTAGCTAGCTCTTACCTAGTTAACTCTACGAGTTCTCCTTTATTCTTATCTTTATACTCTATACTTAGCTACTTATCTTTCCGGCTACGTCTACCGGCCGACATGCCTAATAAAAGGGTTAGTATAATCACGAATAGGTATAGTAGGGGCTTAGTATAGCTACTAAGTACTAGAGTAGAATACGTGACGAGAATAGGTATTAAGGTAGTAAGGGCTCACTATAGCGTATAAGACTAATATATAGCGAGGAGCGACAGGAACAAAGGTTCTTAGCCCGTTACTACTATATTGTCACGAAATAGACGTAGATCGATATAATCTAATTGGTTGTTTGAATAATATAGAAGATGATCCTATACGGAGTTGCAGAATCTACTTATATACGGGCCTCAGCCCTAAATGGCTTGGCAGTAGAGATGGTCCATGACACCAAGCCTCCCTTGAGCGCTCTAGTTATACTACACTCATTACGCTTATTATTCTTGAGCGTATTAAGCGTACTACGCTTATAGTACTTATCGCTTAGTATACCAAGCCTTAGGGTCTTATCCGAGTCGTATATCGATTCGTCCGACCCGGTACCAAGCCTATTCGATAACGTTCGATAACTATACGTTCAAGATAGTATAGTTGTAGCTTATAATATTAGCTCCCTCTCCTAGATTTCTCGTCCCGAGAAACTATCTATCCTTTATATTACCCTATTATACTAAATATTTAAAAAAGTAAGCCGTTCGCCGAAAGGAACTGGCTAGCGAGTTATCCGAGTTTGTAATATAGCTATATTCTCGATGCGTTGCTAGCGGTAAGTAGTACCTAGTAGGTACTAAATCCGATCGATATTCCAACTACGTGGACGGTAGTAGGAAATATAACCTTATAGTATCGATCCTTAAGATACGTCGTATTGAAAAATAGCGCAATAAAATATTATAGGAGTTATCCGATTCTATAGCAAAGCTCGGTTATCTCTAAAAATAACTTAAGGCGGTAGAAGGTAAAAAGAAGCTAATAGTCGAATATAAGCTATAGAATATTAAGGAATTGGAGGAGGACTAGTATATCACTCCTACGTCTTCCGATAATCTAATATTCAACGCCTTATCCGAACGGTTCGATCTCCCCGGTAGGCTAGAAGCCCCTGAGAGCTTTAACTAGTCTTCTCTTACCTATAATAGAACTCTTATAGACGTTCTCTATAGTTCCCCGCAAGGTTCCTAAGAGGTTCCTAGGTATTTTCCGTCTCGTTATACCCTTTCTATTTAACTAGGTAGAACTAATTCTTCCTATCTAGAATCCTCTCGACTTTATACTCTATTTCTTCCTTAATATTATAGTAAAACGTTTCTTAAAGAGGTATACTAGAGTCCGCTAGCTCCAGGAGTAAGATATAGAATACCGGATATACTTTGGCGTTAGGTAGTAGTTAGAGTTTATAGTTAATAGGTCCTTTTACCCGTTTAATTAAGAATAGTCCGACCTTAATATAATCTAGTTTCTTACTTAGTCTTATTATCCTTATATTCTTTATTAGGAGGTATACTTTATCCCCCTCTTTTAGCTAAGGAATATTCTTTCTTTTCTTATTTACCTATTCCTTTAACTTACTATTTAAGCTCTTAATTAACTTCTATATATCTTTATATAAATCTTTTAGCTCTTTCGCCTTTACTAAGGCTCTTTCTATATTAGGACCTCTTCTTAGATCTAGAAATATATTTATATTCTTTCTATAGTTGGCAAAGAATAGTATTAGTTCTATCGTATCTAACCTTTTATTATTATACGCTAGTTATACTATTAGAAGTAATAAAACCTAGTTATCTTACTTCTATTTTATATAGTATCTTAAGTATACTTCTATTATTTAGTTTATATATTTAGTTTATCTATTAGTTTATAGATAATATACTATCGATATCCGAAGTTTCGTTCCAATTACTACTATTAGTATTCTCTAGTAGTTAGACGTGAATAATTTATCTCTATCGGATATTATCGATTTTAGTATACTATAATCCTATATTAGCTTGTCAAGTAGCACGAAGGCTAACTAATCTACTTTATAGGTTTCTTTGAATAGTATTATAATTATATATTTTATTAGTTTATCTATAATAACTATAATTAAGTTAAAGGTATCCTATATAGCTAGGTCCTTTAATAGTAGTAGCTTAACTATAAAGTCTATTATAATATTATCCTATAGTAACTCTAGTATAGGAGTAAATTATATTTGTCTATACTTGGCGTACTATACAGCCTTATTTACTAGCACTCGATATATCCTTTAATATATTATTTAATACGCGCTCGAAGCCTCGACGCTACGTATCCTCGTCCTAGAAGTTCTATCGTTTTAGATACTCTAGGGTAACCTTATAAAGGGGATACTCTAGGGTAACCTTATAAAGGGTTATTATAGTAATCCCTAATTACTTCTTCAATATATATATCAGGTAAGTAGATCTTATCCTGGTATTTAAGTAATACCGAATCCTATTAATCCTTCCTTAGGTTTATTACGAATATATTATTATTATAGGCCTTTACGATTCTATTAGTTATATTAGATCCTTCTATACGAAGGGTCGTAGCTAATACCTAGTATAGTACTAGCGATCCGTTCGCGTCTTTCTTTAGGATTAGTCTTTCTATAATATTCTTCTCTACTATATAGTCTAATCGCTAGCTAAGGGTATCTACTCGACTATTATCCTTTCCTAGGGTATAAGTTATCTTGAATTTATATTAACCTAATAGTTCTAACTATTAAACCTATCTTCTATTTAACTCTTTCGTTATTATAAAGTTAAGAAGGTTCTTATAATCCGTAAAGATAGTTAGATCCGAGTAGCTTTCTATATATACTTACTAGTTTTATAATATATAAACTATAGTAAGTAGTTCCTTATCGTATATATTATAATTCTATTCTACTACTAATATCTTTCTTAAATAGTAGGTAACTAGATACTACTTTTAGTCTTTCATTTAATATAGATATACTCTAATTACAAGATCCGAGGTATCTATTTTAATACGGGCCGGTTCGTTAGCCTAAAAGGTATAGAGTACTAGTAGATCTATATATATTTTCTTTAATATATTAAATAATTCCTATTAATCTTTTCCCTATATAAATCTAATATCTTTCTTCGTAATATTTATTAGAGATAGTACTTTCTTAGAGTAGTCTTCGATAAACTTCCTATTAAAGTTAGCGAATCCTAAGAAGCTTTATACTACTTTAACGTCCTATAGTATAGACTATTTAGCTATAGCCTTAATCTTTTTAGGGCTTATACTAATACCTCTCGTACTAACTATAAATCCTAGAAACTCTACTAATTCCCTATAGAATTCGTACTTTTCTAGTTTAAGAAGAAGTTTTACTTATAATAGGTATTTAAGGATATCCTATATATACTCTATATATTCTTTCTTATTCTTAGAATAAATTAGTATATTATTAAGATACGCTATCGCTATTCGATCTAAATATACTCGTATAATAGTATTAATAAGTACTTAGTAGGTTACTAGTACGTTAGTAAGTCTAAACGGTATTACTAGATACTTATAGTAGCTATATCTCGTTCGGAAGGTAGTTTTCTATTCCTCGCCTTCTTTTATCCAAATTAAGTTATATACGCCTCTAAGATCTAGTTTAGTAAATATCTTTACTTTATCGAGCCGATCCTATAGCTCCCCTATATTTAGTAATAGATATCTATTCTTGATAGTAATATCGTTTAACTTCTATAGTTAATATATAGTCTTAAGCTTCCGTCCTTCTTTAGTACAAAGAGGATTAGATAATCTACTAGTAATTTAGATTCCCGAATAAATCCCTTTTTAAGGTTCTCGTCGATATATCTACGAAGTACCTTAAGTTCCTTCTCTAATAATATATAAATAGGTCTAAATATCGGCTATTTACTAGGTTCGAGTTCAATCTTATAATCCTATAGCTAGTACCTAGGTAATACTTCTATATTCGTCTCTTCCTCGAATAAATACGCCTATTTACTATATTTCTAAGGGATAGAGGGTATATTAGTTCCTCCCTTATCTCTTACTTTATTATCCTACTAACCTTTACTAGTAACTATAGAGTTAGACTACCTTTTAGTACCGTCCTTATATAATACTAAGGTAATATATACCTCGACCGGTCTTCGGTTCAACTTGTTATCTACTATTAAACGCTACTAATATATAGGTATAATCCTAGTAATATTGCTAGATTAATCTATCTTGAATACTCCTCGAGTCTAATTAATTATTAGGTTATGCTTCTTTAACTAAGGTATTCCTAGAATTATATAATAGGTAGCTATTCTAATAACGTTAAAGGTAATGTCCTTATAGTAGCGCTAAATTATAATAGGTAATAAAAGTATCTCTTTATATACCTTTTCTATTAATAGTATTAATCTATTAGCTATCTAAAGGTTATACTATTATAACTTCTTTCGAGTTAGTATTTTAGTTATCCGTACCAAGTCTCGCGAGATAAAGTTTCTAGTAACTCTAGAATCTATTATTACAATAGTCCGCTATCTATTAACAATTACCGATATTTTTATATATATATCGTATTACGTAGAATATAGATATTATTTGGGGGTTAATATATTAATCTCCTTATAGCTACCCCTACTATAAGGGATTACTCTTTTCCCGCTTATAGGAGTAGAAACCTAGCTTCTAACTTCGACTATATATATTTCTTATAGTTATTATATAAGTAAGTATACTATTCTAGCTAGTTATAGTTCTTAGAGTATAGGTTATAGCTTAAGTCTTTTCTAAGTTTCCCTAACTATTTCTTGCCACGTCCTAGGAAGAACTAGTAAATTCTTTTCGTTACGAGGTACTATAGATATCTATCTTCCTAATAGTAGTTATAAAAGTTATATCCGCAGGGTAGTACCCTTATTAGTCCCCTAGCTATATTCCTTAGTATACTATACTATACGTAATGAAGCGATGTATATTCTTCCTATAGTATACTTTTGTAACTATAGTAGTTCCGATCTATCCGATAGTCCTTTAAGGTTTCTTTCTATTCCGGTTCCTTAGAGTTTTCTTTCTTCTTTTCCTTAGATATAGTAGTTTTAGGTATCGCTTTCCCTAGTAGCTATACTTCTTCCTACTTAGCTTCTAATATACTAAGGGCTTCTTCCTACTCTAGGTCTATATTACTCTTATTCTAATCCTACTTAGATTCTTCCTCTTAAGCCTTACTACCGTCTTTAGTATTTAGGTCGTTCCTATAGTATTCCCTAATACGCGTATTAAATTTCCTCGTGAAATTATTATCGCCGTTTTCGGATTCTTTATCGAGTTCTTCTTATATTATTCTATTATACTAGGAACTAATATCTTCTTCGACTTTATTCTATACTAGTAGAATCTCCTTAGATATATCGTCTATATCGTCCTAGATATATACTTTCTCTAGTATATTTAGTTACTATCGATATACTATATTTTTCGACTTGTAGTCTCTAGTAAAGTAGCCCGGCTTGCTATAGCTATAATATATTAGTGTTTTCTTTCTACCCCCTTACTACTTCTTGCCCCTTATAGGCCCTCTAAAGGCTTACTTCCCTTTCTTTTCTATAAAGTCTAGTTCTATAGGCGTATATCTATAAGGGTCGCGTTCCTTATATTCTAGATAGTAGCTCTTCGATTTAGTAAAAAAGCTCGAGCGTCCTATTCCGCTAACTCCTCTATTATACCTTTTCTCTATAGTCCTTTTAAATAACTTATTATTAATTTTAATTACTTCTTTAATTAACTTATCTAGGGTATTAATAATAATTCCTAATCTTATAAGTTCGTCTTTAATATTATCCTTAAGACCTCTCCGGTATATAGTTATTAATATATTATTATCCTAGTTAGTTTTTACTATATACTACTAAAATTAAGTCGAGTACTCTAATACAGATTTCTTCTAGGTTATATACTAGATAGTTCGTATCGCTATATTAACTTTATTTAACGGACCGAATATATAACGGATTTCGAGTCTAAATATAGCTATACTTTCTATCTATTACTTGATTTCGCCGTCCTCGTTATCGTCCTCTATATATTTCTTTAGGAATAGATTAACCTACTTCTAGGCTCTTCTATATAAGTAAGTAATTACGAAGGTTAGATATCGTTATATAGGTATAAGGTCTCCTTGAAACTTTAAATATAATAATATCTAGGATAGCTATCCCTTAAGCTTATCTCTCTCTCTATAGTATAAGTTAGACTAGACTATCTTGATATATCTACTAAGTCCTTCGTTAATAGTTGGGCGTTATTATTCGCTTCCTCCTCCTAAGGAGCTTAGAGTAGATACTCTAGGGTCTCTTAGTATAGTACTTATCCTTGAGGGTACTTAAAGTATTATAAACCGTATATACTAGTATCGTATATAGATTGATTCTTAATAGGGATAGAGGTATAACTAATAAGAGTATAGAGTAGGCTTCAAGTAATACTAAGCGGGTCTAGTATATAATTAGATAATATATATTTAGTGCCTAGCCTAAGAGATCTATCGTATATAATAAACAATGAATAGGAAGTTAAGTATAGTACTCTAAGTAGTAAGTAGTACTCCGTATATATAGATATACGAAAGTCCGCCAAGCCTCCCTTGAGCGCTCTAGTCGTACTACGCTCATTACGCTTATTATTCTTGAGCGTATTGAGCGTACTATACTTATAGTACTTATCGCTTAGTATACTAAGCCTCAGGGTCTTGTCCGAGTCGTATACCGATTCGTTCGACCTAGTGCCAAGCCCGTTTGATAACGTTCGACAATTATACGTTCAAGATAGTACGGTTATAGCTTGTAATAACTACGTGGACGGTAGTAGGAAATACGACCTTATAGTATCGGTCCTTAAGATACGTTATATTAAAAAGTAGCGAAACGAACTTCGTTTAGAGCTAGATAACGCGCTCGCGAAAGTTATACGCGTCTAATTATAACTAAATACTATAGAGAACGAAAAGAAGAAGATAGTAGACCGGGAGTTATAAAATATTAAGGAGCTGGAGGAAGACTAGCGGTCTACTCCTAGTATCCCTAATAACTGGATGTTTAACGTCTCGTCCGAACAGTTTAGCTTCCTAGATAGAACCGATTTGTCCTCCTTCCCGATCGTTCCCGGAACTCCTATAGAAGGTCCTAGTAGTTCCGGAGGTTTCTAAGAGGTTCCTAGATATTTTCGGTATCGTTATACCCTTTCTATTTAACTAGATATTTCTAATTAACCTAATTTAGAATCCTCTCGACCTCGAACTCCGTTTCTTCTTTAATATTATAATAAAATATTTCCTATAAGGATATATTAGAGTCTACTAGCTCTAAGAGTAAGATATAGAATACCGGATATACCTTGGCGTTACGTAGAAGCTCGAGTTTATAGTTAATAGGTCTCTTTACCCGCTTAATTAAGAATAGTCCGACCTTAATATAATCTAGTTTCTTACTTAGTCTCGTTGTTCTTATATTTTTTATTAGGAGGTATACTTTATCCCCCTCTTTTAGCTAAGGAATATTCTTTCTTTTCCTATTAACTTATTCCTTTAACTTACTATTTAAGCTTTTAATAGATCTTTATATATCTCTATATAAATTCTTTAGCTCGCCTACCTTTACTAAGGCTTTTTCTATATTAGGTCCCTTCCTTAGATCTAGAAATATATTTATATTCTTCCCGTAATTAGTAAAGAATAGGATTAGTCCTATAGTATCTAACCTCTTATCGTTATACGCTAGTTATACTATTAGAAGTAGTAAGACCTAGTTATTCTACTTCTAGTTTATATAATACCTTAAAAATACTTCTATTATTTAGTTTACACGTTTAGTTTATCTATTAGTTTATAGATAATATACTATTAATATCCGAAGTTTCGTTCTAATTATAGCCCGGAAAGATATAGGATATCCTATAGGATATCCCAAGGGTTAGGTATAGGATTCCGGTATAGGATAGAATTAGAAGATCCTAAATCCTATATCTTTTAGGAGATATAGGATAGGATCTCAATAGAATATCCTACGATATAGGATATTAGTAGGATTATCTAATAGTACGGGATATTTTCGGGATATCCTAGTAGCGGATAAGATAAGACCTATACTTGGAATTTCTAGTTATTATTCTAGTTATTAAAACTTCAAATATCTTTTTGAATATTCTATAATATAGGATATTCTAGTAGGAAATATAGAATTATAGAATATTCAAAAAAATATTTGAAGTTTTGATATTAGAATAGGATGGTTCTAATAGAACTATCGCGAAGGATAAGGAACTTCGGATAGGATAGGTTTAATCGCACGCTAAAAGGTTTAGATCGTATCGATTATAATCTAGATCGTATTAATTATAGTTAGGATCGTATTGATTAGGGATACTTAGTAGAACTTCCTATTACTATATATAGGAGCACTTGCTTACTACTTAGAGTATCGTACTTAACTTCCTATTCAATTATTTACGATATACGATAGATCTCTTAGGCTAGGCACTAAATATATATATTATCGGATTATATACTAGACTCGCTTAGTATTATATTAAAGCCTACTTTATATTCTTATTGGCTATATCTCTATCCCTATTAAGAATTAATCTATATAGAACTATAGTACGTAACGTAGTTTATAATACTTTAAGTACCCTTAAGGATAAGTACTATACTAAGAGACCCTAGGGTACCTACCCTAAGCTCCTTAGAAGGGAGTAGACAATAATAATACCCGACGATTAACGAAGGACTTAGTAGATATATTAAGATAGTCTAGCCCGACTTATACTATAGAGAAAGAGATAAGCTCGAGGGATAGCTATTCTAGGTATTATTGTATCTAAAGTTCTAAGGGGACTTGATACCTATATAATAATATCCGACCTTTACAATTACTTACTTACGTAGAAGAGCCTAAAAGTAGGTTAATCTATTCCTAAAGAAGTATATAGAAGACGACGACGAAGACGGCGAGATTAAATTATAGATAGAGAGTATAGCTATATTTAGACTCGAAATCCGCCGTATATTCGGCCCGTTAAACGAAATTAATATAGTAATACGAACTATTTAGCACTTAACTTAAAAGAAGTCTATATCGGAGTATTTAACTTAGTTTTAATAATATACGGCAAAGACTAACTAGGACGATAATATATTAATAACGATATATCGGAGAGGTCTTAAGGACAATATTAAAGACGAACTTATATAATTAGGAATTATTATTAATACCCTAGATAAGCTAATCGAAGAAGTAATTAAAAATAATAATAAACTATTCGAAAGAACTATAGAGAAAAGGTATAACGGAGGAGTTAGCCGGATAGGACGCTTAAGCTTTTTTACTAAATCGAAGAGCTACCGCCTAGAATATAAAGGAGAATATAACCCTTACGGATATATATCTATAGAACTAGACTTTATAGAAAAGAAAGGAAAGTAAGCCTTTAGAGAGCCTACGAGGGGTAAGAAGTAGTAAGGGGGCAAGAAAATACTAAAGTATTATAGCTATAGTAAATCGGGCTACTTCGCTAGAGACTATAAATCGAAAAATATAGTATATTAATAGTAGCTAAATGTACTAGAGGAAGTATATACCTAGGACGATATAGACGATACGCCTAAGGAGGTTCTACTAATATAGGATAAAGTTAAAGAAGATATTAACTCCTAGTATAATAGGATGACGTAAGAATAGTATAACGAAGAATCCGGAAGCGAGGACGAACTTATAGAGGATATTAACTTATAAACCAAAGAAGACTTAGATATTAGAGACGGTAGTAATACTTACGAAGAATCGAAGTAGGATTAGGAAGATAAAGGAATAGATCTAGAGTAGAAAGAATCCCTTAGCACGTTAGAAGCTAAGTAGGAAGATATACGACTACTAAGAAGATTAATACCTAGATCTACTATATCTAAGGAAAAAGAAGACTCTAAGGAATTATAATAGGATAATAAGGAACCGGACTATCGATAAGACCGAAATCATCGAAGATATAAAGAGTTACCGTGGGAAGAATACGCTATACTTTATTATATATAGTATAGTACGCTAAGGAGTTATAGAAAAGGACTAGTAAAGAAAGCCTATTATAGATAAGACTTCTACTATAACTATAAAAAGAATGGATATCTATAGTATCTAGCGATAAAGAGACTTTACTAGTTCTTCCTAGGAAACGATATAGATTAGTTAGAACGCGTCAAGAAAGAAATAATATACTATCCGTACGCAGAGAAATACTATCTAAAGGAATAGTACGCCTATTTATATAATAACTATACGGAATATAAGAAAGAAAAATCCGAAGTATAATTCCTACTCCTAACAGCGAAGTAGATAGAATCTATATTCGGATTTCTATAGGGAAAAGAGTAATCCCTTATAGTAGGGGTAGCTATAAGGAGATTAATATATTAACCCCTAAACAATATTTGTATTCCGCGCAATATAATATATATATAAAAATACTAATAATCGTTAATAGATAGCGGACCGCTACGATAATAGATTCTAGAGCTACTAGAAACTTCGTTTCACGGGACTTAGTACGATTAACTAGATTACTAACTCGAAAGAAGCTACGATAGTACAATCTTTAGATGGCTAACGGGTTAATACTATTAATAGGAAAGGTAGACGAAGAGATATATTCGTTACCTATTATAATTCAGCGCTACTATAAGGAAATTACCTTTAACGTTATTAGGATAGCTACCTATTATATAATTTTAGAAATACCTTAGTTAAAGAAGTATAACCCGATAATCGATTAGGCTTAAGGAGTACTTAAGATAGATAGATCTAGAAATATCACTAAGGTCTTACCTATATATCAATAGTATTTAATAGTAGATAAGAAGTCGGACCGAAGACCGGTCGAGGTATATATTACCTTAGCTTCGTATAAGGACGGTACTAAACGGTAGTCTAACTCTATAGTTACTAGTAAGGGTTAGCGGGATAGTAAAGTAAGAGTTAGGGGAGGAACCGATATACCTTCCGTCCCTTAAGAGTATAGTAAATAGGTATACTTATTTAAGGAAGAGACGAATATAGAAGTATTACCTAGATACTAGCTATAGGATTATAAGATCGAACTCGAACCTAGTAAACAGCCGATATTTAGACCTATTTATATATTATTAGAGAAGGAACTTAAGGTACTTCGCGGGTATATTAACAAGAACCTTAAAAAGGGATTTATTCGGGAATCCAAATTACTAGTAGGTTATCCTATCCTCTTTATACTAAAGAAGGATAGAAGCTTAAGACTATACGTCGACTATCGAAAGTTAAACGATATAACTATTAAGAATAGATATCTATTACTAAATATAGAGGAGCTATAGGACCGGCTCGGCAAAGTAAAGATATTTACTAAATTAGATCTTAGAGGTATATATAACCTAATTTAGATAAAAAAAGGCGAGGAATAGAAAACTACCTTCCAAACAAGATATAGCTATTATAAATATCTAGTAATACCGTTTAGACTTACTAACGTACTAGTAACCTGCCAAGCACTTATTAATAATATTATACGAGTATACTTAGATTAAATAGCGATAATATACCTTGATAATATACTAATCTATTCTAAGAATAAGGAAGAATATATTAAGTATATATAGAACGTTATCGAATATCTATTATAAGCGAAACTTCTCCTTAAACTAGAAAAGTGCGAATTTTATTAATAAGCGGTAGAATTTCTAGGATTTGTAGTTAGTATAAAAGGTATTAGTATAAGCCTAGAAAAGATTAAAGCTATTACTAAATAGCCTATACTATAGGACGTTAAAGTAGTATAAAGCTTTTTAGGTTTTGCTAACTTTAATAGGAAGTTTATTAAGGGCTACTCTAAGAAAGTACTACCGTTAACGGATATTACGAAGAAGGATATCGGGTTTATATAGGGAAAAGACTAATAAGAATTATTCGATATATTAAAGAAAGTATATACGGATCTACTAGTACTCTATACCTTTTAGATAAACGAGCTAGCTTATATCGAAATAGATATATCGGATCTAGTAATCGGAGTATACCTATATTAAATGAAAGACTAAAAGTAGTATCTAGTTATCTACTACTTAAGGAAGATATTAGTAGTAGAATAAAACTATAATATATACGACAAGGAACTACTTACCGTAGTATATATATTATAGAACTAGCGAGTATACGCGGAGAGCTACTCGGATCTAACTATCTTTACGGATTATAAGAATCTTCTTAACTTTATAATAACGAAAGAGTTAAATAGAAGATAAGTTCGATAGTTAGAACTATTAGGTTAATATAAGTTCAAAATAACCTATACCCTAGGAAAAGATAATAGTCGAGTAGATACTCTTAGTAGGCGATCGGACTATATAGAAGAAAAGAATATTATAGAAAGACTAATCCTAAAGAAAGAAGCGGACGGATCGCTAGTACTATACTAGGTATTAGTAGTAACCCTTCGTATATCGGGACCTAATACGACTAATAGGATCGTAAAGGCCTATAACGATAATATATTAGTAACAAACCTGCAAAAGGATTAATAAGATTTAGTATTACTCAAATACTAGGATAGGACCTACTTACCTAATATATACGTTAAAGAAGTAATTAGGGATTACTACGATAACCTATTACAAGGTCACCTAGGGGTATCTAAAATAATAGAACTCCTAGGACGAGGATACGCGGCGCCAAAGCTTCGAGCGCGCGTTGAATAATATATTAAAGAATATATCTAGTACTAGTAGAATAAGGTAATATAATACGCTAAGTACGGATAAATATAATTTACTCTTATACTAGAATTACTATAGGATAATATTATAATAGACTTTATAGTTATACTACTATCTTTAAAGGATCTAGCTATATAGGATACCTTCGACTTAATTATAGTTATTATAGATAAACTTACGAAGTATATAAATTATAATACCTTTTAAAGAAATATACAAAGTAGATTAGTTAGCCTTTATACTACTCGATAAGTTAATAAGAGATTATAGTATACTAAAGTCGATAATATTCGATAGAGATAAGTTATTTACTTCTAACTACTAGAGAACGCTAATAGCAGCGATTAGAACTAAACTTTGGATATTAATAGTATATTATCTATAAACTAATAGATAAATAGAACGTGTAAACTAAATAATAGAAGTATACTTAAGATATTATATAAACTAAAAACAAGATAACTAGGTTTTACTACTTCTAATAGTATAACTAGCGTATAATAATAAGAAGTTAGATATAATAGGCCTGATACTATTCTTTGCTAACTACGGGAAGAATATAAATATATTTCTATAACCTAGAGAAGGATCTAATATAGAAAAAGCTTTAGTTATAGTAGAAGAGCTAAAGAATTTATATAAGGATATATAAAGGTCTATTAAGAGCTCTAATAGTAGGTTAAAGGAATAGGTTAATAAGAAAAGAAAGAATGTTCCTTAGCTAAAAGAGGGGGATAAAGTATACCTCCTAATAAAGAATATAAGGATAACGAGACTAAGTAAGAAACTAGATTATATTAAGGTTAGACTATTCTTAATTAAACGGATAAAAGGACTAGTTAACTATAAACTCTAACTTCTACCTGACGTAAAAGTATATCTAGTATTCTATATATACTCCTAGAGCTAGTAGACTCTAATATACCTCTCTAAGAAATATTTTACTATAATATTAAGGAAGAAATAGAGTATAAGGTTAAGAGGATTCTAGATAGAAGGAATTAGTTCTATCTAGTTAAATAGAAAGGGTATAATAAGACGGAAAATACCTGGGAACCTCTTAGGAACCTTGCGGGGAACTATAGGGAATATCTATAAGAGTTCTATTAGAAATAAGGGAAGACTAATTAAAGCTCTCGGGGACTTCTATCCTGTCAGGGAAATCGAATTACTCGGACGAGATATTAAATATTAAATCGCTGGGAGTAACAAGGGCCTAGTCTCTTTCTAGCTCCCGGATATTTTGGATCTCTCGGTTAACTAACTTCTTCTTCTCTTCTTCTATATATTTATACTGCGTCTAAAGACGAGCCAGCTTAGACTACTTATATACTATTTCCTTTACTAGTTAATTAACCCTTTCGTAAGTAGATTTTAACTATAGCCAAGTCGCCTTTCGCTTAGATTTAATACGGCGTATTTTAAGGGGCGATACTACAAGGTCGTACTTCCTACTACCGGCGACATAGCTTGAATACCGGTCGGAATCAGTATCTATTAGATATTGCTTCCTAGTAGCGATACACCGGGAACAAGGACGCATCATGACTTCGACTAATTCACTAGCCAGCTCTTTTGCGCGGATAGCTAGATTGGAGGATTACTTAGTACAATAAGGTGGCATGAAGGATAGATGGTTTCTCGGGACGAGAAATCTAGAGGGGGGAGCTAGTATTAGAATAGGATAGTTCTAATAGGACTATCGCGAAGGATAAGGAACTTCGGATAGGACAGGTTTAATCGCACGCTAAAAGGTTTAGATCGCATCGATTATAATCCAGATCGCATTGATTATAGTTGGGATCGCATCGATTAGGGATGCCTGGCAGGACTTCCTATTACTATATATAGGAGTACTTACTCACTACTTGGAGTATCGTACTTAACTTTCTATTCAATTGTTTACGATATACGATAGATCTCTTAGGCTAGGCACTAAATATATATATTATCGGATTATATACTAGACCCGCTTAGCATCATATTGAAGCCTGCTTTATACTCTTGTTAGCCGCACCTCCATCTCTATTAAGAATCAATCTATATAGAACTATAGCACGCAACGTGGTTCGTAACATTTGATAACTAGAATGATAACTAGAAATTCTAAGTATAGATCTTATCTTATCCGCCACTGGGATATCCCGAAAATATCCCGTACTATTAGATAATCCTACCAATATCCTATACCGTAGGATATCCTATTGAGATCCTATACCTTCTACTAATAGTATAGGATTTTAGACCTTAATACTATACTATACCCCGAGATAGGTAAGAGAGCCAATATCCTATACCATCCTATATCTTTCCGGGCTATAGTTCCAATCGCCGCTATTAGCGTTCTCTAGTAGTTAGATATAAATAACTTATCTCTATCGGATATTATCGATTTAGATATACTATAATCTCTTATTAGCTTGTCGAGTAATACGAAATCTAGTTAATCTACCTTATAGGTTTCCTTGAATAGTATTATAATTATATACTTAGTAAGTCTATCTATAATAACTATAATTAAATCGAAGGTATTCTATATAGCCGGGTCCTTTAAAGGTAGTAGTTTAACTATAAAGTCTATCGTGATATTATCCTATAGTAACTCTAGTATAGAAGTAAACTATATTTATCCGTACTTGGTGTATCGTATAGCTTTATTTTACTAGTACTCGATATATTCTTTAATATATTATTTAATACGCGCTCGAAGTCTCGGCGCCGCGTATCCTCGTCCTAGAAGTTCTATTATCTTAGATACTCTAGGGTAACCTTATAAAGGGTCGTCGTAGTAATTCCTAATTACTTCTTTAACGTATATATCGGGCAAGTAGATCTTATTCTAGTATTTAAGTAATACTAAATCCTCTTGATTCTTCCTTAGTTCTGTTACGAATATATCGCTATCGTAGGCCTTTATAATCCTATTAGTTATATTAGGTCCTTCTATACGAAGGGTCGTAGCTAATATCTAGTATAGTACTAGCGATTCGTCCGCGTCTCTCTTTAGGATTAGTCTTTCCGTAATATTCCTTTCTACTATATAGTCTAATCGCTAGCTAAGGGTATCTACTCGACTATTATCCTTTCCTAGGGTGTAAATTATCTTAAATTTATATTAACCTAATAGTTCTAACTATCGAACCTATCTTCTATTTAACTCCTTTATTATTATAAAGTTAAGAAGATTCTTATAATCCGTAAAGATAGTTAGATCTAAGTAGCTCTCTATATATACTTACTAGTTTTATAATATATAAACTATAGTAAGTAGTTCCTTATCGTATATATTATAGTTCTATTCTACTACTAATATATTCCTTGAATAGTATATAACTAGATACTACTTTTAGTCCTTTATTTAATATAGATATACTCTAATTACAAGATCCGAGGTATCTATTTTAATACGGGCCGGTTTATTAGCCTAAAAGGTATAGAGTACTAGTAGATCCGTATATACTTTCTTTAATATATTAAATGATTTCTATTAGTCTTTTCCCTATATAAATCTAATATCCTTCTTTATAATATCCGTTAAAGGTAGTACTTTCTTTAAGTAGCCCTCGATAAACTTCTTATTAAAGTTAGCAAATCCTAAGAATCTCTATACTACTTTGACGTCCTATAGTATAGGCTATTCTACTATAGCTTTAATCTTGTCTAGGTTTATACTAATATCTTCTATACTAACTACGAATCCTAGAAATTCTACTAACTATTAATAAAACTCGTACTTTTCTAGTTTAAGGAGAAGTTTCGCTTATAATAGATATCTAAGGACGTCCTATATATATATATAATATATTCTTCCTTGTTCTTAGAATAAATTAGTATATTATCGAGGTACGCTATCGCTATTCGATCTAAATATACTTATATAATATTATTAATAAGTACTTAGTAGGTTACTAGTGCGTTAGTAAGTCTAAACGGTATTACTAGATACTTATAGTAGCTATATCTTGTTTAGAAGGTAGTTTTCTATTCCTCGCCTTCTTTTATCTAAATTAGGTTATATATACCTCTAAGATCCAGTTTAGTAAATATCTTTGCTTTGCCGAGCCGATTCTATAGCTCCCCTATATTTAGTAATAGATATCTATTCTTGATAGTAATATCGTTTAACTTTCTATAGTCGACGTATAGTCTTAAGCTTCCGTCCTTCTTTAGTACAAAGAGGATTAGATAATCTACTAGTAATTTGGATTCCCGAATAAATCCCTTTTTAAGGTTCTCGTCGATATACCCGCGAAGTACCTTAAGTTCCTTTTCTAATAATATATAAATAGGTCTAAATATCGGCTATCTACTAGATTCGAGTTCGATCTTATAATCCTATAGCTGGTACCTAGATAATACTTCTATATTCGTCTCTTCCTCGAATAAGTATATCTATCTACTATATTCCCGAGGGATAGAGGGTATATTAGTTCCTCCCTTAACTCTTACTTCCTTATCCTACTAATCTTTACTAGTAACTATAGAGTTAGACTACCTTTTAGTACCGTCCTTATACGAAGCTAAGGTAATATATACCTCGACTAGTCTTCGGTTCGACTTCTTATCTACTATTAAACGCTACTAATATATAGGTATAATCCTGGTAATATTGCCGGATTAATCTATCTTAAGTACTCCTCGAGCCTAATCGATTATTAGATTATACTTCTTTAACTAAGGTATTTCTAAAATTATATAATAGGTAGCTATTCTAATAACGTTAAAGGTAATATCCTTATAGTAGCGCTAAATTATAATAGATAATAAAAGTATCTCTTCGTCTACCTTTCCTATTAATAGTATTAACCTATTAGCTATCTAAAGATTATACTATTATAACTTCCTTCGAGCTAGTATTCTAGTTATTCGTACTAAGTCTCGCGAGATAAAGTTTCTAGTAGCTCTAGAATCTATTATCGCAACGGTCCGCTATCGGTCAACGATTACCGGTATCTTTATATATATATCGTATTACGCGGATTATAGATATTATTTAGGGGTTAATATATTGATCTCCTTATAGCTACTCTACTATAAGGGATTACTCTTTTCCCGCTTGTAGGAGTAGGAATCCAGCTTCCGACTTCGACTATATATATTTCTCGTAGTTATCGTATAAGTAAGTATACTATTCTAACTAGTTACAATTCTTGGAATATAGGTTATAGCTTAAGTTTTTTCCAAGTTTCTCTAACTATTTCTTATTATATCCTAGGAAGAACTAGTATATTCTTTTTATTACGAGGTACTATAGATATTTATCTTCCTAGTAATAGTTATAAAAGTAATATTCACAGGGTAGTACCCTTATTAGTCCCCTAGCTATATTCCTTAGCGTACTATACTATATATAGTAAAGCGATATATATTCTTCCTATAGTATACTCTTATAACCTTAGTAATTTCGATCTATCCGATAGTCCTTTAAGGCTTCTTCTTATTTTAGTTCCTTAGAGTCTTCTTTTTTCCCTTCCTTAGATATAGTAGTTTTAGGTACTACTTTCCTTAGTAGTTATACTTCTTCCTACTTAGCTTCTAATATACTAAGGGCTTCTTTCTACTCTAGATCTATTTTGCTTTCTTCCTAATCCTACTTAGAGTTTCTTTCTTAAGCCTCGCTATCGTCTTTAGTATTTAGATTATCTTTATATTATTCCCTAATATATATATTAAATTTCCTTATAAAATCGTTATCGCCGTTTTCGGATTCTTTATCGAGTTCTTCTTATATTATTCTATTATACTAGGAACTAATATCTTCTTCGACTTTATCCTATACTAGTAGAATCTCCTTAGGCGTATTATCTATATCGTCCTAGGTATATACTTTCTCTAGTACGTTTAGCTACTATTGATATACTATATTTTTTAACTTATAGTCTCTAGCGAAGTAGCCCGGTTTACTATAGCTATAATACTTTAGTATTTTCTTGCCCCCTTACTACTTCTTACCCCTTATAGATCCTCTAAAGGCTTACTTTCCTTTCTTCTCCGTGAAGTCTAGTTCTATTAGTATATATCTATAAGGGTCGCGTTCCTTGTGCCCTAGGTAATAGCTCTTCGATTTAGTAAAAAAGCTCGAGTATCCTATTCTACTAACTCCTCTATTATACCTTTTCTCTATAGTCCTTTTAAATAACTTATTATTAATTTTAATTACTTCTTTAATTAACTTATCTAGGGTATTAATAATAATCCCTAACCTTATAAGCTCGTCTTTAATATTATCCTTAAGACCTCTTCGATATATAGTTATTAATACGTTATCGTCCTAGTTAGTTTTTACTATATACTACTAAAATTAAGTCGAGTATTCTAATATAGATTTCTTCTAGGTTATATACTAGATAGTTTGTATTACTATATTAACTTTATTCGACGGACCGAATATATAATAGATTTCGAGTCTAAATATAGTTATACTTTCTATCTATTATTTAATTTCGCCGTCCTCGTCGTTATCCTCTATATATTTCTTTAGGAATAGATTAACCTACTTCTAGGCTCTTCTATATAAGTAAGTAATAGCGAAGGTTAGATATTATTATATAGGTATAAGGTCTCCTTGAAACTTTAAGTAAAGTAATACCTAGGATAGCTATCCCTCGAGCTTATCTCTCTCTCTATAGTATAAGTTAGGCTAGGCTATCTTAATATATCTACTAAATCCTTCGTTAATAGTTGGGCGTTATTATCTACTCCCTCCTAAAGAGCTTAGGGTAGATACCCTAGGGTCTCTTAGTATAGTACTTATCCTTAAGAGTACTCAAAGTATTACGAACCGTATTATATACCGACGGTCGTATTATAGATTGGTTCTTAATAGAGATAGAGGTATAACTAATAAGAGATGAAGTAGGCTTTACTATAATACTAAGCGGGTCTAGTATATAATTAGATAATATATATTTAGTATCTAGTATAGAAGATCTATTATATATAGTAGATACTAGATGAAAATAGAAGTTAAGCACGGTACTTCAAGTAGTAAGTAGTACTCTGCCTATATAGATATACGAAAGTCCGCTAAGCCTCCCTTGAGCGCTCTAATCGTACTACGCTTATTACGCTTATCATTCTTGAGCGTATTGAGCGTACTACGCTTATAGTACTTATCGCTTAGTATACCAAGCCTTAGGATCTTGTCCGAGTCGGATACTAATTCGTCGACTCGAACCATAACGGGCGCTACGCTCCTTGAGCGTATCCCTAATTATATTTTCTAATTGCAATATAAGGTAGTAAACGTCGTAAGATCTTCGCTATCTAGATATATACGGAGCTTGTTAAATACGGTAATAATATCTAGCTTTATAAGGTATTTATATCCGATAACGTAAGTAAACGTTTCCTCGATAAGTAGTATAGGATAGCGGTTCCGAATCGTAAGGGTATTAAGTTTCCGATAGTCGACGTAGAAACGAAGACTTCTATTATACTTTTAGATAAATAGGACTAGCGATATATAGGGCGCCGTACTAGGTAAGATGAAGCCCTTCTTAAGGTTATTATCTAAATACTCCTTTATCTTTTAGAGCTTGAATCTAGATATCAAATATAAGCGACTTTAAAGGGGCTTCTTTCTAGATTCAAGCTCGATCTTATAATTATATAACCGGTATAGTAGGAGTTCCTTTACCTTGCTCCGGTTAAAGATAATAATTAGGTTATAGTATTCCTAGGGAAGCTTCTACTTGACTATTTCCTCTGCTTTTTCCGATACCTTATTAATCTAATCTAGCCTAGATCTATTCTAGATTACTTTCTCTATCTTAGCTATCGTTATAGAGAAATATTAGACGTTATACTTCTTTTAATTCCTCGCCTATATATAGAAAGTAGGTACGCTAATTTCGGTAATATCTAGTACCTCGGGTTTCTTAGGTAGCGGAGGCGGAGGATTCGTAGGAATATTTATCGTCTAATCTACCTTCTTAGTAGAAGGCTTAATAAGAGCTTAAGGGGCCCTAATATAGTTATAGCGGCTAGGTAGGAAGATAATACGGTCATCTACTATATCTAGTAGGACCTTATACTTGTTCATCTATAGCTTACTAAGGATAATATATTAGTTACCTAGGCTAGTAATAAGTATAGATACGGTCGACTCGAGATAATCGTAGACTTTTATAGAAGGGTAAATAGTATAGATAACGGGTTTCTTTCGTATCTTGCCGTTATATCTATAGAGGTAATATAGTTTAGCGAGAGGTATAGAGACGATATCGAGATATTTAGAAAGTAGTGTTACGACCCTCACGTCCAGTCGTTAACCTAACGGTGCGATAACCGAACGTATAGGGGTGTAGATGTCTTATGCTTCTGTAGGAGAGGAGTCACTCAGGTAGAATGGCAGTCTTTGTGGTTGAAGGTAGTCAATACGTTCTATGTTAATAACTAGTAAAGTATAGTGCAAGGAGTACCAGGAAGATTGATCAAGTTGAACACACTGTTCCAAACAACGGGCAAAGCCCCGTATATATAGACATAGGAAATCCTGCCAAGCAATCTATAAGCGTTATGAGCGCACGGCGCTCATTACGCTCATCATTCTTGAGCGACATGAGCGCACGGCGCTCGTTGCGCTCATCGCTTCAGCTGCTAGTCCTATCTATAGTATCTTATCCTATAGGACAGTCCTGTTAGAACCGAGGGTTCTAACACTAGCCCCCTCCTCCAGATTTCTTGTCCCGAGAAACTATCCATCCTTTATACCTCCTCGTCGAAATATCTGTTCTAAAGATCCTATCATTCGTCGTAAAGAACTCTCTAGTAAATTATCTAGATTCGTAATACGTCCTTGTACTCTCTATACGAAGGGCAACAGGTAATACTTAGTAGGTATCCGTTTAGATCGCTGTTCCAACTGTGTTACTACGGGCAAGAAGTATGACCTAGTTATATCCGTCGACGAGATATATCGTATTAAGAAAGTACGCGACAATACTTGGTTAGAAATAAAAGAAACGCAGGCGAAACTTATACGCCTTCAATCGTAATTCGATCGAGTTTAGGATAAAGAGAGAAAGTTAGTTAAGCGCGAGTTATAGAATATCGAGGAGTTGGAGAAGGATAAGAACCTTCCTTCCGATACTCCTGACGGTTTAATATTCAACGTCGGCTCCGAGCAGTTCGACCTCCCCCCCGGCCTAGAGGGCCCCGAGAGTTTCGACTGGTCTTCTCTTATCTCCGATGAAACTCTTGTAGGCGTTCCCCGCAATTCCCCGCAAGGTTCCTAAGAGGTTCCCAGGTACTTTCCGTTTCGTCATACCCTTTCTATTTAACCAGATAGAACTAATTCCTTCTATCTAGGATCCTCTCGACCTTATATTCTGTTTCCTCCTTAACGTTATAATAGAACATTTCTTAGAGTAGTATATTAGAGTCTGCCGGCTCCAGAAGTAAGATATAGAATACCGGATATACCTTAGCGTCAGGTAGAAGCTCGAGTTCGTAGTTAACGGCCCCCTTTACCTTCTTGATCAAGAATAGTCCGACCTTGACGTAATCTAGTTTCTTACTTGGTCTCGTCGTCTTCATATTTTTTGTTAGGAGATATACTTTATCCCCCTCTTTTAGCTAAGGAACATTCTTTCTTCTATTATTAACTTGTTCCTTTACCTTATTATTTAAGCTTTCGATTATCTTTTATATATCCTTATATAAACTTCTTAGCTCCTCTGCCTTAACTAAGGCTTTTTCTGCGTTAGGTCCGTCCCTAGTTTACAGAAATATGTTCGTATTCTTTCCGTGATTGGCAAAGAATAGTGTTAGACCTGTCGTATCTGATTTTTTGTCGTTGTATACCAGTTATACTATTGGAAGCAGTGAAACCCAGTTATCTTATTTTAGGTTCATATAGTATCTTAAGTATGCTTCTATTATTTGATTCACACGTTCTATTTATCCATCAGTCTATAGATAGTATACTATTGACATCCGAAGTTTGGTTCCAATCGCTGCTATAAGCGTTCTCTAGTAGTTAGAAGTGAACAACTTGTCTCTATCGGATATTATCGACTTAGGTATGCCGTAATCTCTTATCAGCTTGTCAAGCAGTACGAAGGCTAGCTGGTCTGCCTTGTATATTTCTTTGAAAGGTATTATGATTGTATACTTCGTTAGTTTGTCCACAATGACTATAATTGAATCGAAGGTGTCCTGCGTAGCCGGATCCTTCGAAGGTAGTAGTTTGACTATAAAGTCCATTATGACATCATCCCATAGTGACTCTGGTACAGGCACAAATTGAATTTGCCTATATTTAGCGTGTCGTGCCGCTTTATTCTGCTGACACTAGATACATTCTTTGATATATTGTTCAACGCGAGTCCGAAGTTTCGGCGCTGCGTATCCTCGTCCTAGGAGTTCCATAGTCTTGGAGACTCCAGGGTGACCTTACAATAGGTCATCATAGTGATCCCTGATTACTTCTTCAACGCATTCGTCAGGTAAATAAGTTTTTCCCTGATATCTGAGCAACACTGAATCTGGTTGATCCTGTCGTAGCTTTGTTGCAAATGCATCGTTATTGTAGGCCTTTACGATCCTGTCAGTCGTATCAGGTCCTGATATACGAAGGGTCATTGCCAATACCTGATGTGGCACTAATGATCTATCGGCTTCTCGTTTTAGGATTGGTCGTTCTGTAACATTCTTTTCTTCTATATAGTCTAATCGCCTGCTAAGCGCATCTACTCGACTATTATCTTTCCCTAGGGTATAGGTTATCTTGAACTTGTATTATCTGAGTAGTTCTAACCATCTAACTTATCTTCTGTTTAACTCTTTCGTTGTTGTAAAGTTGAGAAGGTTCTTATGATCCGTGAAGATAGTTAGGTCCGAGTAGCTTTCTATATATACTCTCCAATTCTAAAGTACATATACTACAGCAAGTAGTTCTTTGTCGTGTATATTATAGTTCTGTTCTACTACTAATATCTTTCGTGAAAAGTAGGCAACTGGATACTACTTTTGGTCCTTTATTTGACAAAGGCATGCTCCTATTACAAGATCCGAGGTATCTGTTTCAATACGAGCCGGTTCGTTAGCTTGAAAGGTACAGAGTACTGGTAGATCCGTACATGCTTTTTTCAACGTATCAAACGACTTTTACTATTCTTATCCCTATATGAATCCGATATCTTTCTTAGTAATATCTGTAAGTAGAAGTACTTTCTTTGAGTAGCCCTCGATAAACTTCCTATTAAAGTTAGCAAATCCCAAGAAACTTTATACTACTTTAACGTCCTGTGGTATAGGCCATTCTACTATAGCTTTGATCTTTTCTAGGCTTATACTAATACCTTTTATACTGACTACAAATCCTAGGAACTTAATAGAGTCCCTGTGAAATTCGTACTTTTCCGGTTTAAGGAGTAGTCCAGCTTGTAACAGGCATTCGATAACGTCCTATATATATTTGATATATTCTTCCTTTTTCTTAGAGTAAATCAAGATATCGTCGAGGTACGCTATCGCTGTTCGATCTAAGTATACTCGTACGACGTTATTAATAAGTGCTTAGCAGGTTACTGGTGCGTTGGTGAGTCTAAACAGTATCACTAGATACTTATAATGGCTATATCTGGTTCGGAAGGCAGTTTTCCATTCTTCGCCTTCTTTTATCCGAATCAGGTTATATATACCTCTAAGGTCTAGTTTCGTAAATATCTTTGCCTTGCTGAGCCGATCCTGTAGCTCGCTAATGTTTAGCAAAGGATACCTGTTTTTGATTATAATATCGTTCAACTTTCGATAGTCGACGCATAGCCATAAGCTTCCGTCCTTCTTCAGCGCGAAGAGGATTAGATAATCTACTAGTAATTTAGATTCCCGAATAAATCCCTTCTTAAGGTTCTTATCGATATACCCGCGAAGTACAGTAAGTTCCTTTTCTAATAATACATAGATAGGTCTAAATATCGGCGCCTTGCCAGGTTCGAGTTCAATCTTATAATCCTATAGCTAGTGCTTAGGCAACGCTTTTGCGCTCGTCTCTTCCTCGAATAGGTATACCTACCGTTTATATTCCTAAGGGATCGCAGAAGGTTCGTCTTTTCCTTTAATAGCTCTCTCTTTAGTATCCCGCTAACCTTTACTAGTAACTAAGGAGTTAAGCCTTCTCTCTTAGAAGTTACTCTTATCGTTTAAGAATAAAGTAATATATACTTCGACCGGTCTTCGGTTCTTTCTCTTATCTATTATTATCTACTATTAACTAATAGGTCTAATACTAGTGACGTCTCCAGATCGTCCGAATTTAAGTACTTTTATCTTCTAGTTAATTTCTAGGTTATATTTATTTAACTAAGGTATTCCTAAAATAATATTATAAGTAGCTATCCTAACTATATCGAATATAATCTCCTCGTAGTATTACTGAATTATTACTGGTAGGGAGCGTGTCTCCTCCTCTACTTTTCCTATTGAGAATACTAACCCGTCGGCCAGGCGTAGCTTATAAGACAATTTCTTCTTTCGGGTTGGTAGGCCGCTTGAGTCCACCAAGTTCCTTGAGATAAAATTTCCTGTAGCTCCGCTGTCTATTATCGCTATGGTCCGCTGTCTATCGATATTCACTAGTATAATAATGTGAGTGTAGTATTGGGCGGAACACAATTGTTGTTTGGGGAATAACGCATTAATCTCCTTATGCTTCCCCGTAGTATAAGAGATCATTCTTTTCCCTGTAATAGTAGGAAGCTATATACTTCCTTTATACCCTGATACAGAATGTACTTATCGTATAGGTAGCTATACTATAGTACTTGGTTGTAAGCTCCTCTCTTGAAGACTTTAAGTAAGTTATTTCTTTCCTTTTTCTACTTCTCTATAAAGTATAGAAAGTAGTAATACTTCCTTTTGCTTGCAAGATGCCATTAGTATCTGTCTTCTTTATACTTATACTACTATATCTCTCTATAGTAAGCTTTCTTAAGTAAAGGTACTATGCGCTCTTTCGCCAGACGGCCCCTTTCTTCTCTATATACTAAATAGTCGGGCAATACACATTCAGTATATAGAATCTCGCCATATTACTAATATTCCCTATTGTATCGATAGTCTCGTATAGGTTCGTCCCATTTGGGTTTTATAGATAATTGCTTATTTAATATACCTCGTACTTTACTTTCGATTTCGTCGAAGAGTTTATATTTATCTTCGTCCGATTAAGGTTCGTTAATCTCTAGCAATTTTCCTTCTATTTGGGATATGGTAGATCCAGGTTCGGGTGTTAACGCTGGTCTCTCCGGACTAGTTTTCCGCTGTTCCTGATCCGTCTTATATTATTGAGATCTATCACTATCCCTATAGTAATATCTCTACACTTCTTCATTAAATTCTGATTCGAAGGTATCATCTTCCGAATCCTAACTTAATTCTTCTATATCGTAGAGTGGCTATGTTTCTTCGGAGTTTTCCTCGTTATCTAGAGGTCCTCCTTCTATTACGTTAATCTGCAGTCGGTATACCATATTCTTCGACCTGCAGTCTCTAGCTATATAGCCCAGTTTGCTATAGCTATAGCAAGTAATTGCTTTCTTTCCCCTGTACTGCTTTTTCCCTTTAAAGTTTCCTTTCTTCTTTCCTATCTAAATAAAGTCAATCTCTATTAGCACTATACTACGGTAAGTATTACGTTCTCCGTAATCTTATCGGTAATTCCTTGTTTTTGAAAAGAATCCCTTATATCGGGTTCCGCTAACTCCTCCGTCATACCGTTTCTCTATAGATCGTTCGAATAGCTTATCGTCAATTTTAATCGCATTCTCTATAAGTCCGTCTAGAGTATCGATTACTCCTCCGAATCTTATAAGCTCGTCTTTAATATTATCTTTGAGGCCCTGACAATATATCGTCATCAGCGTATTATCATCCTAGCCTATCTTAGTAGCGTATATTTGAAACTAAGTTAAAAACTCTGACGCTGACTTCTTCTACTTCATGTGCTAAATAATGCGTATTACTGCGTTTGCCTTATTGGAAGGTCCGAATATACGGCGGATTTCGACTATAAACTTTGGCATACTCTCTATCCAAGATTTAACGTCGCCGTCTTCGTCGTCATCTTCCATATACTTCTTTAGGAAAGGTTCGACCCACTTTTAGGCCCGTCCTCGTAGGTATAATATGGCGAAGGTAGTATGTCTAGTTGCTGGGAGCAAGTCTCCCTGGAATAGAAGGTACAGTTATACTTGTGTGAGCCATGGCTCAAGCTTATCCCTGTCTCCGTAGTACAGGTCTGGTACTATAACCTTAATCCTTTTTCCAGATCCTTCGTCTATAGTTTAGCATCTCTGGCTAGTAACTGTTAAGGTGCTTAGGGTAGGGTTTCTGCCTGAAGTTATTGAAGAACTTATCCCTTAGGGTGTTCAAAGTATTACGACCCTTACGTCTAGTCGTTAACCTAACGGTGCGATAACCGAACGTATAGGGGTGTAGATGTCTTATACTTCTGTGGGAGAGGAGTCACTTAGGTAGAATGGCAGTCTTTGTGGTTGAAGGTAGTCAATGCATTCTATATTGATAACTAGTAAAGTATAGTGCAAGGAGTACCAGGAAGATTGATCAAGTTAAACACACTGTTCCAAACAACGGGCAAAGCCCCGTATATGTAGACATAGGAAATCCTGCCAAGCAATCCATGAGCGTTATGAGCGCACGGCGCTCATTACGCTCATCATTCTTGAGCGACATGAGCGCACAGCGCTCGTTGCGCTCATCGCTTCAGCTGCTAGTCCTGTCTATAGTATCTTGTCCTATAGGACAGTCCTGTTAGAACCGAGGGTTCTAACAAGTAGTTACGCTTCTTTTTCATCGATAAATAAATATATAGTAGTACTAGTATCAGTAAGGGCTTTAGATTAGTATTCTTTTCCTTGAGTAAGTAATATAATAGGGTATATAAATAATCTTCTACTATATAGATTATAGATATCTACTAATAATAAGAATAGTAGGTCCTTAAGAGCGACTTCCCTAAGAACTTCTAGTTTTCTAACTCCGAGTAGTCTTCCGTCTTACTAATATCGCTAGGTACCTTTTCCTCCTCTCTTTTATCGGCTTCGCCTACTTTATCCCGTATCCTTTAAATAGTCTCCTTCCTCTTCTTAGGGTAGTCTATAGCGAAATACCCTTCCCTATTATAAATATAGTATTACTTAGAGTCTTATAACTTAGTTAGAGGTCTATCTTTATAAGGTAATATAGGATAGTAAGGTATAATAACGATAGTAGATTCAATAGATTATCGTTTCGTAGGGGGGATATATATAGATAAGGTACGCCGATTTATAGCTAGCGGAGTCCGAGTTAACGAGCGTATTAAAGTCGATACTATTCGCTTACGCTTCTCGCTTATATAGTACTATTAATTATCTATTCGCTAATATAAGTCGCTAAGCTCCTTTAAGGTATAGAAGTTGTAAGGAGTAGCTACGATCGTATCTTGTAGGCGGAGATTAACTTTATCCTTTAACTTATCGATTATAGTCTCCTCGTCTAGCTTTAGATAGTTAGTATATATATAGAACTAGGAGAAGAAGGTAGTAAAGGTATCGGTAGCCTTCTATCTTAGCGTCTTAAAACTATAGTATATATCGTCCTTCTTATTTAGATTCCCTATAATATCGCTTAACGTACTAAAGACTTCTTCCGGATTCGTGAAGTACTCGGAATTATTCGTTTAATAGGCTTAGATATACTTTACTATAGTACCTCCTATACGAGAGATAATATAGATCGCTCGGGTAGCGTTATCCTTAAAGTAATCCTTATTAATTATAAGCTTATCGCGAATTCGCTAGATCTAGTCCTTAATAGCAAGGTCGCTATCTATCTTATAATATAGCGGTAGGTCGGGTACCTTTAGTATACGAGTCTTTGAATCGCTAACTATTAAACTTGGAGTCTCCTAGCGCTAGGGAGATCTATCCGCTTATAATTCGGTAATATATTCCTCCTAACAAGTATTCCGATCTTCTAGATCTATATTCTATAATTATAGCGTTCGGACCTTCTCTTAAGCTACTTTCTTCTAGTATTAGGCCGATATAGTAGCGTCGTTGGCTTAATCGACCTTATCGACTATATTACTCTATTCTTCGATATAGGAGAGGGTAGCGTTACGCTCCTAACGGAGTTCTTCGAGGGATTATAGTAGCTAAGCTAGCTAATACTTGGCCTAGTACTATAATTACGGTATATTACTAATATCCTATAGAGCCTTAGTATCTTTAGTACTAGTAGACGTATCTTAAGGGATAACTGATACGCGTTAGTATATTTACGCTTATTATAGGATGTCGTCGCGCTATTACTCCGTATCCTAGGGTAAGGATTTGCCTAGTTAGACTCGTGTTATAGCGTATATAGTCGGTTGTTTTAGTATAGAGGTGTTTTTTTTCTTCAATACGGCAACTCGTATTAGCTATAGATAGACTAGTATACCGTTTTTATACTCCGCAGAGCTCTCTAGTAGTATAGCCTTAGTAACTACTTCTATAGTATAGACTCAGGAACCTTCCGCGTCGTTTGTTTATACTCGCTAACCGGCTTACGAGCCCTACCGTTTATTTAACCTCGCTAACAAGCGCACGAGGGCAGGATAAGGATAAGATATATTCTAATATTAGAGGCCTGCCTAGAGCGAGTCGATAGGGGTGAAGTATAACTAGAAGAATATATCTAAGGAGAGAAGATAGATATATAAAGCCTACGCGTCTTGGAGACGCGCTAAGCCGCTAGCTATAAGCGATAAGTAATAATCGAACGTTCGATAACTATACTCTATACTACGCGTATCGGTACCAATAGTAAGTAAAGGCCAAGCCGTGACACTTTCTAAAGAGCGCTACTACGCTCTATATATTATAATCGATTAAAGCACGTCTACGAAAGCTACGGCCGATATCCTAATAAGATATATCTTCCGCTTGTATAGTCTTCTAGAGTTAATTATCTTCGATTAAAGGCTATAGTTTATATTATTAGTATAGAAGGTACTATATTAGCGACTAAAGATTAATATTTAGCTATCTATAATATTCTATCCGGAAACTAACGATTAGATAGAATAGGCTAATTAAGACGTCGAGTGTTACCTAAGAACGTATTACTTATATATATAAGATAATTAGGTCCGATTTCTCCCTATAGCCGAATTTATAGATAATAACTCTATTACTAATACTATAGAAATAACTCTCTTCTTTACTAATAAAGGTTTCTACCCTTAGATATCTTTCTCTCTATCTATAGATACTAGAGCTATAGCTTATAAGCGTATCTAGTATACTAAGGTAAATAATATCGTAGACTATATAACGGGAGTCTTTGTTACGGGCTGGGCTTGTACTATTTCCTTCGTTGCCTTGCCAATAGTACTCTAGCCCTATCGGGCCTAGCTCTAGGGGCTATCGTAGCCGTATACTTATATAGATCCTTCGCGCGCTCCTTTAGAGCTTTCCTCCTTAGCTTTAGTATTCTAGTCTTCTATATCTACCTATACTATAGGCTAGACCCTAATAGTCTTAGACTTTATAACTAAGTAATCTATTATAAACTATAGGAGAATAAGTAAGTACCCGTAATCTTCACAGAAGATTACCGTAAAAATGACTATATCTCGCTTATTTTATACTTTATTTAGAAAATTTAAGCGGTATTAGATAGCCCTCTAGTTATAGTATATTTTATATATATAAAGCTAAGCCCTAACCATAATATATCGAAAGTTATTAAGGGTTAAATATTTGAGTACTCCGGAGGCACTTCGGGGGTAGCTGCGGGGGTAGCTTTAAGGAACTCCGTAGGCAAAAACATATTTTTTGAGCTTTCTATAGCCAAATCTTAGCCAAATTTTAAAATCCGAACGGCGTTGGAAAGCGCATGCTTCGTTCCAAAACTCATGAAATCATCTCGATATCATATGACGTGTGTGGCGCGGGGCATTGCTACGAAGAAGTTGCGATGCGCACCCAACTTTTGATGTTCCAGGGTCCGGGGGACGCTAAGCTCAATACTTGGCATTTGCTACCGAGCTTGGGCTGCCCGTAAAAACATGGCGAAAACGCTTCTTTTACTCATAACTATTGCGTAAATAGGCCGATTCTAAAAATTCTTGATGCGCAAGCAAGCTAATGATTGACTCTAAAACTTATGAAATCATCTCGATATCATATGGCGTATGTGGCGCGGGGCATTACTGCGAAGAAGTGCGCAGCGGATTCAACTTTTGGTAGTTGAAGGCGCTAGCCGAGAGAGGAAATGCAGCTCTAAAGGGATGTTCTGATTGGCTACAAGTGCGGAATTGCTCCGAATGTCGCGATAATCTATTATTAGAAGAAAGATAATAGATTAAGCTAATAAGAAGCGATCTAACGTTATATACGATAAAGGAGATATAGTATTCCTATCTAGTCGAAATATAAGTATAGAATATCTAAGTAGAAAACTAGATAACAATATACTAGAACCGTTTAAGATATTAGATAAAGTTAGATTATTATACCGCCTAGAACTCCTATCTAGTATATAAATATATAATATCTTCTATCCTAGTCTACTACGAAAAGTATCTATAGACCCTTTATCTAGTTAGCGAACGGAGCCGCTAAGATCTATTATAGTAGATAACTAGGAAGAGTAGGAGATCGACGATATCTTAGATACTAGACTATTTAGTCGTGGCCGCTATCTATAGTTCCGGGTCTAATAGAAGAGCGAGTAATAACTAGACCGCTAATAGTACTATATAGACGACGGCGAATTTGGTAACGCTTAGAACATAGTCAACGGCTTCTATACGCGCTACCCGAACAAGCTAGGTAGTTCGAGTCGGCTATAGTTATCTTACCATCGCGCTTTCCCAAAAGTTACTAGGAAATCCCGAGTTACCGCATTAGCAAATCCGGAGCGGCGTCCTAAAATCGGGCGTCCAAGGGGCCGGTCCCGGGCGCTAGGCGCTGATTCCGCACGGCCTCGAGCTGCTCGGGCTGATTCCGCACGGTCTCGGGCTGCTCGAGCTGGTCGAGCCGCTCGAGCTGCCAAAATTGCGATGTTCTATGATCGCCAACAACAACGGGAGGCCCCTAGAGGGCCCCCTATCAACGCCAGCGAATGCGCATTACGCGCATTCGATTCAGCGCGAAAAGTTCTCGCGGAGGGGCGTACACAGGGCCTACAGGGGAGGCGCGTACCTACAGGCGTATGGGCGTATACCTTATAGGTGCATTGCGAAAAAGTTCAGTAGGGCCCAGCTCGACCAGCTCGACCAGCTCGACCAGCCCGACCAGCCCGACCAGCCCCTAGCACCCCTAGCACCGTGGGGGTGCCCCTAGCTCCCGTGAGCTGGCACTTGGGCAGATCGGCCCCTCGCGCCCGGGGCTAGCCCCTTGGGCCCTGAGCCGGTGCTCCCGACTTGCTGATGCGAGCGCGCCGGTAGAGCTAATAGTTACGTTCAGCGGAATTAGCAACTTAATATTACTAATAGTATTAAATCAGCTCGATCTGCAACTCAATACTACTGGTTTAACGATATTAGGTTAGTTAGTAATTAGATATTACTATTAGTATAATATATAATTAATTAGTAATTAGATATTACTATTAGTATAATATCTAACTAATTAGCAATTAGATATTACTATTAGTATAATATCTAACCAATTAGCATGTCTATTATACGTTTAGCTAGCTATTAGCTTAATTAATACTATAACGCTACTAATATATAGCTACTAGTTTTCTTTTATTATAATTAATTACTTCTTATATAGTCTATATATTTCTATTAATTAGTAGCTATATATCTTCTATAAAAGATATAAATAGATAGTCGAATCTAAATAAAGTCTTCTATATATATAATCCGTTTAAAATATAGCTACTACCGATAGCTCCTTTAGTATATAAAAGCTTATTATTAGTAATATTAATATAAGTTTAACTCGCGCTTATACTAATCCTTCTTTAACTTCTTTATAGGTTATTTAACTATACTTTCCTTAATTCTATAACGACCTATTATCGAGTAAATAACTAAGATAGAGAGTTACGATGCCTAGTTACCGAACTATTAGCGGTACTTAGTAAAACTCTAGTAGATTAGAGGCGTATATATTTCGCCCTTTTTTGCCCTTATCTAATTAGTATCCGACTCGGGTTTTATACTATTCGAGTAGTATCTAACTTAGTTTTACCCTATCTAAGTAGTATTTAACTTAGGTTTTATACTATCTAAGTAGTATCTAACTTAGGTTTACTCTATCCGAGTCGGATAAATATTTAGCTAGACGTTTCTTAATATTTCGTCTTGTAGTTTATAGTCTCATCGCTATTATTTTAGTAAAGTATTACTATAGATATTTAATATCTAACGAATTTACTATCTATCTTCCTCGATAGACTTTATATATAATACCGCGAGCTTAATAACCTCTCTACTCCTTAGCTTACCGAAGTACTCGAATATTAGTAATATAAGAGGGCCGTAGACTCGATACTAAAGTAAGTAAATATAGCTATAATTAAATATACCGAAGAGAGTATCGCGCTTTCCCAAAAGATTATATTATTAGCGTTATAGCTAGTTTTGCGCTATTAGTAGGCCGTATAGCGATTAGGGTCTATATTCTATATCGATTGCGGACCGAGAAATTAGCCAAATTAGCAACTCGAGGTTACCGATAGTAGTATCTGTAACCTTAAATTGCTACGCTAGGCGCCTATAATATCAGCATCAAAAGTTGCTTTCGTAGACCAACGCTACTATTACGCATTTGTTCCGGAATACAAAATATATACGCTTAGGTAGTATATCGATAATATTAGTAGATAAGAAGTTATCCGAGTCGGATAGTTCGGATACATCCTCCGCTATAGTAGGTATATTCGAGTTAGATATCTTATCTAGAATTAACCTATAGGTAGTATTATCCGAGCTAGGCGATTTTAAAAGATAATACGATAATTATTTTCATATTATATATTTAATAGCTATATATTCGATTGCTAATAGCTTGATTCCGTTAGGCTTCCTCCCGCCTAAGCTTTATACTCTATTAATCTATCCTCTATCCCCTCTATAGTATCCTTAGTAGCCTAGTCCTTAGGTTCTTCTCCTATTAGAATAATATTTAGATATACTATTTTATCCTCTATAATCTACCTCTCTACTAATCTACTCTACTCTTTAATATCTATAATATAATCCTCTTCCTAAAGACTCTTATCTACTCGTAGACCGGTCTCCTTCTATATACGCTCGAAGTCCTATATTAAAAATATCTAGATATCTATTATCTCCGCTAAATTATTACTAAAGGTAAGGGAAGCGAAAAAACTATCCTAGTTTCTAAACTCCAAATTAGTCTCGTCGAGACCCTCCTCGGGAGATAGTTCTTTAGCCTTAATTTTAGTATTAGCCGATAATATATACTTATAATCGCTTCTTATATATACCGTATATTCTTTATTATTTCTATACTCTTCTTCTTAGCCTATTATACTAGTATTATTTATTCCTATCTCCTCTAGAACGCTCTAAAGGTCCGGTTGATTTTTTAGATCTTCTAGGGAATTCTTGAATATATTAGTAACTAGTAATCGACGATTCTTACTATATCTATTCGTATAGTAGTAGTCTATTATTCGACGATAAAGTAGTCCCGTAACTATCCGCGTTTTGATTTTACCTATATCGTACTATATCTCTATTATATATTCGAATATAGCTTAAGGTATTATTAGTATACAAGTGAGTGCCCGTAATCTTCACAGAAGATTATCGTAAAAATGGCTATATCTCGCTTATTTAGTAGTCGATTTAGAAAATTTAAGGGGCGTTAGAGAGCCCTCTATTTATAGTATATTTTATATATATAAAGTTAAGCTTTAACTCTAACATATCTAAAGTTATTACAATAGTAAGATTTTAATACTAAAAGGCGGCCTTAAAAGGATACACGCGCGCTCGGCCATTTCTCGGGTCCGGAATCAGCGCCGATTGGCTAAATATTTTATAGGCCTACGCTAGTACGAGGCCTATAAAATCATAATTGGCTAAACACGCGTACCGTAATATCGGGCTTGGTATAGGGCTGAGAGTTCTGCCCGCAACGCTTATTTTTATACCTATCGATAGCGAGGTTATATAATAGTAATATCGCGATTATTTACGAAGAAATTATAAAGAAACTATACTAGTACTATAGTATAACCTATATCCATACGCCTACAAGCTTATTGGCTAATATTTTCAAGCGTTAAGGTATAGTCGCCGCTATTTATAAGTCTGAATAATAGCGATACTAAGTAAATAAAATCTAACCCCCAATCTCGCTGAAAAGTCGATTGTCGCACTTTATAAGTTTGATATATATTCCTAAAGAGGCTTAGCGTCGTTCCGAGCAACTTCTACTAGCTATAACCGTCCTGCGAGCACTAGATCTATAGTAGTATCTACTTATAGACCGGGTTATTTATAAGCTTATACCTTATATAGTCATCCGAATCTAGACTAATTATATATAGGTTCGACTCTATAGTAACGCGCGAGTTACCGATATAGAATTACCTATAGGTAAACGCTAGACGGGATCGTAGGTTAAGTCCTATATACTTTATTGACTATCCCTACGACTTATTAATAGTTATTGCGAAGGTAGGGCGTATCGGGAACTACTTGCGGGTGAACGGGGTAGAGATATACTTATTACTATCCTTAGACTATAATAGGATCTTGTATAAGACTACCTCGCTACCGTCGAAACTCCTACCTATAATATTACCCTTAAGGACGTGTCTCCCGTATTCGGTAAGTAGAATACGGGTCCTATTGTAGAGACGGGGTGTATCTAGGTTCCTTATTAATATTACTAGTGTCCCTACCTTTAGCCGTAGCTTATACGGTAGTAGTAAGGGCTTATAGAATTTATTCTAGTATTTATTAGGGAATATCTTGTTATCCTCAGGATTTACCGCTTAATCGAAACTCTAGTACTTATAGTAATCGCCCCGTATACGGTCGAGAATATAGTAGTTTACCCTCTAGATATCCTTATTTATAATAGCTAGAATTACTCGTTTAGTTAGATAACGCCGGTCCGGAAGATCTCTATCAATAGTCGAATAAATCTTATTAATTAGTATATCTACTATATTCTCGGGTAGGTATCTATATTTCTAGGGAGTCTTCTTATCCTTAGTAACTAGATCGACTATATTACCTTTGCCGTTACTAATATATAAGAGAGCTTCGGTAAATTCTACTATTCGCCGCCTGGCTTCTTCGGTAAGACCTCGATTACTTACAATAGAATTATTTTTAAATTAATGGCCACCCGGAAAACCAAAATCCTACCCCAACCATTATTATTTTATTACGTAACAACTACACATCTAAATAATATAAGAATGATCCAAATAATCAATTAAATAGTGCTCTATAAGACGGCTACCTATAAAAATTATTATCTCCTCTAGCTAATCTCACACGCTCCATTCGCGCCAACATCCTCCTATACCACTTGGCTATTCTCTCCTACTCCAAATCTCGCCATGCTTGGTCCCAGGCCTCAATTACTGGCTATTTCGTAGTCGGGGCATACGGTTACTTCGAGATATAGCATTTTAAATGGTACCAGCAGGGCTCAATCTAATTTAGATCCGGAGAGTTGCCAGGCCAGGGAAGAACCGTTAGCCTCTCAATCTCAAGAAGCTTATTCTATTGCCACGTATTATGGGCAGGGGCCCCATCCTGGATTAGATAGTATTCGCTATACTTCTCAATAACTTCCTTAATGAACGGAATCAATCGAGGCAATAACACGTATATTTAATAGCGATACCAATCAATCCCTCCCCAAGCGTTTTTATTCCGTTCCCAACGAATACCCTAGACCTTTAGAATACGTTTAAGACGTCGACTTTTCGGCTTCTTTGCTTACTCAGCAAGGAATTGATCTCGTACGAGTTATTATTAAGCGTCAATATTAGTATTTCGCTGAGCTAGGTCCTCTTTAGCAGCCTCTTTCTCCGCCGCAGTCTCCTTACTAAATATATAGCTAGGACCCTTTATTTCAGAGGTATACGCAGCCCAAAACATGAGCTCTATATATCTATAGTATCGTACGTCTATATAGTCCTTATAATAGACCTCGTCGGGAAGGCGAGTTACCTAAATTTGTCCTCGAGATTCTCCAACCCGTACCGATATCTTATCCGTATATATAATCATGTGTTCTTTCCCTTCTAGCTTAGGTTCCTATTCCGTCACGAAATCCAGACGTTTATTCTTTATTTTAGTAGAGAGTAGAGGCTTATAGCGAGGGGGATAGCGACTATAGCCAGCCCGGGTGAAGGCTGAGTTAATAGCTATTGCGGAGGCCATAATCCCAAGTTCTCGAGCAATCACGGCCCAGGGTTTGCGTCTTTGGAATTTATTCTTGGTTGCATATCTAATTAACTATCTTTGCTGCCTCTTATTGATTACTAGAGGCCATCCTAATTGTAGTTGTCGTTTATAGGCTGCAGGGGATAATAGGTCAATGTTTTCCTTTTCTGCCTCTCTAGCGTGTTTAAGTATATTTATAACCGTTTATCTTCCACAACGGTACTTCTTCGCAAGTCGGCGATTAGATATATTATTCTCCTTCTTAAGCTCTATTAAGGCCCCCCGTTTGGTCTCTAGGAGGTCTATTGCGCCCTTGGTACGTGGTATTGAATAATGTAGATTGATGGGATTTTGGTGCGGAGAACGCGAAAAACGCGTTCTCCGGGTAGGGCTAGGGTGGCCATTAATTTAAAAATAACTCTGTTGTAGACGTATATTATTAGTAAGGCGGAGAATAGTCACCTCGTCCTAGAATACTACCTTCTAGATACAGGCATTGATAATAACGCCTGCGGTCCCCCCCGGGACTACTAGCAAGGTCTGACGGAAATCGCCGTAAAAGTAAACTACCTTGCCCCTAAAGTAAGTACCGTTATTACTATAAAGATCCTATAAAGAACGGCTAACGTATTCAACGGCGAAACGACTCTATATAGGTACCTCGTCCTAGAAGATAACGTAAGCCCGCTTGATTAACTCTACGAGATTAGTCCCTTTCTGAATGCCGTAACTGGACGTACTCTTAGTATCTAATAGGATCTTGAATCGCGAATAGGTAGTATATCTACCGTCTAATAGGGTCGTAGCGATACCTGAAGACGCTATCGCTAAAGCAATACGCTTCTAAGAACGGAGCTTCTTTAGAATAGTATTCTAGACTATAGTCTTCCTAGTACCGCCAGCGTCGTTCAAAAAGAATAGTACACCTATACCAAATTCATCATTCTTATTCTTGTCTATCGCGGCTATAATCTTTTCGGCTACTAGGCGTTAGTCGGTATTAAGCTTCTGCCATTTAACTTCTATATCTTCCGGGGTAATATTATAAGATATCTCCTCGCGAAGTAGACGGTTCTAAATTCGGGATTTATATAGAAGGTTAAATAGAATAATAACCGGCGGAAGGTTGAATAGCTCTAGATTAAGGCTGCTTTCGACGGTAGACTGGTAGTCTAACTAGCTAGAAATTAAATTAAGAGTATATTGCTTAGCTTGAAATACTAGATCTTATACGCGTTCGTCCTTATAGTCCTAAAGGATATCTATATAGTAGGCGAAATACTTATTTAATATACGGGTATAGTCGTCCGATATACTATTTTAATAGTTAGAATATATTATCTAACTTAGATAGAGAATATAGTTCGACTCGGTTATTTAACTCGGTTAAATATAGTCCGACTCGGATAAAGAATATAGTCCGACTTAGATAGAAAAACAACGATTATAGTAATAAAAATAGATATATACCTTGCTTTAAATTTCTCCTAAAGCGCTAAAGGGTCCTCCGGGTATAGTTCTAATAGAATAGTTACGAAAAGACCTCGTAGCGCTACTAGTAAGCAAAGAGTCTTTGCTTCCTCTAGTACCTCTACGTAGTACTTATTATTCTCTACTAATCCGAGTCGGATATAAGCTACTTTATATATTAGAAGCTCGCTGTTAATAGTCTATAGATCCTCGAATAATATTACCCCCTAACGGTAGGTAAGAAGGAGTCGATAATAGTATAAATCACCCTATTTAGGACTAATTATATATATACGTCTAATTACCTCCCCCTTCTCGCGAATAAACTATATCCGTTTCCTCTTATCCTATATAAAATATATAGGAAATTCGTTATATAGGTAGTTAAGGGGGTTCGTCTTTAGAAGGTATAGTTACCCGTTTTTTCTCCTAAACGGCAGAGGCTAATCGTTCTCTAAGGCTTCCTTAGCAAGATGATTTATCTTAAAGAACTTAGTTAACTATATCTTACGCAATAAGTCCTTGTCGAGAATAGTCTCTATAGTCTCCCTATCTAGATTAATACTAATCTACTACTCCTTAGGTAAATGAATCTATAGCCGTTCTATATAAGGCTTAATCCCCTCTATACTAAACCTAAAGATCTTCTAGTAAGCCTCGGAGCTTCCTATCCAATAACTTTGATAGAACTCGGTAACCTTATTAACTAATAGGCGCTCTAGCCGTTACTACCCCGATAGTATAGGGTTCCCTTAAGGTACTATTGTTAATCGAGTAACCGAAATATTTACCTAGTCGGGACCCTTATAGATATACTTAAATAAATAAAATATAGACTTAATAGAGGCGCAGATCTTAATATTTAGATATATACGATACTTCTTTAGAAGCTAAGGGTTATAGAGAACGACCTATTAGTTAGTATAGCCCTCCGGAGTAGGCTCTATATACGGGCGTTGATAATAGAGGTATACTCCCTTAGGATCGAACGATAACTTATTGTAAATATCCTTAGGGAAGAACTTGGAGTACTAGTTCTTCTCTTTATCCTAGTAGATATTAGAGGCCGAGTAACAGCGATAGATTATATAAGTAGTTACTAACTTATAGAGTACTAAGTCCTTTATCTTATTAGGAATAACCGCCTATATAGCGTTATCGATCTAGGAGATATATCTAATTTTATCCTCTTCACGAATAATTAGAAGGATATAGGTATACGGTAGACCTCGCTTTTAGAATTTTAGTTATATAATAATAACTAATATAGACGCCTAATATATATCTCTCGAAAAGATCCTTTAGAAGCTCCCTGAGCTTTATATTAAAAACCCGTACCTATATATTATATACCTCTATTGTTAATAAACCGGGTTGAATTAAATAGCGGACGTCGGCCTAGTTCGGGTTATATATAAAAATTATAAAGAAAGTAGGATTACCTCGATACTATACTACTATTAAAGCGTCCTCTATATCTGCCTTTATCGCTCTAGGGCTACCGGCTATACTAGATAGCAGAATAGTAACCTTACTACCGAGATCGCCGAGCCCTAGATCTATATCCTCGTATAGTCGATCGATTAAGCCTTTATAGCTAAGTACCCGAATTTTATACTAATACTTAATATACTAATTCAGATTATTCTATTCGATAGTAGTATAAGTATTAGTAACGAAGTAACTAAGGAGACGCCTAGAATAGAGTAATCGAGAGAATCTGCCTTTGCGGTAGTATTATAGTATTAGTAGAAGGATTTATTTAAAAAGTCAAAATTTACGAGGTTAGCCCCGTAGATATTTTATTTTAAAAACTCAAAAATATAATAAATACAATATAATTTTACTAGTCGTCGATCATTTTGGTAGTATTCTTAGTAATATATTAGTAGTTCTATATAAATTACATTTAGAACGAAATTCTTCTCTACGTCTAGTATATTTAGCCGATATATATCTTCCGTAACTATCGACGACGACGTCTATAGCTACTACTATAAAGCGCTATATATCTAGCGCTTATAGGAGTATTACTAAGATAGTATAGAAAGGGGGCGGCGCTTCTTAGAAGAAAAATAATAGAAGATTATAATATCCTATATATAAAGATATAAAGTACTAGAAAACGTAATTTTACTAATATAAAGATAGACGTTTAAAAGCTATAAAATGAGCTTATCTATAGCTAATAGCGATAGATCTGACTCCTCGTGACCCGTATAGACCCTCCACGACCTCTCGGAGTAGCTCTATCTCTTTCCGGCTCTTCCTCGTCGTTACTATACTTAGGCTAGTCGGGGTCCTAATATATACTATAGTGCTAAGTAGTTCCCTGCCTTATATTTAACCTGCGGGTAGCGAAGAGATATCCTTCTAGGAGCCTATTATATCCTCGTAGCGGTAGACTATTATACTAGCTCTATTCCCTATAAGGGAAAGGTAGGATATACCGCAGGGCTATATAGGATAAGTGCTATTTAGATACCCTTATAAGGCCTCTACCCTTAACTTTAATACGAATATCTTGTATAATACGTCCCTTTGCGCTGTCGGGAGGAGTAATTATAATATAGGCTATCTTACTAGATATAGGGCGATTATATATATCGCGATTAGTATATCTAGGGTCGTATTAGATAATACGGACGTTTATAGTCTACAGAGGGTATCTTACCTTATTATCTAATAAGCGTTCCTAGTAAATCTTAAAGCTCTATATATAGAGGTTAATATCTCAAAGAAGTCGCTAAAGAAGAAGTACTTTATCCGTATTAATAGATCTTTCGACCTGCCTAGTATACGTTATACGGGTATCTACTTAATCCTAGCTATTATCGATAAAGTAGTACTAGGTATATCTCTTAGTAACGCCTTCTTCAGGTAAAAGTAGACTAATAGTATAATATATTCCCTCTTAGATCTTGTATATAGTCCGCCTAACCCGGTAATCTATCTTATCTACGCCTTTACTGGTAAAAGAAAGTAGATTATTATAGTTTAAGACCCTCTTAATAAACGTAGTACTACGGGTAGTCCGTTTTATCTTATAATAGCCTGGCTAATAAGGATCTAGGATACGGTCCTAACTATCTAATATGTATTCTACCTTATAAAACAGCTTGTTCAGCGCGAGAACTTGATACTTAGGGTTATCTTTAGATAGTCGTTCAAGGAATTCGAAGTTAGATAAGTTAGGTGCCTAGATATTAATTATACCGTTCTAATAGTACTACTACTATTTAGTAGAAAGATACTTACCCTCGAAAGAGAAGGTATAGTAATAAGGATATTTATTAGTTAGATTAAAGAACTACGGTATTATAATATATTCTAGAAGATCGATATATACTTGCGGTAGCCGAGTACTTAGATGCGTACTAGGTAAAGTTCTACTACCCTTATCTATAGTATTACGGCGCTAATATAGTCGACGGCGACGCCGCTGACGTAGTATACGTTCCTCGCTATTCTCCCGCGCCTACTAGATATATAGTTAGCGCGTACGCAGGTAATATTGTGGTTCTAGCGGGGGTACTTCCTCTTTAGAAGAAGAATCTCGGTACTTAGGTAGGCTTGAATCGTATAGATTGCGGGGCGGTATAACTACTTGAATAACTTGTTTAGATATCTAATTGGGCAGGGCGAGGCCGTAGATGGGCGTTCTGCTGCTATAGTCGAATAATCTACCTTCTCTGCGTGTTTTATATCTCTGCCTACTAACTTATTATAGTAGTAATATCGAGGTCTCTAGCGCTCTAAGCGGTCCTGGCGTGTTTCCCTCTACTCTAACCTTGTATTCTACGGTTAATATCTATATAAGGAAGGTTCTAGAGGGCTATAGAAGAGTTCTGGCGTTTTTGATAGTTAGTAGATATATTAGGAGTAGGGGAAAGAGAATCTTGGTGTATACGGATTAGCTGGCCCCCCGCGGATAGCGAGTAATATAGCTATTCCTAGTACGGCTACTATCGAGGCTAAGAACGTTTCGAGCTAGTATAGGTATATTTAACGCGGTTTTATATATATATAGGTCGATAGATTTATTTTGCGAAGCAGAATCGAAACGGCGCCGATACTTAGTAGTAAGTTTAGCGCAAAAACATGGCGAAAACGCTTATTTTACTTATAACTTTTGCGTAAATAGACCGATTTTGAAAATTTTGACGGTGTTGGAAAGCGTATACTTAGTTCCAAAACTTCTGAAATTATCTTGATATTATATAATATATATAGCGCGGGGAAGTACTGCGAAGAAGTTGCGATACGTATTTTGATTTTAATATTCTTACTAGCCGAAAGAGGGAATCGACTACTAAAGTATAGAGCTATTCTTATTGGCTATAAGTGCGGAATTGCTCCGAATTTCGCGATAATCTATTATTAGAAGAAGATATAATTTACTTTTATAGATCTAGAGAAAGGTATAAATATTCTTCTTTCCTAAATAAGAATAAAAGATATAGCTAATAGGTCTAAAATAAGGGTTATTTTCTAGTATCAATAATTATAATAAGTCTATATTATTTATTTTTCCCTAATAGAATAAATACTATTAGATTTAGGTATAAGAGTATAGATCTATAGAAACCTTTATCTACTAGTACTATTATTTTCGTTATAATAGTACTTTATTATATATTTAAAGAATATAAATATAGCTTCTATAGAATTAAGAGATAGGATAATATATTAGTTAGTATACTAGTTAGTAGTAAGTTAACCTAATACTCGAAGAATAATCTATATACTAATAATATCTTAAGCTATATTTAAATATATAATAGAGATATAGTATAATATAGGTGAAATTAAAACGCGGATAGTTATAGAACTACTTTATTATTAAATAATAGACTACTACTATATAAATAGATATAGTAAGAACTATTAACTACTAGTTACTAATATATTTAAGAATTAGAAGATCTAAAAAATTAACCGGACCTTTAGAGTATTCTAGAGGAGATAGAAATAAATAATACTAGTATAATAGGCTAAAAAGAAGAGTATAGAAATAATAAAGAATATATAGTATGTATAAGAAGTAATTATAGGTATATATTATCGGCTAATACTAAAATTAAAGCTAAAGAACTATCTCCTAAGGAGGGTCTTAATAAGACTAATTTAGAGTTTAAAAACTAGAATAGTTTTTTTACTTCCCTTATCTTTAGTAATAATTTAGTAGAGATAATAGATATTATAGTATTAGAACCATTGGTTCTAATAGGACTGTCCTGTAGGACAAGGTACTACAGACAGGACTAGTAGCTGAAGCGATGAGCGCGATGAGCGACGTGCGCTTATAGCGCTCAAGAATGATGAGCGCAATGAGCGCCGTGCGCTCATAACGCTTATGGGTTACTTGGCAGGATTTCATATATCTATATATACGGGGCTCTACCTACTATTTGGAACAGCGTGTTCAACTTGGTTAAATCTTCCTGGTACCCCTTGTACTATACTTTACTAGTTATCAATATAGAACGTATTAGATACCTATACCTAAGAAGACTACTATTCTACCTGAGTAACTCCTCTCCTACAGAAGTATAAGATATACGATACCTATACCCGATTATCGCACCGTTAGGTTAATAGTCGGACGTGGGTCGTAATACTTTGAACACCCTAAGGGATGAGTTCTTCAATAACTTTAGGCAGAAACCCTACCCCAAGCACCTTAATAGTTACTAGCTAGAGATACTATACTATAGACGAAGGATCTAGAAAAAGGATTAAGGTTATAGTACTAGACCTGTACTATAGAGACAGGGATAAGCTTGAGCCATAGCTTACGTAAGTATAACTATACCTTCTATTCCAAGGGGATTTACTCCTAGTAACTAGATATACTACCTTCGCTATATTATACCTACGAGGACGGGCCTAAAAGTAGGTCGAACCTTTCCTAAAGAAGTATATAGAAGACAACGACGAAGACGGCGACGTTAAGTTATGGATAGAAAGTATACCAAAGTTTATAGTTGAAATCCGCCGTATATTTAGACCTTCCAACAAGGCAAATATAGTAACACATATTATTTAGTATATAAAATAGAAGAAGTTAGTATTAGAGTTTTCAACTTAATTTCAAATATACGCAACTAAAATAGGCTAGGATAATAATACGCTGATAACGATATATTATTAGGGCCTTAAAGATAATATTAAAGACGAGCTTATAAGATTCGGAGGAGTAATTAATACTCTAGATAGACTTATTAAAAACGCGATCGAGATTGATAATAAGCTGTTTAAATAATCTATAGAAAAGCGGTATAACGGAGGAGTTAGCGGAACCTAATATAAGGGATTCTTCTTAAAGACGAGGAATTACCGATAAGACTACAGGGAATGCAATACTTACCGTAGTATAGTACTAATAGAGATTAACTTTATTTAGATAGGAAAGAAGAAAGGAAACTTTAAAGGGAAAAAGCAGTACGGGGGAAAGAAAGTAATTACTTACTATAGCTATAGTAAACTAGGCTATATAGCTAGAGACTATAGGTCGAAGAATATAGTATACCGACTATAGATTAACGTAATAGAAGGAGGACCTCTAGATAATAAGGGAAACTCCGAAAAAATATAGTAACCCTACAATAAAGGAGAATTCAGTTAGGATTCGGAAGATAATACCTTTGAATTAGAATTTAATAAAGAAGTATAGAGGTACTACTATAGGGATAGTAATAGATCTTAATAGTATAAGACGGATTAGGAACAGCGGAAAGCTAGTCTAGAGAGACCAGTATCGATACCCGAACCTAGATCTACTATATCCTAAGTAGAAGGAAAATTACTAGAAATTAGAGAACCTTAATCGGACGAAGATAAATATAAACTCTTTGACGAGATCGAAAGCAAAGTATAAGGTATACTAAACGAGTAATTATCTATAAAACCCAAATGGGACGAACCTATATAAGACTATCGATGCGATAGAGAATATTAGTAATATAGCGAGATTCTATATACTAAGTATATACTACCCGATTATTTAGTATATAGGGAGGAAAGAGGCCGTCTAGCGGAAGAATACGCGGTACCTCTACTTAAGAGAGCTTACTATAGAGAGATATAGTAGTATAAGTATAAGGAAGATAGGTACTAATAGTATCTTGTAAGTAAAAGGAAGTATTATTACTTCCTATACTTTATAGAGAAGTAGGAAAAGGAAAGAAATAACTTACTTAAAGTCTTTAAGAGAGGAGCTTATAACTAAGTACTATAGTATAGCTACCTATACGATAAATATATCCCGTATAAGGGAATAAAGGAAGTATATAGATTCCTACTATTATAGGGAAAAGAATAATCTCTTATACTACGGGGAAGTATAAGGAGATTAATACGTTATTCCCTAAACAACAATTATATTCCGCCCAGTATCACACTTATATTATTATACCAGTAAATATTAATAGATAGCGGACCGTAGCGATAATAGACAGCGGAGCTATAGGAAATTTTATCTCGAGGAACTTAGTAGACTTAAGCGGCCTACTAACCCGAAAGAAGAAATTGTCCTACGAACTACGCCTAGCTAATAGGTTAGTATTCTTAATAGGAAAAGTAGAGGAGGAGATACGCTCCCTACTAGTAATAATTCAGTAATACTACGAGGAGATTATATTCGATATAGTTAGGATAGCTACTTATAATATCATTTTAGGAATACCTTAGTTAAATAAATATAACCTAGAAATCAACTAGAAGATAAAAGTACTTAAATTCGGACGATCTAGAGATGTTACTAGTATTAGACCTATTAGTTAATAGTAGATAATAATAGATAAGAGAAAGAACCGAAGACCGGTCGAAGTATATATTACTTTATTCTTAAAAGATAAGAGTAACTTCTAAGAGAGAAGGCTCGACTCCTTAGTTACTAGTAAGGGTTAGCGAGATACTAAAGAGAGAGTAACTAAAGGAAAAGACGAACCTTCTGCGATCCCTCGGGAATATAAATAGTAGGTATACCTATTCGAGGAAGAGACAAGTGTAAAAGCGTTGCCTAAGTACTAACTATAGGATTATAAGATCGAACTCGAACCTAGTAAGGCGCTAATATTTAGACCTATCTATATATTATTAGAAAAGGAACTTACTATACTTCGCGGGTATATCGATAAGAACCTTAAGAAAGGATTTATTCAGGAATCCAAATTACTAGTAGGTTACCTAATCCTCTTCGCGCCGAAGAAGGACGGGAGCTTATAACTATATATCGACTATCGAAAGTTGAACGATATTACTATTAAGAATAGATATCCTTTACTAAATATTAGCGAGCTATAGGATCGGCTCGGTAAGGCAAAGATATTTACTAAACTAGATCTTAGAGGTATATATAATCTAATCCGAATAAAGGAAGGCGAAGAATAGAAAACTACCTTCTAGACTAGATATAGCTACTACGAGTACCTAGTAATACTGTTTGGACTTACTAACGCACTAGTAACCTGCTAAGTACTTATTAATAACGTTATACGGGCATACTTAGATCGAACAGCGATAGCGTACCTTAATAATATCTTGATCTACTCTGAGAATAAGGAAGAATACGTTAAGTATATATAGGATATTATCGAATGCCTATCACAAGCGAGGCTTCTCCTTAAACTAGAAAAGTACAAGTTTTACAGGGACTCTATTGAGTTCCTAGGATTTATAGTTAGTATAAAAGGTATTAGTATAAGCCTAGAAAAGATTAAAGCTATAGCGGAATAGCCTATACTATAGGACGTCAAAGTAGTACAAAGTTTCTTAGGATTCGCTAACTTTAATAGGAAGTTTATTAAGGGCTACTCGAAGAAAGTACTTCTACTTATAGATATTACTAAGAAAGATATTAGATTTATATAGGGATAAAAATAATAAAAGTCGTTTAATACGTTAAAAAAAGTATATACGGATCTACTAGTACTCTATACCTTTTAAGCTAACGAACCGGCTCGTATCGAAATAGATACCTCGGATCTTGTAATAGGAGTATACCTTTATTAAATGAAGGACTAAAAGTAGTATCTAGTTACCTACTTTTTACGAAAAATGTTAGTAGTAGAACAAAACTATAATATATACGATAAAGAACTACTTACCGTAGTATATATACTTTAAAATTAGAGAGTATACGTAGAAAGCTACTCGGACCTAACTATCTTTACGGATTATAAGAATCTTCTTAACTTTATAATAACGAAAGAGTTAAATAGAAGATAAGTTAGATAGTTAGAACTACTCGGATAATATAAGTTCAAGATAACCTATACCCTAGGAAAAGATAATAGTCGAGTAGATACGCTAAGTAGGCGATTAGACTATATAGAAGAAAAGAATATTATAGAACGACCAATCCTGAAACAAGAAGCCGATGGATCATTGGTACTATACCAGATATTAGCAATGACCCTTCGTATATTAGGACCTAACACGACTAACAGGATCGTAAGGGCCTATAATAACGATATATTCGCAACAAAACTAAGACAGGATCAATAAGATTTAGTATTACTCAAATATCAGGATAAAACTTATTTACCTAATATATACGTTGAAGAGGTAATTAAGGATTACTATAATAACCTATTACAAGGTCACCCTAGAGTATCTAAAACTATAGAACTCCTAGGATAAGGATACGTAGTACCGAAACTTCGGACTCGCGTTAAATAATATATTAAGGAATATATCTAGTGTTAGCAGAATAAGGCGGCACGATATACTAAGTACGGGCAAATCCAATTTGTGCCTATACCGGAATCACTATAGGATAATATCACAATGGACTTTATAGTGAAACTACTACCTTCGAAGGATCCAGCTACCTAGGATACCTTCGATTCTATTATAGTTATTATAGATAAACTTACGAAGTATATAATTATAATACCTTTCAAAGAGATATATAAAGCGGATTAGTTAGCCTTTATACTACTCGATAAGTTAATAAGAGATTATAGTATACCTAAGTCGATAATATCCGACAGAGATAAGTTATTTACTTCTAACTATTAGAGAACGCTGATCGCAGCGGTTAGAACTAAACTTCGGATATCGACTATATACTATCTATAGACTAATAGATAAATAGAACGTACAAACCAAATAATAGAAGTATACCTAAGATATTATATAAACTAGAAATAAGATAACTAGGTTTCACTACTTCTAATAGTATAACTAGCGTATAATAATAAAAGGTTAGATATAACAGGTCTGATACTATTCTTTACCAACTACGGAAAGAATATAAATATATTTCTATAACCTAGGGACGGACCTAATATAGAAAAAGCCTTAGTTAAGGTAGAGGAGCTAAAGAATTTATATAAGGATATATAAAGGATGATTAAAAGCTTAAACGATAAGTTAAAGGGATAGGTTAATAGTAAAAGGAAGAATATTCCTTAACTTAGAGGGGGATAAAGTATACCTCCTAATAAAAAATATAAAGATAATAAGACTAAGTAAGAAACTAGATTATATTAAGGTTGGACTATTCTTGATTAAGAAGGTAAAGGGGGCTATTAACTATAAACTCGAGCTTCTACCTGACGCTAAAGTATATCCGGTATTCTATATCTTACTTCTAGAGCTAGTAGACTCTAAGATACTACTCTAAGAGACGTTTTATTATAATATTAAGGAAGAAACAGAGTATAAGGTCGAGAGGATCCTAGATAGAAGAAATTAGTTCTATCTAGTTAAATAGAAAGGGTACGACGAAACGGAAAGTACCTAGGAACCTCTTAGGAACCTTACGGGGAATTATAGAGAACGCCTATAAGAGTTTTATCGGAAGTAAGAGAAGACTAGTCGAAACTCTCAGGGCCCTCTAGGCCGGGGAGGAGGTCGAACTGCTCAGAGCCGACGTTAAATATTAAACTATCAGGAGTGTTAGAAGGAAGGGCCTTATCCTTCTCTAACTCCTCGATATTCTATAACTCGCGCTTAACTAACTTTTTCTCTTTATCCTAGACTCGATCAAATTATAATTAGAGGCGTATAAGTTTCGCCTGTATTTCCTTTATTTCTAACCAAGTATCGTTACAAACTTTCTTAATACGACGTATCTCGTCGACAGATATAACTAGGTCGTACTTCTTGCCTACTACAACGTAGTTAGAATAACAGTCTGAACGGACGCCTACTAAGTACTATTTGTTACCCTTCGTATAGAGAGTACAAGGACGTATTACAAATCTAGATAATTTACTAGAGAGTTCTTTGCGACGAACGATAGGGTCTTTAGAATAGATATTTCGACGAGGAGGTATAAAGGATAGATGGTTTCTCGGGACAAGAAATCTGGAGGAGGGGTCTAGTATTAGAACCATTGGTTCTAACAGGACTGTCCTGTAGGACAAGGTACTATAGACAGGACTAGTAGCTGAAGCGATGAGCGCGATAAGCGACGTGCGCTTATAGCGCTCAAGAATGATAAGCGCAATGAGCGCCGTGCGCTCATAACGCTCATAGGTTGCTTGGCAGGATTTCATATATCTACATATACGGGGCTCTGCCCACTGTTTGGAACAGCGTATTTAACTTGGTTAAATCTTCCTGGTACCCCTTGCACTATACTTTACTAGTTATTAACATAGAACGCATTGGATACCTACACCTAAGAAGACTGCCATTCTACCTGAGTAACTCCTCTCCCACAGAAGCATAAGATATACGACACCTATACCCGATTATCGCACCGTTAGGTTAACGGTCGGACGTGGGTCGTAACATATAGCCCGGAAAGATATGGGATATCCTATAGAATATCCCAAGGGTTGGGTATAGGATTCCGGTATGGGATGGGATTAAGAGAGCCAATATCCCATACCATCCCATATCTTTCCGGGCTATAATAGATATCTAGATATTTTTAATATAGGACTTTAAGTATATATAGAAGGAGGCTAGCCTATAAGTAGATAAGAGTCTTTAGGAAGAGGATTATATTATAGATATTAAAGAGTAGAGTATATTAGTAGAGAGGTAGATTATAGAGGATAAAATAGTATATCTAAATATTATTCTAATAGGAGAAGAACCTAAGGACTAGGCTACTAAGGATACTATAGAGGGGATAGAGGATAGATTAATAAAGTATAAAGCTTAGACGAGAGGAAGTCTAATAGAATTAAGCTATTAGTAATCGAATATATAGCTATTAAATATATAATATAAGAATAATTATCGTATTATCTTTTAAAATCGTCTAGCTCGGATAATACTACCTATAGATTAATTCTAGATAAGATATCTAACTTAAATATATCTACTATAGCGGAGGATATATTCGAACTATCTAACTCGGATAACTTCCTATCTACTAATATTATTAATATACTACCTAAGTATATATATTTTATATTCTAGAATAAATGTATAATAGTAGCGTTAGTCTACAAAAGTAACTTTTAATACTAATATTGTAATTAGCTAGTATAGCAATTTAAGGTTATAGATACTACTATCGGTAACCTTAAATTACTAATTTGGCCGATTTCTTAGTCCGTAATCGATATAGGATGTAGACCCTAATCGCTATACGGCCTACTAATAGCGCAAAACTAGCTGTAACGCTAATGATATAATCTTTTGGGAAAGCGCGATGGCGCCTAGGGCCCCCGAAGTAGCTCGCGCTTTGGCCCGGGGCTACTAGGGCCGGGTTCGATTTCGCCGACGTGAATGGAGGCGTTTAACTATATAGAGGATACTTTATAGATAAGTAGAATAACCTATTATATTAATAACTAAGAGATTTCAGAAAGCTTTATCTTATAAGTACTTCTATACCAATCTATTACTTCAAAGATCGATCCTACCTATCTTACTTTCCAAGAATATTAGCTAACAACCAACCATTTCTAATATAATTCTTGACAAGTGTCCTATGCCACTCACAAGCCCTCCAAAACCCCCTGCAACACACCCTCCGTAAAGACCCACAACAGCGACGAGTCATGCGTATGCCACGCGGCGCCCGTATACCACGTTTCCCTTGTTCCTTGCAACATATACAAGCTCTTGTAGAAACCCCCTTCAATCGCCTCCTTCGGCACCGTGAGTTCAAAGGGCGTATGGCTCGCAAAGACTGCGAATTCCGGCTCCGCGGTAGAGTTGAATATTCTAGCGGCATTGATTCGATTGACACTCGCAATGATATCGGCCTTCACCTGCTCATCAGGCAGTGCGTTCGCACTGCCGAATTTCACATCGTGCAAGCCCGGAACGCGTGTAGGTGTGATAGAGTACGCGGCTGGAAGGATGGGGAGATTGTACTGCGTAGCTGCGCCGATGTTGTTGACAGTGGTTAAGTCCGGGATTTTTGTACCACGTAGCAATCCCGTGTAGTAAGCACTGTTCTGAAATTGTAAAAAGAGACTTGTTTCCTCAGTGCTGAGATCGAAGCCTTCGAGATTGTGCAACTTGGGCGGGATAGTCAGGATGAGTTTCTTCGCCAGGATGAGTTTCACGCCTTGAGGAGTCTGAACGAGGACTTTGACACAGCCACCGCTGCTGCTGGCACTTCTATCAACGGCTAAGACATGGCTCGTTAGCAAGACATCTTGGCCCAGCACGGCGAGAGCCTTGACGTAAATCTCGCTGTTGTCTTGATCGAGCGTAGTTAAGAAGCCGTTTTGCACGCCCTGCAAGACGGACAGTCCAAAGTTCTTGAACACGTAGAGAGTCAGCTGTGAAAGGAGATCACCGAGTCCCTGTGCGAATTGGAAGAGGAATCCAACCATATCTTGCAGGGCGTATTTCGTTACGAAATCTCCAAAGGGGAGTAGCAGGTCCGCTGGCACGGAATCGGGGAGAACGAAGCCGGTCTCGAGATAGGGATATTGCGCCAGTTGAGCTGCGTATGCCGCAAGAGCAGCTGTGGGATCATTCGGAGTGTACCCGGCGACGATTTTTCCGGTTTGGAAATCCACATAGGTAGATGTTTCACCAGGGGAGCTAAGAACAGCTTTTGTAAGCGGGATGTTGAATCTAGCAAAGTAGTTGTTGACGACACTAATATTGTGGAATAACACAACGCCGTAGTCGATGGTCTCGTTGGTGTTTGGGTCAGTGTAGGTGTTGGTGTGCCCGCCTAGTCGATCTTGAGCTTCGATGACGACCACAGATATTCCCTTGTCGTGGAGGCTGATTGCGCTGTATGTACCTGTAGAGCCTCCACCGATGATGCAGACATCACGCGTGACGATTGAAGAGGGAGCATAACCATCTGTGTTGATAGTAGGCAGGGTGGTTGCAAGTACAGCGAGAGAGGTGGCGAGAAAGAGCGTGAACAGCATTGTAGGGACTTTTGTTTCAATTCTTTGTTGATGTTGTAGTTGAAGGACGATTCTCACAATGAGCCTATCGGAAGACAGAGTCCAGGTAAACAAGTCCTCGTTCGATAGATAAAATGTTAATGAAAGTGTTGTGTTTGACTGCTGGCGTGACTTCTAGACCCTGATTAATCTAATTTGCCATCGAGAGGGGCAAGGTGTACGTGAACTTTTGCCTTCTATACTACTTCTCCTCGTACCACATCTATTTGTGCTTAGAAGTGGAAGTGAAGGACCCGCCGGGTAGTGTTATTTCGATCTCGATCTCGAGCCAAGATCTGAGTAAGCCCTTGAGAATAATGTCGAAGACGCTTTGACACCCATCAGCAATCCGAGCCAATCAATAGCGGTAGCGTATAGGATCTTCCTACGCTAGGGCAAGAGAGCGACAAGTCGCTGCCTAGTAATACAACTACGGATTTAATCGAATAGCAGGGTTAGCCTCTAGAGATGATGTGAACCAATCATCTCGCCCACCAACATACCGGTCAAGTTACGTATCGCGCTAGAAATCCTCGGCACTTCCCATGCAGGACGAAGTCGATTGGCAGGTCCTTGGAAGTTGGCAATCTCGGACATTGTACTTAGGGATTTATTGCATGGGTTGCTGCGCTCCCGGTGTAGAGGCACGAAAAAAACCCCGCAGCTTTCCATCATGCAACTGCAAGTTAGAAATATAGCCGGATACACAATTTGAGTAGAGAACAGGGACCAGTTCCTCGGTTTCATTCAAGAAGAAACAGTAAAGTACGCACGACCATACTCAGAGCCCATGGCGAATACAGACGTCTTAAAGAAGCCTGCAAAGTATTGAGACTTGGCAAGATGATGCTCTTCGAGTCAACTTGGTTGTTGCGTATCGCCTTAGGAACCTGGAGCGTTGACCATCTAACCAAGAGATCTAGGTAGGAAATTTTTGAAGTTATATAGAAACGACGAAGATTGAAGCCTTTAAACGCTAACAATACTCGTAAATCCAGATATCCTCACAGACATAATATTTAATACAAGTGAGTGCCCGTAATCTTCACAGAAGATTACCGTAAAAATGGCTATATCTCGCTTATTTTATACTCGATTTAGGAAATTTAAGCGGATGTAGAAAGCTATCTATTTATAGTATATTTTATATATATAAAGCTAAGCCCTAATCCTAATAGGACAAAAGTTATTAAGGATTTAGTATATTAGTGCTTCGGGGGCGGCTGCGGGGGTAGCTTTAGGGAACTCCGCAGGCAAAAATATGTTTTTTAAGCTTTCCTTAGCTAAATCTTTAGTTAGAAAGCGCATGCTTGGTTCCAAAACTCATGAAATTATCTTGATATTATATGACGTATGTAGCGCGGGGTATCGCTGCGAAGAAGTTGCGGTGCGTATTCAACTTTCGATGTTCTAGGTCCGGGGGCGCCTAGCTCAATGCTTGGCATTTGCCACCGAGCTTGCGCTGCCCGCAAAACATGGCGAAAACGCTTCTTTTGCTCATAACTATTGCGTAAATGGGCCGATTCTAAAAATTCTTGATGCGCAAGCAAGCTAATGACTAAGTCCAAAACTTATGAAATTACCTCGATATCATATGACGTATGTGGCGCGGGGAAGTACTGCGAAGAAGTTGCGGTGCGAATTCAAGTTTTGGTGGTTGAAGGCGCTAGGCCGAAAAGCGTACTATCAGGGGGGAGAAGTATAGGGCCATTCTAATTGGCTGTAAGTGCGGAATTGCTCCGAATGTCGCGATAATCTGTTATTAGAAGAAAGATATAAAACTAGTATCACCTTACCTGCTCCTACTGTCATATACTCCAAAGTTGCTATGACGAGGCTGGTCATTGCTGTTCCAAATTTGATTGCTTTACTAGAATAACACAGGATCAGAGTCAACAGAGCCAACAGTGACACTTATGTTGAAAGGCAGAGCGCTTTGGACGTAGAACGGTTGAATATTGACCGCCACCGTCTCCACAGTATTGCTACAGCCATTGCAGTTGCTCATAGGGATTGGCTGCTGGTTTGCGTCGAAAAGACTGAGATCGGTCATATAGTCTGGGTTATCTTGGTCTGGCCTAAAGGGCTCATTCTTCTAATATTGAACGATGTGCATGCCGCGCCAACTGGTAGCGTAGGATGGAGCTGTCAGAGTCGGATCGTTAGTCAGCGTTTGCGAGATCCAGGTGCTATCCATACTAGCAATATATACTATGCAGTTGTTGAGTGTATAGCCACCATATTTCTGCGAGGTGGATCCCGTGTCACAATCACCAATAGCGCTTGTGAGGGCCACCTAGCAATCAGAATTCTTGATCGTCTAGCCATCACCCTAGCCCGTGAGGTTGCAAATAAGAGTCGCCTATATTCTAGACAGCACCGACATATATCTCCCAGTCTGTCGTTCCGGCAAGTGGGAAAGACATACTTTGTGCTAGCGTGGCACCGTTGACTTGGGTATTATCTGCGCCGGTACAGAAATTGTCGAGGTTGGCAATGTAAAGACTACGCTGTACATATGGTTGATTAGAGGAGTCCAGATTGCTGACGAAGCAGCCTTGATTATCTGGGCCATGGGTAACGCAATCTGTCGAAACGAAGTCAGAATACGAGGTTTGGTCTTCGGTCAGAGCGTTGGCAGGCTCGGCGTAGAGATCAGAATTATAGTTGTTGAAGGATGCGAACTCGACGGGAGGGTCATCGGAGCACCAGTTGGAATCGGTCGCGCCGGCGTCGTCACATAATGTACCGCTATCGTCTATGCTCGGATCCAACTGGCTTACCACTATCTCTTTAAGGGCAGTAAAGTTATCCACGGTCACCATCCCACTCTCGAAACTTAAGAATTGGTTCCTTGACCAAGGCTTATCGATTGGGTAGTCGCCGTAGGATTATCATCAGCTTGAGATTCCGTGGACGAAGAAGAGCAGGCTACTCATATACAAGCATGACATACCGCGATTGGATACTTAGGGTACCTGCGATGGATTTGAGCACAGGCCACTGAAGCTGGCATTGACAGGACCGAGTGACGTGCCTTGACATTGATTTTTGCGAATCCAGTCTGTTTGTGTCTATTTTCGAGTTTTTCCATTTATTGATGACTGTGGAACATGGATCCAATTTGCTAAAGAGCTTAGGGCAGAAGTTGATGGCAGGGAATCCATCTGGGATAACGTCGTTGTCTTCGCTCGCGGTGTATGCAGCAGCGGTAGTTCCCCGATATCTGCTCGGTTCGTCGGGTTCCTGCGTCACTATTAGATATCAGCTATACAGATATGGAGGGTTGCATACTCGGCCGGGAAGAGAAAGCCAGTTATCGCAACGGATATGAATCCAATAACCAGAAAGGATTGAAGAAGTAGGGCCGATCGTAGGTAGAAGCTTGGTAGAGGACGTTTGAACCCAGGTTAGTCCGGGTTGTGCTTTGGTATAGATATTGCCGAAGAATTGGAGAGCAGAGCATGAAGAACTCACTTTTGACGTTTGCCTGGGAGCTACCATTCAGATAGTTTGGGCCAAAGAATTCTGCTTCAGCTTGTCCGTTCCAGTTAATTTGATTATTGACATACGTTGTATAAACGTAGTTTGAGATGTTAATGGCATCATCGAAAACCTGCTGGATCGCTTTCGTCTGACTCTTACTGCACCTTTTCCAGCCGGTGAACCGGACTGCCTCAACCACGAGGTGTTCGCCCTGAGCATTTGCTCTTGGTGAAAGGAAACAGATGGCGAGAGCAAGGAGAGAAACCAAAGATTTGGACATGATGGACACGGATCGCAATAAGACGGATGAAAGAAGCTATCGATCACTGAAAGAAGATTGTTTTTTCTGCATAGAAAGACTTGCCATCATGAAGAATATATACTTGTTGCAGGTAAGCTATATATCAACGCAGCCTTGGAGTCGCAAATTCTCGGAACATTAAGAGGAGCGCCTGGGTGGCTGTGCACTCGGCACCTGACATTACGCATTCCATCTTGAAGTTGCCTTTCGAATTTCCTATAGCTAGGTCCCTTGGCAGTCACGACGTTTGGGTATTAGGCATACCATCCTGAAATTGCATTAAATGCCTTCCAATCTCTCGCACCTAAGTTCCTTGGCAGTCGCTAAATATGGGCGCTGAACTCCATCACTTGAGATACCTCACTTTCCTAATCTGCATAATGATATGCCACCAGGCCACGTCTACAGAGCAACGGCAATCTTGCGAGCTGGGCTTATGCCAGTCTGAACTTCTTTCATGTGGGACTCGGCTTAGTGTGTCTCGGCTTGGCCAAATGTCGCGCAATACGAGATATGTCGTATGCGAAAACGATTGTAAAGCCATCATGTGCAATTGAGGACCTTAATTTCGAATGCGCCCATCTCAAACTAGACCAGATACCAAGACATGACTAAATGGATGCGTTAGCGTACGGACCCGAAGGTGGTCGTTTCCTTCTACCTAGACTTATACCGGAAGAGAGTTATTGTATGCCTGGACGCGGGCATGCATGAACCATCGGTAGGAATGCTACAAGTGTATCATGAGCTGAATGCGAAGCTCGTGATAGCAAAAGGCCTCAAAGATCTCCCACTAACACGACGTCATGGTCCTCTCCTTCGTGCTCAGCTCTTCGGGATATTCCAGATATCCCATGAGCAGAGGCTCTCTGCATTACTACTAGGCTGGGATCCTGAAGACTTCAACTTCAAGCAATACGCATATGCCATCCTTTATATGGCATCGGATGGTGACAGTTTTTCACTAGTCCCCGAGCTACAGCTCACACAGGATGAGAGTCCATTCGCCAATCTCAAGAGGCAAGCGAAAGATAATGAAAAGCTCGACTTCATCAGTCATTTCGGTATTAACGCTCATCTTGAGGGCAATGATCCCGGCGCGGTCCCCGATTGACCCATGTATTGTTTTGAAGGCGCATTGGTGCTTCTCGTGCCGCAACTCACTCAAGATGGCGCCGGTTCTGAAGGAATCGCTCGGGTGGCTCAGTATTGTATTAGCAATCATTCAACCGATGTCATCAACGAAATTCTACTCTCCATTGAACATGTTGACCTTATTAGGGTTTATCCCGACGGAGCGGTAGACCACACAGACACCATGCCTCTTTTCGATATTCGGATGCCTCCCTTTCTCGATACAAGAGCCCATTACCCTTCTGCCTTCCTCGAGACCACCAGGGCGCGTAGGGTCAAGGCGGCAGCGAGGAGACAGGCTGAGGACGAATGTGCTAGGCGCTCAAGGGAGGGTATAGAGCATTCGAATGATAATGAAGAAGATGACGACGATGAAGACGTTGGAGATGTTGAAGAGGACGAAGATGATGATAATGTGAATCATGGATACGATTCTGTTGCAGATGGCGGCCCTGATGCAGGTTTTTTTGCTATTATGCATCTCTTGGAAGCTTCAGAGCGTCTACACTTACCTCGAAATAGTTCTGCAAAAACACATCTCTCAATAGAGATCACGAAATCCATCATACAACTCATCACCGACATCAATACTTATCGCGCATGCATGGAAATTTCATGTAAGCTATGCCAAAGAGAACGTTATCTTGATAGACGACGTAGTCCTCCAAGCAAATGAAGCCTCTGGGAACTATCTTGAAGCTGACAATGAGAAGCCTGCGCAGCGCATAGCAAGGTTGTCTATCGGCATCTCAAAAGACGTGGTTCTCAAGCGCGCGGGTGGGTATAACAGATAGAATGCGCGTAAGAGAGAGAAGAAGACGGTTTAGTACGTTGTATTAGGTAGTGAATGCCATTGGAGGATGTTGTTGCCTGACCTGGGGATCTATGTTGGTCGCCATGAGTAGCCAGTGCCACCAACTACATCGTTGCAGACATAACAGAGGTATGCTACTCTCACAGCAAAATTTCGGAGCAATTCTGTACTGCTAGAAAAGTTTGGTACTTTTTAAGCTTTGAAGCGGGGTCAAGGTTTTGAGCAGTCGTTGCAAGCTTTACGAGTAAGACAAGGGCTAAAACGGCTTTCGAGCCGATGTTGTCCACGCAAAACTCTTGTACGCGGTTTGAAGCGTCGTGACTGTAGATTAACATTGTCAGTTACATGCTACGGTTTTATTTTATTTACTGTCGATGGCGCATCCGAAAATTCATAGAGGAAATACCTGGACCCCAGTTTGAGAATGTGCTTTTCTCCACTTGTCATTTAGCTATTCAATAAAGTCGAAACCTAGATCTCCGCCCCGCAGTTAGCTGAAACTAAGGTTGCTAGAGGGCCGTCGGTCGGGATAGCTCAAAGTCTCATCTTGGCTTAGTGATACCGGGAAAGCTTAGTCGGGAAGTGAATTCTAAAAGCGTCCCCCTTTCTAGTATGAGCCTGCTCGATCTGGACAAGGCGCCGATACATTCGATCCATCAGAGCGGGCCGCACTGCAAGTGCAGTCAATAATGCCCTGCTAGCGCCTAGTTATTTTGTAGATCGATATCCCTTTCCCATTATTCGTAATTTGGTATGTGTCAATCGGCCTCAGCAGCGACAATAACAGCAAACCCTGCTACGACCACCGTAACCACCAGTATCTCCACGACCACCATCACAGTCACCGCCAGCACAGTCACCCAATACGCAGGCCCACAGCCCACATTCGTGCTCCAACTATCTGGTTCCAACACTGTGTACAACGGGGTAGCTCTCGACGGCACCTATGACAACTTGGATACAGGCGACGGTCCTCTGGTTAGGTTCCACGGCGACACCAGCATTAGTAATACTCTCATGCTGACATTCAATGTGGCTGGCAACCTGGTCATATTGCAGGACCCGAACAGCGGCTATCTTGCCTATATCAGCATACCCCATTGAGGGGCGAACTTGGTATTATTCGAGCAAACCATATCGCCTGGTTCAGACTTTATGGGGACGTGCTTAATCGTTGGAACGGAATTGACATGTTCCAGTGCTGGGCAAACCCTGTTACAACTTTGTCCGGGATATACTATTACAAACGATCTATGGATTGGAGCCACGATGGGATCTAGTTGTGTTTTGGTAACATTGAATGTTGTTTATTTGTATGAGCCTCCTCCTACTCCTCCTGTTGGGTAAGGTGGGATTACCAACTAAAGCTGAGCATTGTTCTTTCATCTAATGATGCTCTCTATATGCTAGCGTAGAAACTTAGTTACATAAATTAATCGACATAACAACAGGACTTTGCTTTTTATTTGCCCATAAAATACCAAATTGATACTAAGCAGAAGAGCAGGCCGACTCCTGCAGAGAGCATGCTTATAAGAAGGGTCCTTGGCTCTACCTCAAAGCTAGCTTTTGAGGCGGACGAAAAACGTGCTGTTAGATTTCGATAATACATACAAGTGTTGCATAACCTTGGTGTAATGATCGACAAGGACATTCGCCTAATACACTTAGCGGGTAATCCCAAGGTAGTCTAGCTGTACTTCCACTTGAACACTGGACAAATAGCAGCTTTTTCCCATGATAAGAAGAGTAAAGGCTCGCTCATGTTATCATTAGGTATAGCACTAGCGTCTGTATTAAACATATTACGGCATACTCCGTCAAATCCATCCAGGCATGTTCCTGGTCATTTATAAGCATCGCTAAGCTTCAATGCTAAAGCCTCACGCATCTCGTTCTCTCGATGAATGAAAACCTGCATCCTTTCAATCGCAAGCAAAGATCATACTATTTACTACAAGTATAACCTCCGTAGCACTCAACCCAATCGCCTCGATACAATTTGACGACTCGTTGTTGAGATTGCTATTCACCTTCGACGTCCCTGTACACCAAAGTAAAGTAAAGGTGCCAGTCTTTCTCTTCGTACACGCGCCCTCCAGGTAGTTTTCATAGCTGAGGTAAGGGTTTGATGAGTTCACACACTGGCCCTGGGGTAGATCGTTATTCTCCGTGAAGGAACTTGGTTGTCCAGGCGGAGAATCGCCTTCGGCGGACGGGCAATCGATGAGATTGTATCCAAGAGCTGGCCGAAGTCAGCTGCACGGGGGATAAGAGTGCTGGCGCTGGTGCTGGCGCTGATACTCTTGATGGGATGCATGCCAGTGAGAAGGAGGATGGCAAGATGAGCAAGGGTCGTAAGGCACGGATCTTTATACAACAGCCCCAAGGATTGGGAATGAGCTTGGGATATGGACTTGAAGAGATCTAGCAGTTGCGTGGGGAACTTCAAAGGGTGAGAACTGAACTAATCCAGGTTAAATGACCGTGATATCAAAAGATCCAGAGTACGGAATATGCGAACATGGGCCGTGGATGCGGCTTTCCTCGGACTATGCTCGATTCGCAGAACTTGTATGAATATTAACAAAATGAATTGACAAATTAAAGGCGAGAGAAAGGAGATGGAGACAAACTTCAAGATGCCACTTGACTTAGTTTGGTACCCATGGGCCGCTTATGTGGACAAGGGCTTTGTTGGCTGGCCCTATGTTGACAGGGTTTGGCTGGCGCATACGTTGCTGGCTGGGGTTCTGTTGACTAATACTGGCAACGGAATCTTGATAGGCGCCGTGGACAAGATAGGTGTCGTAAAAGGAGGGATAATACTTTCACTTGACGCCGGCATTGAGCCACGAATTCAACATCCTTTAAAACCTTTCATCCTTTTCAAAGAAAATGTGATCGATGAGAGCATGTACTAGAGATTGTTACCATCTCGAACTCAAATGAAGCCCCAAAGATTGATAGCATTTGCCTTTCGGCGTGATACAGTTTTTTCATTGTTGACTTTCGCAAAGAATGTCGTGCAAGCAGAACCTCGGGGTACATGAAAATCAAAGATAAGGTACACTCCCCGCAAGTCTCATCAGAACGTCGTTATGTTTGTTTTCAAATTGGTCATTACGCTCTTGGGAGAGGAGTCTTTGGTAATTCCGGAGTGAATGAAGTCATAACTGCGTCAATTGTTGAGTGACTGTACACCCATGCTCTCTTGCGAGCCTTAGCACTGCCAGCTGTGCGACTGAGGAACACAAAATAACCTTCTCTTCTTTCTTCCCGAAGACGTTCGACGGACTTCTCATGAAGAGCCGGTACAGAGATAGTCGCAGATAACAGACAGTATCCCCACCACAATAATGGATCCAACACTCATGCTGACGGAGTTGTGAACTTAACGGGTCCGAGCAATTTCTTAAGCGCTTCGATATGAGTGTTCAACTCAAACATGCCCAGAGACCACCATTCTCTTTTTCCCCATTCCTTGACTGGGAGCCTCGCTTCTTCGAAAATGGCTTTCACATACAGCAACGGGACGCTGTATCCTCTCGTTTCATCACCGAACAATCTTTGGATCAAAGAGATCTCTGTGCAGCCCAACTGATGTGCCATGGAGTCGAACTTCAACGTTGGGTTGTCATGCTCTTGCTGCTCAAGCCGCTGTCGACGCCGTAACGCAAAATCCTCGCTGGTAACCTCCTTGCCGTTTCTCGATACCGCTATCAAGCAGCATTGGCAATGGTATATACGGTATGGTATCCACCTGATACCATACCAACCGGCTAAATATCACCTCATACCAGCGGTTTTTGAGGCGGTACGGTATATACCGCCAAGATACCGTATATACCACGGTATATGCGGTATGCCCCCAGATTTTTGGTATTTTGGTACGGTGGTAGCTCAAAATTCATCCTCCCTTCCTCTCATATCTCTATTATCAGGTCTATACCTCCTCTGCTCGTCGACTACCTTATGTAGCTCCTCCTTCGTAAAGAACCCTGCTTTGAGCCATGATTTCAGGCATTCCAACGCCTTAATAGTATCTGCTTGTAGCCTCTATCGCCCCTGATCAATCGTCTTCTTTGTAGTTGAGAACACCCGCTCTACCTCCGATGACATAGCTGGTATGGAGAGGATATCAATTGCCATCCTTGTAAGCAATGGGAACTGCGCCCTCTGGGGAGACTGGAGCCACTACTCCCGAGCTGTGATTGGCCCAATATTGGTAGGCGTATCATTGGCCAAGTACCTCTCCAGCTCGTCCCTTGTGTGATCCTCGAAAGCGGTCTCTCCAGCGAGCCATTGAAGGTATGTATTACTCGAATCGAAAGTAGGTGTAGGGCGCTCAACTATTCCAGTGTTGCTGCGGTATTGATTCCTCCATAAGGCGAATAGCCTGTGCTTTGCGGCCTTTTTATCTTTTTCCGCCTATGATCGAAACACCGTCTATTTAAGTTTAGGATTGAGGATGACGGCGGCGATAGAGGCTGAAGCTCGCTCGTGTTTATTGAAGTACTTCAGTAGCTTAGTATAGCCTGTATCCAGACATCCAATCATGAACTCCTGATCTTTATATGTATCAAGCGCTTTTTCGAACTGTAGGATGAGGAACTCTATAGACGGTAAAAAGTGTTCGATAGTAGTATCCCTCCCTTCTGTCGCCTTGGTAGCGTCATAGAATGATACCAGGATATCGCGTATCTGCTTAAGGATCCTCCAATCAGCCGCCGAGAGCTCGTCGGCTCGGAGTTCTTCTTCTTTAGAACAGAATTCTTGTAGCGGCGCTTTAATCTTATTGATTGCCTAGTCAATCATAATATACCAGGAGTTCCAGCGTGTACTATTGTCGCGGCGTGGTAGGAGGCCGCCTACACCAGGTTGAAGCTTGCGAAAACGTTGTTTCCGTTGAGGGGTAAGTGTAATAAAGACAATGATATTATAAAGCTTGCCCAGGGGCCCTAATTTCCTCCACTTGCTTAGTTTATCCGATGAGGGGAAACGGAGAGGCTATTCTCCTTCGAGTTGTTCTAGGTAGTCTAGAAATCCGAGCTTCGCCCGCAAAGAATTGAAGCAAGTTTACCACCCCTCTTATTCAGTCATACACTATGACACGGTTACAGAGTTCTACTGGCGGATAGCTTGCGAGTTTTCCGAAGGATAGAGGATACGGGGTCAACAAGAAGGGAGAAGAAGCTGGTTTGTTTGTAGGTAAGGCTTTCAGGGTCGAGGAATCGACTAGTACACTTGTTTCTTACGTATAAATTGCAGAGTTGCTGCTGGCGGAGGACGTGGTTCTTCTGAATGGTTCTCAAGGTGTTGAATGGTTTGGCAGCGCTGTGGCTTGCCAGGGGGTTACTAGGCTTAAAGCAACTGGTTGAGCATGTATGGCGACATACCCTGGATCGTGTATCCGGCCGTTGCTACCGTTATGATACGAGGTTTTCCTGTATGTCTATAATAGTAGTATTGGTAGTGAAAGTTGTTGATCGTTCTATAGAATGGATGAGTATGATAAGTATACTTATAGGGCTGAATACTAACTAAGCTAAAGTCTGCGGTGTTGACCAAATCCAGCCCTGTATCAATATAGAAGGTTTCGCCCATCACCTAGAACATCGTGTTCAACTTGCTACTTGCTCTTTCATATCTATTTAGATATAGCTAGTTAGACTTCTATTATTTAATATACTCTTATAATAAAGACTGCCTACGCCTAATAGCACGTGACTCCTCTTCCATAGAAGACTAATATATATTACGATCTGGTGCGATCAACGGGTCGTAACAATTAAGGGGAATATTAAGATAATATATATACAGTTTACGGGCTCAAAACCCCTTATATCGTCCGTTTATAGCTTCTAGTTAGCTTACCGTACTCTATTCTCTACTTCTAAGATCTATTTTTCGGCAAGGAATCTGCTCGTAGACGGCGTTTTACACCTTTCCTTTCTACTCTAGAACTTAATCTTAACTCAGATCTAATTCTACTAAATCGATACTAATTCATAAATCTATAGGTAGGTATATATAGAAGCTGACGAAGAAGAAAAGCTATCGAGTAAGGATAAAGAGAAACCCGGCGAGTGGTATAAATAGACTAAGTCGTAGTTTATTGAAGGGTTTACGACGCAACCAAAGGAGAACGGCGAAGCGACCGATAGCCAGCTAAAGGGGCAACGAACTACGCTCAAAATCAAGCCCGAAGCCCAAAGACCTCACAAGATTAACCAAATTTTCACTAGAGACCGCAAGAGCGAGCTCATTTTCTTTTCTGTCAACTTGCCTCGAAAGATTACGGAGGAGGCGTCTGGTCAAGACTTCGGACCCTGCCCGAATACAGCTCCAGCAAGCACTGCCCCACGACAGCCCTGCGCAAACCCCAATCCAGGCACACACGGCCCAGGCACAGCTTACGGCTAAAAGCCCAGTTTCCAACGGCAAACCGATGACTTGTCAATGCAGAACTAACATCTATGGAGACTGGTATTGCTATGATTGCATGAATCAGAATGAAGCACGGGTGCTGAATCGGGGCGATAATCGGGAGGTAGGTTTTGTTGCGGACGCATAGGAATAAGAATTCGAGGACTGGGACTAGACAGGTTGTTGTAACTAATGATCCGAGAACGAGGAGGGTGAGGGAGGCGTGTCCGATACCCGGGTGCGTGGAGAAGCCGTAGATTAGGCATGAGAACATGCCAATAGTGGGGATGATGCCGTTGTGGTGTCATCGGCTGGCGGGCGTTATGTGTCTTTGTTGTGATGAGACGAGTATCCTTTGAGGTTTCAGGTAGTGAGGGCAGAGACTTAGGGAGTGCAAGAAATTATTTTAAAGCAATAGAGCTTTTGAAAACGATTGTTGTATTTGACCGTGAACACTAAAATGTTGCATTGTAAATTTCAAAAAGGGAGAGCAGTCCAGTAAAAACCGTCCGTGATCTTTGCTTGAACATTTCGAAAAAGAAACATGTATCAAAGATTGCCGGCCTCATCCTTTCTGACTGCACTAGCCGAGCTAGTATCTGCCAGACCCTCGTGTCACGTCCACCTTGGTGGATTTGCGAATCCTAGTGTCCTCGAGAGGGGAAACATCAATATTCTCCGGCTCCGCTTGACATTCGCTCCAAGCATCCTGTGGGCCTGACCATGGCTTTTGCATCTCGTATTGTATTTGGCCATTGTCTTGAGGGTCTCCGTAAGGTGGACGGAGGTTGGAGGTACTGCCTAATTTTTCGTGGTGGCTCGTAGATGTGGACCTAGTAAAGCTTCTGAGACCCTTGCGTGACTTTACGAGGAAAGAAGAGACAGGCCCCTTGAGCTGACCGAAGACTGCGGCTGTGGTGGGCATGCAGCATACGAGTATACCTGCAGTCATCTCGACGATGCTAGGCCAGTAAGCGACGCATCAGTCACAACGATTCTGTACTTACGTAGTAAGCCACGTGGGGATAACGGCCCACGTGTTGTCCGTAGTTAGAGTCAACGCAACCCGATAATACAAGCCAAGGATACTAGCAATGCATGCGCTGCACGCTTGTTAGCTTTCTGCCAGAATGCATGAGAGAGTAAAGCTTACATGAACCCGGTCAGGAACATTGCTGACACGCCAATTTTCCTACGAAGGGGTAGTTGTAGTGACCAGACCGCAGGAAGAGGAAGTATGACCAGGTACAAGTCGCTAAACACACTCACAGCTCCAATTGTTATTGATAAAGGTTGCGATTTCAAGCACTGCGGCGATGCTAGGGCCGTTATGTAGGCGATCTGACTATGGCCATTCCTAGGTGAACATAGAGCGAGGAAGGCGACCATAGAAGCAAAGTAAAAAAGTCCAGTGATGATCATGCCAACAAAGGCCAAATATCTAAGCCATCGGAGCAGACCGAAGATTTCAAGGTAGAGAACAAATAGAGAGAGTTTTATGAACCATAGACAAGGTCCGTAAATCGACTCGACGATAAGTGACAGCTGTTCGGGAATTATCAGTGACTAGCCAATAGAAAATCTCGTTACTTCTGTCGAAATTTACCAGTAATTGTTCTTTCGAAAAATCTCGGATGGTAATGTCCCACTGATGCAACCCATACGCACCTCCACTAACGGCTGATGAAATCTTAGTTCAGAGCTCCAAGTAGAAGCTGTGATAAAACTTACTTGCGATTGAAATACTGATAAAACTGATAGCCGCGAGCTAAGCAATCGTGTCAGCTTGTCTAACATTGAAGACTAGACCAGCCTTACCAGGCCAAGGGTACACGTCACTGCATTCACAGCATTAGCATGAATCGTGTTTGTGGTTAAAATGGCAACGGTCGTAGTACTTACAATCGTCCCATGTTTTCTTCTTCTTGATGATCGCTTTGGCATATAAACGTAACGCAGCGAAGATAAGGATTAGAGGCAGACAGGTACTAGCCGCGATGTAAAGCTTCGGTGCTCTTGACGGAGGGTGAGCAAAGTCTGAGTGCTGCCCAGGTGGCGGAGGGGAGAGAGGCTCATCCAGAAAGCTGGAGGGAATCGATGAAGCCATTGTTGTATGGTGTGAATTGAATCTCAGCAACGGGCAAGAAATTAAGGAACTGCTGGGATCTTAATTGTTGCCCCTTCGCCCCAGGTAGTAAAGATCGGCTCTCCGGGGATTTTGAGTTCAGCTGCGACATTAGGTGCTAATGCAAGTGTGATGCAATGATTGACAGCCCTGCGGCACAGGTGCCTCAAAATCGATTGGCAGGCAGCCACGCGGCAACTGCGTTGTAGCGGTACTTTAGGTGCCTTTCCAAGTAAATCAGAGTTTCCAACTACCATGTGGTCAAAGAACCCATCATTAACAACGTCTGTCATACTTTAGCCAGGAATCGCTTATATTAACTCCGATGACGGTCTGGCGAGTGTGACCATGATCGCTCTGACCAGCACGCTGGACTAGGGGGGATGGTTTTGCTTGACCAAGGAGATCATCTTTCACTAGAAGCCTAGACCTTGGCATTTTTCGTCTGCAAGCCCTTACCGTCGATTTCAAAACCATTGGCGCGAGAAAATCAGAATTTTGGGGGGCGCTCCGGGGGTAGGGAAGGCGCGCGAAATGGGCCAAAATTTTGGAAAACCAGCTGTATAGCAACGACTAACACTGCTCCGGGGGCCTAGTAAACGGGGGATTAAAGCACCTTTCTAGTTCTATAAGGCCGCAAGCTTTGTATATATAGTATAGCGTTTGGGGGGCTATCGCAAAGCGGGGTCATTCTTGAGCTCCCGGTCTTCGAAAATTTTTACGAATTCGCTGAAGTTTATAAAAACCAGCTGTACAGCGACAATTAACGCTGCTCTGGGGGCCTAATGAACGGGGAATTAACGGGCTCGTCCAGCTCTATTGGGCTATCAATTTTGCATATATAGTATAGCGCTCTGGGGCTGTCGCAAAGCAGGGTAAATTCGAATTTCCGGCGTTCAGATTTTTTTTGTTGATTCGCGCTAGTAGAATATAGGGCTGAAAAGTAAACAAAAAAAATCCGATTTTTAACCATATCTGCAATGGCTGTCCAGCGCTATACTATTTATATAAAGTTGATAGGCCAATAGAGCTGGACGATTCCGTTAATTCCCCGTTTACTAGGCCCCAGGAGCAGTGTTGGTCATCGATATATAGGCGATTGAAGTTCTGCGATTTTCGGCGTAAATTCTCGAAATCTGGGAGCTCAAAACTGGGGCCCCTTTGCGATAACCCCTCAACGCTGCGCTGTATATATAAAGTTTATAGCCTAATAAAGCTGGATAGGCGCTTTATTTCTCCGTTTACTGTAATTTCTACGCAGCGTTAGTTGTCGCTGTACAGCTGGTTTTCTAAAAATTTGGCGTATTTCGTGGCCCATTTCGCGCGCCTTCCCTACCCCCGGACCTCCCCCTCCCCCCAAAATTTTCTTTTCCAGCTGTTCGGCCCTTAGCGTCGCGCGAATGGTTCTGAAATCTACGGTAGCGAGCGGCATCCGCTGCCCGATTGGAAAATAGAGAATAATCCTTCCAGTCCTTCGAGCATGCATTTTAAGCGAGGGTTGTGTTGCATGAATGATCCTACAAAATCTTTCTCCACCTTATTGCATACTTGGATTCGCATGATATGAAACAAAGCAACTTGTTGACCACTCTGAGGGTGGGTGACTCCGAAGCTGAATGGAGACAAAGTCATGTCAATGCCAATGATGGTCAAGTTACTGTCAGACGTTCCTCAGCTGGCTGTGTCGATCGCTTGAAACCGGATAGCAGCTGCAGGGCAATGTCGTTGACCCGCTGCGCTGGAATTTGAGGACACCTAATTGGAGCGAAGCTATGTTTCGTAGCAGTGGAAATATTTCGTTTGAGGTCCTGGCTCATGCGTCTCGCAGAACTAGCGAGTAATATCTCGTGTACAAGCTCAAAAGCCCGATACCCCCTCGGCATCATTTTACGGCACGGCGAAGAGTGCTACGCCGCTCCCAAAATCTTTGCCTTTCTGTTTAGTGAATCAACTATGTTTGTCGTTGCCTTACTGGATCTTCCACAAGCGGAAAAGCCACCTACGTGGCTCATCGTTGTGTGTGGTTGTCATTGATACACAGAAAATGAATTCTCCGCCAATCATTTGATAAGAGCGCATATTGGTGTTTGTACCACCATAACTAGAACAGCTATTCCAAGCCTACTAAGATCATAGGGTGTGGCAGCAGGCGCAGGGAGAGGGCACGCTAAAGACTTCTCAGGATCTCTGGCCATGGCACAGCTGCCTTGGCAGCTCAGCCGGGCTGAATAGCATATGACTATACGTGGCAGAAGTTTTCCGGCTCAATGGTCAATCCTTAGCAACCCCTTCTTGAACGCTTGACTCTGAGATATAGACAATTCTGCGTGAAAGTGTTATGGCGCTTCCCTACCTTGGTATACCCCATCTTGCCATAATGTTGTATCTCCCACTGTTCGTCCTAAGTCTTCTTTGTAAGCTTTTCTTCTGGATCAAGTTCTTGTACCTACAGCGAGCGACCTTTTCACTGATTCCAGGACCGAAATGGGCTTCTTGGACCAGGCTCTGGCTGGTGAAAACGCTTGCCTCCGGGGAATCTGCCAGCATATTCGTTGACGTGAACAAACGCTATGGTAGGAGGTCGCCTTCTTAACGTTCAATTTACTGACTCGAGTAGGAGCTCTTGCAAGGATAGGGCCTAACCACCTACTTACCAATGATCCAATTCTTACGAGGAGAATTCTGGCGGCTCGGTCGGGGTACACTCGGGGTCCATGGTTTGATTCAATCAGGATTGATCCTCACACCCCCAACATCGTTTCGGAGAGAGACGAGAAGAGCCACAATCGCCTCAGATACAAGCTGTCAGCTAGCGTAAGCCATTTCTTGAAGGGCTTTTAAAGGTTGCTAACATGAAGGTCACAGTATAATAGCAAGACAATAAACGCCATGGAAGCTGTGATCGACGATCAACTCCTCGACTGGCTTCATCGAGTCGATTCGTCTTGGATTTCAGAACCAGGGAAATCCCGATCATTCGATATTGGCAAGAGGATCCAGTTTCTGACTGTCGATATTATCACTAAGATCTGCCTTGGTACAGCTCTTGGCTGCGTCGCCAGCGACAGCGACAAACATGATTTTTTGGCAACAGTCCAGCGGGGGAACTCAGTCTGCCAGCATTTTTCTGTGATCCTGGAGTTAAACAGCCTGATTTATTACCTGACCAAGTTACCTTTCCTGGGATCTCTTATTGTACCCAAGGCCACTGACACATCCGGTGTCGGTCGCATCATGGGCGTAGGTTCATTCTACGATGGCCAGGAGGAGCTAGACTAACAGGGTCGTAGATTGTCCAGGCTGCTGTGAAAGGACGAGACACTACCGGCACCATTGGCAAAAATGATATGCTAAGCTCGTACCTAGAGAAGGGTGTGCCCAAACACCAGGTTGACGCCGAATTGGTCATTGCATTGTATGTAATGCCGGACTGTGTCTCCTCACGGCCGTCTCTAAACAAACACAGGGTTGCAGGTTCTGATACTACGTCCACGGCTGTTCAGAGCACTCTGCTTGCAATAATTCTGAACCCCAGAGTATACCAGACCCTGAAATCTGAAATTCAGGCTGCTGTTGTAGCAAAAAAAGTAACATGTCCAATTCGAGATTCGGAAGCGAAGCAGCTTCATTACCTGCAGGCGTGTGTCCTTGAAGGCCTGCGAAAGTTTCCGCCACTAAGCCAGCTCCGTGAGCGTATGGTTCCCCCGGAGGGAGACGTTATCAAAGGTTACCGTATCCCAGGAGGCACGTTCATCGGCCTCAACGCGTGGGGTACGCAGCTCGATGATGTCTATGGGGATGATCCAGAAGTATTTCGACCTGAAAGATGGTTGACAACGGACAAAGAGCGATTAAAAGCAATGCACCAAACACTCGAGTTGGTATTCGGCCATGGTTCCACCAAATGTCTTGGGATGCCAATGGCCATGATGGAATTGGATAAGATGATATTCGAGGTTGGTTTTTCGAATTGACACGTTGAAGCTCGTGATAGCTGATGAGACGCACGGTCTAGTTGCTTCGACATTTCGATATCACTATCGCCAATCCTTACAAGCCCTGGTCTAGCGTCTGCTATGGTATCTTCTTTCAGAAAGACTTCAATGTCCATCTGACTCGAGCGAGATGTGACGGAATTCCACCCTCTTAAGATTCAGCAGCCAATAAGGTACCCAATAGTTCGGATTTGTTAGGATTTTGTGGTATTGTTCATGCCAATCCGCGGTGCTTTCTCACGTCAGACTCTGATTCAGGCAACTTTGTATTTTGGACACAATCGTTTAAGAGTAAATGCCTCGGTAATACCAGCTTAGAAAGTGAAGCGAAAGCATGCATTGATGTCTGACACCCACGGTAGCGGTATGGAGAATTGAATATGCATAACTGATCACCATGCATGAGCTGATACAAGAATTGCCATGCGAAGTAGATCAATTTCCGAATTGGGAGTCAAGCGTCGGGGCTGTGTCGGGGGAAGCTGCAGCTGCCAGCTGAGCCGTCATTGCATCATTTGACAGCGATCGCTCATCTACTGGATAAGCCTGCAGCAAGCTGAGTCGTCCCACATCGACACTTTTGCTCATCATTGACTTGGTCAGAAGGACCTCAGGTTTGCCTGAAGTTTTTACGCTAGTGGAGGGTGAACTAGCTCTTTGATTTCATCTATCTAAAACAATGTTACCGGTACACGCTCCAATCCACTTAATTCACTGGCCCGGTCGAGAACTATTGAGTAGTCATGCCATTTCTTTCTCTTATCGCCCTCACTGTCGTATAAGAATATGGCTATTGCAATCTCGCAGAGTACTTTGCTGGTGTTCCTGGCTATCGGTATAGTAACTTACATTCTCCTCACTCGTATGTTGGGGACCATGCAGGATCCAAGAGAGCCACCTCCAGTGTCAGGGTCCATCCCATACATTGGACATGTCATTGGCCTCATGCGAAGCAAGTTCAATTACTATGTCCAGTTGAGGTAATTTACATCTCTAGCAGGCCCTATAGCTTAGACGCGTTAAATGATTGCTTACTCTTCACGTAGTCACCAGAGCTCATTGCCCATCTTTACCATGACAATGCCGGGTCAGAAAATGTACATCGTCACTACGCCGGACCTTATACAAGCCATTCAAAAGCAACCAAAAGCTCTTGCTTTCCCTCCCATCGAAGCTAAGTTCGCGTCGAAGATCTGCGGCTCCACTGAAGACGCACATAAGATCCTGATGAAGAATGTCAACGGCGATGACGGAGACTGGGGACTGTCTATGGAAGCCTACGCGGGCATGCGAGCTGCACTTTCGGCTGGTCCAGGTCTCGACGACATGAATCGTGTCATGATCCAGAATATTGCGGCCTCTCTTGACAGCTTGAAACCCTCCCCGGGTTCGCGTACAAAGATTGAGCTTGCGAAGTGGCTTCGGCAAAGTGTGACAGCGGCAACGACCAACTCAGTCTATGGCCCCCACAACCCTTTCAAGGACTTGGCGGTGGCAGATGCCTTTTGGTAGGCTCTTCGGGTATCGCTTGCTGAGATGCTTGAAATGCTAATGCTACATCAGGCAATTTGAGAGCAATCTCATGGCCCTCCTCGTCGGCATCCTTCCATCTCTCACAGCACATAAAGGATTAGCCGGCCGTGCCAAAGTCGTCAAAGCCTTTGAACACTATTTTCGCACCGACGGCCACAAACAAGCCTCGATCCTGATGAAGAATCGATACGAGACAAGCGCGAAGAACGGGGTTTCTGTGGAAGACATTGCGCGCTTCGAGGTTGGAGGGGCAGTTGCAATTCTTGTCAACACCGCACCCGCCGTGTTCTGGATGTTGCTCCTCGCGTACTCCCATCCAGGCCTGGTCGATGAGCTTCGGAGGGATATCGGTGAGATGATGACCGAGAAAACCAGCAATGGCGACACGATCCGGAGCCTTGATATTACCAGCCTCAAAACAAGTTGTCCCCTACTCACTTCCACGTTCCAGGAAGTTCTCCGTTATCGTTCGATGGGCACTTCGGTCCGCCAGGTAATGGAAGACACCATCTTGGACAGTAAATGGCTTCTGAAGAAAGACTGCATGATTCAGATGCCAAGTCGAGTCATCCACAAAGACAAATCCATTTGGGGGTCCGATGTAGATAAGTTCAACCCGAGACGCTTCATGAAAGACGAACCTCAGAAGACACAGAGCGGGAGACGACCTAATGCAACAGCTTTCAGGGCCTTCGGAGGCGGCACGACCCTATGTCCAGGTCGACATTTTGCGACCAATGAGATTCTTGCTGTGGTGACAATGTTCATTATGCGCTACGATATGAAGCCCACTGCCGGCGAATGGTCTCTACCGACCACGCAGAACACGAACGTTGCAACAGTGGTTATGGAGCCGGATACAGACGTTGAAGTCGAACTTTCCACGAGGGATGGATTTGAAGAGGGGCAATGGGCGTTCGATCTGAAAGATTCGGGGATGGTGTTTGCCGTGGTAGCTGAGGATCGTGCTGAATAGTCGGCCAACAGATAGGGTTTTTCGTGTAGAGTGCATTCTGATACCGAGCAAGACTACCTGACCAGCTAAGGCATAGTGGCGAAGAGGTCAAAATATGATTACCGATGCCACTGCATGCCTATTTGCCTTTCACCGCCCAATTAGTGCTCTGAGTGATTCTCGGTGTCGCTGCTTCTGTTGTTGGGCTTGGTGGTCTTAGGCCTGCTAGTCTTGGATACTCTGGTCTTCTGTTGTATGCTATTAGCCATTTTCCTTTATCACCATTTCTTTGTCAACATTCTAGCGTCTTCTACTGTTTGACACTCCATCATGTATATTAGGAGCCTCATTCCATAGATTCTGGCTCCTCAGGCTGTTCACATTCATAGATCTCATTGATACATTGCAACGCTTACACCATAGCGACATCTTCTTACCACCGTAGATGGCCATAGCAGGCCTAGCAAACCGCCTGATACCGCCACGGGCCTTGAGAGTTGATAATAGCCGCTCGACTCGAACATCTGTGGACTCGGAAAATGCTCTGGATAGGACATCAAGGGGCGTCCCTCCAAATTCAATTGGCGCATTATATTACACACCATGATCGACTAGTAGTTGTAGAACACCCAGTACTTGCTATGGCAGCTTCAAGTGATGGGTGCATCTCATAATTCCAATGATCTGTTGCCATGTAGAGTCTTTGAAGTCGGATTTCCAATTCACACTAGCGCCTTTTCTTAGGAGCAGAGAAACCATCTCCGTCGAAAATAGCATTCGATCACTAATGCCGTGCTCATGGCCATGTGTAGCATGGTAAAGCAGTTCCGAAGGTAAATCATGATGTGAATCGAGTAATAACCCATTTTAATTTCCCTCTACATATAAAACCAGGTTTTCTGAAGCCGTGAAAGACAAGAACGACGGATGTTCTTCTACGGAAGTTTCTTCGTAAACCTGGTTAGCCCAATGTGCGCTCCCCACAATTTCTTGTTCCATGATTGTGTGGTCCATTTCATCTAGCAATTTGGCTTGTGGCCTGTCTCTATCGCGTCCAAGCCTTCGCACATAAAACCAGCCTTCCTGAACCAGTTGCCGCCATTGTCCAATTTCACTATTTGTGAATGTCCTCGTACCGACATGAAAGTCCTTTAGTAGGCTGACATGCAAGCTAAGTAGGGCTCTGAACTAACCCAAACAATCTCCAATGGATACACAGCACAGTCCCGAGGCCGCTGAAGGACAATCTTTCTGCTTATCTAACCGCTGAGTATTGGCAGTTGCGTCAACCAGTGCTATGATGTGATCGGACGTTCTATGGTATCCTATGTCCTCGCTGTCCGCATATCTATACATGGTCATGTGGTCCTGGGGGATACTATTTGTGGAGACAAGGAATCCATCGATGCATACTGAATGTTCTGACACAATCTGATCAAAGGGTTAGTCGTGGATGGGGGATTTAGGTCAGAGGAGTGCGGAGGTGGAAGGTGGCTTGTATATACAAAGGACGGAGAACATTGGGAGCATACCACGCCAATTCCTGTGGGAATCTCCTCCTCCCAATGATAATTACGCGGGTCAGATTGTGCAGGAGACGCAAAGTCAGCAAGCTCGACTTCGTCCTCGGTTAAGTATATCTTATTCGATATCTCTTCTTCGGCGTTGATTTCGTAATTTTCTTAAATACCGTCGATTGCAAAACCATTGGCAATTCAAGGGGACAAAAATCTGCCCCCAGCTCTGTCGAGGCTCGCCTGGGCCCTGCCGCTTTAGCAAGCGCGCCGGGTGAGCAGGGATGGTGCCGCACCTGATCTGGGTGATGCATCACCCCTTCGAAGTGATGCACACTCTGCTCACCTACTAACTCACCCAACCCCCCACGTTCGAACATAGAGATGCGCGCTCGCTCTTGCATAGTCCGCTCCAGGTGGGCTCCAGAAATGGCCGCTGAAATAGGGTATAAAGAGGAGCGGTGTCCCCCCCTTGTTCCCTCTTCTGGTTCTCCTCTCTAAGAAAGGTCGTAACTCTTATATCCACCTACCACGCTCATTCCTAACCATTCTGTTTGCTCCTTATGACTATAGGTCGGCAAGAAGTACCGCTAGAAGAGCTACAGGAGAAAGCTATCGCTAATGGCTATAAGTAGGGAGTATACCGGGCCGAGGATGGCAAGAGGGATAGCACAACATATATACCGAAGACCCTTAAAGACTAGAACGGCGCTTTAAAACGCTATAAAAAGTGAGTATAAACGCCGGTTTAATCCCTCTATATTGCCTTTACTAACTATATTAGTAGATAGGTAGCTCTTATCAAGAAACACAAATCTGATATAGGAGAGATAGTATCCGATAAATAGGCCGCCGTTGTCAGGATGATATGACCGTTACACCGGAGTCGTCTTTATAAAGGGTCAAATGCGGTACCTTCTCCATTAAGACTTTGAGCTAATACTTCAACACAAGTATCATTGGAGTAGGCGTTGTCAAGTATCAGATATCCGAGCCGAGCTTTTATCCTGAAGTCCTCCAGCACATCTAGTAGAATAGACGCCTGATTCTCGCCCGAGTATACACCTTGAATCTCTCTTAAACCAATCGTCAATGCTTGGAGCCGTTGTTCTTCATTAGTAAAGTGAGCGGTGGTACCGAGAAGGCCTAAATGATTCGGTGACGTCCAAAGATCGCATATGAGGTGGATATCTGATATAGCTGACTGTAGGATATGATATACTCGATGTTTCCCTTCCTCGTATAGAGTCATTATCCTGGCCCGGATTGTATTATAACTGCGAGGTAATACCTCATTGGCCGCTGGATTGATATAATCCAGAAAAATCCGAAAATCCTCGTGTTCCACTTGCAGAAAAGGGATATCGTTAACGATAGTCCATCTGATATAGAGATACTCCAAAAGGTCCTTATTGATCATCGCTCCTAGAAGGGTACACCTCCTCTCTGCTTGAGCTGCTTGAGCTGCTTGTACCGTCTCCTCAGCTCGACTGAAAACAGCCTTCAGATCTGTTTCTTCTTTCTCCCGTTTCAAGGCTTGCGCGCTTGCTGAAGGATCGCATTGATGTTCCTTTTTGAGGTGTTCCATAGGCACCTTTATACCCCCGTTTTTGGCCCACCTCCGAGAGTAATAGTTGCACTTCCATTTTTGAACCCCATTATCGAGGATAACAGTCATCTCTTGATATAGCCAGGATATAAGAGGACGAGCACTCCGAATCTACTCAGAAACACTGCTTATCTGCGATTACTATGCCGTTATTCTATCTTCATCTTGAACGGAAGGTTCAATATCTATATCAGGTGCCCAGTTATCTTTATTATCTATAGGCTCGCTATAGCTTTCGGAGGTAGGAATAGAGGCAAGTAGTCTGTTATTTTGAGACAATTGAGAGACGATTTTCTGCTTCTTAAGGGGACGTTCTAGAGGTAGCTGAGACTGGTAGACTGGAGGGCGTCGTTCATTGCGGTAGCGGGTTTTATATAGGAGGTGAAGGCTGGATCTCGGGCTCTGAGCTCGCTCTGCCTGGCCGTTGGTAATGGTAAAGGGATTGATAGTAGATATAGGAGGGTAGAGGAGCTCTAATTCATCATCTGAAGCCATAGTAGATAGGTAGTTAGAGTAGGGGGATGCGATAATGCTGGAAATAATTTCTACTATGTACATTGATTACTAAGCAATCTGACCAATCGGAGGTTGTCTTTCCTCGCAGCCTTATAGGGCTGGCTTCTGAATAGCCTCATGGTATACCGCTGGTATTACCACAGTATGGCCCTCCTCATACCATACCAACCGCCTACCGACTGAGTTGAAACCGTACCATTTCTTGGCGATATATACGGTATATACCAGCGGTGTAGCGGTGGGTAGGTATACCATTGCCAATGCTGCTATCAAGCCAGTAATGAGGTCTTCCTATTGCGTGATATTATCTCCCTGGCCAATGTCTCGACGAGTCAACGAAACATCGTACTCCACAGCGCCCGGAAGAGCAAGTTGATCGAGGTTGATAACTGGAATTCCCTTGGAGTCTTTCTGGCCTGGAAGTCTCACTCCAAACTGCCTGAACATGGCGTCAATTGGGTTGCGAATGAGGGGCCACCAGCCGGTCGGTGGAGTCTCGTGGTGTTGGACATAACATCCGTAGGCGAATCCCCATTTGAGCATGTTACTAAGGCCTATCACGCCCAACGCTGCATAGAGGTCTGCGTTTCGAATGTTGCGGCCATCACGGGAATGTGGCCGTGGTTTGCGAGGGAATTGACAAGAGGGCAAGGACTACGGACGTCGGTCTTGGAGGGAGGGCAATAGTCCCCTTTCTGAAGCGGTGGGGTCCCTTCCTGGGCGTCTGAAATGGCAGACATCCCGTTTGGCTTGTGTTGAACGCTGCAGAACGCCTTGACGAGGGTCCAACAGACTTGAGCTGGATTTAAATTGGTGATTTTTCGTGGGATGTCTTATTTTAAGGGAATGGGGGTCTTCTGGCCGACACTCGAGGTTCTCCCAAGTCTGAACACATTTCTATTATTGCGTGGCCCTACAAAGACTCTCGTGTCACTTGGTGCTCTCGATAGTGCCGCCTGTCGTTATCGCAGCTAGATAGAAAATAAACGCTCTTGCTACCAAATTGGTCTCGGCGATATTCGCAGAGTTCAGCATCGTCCTGAGACTGGTTGAACGCTGTGCTGAAAGGAGGGGAAAGTTGAGGATCTGGCCAGGCGTATCTCGTTAGGCTTGGTCAGGGATCTTTAGGCGACAAAGTAGCCTTTTGGGGTTGCGTCTCCCGGGGCTACCTTGCACGCTTAGGCACACTTAGACGCGATACCCGAACCGTCATGCGCCAATGATACGCCAACGGTAGCACCATTGACGCCACAACGCTTCACCAGCTAAACATCGCCAAATACGGACAGCGACCCAAGCGACCCCTCTCTTCCATCGTTTCGCGTTGCTTTGTCTGGCTGCTAGTGAGCGATTGCCTGCCAGGTCTAGCATGTTCATCTCCTCCTCCCTTTGAACCGGACCGTACCGTGGCTGGCTGATAGCTGGTCTGAAGACCTTTCCAGACGCATCGAGATTCGAGAATCAAGCATGGACCGGTTACGCTTTCCACTTTCAAGTGAAGGCGTCTCGAACCGCCAAAACCAAGCTGACCTGAGACTCCACTCAAATAAAATCACAGATTATGAAGTTTATGAATCCACACGACACCCCAATCCAATCCCTCATGCTGATGAACCCTTTCTTGTGCAATTGATGAGCTTTGGTCGAAATTCTTGACTTGTTTTAAGTCTGCCGCTCTGTATTCCTCATTCCAGCTCTTCCCTTTTCGTTCGAGAACCAAGCCGAGAACTGCATCATGGCTTCAGAATCGCGAGAACACCTTGCAAACCGAAAGGCCAGAGACGGCGTTTCCAAGGCCAAAGAGACAATAGAATAGTTGGACCAAGAGTTGAAAGACGCAATTTACGACGCAGAATTCCATGGCGATATACATGTCCCATGCGTTGGCAATCAAAAGTCTTCCAAGTATAGGTGCTTTGATAAAGACGGGCGCCACGCGTGGAGGATTGAACGTAAGTCCAAGCCGTCTAGATCACCAGGTCAGCCTTCAATGCTGATTCTTTCCCGCTAGATACAAGCAGGCGCGGAGGTCATTAGTTCTCTACCAGAAAATGGAACAGTGAGAATTGCTCAGGTCAAAAGCCAAGTCACAGAGAAGTACAGCAAGATGCTGCATCCTCCATTGACCTACCTTGGCGACGCCTTCCAGTACCGGACTGCTGATGGGAAGTTCAACAATATTCTGGTTCCACATCTTGGTCAAGCGGGAGCTCGCTACGACAAGACAGTCCCTTCGAAGACGTACCTCCTGGGGGCACAGCTAGATCCAGGTGACATCTTCGACCGTCTCATGGCGCGGGAACCTGGAGGTCGACCGAGTGAGTCGGGACTGCAATCATCATTCACGATATCTTCCGCACAAATAATGCAGACAAGAATATCTCCGACAACTCGTCTTACCTTGATCTCTCGCCTCTCTACGGTTACACCGAGGGGATGCAACGCAAAGTCCGCGACGGCAAATATAAACTTGGCTTGTTGAAACCAGGCCACCAGGAGTGTGCGCAGCGACACAGCTTCGCCGCATCAATGACAATAATAGGTTCAATGTACCTTTGAAGTATGCCGAGACGCAATTAGTAGCTGTGGCAGAGCAATGCATCATTAAAAAGGGAAAAGACCTCCAAAAGTACCTGGACGAGTACAAGGAGACTTGGGAAATGTATGAGCACAACACCGGTGCCGAAGAGCCTACCGGGTACTATGGCAAGCAAATACTTCAATATGTGCTGAGCTCTATCATTGTGGACGATGGCATGAAAAGTAAGATAATGGGTGGCACTGCCGGGTCAGCGCTGGTCGATGCTGCAGAGCAGTGTATCAAAGCATTTCAAGAAACGGGAAACGATCTCCAGAAGTACTTGAGTGAATATAAAGCAGCCTGGAAGAAGCATCGCCAAGACTTATCCGCGAATGTGCCTGTAGCGTATTCTGAGGCCGAGCTTCAGAAGAAGGTAGACTCGCTGGTCTCGAACGATGGTCTGAAGAAGGAGATGGAAGGCTTCAAGAAGGAATGGCAAGCCGCGTGGGACAAATTACATGACGACCTTTTCCAAACGGCCCGACTGTAAGTATGAACATCGACAACCTCACACTCTTCCTCGATGATTAAAGTCTGACTTGACACAGTATCACCTGCGGGATGTATGTCAACGTCTCAGTTTATGACTATCTGCGCGCTCCAATGGCCTTCCACAAATGGAACACCACCTTCACGCTCGATCCCCGCGTTCCGATCAATGACCCCACCGATAGCAAGAAGGACTATGTCCCACGCGGAATCGGCAATCAAGTTATAATCGAGTTCAACTTACTTTACCGTTTCCATTGTGCCATCTCAGCGAAGGATGAGAAGTACACTGAAGACTTCATGATCGGGAACTATAAGAAGTGTCTCTCCCCTAACAAATCCTGGGATCCAAAGAACATGAGCTTGGATCAGTTCTTCAAAGCGATGAAATCGTCTGTGTGTGAGTCGTATACCGAGCCCCAGCCAGAACCATGGCAGCAAGTGTTCGGATTGTCCCAGCAGGATAAGGTCAAGTTTACACGGAATGAGACAACCGGACTATTTGACGACCAGAAGATGGTGGACCAGCTGCTGAAAGCAATGGATGATCCTATCTGTGAGGGTCTTCTCGTATATTTGCGCTAATTTGTATTTCGGAAACGCTTTGATGTCAACTGCTTACCACCATTCTTAAAGCCAAATTTAGTCCAAGGAACGTTCCTAGGTGCCTCAAAAGCGTCGAGATTCTAGGCATGTCTCAGGCTCGCAAGTGGTTAGCATTCCCCCGCCCCTCGAGAATGCGCGTGGAATAATACTAATGTGATGATTTAGGGAGGTTGGAACATTGAATGACTTCAGAGACTTCTTTAACTTACCCAGGCATAAGACGTTCGCAGACATCTCCAAGAACGTAGACATTCAGAACGCTTTACGGGATCTCTATGATCATCCGGACAAGGTTGAACTCTATCCAGGTGCTCTCTGTGAAGGCGAAAAAGACATAGGTCTTGACCCTGGTCCCAGTGAATCAAATTCGGCTTTTTGGTCTGCCATCTTCTCTGTTGCCATCACTCTTGTCCGCTCAGACCGCTTCTACACTGTGGTGAGTAAATCAGACATTCAAGGACCGAGAAAGACCCCGGCAGAGCCGCTGCTATTCTTCTTCTAACTGCACTCGACGCTGCCTACAACTCTGTCCTCGCAGTAAGCTCTTCCACACCGCGCTCAAAGCGGTGGGCCTCGTTCGAGCTCATGCACTAACGCCAGCCTAGTTCTCGGCCGTCCTGGATCAATTTATGACTGGTCTTGATCAGTGTGTTGATGCACGGAAGACTGACGATAACGCCACGTGTGACTGGCTCAAGATTCAAGACCATGCTATGAGTGATGACGATGACAAGGTCAAGAAATACGTCTTGCAAGCTCAACGTCTCAGTGTGAAGTTGCCTGTCGTCCGAAAGGTCTCACATGAAACAACCATCAAGATTGGCGGTGTAATATTCGAGCCTGGGCAGACAGTTGTCTGTGATATTGTAAGCAGTCTCTCATTGCCGATATATCTGAAGTTAGCGCTGACTGGATTTGTACTGTGATAGTTCGCCGCATCCAGCGACTCATTCAAGTTCGCCAAAGAGAAAGACCTCCAACAAGACGGGGACGATTATCTAGCCTATGGGTCTAGTCTCAGCAAAGGTCTTGTAAATTTTAATGCCCGCAAGACCCCGTCCTAGGCCTCACTGCCATGGTCAAAGTGCTCGTTCAAACGAAGAACTTGAGAAGAGGTCACGATACTCGGGGTAAACTGAAGAAAGTCAGCATGGATAAGACCTCCGAGGGGTACGCCAACTTCATGGCACCGATGCGAGTAGAGGAGATTCGCAGGCAAGCAAAGAAGACTGGCGACTAAGACCTCTACAATGACATGGTTCTGAAGCCCCGCACGGATACATATTTGAACGCTGAATGGGATGAGGTGATTCCGTTCCCTACTAGTACGTCCATCCTCCCCAATTCTTTCTTTTCAGGCTTCTAACATCTAAAATAGTATGGAAATTACGCTTTAATGGGTACGGCATGAACACTTACGACTGGGACGCAATGTACACGGGCCGCATTCCGAACGATCCCTTATACCAACCTCAAGGAGCCAGCCATTTCGGTGGCTCCTTCGCCGATACAGTCTGTCTCTACAGCGCAGCGGGAAATTCATGCAAGTGCGCTCAAGTCAAGGCCGCGGCTCCAGCTCAAGAGCTTGCCAAAGCACCTCCTGCGCAAGCACCAACGGCGTTGGGTGTCCAGGTTGAAGGATACGGCTTGCCCTCTGCCCCTCTCAGCCATGCATAGGTCGGCTGTTTACGCCGAAGTGATTCTTTATGGGGGTTGTGTGGTCTGATCGTCTTGCCCAGCCCTCTTCAGTTCAAAATTCAGCGCCTAATGTCATGCTCGGCATGTGTTCTGATCAGTTGCACAATTTACTTACAATGATTTTGAGACTGTAAATGAGAGGCAAACGGTAAAGTAGCTCTTATTATCTGTGATAGAAAATGAATGACAGACTTTCCAAGATGACATTTCCAAGATGACAAATTGGTATCATTGCCTGAATATCTGCAACACCTTGTGCCTGGCATTGCCGATGTGCACCATGCAGACATCGATAATAAGTACTTATATCACAGAGATCGTGCGGAAAACTTTTCAACGGTAAGCCGTTACATCTCACAGCTTGCATTTGAGAAGATGGCGAGGATTTGTGGTCAAAACGCGTGAGGACTTCGAGTTGTTAATGTTGCGAAGAGGCTAGCCGAATTGAGACAAGCGCGTTGAAAAAATTTGCAAGAAGATTCTATTTTCCCCTCATCATCGATCATCTTATCCTCATCTTCACTACTCGCATCGTGGTAGAAGCCTGTATTGCTCCTGTACCTCTGAAAGATCCCAATTTAGTGTCACGGATCCCGCAAAGACTGGGGAGGGTACTTGACAGGTGTTGGTGATGGCAAATGGCTACTTCCCGGCCCATGTCCTTGCCTATGAGCCTATCTCCAAGCTGTATGCGGTCCACTCAAAATCGCAGCAGCCACCCAACATTAATTCTGTAGATAGCGGTTTCGTTCGGTGGAAACCAAACAAAGCTGTTGTTTCACCACTTTCTGCATGATGACGACATGAATTTGCGGTTTTCCATCACACCACTCTTGGGACTGATCGTTTGTGTCAAAATCCAGAAGGCTTATCGCTAGGAAGTTAACCCAAAATGATCCATGGCAATGCGATCATCTTGCAGGTCCCCCTCCTTCGATTCTTGCTGCCCACCACGTTATCGGTAGGAGTGGTGACCAAAATTTTCGTCTCAGCATTTACATCCTGTGAAGATCAGCTTACCAGATAGTACTTTCTTCAAAAACAGAGATCATGATATCTTTTGAAGAATTCCACAAGCAACGACTTATCCTTCAACCACTAGCAAGCTCGTTCACTACTGAGGTAGGGCTATCACGATGGAGCAATAAGGACTTGGATCCAGTCCCGGAGTCTGAGAAGAAGTGGGAATGGTACCACGTTGCCGGTTTCTGGATTGTCGAAGGCTTCTCTGTCGCTCAGATCCAGACAGCCTCGGCCACTGTTGCGCTGGGTCTCAATCCCGGCTTGGCTCTAGGAGCTTTCTTCATAGGCAATGTGATCGTTGCGGCTGCATGTGCCGGTGTTGGATATATTGGCTCGAAGGTAATGCAGTGATGTATATTTTCTGACGACCCATATTATGAGGATTCTCTCTTGCACAGGATTTCGACATCTTCATTGACTCAGATCCTTACCGCTAACAAACCGCACTTTCAGCATTCTATCAACTTCCCAGTGATCTCGAGAGCGTAAGTCGACTGCTCCGAACAGAGCAGGTCCTGTTGAAATACATATCCAGGTCTTTCGGCATTTGGGGCTCCTATTTGCCCATCGTCATCCGAGCAGTAGTCTGTCCGATCTGGTATGGAATCATAGCATATCTTGGAAGCCTGGGTATCCAAGCGATGATTGAAGCCATCTGGCCGTCATTTTCTGCATGGCACATGAACGCCATTCCTGCCAGCGCCGGCATCAATGCACCTGGGCTGCTAAGCTTCTTCATCTATTGGCTCATATCACTGCCATTCTTCTTCATTCGTATGCCTGCCTTGCGCTGGCTGTTCTTGGTCAAGATGTGCATCATGCCACTTCTTGGAGTGAGCTTGTTCACTTGGGCGGTTACGGCTGCCAAAGGATTTGGACCTCTTATCAGGATACCCAACAAAATCGAGAACGGCATGTCCGTGGGATACGCATTCTGTTATGCCATCACTACGGCTATCTCGGCCAGTTCAAGTGAACTCCTCTATCTGTAGCACCAACATCTCTGTCATCGCTGATCAAACATTAGCGTTTGCTGTGAACATGCCCGACATTACACGCTATGCCCGGAACCCACGTACCTCCGCATGGGGACAGTTTATCTGTCTTCCGCTCTGCTTAACACTGAGTATGTATGAAGCTCCCCAAATTTGCGTGTTGCTCCAGAGTAGCTGACTTGGCATTCAAAAGCATACTTCCTCGGAGGTTAGCACTTGAACACATTCGAGGCCAGAAGAAGATGCTGACGTTGATGACAGTCGTACTAGCCGCGTCATCTGAAGTAGTCTATGGTCAGATCATTTGGAATCCACTGCAGCTGGTAAAATTATGGGACAATCGCGTAGCGAAGTTCTTTGTTGGCCTTCTGTAGGTCTCTCTCAGCCAGAGCTGGGTTTCAACAACTAAACAAGCTCTTTAGCTTTGCCTTTGCGAACATTGCTACAAGTACGTCAAATCAATGAGGATTCACTAACATGCTAACGTCGCGTAAACAGATGTTGCGGGCAACTCGATTCCATTCGGGAATGATGTCACGGCCATTATTCCAAGATATATGAATCTTCGGTGAGACTCTTAAAGGAGTTTGATGTATGATGCTGATCAAATAAGACGGGGACAAATCCTCTGTGCGCTCCTTGGCTTTGCAATCTGTCCTTGGAAAATAGAAGCAAGCGCTTCGAGATTCTTAGGCTTCCTGAACGGGTACACAATATTTCTTGGGCCAATATCAGGCGGTACGAGCTCCCCTCTAGGTTTGTGAAGATCTGCTGATCTTGCCCACTAGTCCTCCTATCGGACTACTTCCTCGTCAGGGGTCTCAAGGGCTATGACGTTTACCAGCTATACAAACCCCACGGCCTTTACTGGTATCGCGCCGGAGTCAACGTGAGAGCGCTCGCTGCTTTCCTAATTGGCATGGTACCGCAGCTTCCCAGTCTAGTCTACCAAATCAATTCGCAGGTCAAAGGCATATCACAGGGATACATTGAATTCGCGTCCATCGGGTGGCTTAACGGGCTTGTTTTCTCGGCGTATGTTCTCTTGCATACGGCTCCTATCGTAAACATGCTGACTTACAAGTGACAGTTTTGCCTACTATGCCTTTTTCCGCTTCGCTCCATTTCCTGTACAAACGGATGAGCAGGGCATGGCAGTTGCTGAGCCAGGGGGACCATCAGAGAAGCAAATGGAGAATCAAAGTTCGAGAGGCTCGGACAACACTCACGAATGTGGAGACGGCCTTCAGTACATGGTCTGAATTCCTGGTTGCCCGGTTAAGTTCGGTATCCGTTGCTCTCGGTAGATCAAGTTGAAATGACATGGACCTCTCAAAGTCGTGTCAGAGACATTGCCGAAATTTCCTTAACATACAGTCTTCAACCCAATGCGCACATACTCGCAGAAGTAGTAAGTCAATTGAAACGTGGGCTTGAGGGTGCATTCTTATTTACATATATGATTCTAAAGGCCAGATTTTTGACATGCTCGCGAGAAATGTATGATGGATCATTCTGTACACAACTTGCATCTAATCATATGACCTCAAGCTCTCATCCTAGCTTTGAAGCACCACTCCATCGGCCCCAATCCCGCCGTTGGCCATTATTTCGCTTTGTACGGCGCCGCCAGACCATCGTAATCATCAGCGGAGTTCTGTCTCGGCAACTCCCATTTAACCTGAATTTCATCATGGTCCTTATTAAGAACATCTTTCGTCTTGCTTTGCAGCTGGAATTTGAGATCCGCAGCTCCGAGAATCACCTTGATATCAAACTTAGCACGAATGTATTTCTCTCCTCGCTGGTACCAGTGACGATTTTTCAGCTTCATCTCCACCCCTTTATCTTTGAGCACAGACTCGACGTCGCATAAACGCCTTGCACCGTCCTGGTTTAGACTTGAAGGAAGCTGATCGCTAGGTACGGTGGACATGACGACGTGGGTCTGCCATAGTTTGCCTTCCCTGCCAGGTTTGATTTTCATAACGTATGGCTTCAAGACGCCTTCTGTCGAAACGTTCTCGCCCTTGAAATTTTCCCTGTCAGTATGTAAGAGGACAGAGGTGAAGAATGCTAACTGACTTGTTTCACAAACCAGTCAATCTGGTTCTCTACCCATTTCTTCCCGTCCCGTGGATCCATTGATACCTTCTGTCCGATGTGCGCAGGATTATTCGGGTTGTACTCGTCCAGACACAGCACCCCATAGCTCAGTCGACAACATCGCTCTTTGAAGACTACGTCTCCGCGGCTGATCGTCTGGACCCTATCCATGACAAGCCCTTGGACGACTGCAAGTTGGCTTTGATTCAGTCAGTCCATGATAGCATCAGATGGAGTCCGGAGATACTAACGGCTCAGCAACAGTAACTATCCTCGTCTCCTGTGCGTTTGGCCTCAATGACCCTGGGCCTGTCTCATAATACCCTTTGAGCCGTTGCCTGACATATGGAGAGCTTCCAAGTCCGCCGGAAAGCACCAAGTATGACTAGGTTTAGTTAGCATGAGGAACATTCTAGAATGGCTGCAAAGGCCACCCAACTATTTGTGTCCTGGGATGATTCTTGTTCATCCTATCGAACTGCTCATCGATGACTGCAAGCATGTGGTCAATTTGGGTATCGAATAGTGCCTTTAATTCTTCCCTTAAAGCTTGTTAGTGTGCTAATCCTCCAATACCATCGTGGAACGGGTTACACACCCCGTGAAGATCATCTTAGACTCCTCAATATTTGCGTTAGGAAAGCTGTAACCGGGATCCATACCAGGTACCTCGATGGGAATGGTTGGTAAAGCAGAGGATGCGGCTGTACCGTAGGAGCATTTGATTCTCTCAAATCTGCCGTGGACCATCCGATCAGTTATGGCATCTGGCTCTCCCTTCAAATGGCTTCTAATCTTGGTGAGTCGGTCTGAGACGATGTGATGAAAGTTCATGTCTATCAATGCTGATCCAATGGAGCGCCCTGTACATTGCCATGGCAGTGTCAGCCCGAACCGCTCCGAATTTCATCTTCTCGCAGACAAGACGCACCTTCCACCCAGCTGAGCTGTTGAAGGCGTGTCGCCTCCCCTCTCCAGGAATCCAATCTTAATATGTTCACATCCTATCCAACGTTGATCAATAAGAGCATGAAGAGGTGATATAATTCCGCGGGGTATACATACCGTGGTCCCTCCGCCGGCATCACAAACCAGAATGACGTCGTCTTTCTAGGGGGAGATTAGTAGATAGAAAATTCAGAATTACGTCTTTGACTGTGTCAAGCTTACTTCAAAGTGTTGCTTCGACGCATAGACAGCCGCAGCTTCTGCCTCCGTAAGGCCAATCTCTGCACGGTGATCTGGTCCATCGTGGCCAAATCCAGCGTCCTGAACGAGTCTCTCAGTCTCGGCAATCATACTGGGATTCTTCCATGTTGTGGGAACACTGAAGACGAATTCCGTCCTTTGAGATTTCCAACGCGGGAAGGAATTAGAAAACGTCTCCTCAATATGGTCATGAATACAGCGTAGATAGTCTCTGAACCACTGTCGAGCTTGTTCGAGCTTAGGAGCATCCGGCCTTGGATCCAAGTAAGCAGGATCGAGATGCAGCTTGAAGTAACCTATGACGTCCGCATCTTCGCTATCTTGGTCGCAGAGGAATCCCCAGGCTTTGACGACGTTAGTGTTCTCGTCGTATTGAAGCAGCGTTGGCACTTTGTTGGCGAGCTCATTGATCATCTTGCCTGGCCAGTGCTGGAGGGTTTTGGGCTCTGGCCAATCAGGACCCATGGAATATGCGACGCCTGATTACGTATTATTAGCAGAAGGATGAGGGGCTGAGAGTGAGATCCCAGCGCAGACATACCTGTGCACGTCATTCCGAAGTCGATGCCTACCACGATCTCCGGCACCCACCCATCGGCAGGCATGGTCGACATGGTGGACACAGCAGCACTGGAGAGAGTCTTCCACTCTTTCAGTGTGTCGACAGACAATGATCGCTGAAATTGCGACAAGTCAATTTCGTTTATCTCTGAGAAGCAGAAACTGTTTTGCCGGGGTCGAACCCGTGTGCCTCGGAAGGATTCGTATTAGCGCCCCTGGTAAGATTGGTGATTCGGTAGGCAGTTTATGGATAATGCACTTAAATGATCGGACATCGGCTTAGATTTCCATCCAATCTCGATTTCCAAGTCAAAAAGTTGATGCAGGTCTCTCTGTAAAATCTGGGAGGTTTCAAATGCCACATTAATACTGAGGGAGGGGACTTTGTTCTCGATCCCATTCTCTCAGGCTCTGCGCCGTCTCCCTGCAGCACCGGACGGCTGTCTAAGATGGCATTGCCGGTTACGCCGGGTCTAGGTCCGTCAGCCTTGTCTGCACTCCCACGATGTACCAAATAATCGTGTCCGATCTGCAGCTAATTTAGTGGACACACTATTGAGTTTCAGTGATCAACACAGTCTCGCATGCGCCCAATCACTCGCTGCTTCACCAGTGCGAGAACCCTGCACTCATTGGATCAGACCTGTTGCCATAATGTGCAGGTCCCCGGTTAATCTTGCCCTCGGCTGCCGCTCCTCATAGTTCTAGTCAAAAGGAGATCATTGCGCCATGCCACCATTCCCACTTGCACAAATCCCTACAGATACAGCCCAAACTACAAGAATATAGTTTTACCCGTATTCTTCCAGGGCTTCGATTCTATAGATCAAGTAATGTCTACACCAACTCCACCAATTTCACCAGCTCTTCCGATTCCCACAATCCTAAATGACTCAGCACCAGGAACCTCTACTGCCACTCGCTATGTAACTACTATATATTCTCCAGCGTCAGGCGGTTCTTATACACCTACAATCCAGACGATAGCCTCCTCCGAGGCTTTCGCGGCCTACTCCTCTGCCTTAACCTCGTACTCCACTGCCTTAGCCTCGTACTCCAAGGCTCTTACTGCTTCCGCTGGTTCCTCTCCGAACCCGACCACATCGGCTTCCGCCACGCCGACGGCTACCACAGCGCCATCCAGCCCATCGATCTCCGTCACAACTTCTCCGTCAACTTCTTCTAATTCACCAACTACCACAAATCCAAGTTCAAGTGCCACTAGCACGTCCTCTGGCACTTCCGCTCCGCTGTCAACCAATCCAGCAGCAGTTCATTCATCAGGCGATGGACTTTCCAATGGCACTGTGGCGGGCATCGTCATTGGCGTCGCTGTCGGGCTTGCTCTCATCACCTTTCTCGCTACCTTTTTAGCCATGCGTCGTAGAAGAGGCTCCGGTGCTAAAAGCAACCGTGGTGTGCTTGACACAGGCAGCATGGGGCAGCATTATCAAGATTCAGAGCCAAAAGGGCCTTCCGTGACCGAGACACCAAGCGGCTCGACCTCCTTCGAGAAATTCCTCCCACAATCAGCAGATGACAAAACCGTGCAAAACGGCGTGAAGACGACTTTAGACCAGATCGAGCTACACGTCGAGAACTTCTACCAGAATGCTTCCGCTTCTGGCGCCAGACCTGCCGAAGCTGAGCTAGCTACCTTCAATTCACCGTACCTACCGAGCCCACTCGCAGCCCTCCTCCCACAAACAAACAACCGAGTACTTCTCATCAAGCATGCTCTCGCTCAATTCATCACCTCTTGTATTTCGGCGACAGCGGGCCCCGATTGGTCCCTCCTTCCAGAGGATTTTGTGCTTCTACCAAGTGCAATTCGATCAGCCAGCTCATCTAGATCTACGAAGCCAGGTGAGTACCACGATAGCCTTGAAGAACAACCTTGTATTGCTTTGTTCACTAACATCTTCAAAGGTTTCAGCCAGTCCATGTCTCGATGGCGAGTGCTTACGGCCTACCTACGACCCAATCCTTCGGATGATACCTCCTACATTGCTCAACGCGATCATCAGATCAACGAAATGGTGCAAGTCTTCTCAAGGGCGTTTGCACCATGGCAGAACCCCAAGTACAAGGACGAAGATCGTGTGCGAAGTCTCTCGGCAATTCTCAAGGACGCCGCAGGTCTAGGAATATGGATGTTCTCGCAGCCATCCGATCTACAATTTCAGTGGCCTAAGAACAGCGAATTGGGCGCAAATATGATTGCAGTTGCGCCAGCCTTGGTGAAACTGACGGATGAGAGGGGTCAGAGTTTAAGTGAACCACAGGTCATGATCAAAATGGCTGCACAGAAGGTTTAGGGTTGACTTCCTTGTCAACAATAGCTATGGGTTTCTCATTTCTTTCGGCTGCTGTGTTTCGGAGTTTTCGGAATAAAGAATTGTGCCAAGACAGTTGGATCGTGATAAGGGGGCGGCTGAAAAGCCAGAACATCTCAAACACCAAAAGCCTGGCTGTAAAAATGGGTCTGAGCACACACTTTGCCCTAGATCTAAGCCACTTAATAGACGCAGCACGGCTCATAGCGAGCAATGATATCTATTTTTGGAAATCCACGGTTGCAGCAGGTGGGCGCTGCTTTATCAATGGTCCCTAATTCGTGCTCCTTCCGAGCCCAGCCCCCAAACACTCCACGTTTTTGCATGGGTCTAACGCGCATTCTAATCATCTCGGGACTAAGACATGGACTAGGCCATGCGCCAGCATGCCAAACAGTTCAGGAAAAGCATACCGAGAGCCGCAGCTCACACTTCTTGCTCTCTTTAATGCTAACACCCCGTTACCCCCGGTCCGGACCTAAAAGGCAAATCAAAACGCTTCGAATTCCTCAGCCTTATGCTACACATTCTTTCTTCTTTCAGCTCCTCGGACGATCTTTCCTGCCGTAGTGGGGTGCACTGGCCTGCTAGCAACTCGTAACATGCTGCTCCCTGTTCGTGCAGGCTTCCCGATGTCCACCCCACCTTCCCCTTCAGGAATCGAACCCGTGCCAATTTCCGATCGCCCAGATCTTCAGCTTATTCCTGGCCTTGGGTGATATCGTCTCAAAATTAGAATCCTTTACGAAACTCCATCGATATGTCAATCGCCATCATTGCTTGGCTGCATTGTCGCAGTCGTCAAGAGAATGCTCCTCCAAATGCTACGGCTACTTAGAGCTCTTCACATGATGCCATCCTGATTGACTCGCTGACTCTTGCTTTCGACATCGACCTCAGCCATGGACCCATTCTCGGGTCTCGCCGCCAGTATCAACACATCCATCAGGATCTTCGAAGTGACCTACCAGTTGAAAGCTGTTGGCGAGCAGACTGCCGACTTGCTCTCCACAACGCGCCACGTTGAGACCAATCTGAATGAAGCGCGCCGCCTTCGCCGTCAAAAGGTCGCCCTAATCGATGCTGGGGAACGCAATTGGATAGATGCAGTCATCTCGGACACAGATATCGCACTTCGAAGCGTTGCACAATTGATCGAACCTGCTCGCGTCGACAACACAGTCAAATCCAACATCACCTTTCGAAACAAAGTACTGTGGGTCTTCAGGGATAATCCGAAGGTTAGAGACAAGCACGCGAGGTTGACCGTGTGCCACCAGTCTCTTACGACTGTTATTTCATGCGTCTACTCTAAGGACTTGGTCGTGATCGCGCCGATGCCAGAGAAATCAAAGGCGGACCAGCCGCCACCGTACGATCCACAAATGGAAGAGCTGTTCAATTGGCGGAAGCAACGGAAGCAGAGGAAGAGTTTCATGAGTCTACGAGACGCAGACGTGGAACGACCGATTTCGACGAGCTCGATGTCTACGGACTCATGCTCGACTAGCACAACAGTCACTAGTCCAACGAGTGGCTTCTCAGTTCCAAGGAAGCCCCTCGACAAGAGACCACAATCAACAGCGTCTGCGCCTGCATGTGCACCATTCACTCAGCCCACGAGTCCTTTCTCAAGTCCACGACTTGGCATTGTTGAGAGACCAATATCCGTGAGCTCGGTCTCAACATCTACAATGTTCGCCAATCCTATGAGTTCGGTCGTCAGTCTCATGGGTGGGGATGATGAAAGGCCAATGTCGGCCAATTGGGGCCCAACACGTTCAACAATGATCAGCCCATTGAGTGAGAACAATTTGTCTCCGCCAGAAGCTCCACCACCGTCAACGACGATTAGTCCGATGAGGGATACCAACCTCTCTCCACCAAAAGCTCCACCACGCTCGATAATGATCAGTCCGATGAGTGACACCAACATCTCCCCACCGGAAGGTCGTGAAGAGCCGAACAACATGAGGCTTAGTTTTCTACACCGCCGGCTCAATTCCCAGACGAGTACTCCATCAGAATCTGAGCTTTCTGACCTTGGCACGAATAATCCTTACTGCAATTCTACTGACTGCTTACCTCTGCATGATGGCACCTCTAGCACCGCTAGCTGGGTCAATCATCATTCCTCCTACGCCGGTCCTCCTCAGACGACCCCTCCCGCGTTTTCCAATGCCTCAACTTCCAATACCATAGCATTGCCTGACCTCCCAGAAATAGACAGCAGTCCCGCCGCCATAATAACCACCGGGTATCCTTCCAACGATTCCAACAGCGGTCTACAAATCCAACAAGTCTACAAGCCATTCAGACGTCCAAATACAGCTCAGCAATCTCAAATTTTCGCTGCCACATCCAATACGTCTACCCCATTCATCTTCTCTACGGGTGGAAGCCGGCGCGCAGAGCGATCCTACAGCGATGGGCAGAACCCTTGCTATGATCCTCCAAGATTTCCTGGCGACCAAAGATACAATCCGTCACTATACAATCCGCCACAGTCCAATCCGTCATCGTTTATGGCTGAGTTGGATTCGAATGTTGGCGAGAATGCGAGTGGTGAAAACATGACTACACAAGCTGGGAGGCCTACAAGTGGAGTACCATCGAGCATCAGAAGAGGAGGACGGAGTTGGCTTATGTTCCACGCTACAAGGAGTGATTTCGGACACACCATGGGGTGAGCAAGGCATAGGGTTGAATGTGCTGTGTTCTTCTCTTTTAGAGGCCTAAAGAGAACTTGGATCGAAAGGAAAACAAAGGATGTTGGATTATTCTACCCCTAGACTACATCTCGGGCACTATTATTGGTTGAAATACCTTGCTGCTTGAACCTGCGATATTTAGATTGCATAACAGTATGTGCAACATTCTAGGTACGCCTCTCAAGACCGGCGATGATGTTGCCAAGAGTATCGCTGACTTTGAGCTGCAGACGGCACTTCCAGGATTTGAGAGAACGTTGCCGACCAAAAGTTGGTGACTAAGGCACAATAGTAGCTTCTGCTTGTGAACATGGTCGTTCTTCCAATATTAGAACGCTCCCTTTATCGTCCTCTGCGATCATCGCTGAATGATTTTGAATGGAATGTTACATCAAAGATCGATGTCACGGTACAACAAGCTGAATGTTTCTTCCACAAATAAGACCTAATCAGATATGCGACTTAAATGTATAATCACGGTATCTACTACCACTAAGCTTGACGTGTAACACCAGAAAAATTGTACTCGTGACCCACAACCTGTGATATGCGTGTCTCTGTGGTTTTTGATATGGTCTTCTCACTCTCCGACGTCAAACTCGCTCCATCAAAATCATATTGCAATTCGGGCTCTCTACCCTTGGCTCTCAAGCATTGCCTCTTCTTGTAAAACCGGTAACTGAAGAAAGCGCAAAGGGCGCTCACAATGGCCCCAATGGGTACTCCCAGCCCAATACTGAGCTTGGCGGACGAAGGGAGGCCCGAGGAAGGCGATTGATGAGTTCCAGTGGCTGTTGCTGTAGCTTCAGCATTAATATAATCTGCGACGCCTGTGCCGGTGAATATGGCGTTGTAGTATGCAGAGCTCCCAGAGACGGTATATGCGGATGCAGTAACGCCATCCAGTGGAGTATTGGTGCACTCGGCGCCTCCTGTGCTGAGGGTACTGCAGATGATCTTATCCCTGTCATGAATTATTAGTCACGTCGTTCATGCTTTGCTACGCCCGTTGCAAGGTTGGGAAAATCACAAGAAGCGTTCTTACTTACAGGCCGAGAGGATACGCAGTGACGCCTGAATATCCAGAGAAGGTGTATGATCTGTCCAGGCAAAATGATGTGGAGTCGACATTGGAGTCGTTGCAGTCAATGGTGTAATAGGTCGTCATGCTGCTAGCTGTGATTTGGCCTAAGAATGTCCTAGATGTTGGCGTTGTTGAGACTTGAGTCGATGAGAAAAGCTCGCTTGGTAGTAGAAGCGATGTTGTCAGGTTTTCGGCCGTGGTTTGGTCATCTTGAGCCATGGAGAAGCCGATGAATGGCAAGACACCCCACAGAAGAAGCACTCGGAAAATCATTGTCGGGAATTGCCTGTGACAAATCTATTGCTGGGCTTAATTTGAAAAGAGAAATCTTTATTAAAAGTACTTGAATGGGGATCTTCGAGCGAAGAGAAACGAGAAATTGCCAAAGATTTTGAGGTTTAAGAATCAGATTTCAACAGCCTGATCTACCAGAAACCCACCTTGACGCTCAGCTTTAGATATTCTTATCTTCAATCACGAGTCTCGTTTGGGGGCTGTGTCTGCAGAATCGCCGGCTACCGAAAGAGGTTAGACTTACGCCAAGGTCCGAATGCGACGTCTTGGTTATGTGCGGTCTTGCCAAGTTGTCGTCTAAGTACTGTCATTGGACAATAATTGGAAAAGATCAGCCTTAGATAGGGTAGACTTCCGCACTCTTCACTTGGTCTCCTCTCGCCAAGACGACCACAGCCTCAGCTCTCTCGTCAGAAAACCATTGGGATACCACACGTCGATGATGCAATGCGCCTGACATGGCATTCTTTTACGATTTGTCTTCGTTTTCAATGGGAGAGTACAGTCAGATCTTCGAATTAAGGCTTGCAAGCTCGAAAACAATTCACCACATGAAAATGTCGCGGTGTTTGTAGAACTTAATTCTGTTCAACTCCTGTAATGAATTGAGAAAATGAGGCATGGAGCTTCTATAGAAAAGCATACTTACAATCCAAATCCCCTTCGAAGAGAGATCAGGCATTTTCGCTTACTCAGCACTCTTCATCGGCGATGAGGCTGAACCAGCCTTCAGCGTTCGCCGCAGTTTGGCATGTCACTTGTCAAGTCAATCTTCACCTGCATGGACAAGAATGGAATTTTGCTCCAGCGTTTAGCATGTAGTGGCTTGGGGGCCATGCATGTGTGGGGTCCTGACACTTCAACAGTGGAATTATAATTCTGCGTCTTCATCAACAAGTTCCAGGCTTGCCCGGCACGCGTAACGTACTCCCATTCGTAAGTTCCAGAGTCGTAGATTGTACAAGAGTGCATTGACGTTCTGTTCTAGATTTCGAGCCTGGACTGAGGGGCAAGGCTGCGGAAAAAGCGCAGTATGACTCCGGCTAAAATTGCTAGTATTAAAGCTACTGCGGCAGAGCGGCTCGGCACAGTCACTCCTGCCGTGTCGCCATTTTCTCATCACACAACGACTCACGCAAGCAAAGCACAATTCTAAGCTCGTTTTGGACGCTCTAGAGCCATTTCCTCAACCTCGGATCCTTGCCCTTTTTCAGGCCCCTCCTGCGTCCCCGCCACATCATGGGAAGCTCAGGGATTGCACGTCGGGATTGAATTTTGCGCATGTAATAGCGATACCTGAAGAACCCAACGGCCGCAAAGAAGATAACGGCAATCGGCACACCTAAGCCAATTCCAACTTTAGCCCCAGAGCTCAAGCCTAGCGAGTCTAGCGGTACGGGGAACGTCGGGAAGGAGGTTCGCACAGCTGATGAGCATGTTGTGCCGGGATTTGAGGTCGTTGTGATAGAGCTGGACGGAGACGATATCCCAGTATCTGATCCTGGTGTCGTACTGAGAGGTTGGGGAGGCTTTGGGGTGGAGGCGAACGTTGTCGTCGGGGTGGTGGCGGATATTGTTGTCACGGTGAAGGCTGGCGTCCCATTCTCAGTGTAGACATATCCCACAGAGTTGGTGTAGGCGACCTGGGTGGCTTGGGTCTCAGAACCCTGCGAATTTTATCAGCATAATGCAGCAAGGACTAGGCCTGAACAGCATTGGTACAGTACCGAGAAACCAAAGCTATCAGAGATAAATGCTTATGGAGCCAGGCACAGGCTACAAAATGTGCAAGGATCAATTTAGACTCCAAGTTTTAGGGGTTCAAGCGCACACAAACTGCACCATTGTAGTACAGCAACCATGAGCGGGCATTCGTCCGACAGAGATCCAACACGAAATCCAGGAACCTTGGAAATTATTATAGGGGGATTACACACACATCATTTACTCGATCATCTGGGGTGATGTTCAGCGATCACCTCAAATTGATTCCAGACTTATTTCATCAGCTAGGTGCGTCCGGGACCACGCATGAAGTATCTCCAGTAAGCCGTCAGAAAGATAGAGAGTACCGAACAAACCACCTAAGTCGATGTTCCTGAAAACAGTCCAACATTCGAATATCAGTTGTCATCCAATGCTAAACGTCGCGTATGATTCCAGAGAGATCATTGTCCTGTCCCAACCCCTGTGTTTGTGACCTCCCCATCTCGCTCATTCCCGCTCTCTGGCTCCATTCCGTCGACAGCATGGACCTGTATAGCTGCTGGGTCTTTGAGTCCTAGGCCCTGCTTACGCTTGCGGATTCGATAAGCTAAGTATGCAACAATAGCGCAAACCAAGATTGCAAAAGGTACGCCTAAACCGATTCCGACTTTCGTCGACGACGTATTGTCTGACGACTTGGGAGGGGGCGTTGACGTAGGCGTGGTTGTGGGGGGAACAAGAAAGGTGTAAAGAGCCGATTCTGTTTAACTTGTAGAAATATTGGTGGCCGCCATCGCTCAGAGTTGCGCCGGTCAGTGTTGCGCCTGTGGAAGTAAATACTCCATTGGGGAGGAAAATCGATGTGATAGAGAGAGCCATGCCTATGAAGCGAAATGTGTGAGCGTTTTGGACGACAGACTCGCAAGTAACCAAGGTATACTTAAGTCACCGCAAGAAACGAGACCATGTAGAAAGACTCGGGGATAATGAATTGATGGCAGGCGAGGCAGCGGTTGAGACGGTGCAGCACCAAGTGAGATCGACTTTTGCTATTAACTCTAGCTTTAGGGCTATGCAAAGCTGCCTTAAGCTGCTCAAGTCGCGAAAAGCGGCGATCTACACCCCTACAATGCTTGTTTAGCTGCAGAAATAGTGACTGGGAGACCGCGGGAAATGTGATGAGCAAATAGCCCAGGGAGCTACCCCGCTCCGTCCAGCCTAGAGTTTGATAGCCCGTAGCTCAGAGTACCCAGTTCTGTTCTCGCCAATCGGACTCTCTCAAGCTGCAAAAGCCAGCTAAGGCAATTGGAGAGCTGATTCGCGGGCCTCCACGTACTCACCTTAGCATGCTGGATAGAACAGGACACTTGCTAGGTGAATGTTGAATCGGAAGAGACAAGATGGTGGAGGAATGAACCTGACCCGTGATTTTGTTCAATTGGATACCAATATGTACTTCCAGTTGGAAAATGACTGAGACGAATTACTAGACCTCGTGTATAATACCTGAGGAGTCATAACCTCTGTCGATCCCTTGCGATAGAAGTTTAGTTCTGGCTGACCCCTTTGATGTACCATTGATATCTTCAAAAACGCCATCCTTTTCTTCTTCCTTAGATTCATGCGTTATAGCTCTGACTGGAAGCCTAGAATTTGCTTGCTGTTTTCGTTTGAGGTGACGATAAGCCAGGAACGCCAAGAAGGCACACACAAGGGCCGCCAGTGGCACACCTAACCCAATGCCAACCTTTGCTGAAGGGCTCAATCCACCGCTGTTGCTAGTAGAAGAGCCGCTTGTCGATGCTGAAGTTATGGAAAAAGAATCTAGCTGGGTGGATGACAGGATGGTAGACCCAGAGTGGGGGCACCCAGAGTCGGGGCGATTCGAGATCGGAGCAGGTGAGCTAGTTGCGGCCAAAGCCGATACTACACTCTGGATGGGTGCAGCTGTAGCAGACGAAGTATCAGTAGCGCTTGCTGATGCTACGCTCTCAGTCGAATAGAATGCCTGGACTGCAAATGTTTCGGCAGTATCAAAAGCTGATTCTACACTCCGAGTCGAATAGAAGACTGCTGAGTGAGGACTCGATAGCAGCAGCAAGAGCAGCACTTGGACTCGAGAAAGCCGCAGCACCTTGGCCTGACGTGGAAGCTGCAACCGCTTGATCATTTGCTACTTGCATGGCACCAACGTCCTGAGGCTGCAATAACGGCAGTTAGCAGGGTAATAAATAATGGTCCCAAAGGATAATTTACCATTTTATAGATTGCGAAGACTTAATGCAGTCCATGGGCGAGATTCCACAGTGACATCCGTCTTAGATTGCACAGAGTATGCACACAAATTTGTCGAAGCCAGAAAAAGTCACAAAGCCGACAGGATCATTTACGCGGTCCTAGCGGAGAAACTTCAACCCGTTTTTCGGCCATTGACGAAAAGGAGTTGCTTTTCGCCGTGAATCCTTGCCCCTACAGAATCTAGACCACAACGTCGCGAGCTTACCGTTTGAGGGGGACCTGTGGGGCTGGGAGGCATCAGCACAGCCAGAAATTGCTCCCGAAAGGCTTCGTTAGCGAACGCGTAAGTGCAATTTTAGTCTGGACAAGTTCTTGCTCTCACGTCACTTACCAGCTACCTCTCTCCGCGCCTTGGTTCTGTTCGGCGCTCGTATGTAGAACCAGCTGATACATGCAAGGGCTAAAATACAATAAGGGGCTCAGACTAATGACTCTTGACGAATACGACGTGACAGTAATCACAAGAACATAGCATCACGAAGTAAAGTGACAACAACCAGGCCTTCATCAAAGATTATCACATGGATAACGGGCAGCGTTGCGGACTTTGAAGCAGCTCCGAGCGGACCCATCTTCATGCTCTCCATGCTCTCCATGCTCTCCATGCTCTCCGTGCTGGCTTAATAGACGACATAGTTGCACTCGCCAAAGTGGCATTTGCCATTCAATGCGATCCCAATTTCAAGCATTACGAGTAACGCCAGAAATGTCATACATTGGTCCCACACCTTGTGATGTTGCCACTGATGGAGTTCCAACAGCCTTGACTGTTACGGAATGCATCACGGAAATCAGGGTGTTTGTCAGACTTGAAATTGGGGTTGTCGAAATTGACTCTACGGAGGTGCTTGTCAGACTTGAAACTGCAGTTGTCAGAGTCGACCTCAGGGTTGCAGTCGTGAAACTCGACTTTAGTGTTGGGATGGTAGTTACCGCCACGCCGGGTCGAGTCGTATATTATGGCTGTGCTAGCAGGGTACCCATGATATCTCTTTAGTTTAATAAGGGGTGTTCTATAAGTATTTCTGTGTCGTTCTATTGGCTTCTACCTTCTTGAGCTTGTGGCTGAACAAATACGATTATCGACCCGCCGCGAAACGTGTCTGTAGTGATTTACCACATGACTGTGGTAAATAGCGGCACTTTTTAGCTAGACGCTGCAATTCGTTCCTTCTTTTACGTCGGATCTGATTGGCTCTTTCATCGACGGCGTACATCCGCATTGATAGTGTCCAGACTCGCTGCTTTAGTGCCAGTATCAGCTCATGCAAGAATGCCTTTAGTCCCATTTGTGCCGCAATTCGCATCCTTCGCGCTATAATCCCAGACCGAATAAAATAATCAGCTCGGTTAAACACGTAACAGCATTTGAACATCTTTCCATTGTGATTGACTGTATTCCGATGCTGGTTGGCTCGTACATCACACTGTTGTGAGTTCATGTGGTACAGTCTCAGCATATCAGACCGTTCACAACAAGCTAGCTGCATATGATGTCGCTGTGCGCGGGGATACTAAAGCGTTGGGAGGCGGGGATATGAGGGTTTCTCATTCATATCAGCGCTAGGGTACTGCCTCAATGCTTCGGCACTGCGGCACGGCCGAATGGTCAGAAATCCATATTGTATAAGAGCATGCACATTGTTACACTCTTCATCATTGTTTGGTTGTAGTTTGTTTCTCATGACTCAATGAGGGTTCTCATAATTCTGTGGAATCAGCGACTCCCGGACTAGATGAGACAATCTTTGATTAGTGTACCTACTAGGGTTGCCTATGGAAGTCTGGTGGGAAGCAGACCACAATTGGTTGCCTAGTGCCAGTATCTACTAGTCACCGGTCTCACCTTCTCCCAAGCCTCGTCCAATGCTTTTACGACATCCTCCGGCAGCGGTCCTTTGTCCAGATCGATCAGATTTTGTTCGATGTGCTTAGCGCTAACTCCACTATCAGTTACATCCTCGAGGAATCAGAAAGGCTGCCCGTTACTTACCTGCTTACCCCAATCAATATAGCGTCAGGATACTTCTTGCCAAGCTGAGAATGGTGCGTCATCCACCTTAGGGCCACTTCCGCCATCGTGAGTCCATGCTTTTCTGCTGCTGGCTTGACAATGTCAAGAGCTTCGAAGTATTCGTCCCTGAAGTATTTGGCCCTGTACCTCTTCCCCTGCCACTTCTCCGGATCAAACCTCGAACCCTTCTCAACCTCCGTCTCTTTGCTGAAGGCTCCAGTGAAGAAGCCGCCGCCGAGTGGGTTGTATGCGTAGTACCCCATGCCGTAGTGCCGCAAGCAGGGGAGCATCTCAGCTTCGATGGTCCGATTGAGCGAGTTGTAGATGCCTTGATACACACTGGGCTTGACCCATCCGTGTGCCTCACAGATCTCGCAGATCTGCGCCACCTCCCACGCCATGTAGTTCGATATAGCAAACTTGTCGAAGCAGCCTTCTTTGTATAGGTTGTTGACTTCACGCAGGGTATCGATGTAGGGCGTTGTCCGGTCCGGTCCGTGTAAGTACCACATGTCAACCTTTTTCGCATTCAGCGCCTTGAGCGAGCGCTTCATGTTCTCTCTCAGATGTTCAGGTCTGTGTGTCCATTGATCTTGGTCCACATTTTTCCCCACGGTGGGATAGAACTTGGTGTCCATGACGATGCCCCTCTCTTGCCAATTGAGCTTCCCGAGGTATTCTTCGGAAGAGCCGCTGCCATAGTAGCGAGAGGTATCGACTTCGTTATGGCCATAGGATTGGAAGATGTCAAGGATCTTGCCGGCTTCGGAGAGGTCGGTCACTCGGGATTGTTCCTGGCCATTGCCAATGGTCATGGCCCCGAAGACGACCTTGACTGCGGATTTGGGCTGTGGTGCCATGGCGTGTTGCAATTGCTGATGATTTGCGGAGGGGTGGCTGAGATGGGGAAGTTTGAACTATTTCGAGACTGTCAATAGCAGATTTGGGAGAAGCTCTCATGTTAAGACATGGCGAATGGAAGAATCGGCATCGCCGCCGATTAGATGACGTAGACGGCGCGGAACCTTTTCGCAAGAAGGTCTCACGCTTGGTTCCCTATCTTGCAGACTAAGAGACCGCACTGCGAACGGGAGCATTTTGCCGCCCCGAGGGGCAAAATTTACGAGTTTCCAGAACTCGTGGCTGGTACGAGAAGATTGGCAGAATTGCCAAGAGATATGATATATGTACACCCCTTATCACTATACGCACTGCAATCGACCAGTCCAGCTCGTGAAAGTTGATTTGTTAAACATTGTCGGTACTACAATCTGGGGGTTGTTGCAAGCAACAATGAAGAAGCTCGAATAACCTAGGCAGCATGTGACTCAGTATGATTACTGATGTTTCCATGTTGCAATCAGAGGCCCAGCGCACATGAGGCATTTTCGATCATCATGAACTTCACTACGGGTGAAAACACCTTCCGTGTCCAATTCAATGACATTGCCTTGCCTATTCCATGTGGATATAGATCTTCGGGATATAGACCTTCGGGATACAGACTTTTGGGAGACTTGGACCCTGCAGGCTATATTGCACGGGGCTGCCGGCTCATTCAAGTTCAAGCCAGGAGCAATAACCCTGAAGTGACCTATAGGCGGAGCAGCTTCCACTGTTCAAGACTTTTAAACCACTCCGCTAGGTGTTCAGAACTGCCGCATCTTTGTCAGCTCTGTCCAGATCGCTCGGTAGATCTATTTGCCCGAGGTTTGCTCAAGCTCCGTTGGTAGTCTAGTACAGTGAAGCTTTTATGACTCGAGAAAAGTGGCTTGATGATTATCTTGGATCTGTTGTTTGCCGGGATCACTTCTGTCGTCGTAATGGTACTGTCGTGCTGTCTTGATTTCCCCCACGAAGGCTACTTATCATGGGAGGGCTGCAATATTTATAAGAGAGTATCTGCTTTGGATTTCCTCTTTTTGCAGTCAAGCGCAACTTCATGAGAACTTCATGAGATTTCCTTGCCCTGTATCGATTGTCAAACACCTGCTTCGTGATGGCGGCCAAAGACGCAAGGAACGATGAAATATTGAATTCCATAACAAGCCTAGACTAGGACTCAGGCAGACTTCTCAGATTTCTGACGTATTTCGATACTGACAGCATATCACAGCGTGTGCTGGCAAATCTGCGCTCCTTCGGTGTAAGCCATTCTAAGACCCCACTGATCAACGTGTCAAGTACACTTCCAACATCCGCCATTGATGAGTGCCTGTAGTCACTCATTGACAATGGCTTGGCTGGGTATCATCCTGGAGGCATCAACTTTTTGTCCATAAGTTTGTGTAGATGTGCATCAGTGGGTCCAGAGCTACCACAGAAGCCGAGGCCTCTTTGGAGACAATGGTAAGCTTTATGCATGAGGAGCGGCGAGGACCCTCAAAATTGACTTTGAACCATACAGCGTAGGAAAAATTGTCTGAAATCCACGTGGGCCGCTCATGGTGTGAGAAACGTAAGTATGACTGCCTCTAGATCGCTATTACTAAATTGACAAAGTATTTGTTGTATGCTATTTGCCATTTTCCTTTATCACCATTTCTTTGTCAACATTCTAGCGTCTTCTACTGTTTGACACTCCATCATGTATATTAGGAGCCTTATTCCATAGATCCTGGCTCCTCAGGCTGTTCACATTCATAGATCTCATTGATACATTGCAACGCTTACACCATAGCGACAGTTATGAGCCCGGATTGCCCTAATTGGTTAGCTTAACGGTGCTAAACCCGATCAAGCATACCACCCGCTGCACCCGATTCTTCAACATCTTCAACAGCCTCAAACTCATCCAATTTCCTTCATCGCGGTAGAAGCTATCAATATAAGCTTACAAGCTACCGTTCCTGCATCGATCACCCTCACAGGTATATTAGTATGGTATAACTGGATCTCTATTATTAGATCCAGTGCAAAACAATCAGACATCTGGGATCTCATAGACCCATCGCTCGATTAAGAGCCCCTACTCACTGCTCCTACTCTTCCAAGACGAACAGGGCTACTACCAGGCCTTACAGAAATCGAGCGCAACGATCAATACACTGATTAGTTACTAGAGTTCAATGTTCGACAAAAGGATCATAGGGAGAAGAAGGATACACTAATCCGTACATTATCATACATACAAAAATCGATCTCACCTGAGTACGTCACGTACATTCTCGACAAGGACACTCTATAGTAAGCTCTTCGATCCCTCTAACAGGCTATCGAACCTTATTCAAGTATCCGAGCTCTTGAGATTGATCGTCAGTACAAAGCACTTTGTGCAGGACCACCAAAGGGTCAGAACATCAAGCAGTAGCTTAGTAGATAGGAAACGGTCTATGTAGAAGCTAAAGCAACGAGGCATTCGGATATTGAAACAGGTTTAATTCTCAACTACTTTATTAACAGCCTCAAGCAGACGGATCCTACCTAGACCGCAACATCACTTTATGACTTACAGCTCAGACGTTCCCGAAACAAGAAAACACCTACCTTCATGGAAGTCCTCAATCTCTTTCGACAAATCGGTGCAGATAATCTACTATCTAGCAACTCTGTATCCTTATCATATACGGCAACGCTGCAAGGTTAACCTCCGATACCCATATCTACAAACCCTCAAAAATCAAAGGAACCGCCCCAGGAATGTGCTTATGGGATGGCACATTGGTATAGTAATTACTATTACCTTATCGAATCACTACGTCCTAATGGCTGGAAACCTAATGCCAAGATTGTCAAGAAAGTGGAAGAAGCCCTGAAGGATTCAAAAGTCAAAGCTAACGTCGAAAAGGCTAGGAAGTGGAGAGCTAATAAGCAGACATCGAAAACAACTGCTGAGCCTCTAACTGAACCACAGGATCCAAGAACCTTTACAATAAAATGGTATCACAGCGATCCTGCAGCAGTCCTCAACATAAACGACTATAATATTGCGAACTCCTGGATACTAGATTCCGGTTCGAACATCCATGTCTGCAACGATCCACATCGCTTCAAAACAACTCACTCTACTACATCCGACGACTATCTTGTTTCCGGATCAACAACATATCCTATCACTACCTATAGGACGGTCGACATCACCGTCGCGTCACCAACTAGTGGGATAGAAAATATTACACTTAATCAAGTGGCCCTGATCCCAGGATTCTTCACTAACTTAGTCTTATTTAGTAAGGCAAAGGCTGTAAACATTTATTGGGATACTATAAAGGATACTCTATACATAGTCGAAAAAGGAAGACAGGATCACTTCTGCCAGCTCAAACCATATAATGGGCATTAGATTGTTGAATATAATGACCTACCATCGGCGAAACAAATCTTTGCTTTATCCGCTGCGAACTCCGACTTATCAATAAAGGCAGCTTCAAAAGCTGCATCTCAGCAAAAAACTTTCGAAGCTTCGCCAAACCATCTACACTAAATAATAGGCCATGTAGGAGCTGATGCTATTTCCAAGCTACTAACTGCAGCTGAAGGACTAAAGCTCACTTCGCCATATGCTCAAGACGAGTTTAAAACCTGCGAAACCTGTCGCCTGTCGAAAGTACATCGGATTATTTCAAGAACAAGCGATAATGAAGTCCCATCAACACGTCCACTTCATTGAGTAGCCTATAATCTTATTCCTATGGAGCAAGGCTACAATAGGTATGCTTGGATCAGTTATTTTGTCTGCAAGAATACCTACTTCTATTGGTTATGGACACATCGCAACAAGTATAAGGCTACTAATATAGTCGCCCGTATGGTCAACATCGCAGAAAATCAGTACTAACAGCGGATAACTTTCCTTCGTACTGATAGTGAGAAGTCCTTAGGACAAGCCTTCGAAGACCTACTTACTGGGTATGGCATCCAATCAGAGCGCACTGCTCTATACACCCCTGCCCAAAACGGAAAATCCGAGCGCTCTGGGGGGGTGATTATTCAGAAAGCCAGATGTATGAGGATCAGTGCTAACTTGCTATATGATCTATGGCCAGAAACAGTATCAGCAGCGGTATATATCCTTAACCGCACCCTAATATCTAGGACGGGAATAACACCGTTCGAAGCCCTTTACCACTCAAAGCCGACGCTCTCACATATAAAGATTTATGGCTGCAGAGCTTACCCTCTTATTTACAACATTCCAAAGCTCCAGAAGCTAGAGCCTCGAGCTCACATTGGGTATCTAGTAGGGTACAGCTCCAGGAATATCTATCGCATTTAGATTCCTAGTAAGAAGAGCAAGAACTGCTACAAGCCATACAAATCTTGCAAGAAATCCCTGAAGCTCTACTGGCCGATAATCAAGATGAACAGGAGCTGGAGATTCCCATTCCTAGCAATGGCAACACTACTCCAATCCCACCTCCCAAGACAATAACCAATGAACACCAATCATACATATCACCGCCGCCATCAGAAGTGGTCGATCCTAATGAATCTATATCCTCATCGGCATCCTCATCGGCATCCTTATCAGGAACACCACCAGTAGGTGACGGAGATAGCAACGGGGAATATCGACCAACAGGAGCTCCCGCTCCCCGCTCCAACGATATATCCGCAGATGTGAATAAGGATAACATCCTTCCTTCCAGAACCAGGAACCGTCGACAAGCTCATGCGGTAGCCATCAACAATCTACATGGGTCACAGCCTCATGGATTCCCACGGCCGATATGTCAGCAGATGGCCTCACCAAAGCTTTGCCAATTCAAAAACACCAAAACTTCATCAAACTCCTCAACATGGCCGACATTTCAACCCTCATTGTGTGATTTTTACAGCTGATTTTTACAGCCTGATCGCATCAGCGCTCAAGCTGGGGGGTTGTGTTGTATGCTATTTGCCATTTTCCTTTATCACCATTTCTTTGTCAACATTCTAGCGTCTTCTACTGTTTGACACTCCATCATGTATATTAGGAGCCTCATTCCATAGATTCTGGCTCCTCAGGCTGTTCACATTCATAGATCTCATTGATACATTGCAACGCTTACACCATAGCGACAGTATTAGAGACTTGTTTGAGACGGGCTCTCTTACTCCGACAGTCGCTCTCGACCACTACGCAATACCGTTCATCGAAAATGACACTAATGAAGATCGCTTGGCTCGAGCTTTCCTGTACGACACATATGGTGACATTGCGTTTGGTGAAGATGATTTCAATCGGCTAAGCAGTATTTCTCGCAAGTATTGTGCCTCCGCGAAATGTGCTTTAGTGAACTTAGTGAAGACACCATGACGGTGCAGGCAAAACTCATGGACACACTTCTACGCCAAGGCCAGTATCAAGAGGTGGCCACTACGTTGACACGAATCACAATCCGGTACTCTCGCTGCCCAGGCGTGTTATCTCCCCTGAAAAGATTCATGGTTCGACACCAGATGGCGAAAGCGTGTTTCGGTTTAGGGAACTTATCCAACGCAAGGTGGCACGCGACATATTCATTGACGATGTTTGAAAACATAGCACCACTTAAATTTGCGGAATGAGATTTTTTAAATTGCACACTCTCAATTAGAACATCGACACTGACATTACAACAGCACCCTCTCTCTGCCAGGCAACATGGGAATTGCTGAGGGTAACACAGAGGATGCTTTGAAGTTCCATATTGAGGCGCTAGACATCAGAAAGGAATTTCTGGGCGATACGCTTGCAACAGCTGCTTCCTACTATAAGAAGGCAATGTTTGTATCACTTGGTAGGCATTTTTCATCTAATCGGCCCACGCGGTCCTGCGTGAGTCATCGCTGAACGTTGAAAACGCCACCGAAGGTTATATAAAATTTCACTTTTTAGTTTTTTAGCTCCATTACTTCGCACACAATTCCATAATTTCTCCTTCATCACCATCCGACGTACTCCCAAGCTCACCATTCCTTTGACAAAGATTGCCTGATATCAATCACCTTCCTACGACAGCTTCAGCGGCCATGTCCAGCTACGAAGATAAGTTGGCTCACTCCTCCGCCGAAGAAGATAATCCAGAGGAGGCATCCTTTCTGAGCAAAATAGGCGGTGCGGTGTCATCCCATAAATCTGTGTTCTGCTGTGGGGGATCAATTGCAATCGTCGCTGATGACGACTCTCGGTTTGATTATGTGACTACTAACAAAAAGCAACTCACCTCACCTCCCGTGATCCTGCGCTGGGATCTCCCCAATGGTAAGGCCATCCGCAAATTGACCCTGCCACCCATCGTCAAAGGGAAAAAAGGGCAAACTGCTATCAAAGAACTTTTGCAAGACTGCTCTCCGGCTACTTTCGGCAAAAAGGGCGAGGAAGTGTTGGACGAGACGTATCGAAAGGCCGCCAAGCTCGACAACAACCAATTTTCGACCAATTTCAATCCTCATGATGTAGGCATCATTGATGTCATTACTCAAATGCTGCTTCCAGGGATTGCGAAGCCTTTCACAGGTACCGAATCGATTTGGGAAGAGCATCTGGGAGTCATTGCCGAACTCTACAAGCTCAACGTATGTATAGCACGCAACGCATGGAACTGACTGCTAATTGCTCGACAGATCTATTCTGCTCCATCGGGAAAGTTCCGTCCGCACGTTGACACGCCTCGTGGAGCTACTCAATTTGGTTCCCTGGTTGTTTGCCTCCCAAATCCCCACCAAGGTGGACAGCTACGTGTGGCTCATGATGGCCTTGACATGGAATGGGATTGGAGTAACAAAGGCGAAACAGAAGACGACCAGAGTATTGAATGGGCGGCATTCTACAGCGACTGTGAGCATGAGGTAAAAGAGGTCACAAGCGGCCACCGTGTTACTCTGACATACAACCTCTACGTCCACGAGCGAGTTGGTGGGATTATGCGAGATCTTCCAACACCAGATCTGAGCTCCATGGTCTTGTATCATCGAGTCAAAGAGGCGCTAGCCTCGCCCGCGTTCATGAAGGACGGTCAGTTCCCCAAGCTTCTCTCGGAATCATCTGCTGACATATTCTCCTCATCTAGGTGGTACTCTAGGATTCTACTGTCGGCATGCATATGCTCATACCAGTGACTACCATAATGAACGTCTTCCCATGGCTCTGAAAGGTCTTGACGCAGTTTTCTATGCCACTTTCCATCACTTGGTTCATAGCGTCGGGATGCATGCCGTGATGGACGACTTGGACGACGAGCGATCTAGTTTTTCTGAGTTCGACTCAAATGATGAAGATTACAACGCTGAATTAGTCGCCACTGGGCTCCATGGAATCCAGATGAGCGAGGAGGGCGGCGATGACGAGAGTGCAAGTGTGCGAGAGATCGTAAAGGACGCATGGAGGTCGAAGTGGCGAAAAGATATCCACTGGTTCGGCGGGCCGGGGCACCAAGAGATTGCTCTTGTTCATCTAGCGGTAAGTACATAATGTTAACAATCGGCCAAATTCCTACTGATTAAATACATACAGTATGGCAATCAGCCGAGCATGGTGTGGCATTACTCTTCAGCAGCTATCTTGGTCAAGGTACCAAGATTCAACTCCAAAGTCAGGAAAGAGCTGCGTGAAGGTCCACGGCCCTGTCAGGAAACAGTAGGTCAGGAAAAAGCGGCTTGAAGTAGCTGGAAAACTGAGGATTGATGCGGTACTCACTGTACATCGAGGAATTGATAGGTAGCGTAGACAGATGAGATAAAATGAGATGAGATGTGTTCATGCAGGCTTAAAATGAATGACATACAATAATCAGCCCACCACAAATTGACGACCGTATAGCTGGACAGACCGAAAGGACATGTTGTAGACTCCGATTTCACATGACAATGGACGTGGAGGTGGCAATGTGGGTCTTGTATACGGAAGCATGGAGTTGAGAGAGCATTGTAATCGACTTTGTCCAGCTCAAATCTTCTTGCCGAATGTAGGAGCGATGACATGTGCAAGTGCGATAGGCTAACGGTAGCAGAGCAGTGGTGATCAAGACAAGTGGGCATATCATAGCATCACCATCACTACCATCATGCACAGCAGCAATATCGGGACCTCCTTCGCTTTCCCAGCCGGCCCAGTAAAGCTCACCACCGAGCTCGTAGGCCCCGAACCTGCCCCCGTCATATTCGCACTCGCATTCCCCACACCCCGCGTCGAGAAACCCAGCTGCAGATTCGCAGGCATAGAACTTGTATCAAGACCGCTAGGCTTGATCACATGTGTATGAGTTTTCGCCGCATGTCCATAGCATCCAACCCTCCCGGCTTGATCACATGTGTCTTCGACGGGGGGCTGTGCCTCATGTGTAGCAGCAGCATGGCAGGCTTCATTCGTTGCTACCACTGGTGCTAGAGAGGCTTTGCGGTGGTCGGCGAAGCAGCCGGAGGGGATTGTAAAGGTTTGCCCGGCGTCGCAGCGGGATTGGTTGCCCCAGCCACAACACCAGTTTGAGGTTAAGGGGCATTCGAGGACGTCGGCCCAGCCGGTGGAGATGTCGTTGGGGGAGGTGCAGATGGTTGTGCAGGAGGTTTGGGGGGGGAAGGTCGGGTCTGTTCAGTTCTGTAATGATGTTAGTCTTTGATATCGAAAGGACAAGAGGGAGGGACGCACCCCGCGATGGAGCCTGTTTAATTTTGCGCGGTAACAAAGACTGTTGGAGAGGCAGATGTCATCTTGTCCACAGCAGTTGCTTTCTGGAGCATTTGGATTGCAGGGTGTGTCGAGAGATTGGTATTGCCCGTTGGGATAATAGCATTTCGCCGAAGCATTGACGAAGATAATCAAGGAGGAGAATGCGACGACGGACCTGTTGATTGAGAACATGCCGAATACGGTGCGTGGAGATGGAGACGGCCATCATGGAGCTTGAGCAAGGTACTTATGTCCATGGCAACGAAGCATGCAGGAGTGAGCTCATCTCCATAGCGAGACATTGAGCAGCCATCGCCAAAACGGTTGAGTTCTTGTCTGATGCTGCGCCTAGAACCATTGATGGTCCTGTCCCTGACGGTATGGGCAGAGACGCGTGGTCCTAGTCTGGAGTCCCCCGCAGAACCAACGTTTAGGGTGGATCTGCTAGCGGTCCGCCAGCTCTAGGGCCCTCTAGGGTAGCTATTTTTGGGCTGCTCCAGGCCTTGGCGGAGGTCGTTGCTTCAGAACAATTTTGAAAATTGGGTAAAGAAATCGTCGACAGAAACATTTCAGAGTTCTCGACTCTTGGCCATGATCAGCACCTATCACGCGAAGTGCCGAAAGTTCGGCCCCGCGAGCATTGACAGCTTAGAAGGGATTCTTATTTGTTTTCATAGAACGTGATCTGTACAAATGAATCATCCAAATGTTCCACCTAGTGTGTGGCTTTTGTAAGTCTGATATCGCTCAACTACTCGAAATAGTATAAGCCGTGGTCAACAACTCAGCACCACTCCCTGTAAAGACCTCCGACCCAGCCTGTATAGTCTGTAAATAATCCGACGATGGAAGCCCTTCATTCGTCTCCAAGTACTTATAGAAAGCCAGCAAGTCACCACTGTAGGTTGTAGCATTTTTCTGGGCAACGAAGCTGTACACTGTGGTTGCGCCATTCGTGCCGACTATCAGGTTGAAGGCTGTGTTGCCGATTGTCGGGGTTGCTGTTGGAGTGGGAGGATAGCCGTTGTTGCTAAGTGGGCTTACACCGCCAAAGTCTCCAAGCCAGACCATCACTTCGTAGGCTTGGGCGCCGGTGCAGGATGTGCCAACGAAGGTGTCGTAGGCGACATTGGCTCTAACGGCTGATCCTGAATAGCTACGGGAAAACGTCAGCATTTGTTTTCGGTAGGCATTGCTCGAAAGAGCTGCATTGTAGACCAAGGGAAAGAAGGAGTTGATCACCTCCACGACCAAGTAGTTGGTATGGTCTTGTACGCGCTGAGCTGCTTGCAAGACGTGGTGGACGACTCGACGTTGGTGTAGCTCTTGACATTGTTTGGGTTGTTGGCCCACGTCCAGGTCGTCTGCCATGCTAGCGAGCTGCCGCTGAGGCTGTTTATTTGAGAGCACTGAGAGCCTGAACCGTAGGAAGCACCCCACTCATTGGAGGCGATGGTGAAAGTCCCGGTGGAGATGCTAGTATATTGACCGCATTGTGATGCACCGCGAGGCTCCAATGCTTTGCTTGGGGCGGCGAGAGTGGGGACAAGAAGAGTAAGCAATGGGTAGAGGTAGATGTATAGTTTCGTCATGAAAATCGTTTCCAGGGCTGAAGGAGAAATATTTGACCGCAGAAGTTTCAATGGAAACGGCTCATCTATCTCATACTTATAGCTCGGTAGACACGGTAAGGTATGCGGTCCGGCCGAGAATATTGCAAGCTTCACGGGCTAGCCGAAGATCTAATCAAGATCTAGACGCAACGAGAAGGTCCAGCATAAGTCCTCCAACAGGTAGACCTTGCGTGGTCACGCTTTCGCACAAACTTCTGATTGATCAACGGTCATGGGATGTGTTTACGGGGAAGGATCTAGACATCAGCCCCGAAAAAAATCGACTCGATTCTGCTCGCTTGTATGCTTTTCGACTCCAGATCTGTCAGGGTCTCGTTGAGCCATGTGGGTGCCATGTCCGTGGGTCTGGCCAAAGGAGTTGGCATCCATTCTTTGTAAGCTCTCTTAGGACTCACCCATCTTACCTGGTAAGCGAGGACGTACATGCATGATCGCTAGAACATGGAAAGAACATGTCGGGGTGGTAGGTAGCGGGAATGCAGGGTCTGTCAACAGCCTTGCCACGTCAATCTGTGGACGACCAACCAAAGTTAATGCACATCTCCGAGCATAGCCGAGTAATAATTGCTAAGTTTGGATGTTATGGATGTTACAATCAATAGAGACACTCCCGTTGTTGCCAGGCAGCCGATCCCGTGTCCATGCTGATAGGAGAGAGGCATCGGTAGTTGGTGGGCGGGACTCATTGGCGAGGCCAACCAAAAAAGGAAGGAGGTTTCTGGTGGGGGGATTGCTGGTTGAAATATCCATCAAATATTAAACCTTTCCCCAAAGATATAAACATGACAAACGTGAAGACATGTCGGTTGAGGGTCTGCAGACATGCTGCACGATCGCCACGAGCACTTACCCCGAAAGCAGCAGAGCTTGGTTATGATACGTCATGCTGGTGACCTAGTTCTTGCGAGACTCCCGCGCAGGAAATGTCACAGGGGCTTGGTATCTAGAAGCCACTCCTTCCTCGACCATCACATGCTGGCAATTCACTGGGGTACGAGCAATGCGTTTGTTGTCTGATATTGCGTTGAGATGCTTCGTCAGTGTCCCAGGTGTTTGACAGCCAATGGCATGCGCTATAAGATGGAGGCGATATTACGTAATCTCGGCAGCTAATCAGGGAAGGTGGGGCCGTGTTTCAGGTCTCCCCGAAAAGCCCCTGAAGATAAAACATCAACGTCTACCAACACTACGGTCGATCAAACGACGTCACAGCATATGAAGCATCCTTTGAGACGCGTCGCGTTTCAGCCGCTACCATATCAACGCTGCTTCTCGTTATCATCAGAGTGAAGTATTCCGCCTATAAGTAATATATGTCTCGGATGAAAGCTTGCTTGTCGAAATAGAGACCTTGCGTACTCGGATTGAAGGCCGGTTTCGTTGAAGACAAGGTCAGAGAAAGTACAAATTCTGGAGTCCTGGATCTGTCAACACTCAGACCCATTTGAAGAGTAGCCAGAGAGAGGGATCATTAAGCATCTCAGTTCCCACACTGTTGGAAACGCCATTTCGGACGCCTTTTAATATGCTATCCAGACAATCATGAAATCTGTCCGATAGTCCACGGGCCTCTCCAGACATCAGGGAGCTGAAAATTCAAAACAATAATATCAAATGATCTTATCACCCCTTCCAAGGCATACCAATTGATCAAAGATGGCGAAAATGCTAGATGGGCCAGTGCCCAACGGTGCACGCAGTGTTTCTTGGCCATGGTACCACCATACACTCACAACGGAGTTGACGGTAGATGCTCGGAAGCTACTCGAACAGTACAGCAAGATTCCGCCGGAGGACGTCGAAAGCCATATTTACCGGATAGTAAGCTCGTCAACCACAATCGCGTATATCTGCCCGTGCTGACGAGGTGGTGTTAGCGGGACAAAGCTTGGGGAGTCTTCCCCTGGCCGTGTGTCGGAGAATTTTGGTTTCTCAGCTTCGGCTTAGCCAAGCATCCACTGTATCACACGATGGTTCTGCCACGTCTCAAATCTGGAGACTCGCTACTCGACCTTGGGGCTTGCCTGGGCCAGGACCTTCGCAAATGTGTCTTTGATGGTGCACCTCCCGATAGACTCTATGCCTCCGATCTCTTTGTAGAGTACGAGGACCTCTCGTATGAACTTTGGCGAGACCGAGACACTTTCCCCAACCGTTTCTTGGCCGATGACGTCCTATCGGACAATGACAGCTTTATGCAAGGGAACTTGATGATGAATCTGGGTCCGGGACAGACAGACATGATCGTCATCAACATGTTCCTGCATCTCTTCGATTACAGCAATCAGCTCAAAGTGGCAACTCGGATCCTCCGTCTCTTGTCCCACAAACCTGGCAGTATCATCCTTGGCTCACAGGCTGGCGTCGTCGAACCAATTGAACAACTGCTGAAGCCACCGTTCGACAAGACAGAAGATGGACGGAAACGGACCATCTTCCGCCACAGCCCGGAGTCGTTTACACAGATGTGGGAAGATGCAGGAAAGGCAGCAGGAGTGCCGCTTCGACCGATCACTTGCGAGTTCCAGAAGCCAGAAGCAACTGAAGCGTCTGCAGCAGGCGTTGATACGGGCCTTGAGGCTGAGGAGAAGAAGCCATTCACTGCGGACGACCTCTTTTCGAAAGAGCCTCTAACACGGCCCAAGATCTTATTACAATCCGCACCAGAGACAGGCCGGCTACATTTTTCCGTCGTTAGGAGCTGACGGCATGAGCTCAAAGTATGCTGGCTAGGAGTGCATCTGTTCACCTGCAGCATTGTGTTTCTTGCGATCCTTGGGTCGTTTGTTAGAGGTGCATGTTGACTTTACAAGAGTGATCGAAGTTTTCGCGAGGAATTAAGGAAGATTAGGAAGGAGCTAGGAACACGTGAACGAAGTCTAGAAAGCTGCCATATTTTCGCTAAAAGTGTTTGGTTATGGCGTTGGATCTTGGCGTTTCATATGCAACGGTAGGAGGCCAAGGCCTCCTCTACGCCTCTTAGCAACGTTACGCCCCCACAATCTTACAACGATGTCCTTGAACGCATTCCTATTTCATGATATGTCATTGGTCGTCTTCTATTACGTTTCTAAGATCTACGCGAAATGTGCAGGTACATTGGCTTGGCTGGATAGCACGTCCAATGGAAAACTCGCCGCCCCTCATAGCGTACGGGGCCAAAGGTTATGCTCGGGCTGGTGATGCATGATATTGACCTTTTTGACCTTGCGATTCCATGAAGCCTGACGAAAATTATCTCACTCCCGAAGCGATGTTCAAGTTGATAAATAACCGTTCCTCCATCCCAATCCATTCAGCTGCCATTGCCCCATTCAGTCTGTTCCTAGCTGCGGAGCTCCTTCAACATGTGGTTTCCCATCCTGATCAACGTGTCCGCTGCGAGTGTTCTGACAGTGCTTGCTATTCCTACAGAGTTTCAGCCCGTTGACCCATCTCTCCTCTTCGATCGGGCAATTGGATCATCTTGTTCCACCCCTGTATGCGTGCTTTCCCAAACAAATGCAAGCAAACTTCTGACAGGAACCTCCAGTATGGCGCAGGCAGTTGTCAACAGACCTCGAGCTGCACCACCCAAGGCTTCAATCTCGCAGGGTACTGCCGAAATGATCCCACCAGTGTCCAATGCTGCGTGACCAAGGCTTGTAGCACCAGCTCCGGCAGTGGCGTTTGTATGAACACTGGGAACACATGTTCCGGCAGATTCGTTGCCGGTGCTTGTCCTGGCCCGAGCTCGATTCAGGTAGGAGCATGCCATGAGGAGTCCCTCCAACCAATGCTTATCACCTTGCTAGTGTTGTACCGCAGAGAAATGCTCCACTTCGTCGGGAAGCGGTGTTGTCAATTGACGTCGAGCTCGTGCAGTGGCTCGTATGTTGCTGGTGTGTGTCCGGGTCCCCAGGAGCCTTCAGGTAAATGATAATTTGTGTTCACCATGTAGCAGCACTAATGCTTCGCATAGTGCTGTGTAGCAAAGACAACGTGCTCTACACCATCCGGCTCAGGCACGTGCCAGAATACAGGCACAACGTGCAGTGGTGGCAAATATGTAGCTGGTTATTGCCCTGGCCATGTGCATGAACATTTCATACTAATGACGCGCGCAGTGCTGCGTCAAGACTCCAACATCTCCACCGCCACCAACATCGACAAAATGCTCCACACCCGATGGCTCCAGGGTCTGCCAAAACACTGGTACCACTTGCAAGAGTGGTCATTATGTTGCTGGTTATTGCCCCGGTGCAAGCAATGTCCAGGTAAAACCTTTACCCTCATCGGGCGTGTTGCCGAGTCTTCCATTGCTCACTTTTCATGGTGCTGTGTACCAGATGTGGCACCACCACTTCCACCACGGCCTCTAAGCGGTGGTGATCTTCCGAGCTTTGACCTCTCTGCGGGCCAGTCGAGCGCCTTCTGGACCTGTGCCGCTGGCAAGGGTATCAAGAAGGTTATCCCGCGCGGCTACTCGCAAGCTTGTGGCGCGGTGAGATCCATAGCCTCTCTATTCTGATCTTGAGGGGCCGTGCTGATGTCCTCGCAGGGTGGCGAAGTAGATAGTAACATGATTGCTACATACACAGCAGCAAAAGCCGTTGGCATCACTGGCATCGATGCGTATATGTTCCCTTGTAAGTTTCCCCAAATCAAGAAACCATCTCTCATTCTAACTCGTTCTAGGCACTGGTTCTCAACCGACAGGTGTTGCATGCAAATCGATTCAAACTCCAATCAACGAGTTCCCTGTAGCAGTAGACAGCAACAAGATCCCAGTCAACTACCTCTGGCTGGACATCGAACCTGAGGATGCGACCCAGCCAGGTGTGGAGTGTAATGCGTAGCAGCTAGAGGCCTCGGGCAATGAAGCGCTGGCTAAACAATGGGTTGCTGCCATCAAGGCGACGGGAAGGAAGTGGGGAATTTATGCGAATGCGTAAGTCCATGGCTTTCTTAGTGACTCAGCACTGCTGTAACTGACCCTTGCGTAGAGGCCAATGGACGTCGATGTTCGCAAGCATCGATACGGACATTGGAAGTGATCTCCCACTCTAGGCTGTGCAGGATGATTTCGTGCCCGGCGTGTCGACGGTTACGAGGTTTATGGGAGGATGGACCAAGGCTTATGCGAAGTAGTATCACCTTGGTAAGCAAATTAGATCTCAAAGCATACATTGTGAGACGTGGAAGCTGACGGAGATTCTTACAGCCGGTACAGATTACCCGTTGTGCAGTGCTTCTGTGGATCTTGATTCTTTCTCTGGGTGAAGGAAAGAAGTCAAGGCATAATTGACACTATCGTGTTTTCAAGTAGCTCTAAAAACTTGTCTATAAGGGAATGTACAATAGCAACATGCAACGACTTTTCAAAACATCCTAAAGTCTCTCCTTGCCTACCATCGGTGTTAGCTATTGTCCAAAATCAGATCAACACGGGCTAAGAAACATACATCCGTCGCTTGATTCCTTTGTACATATGCAGCCCAGCCTATCGACGAAGGATATACAGTCCTTAGAAAGATGATTCCTGTCTTCAATGGCAGCTCCCAATTCGTCACGTTCACGAGCTAAACCTCCCACAATCTCGATCCTTTTTAGGTAAGTTTTATATCCGTCAAAGTCAAGGAGCTCCATGACCTCCACACCAAGCCGACAACATCCGCTCAGGCATTGACAGTCGGTGATATCCACTCGACGAAGTTCGAGATCCCGCGTGAGAAAATCGTCCACTACGGATGTCCATACGTGCATTAGCGCATCTCGTTTCCTTTCATGTATGAGATCCCATTTCTCGGCCGAGGTAAGGTTATCGAATGGCGCCTCGGGATGTAAAACGTTATGTTTCCATTTCACATGCTCCAAGGTATCCTTGCTGTTCTCCTCAACATCGCACATATCGAATGCGCAGTCGAGCTTTTTGATTGGCGGAAGAGATTTTGGAACTGTCCACTAGCCCAGATGACCGTCTGCTATTCCTCCGGCAGGCAGGTAGAAGGTGTCTGCCTCTGAAAATACCACTGACCATGCCTCACGCCGCATCTGACGATCGACTTTGAGTGATTCCCACATTGGCCTTTCGTGATTCTAGTAAGGGTTCCGAGTCTTCATTGCTTAGTCCTGGGTCAAGGCAACATTGCTACGGATGAGCAGGAAACCGAGTATCCGTAAGCGGATCTCGTTGGGCAGATCGAAAAATCTGATCCCTCCCTTTCGTAGTCGGAATAGTTTTGACACCAAAGCTGCCACTAATCTTCATCGTCGAGAGAATGGGACATGATTGTGTAGACTATTATGAGCGAATTGGGCTTTGAGTCTTCTCCGCAACGCATCGCGCCAAAAGCGTGACTGCACAGTTTGCACAAACTCTAAATATGCAACTTGTAAATGTAAATGCCATTTTCCTTCCATCTCTTTTCCCCTTCCTAGTACATCATTTTGCCTGGAGTCAAGTTGGCCATCTTCAATACTGGTTGATGTTGTGGGTCATTAACATGAGATACGAATGACCTAAAACCTTCAAGCATCAAGGTCACGAATCACCACAACAGATCCCTTCCCACAGCTCTTCTTCAATTCATTATTCACCCTTTCGGTGGAATAATCTCCAACCCTGGCAAATCTTTACCAGCGGGATCACCAAAGCTAAAACCACACACATCAGCATCCAGGACATGTAACATCGCCGTATGAGAGGTTGATGGCATTTGGATATATGATCTGATTGCTAAAGAGCCTCAAGGGGATTCCGAGACTCTGAAGCATGCCCTTTCTCCATCGCGGAGGATCCATTTCATTGCTGGTGGTAGCTTCTGTATGCCACCATCCTCAGAGCATTGGGCATTCTGTGCAGAGCTTAGCGGGAAGCTACCACGCTCCACAATCAATCTTATCAGTCCTCCACTTGCGCCCCATAGCCCGGCTCCGGTCACCTTTCCTCGTCTGGTGCAGTTATTCAAGACTCTCATGGCAAGTGAGAATGATGAGATAATCAGCTTTGCAGGCGATTCGTCTGGCGGGAATCTCGTATTATCTCTTGTACTGCATGCTCTGAAAGAAGACCCAACAATGAGATATCCAGGAAGCATTATGCTTATTTCACCTGTTGTCGATCTTCGTTTGACCAATCCTAAAATTAAAGACGTCGAATCCAAGGATTCCGTACTGCGACGGAACATTGAAGAAAAGACCGCCAAGTCATGGGCGGACTCCTGGGATCTGGCAGATCCACGACTTTCGCCATTGCTCGCTAATATCTCTATCTTGCAATAACGGGGCGTGAAGGTGCACGGTGTTACCGGCGGCCACGATATACTGACCCCGGATGCCATTTTGTTCCGTGAGAAATAAAAACTGCTGGAATCGACGGAGAGTGGCTTGAGTGGGATAAGCAGATGCACTGCGTTCCAATTGCTTTTACTTACCGCCTGCCTAAGAGTGTACGAGGGAAATATTGGGTCATTGATGTATTGAAGAAGACCTAGCTTTCAAAATACAACGAAGGGCTCAATTGGGTGCATGCCTTTGAGTTCGTGCAAGTGACAATCGTGCTATTCGTGAAATGAGATACATGGATCGAATGTAGAAATTAATGGATCTCGTGCGTTTTGTGACGAGAAGATAACTTTTTATTCCCACTCAGCCTTAATGCTGACTTCGGTATTCGATCTGAATGAGATCCATATTCAGATGCTGTTATGGTTCTCCGGGTAGACATAGAAGGAAATCGCGATGATAGCGTATCTGCCATTATCCTCATTAGCGGTGGTCCTATTTGTGATATTCAGACAGGAGTTACATACGTCCCGACTAGCATTGCACCTTCAAGATAGTTCGTCTCGCCATCTGCAATTAGACTGTTCACAACGAGAACAGATAGGAAGAACACAACCGCATCAAAAGGCTCGAAGCATAAGCTCATGGGCTGATTAATGATCCAGCCTACCACAACCAGAAACGGTGTTACAAAAAGAGCTATCTGGAGGCTGCTACCCAGAGCCACACCAAGCGCAAGATCCACCTCATTCTTGGCCGCGGCAGCCACAGCGGTGACTTGCTCGGGGGCATTTCCGACGAGGGGCAAAATGATCAAGCCGACAAAGATCTTGTTAATTCCCAGAGTGTGAACGAGGCCATCAATAGTGCCGACAAGATACTCAGCGCAGATGGCAATCACGATAGTGGTTGTGAGGAGGGCTATGACTGCCGCTTGAGGTGACAGCGCATCTTCTTGCTTCCCTTTCCGTGTATCCACGCGCCCTGGATCGACATTGGCGTTTGTCTGCTCAAAGAGCCTAGAATGTGTCTGAAACTGGAAGTAAAGCCACGTGACGTAAAGGATGAGCAGGACGATGGACGTCCCACGCGATAGTACCAGTATGTCGTTGGGTGAACGCGTCATCGTAGTATGATCGAATGCCATATTCAGCGCCGCCGGGATCACGAGGGACATCGATGCGACGACCATCAAGGAACCCATAGTCTGGGCAGCCGTTGCATTGAACTGGCAGTCTCGACGAAAACCGCCGACGACAAAGCAAGATCCAAGACCCTGATATGAAGTAAATTCCCATTCTTCACATTTCATGTCTGCGGATCAGCTCACTAGGAGAAGGTTCGAGAGAACGGCGCCCAGCATGTTAGCCTGCACGATTCGAATTTCACCTCTGGTCAGAGCTACCGTGCTGACCTACACCCAGATAATCGAGACACGGTTAGCCATCCATAAAAGATGGGCCCATCGAGCGTAGGATGCCACACAGACTCACAATCAATTCCAAAGCGTTGCCAAAGGTGGCATTGAGCAATGCTCCAACACTCTGACTAAAGTTTCCGGAAAGTTCCTCGGTAATGGCGCTCAAAAGCACAGCGAGAGGTACAATGGCGAGCAGGTTCAGTACGAACACAGCTGTAGGATTCCAATCCAGAATACCGACAACTATTCCAACGGGTACAAAACCCAACAGCTTGTAGACGTCATTGCTGTTGAGAATGTATTTAAGGACGCGCCAGTTTCGAACAGGATGGGGGTTCATCAAGGAGTCCTCGGCGTGGATTGAGGGCAAATGATCCGTACTGCCCTCATCACCCTTACCCTTGCCCTCGACGACTGGATCCATACGCCTTCTTAGAGATTCGCGGGCTTTCAATTGAGCAACAAGCGTCAGCGGTTTGGGGCCTCCATTATTCGGTGGTAAGGCTGAACGTGCGGAGGCACTACTTTGTTTCCGTCTAGGCGGTATACAGGGTTCTGACTTACACATGTACTTGAGGACAGACTCCAGCTACAACGCGTGAATCCCTTATAACGCGGATTGTTGTGGATTGACAATTAATGGGTGATGAAGTTCGAGAAGTTGAATTGAAAAGAGAAAAAATTTAAAGTCCGAGGTTCTGTTGGTCGGCTATCGGCCGAGGGCAACTTGAGCGAGATTGAAAGGTGCCTAGGAAGGTACCTTAATAAGTTCCCATCAGCAATATACCTTCCCTTCCCAAGAACCTCATAGAATGCATCAACCAAGCTGTTTAATCCGTCCTGTTAAGTGCGCAATACGCTGAGGATAACCAGCGCGAAAAACTTCTGACAGTCAGCCTAATGGGTCCACAGGCAATTTTTTGCACTGCCCCGTTCATTGCGGCCCTGACTAGCGCACCGCAAGGATGATTTACCTTGCATAACTAGATGCAGGAGGAACACTGGTGTGGGCGGTGTCAAATGCTACTCTTAACGTCTACCGATAAGCCAGCTCAACCTTCATCCTTTTCGGCGGGCTCAATAGCACCAACTAGCCTTCGATTCCTTGATTCTACCAGCTTATCTAGCTTTTTATTCACATGGCGGCTTCGAAATGGTTCACTGGAAACAAGTGGTTGGCATGCATCGTCATGCAGCGAAGGAAAACACGGAGCCTTTTCGAGTTCTTGTAGGTTGTCTTCAATGATAAGTTGCTAACTCTCTGCCTCATTCCAGACGATGTTGTCTGTGAAATCATCTCTTCTACAAGTGACCCAATGTAAATCAACGCTCGTGATGGTTACCCAACTAATTAGCTTCTTAGCGGTTTAGGTGGTTGGTTTGCCTTTTTGACCCTCGTATTTGGACCGGTTTGAGGCCTTAATGGTCCCGGTTTAGTCCGTTTAACTTATATAAAAGGTGGTTGGAACCATCTAAACCGCCAAGACCTAGGGAATAGATTTTTGATATATATTAGGTTAGCGTATTACCTAAAAAGGCTAGTCGCCCTAGCCCTATACTCGGGGTCTACCCGCAGAAATCTAAGCCTTGAGTAGAAAAGCAACTTTAATTGACCCTGCACCTTCAGCTCCAACTTCACCACCTTACGCAACAGGCTGTGCGGCATCCACGTCACCCAATACCAGAAAAATGAAACCACTGGTCCCAACGCCAACAGTCCAAACTACCTGCTTGCAGTCGACATCAAAGACGCTAACGGTGCTTCCATCAATTCTTTCCCGGGAACAACTTCAGGGCCACAAGGCTTCACGAGTAAGCTGCCATTGGTGCATGTGATTATGGCTGGCGCTGTTGATAGGGATGCTCTGCTTTTTGGTTATGGCGATCAGCATTGGGAGAGTAATGAACAGGCGCATCATAGCAAGTTCGAGGCTTATGACTCGAGGAAGCGGGCGGGTGATACAAGTTTTGCCTGTTGATGGGTGGTTAGAGGGTCGAGAGGGCTTAGAGTCGTAGCGCAAGCTCTGAGTGCACAGCGAAAGACAGTACCTGTTGTTAACAGGAAGCTATCCACGAGGAGAATGTTGTACACTTTTTCTTTGTAGATTATGTTTGTTCGCGGAAGCGATGGATCTAGTCTGTATAGTCTGAGGGTGGAGTCGGGTCAAAGAAGGAGAAGGATTCTTTAGAGGCCCCGCCACTCGTCGTCATCGTCATCCTTCTCTCCCTCACCAAAGCCAAACGCTACAAATTTAGCTTCTATGACATCTCCATAATGTATCTTTTTAAGAACATCTTATCAGCCATGCCGAAATGGGGGGCGCAATGGAAGCCTAGCACAGCCTACCGATGAGCAGATTGCACAGCCACCTTATTAAAATTTCCATTCATCTATCAACAGGCTTTTCGCTAACTTGCAGGCATATCAATACGATATACTCGTTAAACATCGAGATCAAAGCCTAATTTCCTCGAATAAACGTTAGAGATGTAGTCGCCCTCATGTGAAGACCTAAAAGCCCAACCACGTTTCACAGCGCTTGCTAATGAAATTCTTGACATAATCTTAGCCTATATATGTTATTACTAGCGGAGACGATATAATGGCCCTTGATGCTATTTTTTTCGTGAGAAATATGAGATTGCTCGCAATGCTCGAAAGTGATTTGAATAGAAGTAGATGCACTGCTTTCCAATTGCCTCCATTTGCGACTTTCCGGAGTAAGTGTGGGTAAAGACTAGGTTATTGATACATTGTACAATGGGTCATAAGGTAGTGTTTCAAGTAGTACCAGCGTTTACAAACTAGGATCAGCATTATGACGAGCCTTCCATGATTCTCATGCGGTTGAGGACAGTTAGAACGCGTGCGATCCAAACATGGTCCTCGCCGTTGTAGATCTCCAGTCCAGGATGGAAGACTACAGAGCTCAAGCTTTACTTCGGTAATGGCTTTGCCTCCTCGCATGGTAGTTGTTATGGCGACTCTGAGATCCGGTCATTAGGTGTAGCGAAGGTGGTCTAGCCAAAGCACTAAGCTCCATCTACCGGAATTCTGGCACTCGCTATCCAGCGTATGGCTTATTCGGGGCGCTCTTCGGGAATTCGATTGGAGGAGTGCTCTTTTTGAGACGGAGAAGCCTTGTAAGGCCGTTGATCTAGGAAGAACTCGGTCCTTGACAGATATCAAACACTTCGCTAGACTTGGTGGTCCTGATCTTTCTGATATCAAAGGAGTATGTCGTAACATTAACATATATTCAACACGTGTGCAAATCGCTAACCGATGATCTAGTGTCCGGAGCCATACGAGATCTCTGAAAATCACCATGCCATCGACTGCTTCAGGATCCAAGCCTGGCTCAGGTCAGCGCGGCAAGAGCAACAAGAACAAAGGATCAGGCAAATCCTCCGCATACGACAAAAACTTCGAGCAGAACCTTGCTGAATATCATATTTTGGGCCCCCGACGAATGCACAAGCCCGGCAATCTCAGGGAATGGAGAGACGCTCTACAGAAGCGAAGCTATCTCTATCCCCATCACGCTTTATTGACGAAGACCACGATATATTCTTGGACGCCATCGATGATGCCAAAAATGAGGCAGAGGTTGTGAGTGGTGTCTTTCCCACGCTCACAGGGACCACAAGATATCCCTCGGCCATGAACCGGCCGTGTTTTAATTGGGACCCACTCACTGATGGTTCTCTTGTGCTGCACAGCCTGACTTCTATGATGGGGTCCGCCACAGTCCAGATAAGATTGCTCGTCTATAAGCTTGCTATGATGGCGTCCTAGGTGCGCGTGCTATGCATCGACGTCGGAATTTTGGTAACGACATTGTATACGAAAACAACGCAAACACAGTTAGCGCGTCCTATGCCGGATGAACACTCGAGCTAAACGCTCACCATCTGACCCAGCCGAGAGGTCCTGGCATAGACCCGCATTACCATATGACGCCTCTACAAGCTTAGGCTCTGCACGGGTCTGCTCGGGATGTTCGCGAGGGAGTCAGCGCCTTCAGGAACTGCCGAGACCTGGCGTACGAATGTAGAGTTCAATTTATCGAAGCGGCAAATTTGAGGCTAAGGAATCCTTCACCGGAGGCCGTATTGCCAGAGCCTTCCAGCTACGACCTGCAGCCAGGTTCCCCGAACAATGAGCGCTGCCTTGGTCCTGAGCTATCTCCAGAAGCTTTGACCGTGAGTGGACTCGGAGAACCCACCACCTCTTCCAAAAAGCGGCCAAGATCAACTATTTCAGGATACCCTTCACTATCCGAAACATCAAAAACACCCCCAAGAAAGTGAGTCTCAAACGGCAACCTGAAAGTTAGGAAGGCCCTGCAACAGTCATAAATGGAGTGTCTTTTCCAATATACCACGGGCGTTGAGGGCCATTTTGGAGCTTTGACAGGCGGAATCTGATTTTTTCCTCGAAGCTTGACATCCTAAGCCCACACATAATATGGATGGAATAACCCGCACATTTCCGAATCTGGATTTTACATGGGAGCGTATTAGAGGTTTCAGCTACTTTGCTGAGCAGGCATAATAATTAGATGTCCGGTGTTGAAGTTTTCGTCCTGTTCTGTATGTGTTCACATTGGTTGTACAGTAGTCGCACAGTCTTGCAAAGCATGAGGGATCAAAGTCGCTCTATGTATGTTGCGACATAAATAAGGCGGCAGAAGCAGGTAACTGCTAAGGACGATACACCATCGCTGAAGGGGACGCTGTTTCAAAAACGTGTAGTGGGACCGGATTCGCTGAGTTTACTGGCGACTCAACCTTATGGGGCTTTGATCCTGCAAAGTGGGGTTGCCTAGCACAGCCTGTCTCGTGCACAGCCACATTGCCAAAACGCCTTCTATCGATCAACGAAGTTTTCCCAGTCTTGTGAATTTGTTTATAGGATAAATTGGTTAACTCTTTGGAGTCGTTTCGTACTCTAATCATGCGAAGTGAAGATGTGCTCCACGTCGAGGGAAAGCGCAAGAGAACGGCTTCATTTCACAGCACTTGCCAATGAAATTCTTGGTATCATCTTAATGCAGGTAAGTAACTGGCTTACGAGTTTACAATCTATTGACGGCTCTGATACCTGTGATAGATCGAGGAAGAGTCACCGCGTTCCCTCTTGAACTTAGCACGAGCCTCGAAATTTAGTAAAAAACTTGCCGACCCATTCCTCTACCGCTCAATTGAGCTGAGTGACAAAGACACGAAGTTCAAGCAGACTGAGCAATTTGTTCGGCGACTGCTTGACTCAAATGACGACTTGAGATGGCATGTCAAGGATCTTAGAATCACAGGATGTGGAACGTCTCGGGGCGATCGATTCGATACTTTGGTTCTGGAGCAAGTTCTCGACAACATTGTCGAGATTAAGTCATTCAGGTATGTATTTGCATTTCCCGAGATCCGTTCCGCCATTTTGCTTTGCGTTGTATAGGAATTGGCTTTTTGGGGCTATTTTTCCCTATGGACCCAGACTGACTTTTCAGCTGGGACACCAAGGCAGCTATTCCAGAAACGGTGATCTGGCCGTTAGAAAATCGCTGGCCCAATGCCAGGCTTTGCGTGACAAACACCAATACGGACTTGAGACTAGTATCGTCGCCTCTGCTACACTCTTTGACGCATAACATCCAACATTATGAAGGGGAGCCCGCAATGCTCGCTTTCCCACCAAAGATTAAAGAAGCCATAAGCAAAAGTGTGAGGCTCAAAGTCCTCCACGCGGCAATTTCATCGGGCTATATCGATGCACCAGTGCCGCCAGCACGGCGTGCTTCCCACTTCCAACAGATCCTATCGGATGCAATGCCCAATCCGTCAGACAAACTTCCGCCACTTCACGAGCTCACACTGGGACCTCATTTCAGATATTGGCATATCGGCCGCCAGTGTCGTATGCTCTGGACACAGTGCATTGACTGCAGTCAGCTGAGGCGTCTCAATCTAAGACATGGCTGCCCCGAAACCCTCCTCGAGCAACTCGAAGGTCATGTTCCAAATTTGAAGTCGCTGACATTAGGTGTCAAACTTGCCACCCAGGACGGGGGAACACTCAGTGGCGGGGATCCGAGTCTCGTACAAACATTCATTGAGTCCATCGATGGCTTGCACGAACTCTCCATCATCAATTATTGTGCAGAACCCGACTTTCTCTTCTCAGCTGTCCTAAAGCATCACGAATCGCTGGAGACACTTTCATTTCATACTCCACCAGATCAGCACTACAGGCGCAAGTTGCCTCCTGTCTGGGCCGTGGAGCAGCTGTTGAGACTCCGTGACCAGTGTCGAAATCTGTCAGTCTTAGAGCTCGACGTAGTGCTGGAAGAAGGCCAGTGGGTAAGTAAATCCCATGAGGACATGGACATAAGGTAGCCATACTCATTCAATCGCAGTCTTGGGATATGGCAGGCACATTAGCACGCTTCAATCGCCTACAGACCCTCAAGATCTCTGTGGAAATTCCAATGGAGGCGTCAGACTTCTCAGAAAAGGAGTATGTCCAGAGTGCGATGGGTACACTGCCAATGCCTCCGTGGAGGGAAGACCTAGGCAAATCCATTGCTTGTGAATTGTTCCGCAAGTTCTACGAGCATGACCCCTATAGTCACTTGAAAACCCTCGAGTTCAGATTTACACGGCTGGAAGTCAGTGATAGGGCACAGGCCCTCGTGGTGTACAACTCCATCTTTGTGCGGCGATTGGAAAGAGATGACGCACCTCGACCTGAAGATGGCGGTTTTGCGATCGAGTGTGAACACAAATGGCCTACTGCTGATGTTTAGTAGTACAAGACACGAGGATATTTTAATTTTGAGTGGATTGCGATGGAAGATCTATGGCAGTCGTAGTAGTCTCTCAAGGTCTTGCTGGCCCCGCTTGTACTGGGAGACGATGCCTAGCGACTTCACAAGATGTGCGTCCTTCATTTCAGCTAAGTGAATGAAGATCGGGAGTGAGCGAGAGAAATGAATATATGAAGCAGCGAACATGGCGAGCGGACTCTGAACTCTTATATAAATTCCATCCCTCCTTTTCTCTCTCCTTTTCTCTCTTTCGTTCTCCTTCTAATGGAGGTGGCCGGGACGACGAAAATTTGTGATTCAGCCCAAATTTCAACTTTACTCTGAGATATCCTCTCCCTCACCTTTCTGCATCTCTCGAAATATATACATTTATATATACACGAAGGGGGCGAATGAAAGACCTCATCGAAATCATCATGGGCACGACCTCAATCCGCTACCTCGACACTACTGTGTGGACAGCTTTGGCCACGTGCCAGCCCAGAGATGAGGACGCCATACAAGCAGAGTTATGGCCGGATGCCGACCATCCCAATCCTCAGTCTCCCTACGCTGCGTGCGGTCGTGGGAGGCTTTTGCCCAATGTGACAGACCACCAATACCGCATAATCTACAACAGACTCCTCGAGCCTGCGAATCTCGAATTCGAGCTCTTGGAGATCGAAGACTTCGCGGATTTTGCAAAGTATAACATCCCCGCCATGCTGTCGGTGTCGTCACAGGTCTTACGCTGGCTTGTGCCGGCACCAGAGGAGGCAGCGCGCTGAAAGGCGTCAAGATACTCCGAGCGAATGGGCACCAAAAACATCCTGAGGATCCAATTCTTCATCAAGAAAGTATTCGAGGATACAAACCATGCTGCCAACAGACTGATCCACCTTGGTGGCCAAACGGTCGAGGACGGTCTTGAAAGCTTCGCGCCTGCCTACCGACCAGCCTTTAACATCTACACAACCGTTACCACGCATGGGCCTACGACGAACAAGGCGAAGATGGTCGACATCCGCACATACCTGAAGCGGTTTCGAACCAACTGGGCCCGGTTCTCCTTTTCGCTACAGTGGGACTGTGGGTTAGCGTCAACGCTGTTAATAGTGCACCAACTATTTAATAAATAGTTGGTTTAACCGGTTGGTTTGCCTTTTTTTGCTTAGTAGTTGGTGCAGTTTAACAGTTCAACTGTTTAATTTAAACCGGTTCAATGTTTGAACCAACTGCTTATAAACTAGTTGGTTTGGCAGTTAAACGGTGCAATATGGGGGAAATTCTGCCTTATACGGTTAGCGTACTGCGTATATAGGCTTAGCGTCAGGGGCTTCTTGGTGGTGTAATCTCATTAAGGAGTTCTAAAATTTTCTGGAAACTTTATTTTGTATTGCCGCTGTCGTACACGTCGTCGGCGATGTTGAAAACTTTTCATGTTCAAGCCTCGGTGGAATTCCTGCATAATTAGAGCGAGGTCTCACCAAAATTTGGTATAAACTTGCTTCAATTCCGCACTTATGCCATCGAACTGTTTAACCAACTGGTTCACTAATAGTTTTTTTAGTGTAAACCGTTTAACTTTTAAACTGCACTGTGAACTGTTAATAAATAGTTCGTAGTGCAGTTTGCCTTTTAAACTGCACGGTTTGTACTATTAACAGCGTTGGTTAGCGTGTCTCATGATCAGATGCGGTTTCAGCCATGCGCCATGACCATGGGCCATAGCGAGAGATCCGTGCTTCCTGAGAGCACTATTTATATGAGCATCCCACCAGCAGTGGGCTCTTCAGTCGAGTTCATCTCTTTCAGAGCCATAGCAGTTCTTTCCCGCCCACCCGCACCTTATACATAGCCTATATATATAGCCTATCTACACTCCAGGTCTATGCCGTCTAGGCATGGGAGTTTTCTAGCGCTGGGGCACCTGTTGTGGCCTTTCTAGGCTTGCTAGCCCTGGCGTTGGACCGCCCAAGCATCTATTTACATATCCACTTGTGCCGGTGTGTATAGCTTCAGGAGTGAGAACACTAAGCGAAGTCGGTGGCAGCATTCACCCACCACAATATGAAGTAAGACTTCATGAGAGCGTTCAATGACCTGGAGTACCACGAATTAGACCTGAACCAGTTGGGTTCTCCGCTGAAAAATACAGTCCTTCACCATCGAAGGAACGATGATCATGCCCGAAGCGCTGAGAGGAAAGATCTCACTCGCCTCCCACGCCGAAGTTGCAAAGTCGCAAAGGACCTACACGAAGAGTTGGAGAACGAAATGACCTAAATTCTCATCACGCTATTCGATAAGAAATCAACGATGGAAGTCAATTAGCTCAAACCACAAGAGGAGCTGGCCTCGATGGTGAGGGAGCCTGTAGGGGAGGACCAAGTCAATATTCATGAGCTAGCACGTAAAATAAGGAAGCCATGACGGTCTAGCACCTGGCGAGGAGCGCCGATTGAGCGTCATTTTAGTTTGTGAAGTACTAGTGCAAACTCGGAGACTTCGCTCCCATCGAAGGCAAGAACAAAAACATAAGCCCAGATGTCGCTTGTTGGCTGTACGCTTTTCATGTTTGCTGCCTTTGGTCGCTTGACCAGCATCCAAAGGAATTCTCGCCCCCTAGAACGTCTTTTATGAGTTCTTTGCGGATTGTTCGATACAAGCCGTTTGCTTATCTTGTCATCACTATCCGAGCAGTTCATGTCCGATATCAAACATGAACACGACAAACAACTTAGCCTCTTCACCACGTCTTTAAAAACTACATCTTTCATATTTACTTGGAACTTGAAAAGACACCTTGCATTCAACCCAGCGAGGAATGAGTCTTACATTCATCATGGCAGATGCCTCCGAAATGGAACAATCAAAAGCGTTGGAACTTATTGCCAAGCTAGACAGAGGTAGTGGTATATTGATCCTACTATTTTATCTAGAAATCCGTATCGGCGAGACGGTCATACAAGATCTCGAAGAATTCTGTGTCCGTTCTTTGCCTCTAGAGCCCGGCGAAACTTTCAGGTATGTAAAACAACATTTCTCTAGCCGGCCTCTTCTGGAAGCTGAACCTTCGCAAGTCTCTGTTCATGCTTGCAACCGCTGATCCTCGAGGGTGTCAATGGCTTGATCAAGCATGATGACGATACGGGTGGCCTGATCTTTCCACAAAGGCTTCTGGACGTAATGAAGCCACTACTTGGAGATCAAGCGGAAGCTGCCTTCTACAATGCTATCAAATCCGTGCACGACTACCTTCCTGATAGCGGTATACTGAGATACAATCTCCCGGAGTCCCGGCATCGCTGTCAGGCATACGCACCTCATGTCCTTAAGCTTAATTCAACCTTCAAAGAGCATCTTCCCCGAACACTCGATAAACACATGAGGTTGAAATTGTTCGATGTTCTGCTCAACTGCGCATGGTGTTTCTTTGGTAATCTATGCCGTAGTAGCTTTGTTGTATTGACTGGCTCTTAGGTACTTGCTGGACACGGGCGCTGTAGAAGACGCCCATCAGCTTGTCAGCAGTGCTGAAACGATTGAGGAGACTATCCGACCGCTAGAGAGCAGGCGAGCAGGGTATTTAAGGGCATATCTGGCGTTCATTAACAGCTTGATTGCTTTTCGCAGCAAAGACCATCAAATCGCCAAGAAAAAACTTGAACACAGCAGAGCGTACTACAAGCACGCTTTTAAAGAAATCGATGAAAATCTAGTAGCTGCGACGCTACAGATCACAGCGGTCTACCTCAAGTATGGTCTTTACACAGGCGTTCCGGCTGCATTTGACGGCGTTCGAAAGGACATTGACATGAAACTTCTTGCTCCAAAGACGAAAACGGAGATATCCATTGACCTGGCGAAAGCATATTCAGGGCTTCGAGACTATGATTCGGCTTTGGCTTACCATGAAAAAACGTACCAGTAGGTGCAGGAACTGGAACCTGATCGAGAAGTCTTTGGGGAGTGAGCGTACTATCCGTAATCCACGCGCATGATCTTGGAGGCTATACTGGCCAAAAAAAAATAGTCGCTTTTTCTTACAAGGGGGAATACGAAGGGCTCAAGGAAACCTCAACGATGCCTTTCACCATCACCGGCGCAGTCTGTCAACGAGGGTCAATCTCGAAGACGACCCTATTCGCAATGCTGCTTCATACTACGCAGTAGGTGACTTGATGTATCGGACTGGCAATTATCCTCAGCGCCAGGAAGCGATGTAAGTTCACTTGGACTTCGTTCATAGTCTAGCGCTGATGTTTTCTAGCGATTACCTTAGAAAGAGCTTCGAGTTTTACAAGAGCCTTTCTGAAAACAGTTCCCCACTTTCTATAGCGGGCCAGGCACATTCAGCAAGGGGCATTTATCGCGTCATGGAGAGTGTAGTATGGGGGAAAGCTCAAGCTGAATTGTACGCAAAGATTGCATGAGACTTGCGACTACGGCTTGCTGGCCAGCAAGTCAAGGCCGAAGAGGAGGACAGTGATTATGAGAATCTCCTGAATGGGATGGAGTACTGAAGCATAGTAATGCAAATGGCAGTGGGGACAAGCACTTGGGAAGATATGTCTTCATTCCATCGTAATGACAGCGTACTCCATACTACATAGCCATTTTACCAACCGCCCAAATCTCACCCAATATTCCTAAATTATCACCACCACGGATCAAATAACTCAGATTCATCCTATCAGAGCACCATCTTAACCCCTGCCACGACCCCGACAATGCCCGCAACCCCTGCCCACCCACCCCATACCTCCCTACCCCTCCCAGCACCCCCAGTCGCCTGCGCCAACACCGGTGCCGTCGTAACCGCCTCCTTGGGACTGCCTTCCTTAGTTGGTGCTGCATTAACTACACTCGGCGCTGCGGGGACCGTGGGCGCAGTAGCATTATTCCCCGCAGGGACCAGGGCCGCCGTGCCTGTGCAGGTAGAGTTAGAGAACGTACGCGTGATGCTGATTTTTGCTGTTACCGGCGAAGGAGGAGGAGCAGTCGTTGCCTCTTCTTTAGGCGCAGGGGCGGGGATTATTGGTGCCGGTTGGGGTGGTGGGGAGATGATTGCATGCTCAGCTGGTCGAGAAGGCGAAGGGGCTGCTGGACTGGCGATGGCTATCTTGGGGGCTTCGACGGGGGGTGGGGGTGGTGGTGGTGGTGGTGTTGGGCTAGGGATAGAAGAGGTAGGCGCTTGGATCTGGCCGTCTCCGATTTCGGTGGCCAGTTGGGCGAACGTCAGCGTAATAGCGATGCATAAAACGAGGAGGGTTGGACCGCGCATTGTGAACGATGACGATGAACCGAGTGTGCAATGAGTGAGTGGGTTATAAGCCGTGAAGCGTGTCGATCATATCGGATGAACTCGTGATGTCGTGTCTAGATATGTCGTAGAGGGAGTGTAAATGCACCGTAGATGCTGGAAAGGAGTGTCAGGATGAAAGAAAGAAAGAGACGAAAAGACGATACGACAATCTCCTTGAATTTATCGATTCACTTTCCAGTCTTCTTGTCTTTCGCATGCCAAGGGAGAGGCATCCCTTGCGCGGCCTGAAACATAAATGTCCATTCTTTGCAGCGGACCATCGCATAGCTGATCCCAAACCTCATTCGGTGGCTCGAGTCCGTGATGTGTGTTGGTATTGAGGGTAATTGGTCTAGAAGAAACAATGGTAAGAGGGAAGAAGATAGAAACTAGGTCCAATTTTGCTGGACTTGGCGATTCATAAGCGAGGAATAGAAGTTATCTCACAGCCACGGAGAGGCGACTAGGGTTGTAATCAACGTGTTTTGAGATGTAAACGACAGTCTCGCTCATATGCAAAGAAGACAGGAAAGACTGGTCTAAGGTATCATAGCAACCGCAAAACCCAATAGATGATCCCACCACTAATTATCATACCAGTATCATGCCCCATTGCAAATGCTCGTCAAATTTTGTACAACCCAATCTACCCTCGATAATCTACTGCTCTTTCTGCATCCCAGTCAATCCACTAGCGGCCCCGTCATCGACGTATTTCTCTTGACCCCGGATCATGGGGCTCCTTGAAGTCTTCTCAAAGTATGTAGAAACATCCGACGACCAAACGCTGTCATCATGCTCATCTTCCTCATCCCAGTGTCCAGCCTTCTCGTTCGCTTTCCTTGCCTGGCTACTTTCCCAGTCTGCGCGCATCTCCTCGATCTTCTGTTGATAGTCGAGCTCGGCGTTGTAGTGCTTGCCAACGCCACGGATACGCTCCCAGAGAGACAAGTGCTTGGGGTGAACGGCCACACCGTGATAATCGCTTTCGCGGCCGGCGCGGATAAACTGCCATCGGCGTTCTTGCTCCTTGAGATCGAGACCGGTGGTATCAGGGAGGAAGAGGAGCGTGAGGAGCATGCCGGCAAGACCGAACCATGGGACGACGTGGAATTTCTGCAGGGTAGTGATGTAGTTGTACATAACAGCGGCAGTCAAGGCACCAAGTTTGCCGCACGCGGCGGAGAAGCCGTGGGCTGTGGCACGGATAGGTGTGGGGTAGACCTCGGCTGCGACAAGGAATGTCACGGCGTTGGGGCCGAATTGGTTGAAGAAGGAGGAGAGGAAGTACATGGCTTGGAATGAGCCAATGTGAGCGGATTCCTGGTAGTACTTGAAGTGGAAGCCGGGGACGACGAAAAGGATGAAGTCCATGAGGAAGCCAACCATTTGCATCTTCTTTCTTCCGTAGAGCTTGTTGTCAATGAGGAAGGCTATGGGGGATTATATCAGCCGAGAATTTTTATGACAGGTTTGCAAGCTGGGGTGTAAAACTTACACGCTAGGTAGTATCCAACCAGGGAGACACCGACATTGATCAAGTTGTAAAGCCAGCCGGGCATGATAGACTTGCTGTTGTTGGTGATGACGTTGATGAATTCGCTTTGGAAGAGCTTGTTGCCGTAGAAGAAGACATCATTACAGAACCAGCATCCAGCTGTTGCAATCATGCGGGGACCGAAGTAAGTGAAGGTGAGCTTGAGAGACTGGGTATCGTAGCCGGTGACCTTTGACTTTCTCTTGGCTGCTTGCAATTGCTTGCTAGCGGATCTCATCTTGAAGGTACGGAAGTATACAAGCCAGAGCGTGCCAACAGCCGGGATGGCGAAAGAAATGCGGTACGTCCATTGCGCGGCGACTTCGGAGTATGGAGGGTTTCCGCTTCCGTGGTGGAAGACCAGAAGGAGCACGATCAAGATGACCTGGTTGAAGAACTGGCCCCAGCCTTGCATCAAGAAGGCGCTGGTAACTTTTCGGCCTCTGTGGAGACGATCTTCCTTTGTAGACACCTTGCCAGATCCAACAGCGTTTTCCATACCAGATGTAGCCGTCATGGGATATTCTCCACCAACACCAATGCCGTAGAAGAAGAGGGACCAAACGTAACAAATGACCCAGCCGTTTTGAGTAACACCCCACGCAGCAGTCAACATTAGGAGACCGATAAACATGATAGTAGCGTCTTGAATGAGACCCCATCGCCGACCGAGCCTGCATTTATTATAAGAATGTATCTCGATCATTTCAAGACGTCCCAACATACCAGTCACCAAGAATACCAACGAGGATTTGACCAACGATGATACCGCAGATTTCGAGGTAGTCCACGGCATAGATCCAGGTCAAGTTGCAAATCTTGTTCGTCTTCCAGCACGCGGCGAAAGCTGCTTGAAATAGGGGCTTGATGTTACCAATGGAGAAGAGGACGTAACTATTGAGATGTCAATGGCTGCTCTTTGCGACCTCGGGGGCCATCTGCTTACCCCTCGAGACCAAGACCAGCACCGGGGATGACCATGTTTCTGAAGTAGTATCGAACAGGTTCCAGAGGGTCCCTCTTGGTCATTGCCCAGATGTTGCTCAGTTCGCGCCCAGCTTCATGGCTATCATATGTGGTGATGAACTTAACGCGCTTCATGAGCGGCATATCGGCCCAGTAGACGCCATTGGTATCGTAGCTGTCATCAGGCTTGATCAGATAGTCGAAGATTTGCTTCTCATTACCGGTCATGGTATGGATTGGGTCGTGGGTGCCGCTCATGTCAGGCCCATGAGGGGCAGCTGGCCCGTAGTCCTGGATGTGGGACATATTGAGGGAGGACGTAGGGGCTGCAGGTACGGGGGTACAAGCAGAGTAGATGCGGTTGTGAGATGCAATTCAGACGGGTCGGTAGCTGGGCACCCTGGGCATATGTAGGCCAAGTAGGGTAGCGCAAGGATCTAGCGCCACCACTCCGGGTAAGTATGTCCGATTAGTGTTGGGTCTGTGGGTGGCAGAAGAGTGCCTTGTGGGGTCAGGATGGTATGTCTGAGGTTGACGTCTGATTGGTCTTACACGTCTCACGACCGACTTCGAGAAGTTTTTTCGAAGCACGGGCAGGAGAAAAGGGATGGGATTGGTCTAAGGGAAGCTCGGTTGTCAGCCGCTCTAATAGGTCTCCCGCTGATGCCGCCGATGAGGTATCAGATATCGGGTGTTTTGGTTGGTCCTCGGTTCAAACATTCAGAATCTGTCGATCGAATCAGATGTCCAAGTTGGAGGCTTAGCCATATAAATTGGCCGAAACAGTCCACAGCTGTTTGATGATCCAGACACGTGCTGACAAGCGGCCGTGAAGCGGAGCACTTCGGAGGAGGTGATAGCGCCTTTTGCTCTAGCCTCGACGGAAGCCTTGCTCGTGTTGTGTATATGCGATTGGGATATGCCTCTCGAGGCTGAATGTGGTCCTGGTGAATCTGGGCAAGAGATGCTTGGTAGTGGGGGGGGTGGGAGCAAGCCATACTGATACTTTTTCAACGGGCAGTGGCGAGCTCCAAGGGTCCGGGATTACAGCCATAGTTCCTATCTTAAGCTTTCTCATTCGACGCTCAAAGGCTTAATAAGGAGCCTACAGCTAAATTGCGAATTTTAGTGGTGCTGTTGTGGAATTGCCGCAGAAAATTCTGGGCAAGAAGACGTGAGGTCGTAAGAACCAATAGCAAGCCCACGTGCTACGGAGGCCAGCAAAATTGTTAACGCAAAAACTGCCGACATGGTGCACTATTTCGAAGTGCCTCAATGCGCCGATCTCCCGTCAAAAATTCCTCATAGCGTCATGTCCACGCGAGTTACCGGATAAAATGACAGTCCTTTACTGACCTCTCTATCTCTCTATCTCTCTATCCTCACTCATTGGGACGGGGAAAATGGAAATCCATACGGAGAATTACCTCAGAGACATTATTTGAAGTCAAAGAGGGGCTATTTGCGCTCCTGGCAGCCCGATCTGGCAAGCCGAGCAGCGTCGATTTCTCTTCGTCTACAATAAGGTACTTCCGATTATTCCAAGCTGTGTTTGTTATTGCTTTTCCGAGTAGTTCTGCTTAAAAACCAACGCCTCCCCGTCGTTCTAGAATTTGTTGCTCCCTGCTATGCGGATATCCGTTGCAACGAATCGCAACTCCAATACAGCTCCTTTGCCATTCCTATCTCTATGTCCATGGACAGAGATCGAAGACGAGTAACGAAGTGTGTCGCATTCCACGTGCTCGAGATTGAGTTTACCATGATGAAAAGTCTTGTCAAGCTTTGACAGCTACGGAAAAGCTCAACCCTCTTTCCAAATTCGATCACCCTTTGGGAAGGCTAATACTCCAATACCGCTCACGAATTACACTTTGATCTTTGCCATTTGATCTCGATGTCCACAAGGCGGCGAAAATCTTACGGCAAGGAAGTTCTACGAGCGGTGGGAGCCTTGTTTGAGAGAACAAACAGGCTGCCTAACTCTCTATTTAGTGACTGCCATAGATACTCTCAAGTGAGAAAATAGATGAATGTCCTAACGCCATAGCTAATAGAACATTGAGAATCGATACACGAGCGACGGCGTCCGGTCTGAATCGGTCTCGACAGCTTCAAAATGGTGAAGGAAGCGAGTTTGCAAGCATCCACAACGACTTCAACTGCTGTTGACATTCACGAAGGAAAACACGCTTGGCAGATGTCTCTCTACTAATGACGCCATCATAGCTTCTAGATCTGACATAACCCTCGGCAAGATTCTAGCTGAAGCTTTTTACGCCTTTGCAAAAGCCACATTCAGTAGCCAAACTTTGCACGCCTGTTCAAGCAGCTACACTTTGTAGCTGAAGCTTGGTATGCCTAGGATGGAACCCCAGTGATCTTGTATTTTCTTTCTAATCGCTTTTTACATCGATCTAGGCTAAGTTTGTTCTTATCATGGTTCAGTTTAGTGCGAATTGTATTTGCCGACTTCTTCAATCTTTTCACAGGGACCCGATCTATGAAGAATACATACATCACAAGAGAAGAATGCGAACACCTTGAACTCTATCACCATGTGGCCCGGGGCGAATTGACACCGTTGTCATCGAACCTATCACATGATTTTACACCCGAAAAAAAATGGGTCCATTCTCCCTCTCGTCATATACCATTGTTAGTATTGCTATTCCTCACAGTGCACCAGAATTCTTGTGCGCATTGCTATACCGACTCCAATGACTCATTCCAGTACGCTTACATACGGCCATGAAGGTTGACATTGTCGAACCTTTAGCCCTGGGCTTCGGATTCGACGGTTTGGGAACTCAGATGGCACAGGAAGCCTCAATGTAGTGTCTCGAAGAATGTAAAGAGCACATTGGGGCTGATAACTTGGTGGTGGAAGTTGAATTTCGACCGTTTCTTGACTATTGGTGGCTGCGTTGAGAAAATTAACAGCATCACCAGCTATATCTTCAAGATCGATGCCGACGTCTTCCTCGATGAGAACTATGCCATTGGCCAGTCAGTCAGCAGGTGGGTCTCAAAGAGATTGTTGAGCATGGATGGGCCCTCACTATTCGTTGGAAGACCACGAGGAGAAAAATGTAACCATCGTAAAAGCTGGAAGAGGCTTCATATCTGGCAGGAGGCTCCGATGACAATCAGAACCCGAGTTGTTGAGAGGACAAAGACGTTTTTCCAACCGAATCGCGGTGATGGTACGGCGACCGACATGATGCTTTTGATATAAAGTGGAAGGGCGCCCTTGGATTGACCAATGAACAAAGTACAGTGAAGGTCTAGCATGCATCAATTGGAGTTGTGGAATTTGGCTTGTGAATCAGTGGGCATAATGCAGGAAGAGAAAGCTACTTCTGAGCTCTGTCAATAGGAATGGTATTCGCAAATATCAACCAATGCTGCAACCAATCAAAGGACTTCTATCTCAGGGCTGAGTCGCCTGTCAAGACACCTGGTCGCAGAGCCGCACTAACAAGATACTTCGTTTCCTAATCGAAAACCAATGAACTAGCGTGTGATTGGTCGAGCAGCCGAGAATTCGACATATGGACCGCATTCAAGGCGTTTTGTACCTTACGCAAGGCTATGAACTTTCTTCTCTTAAAACCCTTACCCAGCCCGAGCTCTCTTTCTACGTTCAGCAATCCTTGCAGTGCCCAAAGAATATTGTGCTGCTAGAACTGTTGCCCAATTGTTCTTATCATCTCGCGGAAAGCAACGACTTCACAGTCCTCTTAGATCTTACTACCTATCGGTCTGATGCCACAACAGGTGATGCTTGACCTACTGGCGCATCACCTAGATCGAACGGTCAGACCATACGCCGCCACCAACCTTTTACCTTGGATCATGCCCGGAAACTTCAACGTCGACACGCACGTCGAGACAGAGACAAGCAGAAAGTGCGCGAACATCAGATCAATGGCGTGCCCGCTCTTCAAATCCCCAAGCTACCCCCTCTCCCAAAAAACTCGCCGAGCCTTGGGGTATTTGCTGCAGAAGATGGACGAGTCCATGCTCACGCCATAGGGCAAGCGCGTCGAAAGTTTAGCGCCAAGGTTCAGGAGCACGATGATGAAAATGTGGGCGGGTCCTCCACTTTAATTGACGTGTACGGCCAAGTCCAATCAACATGCCTGGAGGGCCAACAACGTGCCGATAATCTAGAGAAAAGGACCTATTCAGACGGAGGCAATAAGTCGAAGGAGATCGCACACCCTGCGCGCCCCAATCAAGGGGGATTCTCGGGAGGTGATCGTGAGTAATCCGAAACAGAGAACGGAGAATGTCGTAGAATTGAGGAGGAGGAAGATGAGCCATCGTTGCCCCGCGGCACTGTGACTTCACCCCAATACGCCCGGAAGAACCCAAGGGCACCTCTGAAGCAGATCGTCCGCAGGAAGATGACACTCTGGGAGATCCAGAAAGCGGCTTGGAAGCTGATAGCAGTTCAGAAGTTGGGGACTGGCAGGGCGCGAGATTAGAGTCAGACCAAGACGAGGCACAACGGCTTGTATCCAAACCTCTCACAGTATGGCATGCAGAATCCACGAAACTTTATCGAAGGTTGTGGTTCTGCTACAACTGCGGTCAAGGACCGTACACAAGGGATCTCTATGACTGCTGCGCAGGTTCTGATCAAGATTACAGCTATGATCGATGCTCAAACCGTTCTAATATTGTTGAATTCATTAGAGGTGGTCAAATTATACGGAGCAGGGCCAGGACACAGATTGACATGAGAAACTATGTGTCAATCAAGGATGATTTGAAAGCATGTTGACACTTATAGCTGACTAAGCGTAGGGGTTTTGTTTTTCAATCAAAGACGATCCCTACTTTCCAGACAATCAGTAGAAATGTACCCCATCCTCGCCCATCTTCCCTTCTTCCGCCAATTTCTTCATCAAATCCTTGACTCTCGCCACCAGAACCTCGCCATACTCAGGCCCCATCGGCACATCAACAGGCTTCAACTCATCAAATCTAAGGCACGGCATACCAAGGCCGCCAGCCGCACCTTTACAAGCTTCGTGCATCTCATTGACAGCATCATCTTCATACCCAGCATTCAGCATGATTGCCGCTGGTGGCTTTGAGTAGTCTTTTGTTCCAATGTTATCTGGGTCGTTAGGCTTCTCGCCTCGAAGAAGTGCCGGGAGTTCCGATGGTCCAGGAGACGGGTGGAGAATGCCGTGGATCACTGTGAATTTGTTGGGATGGGGTTGGTAGGACTGGGTGGAGTAGACGTACTTTCATACTCGGGGAGAAGACGCTCTTTGACGTCTTTCAGGATCACGGCCTGCTGGCCGCAGACTACTACGGGTATGGGACCGGACATGTCGAGTACTGATGATGCCGGGTGGGAGATGTTGATCAGGGCAAGACGTATAAGTTTCGGTGCAGTGCGAACCACAGATTTTTGTTTAGCGATCACAGCACCGAAGTACGAAAGAATCCTTCGTGAAAGGATGAAGAAAGAATAAGCAGGGTGCAGCGCAATGTGGTCTCTTTAAATAGTCGTCTTGAATAGAGAATGGGCATGGACAAAAACCTCCGCGGAATTTACAGTGAACCCCCGTAAGCGAACACAGCCCACAAATGGTCCGCCTAATTCTCCGTTTCTCGTAGGCGTCCGTTGTCTGCTACGATGTCACCCGGTGCCAGGTCAATTTCGTCACCAAAACCATCGAAGTTTCTTTCGTACTTTTTGAAGATAGCCTCAAAGGCCATTTTGAGTCAGTACTCATTCTGAGCCCGTTTATTCTCAAATTCGAGATTCCTGATTTTTTTCCTCTTCGACTATACCTTCTTGCTTGTCTATGTTTTCATAACCAAATTTTCACCGAGATGAATAATCCCTTTCCAGGCGATGGATACGGTAGGCAAGGAGAACAGTGTAGCCTTAGCACATCATCGCCCTCTTCTGGGATCGGTACGTCCCTGGCGTTTCCCAGATTGATATCCAGTGTGAGCAATTGTCAAGCTTGAAGGAATATTTACCGAGTAGCACTGGCACTTCTTCATTTTGGAAGCCACGCTTAGATTGAAGATCTCGATGCCCAAACCAGAGTTGCAGATCTTGGCGAGCTGGTCCAACGACGGCGAGGTACTTGTCGAAAGTCTTATCCCTCCTAGCCTCCGCACACACGGTCAGTGCCTGGCAAAATACGTTCTAAATCTCGATCTTGTCTGCGTCATCCGGGCACCCAGGAAATCATCAACTGTGGGGGCTCGTAAACATTTACAATCCACCCTGGGTTGGTGCCCCAGGTAGCCCCAGGGTGGTGTTTCATCAGTGCTAGTTTCCGGTGTTGACCAGCGAGAAGCTCCGTCTGTGGACTGCCGTTCCGGTCTACTTGCGTATATTGCGTGTTTGGGTCATCGTATGGACAGTGTGTTTTGCTCGCCAGATGGCAGTGCGGCTAGCGGGAGGAAACCTGGTATCGAATTCCATAGCCGGGATTCCACACAAGATCTGATCCCCTACGGCTTTGTTGGCGACGTTAGCTGCGAAGCTTTTTCTGAGCTCTTTGATATGAGTATCGGAGGGCAGACGGCCTGAACGTCTGTCGGACCAGTCGTTCGTCGTCTGGCGAAGATCCAACTTGACCTTCATCAATAGGAATGGGCGGGCGCGCTCCATTGGTGTCAGTGAGAGTCCAAATTTTGGCTCAGTGGTCTCCTCGATCTGACGTGCGTTGATTGCTGGCCGTCGTCTCTGGCCTCGTCCACGGCTTGTGCGAGCTCCGCGGGAGGCCACAGTGTTAGCGAATGTCCGTTGTTGCGATAGGCCTGAGTAGCAAGGTGAGTAAAACGACAGATCATCAAGTGTCGGGTGAGTGGATACTGTGAAGCTGGAAGATGTGTGCGTCTGGTAATACACCAATGCATATATTTAATTAGGGCTGCCCAACGGTGGGCGTAGGCTGTGGAAACGCTAAATCGAGTCCTTGTAACTGGTAGCCTTGCACTTGCTGGGCGAGGAGTGGTATCCTTGAGATGGCCTACCAAGGACATGAGGCCGTAGGTGCGCTGCGTTAAGTCCTTGGAGCTGCTCACCTGGGTCACGCTCGGACCCTGGAGACAGCGCGCGGTCGAGTAGAGCATTAAGTGAAGGATTTTTTGGCGCGCTTTTTGGGGGTCCCAGGCTTCATGATGCGCTTTTTATCCTTGGGTGCAATCGGACGATGCCCTCGACCAGATTGTGATGAACGTAGGGCATCTCCTTGGGTGTTGGATGGTTAGGCGTTCACTGCCTTAGTGTCTGTTGCCTGAGAGTGGACTGCGTTGGCATTTGCTGCACGCATTTGCTCATATTCTTCTGGCAGGTTGTAACCTGCCATGTAGGCATGCATGGTAGTTGCAAAGGAGGTGGAGACACGGGTAAGAATTTGACATTATATATATGTACTGGTCAAGGTTGTGAGAAAGAGGATGGTGGTGGTGAGGAGAGTTGGGGCGTGCAAATTTGGGCTATGTTGATGGTTAAGGGAAGTCGAAGCTATCACCACATCGTTAACAAAGTGAAGGGGATAGAAATTCGACTCTTTGGCACAGCTTCGCGTCCTTTTAACGTCAATTCACCGCCTGCAATGGATATGAAGAGCGTGGAGATTTAGCTCAATCGGATCCAATATTGCGTCACTCTCAAGCTTGAATGTGTAGGATTCAAGGCATTCGCGGTGCAGCCCGCTCAAATATGGGTACAGTGTCGAACCCAGGGGTGTAGTGTTTGATGCGCTGGTCATTCATACTGCTTAAATGTTGTGCTCATGCTCAGCTTGAATGAGCATGTTATGTATTGTCATTAGCTCAAAGTCCTCCAGAATTGTGCCAGCAGTCCGTTTAGGGGACCACAAATGCTGGCTTTGGCAGCTCGACCTGCTTCGGAAACTGCATCAATCGTGAGCTCTCAGAGCCGTCCTCGCATATTGAAACTCGTGGCGGAGAGTCAGGATGTAGTCCAGCATGCGCAATTGTCTGGCGCGTCTGGCGCAACGAGCTCTCGCTACAGTAACAATGGTAGCGACATCCGCATTCATGCCGAGTGACTAGGGTATTTATATCATCGGGTCGGATTATAGATTCAATGTAGCCCCTGACTTCAATGTCACGACCAGTAGCCTTCATCGAGGTCTGCCAATTATTTGGATATCCAATCCTAAGATGAGATACTCTAAAATGTCACCCATCTTGGTACTCGCTTTCATTATTGTGGCATTGGCAGCCGTAACTCCAATGCAAAAAACGACGGCGAATAACTCTTTGTCAAGCCTTGGCAACAACTCTTCGGCCTTCGTCCTACCCACCAAGTAAGTTGCTAGCAATATGGAATTTCAAGGCACCTTTTCCTAACCGCTCCACAGCTCCAGCCAGTCAGCTCCTCGAACACCACCAGACCCTCCGCCCCTTTTCGACTCGGAGCTAGTTGTCAATATTCACAAGCCGCTCAACCCGCGTGATGTGTACCTCGTAGCTGTCGAAGCCATGTATCAGTTTGCTCAGCGTGAATGGGGTGAAGAAGTCTTAGGTCAGACAACAATCTTCAGGCCGAGTTCCAACGTCGAGATCATAGTCAAGAATACCCAACGCGCTCTCGATTTCGATCAACTGGAAGTCAGCCATGTCATCATAGGCCTCTATCGGGGAGTGTTGCAAATGGTCAATCATCCTGATTGGTTCGAGGGTGTTATTACCATGACTGTGGAGGGTGATCAAGTTGGGACCATGACAATACAGATGATGCATGCAGGGGTAGATCTGAATAGTACTACTTCTACAAACGCCACAACCGGGAATGTTGCAACTGCGAGATCTTTGAATGCCCGGGCGCTGGTACGAGGACAGTATACTGATCCACATCATCATCAATTCCAGCTCAATTGGGAGTATGACAGTTCTCCGTACGGACTCATGGACCAGAAAGTCATCTTCACCGCTGTCCTCGGTGGTTTGGCGGACGCAGCGGTACACAGTCTTCACGAGAGTGTTTTGCAAATTAATGCTATCAGTGCAGGCGTAGGTGAGGGTCCGCCTGCTTACTGGTGCGCCTTTCGTATTAGCATCGATTATGATCGGATTCCAATGACATATTCTCTTGTGACGAGGACTTTGAGGGATGTTGCTGGCTATCTTATGGTTGAGCAAAATAGGTTTGGTGATATGAGTCTGGATGTATTGTATGGCGGAAGGAACATTGCCTATGCATTGGTGTCGAAAATGGGGCCTGATTGATACTGTACAATATCAACATGGACTATGTCTTTGGTCCAACTAGTGTTGGCTTGTCTAGCACTTCTTCTGCAAACGATCCCGTAGAAATATGATAAGGAAAACAAGGGTGGCATCAAATATTCGATCCAACGGCAAATAGACGGATATAAGTAATTAAAGTGGACGTAAAGTAAGCATGATCGAAAGAACCGCAAGCCACAAGACTTCGCATTCACAGTGCCATGCAACGCTCTCATGGTCTTCTATTCAAGAATGGGAAGTGATGTCGGGTTAGGGTACTCAGGGGAGGAGATGCAATTGAAGAACAGCTAAATGAATGGAGCAGACGGCGACACGTTGTCGGGAGCCACCTTTACACCCCTCGAGGAAGTCGGTGCCAAACGTGAAGCTACTTGCGTTTGATGGACGATGAAAGAAGACGGAAGAAGAATGAGGCTCTGTAAACTCTTGGCGCTAGTCTCCACCCGCGCGAACTCTTTCAGGTCTTGGCATGCATTAGGGCCAATCTCACCCTTGGACCTACCGTTTTCAGTCACTAAAACCTGAAGTGGTGGGGTGGGTGGTGAGGCTGAAGAATTAACACGCCCTGATAGATAGACACCCTCTTCCCCTCACACCTTCCCCTTGGTTCTATTTGCTCATTTGAACATGCTTTTCTTCCCTGCGTCGGTGTTAAGCGGTCATTATGGCAGACAGCAAAAGCGATCCTCCGGTGACTGCTGCTCAGCCGAGTCAGCCTCTCGATCCTGCCGCCGCCCTTGACCTCATCAAGAAGTTGGATGAAGATAGGAGGAAATGCCTTGACTCCATCCAACGAACCGAAGATCTTCTAAGGCAACTCCTTCATGCCCCAGATGCGACAACTAGCAAACAGCAACAGTCACAGCCTATGATAGAACGGTTTCGTCGCAACACAGGCAATACGTTCGCTACAACACTTGAGGTCGAGAGCGTGCAGAAGGACTCGGCCTTCTCCCTCGACGACGAATCCGGTACGGACAGCGACGAGTCACTCTATGTGCAAGACACTCTGCCGCCAGAGTCATATAATGAGGAGGGTCTGAGGAAGCATATCCACGAGTATGCTTGGACAGAAGCAGGAAAGAAGATTTTAGGAGGTCTGCTGGAGAATGACAAGCCATTACACGAGAGGGCCAGGTTCCCCACTGGAATCGGTGCCGTGGAGGATCGCTCGCACCTGACCCACTATAGCATCTTTGATGGTAAGTGAACTTGTCTTTCTCAGTGGTGTGAATACATCTAACGGGAATTCAACAGTTGGCAATGATGGTGCACCCCTACAACTCCAATTCGCCGACAACGCTGCTCTATCTCGGGCGAAAGACATCTGGAGGCGCATTAGTAGCATCAATGCAGACCAAACCCGCCAAAAGCTCGCAGTCGGTAGAATCACGATCCTCCGCGAGCCCTCCCCACTGCTATTCGCGGCGCTACACTATACAATGAAAGATCACTTCGACGTGGATGAGTTGTTTCAGCTCCTAGTCGAGCCCAAGACAAAGGGACTTCCCCACCGTCCTTGGTCGGAGAACACAAAGCATCGAAAGACTTTTGTATTTACCTTCGAATACTTCACAATAGTTGATGACGAATGCCAGCCCATGCAGTGGCAAAGACAGGACGAGGAATTGGGCCAAACGGATACCCATGTGCCTGTCAGCAGGTGCGCCTCTGTCATCGCGCTCTCATTGGAAGGGAAGCCCATTCAGAAGATCCGGCACAAAGGTAGAAGAAACCAAATCCGCAGGGAAGGAGATGTATACGATCCATTCAGTCCTTGGCATGTCCTGAGCATGACCGCTTACCCTGATTGGAGAAGCTCGATCGATTCTCACGATTCAACCAAACACTATGTCAATGGGCCCGAAGCGTTTCTGATGACATTACGGGCAGAATTTAAGGACGCGCAGAAGCGATTAATGGATGTCTACCACAGAATATCGGACCTCATTACGACGCCTGCAGACTTTATGTTCAGTCAAGATACCAGAGATAAGCTACTGTTTGAGGACGACGAATTCACCTATTCGCGGCGATACTTCTGGGCGTACCAGTCTTTAGCCATAATGAATGAAGACATCAAGGAGATGAAACATGCGTATACATCCACTTTCACAGAGGCTGTTTGGTCTGGACATAGTCGCATAGTTTGGCCTGGGGACGAGAACTCAGCTCGTCACATGCATTGGCGAAAGCGTATGGCAAATATCAGGAAGGAAATTGAGGCCGAGATACGTGGACTGGACAAAATTGACTTCTTAAACGACGAAAAGATGAAGGAAATCAAGACGCTTCGAGAGAATCTCTTTAGTGGTACTTCTGTCCTGGAAAGCAGAGAGGCTGTACGGCAACAAGCGATTGCTGTCATCCAAGGGCATAACATCAAGGTCTTGACGCTGGTCACTATCTTTTTCCTTCCGCTCACTTTCGTCACTTCCGTCTTCGGTATGACGAACATGGACCCTAAAGATAGCTTCGTACACTTCGGGATTGTCACCGCCGTCATTTGCGTTCCTACTTATATGCTTATCGGATCTTTGAATACTGGAAGCGGATTCAAATTCTGGACGAGGTTGTTTACTGGTTTCTTCTGGAAGCATAATCTTGCGTTGCTTTGCGAGGTTTTTGGATACAAACCTGGTTGGGCGCAAAAATACCAGAAAGAACCCGACCCTACAAGTCGTGAGTACATTCACCTCCCCACCGTTCTCAAAAATCATTCGCTTATACTATGGTTCATAAAGTCTTTGACGAACACCACCCACACCGTCCGAAAAAGGCTCTCTCGCAGTCGGCTGCAGATGGGATCAACGCGCGTGGGGGGTTTGCTGCACCTGGTCCTAATGGCACCTATCCTTTGAGCCCGGTCATCAGTCAGGAACGAAATACGACCATTAAATTCGAGCCCAAGAGGTCGATGGACTTTTCGCCGTCCTCGCCGGCTGCGCAGACTTCTGATCCGCTCAAAGCGAGACCGAGCGTGGGAAGTGTGCAGGAAGTGGTGTCAGAGTCCAGTCAAAATGATGCTAAAGGAAGCTGGGTATCAAGAGTCTTCAGCAGGAAGTCAAAGGGTGAAGCGAATGGTGATGAGAAGAAGTATCCTTGAAAACTGCCACAGTGCCGGCGATTACGACTTAATGATTGAAGAGAAGGGCCACAGGACAGATGATGAGATGTACTATGATTATGACATGATTCATGAAAGTGTATGATGAACGAGTACATTGTATCGAATGCTTGGAATCGACATGACATCTGGGAAAATGGGCGAAGGATAAAGGCACGCAAAAGGCTCAGAGCCTGGGGGAGCAAGGCATGATAATTAGATAGCATCTTCTAGTGTTTCTTGCAAATCACCATTGTACAAGTAAGTACCTTGTTCAGTACTACTCTGGTTATATAAACCATTTCTCGGACGCCCAAGAGTAGACTGGATACCGGCACCTAAGGAAGCAACCACTAACCAACTGTATTTCCGAAACCCCCAAGCAACCATATACCTACCCAATCGCCTATACAACCGCGACTTTGACTCCACCAAGGCCAGAACCGAGCCAATTATCATGGCCGACTCCACCCCAAAGTCCTACCATACAGATCCAAACCTCTACCTCTACACCTCCCTCACATCCGGCTCCTCCCAAATAGTCACCGCTACCTCCCGGCTGTCGACCATTCTCAAGGCCAATAAGATCGCGTTTTTAGCCCTCGATGTCGCTACAGACGAGAAAGCTCGGATGCTATGGGGGAGGAGGGCTGGGAAGAGGAAACTACCTGGCTTGGTCAGGATGGGGATGGTCGTAGGTGTATGTTGGCTATTTCAAAGGCTTTCTATACTGCCAGTACACGCTGAAGCTGTCTACAGGACCTAGAAGAAGTAGAAGAATGGAACGAGTATGGTGAATTGAAAGAGAACGTCGAACCCGCTGGCTCCAAGCCCGGCTCAGCATCTACACCCACTCCCTCTGCAGCAACAACGCCTTCAAAACCCGCAGCCGCCTCATCCACCCCCTCCAATCCCCCTCCCGCTCCCGTCGACACTACCGCCGAATCCCCAAGGTCTACCTCGTCCACGGATCCACCAACAGCCCCCGCCCCCTCTACCATGACCGAAGCTCCCCTTACAACAGCTCTACGCCAAGCAGGCTTCGAAGCCGCGAAGAAAGCGACCGATGCTAAAAGCAAAGCTCGGAAAGACGCATTAGAGGCAGCCAAAGCCAAGGACGAGTTGTTGCAGAAGCTAGATAATTCGGGGCCTGTAGGTATGTCGCCGCCTACGGGGACTACGGAGGCGAAGGATGCGAAGGAGCCAGAGACTGCGGGGGCGAAGATTGAGGGAAAGGCGGAGGAAGTGCCTACTACTGGGGATGGGGCTACGGAGGTAGAGGAGGAGGTTCCAAGTGCTAAAGAAGCCGAAGAAGGAGCAAACAAATCTATCCTAACCGACGGGTCTGAAGTGCTAGAAGGCACTGGCCAAGCCGAACCACCCACACCACCATCCCAGGATATTCCCAGTCTCGCCTCACCACCCCAAGCAGACGAGGTCCCTAGCGCTTCAGAAGTGGAAGCAACAGCGAACGCAAGAATTGCGAAGGACAAGAGCCATATCGTACTCGTAGGCAAGAGGGAGGAGGACCGAACACCACCTAATGAGCGAGAGGATGCGGGAGAGTCAGAGGCGAAGGAGGAGACAAAGGCAGTGGGAGGAACGCCGCTAAAGCAAGTTACTGCTACGGATGAAGCACAGGATTTGCCGGGGAAGAAGACGCAGGAGCAGGAGGCTGCGAAGGGGGAGGAGGCAGGGAATAGTTTTGCTGATTGAGATGGTGTAGTCTTGCTTGAGCAGCGGCGTTCTGGGCCAACCGAATGCGAAAATCTCACGTCCTCGTAAATACATGTAGTGAATGCACATCTTCGCTTTGATCTTTGCCGGTGGTGCCGGAAATATCGGCGATAAGTACGCTTGCCAAGAAACTTCAATCCGCTGTTTGATGCTGCAACTTGAGCACAAGCTCTACGAAAACAACATCGCACACACCCACTACACGCGCGATGCTATTCTTCAGGTCAGCCTTCCCCCATTACCCCCCACTGTCTCCTGATCCTCCATGCACCTAACGCTAACCCTTGCTCTCACCAGCTTCTTCAAAACCCTCGTCGACCACGAAGTAACGGTCGAGCTCAAAAACGATATCTCAATCAAAGGGACCCTCAAGTCCGTCGACCAATTCCTCAATATCAAACTCGATGATATACAAGTTGTGGAGGAGCTGAAGTACCCGCATTTGGTGAGCTAGATCTACAACTCCCACAACATGCGCGAGATGAGATCAGGGCTAGGCTGGCTAGACAATGGATATTTAGCTGGAAGGACGCATTGCTTATGGAACGGTGTGGCTCTAGTCTTCCGTCAAGAACGTGTTTATCAGGGGGAGCGTGGTGCGCTATGTGCACCTGCCTGGTGCGGCGGTAGACACGGCGTTGTTGGAGGATGCTACGAGGAGAGGTATGTTTACAGCTTGGCTTTGATGGGCTGGAGAGCTTGACTGACTTGTTTGGGGAATACAGAAGCTGCTTCACAGGCATCGAAACCACGGTGACGAAGCTAGTGAGAGAAGATGGATACAGGGTGCATGCTCCGTGCAAGTCGAAACAATAGAACATCGGGCAGCTACAGCTGAAAGTTGGAAACAAGTCCACGAAACCTGGAAGTATTATGTATGAGATACCCAAAAGCATGTCATGGATGGATACAAGCTGCATGGTGGCTGAGGGCATGGTGGGAGCACCAAAAATGAGCACCAAGAAGACCTCTGAATGGATACGGAACAGCAATGAGCTTGAACGGAGCCTTGCACTGAAGACTGCCTGGCAGTGCGACCTCTAGAAAACCCCAAATATGCCCCTTCAATTCTGTAGCCTTCTTGCGACCTTCGTCTCCATAATTACGATTATACATCACGTGACGGCCCGTTTTTAATACGCGACTCGGTGTCATAGATTCCCCAACTTCAAAAAGCTACCATCGTACGGGGAAATTGACTGGTTGAGGTTGAGAGGTCGACTCTTCAGGTCTTTTAAGAGATGTGAAGACATTTCTAATGTTCCGAAAGCCTCGAGAAGCAGCGGCTCCAATAGCCAGCGAACCCCCTCTCCGCCCATCAACAGGACGACCCCCAACACCACCCTCCTCCACGAGCCAAAGACCCCAGGCGGCGGCGGCCAATACCATCTACTCAATGGCTACCTCGACGCCTTCAATGAGTAGGAGCAAGACTACAAATAAGAGGAACACCACACCGATTGTGGGGAAAGGGAAAGGGAAGGGCAATGGCAATATCTTGAGCTTTTTCAAGAAGGCCGAGTCTTCGGATACAAGGGCTGTGAATATTGAAGAGGAGGATGGAGAGGAAGAGCTTTTCCTAGAGGAGAGCCCAGTTAAGATGGGGGCAACAATGCCGTTGCAGACGCCTACGCCACCTCGAGATGGGACTACACCAGAGGACGTTGAGATGGAGACGACAGACTCCCCGTTGTCACGCTACAATGAAGATCCGGTGCCCAACAAGAGGAGGCGGACGGAAGGTTCTGGCTCACCAACTCCTGAGATGGCCAAGGAATCTGTGCAGACTCGTCAGAGAGGACCTTTCGTTGATGATTCAGATTCAGACGACGAGCCATTGGCAGTAACGCCTGCGAATGAGCCCAGGAAAGTTGCTAGTGGGGAAGCATCCGTGCACAAGACCCCCAACACTACAACACCACCTGAGTCCAAGCCGCAAGATAAAATCCCAACAACCACTCCAGTGCCACCTCTAATACGGGAATCGACAAGCCTTGGAGATGTGCATGGCTTTGATGGCATGGATGACTTCATTGACGATGAATTCCCGGAAGAGGGCGAGGAATCCATCGAACGACGTTGGATGGAAGAGCAGGCAGAGCTCGAGATGGGCCTGGAGGAGGACGAGGAGGGACTGGGAGACGCTGAAAGCACATCAAGACAAGAGATTTCTAAGCACCTTACAGGTAGCGTGCCCAAAGATGCTGGACCTGCACCATGCCCAATCTGCGGCGGTAGCACTGTAGGAATGACAGAACAGGTGAGTCAAATTCAATCGAGTTGTGGCGTGTATTGACATCTCACAGCAAGTTTCCGTCCACGTCAATGATTGCATGGATGGGAAGGCGAAACCTCTCCCACGGTACGGCTCGACATCGAAGAACGGGCCTACTACTACAACGCCCGTCAAAGCGGAACATGACTTTCCAGGACACAAGCGCTTCCAACGTGCCGCTATTGCACGACCCGGGCAAGAGAGCCCTTTTGGCCTTACTTCAGCTCGATCTTCATCCTCATCTTCGTCTGCCTTTTCGAAACTGATGTCTGGTCATGCCGAAGACGCTGCTTGGGCTACGGCGGCTGCTTCAGAACAGGCATCACGCGGCAAGCCTGCATATCAACGGACATGCCCTTTCTATAAGATTATGCCCGGCCTGTATATGTGCGTCGATGCTTTCCGATATGGTGCTGTACAAGGCTGCAATGCCTACTTTCTCAGTCATTTTCACAGCGATCACTATATTGGCCTCACGTCATCCTGGTGCCATGGCCCTATATACTGCAGCCATGTCACTGCTAACCTTGTCAGAAGGCAGCTTAGAGTGGACCCCAAATGGGTCGTTGATCTTGATTTCGATAAGAAGGTAGAGGTGCCAGGAACGCAAGGCGTCGAGGTTACCATGATACCTGCCAATCACTGCCCAGGCAGCTCTCTCTTTCTGTTTGAGAAGGTCGTCGGCAAAGGAAAGAATCCAAAACTACACAGAATACTGCATTGTGGTGACTTCCGCGCTTGTCCCGCTCACGTTCAGCATCCCAAGCTTCGTCCGGACATCGTTGATACAGTCACTGGTAGGAACCTCGCCAAGCAGAAAATCGATGTGTGCTACCTCGACACAACTTATCTCACGCCAAAATATGCATTTCCAAGCCAAGCGGACGTTATCAAAGCTTGCGCCGACATGTGTGTGAGCTTAAGTAAAGACTTTTTGGATGAGAATGACAGCTGGGAGCAAACGAAGAAAGTACGGGCTGGAGATGGCATGGTCAAATTTATCCAGAAGACTTCGGATGAAAATGTCAAGATAAAGATTGAGGAGGAGCCATCAAAAAAGAAAGCTAGAGGTCGACTGTTAGTCATAGTTGGCACCTACAGTATAGGCAAAGAAAGGATATGCCTGGGCGTCGCCAACGCATTGAACAGCAAAATCTACGCTCCCCCAAATAAGCAAAAAATTGTTGCGGCCCTCGAAGATCCGGAACTCTCAGCCCTCATGACGAATGACCCTCTCGAAGCCCAAGTTCACATGCAAATGCTCATGGAAATCCGAGCCGAAACCCTTGCCGATTACCTCACAGGCTTCAAACCACACTTTTCCCGCATTGTCGGCTTCAGACCCTCAGGCTGGAACTACCGGCCCCCAAACAGCCGGTTCACAGAATCTCCCTCCGTGCAAACAGTCCTGCATTCCGACAACTGGAAGTCGCGCTACACAATGGCTGAACTCGTCCCTCAGCGCGGCAGCACCAGGGAGTCTAACTGTTTTGGTGTTCCGTATAGTGAGCATAGCAGCTTTCGAGAGCTGACGATGTTTTGCTGCGCGCTGAGGATTGATAAAATTATTCCTACTGTTAATGTAGGAAGTGCGAAGAGTAGGGAGAAGATGAAGGGGTGGTGTGAGAAGTGGGCAATGGAGAAGAAGAAGGATGGATTGTACAAGGTTGAGGATGGGCAGGTTGCTTGGTAATGAATGATGCGATAGAGTGCAGATAGATGGGCCATGCTTTGAAAAGACTCGAAGCACATGGCATTGCAAAATCAACTCGTGATGTCAGGATTTGTCTGGCAATACAGGCTCCGACCCCCTGACGTTGCGTGCTTTTTGTTTGGGGTTGACGCCATGGTGATTGATCCACAGCCGGTTGAGATAGATGATCTTGGATTTGCATGTTCTGGGCGAGTTTTGAGCAACAAATACATTGTTTCCAACGCCGATGGCCAGAAATGCGAAGCTAATATTAAGGCCAGCAGCGTGGAAAAGAGGGCATTATGGTTAAGTGCTGAGCAATTACAGTGTCATTATCCACGGTATTGGAGCGGACAACCTGCAGCTTCCTACCAGGGTTGAGCATCAATGCTAGCAGTTCTTAGGACATTCGCCTCGAGTCAGGGCCTTTTTGAGGGACATCTTAGTGGTATCGATGCTGTTATGCCGGTACTCTGATTACAGGGTAATCACCAGGAGGTAGCACCGCTAGCCTTGGGGCATAGTACCGCTTTAGGAAGGCAGGCCGCCCCATGGCTAGCAGGGCTCTGACATGCCTAGCGCCCGCGGACCATTATTAAGTAAATATCAATCTCGTCGCTTTATCGTGGACTTGATATCACAGCCTACATAACACTCATGTACTTGCCCACAGCATTGTACCTTAGTCAGGGTCTTGTGATAAGTACCTACAGAGGTATAAAACGTGCTTGTCTCTCTAGTGGCCATTGTATGAATGCTTCATAGCAGACAAGGTTTTCATCTCATCGATTCGTCACGATATCGACTACGCGCTCCAGTTACAGCAACCTTGCCTCCGAGAACCTCAAGTGCCTGCTAATTACTGCAACATCATGGGGTTTCTTCATAGTAAAGATCGGCACTTACTCTATTCTAACTTCCTCTAGAAGATATAGCCAGGCCACTCGCCCTCACAGTATCGTCATTTGCAAGGTTCTAGGAGGCTGTTCTGGTGAGCCATCTCTCGATCGTTCAAGCACGATGAAGAGGGAACCAGTGCTCCTTTCAGCATAGAAGAGGCAGCTTTTCCCTCAACATTCCAGCATCAACCCTTTTCTCGCAGCAAACCCCAGAGCATACCCTATCAAAGTCACAGAACAATCAGTCCTCCTGTCTAACCCACCCCCAATTCAATACCCCCACCCCTTCTACATCCACAAAGATGCATTGCACCTACCTCATCACCAGTTCTCTCTTCGCCATGTCCCTAGCCGTAGCCGTCCACGATGTAGCCCCACCACCCAAACCCTCTCCTCACCTCCAGCTCCCTCACAAACAACGCCTCAATCAACCCACCACTGACCACTCACACACAGGCACTCATGCGCCGTAACGAAATGGTAGCCAATGAGCACAGAGTCCTAGAGCCCAGAGCAAGTCCCCTTCTCCCGTCTATGTTTAACAAAAGACACAGAAATGTAGATGTTGGAGTATGCTCTAATTACGGTGTGTGACAGTGCGCCTGCGAGTGATGCGATAGTAGCGGCGGAGACTGCACTGATATCATCTATGATTTTTGCTTGTACTGTTCTTGTAGGGACACGAATTGTTGCTGAGTGTGATTAATGATGGCTTGAAGGTAGGTAGCCGCGGGCTGTATGGATGTACTCTAGCTTATTGGAGGCGATGGTTTAGGCATGGTTGCGGGCACTATTAGTCTCAGGTAGGTGTGGATAGATGAAGCAAGTGCTCAACTTCTTGTTTAGACACCAATGGCATCTAGACTATATTACACTGCTACTCGACTCGTTCTTCCTGCGCTGCGCTGTGCAGCGCATTGGCATATTCGACAATTCTTTTAAACCTGTAATGAATGGGCTAGTATGTGTGATAATGAAGGCCCGTGTTGCAATCCGTTGCTTGATTGCTTTCTATGCGATTCCAGAAGCCTGTTGCTAGCCGTTCTTTGTCTGTTTTGGCCATATATGGGGCCCTGGGGGCCCCCATTAGCTAGATATCCTTCCCAGCCTATTGCCACATTGCAACAGGTTATGAGCCCGGACAGCGCCTATTTCGCTGTACCTTTATGGGGAAGGTTCCCTCGCAGCACGGTGTCTGCGTTGTATACGTTCAGCCCTCGGATTTGCTTGCCAATCGACTTACAGATATGGAGTCAGAACTCAGTGGAGGCATCATGGAGGAATTCAGCCCTCGGATTTGCTTACCAATCGACTTACAGATATGGAGTCAGAACTCAGTGGAGGCATCATGGAGGAATTCAGCCCTCGGATTTGCTTGCCAATCGACTTACAGATATGGAGTCAGAACTCAGTGGAGGCATCATGGAGGAATTCGGCCCCCAATCAGTTATTTCTGGGAGCGTTTCGGTCTGAATACAAGCCCTATACGGTTTTGTAGGCACGGCTCCTCAATCAGTTATTTCTGGGAGCATTTCGGTCTGGATACAAGCCCTATACGGCTTTGTAGGCACGGCTCCTCAATCAGTTATTTCTGGGAGCATTTCGGTCTGAATACAAGCCCTATACGGTTTTGTAGGCACGGCTCCTCAATCAGTTATTTCTGGGAGCATTTCGGTCTGGATACAAGCCCTATACGGTTTTGTAGGCACGGCTCCTCAATCCGTTATTTCTGGGAGCATTTCGGTCTGGATACAAGCCCTATACGGTTTTGTAGGCACGGCTCCTCAATCAGTTATTTCTGGGAGTATTTCGGTCCGTATACAGGGGAGATGAATTCTCAGGCCTACGACGACTACTCAAGCCCTACACGGTTTTATAGGCACGGCTCCTCAGTCAGTTGCTACTGAGAGTATTTCGGTCCGGATACAGGGGAGACATATGGATTCTCAGGACTATCAACGACCTCTCGGACGCCGACAAATGTTTTGGGTCCAGGATTGAGGGGAGCGCTAGCAGGGATATGTTTCTAGCATCGAGGGGAGTGTTGCAATCCGTTGCTTGATTGCTTTCTATGCGATTCCAGAAGCCTGTTGCTAGCCGTTCTTTGTCTGTTTTGGCCATATATGGGGCCCTGGGGGCCCCCATTAGCTAGATATCCTTCCCAGCCTATTGCCACATTGCAACAGCCCGAGGCTTGATCTTCGCTTGAGAGTGGCAACACTATTGGCGGAGCTTTCCTCGATTACAGAAGCGCCATGCCTTCCCTTCTACCAATCCTCGCAATTTCCTGTAGAGCAAAAGATACGTCGTTGCCAGAGTTAGTAGCCTGAACTTCGGGTATCTGCGAACGGTGTCAAGCTTGAAGAGGACGTCGATTTCCCTCCGTATCGCGCGTTAAGAGTGCGAGCATAAGTGGCAGCGGAGTTGGGTGCACTTGATTTCGAACAAGCGTTGAGCAACGAACACGACGTCTTCGGGGCTGATTGCCTAAGGAGTGAATCTTCTTCAAGGCATTCTGAACGATGAGAACATTCATATGCTAACAGCTAGCGTGTGGAAAGCGTGACTTGGAACGAGTCTTGAGCGATGAGATTGTCATCATCAGGGGTAGTAAAGCATCGCAAGGAATTCTCAATCGGAGGATGAGCAAGGGTCGGGCACAGCAGGGGGCAGTTGCCTGGCAAATGTGTCTCTTTGGAGCAGCTTCTAGTGAGAACGATGTGATGATCAGGCAGAGGATGTGCCAATATAAGCAATCTTCAATGGAATCGAAGAAGCAACCTCGACAAAAGTGCCAGAAGCAACAACAAAATAATTCCGATGGGCGAAGCGATTGGAATCTTATTGGTTATTCGAATCGAAACAGTGAACCGATGTCTATCAGCAAGCTGCTCAGAGCGTTGTTTCTTTGTGTTCATTGATACGTTCATTTATGCTGCCTTCCTTTCCTCTTGTGTTTTTGTTCTTTCATTCGAGGATTTTGTTTGTCTTTATGCTGTTGCAACCTAGATGTTCCATCTCCCATCTCCCAATCCCTTTTCCCACTCTTTTTTCCTTTGCGCATTTCCTTGTTTGTTCCGTGCTTAGGTCTGATATAAAGGAGCGATCAACTGTTGCGCGTCTTTCTCCTCATCTCTGTGCGTGTTTTCAATTTCTTTATCATCGGTCACCCGACACAGATCTGCTTTCATAATCAAGCCAACCGTTTCCGGCAATTCAATGGCTCAACTCCCTCACCTTCCTAGTCCGTCTCCGTGGCAAGAATTAACCAACCATGGTCAGCAGTCAGCGCTCGAAGGCATTTTCAACTTAGGAATCGCGTACGATCAAATCCAGCAAAGCATCCTCAAGAGCCTCACGAACGACGACTTCACCTCTATATGATTGTCCGTGTAGCATCTGGGACCAGGCGATCAACCAGGGTGAAAGATCTGAAGATCGGTACGAAAGAGTTGAGGGGACATGTTGAATTGGATAGCTCAGAGAAAAGGGCAGTGCCCAGCGTTCGCAGGTAGGTGAATGTAATTGAAGATTGGATTCCATAGTAGTGCCATCTCTAGCTTTTGAAATTTGAACAATCGATCCTTCCTGCGTGCTCATCCACTTGTTCAGAATAGTAAAGGCAGCCAATCTTAGTTGGCTTTCCATCTACCCTGTCTTGTTCAAGCTCTGAAGATGCGATTTCTCTTGGCCAAGCTCTCCTGATGTAAACACACTTCTGTGATTTTCACGCAATTGATAGCGAGATGGCGGACACATAATGAGATTTCTGAGTCATCTTTATGAGGTATCGACGGTGTCATGCGGAAGTCCTTGCAGGAGGGAGCCTGGGGATGCAGAAACTTGGGGGTAGTTCTGAGCCAGGACGGCATCTCCAGTGCCATTGCTGGTGGTAGCATTACCGGTACTGTTGAAGCTCAGACCTGCCTGATTATTCCAGGGTGGCTTATCCACATCCGGAATTTCCGTGCACGCATTTTGATTACTGGTTAGATGTTAGACCATTCACGTCGCGAAATTTCCCCAAAGAAGAGTTCTTAGCTCACATGAATTGAATAGAGGGAAAGCCGTCGTATTACGGATAGAAGTCCTCTTATCTCGGTCCAGAACAGCATTAAGCACGCTGATGTAATCTTCAGTCTGAGACCGAGACCGTTCGATGTCGGTATAATACCATAAGAGGAGCAGTGTAATGAGAATACTTTTTACAACCGGGAGTCGCGAAGGTTCCGGGTTCCAAGCAAAACTTATTTGCCTGCACAGCTGGACAAGTCTGCGGTAGTGCAATCTAGACGTCGTTTGGGTAAGTGAAAAAACTAGGGCAGAGATATATTCTTCCACGGAGGACGTATCCGGACGGTCTACTGGACCATCTTTGCCACAGTGCTAGATCTCCAGGATCATACATTTGAGCTTCTACTTGAGTCCGTACGCAAAAGAATTCCGGTTGCTCCGGAAGATTGCCCACGGCGGAGATCTTATCGAAGATTTGCGTTACGAAGTCTTTTGAAATCGCCCTTCTGAGCCAGAAGACTGTGGACAGCCCAACTAGGAGAGCCACTTTCCACGCCGATAGTCCACGCCGATAGGCCACGTCTCGCACGCCACAAGGCTAGAACATCCCCAGAAGATCTGCTTCTTGCCAAAGTACAACAGCCGCGGCGACAGGACGCGTTCTTGGAAGACCCAAGACCTCTTATACCATTTTGATCGCGTTATGTAATGATCATAGACATTGTGAAAGTAGTCAGGGTAAAAGGAAAAGGACATCTTGGAGGGCAAATAGAACGGGCTGGGGATCGAACATGGAAGGATTTTCTGCGGATTCCGATCTGTGAAGCACCCACCCCGACCATCTTCAGTATGTACAGCTACGACTGTACGAAGTGAGTTGCTATAAACCAAGTCCATTAGGGCCGATTCCCGTTCCCAGTCCGGTCTCGAGTCCTGGACTATACACAAAGCGTCGACCCAGAGATATCGGACACCCAAACGCCTAGTAACCTGTATTGCGTCTTGTACAGTAGTGGATAACGTTGAGATGGCTATACGTTCTTGATATGCGACCTCCTTGTCGAGTGTTAACGTCGTATGCTCAAGAACTCCCCAGCAATGACTCAGCGTCATATATGAGGCTTTCTGAATTAAAGATGCGGAATCAATAAGACAAGGATCTGTTGATCAGGACTAGCCAACATCCAACAGGCGATTTGGCGTCCAAGCGGTAGGTTCTTCCGTACTAGACTTGCACCTTTCATGGGTGTCAATGCAGTCGGCTAGCTAATGAGATGCTAATTTTAAATCACTTTCTGATCCAGTGTTGACCAGACCCTGATCGCGAGTCAGGGCTGTTGCAATGTGGCAATAGGCTGGGAAGGATGTCTAGCTAATGGGGGCCCCCAGGGCCCCATATATGGCCAAAAGAGACAAAGAACGGCTAGCAACAGACTTCTGGAATCGCATAGAAAGCAATCAAGTAACGGATTGCAACGAGGGCGACTTCGGAATTTCCATCCAATGGTTTGGCATTGGTTGGTTCATAAGGGCGCAGGTCACTTGACAGTTCAGAACGTTTGGTGTTCTCCAGTTCCAGACAGCATCGGAGTATAAATGTTGGGTTTGATGGTCGGACCACCAATTAATTACCAGGCCGAGGTAGTAATCATCCACGCACTCGCCAAAGCCAGAGCTTGTACTCGACTTTTCACCCAGAGACTCCGTAAGCTGCATACACAATTCTGGATATCGGGCTTCAAAATCATCAGCATTGATACCGAAGCCCTTTGCCCTCGCGAAGAAGCGGTAGCGAAGCCCTAATGAATCCGAGGGGCCAAAGCGGGATATCAAGTCTTCGTCCTCTTGCCATTAATACATCCTCCACCAAATCATATTGCAGAGTCGACAACCCTGGGCAGGCGATATTTCAAAGCTAGCTCTTATGTGGTTACATGGATAGCCGAATTCGGAGAATGGGTTAAACTTGGTGAATGGGTCATGATTTATGGCAAAGATCACTTGGCAGGTTCCGCACAAAGTTGATAAGTTCAAGACCCGCTCGTCAAAGCGTTGTGGTCTCTCATCGTCAGACTCTGGGGCTCTCAGCACTGAACCTGAGCCTTGGGTCGACTCTAGCTTTTGATTTTCCTATTACGCAGTACCATTCCGTTTGTGGCCGCGGCCATCTGCTGTTGGCTTATTTGAGCAATTATTGGGCTTGGGGAACTTGAATTGCAAACGATCTCCAGCGTTCTTTGCTACACAATGAGGCTTCTGGCTCGAACTGGGCTAGACGTGTCGCATTCGCATTGCGGTGTTTAGATTCTATATCTAGATCGTGTAGTTGCCTCTAACAATCGCCTTTATGCAAACAATCCCAAGAGAAGTTCAGATCGTGCAAAGTTTGGGAGGTTGTATTGATGAAGTCTTTAGAGGAAGGCAGGCATCAACGGCACCAGACGGCGCTTAGCAGCACCAGTGGGTGGCGTAAATCAAGTGCGCAACCCAGTCAGCCCTATAGGGTTGCGCACTTGGGGGGTTTGCGCACTTGGGGGTGAACCCTTCTAGGGCTGAAGGCTGCCGCAACCAATTTTTTATTTTACTCCCCTCAATAATCTATCTACATGCCCCGATAATGGCTCCGAACCAGGCCCCCAGCACCCCCGAAAGCCCTGCCAGGTATATCCAACTCCCAGGCGTACTCAGCTATTCCATACGCTTGAAACAAGACCCAAGAACAGGTGTATGAAGACGAAGATATCCCCGAAATCAGCGCCTGTAAATGGATCACTCAGCACCAAAAACAGGGCATTGATATAGCGGTCAGAAGGGTTTATAACTATGGGAGACTCTTGAGGAGTTTAAGGCGCTGCTTTTGGAGGAATAGGAGCGTATTGACCCGGAAGATATCAGGGCTAGGATACTAGAGATGCCTGAGCGCTGTACCTGGCTCGTTAATAATCGAGGAAAAAGCGTTAGAAGTGCCCTATAGTAGCCCCCATAGCAGCTGAATAGTGCTCTGTAGCAGCTAAACGGTGTAAATATCCAAAAATGATGTTTTTTGAGGCCTGCGCGGAAAACTTCCGTGATTTACGCCACCCACTGGTGGCAGCCTTGGCGCCGGCAGTGTTTTGCCAAGCCCGCCTGAAACTGATAGGGCTGAGGCTGAGAAACTCAGCCTACATTAATCTTCAGCTTTCTTCATCGCCCTCCCATGGATTGCAAAACCTCCTCGACTTCTCCCGTGTCTTTTTTTACAGCATTTTTCACAATCAAAAGCATTTACACTTGTTCCAAAGATTCTTTGACGTTTTAGTTCCACCAAATCAAAGAGAATCTCCATAACCAAGAAATTTGATAGCGTCAGATCAGACGAATGAAGCCTAGAAAATCAGGAGAGACAACAACGTTAATCATCGCGCTTCTGCAGCATTTGATCGAGCAATTTCATATTTCCGACCAAGCGGCCAAATAGGCAGCCAAGATGTCTACAGCACAGATGGCTCTCGAGTACCTGCTCGTCTACTGCACATCCCATGGCCTGACATCCATTGGCGAACCACCATTGTCCAAGACATACCGGCCACTTAGTAACTCGCTACTTAAGACTCAGAGAAACACTACGAGTAGTATACTTAGCCAAGAGCCAAAAGGAGCTCTGCCTGTTTGGATGATCTTCGTTTTCCTGTCCTTGGCTACGGCGAAATATATACTTTCATTTGTGGTAAGCAAAAATCTGGGTGTTTTCAACATTGTCAGATTTAATTAGATTACTCAGGTTTGGTATGTCTATCAAGTCATCTCAACAGTGGTCATCGTAGCATCCACTCATATAAGAACAATTGCCGCGGCCAATGCCCAAAGGCATCCTGATTCTCAACGAGCACTCATCGACAGACTCGTCCATGCCCTGCGAGTAACGCGAGCTTTTAAGTCAGCAGGAGCAAAACGCCTGAGACGAGTCTCTGTAAGTGAAGTGCGAGACACACTCAAACGAAGAGCAACCATGGAAAGCGAAAACCCTCCCAAAGTCAAGCCCAAGGCAAAGAATCGATGGACGCGGATAACTAGCCTAGCCTGTTTCCGAGGTTTTAGTGCTTATCTCATCATGGCAGTATCTCAATGGTACCTCGCCGTGGCCATCGACTTCTTCCTATCAGGCCAGCCTAGTGAACTTAGACTTGGCTACGGCAGTACATCTATCGTTCTCGCCACTCTCTTCGGTAGCGGCTTTGCGGTTTGGACACATTTCACCATCACCAAGCCTTCGAACAAGAAGATCTTCGACCACTTTCCAAAGGGCGAAGCGGTCTTGATCGAATTATGGCCAATCACGGCATCATGCGTGGTTGCGGAGCACCTGTGTATAAGTTGTCCGTTAGCATTGAGCCGCAGCTTCGAACTCAAGCAGTACGCATTCGACATGGATTCTTGGAATACCCTCGATGAATCCGGCCAGCAAAGAAAGGTCCTGGAATTTGCTGCAGTCTTCGTCCTCTACGTGGTACTCGTAGCATCCCTTGCCGTCCCAGCGAATATGATACTTCGTCGAGTCCACGCATCCATGCTGTCCGATGAAGACCTCGCCATCGTACCTTTCCACCGTGGCGAGAGAAGTCGCTCACAGCCTTACGACCAGCGATCCAAGATCCGACGTCCAGGCTTGACTGTTTCCCAAGCATTCGCAACGATTACGTGGAGTGCATACTTCAATGTTTTGCTGGTCTATATGCAGTATTTTGCAATCAACCAACTCGTCCAGATGGCGTACTGGAGTGCCAATTGGAAGTTACATCAAGTCTTCGAAGTGGACAAGTACGCTCCTACAAATCTTCCATGTTCGCCGGTGGGAAGGGTTTTGCCGTTTGCAGCGAGGAACGTCTCCGTTAGTAGTTTGGGAAATATTTTGAGCCATGAGGAGTTATGAGGGATATGGTTTCTCGATGCATCGCCTGGCGTTCTGCAACAGCCCAGCCATTCTGTCTAGCCGTGCAAAGGATTGATTTTATGTCTGAAGGTCCGGATGTAGGTATGACTAGGTTCCCGTTTGGTTCATGCAGGCAGTAAGAGATGAAATCATGGGTAACCAATAGATGATACAATAATATTTTTCGATTAATCTTCTCAAAAAGTCAGCACTAAACCCAAACCCAATACCCGACCTCGAGTCATCTCTTGGGGCTCAGCTGCCTAAACGGCCGAGGGTTGATGACACTAATTTTAGCCATGCCAAATTCGCACTGACTATCCACCCACCCAAATCAATACGGAAAAATCCTAGAAAATTCAAGGATTTAGACTCCAGTCTGGAGAATTTATTTACTTACTAAGTTTGTTGTTTTAATTTTTGTTGCGTTCTTGTAGGAAAAAATACCGAAGTCTCAGAATTTTGGTGATTTGGGCGCGGATCATTGTGGCCAAAATTGGTGTCACCGACCCCTCGGGCTTGATTACGTTAGTGATTCCGGGGTCCAACAGCAACCAACAAACTAAACGGTGCGATTTCTAAGCACGCTCGTCATCGACAAGATAGAATTCAACGAGGGGCCCCTTAAGCGAGCCCCTAAGGATGGCCCTAGCTAGTGCCCCAAACAACGCGTAAGACGCCCTCCAGAAGTCGAAAGTCCAGGGCGCACACGAAATCCTAGTGGCGAGCTTGAAATCTTAGGCGTAACTAGCAGGGGATCTCCAGGCGGCTCCCAGGGCGGCTTCCGGGGCTCTCATTGAATTTTATTTTGTCGATGACGAGGCAAGCAACCCGAAACCTCGGCGCATCCTGCTCGTGACGAATTTAACGCGCTTGGCGTCTTGGAATTTCGATGGGGTGAGATGTAAGCAGTTGGCTTCGCTCATACCGACGTCCTTTAATATAAGACACACTCCTTGCCCCGACGATCCTCTCGTTATTGCTGTTACAGAGACACCGACTCTCGTTTACATCTTCATAGAATCCAGAGAACTCTGTCCTTAAGCAAAACAGCACTTTACAACGTACCTCTACGAAAATGATCTCAATGACACTCCCTCTGCTGGGTCTGGCCGCTCTAGGCGCAGCCCAGTCTTCAATAGTATCTCTATTCCTCCCAATGGCAGACGCACAAAGCCTTGTTGCATCGATAGCTGGCTCGGTAAGCAGTGCTCCTCTACACTCATGCGTTGCTCTGTACTAATGAGAATTTCCAGGACTCCACAGCAACTACCTACGTCGTAGCCTGCGCCAACTCAGCAGCAGCAACATCCGCCGCCGTATCCGCAGTCGGAACCGCCGTCCCATCTGGCATCGACAACCTCGACCCCAACAGTTTCGACAATTCCGACTGCGGTTTCCCCTCTGCCTTCACAGTCGTTGAAGGTCCCTCAACAGTCCACTACTCCTTCGGCGTCGAATCAATCGCCTTCGAGTCCATCAACTGCGCCCTCTCTGGCACGACTTATGCCGTATGTACCGCGACCGCCTCTGCCGACACCTCCGCGACAGCTGCGGCTGCTTCGGTCACCGATGTGGCGTTGAACTCGAACGAGGTGAACAGCGTTATGGCCACCACGACATTGACGGGCAGTGATGCTGCGAATGGGTATTTGCCTGTTGTGGTGACTGCGGGGGCGGCGAACGCGAAGCCTGCGTCGGGTGTGAGCGCGGCGACAACTGGGTCTGCAACAGCTAAGAGCACGGGGACTGCGACGAGCAAGGGATCGACTTCGTTGACGTCGTCTGTTGGTGCTACATCCCAGACTAGCAACGCCGCTGTGGGTGGGGCACCAGTGGTAGGAGCAGGGATATTGGGCGCGTTCGGTTTTGCTGTTGCCGGAGCTCTGTTGTAGGGCACTAGGTCAGCTTGAAAAGGGCACGATGGCGGAGAGAGGTGGAGAGTGAAGCATTTGCATAGCGTCGGCGGCTCTTGTACATCAGCAAGGCATTGTCAAGGAGCTCTTGTATTGTAGCATAAGGTAGGCAGGAAGTCTGAATATTGGTGCTAGATGATCGTGCATCCTTCAGCGGCTGGCTTGCGCCCCAGAAGCTTGGCACGCCATCAATGGAAGACCTGCATTGCCAACTTCCGAGACCTGCAGCACTAACGATGAATATGGGCTGCAGTCGGGCACGCTGCGTATCACATTGACTGTTGCCCAATGGTATTGGCTCGGTGAAGGAACAAAGTCCTTCCATTGTGGCCAAGCTGTTGTGCCTGACGCATGTTGGTGACGAAAACTGAGACAAACACCAACGCCTTGTGTCACCAAACCTCAAACGGCTAGTGTGCGCGCCTAAAGCTTAGCGCGAAAACGAGCTGTAGATGTCAATTCTTTGAGATATCTTTCAATCTATACCTATTCAATCAGCAAAGTAATCAATATACTGTTGAGTATTTACCGGGGGCTGACGCAAAGTGAGAAGCTAATAGTGATGGCGTCAGCCCAACTCACTTGAAATCTTTCGGCTCCTCACCCGTCACGGATTCACCACAACTCTCTCATCACCTTCAATGTCTGAAAGGTTTGTCCAACACCTTCTACCCTCACTATGAGACAGGAACAGCTACTTACAAAAGCGTCAACAGTTTCAAGAAGGAGATCTCAAGGCTTGGACTGAGGCTAGCTCCACCTCTCGCCTCAAACTCTGTGGTCCTCGACAATGCATGCATCCCAGGCTTTGTCACTGGGGAGATAGAGTCACTCTTGTCGGCCGGTGCGAGGTCAAAGATCCACGCCGTAGACTTCGCACCGGCCATGATCACGACGCTGAAACCAAAAGCTGAGGCTGAAGGCTGACTGGTGTTGAAGCGGCTGTCACAGACGCACGTACGCACATCTGGGTTTTTGCTTTGGCACCTGCTGCGGGAACAACGCTGACTGTCAAACCCCTTGCAGAAGAGCTCTCATTCTCCATCGACCCCCACGCATTCCATCACAAAATTCGGCCTCTTCTTTTCCCCGCAGCCTGAGAAAGAATTACAAGAGATCTTTCCGCACCCTATCGCCTGGTTGTGTAGCACTCGTGACCTCCTGAGCTATCCCCGGCTGGCTCGCACTGCTTCAAAGTAGTTCAGCGTGACGTCGGACCCGGCCCCTCGCCCTGGGAAGGTCCGTTTGGAGAGTGGATGAAAAAGGACGGCAAGTTGAGGGAGGTGATGATCAAGGGTGGTTTTGAGGCCGAGAAGGTTACGATAGAGGAGATTACGACGTGGCTGAAGGGTGATGAAAGGAATAGGTATTTAGAGACATTGAAGTCGGTTTGGAGTGGGATGATCACCCAGGAGTGGGCTAAAGCGGAAGGAAGACTTTGCGAAGAGGATTGAGATCTTGAATGGGGAGCTGAGGGAGCGTGGTGTGGGGGCTGAATAGGTGACTTGAGTCGCGGTTGCCGGAAGGTGAATGCAAGACCTCGAATCTATGTTCTGGGAAGGCGCGGGTTGGCTCCCCCTGCTATTCCTCAACTCGTGGCAAGCAACCCTCACAACTCAACATCTTCTCGTACAACATCCTTCAACTTGGTGGCATCGATTGGCAGCATTCCCATCTAGTGGTGTAATCCGTGGGCTTTTAGCTATTGAAATCACTAGTATAAGGTAAGTGAGAGTGGAGTCAGGATGCTGAAGCAAGGTGACGCTGACTTTCGTAGCATCACAATAGCCCATATCCTCCAAGAAAGCCAACCTCTACGTCGTCACCAGCACTCAGGTGCAACCTCTATCTTCAAGACAGCATACACAGCAACCGACAGCTGCCACCTTTTGGCCTGGTCCAAAACCACTCAAATGGTCGAGGCATAAACGGTTTCCTTTCGCCAAGCTTCCAATAAACTCAAAGCTCCACAGGTGAGTTCATTTGAGCATGTTACTTTCGCATAAAAGCAGAGCGAGCCCTTCGAATTCCTTTTTCTTCTTGTTCCCCACGCCATGACGAAGAATCGAGTTCTGACAATGGCCCCTGGCCCTACGCACAGATTAACGACTCTGATTATGCCTTCAGCGTTATGGATACCGGCCCTCCAGCTCATTTTGATATCTACGGTATCCGGCCTGATCAAAGTCTACCGAGGAGATGAGAATATCCTATTACAGGAATTCACACATGCGCTTGATTCCGCCTTCGCTTCCACTGCTATAACCTTGTCAATCGCGGTGTGCACATTCGCAGGGTTCGAAGAATGGCCGAGACCACAAATCAATACCGAAGGGACCCCTTCCAACGCCATCGAGACAATCTCACGCGGCCCTCCTCCGCCCCCTCCGGCAGGGCCACGGCCTCTTGACTTCGATCACAGAAAGGCGTTGGTCGCAGCTTGGGTTTCGGTTATACAGGCATGGGTTCAAATCGCTTTTCAAGTTCTGAATGCCTACCATACGGGTCGAACTTCCAGATAGGTGCGCATGCTTGTGTTCGAGAAGAAGGAAAGGGAGGGAAAACTGGATGCTAGGCTCCTTGGGGATCATGGCGTGGTCAAGAGATGGAAGGACTTCCAAATGCCGATGAAGTTGAGACTTTTTGCTGAGAAGGTCTATGGTACCAGGGTTTACCCACCATGGGACACTTTGTAGTAGTGCCAGATTGTGAGAGACGGGCTAATTTCCAGGGATGGATCACCACAGCTATGGATATTAGATGGGGTTTACAGCCGCTGAAACATAGAAGGAAGGGGGAAGATAGCCAGGCACTTGTCTGCCACCAGGCAAGGACTCATCATCATGGCCTTGTACTACCCTGTCAAGGACAATAGCAGAGACCGAAGCTGTTATTGCTAGCGAACAGCATGTAACTATTTCCAAAACGACAGTCTCAATCTTCATCAAATCCACAAAGCAAGCTGTCCAACAAGAGGCAGACCCATACAATAAAGCATTTAAAATCGAAGTCGAAGACTTTGCTCACTTGAAAGAATCTCATTGTCGCTATGCTCCAATAGCTATAACAAAGTGCACCAAGACCAAATTCCCGCTCTTCCATGCTGTCAATGTACAAGCCTCCAGTCTCTTCCCACCTGAACTACCACCCACCCACTCCACCATTCTGCTCCCCGACCCTTCTCCCTCCCTTCACCTCCACCCTACCCCAACACCTGACTCGCCAGATCACTACTCCCCATCACAACCCTGAAATCCCCCTCACTAGGCTTATCATACTCAAACCAACTAAACCCCTCATAAAGCGGGCATCTCTCCCTCGCCTGGGCGCCACTAACCTGTCCAAGCCAATATATCTTCTCGCTATCACTGCCTCCATCAAACCACCCCGTCTCTCCTAGCACAAACGGAAGATTATTGGGTGCGGCGTAGGTATCGTAGAACTCCCCAAACGCGTCAGCGAAGGAGGTGGATGTGCTTTTTGCGTAGACGTCTAAGCCGACGATATCGACGTATTCAGTGCCGGGGAACCAGGAGCCGCCGATGGAGGTGATCGTATCTGGGGGGACAGGGGAGTTTGGGGACCTATGAGGGTTTTGGGGTCAGAGTCTGCGTTTTGGGTCTATCGTTGGGGTGGCAGGCAGTTTTGGGACGCATGGATGAGGCAAGAACCCCAATAATTGCTCTCGGAATGTGGTCTACCCACTCAAATCGTGGTGCGATTCGGGGAGTGCTCGGAAAATTACATACCAGAACATCTTGACCTTCTCACGATCAACAGCCGTAGCTATATTCTTCCACAACGTCTTAAAATCATCCGTGCTTCCAATATACGGCGTATCCGTATTCTGGGTATTAGTATCAATATACCAATTCATCTCATGCGCAAACCTCAACCAAACGACTTGATTCCCCGCCTCAAGAATCTTCTCCATAGACGCGACAATATTCTGCACGTCGACTTGATTAAACGGGATATACGGCTGCAGCGAAATCGTGAAGACGGTACCAGCCTCAGCGGCAGCGGATGCCGAGCCAGCTATTTGGTCGTCGCCGTAGTCGGTGGCGGAGCGGATTTGAGCGTAGTCGCCGTATGTGCACGCGGTGGTGCCTGGTGCGACTTTGTTTTGGAGGAAGGTGATGTTGACGCCGTCGGGGAGCCAGCCGACGGGGACACCATTTGACTTGAAGCAATTGGCGGGCACGCTGACACCGTTGGATAGGGTGGCGGAGGGAGGGTTGGCTGTGTTTGGTGAGATGCTTGGAGAGGCAGTTTCGGAGGTCTCTGTAGAAGTGACCACAAGTTCTACGGTTGAGATGTGTTGGTTTGAGGATTCATGACCTCCATAGCGTGGCGAGGCTACAACGTTCGCTACCAAAGAGGAAAGAAAAACCTCAAAAATGACTCTCATAGTGAAATATGTTGAAAAAGGAGTTCAGCTGATATTAGGCAAGGCTAAAGAATATCAGGCCGAATTGGCTAAAAGAAAGTGGGCGAAACTCGGGAATTTGACAGCCATGGGGAATGAAATCCCTCAGAATACGGCAAAGCGATCTTATAAAACGAATAGCATTGGCACATGCAGATGCATGACATCGAGTTTACATCTTTCCTTGGGTCGCTAAGCCTCAACAATCTTGACGAACGGAGAGTGTGCGAAACTGTGAAATGAGTGCTTATTCATCACACGAGACGTGAAACCATGATATTGTGGGGCAGAAGGACGCAAAATGGATCTCCGCGGCAGAGGAAGATGTAAAAGCTGGAATGAAACAAGGCAGTGTCTGCAATTTTGAAACAAAATGACGCGCTCCCATGGCGTGGCATCCTTCGTAAAGGCCCAAAGCCCAGGAAGAAAGCCGTACCACAGGCAGGACACCAGCCAATATCCTCAAAAAGGCAAGGGAGTAACTCTGTGGGTAATGTTGCAAACTTGCTGACTGCATTGAGCGGAAATGAGTGCGTCCTTGGGGTCCGGGTTTCAGCTCAGCTTTGCCACAGAGAAGACGCCGGAAACCACACTGCCAAGCCTCACACCTTGACCACCCCGTTGCAGCCAATGAAGCAGGCTGAATCTTCTAATGAAATTAAAGTCGCGATGCGTTCCTCAAGATGAAAATTGCTCGGAATGGATAGCAAGACGTCAGCCGGGTTACTGGTCAACCAGTGTTTGGGTTCCGGGTAGACCTGCCCACTTGTTCCGCTCGAAGTATTCTCTTTCCATTCAAAGATATTGATCTCCGGCTGGTCTATCGGAGGTGCTGCAGTATTGCAGTATCAGGCCACAGATCTCAAAAGATCAAGACTTGGTGAAGTCTTAGTGGAGGCCTGCGTTGCGCTACTCCTACACTGTCACTCGCTGCATTTTCTCTTCCCGCTCATTTGTTTCCTTAATGTTTTCCGTTTTTAGAGCCGCACTCTTCTTCACAAGCGCCCTTCGTATCTTCACAGTTCTCTGAGGCCCGTCCTTATCGTACCTCTTTGCCCCCTCGGCAGGCGTTTCCCAAGCTCATTTCGAGCCTCTGGATCGGCGCCATGATTCAACAACCATACTCTCGCCTCTTCATTGCCCCACTTAGCCGCAGAATGCTCTGCCCCGCCTCGGATGGACCCATGAAGTCCAGTGCCAGGGCATTGATGTCGGCGCCATGGTCGAGCAGGCACTCCATCACTATGATACGGTCCGATGCGTCTCCTTGTGCAGCGGCGTTGAGTGCACGACTGCCTGGACCGACTGGTGCACCGTTGGAGAGCAGCAGTTTGACGGTCTCGAGTGGGGTGTACAGAGCGGCTCTTTCGATATCGTAAATGCTGTAAGCATTGGGGATTGTGGGGTCCGCACCATGAGAGAGGAAGAAGCAAACGATATCTAGGTCGGAGAGATGAGACCCGGGTGTGTTATTGTCAATTTTCCAGCCGTGCTTCATAAGGATCTGGAAGATCTCTGGGGAAGTAGCTATATGAGTAGTGCGCTCGCTGATGGTTCCACCTTGGGAAAACAGATATTGCAGAATTGCTGGTTTACCATCTTCCTCAGCAGCTCCAGGGACCAGGTAGTCGATGTCTTTCTGGGTTGGACTAGGTAATGATGCGTCCGAGCGCTACTCTTCAAGAGCAAATTCCACTTTACTCAGAGTACTGGCTTTAATGGCGACGTGCAGCGCTGCTTCGTAGAAACACTTGACGTTTGCCGGCGATCCCTGTTGCGCTTCTACTTCTCCAACATTTGACATGCTTGTGGCCACAGTAACTAAAGTAGGACGAAGGCCAAATCTGAAGGGAGAAGCACGATCGGCATTCCAAAAGATGACAGGTCCAACCGGACGCTTCTCATTCGATGTCTGAAACCCTCTTATTGACTTCCTCCTTGGGTCTCGAATAAGGTATAGGTTATCAGCAAAGCATGATGCGTAGCAAATTTAGGCGGATTTCTCAAGTCAGCGCTTGCGTTCGCATCATTATTGAAACTAGGCCCCAGCTAGTAGTCCTTCATGACGATGACTGTCAAATCGTAATGCAGCAGCACGCGTACCGCATTGAAATCCTCCGCCTTGCCTCTGTATCCAACGGCGAGTCAGAGCTGTTGCGCTTGAAATCGGTGCTGGCAGGATCACTTCCAGTACGAAGTTCCGTGTCCTGCTATGATTAAGACACTTACAGGTTGTTGCTGTGAGGTTGGTAGAAAACTGTTAGGTATTCAAACCGAATGAAAATTCCTTATAGCGCAACGGGCAAAAATACACTACTCTAGCTGGTGATCCTTACCTAACGTATGTAATCCATCGGCTGTACAATGCATGAAGTGGATTTCGCATTAGAACTCTGGAAATTCCTCCCAATTCTTCTAGTTTATGAAAATCTCTGGCTTCTTTGTAGCTCACCTGTCATTATTTCTCACGACCGCCAAAAATGCGAGACGCCTAAGGAAGGGTTGCTGAAATCTACCGCTTGACCTGTCCTTCGTCGTGGCTGGCTCCTCCGCCCACTTTCGTCTCACACGTTAGTGCAAAGCACAGCTTCTCTTCCTATCCCATGGTTTCGCCTGACTATCATGCACCGAGCGCGCACTATTGCGTTTGCGCATGTACAAATGGACGTATCAGCTCATGAGCAAGACAATTTGTTCGAGAATACGGTATATAATGTCTGCCTCCCCATGGGATCCCCCAAACTATGCTACATTTGCTTCTGCGTCTTTCTTGTCACACCTTTCCAGCATGCCGAATATCCATCTCCCCTTTCTAGCTACCATCTTGCATTTATTACATGTATTATCGTTAAAATATGCGCCCTTGCTCTCGCAGCCGCGCCTCGCCCTATGCCAACAATGCCAATAATATTTACCCAGCCAGCGGCGAATATCGATCCTTTTAATCAAACCAACGCCACAATAATCAACTCCACAGTCCCAATTTCCCTCAAGTAAGTCCCACAATCCCATCCATCCACCTCTCCCTCCCCCGAAGCGACGGCCTCACAACCCTCCTCGAAGCCGCGATCTTCAACGAAAAACTCCTAACGCACGGAAACGCCGCCGTAGGCTCCGGTCTCGAGCAAAGAATTCATTTTGGAAGAGCGATGGTGTTTTTTGGGGCGAATAAGTATACAACGTGGGGCTATTGGGGGGCGGCGGTGAGGGGTATTGCGGAGTTTATGGCACGGTTTGAGTGGGTGCAGGCGAATTGGGTGATGGTTGATATGAGGAGTGGGAGGGAGGTTGCTGGTGGAGCTTTGGAGATTCGGGGGTAAGGTGGTGTTGGGAGGGTGAGAAGGCGCGAGGGGGAGGTACTGTTCTTTGCCTCAGGGCCTTGGCCTGCACGTTCAGCTCAGATCTAGTTCTGTTCGTGTAAGCTGTTTGCATAAGCCTGATGAACAGACTTTTTTGCACCGTTCAAGGCGAGCTTACAATAATGTTTTTCTCGACCCTGTGAGTCCGTCAATTCACGATATGCCCCTCTATTTGCAATTTGTCTTACTAGCTCTTTAGAGATCATTAAAAGACAAATAAACAGGATCAACGGAACCGCTCTGACTGCTGTAGTAGAGGTTTTTCCCCCCAAACCCCAAATGTCTCTAACTGAACACTGAATACACTCGATGACTTTGCCGTTAGCAAGGTATACCAACCTTACTAAAGCACCTCAAAGAATTAGGCACCTGCTCAGACTACACCACTTTATTTAGCAGCGACGACAAGGGCGATCGTAGAGAAGCAAAAACGCAGCAATTAATCTTCGAACTGTAAAGTGTTTTGAGGATTGAAGAGACGACTGATAGCTCAGAAGCGAGGTCCAGTAGAAAAGCAAGGTTGAGATCCTTCAGTGTTCTACAAGTTGGATATGGCGGCACCTTGACGGTGAGTTTACAACTTTCAACATTCGTTGCGAATGGACGATAGCTTGGCGAGAAGGTCGATGTGAAAATTGACCGAATATGATTCATAGGGGAAAGTGCTTGAACTTTGAAAGTGGCTAGCTCCCTACTCTTCATTACTGTCCTAATCTTCATAAAAGTCAGCCTTGTGATGTTGCTATGTCCAAGAAACATGTTGTATATACTCATCAATCCCATAATCCAATGTCTAACCCAAACACCAAGCAGACCCTTTGCGCTACCAACACCCCAAAAACCTCGGGCCCACGTATCCAAAAGCAGAATCACATCATCCTTCCCAAGCCTGCACGCACTCACAATCCCTAGGAACCTTACAAATCTCTCGATACTCCTCCGGCACTGTTTTCCAAAGCACTTCTCTAACCTCTTTCCCAACTTTATCAACACTATCCATAGCCCAAAGAACGTCCAAATGCTCGTACTCTTCAATGATTTTCGAATACACAACTCTAACATGTGGTTCCCTTCTCCTCTCAAAGCGGCGTAGTAGTCTTCGACCATCCACAAGTGCATCTGATCCAGCCACCCAGAGGGCAAAAGGAGGGACTTGGTCGTCGTACCAGGCTCTCCGCCCACGACGTTGGTGCTCCGTGTTGCCCGCTGTGTGGAGCATGTGCTCACTGGATTGCTCTGCGCTGTGGACGTAGTAGTCTTCTTCCTCATCCTCCTCATCCTCGTGTTTCCCTTCCTCGCGGGTAGCCAATATGCATTTCTGCGTAGCGAAGCACTCCCTGCCAAGCCACCATCTCATACTCTCTGCACTCACATACACAGGCGCGAATTGGAATAACCGATCTCGAAGACCCTGGTCCCAGCGATCATCCGTCCAGTTAAACAGGAAAGAGAAGACGCGATAGCCCAGCGCGCCATATAGCTTTCCAGGAAGCCAAGAGTGCATGGTCATCATAAAGGGTATGAAAGCATGGATGCCGAACATGACGCGGAACATGCCTGGAGAGATGATGCGCATGAATTTGAGATACATCTTTCCTATCAACGGACCGGCGTAGACAGCAGGCGCGAGGGCGCAGAACACACTTATCTTGTTGCCGAGATCAGGCCGTTGTTCCTTTGCGAGGGCGACGAATGTCTCAGTGGTGCCCTGAGAGTGACATACGAGGCCTAGTTTTTCGAAATCTGTTTCGGAGAGGACACGGGAGAGGAGGGCTGGTAGGTCCATGACACCCATTTGGCGAATGTTCCAGTTCCACATTCGTGGATCTTTGTAGGCTAGGAGTGAGTGTTGAGGTTTGAAGCCACAGCGATTGTTGCCAAGCCAGACGTCGTAGCCGGATTTGGCGAGAAAGAAGGCGAGGCTGTCGTCGTCGTTGGCACAGTAGGCGCCAGCGGATTGGAGCAGGCCGTGGACGAGGAGAATAGGGTATTTCCTTTTCCCAGATCTTTGGCTGGCATCTGATGTTCGACTGGAGGATCTATTGTCCTCGTTTTTGGGGAAGATGATTGGGCCGCGTTGTTTGCGGTGGCAGGCTGAGGCAGGAATGTACTCCTTGGGGTTATAGAGGTGCCAAAGATCGATTATGTACCCATCTTCAGTTTGAACCTTGTACTCTTCCATGTCCAATCCAACTCTTCGTGCGTAGTATCCAACATCACACACGAGTGGATCCTTACCGCCTTCCGTCGGCTCATATTCATCGGCACTATGACCCTCCTCTTCATTCTCATCTTTGGCTTTTGAGATATCACCACCCCGCCGTCTTTGGCGTTTCCATGCCCGCTCTTCGTCTTTCCGTATCTTCTTCCTCCTCTTTTCTTCTTCGTAGAACGGTCGTCGGGCGTCAGGGTCTCGAAGTGTTAATCGTATTCCAATATGGCGAAACATCAAGGGTATAGTCGTAAAGGCAGAGCCAAGTACAATCACGCCGAGGAATGCGAGGGAAAGAACAGCTGAGGTACAGCGGAAGAAAAAACATTGTAGATCTCGCATCAAGGACGGTGGTCCATAAAGAGGTAATTCTGGAAAGAGAGGGTGTGTTCTTGAAGGTGGTATAGCTGTGCGTAAGACTGCTTCGGGATGTGTAGACTGTACGGATGCATGGTCGGTCAGGCTGGCGCCGTCGAGCGACTCTTCATGTCCTGTCTTCCCTGGCTCGTGTCCGGGCCTTTTGGCCTTGGCAGCCAGACCGTCGACCTCATCTCGTAGTTTGTTTAATTCTAGAGCTTCCTCCAGCGGTACGGCGGGCAGTCTTCCTCCATTCGCAGTCTCGATGACTGGGTCCAATGGGGTAATGAAGCGCGCCTCTACAGCGGTAGTGTCGTAGGTGCGTTCATCGTCAATATCGTGTGCTTGAAAGGATAGTTTTTCGGCCTGACGCGTAAACTTGATTGCAGCTGAGGCCTTGAGACTTGCGGCTGCTGCCATATTGATAGGGTTGCTGCGACTGCGTTCCGACTTGCTGAGTGGGACTCTTCAGGGGCCAGGCGGGGCAAGCGACAGCATTTGGGCAGGTGGCTTTCTTAGACAGGCTTCTAGGGTGGTAGTGAGTAATATCATTGCAATGACATCTTGGTGGAAGAAGGAATCTGCCATCTGGGAAATTGTTAATATTGTTGATGCGCTATCGCAACGCCCTCAACGGCGATCTGCGAAACGATGTTCAGGCCGCGTCGCGCTAGCATTGATATGGGCATCCCACTTCCTGCATAAACTTAACACGCGAAAGTGAGTATGTTTGACACCAATTGAATTGCTTCTTATTGGCTGATTCCAGGTACAGTTGGACGCTGGGAACGCAGAGCGAGCTTATGGAGTCGAAGTGAAGGTGTCCCGTGCCTGCATCTATTGCCGTCACATTTAAACCTCGGCTTAACGGCTCGAAGATGGAAGGACCTCTGGGCTGCTTGCTTCCCCTGTTGAACATTTTGCAAAGAGTTGACAGGTATTGAACAACATCGACATGGAGTACCAGACTGCAGCTACAGATCATCGCAAGAGGAGGCGGCGGAGAAGAGCGAGCAGACCTCCGATATCCGGTTGGCTGTCGCTAAGCGAGCAGTTCAAGGGCAACATTGGGAGGATCTCACAAACGCTTTTCGCTGAATTGTTCTGTCACAATCCTCTGCCAGACTCTCCGGCCGATGGGGCTTCAGGCCTGCGCTATGTTGCCATCACTCCATGGTCACCATCGACTCAAACCCTCGTCGAAGACGCAAGCTGGACCGTGCTGCCTGTGCAAGTAGAGAAGCAAAGTGAAGAGGAGACAACTGGGACGGGTCTACTCTCTATAAGGTTCCCGGCTTCGTCATTGGCACTCCAGACGCTTGCGGAAGCGCTACAAAACAGTCCAATTGCGAAGGCGAATACCAAAGGGAGACCGGGTGTTGAGATTCGAATGCTGGAAGTTGAACCGCTGAGCTTGGATACAATATACGTCACGGTTGACGGAGACGCTCTGGACAAACATGAAGAAGTACAAAGGAAGTTTGGAGGAGGCTTTGCTGCTTCTCGCATCAATGGCTTTCCTGGCAAGGGGAAGGGCAAGGCCAAAGCAAGTTTCAATGAGGTCAATGGCGATGGAAGTAGGCCAAATGCACAAGAACAGGAAGATAAATTGACTGCGGCTATCCGTGAAGCACTGGGGCCCTCAATGGTTGTCCGCCAAAATGACTTGCTCCCTCTGCCACTACCCGCTCATCCAATCACCCATGTGCCTCTTCCACCTGCAAAGATTACTCTATGTGAACCTGTCAGCCAAGGCTTACTATCCAGTGCTACCAAAATCATTGTCAACCGTGTTTCTCATGCCGACCCGGCCGATCGAGGGTTGCCAAGCGTAGCAGCGGAAAAGGCTTTGCGTGGCATGATCATGGAGAATGGGTACGACACAGCCAGTGATCAATTCTTCTCTGCTGTTGAAGATGGAGAAAAAGAAGTACAACCAAGGCCTGAAGTGCTGGAAGAAACCTCGGACTCAGACAATTCTGGGAACGATTCGGGAAGCTCTTCAGAAGAATCTCTAGACGACATGATATCAATGAACGCTCCTCAGCTACCCATGCATTCTTCCGGCGTATTTTCTTCGAGGACTGCAGCTACGCCTCGCGCTGGCAGGCCTGTGACCAATGGAATCAACACACCTGGTTCTGTGTTCTCAACATTCACTGCAACAACAGCCAGACAAGGATCCATATCAAAATCTAAACTTTTCAGGGCCAAAGGCCTATTAGGAAGGATACCAGACGATCTTCTACATCCCAAGCCTGCTCCAGATGAGGACGAAGAAGCTAGAGTCTTTGTGGATATCAAGTCTCTCTTAAAGTTGGGCTGTTTCTCCGGCGACTGGGTGAAGTTGGAGGCTGCATCTGCGCCTGATAGTAGCCGCTCAGGCCTTTGGGGTATTGGGGCATTTGACCGTGACGAAAGCCTGAGTGACTTTAGGCCTGCCAAGATCTATGGATTGGCGGATCTGTCTCCTAATTATGCGACTCGCTATGTAAAAGGGTCCGCATATGGCAGAAGGTCAAGTATCGCGACAGTACCTGGCCCAGACACTATAGGCCTGGTCGCCTGGCTGTCTCCAATCCTGCTCGCCAATCTTGGCCAAGGTGGTTTTGTGAAGCTATCACCGCTGCTAGCCAAGCCTCAAGAGACTCTATCCTCTAGGCCTATGATGAAAAAAGCAAAGATGGACAGCTCTTCATCGCCTCCTATTGCAAGAGAGTTGACGGTTTTGAGAGTGTCTACTCCACTTTCCACCGAACGGGCACTGCAAACGGGCATCTTTACGGCTTTGAAGCAGCATTTCGAAAGCAAACGCCGCATAATTCGCCAGGGTGACATGATAGCTCTCGCAATTAACACCAGCGTAAGTAGATTGCTGGCACAGCCTACCAGCGTCTCAGAAGTCGACCAGGAGGCAGAAGAGCTACTCGCTCTTCCATCAGACCATGACTCATCTGCGACTAGTAACCTGGATATTGCGTGGTTTCGGGTCGGGCATGTCATCCATGCAGAGTTGGATGGACAGAATCAAGCTTCTCAAGCCGATATTTGGGGAGGGGCTGCCTGCATTGAGCCTATGACTACGCGGATGCGACAAGCTGGAAGTGAGTCAACCAAAGTACCGTCCACGTTGGACAGCTCTTGGAAGCACTATCTGGGCATTACACCACCCACAAGAGCTTCTCCATCACAAAGTGTCGTCGGTCAGTCTGTAGCCTCCTTGCCCAAACCCTACATTGCACCCTTGCGACGACGGCTCCGTGAGCTGATGGCTGCGGCGACAAGTCCTCGAGCAGTACATCTCGGCATGGACCCCATGGTCATCCTTCTCCACTCTACACAAAGGAATATCGGGAAAGCAACGCTTGCTTCTCGCGCTGCTTCAGATTTAGGTCTCCACACATTCGAGATAGACGCGTATGACATGCTGGCCGAAGGCGGAAGTGCTGGTGATGTCAAGACTGAAGCTTTGTTCAAAGCCAGGGTTGAACGGGCTCTTAGCTGTGGAGCTGCGTGCACCACGATGCTGTTACGGCACATAGAAGCAGTAACGGCAGATCGCATGGTAACGGCACTCAAAGATATCGTCCCTGACACAAGAGTGCTCATTGCCACGACTACTGAGATTGAGAACGTACCTGACGGTGTTCGAAGCCTTTTTACTCATGAACTCGAAGTCACTGCGCCGGACGAAGGCGAAAGAGAAGGTACTTTACGGGGAATCATTGAGGATCAAGGAATCAGAGTAGCACACGATGTTGACCTAGCTGCGATTGCCGTCAAGACAGCTGCTCTTGTAGCTGGTAATCTCGTTGACATTGCTGAAAGAGCCTTGGTCGCGAGACAGGATCGTCTAGATCGTCTCACCTCCCAAGGGTCCCCGGATGCCGGTCGTGTTAAGCAGCTGCTTATTCGAGACGTACTAGTGTCTGGTGGAGAAAACGCTTGCTGTGTGACTAAGGCAGACTTCGACATTGCAGTCGAAGCTGCACGCAAGAACTTCGCTGATGCCATTGGAGCACCAAAGATTCCCAACGTCAGCTGGGACGACGTCGGCGGTCTTGAGAACGTCAAAGATGCTGTTATGGAAACGATCCAGCTACCACTTGAACGACCAGAGCTTTTCGCAAAGGGTATGAAGAAGAGAAGCGGCATACTATTCTATGGTCCTCCAGGCACTGGCAAGACATTACTTGCAAAAGCTATTGCTACCGAGTTCTCGCTCAACTTCTTCTCCGTCAAAGGACCAGAGCTACTGAACATGTACATAGGGGAGTCAGAAGCAAACGTCCGACGCGTCTTTCAACGAGCACGGGATGCAAGGCCTTGTGTTGTCTTTTTTGACGAACTCGACTCCGTAGCACCCAAGAGAGGTAATCAAGGAGACAGCGGAGGTGTCATGGACCGCATCGTCAGCCAATTGCTTGCTGAGCTTGACGGCATGAGCGATGGCGAAGACGGCGGAGGCGGCGTCTTCGTGATTGGCGCTACGAATCGTCCAGATCTGCTTGACTCAGCACTTCTTCGTCCTGGAAGATTTGATAAGATGCTCTACCTCGGAGTCTCCGACACGCATGACAAACAGCTCACAATCATGGAAGCCTTGACACGCAAATTTGCTATGCATCCTGAGATGTCTCTTCGGCGTGTGGCGGAGACTTTGCCATTTACTTATACGGGAGCTGATTTCTATGCGCTTTGCTCGGATGCCATGCTAAAAGCTATTACAAGACAGGCTTCAGCTGTGGATGCTAAGATCAAGGCTCTACCTGGTGGGCCGGTGACCACGGCTTACTTTTTTGATCATATGGCTACCGATGAGGACATTGCTGTCATGGTTACTGAGGAGGACTTCTTCGCTGCTCAGAGGGAGCTTGTTGGTAGTGTTAGGTAACTCTCCATTAATTTCTCTCCAAGTCTTCTCATGTGCTAACCCAACAAAAGCGCCAAAGAACTTGAACACTACCAACGCGTCCGCCACACCTTCGAAGGTCCTTCCGCCAAACAGAACACCAGACCAGCAAACACCTCTAAGCTTCCACCTCCCGAGCCCGATGGCCACCTTCACCCTCAGGTGCCAACCATCCGACCAAAATTAAAAAATCGCGCTAGTACCACTAAACAAGCAAAATCACTCCCAAATGCCGAACCAAAAGGGAAAGGCAAGGGCAAAGCTACGCAGTGGGATAGTGACGATGACGATGCTGATGATGATGCGTATGTGACTAGTAATGACTTTACAGGCACGCCAGAGCGGGGAAGTAGTGGAGTTAATGGTAATTTTGGAGACGTTGGCGGAGATGATGACCAGGAGGTGTATGGATAAAATTGGTTATCAGCGTCATTGACTGGCTAATTGTACATACTCATGCTCATCGACGAATCATACTTTATAGGGAATTCCTCTTCGAGGCTGCAATACCGTTTTCTGGAGCTGGAATTAGCTGACCGCACAGCTTCGCTGCAAAGCATAGTCTCCCAAGATCGAGAACACCATCTAGTATCCCTCAGGTGCAAGACTCCACATATCCTGTCTTCTCTTTCCGGTTCTATGCTCGCTCGTATATACCTCTCTAAATCCATTGCCTTTCTTACCTAAAAGGTCCCCCCTCAATACAGGCCAATCAATCAATCAACGCACACCAACCCTGCCAATGATACCGCCATTCACTAATCTATCTCCAGCAAAGTCTGTTCCCCAAGCTCTGGGACACATTGCTCCCCAAACTCGACCGGTCTCGCACCATCATGTACCTCGTGTAGACCATCGCCATCCTTGGCCCACATTCCATCATTCAATGAGCTATCGGCTGGCTGTTGGTCCACTTGTTGCTTCGTTCTTCTGTGTTTTGCAAGGAGAAGGAAGACGGATGTTAGGAGGGCGATAAACGCTATGCCGCCGATTGTCCCGTCCTGCGATGGCGCCAGTGGAGGCGCCGGTGGAGGCGCGGGAGGAGTGTGATGATGGTGAGGCTAGCCCTGGGGCGGGGGAGGGGGGGGTTGAGTTGGTAGATGTGGAAGGTGCGGAGGCTGGGTGCGTTGGATTGAGATGTCAGTAAGGCTGAGTTGGGGCTTGAGTAGGCAAGATAGTGTCTGACCGTTGGTGAAATGCATAACAGACAGAAGTGCTGGGACTCCTGCGGTCAGGTTCTGTTGGCAGCCGCTACCAAGTAGGTGTGATTTTAGCCTCGCTGGTCAATGGGATTGTCGAATACAGAACACCACTTACTTCTGCGACTGTTACTTCTGCGACTGTGCGTAGGACTGCTTTATCGGATCACTCTGTTCATAAGCCAGAGTCCCGGCTGTATAGTGGTCTGCAAATGCAAGCTTCGTCATATCGAAGATTGCAAGCCCTTGGGCAAAGGGGTCTGCGGTACTGTTGTATTCGCTCTGAAAGATTGCTGGATTTTCTCCAGAAGTCGCATTGGCATTGGAGTCTATGCCGCCCATAGTGAGGATTTGACTGTCACCAACGCTATTGCATGTATGTGCCTGTCGAGGGTTTTGTGGATTGTACGGAACGCTTATCCAGTGGGAGGCTGGGAGTGTGAGAATGTTAATTGTGTCGTATTCGACAGCCTCAGAACCTGGGAGACTTCCCCAACCGGCATAGACAAAGCTACAAAATCCATGTTAGCGCTGGAACCCATGAACGGAAAATAAAGATACCCAGCTCACATTTCATAAGTGTTATTCGTCGAGCTGATGCCGGCTGTGCAAAACCCCTCCATAGGTGCAGGTTTGTTACCGGTAGTGGTTTGATTGAACCACTCATGCTTAGCAGGATCGTATGCAGATACTATCCCAAAGTCTACCAGGCCAGCCACATCATTTTTCGTAAGTCTTCCCATGACAACGAGCATACCATTTGGACCGAACGACGGCACATAGTGAATTGCTCCCTGTGCAATTGTGCCGTCAGCATTGTAGCCCGAAGCACTCAGGTTGGTCAACGAGTTCGAAGTCATGTCAAATTCTACCATGCCAGGTTTGAGCTGAATCCGGTCTGCACTGGAATATCCGCCAAGGCACCAGGCACTGTCGGCGACTGTGGAGACGTTTTCATGGTCGACCCAAAGGTGAGCCCATTTTGAGGAGGGTCATGTCATCAGAGCAGAAATATTTCGCAGCCCCGAAGCAATGCTAAATCTTCGTTGGAGGGCGCCGACGGACATTTGGTCTTTTGGAGCGACTGTGAGCGTCCAGAGCCATTGCTTTCGAAATCCTTTATCTTAACTCTCATTAGCTGATTAGCCTAATACGGGGCAACAATTGGCACATATTTAAGCCAACCGACGCTCCGTTCGAAAGTGATGAATATCCTCTGCAAGTGCTCATCAAGCAATTAAGCATCTTTGGACCAGTACCTTTAAGCTATGGTGAGATTGCCGATAAGGAAAGGCTCAGCATCCTCACAGCCGTCATTAACCTCATCAATGAGCACAATCTACAAAAACCTTTTCACCTGTCAGAAGACACGGAGCTTTCAAAAGAAGACAGAACCTTTATCTGCAAGATCATGAAGCTCGATCCAAGGGATCGACCTACCGCCAAGGAACTCCTGCAGGACGAATAGTTTCGCCAAGAATGAGAAACGTCGTATCCAATGTTGCCACTTTCTTCAGATGAGGAAATCGACACGGGGGACCAGTCCGACGTCTTCAGCTATTCACCTTCGAAACCGCACCACACGTCAAACCCTCGACCGACTCCTGTTAATTTCATCAGCTTTGAGGGAGACGCCGGAAATGACAAAATGGAGATTGTAGGCGGAAGATCAAATCGTCGCCTAACATCCCGGACTATTGTTATCTACAAGTAACAGAGTTGGGAAAACGAAATCATTGATGAAGGGGAAGCGAAGCAAGGGCGCGGAAGGACACCCAAGTAATTACCTGTTCAATGGAACAATCCTGCCACCACTGCCCGATGTAGTATATTATTGGGCTATCACAGATTATGCGCTGTACCCGTTGGGATACTTGGTAATAGCTATGTAAAAAGCCCAGGGTGGGACAATACCATCTAGCACCACAGATCGAACCCGCTCCCATCGCGACCACAAGGCCTGCCTTATCCTTCTTTAACGATTTGCCGTCTGTAGGACAATAGAGCAAACGAATGTGGATATATAATGCATCAAGGCGTGAAAGGAGAACGTCGACCCGAGGCAACTAAGCGTGATAGACCGTCTAGATTTTGCCGGCAGCATCATTCAAAAGTTCGGTAAATTCCTTATGAGACGCGTCCTCAGGAACTATCAAAGTTGCAGCCTCAGCGTGAGAACCGTGTGTCCTTATCCAGTCCTTGATGGACTTCCGTTCCGTCCGCCTGCCATTTGAAAATATTTGCCTTCCTGGTGGCGCCCTTAGCTGCACCTGGCCTGGTGTCGGGTATAGTCTTGGTTACGTCGCTGAGATCGAAATGAAATCTAATATTCTTGAGTTCTTTCTGCGAAGTGGGCTATGTGGGTTTGCCAGGACTAGCTGTCGGACGAGTAAATTTCTTTGTGACCTTATCGATGTTCTGTGGCTCCGTCATGAAAGAGATAGCACAGCTCCTCCTAAACTAGATATTGTCGCTATTCTTTGTTATGACCTGGGATATTACAGTTAGACCCTACGAATAGACGGAATGGTGGAGAGCTCCCTGGCTTGTTGCTAATATCTCTTGGGGATTCTTGGTTAAAGTAGAAGTTGATGTTCAACGTTCTAATTGGGGATTTGATCACGTAAATATGTAACAGATAGGTTTTCGGGGCTCGGCAGCTGCCTTGTATTAGGTAACCATCCACGCGGGTGACAAAAGAATCCGTTTTTCCGCACTAGCCCAGATTTTCTGCGCACCACAACAACACCTCAGGTATTGATTTTTAAGACCCAAAGTGCATACATAAATTGTAGAAATTGTTGAGCTCTATAAATTTGCAGCCGGAAGTTCCTTCAGAAAGCTGGTGGTTGGGAAGCTGTTGGCTGTTGAGTAAAATTCAGGCGAACGGATTCTTTTGTCATCCGCGTGCCATCAGGGTGTGGCAACAGGGGTTCACAGAAGTCAATAAACCTCCGAGGTTTAACCGAGCAAGCAGGCATAAATTTGATAACTAGCTATTTACTACCATAAATTGCTTCTAACGGCTCTACCACCATTCCGGGCGACTTCTTTTCTGCGTGTTTGGGCCCGAGTTGGGGTCCGTAGGGAGTGGTGTATCGTCATGATAATGGGAATATAGGGGCGGTGTAGAATTTTGGTATTGACTTCTGTCAACCCCTGTTGGTGGGTGGTATGAGTCAGAGGTTTACCAGGCAGAGATTGACGGAATATAACTAGTCTAAATGGGGGATAGTCCCAGTAAAGGGCTATGCGGCTTTATCGGCGCGTCCCCAACTTCAAATCTACAATTGATCATGTCACTGATAAATTTGACCCTTTCACGCACCATCCAACGGACCTATCCCCGAAGGACAACAGTCTTACCATACCTTCTTCATCACCGAACTTTTCTAAGAGCGGTCCAAGAGTATGAGAGCATGAGGACATCAGAAGATTGTACTACTTCCGGTGACAATTACGAGCCGTTCTTTCGGCACACTTCTCGGAGATGGATGTAAGCATATCCTACAAATCACGAGCCGTGACCACTTTTCCCACGTGATCGACCAGTTTCAATGAAAGAGAACGTATGGCCGAGCGATATGTTCGCTTCAACGTACCTGAGTTGATGCGTATCGCGGCGATGGCGGTAGGACGGGATAGATGTGTGGATATGGTGAAGGTCACCGAAGGTGGTTTCAACAAGATATTCCTTCTTACGATGGATGATGGATACGAAGTGATCGCTCGAATCCCTACACCAATCGCCGGGCCGGCTCATTACATGACCGCGAGCGAGGTTGCAACCATGGATTTTGTCCGTACTCAACTGGACATACCAGCACCAAAGGTGTTCGCGTGGGCCTCTCGGGTTGATGGCAATAACGCTGTTGGTGCAGAATACATCATAATGGAGAAGGTGCAAGGAGAGAGTCTCAGTTCCCGCTGGATGTCGCTTTCCACAGCAGAACTCGCTGAAGTCGTTAAACAGATTGTAGATGTCGAGAGTCGGCTCTTCTCAGCTCACTTTTCAAAGCACGGAAGCCTGTACTACAAGGAGGACTTGGAAGAGAAGTTCCGTGAAGAGCCAAACGATGTGGATATTCTCTCTGACAGATTTTGCATTGGGCCTGTCGTGAACAGATCGTTCTGGACAGAGGAGCGCAGCCAAATGAAGTTGGACCGCGGACCATGTTTGTTTCCCCGTGTGTATCAGCTAGTGTTCAACTGATGAGACTACCACAGGAATTCGCCCAGAAGATTATTTGACATCCATCGGCAAACGAGAAGCTGCTTGGACAGCCAAGTTCGGAAAACCGCGTCATAGGCAATTCTTCTTCTCAGTTTCCGAGCAAAAAATTGAACCAAAAGACCATGTCGCCTTACTTTCGCAATACGGTCTTGTGGCCCCATACATTATACCCAAACAAGAAGAGCTTTGCTCTCCAACCCTCCGACATCCTGATCTCCACCAAAGTAACATCTTCCTATGCCCGCAATCGAAGGAGATACTTGGTATTATTGACTGGGAGGGGACTTCAATACTTCCTTTCTTCGTCCAATCAGGATATCCTGCTCTTTGCGACCACGATCCAGGGCGTCCACAGACCATGGAGAAACCGAAACTCAGTGACAATTTTGACAAGATGAATCCTGAGGAACAGGAAGAAGCTTTGATAAAGCTGAAGCATGAGCAGGCAAACCTCTATTACATAGCGGCTACAGGACTGAAGTGTGAACGTCATATGCGAGCGCTTCGGTTACCATACCTGGATATGCGACAGTATCTGATCAAGCAGGCTGGCATGCCTTGGGATGGTGATTTAGTCAACCTTCGAGCAGCCCTGATCGGAGTTCATTCAAAATGGAACGATCTTGTTGGAGAACATCCCTGCCCCATTTCGTTCACGGATGAGGAAGTGCGAGTTGCTATGCAGGAGAGCAAGGAATGGAATGAAGCCGCCGAAGTACTTGCCACTGTCAGGAATTCCCTGAGCGTCGACGGGGAGGGTGGAACCGATCTTGATAATCACAATCGTGCATGTGTTCTCAACAGGGAATGGAGGATGCAAATGCTCAAAGAAGCAAAGGCGGAGGAGCAGGAGCGGTGTTGGCAGATATGGCCATTCAAGGACAATGCGGAGGACTCAGAAGCGCCAATAGCAGCTATAAATAATTAATTCTAACTGCTTCATTCCTTTCCCGAAACTAGGTAAAGACCGAGAACGCCGACTAGGCAGCTACACAGCTAACTAGTTGCCGCATGCTTATATAAGCGACCCTCTCCCTTGGCGAGGCTGGATCATTTGTGCTTGAACGAGCTGATGAAGTTTGTAACTTGACAATAAAGTGTTTCTAAAAGATACAGTACGTGGCGAAGTTGTTTGCTACGTTCCAATCTCTATTTTCCATTATGGAAGCTTGTCTCTCAGAGCGCTCGCTGTGGAGGTATACTGGACTGAAGATTCTCCTCGACGATCATTATTTGATACTAATTGTACTCCATAATATCATTAGAAGTATTAAGGTCGGTTCGGCGTGGTCAAGAACATCTAAAATGTAGGAATCGCTGGAAACGACTGTGCAGCCCCTCCATCTCCTCCAACCTTCCACCCACAACCCAAATTCATTCCAATCATCCGGCCATCACCATTACGTATATTTCCCACAGCCCATCTACAACACCAACAAACCAACCGCACCAACAAGCACAGCGACAGCTCCCCCAAGGCGCAAGGCATTCGCCCCACCGGTGAACGAGACAACGCTCGGACCATGTGGGACTCCAGTCCCAGTAGGAGCCGAGACGGTGGAATTGGGTAGGAGCGTGGGAAGGGCGGAGGATGTGCTGATGGCAGTTACGGACACGGGAGCTGACGAAGGCGCGGAGGTGGGAGCAGCAGAGCTGGCTGCACCGGCGGCGACTGTTTGGCCTGGTATGAAGTCGCTTGGCAGGGTGACGCCGAATTGGCTTGCGCAATTGGCGGGGTCGTCGCCCTGTTGGAGAAGGGTCAGCCAAGGTCTATGAGGTGGCGACGATGATGTTGAGATAATATCGTGAAGGTAAATGTATTGTGTGAGGAGAGAAAAGTGTGATGTATGATGAATAAGAATGTGGTATTGGCAGAGAAACTTACATCAGGGCAACAGTATCCTTGAGTTAGGCAAAAGCTTCCTCCTGGGCAGCCGTCTAAGAGGAAGAAGAAGCTGTCAGCAATCAACGAACCCGATTTACTATCATGTTAGGTAGCGGAATGGGGACACTCACAGCCTTCAGTGCAGCAGGTATCACCTGCTGGCAAATCGAGGCAATTGGCACCGCATGGAGTCGCGCAGTTGATGACAATGGGTCCTGATAATGGGATGAAGGCGTCACCACCTTGGCGGGGCAGTAAGAGTGATCTCGGGGAGAGACCGGCGCTGGCGAGGGCCAGGGGAAGTGCAGCTGTGAGGAAGATGAAATGCATGTTGCAGGAGGCTTAGGAGGCAAAGTGTATTGAGACGAGAGAATTGTAGGATTGATTAACGAGAGGCAATTGTCAATATACAGGACAGTAGGGTACAGCGAGAGTGTTGGACGAAGGCAATAGACTGTATATATATGTTCGCAATAAAGCAATAAAGAATCTTGCAGCGGCAGGGAGATGAACTCGTATCATATAGAATTTGCAGAAAAGCCCTCGAGGCTCAAGGTACAGATTTACCCAATGATTACCCTGTCAAAGCGACATCTTATTTTGGACCTCATCTAGTCCAAGGACTGTCACCAATAATAGTTTGGTATCTACGCCGGGGCCATCGACGAGACGATGGTGGGCAGTGTTGCCTTGCAAGGCAGCTAAGATGTTGTTTAAGGTTATTGGATAGCCTTCGAAATTTAGTATGGGATTCTCCGTTCGTTCTGATGACAGGATGCTCAGTCTGCCGCCTCTCGCTTACCTGCAACACGTGCCAAGTAGACCAAACTTCTTCTGTGATGGTGAGGCCTTGGCGAAGATTGCAGACCTCACTCGCCGAGAGCTGCAAGGACCAGCATCATGCATGTAGCTTTTAACAATACCATTTTGAAGTCGGACAGAGATTAAGATCGTCTCCAGAAGGAGGCACAGCAATGATGAGATAGCGAAAGGCCAATGCGAAACACCAACTCGCTCGCTAATGGTATAAAAGAGGCCGTCTTCATCACTATGACAGAGTCCCACCTGGGGAACCTTGACTGATCGGCGACCCTTTGCCTGGTACCGTCGGGATCTGCCTAGCTTGGCGCAGCTTTCTTCAGGCGATATGCTGTAGGGTTTGGATCTCTCGCGAAAAATTTCCTGCAGGTACCTGATAGGGCTGGGCACGGACCATGATAAGAATAGCGGTGGGCGCTGATTGGATATAGAGATATTTGAGTCGTGTGCTCAGCGGCAACGATTCGCGTAGAAGCTGTTGTGTGGAGGCTGAAGTCTTGGTAGGGGTAGGCACTTGCCGTAGGCCCCTCATTGTTAAAGTCGGTGACTCGATCAGACATCCGAAGGTGCAAAGAACAGGGTTTTGACTCCTGTCATTAATGAGCTGGGCGAGCAACTTATGAAGCCTTCACAAGAGGTTCGATCGTGTTTGTAGGAAGGAAGGAACATTCGCGTTGGAGATCGGCCAAGGAAAGAAGGAGGCACTAGAAGGGTTCACCCGACAACCGGTCACACCTAACAACCGGCCATTTCCTATCTAGGCGGCAAAGCCAGCCTCCGGAAGGTCCCGCCTAAGCTCTACAAGGGTGAGCTTTAAGGGCCCAAATCCCTTCTCCCAGTTAGGCTCTAGGCGGGTGGCCGGTTGTGGGTGAACCCTTCTAGGACAAAACTAAGGTAAATTCCAGACCGAGTTCTCCCAACATTTTACTTGAGATCTCTAAATCATTACTACAGATTCGTGTCGAGATCACAGTACTCCTGATTGCTGCTTTGAAGGTGTCGAGTTGTCTACGCGTCTTGCTCTCAGGTTGAAGCTTACCCACTCCACGCCAGGAGATTTTTGGGGCTGTGCGCGAAGCCCAAACATTCATTTCAGTCTTTACAGTCGGAAAAGCATCGATTCTGATTCTTGTTCCCTTCTTGGCATGCATGCAAAGAACGCTGTCCAGTTTCAAAACGTCTACTATGCTACTGAAGGCAGACATTCGACAAAGGAAGGGCCGTCGAACCGAGTTAAACATGCTTTGCGAGACCTTTCCAGTCTTTCTGGCACGCAACGAACTTAACACCCCCTTGGAGATAACCTTCTTCGCCGAATTGGTCTGGATCTCGTTCAGCGATCCCGGCCATAACAGCGCTGTCCCATTTGCCCTCACGCCAAGGCGAAGACGATAACAGGGTAATTGCCTGTCGACGTATTGTTTGGTTCTGACACTTGACTGCCGTGAAACACAAAGGCTGAATGATTCCTTGATGAGCCGGCAATGTTGGAGTTGACTCTGATTTGATCATTTCACCGGTTGCAAAAATTTGTTCAGGGCTGAATGTAGCTGCGCCGTTGGCAGGGGATACCACCGACATTGCAAGTGTGATGATCTCACGAAATTGGGATTCCTTTCGTCGATAGAGGGCTTTTTTGGAATACTGTAATGAAACCGTGACGATCAGAACAGTGGTGATGAAATTCATCTTCATAACTGCAACACGGCGGGACAAATCCCTGTGCTGTCCTGTCCCATGCTTCGTAAGGAGGTTTCCCATCGCAGTCTTCCATCTCTGCAACTGGCGTGTGAGCTCTTGCCGTATTGCAGCCAGGCCCGGCGAGATTGGGACCATATACTCATTATAGCGGTACGTGTTCGCCTTTTGTCTGAGCTGGTACATATTGGCTATCAGGGCATCTAAAGTATGAGCTGCTTCCTTAAAGTTGGAGAATTCCTTAAGCATTGCCGGTTCGAATCCAGGTGAGTGGACCGATGTCGAGTCAAACCACAGTTTCACTTGGGCTTCCATGAACGAAAAGGTTCGTAAAAACCCGGGTCCTAAATAATCAGGGCGTTCTGAAAGTCGGCTATCCTGACGCAGGATGTTGACACCACTACCCCCGTGCATCATAGAATTGGCATCATTGCCCCGGTGGAATTCAAATATAGAGAACACGAAACACGACATGACTGTTAGCTCTGCGGGGCGGTGGGGATCATCGCGAATAAGCACTCGGAGATTTCGAAGAGCTTTGTGAAAGTGGATTTGAGCGAAATGCTGGAGCGATAGATCAATCGTCTTCGAACCCAGCATATCGCCTACTTCGAGACTTTCCCCGAGAGAGCCGAGAGCGACGATTGCTGATCTCATAGCTGTATCAAAACAGCTGGCCTGGATGATGAACTGAAATGAGAGGTCCAGAGCCATGGAGATCGAGCTATTTCGCCTGGTTGAGTGATAGAAGTACTCGAATGAGCGGCGCTCCTTGTCAGTCCAGAGTTCTGCCGTGAAAGGGTTACCGAGAATCGGCGCGATAGGAACAGTAACCACATGTCCTTGATTCTTGGTGACGGGCGCCAGAGGATTTTCCCGAACCGTATAACCATCGCAGGTCCGCCCAGTGCTGCGGCATTTGAGACACGAAGGCTTTCCCTCGTCGCATTTGATGCGTCGGACCCTACGATAGCAATGAAAAGTCAACAATCAGGTCAGGGCGGTTATAGGTTTAACGACACATGTGGAAGTGGAAGACGACCCCAGGACAAGGATCCTCTGTCAACTTCGAGTTTTGACTTACTTGCAAGTAACGCACCCTGTCCTGACGTGACGCCCACCGGCTCGAGATCCACGGGGCCTTGTCGCGATTCGAGACGGCATAGACGGCATGTTTGAGAGGTCGAGAAATGACGACTTTATATGGGGTGGATGTCAGCTTTATGTACGGACTCAATCATCAGCTGAGACGTGAGTCATCTCGATGGCGAAGCTGAACATGAGGAAGGAAACAGGTTGGCTCGCTCGTAGCTCGCTTAGTATGTCTCCGGAACTAGCAGACCGGCACCCGGTGAAGTTGGCGGAAAATCCGCGATTCGCTTAGATTTTGCACACACCGCTGTGATGATCGCATTCTCGTCTCTCATAAATACACAGTATAGTACCGAGCTCGGATTGGCCGAATACTTGAGCTTTTCCATTAATGTCACTGGTAAGACAAACGGCGCCTGCCTATTTGAGCTCAATCCTCTAGATCCGAAGTTCCGAACTGGTTTGGAGCAGAATATTGGAGCGAACATCAAGAAAAGTAACCCTTGGTCTTTAATGGTGTCTTTTGAAATACTCGTGTGTTGCTTCAAACATGCCGTGCCAGCAGTGATTTCACTGGCCTCGTGAGAGAGTCCTTAAAAGCTGGTGGAGCCATTCAGTGGTGGAGGCTGAGACTTGTCGACTCTATGTCTGATAGTATCTTGGAGCTTGAGGCCGTGCATGCAACACAAAGAAAAGGGCTTTCATTCCCAGCCAAGCAAATTTCCATTGCCTTTTCTGGCAATCTCAATTGAGAACGTACAATTTTGAGTTCATTCAGCGGTGCAGTGCCTTCTCTGGGAATCTCAATGAGAACGCACTATGTTGGGGTCATTCGATAGAGAACACGTCGCGGTCTCAAAGGCGCAAAATTGTCATTGCTGAATGTTAGATCCCCTCGGTAAGCATGCTACGCCTGTTGTTGCATAAATCAATACCAGAATCAATTGATTAAGCATTTTCACTGTCGAACTTCCATCCTCATCTCAAAATGAGTCTCAACAGTCCCTACATCTCAACCGGCTCTGCATTATTTCTATTACCTCCTTCTAACTCCCCAACCTCCGATCCGTGCAGCTCCGCGGTGTCTCTCTTCCATCGTTCAACGTCATGATACAGCTCGTGAGTTGCCTCTTGGTCACTCTTTTTTTCGACCGAGGTGTCACTTCTCCGTCTTCTAAGTCTCCTCAGTAAGAGGAAAAGGAGTCCAGCAATTAGAGCAAGGACGACTACGCCACCGACTACTCCGCCTGCAATGGCGCCAGTGTTTTGATGGGATGGTGCTGAAGATGAGGTGGGCCGAGTTGGAGACGTGGCCACCGCGGAAGGTTCAGTCACTTGGATTTTGTGAGCAACCTGCCATAAGAACAAAAATCTGGGTGCGCACGAACCGTTGGTGAAATGTGTAACCTGCAAAAGCGCATCGACTCCAGCTACGGGGTTCGCAGACCTATGGAAAAAATTATCGTTGCCGTGTCTAAAAAAGGGTTACCACGACTTACTGGTTTGGATCTGCATAAACTTGCTTCACAGCACTCGATTGCTCATAAGGCGGCGCTCCAGCAGTATACTGATCAAACCAAGCCAGCTTCGTCATATCAAAGATCGCTAGGCCCTGAGTATGTGGGTCTGAGCTGTTAAATTGATCATGTGTAGTGCCATCAGCTTCTTGAATATACGGATCTATTCCCCCAATGGTCAATATTTGGCTCCCTCCGACGGCATTACAGCTATGTCCAATTCGGGTACTATCGGGTGTGTAAGGTGCAGAGACCCAGTGGAAGGCTGGCAAGGTAAGTATGCTGACGGTATCGTATGAAGCACTATCTGCGCCATTGATAACTTCACCATATCCCGCATAAACGAAGCTATTGTTCAAGTCAACTTCAAACAAGACCAGCCATGAACAGATTGGGCTGGTCTACATACATTTCGTATGAGTGATTCGTCGAATTGATCCCTGCGGTACAAAATGCCCCCCTAGGCGAAGGCGGAGCTCCGGTTGTCGTCTGATTATACCATTGTAATTGCTCGGGATCGAAGACAGCCACAGTCGAGAAACTCAGAGGAGCGCTCTGATTTACGCTGGAGTAACCTCCCATAAGTATATATAAACCCTTCGGTCCGAATGATGGCACGTAATGTAGTGCTCCATCTGATTGGGCGCCGCCATTCGTGACATCAGCAGTTCGATTAACGAATCCTTCAATCGACATATCGAACTGCACCATTCCACCAGGTATTTGGTCCGCAGTGCCCACAGAGTATCCTCCTAGCACCCAGGCACTGTCAAGGCCAAAGGCCTGAGCGCCATAAGCAACACGGGTTATGGCGGTTAATTGGCTCGCGTTGTAGTTGATCAGCTCCGACCATACACCATTTCCCACTCCGTCAGGCTTGAACGTCCATATTGAGATGGGAGATGCAGTCTCCAAATTTACTCCGAAATGCGTTGGGTCGCCAGTGAACCCAGAGTAGAAGATGTCCCCGTCGGGGTAATACCACAAGGATGGATCATTAAGATTAGGGCAGCCTGAAGGTTTAGTCGTGGATTGAAAGGTCACGCTCGAATTTGTCCAATTTTTGGAAAGATCGATAGATAAGGTTGTGGATGCTGTGAACAAGGCATGAGCGCATATCCATGATAGGGTACTCTCTCACTGTCTACCGTTAACATAAGTGGGGACACCGTTGCTTAAATACGAGAATTCTCCCCCGTCGATATAAACAAAACTGCCGGCTACGGTAGCTGGAGAAGTGTCAGTGCCTTGGGGAATGTGAAATCACCGACTTTGGTATCTCACAGGCTTGGTAGGCACGGCGAAGAAACTGCGATGCGCTTGGAAATACCTCGCTTTGACGAGCCTCTATGCTCGACGCCGGAGAACGGTTGACGAAATGATTGAGCAAGGACTTGCTCAGAGCTGATGATGAAAGACATAAAATGCCAAGACAAGCTTCTGCAAGCCTGAAGAAATGCATAGGAGCGGTAAGATTTTGAACGAGTGACAGAAATTGAAAGATGGAATCGGAAAGAAGGGGTCATGCGGGGGTACGATGAGTTTTACCTTTTTGGCCATAAATCCTAAGTTTATCGTATGCACGATCCTTAGCCTAGACCGTGACCTCGGTGTGGCTGCCTATTGCTCTCCCTTATCCTGCAAAACGACGTTGAGGGAGCAATCGACAAATCATCTGCGCATGATAAGCAGCGAAGGATTGGATCCACAAATCCTACACGGGAAATTGGAAAGGGGCGGCGTAGTTTGCCGAACTCCCGATTGGCTACACTACTGTATCGGTTGGGTAGTTCCACAGCCTACCTAATAGATCCCTGGAGATCACGATAGACTTCCACTTGCATTCTCCCTTTTTTTCAAATCCTGATCCTATAACGAGGCCTTCCAGGATCGCCTTTAAGAGCCTTTCTGCAAATAAGGGAGTCGCATTGTTGTAGCGAAACTGAGGCTACAGCAAAGACATGCGTCTTCGTCAAGTTTTCAGCTTGGCTCAAAGAGAAGTCTCGGTGAAAGTTTAAATTGCCTTGGGCGATGGGACACGTTCAACCTCGCCACTCATAATGAGTACGCTGCGCAAGTTTAAGTGAACGATGAGTTCTGGTGAAGTTAAGAGGTTAGGCAAGTAGTACCCTTGCGGTAGCCCTTTCCTAATACAAAAAATCTAGCAATCTAGCAAGATCTAACGATCTTCTTTTCTAGCAATAGGGAATTTGTGATCAACGATAGATTATCAGGTCTATTTACCACTAAGAAAGAAGCCTTGGCGAAAGGGGGCCCTCGGAGGCCGAGTTTGTCCAACAGCCTTTGAGCCAGAACTTGGGGCTCTGATTGAAGGCCACATGGCAGTCGAGAAGAGCTGCATGACCCTTGATGCTAGTCTACCACCCCTGTGAGCATAGATTCACGCACGATTTGGATGAATGCTTCCAGCGATCAATGTTCTTGAGTTCTAGGAGTGCAGCCATCTGAAACCTTCCAGACTGCGTCGAGTTGTACCGGCAAGATGTCATGCTAGTGTCAAAGCTGAACCATTAGTTTGAGTTGCTGGGTGATGGTTAAGTAAAAAGCATCATTCTCTGTGGGTGCTCCCTTATTGTCTCTAAAGACGCCAGCCACCTTGCGCCATGCAGAGAGACAATCGTGTTCCGCGACCTGATTATCAGAACGTCCGGAGAGAACTTCAACGAAGTGTGCGTACGCGTGAGCTATGGCGGGACCGCCAACTAAGTCAATGTCATACGCGTTAAATTAACCATACATTCACATCATGATTGACCAGCTGACAACTCAATACGTTCGCCCTCCCCAATCTCCGATGGCTGCAGCTGTGCATCCATCTCTATCGGGCTCTCGTTCCATGTACCTCGGTGCTGATACAGTTCCGAGACCTTTATTCCGTCTTTATCGTATACATAGGGACTCCCAGGGTATGAGCTCGCATCTGGAGCTGGCAATTCAACGGCCCTGTTTCTTCTCCGTCTCTTCAGGAGGACCAAGATTAGACCAAGAACTAAGGCAAACACTACGAGACCGCCAACGATTCCGCCGGCGATTGCGCCTATGGAGGCATGTTTGGAGGTGGAGGCTGAGGGGGATTGGGGTGCTCCAGCGCTTGAATTTGTGCCTGTTTGCGCGGTTAAAGAGTCACTCATGTAGTTGAGGAGCCGAGTAATTGGGAACAAACCTGACGCAAAATGCGTGACGCTGAGCAATGCTGCCACTCCGGGGTCAATGTTCGGGTTGTTAGAGCTGAAAATTTTCTTAGCGGTACGTTCCTGTGGATTTTATGACATAATAACTTACAGTTGCGGATCTGCATAGACGGCCTTTATGGCATCAGACTGCTCGTAATTGCTAGGTAATCCAGCAGTATACTGCGATCCCCAGGCCAATTGCGACATGTCAAATATCGCCAAACCCTGCAGGTTCGGATCTGCTGTCTGGTAGATCTGCTCTTGGAAACCATAAGAGCCATTCATGTTCTGGAATACTCCAGGAGCGTTCGGGTCAGAGCCTCCGATAGTAAGAATCTGACTCCCGCCGACAGCATTGCATGTAAATCCCGTTCGTGGACTAGTAGCAGTATAGCTAACTTGGATCCAGTGGAAGGCTGGCAGGGTCAGGATATGGATTGTGTCGAAAGGGACACTTGGTGCACCAAAGGTACCGGCCCATCCGCCATGGACGAATCTGAAAGAACGGATTAATTCAATTTGGATACCACCAGGACTTCTTCGCTTACATTTCATAAGTTGCACTTGTAGAGTTAACACCCGCGGTGCAAAAATCTATCCTACCGGCGGGTGGGCTCCCAGTAGTTGTTTGGTTCCACCACTTTTGCGCTGTAGGATCGAAAACAGAAACCGTTTCGAAACTGACCATCGACTCGTTCGAGTTTGGATTATACGTTCCGCCCATGGCAACAAATATCCCTTGGGGTCCGAATGAAGGCACGTACTCCATTCTACCGACAGCTACGGCTCCTTCATCAAACTCGTAACCCACAGCGCTAATATTCGTGATAGTCTTGAGCGCCATATCGAATTGGAACATCTCTGCCGTAGGGAGGCCTCCCGCGTTATCGACATTGTATCCTCCAACAGCGAAAGCGGTGTCCGGACTAAACGCATTGAGTGTTTGACTGGGTTCACCAATGCTGCCTAGTTCGGCGGAGTTGTCCAAGTCCTCCCATGCGCCACTGCCGGCGCCGTTGGGCCGGAAAGTGCACATCGAGCGGTCACCCCCGTCGACTGTTGCATTCAGCGCCAGGTCCGACCTCCAACCACCAAACCCAGTGTATAGTATCCCCTCTTGCTCATGATACCATATTGTTGGATCACATAGATCCCAGCAACTTGCAATTTTGGGTGTAGATTGAATGGTCACCGAGGAGTTGGTCCAGTCTTGGGATAGATCGATGGAGAGGATCGTAGTTGCTGAGACATGAAATATTAGCAGGGTGGTGTACTTAGGGCATTGGGGTCATACAGAAGTTGTAACTAATGGATCCGTCGTCCATGCGGTAAGAATACTCACCGCCATCGATATAGATCCAGTCTCCGGCGACGGTAGCTACACAAAAAGTCAACACCTGTTCTTATCAATGATTCGTAGCGCAAATCGCTCACCGCCGTGATGCGCTCTTCGGAGAAAAGCGTTGGGTGATGGGACAGCATCTGCTGCCTGCCGAGGCTCGAGGGTCCCGACATTTTTTGATCGAAAGTCCCAATACCCTGCCGCTGAAAGACGCACGATGCTGAAAGCGGTATATAATAAACGAGTGACGTGCATTGCTAAAGAGTTGAGGTCGGTGTGACAAGCAAATAAATGATGTGCAGAAGTCAAATCAAAAATGGCAGCAGAGTGCTAATTACCCTTTCGGCTGCGGCTACTACTCGCAATCCCACGCTCTCAGGCAGCTCTCTCTAGATAATGTAACAAGCCGGAGAGCCATGGTGCAATCCCTGCTCGTTATCTCGTATTCAGCTGCTCCGGGAACGGATCTACGACAAGGAAGCCACATTGGCGTCCCCGTGGCATCCCGCTCCCAAGCTAAAGCCTGAAACAAGCATCATTGAGAGCAAGACTTTGAAGAAAGTGAGCTAAATCTTTCATAGCCTCGAGCTCCGAGTTTTCACTTTGCCCCGCACTCAATTGAAAATAATGGTGAAGCAACGGTACTGCTGGCTTTGCTTGTGTCGCTGCTGCTGCTCTTTAATTGCACACGTAAATGGAGGATTTGGGGCTCTATTGGGCGAAGCACAAGATCCTGAAGAATCCTAAAGAATCCTGGAGGATTCAGGGTTGCAGCAGTAGTTGCTGTGCAGGCACTTAGGCTCGACTTAGTTCACACTAAAGTAATTGAAAGACGGTTTCAGGGTTAATACGGATATGATCCAATTATCTCCGCACAGAAATATCCTATCCAGGGCAAGCCAGTTCAATGGCAGTAACGCTTCCTTCTGTTCCCACTTTCTCCTTGAGAATAGACATTCGAAATCCCCCAATAAGGATCCATGACCGAACCAGCACAATTCTTCATGTTCTCCACGAAGCCATCCCAATGCGGCCAAAGACTTCTTTTTCCTAGCAACGGAGAGCACTCTGCGCCTCCTGGGTAAGGACTTGGGAATTGCAGCTTTGGCTAAGGTAGTGCTTGCAACCGCTGTGAGCCACGAGACTATCGAGGTAGATTACCGCGGTGGTGAATTCCATCCAATTGCCGATTTCTAGCCGTTGCATTTGCACAGGAGAGCAGTCTCTATGATCTCCCGGACACATTGCTCATGCAGGAGTGCTGTCTGGTGAGATGTGCTGCTGCTATTATTGCTGAGTGCCGACCCTTATGCTGCCTAAGGCAGCGGTTGCTGGGCGTGCGCAATCGAAAAGCTTGGCAGTTCTGAAAACAACGGAAGGTTCAACTATAAACCATGGGCTTGGGCTTCTTTAACCCGCTACCGGTCAGTAATAACAACAATGGGTGACATAACCTTTTGGAACTGCTTATCACAATTTCCCTTACAGCAAGTAGGGCCTTACTCGTTGCTTATGCCTACTCTTTGTATTCGCAAGAAGCGGGGGCGCACTCAATGGGAAAAAAGCTTCGGTGGCTCAGACTAATGCACGCTGCTGCCTAGCCTTGCGGCCGGAGAATGTCACAGGACGTCATAATCAAGGTTGGGGAAACTTTATCGTTAGCAATCTTTCGTCTTGCAGCATGGCGAGTCTGTGCCTCTTTCTTCAACCCCCGCGTGCTCGTGCGGTTGAAATTGCCTCGTCACAGATGCAATACTAAGCGAGCGCCATAATGCTTGATAGCAATGTTGACAGGTTTCCAAAAGACCCACATGCGTGGTATTATTCCCCATTGGGTACTTATTCCTCCCTATGTCATCTTACTACTGCGAGATGTTCACCGCTACTACCATTTTCGGTACTGGTTTACGCCACTGGTCTTATACAGAATCCCTTCACCAATTTGGTTTACATTCAGATCGCCTCGCTTAACATCACTCGTATGCTTCCTCGGCGTCGCAACAGTTGACTCGTTGCTGCGAACTTTGACAAAGCGCCAAGAGTTACAGCGCGTTTGTTCATGTCAATCAAACCCCCTTCCAAGTGCCACTTACGAGTTGTTACTTTGCGCTACAAGCAACATCACGATGCAGCTCAGGGTTGTGACACGACTCACAAGTGGCAACGACAATGATTAGAACAAGGGAGCTTCCCCTTCTCCCTCGAAGTGGGTCCCAGATTGGTTCATCTTGTCTTGCTCTTCTCAGTCGTTTCGTATACCAAACCCGTGAGTCACCATGTCTCCTAGCCCTCGAGGCGACGCCATTATACTCGTTGCGATAGTATGCGGCATCTTCGAAACTCTGGCCGGGGGCTTGAGATTTCTCGCGCGATGGTAGAGCAAAGCCCATTTGGCTGCGGATGATTGGCTGATTGCTGCTATTCTGGTTCCCTCGTATACCATGCTTGCTCTTGGGTCATTGAGTATGTGTGCCTACCATCTAAGTCCGTGCAGAAACTACTGACACGAAAGGTGGTGACTATTAGCAGGGGTAGCCGACATGAGAACACCTTAACGAGATCCGAATTAGTAATATTCTTCAAGGCAAGGAAACCTCGGCCCTATCGAGCGCTTTACGCAAGTTGGCTTGGATTGTCTGCAGACTCTGAACACCACCTTAATCACCTATTCGCTCACGATAGCGATCGTCAAGATCTCGATTCTTTTCTCATACCGCCGGATCTTCGCCATCTCACTAACTTTCAGGAAAGCAACCGTTTAGTAGGCGCTGCCTGTGTCTCATGGGCCATAGTAGCAATTTCTTCTTCGAGTTTCAATGCCGCCCAGTCTCCGGTCTCTAGACACCGGAAGACATGTTCACAGAGAAATGCTTCGATTTCCGGGCCTACTACAAAGTAATCTCTGGTGCACATGTGGGGCTCGATGTCATTATTCTATGTATGCCTTTGCCTATGATCTGGGGCTTGAAGCTACCTGCGACCCAGAAGATGGTACTTTCGAGTACATTCATGCTCGGTGGCTTGTGAGGTGGCACTGCGTTCTGTATCTACTAGACAGAAAGCTGACACAACTGCAGGGTCTGCGTTGCAAGGCTAATGCGCATCCTCACAGTCGACATCATGAAAGGCGATGACATCACTTGTGCGTATCCCATCCAGACTTCCCTCCCAGATATTCCTTTCTCACGTGTTCGCACCCAGATTTGATCATCACCCCCTACCTATGGAGTCAACTCGAGCCCACCATGGCCATCATCTGCGCATGCATGATTATAGACCGGCCCCTCATAGCAGCTCTAGACTCCAAACTCCTGAGCTCAATGAGTTGGAGTAGGAGAAGCATCTTCTCGAAGAACCGAGGGCAGTCTTCTTCCGGCGATACGAGTGATAGCGAGGGTCCGAGCAAATGGTCTAGTAAAGGGTATTCGACAAGCGACAAGGAGCTTTTTCGATTCGACTAAGCCAACGGTAAGGCAACAAAGGGTGGTCTTCAGGTCGTCGAGCTCGCGCTCGCTCAGGGAAGCCGGGGCAGCGGTGGTCAGACAGAGCACTCTAGCACTGAAGTCAAAAGAGAGGAGTCGTGGGTGTGAATGTGGGTTCGAGAAAAGGCGTTTGTTGATCGTTGGGCTGATTCGCGGGGTTCGGAGAGGATATACGTATTTGACCTCTCGGTAAGCATGGGTTAGTGGAGCGATTGTGTATAAATATGCATTTAAGGACTGGCGTGTGTTGATAGTTGGGCTAATGGGCGGAGTCTGGGGAGGATGCAAATATTAGAGCTCTCGGTACATATCAGCTGGTGGGATACATAGAATATCGAATTTGTAAAAGGAGAGGGGGGCATCCTCCAGGCCTCTAGCTGGGATTCTCATGTCCTACCCAAAAAATTATAGCTGAATAACACAAGCCTGTCCAGTCGCAAACATGGTTTCATCTGTCATGCTTCCCCTTTCCGAATGACAACTTGAGTCTCCAAACACCACATCATGGCCGAGCCAACACCATACCTCCATTTTCTCCACGACCTCAACCACTACCATTCTTCATCCTCCCCTCAAACTCCAACTCCTGCTTCTCCTTATCCTCCTCCGGATCCCTCTTCCTCAGCGTCAACCTCACACCCCCCACATTCCCCCTCTCAAACAATTCCGCCACAGTATCATAAAACCTCTCCAACTCGGCCTTCTTGTCCTTCCTCCTCCTATACTCCTCCGCCCTCGCCCTCACAATCGGTTGCCACTGCACCGTAACATCTTCCCAAATCGCATCAACGAATTCCGCGTCCATAGTATCAGTGATGTATTCCGGCGCAGTCGGGAGATAAGTGCAAGAGACCACATCACGCAAAGCCGTGCGTTCATCGTCTGTCATCGGTTTGCGGTGGTAGAAATCCTCGATGTAGAACGTGCCGTTTATCTTCAAAGATTCGTGTGCCCGCTTGAACAACCTCACGCGATCTTCCTTGGAAAAATGCATGATGCAGAGAAGAGAAACCACATGATCAAATTCAACATGCAGTATCTCGCCCGGCTCCACCAAATCCTTCGCGTCGAGTGTCAGGAAATCAGCATTCACGCTTCTCACATTGGCTCTCACGCGCTCATCATCGCTCCTGCTAGTAATCTCCTTCGCCAGCTCATGGAACCGCTTTTGAAGCTCGATACCCGTGACGACAGCTTTGTATTTTGAAGCCAAGTAACGACCTGTACCACTAAAGCCTGAGCCGATATCCAGAATGCGCTGGTGAGGCGGTTCTTGGTCGAGTCCGAGCATTCTGGCGCAGTGGTCTAGTGCGGCGTTGCCGTCGTAGTGCATGCAGTCGAAAGAGGCAGTGTCGGCGGCAGTCCATTCGGGCTTGTGTTGGATGGATTTGATGACTGAGTCTGCCCTTTCGAGGTCGTAGAGGGCCATTTTCGAGATGAATTCGGTGCTGTCATCTTCTCTTCCACCTTCGTTTTTCTGGGGAGGCGGGGATGGTCGGACTTCTTCTTTCTGGTCAGGAGTTTGATCCGCAAGTTTGGCTTCGCTGCGTGCTGCCATGATGTGACTGGATGCGTTGGCATTATGCGGTGGAATCTTTGGCACTTAGGGTTACGACCCTAGCACTAAGCTTAATGGGGGTTGGCGTAAAAGTGAGAAGTCTGCTTACTTCTGCACGCGACTCCATAGATTTAGCAACAACATGCAATATCAACACCATTCTTCTCATATGCGCTTATTAGCAGGCCCACATGCTAAAGGGATGCGGCTTAAAGCTGGAAGCAGATCTTGTTCCAACGGAGGGTGAAGGTTTTCGTTGGTGCAGGTGGGGTGGATATTCTGGATTTGAAGACCGACAGATTCCGAGAGGTGAGAAGTGAAGCGCAAAAATTGTTGATCTGGCCAGTGCTGACGTCTTGTACTACTCGAGTAGCAAGGTGTCTTTGTTCCGATTATTCTGGATTATTCTTCACCGTCTTTCTCACCTCACGCCAAATTGAGACGTTGACACAATCAACTTTCTTTATTCCGGATTAAAATGGACTCTGCACAAGAACGGGAAGGGCAGGTTCCAGCATACGCGGAGGGTGATCAATACCACTTGCCTAAGAGTGATGGGTGCGTGGGAAGCCCTCTAAACCAAGTCTCTCTTAAGGACTAGTTCTAACAGCAATATTTTCATTGCCCAGTGCGACCGAGCGATCCCGGTTAGACGAGCAACACTACGCCTTACAGGAGCGACTTCACAACCGCATCGTGCGTGCACCTCTCCGCAACCCCCACGGCCATTCTGGATGTCGGATGCGGAACAGGGATAGTCACGAGTGAAATAGCCACAAAAATATCCTAACGCCACTATATACGGCGTCGATTTATCTCCAGCATCAGGACCAATACCGCCGAATACCAAGATGATAACTGGCAACATACGTGATCTAGCGGATCAAGAGCCGCTAGCTCATGGCAGCATGAATCTGGTCTTCTCTCGGTTCCTTGTTTATGGTATGACTGATTGGCAGGGTTACGTTTCCACTGCTGCCAGTCTAGCAAGCCAGGTGGTTGGGTAGAGATCCACGACCTGCCATGGCGCTACTACAAAGAAGATAGTGTTCCGGATGATGAGCACATGCCATGGGTGCACGCACTCCGGGAAGTAACTGCTGAAAGGAACATGGATCTGGACTGTGGTAGCAACGCTGCAGAATACATGCGCAATGCTGGTCTCGTTGATGTTGAAGTTTTCCCTTACAAATGTCCAACGGGTACCTGGTTGAGTTCAACGGAGCCAGAGAGTGAGCGGCTGGGACGGTACGCAGTTGGTCCAACCGCTGTTAGCGCCGCTCATTACCTAGTTGGCAAGATGCTAGCCGGATACCCGAAATTTGGGGACAAGGTGGAAGAATTACAGGAAAATCTTCTGGATACGGTGGTGGAAACTCCTGGGAAGTACACTGTGTACTATAGTACCATTGGTCGAAGAACAGGTTAGAGATAGCACATAGTTAATGCGGTAGCACAGCAAGATACTAGCATGCTTTCACTTAACTTTTCGTCGTTGTGCTCATTCAGCCATTATTTTATATCGTCTTCGCCAGAGACCAGTCGGCTTACTACATCAAATGATTATCAAGATCTTCTCTCTAGCGTCTAGATACCAATCAATAGAAGTAGAAGAACAACCAATCCGTTTATATGAGTTGTCGTCTAGAGAAGAGCGCCTCAGAACCAATGAGTAGACTCCTTCTTTAAGAGCACAACAGATGCATAATACATCATCACCAGTCTGACAGACACTTTCGTCTTGCGGTGCATCCATAAAGAATTTTACGTTTTGTATTTCCTGTGGCTGCTTCGGCCAATGCCGATTCATCTGCCAGATATTGCTAGCAGGAGGAGTTTCTCCAACTACTGCCTGCACCACCAACCCAGAAACCTTCAGAAATCCATCTGAAACGCGTCCAGTTGGATCACTACCAGTAGGCGAGCAATGCACTTCGAATATCTTAAGAGCACCCACCCTATCATCCGCTTCATAGCTTGGCCCGGAGTAAACTGTGGGAATATTTGGGAGATCGAATTCAACATTAGCACCTACGACAGACGCCCATCACCACGAGGGAGCTCTATAACCCTGCGGTCGCCGTCCATTTGCTGTATGATTATACAAAAGTAGTTGACCAGCAAGCTGCGCTTCCCAGGGGCCCGTCAGATACCTAACCAGATAAGGTCTGTCCACAAACTTGGCCAAGCCTGATATAGCCGGTAGGCGATCCGACTCCACGGTCAGTCCCAGTCCATTGTAGAATCGGACCAATGTTTACCATATCTCAGCAATGCTCCTTTTGCCGCCTCCTAGTAGTTGTCGAAAATCTTTTGCCGCCTCTGGATTCAGAGCTTGCCTGGAGTATAATGGTAACCAGTGGTCATCCTTCCCACACTCGCAATGCGTGGTGGTTGCAGACTCCCATACGATCTCTGAAGCCGTGAAGTGTAAAATCCTATTTCTAAGGTACCAGCAGCGGTATAAATATGTATGAGCACATACAAGACTACGCGGAGCAATTCATTAGAAGCGTTATCTGTATTGGCTAGACTATCGACGCATAAAGAAACTAAAAGACCGCTCATCATCTCTGTGGTCGATGAGCTTGATCGAGTTGAGAAAATCCCCATGTCTCTCGGAGAGAAAGCCTTCATTGCCATCTTTGGTCACAGTTGCAGCAACTGCGAGATCTACATTGTGATAAATGGACGCCATTTGGGCAGCTCGGACTTCCCAATCATGAAGATCGTCCTGAATAATGCATAAAGAATCTATCCAGAGGTAGGAAAACCCCAATTCTCAGGTCACGGTAACTGCATCCTAAAATGTTTTGGATATTGTACTAAAAGGATGCCTCGTTTCCTTTGCTCAAACGTCGCCTTTGTGGTAGTGATGACACGAGACTCGCCCTAGCAATGACTGAGGGCCACGTACGAGACTTACTCACCGTGGCTCTCATACAGTCGTGGTTCTCCAGTACTGGGCCGCACATCGATAACCCGATTCGGTAGGGAATACAGCTTAGCCGTCTTACAAGCAGGGTGGTTTTCTTTGCATTGCTTTATCCAGCTTGCTATCAGCTCGAAACATAGCGTGAAGGCTGCATGTTGGGCTATGTGTCTGGACGCTCCAAACTCCGACCAAAGACTGGTACCCTCTTGTTTCATCAGCGACTAGAGTCCTCCCAGACAGAGAAAAACTTTGGTAGCTGATTATGTAGAACCAAAAATGGCTGCCTTCGTTTATTGACTGAAGAGACGAACGATGAGAAGTAAACATAATTGAGAGGTATCACCAAAAGAACTTTACTCTTGAAAAATCCTCTCACAGATATGGTCTCCATGTGTTCATGTATCAGTTGCAGATGGATGGGTGGGCGCCAGACTTTGGACTTACCGATGGCCGTAAATAATTGCAAGGTTGTCGTGCCGAGAATGACTTCTATCGGAAACCCTCCATTCTTCTCAATCTTGACCCAATACTCGTTCCATTGCCAGTCATTCCACTTGTGTCTAAGCTCGGGGATGCCTTGCCAAATTCCACTGCAAACCTGGCATCCAACAGCAGCATACTTCTCCATTGCTAGTCGTGGTACCCATGCAACATCATTCTCCGAGTGTTCATGCGTTTGGCTGCAGGTTGCCCATAATATTATCGGTGTTATGACGGCTGATTTGATATGAAGACAAGTAAAATTCAACAAAGCGAGTGAGAGCGTATGCCACGTGCCGCTTTACCGTCCATGGTAAGTCCTACCCGGGAGATATCTAACCGCGCGACAGGGGCAAATCTTCTCCTGATTCGACAACTATAACAGCAGAGTTCCGATGGAACGGCCAGATCATCCTGGGACCGTTCGATAAACAAGGTCGCATGACGCCAGCGAGCATGGTGGGTGCGAGGAAAATACCTGGGCCAATGGAACGAGCAGAGGAAGCGAGAAGAGGGGAAAGATAAGATGCTACTACCGCAGCGGTCCACCCACTCGCCTGGACCCGAAAGTGGGCGAGAGACCGTACATTTGACATCGGCTTCTTATCAGGGCATCGTACCGCCTATCACCAAGATGGATCGGACGGAATACCACATGGCGCCGGCTACCGGTGACTACTTCTATCTCGCCATTTCCAATCTGCGAGGCTGGCCATCTTGACTTCTACGCACGAGCCTTGGCAGTATACATCTTAATCGATAACATGGCCGACTTCGAACCGATTCGCGGCCAGAGCGTCGCGAGTGCATCAGGTCGCAAGAAGAGCGTCGCGGAGGAGCCTGTCTCGTCTGTCCTCAAAGGCGGCGAGATCCCAATCTACAGCGAACACGAATTGACCGCCGATGAAGAGGTTCTGGCAGCGTTGGGCTACAAGCCCGAGTTCAAGAGAGAGTTCAGCTTGTGGACGACGTTCTGCGTCAGTTTCGCTGTCTTGGGCTTGCTGCCGAGTTTCGCCAGTACACTATACTATGTGAGATGGACCAAAGACAAGAGGTTGAAACACTCCGCTGATATCAGCACTAGGGCATGGGATACGCAGGTACACCGGGTATGGTGTGGGGGTGGCTCATTGCTATGTTCTTCATCCAATGCGTCGCTATGAGCATGGCCGAGCTGTGTTCGTCAATGCCTACAAGTGGAGGACTATACTACGCTGCAGCGGTTCTGGCACCTCCAGGATACGGCCCACTCGCGGCCTGTAAGACATCGCAAACACACTACGGATAGCTTGGAAAGTTGACAAAATTTCAGGGTTGACTGGTTGGTCGAATTGGATGGCCCAAGTGACTGGCGCGCCCTCCGTGGATTATGCATTGTCTGCAATGCTTTTGGCCGGTGCTTCGATCACACATCCCGACTTTGTACCTCAGAACTATCAAATTTTCCTGCTGACTACCCTTATAATGTGCATTCATGGGTGCATCAGCAGTATGCCTACCAAGTGGATCGCCAATTTCAACTCCGTCGGATCTACATTCAACATCATTGCATTGTTCATTGTCATCATCCTCATACCAGCTTCAACGAATAGACAGAGTCAAGGCCTCCCACGCTTCACCAACTCAAAAACCGTGTGGGGCGATTTTTATGCTGGAACCGATTTTCCAAATGGTGTTGCGCTGCTTATGACCTTCGTCGCAGTCATCTGGACTATGAGGTAGGCTTTCTCCCGTGTGAATTCCAAATCCCTCGCTGAATGTACCGACAGCGGCTACGATGCCCCCTTCCACTTGAGTGAAGAATGCTCTAATGCAAATATCGCTGCTCCGCGGGCAATCGTCCTCACTTCCGGTGTCGGAGGAACCTTTGGCTGGTTCCTACAATTGGTGGTAGCCTACACAGTCATCGATATCGACGGCGTGCTGGGTTCAGATCTCGGCCAGCCATGGGCTTCATACCTCCTCCAAGTTCTACCCCAGAAGACAGCTCTCGCAGCACTGGCTCTGACAATTATGGCCGCTTTCTCTATGGGACAGGGGTGCATGGTAAGAAACTCGCGCCTCACTGTATCCACGGTAAGAGCCATTTTTCTGACGTCTGTATCAGGTTGCCGCCTCCAGAGTGACATTCGCCTATGCCCGCGATGGTTGCTTCCCCTGCTCATGGTGGATATCGCGCGTAAACCGCCGCACTCAAACACCAGTTAACGCAGTCTGGTTCAATACGGTCCTCGGCATTTGCATGACCTTACTCATTTTCGGTGGCCCATTAGCGGCGGGCGCTCTCTTCTCAATCGCCGCCGTTGCTGCATTCGTCGCTTTCACGATTCCCATCTTCATCAGGGTGTTCTTTGTGGGAAATAGGTTCAGGCCAGGACCCTGGAACTTGGGACGATACAGCATATACATTGGCAGTGCGGCCTGTGCTTTCGTCTTGTTGATGGTGCCGATCTTGATGCTGCCGAGTTTGACTGGGTCGGACCTCGAGTAAGTGACATCACGTCGGTGTGAAGAGCACGTTGGGCTGACTTGGTGGCAGTGCGACTTCAATGAACTGGACATGCCTTGTATACGGAGGTCCAATGACATTCGTTGTTATTTATTGGTTTGTCGATGCACACAAATGGTTCAAGGGTCCCAAGGTACGTCGTTTTTTTATCGTTACGTACACACGTCGGGTAATGGCGTGCTGACTTGTTTCGCTACTAGGTCAACATCGAGCATCAAATGCTTGGTCGAGAGGGTAACGTGATTGATGGCAAGGAAGCCGGTGCACAAGACAGCGGCGACTCCAGCGCCGGCAGTATTACGAAGGAGGACAGACAGTTCGACGACAAGTTGGCCGCGGATCTTGCCTAAATGATGAATGTATTGGGTACTCTTACTTGATTTGATTTCTTGTATAGGATTCCATGATAGGTTGACGAATGCGGTTAGCCTGCGCTTCAGTCGTGGCTTGGCATTTCTCCGCTCCGGGAGTTGCGATTATCCGAAAAGAAAATAGGATGACTATATACACGATTTCACATTACCATAAGCTCCTGTCCAGCCCCATAGGTTGACACGATAATTCCCCACAATTCCCAATATGCACGCACGTATATACAATATACCTTATTTACCATCTATTGCTATCTTCTACTTTTACTGGCCATTAATCTCCGATCCTGGTTGGTTTCTGCACTAATCTCACCGCCCAATGCTGTTGATCCGCTTTTCGACAGCCCATCTACCGTTTGAGGATCCGAAATGGTGGGGCGGAGACCCGGCAGAAATGCGGGGGCACCGAGACCGTTGGAGATGAACATCTTCTTATTTAAGTCGCGTCTGACTGTCCCACTTTTGGCTGAGTTCATCCTCGTATATATGTGAATTTTTACCTGTGTAACTAATCTCTACTACCTATATAATACCTCTCCCTCTTCCTGCTGATGAGGTCATCGGTCAACCCCACACAAATTTCTCGCCCCCACAAACCTAACAGACATGGGTCTCACCTCACTCCTCCTCTCACCCTACACGCTCCTTCTCCTCCCTATCATCTACTACCTCCTCCCCTACATCCGCAATCGCGCCATTCGCGACATCCCTGGCCCAAAGCTAGCGGCTTTCAGCAACCTCTGGCTGCTGTACCAATGCCGTCGCGGGAGGAGATACCTCTCGGTTGATCAGGCGCATAAGAAGTTTGGACCATTGGTGAGGGTACAGCCAGATCATGTGTCTGTGGCGGATCCAGAGGCGATTGGGGTTGTTTATAGTCATACGGGAGGGTGGTTGAAGAGGTGGGTCGTCCGATCTTTTTGCTTTTGTCTGGTATTTGTGTCAACGACATAGGCTGATTTGAGGATTGTGTGAGCAGTGACTACTACGATGCCTTCATCTCCATCCAACGCGGCCTTTTCAATACGAGGGATCGAGCTGAACATACTCGCAAGAGGAAGACTGTGTCACATACATTCAGTGCAAAGAGCATTGGGCAGTTCGAACAGTACATGACCTACAACCTGCAAGAGCTCGTGAAGCAATGGGATAGGATTTCTTCTACAGCAATAGGCGGAGGGGGGCAGTGGGCTGAGATGGATTGCTTGCATTGGTTCAATTACTTGGCTTTTGACATCATTGGTGATCTGGTGAGCTCGCACAATTTTGGAAATTACAGCCGCAAGACCTTGCTGTCATCATGAGGTGGAAGTTGAGCTGATAAATTCTGTGATAGGCCTTTGGCGCCCCCTTCGGCATGCTCTCCAAAGGCCGCGACATCGCCGAAGTAAAAATGACCCCCAACAGCCCCACCACCTACGCCCCCGCCATCGAAGTCCTCAACCGCCGCGGCGAAGTCTCCGGCACAATCGGGTGTCTCCCCTGCATAAAACCCTACGCCAAATACCTCCCCGACAGCTTCTTCCGCAACGGTGTTCGCGCAGTCGAAAACCTCGCCGGCATAGCCGTCGCTCGTGTAAATGCGAGATTGGAGGCCCCGGATGAGGAGAAAGGGAGAAGGAAGGATTTACTTGCTAGATTGATGGAGGGGAAAGATGAGAATGGGAATAAGTTGGGACGGGAGGAGTTGACGGCTGAGGCGTTGACGCAGCTGATTGCTGGGAGTGATACCACGTCTAATACTAGTTGTGCGTGGTTGTATTGGACGCTTAAGACACCGGGGGTCATGGAGAGGTTGCAGAAGGAATTGGATGCTGCTATACCTGATGGTGTGGTGGTGCCTGAGTTCGAGACTGTGAAGGATTTGCCTTAGCATGTCCCCCTTCTTCCTCCTTTTCTCTCCTCTCAAGGTGCTGGTACTGACTGTTGATTTTTGGCAGCCTCCACAAAGTCATCAACGAAACCCTCCGCATACACTCCACCTCCTCTCTCGGCCTCCCCCGCGTCGTTCCCCCCGGCTCAGGCGTCACCATCTGCAACCACCATTTCCCACAAGGCACCGTCCTCTCTGTCCCTGCCTACACCATCCACCACTCGCCTGTCATCTGGAACCCCAACAACGACCCAACCTTCGAGCCTGAAATCTTCAACCCCGACCGCTGGGACGAGAAACACCTCACCGAGAAACAAAAGGGGGCTTTCATTCCCTTTAGCTATGGACCAAGGGCGTGCGTGGGACGGAATGTGGCGGAAATGGAACTGGCGCTTATTTTTGCCAGTGTGGCGAGGAGGTATGAGTTTGTGCTTCGAGAGGAGGGGAAGTTGGAGACGAGAGAGGGATTCTTGAGGAAGCCGGTTAGGTGTTTGGTTGGGATGAAGAGAAGGCGGGGGGGTGAGATGGGTGTGGATGCTGGAGGGTGAGGCGGGATGATGGCAATGAGATAAACAGCGGGTGCGTAGTTGGCTAATCAAGCTAGGGGGATGAAATTGTAAATATTATGACTCACGATGAACGATGAGATGCTAGTATGCTGAGGTGGCTGAATAGAGGGGGTTAATAATGAAGAAACGTTCAGGAAATTCGATGAACGATGGCTTCATGCACCTTGTCGTCAGAAATGACACGCGACGGGTTCCTGCAGTTTCCCTCCCCCTGAATGAGCTTGGGTGTTTGTGCATGGCGTTGACATCATGTTGCAGGCAGCCGAATTCTCAGGGCAGAAGGCAAGGAGCATTGAGCCGTTATACTACGTACTACCGCGAAGAGTATTCCCCTCGGCAGTGTGATCGTCAATATGGCTGCTTGATGCGTGCTGAGTGCGAGATAATCGGTGTACCTAAATGAGGTTTCTTCGTCGTACCCTTTGAACGCCGTGGCTTATTTCTGCTTTCGAAGAACATCGGTTCAGAAAGAGTTTGCTCTAAACAGGTAGAATTTGCGAGATGCTTGCTTTTCGAGAGCGGAAAGTTGAATGTTTTGAGCTCAAAGAGAGTAGAAATTACGGCTGTCACTGCTGGTGAGGTGTGTGAGACTAAACATAATCTACTCGATAGCAGCGGGAAGTGGAGATGTCTCTGCTGAAGAACAACCAAGGATTTGGACATTGCAGTATCATATTCCTGAGAATGCCCGAGAGTACTCTTTCGATAAGATGGAGGAGGGGTGTTTTATGCTCAAAGATACCAGTAGATTCTGGAGACAACACATGGGCTAAGGCTGTAGCGATGAATGGTCAATGAACAATCAACTGCCTGTGCCCTTGGCAGATGATCCAAGTCATTGAATGCTCAGCATATCAGCTTTGGCTTCCAGGGATGTCGGAGATGGTGGCCAGAAACGGGTAATTGTCGTCATAAACTTGGAGGAACCCATGGTCTTGCAGGAACAAGCGAACCACACCCATGATGCAGGACGAGTCCCTGTAGATCCAAGGCTACTATTGACCATCGTAGGTGTACTATCTTTCTAAAGTGCTCCTGCCGGTCACACTCCCGCGTGTTGATCGAAACGCAAGTTTGATTGACTGCATCGCGCAAGGTTTTGGGGTTGCTGAAAGATTGCAGACGAGCCTCTACTTGCTTCGATCAGACCGGAGTGGTGGCTTCATAGATCTACAAGATGATATTGACAAGAGTGTCCAACCTCAGTCTAGCTCTTGGGTAACTTACTTGTCCAAAATCCTTTCCAGTGCAACAAGAGAGCTGTCACAAGGTACGGATAGTCTCCTCAGCATTGCTATGAGGGATAGGGTCGGAAGACATGCCGCAATGCTACAGTAAGCGGCTCTTCTTAGTCCTTACAATATGTGATGCAGATCAAAGTTCTTTGTGGAATGTTCGTGCAGTAGTTGCAGCGCGCTCCACGCTTGTCGCCAATCATAGCTTGGAATGTCATCATAGACGGCAGGATGAACAAGACAGCGCAGGCCAGAGAAATATGCAACTATTCCTACCAAGGTATCTCGACACCTTGACCCCAAGTCACAATCAATTTACCGCAACCGGACTTGGCTCCGTGATCTGGGATGTTGAATCTGAAGTCCTGCAGGTCCTTCCATAATGGAGTCCTTTAACAGAGACTTCTCAGCTGTGAGGGACCACTTGAGGTGTGATAGCATTCTGATCCTCCAGGAGAGGTTCAGACCTGACTTTAAAATGGCTACGGTCTCTAGATATCGTCTTGCGGTGGCCCTGTCAATGTGAAGTTCTTTGAGGTTATCAGACTCTAGATGCCAACTCGCTGACTCCAGACTAACCGCGCCACGCTTGGCAAATGGCCATCCCTTTTCACCTCGGCCGTCTCTTCGACCATTCTTTGATAACTAATGGTGCACGATGATGTAGCAGATCCCTGAGTCCTGCTTGCCGTCCCGTCTCAAAGAGACACGGCGGCCATTAGCTGAAAGCCAGAGTCCGTCCCCCACGCTTCTTACTCGTTGAACCCTTCTCGGGTCTTTCCGTATGTGTATGAAGCCTCCTGTACCTGCGTCATCAATATGCCGGCTGCTCATCTTTGTGGGGAAGACTGGGTGTGTCGAGACGGCGACTTCCCAGGCGGCTCACCGCACCATAATAGGAATCCTTAGCAGTTTTGAATATGAAAACTATTTTGAATGCACACAGTCAATAATTGTTTCCATTACGTTGCCCTTATAGAACAAGCTCGTCACCATAAGCTCAACCATAAGCTTCTCGGGCGATGGTGACGATGGCAATGGTTGACGGTCACTACTTCTTGGGTCGACCGCTCGCCTTCGGAGGCCAAGCGACTCACTATTATGCTATCAAAATTAAGCGCGCGAATGGGACTATCATGCGAATGAAGAAACCCACACTATTTCCGCAGAGCTTGAGTCAGAAGCGATTGGCGAAACCTAGGCTCGTTAGCTATGGGGGCCGTTATGGCTTGAGACCGTCATATAATCTATTCAAAGATCTTCACGTTTTGTTTCTGCCACACGAAACACTCGCTAAACAAGCCAGAGTATGGCACATGTCCCGGACGCGGTCCAAACCTGGGGAAGATCGTACTTTCAATCAGGGATACTCGGATCTCTCCGCATAAGCTTCAAATTACCTTCTTCTTGTGTCGGAGTGTGGTCTGTCAGTGGTCGTTGCTTCGCTAATGTTTTGAATGATCGGCATGGTATGACGATGTAGTATCGTGAGACGCAAAGCCTCAAAGGACTCGTAGGTGGTATGACAAGTTTTGCAGCCAGTCTCTTCTATTTAAGAAAGTGATGTCTCGCAATTAGTTGTCTTCTTCATCGAATCTTCACAGTCGCATCTATCAAGACATCCCATCTCACGGTATTTGACTTCTCCTTACGCTGCTCTACTATCTTGAAATATCTCCATCATGTTCGGCACTCATACCTCCATCGCCCTGCTCGCGGCATTGATCACACTCGTCACGAGCCTTCCAGCGCCTCAGCCCCAGACTACGACTGGTCCACACATTATTGGCGGCGAATGCCAGGAACAGACTTCCAATTACACCGTCCTCTCGCAAAACCCCGTTCTGGCGACCCCAGCGTTGGTCACCGGCTCTACTTGCGAAGCAGGACCAGAAGGTAAGCACTCACTCAATCATCCACATATCTCAGGACCATGAGTTCATTTTCGAAATAACAGGCTGCACCATCGCCGAAGGAAAGACATTTGCAGTATCCATAACCGTTACCACAGGAGGCTCAGCAACACTAAATTTGTAAGTTTCTACAAGCCTCCACACAGGCGTTGAAACAACAATGGTTGACTTCTACCCCAGCGGTGACATTGCTTCCGCCGGCATCGACGCCTCGGTATCAATCGGCACAACAAATTCCACAGCAATCACTACATCAGTAGAGTGTCCGCCAACTTGTGACTGTGGCCTGCAAGCCGTGGCGCACATGTACCATATCACTGGCATCCACAACGTGGTTAGCGTCAACCCGGAATATACACGCGGACCAGAATGCGATGGAGAGCAGAATGTTGCGTATCCCTATGACGTGCTGGTACCCGTCGTAGTACCTGGTGGTGTTCCGAATGCGGATGCTAGAGTGGATTTCTCCGCTTGCAGAGTGGGAGGCACGTTTTGCGGGCCCTATGATAAGCCGTTGATTCCTCTTTGCCCTGGGACATAATCGTTATACCTGAGTTGCTCAACCCATAACTTTACGTATCATCACAAATGCATAACAGTCTGTCCACATAGTTTTCAAGCCTTCAATAGCGATCGTAGCACTGAGTTGGGTGCAATTTAGTCAGTCATTCTGTTCGAGGAGTGATTGAGGGTAGCTCATCGGAAAACGTGGTCTATTCCGTTCTGAGCTTGACTGATCAAAGCTTGCTTCCGTGGAGACAAGGGCCCACACTATGCGGTATCTAAGCGGTCGTATCTAAAGGAGAGGCTTTCCGACGGTGGCCATTCGGGATCACGTGAGAAAGCCCCAACATTGGCCCATCTAACAAGGGTGATCAACATCGCTAACGTCCATTGCACAATGATATATGTCATCTGCAGGTACCATTGGGCATATGCGACTACCAAGGCGGGTCGCACGGAGGCCTGCAGTAGGTCATCGAGCCGTTGCGGGAGGAGTGGTGGAGGTGTCATGTGAGACTTTTCGGCACGCGCGCATGTCATCATACAACTTTATCTTCTACACCATTCTTTGCCATTGTCCAAACATACGAGTAATACACACTTTCGAGTTCATGAGTATGATCTTTGATAATCCTGGCGTCGATAGCACGGCAGGGGACAAAGCGGCGATATTTTTGAGAACCAAGTCCTACAACAGGAGTACGCAAGATACACGGCGAAGATGATCAGCAAGAAGATGCTGTTCTAAATGGTCCCAGATTTGCCCGAGTGGACTGCCGACATGGTGACGAGTATTAAGCTTGGCCCGAAAGTTACCACTTAAATGCACCACATCTTAGGATGCTCAGATGCCTCCAATACTCGGCATCATCAACCGCATACTGAGAGGCCTGCTATGCTTCGAGCAGTATCCCTTACAGCGATCTATATAATTTATGTCGCCTATATCGTGTTTTTGGTCTCTTATTCTCGGGTGAGACATTCGGCACGAGTGCAGCGCACAATACTCTTCTTGCTCAGCCTGACAGTTCGTATGGAGGTCAAGCGTGACCAATCATCATGACCTCTTGTCCATGACTAACATTTCCATCCCACTCTCCAGCCTTCAGACTCGCAACTCTCCCTTTCACTGTCGTTTCCGTCGCTGCTGCTGCTATGCTCGAACCAATGTCAGTGCGATAGTCTCTTGCACACAAAATTTTCACGACATACAAAGCTTTTTGGCTTTCTTCTTCGCATTAGGCTCGCCCTGTTTAACTTTCTTTAAATTCTGTACCGATACCGCTTAGGAGAAGGCAACCCACCGCATACCAACCAAGCTTGCCTCCGTCTTCTCGCCTCTACTCACTCAGCAATGTGCATACCCTACATCAAACTCCTCCCAGACTCACCACCCCCTCGCAAACGAACCCGAACCAGCAACCTCAAAGCCCCTCTATCATCCGAGTCCACCAACCCCCACCCCGTAATCGTCTCGCTCTCACCACGACTAGTCTACGCCCCATCCTCCTCCCGTTCAAACTCCCACCGAGCCCCAACTCACCGCCGACGCCGCCCAAGCGCCCCTCATCCATCGCCAGCAACACCACAAGCAGAGTTCGTAGGCGGCTTCGAAGCCGGATACCAACTCAGCGAGGAAGAACGAGAGCAACGGAGACTTGCAGCCGAGGAGAGGAAAGCCGAAGAAGGACGAGCTGGGCCACTGGGGTCAGGGCTACCGCCACCACCTCTGCAGCAGCCGCCAGTTTTGGGCCCGAGGCAGTATCCGACACCTCAGATCGCACCCCAAGTACAGCAACAACTAGCCCAACAACCAGTACCCCCTCCCATTCTACCATTACCCCCCGCTCCCGCTCAAACCGCTCCACAGCGCGAACACACGCGCTCCCCATACAGCTACATCCGCCGCCCACCGTCTCACTACCGTAACCGCTCTCGATCTCGCTCCTCATCGGACTCTTCAATATCGAGGCGCAGTTTCGAAGCGCTGAGAAGAAGGGTTAATGCGCTTTCCGATCGGCTTACTAGGTTGGACCGGTGGAAGGGGGAGGTTTTGACTAATCGGCTAAATAGATTGGAGAGGTGGAAGGAGGAGAGGGAGGTGGAGCGGGGGGTTGGGGGGAGGGTTTGGTCGTTGGGACCAGAGGGGAGGAGGAGGGAGGTGGATAGGGGCAGGGGTGGGGATGTGGATGTGAGGAGAGATAGGAGGGGGGATGCAGGCAGGTGGGACTGGGAGGGTGGGGGGTTGGGAAGGCGATAATGTTTGGAGATTAGTGTGTGAATGTGTGAGTAACGAGAGTTTTGGGTACTATACCTGGGTAAAACTAATAACTAATTGCATGCTGCCCGTTGTGAATAATGCCCGAGCGGTTGAAATTGTGGATTCGAGAACGTATGGAAAGATGACTTACAGCACAGCGCGTCAGAGCCTACGAGTATTGTATTCGTCATTGTTGGCCCAGGCCATTGTGGGTCCTGCGCATGATGTCTCGGCTTGAAATCGACAGACCGTCGACTAATATCGTGTATCATAGGCCAGGCAATATAGGCGTTGATACATGATCCCTGTGGGCCTGTGCATAATGCCTCGGCTTGAAGGCGACAGATCATCAACCATCAAGGTTCGCGGCGTTCGACTATCTCCTATTAATGTCCATGGCCTACACCTCCATTGCTGTTTTCGTCTTTAGTAATCGACGAAACTGGCGAAGGAGAACCTAGATCGTGGAAGACACACCCTTCTAGGAGGCCAAGTTGCGAAAGTAGAGTTTCCTAGCATGGCAATCAGAGATCTAGAATCTAGGATAATCATACCGGAGTAATACTTACACGATGCGCGATGATGCAACATGCAGCCTATCGCTGTGGCTCCGAAGTATCTCGAACATTTTTCTGCTCATTCCCTGGTAGAATAAGCGCGTTGATACAAACGTGCAGCCTATCAGCGCAACACCGAGGATCTTCGATGTTGACGTCTACTTCATTCCTCGGTGGAAGGAGCGCGACACCGAAGTGAGATGCGATCGAAACAACACCAAGTCACGCGCCAAGACCGCCAAGACCGCCAAGTCTGAGGGATACTCAAAAGCCTGCAGAAATGTTTGGATGATGAGTCTCGACCGAGCATGCTCGGTGAATCCGAGCGAGTATAATACCAAGGACCGAGAGCCAAGATGCGTCTTAAGAATATATCAGGATTAGCGTTCGGAACAGATTGACACGAGAACAAGAGAAAAATGGTATAAAAAGATGGGCAGGCCTCGTGAAAGTGGTGTTTTTCTTTTCATCAGAGTCCACTATGGCCGACGACTTGTTGCCGTTTGGGAGCCATCAGGCTGGAGCCCGAGGCGAAATGGTTGCTGCTTCGACTAAACTTCGACGTCTGCTCGAGAAGCCTGGTCACTTGATCGTCTGTCCAGGAGTGTATGATGGCTTTTCTGCACGCATTGCGCTTGAGGTCGGCTTCGATGCTCTGTACATGGTAAGAATTCGTAATTCATCTTATCGATGATTTCATCTCTTACATATTTGCCTTCAGACTGGAGCAGGAACAACGGCTTCTCGTCTTGGCCACGCAGACCTCGGCATCGCTCAGCTGGCCGACATGCGCGCCCATGCGGAAATGATAGCCAATCTGGACAAGTCTGTGCCCCTAGTCGCAGACATGGATACTGGCTTCGGAGCACCCATCATGGTCGCCAGGTCCGTTGAAGAGTACTGCCGCGCTGGGGTAGCTGGGTTTCATATCGAAGACCAAGTTCTCAACAAACGCTGCGGCCACCTCGAAGGCAAGGAAGTGGTTAACATTGATACTTACCTGGCTCGAATTCGCGCTGCGAGAGAGGCGATTAACAGACACGGGAGCGACATAGTGCTGATCGGCCGGACTGATGCATTGCAACAACACGGTTATGACGAAGCTGTGAAACGACTGAGAGCTGCACGAGACGCAGGCGCGGACATGGGCCAATTGGAGGGCATTACGAGCCGAGAGATGGGCTGGCAGGCTGTGAAGGATCTTGCACCGTTTCCACTGCTTCTGAACATGGTGGAGCATGGAGCCTCGCCTATCATATCAGCGAGGGAAGCGAAGGCGATGGGGTTTCGCATTATGATCTTCTCGTTTGCATCGCTGGCGCCTGCTTATAAAGCCATCAAGAGTACGTTGGAGAAGGTGAAGAAGGAGGGTATTACAGGGACTACGAAAGATCTGACGCCGAAGAGGTTGTTTGATGTGTGCGGTATGCAGGAGAGTATTGAGATCGATACTTTGGCTGGTGGGTCGTCATTCAAGGAGAGAGCTCGGCTATAACGTAGCCAATTTCCATAGAAGGATCTGTGCGTAAGATAAGATTAGAGTAGTCCGAATCTTAGGTGACTCTAGGAGTAGGGGAACTGGAATATACATTATCGTTTGCCTCATCGGTTGTGGCGAGTAGCCTGAGATCCTTGTCGATTGATTAGTGTTGTTTTCCGCCTTAAATTGTATGTTGGTCCAGTCTCGTTTTCCCTATTTCTTCCTGACAGGATACTCTTTGTTCAAAATGCCTTGTCCTTTCCGCCACAAAAGATGGTGTCTTTCTCGTAAAGCCGTTCAGGCTTGGCATTTTTGTCATGGATGAGGTCGGTCTTTACGTTCGGCGAATCGACTATTGACATAATGAACTTATTCAAAGGACTGTCTTACCGCGGCTGCCTTATATTCTCGTAGATACAGTAACTACCTCTGATAAATGGGCCGATATCTGAGTTCAATTAATCTGACGTACGAAGAACCCGTCAACTTGTAACACCTGAGTCGATTTCGGAATCGAGATACTTGATCAATTATGGAAAACGACTTCTCCATCGTGATCCAATTCCTCGACGCTTTGCCAAAGGTGGAGAGCAAAGACATGCCCGCAGAAAGCGAATGCATGATATGTCAGGAGTAGTATGACGCTACCATTGATGACAAAACAGAACACGCAGTCCGGCTACCATGCGATCACCTGGTTGGGAGCGGCTGTATTGAAACATTTTTATTAGAAGAATCTAATAATTCATGCCCTTACTGCCGCAGAAACCTATTCCCAAGGAATTGGATCCCGCAAGGTGGCTTGCAGCCGGTGCGACCTCAGAGACACATATAGGAGCTCGGCGACCCTGAATCGCAGAGAGTACCAAACGTACCGCACAATCATTCAAGCGTTTGCTAGGCTCCCACCATTGAGTCCCAGGCACTCGGGACAAGGAGGATTATCGCCGGCTCTCGAAACAATGCTTTACAAGGAACTCCTTCGAAGAGGAGCCTTCGATATTAAAATCATGTGGAAAGATGGTCTTGAAATGACTGATACTCGCGGACTTTGGGACATCCTTCGTGAACAGAGCTATGCGTGGCGTCCAGGCGATGAACCATGGGACCGGCCTTACCAGCCATTGGTCAATTGACGGATACCAATGTTTGCCCACCATCGACGCTGAGGAATACGATGCAGAAGAATAGACTATCCCATTAGTATTTCACTTCTAGTATTAATTTTGAGTCATGAGATGTTTTTGAAGAATTAGATAAGTTCTTCAATGCTGAAAATATTTCCAAATCGGCATCTGTGACAGTGTCCCTCTTCCGTGGCAGGGTGGTCAATGGGATATTATTAGGTAGCCCTGACCTTGTGTAATAAGTCAGTAAGAGGCACTAGTCTGTATCAACGCAATACTCGATAATGTAAGAAACCAGAAATTCAGATGAGTAGAATTTGCTGGTTGAAAATACAAACAATCATATTTCGACTGTTCTAAAATGTCGATGGCGCTTTAATGATCCGATGTTTAGCCGAGCCTTGGCGTCTGCTCGCTCGTTTTCGAGGGAGCGTCGCTACCATCAGAGTCTCCTTCTGTCAAACTTCGGTCCCACGCTAGAACACGCAGAAGATGCCGAGAAATCATGAGCTCTAGTATGCTATATAATTTCTAAGAGTTTGTCTGTTGTCCAGGAGCCCGCACATTGGCCTTTGACCACGGGTTGGCCAAAGACGACGGGCAGGCAGTGCGCGACGTTACGAGATAGAGCAACTCCACCAGCAAACACGATAAGCCACCGGCTCTAGGTTTCTGGTGATATATTACCTTCGACTGAAACGTATCCATCGAGGTCGACTTTGGTACCTTCATCGTCATTTGCGAACGATGCAACGTCCACGTCTCCTACTCCATCTGTCTCCACTCGGGACTACGTTCCAGCTTGTCTTCAGCGTTTGGCAGCGTATGGTCTCTTGTATCTTTTATTTCAACGACAGGCTGCTCAAGGTCCGGATCTCCACTCCAATAACAGATGGCCAGCCTCAACTCTCGAGCCATCCATGCATCCATGCGTGCCAGCAAACCAGACCTCTTTCACATCTTCATCGGCCTTATCACCGCACTTTAGGTTGAACAGGGCTGGCTTGAATTTGATGCGGCGCTCATTGATCGAGCCTGCGTGTCGACTGTGCTTTACGATATTCGACGCTGGGATATGTTGATTAGATGGTGGCGTAAGTGGAAAATCGAACTGGCTTTTCAAGTCGACACAATCAAAGAGGCCAAGGAAGTGCACTCTTGCTTCATTGCAACAAAACGTTTTCTTGAATCCCGCCATGTATTTCTCGGCTTCCTCGTCCTTCTCGGTGCGGCCCCCAAAGTCCCTGACCTCGCGGGATGTCTGAAAGTTTGAGAAAGTCTTCCAAGCAATATGGACCATCTCTTCGTTGTCACGCGAAAGCAACCCAATCGTATCGACCATCTCGGCAAGGAACTGCGCTGTGTATGCACCCCCAGAGAAGCCTATGATGTAGATGTAGTCTCCTGGGGAATAATGACGCATTATGAATCTGTATCCGGCATGGACATGGTGTCGCAAGGATAATCCAAGAGCTTTGTTGAGGCTTATTGAGAAGAAGGAGCGCAAGTACGGGCAGAGTCCACGCGACGAGTCACCCTGGACGTAGGTCCCGATCCCAGCTAAAGCAAGGTCAGCCAGGTGAGTCTTATCACACACTTCACTCGATATGCTCTAGGACACCGTATAGCTACTCACCTTGATAGTAATGAAAACGTTCCTCTGCCTTCCTGTCCAGCATCTGAGGGATTTTTACCACTGAATATGCAGTCAGCCTGGGGACAATTCTGTGTCTACAAAAAGGGACTGTGACCTTCAGAGTCGGATTCATCCCGAACAGATGTCTTAGCCGTTCCATCGAAGCATAGGACCAATCTCTTATGCTGGGAAGCATCCGTATTTGCTGTTTCTTTCTTCATGTCTCTGTACAAGACCAATCTCTTTTTCAATTGAAAATACAAACCTCAAGCTACGACAAATTTCTGGGTATCTTCTGAAAGACGACATTCTGGCAGGATCAGGGTACCTTGATGATGACATATTGGTAGGTTTAGGGTAATGCGAGATAAGATAAAATAACCCTTACAGTAAAAACAATTTGACACCGAGGAAGGCCGAGCCAAAAAGATCGACATGACCGAATGTTCGCCATAAATGTTGGCATTGAAAAGCGTTCGTTGCATTTCGGCAAGCGAAAATCGATGCGCAATATTATCCAATCATCGCGCCAAAGCCTCTCATTTAGTAATCTCGCCCAGCTGTCAATTCTGCATCCTGTGGATGAGGCGTCGAATCTCGTCACATTTTGAGCTGAGGTACATTACTAGCCCCCATTTGACTACAAATTGTGCTAGTCTAGCCGGACACTTGTCCAGGGACCAAAATCTCTTGAATCTCGAGTTCTGACCAAGTGTGGTCGGGTATTCGAAGACGCTGAATCGCGTATCCAGACTTGGGCACGCGTGATCCATCTCATCGGCGCTTCGAGACACTGGAAGCACACCTTCAGAGAGTCTTGCCTAAATGCCATCCGGGGTGCTAGCTTCAGAGTTCTGACTTGGCTGGCACGGCTCCCGGGTGGTGGCGAGCTTGGCAGCCGCTAAATCGGACTCATTTTGGGTTAACCCGTTAGGCTAGCTTCAGCTAGCCACGAGTAAGCTATCGTCCGCTATAATTTGCGAAATGGCACAGTGAACCGACTCCTTTCTGTCACTAGCAGTCGATCGTTACTGCACCGATCAAAGATCTGGAACATTCACGGCTTTCAACCAGCCACAAACCCCTGATCCACGCATATATCGGCCCCTTTGAGCGAATCGCAGTTTCAGCTAACCAATCAAACTTCACGATGTCGTGTGAGCCCTTCCACATTGGTGCCAAGACATGCGTAACAGTAGGTCTCGATGCGTCGTGTGAATACAAATAGTAGGCATGACGGGAAGTTAGCATAAATTGCACCTCATCTGTCTGTTCAAATAGTATCTCCCAGCCCTGCCGAGTTTAGTTGTCAGCTCGCCATCTCATAACTGATCTCGTTCCTGCGTTTTGCTTTCACATCTTTACATTTATCGGCATCGGTACCCCACTTTTGGATTCGATTTGCCTCCAAGCCCCTCTGCAATTGAGTAAACGACTTGTACAAGACCAAAGAAGCTATGGCAAGTCACTTACCCCAGTCCGCTTATAGCGCCTACACCCCATCTTCAACTCATGAGGATGGAAAATACAACGGCAGCGAGATGGATTATAGATACGGTGACGCAAAGCAGAAGATGCAGTCTGTTGGTGACGACATGAAGATACTGGCAAGGAAGTTGCCTTCGCATGCACTTTCACTCGCCCGAGACTTTCTCGAAAATAAATACAAGCCAAGCTAAACCGTGTGTGCACCACCGGCAACCACTTTCCACTTTAGCTACGGTACAGCTGAACTTCATTAGGAAGAGTTGGTCGAGATAGCCGGAATGCTTCCGTACAACAGCCCAATGCGAAACTGGGCCCAAGCTCGCACGGTGTCCACATTGTTCAACAGCCTTCAGCATCCACCCGCAAGCTACTTGGGAGAGAAGCACCAGTATCGCACCGCTGATGGCAGCTACCACGTGAGTAATCCACGATCCCCACTAGACTGATTACGGCCCCCGAATAACTTTGACAGAATTTCATGTTCCCTAACTTTGGCAAAGCCGGCGAGCCATACGCAAAGAGCGTCAGAAGCGCCAAGAAATTGCACGGGGTTAGGCCTGATCCAGAAGTTCTGTTTGATTTACTCGAGGCAAGATCTGACGATACGTTCCGCGAGAATGAAGCCGGTATTTCCAGCATGTTTCTGTATCATGCTACGATTATCATCCATGGTGAGCACTCTTCCTTCCCGGACACGTTTCACTTCGGATAAACTGTCAAAGAAAATGGTTTTTGTTCGGCGAGTCGTCTCCTACTCAACTGACATTATCTGCAAGATTTGTTCAATACCAAAAGGGACGACCGGAATATCTCTACCACTTCTTCGTACCTCGACCTTGCCCCGCTCTACGGATTCAACGAAGTGGAGCAGGACAGTGTTCGCCTCGGCAAAGACGGATTGCTAAAACCCGACACTTTCCATGAAGACAGACTTCTAGGTCAACCACCAGGTGTCAATGTTCTGCTCGTCTTGTACAGCCGTTTTCACAACTATGTGGCTACTATGTTGAAGGAAATCAACGAGGACGGAAGGTTCACGCTAAGGCCAAACACTAAAGCTGAGGATGCCCAAAAGGAGCCCCGTAATCCCGAGAAAGTCCTCGATAACGACCTCTTCCAGACCGCTCGATTGATCACGGGAGGGTTGTACATTAGTATATCTTTGGGTGACTACCTACGAGCTATCCAAGGCGTGCATGAGAAAGATACTACGTGGACCTTCGACCCACGTATGTACATCGATAAAACGGCTCTAGGCGAAGGTGTTCCTCGAGGAATGGGCAACCAAGTCTCTGCCGAATTCAATCTGCTTTATAGATTCCATTCTGCTATATCTCGTAGAGATGAGGGCTGGACCGAGAAGTTCATGAAGGAGCAGGCGCAGTTGCGATTGGACCGTTTTAAGAAGACTGATGTGGAACAAATCCACCTGGAGGAGCTGAGTACCTATGAATTGTGGACGATGCTGGGGTCGTTTGCGAAAGAGAAGCGCGCGATTGAGCCTTGCAACCGCGACTTCGGTGATATTAAACGTGGTCCTGATGGCAGGTTTTCTGACTACGATTTATCAGATCTGCTCCGAGAAAGCATTGATGATAATGCTGGTCAGTGTCTGTTCTCAGCCATACGGTCTTCCCGGTAGCTAAGATTGGCCCTGTCTAGGCGCGTTTACGGCGAGAAATGTGCCAAAGGCTCTGAAGGCCATCCAAATTGCCGGGATCGAAGCTGCTCGTCAATGGTATGTTATGTCTATATTACATCGAACCAACAGTATTTTGTTGCTGACTACAGCAATAGGGATGTGGCGTCTCTGAACGAATTCCGAACATTCTTCGGCCTAGAGCCACACACCACCTTCGCGAGCGTCAACCCAGACCCCGAAATCCAAATGGCTCTGGAAAACCTGTATGATTCTCCAGATATGATCGAGATGTACCCTGGTGTCTTCATCGAAGAGATTGCCGCTCAGAAGTTCCCAGACGGCACTCACAAACCAAAGGCTGGCGTTGCTTTCCCAAGACCGCTGGCCGCGGAGTCCTCTCCGATGCTGTTACCTTAGTGCGAAGTGACAGGTTCTATACTATTGTGAGCATCGTCTTGGCCCGCTTTCTCTCATCGTTCCACTAAAGAATTTAGGATTACACGACAGCAACGCTCACCAACTGGGGACTGTGCGAAGCAGCGGCAGACTACAAAACGTAAGCGTCAGATCCCCCTATTAGCACCTTGCAGCAATTTTGAAAAATACCTACTTAAATTGCTGCGGCTTTAGTTTGGGTGGCTCCATGTTCCACAAATTGATCCAACGCGGGCTACCTGGCCATTTCGCCTTCAATTCCGTCTACGCAATGCAGCCGATGTACACTTCAAAGTCCAACAAGAAAATCTTGACAAAACTCAAAACCATCGACCAATTCTCGCTGGAACCACCTGCTACTCCCAAGTCCAAGGTGGTCGTCGAATCTCATAGTGCTGTTCACGACTTGCTAGCCAAGAAGGATATTTTCCAATCACCATGGGCGGCCTCCGTGGGGTCTTTGGTTTCCGCGAAAGCCCTCGAAGGTCTCCACGCTTTCGAGAGCAAGCATAAAGGCTACCACGTTCAGCACCATTCTGAATCGAAGCAGATCTATCTCACTTATCTGACAGATAAGGCGACGTCTTTCGTGAAAAGGGATAGCTTTTGTCTTGCAAAGTCCTACTACCAGATCGACATGGTTAGAGAGTAAGCAATATCCCTCAAGGCTTCATATCTCGATTTGCTGGCTAAAATGATACCTGCTTACAGTGTTGCCATCCCACTGAATGCTCGCTTCCTTGCGGAACTATTCAGCCTCAATGTGAAGACATCAGCGAAACAGTTGGCAGCCCATACCTCTGCTGAGCTTTATAAGCTATTGATCGAAGTCCGCAACTGGGTTGACTATCCGAACTCAGACCCCACCGCCTTATGGTACAGACGTCGTCAGGCTCAGGAGAGTGCCGTCGAGTTAACAAAAACGACGAAAGCATCGATTTCTGAGGCCGCCCCTAAGTACTGGGCACTTTCGTCGTGGCTCAATTGGACCGCGACTCCGGACGAGAATCAGGAGCTGAGTGCACTAAAGGACTTGGGAGTAAGAATCGCTGGTCACGATGATGCGGATGTGGCTCAAATGGCGTGGATGCTGGCCGTCAGTGGCGTTGGCACTCCTGTCACTGCTGTAAGTGCTATCAAAACTAGGCTTACACATGAGATACTGACCTTGATTCATGAAGGCTACCGAGGTCCTGCACTATTTCCTCTCCGAAGACGGAGAAAAGCACTGGCATGAGATCCAGAAGCTCGCGACAGATAATTCGGAGAAAGCTAACACAAAGCTTGAAAAATACTTTATGGAAGCGTTACGCTTGAACAGCCAACAAGTTTGCAAGCGAACAGTAAAAGAAGACGTAACAAGCCTGAAGCATGGCAAGCACCCCGTGGAGCCGAAGCAAGATGTCATGCTATTGATCGTAAGTCCCCTCAATCTCTCTCTCATCTCCGCACAACTCTATCTTCCACCACACATCCCCGCTAAACCCTCCCTAGTCCAAAGCAAACCACGACCGCACCACCTTCCACAACCCCTCAACCTTCAACCCCAACCGCGCCGCCTCCTCCTACCTGCACCACGGCTTCGGGCCCGCAGGCCAACTAGGAAAAGACATGCTCCTCGCCTACGGCGTCGCTCTCCTAAAAGTAGCAGGTCAAATGGACGGCCTGCGAAAGGCGCCAGGCCAAATGGGTGAGCTGAAGAGAGTGGAGCTGAAAACAAAGGGGGAAAGGAAACGGGCGCAGGTTTATGGGCGACATTATATGACTGCTGATTGGGGGTATTTGGTTGCTGAGCCTACTAGTAAGTTCTTCCCTTTCTTGTGTGGGAGGAGGGGGGTTCCGGGGAGTGTTGGCTGACGAGTGTGTAGCTTGGAAATTGCATTTTGATACTTTTGGTGGTGAGGCGTTGTCGCAGGGTACGAAGAGGTCTGCATAGGTTACTATGATACAGCGGTCAATTGGAGCGACTCTTCATTGTCAATCTTGTAACATCATGTGCTGTTGCTCCGCTTCCTTTCCAATCCCAACTGCAAGAATCAAATAGCATTCAGATATCCCCACGAGCGCCTCGAAGACGCCAAACGCGCTGACTAAGGTCACTGATAGCATAACACCTCCAATTTCGATGATTCTTCATACTACAGTATTGAAAGAGCCCATAGAGATGGCAACTAATGTTCCGCTAGCGTGACTACAGCGCCGGGCACTATAGACACGAGCTACATAGCGACAGGCAAGTTCGGTAAATACCAAATCATACAAATGCCGCAAGTCCAGACAGAGGTAGCGGTCTCCCAAGTGCGTGCCTTTAGCCGTTTCAAGGTGATAGCTTGAGTGTCTTATTCTGGAATGTCGGCAAGATCCATCTCCATTTCACCACAATGGAGGCGAAGAAATTGCTTAACAAAGTCGACGAAAGACAACGTTGAAGCCTTCATCACATAGGCGATAGAATCTATAAATGATCTCCTGCTCCTCGTCCCAGATCTCCATAACCTCTTTAATCTCGATTGGGCGCTGAATGCCGTTGCCACCTATGCCTGAATAATCAAGATCAAAGGAATCCCTAGGGGTTTGACTACAGGTGTGGGTGAGTTCATATCTCTCGAAGAGAAGGTAATGGAAAATGGTGTGATAGATCTGCCCTATGATCGGTAGATCTGCTGTACAATTGTTCAATATCCAATCTAGCAACATGAAGATGATTTGATAGTAGGTACGCAAGGGGCAGGTCTGGAGAGGCATAACTTTGAGGATCATCACTAGAGTCGGGCACCCGGCCGAAGAGCAATAACACCTGCAATGATCTCCGGTCTCTTGCGGGCTGTTGGTCAGAATAAGGTTTATAGCGTTGGCAACGTGGCTATTTATTATGGGCTCATCAAGGGTGCCGGCTTCCAGCGCCGTGGTCGCGAGTCTGCACAGACAGCGGCCGATACCGTTTGCAGCATAGCGAAGTGGTATTGAGCTCCAACCAGTCAGTGGCTTACAGAAATTCGCTCCCTTCGTTGCAAACCATGGCAAGAGCTCAAGTTGGGATTCAGTGCACTTGATAATGCCTCTGACTGGTATGTATGCCGCATCGTTTGGTCCATTGGCGTCTTGAAATCCAAGTTCGTATAACAAGTCTGCAGAACGGATATCCAGCCCTCGTGTATGGTAGAGAATACCCGCTATTGAAAATGATGGCCGAGAAGCCATCCAGGGTAAATCTCACAGTTGTTCTCCCTGATGTTTCCCGCCACTAACTGAAAGATAGAAAAGTTATTGGTCATCATTGCATCATCAAGGATGTTCAGGTCGCGGTCTTCGACACATGTTTGGCTTGCGGCAGCTAGGAGCAATTGAACCGCTTCGTAACATTCGAAATAGCATGCATATGAAACTGGAAGAACTCCCGCACCATCGGGTCTTGCCACATCAGCACCTTAGCCGAGCAGGAACTCCAGAGCCCAGGGCCAATCAGCCGCAATATGTAGCGGATATTGTCCAAGACGATTATCGCGAAAAAGGGACTGAGGATTCTTTTTGCACCTCATTTTGGACATTGATCTTGGACTTGGAAAGTATTGCCATTTCGAGATTAGTGCATTCGCAGAAAAGGGAGTTGAAGTACAGGTCCCGGTATAGTTGGCATTCTGATTATTGGGATTGCTAAGGAAAGAAAAATTGTGGGCGGAGGGCCCCTATTTATATGCTTTTGCCAATCTCGGCAGACCTCCCTTCTCTTTCGCAGACTACAGAAGCCAGTCTCATGGTATCAAGGGTCTTTTGAATCTTGAAGTGGCCAAGGTATTTCCTGACTTACCTTCCGCTAATTCAGGCACTGCTCTGAACGCCTCAATAGTGACAGACTAAACGAACAGGCTGGTGTTCCCAATACTCTGGATTAAAACAAAGTTAAGTATCATAACAATCTATCCAGTACTGGAGTTCCTGGTTTAGCTCAAAATAGTCAGGGCTGTTGCCTATCGTGTTCCGAAGGAAGCTGAGACTTCTGCTGCCTTCCGTATGGCAACAGTTCCATATAAGAGTATCTAGAAGTACTCTGTAGTAATCAATATGTCTGATAAAGCAGTATTGCGGGTTAAATAACCGAGTCTCGCTGGGGGCGGTTTCATTACAGGGCACCCCAAGATTGACCAGATTTTGAACGAAATTATTCTTGTCCTGAACGAAAGCAGCCATGCTTCTGCCAGATAGAGGCATATCGTTTAAATGCAACGATTTCTGTAATCTCTGCAAGCCTCGATAAGCGACAATTGGACTTAGTTGGTGTACATGCTTACTGTGGCAAGTGTGTATCCTTCTTCGTCAACGCCCAGAAGGAAGCTTGGCCTTGTTCAAAGATGGCTTTCAATTTCGTAGACACACCACCGAGAATGTCAATACTTTCTGGAGCAATTTTGCCGGCCGGCCATACTAGCTCGGATATGGCAGCAAATGCTGGGGGGTTTGAGTGAAAAAATCCGCGAATTGTAAGTAAAGGGCTTATCGAAAAACTACCGGCACCAAAATTGACGAAAAATGAAATCCCGATGAGGCTACCAAGCAATCCGCTACTCCAGAAGAATTCAAATCATAGGGTCCTTCTCGATCCCTCGAATCGAGAAAGGGGGTAGTCTTGCCGATGGGCTGTGATAGTCCGAGAAGTATATCTGAGCTTGTTCGGCAACTTGCGGACAGTCTCAACCAGGGTACGCGGGCAAAAATTGTAGACCCTCGCAACTGGTTTGACATAGAGAGGTTGCTGGTTTTGCGTGCCCTCACGGATGGTTTACTCGTGCTCTTCTCGACCATCGGTAATCTGCCACAAGTCCCTGTGCTCAACAGCTTGCTTTATAGACATAACATCTCGGAGTAGACTGGGCTTGCTCAGTAGTTGAGGCTACAGGATTTTCGGTATTGTTCTGCAGTTCAAAGCAACCATTGAAGGGTGTTAGACGTCAGTTAACTAATACCATTGATTCGCTCCCATTTTCAAGCTCATTACCATGGCTTATCGCTCGCGTCGCATGGTTCGGAGTTTTTGAAGATAGGGCTTGTACAACACGACTGGGTAATTAGTTCAGTTGAGCCTCAATGCTAATGATGAGAGCCTGATGTTCAGAGAAATCGAGCCTGGCCTCAGTAGCGCGCATTGGAGTGGGGATTCGAACCCTTCTCACCCCTCAAAACTCATCAGCGGCAGCTAAGACTGCTGCTTTGTGTGTTCAGATACCCCTGGATTTCGCGTCTTCTTTCAAGAATAAAAGCTGTTCGCAAATATCTATGAAGACAGAATCCTTCGGGGTGGAGAATTTACATAGTCCTTGATGATCCGTCGCTACGGGAACTCAGAGCTCGTTCGGATGGCCCATCTGAGCAGACCTTTGCTCCACAATCTATGGCAAGTAGGCCAGCCAGAACAGCAGAGCCGGATGATTTTTGCGGAGCAAAAGTCAATAAATTGATTCAGCAAGCATCATAACAAACCTGACGGGGTTTGATCTCACTGACGATTCGGGCAGGTCGTATCATTGAGAAGGAATGCGCTTCTAGGGGCTGCGCATACAAGGACAACGAGACCCTGCGAGACTCACCAATTGATCTCCCTCAGGAGGTGGCAAACGCGTAGGCTTTGTCTCACGAAAGCTCCTGATAGCAAATTTCGAAGCTACGTCTGAAAGCTACTCGTGATGTCTCTCAGAGTATCGGAAAACGGCTCCAATTCTCTCTTCAAGTTGGTCGTCTGATGCCTCAAAGTAGCCCAAGAAACAAACCTTGAAGCAATACCAGCCCAACCAGCCAGCTGAGACCCATGATGCGGTGTACCCAGAAAGACGACAGCAATAGTGGAGTCAACAATTGCTTTGTAAGCGTTGCGGACAGTAGTGGTGATGAGGGCTCGTTTGACCAGGATCCATCCTAACGAGTGTGCAACGAAGATCAGAGGACGCTCGTGGCAACGGGCACGCATCGTAAGAAGGCCAGCTAGTAAGCCATCGGCATGATCGACTACACGACTTGTGACAAGATCGCTGAATAGATTCACGTTGTAACCGAAAGTCATTGCTCTAGCAGTTGGGAGAGATTTAGGAAAGAACTTGGGGTTGGTGATTCCTTGCGAGTCTTCCCATGTGTGGAGAGCATGGCCGTTGAGGCCGTGGACTAGAAGGATGCTAAAATGAAGGTCAGCGACGGTCGTGTGCGCTTCGAAAGCGAAGCACATAAGATTTTAAAGCTAGGTGACAAAGATAGACAATTACTCGGGGTCTGTATCCCCAACAGACTCGACTCGTACCCTGACGCCGTATTCGCGATTATCAGCCATAGCCAAAAAGGGAACAGGCTTATACAAGATGAGCGGTATTAAAGATATTCAGCGCATCGAATATAGGTCTATGATATGTTCCATGACCTATATTCCAGCTAGCGGGATCGTGGAATGGGGTATGAATTATTGATGGGTATAGGCGATTTCAGCCTCACTTTCCAATTTCGGGGCACTAAATATTGATCACGTGATAGATTTATCAGCCAAAGAGGTAGGAGCTACATACTCGCTGGGAAATTCATTCACAATTTGTCCGAGGAAGGAGATATGGTCTTGTCGTGCCATCAAAGAATTTGGTAATTTTAAAATTCATTCTATATGACACGGCGAAGCCTCTTCCTCCCAATTACTCACAACCCAACCTTTGACGAAGGAAATATGTATATAGTCTGGGTATAATACACCTCACCACTCTACATCTCACCCTCACCCTCCAACGGCTTCCTCGCCCACCCGCTCAAACATCTCCATCCCGCACCCGTAAATTTCCCCTCCTCCAACACAGCACCCACCCCCTCAAGCAACTGCTCCTTCCCCATCTCCAACTGCAGCCTCAGCATCCACTGCTCCCATGCCCAACTACCCACTAAGCCAGACATACTAGCCACATCGGCCGTTGACCCGACTGGCCCTTGCACAGCTTCAATCTTCTGAGTTCCACTTCCGAAAGTCGAAACATCTGGTGGTGGCGTTTCGGGAAGTTGGTGCTGTTCCTTTGTATGAGTTCCCATGGGTAGGAACGTCCATGCGCGCTTGATGTCGTCGAAGCCTGCGCGGCGGACACGGCCGAGCCAGCTCTTTGTGGGAGCGGGATCGTAGCCTCTGGTCTTGAGGTTGAAACCGAACTCGACTGAGACGGCTGAGCCTCGGGAGCCGGCGTTAACGATTTCGGAGTCCATGACGAAGAACTCGAGGTATCCTCCTGGTTTGAGGCAGCGCATACATTCCTTTAGGCAGAGGTCGTACTCGTCCAATGACTGGCCTAGCGGCTTCTCTGTCTTCAAGAAAGAGAACAGAGAGCGGGCTGAAATGATATTGAAGTATTTGTCCGGGTATGGCAGCTGCCAAAGCGATTCTACCACAGTAGGTCGATGATTTCGAGGACCGCGAATGTTCGACTCTATCTGTTGACGCTCAGTGGATGCTGTGTAGACTCTGGCAAATTGATATTCTTTGGAACAATGCCAAGCCCAATCGCCACTTGACTGACCACCCAGATCCAACACTCGCGGTGGGTTCTTGACCTTGCCATTCTCGATTTCGCTAAGCAAAGGTGCTGTCTTTAGCGAATTTGTCGCGGCTGGGGAGTTCAACAGTCTTCCTCCGCTCAGATACTTCGCCGCTTCGATGACCCACATGCCTGTCTGTATCTGCTCCAACGCTTGGCGTTCTCTGTCGACTCGAGCAATGACTTTCTGTTCGGCGGTCTCTTCTGAACGATCTGAGTCCTTGCCCGGGAACATTGAGATAGGTCGATGCGTATTTGGCCGATCAGCAGGAGTAATCGCAAAGTGTCCTTGAAGTTGTGCCAAATGTTCGTGCGGCAGGCTGATGCGCATTGCCTGGATCGAATCAGATCTGGTGCGCGCGTGCCGGAAAGCATCAATACGCTTCTCTTCTGATTGAATGTGCTGGAAAGCATGATAGTAGATCGACTCTCCCTCTCCGGGAACCTTGATGCCAGATTGCTCCCGCTTCGCCAACTCGCTTTCAAGGAAGCCTACTGCCTTCTTCATTGGAGATCCAAGAGAATCGTTCCGAACGTGACTGCTTCTTCCTTCGAGTTGTCTGTCCGTGCCAAGGCCGACCTCGTTGGCGGGATATGTGTCTTTCAAAGCGGACATATATGATGTTTGCGCGGCAAGCCAGACACTTGTTCGATCAAGACTTTTCTCGGCCATCTCTTGTATAGCTAGCTCATATCCCTCGTCGTGTTCCTCCATAGGCGGCACGTCATCGACTACATTAGCACTGACTTGTGTGTTTTCAGCCGAGGGAAATGGCATCTGCCTAGCGGTGGGTGGTCCCTCGGTATCGGTGGTGTCGTCGACTTCCACGATCTGCTCGACAGTCGCAGTGGGATCCCTGTTCCATGGACAATTGTAAAATTGTTCAGCAGTGGTAGACGATGGTGGTACCGCCGACATGGGACCGGGGCCGTTGATGCACCATGTATGCCTGGCATTTCCTCCCAAGGAAGAGAAGAAACCTCCCGGTGAAGGTATGCTTATCTGTGATATGCTGTAGTCGGAGTGTTGCGACGTTGGCGTGAAATCGGCGCTTGAAGGTCGGCGAGGAGGGGTGGGAATGTCCCATTGTACTTCCTCCATCTCCTTCTCGGAATTGGTAGGCGAAGCAAATTTCGGCTGGGCTGGTATCTCAAGAGAGAGATGTCGTAGAGTGTCGAGAGCGGCTGGAGGTAGCTGAACGCCCACTTCGGAGTCGCCAGCCTCTGAGCCCAGGATGGGACTGTTGTCTGAGTAGTCCCTGTCTACCTCGATGGCAAAATCTCGGACGCTGACATTGTCTTCCGCACTGAACCCAACATCATGCTGCCAATTCGATCCATCCTCAATCCGCACACTGAGTTCTGGCCTCTGCGCTTTACGGCCCTGCTTCGCGCCTTCTCGATCCCAGACATCTCCGTTCTTTGAAAGCATATCTGGGGTCACTGGAGAGCTCGTCATTGATGATGCGCGAGGACCCGAGTTGAGGCTGCCAGTAAGCGACGGCGGATTGCTTGAAGTGGGCAGATCGTGTCCCAACATGGATAGCGCCGCTGGTGAGAGTGGAATCTTTGGCGGACGTGGTGGGGATAAGGTGTTGACCTTTTGTATCGTGGGCCAACATCTTGGCGAGGGTATGACCAGCGATGGGTATTTATTTTGCTTCTTTTGAGATTGAGGGGAGCCGATCGAGGTGGCGGAGCGGGTACTGGTCGAAGTCATCACTGATGGAGCAATGTCCGAGTCTTCATCTGATACATCGTACATCTCGTCGAAGTCTCCCGATCCACGGCGCGACTTGTAGTAAGATGATACTGATGATGTCAATGATGGCACTGGCGATGTGGACTCGATCGATCGAGGTGGTTGTAGCGATTGCGGTCTTCCACGACGACTCATCTCTCCTTCATCTTCACTGCAGTCCTCCTTCTCGCTGTTCTCATCTTCTATTATTGTATTAAGGACATGCTTCCGGGCCAGCCGGGGCGGCATTTCGTAAGTTGTAGCGGGTAGTAAAAAACCGTGATCCATGGTGATCTAAATTTTGGCGTAGTTGGGCAATTCGACGGTGGTATACGGGTAATCAGTATTATTAGAGGATATTCAGCAATGTCCGGTCAACGGATCTATAGATGGGTGCTCGATCAACGAACAACAACGCGCGAATATGAGATGAAATGAAATAAAAGAGAGATAGCGAGTGAAGACAGAAAGTAGAGACAGCGACAACGAAGGGAAAAGAGGCCGCGGCCATGTTTCGGTATATTAATACTTGCGACACAGGATTGTAGCCATCGAGCTTTGAAGGCCGGCGGTTGTGGGGAAGGGGTAAACGGGACCATGCAGGAACCGGAAGATTCTGAGCTTCGATAGTGCAATAGCTGTAGGAGAATGGGCATGGTACAGTAAAGGCGACCAATCATTACCATTGATAGCATGGCTTATGCATGGTGGAAGAGAATAGGTTGGTTGATTGGTTGTGACGTGCAGGAATGTAAGCGCCCACCGTTTCTATCTTGGGGCGTTTGCCAACATCGCGACCCACGGCGGCCTAACTTATTGCTTGTAGTAGTACTTGTCGCAATTGAAGTCGGAAAAGAGTACGGACTGTGGGATCAGAAGATGAGATATGATCAAGTTCGTGGGGTTTATGAGAAGAGTTGTAGAAGAAAAGACAGGGCCTACAAATCAATCGAGAATTCTTGCCAAGCCAGATGTTTAGCCGGAGTATTAACGGCAGCTCTAAATTAGCTCCGAGCTCGCAGACCTCCTAGGGCGCTTCAGCATCCTAAAGTCCTGCCAACAACGACGATCATGTCCCCTCCAGCGGTCATTGCTCCGTCAATCCTGAGTGCAGACTTCGGTGCCCTAGGCGCTGCCTGTTCAGACACTATCGAACAAGGCGCCACATGGCTTCATATCGACATAGCAAGTCTAACCGCCTACTTGTTGCCAGTTCGAGTCCTTTGTGCATCCATAGCTGACTTCATGGCCACAGATGGACGGCCACTTTGTGCCAAATATGACATTTGGAGCGCCTGTCGTGACCAAGATACGCCCCCACGTTCAGCGCCCAACGACAGCTCGAGGGAAGGGCACTTTCGATTGCCACATGATGATCGCCGAGGTAGGTATGTGTACCCTCGCTCTCCTACCTTAAATGGGCCCCGATAAAGTCTATTGCTAACTTCAATGGGTGCACTAGCCTAAGAAGTGGGTGAAAGATTTCCAAAAGGCTGGATGCGACCTTTACTGCTTCCACTATGAGGCCGCCATCACATCCACAGCCGCCGAGAATCCTGCGGACCACTCAGAGGCCAAGACTAGCCCGAAAGAGATGATCCGCTATGTGCATGAGAATGGCATGTTGGCGGGCATAGCCATCAAGCCGGGAACATCCGTTGATGTGCTGTGGGAGATCCTCGAGAATCCTAAGAAGGAAGAAGTTCCAGACGTACGTAGGTAGCCGCTCAGCCCAAGAAGGCAGTGTTGACGCTGGTCTAGATGGTTCTTGTCATGACTGTGCATCCCGGATTTGGAGGGCAAAAGTTTATGGCTTCAGAGCTACCCAAAGTCAAGGCGTTACGAGAGCGGTACCCAGAGCTGTACATTGAGGTCGACGGTGGATTGAGCGAGGGAACAATCGACCAGGCAGCAGAAGCTGGCGCCAACGTGATTGTGGCAGGCTCGGCGGTCTTTGGCGCTAAGGATCCGGCAGCTATTATCAAGGTCTTGCAAGAGTCCGTGGAGAAGAGGCGACAGTCAAGTCTGTGATACAGGAGGTGGAAGAAGCTTACGCTGAGCCACATATGGGACATTGTTAGTTCGAGATGAGTTACGGGATTACGTCTCGAAGACTTGTGAACAATGAGCACCATGATCAGGGCAGTCCGCGGCCCTTGCTCAATGACAGATATCAAGCATTCATGCACGTCAACATCAATACGCTCTTCTGGTAGAAGCAGACTAGACGAAATTCCGTGACAGGTAAACCATACCCTTCATCCATGGGCGACGAGCCATTAACGTAGTCAATTTGTCATCCAAGTGAAAACTTCGTAGACTTAGAGCTCATAACGAGTCCGAAATATTGCAGGTTCGAGGTGTGTTGGTCAGCGAAATGTTTCTCAGAAGTGGTTTCACATCAGCCTTATGCGGCAACAACCGACTGAACAGTAGAATAGGCAACGTCTCTATTATCTTTCACTCTTTACGTGACGACTACGCCATTCACGTCCCCAGTCAGGCAAAATAAGTGATCTCATTCACTAGGAAGTGATGAGACATAATGTCTACGGATACGCCAGCAGCCCAACAAAGGAATACCGACAAGAGCTACAAGGACGAGGCCTCAGTCCCTTCAGATGCGGACTCTGACTTCGAGGATGACCCAATTTTACTCCATGCACGGAACTCCGTCGAAGTAGCCGAACATGATCGTGAGATACTAGAGGAAGAGGAAGAGCGGGAGAAGCTCTTGACTGGTGGAGGGGCGAAGGAGGCTCCAAATGGCTTCTTTAGCAGAAGGCACAAGGACGAACGACTCTGCGGAGATTTGAGCAAGGAAGGCTCAAGAAAAGTCCGCCGATCACGGAATAGAAGGAAGAATATCAACGGCAGCACGCATGATGAGGAAGGCGAGCTTATGTACGAGATGGAGGAGGGCCGTCCTACCAGCTACTCGAGCTCTCAGGCGTCGTCAAGCTCAGCAGAATTGGATAAGCTGGATGTTGCGCGCTCTCCAATGTCAAAGGTGGGCTGAAAGCATCTTGTAAGATACGACCAGAGCTAACGGTCTCTCTTCTAGAAACGGAAATTTGCTCTCTGGCACACCATCATAATATCAATCCTTGCACTCTTCTGCCTTCTCACATTCGGTGCATACAAAGTGTCTCGTGAATCACACGCAACACCACACCTATCTCTACAATCCAATGGATCCTCCACGTTCGCCCCTACAACCATCCTCATCTCCCTCGACGGCTTCCGCGCCGACTTCCTTCACCGAGGCATCACTCCTACCCTGAACCAATTCATCGCTGAGGGCGTCTCGCCCAAGTACATGCTACCCAGCTTTCCAAGCGTCACTTTTCCGAATCACTACACCCTCGTCACTGGCTTATACCCGGAGAGCCATGGCATCGTGGGGAATTCATTCTGGGACCCGGATTTGGGGCAAGAATTTTACTATACAGACCCTGCAAGGAGCATGCAGCCATTTTGGTGGTCAGGCGGTGAGCCTGTGTGGGTGACGGCGGAGAAGACTGGTGTGAAGACTGCAATACATATGTGGCCAGGATCTGAAGCGGGTATGGAATTCTCGGCCACATATCTGGACAAATTCAACGGGAGTGAGATTCTGTCTCGGAAGACTGAGAGGATTCTTGGTCTTCTTGATTTGCCCGGCGAGCAAGAACATGCTGGACCCGCGCTACGCCCGCAACTCATCGCAGCCTACGTTCCTGTGGTTGACGCTGATGGGCATACTTACGGACCGAATAGCACTGAGATCTGGAGCACGATTTCGGATGTCGACGTTATGCTCCATCACCTCTTCATCGGTCTTGAGGAACGCAACCTTACTAACCTAGTCAATGTGATCGTAGTCAGTGATCACGGAATGGCTACGACATCAACAGATCGCTGCGTACAACTAGATGATTTAATAAATCTCGACCTTGTTGAACACATCGATGGATGGCCACTATACGGCCTGCGTCCCAAAAATCCCATTGATCTTCGAGGTCTTTACGATCGACTACTAGTTGAGTCGCAAGCTACTGGTAACTTTGAGGTTTACCTACGAGACGAGAACATGCCAGAGAGGTATCATTTCTCAAAAAATGATCGTATTGCTCCGCTTTGGGTAGTGCCGAAGACCGGCTGGGCCATTGTCCACAAGGAAGACTTCGACGTCAAACAGGCCAAAGCAAACGGTGAGGTTTATCATCCTAGGGGCCTGCATGGGTATGATCATGAGCATCCATTAATGCGGGCAATCTTTGTCGCACGTGGGCCTGCGTTTCCGCATAAGCCTAATAGCAGGCTTGAAGTCTTCCGTAAGTGTTTCGCTTCCATGCAATCCGGCCAACAGCTGACCCATTCTAGAAAACACTGAGGTCTACAACATTGTATGCGACTCTCTAAGCATTGAGCCAAAACCTAACAACGGAACTCTACGCCTACCACTCAAGCCTGTGGGCTTGCATTCAGACAAGCCTACTTCTGCGGATGACACTCCTGTCGACTTGCCACCTGACCACACAGGACCTGAAGCCAGTAAGGATCACAGCAATGACGATGACAGTATTACGGTCGATGAGTCCGTAGCTGCAGAGCAAAAAGAAAAAAATAAAGAAGCCATGAACAAGTTCTTGGCTTACATCAAAGCCAAGATGAAGGCCGCCCAAGAATGGGCGAACAAGGTAATTGAGGGCCTGAAGGGCAGCTCTAAGGGGAATCATAAGTATACGCACAACGATACGTTTGTGCAAGGTGAAGAGTCGTCATAGAATTTTCGCTCTGGTTTGAGCAATTTTGCGGCATTGCTTTGGGTACAAAGTCTTGGCGTTTGGTGGCGACGTTGACACCCAGTTGCTTTCTTTCAAAGAGATGATTTAGATGACAGGGTGACTGACTGTTCAACCGTTGCTTCTTCGACTGTACCACGTGGTGTTTGAAGACTGACTGATCACGGCAGGTTTTATGGTGGAGGAAGTTGCTTAAACATTCTCCCTATCATGTGAAACCGATATTTGCTCATTCCCTATGCAAGCCTACAAGAAAACAAAACTATTTCTTATTTAATCACATGTAGAGTCGGCAATGCCCACAGATCCTGCAGTATGGTTCGACTTTCTCTTGTGTATGTTCGCGATGATTTTCCTACCTGAGTCTCTCAGATTTCCCTTGTCAACGCCTTCATAGTAAGCGAATTCGTTCCAGGCCAACACATGAAATCTTCCAACCCTCTTTCTAGTGTTGAGCGGTATAAATATATCACTAGCGTTGTCACGAGACTCTAGAACACCTTCGGCATCTTGTCCAGGCAGAGAAGTACAGCAGCATACCAGCCTTCTATTCTCGACCTTGCATCCTCGGTCCATACAAGGACCCAGCACACCGACACTTATATACGAACAACCGCCAACATGATCAACCCAGCCTACGAGATAACATTCGGCGTCGAGTTCGAAGCCATCCTCGCCTTCCACGAATCCCTTCTCCAACACCACCTCTCGACCACTGTCACCACCATCACCACTACCACTACCGAAGTTGACCGACCCAAAATCATCAAAGACATCTCCGACGATACTCGCCGTGCAATATGTCAAACCCAGCAAGAATACATGATGACCCGTCCCGTGTACATGGGCTGGGGCCTAACAACACCAACCACCTACCCCACAGGAAAGGCGGGCTTCAATTTCCAAGAATTCTTCGATAATCAAATCAAGAAATTCGGTTACAGAGGTTACGGTGGTGAGGTTCTCCACATCGCCAAATCGATCTTACCGGATGGAGTAGCCATTCATGATTCCATCGCGAGCAAATACGAGGATTTTGGGAGCTGGCATGTTACGCAGGATCGGAGTCTGGTGGGCGTTGATAAAGAGACGCTTGCGCACGAGTTCGAACGAGCGAAACGGGATGTTGGAAAAGAGGAGATTGAGGACTGGGATACCCACGGCGTCGAGCTCACTTCTTGCGTCCTCCCCTACCAACCGTCCTCTTTCGCCGAAATCAACACTCACCTAACATCCCTTCGCGGCGGGCCACAATCAAAACACATGGCATCCACGACGGACCATTGTGGCTTACACGTACATATACACGTACATATCGGACTTCCACCACCCAAGGACCTACTACCAGGAACACCACCACCTACATTCACCCTCCCAACACTGCAGCATCTAGCATACCTCCTCGTAATCTACGAGAAAGCAATAAGTCAACTCCACCCCTCACACCGTCGAGAAGGCAGCGCAGCAAGCATGGTCGATCTCCAAACAAATCTCGACAACTTCATCGACGAGCCAACCTTTGACTTCGACATCGACTTCGACCTGAACTTAGACGACAAGTGGGACAGCAACTGGGACACTTCGCTCCCCACTGCAACCTCATCACCACCCCCAAAATCATCAGACACACACCCTATCTCGTTCGCCAAAACTCGCGCGAAGATTTTTAGTAAGAATATGACGGTGGAGAAATTGGCTACACTCATGGGCGGCAAAACCAAAGGCCACATCGTAAATTGGTTGTACGTCGCTCACACCAACAATTCAGCACGTACGTTAGAATTCCGTTAATACCAAGGCACACTCGATCTAGAAGCCGTGAGGTGGTGGGTTAGTTTTTGTGTGGGGTTGGTTAGGCTTGCGGAATTGAGGGGACGGGAGGTAGGTGTGGGTAAGGATGGGGAGGTGTTTGGGGGAGAGGGGTATAGGTATACGGAGTGGAGTGAGGAGATTAGTGTATGGGATTTACTTGAGGAGATGGAGATGGAGGAGGAGGGGAGGGTGTGGTTTCAGAGGAAAGCTGCGGGAGGGTTGCAGGGTTAGGGGATTGAGTGAATTTTTTTTGCGTTGGGTAGCTTACGGATGATTTGGGGGCAGGATGGTCAGCGTTTAGTGCTTGCGTTTTGGTTCGGTTGTTGGATTGGGCATCAAACTTTTCTGTACACAGCACTTGTTCATTTGATAGGTAGACGGTAATAAAAATTACCCATTCTGGGCTGTTTTTTTATCAGCTAGGTCCCATTTGCAAGCTCGCACGATCAGCCAGTACGCTGACTTATAGCCAGTATACATGAACGAACATAGATCTCACAATCATGTGATGGTCAAGAAGCCCAAGCCCTCCCTTGCCTTCCTACACGCAGCTCTTAAGGCCTGTTCCTCGTTATCCGTCCACTTCACGATTAGCTCGTCCCACTTCTTGACCTGGTATTCCCTCTTGAATGTGCGCTGCATTTCCTGCAAGCGGCCCATCTCCCGTGGGTCACCGGTACCACTATACACGACCAGAAGCGTACATGGCGGTAAGAAGTCGCGAATTGTTTTGATGTGTTGGACTGTTTTGGTAACGGCTGCCGCAAGAGCAGCGGCCGATGGGGCTTCAGAGCTACGCGAGTTTGGGTCCGTAGTATGTCGATAGTCGAGCAACCAGCCTCTGATAGCTGCGAGCTCCTGGAAGCGAGCCCACGTGAAGTCCACTCCACCACCTGGGATGTAGCTGCCATCTGAATCGCCAAGCACAGCTCGCTTGATGCCATCTACAACTTCAGCGTCATCTTTCCCGCCTATGCAGTAGCTTGCCATGTGCCCGAAGTTCTTCTCCGGAGCGCCGTGGTCAATGATAGCGCCCGTCTTGCCTGTGTCCGTTCCAGCTTTGCGAGCTCGCTTCAACCGCTTGAAGATGGATTCATTGGTTGCTTCACTTGTGCCCCATTGAGGCCCGCGTTCGCACTTCATCTTGACAAGATCAAGACATGCTCGCGCATCTTCGACACTATTGTGACCCTCGGTTCCGTGACCCTTCTGTATTTCTCGGCCAAGGTATTTCTGTGCGAGCCACTTGAGAGATGATTTCATAGGTGGGCCGCGAGGATGTGGGTAGAGTATGGATGTGTCAACAACGAAGGGATGAGTGAGTTTCAAAGCGAGGAGATCGGAGTTGAGGGAGTGGCCGACAAGAATGTGTTTGGGGGTGATTTCTTGGACGAGTCGATTTTGGATATCTTCGAGCGTGGTGTCGACGTTCTCAAGTTTTGCTGGAGTAATCCCGGAGTAAGGAGTTAGGTAGTCAATGATCGGTTTGTCCGGTTTGACGAACTCATCCATAAGAACGCTCCCATCCCATTCGACTAAGCTGATCCGTGTCAAAGCCATCTCTCCGCCTTGAACCAAGCACATCTCACAATCCATGGCAAGCACGCCTCGTCCGGCAGTCAGGCTGCCTTTCTCGATGTGTTCGTCTTCTACCGTCCCATCCTCCAATTTGTCCACGAAAGTATCCACCCAACCCTTATCCGCGGTTTGCTTCTCTGCAACCCTTCGTCGTGACTCGGCCAACTGCTCGTCTGAGGTGGTGAAACAAGCCTGGTGTAGGATGTATTCATTGTCCTGTAGCTCTTCCTTCGACGTAATGTATTCCGTGATTGGTGTTCGCTTGTTTTCCCAATTCTTGCCTTCTCTTGCGGGCTTAGGGCCTTTAATTTGCATGTCCTCCCTTCTCTCCTCTTGTGTCTTGGTGATGGGCGAATTGAGCATTGCATGCAGAGGTGAGTGGACCTTACCGTATCTCTCATCGCCAGGGGCTTTGACAGGCCAGAGGTAGGGGAATGCGCTTGCTAGTGGCTTGAGTGGTGTAGGGAGCTTCTCAGATGCCAGCTGCGTAGGTAAGTAGTCATCTGGAGATGTTTTAGAGCGACTAGCGAGGGGGAGATCGGGCGTTTTGTGTATTTTAGCTACAGGCTGTGCAGGTTTTGAGATTTTTGGATCGCTCGTGAAAGGGTTAGCACCGCTGCCAGGCTCAACGAAATCAATTATATTTTCCGAGGCGCCATTCGTAGTTTTCTTGGCACCATTTGTAGGCTCAGAGAGATTAATAAGATCTTCTTCCGCACCGTTTGTGGAGTCTTTGGTGCCATTGTCATGATCAGATAGATCAATGAGATCCTCTTCTGGGCTCTCCAGCTCAATGCTACCATCGAGCATACCCTTTTCCAGTCCAGGCACAAACAACACCACAGCTTTCTGGACCATGCCGTGATGCCTCACAGATACCCATTGCGGGGAAGTTCCATCTGCCAGACAGTACAGCACAAGTCCTTGGAGCTGGTTGATATTGACGCTTGACTGCAGCCTGTGTAGCTCGCTGTACCCCAAGCTTGGGTAGTTAATCTTTTTCTGCTTCTTGCCTCCTCTCCCGACTGTGGTCCACTCTTCTAAATCCGACTTTGGCTCTCCTTCGTCAGGGTCTACTGGAGGTTGGTCTCCGCGTAGATGTGCAAGGGTTGCGCCAATGCCGATGTTGCCGGTGTTGTTGGCTCCATCGGCCGTGTCTTGCGCGAACTGCGCACGCTTACGCTTCTTGGTCTTTCTCCCGCCCATGTTTGCGTGACACGATGGCTCCAAGAGTGATTGTGGGCTTGGTTGTGTTGTGAAAGGCACACATTTCAAGGTCTTGGCATATCTCAGGCGAGCTTTCATGCGCTAGTCTAATGAAGCTAGCGTACTCTGAGTCCTTCAACACTTTGATTGGCTACTTCTTCCATCCTTCAGGCGCAGATTCTGAGCCATGGCAATGGCAGTCCTGCCATTGCATCCGGTGAGAACCCCTCCCCTATCTTCTACGGCCAGAATTCGCAGAATTGGCGAGCCTCAGTATTTCTCGACGCAACATGCTCCGAGATCAGTCTACTCGATCTCTTTAGCATCCTCCGAGCGTTCATGAAACCTGTACCCTTGCTTTCCACTCTGCGACTCGCCCGCCATGGTAGATACAACTGCCCTAGTCGCGCTCGTTGTGGTAGGTGTCGCACTTGTTGTCGCCGCTGGTCAACTTATGCAACAACTGACGGCCACTGCATATGTAATTCGAAACTGTGAAGGCATTGAGACAGGCGGCCTGACGAAAGGGGCCGTCAGACAATGGCATTGGCGTCAATTTTGATTCACAGTTCAATATCAAGCTAGCATTTTTACATTGCCATCATCTGTCTATGCGGCTCTCGGCATCAGTCTTACCATTCAACTTGATGCCGATAAGCCTTCTCAAGAGCTTTGGGACCGCGCTGTGGCGCTGCGGCCGAAGAGGAATCCATCGCAAGGATGCTGGATATCTTTCCCTAAGACCTTATCAAGTGTAAATGTATTCTCCCTGAAGGCGTCTACGTGCGGGAAGAAAGTGGAGACCGCATTCCTGACGATCTTACCGTGGCTCCAATTCCAGTCGACACACTTACTGTCATGCTGGTTTGCATTGCTATGGGAGTGCAAGTCTATAAATTCTCACCCACCAGTGGTGGGATCACCCTTTCAGGTGGTCTGGGGTCAGTATCTACTTCTAGTCACCCAGTGCTGGGTACTTTGCTGCACTATAGTGTTTCTTGCCATGGCCAGGCACTTTGCCACGAACAGGGTATATGGGCCAACACCGTGTTCGCAAGGTTCAGAGATAAGTCTTATCGGCCGGAATTCCTTACGTTGCATGAAACGAGCATTCGCAAACTAGGGATATTGCAAGAGTGCGGTTGGAATGATGGTGACTATGGTGATAGCATTGCCGGCGCTGCTTGTTTCATGGTCTTTGCCGAAGTCGATTGTTACATGACCGATCCACCTTCCGTAGTTTGACCCTGGTGTGTGTATTTCGCAGAGAGTATTGTGAAGGCACACCATCTGAACATTTACTCTCGTCGCCGGCCCGTGGATTCCCTCACACCTGCCTATTGCCGGGCAATAGAGCTATATACGAAAAAGCACGGCTGTTCACCACCATACCTCCCCTAGTCATTGCTCTCCGATTACTCAAAGCCAGAAGAGAGCGAGCTCTTGTCTCACGTCGAATCCGACCATGTATTGACTCGCGAGCAGCTTACGAATGACCTGGTGGCTTGTACAGCCGTGCCAATCTTCCAAGCAGAACAAGAATCGAAAGATGGTTCCCTGCCAACCAACCATACCACAACGCCGTCCGTCTTTAGCCATGCGTCGTTCAATGACTTTCACAAAATCGACCCAAGCTCGTACACAAGTATGGCAGCAGTGTGGGAAGTAATTCTACGGACTGACCAATGCATGCATTACATCCATAGACCTAAACTCTACCCCAATCAAGACATAAATTTCAGGGACGTCGTGGACAAAATCATAGCAACTGCCATCAGCTGGCTATCAGCGGTCGGTGCACCGTCTTGGGGAAATGCTGGAAGCAACGTTGAAGACTGGCCGGCTAGATTCTCTGCGGCCTGCGAAAAGGTCTTAAACGAAAACACTTATACCCATCGATGATAAGCGAGTCTCCCTATATGCTCATTTCAGCATCCTGCGCGCAGTATGTTACACTATCATGATACGCGCAGCCGGTGAAGTTGGTCCTGGACTTACACCAGAAACCAGAGTTGACACGGCTTTGGCATATATTGCTTGATCGGTCAAGGCGTGCCCAGCGAGGGAAGACATGCATCTCAGCACCTACACGTTTACCTGAGGCTGTATGCATTTTAGTGCAATGATACGTAATTTATGCGATGAGCTGAGCTCGGCTATTCCAGTTCCTCTACTTTGAAACTTGTGCCTCACAAGCCTGTCAACCATGTTTTCTAGCGCTTCACTGCCCTCGGCCCTTTCTCCCACCATCACACGCACGTCTATTAGTCTCCTTCTCATCCCCAGCCAATTTTCCAAGCCTTCTTGCCGGAAATTTCTGGCAACCTGATTATCTCAGCACCTACAAGGCTAAATCGCCTTCCTGCAACGCTAGTCCCTCGTGGATCCGAGCTATACCTATCCCAGCTGGCCGCAGCATGCATTAGTGCATGATGCTACGCCTGCTGAGGGCGGGTGAGGTTTTTTTTTAACCAGTTTGCTAAACCCATTTAGGCAATCCCAATGGCGTAATTGCTCTTTTTCGCCTTGTTGTTTTGCTCACTGGAGCCCTTCGTACCTGTGCCTACATTCAGGATGTGACGCGTCCTACCCTAGTGTAGAAGCTTTAGACGAGCACGTGGGCGCGCACTTCGGAAACTAGTACGCTGCACTTGAAGTCAATATCAACTATCTTCACTATCCACTTAACTCCGCTACCTTCGACCATGGTTTCAACGACCACCACCCAGCTGTTGCGGCCTTCAACTACCGCGCTAGTAGCTACACGTCCACCATGAATCTGCCTGCTGGTCCTAGCTTTAGCATCAACGGCCTCTTGAACGGCCAAACTGGTCCGACCTGTCCAAGATGCCGCCGCACGTTTGGTCATACATCCGACCTTGAGCGGCACTCTAAGAAGCATCAACGCGTTACCAGCATCTACCAATATCTTGTGGCGGGCTGTGAGTACAAGGGTAGCTACTGGAAAGACAAGCTCGACGCGCATAAGAAAGCTTGTCATGGAGCTCGTGGGGGTGCATGATTGTTATGGTAGGACAAAGGTTTTCAAGATGATTCTTACGGTGGAGATTGCTTTTGATATTGGGTGAATTTATAAAAGCGACTGGCAACCCAATCGAATCTTTGCATTGCCAACTCTAGACATTACGAGACTTGTTAGTATCTGGTTAGATCCATAGATAATGAGACAGATTTTTTGACCGCCTTCTTCACAACCCAGTCAGCGTTCTTATTCAGCAGCTGTTCTTGCTCATCGACCCGCTCGACCTCACTGCCGCACACTCCACGTTTTTCTTTCCCCATGTCTCCACCGCCCTTCGCACCGCCTGACCAATCCCCTTTCCTCTTGGTATTAGCCTCATGCTCCCGCCTTGTCTTCGATCTCGAACTCCCACTTGGTGTCGTACCTGTCAGCATCTTGATCTTGTCATTGGGCCCCATACGAGGCTTGACGGAAGGGCTTGAGTGGATACGCAAAGCAGCCGTTAGAGGGTGAAGAGTGAGAGGTAGATTTGTGTACGGGGGTGTATTATAGACAACATTCACATTTCCGTTGTCGTGGTGTCGAGATGATGAGTTGTGAGTCGTTTTTCTTTTTACTTCACAGAATAGATAGAACCCAATTCGCCCACAATCTCGTTCCTTGCTCAAGAATGTGAGACTCCGAGCGCCTTATACTGACTTTGTTCCGAGGTTGTCAGTCCCTCTGACCACATAGCACTATTCCTTCCCAAGCAAAGCCTGACCTGAATGACTCGAAAGTACCAACTCCTTTTGCCTCAGATGAGACTTATGAAATTTTTTTTTTTTTTGAGGATGCCTCCTTCGTGGATAACTGTCACTTCCTTGCATTTGAATGAGACGTTCCGTTCCTCTTCTTGATACTCCATTTAGTTAGGATAACTTAGATAACGTAGTTTCACAAATGTGCCAATACGCCTGAAAAATCCATCTCCCGTGACCGGCACGAGTATTAGACCATGGACTTCGTGAGAGTACCGAGTCATTGGATCGTCAACGATGGGATTGTCAACAAGAGGCAAGAAAGCAAAGTCTGTTGGTTTCTGTTACGTGACATCATCGATTGTAGTCTCCACGTCACTCGTGCGTAATTTTTATCTTCATTCCCAGGACTGTATGGGTCCACTGATAGTCCTGACCAGCATTCTCGTACACGGCTATTTACCAGTCCTCCTTTTAGGCGAATCGAGCCGTACTGGACCTGCGTCGCGTAGTCCTGGTCATCAATGTAATTGTCAAGAGCGTAATAGCTTGTCGATAGGACCTCGATGTGTATAGGTTTTGTCTGAAGATAAGTCGAAATTGCCCTTTTTTCCATCGAGATTTCGCCTTCGATTGACGCCCAGGACCAAGATGGAGCTCGGTACCGTTTAGGCCGATAGGTACGAGCACCATTCGCTTGACAGACCTGCGATTCCCACAGTAGTTCCGTTGGTAAAGCCCGCTCCCGCGAGCCTGCTATGTTTTTGCTGTGCATGTATGGCTGTACTGTCCTTGTTAGACCTTGTAATGCGGGCAGCTTATCTTCTTCTCGACTCAGACAGCATTTCATGTACCCAGCCACTACGTTGTGCCAAGTCAGATTTTCTGAATCAAGTTCACCGAAGCTAAGTCTGAGGTTTGGGCTAACGAACCCCCGAGGGAAAAGTTCGCACGCTACCAATGCTGAGCAACTCCAAAAGACCTAGTCTGGACCAAACCAGATCTGGCGTGGAGCGAGTAATCTTTCCTGACAAACCCATGTTCTCCCCATTAGCGGGCTAGCTCGGAGCTTCTGCAATATTTGTTCTTCAGCAACGAACACGTAAGATCTTCGCGGCACACCTGAGCGCTCACAATCATTGACCTGGAAGAGTTCAGATGATAGAGAGTTTCTTTCCATGAACAAGCCCCCTTGACAGTTCCAAGCCGCTTCTGCTGCAATGTTACAAACAGCGTTCTCTTAAATACCTCCCATCTTGGCTGACTCTGTTCGCCAGTCCTGCATTGAGCTTTGGTTGATACAGAGAGAGCCAATCCATAAATGCTTGATACCCAATTCTCTGGTGGCCTCCACCGCATCCGCGAAGGTCTTGGGAAGATCAGTAAATAGTATTCCGTGACTCAGCTTCGAGGCATTCCCACTTGTGAGCATCAGAGGACACGGGCCTTCAGGACTTCCCCAGCAGTGACTCAAGGTGACGTAGAGCACCCTACGATCTTCTGGAACAAAGGTTTGAATGAAAGGATCAAGCTGATCGTCCGAGGCGCCCACATTGGTCAGTCGAGCTGGCAGCTCACCATGCATAGCTTTGGACACTCCCGTGGCCTGGTCAGCATTGGGCTCTCGAGTCTCCTTTTCATCTGGCTGTCGCCATTCCTTTTCTCGGGTCCAAACATTCTCTGAGCCTCTCCAGTTTCTGTTATGCCCAGTCTCGAGTCCATGGCACTCATGGCCTCTGCTACATTCATTAAACCAACTCTTTATCTGTGTTAAGGTGTCCCGAGAGCCAGTAGAAGCGTCGATTCCACAAACGACAGGGACATAGAGGCCGTTGTTATTCTTACTACTTGATGCACTCTGTCTGGTGTGGCCAGCACTCTCGGTACTAAGAAAAGTGAGCTTGTGAGTGTTGCATGTTATAAGGGGATTGGTCAATGCAGTAGGTAATGAACGTACCATCCAACCCGTGAACATCGAAATCTAGCATTATAACAGGCTCACCAATCCCCAAACCTAGCGTAAGCCGTGCTGGAGTAATGTGATATATCGAGAACGCGCCTATTTCGTTCCTACCGCAGCCTGGGGTTGGTATTGATCCACGAAACTCACTGGTATACTTCCCCTTCCCTGCTCACATTGACCGGTTCCAGAGTATTCCGCAGAGACGGCAGCCTTCACAAGCAACTGCCTGCAAAGACTCGAGGATAGAGTGATGCAGCTGACCTGACAACCATTTGCCCTCAACTAGAGCCTCGAAGGCGCTACGGCGTGCGCCGCATAGCGTTGACGTCTCTCAGCCTTATTGAGGCGTTCGTTCCCCCGGGCACTTTTGCCAAGGCTTCTGAGTCTCAATGCTTCTAGGCTGTCGGAAGCGTGTGAAGCGAACGATGGGTTAAAATCTGCTCAAGACCCAATGGGTGTACTCTTGCTGTCTCGCGAATCTTGGTGGCGTGTATGACGATGTTAATGGTGACTACAATAATGAGGCTATCATGCTAACTCGGCCGCCAGAGGGAGTATGCATGAGAATGTGGGGTTTGTAAACGGCAGTGGATGCTTTCAGGATGAATGGAGGGGTGCTGCTCTCATGAAGGTGATACAGAAGCTTTGGATGCAATGTCAAACCTCACAGTCGAGCTCACTTCTGGTCGTCCGTTTATTTCCAGGCATTCGACACCAACGCTAAGACGTCATCCTACACTGATTTGGCCGTACCAGATCAGACTGGACAGTTATTGGCACTTCGTCAGATGGGCCGTAAGGGACGACATGCGCTTCGCATTCTTGAAAACCCTAGCTTGAAGAACCCTGTCAGCCCACTTCTCAGGCCAGCTACCACAAGCGCCTTCAGTCAATCACACGGCACACTGGTCGACGACACCACAGCTTGTATGTATTTCACCTCTTACATATAATGCACGATGAATTCTGATAGTTGGCATACCCAGGGAGAGGACCGTAATTAATTCCCCCCGGCTCGCCTCCTGGCGAATACATACATACATTTCTCTCCCGCGATTCTATGCATGGTCATCAATCATGAGCTTCTCGTACATCAAATACAATTAATCAATCTAACACACTACCTCCTAATAGTCCCACTCGACAATTCCTGATAACTAGCCTTACCCGTCCCCGTTGTCAATGGGTTCCCCGGCATCTCATTCACCTCCGTCGTACCAGGCATCTCAGCCCAAAACGTCTGCTTCCCATCAACAGGGCTCTTAAAATTAGGCAAAGGATGCTCATGCCCCATCGTCTGGTTGACATAATTCTGCAACCGCCGGTTCGCCCGCTTCTCGCGCACTAGCAGGAAGAGGACGCTGCCTAGGGCTACGAGCAGTGGAATGCCGATGCCCAAACCGACGTCCACGCCTAATTTAGTCGAGTCATTGTGCGAGGGTGCAGCTGTTCCAGTTGAACAAGAAGCGCCAGCATCTCCAGTTGGGGCAGGAACCGTCGCATTACTCGGATTCACCTGCTTCGCCAGCGCAGCCACAGGCGCGAGCGTGAACCCCGGCGCCCAAGCCGACCCATTATATATCAGCGCCGGCATATTCATTTCCGCGTTCGTAAAAAGCGTGCCATTAGGGTCATCACAGCAAGAGGTCGTGTTGCCGCTGGACCCGCCGGCTGAGCAGCACCATTCGTTGTCGGAGCAGCGGAAGAGGGTGTTGGGCGCTGAGTTTTGGAATGAGGTAGAGCATTGCGTGAAGCATTTGGTGGTGGACCAGGTTTTGTCGGTGCAGGCGCCTGTGTTTATTGATTGGTCGTAGATCATGTAGCACTGCGGAGGGGGGTTTAGTGGGTTGTTTGGTTTGGGATAGGATAGGAGAAGTGATGGTGTCGGTGGACTTACAAGGCCGGATGTCAAACAGGCTTCGCCGGCTGCGCAGCAGTGAGAGTTGCTCGCGGTACCGTTACATGGACTGAAGCCCGACGCTGGGTTTCCGTCGGTGGAATAGCATGTTTGTGCGAGGGTTATTGAACATTGGGTGAGGAGTAACAGCGAACAAATCGTGCGTTTTGGAGACAAAAACGGCGACATGATGGTCCTGGGCGTAGATGTTCAACTAGAAGACGAGTAGTAGGAGTAGAGGAAAAGGACCATGAAGGCGTTCACGAATTGACTTTACGCCGGGAATAAAGTCTTCGAAGAGAGGTCTGAACAGCAGTCGATAGATCAACTGGCGTAACGATCGTGAAAATCTATGTAGCGACAGTATTGAGTCAACCAACAAACAAACCCCAATGCAACAGTTCCAGGCCAGATTAAAGGAATCACAAAATCAAGAGTCACAAGGGAGACTTAAAAATCCTTCCAATCCTCAGCTGTTGTCCCGCCTTCATTAGCGTATGTTTCGTTTCTTCACGCGAAGGAAGCGGGCTAGGCATGGGTCTGCAGAAAGTTCAACATACGACCAATTAGGCAACCCAGATAGCCGCTCTGTTTCAGTTCTCATGCACCCCTACCAAATTGACCCAATCATCGCCCCGTTCGGAGGAGGTAGTCTTCGGCTCAATTTAGAAACGGATGCTGAAGGATCGTAACCTCGATTTGATATTTCTTGCCAAGGCCTGCAGGCTTTAATAATCAAGGGAGATTCGTGCTCAGAACCATAGAATATGTGCGCACGTCGAAATTCGAATGTCTTTTGGGTTAGCAGGGGTTTTTGCTCAGCTGTTCATGTTATTGGTGAACCGTCAGCTCAACGGCTCTGGATCTTTGATTTATTCCATTGTCATTGCGGTCTTGGCTGTTTGAACGACAGCCGTTGTCCGCGGGTGTATTCAACCTCGGTCCACAGACAATGTTGCATGGTGGATCTCGCAAGCAGAGGCCTCTGCCAAGAGTTCCTGCATTGGAGTAGCATCCTCAAGCGATGCCTCCAGACCAGGTAGCTATGACCATCCTGCAGTGGCCTTGCGACCTGGTTCCCCAAATTAATTTATTTTCAACACGAAATGGGCCCGAAAACGCCGTCGGAACTGTTCGTGATCCTTGCTCTTGATTTGTTCATCTCGTAACAGTACCACTCGATAACTCCCTCATCCCTGCCATTCCCTCCATTTCCCCCACCTCATTCGCAGCAGGCATCTCCGCCAACTAGCCCTGACCAGCGGCATCGCCATTCCCCATCTCATGTTTCACTTCCTTCTGGCCGAACTGCTGCTGCTGTATATGCCTGTTTGTGCGTTTCTCTCTCAGCAGCAAAAACAAAAGACCCCCTGCAGCAGCGAGTGGTGGAACTCCAACACCCAGGCCTACTCCCACGCCTACTTTTGTCTTGTCACTGCTGCTGCTTGAACACAACGATGTCGATTTAGCATCACTGGAGGTTGCGGGTGGGCTTGTCGGACTAGTATGTAGCTCCGCAACAGGCACGAGAGTCTCCCTAGATCTCCACGCCGATCCATTGGTGATCTCATGGATGTTGTCTAAAAATTGGAAGAAGACGCCGTCGGGATCATCGCAGCAGCTCGTCGTGTTGGCGCCATTTGCGCAGCACCACTCCTCGTCACTGCAGCGGAAGACAAGGTTGTACGAAGCTGTTTTGTAGGCTGTGGCAACATGTGGGGTTAGTGAGTGAGTCGGGTGAGTGTAGACGTTCGATGCTAAGATTCTTACCGTCAGTGGATGGAAAAAGTTGAAAGCAAATCAGATCCTCCTTGTGCTACCTGTGCAGGCTCCCGTGTTGATGGAAAGATAGTTTGGTGAAAAACAAAGCCCGGAGCTTGGGCATGCGTCGCCTGTCTTGCAGCAGGTTGTCGCGATGGCTGTTGTGTTACATGGTTGCTAAGTAGGTGGGGCGACAGTGGTGCCATCTGGCCAGGTAAACGTCTGTGCCAATAGCGTTAATGGATAGAAGAGTAGTAGAAAAGTGTGGTTAGATTTGTGGGTTTCGACATTGTATGAGTAACCATTATATGTATGATTGTAAATGGATAGGAAAGTATCCCTGGGTGTCAAGGCAAGAGGAAGACGAGACGTTTTTTATAAAAACCGGAAAGGGGAGCGAAGGATAAGGGTTGAAGTTAGTAGTATGTGCCTAGTGGTCCTCTATAGTATTCGCCTAGCGGCAGGACACGGGGGCTTAAGAAACTGTAGTATCGGCTATTTATAGCACTGTTAGAGCCGCTTCACCTCACTCCACCTCAAAACCCTCGAAATAGCCGAGCCGAATTATCAGTCTTTTGTTTTGATAAGCTCACGATACAACCTGGGTCAAAGTAGTCTGACTCCTAGAAGAGGACGATGTGTTCCATGCATTTCCAATACGGGCCCAGATTCCTGAAGGATGAGACGGTGGAAGGACAAGAGCATTCATAGCCGGGTTCTTCAATCCAACTACTCAGCCTGCAGTCCTTTCAAAAATTCCATATCGACATTGACAAAGCTCCTCTAAAGGTCCACGTCCAACCTCCACAGCTCAGTCTGAATCACGAAAGTAGCAGCAATTGCGTAATTCAACAGGTCTTCCTCATTTTCACCCATGACAAGGTAAAGATTCCGCCTAACATGAACCCTCTCTCCCAGCAAATGCATGTATGATGCGCAAGCGACCGGAATGGTGCATACATGTCTCTAAATACGGAATGTCTTTGGATACGAAGTTCCACTCCCACGCACGGCCCAGAGCGTCAGTGAAGGAGGTGAGCTCCCACAGACGGAGCAAAGCAAATCGTGCCGATGGATTGGTTTTGGTAAATTTGCGGGCTGTAAGAAGCAGATAATCTATGAATCGACGTCGCGAGGGAACACGATCCCATCGATTGTCTGGCGAAAGTCGATCTAAAAGTCTCGGTCTTGGTCGACTTCCTTGACGGCTATGGCCTGGCCTGGTGTTCTGGACGAGAAAGTATTTCTTGTGACGCCCACTTTGTAGAGTTTGGCGATGATGGGTCTGATTGAAATGTCCCAATCCATCGGGTAATCGCCCCAGCGGTGAGCCTTCCAGTAAGCGTCCCGCTCTTCCCAGAAGCTTTTTGACTTGAACTTATTGTTCGTGTGCGGTCTTCGGTTCGGTGGGTTCTTAGCACGTTCTGCCTGATTCAATGGCTTGGAACACTTGTGGAGGACCCCATACTCAGTGTCAAGGAACTTAGAGGGGAAGAACAGAGCCATCATAGCACGAGGTTTGCAAACGTCGGGGGTGACCCGGCGATTTCGGTGAGGGTGTACATTGGACAGTCTGCTGGTCGTGAGGCATTCTTGTAACTTTCCCATCTGCTTGACAATGATGTCTGCTTCCTTGCATCTTTCTGCTGCACCAGGATCGAGGTCCGCTGCGTGCCAGCACTTTTTGAACTCTACTTGGCTGTCAGCGAACCTTCTGATCCGATCACTCAGGATACTTACGTTTGGACTTCTCCCGGTCCATGAAGGTCCAAAACTCCGCCTCGGTATTTTCCCCGTATCGCGAAGCAGGCTTCCAGTCTTTCATGACGGCCAAATCTTGCCGCAGCTCTTCCAGAAGGCTAGACTCATATTTCATGAGCTCCTTAACGGGAGAACTCGTATTGCTGTGATGGTCCTTGGACGATAATTCCTCCATTTCGCCGTGGGTTTCATCATCATCTAAGCTACCTTCTTCTAATAGGTGGCCATCTCCTTCATCCAATGAGTTGGTGCCTTCAACCTCCGCCTCCTCGTCAGTGTCCAAGCCGTTGATGAATCGCACCCACTAAATCATTCCTAAGTCAGCATATCTCTTGGTGATGATCATTCTTAGAGCCGGAGAAGTGCTCCCAACATCTACTGCACTCAAACAATGTACGCAACAACCGTCAAGGTCTACACTCTTTCGAGCTTACAGCTGACGTGATAACAAAGGACATTTCCCGATTCTTCAGACCTCCCTATCAGGACGTTCAACGCATGCTGCTGAGCTACAGACGTCACCGTCATCGCTCTTCCGAGGCTCGAGGGTGTCAAAATAATTCGGACGTCTCTCAGTTTCGAAGCCAAAAACATTACGTAAGAAGTACTGAATGATTCGTTTTTTGGAGCATTACCCTGAGAAGTAGTCCAACTAGAACTCGGCGCCCCATGCGCGGTGTAGTCAATATCTGTAGCTGGACCTACTAAAGGCAATTCCGTTGGTCGCTCGTCCGGATTATTTTGACACCCGCGAGGGAAAGCGTTATCAACGCAGCCCAAAACGGGCTTATGGTCCACGATGAAGCACGGCAGGTGAAATCAACTCGAAGAGATCTACTTACATCAGGACCACTCGTGACAAATTTCTCCAGGTCGTTTGTCTTTCCTTTGTAAAGCGTGGCGCGGTTATCTTCTGATACTTCTTCAGGAAATAGTATGGCCTTCTCGAGAGATTCGGCTTGATTGTAGAGTTTACGAATGTCATCTGCCTCGCCTTGTTCGCCCTCAGCAAAGTTGCCGTTGGTGTTCACCATACGCATGTGACCACGTTGGATATCATCCCAAATGCTGTTGACCTCTTCAACAGGTCTTATATTACGAGTACGCATAGCTACAGGTTCTCGGGTTATGGTCCTGAGGATGGAAGCGGCTGGGTTGTACTAGTCCTTGATCATACAAAAGCGATGGGCTTTTACAAGAGACTATGACTGTCAGGGCTGGAGCTTCGACTTCTGTTCAATGCAGGTACTTACTTCAAAGATGATGTTGTACAAACACGGGAAAGGCTCGCCAGGCTCCAAATCCCAGACATACACATCATAGTAATCATCGAAGCCGAAGTGCCACTCTCGCATCTCTTCCATCTTCTGATAGAAGCTCGGGTCAACTTCCGAAACAATTGTCCATTCATGTTTGGAAGCTCTACCCAGACCCGACTTCTCGCCGCTCAGCCACATTTGGTTCTTGGGCGGTTGCGTAAGAATCTTGCCAATCTTAGCATCTCGGATGACACCAATAACAGGAGAAGTATGCATTGCCAAGTATTGGAGAAAGCGACACATCGCTGGGTCGTTACGCTTGAAATTGGCGTACATAAAGTTGCCAACTTCGACAACTTTATGAGAGCGCCGAAACTGCTGGTCGCGTGACCCTGTCTGGAGATTTCCCGTGTTTCGCGGCATCTCGATACTGTTGGTAAGGTATGAAACCCTATAAATCTCAGCATTAGTTGGGGAACTTACCCTTGATGACAGGAGACGTACAAATTGTAGAAGCTGTTGTTGGAACCGATCTCCCTTCCATATCAACCAATTTGCCGCTGGGAAGTACTGGAAGTTTGCCACTATGTTCAAATCGTAGAATTCGTCCCAGTGTCGGCAAAGCTTTATGGTATCGTGAAGGCGGCTATCCTTTGCAATCAGACAAAACTGGAGCCAGCCACCTCGACTGATCGCTCTTTCGTTGGGATAGTTGTAGACGTATCTTCCGCAGATCTTGACCCGCATTTTCTTGAATCTGAATTTGCCTTCGTCGTCAAGTTCACCAAAGTCGATGAGTGTCTTTCCTTTATTCTCTTCAGCTGGCATTTTTCCTTTGCCTACGTCGAGGCCGCCGAAAGATTGTTCTAAAAGGCTCTGCCGCCCTTGCTTGGCGTTATGTATTTTCTTCTCTCTTTCGGGTGTCCAATTGTCGGTTCGGCCACTTTTTGCTGGTCCAAGATCAGTGCCTGTCAATCCCGCCTTCTTGCGTAGGGCCAATGTCTTGGCAGCCTCCTCATCTTCCGAGTCTTCCTCATAGCTGTCATCTTCTACGTCTTCCTCCGCTCCTCGGCCGAGCTCAGCACAAGCATCACGAATCTTCTGGAGTCTCGGGTTGTCCATTTTCAGCGCAAGATCTCTCAGATCGGTGTCTGTGACTTCACTGTTGTTCAGAAATTCTTCAACGCTATTAGCTAGTATGGCTGCGGGTAGGACATTAGCATGAGAGTGCAACAGTCGACAAAACAGCAAATGTTTGATCTCGGCCAAGTCTTCAAGCATCTGATTAATCTCGTCATCTGGATATGGGGCAGTCTTGTCCTTCAGATCAATTGGGTTGTCGATCGTGCCTGTGACATGGAAGCCCTTGCTGTAGTGGATTTTAACCCCTTCTTCAACCGCTTTCGCACTTGGGTTCTGAGTAGACTTATCAGGTAGATCTGTTCGAGTATTTCCATTTGCTGCTGCCTTTTGCTGTGACTCCTTAGACTTGGCAGAAGCCTTGGAGCCGGTGGTGGCAGGTGAATTTCCGGGTTCGGCCGTGGCGTTGATGAAGAGTTCCTGTAGCGCAATCTCTCCATCATCGTCTACCGACTTCGTCATCAGCAGGATGTGCTTGATAAGGTCAATGTAGTTGTCTCGCTCGTCCGCGATGACATCCTCAACCGGGTCCCATTCCGCTTCTTGCTCTTCCTGGACCGTCTCTCCTTGTACGCTTCGTCCAGATATGACTCCTGTCGTTTGAGATCCTCCTTGGAACGCAATTCCCGCATACGAGCCTGCACATCCTTCATATTGCGCTTAAAGAGGGCTGCTTTCTTCTTGACTTCCTCTTCTCGCTTTCTCGGTGGGTCTCTTCGTCCAATTGGCATTGTCGCGCCGATTTGAGCTTGGAGAAATGGCCTTAGTAACCAAGTCCAGGCTCCGATTGCGGAGGATTGACTCACCATTTCTGCTTTTCGTACAGCGCTACAATGCACGAACAATAATGAAGTTTTAATTGCTCAAAGTATCCAAGTAGTGCTGATGGCCGTAATCGAGATTCAGTAAGAAGAAACGAATACGATGCAATTTGCGAGCGCAAATGACTCGATCCAGGATGCAATATTTCAAGAAAAGATAGTCGTACAGCTTATGCAAGGTGTCTTCGGAGTCAACATCCGCAAAATCCTGATTTGCAAGTGGAGTGGAGCTTGCAGTGATATAGCTCGGTGGCGACTCATTATTACGGTTCTTGTAACCTCTTACAAGCCTGTGATTCGATCATTTTAGAGGATTTCACGGCGTGCGCAGACAGGTGTAATCACCTTGACACTACCTGGAGTGATAGGAGCAGAATAGGCCATTGAAGGGGGTTGCCTCGTCCTCACACCGCCTTTCATCGGAAAGCTGTAGGGCGGTACACTGGGGGGACATGGCTGAGGCGGGTAAGTGGCAATGGGCACGCAATACTTCAGGGCACTTTAATAGTCATCGCTTGTGGAGTACCTTGAGATCTTTTCAAGGTCTTGGTCCTCTCTAATGGCTATCGTGGCCTGCGAGATCTTTCAATGGTTTTCAAGGGGGCAAAGCTGCTTTGACGTGTTTTTCGACGCGTCGGATGATCGTCGCTAACAATTACGTATGTTGCAGGGACATCCTTGATGTGGAGGTGGCCATAATAATTGTGGAAGGTACAATGCTCTATACCTCAGTAGCTACAGGAGCGAGGAAATCATTGATGATGTAGCTGACTCATATCTAGAGCAAAAATGACACTCGCTACACTCGAGGTCCTGTTATCCCTAGCAGAACAATGTCGGCCTCATCTCTCTATGTACTGCGCCCTCGACCATTTGTACGTCGTCCCGAGCCTATCCTACAATCTCCCCTCTCTTGTCTTGTCCGCCTCCCTCACAATCTACCTCATTCCCCTCAAGAAATTAGCCTCCTTTATCCTCCTCCTCCTAGCCTTCCTCATCGCTCCATTCAGCTCCTCCCGTGCTTCTTGGGCCTCCATAGTCTCATATGGTCCAATGCCAGCCGGCAGATCAATAGATTGTTCTTCCAGAGGGACCTTCACAACGTGATTTGCTCCATTGGACCCGGTTTTCAGGGCTCGTGCGGCTTTAGAGGCAAGGCGTCGTTGCTTTTTGGATTTGGCTGTCAAGGGACGATTAGTAGGTGCAATTAACATAGTTCCACAGCGACGGCAAGAATACGCAATTCTTGTAGAAAGCTCAATGGGCGCATAAGCCCGATAGCTCGCTTGCAACCGCGAGAGCAAGTACAGAACTCCCAGCTCCCTGGCACAGATCAAATATGCTGTAGAGGTTCTAGACTCACCAAAAGCATCTCCCACTGCCCCATCGGCATCACCATCTTTCTCTCCCGACTTCAGCAGTCCCCAGAGCCACTCCGGGTAGTCCTTGTCCTCCTTCGCCAACGGCGCCTCTTGTGCTTTGATGTAGCCCAGCCCCTTCAATGGTGTGCCAGCTTGTACAATACTTCTTGATGCACCTCCTGATGCTTTTGATTTCTCATTGGGTGGTATCGACGGTGTTTTGGAAGGTGAAGGGGTGAAAGGCGTGGAAAAGGGTTGGGCGGCGGATGTTGATGTTGCGGGCGGCGGGGATTCAGGGTGGGCGCGGATACTGGTTGTAGAGAGCGTACGAATAGATGGAGAGGCGAGAGCGCGATGGGAGAAAAGGCGCGTGCAGCGTTGGCAGATCATTGTAAGTTGTTGGCTACTGATGAAAATCAATGTTTTGGACAGAAGAGCTTTGAAGATTCTTGGCGCCCATGCACCAGCACGACACTAGCTGCTTGGCACGGAATTTATCTGCTTCCCTCGCTTCTCCGTCCCTGCATTTTCATGTTTCAATCCTTCCTTCTATATGTACGTTACGAGTCCCAATCGAATCAAAACATGCCACAATACAGATAGGCTTCCGTCTCTCTCTTGTTCATCCGATTGAGGTGTTTTCTATCCGCAAAGCCCCGACTCCAAACATGCTCTCTGCTGTGCTTAAATGAACCTGCCCTGCATCACACCCACGCCGTCTCACTCTACTGTTGGCATTGTGACACTGCTAGTCGTTTGGTTCAGGCTCATTTGGAGGTTCACTCGAGGGTTCAGCGTGAATCTTTTTCGCTTTGAACGCGATCTTCAGAGGCTTGACTTCTGGGCAAACATGGCATTCTGGCTGGCAACGATCTGGCAGACTGCTGAGATAGCTGGGAAGAGTCTTTTTCTCCTTGGGTGGTGGAACAATAAAAGCACAAATCGTACATTAGCCCTCTCACGAATTGATGAGCTCAAGATGCAGGTCTTCGACTCACCCGTTATAGTGCAAACTCGCCATTAAGTTGCCACGAATATTGAAAATGGCGTCTTTCATCAGGAATTTTCCGCTAGCCGGTAGAAAGAGCTTGTGTTGGTTCGCGAGAGCGTTGACGAGGTTGTCTAAAACGGCACCTATCTGCGATTTCAAGTATTTGTTCATCCAATCCACGTTCGTCTTTTGCTATTGGTCCCACGGGCTGTCCCAATGAATGCTATCGGAACTCGTACCCGTGCTGGTGCAAGCTTCTGTACCAGGAGGATCCTCTATACGTGCGATCCGCAGCCCGCCGTCATTGACGACGCCGAGCGCGAAGGTGAGGTGCCAGTCCGTGTTTACCGTGAAGTTATGACGTCCCTGAAGTATCTATGGCATGATATCTCAAAAGAGATCGATGTCGTAAAAGACCTCATAGTAAGCCTGGGAAAAGATATTGGAGATCTGTTCACATCAAAGACCAACACTGACGAGGTATTTGCTCGTCTAAAAGACCACCTCATGACGCAGCGCTCGATACTCTTTCCAACGTCATCGACTTCCTCCTAATAGCCATCAGCTTTGTGATTCAGAAATTCAAGGAGCTGGGTCACTACAAGATGGATGTTCCGATCTTCAGCGCTCTCAGGAAGCTGGTCAGCAGCGGCCGTGATTTCACACTCTTCAACTGCTTCTCGCTCATACTAGATATACCAACTAGCATCCTCTACAAAATCGCCGTCGGCAAAGCTCTACCAAAACTAGCAGGCCGATTGACGAAAAACACGTTCAAGCAATTTATGGAAGGAGACGCATCGCTTGATAAAAGCCTTGTGAGAGATATCAATGAAGTCGGTGGTGCGGTTGCGGCTAGTGCTGCGACTATCTTTCTCGTTTTGAAGCTCATCACATACGTGACTGATGAGCTCACTATCATGGACGCTGAAGCTGATGACGGAACGATTGAGACCCGAAAGGTGATGGTGGGAGGGGAGGCGGGCCATGTGATTGATGCGGCGAAGATGTTTTTCAATATTGTGGGTTTGGTTATTTCTTGGCCATTGCATCATGAGCATGATCAGGCTTTGCACTGGTGGGTAAGTAAAATCAAACACTACCATTCCACAAGAGAACGAGTGAATCCTGTGGGGCTAATTAAGCTACTCATCTAGATCTGGGGCCTTGACTGCAATAACGGCCTCGTCATGGCCATTGGCAATATAGTCAGCTGGACGACGCACATCCCACACGTCGAAATAGAGCGGTCCTTTGGGACGTATGAAGCGCTGACGGGCATCGCTCGGTATGTCTTGGAAATCATCATTGATGTGTAAGTGCTCTTCTCGGGGTCATCATCTCACATTCTGTCTATTCAGCGGTCCGAAACATGTCTTCTGGGGCGAGCTTTTCTCTAAGATAGCTTCGTGTATCTCGTGCTTTGCTCTTGGGACACATCCTTTGGCATGAACTCAGCTCCCTGGCACCGCTTTTTCGCCTAAATCTGCTCCTCATATTTGTCTTTCGGCAATGATCCTACTCTCAGACAGCCTTCTCAGCCCTTTTCTTTGCTTCCGAGACTCCTATTCTAGCTCAAATATTTTTCATTCGGAGAGCAATGTTGACACCAAAATTTGCAGGCACGAATACGACTTACCCAAAGGGGACCCAGACAAACACGACGACCAAGTCACACGCAACATCATCGAGCAGACTACTGGCATTGTTGGAGAGATCGCCTGGGGCGTTGCGGCTGTGACTGATAAAATTCAACCAGAAATCAGTTACCCTGCTCTATCTGTGTTTGGAGTTGCTACTGCGATTGGGGTGAGCTTTAAGGTTGTTAGTTTTATGGTCTGGAAGGGCGAGCAGAAGCAGAAGAAGCCTGAAATGTTGGCTTTGGAGGAGAAAACGGAGAGGTTAGCTTTGAAGGAGAATAAAAGCATCGAGTGTGCGGATGAGGAGTGGGTTAAGGAGCAGGAGGAGCTGCTGGATGGGGACGTTGACTAGGTTGAGAAGACGTCGGCCATATATTGGTGTGCTGGTTCTTACAAGCTCTGAAAGTCTCTGATTACTTCACCATTTGGCCTCATGCGATCCAGCGTTTTGCTCATTTAGTATATTTGAGCTAGAATTCTACCTTATCGTCAACCTCAGAATCGTACATTTGGGGCAAATATCTATAGAAGTATCAGTAGACCTAGGGAGAATAGCAGAGCAGAGTGATTTGGGAGGCGGAGGGGCGGAACATTGCACGCGAGGAAATCTTTGTTTGAAAAAGGAAACATCTTTTGTCTATTGTGGGTTTTCTAAATACAAGACCCAATTCTCAAAAAAAACAGAACAAACTCGAGGTTGATTCACGACCCAAACAGCCATGGGAGTACAATAATCTCGACACTAACGCAGAATATTCTCAGAAAAAACCAATCTGCGCAATCTGTACGCCCACAACCTTCATCCCGTGCCTCGTTTACGCAGTCCCCGCCCACTCCACAACATGAGAATAATTCCTCGCCACACCCTCATTAGCATTCATCAACTGATGAGTCTCAAAATCATAGCATTCAATACAGCCCTTGCAATCTCTACAAAGCAGACAATGTTCCTTCAACTCCATGTCACAAAATACGTTTTCCGAAAACCCCACAAAATCCGGTCCGCAGCTAAAATCATCCTCGCAGAGCTTGATAGCGCTACGACGGTCCATTTTGCTAGCGATGAGGTGTGTGAATGCCGAGGAGCCGGATCGTCGGGTTTTGGTTTTGCGTGAGGGAAGGTTGTTGGTAGTGTCAGGAAGGCTTCGACGGTCGTTGTCGCCTTTGTTGGTCTGGTCGACGTTCCAGAGTCGAGTGTCAGTCTCGAGATGTTTGTCGTTTTTGAACATCATGGCTTTGTTAGAGCAATAGAAGTTCGGATCGTTGTTCGTATTTGTCGGTGTTATTGCTGAAGGCTATCATATTAATCTGCATAGCCGTTGCGACGTTCGGGCCGCTGCTCTGGTCATGATCCAGCCAAGTGCAATCAGGCGAGTGATCAGTATCACCCATGATGATATTAGAATGGTACCAAGCCTGGCCACAAGCACGGCCCATATCGCCCAACCAGCCCAGCTACCGGCCATCAGGCCACTGCAGCGTTATATAGGCTAGATCGCATCGTTGCGACCCCAGAGCTGAAGATAAGGAGCCTATTGGCCTTTGCCGTAGTCACTGTCGATACCTTGTTCGACTTCTATATCGATGAAGGCGCCGGAGGAAATATGAAGGTGGTAAGTACCGCAATTTTCGCCGATGAACTCGTAGTCTTTGATGAAGGTGATGGCACAGGGGGGCAGTGCCGTCGGCTTGGGTAGGGCCTTCATAGTGGGAGCCTGGGTAGCCGCCGATTAGGGCTACGGCGACGCGCATGAAGGAGTTGCCGAATCCGCCGGTTTTTTTGAGGAAGTCGGAGGTGGGCATCTCGGAGTGACGGAATCCGGTGAAGGTGATGGCGCCGGCGACGACGGAGATCACGGTGGTGACTATGCTGATCATTTTGGCGGTAGTGAGTGAAGTTGTAAAGATGTGGTAATGGTTTGTGAAGTTGTTGGCTTGTTGAGGTAAGCGTAGATGATTTGGGTTGAAGGTGATGTGTGTGAGTTGTTGAGTTGGTGGATGGTAGATGGTTGGAAAGAGAAGATGAGAAAGGTGAAGATCTTGCAATCTGGTTGCCTGGTTGCTCTTTATGCGATTCCATTGTCTATCCCCGTTGTTTACAAGCAGATTTTACTAGCAAATAGACGGAGATATCTATTAGTACTCCATAGATTCCTATCTCTTAGCTATTTAGTCAATTGAGAGCTTTCTGCCATTGGAACAGAGGAAATGTCTGCTTAAGTATCTTTTGGGAAGTTGGGATTAAAAAAATCATATGGAATTTCGACTTCCGTAGTGGTGCTTTGCATGTGACATTTGATGTTGGAAAAGAAAATTGGAGCAAAAGTCCTCAAAGCATAGTGGACTTCCAAAATCACATGCGTTCAGCCGAACGGCAGGTGAGTTGATCATGACAGCCTATTTTGCCGCTTACCTAGAATTTTGCAATACCTTGGACGATATGCCGCTTGAGATCTCTGGGAATTGCTGAAGAGGTCTAGAATGCCGCGTCGAAAGTTTATTTGACAAATTAGACAATTAATACTGGAAACTCTTCCATCCGTGCATCCAAGTCTGGTGTGCTGGCTGAGTGATACAAATGATCGATGGCAAACAGGAGGAATGTCGGATAAATCGATACTAGACCGGGTATGAAAATCAATGTCTTGCCCATAGAAGCCTTCGACGAGATTTCTCATATGTCCACTCTCTCATTCCAACTCTTATGACCGCTGATCCGAGTTTTCATCTGTACCGACAAATTTTGTTAGAATATTTGACCTCATCTATTGTACTCACCCAACAAGGAGATAACATGGATGACAGAGCTTTGGAAGTTGATCCAAACGTTACAGCAAACTTGTAATTGACTAAAAGGTCCGCGCGGAATTGTCACCACCAGAAATACCTGGGCTCCCGATGTTGCAGAAAAATTGCTTCATGATATCATGCGTTTGAGTCTGTAGGCGTTCGTAACGCCCAAAACTCGCTTCTGTCTTCAATCAGTCCAAGTATGCAATTTGCCCCAAATGGTATCACGAGACTTACTGCTCTCGATAGAGCCGTCGAATCAAAGAGTTCTCGCGTCTCCGTAATCAAATACGCAACGTGAAGGCCAAGAAGCTTCTCCAAATTTTTGAAGCTGAGTAAGCTCGAACCGCAAAGCAAGATCATGGTTATCCTCATCGCCTCCTCTGGTAGTATCTCGCCATGCGATCTGAGGACCAGCACATGTGCAACGACTCCTCTGTCGAATTCTGGACAGTCTTCACGTCCTGGTGGATCGGGTATGGACACAAATCTGCGTTCATCTACAAGATGCCGAAATCGATTTATTATTATTGAGCCCGCGACACCGAAACAGTATAAAAGTCGGTTAGGGTTGTAGAACCAGAGTAACTCAATGTCACCCTTGTGTCTCTGCGAATGGGCTATCGACTCGGCGATTGAGAGTCCAAAAATATCATGGACTGGGGGTGTTGCAAGCACAGGCTGGATCCACTCACGGGCGATTGCTTCGTTGCCATGGGGCAGATGATATAAGTGAGAGAGAGCCATGTCAGTTGGGGATGTTATGGCCGGAAAGGTTGGAGTGCCCACAACGCTCGAGAATTTTTGCCGTCCAGTTGCATCGAAAACTAGATTCTGCGATTGTAAATCTCCAGACTCCTCTACTCCTAAGCGATTTTTCTTGGCATAGCACACTAGCCGCCCACTCACATACGTGATATCCTCTTAGGGTGTAGCGCATACCCAAAGACTGTAATTTGCGAAGAATTGAGCTATAATACAGAGTAATCCATTGAGATAAGGAACGAGCCCCGTGGGTCGGTGGTTGCCAGTTGCCAGTCTTGATGAGCCGCAGAATCCTGCATCTTCAAGAAATGTCCTTTGTTCGGCTCTCTCGGTTTCAATATCTATTTCAAGATAGTCCGGGTGCAAATGGCACGACCAGTTCAGGAGCAGAATTGAATCATGATCTGTAACCCTAGATTCCCTTGCGCAAGATTCATGTGAAACTGACAAGCTTTAATACTTTAAAGCCAAGCATGCTCTATCAAGAGCTCGTTAATCCATCTTCGAGAGTGTGGGTTCAAATGGCAATATTCGCCCAATCACGAAAAACGATTCGTGAAGAAACGAAGCAAGCCTCCTGAATCCCAAGCGAAGCACCTCAATTATGCTTAATCAAACATGTCACCAAAAAATAGCACTGGACATGCAGGTACTTGTGGGGGTAACAAGACATTCCGAAAAAAGGAGCGGCTGAAACACACGCGCTCGAACCGTTAAGCATGAATGAATACGAAGCGACCTGGGAAGTCAAACATGCACGCGCAAAACAACCCGATAAAAAGGAGGATTGCAACGAACCATACAAAACCTGCGCCCCCCCCACCGGGTTTTTGATGTTGCTTCTGATGAAAGATGGGTTGCATGCCAACGTGGATTGTTGCGTTACTTGGGTTTCGCGGTTTCGCGGTTGCAGCACCACCTCTTTTATTGCCATCATCATCGCTGTTGACTAGCCCAAAAAATGTCAATGCTACCCTACCGTTCAATTTCACAATATCCAACCCCCTGAAGTACGTAAATACTGATTCCACAAGCCAATAAAGTGCCCACTGACCACTCATCAGCCTACCTCCACCTCCCGAGCCATATGACCTGACTTCAGAAGGCATAACAGTAACATTTTATCACTACGGCTCCTGGATCAGCAAGCCGCACGCGATATCATGCATATACCACGCCATTGGAGACGCTGTAGAAGACCATTCCAACGTTTGGTTTGACCCGATTGGCGCAAGTGGATTGTGGTATCAGCAACAACATGTTCAGCTTTCCCTGATTCCTGGTGCGAGCATGACTTGGAGAATGTGGTTTGGGGCAGCGGTTGTGCTGGGGATATTTATAGATGAGTATAATTGTCTGGCCTTTGACTACGAAGTCGAGGTGGCCGGGGGTTCGCTTGGTATGATAGGTTCTGGGAGTTTGAGTGCTTGGAGATAATTCGGGAAGAAAGCAAGATTGGAAGTTAGAGGTGGCCAGGCCAGGTCACCTTTCGCTGTAAAATCAATACTTTCAATAAAGTATATCTCTTCTTATTTTCAAACATTTCACCAAGTATTTGCCACCAGCGGGTAGAAGGGTTCACCCCCTCAGTTGTCAAACCCCCTCAGTTGTCAGTTTGTATGCAACAATCGATTTTTATTGCAGATTTCGACTTATTCAACACCAACAACCCCTTAGATCACGTCCCGAATCATGTCTACGATGCCTAAGAAATCTGCAATAAAAATCGATTGTTGCATACAAACTGACAACTGAGGGGGTTTGACAACTGAGGGGGTGAACCCTTCTACTGGGCGCTTGGCAGCCCTGCCATAACTCCGCTTACAACCCGATGAGATCAAACATTGTAAAAAGACTTTGAGTCTATACAACCACTTTATCTGTGATCTTGTATCCTCTATACCTTTCATATCCCGCGATTCCAACCATTTCCTCCGAAATCCAACACAATGTCATCAACAGCTCTCGCACCTACGTCAACGAGTATGCCCCATTCCTTCATCTTTCCTCGAGATCTTCCCTCCGTCATCTTGACCGTTCGACATCACAGAGCATTGAAGTTGACCTAGCTTCCTTAATACAGCACCCGCTACAGCAGCAAACATGTCCTCCGACCTCAAACCACCGGGGCAGGCCGCCGCAGCCGTCAAGGTACCTCGCTCTCGCCTTCCTTGCTCTCCACCTTCGCATCGATCCCGCAATCCTCCCAATCTCTAGACTTCTCATTAGCCAAATATTCTATGATCAATGCTGACCAAAATCACATAGCCCTGCTGCGTATGCAAAGACGAAAAGGCCTCCCGGGACGAATGCATGCTCTTCAGCAACGCAGATAATCCGCAAGAGGCGTGTCAGGGAACGGTGGAGAGGTATAGGAGTTGTATGAAGGGGTTTGGGTTTAATATAAATTGAGCGATAAGGGCAGTGAGGGAGTGATGGAGGTCGCTGTTGGGAGCACGTTTAGTCGTTGTATGACTAGGATGATGACGCATTAGAATGGAGTTGCACTGCTTGGAACGTCTTTGCGGCATCTACAAGGAAAAATACATGGGACTCTACTCTGGTTATAGACCTGAAGGATGTGTAAGATACAAGATGATGGAGGGAACGCTTATGTTGAACAGACACGGGTATCTTAGAAGAGATTCTCCACGCAATGCAATCGCTTAAGACTTTTTCTGTCCTTTGCCACTCTTCGCTTCTCTTGGTGGCGTCGCTCTTGTTCCCTTGCCAGGTGACAGCAACGGTTTCTTCTCTTCCTTCTTTTCTGTTCCTTTTGCCTGCATCTGCGCTCGGAAGCCGAACCATTCCTCCATGACGCCACTCCGCAGAATCAGCTGCCAAGTGCACCAGAGATAACAAATGCTGAATCCTACAACTCCAATAAGCACATTGAGTACCACCCACAAGTCCGGCTTCCCTTTCGGCATCTCCACAAATGCCTCTAGCAGATGCCATGCTGCCATCACAGCATAAAAAGTCAGATGCAGAGCCTGTGTCGATAAGCGCATCCCGCTCTTGCTCGCCTGTTTTCCGACGTATAGGTCCAGGCTCGTCGGTGGAAGTCCCATCAAGTACGCCCATAGCAATGAGAGGACATAGTATGGCACCCTCAATTCATCCCTCTTCAGCAACGGGAACAAGGTCCAAACCCCTAGCAAATTCGCCAAGCCAATCCATGCTCTCATCTCAACGCCCAAGCCGCCATCGCCCGCAAGCAGGATCGTCATAGGCAGCAAAGGCAACAGATCGCTCTTCTCATGGACCTGGAAGCTGCATAGGAAAAAGCCCCACGCACTGCTCGCTAGGGCCCACGGGAGCAATTCTTTTCGTGGAAATAGCGAGATAATCATGCAGGCTGGTAGTATCGACATGAAAGTGGCAAAAAGAGACACACGCTGTAGTAGAGGAATTGGGTAGGTGTGTAGTTTGTGGATAGTGTGAATGGCGCACCACATATTGGCGACTTTATCTTCGAAGAGGCCGCGAGCGAAGGGGAAGACTCTGTGGATGGTCTGGGTTAATTGTAGGAGGAGCGGGTAGAACATTGATTGTGGGTCGATATAGGGTAAGACGAGAGCGAAGAGAGAGTTGACGTGGCGATCGATTGTGGAGAGGGGCTGAGACGTGCCAAGTTGTGAATCATATAGGGAGCCGAGGAGTAGCGGAGCGAAGATCAGAGCGAACGATAGGAGGGTGATAGATGCTATGCCTATGAAGCGACCAATATGCAAACGTGGCAGGAGGCAGACGCCCAAGAGGTAGGCGAAGATTGCAGGCGCGAAGTACAAGGCCATTTGCTTGTAGCACAGCGCCGCAACAAAGAATGTGCAGGCCCAGATGGGATGGTCCGAGAGCATACACGACATGCTGGCTAGCACGAAGCCTAGCATGATAGTGTTGTACTGGAAGTGACCATGGTCGATGAGGATAGTGGCCGGCTGCATCAGTATCGCTACCAGCGCTATCGAGCTCTCCCATTTGCTGACGCCTCGTAGCTGAGCGAGCCTTCGACTCACTATTATAGCGGCTGGGATGTACGTGAGGTACTCGGAGACGATGACTGTTGCGCGCATGTAGACTTTGAGGAGTTGCTGCTCTATGCCTCGAGAAGAATCCAAGGCGAACCATGATGGGTTGACCAATGACCCGCTAACATTCCACTTAGCATATGGCACCCAATATGATTGAATTTCTTACATCTTTCCAAGAAGCCAGCTATGGTACGCTGTCAAGGGCGGGTAATCCAAGCCCCAGTATTCGAGATCGTAAAAGTACCATTGGGATATAGGCAGGTGCGTCGTAACCTCCATCCAATGTCTCTGAGCCTCGTAGTCACCGTGCATGGGTGGAGTCTGAAAGCCTGGACAGTATTAATGGAAAGCCGGATGATTGGTTCGTGCAACGTACCAGAGTATCCCCAAAGGCCTGTGCACCATCTGAAAAGGCCCACGATCATAAGCGCCAATGGCAAGATCACCCATTGCGAAGTGTTTTTCCTTGCTGGCCAGAAGAATGCTACTAAGGGGAATGCTGGACTTTGGGCGACAGCTTTGGAGTCTGACAACGCAATCTCATTGCTAGAGGTCGCCGGTTGAGAGGCTTCTTTCTTCTTCTTCCTTGGTTTGTGAGGCGTACCAGGGGCCGCCATTTCAATACCTATTTCTCTCCAGATGGAGAGGGGTCCGTAATGTCACAATGGACTCGACCTCTTCGGCCGACGGCGCGTTCGAGGTCGCGAGGTTCATAAGGCTGACTCAAGCGTACTGGGTTGCATTAGCTCCACGCTAAGGAACTCCCCCGCCTCGGCCACGAAATTTTCCTGATAAACTTTCAAATTTCTTCCCACCTCATCCTCTTTACACTACAGCCACTTTTTCATCTTGAGGGACAACACTTACCAAACTTACCTTTACACACATACAGACTGCCGCACTTCGTTCAGTGGGATCATTCAGTGGACTCAGTGGGTTCTTCTTGACTGTGACCGGGGGCTGATCCGTGGGCTCTGAGGGCATATCGATTCTCGTCGATACTGTGGGCTTGAGCATACATACACAAAGATACTAAGGCATCTGCATCCTGCATTTGTCCTGAGGGATTCTACTGTGGGCTTTGAGCAATCAGAGGGTCGCCGCACACAGGAAATTCAGCATCTGAATTTTCATCTGAGGGGTCATTGTACACCGAGGGAAATTCTCAACCAAGATCAAACACATTACATGTGAATCCACTCTCTTGTCCTTCCTTGTTGTCTCAACCTTCCAAGTTGTCTTCACCCTCGTTTGAATCATCAGTACTAACCATTCCTTCGCTAGCAGAAGCACGGAAATTCGCGGCAATGGGGAAGACAAAGTCCGCACTGGCTGCCAAGGCCGGCAAAGACACACAGGTCAAATCGATTTCATCAGTCAAAGAAGGCGCCGTCACTAAACAATCCCAGACTCCTAAGGCTAAGAGCAAGGAGATGGCCAAGCAGGTGGCAGTGAAGGCCGACAAGAAATCCAAGAAGGCCAAGAAAGAGCCTACACCCGTATCGAGTAGCGGGAGCGAGAGCGAAGACGAGGAGGAGAGCAGTGCAAGCTCTGCCAGCAGTGATGAGGAGGAAGCTCCTATCCCCAAGAAAGCCGCCAAAGCCAACGGTGTCAAGACTAATGGTGTCGCCAAAGCAGTGGCCAAAGCTGATGCTGAGGGCTCAGACTCTTCCGAGTCTTCTGATGATGAGGACGAGCCTACCGCACCGAAGGCAAAGGCCGTCGCAGGCGCAAAAGATGAGTCTGACAGCGATGAAGGTACCAGCGAAGGTACCAGCGAAGGTACAAGCGAGGGAAGCAGCGAGGAAGAGAGTGATGATGAGGAAGCACCCAAAATGCCTGGCCCTGTCGATGCTTCAGGCTTGAATGGCAAGCTTGCAAAGGCTGCATCCAAAGACGTACGTATCATCACTGCTATTCGCGTTTGAGTCTCCGGCGCATCGGGTACTGACCTTTACAGGCTTCATCTGATGAGGAATCCGGTAGCGAAGGCACCTCATCTGGCACGTCTGAATCCTCATCGGATGAGGAGAGCGAAGAAGAGGCTCCAGCCCCCAAGAAGCGCAAGGCAGAAGCCGAAGCTACACCCGTCTCAAAGAAAGCGAAGACTGACCCGGGTAATGATGACGAGGCGAAGAAGAACCTTTTCATCGGTCATCTTTCATACAATGTCGACGAGGAGTGGCTCACGCGCGAATTCGAGAACTTCGGAGAGTTGACTCGCGTCAAAGTCGTGACCGATCGCGAGAGTGGGCAGTCTCGAGGGTAAGCACTCTAGTAATCGCTCTCAATGGACTTCCTCTGACGTTCACATCACTACAGATTCGGCTACGTCGAATTTGCCAATCCCGCTGATGGCGTCAAAGCTCAAGCAGAGATGCACGAAGTCGAGATTGATGGCCGCAGCATCAACGTCGATTTCTCCAAGCCCAAAGATGCAGCCACGCCTCGTCAAGACCGCCAAAAGTCCTATGGTGATTCGCTCAGCGCCGCCAGCGAGACTATCTTCGTTGCCAACCTTCCTTTCGACGTCAGTGAAGACGCTGTGGGTGAAGAGTTCGGCAAGCATGGCAATGTCCTCGGTGTTCGTCTTCCCACAGATATGAACTCAGGAGCTCCCAAGGGTTTCGGATACGTGCAATTTGCCTCTGTCGAGGAAGCGCAGGAGGTGTTTGGCAAGATGACTGGGGCTACGATCATGGGCCGTCCTATTCGTCTCGACTACTCTACTCCTCGTCCACCACGCAATGACGACTCTCCTCGTGGACGTGGAGGTCGTGGTGGCTTTAATGATCGTGGAGGACGTGGTGGTGGACGCGGTCGTGGTGGCTTCGATCGCGGTGGACGTGGCGGAGGTCGTGGAGGGTTTGACCGTGGCCGTGGCGGACGTGGGGGCTCGACTAATCGTGGAGGTGTTGGCGAATTCAAAGGCAAGAAGATCAACTTCAACGAGTAGAGGTGTGGTAAGTGCCCTTGTTCACAGTGCTTGGTAGTCCTTTTTGACTGTTGAGCTTGCTGTCTGAATTTCCTTTGTTGTGCGATGGTTCTACAAAAGTTCTTCTTTTCTATGCTCGGATACGATGGCTTACTACTTGTACAGTACCTTGTGTACTTAATACTTGTATGCGGAATGGCTAGGATGACACAGATATGGAGGCAAAGTCGTGGTGGTAGGATATGCTCAAGGCGAAATTATTATGCTCAAATCGGATAGAGGAATACAATTGCTACATTTCAACAGGAATCCACATTTGCATGTTGAATTATCTGACAGCTTCAAGGCAACCACCGGTCAAGTTCGGACGTTGTCTACTAATAATAAATGCTTAAGTTGCCATTGGTGGGATCGGAATTCCTCTTCTTTCGCGGTGGTGTCAGTATACCGAGCTTGACCGACTGACTTACTTTTTTCTCATCCCGATCACCTCCTCAGCATAGCTAGAAATAGCTACAAGACGATCCCTTATGAAAGATGCTCTTCATTAACGGTCACCAACAACTCGCTGTGCTGTCCCATGCAAAATCGGCGGTCATACCACAATGAAGACTTCCACCATCCTCGCCATCACAGCAATGTTCACAGCCTTCCTGATAGACGCCTTACCAGCCAATGGACCACCAGCTCGTCAGCCAGAGAGGTAGGTGGGAGTACCTTGATCTCTCGACTCATGCTATTCCATTGTCTCTGTACCAATGTACTAATTTACCTCTCCGTAGCGACATGATCATCACACTCAACATCGCCACTGGCTCAAACGCCCTTTCGCAGCCCAGTTGCAAGTGTGAGTCTGTAGTGTCTCTGCATACATGGTGTAAAGAGGGAAGCTGACTGGGGCAATCAAGCGGAGAGTTGCGAATTTGGTGATGACTGCGGTGTTGGTGGGGGGGGGGGGGTGGTAGATTGGCCGCATTATAAGTGTTTCATGGTCCACTGAGTGAGTGATTCGATAGTTATAAGGGTTCGCGGTAGATGAAGCAGGCCTGCAGGGATACATAATGAACATTCTCCACAACTCGTCCAAGTGTGTTTCTAGACCAGGGTAACAATTCGATCCGCGGAAGTTGGTTAGTCGAGGAAGGAACATATTAGAACCTCCTTTCTGCGATAATGGTAAAATAATTAAGAATTCCCTTATCGGGACGTAGCCCCGCCGTAGGGCGCAGGGGTCCAGGCAGTGATTCAGGGTCTTTGGCGTCATCTGCGTGTCGATCATCAACTACCACCTCAGCTCCTGTGCAACTTCACCACCTGCTTCCTTCCAGCTTGCTCTGCATGAACGAATTGCTGCATCGTTATAGGAGGGAACGCCATAGCGACATCATTAGCGAGATCAATGCGCTGCACTGCTCAATGATTTAGACGGAGAACAAAGGGCGGTCTGTGAGAGTGGGCCCCCTTGTTCAACCATTCAACAAACCCCAACGGCTTCAACAGTCCTGGAAAGTCAGCAGAAGGCGTCAGCTAGGCTCTTATCGCCGGACGATAGTAAAAAACATTGATCATGCAGCCGTCACTCAATCATTCCTCCCGCGCACGAGAAGGCTTCAGTCCTTGCACCACAGATCACATGGACCAACCAGCTCGCATCTCTCGATCATTATCAGGTATCAGTAGGTTGAGATCAGATGGTACGTTCCTCTCCAGCACAGCTTTCTGAGCAATCGATCGATCTTCTCTCCTTCCCCTTGCATGAGAGGCGCATTTAAGCAATCACCCTGAGCCATGTCTACAATATACTCATTCGATCATTACACAGAATCTTGGATCGAAGTATCTTCCCAACCTTCCTCCTCCTCCCTTTCGTCCGCTGCAGCAGATGACACAAATCCCAACGGTCTCCGACTACAACTTGATCAACATGGCCGAAGGAGGCGCCGCCTAGTTCGAAACAGCCCTCTACCGCCAGGTGCTCCAGTACGTAGCCTGAGCGCCGCTGGCAGTAGCCAAGAGGAGTACGAAGAGAGCGAAAGCGAGTCAGATCGTATCATGACTAGCTCGAATGAAGCTCTTGAACATAACATCTCCGAACGCATTAGCCCGGCGGCTCCTGCATCAATAGCGTCAGAAGAGACATCGTCCAACAATGCTGAAGAAGAGGACGGTGATGACGACGATGAGAACTCAACGGCGCTTGGTGTCTTGACCAATGAACCGGTCTTCACCCCTCAACCTAACGCCTTCTCCCATCCTCCACAATCCTATACCACTCGCCATGCCCGGTCGCTCGAGACACGCACATCATACTTTCCAACCCAACGAACATCCCCGCACCGCAGACCTGCCCACTCATACCAAAGTCGAACTAGAACGAGCCATACACCATACAACATGATAGCGCCTTCTCATACCGCTGATCACGACGCTGCTCTCCGCGCTAGCCTCTCCACACTTCTATCCTGCGCCGCAGCTGCTAGAGGCTTGCCCAAGCGAGAGGGATCGTCTACACAGCAGGAGACAAACACGGGTTCCAATCGCACTGAACCTACAACGCTACGGCTAGTTCCTGAATCAGCCATCACAGGCGAAGCATCCCCACCAGCTCTTCCCCCTCGTCCCTCCGTCTGCCGCCGCAACTCAGCTACCTCCTTGTCCAGCAATGACAAGGGCAAGCGAAAAGCCTCGACTTCAAAAGACCGAAACAGAGATGTCCGCAGCAAGAAACGGCGGGCCAACAGCCCGGGCCGAGATACAAACACGCCACAAGTGTCACCGACGTTGATGACATGGGTAGTCAGCGCGGGTGTGGTTGTGCTATTCAGCGCTATCAGCTTTTCTGCTGGCTACGCAATTGGCAGAGAGGTCGGAAGGGTGGAGACAGGTACAATGAACGCTAAGGACGGAATAGTGTGCGGGAAGGAAGTGGGCCGGGGTTTGAGGAGGCTGAGATGGGGTGGGAGCAGTGTGAGTGTTGTGAGGATATAGAGCGTTGTGCATGAATGATGTGAGGTCTTGGAAGTTTATTGGATGAGGAATGAAATTATGAGGGGTGGCTTAAGGCTCAATTGGGGATAGCATATTGCTGGCGTTCATATCGACATAATCACGATACTTAAGATGATGGGAGATCTTATTCATGTCAAGAGTCACATATCAAATATAATCTCAATCTCACGCAGCTGCCCATTTCTGCTTTTAAGTGTGATATCCTATGAAAAGAGGAAACAAGGCCGTCCTATCAGACGCGGCTTCATGGCGCAGTTGGAACCAACTTGCTCACATCCTTCTCTTCCTAAGCACTACGAGTAGTGTCAGTCCAGTGTTTTCGACATTTCCAGGTGTTGAGTGTCGACTTTCGCGGATTTGAGCTAAGTGCCAACTGAGATGACATACTGTGGCGCCAAGAGCCACGACTATAGAGCTATAACGAGCGCCTTCCATCACAATACCATCATTAACATCATCATCTCACTTCCAGTCTCATCATCATGGGAGTGCCTAAGCAAAATTAAATCACACGATGAAGCTAATTTTACTTTTTGGATCTAGGACTCCCAACACGTCTTATATTACCTGCAGGTGGGCCACCACGAGCCCACTTCTCTCCAGAACATGGCCCTTACGGACAAAATCTCTTATCGACACCTCTCAAAGCCCATTGCATGGCCAGCACTCTAAATTTTTGACGCCTTCTTTGCTCAGAAAATATATTCTTTGCTATTGTTTCTAAGATACGGTCTTCTCCAGAGTCTCGACATCATCGCCCACGCTTCTATCCCAGCCATACTCGCTCCAACCCTGACAGTCTCCATCGACCGTGGAAGGAAATACCAATGTGTCATCATCATTGATCAAATCCTTAACGAAGGCGCTTTGGCCATGACAAGTCAGAAGCAGCTTCATGGTTACGTTCTTGCAATCATCCATTATGTTCAGCAACTCGGTCATGGCCTTCAAGAAGTCTGGGCGCCTGTTTGCACGCTCATAGAAAGTGATGCCGTCAATCACTAGGAAAAAGAAGGTCACGCTTAGTAAGTGCTGAAGCAATCCACGTAATAGCTTGTAGAGGCTATCAAGGTCAAGGTCCTTTTGCTCAAGGAACTTCAGCTCCCAGGTCAAGTCGCACAGCAGGAGCTGTGCAATTAAAAGCTTCATCATAGGGGGCGCATCGTCCTCGACGCCGTTTCTGGGTGTGGTATTTATGGAACAGAAGAAGTGTGCAGTGATGACTGGCTTAAGGTTGGTAAGAGTCTCCAATAGCTTCGCAGATAGGCACGTTGTTGGGGAGAAGGTCTCGTTGCCGCCACCATTGCCATTGAGTAGAAGTACTCTGGACGTAGGTGAGCAGAATCATTCTTGTAGCTGCTGCGACTTCATCATCCATTTGATTCTGTCCTGCTCAGTAAAGCTCAGTGATTTGACTTTGCTTAGGCAGAGTTCCAGATCTTCGTTAGGGGCGTCTGGAGCTGTGTCGAGTATTGAGAGCAGCCCGTCTTTATCTATGACTAAATATGTATTTGCATGCTTTCGTGATATCCGTACACTAAGCTTTATTCACTCTGCGTACGCTTCTCGGGCTCAGTGGATGTGGGAGAGCTCTGAGATGCGAGTAATCGAAGTTTCTCCGTTCTTTTGAATGGGGATTATCATAAAATTGCTCAGCTCTGAACAATGGGAGCATACCTCCGAGTGACCCCTGATCAACGTAGGGGGCTGCTCAATAGGTGACTAAGCATGCTGTTGACCACATACGATTCAAAGTGATTCATCACTTCCCGATGTAATGTTTCTTGCTGCCTTAAGACCTGTCCCAGCATTTGCTGAGTGTTCGCTTGTTCCTCTTGTAAGTCTTTCAATCTGTACTGTGAGCAAATGCTTGCTTCTAGGTCTATCTTGAAAGTCAGATCTCTGATGCGATCTAGATCCGCCATGAGCTTCTGCTTGTAGATTGGGCCTTGGCCTATGCCTTTGACTACTTTTCCTAATAAAGCGTTAGCTTCCCGTCCAATGTTTATAATGGATGTTTGTCGTTTACTGAAGTTTCCTTCGGCCAAATATTTCATAGTGTGGCGAAGAGCAACCAATACGGCACTACACAGTTGTGCAGTCCCCTGGGCTGAAGGCTGCGGTTTCTGATCTTCGTACAGTCTTCGATACCTGGCTGCGTGTGCCATCCAGTCTAGAATATCTGGTAGGGCCTTGAAAACGGCGATCCGAACCTCATTTGCACGCTTGGATTCTCAGTACGATGACTATGCTTTTTAAACCTTTCATACCTATCCCGACGACCGGTTTGGAGACGCCGCACACCACAGCACCATAGTCTCCATCTGGCAAAAGCCCAAGCCAAATTTCGAACGTGGGGATGTTTTCCGCAATCTTGGAGCACCAGGATTATGCAGACTGGCTTTCATCATCGGGACCCTGTGCTTTGACTGCTGAGGCAATCTCTTCTTGGACGATTGTCCAGACACAGTCGCTGTCGTCATTGCTGAGATGGTTGGAAGATTCTAGATGGACCATATACCGGAAATGCGACACCGCTTCTCTGAGCTTCTATAATTCCTTTTTTTGCGTCTACGAACAAAGCATTTTCCTGACTTCACAAGCCAAGGTTCAGCACATGTGCAAATGACACCGAGCAAAAGAGACCTACTTCTCTATATCTTTCTTCCGGTCTGGATTAACAAATCTATCAACTTCCGTTGCATATTGCAGGGGTGAGTTCGCAATTGAAGGACTTAGATGGCCTTCCATACGACCCTGTATGTAGGTTGCAGGTAACTCCGATGACGCATTTCCGCGAAGGCCTTTGAGTGATTGCAATATTTCTAACTGTGGCATCGTTCTTGCAACTGTGAATTACGATGATTGAGTTACGAGAATCAAGCATGTGGGCACGATAACAGAATTTCAAGGTTTCCTCCTTGGCAGGCCGAAACGGCAATGCCCTTTGCGTAAGATGATGGACGAAGTGACAAGATTGGACAATGAAACCCATTATCTTGGCTATCTCACCAATAGCGAAGACTACTCATGCAACGCGCCGTTTGGAAATTGCCCAATTCGCTGGTCCTGGGCTGAATCATCTTGGGAAAAGGCTGACGAATTCCAGTTACAAGCTAATTAACGAATCGCAGACCACGACGCAGGCGGGCACGGAGCTGAAGAAATAGCTCACACTATGTGTGCTCCAGGGAGATTCTAGACATTTATAATCCGGGAAAGGTAGGCCTGCTAGAGCATCGAACTATAGGGTGAGTTTGGACTCTGCGCATTAACTGGTCGAGCTAATCAAGGGGGTTTCGCCACATTAAATGGTTGGCCCCTGTTAACTCTGATGTGAATGTATAGTGGGGTGGTTGCACTGGGGCTATGGGCTATTTTTGTAGGGATGCGAAACGTCCTCCACCGCCCGTCCTGATTTTCCTGGACCAAAGCTCGCTATTCCCTCAAAATGTTTCCTTAACATTCCACGATGGAATGGGCGATCCCCATCTACCAATGTGACTGCCATCGTATGCTGCGCCAGCACTATTGAAGCCTCAAAAGCGTCTTTGTCGCCCTGTCCAGGAAGCAGCCACAAAGAACGTTCTCGGTCCTCGTCGCAATTTCGAGTAAATACACATGGCTGAAGTTGCTGAAAGGACTGTGTTCCCTGGCGATGATATCACGAGAAAAAATCATCAGGGCCCGATGGAATTAGAAGTGCTGCACTACATTCAAAACAGGGGCGAGCTTGATGAAGATATAGCTGGGAAAGATGGAGGGCCCGTCGGAAAGGACGCTCTACAAGCTGTCATAGATCGCACGTGCAGGAGGCATACAGGAGCTTAGCTGCTCACTAAAGTTCCAGGAGATGATAAGAACATTGTCGATGAAGAACAGAAACTCGACCCAACCGAGAGTCTCGAAACAGCTGCAGGTGACACCGGGCAAAATTTCCAGGCTGGGCTGTTTGAATCTAAGGATCCTATCAACACAATCGACGATTCCGCCATCAGTGACAATGAAGACTCTGAGGATGTCGCAATCCGTTGCTTGATTGCTTTCTATGCGGTTCCAGAAGCCTGTTGCTAGCCGTTCTTTGTCTGTTTTGGTCATATATGGGCACTGGGGGCCGCTATTAGCTAGACGTCCTTCCCAGCCTATTGTCACATTGCAACAGAGGACCTTAAGCGGAACACATATTACCAGCTCTTCTAGAAATCAGAGACATCCGCTCTGAAGGACCGAGTCAAGAAAATCCCCAAGCGAATGCTTCAACAAGTCGCATACTCTAAGCTTGTTGAAGACAGAATAGGAGACTTGGAAAGGCGAGTCGGGGAGATTGAGAGAAAGGGCATAGATCCCAATTCAGCAGCTGGGGAGCCAAGATATGAGGGAAGAGAGGAATGAAGAGCAACCTTGGGCCTTAGCTAAAGACATTTTCACGTTCAAAATAAGCTATTTCTGTCAACAATCGGATAGAAAACATCTTCGCCCGGTTCAACATATCTTCCAAACTCCAAATTACGATCAGTCAAGCGCATAACATTGCTATCCTACTACCCGGTTCAATTCATAGAATCGGTAAAAGGCAGGTAGAATCGCGAGGAATTCGTTGGCCGTGAGAGACGATTTATCGAGTTGCCACATGATGCTACTGATGTTGTCCACAAGAGATACAGTGGGCTGACTGTATGTCTGGAACAGCTGAGGGAAGAGGTAAGGGACCATATTATCCTTAGAAGTTTCTACTTACTCAACAAAGACTTCAGGTTGATTCCGAAGTTATCATCGACACAGCTATGGCCTTGCTGAAGAACCTTTCCCTTGAGGCTCAATTCGGTATCACTGAACAGCTCGAAGTGGATTCGCGTGAGACCTTAGAGTTCCTTGATCCCGAATGCGCTCGAGAAGGATGCGATGAAAATACCGCAATCCACGAAGACGGGTTCATAGATCAACAGCGTAGTTCGTCTCTACTGGAGAACAAGATATCCATACGGGATAATTTTGATGGTGAAAAAAAATGCGACCTGAAGACTTCCTAGTGTGTCCGTGTTCTGTCTACGGACATGTCCTCAGAAGCCGCAAGTGGGTCACCCTTGACGTCGATCTTGTCGACGACATTGAGAAAGGTTCAAGAGGATTCGAATCGTTGGTGCTGCCTAGAGGGCACAAGGATACACTACTTGCCCTAGTGGAGGCTCATTCGAGACGCAAACGAGTGGAAAATCTGCTGAACGCCAGATCGATCTAGTAAGAGGCAATGGAAAGCGTCTAATTATCCTGCTCCATGGTGAGCCCGGAGTTAGCAAAACTTCAACAGCGGAATGCGTCGCGGAACATAAAGGGAGGCCACTGTTCTAAGTTACTAGCGGCGACGTTGGCGAGATAGCTGAAGCTGTAGAAAGAACGCTCGAAAATCATTTCCAGCTGGCTCATAGATGGGGTTGCGTGCTGTTACTCGATGAGGCCGAGTCAGTCCTCCGCGTTCGATGAAAAGGCTTAACACTAATTCAAGCGATGTGTCTTTCTTATGAGGCGAGGCAACTCAGACCTCAAACGTAATGCTATCGTCAGTGTTTTCTTGAGGGTTCTAGGGTATTATTCGGGCAGTAAGGCGGACCCCTTTTCCCCTAGTCCTTGAGAGTCACGCTGACGCAGTGATTTGCCTGATAGTCATTTTCGATCAAGCATTCCGGAGTCGGATCCATAAGAGCCTCTTTTACCCGAAGCTCGATCAGAAGATGACAGCTGAGATCTGGAAGATGAACCTTGAACGGACGCTGATACACTGTCAAAATCACGGAGAAGGATCACGACGAAATCCTCAAATACGCCGAAGAGCATTTCAAGGACCTGCAGAAATTGAAACTGCCTGGAACGGGCGACAGATCCGCAACGCTTTCCAGACAGCGATTGCGCTTGCGGAATATGATGCCTATCAGGGACAGGGGGAGTACGGACTCCCAACAGTTCCCATGCCTAGGCTTAGAGTCGGACAATTCCAGAAGGTGGCAAAGGCGTCGAGACATTTTGATGAGCACCTTAAGGAAACTGCTGGGCTGGAGGAAGACTTTGCTAGGGAGCATAATGAGCGGAGAGATGATTTGGTAGGGTCTGATATTAAGAGGTAGCTTAAGGTAAAGAAGAGGAAATCGAACAAGTCGTAGCATTTAGATGGCATATAATAGAAAAGCAACACGTATCTTGAAAGGTGTGCAGTGGGTCTTTTGCTACCTACCAGATACTTTGAGCGCAATACGATTGATGAAACCTAATCGTCGTGCGACGAATGGACGAAAGCGCCCCAGGCTTGTATGGGACAAAGACCCCAGAAAGGTCTAGTAGCCACTAGGTATCCTCGCTAAGATTTTCATACTCTCTCAAAGCATCCACAGAACTCCCCAAACCCTTTGCATCCGCATACCTCATTGGTGTCTGGCCGAGCGTATTCTTCGCCTGCGGATCGGCCCCCCTTTCCAACAGCAACACAATCCTGTCTTTCTCCTGCGAAGAGACTGCCGCATGCAGCGGTGTTCCCCTCCCCATGCGCCTACCAGGCGGATACTCCCTCCGCCACAACGCATTAATGTCCATCCCTATATCAAGTAAATGCTTCATCATCTCTACACGCCCTGGCCGTTTCTGAAGTTCGCCTGCTGCGGAGTGTAAAGCGTCGCTGTTCTCTAGCTTTGCGCCGTGGGAGATTAGGAGGTCGAAGATTACTGGTGTGGAGTTTGCGGCTGCGACGTCAAGGATTGTAGAGCCTGGGGTGGTGGAGAAGTTGGGATCAGCGCCGTGGGTGAGGAAGAAGCGCGTTAGGGTTTCGTCGCGGATGACGTGCCTATGTGATAGTCAATTGTGATATTCTAAGCATGAATATAAGAGGGAAAGCAAGTACTTCAACACCGTGACGCCTAAACCTGTCTTGCTATTGATATCCCAGCCGTGATCCAGAAAAGTTTGAAACATAGCGATCGCGTCGTCCGTGTCTGCTAGTGCTAGCACTATATCGTACTGAGAGACTAACGCACCTTGTTCGAGAAGGTAGGAGACAATAGACGGGCGGTGGGAAGTCACGGCGGCTGCCATGGCGCTTTGAAGATGTTTAGGTGTTAGGAGTGAAGAGGGGGGAATTGTGCTTGCCATTGCTCGACGAGGTTTTGGACGAGAGTGAAATCGCCCGAGCTGGCTGCGCTGGAGAGTTGTGGATTGCCAAGGTCTTCCTCCTCTTCTTTTTCTTCTTCTGAGGACATGCTGTTTGCAAAGAAATGTGATTTGTTGTCTTACAAGGTCTCTTGTAGGATCAACACCAAAAGCGAGAAATTCTGGAGTCCTTGATGTTGATGAAGAAATCGCTGCTTCTAGACAACGGATTATCAACGGCCAAGACCTGTAAGCTGCCTTCAGCCGGAACTGCAAAGGCAGTGCAGTTACTCTTCTTCACGTAGTGAGGGGAAAACTCGACGCTATGGTGATGCTTTGTAAGACATGAAACCATGGACACGTTCCACTAAGAACCACGCCTGCCTTACCAAGACTAGACCTGTCAGAACTTGATCATCATTGTTTCAGCCACTTGCTGACAGGTCGGAGGGAAAAGGTGGGACTGGTTGCAGTAGGCGGAGAATTTCTTTTTATGCTTACTCAGCCCCCTCGCCCCCAAACATCACCAGCAGCCCAATTTCTCCATATTATCAACCGAAACAAGCAAAGATGGCAGGCCAATTCGGATCAAGTAAGCGGTCCTGTGGTCTAAGGCTGGCTTATGGCAAGAAGACCGCGCCCTTTCGGATGTCCTTGATATCATTGATAATCATTCCCCACTCATCGCTAGAACATTATATCCCTACTTACGCCGCAGTCGTATTCTTGGGTGGCATGGTATACGGCTGATGCATTTGGTGCTTGATGTGTTTGTTGGAAAATAGTGCTTCAGCCTTAGTCTTGAATATTGCACATTGATGATTTCCGGAGAAGCGGTTCAATTTCAGCCTGAAGAACAATCTAAGAGAATCCAAGAGAATCCGTATTTCCCAGGTCCGGAACATTCAGTGAAACGTATCTTTCCGAATTTCATTAGAGATCGTTCACTGACCGCGTCTTTTTGAGTCGAGTGAGAAATGTATCAATGATCTAAGTCCAGCCACCAGACTAGACGCCATATTACTGCAGGGATATAGTCCCACGCCCTCACATTTAGGATGGCGCAGTCCGCTTGGCATAACCAACCTTGACCACCAACTAGCCACGTAAGACCCGCTGTCAGCTTGTTAGCCTTCAGTGATTTGCTGTTCCAAGAGCTCATCAAAGCTAACTATTATGCTTGCTAATTCCCATTCGTTTATCCCTCGATCGTTGATTTAAAAGAGCAAACAAGCCATCAGTACTATGTCTCTGTTGCTCAAACCTTCATTCTTTGTTTGATCGATTCCATAGTTCCACTCTTTCTTTGTAAAACCAGACGTTCTTTTTACTCGAGCTCTCACGTTCCTTGAATCGGTTCCGAAATGTTATTTCCCAAAGCTATAGCCTTGCTGCTTCTGCCATTGATCCAGCTCGGCGCCTCCATCCCCGCCACTCTAGAAGATCGGGAGTCAGCATGTATCGCTCTCGGCGACTGTCCAGGCGAGAACAATCCACCACCACCGCCACCACCGCCATCGACGACTACTCCACCCCCTGCTCCTACCGCGACTACCTTTGGATGTTTCCACGGTGCCGATCCCGATGGAGCTGAAGGAATCTGTCCCTCAGTGGCTGCCACAGGCTGTACGTATTTTTGGAGTCCAAATTTCCTTTCCAAATCCCGTCGTGATCAGGTAATACTGACTTCGAAATCTTTAAGGGTGTATTTGCTCGGACTCATCCACTTATGCCATCACGACTGGCCTCCCTGGTGGTCCTTGTGCATACACCGCGCCTCCTCCATCTGGACCGACAACGTTGCCCACCGCGGACTGTTCTCCTTCAGCTCCATCAGCTACCGCCGTGTCTACACGTTCTTTCTGTTCCCAAGCCATCTGTCCCAAACTCTGCAACATCGGCAGCCCCGATGTAAAGCGATCATTTGATCTCCTCGAAAACGTAGAAAGCGGTCTCAACGGCCTCCACAAGCGCTTCTACGAAGACCCCAACGCGAATCCAGATACTTTCCCCTACGGTCTCCTTGCGCAATCGTACACCAGAAACATCTGTCCACCTGCGCCCCTGAGAAACACATACATCTGGAAACCTTTTACAAACAGGGAATCTGCTGGGGGCCTGCAGGGTCTTTGCGGCTGCACGACAATCTTCGTTCTTTCCCACACCGGTGCCTTTTCCTCGCATGTATGGGAGCAGGATGAAGCCAACACCCCCCTCGGGACCTTCAACAAGCCAATTACCTAGCCACCATGCAAGACTTAACCACCGCGCTTCAAGCACAGGCGGGAAATCTCGCTGGGGGCCAGGCTTTCATTATCTTACCCCTTGATCCTGAAAACCAAGGTCAATTTCTTTATGCACAGCAGATTGTACAGGCAATTCAAAATACTGTTCAGGGGGCTACTGGCATTGTCCCACAGACGGTCACGTACATCCCGCTTGACTCGACAGATGATATCCTGGGCTCGAATAGGAGAGGAACCGCGGCCTATCAGTACGATCCGAATTTCAACAACAATGGCGTAGTGGGCCCTGCTTACAGAGTCTTCTCTGAGTCGAACCTGCTTTCGCAGCAAACATGGTAGAGTTCCAGGATTTATAAGACGTGGATTTGGAAAAGGCGATTGCTTGTATACTTTCATTGATGAGTTCTTGCCATAAGACTGTCGCTTGATTTTGTAAATGGGGGAGTTTTTGACCGTTAGCAAAGAGTGAGGGGTGACGACATTGTAGGATTTACGAGGAGCGATTGTATCATATATGTAGAACAACAAGGGATGACTTACCCGCGACTACTTTGGCTGTATGTAATTTAGCAGATGTATAATAATGTAAAGGCCGGGGCAACCTGCCAAGGCAGCCAAGAATTTTGTGACTAACTTCATACGGCTAGCGTGCTGTATCCTAGCTTTAAGCAGCGACGTCCTCCTCAATCAACGATCATTTACAACGCTGCGGCTATGACCAGATCCGCCTGTCGTGTCGATGAGAGAGAAATCGCCATCCTCAAACGGAGAAAAGTCCGGCAACAGCCTGGGAAGGACATCGATCAGAACGCCCATTGACAAACTTTCATCCATAACTTCATGTCCATTGTTCCGCTCCCGAGAGTGTAACGATCGTATCCTGAGTCGTGCTGCGCTTGCATCAGAAATCCGAACATTATCACACCACTCACAATTTACACGCCCATAGCTCGCAATACTTCCTCTGATTGGAGCGGGCACCAAATACCTTCCTTAGCTCTTGGCATTCTCATTTTCGTACCAATAGCAGGATATTCTTGGCAGTATATAAGTGAGCGTCATGGATACTGCATTTTCCAACTTCTCTTCTTACCTGAGATTGAACAACCGTCTTACATTAGGCCCAATTCGATTCTCCAGCTCAGAATACCTCTGTCCAAATAGGATTTTAGTACTTTTTTGAAAAGAGGGCGCGGCAATTTCAAGGGCTATTAAGGGCTCGTTTTAAACATTACTTTTAGGCCCTGTAATCTTCTTGACTTGGGCGAAATGGAGCCTGAATGACCTGGTCTTTCCGGGGAACCGAACTGGGATGATAGCGCGGTGGACTGTGGCTGTCAAGCTCATTGATCCTCTTTGCTAAGCACCGACATATTGGAATACGCAATCAGAAGGCTTGGCTTTGACATCGGGGCCAGACATCTACTACACAATGTCTCAAGCACTCAGCTGCTGCAGCTGAGCGGAGGAATTAGTTACACCGTTATTAAGACTGTCTCCATGGATCAAAATAACATTATATAAATAGCCTCCCAATCCTTCTCTCAAAACGAAAACAAACAAGACAACACCATCCTAGAAATCTTCGACCCAAACGGCTCATCGCCTCTCTAAACCCTCACCAACCCTCAACCACAATGTCCAACTCCACCCTCTCAACAGGCGGCTACCCCGACCCCAACGGCCCTCACGACGCCCACATAATAATATACGGCTACATCCCCTCTCACCCTCTGCATCCTTGCAATAATCCTCTTCGTTCTATCCTTCATCCTGCACCTCTTCCAAGTCATCAAATACCGGACTTGGTACTTCCTCCCCCTCTCCCTCGGCTGCCTGCTCGAAATAATTGGATACATTTTCCGAGCTTTAAGCGCGCATAAGGACCCCTACAATATCATCGACTTCGTGATCCAGTATTTCATGATTGTCACCGCACCAGTCTTCATCAGTGCCAGCATCTACGTCTGCCTTTCGCACCTCATCACTTGGGCTACCATATCAGCCTTTGACCTCGCTTCAGCTAGAATAGTTTGAACATGGAGCCAACATCGCTATACTGAGTAAGCTCCGTGAGAGTCTAGGTGACAGCATCAACCTCAACCATGTCTTTACTCTTCTCATAGAACGATATGCCATCAATTATATAAAACAGGACCCGGTTGCGTGGAAGTTGCTCGACCAGAGTGCGAAAGAGGCTAGCTAGGTACTCGACGTCGTATTGTTGAAACTGTTGCTCGTATTCTGCATCAATGAAGCCGAGATTAAAGTCATGGACGGAGAGGATATGGCTGATAAGACTTCGTATGAGCCCACCTAGGCCGGTAAGTGGGTCATTGTTGATTGTTTGCAGTCCACAGAAGAAAGAAACGGCGATGTCCGAGTCCGTGCCTCGCAGACTCCTTACGAGTAGAGTACACATATAGGACATTGCAGAGAGTTTGTCGGAGCCGTGAGCATTTCCATTGACAAGAAGCCCTTTGGCTTCATCGGCAGTAAGCCAAGTCTAGAATATCTTACTGCGCAGTAGCCAGTGGCCTCGACTATGGGACGACATCTTACTCCTGCTCCCTTGTGTGACGACTTTCTGCGTGTCTTGCTCAGCTGTTCCAGGGTCGACGTTGAGAAGCTCCTCCAAGTGTGCTTATGTAAAGTCTAGGGCCATGCACGGTAAAGGCTCCAGCTCTGGCTTGTGGCGTTGTTTGACCGCCTCAAGTCTTGTCATTTGGATTTCCTTCTTGAGGCTCTGAATTTCTAGCGCATCTCGCTTGCGGTTCCCTAAATGCCGTTAGAAGACACCAGAAAGTTTGGGTAGCACGGCACTCACATTCTGATTTTCTGTTCTCCTCCTGAAGAAGACTGAGCATTCCGGTCTGAGCCTCCAATCTCTGGAATATCTTCGATTTCATCGTGTGCACGCTTGGGTAAGTCTCATTTACCACTGTGTGCATTGCACCCGTCATCTTTTCCGTATGTTGTGCACTAGACCTTATCGTCTCCGCTCCGCCTTTGACGTTCTCGAGATTGCCATCAATTCGCTGAACGGCCATGCTTTGCAACGTAGTTACCCGATTAAGCAACCTCTCGGTCTGGTCTGGTACGTCTTCTAGTCCCACATCGACTGGCCTCTCGGACAATGGCTCTGATAAGATAGAACCAATCATTTTCCCTGAGGTTTTGTTAAGCATGCTATTCAAGCGACGGGCAACAGGGAGGGACATGACGCACATGTCGAGGTACCAACCAGCCATCCTAGCATACCCTCGATTGCCCTCAACACAGCTATGAACAACCCGGTAGCAGCACCATAGAGAAGCTCATCATCAGGGTAGTCTGCTAGGCGATCCTCGGCTATCCTAATTGTCTCAGGGATCTTGTGAAAAGTCTCTACGATCTTCATTATCTTTTCTTTCATGCGCTTTGCCACCTACAACATCATCAGCATTGAGTTTCGCTGCGGAAACCAAGTCTGCTTCTTTCTCATATTAAATTCTATCTTCAAGCCGCGGCATAGAGCTGAGATATGGTTTCCATTAGGTATCAAATCCACCCAAGGACACATTGCGGGAGCGTATTTCTGGGTTTTCTTGCCAAAAACTTTCCAAATTTTCTTCGACCCGTCATGATTGGACTTTTCTTCCGCAGATTGGGCAGCTTCAAAGACTTCATCCCACGTGTGCGTTTTTCGAACGTCAAAATTGGTCGGAAGTGCATCGGCCCCTGGTTGTGATTTGATAAGTCTCGATAAGTCTCGATAACTCTATAGAAGTGCTCTGTGTGAGAGTCTTATGTATCGCGTCTAGACGAGTTAGAAGACCGAAGGAGACATGTGGGAGATTCGAGCCATACGTACCGCTTTTGGCTTGCTTGTTTTAGCTCTGCACCTTGACCTTCGTAAGAATGAGACGAAGCTGTTCCCTCCGTGGACAGAAGCTGAGCTGAAATTGGAGTCGAAAAAAAGGATACAGGCGACGAGCTGCTTCCAACATGAACCTCTTCGCGTGCTCGTATCCAGTATCGCTCAAAACAGCTACAGCTATAGAAGATTTGAAGCAATCGTCCGATTCATATTCGCCTCTCTCAGGAATAACAGCGGTCATAAAAGAGGTAGTCGAGCTTGATATGCATGGCTCACGAGGTTCAATCACATCCATAATTCAGAAGACTGGCAAGATCGTGTTCGCAATGTAAATCAAATGTATTTCTTCATACCTTAAAGGTGTGGAGGACAATTCATTGCGGGGCTACAACAACGATACAGGCTCCAGAGAATCAGCCCCAGGGGGGTTGAGCATTGTCATGAGGAGTGCAGACTCGAACAATGATTCGTGGCCGTGCGCCATGCATGATGTTAGTGCAATTGTGTAGGTAATTCGGGCAAGTACCATCTTGAGGCGGGCGCCGGAGTCTTATACTGGCTCGATGTCAAGACATGAGCTAAGCCGGGTGAGCTCTAGCTTATCTTTTCTTAGGCTCCCGACATCATGAGTGGCTGGACTATCACTAGTCTGTGACCGTTTTAATCGTATGAGAGTCGTCGTTGGCACCTTCCCTACGTTTACATGCGTCGCATGTAAATGCAACCTTCGAACGCAACCGTCCGACCATCAAGGCAATCATATAGCCCCATTACAAGTGGGTCAGACGCGTATTCGGAAGCCGCCGTCACTGCACTTTCAGCGGCGAGCGGCATAAACATCATGGCTTAGTCTGAAACTCCGAGAAATTCTGGACAGTTGACTTGATGCTGACATTCAGACCTCATATGACTGACATCAATATATACAACTATGATCCGCACACTGACATGGTGCCCCGCTTTCCTACCTGCATCAGTCCACCCATTGGTCTGCCTATCATTCTAATTGACATTGCAATCGACTGATGTCGCGTCCGGCTACTAATCAATCCGCTTCTGGTTCAAAGTCTTTATTCTCGCTGCACACTCGAGCTTCTCGAGCTGCATGAGGCAGGTAGTCGATCACCGTTTGGTCGGGGAGTTACATGTCTCGGCGATCAGTTCAAGCTCAGATTATCCTGCCCAAGAAGATTCTGCAAGATGCATGCTGCAGGGTTGCTCTGAACTGCGGCTGGGTATCCGATAGGTGTGTGCATCCTGCACGTAGACCGCTGGTAGTCGTCTGTGGTACGGGTTCATTGTTCATTCCCCAAGCCGCTGGGCTCGATGGCAATCTTTTGTGCCGCTAGATTAAGTAAGTTCTCCGCAAGGTTCGTTGATTATGTTTCAAGAAAATCTTGTTACCCAGTCTTATTACATTTGTTCAAGACGCGAGTGTTGATTGGTACACCTATTTCCATTGCTCAGTACGCTGCTGAGGCTCAGGGCCACTGACGTGCTGGCTTTCGACCCGCTTTCCTCGCTCCATCTACCAGCTCTTGATATTGGCAAGGGACCTTCCGTACTTTCATCCTCTTGTCTGACTTGATATACAGCATCTTCCCTGGTCGTTGCTCTACATGGCATCGGCTAATAGAAACTCGAATGGCAATCTTGCGTTCGTCTCACAAAAGCCCCAAATGTCCCCCTGCTGAAAAGGCACAGGTTTCTATACACCATTGAGACTATAGCAAACATCGATTCTCTGGAGAAAGTCAGTCCAGACTCAACGACACCGCCAGTCAGAGAAGAAGATCACTCGAAGCGTTCACAAATCTCCATTCAAGACCCCAATACGATGGTCCATGGCAGTGAAGTAGCGACGGGTGTGATTGCACCAGAAATTTGGGACTCGAAACCGTAAACAATCTCTTTCCAAGTTGGAGACGAGCACACTCCGGCCCTAGAGTCACTTGCACCGACTCAGAATGCCACAGCAAAACTCCGCTGCCGCCTCTATCGGAAGAGCAGATTGCAACCTAGTCCCTGGCAGGGGCTCTTACCGCTGGCCTCTTCACTGGCGACACGGACAAGGATCCACAATCCAGTGGTAACAAACCAGGTACTCTCGTGTGCGACGGGGATGAGGATGAGGATGAGGATGGGGAAGAAGACGATGATGACTCTGCAGATGAGGGTGAAAACGAAGCAGAAGAAGAAGATCTAAAGCAGCCTGACGGCGAAAATCAACTTCATTTGAACAAGCAGATCATTGGACAGCGGACAAAAGATGCCGCCAAGAAAGTTTCTGAGTATGGTCAATACCCACAATTTATGGAGGAGCGTGTTGCATCTCTTGAAGCAACAATGCGCAAGGTATCTGAGGTTGAATTGAAGGAGGATGTGGGGTCAGGAACAAGAATACGAACATTACCGGAGCTGCGTCGAGTGAGATGGGCAGAATTCAAACACAAATTCAAGGACGATGGACTCTATGCTGTTGAAGCTTTGGTAGGAGGGGTCAGATTTTATATCAGCGCCTTAGAAGACCAAGGCCAGCTAGGGGATTTAATTATCTCGACGAAGCACCGATAATCAGTGCACACGACACGCAACTCCCGTCGAACTGGAACCCCAATCAAAGGGATCCTGTGTGGCGCATCAGAATAAACGCAATTCCGGTATTAAGAATCGTATCCGAGATCACAGATTTTGATTGGCCAGAGCAGTCTGTGATCCTCTTGTATCCATTTAAATTGCTTGTGAATCGCGAAACTGCCATTCGCGAGGCCATGAGAAAACTTGAGCTGATATGGGATGCGGATGGCAAAGCAGTATCGCTGGGAGGGTTTCTTTCGGAGGCAAGCACACAATCAGCAAAATATACTCATCATAGCGTCTTGAAAACGGTGAATGAAACCCAAAAGACCCAAGCAGCCGGGGGGGCTAGAAATACAATCGAGAGATCTCCTACCTTTAACTCGATGTCAACCTCAAAGCGAGCGGAGCATGAACTCTTAGATCAGGAGATCCAGGTTGACTCCAAGGAATCAGCAGTCGACTCGAGTAAACCAATAGACAAACCAGAGCAAGAAGAAATGTCGAATAGTCCAGAGGCGCTAAGGGGCTTGCATTGCATCATTCGCTTTATGGACGAAGAGCTCACACCAGTCCTTCGAAAGTTGAAAGACCCTTCCAATAGCCGAATACATTTCCGGGAAACGAATCAGGAAGACTTTGAGCCCGAATTTGATTACCACGCTGAGTATTCCGAGGAAGAGGGAGGAGAGGAGGACGAGCAGGCAGAGTAAGGATGGGATAGACAGGGAAGATGTTCATCATGCGTTGACAGTAGAAGAGCTTGGCCGGATGTATGGACAAATACGGAAAATAGCGTCTTTACATACGCGATTTCTACTTGTTGTCTCTGCCTGTCTGTCTAAATTCTTTTTGAGTACTGTATGTTTACTGGAAAGTTACATGTCAAATAGGATGCGTTACACTCGAAGAATTTACCGTCTCAAAAGCCCAGTTCAAGTAAGTGTTATGAGAATTGTGATACAGACTCCAGTCTGACTCAAATGACCATTCCCTAATATACACTATGTTAAACACTCTCCACAAACAGTGCTCAGAAGTCTTCGCGCTCGATATCTGTCTCGCCGCATTATTCATCTCATCCGCGGATGGCATCGGTAGCCCAGGTCCACACCACATACGCGTAGTCTTTGGATCCCAGCGCACGTGTGCAGTAGGAAGCCTAGCCAACTGATGTTAGTACAGTAACTCTAATGTCTTCCCGCGTCGACCATTTCAGCAACCGAAGGCCTCCAGCCAGGCTTGGAAATCATCCAAGTAGTTTTCGGATCCCAGCGAATATGTCCGTTTGGAAGCCTAAGCCAAGCCATTGTTAGACAAGTAGTCTATCTACAAGACGCTCTTCTTAATTGAGATGTTTAGGAGGACATATTGGGACTTGCCCAGAGGGAAGAGGAACATGATATCCTGAGGGGGCAGGTGTGGGTGTTGATAGGGGAAAAGGCGCAGGAATAAATTGCGTGATTAACGGTCCCCCAAAGCCTGAACGTGGAGAAGGTGCTGATGTAGGGACAGCGGGCTGTTGCACCGGAGGCGGAGGAGCCACAGTTGACACGGTCTCATGTTTTTGGGGCGCCGAAGGCTTTATGTCTGAAGCAATATCGTCTTGAGCCCGAGGATCCCAGGCCCCAGCAGGAGCAGGCCCACCTGCTGGGATTGAAACCTTGCGGTTCAAGTCCTCGCAGAAAATGCCGCCTCGGTATCTATACCGGCAGGTGTGGGAACCACCCACTTTTTGACGGCAATCGTGGGAGCCAATATTGGAAGGATAAAGGAGAAAAGGTACTCACTTCTCCTCAGCCTCCAACCTAGGCTTACTCTTCTTGTCTCCATTATATATCCTCAGTTTCTCCAACATCACATAACCCCAATAGTAGCACGGACTATCACCCGCGCCCATCTGTCCGGTCTTCTTAAGGAAATTGCCCAACGACGTTGGCGAAGGGCCACTAGCATTGTGATTGTATTCAACTGGATGGCCCCGCTTTTCCAGCTCTTGCATCTCGGCTGTCATGGAGGCTTGGCTCCATTTCTTATTGTTGCCGGGAATGGTGGATTTGTCGGACAGGAGTTTCTTGAGTTTGCGGCGGACGGTAGCAGCGTTGTCGTAGCAGGGGATTTCGCCTTTAGCTTCGTCGAGGGGGATGTCGCGCCAATCGCCTTGGTGGGCACTCTTGTCGGCTTTGGGTGAGGCTTTAGATTTGGACTGGGGATCGACGTTCTCTTTGTCGACTGGGTTCTTGTTCGTGGGAGACGTTTTAGGGTAGGGTTCTTTTCGATTTGAAGCGGCATTGGGGCCGCTGGTGCGGCGTGCGGCTTTGGGCATGGTAATGGCTTCGTTGAACAATTTTAGGCTTCGCAGGGCAATCGGCAAGAACCGAATAAATTGATCGCAAAGAGCTTCTGGTGGGCGGTGTTTATTTCTTGCCCGTCCTTAGCGCGATCAGCCACATACGTCAGCCTTGGCGCGGTCTCTCGACACGAACTCACGTGCACGATCGAGAACATCAAACCTCGACATCGAGCCTTCTTGACGCAAACATGATCTGCAGGCTCTCACTTCGAAGAAAGTTCAAAGCATTATGAGTTTAGCCCCAACCGTGCTCTGCGATTTGTACTAAAGGAGCGGAGATGAAACTTTGCAAAGCTACTCCGAGAAAGCCGAACCCTAGGCACGAGAACTTGCGGATTGTCAAGATTGCAATACAAAGACAATAATGCATGACGATTCCTCTCGTCATATAAAGGTGCTGTACGTTAATCATCTTCTTCAACACAAATCGCGCAAAGTCCTCTCTTTCAAGCCATGTCATCTATGCCTATGGCTCCGCGTTTTTTTCACTATTTAAATGAAGCCTTCCGATCATACCAAGCAGATCACCCCGATTACTCCAGAGGAGCTGGGTTACTGTGATGTCATAGAGTGCTTAAGTATAAGGCTCAGGCACAAGGCATCGGCACTGGGGTACAACTTCCATGTCTTCGAACAGTGCAATCTCAATCGGGATGGAGGGCCGAATCCTGCGGAATCAGTAAGCCTGGAGCTTCCAGTCATACTATTTGAGATTCTACCGGGCAACTGGGAGCCCATTACAATATAATTGGACGTTGCAGCAAACGGCTAGGAGCTGAAACATGAGATATGGCCCTAAAGGCGACATGGCTATATGCTATGGCGATAAAGCCTGACAAGACCCATGAATGAGTTCGAGTTTCTCATGCTACAAATGATGTTTGCTTTTTCTTTTAGACTCTTTCTGGAAATCATGACCCATCTACAAGCCGCTGTGTACCTTCATCTCGTCTATTTTTGCACATCAATCTTTACAGCTTCCCTGCCTCTATCATCTTTCTTCTTACTCAATGACGCGATAGCGAACGCGACACTATCACTCGACTCAACCCCCCAAGTAAGTCCGCCCACTGAACTTCATATTATATAGGGAACACACAAACGTCAGTCGCTACTTACACCACCTCTAGTGCCTTTCCCTCCGACCCCCGCTTCTACAACTTTACCGGCACCCCTCTATCAATAGTCCTATACGACTACAAGAGACCTCTAAACCCAGTACCGGTCCATCGCCTCATAGCACAAGCACAGGACGACGCATGGCGCCATAATGTGGACAGTCCGATCCCAAGGGAAGCGATCGTCTATTCCGAAGTTGTGGACCCTCCTGCGATATCTAGCAATATAACACTCGTTGTCCAACCTGTTAGCACGATGATATGGGGCAAATGGAGGCGCGCGACGCGCGCGCTGGACCTGTTCTACCAGAATTGGGATGTTGTGGAGCTGCTGTTCTCGGTTCATTGGGAAGGCAGGGCGCTTATTGGATGGGGAGGTCTGGTGGAACGACCGGACATATGATTGGTGAACGCTGAATTTTCTGACCCTGGATGGAGAAAAGCGATAATTGGTACGTGACCCAACGAGAAGGGCGGTGCCTATGATCCAGTGCAAATTCAATCAAGACGTCAGTAAGCTTTATTGTGATTTCTAAGTTCGCACTTTGGATGGACAGCCTTTTGTGATTCAAGGTGGACTTTGATGCACTGATGATTGAACGCGGACATTGATTGTGTAGATCCTGCTATAATCCCAATATGGCAAAGTGGAATTCATCGGGATCGCCATTGAATTGCGAAGTGGTCAACCAGCGTGGATCGTTCCTTTGTATGCGCATTGTTGTCAACTGATTTCCTGTCTACTAGCAGAATCAGGCTAGTACCACGCCGTTATCCTTTTCTCAACATGGGATGATAGCGGTATCTTTTTCAGAGCTAATGACACAAATGATGCGCTTCGGCCACTTCACGCAAGCGATTCTTGCCCTTGGCTGCATCGTTCTGTCGAATCATCTATTTCAGAATTCATCCCAACCGGGTCTCCACCCACCACAAACACCAAAGTCCGAAAAACCCCACCTCCACATCTACCAAAGCATCAACAACCGCCCTACTCAGGCGCTCCATCTCCATCTCTCAACCCGCCCCACGCAATCACTTCCGTCCCCTCCCCAGCCTCCCGCTCAACATCAAAATAACACCCCCACGGCATCCCACGTCTTATAGAAAATAAAGAACGCCAGCGTCGTGTCCTCCCACTGTCCCCACATGATCCTTGGTGTATTCCGATGTATTCGACGGATACCAAGTGAGGCCCGGCTAGGTTCTGGCTAGGGATATAAAATTCCTCTTGCTGGTATCGGCATGTCTCGATTGTGGTGTGCCGCGTCGTCGTGGGCGCGATCGATGAGGAGATTGGCGTCTATTTCGTTTAGGGGGGGCCGTAGGTGTGGAATTTTATGAGGAGGGGTGCGAGGGGGGTGTAGTACCAGGGGTCTAGGGGGTAGGTACTAGTGCTTGATTGTTAGTATTGATGCTCGGCTTTTTGGGTTTGGAGGATTGTGCTCGACGTAAGATACTTTGGTAATGTTCCGTTCAACGAGAGTGTTATCAAATTTAAGTCTGCAATTGACAAGGACAAGGGATCCGGTGGAGGCAAGAAGAGAAAATGAGGAGGAATCATAATTGCAGATGTATCGTTTTTGAAAGGTTCGTGATACTCCTTCCTTCCTTCGTGATACTCCTTCCTTCGTGATACTCCTTCCTTCGTGACACGAAAGATACCGACTCAAGGTTAGCAGTGGGCATCGGACTATGTCCTTTGCGCTTGGCGTTCTCGCTATTACGCTCGTGCATGCATGTCCTTTGTTTCAGCCCGCAGCCGCAGGTATAGTTGCCAATCACGGAAATACCCGGATCCAGGATGTCGATCAAGTCAGCAGAAACGGGATAGCAATTCTTGCTCTTTGTCTATACTACGATGAACTGAGCCTACCAAATCTAGCACATCCTTCTCATACCACTACACAGCCCCCAGACCCCTAGCCAACGTCCCCGTACCAATAACAAACCCCCCATCAACCTCAACATCAAACCTCAACTCCACAGCTACAAACGCTTCCATGAAAATACGCAGCGCGAGCGTCGTATCCTCCCATTGAATCCACGTCATATGCCTCTGGGGTCTCAAAACCAAATCAATAACGCCATACTCATGGTCGCTGAAGCCTATCTCCGTCATATTCATTGGCGAATTCATGTCGTGAATGCTAGCATCGTCGTGGGCGTCGCGGATTACGTTGAGGACGCCCTCTTCGTTTAGATTTGGGCCGTAGGAGTAGAATTTTATGCGGAGGGGGGAGAGGATGTCGTAGTAGTAGGGGTCTGGGGCGAGGATGCTGGAACTTATGAGGAGCCATGGCTTTGTGGTTTTGGGGGCTTGGAGATCAAGCTTTTGAAGAGAATGGACTTACTTTGGCGAAGTTGAGTTGGCTGGTAGGGTCAGATTTGTATCGATGTTGCTAAGCATCAATGAAGATGGTGGAGGAAGTGATGCTGGTAGGACGAGCATGCAGAAATAGAGGATGGGGACTAATACGAGGTGCATCATTCTTCTCTCTGGTGAAGAACAAAAGATCATGCTAATAGCTCAAAAATCTTGGGTATGTTTCTAGTGAAAATGGTCCTGATAGTCTTTGTGATACCTAGCGCATATCTATAGCGCTCTTATCATCATTCGTGTTGGTGTTGCATGCATGCATGCATGTTGTTTCAACTTCTAGCCGCATACTGGAGCGTGGCATTACCAAGCTGTCGGGTCCGCCATGCTTCTCAGTCAGCGTGCGAGTCTTCGAGCTCGGTAGGTGGGAGTAAGATTGGCCTATTTGAACCGACAATCCACGAGCGGATTCACGTTCAAGTGCAAAAGGCAGCTTTGCATATCGAAGCCTTGCTTCTAAGGTCTATGTATTTTGATCTCACATGCTAAGGCATCTGCCCTCAGTCATTACCTTAAGATGTTTTCTAAAGTGTTGGAAAGTCTTCTAGCAGATCAGGCTCGATGTTTGTACGTTGGGACATTTGATGATGCTGAATGGTAGAGAACAGACGAGATTGATGCGACGTCATTGATTTACTTCCGTTTAATTGGTTGACCAATTGCCTACTTCCACTACTAGGAAAGTTTCAAACTTATTTTGAATGAGCTAAACCAGAATACCTAGGATTTAGCAGGGACTTGGAATCTTACTGAAGCCTGCCAAGGGTAGCATTATCAAGGCTTAAGCACCACCCAATTATCAGCCATCCTCTTGTCAGCCCCTTCCCCGACCTCTCTCCTACCAACATACACGAACCTAGAATTCTCCATCACTTTCCTACCGCGAACATCATCTCGCTTCGTCTTAGTCCACAGCACCCATTTTTCCATTCGAAGCAAACTCGGAGGGTACCTGTACCAGTACATCTTCACCAAAGCCATCATGGCCTCGGAGACATATCCCTTTCCGTGACATTGCTGATCGAACCAGAAGCCGGCCTGGGGCAATTCATGCACGCCAATTAGGCTTATAAGATAGCAGTGTTTCTGTTAAATTGATTTTGCTGTTACAATCGGTTTAGGATGTTTTGGAAATAGCTCGACGCAGTAAGCCATATGGTGATATCCATCCACGCGTTCTTTGATCCATGCGTCACATTGTCGACGGTCTTGTGGGAGCGTGCAGAAACAGTCCTGGCTGTTCCATGGGCTGAGATGAAAAAGTTCTTCAACGTCTTTCTCTTGGAGAGGGCGAAGCTGGTGGTTAGTAGTTGTAATAGTATTGTCGTTGTGAATTTGTGCTGCCATTGTTTCTGTAAATTTAATTTCTAGTTCCATTGTTAGAGGTCATGGAAGAAGCGGGAAAGAACCCCTGCTTATGTAGTTAGTTTGCTGGAGATTATAGCTGAAATCTGAGTTAAGACTTCATGACAAGCGTTTGCCTAGAAGACGACTCTCCGATGAACATCACTCCGCAGCAGAAACAGCAAACGATGGCCGAGATCTTTATTGTCTTCACCAGTGGCTAGACAGTAAGTATCCAAGCAAAAGTTGGCGGCCCTGTCAAACAAGTCATCGAAAGAGAAAGGAAACAGGATCGGACTTTTCGTAGCCTTTGCTGTATGACTAATGCCCGCGTAGTCTCAGATTGACTATGGAGAGACCAAAAGACCCCCAGGAGATTTCCAATTGATGGTACGGTTAGATCTGACCAACCTTCGGACAGAGTATGTTAGACGAGGAAACAGATCAAGAGAACAGATCGAGGCAAACTTAGATCCAGGTAGGACTCTGGCAGCGAAGAGATATACCGAAGCCCCCGACGGCCAGCAGAATCGATCTTAGGCTTATGAAAAGACAAAAATGTGAGGCCCAAAAGTCCCCTGTTGGAAAGCAGGGATGCCTCTGGACATCCCAAAGCGACAAGACCATTATCCCTAAAAAGGCTTGTTTACTGGGGTTCGGCTCCCCGAAGCTGCATCTTTCAATCCCTGATGAACAGAGATTCCCTAAGTTTCTGTCTGCCTTGAGCACAAAGTTTGATTTTGTCTATCGCCGAGCAGGAACATCTTGATTCTCTGCCCCTATTTGAGCAGGACTTTCCCGAACTAGCGCTTCAGATGAGAAGAAGCCTCATTACTATGTCGTTGTCTTGAGTTCAGCCCAAGCTACGCATGAGCTGGACCGGAGAACTTCATATCATCGACGTTCAAAGGCCAAAGTCATGAAACCTCGAGTAGGTAGAGCGTGCGACTGATAGATGTATCCGACATGGGCACGTCGTGTACCTTGAGCTTCCTACGAAGTCAGATGCGGCATACCACTCGGGGAAGAGGCAATTAAAGAGCTTTGTGCGAACATGTTTCATTCGATGTTAGCGTTGATGCATTGATAATTCCAGTTGCAGTCAGGAGGGTGTGACGAACGGTAAGACGTCTCCATATGAACCTTCCTACCGAGCGTCAGGCCAGCTTTTCCAGCAAGGCATTTTTCCAAGATCGTGAGGCCAAGCGGAGAAATGTCAGTGCAGGATCCTGCCATCTTGTTCGGAGATCCGGAGCGGTACATCAAAGACTGCACGAATCCTGAGACTGGTCGCGATGGTGTTTGCTATTTGAATTCTCGAACTGACCGCTTCCAAGAGGAAGGAAACATCAATGTAAGGTCATTCAGTCTAATCTGCTCAAAGGCTGCGCTCAAAGGATATCAATAATCTAAAATTGCGCACGACTGACTCTATCTATATCTCCGTCTTCCTCAGGGTATCCGCCAACGCATCAACATCATCATCCTTCTTCTGACTAACAAAACTCGCCTCCTCCTGATCCGCATCCTTCAGTATCCTCTCTCCTCTTTCCTCCCTCTCCTTTTCTTCCTCTTTCTCCTCTTCCTCGTCGCTGCCCACATCTTCCTCCTCCTCCTCATCGCTCTCCTCCTCCAAATCACTAAGCTCGTCCAACCCCCATTCCTCTTCCTTAACATCTCCAGCTTCCTCTTTCCTCTCCTCAAGCAGCAACCGCAGCCACTCCACCCCCTCATCATCCTCAGAGAACTTATTCCCATTCAGCTCCACCCGCCTCAGCTTATCCAAACTCCTATTCGCCGCTCTCAGCACCCCTTGCACGCCCTTCGCATCAATCTCATTATACTGCAACCTCAACACCTCCAACTTCCTATTCCCACCTCTCCCCAATGCCTCCCCCAATTTCACAGCCCCGCGACTCCCAAGCAACGAGTCTCCAACCCCTAACTCCCTAATCTGTTTCCACCCCTCTACCACCTCCGCTAAAGCTGTAGCACCAATGATCGTAAACGTGTTGTCTTGCAAATCCAACACCTCGAGCGCTTCACACCCTTTCAGGCCTTCTCGTAGCAGGAGTTGTATGCCGTCTTGCCGTATCCCATTCTGCACCATCTTGACCACCTTGACTTTCTTATGTGCCTGATATGCTTTTGCCCACGCAGCCATGCTGCCGCTCTCGAGGCGGTTGCGGCCGCATATCACTGTCTCGAGATCTGGCACTTCACGCCCCGCTTTTCTCGTTTCTTCTTTTCGCTCTGCGAGTGTGGTGAGGGCGTCTGCTATTTGAGTACCAGCATTGGGCCCCATGCCGTTGTTGTTCAGTATGAGGTGTTTCAGCGGAACATGTTTCGACAGGAACTCCACGAGTGGAGCGACAGTATTAAGCCCAAATGCATTATCCGCAAGGTCAACAGTATGCAAATTCGGCAATTCGAGCAGAGCAGTAAGGAGTGAGGAAAGCGCTGGTGGTATCTCGGAGAGGAGGCGAGAGGTGAAGATATCGTCGAATTTCGCTATTTGCAGGGTCTTCTTTCTTCGAAGGAGGGAGGCGAGAGCTTTACAGGCAGGAGCGCCAAGGGTGTTACCGCCCAAGTGGATTTCCTCGACATTCTCGGCGAGGATGAGGGGCTTGAGGTGGGGTTCGATGTCTTCTTCTGAGTCGAGCTTGAGGGAGCGGCCGGAGAGGGAGAAGATTTTGGAGGAGGACATGATGCCTAATATGCGTGATGCTGTAGTATGGATGTTGGTGAGGAAGCAGAGCAAAATTGTGATGTTCGAGGAGTTGTTTGAAGCAAGGGCAGATTTCCGGAGATAAACACAAAAATTGTCAGCCCTACGAGAATTGCATGCCTGACGCAAACACACCAGCGGGTACCTGAATCCAACACTTGTGGCTGCCGTGTTACCTGCATAATCGCAGTAGCCAAAGGTTTGGTTGAGATTCGAAAATTCAACTTCGATGCTACCTATGATGGGTATATACCAATCCTCGCTGTGTAACGCCAACAAGAAATGCTATCAAAATCCCACCACATGCTATGCTACTTTCAGCGGGGATCGATTCCCTCACCTACAACGCACTCAATACACTTTGCACACCCACACTACCCGCATCTTCCCTCCTTAACACATACGGTCGCATATCACCTCTGTCCCATGCACCTCCGACCCCTCCTTTGCCTCTCAACCTCTCCTTCAAGGCCTCAGGCCCAATGACGAACAGATTGCCAATCTCTGTCAACACTTCGAAGCTAGGATTGAAGGATGGATCTAGATCCCAGCTGCGTAGCAGTTCGATGTATTTGCTAATATCTTTCGTAACCATTATGCCACCAGCGGCGTTGACCTGAAATTTCTTGAAGTGCTCGAGTAGAAGGGTGCGAACGTTGATTGCAAGTTCGGTCAGAAGAGATGTGAGATTGGGAGATGGTGATAACGCTGTTAATGCGAGGTTGTGGAAGCGCGTTAAGAAGCCAAAAATTGACTGGCAGGTCTAGATGCATTGATCAGCACGATGCCTTGAACATTGGCCTGGGAGGGGCGAACCGAAGTCTGAAGCTGCTCAAGCCATGCACCACCTCCAGTTAGAGCGTCGTCTCGAGGACGGAAGTCCATCTTATTTTGGCGTGCAAGAAGCTTGTTGACCCATGTAATCACGACGTCAATAGATCTCTGTATGATGCTGTTGACTTTCTCCTCCATTCTGTCCATGGCTTGATTTGAAGTCTTCTCCATGTTACGTCGAATAGTGACATTGGCTTGAGCAAGCGGAACGAGCACTGTCCGCACACATGTGCTCATCAAGTGTAATATGCTGATAGCCGAACGTAAGCCGATCAGGTATGAAAGATCTGGTTCGTGTTTGGCAGTCTCCTGGCCAGCCGCAATGTCAATTGCCCTGTAATCACATTAGCCAAGCGTAGCGTCAACCATTGCGCTACTCACGAATCTAATGCGGTCTCGATATAAATCTCCCCCATGTTGGCCAGTAAGAGATTGAGTAAGGCTGAGACATCTTTGGCCGTCTCATTACCTCCGCTGAGTTCTAGGCCTCTGCCCACAGCTTCAGCGAGCCACTTCATCATGCGCTTCGCGTTGTCAACACTCAGCACCCCGTCTTGTTCTGTCACTTCGATCTCCGTTTGCGTCTTGGCACTTTCAGTGTCTTTAAGACCAGCGACTCGGAGCAGCATCGCTTTCTGAGCTGGTGCCAGATCCGATGAATCTAGTCGTTCAACATACGCATCTCGAGCAGAGGCTAACATTTCGCTTCCTGACTTGGCTAATGATTTCATAAATGTGGTGGGTATCTTCCGTCTTCGAGACTGTAAATGATTAGCTGCTGCCTCTCTATAGTGATAGTGAGCACGACTTACATGGAAAATGGTGAATTTAAATAGTAACGACGAATATAACTCTTCTAAACTCCGCTTTTCTCGCTCAATGTACGACGACCCAACGAAATATGGTACAAACAAGTCATCAAATTGCTGATCAAGTGTAATTGCTATTTGAGGCGAAGCTGGTTCGGGATGCTCTGTCAGGCCGTGTGCTTTTAGATCGTCTATTAGGGTACTTAGGCAGCTTCTGGCAGCTTGTAAAGATCTCAGGAACGCGAGTGACGAGATGGTATTGGCTTTTTCGAGGACCATCTCCAGTCTTTGCTGTATCGATTGCTGGAAGACCCTCTGTAGGAATTTCCCAAGCACTTGATCGGAGTAAGGGAATGCTCTTTTGATGATAATCGATTCTTCCTGCATCACAACCTTGACTTCGTTTACAAGTGATTGCAAAGTCGGCTCAACACCAGGAGGCTCCCCGTCAGGGTCTGCCAGTCGATCCCATGTCTCGGGGTCTCCAGCGACATCATCTGTAATTAGCTGGCTTCTTTGAATGAAGAAGTCATGCTGGTTGACAAAGGCTGCTATGACGCTTGCACCTGCATTAAAGTCATAGAGCACATTGGCGCATTCTCGCATGCCTTCGAAGTTTTGCCTTCTGTAGAAATCATCGAAAGACTTAAGTAGATCCTTCTCAAGGGTTTCCAAGAATTTTTCGATCAGCTCTCGAGTATTGTGATGACGCCTGTTCCGGTCGAAGTCTGGTCCATGGGTTCCATTTACACCATTGGCGAGCTTTCCATTCCCATTGGCGTAACCCCAGTTCTCAGGGTCGAGTCTTTGGCTGATCTTGCTCAGCTGACGCGCAATGTGTGCACATCGGACTTTTCCTTCTCCACTGCCTTGCCGCCGGATATCCTCGAGTAGGTATAATTCACCACGCTCACTGACTTCCATCCAACACTGAATGAGAAACTTCACATCTAGCGCCCGTTGCCTTTGCCGATCCAGCTCTTCAAGTCGTTCTCCAATCTTGACCACCGCATTCCCTCCACTATCGTAGTCATCGCCATTTAGAGAGGCATCGAGGCGATTGAACGAGTCCACCGTCTGCTCAAGTTTCCGTCCCAGGCTCTGTACGTTCGCTGTATGTTGCGCCTCGGCTCTTCTCACTGCTCCCGAAAGCTCATTCTCTCGTAGTTCTAGATCTCCGGAGAGATCAGACATTCGATTGAGTGCATGTTCGAAGCTCCGTATGAGTGGCTTTGGGTCGAAGGCGTTGCCTTGGTTTGCTGGACCAGATGTGCGATTGGGGGGAACTGCGCTGTCGGATAGAGCTTCCACAAAGTCTTTGACGATGAAGTCTCGGTTGGAGAAGGTGTCTAGTGTAAAGACAGGTGCTTGTGGAAACACTGATCTAGAGGAGTAACTCGATGGGGCGTGGTTCTGGGAGTTGGCAGACGCCGTGCTAAGAGTACCGGGCATCTTGCTCCAATTGGTGTTGGACCATGAGGCTCGAAGTCTGTTGTTAGCAACGGACACAAATACGCATTTCGTGCATTTACTGACGGGTTTGGCCGTTCGAAGGGTCTCGCAGCTTGAGCTCGATTGATATGGAGATGACAGCGGAAAGGTGCCGCATACTTTCTGCCAAAATTCTTTCACGAATTGTCTCAACAAACCACTACTCGTTTACTTTCTGCCATTGCGAGCTGTTATCTGCTGCGAAACCTTTCATTTCTCATCAATCACTGAGTTTCAAAACAGCTGCACCCTTTACACGTTCTAAACCAGCGTCTGCAAGCTTCCAATCGGTGTTCTCGTCGCGCATCCTACCAGCAAAGAGGATCTGCCATTACCCTCAGCCACGTGGGAAGCCGAAATTGCTTCCTCCAAGCTGATCCACAATGGTGCTATCTAAAGAGACCAACGCCTATCGCCAAGATGTCCGCGCAAAGGGGGCCTTTCTCACGCCCCAACAACGCGAGGACCTGCTCAAACCATACCTCCCTGCTCCTCCACCGTCAATGGCATCAAAGGCTCCCACTACTCGAAAAGGAATGTCCCAACCGGTGCTATCTTTCGCCAGTACCCAAATACACCTTTTCGTCTTCACCATAATACATCTCTTGTTCTCTGTCTATGTCCGGATTAGACAGACCTACCATGTTCTTCTGAACCAGGTCTTTGCTATTCTCTACTATCACCACAGGGCGCCAGAGCTTGTAAAACAAGATGTGAAGAATCTCAGCAGGCTACCGAAGCATTTGAGCGTTATATTGGAGCTGAAGGGGGAAGAGCGAGGCACGACTGGGGTGGAGTCTTTGATGGACGAGTTGGCCGAGTTATCTGCTTGGTGTGCATGTGTGGGGATACCGATGTTGAGTGTGTATGAGAAGACAGGTATGTCCCTGATGCACGGAGCCAGACGTGGCCGATCCTGTTCAGAGTCTGACGTGGAGAAGGCATACTCAAAGCATACCTTCCAAACACTCATCGAACAGTAACTTCCAAGCTACACGCCTATTTTGGAAGGAACATACCTTCTCTCCAAATCCGAGCACCACATATACCATCCTTACTGAACGGTGGAAGCTCGGAGGAATTGGATCAGTTGGACTCTCCGTCAGGTCATCTATTAATATTACTACTCTCAGCCGAAGACGGCCGCTCTACGCTTGTCGACCTCACCAAAACTCTGACGGAGATGTCGCAGCGGAAGAAGCTGTCCCCAAATGATATATCACTGGATCTTGTGGATGCCGAGATTACGGGAAGTGTAATGGATGAACCTGGTCTCCTTGTGCTCTTCGGACCAAATGTTGAATTGCAGGGCTATCCTCCCTGGCAGATCAGGTTGACGGAGATCTTCCATGTGCAGGATAATACTGATGTAGGGTACCAGGTCTTCCTTCGAGCATTGCATAGTTTCGCGAAAGCACAGATGAGGTTTGGGAGATAATGACCCAAGCAACGGGCAGATGCGGCCACAAGACTTTGCGCTATTGGGGAAGCGAAACACAAAGAAATCAAGGTAGCGTCTCGTGGCAATGCAATTTATTCGGCCGCGCGTCATCTCCATGAACAATCGGCCAGGTGGATGTATGAGAATCATGGTCCATTCACAGCCAACCCATGCTAAGCAAGACTCTCCGAAGACCGTGGTTTACATGGTGAATTTGTGAATCCAAATGCCGGCGGAGAACTATCACTGGGAGTGTTGCCACTCTGTTCACCATTCGGGATAACGGACAGGGCGACAGATAGCCTTCATGCGGGGAAGAGTGCATACAAAGGAAGGCTTTGCCCCATCGTATTCATTCACTCCTATCATAATGTCGCCACTCGTAGGTGCCAATACCCAATCGTGAAGCGGTGGAAGTGATGGACCGAGGCCTCGTACCCGGTGCTCCGAGTTTAAAATTGGAACTCGGGGCAAACAGATGACACAAGAATGAACATGAGTGTTAACCCTTGTGGATTCTCATCGCACCGTGGTGAAGACGTTCTTGCTATACTTATCAAGCCAGGCACCTTTCTAGGCTTGACGATCAGTCATGCACCCACACGAAATCAACGCACACCAACCTTCTGACTGAGCCTCAAGCACGAAAGCATGTCTTCAGCAGAGTTCAATTGCGAAACAGGGCTCAATTACTTCGACTGCGGGAACGACGACCAGTAGGTCTTCTCCAGCCTCAGATCTCCTCTTCTGAACACCTTCGGGAGTTCCTAGACATGTTTCGGAACTCCCTTACTCCTGATGAACTCCCAATCACATCTTAAAAGAGTAATCACTGACTGGAGAACTACAACAGAGGCTGCTGTACCGTCAATCCTTGCAATCTGGGGCTCGGATGCCCGGACGCCGCCAATGTCAAATGTAACGATGGACTGGGAGAGACACCATGCGGGGCTCTCTGCTGCCCTAATGCCACGTCTTGTATGTGGCTGGGATACACGTGCGGACTTTTGAAGAACAACACTGTTGTCACTGTCTTTCCCGACCAGCCTACTTTCATCACGACTGCAACAACATCAACATCCAAATCCACGAGTAGGACGACACGCCTTATAACTACCACATCCACCCCCACAAGTAGCACGACAATCCTTACAACTACTACAACAACTGGCGTGTCGGCCGATGCAAACCCACTTACTGTACCCTTACCCTCAGCTTTCCTATCCGCTTTGTCCGTTGCATCAGCCCTATCAATCGCAGCGGAAAGTATTCTTCTCCCAAAGCCGGCGGTATCTTCATCAGCAGATGCGACCGCACCTTCGCCGCTTGTCTCGCCGTCTATTTCGTCCTCGTCATCAACTTCACATGCAGCTACAATTGGCGGCTCGGTTGGAGGAGTTGCCGGAGTTGTTCTGGCCGCATTGCTCATAAGGCTTCTATGGCGTAAGAGGAAGAGTCCAGATCGCGTGAAAGGCACCCATGATCGAGAATCTGGCATGCAAGGCAAAGATGTTGATGGGGCTGGAGGTCCATTCAAGGCAGAAAACGGTAAGTCTAGAACAACAGTTTACGCGTTTCGACCTGCCTCATCAGGCCAGTGTGAGGCGGCTCATGTTTCTGCATGAGGGGTTCTCTGTCTGCTGCGGCTAAGCCAATGGGATTATCTATTGTGGATCATTCACTAGAGGGACTTCGGATAAATGCTAATGGGGAAGCTGCAGGTACCAGCGGAAATGCAGTCAAGACTACCAGATTCTCGCTAATCTCGCTACTATCACCCAAGCGACACGCCAAAAACTCCTCCTTCTATAGCTCGGCCCCTCCCTATGCTGAATTGGAACACCCCAATGGCAACGTCTCGAATCCAGAACTACCTGCAAAGCCTCCATCGCCAGTGGAGCTATCCCCGGATGGAGCAAAATCAGCTCCTATTCCGCCTAGACGAGTATCGGTTTCTAGCTGGACCGATATCACTAGTAATGCTGGTACGGCACCAGAGGTAGTTGATGGACCTGTGGTGAGCCCGATGACCCCGAATCTAGATGTGCCTATGGACGACAAAAGGGGTAGGAGGGGAGAACGGGATAATGCACATGTCATGAGCTGGATGGACTACAAACGTGGGCAGCCGAGCCCAGCGAGATAGAGCAAATCGGTTGGAGCATTAGGAAGGAGGCTACATGGAAATAAGATCGAGATCAAGCTCAACGGTTGTATCCGATCGAAACGGCTTGCTAGTGTACATAGTTTCATTGTATCTAATATTCTTGCGTCCACTGTCTAAAGATGGCTGGCTTGGTCACGAGACCTCGATTCAGACATGCGACATGCCGGACTGGAAAAGCACATGCTAGTTCTCATCTACAGTAAAATGCCATTGTTCATACCGCAACCGATGACTAGAAGTAATCACTCCTCCAGAAAAAGCGGCAAGCATCTCCCGAGATTCACCTGCAAGGGACCATCTACATATCTAACTAGATCCAGCAGGAACGGTTCGGTACCAAATGAAAGTCCGGCGCATGCAAGACATCATCGCGGCACATCTTGAACTAATAGTTTTAGAAGCAAGCACACGAGCAAGCAATTCAACCAAACCCAGATCACGCCGAAGACAGTCTGGCTATAATTCAATAGTCAGCTATGCAGGGTGGAGAACAAAAAGGATTTGGGCTTGATGAGGGGTCTTTATGCAGTTCGTATTGCTGCAGCCAACCCATAGATGCCCTATAGCCGGATAGTAATAGCCTTTATCGATAGTGACGCGCTAGATCTGAACCGCACCAAGCTCGAGGCCTGATTGCTTTTGTTTACGGAGCCTTCCACTCCAGGAAGCTCATTGCCCACTAAAACATCGCCGTAAGTGTGGTCCAAGCTTTTAGGGCCATAACTTAGCTCTTCCACACTGGGAAATTGGCTGACAGCACTCTTGCCATCTCTCCACGATAATCCCTGTCAAAGCCTATCATATCTCCACTTTGGCCCCCTATTCGGGACTTTGCTAAGCTCAGGCGTGCATATCCGTCATGCAGCCTTCATGTCGGCAACTTCCTTGCTTGGAGGCGTACACGACTTCTGCATGAGCGATATTCCTTCCTCATGGAGAGGGGTCGTCCACTCACAGGTGTTCCCGATACTTGGGATGAACATTACGAATATAAAAGGGACCTTCTTCTACGTACATTAATTGACCTTCAGGTGTAGTCACTCGCTACTGCCTCGCACCTATAATGTAATATAATACGCTATGCGTTCCTCCCTTCTTGCACTCGCGGCTGCCCTCGGGGCTTCCCTCGTTGCCAGCGTCATTGCTGCTCCCTCCATCACCTATGTCCGGCACGAGAAGAGGAACAGTCTTCCCTTTGGATGGAAGACGGACAAGAAGATCTCCGGCCATGAGGTCCTGCCTATGCGGGTTGCTCTCTCACAGAGCAACCTCGACAAGGCAGAGGAATACCTGATGGAAGTCTCTCATCCCGACTCCCCCAAATTCGGCCAACATTGGACGGCCAAACAAGTTGCGGAGGCCTTTGCTCCCAAGCAAGAATCAGTCGACGCAGTGACCGAATGGTTGAGGAACTCAGGCATTGCTCCCGAGCGGATCTCCAAGTCCCAGTCCATGGGATGGCTACAATTCGATGCTACGGTGGCTGAGGCCGAAGGCCTGCTCAAGACGAAATACTACCTCCACAGGCATAAGGTCACGCGCAAGCCTCATGTTGCTTGCAACGAATACCATATTCCAGACCACCTCTCCGCCCACGTCGACTTCATCACTCCAACTGTCCACTTCGACGCCAAGATTCCACAAGCTGCTCTGCTGAAGCGAGATATTGAGGAGCGGTATGTGGAAGAACGAGCACCGAAGACTACACTTTCGACCGCCGCAGCGGGAGTCCCTGTGCAGACAAAGGCCGCCGTCAAGGTCGTCACCAACCCTAATAACGGGTACCACCCCAAAAAGGGATCAGATATCAACATTCACAGCATCGCTGACGAGCTCACAAACTGCAACGTACACATCACACCCGATTGCTTGCGAGCGTTGTATCTATTCCCACCAAATTTTATCGCCAACCCCAAGAACAGCTTTGGGTAAGTGAAATGCCTTTTCAAACCGCGACCAGCTTACTAACTACTCAATCCCAGCATCGTCGAATACACACCCGAAGCCTATCTCCAAGGAGATCTAGACTTGTTCTTCGCCAATTTCTCCAAGAACCAGGTCCAGAAGACTCCCATCACCGACCTTGCCGATGGTGCCGTTGTTCAAACCACAACACAAGGCTTTGCGTACAACGGTGAATCGGATCTCGATCTCGAGTACGCAATGGCACTGGTCAACCCGCAGGAAGTAACCCTCTATCAAGTCGGTGACGAAGTTGAAGGAGCCTCCTTCAACACCTTCCTCGACTCCATCGACGGCTCTTACTGCACAGCAGCAGGCGGCGACGACCCAACGCAAGACCCTACCTATCCCGATCCTTTCCCCGGCGGGTACACAGGCCCAGAGAACTGCGGTGGCTTCGCCGCAACAAAAGTCATCTCCACCTCCTACGGCTACAACGAAGCCGACCTTACAGCCGCCTACGAAAGGCGCCAATGCAATGAATACATGAAGCTCGGCCTGCAAGGGACCACGATCCTCTACTCCTCAGGCGATAATGGCGTCGCTGGCAACGGCGGTCAATGCATCGGCGTAAACGGCACCTACAATAACGGCACCTCTGGCATGTTCAACCCCGGCTTCCCCTCTACATGCCCTTACGTGACCTCCGTGGGCGCCACGCAGATCAAGCCAGGAGCATCAGTTACCGCGCCAGAAGAAGCCTGCGAAACAGTAATCTTCTCCGGCGGCGGCTTCTCCAACGTCTTTCCCCTCCCCTCCTACCAAGCCACCGCCGTGAAATCCTTCTTCGCAAATAACCCTCCACCCTACACAGCAGCTCAATATAACAACACGCAGAAATCTCGCGGTTTCCCTGACATAGCTGCCAACGGCGCGAACTACGTCGTCGCTATCGATGGTGCCTTTACTCTTGTTTACGGCACTTCTGCTTCTTCCCCTGTCGTGGGGTCTATCTTGACGCTTGTTAACGAAGCGAGATTGACTATTGGGAAGAGCAGTATTGGATTCATTAACCCGACACTTTATGCTAATCCGGGGATCTTAAATGACATTACGTCTGGGGGCAATCAGGGGTGTGGGACTCCTGGGTTTACTGCCGTGAAGGGGTGGGATCCAGTTACGGGGTTGGGGACGCCGAATTTCCCTAAGCTGGTGGCGAAGTTTTTGAGTCTGCCTTAGAGGGTGTTTTGAAAGAGGCATGAAGCGTGAGATTTATGTGGGTGGATTGAGGATTGGATATTTAAGGCTTGGGAGGAAATGAATTTTTCATAATTTAGCCTGAGGGAAAGTACCTATTCTGGCACTGCATAATTGCATAATGTAGGAAAGGGTTATTGGATAATGTTTACTTTTATTTTTAATGCCACCTAAAGTATGAGTTTGCTCTGCATGTCATGGTCTCATCATCCTCATCACTGATAGTAGTATGATTGATCCCCTTGGCCTTATCTCTTCTGAGTCCTGCTCTTCGAGCCATGCTCCTTCGATTTGAATCCACCAGACATTTTCTTCATCGACACGACAAGTAATGGTACTGCCATTGAATTCGCTGCATACAAGCCCGAGCCCGAAATAGCTTTTTGGCTTTTGGATGGAACTTCTCATGTTGACAAGATGCATCAATCAATAATCGTAGTGCATCTATCCTGGCCTATGCAATCCTTGATCTTAATCTTAATCTGGGTGCTTCATGAATAGTCCTTTTGCACCTATCTTGTAAGACGCCATGTGATGCCTGATTTTGAGGCGCCCTGGCTGGCACCAATGCATTTCCTTTGGTTCCACGGTCTTGATTTTCCGTTCTGCTCTCTGAGTTATTGGCAGCTCGAGTGATCATCCATCTGGCAGCTGGAATGCTTCGGCGCCCAAGGTAAAGCGGCGATGTTTAAGGTATTTAAGGCGTCCATGCCATCGGGCCAACGCAGTCCCTGGGAAGACGAGTTGGCAGTCCTGTTCTCCGTGCTTGATGCGATTCTGTAGCTTCAACCCTCATCTCGTATCCACACTAATCTCACTCAATGGACTATCGCTCTCGCTCCTCGTTTGCATGTCTTCCCTAATTTCAGCTACTTCCTTTGGCTGGTTCTTCTCCCTAAGCATCTCTCCCCACGCTTGTATAGAATCCAACTCCCACCCCTCAATCCTAACCTCCCTCTCCCCGAGATCTTTACCTAGAGCCGTGCCTTGGTATCGAGCCTCCTCGCCGTCTTTAGTCTTCGCGTGTTTCTTTTTGAGTTGGGACAGGAAATCTTCTTTCGGCGCTTCCAACGCACTGGCCTCAGCTGCAGCAGCTGCAGTCTTCGGGTCCGTGAGATCGACTGGTTTCGCGAGGGCGTCCACTTCAGGCGTTAATTCCGCTATGCGTCTGATTTCTTTGTTCGTTTCGCCTGTACACCAGGCGATGAAGGCGTCGATGCCGCGCATATCCTCCTCGCCACGGACTTGCTCTTCCAGTTCTGATATTTGAGGGAACAAGGCGCCGACATCTTGCATAGCTAGCCGAATGTCTGTGATTGTGAGGTCGGAGGTGTCGTGGACTAGCGAGCCGTGCGGGGAGCGTTGGTGGTAGTGGTGTGAGGTTTTTTGCGCGAGGAGGATTAGGTAGCGGGATGTTAGGTCGACGAGGGTGTCGAGGACGGAGGGGCGGGTGGTGGTGAAGCCGGTTGCGCGGAGGATGTGGAGGATTGGGGGGCGTAGGAGGGAGAGGGTTAGGGGGTCGGGGGATGTCATTGTAAAGTGAGGTTTACATTTCGGGGCTTTGCGAGGGAGAAATAAGTTGGCTTCGATTTGTAGAAGCTGCCGTAGCAGGGAGAGATGTGTTATCGAAGCATTTTAGTTTGTGTCTTGGAGTGAAATGAGAGGAAGTGACGTTCTGTAGTACGAGCTCACTAGCGCGAAACTTGCCCGCACTCCTGGCTTTGTACCAATCACCTCTGCCTCTGTTCTGCAACATAGCGGCGAGGAGGAAGTCGAGCTAGTCTACGGGCCCTCATGCTCCTCTATACCTGCCTCAACCTTAGCACCACCTCTCCACCATCACCATGCCACCTCTCACCCTCAAATTCGGCTCCAAAGCTCCCAAGAAAGAGCCCATCGCAAGCCCATCCATACCCACTACACCCTCAGCATCTGGTCCTAAATTAAAGCTGAAGTTCGGCTCCTCCTCTCAGACAGCTGCTCCGCAAGCAGCTCCTACACCCACCTCAACCCCGGCAACAAACGGCAAGCCCAAACCTGCCCGCAAATCGAAACCAACGCTCAAAAAGCGCGCTCTGGAAGTCGAAGCAGACTCCGAAGATGCCGACGAACCCTCCGCCCCAAGACCCCCACCGATCAAGAAAATAAAACTAAAAGCCTCTGCTCCTTCCGCACCCATCATCCATCTAAAAGCCAAAGGCCGCCCCCCAAAACGCCCCAAAGGCGTAGGCTACGATAGCGAAGCCGACGACCGAGAGGTAGACCCTACTTTATCTGAAGCCATCATGCTACGAATGCAGCCAGGCGAAGACTGCGACATACTCCGCCAAGCAATCGCGCATAATAATTTCGGCTCTCGAAAACACGGGGGCGTGGACGTACGGCTAAGGTTTTTGAGGAGTGATGGGAGGAGAGCTGTTATTTCTATACAAGGACGGCATTATGCTGCTATCTTAGTGGACTTACCGTGTGTGATTGAGGCTATGAAATCCTGGTTTCCGAAAACGGGGTGGATGAAGAGCGCGGACGTTTGTCAGATGTTGATGGTGCTGGGGAGGGTGGAGAAGGAAGAGGAGGCTGCGAATTATCCGTTGCCCGGGTTGGAGACTGGGGAGCTGGATGAGAAGACATGGCAGTGGGCGCATGGGGTGACGCCGCCGATGCGGTGGGTTAGGAAGAGAAGGTTTAGGAAGAGGATTAGTGTGCGCACGGTTATGGAAGTGGAAGCTGAAGTTGAGGCATTGCTAAGAGCGGATGAAGAAGCTGAAGGCAACAGCAAATTCGAGCTCATAGACGAGAGAAAACTTGAGCAAGAGGCTAGCGCTGTGGAAAGTGAGGAGTACGAGGATGGGGAAGAGGATGCAGAAGGTGAAGAAGACCAAGGTGAATACATCGAGACTGTTGAAGGCGAAGAAGAAGATGAAGAAGCTGCTGCTGCGAGATTGGCAGCGGAGATGGAAGCAGGCATGATGGGGGACGACGAGCCCGAGCCCGGGGAAGACGGCGCCCTAACCTCCACAGGCCCCTCCTTCGACTCCCCACAAGCAACCCAAGACGCCCTCGCGGCCTCAACGCCCGCCACCCCCAACGACTCGTTCAATGCCACGCCCTTTGGTGCAGCCTCCCCAGCGGACATTGCGGCCACACCAGGCGCCCAGACTTCATCAGCCGCCGAGGAGGATGAGGAGAGCGAGGAGGAGGATGAGGATGAAGAGGTGGATGAGGAGCAGCGGGAGAGACAGCAGGATTTGCAGAGACAGAGAGAGGAGATTGCGGATTTGGAAGCGGTGATTAAGGCGGAGCAAGGGAAGTTGCCCACTCAGACGAATTTGTTGTTGAGGAGGAGGATATTGGATAAGATTAAGCAGTATGAACGGGAGGTAGAGATTAAGAGGGCGAGTATAGGTGTTGGGGAGGAGGAATGAGGTTTTAGTTGAATGCAGAAAGAGATTCTGGGAGGACCCATAGGTACCTGGAGAGCTTGCGTTTTGGTCAGGCATGCAAAGATCATGCTAATTCGATAGAGAAAGCATACCTTTATTACAGGACCTTTATATTGATGCATAATTTCATGGATTGAGGTGAGATTGATTGAATGTATCCATCCGAGCTATTATGGTTGGTACCTAGTGTACAGCGAAGCTCTGAAAATTGTCCAGGTTGTATCAATATATGAAATACAAGAAGAAAAGGGAACGAGCCATAGAACACCACTGATATGCTGCACAAGTCAACATCCCATATGCTCAGGGCACACCTACGCCCACTCATCCATACGAGCAGCCTCCCCCTTCTACTTGCACATAGCTCCTTCGTACGATCAACCCCTACGATCCCCCAACCTCACTCCCAACAGCAGCCCTCCCCGTACTCGTCGAAAAATCCACCCTCAACGCCCTCCCGCAAACAACCTTCCCCCTCAACTCCCCAGCCGCCTTCTCCGCACTCTGCATATCCACAAAATCCGCATGGGCAAAACCCCTCGGCTGTCCGGTCCGCCGATCAATCGCAACCCTAACATCAATCACATTCTTAATATCCCTAAACAGATTGTTCAAATCCCGATCGCTCATGTCAAAGGACATGTTTCCTATGAAGAGGGTTTTGGTGGGCGAGTGGAGGGGGCGGTCGGACCAGGAGGGAGCATCACGCCCGCCGTCACGCCCCGTAAGACGGGAGGCGCGACGTTCGCCTGATTGGCGAGAGAGACTGTATTGGACTGAGAGGCGACGGCCTTCGAAATTTTGGAGGTTATAGAGGGAGATTGCTTTTGTGGCTGCGTCGATGGAGTCGAATTCTACGTAGCCGAATCTGCGTCATACCACAAACATTAGCTTTTATCCATACTTGTGTTATTGGAGGGAAAGGATGCGATGGTGGTGGGAAGGGTAGGAGGGGGGAGGAAGAGGCAAACAAACCCTTTACTCAAGCCCCTCTGATCCATAATAATCTTCGCCTCAACAACCTGTCCCGCGCGCTCAAACTCCCTCTTCAGGTCCTCACTCCTGACATCAAAGTACAGATTCCCCACATAAACCGTCTTACTCGGCTCCCCGTGCGCGGCCGGCATACCCCTTATACTAGGCTGTGCCTGCGAGGAGCCAGCACCAAAGCCAGCAGCGGCTCCAAGACTCTCTGCAGCGCCCGTGACGATTTCAGTGGCTGATTGAGCGGCATCGGAGACTTGGGAAGCGGCGGAGGAAGCTTGGTCTTTTGCGGACTCGGTGGCGGATTCGATTGTTGATTGCGCAGCAGCTTCTTCGTGCTGGGTGGCTGGATCTGGGGCATTGGCGTCGGCGTCTGCGTCGGCGGAGGCTGCTATTGAGTTGTCGCCGTGTTGGGCTTCTGTTGCTCCGTCTGCTTCGGGTTCAACTTGTGTGGCGGCTTCGTCGCTGGCATATCTTCGCTGCAGGGGGATGAGTGCTGTTCTCTGTAGATTTGATGTGCGAGAGATTGATGTTAGGTGTGTGAGGCTGGTGATTGAGCGAGACTTGATTGATATCGAGGTTGAAGGGGAGGAGGATAGCACGCGGATTGCGGCTCGTCGAAGACACAGCCTGTTAAGCAAAGTCAGTGGGAGTAGCTGGGTCATTGTGAGAGTTGCCTACATGATGGGCGAGAGTGACTTGGTAGGAGCAGTGTGGAGGTGGGACTGCTGTAGAAGTAGTTGATAGGAGGTTGATCTTGAATGTTTGATGGCGAGATTCGTTAGATCTGCGAAAATTATTTAGCGTCTTGACATCAGCCCTACGGCTTTTCACCACCGCGCCGAACACGCGTTAATCTCCTAGAAGTATACATAATTGGCTATCTATTCTTTGATTTGTATGCTAAGAGTATGTAAAGACGGTGCAAGATAATGAACCAAGCGTGATTGATCTAAACTGCCAGCCAAACGCAGCCAATCTACCCGTAACCATGAACATTGGAGCCGCCACAGGGGGGCCTTTACAGTCCAACATTTTCGTCAATTTTGCGATTACTACGTCTTCAAAGATTGTCTCTTATGATGACATCTCAGCAGCAAGGGGCGGCGGTGGTCAATTTGTTTGCACGGAGCCTGCTCCCGCCGCTGGAGCTATGATACTACCACTCAGAATGGTCCCGGCCATCGTTGCATTTAGCAGCGTGCCCTCACTTCCCAGTCCGCGCGGACTATATGGATAAACCCCTTTGCCAGTGATCATATAATTGTTTAACACGGCTTCGAAGGGTGACCCAGCTTCGTATATATACACAGAGAGGTAGGGGTTCCTGAATTGATCTGTTCGCAATCGTCTCGATTAGCGGTCATATCGGTATTTGACAACGGCGTTTTTGCACCAAGGACATGCTTACCAGAAATAACCCATGCGCCGCCGGCCCCGTTCTGAGCTTGAACGCAATATGTCTTGGCACCAAGGGCAGCCGCTTGGACGATACCCCAATTTAAGTTGATACTGGGGTTGCGAACCATACCAGTTTCGTCGGCATAGAAGAGGAGAGCCAGGCGAGCTGACCCTATATTCGACAAAAGTTATTTACACTGCCTCATCCTTTCAATTTTTGGGGTAAGATACTCACTAATTCGCCATATTCTCGGCAGCTGCACCATACTACTATGCCATGTATTCACTAGCTTGCTGAACCTTGGCTGGAAGAACGCTGGCTCTGCAAAGTCACGGGGAGCACCCAGCTGGCCTTCAGGGTCTAGGTGTGTGAATGGAAGGGCACTGATGACGGATGTGCTGTCAGGGACTCCGGGTCGTCCGTAGAGATTAGGAGCGCAGATGACAGGGCCGCATTGTGAGGGTGTCACGAGCAGGAGGAGGGCGAGACCGAGGGAGAAGAGCAGCATTGGCGAAGAGAGGTAAGGACTTCTGTGGAGGGTTTGAGGAAGCTGGCGTTGATCTTTGTTCTCCAAGCTGCAAATCGCATGTGAGAAAAATGCATTACACGGAGACGCGTGGGCATGTTACATCCACGTGTGATACCATGTGGGGGAAAGAGGCTGATCATGCAACTGAATGGAAAGCCATTGGTAGCAACTGATGAAGCTGTTACAAAATGGAACACGGGATGGTTTTCTTCCTCTTTCTGGGTCCCGCGGCTGTCAGAGGTTGGAAACAGTTGGTCGTTTTTGCTGCAGGGAAAGTCGCGTGTCGCAGTTCCGACATGTTTGACGCGGGATGATTCGCTTGATGCTATTTTCTAAAATGATAGGATTGTAAGCCGTATGCGACAGTGAGGGAATTTTAGGAACAGCTGCTTAAAAGATATCATGGACTCTCATTGGGGCCAAAGATTCTGCTGTGGTGTCTCCGCTTGATGAGTATGATATCCTCCTATCACCCAAAACTCATTACGCATTATTTAAGTCTCTTCCTCGTGGCCGCTGTGGCAGTGGTAGGCGCTCCGCAGAGCGATCAAAATGAGTACTACTGTGGCTGGGAAACATATGGCTCTCCTAGGATCCAAGACTGCCGTCCTGTTCTCGAATCATTTGCCAACTATCAAGACAATAGCATCCGATTCTTCGACGAGGAGCAATTGAGGGCGGACAAATCGGGTTCATGGCCAGGTGCCACGTCCATCTTAGGTCCAATGCAGCTTTCTCAAGTGGTGCAGGTGCCTAGATACTACACGTCGAGTACGGGGCCCTACTATCCCCACAGTCCGATTCGACTGGTGTGCTGATAGGATTCTCTCTTTCCAGACTCATGTAACTTCGCGCTCATGGGCTACGCTCAAGGACCAGGGCAACCCGTATCAGCATTTGGAACCAGCGACTGGGCTAGCATCAATGCTGGAGGAAATCTGATGTTGGTGAAATGCCTCCTTAATGGACCGATTGGACAAGGCGGGGTAGTGGTCATACGAAGCTGTAAGAAGCCCCACCAATTAGTTTTTGTTGGAAGATTGACGAGGCTTGGATAGCAACGCAACCCTATAATGGCGCGCTCAGCCTTTGGATGTGGGAATCGGGCTCCATATTCGACATAACTATGAATTCTGTCACTAACAACCCAGGTGGCATTATTCCGACGCCCGGAAATATGCTGAATGCGAGTTGGAGTTCGATAAATGGGTCGTCTGTTGCGCCAAATTTGCTCACGACGGGCCCGACGAATGTTGCGGTGGGTAGCGAAGCTGCGTCGTAACATGGGGCCGTGGAAGGAGGACAATTGTGAATAGCCCAAAATTACCTTTTCAGCTCGCTTTTTTTCGAGCCTCGGAAGCAAGCTCAAGGTGTAGGTAAAATCTTATGATGAGATGCAACGGTAGCTGTTCTCACTTGCTGAGCTGGTGCTTAGAGGTGAGGAACCAGCTGCGTCCATTGCAGAGTGCCGAATGCCGACGCCGGAAGCTTCCTCAGACTAATAAAAGCCTCTATGACCAGATATATTCTGGCTGACAGATACAACAGCCCACAAATTGTTGCTAGTGATCCCAAGCCTACAAGGTTAGTCCAGTGCGCACGCAGTGATGCCACATTCTTCCAGTATGCCTTGAACCCCTTGAAGGTACGTGCCAGCATATTGATCAAGATCCACGTCAGTCCTGAGCCGGCAATGAAGAGGGAAGACACTCGCCATAGGATGCTCTCAGCTCTGGAAGGGAAGTAGCCACGCCAGGCTGTAGCATGCACACCACCGTAGGCCATACTGGCAGACCACACAACCATGCCCATCACGAAGCCGCTCATGTCGCGCAAGAGGTTCTCTGTTGCCCAATTGCCAATAGAGTCGTCCACGAGCTCTTCAGTTATTGGCTCTAGCCATGTTGCCTTTTTATCGCCTTCTATGATTTCGTGAGATTTGACGCGAGATGCGATAGCCGGGTGAAGAGTCATGGCTTCCGCGGCCAGAGCCCAACGGGTTTCCTGAAGCTCGCGTGATGCCTCAAGACGAGAGTTGACGTGAGCCAAGGTGGTTTCAGCACCTTCGTCTTTAATAGTCAAGGCTGGAAGAGGACGTGTTGTGAAGGAGCCACGTTTTGTGAGGGATCGAAGCCTAGGAACGCTAGCAGTGCTGCTAACGCGAGATGACACGACCGACGTAATCTTGTTCGCTGCCGGTGGGGATCTTTGTGCTGAGTCCTGGGTATCGAGATTATGGTCTTCTGCTGTAGGTGGCTTGAACTCAAGTATCGAACACTCGGGGTCGATCCATGTCTTCTTGAGAATGCCCGGATGCAAGCTTCTCCATCCACTTATCTGACTGGACATGTACATGTAGGCAGCGATTGGTGGCACCCACTCTCCCCTTAATATTGTGGGTTCATTGATGAGTTTTGGCTTGTACCACCAGAGCACGTAGATTATCAAGGCACATATAACGTGAGCCAACGTGTTGACTTCCAATAAGGTGACCGATAAGCCGATGATCAGCCTACCCACGATCTGAGCGAGCATCCATAGGGCTTGTAGTATAGAGAGCATCTTCGACAAGTTGTCGGCCTTGCTCTTATCAAGTATATCCTCTTTTGAAATTCTTGGTAGGTAACCGCACTTTGCTAGAAGCGCCATGCCACGAGGCGTCACGGTTAGTCGTGCGTGTTTAGTTGTGAAGAAATTACTTTCTGATAAATAGGTCTCTTCGAGGTCGAATGCAAAGCCTCCCATGTTTGCATAGAATGAGTGTACCTGAGTCCAAGGGTTGTGAAGGCGATACTCGCTTGGTGACATCGTGCCAAAATCTGCCTGAGGCGTCATTAACAGGGAGTCCCCGAATTCTTGAAATCATAGACGGAAATTTCACCTCCTTGCCACTGGATATTTTACCCAAAGACTGCTCAGAGGCTTGCTCGCTTTCCTGAAGCCCCCTCACAATACGATCCAAAGCTATTGCTGAAACATATTGCCTCCAAGCAACGAACACCACAAGCTCAGGTGCCAAAACGCCGAAGAATATCCACTTGGTCGTCTCTATCTATGCCTGTAGCTCCGTTTTACTCACATGTGGTGTCACGCTCTGACTGATTGCCGATGTTTTCCAGACCCAAAAGGCTGTCGTCTTCGATCTGCCTTAGAGATTACCATCAGGTGGAAATCGTTGCTAGACAGAAGGCTCAATCCTCCAAATTTTGAGACCGTTTTTTCTGGTGATTCCAAAAGACTTGTAACGCACGAGGTATGTTCACGCTTTCAAGAGATAAGCAGTCATCTTTGTCACCTGTTGAATGCCGCCTTGTTGCTGTGAGAATTTGAAAGAATAATATTCCAGGAGGGGGATGAGCTTTTTATCCTGTATTCCATATCTCGCGCGGCTTTTGTTTTTTTCCCACCAAGTCTGATCATCCGCAGTAATAGCCAGGAAATAAGATATGACTCGTCAAAGGAAACCAGCGGACACAAAAGCACCTTCCCAGGCTCCTGTAAACGTCAATAAATCCCTTCCATAAGGACGAAAACAGCTGATTTAAAAGGTCATTGCCAACGAAACCCGGAATCTAAAGACTTGGGATGAGATCCGTAGGCGATGTTGTCACCAGAAATGTGTTCTTGCTGACTGGTGATAGCTTCATGGCAGCAGTCTGTCCTTCTCAAGGAAGCATACCGTGGGGATGAGAACATCTAACTTCAAGCAGAGACAACGAATACATACTTTCAGGCTACCGGTAAACATATCCTCTCACATCGAGTTTATAAGAATGTTTACTGAAATCCCACAGACCAGCGACCGACTCCTTCATAAAGTCTTACAAGAGTTTGGGATATATTCACAATGAGACAAGTATGTTTTTACGTGTCGAGGGACTTAAGTACGCAGCTAACCCCTAGCGGTCAACATCTACTCGCATGTCGTTGGCGCAATCATATTCCTTACCATGCCCATATACACCTACAGGGCCTTATACCTTCGGTATCCTCTAGCAACTACCGCTGACATTGTGGTCTTCTCCACATTCTTCTACGGAGTCTCGATCTGCTTCTCCTTATCCGCTACGTAAGTTTTTGATCCGAAAAGGAACCATGCTGCTTTCCTTATTCTGACAAAGACCTATCCAGCTATCACATCATCACCAATCACAGCCCAAAAGTACAGAAGTTCGGAAACCAGCTGGATTACTTGGGTATTGTGATACTAATGTGGGGATCCACGGTCCCGAGTATTTATTATGGTTTCTACTGCCACCCGAACCTCCAGAAAGCCTACTGGACAAACGTATTTAACAATTATCCTACCCTCAGTAGATCTCTGACTGATCCAAGGCAGGTCTCGGTCCTCGCAACCCTCTGTGTAGTAGCCACCATGCACCCGCAGTTCCGGCATTCAACCCTTCGCCCATACCGCGCAGCGATGTATGCCGGACTCGGACTCTCCGCCATTGTCTTCGTCGTGCACGGTATCCTACTACGCGGCTGGACTGAGCAAAACCAGCGTATGAGTGTTGACTGGATGGGTTTGATGGCGCTCTTTAACTTAACGGGAGCGGTGGTTTATGCTGCTAGGGTCTGTGGGCAGAAATCTAATAGAATGGGCATTGCTGATCGCTAGACAGATTCCGGAGAAGCTGTACCCCCTGAAGTACGATATCTACGGAAGCAGTCATCAGATGCTGCATGTCGCGGTGGTTTTTGCAGGGCTGGCGCATATGTTTGGGTTGTTTAGAGCTTTCGATTATCTCCATACCCACGGCTCAGTCTGTACGTAATTTAGCTCCGCAGTTTTTGGGATTTCAGGAACGAAGAGCTGGATGTCAATCTGAAGTAGAGAGGGGGAAGCTGAAATAGCAAAAATAAGGTGGTTCAAAGTCTCGTATGGAACTCTTCATAGATCACTCTCTGTATAGTTGCAAAATGGCGCTTGATTTCCTATTCTCTATCGGGCGGATGATGAGAGGTCAGTGCGTCCACCGAATCGGGGTGGCTTTTTGGGGCTAGCCGCTAAGGTTGACCACGGGAACGCTACCCAGCCCGTGTTAGACTTCCCACTTGGTTTGAACTCTCCTCCTTCCATGGAGTCCGGGAAAGATGGAATTTTTTCTGTCAGGGTAGGCACTGAAGCCGATAATTTCTGAAAATGCTATCTTTAATTCTATATATGGGAACGGCGATGGACCGAAAGGATCGTCCGTGCGAAAGAAACCGTGGTGTGGGACCAACGCCATGAAGCTTAGGCGCCCACGTGAAGATCATACCTTATCTCTTCAAGGCTACCGGCAACCCACCCCTGCACTTCGCAGCTGAAACGTGATGGGGGCTCGATCCATCTAGTCCTGCGGCGGGGTGCGATCTTGGAGCAATTGCTAAGAATACAAGTAGACGAGGCTGTTTCGCAAAGAAAGATGTGTTCGTTTTCCCGCCTCAAACCAGGTCGGAGTATCTGCATCTCAACTCCAATGAAGTGCTGTCGTTCTTTGTCTTCCTGCTTCTCATCTCTCATTCGCAATTCTCTTCGGGCGTGATAAAATTTAGACGTTTTATGAGACTTATTGAGTTGATTAATTATCTAAGAAGCTCGTGCATGCAGGTGTTTCATGCCTGAGACGGCTGACTAAGCGAATTTCCAACAGGGCGCTTCTTCTACCGATGCTAGCGACACAATTCAGACTGCTGGATGGCAGTCAGACCCCAATGGACGCGGCACGTTCACCCTCGTGAGCAGTTGTCTGCTCACCCTGGTTATCTGTGTTTATTCAGCTATGCACCTCCACGTACCTCCGTATCAAGAATCTTCGTGGCATTTTTGGCTGAGGACCATCAAATGGGGATTGCTAGGCATTTTTGGGCCTAAATTGGTAATCTTCCTAGTCTAGAAGCAGTATCTATCGGCGAAGGACATGGTGCAAAGATCGCAAAAGCAGGCCCACATTGAAGAAGATACTGGACTGGAAGAACGGGTCGAGAAGCATATGGCTACGGTGAAATTGAGCCCCGTGGTGCATGGTAACCACAGCGATGCTGAGACAATATCGGACTCTGTGCAGAACATACTCTCCTCTCCTGACAGCCCAGCTCCTCCTTGGAGCCTGGCTCACGGCTTCTACGCAGGTATGGGTGGATTCACCTTTCCGTCGATCAGCCTAAGAGCGGACTCCGGACGTCTGACCCTCACCGCCCAAGGCGTCGCCCTCCTCGCCGAATGCGAGCTTCTGCCAATATAGAAAGAGAAGACATTCTGGACAAAAGTAAGTCCGATGGCCTGTCGAAATTCATAGCATGCGTTCAAGCCGCATGGATGATTGTGCAGGTCATTGGACGACTGATCATGGGTCTCGAAGTTACTCAATTGGAGATTAATACCCTTCGGCATATCTTTTGTGCTCTCAGTATATACGTGCTTTGGTGGCACAAGCCACGGCTGGTTAAGGAGCCTATTACGCTTGCTGGTGATTGGGTGGGACCTCTTTGCGCCTATATGTATATGAGCAGCCGGCTCAGTGGCGGGAGGAATACAGCCAACAAGGGTGAAGACCGCAAGACCAACCAAGAGATGTCATAAGTCGCTTTCTTCCCGGGAAGACCTTGTCCACAGTATTGCGTTAGGACCAGCTCGTGTCAAAATACTCTTGTTGGTCAATCATCTGCCGATGTCCCCGCATGGAAACATCAAGATACTGCCTCTCCCCCTTCAGAGATCTCGAGAAGGCCAGCACCTCCCGGCAAAGATGTAGGCTCCTTTGGACATCGATCAACCTTGCCTCGCTATGACACGATGTTCTCTTATGAAGCCAGCCCCACGGACGTCCTAGACGAAACCCAAGACCTAGGCACCGAACGAAGACTACGCTGGTGCCTAGCTGCCGAAGCCGTGCGCAACTATCCTGTAATAAAGCGACGATTCAGAATAATAGAATACACCGACGCCTCAGGCCAAGCAGCAACATGCCTCCAAGAAGACCAACCAGAAGAGCTCCTAATGCAATGCTCAACCAACTAGTCCCGAGAAGGTCTACTCCCCGGAGAGTTCGGCCTAGTAATGGGCATGGTCTTATGGTCCGCAAAGCATGGCTTTCAGAGGCATCCACGCGGCCGCGTGGGACGCCTACTTTCCCTCGAAAGTTGAATCCAGGATGTGGCGGATCTTGTCCGTTTATATATCATCTTCGGGGCTACTGTGGTGTATCATTAACAAGTTGTCAAAGGTTTCTAAACCTTTTGATGATTATTGGAATCGGACTGTGCTTCCGCACCCGCCTTTTGCCAGGTCTAAGGCCCTTGTTGTCTGTTATGCTGTGTGCGGAGCGCTGTATGTTTTTGCTATAGCATATTTGGTTGTTGAGGCGTTTATTAGTGTCAGGCAGTTGCCTGTGGCTGCGTATGAAACGCCGAATTGGATGTAGCTTATTCCGCATTTTTGATTTGATGTATAATGAAAATATGTATAGAAATTTCTTTGCCGATATGGGACGATTTTGATGAGGATGAGGACATTAGAAGTTTAGGACGTTGGATTTTGCCTGCATTGATTGCTGGCTAAAGCATTGAGTAGCAATACTTAAACATTAATGTCATCCTAAACCTCGACGCTATTCAGTTGCGATCTTGGCTCCCTTTTTCTCGGAAGGGATATATCTCTTCCTGACTGCAGCTATCATCAACCAAAACCAGTAGAAATTCAATGCACTCAATAAGGTATTACTGCCTAGATAGACATACGCGAGCCAGTGTGGCAGCACTTGTGCTCCAGAAAAACGCATGATCTCAGCTCGGTCAGGCGTCGACAATACGGGACCTGAAAAGAGCCAACTCTTTGAGGCATGTTCAATGCCTCCAGGCGTATGTAGGACATACCAGATGTCTCGGTATATATGCACGGTTTGATAGGTCCCCCACGCCAGCCGACACCCAAAGAAGGCAATGAGGAGCAGTATACCGTTGTATAGCTGGATGCGAGAGCCGTTCATGTTGCATTTGTCGAAGAACCAGTGGAAGTTGAGAAATGGAGTAGACAATTCGTAAAGAACAAACGCTATGCCGTAGTAATTCGCAAATGGATGCTAGGATTGCGATCAGTCTCATGTTTGCTCGCAGAACAAACACCAGACTTACGAAACCCAAGCAGGTGACAATCAGAGCACTAATGGCATGCGCCAAAGACCCAGGACCCAACACATCAAGGTGCATCGAGCTGACCATGATATCCCAAGCAAAGTATCCGGCTGCAAAAGCTTGGGTCATTCCCATTGCCCCTGTGTAGCCCCAAATCCTCTCCCTGGCGTTCATATGGTTCCTCTCTTCATCCTTCAACACTATCCAGAGCGCTACACTGCATATGAAAACCGCTTGAAACATCGAAGTGACGTGGACGTCCCAATTGACTTTCGTCTTCGGAGATAGATTGGGGTAGGTCGCGGGGAAGAATCGGCGTGAGAGCGCGGGGGATACGTAGGTGTTTAGGATATGGTAGAGACAGAGTGCCAGCAGGATCTCATGGGCGTGAAGAGGAAGGGTCTTGAGCACAACCGTGTCTGCAATTGGCTGCACAATGGCTTCAAGTACGCCAGGTGGAGCGGGTAAAGAATCGATCATTGCTAGGGTCTAGCGGCGTCTTCGTTGGTACTCAAGATATGTCAGCAGTATCAAAAGCATGCTCAATGTATATATAAGCATTCCACTCCTTGATAGAGGGAATGAGGGATCGAAAAGAATTCAAGACCGTAATCGGACATTCTCGACAATGCGTTGTCTTGGCGTTACGCCAACTGTACACACTGCATAATTTGCATAACATGGAATAAGAAAGTGTAGCAAATTCCACATCGCCTCCTACCATTTCCACAACTGAATCTACATCATATCCAGCCTTGGAAGTGGAATCCAGTCTCGTTGACAGTATAAGCCGTCTTGAGTGAGGACGAGGCACAGCATCCAGGGTCATCCTTGGACCGATGAGCCGACATTTTAGCTTGGGAGAACAGCACCAAACATTGAAGTGCGAGCCTATGAGCTAGGCAACTTTATAAGGCCATGAAAAGGTGATGGTGGGAATGGGTGTCGACAACAGACATGCTTCAGTGCGGTTAGAAGGGGCGTTGCGGCTGAGCAACGCGGGATGGACACGTTGTGCATGCATGACATCTGGGCAGTGACAGTCGTACTAGTGGATGTCTTGAATCAGGCACGCTATAGCCAGCCCCAATTTGATTGTCACATCTCCCCATGTTGAGTCCGCGAAAATCATCGATAAGATGTGTTGATCAAAGGAGCCGCGAGGGGAGCCAAAGCAGGTGAGAATCATGACATCAACATCCAAGCTACTGCTGCATTTGGCAGCTTGAGCCATAGCACAGCATTTTACCAGTTGCAAGACACCATGCCGCAGCAATCAGTCATGCAGAATCAACGATCTCCCTCTCCTTGATAGACATTGACCCACTTATTGCGGGCCAATCGATTTACATACCACAGATGCCCCACTAAAGGATGCACACTTGCATTTACAACGTTCCCGCACAACCGGGCACCTTTACCTTAGACTTATCAGGATCTGGCGGATATGCCATGCCTAACCACAAACACTCGCCCGGGAAAGTTTTGACGAAAAGATCTACAGCATCTACAGCCTCATGGCTATTGTAGTGCAGATGCAGAGCAACGGCATGGCAAAGTCTATCTGTGTTTATGCAGTAAGCTGCAGTGAGTGGGTGTGGTCATTGTGAAATTGATGAAGGATTGTAGGTGGAGCATTCGTGCGTAGTGATGCCAGTCATTGAATTTTCTCCCGTACTTTTGTCTCCCACGATGTTGTACCATGCTATATGCCCGTCAAAGCTGAAAAATAATTTGTTTTATATTCAAGTTTGCGTTTTGGAAACGCATCCCTGTTCCTAGCACAATCAGTGGAAATAACAAATCATAGCTTCTCAAGGGCCATCTCCCACTGCGACCACTACCTACTGCAACGCCAATCAAGGCACTATTGGCCTTGCCTTTACCTGGACTCTCCTGGCCATTGGTATCGTCGTCGTAAGTCTAAGGGTGTACGTTCGTTTGGGTCTTCGCCACAATGTTGGATGGGATGATTACACAGCCGTAGCAAGCCTAGGGAGTAGGACTAGCATGTTTTAGCATTCTCTATTCTTCTGAGACATCAACATCCAGATCATCGGCATCGTCGCTGGCGGCTTCTTCACTAAAATGATAATCTCAGGCATGGGTAGACATGTCACTTGCCTATCTCCACAATCGGTCATCTCCATGCTAGAGTTCAGCGCTATCTCCGAAGCCCTCAATGTCATCGGTATTGGCATAGTTAAGATCTCAGTCCGCCTGACGCTGCTCCGAGTAGTCGAGCGAGGCCGGAGACGGATATCGCAATTCTTGTGGTGCCTGCTTGTTTTCGTCGCTGTCACGCATCTTGCACTAGCTATGCTCTTCTTCCTACACTGTCGGCCGCTAGCCGCGCTGTGGAACCCACAGGTGCATGGTTCTTGCTTATCCACGCACACGACTGTCTTGGCTGGATATATTGGCTTCGCCATAGACGTAATTACGGATCTTGTCTGCGCGGGGATACCGATTCTAGTCATCCATCGACTCCAGATGGACTTCCAGACGAAGGTGGCGCTTTGTGTACTCATGGGCTTAGGAGTCTTCACTGCCGGGTGTGCTGTTGCCAAGTCAATTACGCTGAAAGGTGTATTCGCTGATGACTATACGTGGGGCTTTACCAAGCCGGCTACTTGGGCCGCTGTTGAGCAATTTGTTGGAATCATCATCGCTTCCATTCCCGCACTACGACCGTTCTTTAGCAGCTTCCTTGAGAACTCGCGCAGCTGGTCCCGCATCCTCCCGAACACGAGAAAGCTCTTCTCTTGGGGCAGCAAGCCGAGCGAGCCGGGCTCTGCCGAGAGGAGCGAGGAAGATCAACGGCAGACTCATGGATCAGGTCCGAGCATGAGAGGGAGCGAGAACAGTACGAAGAAGCTGTTGGCGTGGTACATAGAAGGAGAGAAGATGAGACATAGCAAACAGCCGAGTCAATCGGCTACGAGGGACGAAGAGTACGATAAAGACGGTGCACCGGTTGAGAAGTTCGATGAAGAACGCGGTATAAATTTCCTATCTGAGTGGTCACTACCTAATATTGCGGACCGGAGATCCGCAATAATCTCGCTTCCTGTCTTGAGATAACCACATTCGCTCAAATCAGCGTTTCTGTCCTAGCTCATCCAATTTAGCTTTTAGCCTCTGCTTTCTGTCCATCCATTTCCAATAGCCAAAGGTGGCCAATGTGAAGGGTATTGCTATAGCAAAGAAGATCCACAGCGAAGACGACGATACCGTCAAGGTCCCTAACGAGTCTGTCGAGAAGAATTGCATCCCGAAAAGAGTCTATGATGATGGTTAGATCAGGGGGAGCGTGTTAGAAGCTTCGGGGTTCTTACGGCGATGAACTGTGCGGGAAGGAAGAGTAAGGTCACCACTGTGATGACCCGGATCGTCGCCGAATCCTTGACTGCCATGTCGTTCAGGGCGAGTGTATTCTCGCTGATAGTCTGCGAAGTTTGTTGGTGTTTCGAGTTTAGCGTATCTGAAAGCAATTGTGCTGTTCCGCGGACTTTGTTCAGTATGAACGTTGCATTTTGGCTATACGCTATAGCGATATTGTTGTAATTCTGTAAGATCTCCTGAGTAGCCTTCTGCCCCTCGTCACATATGCTGCCATAGTCCTGTAAAGACTCATTGAAGGTTTGCAGAAGATGGATCGCCTGAATCAAAGATTGGAAGATGGGTGGTAAGAGCAGAAGCCGAGCTTCGAGTCGTCGAAGCTGTGATAGCGTGGAATGGCTGAATTGAAGCTTTTCATCAATGACGGCGCTAATAACGATCCCCGACTAGATCGATGTCAGTCATGACCTCCTCGATGGAAACCTAGTAATACTACTTACCATCCGTAACTCTTCTTTCTCATAGTACGCCATGTATGTTCGCCAATTGTTCAAGTACATGGAGAGAACTATGAGACCCAGCAGTGGTGGCTGGCCTCGTGGATCTGAAAAGCCATCTTGCGTATTCAGCAGACCCTTTATTCTAATTTCTGCTGCTGTATTTTCTCTTGGGTTTAGCTGAATCCAGATTGATGTCTTCGTTGCAGTATCGAAGCTCTGATATACGCCTGTCTGGCGAATTGACCAAGGATCGGCTCCATCTATTCTTCCGTTGTTCTCAGGATATTTCATGACGAAGGCGAGCTCTGCCGAAGGATGTTAAATCAAAGAGTCGTGGTTCAGATAAAACCATTGGCAGAGAAGATTCTTGTACCTTTACGCAGGGGCGTACATCTCTTCCATGAGCTACCGCCAAAAGCTTCTTCGATATTGCAGGTCTTGTCATGGAAACAGCGTAGGGTCTCCAGAAACTCTGGCATGATATCATGCTTACGCATTATAGATTCCAGCATTGGCTGACATGTATTGAGGCTTGCCCACGAATTCTTTTGGCATATTGAACTGCGCCATTCCTTATTTAAGCAGCTTCTCTCACAACACTTTTGCCCTCGAACTTACATGAATCTTAAGCCACCTTTGATTGGCGAGTGGTTGAGGTAGTCTACGAACTCCTTGGTGTCGTTGAATGTCCTGGTGGTTCTCCCGCATGGCTGCGAATCAGAAGGCACTACATCAAGGAGATCCAACGAAAGCGTCGAAATCGCACGCTTGAAGACCTTCAGTGATGCCAATTGCGACCAGGTATCATCAGCATCGCCGATGAAAGAATAGCTCGATAAAGGGAAATCGTATGTGGTGCTTCCACATTCTAAAACTTTTTCTCTGAAAGTCGTCATCTCTGCAATAGTACGAAAGTGTACAAAATTTCGAAGATTGACGTTGGATCATTAATTGAGTATGCAAGGGAGGTTGAAATAATCATGAGAGAATGTCGCAGTCGGAAAGAGATCGCCTAGCTCAGCCCCAAGATACCCCGTCAGAGTTCCGTACTAACACAAAAGGAAGGCGCAACCCTGAATCCCATGATCGCCCACTGCCATTCGAACACGCTCAGGAGGCTGCAAAACAGAGCTAATAATGATCCTCTTTTAAGCCTGACACACAGTCTTCTAGGCTATGCGAGCATCGGTATTAATCCTTTTTCAGATAGCTAGTAATCGTTAGCGGCGGGAAGGAATTGAATGGTGCCCAAAGGGAAGTCACTCTTCTTCATCCTTTACACTAATCAGTCTAAACATCCTAACAATCAAGTATATGGATGTCTAGACTTACACATGCTAGTGCACGAGGAGCAGTGAAGGAAAACACATCATTGATTAACTATCAAATCGCAATTAGTACGATGGGAATTCTGGACTACCGACTCTCGCTGAGAATCTCCTGCGCTGAGACCATGATGGGGCCGTTCAAAGATACCAATGGACTTACTTTAATGTCGAAATCCGATGTCCTACTGTAAGGGAACATGGCCTGGAGCTTCTCTTTGAGAGCATTACGGCTAGTGTATCGCGAATCGACCTGGTATCTTATTGGTGAAGGCATTGCGTGGGTTTCAACTGACGCTGTTGTGATAGGCTTGAGGGGTGAGCCAAATAAATACGTTCATGCGTAGTTCTGACGTGGTGATATCACGTAATCGTCGATCTCTTTAGGTATTTCCGCAGTCTGCCTTACCCCTCCAATCCGCCCTATTTTGCCTATTTTGCCTAGATTGTCAAGTTTAGGCAGCGACATTATGTTTGACATGCTGATCATGCAGTCAGCAACGAGGATCTATCCGCCACTAGGCCCAAACTCGCTTGTGTCTTTATCATTGGTCTTGCACTTCCTTTCCACGTGTTTCTGATGGTTACATTCTCGGTGTATGCACTGAAAAGAGCCGAAAAGGCTCTCTCATTCGTCTCGATTGTAATATCGAGGCATTTAATAGCCACAAAAAGTGGGGTTCCAACGCCCTCTCCCGCTTTTCAACCTGTTGCATTCCATAATGGTGGTGTGGTGGTGTAAGGCTGTGGATACAGTGGTATCATGCCTTCTTCAAAAACCCCTGGGCCCTTAATACTGTCCAACTAGCTCAGCTCAGATTGATTCCGGCGCATATGGTGCTCAGTGGGCACCTTTTTATCACCAAGCGCTACTATTTCTAAAGCCGAGACATCATCCATCCAGCTCAACATTCACCGCTCAAGAGTCTTGTCATCGGGCATTTCCATTCGAGCCACACCGGCTCTATTATGGCACAGGATGACCGTGACACGTTGCCTGGATATCGGGCACACCTCAAAGAAATGATTGATGTCTGTTTCACCCGGAGAGATGACCCAAGAAAGCGCTTTGCAGCCAGAGGCGTCACTCGAGAGATCTTTGAAGAACAGAGACTTGTTCATTTGTTCCGCCTCGTTTATTTCGACAACAGAATCACCATCGATCCTAGCGCCGAAGAACGCTTACATTGTATTGCCAGGAAAATCAGAGGACATGAAACCTCAAAAGCATACTGCAATGCTCTTGCTACCTTACTCTACGCTAGGTGCACCGACGAGAGTCTGAATTCGTTTGCTGAAAAGCTGCTCGTCGATAAATTACCCGACGCACTCTGTGATGACGGCTTGCTGCCATTGCCAGAAGCAAGACTTTGTGAGGTCTTCAATAGGGTCGACGGCCACAGCTTCTGGGAGCAACAGGCCCCGTTTCGTCCCGTTCGATTGATAAGATACGATGAAGTTGTTTATGAGAACGACTCCTGCCCGTTACCATTCGTTAACGACCCAGAGTTGATTGGGAGTGGAAGCTACGCAAAAGTGTACAAGGTGAAGATTGAAAAGGGTCATCTTATCATGGACGAAGCCACTGGTTCAGCATATAATGTCAGTGTTTCCCTTGATAGACTTGACATTGGTCTAATCAAAACCATAGAGTAAATATTACGCACAGAAAAAGTTCTTTGACTACCGAGCAGATACCAAGAAGTCATTCGAGTCCGAAGGAGCCATACTGAAGAAGTTCATCCAGGCCACTAAGCACCACGACAACATTCTAGTCACTAAAGCAAGTCTAGAATGGGGCGGAACATATAGCCTGTTCTTCGACCTCGCCAAATACAATCTATGGGAGTACTTCCATGATGACAACGTCTCAATCACGGATGAACAGAAGGCAACCATCTTCGGCCGCACCATCGGGCTGGCGGGCGCCTTGGCCTTCCTTCATGACGAGTTGCGCGTCGACGATTCTCTCAGCGAACAGCTTCATTGTTATCACCTCGATCTCAAACCACAGAATATCCTCGTTTTCGAAAGAGAGGAAAAACATGGTAGAGATGGGAACGACATCTGGAAGATCTCCGACTTTGGGATTTCGAAGATCAAACACATCAAACGCAGAGGGAGTGATGAACAACTTGGTCCTTCCATATCGTTTCTCGACAGTATCTTCCGCCCTCAGAAACAGGACAAGGAATCCAGTTCTGGAGTGAATAATTCGCGCTACGGAGGAACCTATGCTGCTCCAGAAGCCAGACTCGAGACTGATAAGGTGACCAGAAAGAGCGACATCTGGTCCTTGGGCTGCGTGTTTTCGCTCGTTCTTACCTTTCTAGACAACCATTCGCTTGGTATCAAAGAGTTTGAGGAGGCCCGGTCAAAAGATAGAGACAGTGATCGCTTCTTCGAGTCAACTGTACCCTTCGTTGGCACAGAAGCCATCGACGAGCTGCACTCTTCTGTGCCGACCTGGCTAGATACTCTGGTAGATAGAGCCCACAAGAGGAGTGATATCGAGGGCAGGATTGTCCAAAAGGCTTCAGAATACCTGAAAAACAGCATGCTCCACGCAGACCAAGAGAAGCGGGACTCAGCGAAGGATGTCGAGGAAAAGTTGATGCGCATGCAATCATTGTTTGAGAAGCCAGCCGAAAATCCCTCCAAATTGGCCGAAGCTCCAAGCGCAGGGCCCGAATCACCACCGAAACCACCCCGCGTCGAGTCAACTCTATCACACATGTGGCACGTTATCAAGGATGAAACCCCATCCCTCAAGAGAAAACGCTCGCCGGAGAGAGCAAGTGAGACATGGCCTTTCCAGATTGATAATACGTCGAAGAAATGCAAGCTCAGCCACGGTGGCAGATACCTGACCGTCGAGAGCGACGAAATTATTTCAACGATGCTTGTTTCTGATATACAGCAGAGAAAATCAGCAAAGATCCACTCAACGCCGAAAGGGAGGAACTGGGTAGATTCAAGCATGGGGTCAGAGTATCTTTGTGCAGTACCTGAGTCTCGCTACTTTGAGGTACAGTACTTTCTCATCAACCAATTCAACAGGATTTCTTGTACTAATACTAGCAGTGCTATTATTCATGCCTCTCCAACACCACCTCTTCGAAAGAGGGTTGTGTCCTTACGAAAGTCGAAACCCCGATTCGTAAAGTCATCATGTCGCCCAACGACGAGATTACGGCTTTTATCATAGAAGAATATCTAGACGGGAATAGAGCACTGCGATTAGCACTCTTACACACTCACGACATTCTCAAGTCTGCGATGCAAAAGTACGACTTGCCTATGCTCAAGTGTGATTATTGGCTAACACTCTCCGACATTGTAGCGAATCAAACCCCCCAAACTCGACTGCACCAAGCGAAGAGCTCCCATGGCCCAGCATCATCAAAGACCCCGAAAGCTGCGCGATATCCGCTACAGCAGGCCTAGTTGATTTGAAATTCTCAAGTGACAGCAACAGCTTGATAGCAATTACAGAACCATACAAGCGGGAGCCAACTCAGCCACTACAGTACGCCATCATCATCTGGGATGTGGAAAATAGGCGTCGAATCTCCGTGCTGGAGAACAAATTCAAGGTATGTCCGAGCAGGTACGGTCAGACCAGAAGCTCACAAAAAGCATAGACACCCGACGATACCATCAGCACCATCGTACCGTTCGGCAATCATCCCTCATTCGCCGCTGTTTCGAGCAAGAGAATGAAGATCGTTAAATACAGCCCTCCGGAATCGGCGACTCAATCCCGACCCGTGGATCATGAGATTTTGGATATACTTGCCGATGAAGAGCACCAAGATATCATCATGCTGAGTCGGTCTGAAAAGAGGCATAAGATCGTGGTCCATACGGTGCCTCTACGTGATGTCGATGGCCTCGATGGCGCGGATATGGAGAATAGTATCGAGATATCTTTGACGAGTCCGACGGACTCACAGACTGTTTGTTGTTGGTATAAGGGTTCTGGAGAACAGAGACGTAGCATACTGATCGCAAACATACCGTCTAGTGGAAAGGAGGGGCAGATGGCTCTTGTTCACTTGGATTGAGCTTCAGGGAAGCGGGAAGGCATGTCTTTAGGGGTTTCTTAGTTTCCAACATCTACTTCAAAAGTCGTTTGTAGCCTCTTTCTGCTGCTTTTCAACTCCGCTTCTTTTGCCGATATAAGTTTAAAGCCCGGACTCAACATAGACTTTAAAAAAGTACCTTGCCATTCTTGTAGACTTGGTACACGGCGTTTTTGTATGATTTATTTACAAAGCTAACCTATCTTTGCTTTCTCGAAGACTCACTGCTCCCATTCTGTACGCGTTTGAGCCGTTTATTGAACCAAGTAGCAAAGAAAGCAACATCCAGTACGAGTCCCGCGAATGAAACACCGACGATAAAATACCATTTGATTGATGGCGGATTGTTGATGAGTATGGAGACGTTCATACCAAATATACCCTGGTTGGACAATGAGTTGATGAATTATCGGATTAGAAAGGGAGGGAGATTGTACCGAGACGGCTATGAGTGGAAAGAAGATGAACGTGATCCAAGTGATTCGGCCCAAGTCATGAGCTTCTTGTTGAGCAGCATCAGCGCTCTTTTGGGCAGCTTGGGCTTGGCGGACGTTGATGATGTTGTAGGTCTGTGGGGTAAAGTCAGCATATGTTCAGCGGCTGACTCTCCCTTTTTATGAGCTTATAAGGTTAGAGATGCTTTGGCATTTTGATCGAAAGTCCTCTGCCACGGTTTTCTCGAGAGCTGCTAAAGCGTCTATTATCAGGGCAAGTGGATCCTCGCGTTCAATATTGGGAATCTTGACATGCCGGATAAGCTCTTGCATGTAGGTCCTAGTCTCTGAAACAGAATTCCGCTGTGCGGTGATGAGTTTTTCTAGTAGATGCCATGTCAGCAGGTCTTGCCATGTGCTTCTTGCGACTCGTTCGAGGGCGCTGACGTCGAGATCGTGGAAAGCGATTTGTTCCTGGAGAGCCTAGTCAGCGATGAAGAAAGGCTAAGTAAATGGTTTCAAGCCGTAGCACCTACTGAGTATACAATATATTGTGAACATTCGTCAATAACATTCTCGAGATCCGCAACTACCCCTTGCCAGATTCGCGCCACGAACCTTTGGACGAAAGCAAGTGCCGTAGACTCGGTGTCTATCCGACTGTTAAGATTAGCGGGGATGTCCCATAGGTCTACTCCAGGTGCGACTGGGGAGATCCATGCTGTAAAAGGTAAGCCATCATCGGAAGAGTGGAGCTCGTTGAACAGTATGACTGTTCTTCGATGGCTGAGCGCGTTGGTTGATGTCCAAGCTCTGGGACACAGAGGTGAGGCTGTGATATGATCGGTGTTTCCTACCCTTATCACAATGGCAATGGCTGTAGTCCGACGAACTAGGTAGTATAGACCCTGATGATATTAGCTTGGATTAATTGATCCGAAGTCGTGGACTTTACCTTGTTGTGTTTAATTTTCATCAAAGTATTTGAGGTAGGGTCCGTCATTATGCCCAGCCAGTCAAAACCAAAATGGTACAGCATGCGGTCTGCGCCAATTGAAAAAAAAAGTCAGTGGAAAGTTCTTGGACTCAGAAGGACTCTAGAAGGGGACTTCGAAGAAGCGAAACCTTTCGAAGCCACCATCTTTCCACTGGAAGTCGAGGTGCCTCTCGAAATAAAACTGAGATCATTCCGTTTCGAAGCTGCATCGAGAAAGAGTTCGAACCTCATCAGGTCTGGATCCTCTTCGTAGACGCCTCTGTGATCGGGAGGTACGTCTTTGACGTATCTACGGCAGAGCAAGCTCCGTGCATATTGCCAGTTATTCTCGTAGCTGTCAATGTCAATGCTGCAATTACAATTTTCCGCGGTGGAAGCCCACTAAATACGATCTAGGGATCTTATATCGTGATGTCCTGACTATTTGAATCAGCGAGATGCTAGCCAGCCATGTTCAAAAAGATGCTGTACTAGAGAGCCAAGCAATGGCTGAATCAGGATCTGCTCCAACTCCCTTGCCGTAGTGAATTTCTCAGCTGAGATATCTGATATTCGAGGATGTCCTGGCGTGTTCAATACAAGGACTATATCAATGGCTCTACTCCTCCCGGAGTCCTGGCCCATTTTCGGCGCATTCTGGCGCTGTGGCGGATTTGCGTAGAACGGGCTTTGCACCAACGTCAGGACCATCCTAACGATTCTGGAGTAATGCTGCAATGATTAGAACTTGATCCACGGCCAGTGCAGAATTTTGAGGAGTTTAGATCAGAGGCTGACGATTTCACCAGTGATGACTGATAAGCGGGGCTGCCTCGAGGCTGCATATGCATGGCGAATCAGATCAGACACCTGACGCCACGGAATCTCAGCTGAACGAGGAAATGCCTCAGCTGAAAAAGGACCTGGTTCAGGAGCCCAGCATAAGATATCATGATAATCGCAATCGAAAACTTCCCCTATCTCTGCATCGTATTGAGCGACTATGCATAAAAACTGTAAGTAGAGCTCTAAATCGAAGTTGATGAAAAGTCGCAGTACTTGTTTCGGCAGTGCATTGACAACGATCTAGCGAATTGCATCATTCGCAAAACTAGGTTTGAATACGAGGGTTGCAACCAACGGCCACGCCATACCACAACTTCGTCCAGAGTGATCTGGCAGTGTCCTCTTCACGAAGACAGCAGGCCTCTTTTTGACGCAAGAACCACGCGGGACCGAGTAAAAAGCCTAGCATCGCGCAGTTATTGGAAACATAAGTGCCCTGAATGCGAGTACAAATACGACTACTTATGTCCTCAGCACGAGGGGACCAGGCCACCGCAATATCGCTACGACGACGAAGATTGGAATACTCGCAGGATCAGTTCCAACGGTGGGAGGCCTCCTAAATACCCTAAATTCCCTGCAAAGGGTGAGACACTACCGAAAGTATACAAAGTTAGTACGTCGGGTGAGGAGGGTGAAGATGATTCTACGATGTATCAGCAACGTGGAAACCCAAGAGTACACACAGATGCTAGACGGCGCAACTCACCGAGACAGAGGAGTCCTGCAGCGCGCAGAGATATCAGACGCAATTCACCCAGACCAAGAAGCCCCTCCACTCGTCGAGACAGGAGACATCCCTCACCAAGACCACGAACTCCAGATACTCGTCGACAGAGGCGGCGCGAGTCTCCAAGACGAAGAAGCCCTGATAATCGGAGAAGACACGGCCGTCAGGAACGCAGAGATACGGGGGAGCTTCCTTCTTTCTGTTGTACACAGTAACATGCTTTTGCGTGCATAAATATTATATCATTTCACGGCTGTTTTGTGCTTTGCGAGGGATGGCAGGAGGGGTAAGCGCGGATACTGAGAGACTTGGTGGAAAAGACAAAAGAGTGAGAGAAGGGAACCTTAAACACAAAGAAAATCCTATCGAATTATTTTTCTCCAGCGAGAGGTCGACGGTCAAAAGGACTCGACGATGCGAATAATGGTATTATAGGTAGGGCTCAGCTAGCAAGGAAGTCTGTATTGCATTGTATATGGATCTTACATCTCTGTTTAGGACGGGTTTGAGCTCTTAGGCAACTGCACCTGAAACACTAGCGCCTGATCATCAAGATTAAACCTACTAGCATCCTTATACGGATACTGTCCGAAGTTCAAGAGACCTACAAACACATTAGCCTCGTTCTCATCCCAACTCCTAATCCCCCTGCACCTCCCGCCTGGGTACGACTCACCATTCTGAGTAATAAAATCATCATCACTCAAGCTAAAAAGGAACCACTCTTCATCCTTCCCGTTCTCCCCATCAACAGGTACCAACGCCAAACTCTCCCACCTTCATTCAGCAAATACTGATCCTGCGCCCCACCATTATGCAGTCTGAATCTCCCCAGCTGGGAGTTGACGTTGTAGTTAAGGAAGGTGCAATATTCTGTCGCTTTGACATCCGCATCGAGAACACCGGTAGCGGAGGCGATTGAGCCGTTTACTCCGTCGTTGGCATTGCTCATGATGTCCGTAGTGCCGCTGGAGCCGGAGATGTCGAAGATATCTGCGTGGCGGTAGACACTAAGAGAGGAAGACTGGCCATGCCCAGCACCGCTGTCGCGGGAATCGCCCGTTACCGAGAGAGTGGATTTCAGATTGTGCGGCTACTTTCTTGGCTTTGGACGCTTTGGCGGTAGGGTCGGTATAGATAGGAAGGGTGACCACGTATTCAGCCATATACTTTGCTTTGGAACCTGAGATGTCGTATTCGAGTAATCTCACTTGAAGACGATTGGGATTATTAGGTCCGCCTTCTTGGTCGAGCGCAGACTACATGAGCGCGTAGAGGGTTTTGCCGTCACTAGAGACTGTCAGGCCTTCGAGACCTTGGTTGTTATCGCGGCCGGTGACGGTGTCGGCGGGGATGATGACTTCGCTGGGGTCGTAGATTGGTGGGGAGTCAGCGCTGAAGGAGGTACTGCTGTTGCGGTGCGGGATGTAGGCCATTGGAGGCATGATCGCTTGCTGCATCTTTCCTGACGCGGAGAACTTGTAGATGTAGGGACCATATTCGTCAGAGACCCAAAATCCGCCGTCAGGAGCGAGGACAAGCCCTCCACTGTCAATGGGAATGCGTTTAACCCTGGCCCTGCACGGCCGAAGCCATCGCTTGTGTAGGTCGCTACTGGGATGATAGGGAAGCCAGGGTATGTGAGGTAGCCTGTTACGTCTGCGTCAAGTCCAGTCGTGGGCTTGCCATCGAGGCCGGTAAAGAGGATGGTGTCCTCGTATTTGAATTGCGATTTGGACCTGAAGGGTTAGCGAGGGTGGCGTTTAGTTGGGGCGTCAAGGTGATGCCAAATTTGTGGACGCGGTTCTGATAGTTGAGCGTTCCCTCGGTATTCCTGTACGCCATGTTAGCACTTCAAGCATCCATATTACCAGCCATTGATTGAAGGCCAACATACCATCCCCTGTCAGGAATTGCGTATAGTGTGCCAGTGTACGTTCCACTCCTGATCTTCGTCCAAGACTTCCGATCTATAGCAATTGAACTGCCATAGCCACCAAGCGTGTCTCCGAACTTGTCCCTCGCCTCGGAGGCAACGAAGCCGTACCCAGCGAGCTCTTGCTAGGTGAATTGCCTTCCATCGCAGGTGGTTTGGTTGACAACAGGTGCTGGTGTAGCGGAGGCTCTTGGCTCGATGTCGACGAATGCTGGGCTTGCAGACGCTAGGAGTGCAAGGATAGCCAGGAGGGCGAGGGCGGTTCGTAGGAAGGCCATTGTTGCTCGGGCAAGACAGCTGAGAGCTTGGGTTCGTCGAGTCTTTGCTGTAGTCCTAGCTCTCGTCTTCTCTCCATGGCTACCGAGCAGAATCAACTTCTTTATACCCGCCCGCTCCACTCCAATTCCCGTACATAACTTCTCGACAGACCCGGCGACAGACTCGGCGGAGCGCAAGTGACGTCTACCATGCACCAAATTGCAGGCGTGTCCCTAGATCGCCCCAACATCGTTGTCTGCCATGGACGTCAAAAAGCTGGGGACCTGCAGATAGAGATCAAGTGCAAGGCCCCGTTTCGGAACAGCCGCGTTTTGTTTCCATCTTGGGCCTTCTTGGGCCCCCTAAGCTGTGGGGTTTGGGTTGTTTCTCCGGCGTCAGCATGCATGAGGGCAGGGGGGTTTGGGAGGCATGTAAAGAATTTCGAGGTTTGATTGGGAAAACGTTTTGTCCTGTGTGTAATATTTGTATGGAGATGAAGGGGGAATATGCCTTGGCCACGAATTCTACGAAAACGATTTAGTTTGTAGTCACAATATTACTACATCTAACGATACACGTGCTTTCATTGATGTCCCTTCTACTGCCCGAGAATAGGGCTAGCTAAGTATGCAGGTACAGAATCGAGAATACACATGAGAGATTAGAATTGGCCCCTTTCTTTTCTATGATTTCCTCCTTACCATCACACCATTTTGAGAGCATATGTAAGGTAAAGTGACTAATTATCTCGTTACCCTCGCACCATTTTGAAAACACAAGAAATGCTTTCCATCCTCACACCGCTTTAGAACACACCCTTTCGATATCCAGTGGAAACTAGTCCGCCCACTGAATTACTATCGAGAATCCACCGTAGTTGTGCTCCGATCTGCTATTCGGGGAAATGTTCAGTGAGACCTCAGGCACTGCCTGAGGTAGCACCATTTCGATGCAGGTAGAATAAGAAAGAAAGAAAGAAAGACTGCCCGCAGAAATGCGTATCAAGGTGGTATCGCCGCTGTAAAGATTCGCACTGAATGCTTTGTTGCTAGATCGTTGATCACTGGTAAGGATTGCCGCCGTAATTCTCATATCTCCCGGTCATTACTGCTTCGATCGCGTCCAGAACTTCGAATTCTTCTAAAACAGCGCCGAAACTGTAGAAAAGACTGTAAGCTATCTGGGCTCGTAGAAGAATTGAAGTTGCCATCGGCAGGTGAGCAGCAAGATCACGTACCCGTAGCAACGACTCCTCGTCTTCAACTTCTCCTTCAACGACTCAAAGTGCGTCATGGTCATCATGGGATAACGCTTGTCGTCCCTAATCATCTTCAGTGCCATCACAGGCGTGATCTCCCCATTGAGGTCCAAGTTGCTGCTGGCAATCATCATGGCGTTCAAGTCCGCGTTCGGCAGGTTGGGCATCTCGTGGGCGAAGCGGGCGTCCTTGTCGACGGGCATGCCCTTGTTGTCGAGCGAGTTAACGATGGTATTGTGAGATGGACACGTCATCATCAATGCGTGGCCGCTGAGTTCAGACGAGTTTTGATTGACGGCACGCTGGACCATGAAAGTTGTGTGGTCTCTGCAGGACTCTTCGAGGCTGGTGTGATGAATATTAGCAGCTGTTATCTATTTGTGAAAGAGACAGCGGAATGAGGAAGAGCGGCTCGGTGAGTAGCCTTACGCAAGAACGAAATCGACGCCGACGCTGTCGTGATCAATCCCTGGTGCCCCATAGACCGTAGCGCTATTCTGGTAGCCAGCATTTGCATCAGGCTGAGTTGAGTACAGCTCCGTTAGTGCTCCCATCTGGTTTTCGATCTCTCTAGCTTGACGGTGGTTTGTACGATCATCGTAGGCGTTACCATTAGACACCATCGAGACGTCAGCAGACAGGCTTGGCTGGTTGAATCCGTTGACATTAGACATCATCATGGCTTGAGAGGTGGCCTCGATAGGGCTGTATGCGGGTACGGTCGAAGAGGCGCCGTAATTGCTGTTGCTAGGAGTCATGAAAACACCCTGTATGGAAGAGTCAGATGAGCTGTAAGCAGGTGTCGGAGCGGCGCTAAGCGAGTCGTTTCGGGGTGCTAGGCCATTGACAGACATCGTAGTGGTTGCCGGACTGATACTTGGGTAGCCATTGCTTGCCGAGACGTTGTACTGCGAGCCATTATAATTGGCCCCGTAGGCTTGAGCCGGAGCCGGAGCCGAAGCCGGAGCCGGAGCCGGAGCCGGAGCCGCGAATCCATTGGTGTGAGGCTGCTGAGGGAGCTGGTCGATCAGGGATGGGGAGGCATGATAAGGAATATTGTTCACGGATAGCAGATTCTTGATCATGCGGTTCTCGGCCACAACCGAATTTTTCTCTTTGACCACCGCAGAATTTTGATCTTTGAGCCGGATCACTTCAAGCTCGAGAGCTTTGAGATATGATTCTTTGCGCTCGCGATGAGTTCTGTGAAGCCCATCAGTACTTTGAAAGCATGCTGAAGCAGAGATGTTAGGGTGATCAACGTGGCAAAGTCAGGGCGGAAGCTTACCGTTGAGCCTGTCTATTCAGCTCTTGGCGACGATTGATAGCTGGCTTCGAATCTGGTTTAGGTCCACGCTTTTTCGGTGCATCACCTGCTGTACGAATAAATTAGCACCTTTGGTGCACAAATACAGAAGGCGATCTTCAAACTCGGTATAAACCTACTCTTTGTGGTCTTCTTCTCCGCCGAGTTCTTTCTTCCTAGTAACCCACCAAGAAAACCCTTCTTCGAATCGTCGCTGCCCCGAGGGGCACTGGGGAGTGGCAATTGGCCTTGGAGGGTCTCTCTACTGCCATTGAAGTACGGGTTCGTGAGTGAGCTATTGTGTTGCTCATGAGCTGGTTCGAATGGTCGCTGCGAGAAGCCTGCCATACTTGGTATCTGTGATGATGATGGAGCTCGAGATTATGGTCGTTGGTGGCGGTTTGCAAGTAGTGAGGATGAGAAGCAAAATACGCGACCGGATCAAAATATGTGTCGCGAGATATTATACTAAATTTTAGTGCGCTGAGCTCACATGGTCACCACCGGCGAAGGGTGAGGCATAGAAGTAAACGAAGAGAGTAGACTCAGGCTCGCAATGCCTATTTTTACTGAAATCGCCGGAGACAACATCGAATCTCTAGGGATGGCCCGAGATCTAGATAGCGGTTCGGAGATGGCTACCAGGTGCGAAATATTTGTTGTTGTTGTACTTGAATCTCAACGGCTTGTGGCATGATCTACGGGTCGTTTGTCGGAGAAGAATTGAGTGGGTATTTGCCGCGGAGGAATCACAACTTGCTCATGCAAGGTACCGAGTATTCCAGCTTAATGCTCTCGGGCGGGTGGTTTTCTGGGGTACTTTATCTCTTGGTACGATGAATGGAAAGGTGGGATCGATGGGCAATTCTCACAGAAATGTTAGATATTATATTGACGTTCAAGAAGGTTCTCGGCGCGGTCGGTTGGCTTGCCGTTGGTCCGCCAGAAAATGAACTTTTCCCGATTGAGTTGGACTGGCTGCATATTCCCGCAATCGCAGGGAATCATTTTGCTACCAAACATGATTAGCTCTGAAGGTACGAGTAAGTTCCGGCGTCCTGCATAATGGTGACGAGACGATCCTACCCTTGCTTCATCGCATAAAGGCCTTGTCGGCTGATAAAGATCTCAGGTACCAAACACATTATTGTATGTACAAGCTTTAGATCATCAAATAGGGTTCACCTTCTCAACCGACCATACCCCCCAAACGTTCACCTTGCTCTAACTCTACAGATACGAAGTTTGACAATATATTTTTGCGTATAGAATTGTGGATTTTATACGTCTCTAAAAAGGTTGATACCGAATCTTTTATCGAAATTTGCTTGGGTGGTGAATTGTAGAGCTCTGCAAATTTTCGCTGCCCGCGCCCCTAGGAGAGCCGTAGCGTGGTACCCGGGAGCAGAAATATCGATAACTCCGGGCGGCAGCCCTACAAGGCTGGCCCGTTGGGGGGTTTGGACGGTTGGGGGGTGAACCCTTCTATGTACAAGGCCGTGGAAATCGGCGTCAATATTGTCATCAGCTCAACCCTTGCCTGCCCACCTCACAACTTCGACTTTTTCTTCTTCCCTCCACTAGCTTGCCAGCCAAACTCGAGCTTGGCTCCTTTGCCAGCCTCTATGATCACATTGACGACAGTAACCCTCTTCTCTCGGAAGCCTGCTTCGGTTGCCTTCTCCAACTCCTCCGGTGTCCTAACCAAATACCCAGCCCCTCCACACGCTTCTGCAAGTTTCTCGTATCCCACCTCCCATCCTAACGACGTGCTTCTGAGACCTCCATGACCCGAACCCTCTTGCGTCTTTGTCTGCATCTTCAGCCATTCCTCGGCGTCGTCTGAGTCACCGTGATAGACGCCGCCATTGTTCATAACGAATATGAGAACATCCATGCCGTACCGTGCCATTGTCTCTACCTCCATTGCACTGAAACCAAAGGCCGAATCACCTTCCAGGGCCACAATCTTCTTCCGTCTTGCTGGACCGCTCTGGCCCTCTGCAGCGGAATTATTGTAGGCAGCATGTGCTGCCATAGCATAGCCGAGTCCAACACCCATAGTCGCGTATGTTCCAGCATCGAGTCGTAGGCGAGGATGGGAGACAGGGAAGATAGATCGAGAGATATCCATCGTATTAGCGCCTTCGGAGACGTAGACGATGCCTCCATTATCTGGAGGGGAGAGACGGTGAAGGGTACGTTCGATGACTGAGAAGGTATGGGCGTAGGTCATGGGAAGCTTTGAGGATGAGGCTTTGGAGGTGGCGGTGGATTCGTTCTTTGATTTTGCGGCGGACAGGTGTTGGATGTATGGAGACGAGGTAGTGGAGTAGGACCAAGTTCCGAGGGCTTGGACGAGTTGGGAGACAGCAATGCCTATATCACCGATGATGCCGAGATCAGCGTTGCCTGCGTTCCTTCCTAGCTCTTCAGCTGAGATGTCAACTTGGATGAGTTGAGCAGAAGGGTTCCACTTCGGAGCATGGCCGAAGTGGAGGATCCAATTGAGGCGTGCCCCAAGTATGAGTACCACATCGGCTTCTTTCAAGGCTGTGCTTCGAGCGCTGGCCGTGTTGGCTGAATGTGAGTCTGCAACCACTCCTTTGCCCATTGGCGTTGGTAGGAATGGGAGATTCGTCCGTTCGATGAGCTCTCTTATCACCTGTTCTGCTCTTGCGTATGCTGCACCCTTGCCTATGATCACCAAAGGTGCCTTTGCCGACTTCAGCAATTGTGCAATCTTAAACAGCTTTGCTTCTTCTACTCCACCCTTGGGGGCATCCGGTATTGGTGCTGCCTCTGCTATGTCCTCTGCATCTTCCACAGCACCTTTAATGAGATCGGCTGGAAGATCCACAAAGCCTGTACCTGGCCGTCCGTACCAAGATGTCCTATATGTATTTTGTATCACGTCTGGTATCGATTCGAGGGTTGGAGGCCGTAGAGCGAGCTTTGTGTGGGGTGTGAGGAGGGAGATGGCGTCGAGTTCTTGGAACGCGCCACGAGAAACGAGGTGGGTTTCGGAGGAGCCGGCGAGGAGGAGGAGAGGGAATGCATTGACGTTTGCGTTTCCAATCTGAGTAGTGATTAGGCTTCATAAAAACGTTGGAAATGCAAATGCTTACCCCAGCCATCCCATGTAGCACGCCTGGTCCGCCCACAACAAGGCAAACCCCCGGCCTCCCTGTCAGGTACCCGTAGGCACTCGCCGCATAGCTAGCCGCTTGTTCATTTCTGAAGCCGATGAACTTGATGCCCAGGTTGATGGCTTCCTCGGCTATCTCAACGACTGGGATGCCCACGATTCCGAAGATGACCGTGATGCCAATGTCACGCAGGCTGCGGGCGATTATTTGGGCGCCTGTTGGAGGCGCCATCTTGAATGAGAAGGGAACGATCAATACGATGCATGATGGTGAGCAAAGGACGCTCTTTCCCCCTTAGGAGTGCACGGCAAGCTGGGCGGCAATGATGTCAACTAGAAGGGTTCACCTACTAACTGGCCAAACCCCTAACTGGTCAGCCTTATAAGGCTAAACCCCCGGAGGTTTATATTTTATCACTCCGGGGTCCAGCTCCGGGCTCTCTTAGGGGCATAATCAGCGAAAATTGTAACTTGCGAAATATACACGTAGTGACTAAGATTGTAGTATAAAAGTTATAGAGTATTATAAGCGCTATAACTTTACACGCGAAAGTATTATATCATACCTTCTGCCTATGGAGTTAGAGGCGGTGGCCAGTTAGGAGGTTTGGCCAGTTAGTAGGTGAACCCTTCTACCGGTGTTTTGCCGAAGTGTATTTCTCTCACGCGTTTTAGTGTGTGCAGGCCTCATGCGAATGCTTTGGCGTGCTCTATTTTGCACACACACACCACGTAAGGAAAATCTTATAACTATGTATTATCATATTTCGTTTAAAAATAAATGTAGGGCTAGCTCTTGCAATTCTAGCGCTGCGTAGATAATTAATAATTCCTAATTATGGCAAAAGTTATTCAAAAAAAAATTAGGATAAACAAAACCTCTAGAATTAATCTTTTAATGATGACTTTATAAATAATCTAGTTAATAAGACAACTAATGCAGGGGAAGAATCGTGAGACTTAACTCTATAATGATTTTTAAACAGATTCAAAGAATGTCTTACTTTAATTTATTCCTCAGGTGTGCGGAGTGAAAACAGCTAACGTCAAGCCTTCGCATGACTGCACACACTAATTGCAAGTACAAGATTCTACAACTCCAAACTCCAAACTGCAAGAGCAACGCGAATTCTATCTACTTGCTGCGCATCAATTAGTAATTGGTATTCTCAATACACGTGGAACTGATGTCAGCTGTGAAATAAGTAAGCCGGAAGCCCACATCAGCGATTACAAGGCTCAATGGCTTCTCCGACTCAATGTTCGGATATTTGACTTCAATTGGACGATGGTTTGGAATTCTCTCGGAACTCATTACAACGTTCATCGATTGTGCTCTATCTCCATACATGGACCAATTCATCCAGAAAGCACGCCATCTCAAAAGTCGTTAATATCCGCTGGGGTTCTTCGAGAAAACGTCATGTGTAGACTTGAAATTCTGGTGTGTCCAAATCATTATACCATCTGGGATCCACATCATTATAATTCTTGAGCTGCGTGGACACCGAAGCTGTCTGCCAGACCGTCTCATGGCTTAGGTCCTGCGCTTTCCGTCTCCGCTGGCCTTGGGACTCTTCGCGTGGACTTTCCTCAAATGTTCTGTCAGGTGATCTTTTCTTTTGAAGCCATGCTCTCCTGTACGACCACATCCACGCCCTGGACAGTCGTACCATTCGGTTTCCGGTGAAAGGTGGTTCTGCAGGTGCCTGTCTAGGTCGAATTGGCGTTTGGTGGTATAAGTGCAACCATCATGAAGGCACAATAGATCACCGTTAGTGTAGCCTGGGCTATCGTGCATGGTTCCTCCGGAAGTGACTTCATTCTGAGGTAAGTAGGAGTCTTGCGAAGTCTGAGCCGAATAGAACGAAGGCTGAACCTGGGCTCTGTATAATACGTTTGATGATGGATAGTTCGATGGATCCATCATTGGGTTGTTTCCAGCTGAGTACGGATCTTGAGGCGAAAATGACGAGTATGGGTTGTTAGTACCATAAAGGGGCTGCGAGGGCTGCCTTGGAGGCCCTAAATCAGCGTAACTCATCCCCGACTGGTAACTGGACCCAAGAGGAGAAGGATATCCAGATTGGGTATTTGTTGTACCGTATGAAGCTTGATTTTGGTACTGTGTCTGTGGATACTGACGTTGAACACCCTCCATCAAATCAGGATCGGGTCTTGAAAATGATTCTTCGAAAGATGTTAGAGCGTTTATCGACGGAAAAGGCTGAAATACCTGGCTGTGCGCTCCATCCTCCCTCTGATTCATACCTCTCGGATAAATCCATGAGGTCGTCTAACATGTGCTAGATCAAATGCGAGTCAGGCACCTGGCAACTTTTGTTGATGAACCAACTGACAGATGTAAAGGTTCGGACTGCGGTCACAAGGTAGCCCTGGACTCCCTGGTGTCACTGTCAGTCAGTGCTTACAATACTAGGTGAACGCTCATACATTTCGATGTGCTGACCTTGCAGAAGCTTCTGGTCCCAGGTATTTAGTGATCTCTCTATGCAAGACCTCGTCATTGATTCCTTGTCCATCGACGAAATAGTCATTGAGACGAGCCCGAGTTGACCTAGATCCTGGATTGGCCCCTGTATTTCTCCTGTCATATGGATACGACATTGGATCTTTGGAAACAGTCCGAACGATCAGAAGTGGCTTGATTAAGAGGTCTCCTATCTCGGCCAGTGATGATCCTGCTTTAGCTGTGGCTATGGAGAGCACAGCTTGACCTCCCGTATGTGATTCAGTAACCAATAAACTGTGCGCTTGGATTCACTGGATTCTCTGGCTTTGACAGATCAGGAGGCTTTTATGAAGTATGAGTCGATGTTTTAATGCGTGATTATCTGTCAACTCACTAGTACTCTCTACTAAGCGGTGAATTTTGGGCATACATGTCGGCTATATAATTATGCAAGTGTGCCCAATCTAAGGGTCGCAGCCTTATGACATTTGTGATCTGAGCTAATTTCTAGCGGTCTTGTTGTATCGCAGGCTACAAGGCTGAACGCTTCTTCTTTCCCCTTGTACTTCATTTCTCCTCCAGATCGTATCGTGTTTGAAGTGCGTCATATGCGATCATATTGTAGGCATCGAGGTGCATGCGACCCCATCGAATAAAAAGCTCATGAATCTTGCCACTTGCAAATTTATAGAAATGCGAACTAGCAAGGCTGGCAAAGGTTCGTCCACTTCCGTTCTGTTCCTAAACTCTCCTGAAACCATGGTGCTAGCCTAGAGTTCCACCCAATGAAGTTAAGCTATCAGGCTTATCGGCTCACCGGCCAAGTGCTAGTCTAGTTCCGGTGTAGACACGCTCTTAGTGGCTCGGGAATACGGACAAGGTTTCAGAGTCCTTCCTATCAGATTTGACGACTATTGTTGTCCGTTGTTCATGCATCTTTCTTCTAATAACAGATTATAGCGAAATTCAGAGGGTATTCCGCACTTGCAGCCAATCAGAATGGCCCTATACTTCGAGACTTCTTTGCCTGAATTGCCTTCTTCGGTTAGCGCACCAAGCTGTACCCCATCAAAATCGAAATACGTATCGCAACTTCTTCGCAGTACGTCCCCGCGCCACATACGTCATATGATATCGAGATAATTTCACAAGTTTTGAAACCAAGCATACACTTTCCAACGCCGTTCGAATTTTGACATTTAGTTAAGATTTGGCTAAGGAAAGCTCAAAAAACATGTTTTTGCCTGCGGAGTTCCCTAAAGCTACCCCCGCAGCAACCCCGCAGCCGCCCCCGAAGCACTAATATACTAAATCCTTAATAACTTTTGCCCTATTAGGATTAACGCTTAGCTTTACATGTAAAATATATACTATATATAGAGAAATTTCTAACACCGCTTAAATTTCTAAATCGAGTATAAAATAAGCGAGATATAGCCGTTTTACGGTAATCTTCTGTGAAGATTACGGGCACTTACTTGTACCTTATGCAAACATCTGACTTTAGTCTAAAATTACGATATTTAAGGCCTAATGAACTTGTGGATACTCTTCCTACACCACTGTCCGCAATTCCTCCAGTTGTGAAAGGGGTTTCCATAAGACTCGCGTGATTATGCGAAGACCAACCTCACCCTGAGAAAGAACGATATGCGGCTGACCGAATGTGGAAAGGTCGTTGCGAATGTTACTACGGTTCTTCCAACGGGTCGGAGAATTCCAAACATTCAGTTCCATCTTGAATGGCAGAGAGCATCGAAATTCATCGACAACAAAAGAAAGCATCCGCCAAATATCGTTGAGACTCAACGAGGAGTGTTAGTATTTGTGCTACCAACAAAGACAACCTGTACAGCAGCAAAGCTATAGACTAGTGGTTAGTCATAGGAGGCCGGTATTCGAGGATGCACGTACGCAGAAGTCGCAGCGAAGGTCTCTACTCGTCGAGCATTTGTCATGAGGGTAAGCATCAGGGCAAATATCATCGTGAATACTGCAACCACCACCAATTGAATCATCACACGGCTGATGCAGTTCAGAGCTATAATTGACCCAATTGGAAGGGCGGATGACGCAAGGGCACTGACAACATCTGCAATTCTGAGGAGGTTTCGATCGTTGTACCGCATTATTTCGTTGCCGCAGGAGTCGAGCCCGGTCTCTTTCTACAAGTCAACGATCAGTGGGAGAGTAATTGAGACAGCAAGTCTTTCGCATTCTCAAATATTGACCAATATTGAGGAAGGCGCTATATTACCTTATAATATCTACCAACCAGGGTATGGTAAAATGCCACAAGTGGCCCAAGGAACACCCTCGAAAGGCGATCCAGCTCTACGTCCTTTTCAGGTCTTGGTATGGCTAGAAAGTCATGACTGTGGATCTCTTTCCACGTTTCTTCCTCAAGACCCACGAGGAAACCTTTCCCCTTCGTCGAACTATCCAGCCAGCGCCTTAGCATCTCCAGATTATAAGGTGACGGCCTGTCGATCTTGGCGATCGTTGCTTGTTGTATAAGGCACTCATCTAGTTCCTGCAGCATCAGCTTTGTGTATCAGTATTGCCTAAGGCCCGTATGTCCATACTGTACTCCCTCAATATCCTGCGAACCTGCATGAACTTTCTGAATTGGTAATTCTTGTCAGGCTTAGCATGGCTCAGCTCATACCAATTGACAGCAAAATCTTTCTTGTCTGGGTCTTCTGAATTCTGATCCTCTGAAGCTGTTGCTCGCAGATCACTCTCCAGACCCATAAGCTCAGCTTGGTAGTATAGCAGATTCTGCGCATTGAGAGCAACGAACTTTCGAAATATCGCGAATTCAGAGTCCGTTGACATGAGAGATGAGAGTTTGGCATAGCCCTCCGGCATTTTAGCACTGCCCTCCATCTCCATGGGTGCGTTGACCATGATGCGCAATCACAACGATGCCATTGATCAGCTGAAGGCTTTATCGGCATGCGAGTTGAAAAGAAAATATACTCAGCCCTATAGCCTCGCAGCTCAAAGTTCTAGAACAACGACCCCGCCTTTATCGCTAATCGGTTGCAGTCACCTACTGAGCTGTCTCAGCTGTGCCACTTAACCGGGTTCAATCTTTAACTCGTCGCATTCCGCACTCCCGACCACTTTCTTCAATGCTCTCGAAACATCTCGAAACAAAGGAAGACCGAAAGCCATAGCTTGCGCGAAGCTCCCCCACGTCCAAATATGGCCGCTCGCCGTGACGCTGGCCGTGATAGTTCAAAATACACATCTGGATCAGGCTCGTCAAAATCTAAATTGAACGAATTCTTCGTCGATGGACAAGGCATACATCGTGAGGTCATGCAGAGAGAAATCTGCAAGTACCTCGGACCAGAAGCTCACTCAAGGCCTTCGAAATACAATGTACCAGCATCAGATGTACCGATGTGAGATTATACCAATTGACCTCAGCCTTAGGGTATCCAAGGATACAATGTTACTGCTGTTCGACCGTTCACCGCTGTGAGTCTTCTACTTGATGAAATCCATCCTTCTGCTAACCGATTCCTTGTCAGAAACAGCTAGACCAGCTCATCGAGCTATCTGAGGCGTATGCGTCGGAGAACCGTGAAAAGCGGTCGAGAGGTCGCCAAGGTATCTTGTGCAAAACTCGATAGTGATATGTAAACGCTAATTTGAACTCTAGATGTCCCTTATGATCAATCTGACACCCTGCGGCACCAGGAGGAAACCTCAGGTCTGGCAGGTGCTCCCTACGTGCAAGATCGCTATCAGCCGCAGGATCCATACACCCCATACACCACGGGTAGTGCAGTGCCTGGCTACCAGCCAGGCTATTACGGAGGATACTTGGGATCGAACTACGTTCCAGACCCTCGCTCAGACCCTCGCTCAGACCCTCGCTACGCTCCAGACCCTCGCTACCCTTCCGACCCTCGACAAGACTATGCACAAAGCCCCATGTACCCGAATTCTCGAGACACGTACCCTCCTTTTATACCCAAAGAAAGAGAAGGCGAGTCATTCTGCCAGGTCTTCATATTGGAATATTTGGCTGATGGAATACCCAAGGAGATCCCTACCGTGACGACGAGCGAGACCAAAGAGGCGAGACAATAGAAGAGAAGCGCAGAAGAGAAAGGGAGAGAGAAAGAGAGGAAGCGGAACGGAGAGACCCTAGAGCAAGGGATCCAAGAGCAACTGGAGATCCTCATCTACCATGGATGGGACCGCCGGAAGGCAGAGCAGGCTATAACTATACAGACACAAGCTCAGATGGCCCCAGGAGCCCTAGAGATCCTATGGAGCCTAGATTCTATCCACAAGGAGGTCAAGACATGGCGCGCGGGGCCTCAACCCAGTCAGGATACTCGGCTGGCTCGGGCTACTCGGCTGGCTCATCAGCGATGGGCGGATATGCATCTTCTACCACCTCCTATGGGTCTACTGATATGAGATCACCTTACGGCCCGTCCGGAAGTTCACAATCGGTGTATCCGCCTCGAGGACCGCCGCCATCAGGAGCAGATATTTATCGCCATGAACCCATAAGAGAAGATGCCCGATACGGCAGACGATGAAGACTGCTTGACTGCTGGATGATATATCCGCTACCACCTCAGATGGCGTTTGACGCATATGGTACCAGTCCCACAGGGTCCCAGCCCCGTAATGAAAGAACACACTAGATGCATATGACGAAGTACGAATAAAAATGACATAATGAAGCATGCATGGGTGGAGTAATCGGTCGTGGGAGCTTAGCGGACTCTGGGAGCATTTGGCCAACTCTTCAGCCTTGTGCTTGCAGATGGCGTCGCTACGTTCACATACCTGTTTCTTTCTAATATTTTACATGTTTTGGCGAGTTCCTTGACACCAGACCTAGAATGCGTTATGCAGCACCGTGTCTTGGATACATCAATAACATAGGCCCAAAGGGCTTGAGAACCACCATCAGGCATACCTACTCTTCTATGCAAGTCGCTTCGTGATATCCAATAGAGAGGGTGTGCTAGAATCTTAAGGTATCGAAGTGATTCCGAGTAATGCTGAGAACGCCAAGAAATGCCGCATGCGTACCTACCCAACCCTCACCGGTGTCACCGATATCCACCATGCGTGCTTATGGCCACCCAACATGAAGTAGGAACACTCAAACCTTGTTCCTACATAAGTCCCAACTAATCCGTCAATTCCCACGCCCGATTACAGTGCGATCAGTTCTCAGGAGGGTTTTTTAATTCCTTTTCAACCGAACACGATATCCGGCTACGAGTCTCGCTTCACGCAGCCTTATCAATCCGGCTACACTTCGTCTCCTGCGTCCTACTCCTTTACAGGAAATCAGAATTCGACGCAAGGCTACCTAGAACCAAGCAGCGAGTACTCGTATCGAGGCAACATGACACAGTCATCCAATTCCCAGTATTCATCAAACACGTCACCACAAGCCTCGTTCGGAGAGCAGACTTATGGCGCAGATCCATCCTCCGATTTGTCTGTTCAGCTCGAGGACATTTATCTGGCTGATTTCACTCCCAAACGCAACAGCCAGGCCCGAGTCTGGAGTTCGGCTCGTAAGGACCCTCAGGAGCTTACGCGTCTTTATCCCGGCTGTAAGTACACCACTGAACGCCAATCTGATCTAGACAGACACATGGACAAGCACTATCCACCTCAAGGAGAGCTGCTTGACTGCCCTGGCAAAGGATGGGGCCGCCAGGGTGAATATGGATTCAAAAGGAAGGATCATTTGACGGAGCATCTGAGGAAATTGCATACGAAGGATCTACCTAAACCAAAGAAAGGCTCGAATAGCTCGAGAAGAGAGCGATGAGCCGATACTCAGATAGGCCGAGACTGAGGAGAGCTCGGCTGATTCGATTTGGAGAAGGACTCTTGTTGATGCGTGATTGCGGTTATATCGCTATACAATGATTTCAGTTGCGTTACAGGTACTTGTCGGAGGCTAGGTAAATGCTATTTTGGGCACGGAGGCTTGATGGATTTCATAGAACACCTCGAGATGGCACTTGCAAGCCAAACAATAATGAATGCACACAATTAGTTCCTTTCGTATCCTCTTATACAGCTCTGTCTTCGAGCGATGGACACTTTCCAGCGGACTGAAAGCATGCTACGAAACATAGGATTGGTGATCACGAAGGCATGATCGAAGCTGATTGGCCAGGTGCAAGGAGTGTAAATGAGGTTTATGGGCAGGAGTTTTCCTAAGTCTTATGTTCTATTCAAGCGTGCTGACCGTGTCAATGATATGAATCGGGCCAATTGAAATACATCGATGACCAGAACAGCATCCAATATATCTAGAAAGGCAACTGAACGGACCCGTCATCCGCAGCAAGTGATCCAAGGGTCGAAGTAGTGACCGTGAGAGAAGCCGCTTATTCTAGTCTTCAATCTAGACCTATCGACGATGTTGTATACCATACGGCGTTGCCGGTGTAGTATGTCTCGAAGATGTGTGGTCAATTCCTAAAACATACACGCGAGATAAGCCAAGTAAGATAAGCTGCATATATGTATGCATGGCTGCCCAACGCTCACCGATGTGCCGGTTTCCAACGTGCATGCTTACCCGGCTCGCCAACACCCCCTTGGGACACTAAAAGTATACATTAGTCTCAGCAGCCCCCCATAAATCCTGCGCCCGAATATAGTGCAAAACCCAAGAGGCATCAATCTCTTAGTCAACTCGGTGGATCCATCAATCCCAAGCAATCTCCAACCCAACCGGCGAAAAGTCCACCACTACCGTGAAATATGGGGCCCAGCATAGTAATCATCCAGAGCCAGCCTCATCCGAGTCTCAGCGCTGTGACTCGTCGTCCTCAAACGGATCATACCCAAACGCTGCTTAGGCTGGTTTCAACGGCGCGTCCTATCCGCCACTTTCAGCGCAATGTCCTGTGTAGTCGACGCCAGGGCTCAGGTAGAGAACTTCACATAAAGTACCATTAAGATTAGTTCGACTAGCAAGAGATTTTCGGACTCGCTGAGGCTTCACTGCCCTCCGACGGGTTTGGAGAGGGGGGAAGGGGATTTTCTTGAGGTTCGATGAGTAATGACTCCGGGACGTGGGATTGTGATGGAGATTGGATGTAATGAACGTTGACTAACGATGGCTTTCTTTTGGTGTACGAGTTTTGTGCTTTCTGGATTCTATTGGCGTCGTAGCGATCTCTGTCTAACTCTTACATTCGAGAAAATTTGTTGCGTCCAGCCTCCCGCCCCATATATCTGTGCTTCCAGAACGAAATTCTCCAGGCGTTTTTACCTCTCCCTCCTCTTAACTTCCCTGGGGTTTTTCTTTGGAATCAATTTGCCATGAACCTTACTCAAGTGCCTTTGCAACTTTGCAGCGATGTCGTACTCACCTACGTAGTCACACCCACGGATCGGGCAGTCGTAAAAGTCCGGTTTGGGCCGTTGCTTTTTCTTATGCCTATCTGGACTGTTGTGACGACTAGATGAGTCGTGTTCGAGCATTCGAGTTGGGATAGATCTCCGATCGTCTTCTCGCCCGTACCTTTCATGCTGGTCTCGGTCTTCCCGTTGATGCTGACGTCTGTCATCCACTTCCTCTCCGATTCGCTTTTTGTCTCTGCCCCTTGCGATATTTATTCCGAACGGGAAGACAATGAGATATTTGGCGTGCACCTGGTGCAAATTGGGGTGAGGCCTGTCCTCGTAATTTCCGTCGTATCTGCCATCGGAATAATCATAGGTGGCGTATCCATCTGCTTTGGCAACGTCATATCTCTTCTCATGGCTTTCATATCTCGATGGTCTAGCACGGGTAATTGAATGATTCTGAGGCGTTCTGTACGGGCGTGGGTGATCCGAGTCTGTGTACTCGTTGGAAGAATTTGAAGTTTCGTAGGCTCGTGAGCGAGATGGCGCTGGATGTCTATGAGAAGAGGGCATTTCACAGCGAGGGGTCTATCTGCGGGGTTGTTCTTGTGGTGATTACGATAGCGACTTGCGAGCTGGGAGCAAAACAAAAGGGGATCATAGACTCTTAACACAGACGCCGAGCCTGATCTCAAGGGTCCACTCGAGTGGTGGCATGTGTGCAAAACGAGGTTGTCGCTTCCTTCTGCCTATTTTCAAGTGAAACGCTGCCGACCCCTGCATGGCTTCTCGGCGGGAGTGTAACCGCTCAGCCTGATTCCAAGTACCCGTTTAGATGGTGGTGCGGTGAGATCCAGACGATCAGCGAGGCGTTTCTGGGATTGAACAAGCCCTCTTACTTCAACTAACAGGACCGTGAGGGAAGAGAAGGCAGAAAACGCGGAATTCTCTATCCAATGGTTGACTGCAAAATCTATAGACATATGGTAAGCCTTCTTTCTTGGGACCTGCAAGCCGTTGTTCGGTTGTCAAAACTTTGTTGTTTATCCTTCTGAGTCAAGTCGATTTGGGGCAGTGAGAGCATCCAGGCCGTGGACTAGTATGGATTCAAAGGGCAAGACCACTACAGAGAGCATTTGAGGAAAGTACGTTGCAAAGTTCCCCAAAAAGGTCCGGCCAGGTCAGGAAGATCGTAACGTCTTTGGATCAGAACCTAGCTGGGGACGGGTATTGGTACTTTGACGAGGATAACGATGCCATGTGTCTTTTGTCTTTTAGATTTTGAGTCGACAGGACCTGTTCTTGATGGCCTCATGGCTGTATGGAAGGAGGGCGTAGGCAATATAAATAATTGCATACTCTAGAGCGTGTGAGCAGCCTGAGCGATAGCCCTAAGAGGTTGAGTGTTTAGGGTAGGTATCTAAGCTTGATTTAGCGGCAACGGGGCGGTCTCGGCGGCTACGTCATCAAAGGGTCTTCCCCTCCAAAACAGCATTGCACAAACAATTCTATCTTGATCAGCATCCCAATTCTCAAATACCACTGCGTGAAACACCCAAGAGAGCCACGCTTATTGATTCTCAGCATCCTCATATTTCCGATACCTTTTGACCTCGCAAGCCCAGTCTTTAGCCAAAATGGATCCCCAAAAGCCATCTCAGCCAAACCTCGACACAGCATACGAACATCCTTCCAATCCTGCACAGACTTCGTCCGAACAAACTGCGTCGCAGTCGACAGGCGCATCCCTCCAACGCTCAGATCCAACTTCAGAACGTCGCGAACCACATGATCAGATCAACGAAGGGGGTAACGATCAGAGCGAGGCAATGCCTAGTAGTCTGGGGTATGGAGCACAGGATGCTAGTGGCGATGCTGGCGAGAGTGTATGCATTTCCCCTCAATCTTTTCCCAATCCCTAGTCTAGAAGTATGTACTAATAACCCTGTTGTACGCAGATGGGCGGAGCGGTTTCCAACCAAGAAGGCGAACAAATGCGCGCAGCGGGCGATGGCGATATAGCAGCCGCACAAGACAAAAAGCACGGCTTCGGGGAGCAGAGTGACTTAGCGTCAGATCTGGATCGGAAGAAGGCAGATCAGGCCAAGATCAAAGAGGATAGGAGCATGGGCGGAGGCAGTGGCAGTGTAGATGTCGAAGGAGCTGTTGGTGGTGGTGGTAAAGGATTCGTGAGTGGCGGAAACGAAGGGCCGGATTCGCAGGGTGGCAGCATTCAAAGCGGCCATGACCAGGTCTGATGGCGTTTGCGGAATTGTAAGCGGGCCTTGTTCTTTTTGATGAAGGTTCAGTCTTGGTAGCTTTCTTCGAGGAGATGAGGCATTTGCTTTTCGAGGTTGAGGATCATCTGGCCGAACATGCCGTTGGCCCAACCGAACCTGTGAGGAAAGATTTTCAGTCTGCTGGTCTATGGCTGAAGACACCCAAAGACGGTTCGAAAGAAATCACAACATACCATTGCCGAGACCAGTCTCTTGCGTTCCACGAGTTGACAGTTTCGTGTATGAGGCCTGCCAACTGTCAGCTTATTCCATCAGGGATCAAGATGGGTGCCACGCGGCTTACCAAGGCCATCTGTAGTGTTCAGTATCTGCCTCAACTCATTCCTTATCTCCTCTCCACTCGCATCCTCACTTGTCAGAATCCGCACAATACCAGCCAATGGCCATCCCTTCGTAGGCCCATTGTGCGGTCCGCCAATGGCATTGTAGACTTCGCCGAAAGCCCAGTACGGATTCATCTCGCTCAGTGCGAACACCCTTGTATTCTGGTAGACCTTATCTTTTGAGCTCACGTATCCCATCATCGGTGCCGATAGCAAGCTGGGGAGGTTGGCGTCGTCCATGAGATTCTGACTGCCATAGCCATCCACTTCGAAAGCGAACATTGCGCCTAGAAGGGGATGTGAAATGATACTGTATTTCGTGATCCCAGCGCGGATCTCAGCAGCCATCTCTCGCATTCGTTCCGTCAATTGCCGGCTTTTAAGCGTATCTATGTCTTGCATGATGGTCGAGGCTGCCTCGACATAGCGTGCGAACATCATATTGGAGGGGATCAGGTATTGGAAGATGGTTGCATCGTCTGAAGGGCGGAACGTCGAGCGGATCATGCCAGTCCAGGTGATAGGGTTTCCGAGACCGTTGTTCGATGTCGTCTCTGAGCTTGATTTGTTTGGCTTACCATTGTGTAGCCGCTAGGTGCAATGTGTCCGTCAGCCGTATACGTAGCCGTACGCATGGCTTCAACAGCATCCAGAATCACTTCCACAGTGTCGACCCATGTGTACTTCTTGAATGGTCCAATATCTCCGGTTGCATTGTAATATTCAGACGAGATCTGTAAGAATGATGCAAGCGAATCAAGCTCCCATTTGCAGTCAAATGTTTTCTTCTGATCATATCCAACTTGCCCGAACATATGGACTGTGTTCTGGTGATAGGCGCCATTGTGAGGAAGGGGTAATTGCGACTCGGGTGGTGGTTGGAAGGCATGGCAGTAGGGAGTTATCTTGATGTAGCGGGAGTGTACGTTGATGACACCACGAAAGAGGGCTGCAAGGGACTTAGGATCGGAGGATGCTTGAAGAACAGGTAGGTAGGATAGGATCTGGTTGGCGGAATCACGTAGCCACATAGCATCTCTGCACTAATATGAGCCCCGAACAGGAATGGATTGGGTGTGTCTGGTGCTTACATGTCGCCTGTGATCACAAAGGCTAGATCTTCGTCTGTGAATTTGTCCTGTTTTCCTTCTTCCCAAGCAAAACCCTTCTATCTGACAGCAGTATCCAAAGTGTTTGGAAAGGCATTCTCGAATAGCCGGAAGAGGTCGGGGTCCTTGATCGTAGGCTTGAGGCGCTCGATGGCATCCTCCACTTCGTGAGAATAGTATGTCCGGCATCCCAGGGATGGCCTCTGGAAGGGCAGTTGATGCCTGCCTGTGGAGAAGTCGACTTCGCCTTCATGGCGCTGCGTTGCGTAGTGGGCGTAAAGAGGACATCGCTGTGCAGGAAGAGGAACGGGAGCTGAATGAACGCCTAGGAGCGTGCCCCAAAGTAGGAGGCAGAGGGAAACAGAGAGACAGGGATACATGATTATCGGGAATCTAGTAGGTTGATTGAGCTCATGGTAAGCTCCCTAGCTTAGCCCCCTGAGGAGAAGCCGCCAGCAAATATAGCCCCCTAAACATACAGCACGCATACGCTTAATTGTTCTACGTAGCCTTCTTTCCGGCCTCTCGAATCCATTTCCGCCTCTCGCCATGGTCAAGCGGTGCGGTTTAGCACTTCCGGTCCTCATTGATGTCAAGAATCTCGCAGAATCCTTCCTTGGGAAGGCACGACCTTGTTTTACTTGCCACAGAGAATGCTGAAGGATAAGTAAATCGAGATCCCACCACACAATTTTGAGTAGGCTGCTACTTCCTGCCCAACAGTCCTTCATACCTTTCCTCTACACAACGGGTGACTTGATACATTCAGTCTCCAATAGACAGTCTCTCATTTCCTTAATGCACCTTTGTTTAGACAGCGTTGGGCGAACAGAGTCTTCTCTGATATCACAATAGCATTGGTCAAGATCCATCTCGGACAGAACTGACTAATCAGGTGCATCTTGTGCCTCAAACTGCGTCAAATGGCCTCACAATTAGTGGCCTAGTATTATCAACCTACTCATATCTGCGACGCTTCGAGTGGTTCGGAGAGAGGCTTAATTGCCTCTGAGTCGAACGTGACTCAAATAGCTGATGCTTGAGGACACAAAATATTAGTCATGACGCACTGGTCATATCAATTAGCCCAGCGTAGGTTTGCTTCGAAACGGTCACCGGGTAAGTCGTGCTAAGGTCGTCCAACATTGGAAACATTATCGATCCTTGTTTGTGTCCAGGAAGTATGAATGTAGTGACATACCTCCTCTTTCCCCTCTCAATGGTAATTAAAATGCTGTGTTGGTAAAATCTTGAAGTTGGCTGCTCGACAAAATCAAAGCAAATGATGCTAGCCCTTGGAGGACTACAGGGAAGAAGTCTGGGTAGACTTGACCCATCAATTAGAAGGAAATGCTCGATCAAAATTCCATGTGAGACTATGCAAACCACATGCTATTTTGAAAAGCATTCATATAAAAAAAATTCAATAATGGGGAATCCTTGGCGCAACATTGTATTTTCCCAGACTTTTCTCCTCCTACACCAAAAAAGCACCGACCAACCATTCCCTGTTTCCCGGAAGAAGTAAGACAAACCAAATAACCTGGAGCAATGGATCGCCTTCATTTGGCAATCGAGGTTCGACACGTCGAGCGACTGCCAGAATTTCCTCGGTTTAGAAATCTGCCTCCTGGACTGGTCATCGCTGTCATGGCTCAGGCAGATTCCAAGGATTTGCGGCGTCTGATCGCAACTGGGAATCATGTTAGAAGTCTATGAAACATTAGAAATCCATCTTCACACAAATGCAGGCGGTTCAATTTCTTGAGTTCCACGGAGTATTTGGGGAGATACCTTTGTTTGAGGATCTAGGACAGGAGCGAGCCAACAGCAATGCCGTCATGAAACCCACTCCGGAAACCAGTAAGGAAGGCTCGCAGACCCTGGTTCAAGCGCAGCGCAGTAAAAGAAATGAAGCAGGAAATCCCAGACGGACAGAATCCATAGCTCCAAAGCAGAGTACAAACAAGGCTCTCTAACCTCTGCGTACCGTGAGAATTCTAAATACTGGAGCTATCATCCGGATCCCTGTTCGAAGGGGTTCTCGAACTCCAAGACAGGACCGCCACCTAAAGGAAGTCGCCTTCGATTATACGTTCAGGGTTGGCACCAGCCGAATGAAAGACTGGGGACTCTATCAATGGCTGCAGCATGACGACGGCTGGAATTTCCTTGAATTCTTGACTTACCTGCAAGAATTTTTAGACCAGCATTTCCGAGAGCTGAATCCAATTTGGACGGTGGATGTCGAGACAAGGGTCGCGATGGTTACACTTGATAGGATGCATTGGCGGAAGCTTTCTTATGCTGGGAGTGCCAACGACGGCCGAGAGTCGGAGATGCAAGACAGAGTGGGAGATGAAGTCGAGATCTTTCGATAGCAGTCTGCCAACGTTCAAGACCGAGTCCTCCGGATCCTACGCCTCCTTATGCAAGGAATTGAGGATCGCGATTACCTCGACTTGTACACCATAGTGCCTACTCTTGTAGCTATATATGCTGATTGGAGGAACGATGGAAAGCCACATATGCTCGACGATGAGAGGAGTCTTAAGACATTTTGGTCGATAATAACTGGCTATCTTTTCATGTGGTTTTTTTTTTTCGGAGTACCGGTGATGGTACGACAGACTGAGGTCAGAGGGTGTGATGATCGGGGTTTTGATAGAACAAGGGTCGAAACAGCGGCAAGCCAAGGGTTTTGGGAAGTCGTGCATCGGTAGCTTGTATACGACGTTGAGGGTCTTGAGTACTCTTGCACGAAAACAGAGGAGGGTTTGCGACTTGCTGAAGGGATCGGTTATCCCATTTGGGACAGCGGCATGTAGAAGGGCTTGTTGGGGGCCCTGTAGAAGATATTCCTTCGCCAAGGTAGTCAGGGTCAGCATCAACAAATCAGCAAGTCAAAGACAGATGTGTTTACTTGCAGCGAAAGGACGGCTAACGAGAGGAAGCTAGCTTTGTTGACCCGAAATCCATTGGAGCAGCGATTTTCGAGCCCCGCAGGCGAAGCTATCCTCTCAACTCTGATGTTCTCATCAAGAGGTAACAGCATGCTCGACGGTAATTGGTAGTAAGACCGAGAGCTGGTGTTCGATTCAAGGGCGAAGATTCACTGCATCCTTTGTGCACAAATTGGCGGAGACTAATCCAAAAGCGGCTGTAAAGAGCTTGCTTCTCTTTCACATACACACGCGTTCGAATCAACCCACCTTCCTTGACAAACAATTCATGTCAACTAGACCTTATCCTGCAAAAGGCTGGTAGACAATAGCAATTCTACTTTTCCGTTCAAAGCTACGCGAGCGCGACGCACTACACAGAACGAACCGATCACCAACCGTCTTCGTGCCTTGCTTAGTTCGGAGTCAAAATCACCTCGAGGCGTTCCTTTCACACTTTCTATACCTCTTTCGCCTAACACTAAGGACTGTGCATTTTCGTTGCCACAGAGGCGCGTTACCTTGGTTCCCACGACATCACAAGTCCCTGTCTACAAATACTGTGCAGTCGCCGACTGGCACGAGTCATTGTGAGATTGCTTGTTGTCTAAGAGGACCCGGTTGCTGAATTCGTAAAAGAGCATCAAGTTAGAGCTCGTCCTCGACATTCAACGACTTCCGTACAAAGGCCACAACACGAGGACCAAAACACCACAAGGTCAAGCCAGGCTCGTCGATGAACACGCGTCTGAACTCTCCTTCTTTATTCGGCTTCCTTCCTCTTCGTGGCATTCAAATTACTTGAACGCGTCAGTACACCCTCTTTGAAGCGATAAGAGCGCTGTTCCAACAACATTCCAGCAAGCTGACGCCTCGAGAATAACAGTCAGATTTGCAAGAGAACACCGATTCAGCATGGCAAATTACGATGGAGAGTCAGAGCGCTCAGATATAATCCCCCGACTTGACGAGACTCACCCTGGTGAAGGGGGATCGTGCCCAATTAAATGCTCTTACGATGACGAATGTCGCTGCAACTGCGAGCAGTGCATGTTCAGACATCAGGCCGATGGCGAAAGTAAGAGGTTTAACACCGTTCTCAAGCATAGAACCTTCACCGATAATGGGAATGAATACTTTCAAGGTCCGCGCCGTCGACGCTTTCATGTTAGAAAAGATAGGAATTCTCTACTTCCGCTATGTGCCGTTCAGCCTCTCATGGGAAACCTCAGTGTGTTCAAAATTTTGCCGAACAAGGCCAATTGCATGGTCGCAAATGCTATCGGAGGACTCGATATCGACACCAGCATCAACTCTCTCGAATTACCTCGCAATCTAACAGACCGCAACGCTTTCACTTTGGCCCTGGGCCAACTCCCCTACACTAAAATGAGGCCATGGAACACGGACAATACCCTTTGGACAGATCGTTGCCTGAACAACAGAGGCGAGTAGACTTGCCCTGATGAGAAATCTGACAATTCGAACAATTACACCCGTATCCTGCCATGCCTCGAGCCGTTCTGTGAGCGAGATTACCGAAAAGCCGTCAGGAAAGCGAACAGACTACAGATCGCCCCCCCACCGCCCCCCCACCGCCCCCCCCTCCCCCCGGGGACCACATACAGACATTGGAAGCTCCTTACCGCAACAAGCGCCTCGTGCGCGAAGATCACATCCAAGACACAAAGCAATTCTTCGAATTTGAGACTCAAGAAGACATCGATAATTTGCACAAGTCGCACGTTGTCCGCTTTTACGCCAAACACGGGAAGCAAGGTTTTTAATGGTCCAAACGGTGCAGTTTGAAACGCAAACTGCACCAACTACTAGATTTCAGTGGTTGGTGGTGTAGTTTGAAAGTCAAACGGTTTAAACCATTAAACCAGTAGTGCACTAATAGTGTTAAATGGTCCAAGGGCCGGAACAGTGGAAAGGAGCCGCATCGCACCAAAATTGGGTGGCCCCAAGCTCAAATTCGCTGCGACTTTCCTCGGAAAGTTAAAGTCAAAAATGCGGTGTATTTGCTGACACCGCCGACGAGCTGTGCGACGACGGCACCACAAAATAACTATATAGAAACACCATAGGGGGTCCACAGACATCCTAAGCAACACCGGCATGCATCAGGCTTGTAGATAGACTAATCCTGTATAGCATGTCGTCGCCCTGAGCAAAGTTGCCAACACAGCCCTTTTGGACCCTATGAGATGGACCGAGCTCGACCTCAAAAGCTTCCAAATATGCGATTGCTACAGAGCTTATAGCTTGACTGGAAGGCTGGGAAGGGATAGTAAGAGCTTCTGAAAGCGTTGATTCGGTGTCTAGGTGGTTGAAATAAGTCAAATTTTAAAAAATTTGAAGAAGTTGAAGAAATTTTTAGCGGAAGGCTTGCGGCTCTAGCGGGTAAACTTCGGAAGGAGGGCTAGGGCTACTAGCCGTTTTAGGCAGCCCGCTAACCCTTTTCAGAGCTATTGTTTACTCCTCCACCCCAATAGTGCAAACGGTTTAAACCACTCCACCATATAATTCAAACGGTTTAAACCACTAACTATATAAGTCAAACTGCACCAACTACTAAGCAAAAAAATACCAACTAGTTGGTGCAAACCGCCAAGCCCTTAAATAGTTGGTGCACCATTAAAAACCTTGACGGGAAGGAACTCATGCAGAAATACCCCGAAGGTCTCAACACTTGCACATGCCACAATGTCAGTTTCACAAGATGGCAGTGTCGCAACTGCTTTGAGACAAAGATCATTAAGCTACAGGGACATTTCAGAAGACGCGTCAACGCGAAATGGCGCGGCCTTGCTGACAGAACGATCACTGACGATGACTTCTACTACACGGATTGGAAGGAGGTACGGAAGATGCTGCAGCGACTACATCCATGTATTCAGACGTGTGGGAAGAAGCGACAGGCGGGGCTTTTCCTGGACCAGGCTCTGGATTGTCGCTGCTGCTGAGGCATGATCATCCAGCCTTCTCGTCATTCTAGGCGCACTGCCAATGGGCCAAGGAAGACCTATGGATGAGGAGGAGATTGTGGGTTCAAAAATGTTGCTCGACATATTACTCGTCTGGATCCTGTCTTTCTTTGCGCCCTTCACGCCATCGCTAATTACTCCAGGAGAACTTCGGCTATTGCGATTACACCAATGCGCCTGTAGCGAAGCCAGTACCACTACAACCTCCTCAAATACCGCCGACTCGTCATTCATGCCCTTCGCACCTCCTCGACTAGCCCCGCAAAGCTGGTGTACCCGCGACCCGGACATCATCTTATCTAGCGTTCATCAACATGACGGCGACATACCACTCAAGTTCGTGAGGCCATGGAAAACGGATATGTTGCTTGAGCTCCTGAGCGGGAAAGATTCGGCCTGAAAAGGATGGTAGGCAGGTTGCGTCCAGACTTATTGCTCTAGCATTTACTTAATGCTCTAGCATCCTCAATCCTCAATGCTAATAGTCTGTTCTGTAGGATTCTTCATAGTGTGGGCAGGATTGAGACCGCGCCGGACGACGGAATGGATTATTTCAATGTCGTTCTCGAAGCGGGCAAGGATGCTGTGACGCCTAACCTAGTGGGACAGATATTGAGGAGACCGCAAATGGCCGCAGGTTTTGAACGGTGGTCAAAGAGTCATACGTAGAGTGAAATTTCGGAAAAGAAATCGTTCCCAGTCTTCCTCGGCGCAGACACTAAATCGCACCGCGAAGGAGGCATACTGTAAGTTTTATGGATAAGGGATCATGAGGAACATTTTATGCTCAGATCTGGTAGGGAGTGTGTCACTCGGCACTTCTATTCCATCTGAAAGTCTATAATAATAAGAGAACTTTAATCCACAAACCCAGCCGCAGAGAGCACTCGCAGCTGACATCAAATCCCCCTACCCGCCAAAGCCGCCTTCAACTTCTTCTGAAACCCATGCACATGCTCCTTATCCATCATAGTATAATGCTCACCCTCCACATCATGAAACCTGACCTCGCTCCTCGCAAACTCGCTCCAAGGCTCCAACCACTTCCCCCTCCATTCCCCCCTACTCTCAATCTCGAACCCACCCTTCCACGGCCCTGCAACAAAAACATCCATACAACCCACCTTTCCACTTGGTTGAAAAGCCTTTCCGAGTGACTGCAATGCGAAAGCTGCCTCTGCCCAGCTCCCAAGTTTCTTCTTATCGAGACCCAACTCATGCATCCGCTCAGGTGGGGATAGTTGCATGACGTAATCGAGTACTAGGTCATGGGTATAGGACCGTAGCATCCCCGACACAGAGTCCGCATGTGCTTCCTTCATTAAGCCAATGAAGTAAGAAAGATGGAGTAACACTCCGATGAAATCGAGCTCGCGCATGCGATGTGCGATGTGAGGTGGCAAGTTGATGACGCCTAGGAAGGGAACGGTTTGGCCGTCGGCTTCGAAGATCTTGGCGAGCTCGAAAGCGAGGATGGAGCCGAATGAGTAGGCTGCTATTGCGTATGGTCCCTCTGGTTGTATTTGTTTGATGGCATTGTGGTAGATGTTGACGGCTTCTTCGATGCTGGAGAAGGGGGTCTCGCCAGCACTGAATCCACGGGCGCGGAGGGCGTAGACGGGGCGGTCGGAGAAGTATTTGGCTAGGTTGAGGAAGACGAGTACGTCGCCTGTGCCTGGGTGGATGAGCCAGAGAGGAGTTTTGGTGCCGTTTGTTTGGAGTGGGACGACTGGGCTGTAGGTTTGTGGCTGCTGGAGATTCTCAAGAGCGCGAGCCATGGTTTCGATAGTGGGATTGAGGAGAAGGAGGGACATGGGGATTGATAGACTGAATTCTGATTGTAGTTGGGTAGTGAATTTGACGAGGGCGATAGAGTCAAGACCGTAGGCGAAGAGATGGTCTGTGATGCCAATTGACTCTGCTGGGACATTGTGCTGCGAAATGAAGAGGTCGAAGAGGAGCTTCTCCGTATCGCATGTAGGAGGCTTTCGCTGAGAGAGTCGATAATTCCTGACCGATTCTGTGTTGGTCATTTGGAAATGAGCAAGTGCCCCAGTCTTGTAGGCTGTCTGGACTTTGACGCGGGAAATCTTGCCGAGTGATGACTTTGGTAGGATTTCTTTGTCCACGGGAAAGACTTCATGGGGACGAACTCCGCAGACATTGACGCACACGTTTGCGATAGCATCATGGATGTTGGTTCTAGTGTCGGAGCCTTGTTCTTCGGTTTGGGGAAGGTACACAATGCAAGCGACTTCGGTGTTTGAACTTTCTGGTCGATAGGCAAAAGCTACCGTGTATGAAGGCGTCACGCCAGGTATCGAAGCTTCTTCAATCGCAGTCTCGAGATCGATGGGAAGATAATTGATACCATTGATGATGATGGTCTCCTTGGCTCTACCAGTGATGTTGAGCTGGCCGTCAGCGTCAATGAATGCGGTATCACCAGTCCTGAACCACCCATCTTCAGTAAAAGCTTCGTCGGTGGCCTTTTTGTTATTGTAGTACTCGGTGAAGACAGCAGGGCCGTGAAGTTGAAGCTCGCCTATTTCTCCATTCTTCAAGGGCTTATTGTCATTAAGAGAGTGGATCCGCATTTCGATAGCGGGTGTACAGGTTCCATTTGCCACATATTCCAAACCCTTCCCCTTTTCGTATTCCGGGCAAATTTTGCTGTAAATCGCACCTGCGCCGATCTCGGTCATACCCACGCCCGGCCGAATGAAGTTGTCGCTAGTCCCATGGCCCTGCAAGATTTCAGTCAAAGAAACACACGGTTTCGTTCGAATTGCTTCGGCTCCGGTGATGAAAGCCTTAAAACAGCTCAGGTCAAGCTTGATAGACTGTTCTTGACCTAGAGCTCGCATTAAGGTCGATAAAAAGAAGCCAGGAGCAAAGGTATACGACACACGATGCTCATGAATAAGGCGTAAGAAGAGAAGCGGGTCGACAAGGACGTCCGATGCGGCGACATGTACTTGTTCGGCTCCAAGCAGCATTGCATGAAGATGTATTTCAATGAGGTTAGCCACGTGATCCAGGCCGATCCAATTGAGGAAGATGTCCTTTTCTTTTGTCTCTAGCAGCGCAATTTTGCCATTGAGAACGTGAACGAGCTGTCCATGACGAAGACAGACCGCTTTAGCATTGCCCGAGCTTCCAGACGTAAGCATCAGGACTGCCAGATCCTCCGGTGCCTTGCTGTTGCCGGCTGGAGGATTTTTGAAAGTTTTAGATGCGGTATTTGACGTCGCTGAGCTCGTGAGGGTTGGGTGTTGAAGGCTGAGATTTAACACTCGAGATGATGAAGTAGCTGAAGATGGTCCAGAAGACTCAACGCCATTAGGAATTTGTCCAAGGTATTCCACAGCGTGGATTTGCAGCGTGTCCTGGTCCAGAAACTCAGGGATGAGAGCCTCAGTGGTGAGTACAATCGGATTTTCCAACAGCTCGCTGAGGTGAGATAGATGCTTCTTTCGTTGATTAACGTTGTTTGTGAAGGGTGGCGAGATGGCTGGAACATAACCTGCAGCAACAAAAGCCCAAAACCAACGGATGCTGTCCTCATGTTGATTGAAGTGCAGTAACACGATAGAGTCGGCTTTGATCCCTGGGATAGCTTCGATCTTGGAGGCATCGAGGGCGGCTCTCTCAAACAGCTCTCGATAGCCAATGTACTTCGGTGGTATCTTCGAGTTCAAGGGGTAGATCGTAATGCCAGTCTCGTAGGAGGCGCTTTTCTGGCAAATTTGATAAAGGTTATGAACCTCCATGGCTCAATTATGACAATTCAGAAATATGTTGGTCGACTGGATACTGTGCTTTCTGCTTGACAGAAATGATGGCCTCTTATGATGCTTTTTGACTTAGCTATAACCAAGAAGGTAGTGCAGTTGGGTAGCCGACAAGTCGAGGAAGATTAGGGTGGCCTTGTGTCAAAGATTCCGTGAAGTGACAGCCGTTCAGCGAGTATTTGTGCAACAAGTAACCGCGAGTAAAGCTTTCACACAGATCACGGATGATATGGCGCTTTCCTACATATTCACAAGGAAGATTGCATTGGGAACTTAAAGTAGAAAATTTTCACTGTGTGACAAGGTTATGCAAGCCGGATTATTGGAACAGAATGAAGTCAGGCTAAACCTCACCAGGAAACGCAATCCTTCCACGGTTGTCATACCCTGTCAAACTTGACAGTTTGATTTTGCATCCATCATGGGGATTACGCATCGTGCACGAGGCCAGAGTCGGCTGTCTGCTGTAGCTCCAATATTTATCTTGTGCAAGAGCCCAAGATTGTTCATCGACAGGGCACTTGCCCGTCCCATTCAGTAACAAGCCGGTATGAAACCCAGAAGTTTGGGTGCGATGAACCCTGGCAATGGGCAAGTTTGAGACATTATTGGAGCCACAACTAATAGGGTGCGTCGTCGTTACGACGGAGAAGCTCCCAGCTAGATTCCTAGTTCCCATACGAGATATCGATGACCACTCACATCTGCCTCGTTCAATCCGTTTTTTTATTCCCTAGATCTCTCCACGAAAAGAAAGTCCGTGCGACATTCGACGAGGAGAATACCATTGCCCTAACATCATTTGGTCCTCGACCTTGGGCGTTTAGAAGACCAGGATCGGAGTGCTTCGTACGTAAGAAGCGGCTGAGGGCATTTCCCCTATCATTCTGTCGTATAGGCACGGTAGGCCTGTGAGCGTGGAACGGCTACTCTGCTCAATCCCTTAGTATGTCCATCACTCACCAGTCGATGTCCGCGTTTGCTGTACCGTATCGTGGGGGAGGAAAGTCGAAATGCCCTTCCTCGCGTTCGAGCAATTTGCCACCTCAATGATTAGCGGAGCCTTACAAGGCTGAAGTCAAGCCACTACTGCCAAGATATTTTAAACACCTTACCAAGCTTTAATCATGTCTGGACTATTGAAATGCAAAATCCATTTGCCTATTCCCTAAAACACAGGTGACTCGAAAATTCGAAAGCTGTTGCTACTCTGCTACGTACAACGACCAAGAAGACGAGGTGCTGTCATCCTGTTCATTATCGAGCCTCCGAGGCGGAAAAAATGTTGGAAGCCCGACTTATACAGCTTTGCAAGTGCGTTGATGCTTTCGACGCCTCCTAGCAAACAGTAGGATTTGGGTTGCCCTGCAAAGCATCATGGTGCATACTAACAATCGTTTTCAGGGAGTGACTATATCCTTTGGCACATGTTGGGATCTCAAGTCGGCGGGATTCCCCTTTCCGAACCCATGCTTCCAACCCAAGGCATGATTCTGAATCTGGGCACTCAACGACAAGCTTATCTATTGCACATTCTAGGCAGAGGCAGGGCTTGGGAAGGCTGGTGTACATGTTCCAATTCCATTATTTCAAAACTGCTACTAATCATTTGAGTGTGTAGGAGACTACATGCGGCGGGACCATTGGAGAACGTACCATACCAAACGTGCAATGTCATTCTGGTTCGAGAGCGACATGACAATCCGCAACCACAAGACAGACAGGATAGAAGACCTGATAGGCAGTGGGACTTTCAGGACATTCTGCCGCCCAGCTACGCGACTTTGAAGAATGAAAGATGAAGTGGTGCGGTAACCGCATTACGGTTTGTGTGACGGTTGGCCGGAATTGTGGGGCAAGGGATTAGCAAGCAAAAAGGCTCAAATATTCGCAAGATTTGAAATGTAAAATCCGCATACTCAAATTCATTGGTTAATTCTCAGTCTCTTGGGTGGTAGGCCTAGAATCTCACGGCTAGATTTGCCATTCATAGAATCTTCAGGCTTGCGAAATCAATCTGACCCACTGCATATACATGTTTCTATCATCCAGATCTGAATACGCGAGATCTTCTACTGTATTGTCTATAGCGTTGGAAAGAATGGATCAGAGGCTGATAGAACTCTGCAAATGCGATGCTAAATGCGGAAACCCTGGTGCAGGTGCGTCATCGCGACGCTCAGGCCAAGAAATTCCATGAGGCTTAAGAACGATCTTCAGGCCTCGGACGCTGCTGGACTACTGGCAACGAGTATGCATGGCACTTGACAAGCAGCGACAGAAACAGTATCCAGCTGTCAGAGCCGAGACCATACGATCCAGAGTCGATTTTGACTCTTCGAACCGCAGGGCAGCAAGCATTACTAAAGGTGCTTGCTAACGGCGGACCCTGGGAGGGGTGGTAAGTGGACTTCAAGTCTTGAATTGTGGGTAATTTCTGATATGGTGAATGCACAGGAAGCTGCATGCAGTTGGCCCGCTTGCGACTAATTATCAGGCTTGCAGTATAGTCCTCGTTCGCATGCCGGCGGATTCACCACTACGAAATGCTCTTGAAGAATCGGACTCAGATGGTGAAGGACCTCCGAGCTATACTGATGTTCAGAATGGGAGATAGTTAAGGCGACTTCCTGGCTGGATACAAGGAGCTTAACCTGGTCAGAGGAATAAATTTGTAACACATTTGGACGACGGCTAGTACTTTAATGGTTGAGACAACCCAGTGGATGTTGGTTATCAATGAAATTCGATTAAGTTCTCTACCAACCTTCGTCTGGCCCCGGAAGGCCTCCTTCATTCTGCATGTCCAACTTCCACATAGCTTGGGGGCGGCGGACTCACTGACCTCGAACCTTCAACCAGATTTCTTAAGTTCTCATCGTTATCCTTTCGAACAAGTACTATCTTGCAAGTCTCCCACGTATGATTGTCAACAGCGTCTCCCACAGCATGCAAGCACCCGATCAAGAGCGATGTCAGAGACATTTATATTGATGGTTTCCCAGCTCCACTTACCACTCTTCCCAAGGCCCACCCGTTGCCAGAATCTTCTGTAAGAACACCACTGTTTGTGTTCCCATTTTCTGAATGGAATGCGCAGTGTAAGGTCCTGGCTCAGATAGTGGAATGCTATGGGTGGAGCTGCATGTAACGTGCCAGGTAAGATTGGCGCCAGCAGACCAGCAGTGCGCAGTTCCTTTAGACGTTGGTCAGAGCACATTCTGTATTCAGTTTTGAATCATTGAACTTGCCGACGTACCTGCAGTTGGGTTTCCACACCTCCCACGACACTTACAACGCTCTACTAGTCTTGCTTCAATTTTTGGCTGTCTTCAACACCGAAGGAGGTTGTGGTGTCTGTAGCGGGAGACAGTATTTCATATACACGATTTGGCTCGGTGAAAGGTAGATATGAAAGCAAATTACCTTGAACATGGAGTCACTGATCGAGAATTGGCGGCTTTAGCGTTGGTAATGTGGGCATAAGAAGATGTTTCTTGGTAGGAGCGACTTTTTGCAGCCCAGTGGTGGCGCAATTGGCACCGCCCTACTCTATAGTTGGGCTTTCGTCGTTGCCAGATGCGAGGTTTTGAGCGCCTTTTGCAAAAGATTGAACGTCCACCTTACAATCTCATCCCGACGGCACACGTGACCTTCTCAGTCCATCTTATTTTGCCCGTGAAATAGAAACCTAACACCACAAACCCTCAATCCACCACCATGGAAGCCCGACCCCTCCACGCCCGCTACTTGCACAATAAAAAACGCGTCCGAGAATGGAAATTAATACACCCCGAAAGGCGCGGTATCCGAGTCGCAGAAGCGCAACTTTCAAATGGAAATAATTGTAACCTCTGGAACATCGACCCCGAAGCCATGGCCTTAATCGATATTGCTGGTGATGGTGAACCTTGGGAAGGCTGGTTTGTCTCTACCGCTCACTCTCATAGATTCCAGAGTCAATCATGGTCTTGCAAGGCGATTACATGCTATAGGCAATTTGAGGAAAACCAAGGACGCCGATCCGATGTACCTCTTCGACTTTGTGCTCGTTCGTGATATTACTCCAACGTTTGAGTGAGAGCTCAGGAGGTTCTGGTGTTTCGGAAGGGAAAGAACTGCCTAATTATGAGGAGCGTTTGGAACGTTGATGGTAGCCATTACTCGGTCTGGTAGAAGATGAAAACCGCTTGGCATTCACATACCTGTGGGTAGTAAAATAAACTAGAATGCACCGCTTTGACAGGCTAGTATGCTGAGGAGGCAGTTTCACTGGCTAAGACTCCAAGACCTATCAGCAGCTTGAACTAAAATGTGCTATTTGCAAATAAATCGGAGCTAGAAACATAAGATTATGGCGAACTGAAGTTCCGAATTGATTAAGACTGAGTTGCAATTCCAGATTTTTCTGTCATCGAGACAGCGCCTTCCGCGAATCCAAGTTTCTACCAGTTTTTTTAGAACGTTTTATTGGCTGACCAAACTTGCTCGGCACTGCGCAAGTACTAGCAGTCATTGGCTACAACCCATTGCAATCTAAACTTGCTAAAATCGCCACGACTAAAGAGAGCCAGTAATATATCTAAAAGGGAACTCAAAACCGAGCAACAGATTCGAGATCTCAACACACAAAATTTTCACCATCGACTGCCCCTACACACCTCCACGCCTCCACACTCTCGGCATGACACGCCATCATTCCCAAGCTCGTAAGATTACCGCCGAAGGCGTCCAAGAATGGCAGTACGATTCCCATGAAGAATCCGGCATATCAGTGGGAGAGGCTACTGTTCTAGCCGATCATCCCATCGATATGGAGTCGGAGATCAGGTGTTACTGCGATAGCTTTGGTGATGCTGTTACCCCTCGAGGCTGGTTCGTCAAGGCCCCATCCAGTTGTTTTTTTTGATATGCTGATAAGTAGTATTCAAGGCGATTGCATGCGATAAGTCCGTTGGTTAGGGCGGAGGGCGAACATGAGATGTATCATTTCAGTTTCGCGGTTTTGTATGACAATTTTTGACTAGGAGTTGAAGCTGCTAGGGCCAGCAAGCCTTCCAGATGGGAAATGGCTCTAGGTCGCGGCTAGGTAGAAAATCAAATTCCTTAAATTTCACATGGGTTTGCTATGAATTTGACATGTTCCTTATAAAAGTGAGTAAATCTTCCTTCCTTTCATCATCTTCAAAAACTGCATCTCACTTCCGCAAAAGAGCCTAATTCTTCCACATCAGCACCTCTTCAACTCTCAAGCACACCGAAAGGAAGATGATGGAAGCCCGACTCGTCCACTGCCAAAACTTTCCCACTATCGACGACAAAGCTCGAGAATGGCGCATTGCCAGCCCGCTGAGCTTCGGCATCCGTATAAGCGATCAATATTTTCTTCAACAAGGATATCCACTCCAATATCTTCACGTTTCTGCTCAAGATCGCGGGTGAAGGCGGGAAGGCTGGTAAGAATTTGTTGCTAATCTCCAAGCTTTTGAATGTATTTTGCTGACAACTTTCTTCAGGACTTTACATGCAGTCAGCAATTTGAAGGAAACAAACAATATCGTTGATCCGACACAGTGCTTTGAGGTCTTGTTTGTGTGGGAGGTATTAGCTTGGACAAGGAGTCCGAAATGTTCGAGGAGATAGAAGGCGAAGAGGTGCTTTAAATATGAGGATTTCCCGGCTGTGACAGAGGGGAGTGTTCCAGTTAATCGTGGTAGATAGTATGAGATTGAACATGGTATACAGGCCTACCAAGGCTGCTATTCCCCCGGAATCCTCTATCAGGATTCCGCATATGCAATTGCGCCGTAGCTCATAATTTCATATTGATGGAAGCTCGACTAGTCCATCTCCGAAAGGCCCCTGCGATTGACAGAACGTGCGGATCGTCAACTATCGAAGCTTCGGCATTCGCGTCAACGAATCCTGTGTCTTAGATGCTTGCAAGCTCTTCTTCAACCTGACTATCAACCCAGACATCACAAGTTTCTTGACCACTATAGCTGGAGAAGGCGGACCATAGGAAGGCTGGTGAGTTCACGAAGGGTTCTGATCTAATATCGAGCTCGCTAAAAACTCCTTCTAGGACTTTGTACGCTATCAGTCTATTGAGGCACACGCCAGACATCGTGGACCTCGTTCACTTCTTCGAGATCGTGTTCGCGCGGGATGTTGGAGCACCGGTAGGGCTTCCGGTCGAGTTCAATTCTGACCAAGACACTCGATGGTGAGGATTTTCCGGCGGTGAGGGAGGGGAGTGTTGGTGTCAGTCGAGTCATGTAGTTCTGGTCGTCAAGAAGAGAGATTTTACCTTGGACAATTTCCCAAGGGTCTGCGTCGTTAGCGTTCATGAATAGATGGTAAGATCTTCATTCAGACAACATCTCAATAACATGCAGCACAACGAGTCACTTGTCCTGTGGTCTACAAATTCCCAGAGTATCAAATGACCGCGAAACGTGCCAAATGAAACCACGGCTAGAGAGCCGACCCTGTCCTAATACTATCGCGACTGTCAAGAGCCCCATCTGATGTTCCATATGGCTCATCGACCCCTGTGGCAGCCTCATCTTTACCCCAGTACCCTAGCACCTTCTCGAGCCATTTTTGCATATCTGGCATTTGAGAAGCATCGGTGTTCATTGCATATCGCATGAGAATCCTGGTTGCGCAAGAGCATATCAGGACATCGCGGAGCCAACTATTAATCGGGTCTTTCTTCCGACTGGGATTCTGATCTCGCGGCTGTGCGTATGTGTCGAGAAGCAGTGGAGAGGCATACGCTTGCACAGAGAAGACGTATGGACTAAGTATTCGGAGGCTGCATCTGTCGACGGTTTCATTGGGTTGGAAAGCAGCTGATGGTCGAAGTTCCTCCGCCGGGGGCTGTTGCGTTGTGGTTCTCCTGGAGCTCCGGACCTTTACTGCTCGACTTCAAGTATTGCCAAAAGTACGCAAAACAGCCAAAATCATGGCCGTTCACAATCGAGTCTTCCTCCAGACAAGCCACGGTCACTTCTCCTTGCCAAGGGAACTGCAAGTTCCTTCTTCCTTCCGCCAATAAATTCTTCGTGCACCAATCAGCATGCAATCTGCCTAAATCCTTGAACATTGCCTGTGAGCTTGCTTGGTAGATAAGTCCGGATTCGGCAGCTTCATCCGCCTCTGCGAGGATTTGAAGATCGCTTTCCATACCACTCTGAAAGCGACCTGTATGGCGCGGCAGTTGAATTAAAGGGTCGTCTGAAACATTCATCGAGTGATGCTCCGCTAAATGTGCCCTGAATTGGGGTTCCGAGTGGTAAGGCAGAAACAAATTGCAACCTCCAAAATTGTGCTGCTCTACTAGGTGCTTCCTTGCACCATACCAGCCTTCATCACAACAGTCAAAACTCTTTTCTGCAAAATCGCCAAGTTAACGTATCAGCAACGTCTTCAAAAGCTTCTTCAATGCCCAAAGCAGCATCACAACACCATTCGAATTCCGTGTCCGAGTTGGCATTGTCATCTCCACTCCCCGCTCCTGCGAGCATTGTAAGCCCGACCTGATGGCGCAAATTCGGCCTCTTCGCAGTATTTGGATCCGGTTTTGCTAATGTTCCGGAACCTGCAGACACCAACTCTAGTATGCGTGACACATCTGAAGCAATACTTGAGATGCTAGGACTACTACATTGTGTCGACACCTTCCATCAATCCAACTGATTGGACACAGAAGACTGTTGGCTAGAGACATTTTCTAAAACGTTGCCATAAGGGAATGTTCTAGCGTCGAAAGACTGCATGAGTCGGTCATTGAAAGACTGTTGAGCAGTGGCAAAATCATCAAGCTTTTCGGCAAGGACTACGCCCTGCTTATGGCTACTGATGTCAAGCCACCTGGGAGATCTATCAGCACATGGTCTTCCTCATTCCGACGAGATAAGCGGACCTGCCAAATAAGTCCAAATTCAACGAGAGTTTTTGCTTATGACCAGTGACTTTTCGGTGAAACTCGCTCATGGCGCCTACGTCACTGGCAATGCGGATTCTCTTGAAGAAAGGGTTCACAGATCCGGATGAGTTGGGATTCATTTTCGTGGCTTCTTTTGCCCATCCATGGATATCATGCCAGCAGTTCTCAGCTAGTAACGCAAGTGTGCCGAGATCATTGACTGTATCGACGGACGTGTCTTCCGGGGTTTCTCTGATAAAATTTTGAATCGCTATCGGGTCATGTTCAAGAAAATTCGAGCTCTTCAAGGTCTCCGGAGCAGCGGAGATCCCACGGATAAGCTTCTTGAGTTTCAAGGTACCACTGATGGACTGCCCAACGAGGCCGACTATCCCAGCAACACCAGAGACCCCAGCCACCACCTCCATTACGCAACCAAGGTGGCGCTCAGAGTAATAGGGTTTAATTACTATGCAGCTGGCATTTCGAATTCCTTGTAACCTAACTTTTTGTTCTCTTTGGCCCTTTTTTGTGAAATGGAGGCGGAAGGAGTGATCAAGACTCGGCCTGAATAGCATCCCTATCCATCAAAGGAAGTGTTGTGTGTGATATCGCAGTTAGCAACTCGCTCCTTCTGGTAGTGGTGCTCTGCCATCTGACAACTACGTAATTTATAAAGAGGCAAAGAGGTTCAGTCACTCCGCCCCCGCCAAGCGCACCAATGATATTATTCTGTACTATCCTTGAACGCCGACTTAGGTGGAAAGATTTTCACTCTATCCAGGGAGCGTTCAGAATACTAGACCTTGCTGTATATAATCTAGGTATTGGCACGCATCTACTAGCAACACTGTTTATTTTATGTAGCCATTGACATGTATCACGAACATGTGAGGAAGGTTCGCCAAATTCTCGGACCATGATGGGCTCGAGACCTACCTTAAGTATCAAAATTCTTCAGGGTTGATGAATTGATGGCCGGGAAAACCGAACGGGATTCTTCTGAATACATGGATTATTCCGTAGCTGGAACCATAATTGTTGACACTGAGACATAGCTCACGCCTCTGTTCGAGTGTAAGACATTTCACTGCGCCTCAGCGTCGGGTGCTGATGTCGCCAACGATATTTGCCGACATAAGGCGGCGCATGCGAGTTTTCATATCAATCGTGCTGGGGTCCAGACTCTTTCCTGAACGCTAGAAATGTGTGTAAAGAGTAACATGAAGAAGGCGATAGCCAAATTAAGAGTATCAATTGCAATTTCAGCTAAAGCCTGAGCATGCAGCCTGCTTCAATTTCACCGATGACATTTTGGATGACTTCAAGCCTCCTCCTCTGGTTTTGGACTTCAGTATATGCGATGCCTCCCACCATCCTTTCGAACGCCCGAACCACTGTATCCAACACATCTCAGCTCAGCGCAGCTGGAAGTGCAACCTGTGTTTCCAACCCTAAATGGCTACCTCCACCCCACCAAGCGTGGACACCCCAATACGACTGCATCCACGCAGTCAGCGAATTCCGCCGCGAAGCCTGGTTCAGCGACTTGTCCAACACCATCGAAGTCTTCGACGCCAGGAGCCGTCCAAGTACAGCACCGATCTATCATCTAGATACACCAGCAAAGTGGTCCTCAATACGTGGAAGCACTTGCACGCTGACTGTTGCGATGCTAAATCATTTTGATGCTTGGGATATTCCAGGAATCGCGGGGAGTGGAGCAGGAGTCGATGTTTCAGATATGGTGCTTAATAGCGAGCTGTTCGAGGCTGTCCAAGGTTTGTTTAGGGATTGTGCTCTGACTCGGCGAGCTGGATGGGCGTATGCAGGGGAGACAAACAGTATTGGGGTTTTCTTGTGGGCGACTGGCTCTCAGATTGACCAGGAGACTAGAAATGTCAGATTTGTATCATCAAATGTTACTTCGACCTCTTGAACGGATGGCTAAAGCATAACGATGTTTTCCTCAGTGAGACCTGTTAGACGACGCTTTTAGGAAACTGCAGCTAGCCATTTCTTTGTTGGAGTACTTCATATAAAAGGCCCATGAAGCCAGTTTAGCCAGTCATCCTTTTTAGCCTGCCGTCATATTACCTTACAACAAACACCACGTCTCCACTTTCTCTTCTATATATGCAAATGATTCGTCTCAATACTTGTGCTATAGTTGAGGAAGGTCACCGTGAAGGTACATAGGCCGAGTATTGCTTTCTAGGCAATGAAATGTACTCGTACCTCCACACAGGAGAGTATTGAAAACTTACGACTGAATAGCTGTGGGTATGTGTTACATGGAAAAACGAAGAAGGTTGACACGCAGACAACATTTCTAACAACACTCACGCAGCTGGTGTGAGACTTCGTCCTATAATAACTCTTCCTCCCCACAACTTTCTAGCACTTCCAACTCTTCCCGAGTTCTTCATCATCTCTTTGAGTTGAGTCCCATCCATTTCGACAAACTCAATTATCCTCCCGTTCCAGTAGCAGAATCTGCTTTAGTGCAGTCAGCACCATGTCTACCAGCGAGCACTGGACATCCATTATCAACACAGGCCCTTGTCGTCTCTCGGTATACACCACCTTTCGCATCCAACGACTGATAGCAACCCTTTCAGAGTGCATCTCTTGAACATGCCTAGACGTATCATTTGCTCCCGATGCGAACATTTCAAAACCTCGTGTCCACGCAAGCATCTAGGAATCTGCAAAAACTGTTGGATCGAGTCCGCAGAGCGCAGCAAGGACCCTCGTTGGATCGTGTCCATCCAGCGAGGAAAAAACCGACGTGAGGAGGAACAACGTGAAAAGAAGCAACAGATAGCGTTAGAGAAGCGATGTTCTTGCCTTGCCGAGACCACCATACCCCTTTTCCGCTTTCCCTTGGAGATCTGAAACATGATCTATGAGGCTGTGTTTCAGAATCCGACAGGTTTAGTTGCACCAGATCCGACACGCACACGTCGTCAGCATGGTCGAGAACTGACCGATCGGACCATAAACGCCGGTCTAGCACTTTTGAAAACGTGCCAACAGGTCCGTGAGGAAGCTACTGCTGTCTTGTACGGCAGCACCATCTTTTACTTCGACGATACTCAACATGAGAAGGAAAGATTCCAGATCGAAGTCTCAGATCATTGTCACTATTGCCAGAGAGAGACATGGGATCGCAGCTCGGGCGGGGGCGTCCTGTTCCGTCATATCTGCTGGGATGCTCGTAACGGCAAGCATCACATCGACATTCCCCAATGCGACTTCGTAACAATGCATGACTGGCTATCAACCATCGGAGAGCGAAATCGACTAAAACTCAAACACCTCCAACTTTGTTTCTATGGTTCTCAATTCGCTGAGGTTATTGGCGAAAACCATCCAGGAGGTCAAGAGGGCAGACCGTCGCCCGTCGGCGGTGACCTACTCGAAAAGGCATTGAAGCTGCCAGCGAGCGGGCACAATCTGGACACCATTAAGATATCTTTGGAAATGTCCATCGAGGACTTCTCAGTTTATCAGACGTCACCATGGCTTCAAGTTCTCTCGGAAGCCTTCATGCAGCTCTTTGCAATCGGGTCCGAAGACCGCCTGAAGAAAACCTTCTCAGGCGTCCAGGGTATCAGAAAACCGGACTGCGCTGAGCTCGAAAAATTGTACGTCTTTGGAGAGTCGAATGGAGAGAACGTTGATATGGTGGAGGATGCGCATAGCAGTCTCGGTCAAGTCAAGTAGCTGATGGAATCTGGATATGCAACACGCCAGAAACTTGGAGTCCCTTATCCTTGGTCTGTAGACGTCTACATCGACCAAGAAGAGCATTCGATGCGGGAACCTCGCAATATAGGCGAATGGTTGGTGAATGCGCCGCCCTCAGCTAAGGAGATACTGGAATTATTCAGGCGCGGTTCCCAAGCTTCTGCATTACTTTGCACTCTTTTTCCGCGTCGTCTTTGGTCAATCAAAGCGGTAGTCTCGATCTCGGCCATATTTCAAGCCTGATTATCGCCCGACAGCGATCTCAGCTCGAGCCATTCTTTTCCCTGCTCTAGATTGCGGGGCCAGCGGTAGTTGCATTTTCGGTTTATGGATGAAGTGGATGGCACTGTCTTAAAGAAGCGAGAATTCGTTGATATCGACTTTGTCGTTATCTCGACAGTCAAATATCGAATCGATAGATGACGGTTGATTCGTTCAACTACCTGCCAAAGCTGCGATCATTCTCGTTTCTTGTGATGTAGATAAATCACGTTCTTTTTACAGCGCCTGAGTACTGGCCCCTCAGTGGCTTTTGCGAAGGAACCTCGACCTAACTGGCCAGTAGAGTCACTCATTTACTGGGAAATGCGTCGATGTCCATGAGAATAAGTGCTAGGCCTTTCATAGTCTTGGAGGACAAATCGGTATGTGTGAGCGCATAGGAAAGATTTCCATCTATTAAATGCCGCTTCCAAAGCCCTGAGATTGAATTGGATCTAGGTCATATTCGATTCCGCACTCAACCCGAGCAAGGTCGAGTATGTGCCTGGTATGTGAAGACGAAAGTATCACAATAGCTCCGTAAATGAGACTGGGATTCAGACTCGAATGCCACAAGCATTGGGATACGTCAAAGACGCGAGCTCTTTGTGTTGACAGGAGCGATATTTAGTATCAGGTGGCTATCAAACAGCACTTCGTTCACTGAATAACTATCTCGATAAGCGAAGGGCTTTTCTCATCATGTCTCGAAGCCAAGGAAGACCCGTATGGATGCGAGGTTCGTCCAGATGAGTTATGCATCCTCCATTCCGTAGTAGCAGCTCCGCTTTTTTCGAACTTGGGCGAGGATCACTTTCAGCAGTCGTATGATGGAATCCTGAAGCTCCAAAGGCAATGTCCAAAGGCGTCCGCCCGTGTTCATCTAGGGTGTTGACATCCGCATCATATTTGAGAAGCAGCTTGATAAGGGCAGTCGGTGCAAGGTGCAGTGGCTTGCACGCATAGCCTCTTCCTGTCGTGATTTCCGAGTCAGGGTTCTGTCCGTACTCCAGGAAGACTTCCACTAGCTTGAGTAAGCTAGACGAAATGCTAGAACTTTCTTCCCCACCGATGCCAGGCCAGCACTAGTGGAAGAGCAATTGGAAAGGTGTGCTGCCCTGGAAAATATTGTTGTGTCCTATGCCATAGGTTATCAGGAGGCTGGCCATTTGTGTAAGGTCATGGGGCCTTTCGAAGAATTGCACTCCATGATCGTAGTTTGAAGTTATTGATGCTTCGGTAAGGGTGGCCTTAGCGACGCAATGAGGTAAGGACTTTCCACTCCCTCGCACTAGCCGAAGGTCTGCCTGTAGCTTCTCTGCTATGTAGAGGCGAAGGTTCGCTACTACGGCGAATGTGAGGACTGAATCGATTGGATAGTATGTGCCGTAGTGTTTGTGGAGGTGCTTGATGGAAGTGAACTTCATGACCTGGTCGTCAATTCTATCTAGGAACGCTTGTTGACTCGAGCCAGTAGAGACCTCAGCAAGATCGGCGTTCGTCTTGAGGTCTCGCCAAAAGATGTGAGGTTCTTGATCTTTTGAAGAGAGATACGTGAATCTCGATGAGGCTAGCATCGCTGTTATGAACCTACTGAGAAACGTATGTCCGTTTTCTGTACTGATTGCTGGCGTTGCGGAAGCCATTTGGACAGGGATTCCGGCCTGCTTACAAAGTTTTGTACAATCTCGGGCACAAATTGCACGGTAGGATTCTCTGACCCGTCGACAACGTCACTCAAGCCTCGGCAAAGGCCCATCAATTCGCGTCCGACCATTTGTAGCTCACTTGATGTGGGCAACTCTAATGGGATCTGGACCACGCAGTCTTCAATTGTGTCAAATGAAGCATAAGCAAGCGCCGCAATAAAATCAGAAAGGCCCAACCAAGTCTTCGAGCGCCGGACAATTTCCAGCATGTTGAAAACCCTCTCACCGTGAATTGCATCAACGTCCCCAAAGATGGCATCGTACATATTGGATATATCCTGAGGTGTAGTATAAATTCTCGTCTTAAGTTCTCCAAAGTTACCCCCGTTCGATTCACCGCACATCACAGACTGAACAACCAGCTGGGCCCACAAGAAGCTCCCTTGTGCTCTGTCTACGATTTCTCGTGCCAAGATCCCGGCTCCCGGATACGAATCCCTGCGATGGTCCAACTCCAGACGCTCATTGACAGAATCCTTAATATCTTGCTGGGGTTGATCTTGAATTCTGAACCAGGCGCTGATATCAAGCATCTGATCTAGCGACAACGATGGGCGGCTAGAAAAGCAGACTTGTACTTGTGTAGCGGCGGTGGCCGGCACTCCGAGTATTGAACGAAGAAATTCCACGATGACTTCTACTGAGCCCTCGTACTCATCCAGAGCATCAATGAAGAGACATATATGGACTAGATTCCTGCTCTGCTCAAGTATCACTTCGAATACGAGTTCCAGGCTAGCAAGAGACCAGACATTTCGTTGGAGCCAGATCTGGTTCAGATAGATTGGCAGGACGCTCCCTTGAAGCTATGGGCTTTGTTTGAGAATTTGACAGAGGACACTACCGAGCAGGCCTTCAAAAGATCTCTGTAGAGGCGTACCACTGTTCCAAAACTAGAAATCGGCAACGATGTTCGTGCGAGAGGGTTGCCGCAGTTTCAATAGCTCCAATGTTTTAGTATTACGGTATATGAACTTCGTCAACGTCGACTTGCCGGATCCTGGTATGCCATTGATCCAATAGATTCCATGGCTCTGCGACAACCAGGATGCAAAACCAAGGTGCTCTCCCTCTCTCTCAAATCCAGTGAACACTTCTTCCGTACGGCTTAGCAACGGTCTCGTGCCGATATCTCATATCAAGACTCTCCACAATTTTCTTTCCTATGAGACACTGTTAGCAGTTGTAGCCAATATCGAATGGAAAGCTTACTGATGTCCGCATGATTGATTTCTTCCTCTTCAAAGGGTTCTTCCGCAACGCTCACGTCAAGATCCTTACACACCGGGTCCTCGACAGCGGTATCCATAATCTCTGTGGGGCCATTCCTCAAGTCTAGTACCTCGTCCTTGGATGAAATCATGTTAATCTCATCGCTCAGCGCTATATCGTGGGCTTGATCCACATGCTGGATAGGAGGCTGAGCGGTAATTTCCTCATCCAAATTATGAATTTCTGAGTGCCGAGCGTAACCAATGGTTCCCCAGTCAAAATCTCGCTGATGTCATCAAGGTGAGACACGATCTTGGCATAAGTTGAGTCATCCTCTGCGCATTTCACCATGTTCGAATGATCCTCGTTCACCGGGATAACGTAACGGGATTGAGGCCCGATTGAGACTGCTATCGCGGACGATTTGTCTCCTAAAATTTCAAAGGGACCAGTACGCGTCCACTGCCCCGCCGGAGAAAGCTAGGTGGACATAAGTATTCAGGTCTGCATAGAATTTCGAAAGACTCGCCTCTGTAGTACGTGATCGCATTGACTCGTATGCGGACACAATGCGTATATATTTCAGGAACGCAATATTACTGAACTGCTAGTCTAATTCAGAAAGAAATGGTGATTCCGGAGATATTCTGGCGATCAATGACTCTTTGGTTGTCCATGCACCATTGACCGCAGATGGGACGTGTGCATTCCCTTGTTCGGAACACCAAGAAGTATGGCCCCTTTCACAAAGCCCAACATGGATTGTTCGATTTGGTCACCATTGGCTAAGAGTATCAAAGCCTTTTTCAACACGATACCTCCCAAACTATGAGCCAGAAAGATTAAGGATTTTGTAGAAGGAGAGCCTATGCCAACGCTCCTCAATGCATCTACAAGAGAAATTGCGATATCGTCCACAGTCTGGATGGATTCGCTTGCCACCAGCTGCGTGTTATATCCGTAAATGACGCTTCGAGCTTGTGGCATGTCTTTTGGTAGTTGATCCCGAAGCCACATGAAGTCATCATCTCCTCGATGTTTCCAAGAACCAAAAGGGTAGCTGCCTAGAGCAGAGATAGCGATGCAGCTGGAACGCGTTTATAATTCAGCTCACAACATCCCGGCGTACAGCACGAAACTTACTCCAGAGTATGAATATTCCTTTCCGGATCATTGAGGGTCGTGAATTCCAGCAAATGCACATCCACAATGACATTGCGCTCATAACCCATATCACGTGTGGGTAACACCCATTCATCTTTCTCGTTGTCGAATGCAGCCGGTAAGTTCTGACACATCACAGTGGCAGTCTTTGTCGTGGGCCTCTCGCGAGTGCTCAGGCTCGATGCTAATGAGCAGATTTTGATGTTACCAGAAGGGTCTAGACCTTGTCCAATGCTCGACAAGAAATGGACCGTCTGGAGACGGTCCACATAGGGGGGAAGCTTACCATAGAAACCAGTATCATAATTGATGCTAATCTTACGATGATAGTGGAGTTGGCCATGAAGTCAGATCGAAAAATAGGCGCGATAGTACTTCGCGTCAAGACGGAATCAGACACGCCTTCCTTCAAACCGTCCCTTCTCTCTCCATCATTTTCATCACCAAAAGTACAAGACTTATGGAAGATTGTTAGCATCCCTTTGTGCTCTAAATCCCATTGCTATCAGAGATATCATTCCGGTTTTTCGCAGAGACTATTGTTTCATTCTTTTGCTGCGATTAGCATAACCGTTGCATCGTCTTTCCATTGTACCCACTGAATCAGCAATCTTCTTACTTGAGAACCAACCAACATACCAGAGAGGTTTTGAATCAGTCACACTTTCCAAGAATCCTATCGCAGCGACATTTCAGATCGGGAGCTTGAGGAAGATGCCAACGACGAGGACTCTGATACTGAAAGTGTAGAGACGGTGGTTTCAAGGAGCTGAATGGACCTGGAGACGCTTTGGCTGGTTCTAGGAAATTACATTCCTTTGAAGATTTTCCCGCAAAACCTGACGTTCTCTAAGTATCCCCGTCAGAAAAATGCGTAGGGGATCATAAGCTTCGTTATACATTTATACGTTGTTGCTGCAAAACCTCTGCTAGGAGGTTAACGAGGGATCATCGCAGCAAGTCACGAAGATACAACATTGTCACTACCATGCTCATTGACGGATCGAAGTATTTTTCTGATCGTGAATCTCCATTCCATCTACTAATCTCATACAAAAACATTCAGCACGCAAGTCGATCCACTACCAAATTGACACCAGCTTTTAGCCAATCCTTCCCACCTCACTTCTCGGCAACTTCAAAGAGAACATCAAACGCCTTGGCTTTCTCACGCACAAACACCACATTCATGTAAGGGGTGTTGACCTGCTCAACCCCATTTTCCTTGTCCTCGTCCTCGTCCTCACACTCCTCTTCCTCTATGACGTCCCGAACATACCGCACCTCACTAACAGCATGCAAAGTCCTGCAGGAATCAGATCAGCCTAAGCCCAACCAGCCACCACTCTCAAGAGACACTTACCAACCCTCCCATACACCTCCCTTCCCAGCGACATCCATCAAGAACTCCGTCACATCATGCGGCAGCCCAAACACATTCTCGTTCATCTTCTGAACCTTCGCTTGCGAGATGGCGATGCCGCCCCGCTCAGGTTTGACCGTCTGCCATGTTCGAGTCTTGTTTCTCTTGGGGCTGTCGCTGTCACTGTTTGGGGAACTGTCACAGCTAGAGGGGCTGCCGCTGCTTGGAGATTTGCGGACTTGAATCAGGCGGGCTTCTGTTTCTGGTATTTGGATTTGGGGCAGAGTGGGAGTAGGACGTGCGGGCTTGGAATGGGGAAGGAATGGTTTTTGGGTTGGGACGATTGGGGTGGAGGCTGAGGTCAGCAGGCTGGGGCGGAAGCCGTGCATCTTGGATGGAGATGGATGAATAGATATTGATCGTCAGGGTTTGGAAGGGAGTAATTGTGTCTTTTGCTCTTTGCTTTTTGGGGCGATTGAGGGTAGGGGGTGAATATATGCCCTTTTGCTCTCCGCTTTCGGTGTTACCAATGGATGGGTGGCAACGGAAATAAGGGTCGTAATCACAAATTTTTGAGAAATTTTGTGGAAGCGAGGGGTTCTTGCCGCCATATGCCCCTGCTGATCGCTACTCATGGACGGTGATGGAAATCATGTCCCTCACGCGATATCTATGAGATGTGGGGTTTTCGTGCGTAACTGTGGATGAATCTTGATGTGAAGGAGCCATGTGGTAATGACATCGCGTCTTAAAGTGAGGCAATTCGCCTCCAGGCCCAAGAGAATGCCATGAAGGTTTCAACAATTTGCAAAAGGCGGTCAAAAAGCTAGGTAGGTGATCAAAAGTCTCGAAATATGATCAACATGGCGTGCAATACCTCGGAGGTATATAAATCGTCGTAGAAGACAGCATGTGTTTGCCCCTACTCCTTCACTAAGATGGCTTTCCTCGGTTCTCCATTGCAGATGCTTGCCAGCAAGCATAGCGCGGAATTTTGTAATGTTGAAGTCGATTCGTCTAGGTAATGCTACGAGTGGTGGCTACTACGTTCTCTGCGCACTATTGTTCACATCAGGTGTAAGCCTGAACTTCAAGTGTAGAAGAGGGTCTCGGAACCAATCGAAGCAAGAACAGCCGATTATGAACGCGAGCCCAGCTACTTTTATCATACATCTCGCTCAACCATGTATATAAATGAGCGGAAGAATGGGCGTGGTACGATAACTTCTGCTGCTATCATGGATATCTCGAGCCCAATACACCCAGTATCTTGGAATCGTGAAGCTTGGTATGCACCATTCTCGAACCAATTGAAGCGGGAATGGCAAATTATCTGTGTGCGGCAAGCTGATGCTATCGTACATTTAATTCAGCTATCTCAAAAAATGGCATAAAGGAGCGGAGGATCGAGCGGAATGCGGCAAGTGCGCTGTTCGAATGCATAGGATTTTGTGTTGGAGTCGGCTCTAAGAACGAGACCAAAGCATGATTACCAACTGCAACACCCACAAAAACCAGCTATTGATTCAAAAAAAGCCCCTCAAACCGCCCCATCGGCACCCACTGTTGCCATCGTCTGCCCCGCCACCGTCTGCCCTGACTCAGTTTTTCCAGCTTCTGCTTTCTTCCTCTTTGCCTCATCAATGATCCTCACAGACCTCGCATCCCTCGTTCCATCCGGCCTCAAAAGATAGCCCTCAGCATCTCGAGGTCCCTGCGTAGGGCGATGGATTCTTTTTTCCTTGTTCTGCGACAAGTATCGCATCGAGCGTCCATCGATCTTGCCGTTTGTTTTGAACAGAAGCCCTTTTTCGTTTCTGAGCAAGCCGCTAGATGATGGCGATTGTCTAGCGTTGGCTGCTTCGATTGAAGTGGCAGGTGCCGGGCTGGAGAGAGAACCGGGGCTAGTCTCGCCGAAAGCGGTGGTCTTGCGACGTTTGGAACGATTGGGTTCGGTATCAGTCTCAGCACCGGTGCCCGGTGTGCCTTGCCAGCCAGGCGGCGTGGGGAGACGGGTGGGTACGCTTGTGCGGCGGTGGCGGCGTTTGTTGGAGTTGGAAACCATCTGCGCTTGGGGAGCTGGCATTTGAGGCGGAGGCGGATACTGAGGTTGAGGCTGGACAGCGTCGACTTGTTCGCCGTCCGACACGGGGAGCCCTTCGGAAGGGTACCTAGGAACTGTAGAGGCTTCTTGGATGCCGGGCGTCAGTATTGGATGATTCGTGGGTTGCGTAGCATGTGCTGTGAAAGCCGGCCTAGGAAGACTTTCCGCATATCCATTGGTGCTACTTTGTGGCGTGTCAGACAATCTTGGGTCTAGGGGAGTATACGGTGGGCGAGGAGGTGGCAAGTCAGCCGTATTGCTCGCTGGCATGGGATAGGTCTCGCCGTTGGCATTACCGCGAGTTGTGTCCGTGTGCGTTTGATGGTTCGAAGGCCGGGAGTCCTCGTAAGGCTCATAATTTCCATTCATGTCATCATAGTCATTAGAGAGTTGATGCTCATTTCGTAACGGATGTCCGCCTGAGGGCATTTCAGAAAAAGTTCTTGAGGGATTCTTTGGAAAAGGGTCTCGACTGTTCAAAAAGCTTTCTCTGAAAAGTTCTGTGTGATTGCGTGGCGTTGGCTGAGACGAGGCTTTCACGGCTGGCATGGGAGTCGAGAACCGCGTAGGGTCCTGCGTGTGCTCTGCAGCTGTAAGGGACGTTCGTTTTCTTAGCCTATCTTCCTCCAGGCGCTTCAGGCGCTGCTGTATCATCTTGATATCGAACTTCAAACCCTCAACCTCACTCAACCCCTTGCTGAACTTCGAGACGTTTTCAGTCAAAATGTCGATTTCCTCAGCAAAATTTTGTGGTTGTGCGAAAGTGCCCAGTTGTCTGGTTTCAACATTGCTGATGGAATCTTTGATGAAGTCCATATCTCCCCGTAAGTTAGAGACTGTTTCAACGATCCGATCGATGTCTTTACGCTGACTTTCAAGTTCTGGTACTGGGTCAAAAGGTGGTCCTTGTTGTAAATTAGAGACTGTCTCAAGGATCCGGTCGATTTCCTTCCGCTGACTCTCAAGTTCTGGTTTTGGATCAAAAGGCCGCCCAATGTCTCCACGCAGATTCGACACAGTCTCGAGTATCCGATCGATATCCTTTCGCTGACTCTCGAGCTCTGGTTTTGGGTCAAAAGGCCGCCCAATGTCTCCACGCAGATTCGACACAGTCTCGAATATCCGATCGATATCCTTTCGCTGACTCTCGAGCTCTGGTTTTGGGTCAAAAGGCCGCCCAATATCTCCACGCAGATTCGACACAGTCTCGAGTATCCGATCGATATCCTTTCGCTGACTCTCGAGCTCTGGTTTTGGATCAAAAGGCCGCCCAATGTCTTCACGCAGATTCGACACAGTCTCGGATATCCGATTGATATCCTTTCGCTGACTCTCAAGTTCTGGTTTTGGATCAAAAGGCCGCCCAATGTCTCCACGCAGATTCGACACAGTCTCGAGTATCCGATCGATATCCTTTCGCTGACTCTCGAGCTCTGGTTTTGGGTCAAAAGCAGGCTCGATCATCTCAACCTCTTCAGAGTCACTGCTCACATTGAGTGGGCCCTTGGACCTTCTAGAAGAAGCCCGCCGAGATTCGTTCACTAGTCTGGCACTTGCAGGAGTGGGAGTAGCTGCGGGAGCCGACCGTGGTTCAATGGACGACCTAAAAGCACTTGCAGTCATTGGAGAAGCGGCTGGTGCAGGTCGTTGTCTTTGCTTGATGCCAGCCTCGACGGCAACCGAGGTGGCGATGGATTTCAAAGTCATCTTAGTCAGCTTGAGGAAGCTGCGGTTGCTGTAGCGGAGCATTAGCATTATGAACTGAATCACGCGCGACTTGCCATAGAGTATGCACATAATATGTGTAAAAAGAGTTGACTGGGCTCGTTCGATCACTCGCAAAGGCGAGTTGGGGGGCTGGCACAAAGTAGCCCCGGCAAGGAGGTAAGTCACTTACACCGTATCCTTCTTCTCTTTTGGCCCATCAACACATTTCACTCCCATTCCCGTTTTACATTTGGCACACCTCAACGGCTGCACAGAACATCCCTCCAACTCCGAGTCCTTCGAACCTGGTCGCTTCGGCTCCACAAGCTCTAGTCCCGGATGCGAAAAGTACGCGACGTTGACATAAGTCGAGTACGAACTAGAGACTTCGATCCATTCGTTCGATGATATGCAACATACACTGCTGCAGATCTTGCAGTTGCAGCTTATAATTTCTGAGGTCGCCATTGTCTTGACGCGCTTTCTTCGAGGGCGCTTTGGCGCCACGCGCTCGATAGGAGAGAAACTCTCTAGATTATACTCTGTCTCTTGTGTATCAACAAAAGTTTTGAGTTGTTCGACAATCCGCAACTTATGGTTAAACAGGGATTCCTGCGATGAGAAGGGAAAGTAGAGTAGCCCTCGTGATAAAGTAGAATGATGGAGTAGCCCCAACGGCTAAATTGAAGGGTCGGCAATACCTTACCTTACCGGGTAGTTTTTGCGTCTAGCCTAGTCAGCTATAGTTTGATGTTATGCCTACCGGCCTTGATTTCTGGGGCACAAGATAGGTAAATAATCGTTTGACATGTGGGTCGCCTTTTTGCGAGACTAGCTTCTGCGGCACAGCAAGCCAAAAAGGTGTACCAGATCCGAGACCCCTGCGATGTGGTTCAAGCTGAAACAAATGGATATGGCGTCGTAGAGAGGTAGAACTCAGTGTCTAAATACCCGACCAATTCTCGGCGCTGCACAGAAGTCCAAACCCACGAGTTTTACGAGCTAAAGCACATTGATATGGACAAGCGTGTCATACGGCAGTCCTGCCAGGTAGTATTATGAAGACCATCAACTGCGGCGGTGATGACAATACGCAAGGCCGGGAGTCGCTCATGTTAGGATCGCTGTGAAAGTAGGCTCGCGGGTGACAAAAAGACCTGCAATGGAACTCTTTGCAAGCCAGGTTTTTGTGAATGGAGACTTCGCCAGTCAAAGTACTGGGGCGTTTCACCGACAGCCTGAGCTGGTTACATGCTATTCGTGAATGGCAAGGAGCTAGAAACATAAGTTGCAATGTAAAATGTAGTTGAAAACATTTCGAAGTTGCGGCGCGAGTCCAGGTTTTCCTGTCATTCCATGAGATAGGATATAATGGCAGAGCTAGTAGAGACGCTCTTTATGAGACTGGCACTCGTGAGAAACAGGGCTTACCCAGCGAAGGTGGACACAAGACGTGACTGGTCATGTTTGTGGACTGCGCCTTGCTTGATACCTTAACTACGACGAGACGGGAGAGTGTCGAGAACAATTGGAAAGTAGGATGATAATACTCTTTAGGTAGCCCGCTTTGGCGTTTGTTCGGCTCCACTTGAATCAACCACTGCCCCACTTCTCAATACCCATAGCACAATGCCTTTTGCATTCACACTACCTACCACCGCGAGCTTATCATTCTCCGCATATTCAAGCAGCACAACTCACCCTTCTCTACCTTTGACAGCCACAACCTACCGCGGTGTTCTCCGCAATGTACTGAAGAAACACAAACGTCTGCCTCCCAAGGCCAGAGCTTCCAATCTTAGTACAGTGCTATCAGCACTCAATGACTATGTCCCATATCTATTAACACTAGATACTGCGTTGAATGGCAAGACGATTAATGGAGAAGAGGTGGAACTGGTGCTCAGGAAGGAGATGGAGGTGGAATGGCGGACTACGTTGACAGCTACGATTCCAAGACGAGAGGCACCTCGCATCAAGGGCAAAGGATTAGACTACGAGATCTCATTCGCCCTACATACCCTAGCATGTGTCTACACGCTCCAAGCACGAGCCCAACTCCTAACCCTCTACGCCGCCACTACACCCACCACGGAGCAAAGAGTCTCAATCATACAAACAGCAACCAAGCACCTCTTCCAAGCCCACTCCCTGCACACCTACCTATCCTCCCGCACCGCTGAAACAGACGCCTCCTCCGCCATCATCGAGACCCTCTCCCAAACCCAAGCCGGCCTCGCAGCGCTCGCCCTCGCAGAAGCTACACTCCTTTTTGTTCTAAAAGATGACCCATATCCCGCCGTCGTCGCGCAGGAACGGAATAAGAATGACAAAGATTGGATGATCAAGCCGCCCGAAATACCTAAAGTGCGAGCGCATCTATTCGCACGGGCATGTCTTGGAGCTGCTGAACATGCTGGAAAGGCTGAGGCGATGTTGAGCGCGTCCGGTCGGATTGATGAGGCGCTGATCAAGTATGTAAATGATTTGAAGAGGACATCGAGGGCGAAGGCGTGTAGATTCTTTGGCATTGATGCTGAGCTGGGTGAGGAGACGGGAACGGGGATTGCATGGTTGGTCGGGGGAAGGAAGCAATTAGGGTTTGTGAGTGCGGGGGAGGAGGGGTCGAAAATGAAAGGACTGGCGAAGTTTAAGAAGGAATGGACGGAGCGGAGGGAGGATAAGAAGATTGAGAGGGGTGGGGAGTGGGGGAGTGATGCCGGGCGATTGGAGGAGCTGAGGGTTATTGAGATGTTGGAGGGGAAGTGGAATAAGATGAATGACACGGTATTCACTGCTCACAGTCACTGGTGTAGGAGACCTTGGCTAATATATTGGCAGACTAATACCCAATTAATTCCCCCTTCGGACTCGCTTGTAGCTAATATGCCTTCTGGTAGGGAGGTCTATCCGACGAAGCCGTATGTACCACCGAAGCTTGATGACGATACATTGGCGCGCATGCGAGCTCCTCCAGACGCTGCAAAGGCGGAGACGATGGCGGGTGATGATGATAGCAGTAGCAATGACGAGAATGGCAAAGGGCAGAGCAGCCTTCCAGGAGCTTTTCCGGGGTCATTTGCGGCTGCCTCTTTACATGATAATTCATATTATTAGCCCATGTGTGCTCAGGGCCAAGTTCAAGTCTTGCAGTAATCTTTTGGTATCCGAGGGCCCGGACACTGTTACAAATGTCATCGTAAAAGCCACGAACCCCTTCCGTAACCCTTTATTAACGCCAATATATATGCACAATCATCGTCCTCTGGGTCCGGAGCCCAAATTGATCCTTCGAGCCTTGGGCACAGCTCTTCCAGTTGACCACCATCACTCCTTGGGGACATAATTCTGCTGTTCAAACAGATATCCTCGGACCTTCGCATCCTTCAGCGCCTCAAAGTATCGGTCTGCCAAACTTCACATCAGCACACATTCACATTCTCTCCCTAAACTTCCATTGGACCCTCTCCGGTATTCCTCTCCCCCATCCTTCGCAGGAAGAACCTACCTCTCAACGCCCCACACTTCTCCAAATGATTTACCCCCTCCCTATAATAACACTTCCCCAGCTCCTCCCGTACCAGCCTAGCCATCATGCTCTTAATCCATTGCTCGCGTATGATAGCATCCTGAGCTGCTTTCAGCCGCGGTGTATCTGCGTAGTCAACGCCGTCGAAGGTTGGTGGGACTTTGGGCTTCTTGGCGAGGAAGAGGGCGGATTCAGGGGTTGGCATTGTGGATTTGGGCGATAGAGAGGGCAATGGTAAGTTAGGGTCCAGGTTTCGCGGTCGAAGAGGCTGGTCCTCGCGAATTGAGTTCTAGAGGAGAGCTTTGAGGTCTTGGAGCGCAGTTGATTGAGGGACATGGCGTGGATGTATCAACTTTGGCGTAGATTTAGCAATGACGCTGTGTGGATGCTGCTCCATCATTTCACGAAAGTGCCTTATAACACTTTCCTCTCAAGTTGCTGTTCACTTTCATACACCTTTTGGATCGCTCCTTCCTTCATCTCTCGATTTCGCTCACGTCATCCTTCCACACCAACACTCACAATGTCGTTTCTTGGTGGCGCAGAATGCTCGACAGCAGGGAACCCTCTGAGCCAGTTCACGAAGCACGTACAAGATGACAAGTCATTACAACGAGATAGATTAGTCGGATCAGGTCCAGCAGGTCTGCAGGAGAGTTTCAGAAGTCAGCAGAATGGATCGGGCCAGGATGAAGTGGGTTATCTCTCAAACACCACCGCGAACTTTTGGCCATGAGCGTTAAGAGTAGTAGACCAGAAGCTTACGAAATGTCTCAGATGATGCAAAACTTCATACGACAAAATAACCAACTACCCCAAGACGTACCACAGCCTTTCTCAATGGAGCAGCTAAGAAGAGACTTGGATGGCTACCGAACCAACGCACCGCGGATACACTCACCAGGCTGGGCAGCGGAGTTCGATCCAGCAGAACAGGCACGCATGGAGGCTGCGTTTCAGGCCCCGGAAGCAGGAGGTTTTGTCCCTGCAAGATTCACACCAGCAGAGTTTCAGCGCTTCCAGCAGATGGAGAGGACGAGTACAGGAAGGGTGGGTAGCCCAACGCCACAGACGCCGCTGGCAATGAACGGCTACCGGAGGCCTATGGGGATGGGATACGGGATGAATATGGGAATGACAGGTTCCTACATGGGCCTGGGTCAGCGCCCAGGAGACCCCTCTATACAAAACTTTCAGAGTGAGAATGTTGGAAAAGGCAAAGGCCGAATGACAGAGCTAGATGACAAAAACTGGGAAGAGCAATTCGCACAGATGGATGCTGCAGAGCAGCGCGACCTAGATGCGGAAGCAAATGCGGCAATGGAACGAGAGCTCAATGACATGGATAGGTCAGTCCTCTCCGAAACCAATGTGATGGGCGATTTCGAGAGTATTTGGCGAGGAATCGAAGCTGAGACCGAAGCCGCCAGATCGATGATTGACGACGAACAATTTGGCCTGCATTTGGGCGATGGAGTCCCTTTACGAGACATTGACACCTGGGATAATTTCGACAGCCACTTCCATGATAGCTATCGAGATCCGCAATTAGGAAACTACCTATTCGAAGAAGACAATCCATTCACCAGCACATCGAAAGACCCATTTAACGAAGGCATGAAGATTATAGAAGAAGGTGGCAACCTTTCTCTCGCCGCCCTCGCATTCGAGGCCGCCGTCCAAAAAGATCCACAACATGTGCAAGCCTGGTGCCAGCTCGGCAGTGCACAAGCCCAGAACGAAAAAGAATCACCCGCCATCCGTGCCCTGGAACAAGCTCTGAAACTCGATCCCTCAAATCTCTCCGCCCTTATGGGCCTCGCCATCTCCTACACAAACGAAGACTACGACTCCACCGCGTACCGGACACTAGAGCGATGGCTAGCTACCAAATACCCACAAATCATTTCTCCCGACGACTCAAGTCCCGAAAGCGATCTCGGCTTCACAGATCGCCACATCCTCCACGAAAAAGTCACCAACCTCTTCATCCGCGCAGCACAACTCTCTCCAGATGGCGAGCATATGGATCCAGATGTCCAAGTCGGGCTCGGTGCGCTATTCTACGGCGCAGAGAAGTACGACAAAGCAGTCGACTGTTTCGAAGCAGCCCTCGCATCCACAGAATCTGGAACAACAAACGAACCCCACCAAGCACATCTCCTCTGGAACCGTCTCGGCGCTACCCTCGCCAATAGCGGCCGAAGCGAAGAAGCAGTCGCAGCCTACGAAAAAGCTCTCACCCTCAACCCGAACTTCGTCCGCGCACGCTACAACCTCGGTGTCTCATGCATCAACATCGGCGTCTACCCACAAGCAGCACAGCATCTCCTCGGTGCACTAAGCATGCATCGGGTAGTCGAGCGCGAAGGCATGCAGAGAGTTAAGGAGGTGATGGGCGATGACCCAGCTAACAGCGGCATCGATGATGGTGACGTCGAGCGTATGGTTGGTATGAACCAGAGTACCAATCTACTGGAGACGCTGAGGCGGGTGTTTGGGAGTATGGGTCGGAGGGATTTGAGTGAGAAGGTGGTGTTTGGGATGGATATTGAACAATTTAGGGGGGAGTTTGATTTCTGAGAGATAATATCATAATGAACGGAAGGTTTCTATGGATGATGAATGAAGAGTTGCCATGTACCCTACGCCACAGAGCTGGCATTGGACAGGGTGCCGCAAAACATGGACATGTGCGAACTGAAAAATAGGAACCAACATGCAGCTTGCGGTCAATCTTCTATGCCTAATATTTTTGATTTAATAAAAGCATCAGTCGCCGTGCCCGCTTGGCGTTCAAGGTGAAGTAATCTGTAACAGAGTCCAATGAGTAGAACATCTATGAGGGTTATAGCAAAACTCAAAAATTAAAAAATCAAAACGTGGTTTGTTGTCTGAACTCAGTTGGATGCCCTTTATAAGGGCCACGATGGTCTTCCCTTGAGGTCATCGTTCTAAAAGGTACTGCGAAAGGAAGATTGTGTAAAATCCCTGAGGGTTGAGAGGAGTTTTGCTTTAGGGATTCCTCCCCGAGAGACCGGGCAGCTCCTAAGGAATTTTGGACTGATTCGTCCGAAACAATGGCCCTAGTGCCTGATATAGCAGAATTCTTCAGCCAGCTACTGGACGGTGTGGAACCGAGTCATTCTCTTCCTTGATATCTATCTTTCGATGCAGTAGTAAATAAAGATGGCTGGGGGCTCGTTTTGACACCACCACTTAATCAAGTCCCCCTACTATTTCGGCTCCCTTCATGCCCATCCACGCAGTTCTTTGTTCGCTTTCATCCTTCATCCAACACTCAGAATATATTGGCGACTGAAATTGACACTCGCTACCATGGCTAGCGGAACGCTCAAACCAGGAACCCAAGTTTTAACCGACTATGGTCCCAAAACGATTGAGGACATTCGTGAAGGCGATGCGCTGATCACGAAAGCCGGCAACCCTCCGCAAATGGGCGACTGCTCAGACGAAATTGTGAAGGAAGCTTGTGGCGAAGGTACCATACTTTTCGGCTTCAATGATGAAGAGCCTTTCTTCACAGCAAATCACGTCTTCTATACCACCACGGGCTTGAGAGCTATCGATCCAATAGGCGCGAAACGGGAGAATCCTTGGCTGGAGGTTGGCAAGTAGGTGTTGTACAAATCACCTGTGGAGTTATCGGCTCACGTAGGGTAGGCTGCAGGCTGGACATAACTTGCTGCGAACTTCAGATGGTCGGAATTATGAGACGGTGCAGATCGCCAGTTTCCTCCCCGCTCGAGCTGAGTCTGAATTGGTTCATGGAATTCATCTCAGATCTGGTTTGAGGTCTTATCATGCCAATGGATACCTTGTTGTAAGTGTAGACCGTATTCGAATCTGGGTAGGAGTTGCTGATCGTTGTTACATAGCATTTGAATTACCCAGAGATCACTGTGAAGTCCATCGCAAGAGTGCTGAAGGGAGTGCCGAATACGCAGCGACAGGACATGCTCTCTCATATAAAGGAGCTTCAACCAGTGCTTCAGCGGCTCGGGGCTCAGAACTTCATGGAAGGCTTAGCCAGAGAGCTGTAGCAGCGGTCAAGCCGCAACGAGCGTCAGCGGTGGTAGATTGAGAATAAGCCAAGGTACCCTTTTATTAGTTGCGACTTTGAGTAGCGGTTGTGATTACGATGCTCTATATCAGGGAGTGGGGGCTAAGTCTTTGAAATCGTCAAACTTTCGCAGGTTCGGTCTCCCTGGTCGTGTATGCTGCTGGAGGTGGCTTCAATATACGGAACAATTTGAGTGTTTCATAACCCAAGGTGCGTTGTGTGCCGTTTGTTGGAGTGTAGTACCGGCTTGGATTTCTTCCAGCCTCGAATCGTTGGACAAATGCAAAGAGAAAGTTGACAGGCCATGCAGTAGGTGTTCGCGTTTTGTAGAATGATGCCCGATTTAAAGGAACTGTAATGGTTTAGGGTTGATGCAATGCAATTGTGACTCAACTTACTTGGCGTGTGAAGTTTGAGCAAGATGTGATCCACAAAACAGCTACCCTTGGTCGACTGCTTTTGGGCTGCGCATGAAGAGAGAAGGCATTTTCTCGGAGTAGTGTCATCGTGTTAGACTTGGTATAGAGCCGCCGGGCCTTATCAGATCCCCGCCTGGGTTTACACCCTCCAAGTGCTAAGCACATTGAACTCCTAAGCCCCTACTGTTTGAGCTGAGCAACAATGTTGCGGCAAGACGTTTGCGTGAGATTTCCAAAAGCGCTACATATTGGCTCAACGTCTTTGAAAGCTTGTGAGAATGCTATTGTCTTCCTCGCGGCAGGTGGCCTAACACCGGACAGGGCGCCAGAGCTTACACGAGAAGACTCCGCTGTTGGGAAAAATCTTGCTTGTCCTCGTATTCTCGCTCTGACCTATTAATCTCCTGATCTTTGCCCTTGCCTAGTCTATTGCCAGCCGTCTAAACGAACTGTCCAATCCCATGAAAGTAAGTGTCCTGCGCTTGGATGGTCCGGACGATACCCATCTTGCATGGACAATGTAGAGGGAGTTTCCTACCAATGAAGGACTTAATCAATTGGTCCGATGAACCCCGCGCTCTGGGCCATAATACAGTTCGTGTTTTATATAAAGCGGAGGCTTAGCGCATGTCAAATACGAGAGAGTCTGCGAATCTATCTTGACATAGCTTACTCGTGGTAAAACATCCCCTGCAAAATTCGATTGATGTATTTTATCGTATCGGCAGGTAGCATTCATGATTCATCGCTGAGACCATCTCGGCAGCTCCACAAGCCAGTTGGAGTCTATGTGATGAATGCCGACATTCCATTCTCACGCTTGTTCTCGTACTCCAGTGAAAATGAGCAACCTGTCAACTCGATTTCCTCCGAAACGGGCAAGTTTTTCCAACATAGTTGCGCTCTTGCTCAATAATAAGCATCTTCGTTCCTACGACACCTCGCTTCATCACTGGCATATATCTCACATCCTTGCTGGCCGTACCGCTCTGAAATACAACCCCTCTCAACCCTTGAACGAGAAAATACTGAGGCCAGACCACTTGACCCACGGTTGTCAATGTAAACATATTTAAGATCGGTGACAGCAGCGCTGTTATTTTAGCAACAGTACAAGGCGGCTTGATACCTCTTGTGACGGTCGAGCGAATTGACGACAACCGAGGCCGCTTGCATGTCACCCAGTCAAACATCTCGAACAGATACAGACAGACCACCTATGTAGCTATCAGCCACGTGCGCCAAGAAGGCTTTGTAAACGGAGGTGATATCTCACTTCCGTACCGCCGCATGCTTTGGATTCAAAAACTGGTCAACAAACTGTACCCGGCCGTTCATGGGCCTACACCTTTCTGCTAAGTCATGTTTTCTGAGCTGCTGTTATCTCCCCTTCCATGCCCTCGTTTGAGCCGGAAAATATTTGTGGCTCATGAGACATGTCTTTCGACTCAAAGATCATCTCAGAAGGGAAATGCTGATTTCGAATTCGTTCAGGATCGACAAACTTTGCTTGCCATATGAGAACATGGCAAGGCAACTGGCTCTCTTGAATGCTCCAAGGATCATGAAGAAGGTTGACAAAGTCTTGGTGCTGGACCCCACCCTCTACCTCGTCAATATAGCGGACTTAACGGAACGCCTGGCACGGATACAGTATTCGACCTGGATTAGCAGATTCTGGATTGCAAGAGAAGGCGCCTCGGCAAACAATCTAATATTCCTGTTTCAAAGCAGGCACATCGAACTTCGCAGCCTCGTCGAGGATTGGGACGGTAGAGACAATCGCATCGTTCAAGACGGCAAAGTAGCGGAAACTCTCGCCGCAGCACTCGCACGTTTCGATACAGACATGCAAAGATTTCGAATACTCAAACACCGGAAAGTGCCAGTCCAACACTACGATGAGTACGAGCTCAATTTCTTCTTGCAGCTTGGTTATCTCCAATTTTCGCAATTCGATTGGCTTAAGAACGAGGTTGAAGCTGCTTACTCCAGCATCCTAGTCCAACTTGCGCTAGAAGCTTACGCGGAGGATTGACTTCAATGACAAAGGGGGAGGAGAGGTTACCGGAGCACACGCTTTAGCATTGTCCCACGCATGAACGTTTAACAGGCCATGTCGTTGACCTTTAGAGTACTTATAACGTCAATCAAGGAAATGGATAGGCTATCAGAAATATGTCATAAGTTATAGCACTCCTAATTCTTTTAACCGACTGAATGCAATAGACAGATGGCAAATTTGTTGCTATGTGGAGCAGTCGCTTCTACTTAGCGCCGCATTGAAGGTATTCTCGACCATCTCAGCTAATTGGATGCCTAACGGTTGCTGCAAAATCTCAAATGATCAGGTACTTTGATCAAAACTCAGCGGCAAGCTGCAGGCATTAATCCCGGGATGGGATTCTCTCACCGAGACATTACATGTATATACTAAAACTTCAGTAAACTTCAGTAGGCTTCTCTTTACAGTAATGCATGGACGAGTTCTCTGAACAAAGCGATTAGAAAATCTTTTCCTTTACTTTACTAATGTCGTCGGGGATGTGCAAGATCAGGCTCTATGGAATCTAAACTTTGATTCCTGAACGGTCAACGCGTACCCCATTACTCTCACCATCGACACACCCAACCGAAGGCTGAACCACTGTATAAAGCGCCTCCAATTCTTCCGCATAAAGCAGTGAAGCCGGCCTCCGCTGCACAGTCCCCTTCCCAGCCCTCGGCAGAGGCTTCTCCGGTCTCGTGAAAACGACATGAGACCTCTCAATGCGCGCGTTCTTCGAGCAAGATTCATTTGCCTTCCAGATGACAGGCCACAAGCGCTCGATACTCTTCACACGCTCAGCGTCCGAAAGATTCTTCGGTGTCTCGAGTTCAATGAGCAGTGCAGCCTGAGGTTTTTGGCTGCCAAAGACCAACGCTGCTTTGACATCCGGATGGCCGTTGACAAGATGCTCGAACGGAAGCGGATTGAACGTCGTCCCATCAATGAAATTGATTTGATCGTCTGCGCGGCTGCGATAGGTCCAGCTTCCAGGGTTGACCGGGTCGGGTGAGAAGAGGTCGCCTGTTGACCATTCCTGTAGATGGGGAAAAGTTTTGAAGATTGGTTGTTCCTCTTCGGGGATTGGGTTGCGGACGATGAATGCCTCATAGTCGTTGTCTGCTACATGTCGGAATTCAAAGCCGGACTTTGGGTGGAACTGATGACGCTTCCAGTCTGTTACTGTCCAAGCGCCGTCGGGACGAATCATGGGGTTAATGCCGCTCTCCGTGGACCCGTACATGCTGGTGAGTCTTCCACGTCTTGCTAGGTTGTCACCCGTAATCTGAGAAATATCCCCACCGGCGTAGCATAGTGTGTTGATCTTTTTGTACACAAGGTCTAGCATGGCAGGATCCGAAGCCACCTGCTCAGCAACAATGGGAGAGACAACCGCAACGTCTGCGCTGGTGTGTTTCAGGACATCTATGAATGTTTGTGCACTTAGAGCAGCATCTGGCACAGGGTAAATGACGGTTGTCTGATTGGCAATCGCTACAAGGTGGCCAAACATATGTCCGGCCTGCCAAGTTGTCAGTTCACGACTGGGTAATGTCAGGACACACTGGTGATTGATATCTGACTTACATGAAACACAGGCATCACGCTAAGTAAGCGAACGCCCTGCCATAACCTATCCATGCTCTCGTATCCTGGGGGCGGCTCCAAATGATTTTGCTGAGTGAAGCTTGCCGCATAATCGTGCGTCCAGACGATGGGTTTTGGGTGGCTTGTGGTGCCAGATGTATGGAGAACAATAAGGGGCTCATGACGTGCTGTTTCAAATGTTTTGTCGAAAGAATAGTGCGGATGCTCCCCCGCGAGTACGTCGTCTGTGTTTGGAACATCGAGTGTGGCGAGGCTATGACCCGCTAGAAACGCTGAAACTATGGGCGGACTCGCTGTTGGCATGAGTATAGTCTTGCATTTCAGCTCAGTCAAGAGATATTCTAGTCCTGGTATGCTATACTTTGGAGAAGGAAAGACCATCTGCACATGGTTGGTCAGCAAAACCTCGTATGATGTTTGAGTTGTTGCTGAGTTGGAGCGAACCTTGTAGCCTGCTTTCACCGCTCCAAGAAGCAATATGATATAACGCACGTCCCAAGGGCCAAAATATGCCAATGTCTCTAAGTCTTTGCTCGGTCCAAGAGATCGATGTAGCCACCAGGCGACGCCATTGATGGCATTTGCGAGGCTGCGGTAGGTGATTTTACGGAAGCCAAGTTCGTAGTTGGTGGTTGACCTTGGTATCTCGGCCCAAACAGCCGAAGGTCTTGCTTTAGCCATGCCATCAACGATGTGATTGAGCAATTGCTTTCTGCGAAGCAGTGGCTCGGGAGCACCAGGGCCCTCGGAAAATTGGAGTGACGCCATTGTGATTAGGGGAGAAAAAAGATGCTCGTGCTGAAGAGTTCAAAAGAAGTAGGGAGAGTCGTTACCTTAGCTCTTTATCTACAGAAGAATATAGAAAGTAACTTTAAGATCTCATGGCTTTGTCAGATAATGCTGTCAGCTGAGGGACGCGGTCAGCTATGCAAGGAGCCAACGAGCTATTGTAGATTAAAATACTACTCAATCAGCAGCAATGGTGTATAATCTTTCGCTGGGCACTGTCCTGAGTAGGCATTTCTCTAGTAAAGAGATGGTGATGCTGTCATGCTACCCTTCGAAAGTTGAAGTTGTGTGAGCTAGACAATTCAATGGGTGCCGTTGCAGCAGCTCTCGTATATTAATTTGGATTGCTTCAGCTGACGAGTAGACTACAGCGGGTTCCCAGAGTCCTGACCCAGCCAGTGCAGCCACATTGAGCAGCATCTGTATTTGGTAGCCTCCGAGAAGAACTCTTCCATTTAACATCCGTCAGGCTGATTGAGCATGACCCCAAGGTACTCATAATCTAGCGTGAGAGTCCTCGGCGTATAACTTCTCCGAGCCTGTCAAGGTGCTGACGTCGTACACGTAGGCCGGAAGAAGGCATCGCCACAATGGGCGCCTTTTGGCCCGAGCATCCTTACTTTGGTTGTGACCCAGGAGGGTCCTGTACAAAGGGGTAAAGGGTTTTCGTCTTGGGAAAGTTTCGGGGGAGGCTTCGGAGACAACCCGCCAAGCCACGAACTCGGTAGGCGCCGTAGATCCCGCCTAGGCCCAGAACGCCCCCAAAGTCACAAATATTGAAATTCTAACGGCTTGGAAAACTCACCACGTGCACTCGACTTTACCTGACCCATTGAGTAAAAGCCGGTCTGTGATCGAGACGCGATGAAGCGCCAGGCTGAGCGTGATGACAATGTCGAAGCTTCGAGGAAAGCCAAGCGTCAAGCTGTTAGCCATGAGGATCGATTTCGGGATGGGCTCTTTGACCAATCTGTGATAAAGGACTACGAGAAGGCCTATGCTGCTTCTAAGCCGTGAGCAATTCTTTGACCGACAACACGATTGGGGATCTAGGCTGAAAGTTTGCAGATACCGCCACGGCATAATTGCAAATCTCATCTCTCCTACTCTCCTCCGTGATGTGCGATCCGAAATCCAAAACCTCTCCTTCACCCCGAAAGAAACCGACATATACAAAATCCATCAATCCGGAGACCTCGCAAATCTTGACGGGCTGGATGACTCCTCTTTGAAGCTCCTGCCATCACTACTCAAACTCCGTGATGCTATGTACTCCTCAGTCTTCCGGGAGTATCTTTCTACAGTCACAAGCTCGGGCCCACTTTCAGGGAGGAAGACGGACATGGCAATCAACGTTTACACACCGGGCTGCCATTTGCTATGTCACGATGATGTCATTGGCAGTAGGAGAGTGAGCTATATCCTTTACTTGACAGACCCAGACAATCCATGGAAGCAAGAGTGGGGTGGGGCCTTACGGTTATACCCTACGCAGACGCATGAAGAGAAGGACGGTCAATCGACGAAGGTGCCAAGTCCGGATCACAGTGTGTCAATACCACCTGCATTCAACCAATTGAGCTTCTTTGCGGTTCAGCCAGGCGAAAGCTTCCATGACGTGGAGGAGGTGTATGAGAAGACCGTTAATGAGGACGAAGAGAAGGAAGATGGCAGAGTTAGGATGGCAATTAGTGGATGGTATCATATCCCACAAGAAGGAGAAGACGGATTCGTGGATGGATTGGAAGCCCAACTTGCCGCAAAAAGCAGCCTCATGCAATTGCAAGGCAATGGAGACAAGTATGATTTGCCGCAGGCCAACTTCCAAGTCTTTGCGCCAGTGAATCTTGCTGATAATGGCCTGCCAACGCCCTCCTCGCAAGAGGACCTCTCCCTCTCAGAAGAAGACCTTACTTTCCTTCTGAAATATATCGCTCCCACATATCTGACACCAGACATACTCGAATCAGTGTCCAGTATATTTGCCGAGGAGTGCTCTCTTTGTCTCGATACCTTCTTGTCTCGCGAATTTGTCGACTCAGTGCGCGAATGCATCGAATCTCAGGAACCGCAAACATTACCGGCCAAGTCAGCGGACATCGAGAAGACCACGTCCTGGACAGTCGCTCGACCACCTCATAAACAACGCTTCCTGTTCCAGCAGGCTAGGCTTCCAGAGCATGAGTCAAGCCCGCTCCAGGATCTTGTACATGATCTTTTCTCGTCTACCGCATTCCAGAAATGGCTCTCACTTGCTACTGGCCATCAAATAACTTCACACAATTCACTTCTTCGACGTTTTCGACGAGGGCAAGACTACACACTTGCAACAGGATACGAAGAAGACAGCCCTCGAATTGAGCTGTGTCTGGGTATCACGCCGACATTAGGCTGGGGCGATGAGCAGGTTGCAGAGCCTGGTGAAGCGACTAATGAAGACAATCCCACTAGGAAGGAAGATGACACTCAGGAAGACAAGCCTACGACCGAAGATCCTGGTGTAGGGGGCTATTTAGCCTACATGGCTGGCGACGATGACGAAGAAGCTGGAGAAGGTGAGGCTGGTAGCGACCACGGCATCGAAGTTCCACTCGACATGAGCACCGGAGCACGGTCTACAAAGGCCACTAACCCAAAGAAAGCAAAGCAGGATCCAGCAATCTACCAAGCTAGTGGCGATGACGAGGATGACGGTGTCTTGTTTAGCATGCCTGCGGGGTGGAATCGTCTGGGTCTCGTTCTACGGGACAAGGGCACAATGCGATTCGTCAAATATGTGAGTCTGATGGCCAAAGGTGACCGATGGGATATAGTTGGAGAATTTGGCATTGTGGATGACGAAGATGAGAGTGGAGATGATGAGCCTGACCACAGCCCTCCTGCCAGAGAGGAGGATGACGATGATGACGATAATGACAACGACAATGACGACGATAATGATGACTCCAGCGATTGAATGACATGATGTTTTCTGCATATAACGAAATGACGATCGTGTCAAACGGGTATCGAAGTGATCTTCTCTAGGTGCAAAGTCGCAAATGCAAATGCTAGCTACAATATCATGCGTCTCAGATTTCACAGAATTTCCTCAATACAGATCACGGAAATTGGGAGACAACCCGAAGTCGACGTATTGGGCCAGGGGCATGCTTTGAGCAGCAGATTTTCCTTGGGCTTGTTTTATACGCACTGACATTCCACCTGCCATTCCAGAGCTCGAAATCTGTCGTGCTGATTATCAAGTGGGAAAGCTGGTCACTATCGATGATGTTAAGCGGACAATGACAGAATCTGTTGGTCCGGGAAGCTCGAAGGGCGTGAGCATCTTACTCTCACTCAAGCAGGAAATTCACCAAGCTTCACTTCATATGGGAGGGAGGAAACCCATCTACTCGCTGGCTAGCCGCAATATGCGAGCGGCAAATTGAGGCACTGTTGATTTTTCATCCATCTCAACAGAACGATGCTATGGATGCTAAGCCTTCACTCAGACATAACCATGCATACACCACGCCCATCAATGCACCTCTTCTCAACACACCCCGTACTTTAACGCCCCTCATACAGCAGAATCCCCCTTCATCAATTTAGCTCATTTTTGACAATCCTTTCCCATCCATACTCTTCACAGTCGGTCCATACAAGTAGCGTGCCGTCAGCCAGAATTCAACCGCAATCCTTTGACATCAGAAGTGCCTCCCATCATTCAAAGCAGCAACAAACTCGTCTACCAACCTCCTCTTCCACCAATCACAGCCCCAAATGGCCTCCCTCGAGTCTCTCTCTCACGGTGATGACCCGCTCAAGCCCTCCATCTGGGCGGACTTGCCCCGCGACATTATCTACAACATCATCGACCAATCCGAATTGCTGACTCTGATCAGCTGGTCCAACACGGGTCTAGAATTCTCGCCATATACACGCGCCAAGCTATGGAAGGAGCATCGCATTAATCACTCAAGTGACCAGACCATCGCGGAGTCTGTCGTATCGTTACTATCATCGCCAGGAGCACTTCAGAAGATGCGTGCCTTACCAATTGGGCAATTGGTGCATCGAGAAGCTGAGGGATTTGCGCAACTTGTTGCCGGCCTTAATCTGGCGACACTCCAGTTGTTTTGCGGTGGAACGCAATTCGATGCAACTACTAGAGGAAATAACACCTCGCCTCTGGTCCCATTCCTTCAGGCTTTGGAGAGCAACACTCGCACAGCTAATGGTCAACGGACTCGGGGATTACCTAGGACCTTAATAGCCCTATGGTTGAGGGATGTACGGCGCGCCAACATTCCATACCTGCATCAGCTTATTGCCAAGGCAATCGTGCCATTTAAAGCCTTAGTCAGCTTCCGAATTACTTTCTGCCTCTCGGAAGCTGCCCACGAAAAGCTTGAGCAGCTGGAACTTCCTCACATTCACGAAAGCACAGCACATGAGATTATTGGAGTTAGATCTTGGTCCGCGTTGAGTTGCAATAAGCCTAAGAAGATGTTCTGCCGCTACTTCGGTCGGTCTGGAGGAGGCGATTATCGCGTACAGGTGCGCTCAAGGCATCAGGATGGTGATTGGTTTGAGTTGACAAACCTGGCTAAGATTATGGACGATGTCATTGCTAATCGACCCCGTGGCACGATGACATGGAGGAAAATGGAATTCATCCGAAGATCCAACATTCCTGATGATGCAATTGTCATCTACCCTTGCCAGGAAGCCTGTCACGAAGGTCATCCTCAGCACGAGCCCGTGACTGTTCGATGAGAGCGTACGTCGGAGCAGGGATGGAATGGTTTGGAGGCATTCACGGGCATATGGCGAATACGAGTTGGATGATCCGGACGAATTGGAAATTCCACGGAGGATGAAAAGGGCTTCCTTTGGCAGGATTTCGCTCTCTAGTTTACCAGCCGAACAGCCTTAACAAGTGTACGTTTAAGTGAGCTATCATACTACAACCATCGATGTTACTCAACTCCACAATTCTTTGCACTGTTTCTGAACAATGGGTAGAGCTAACACTAGACCATGGATTTTGGCGACAGCAGTATGAATAAATGCTGTATCCGATGCTCGTAAGTCGATTGGGAGAAGTTGAATAGTCATTCAATTTTCAAGATTCGAAAGCGAGATATGGTCCTAGCCTTTGCCGGGTATTCGTATTTCCAAGCTCGACAAAGCACGGCTAGTAACAGGCTTCTGGAATCGTATAGAAAACAATCAAGCAACGGATTGCAACAAAATTATGTTGTGTTGAATGGTGAGGAACCATGTCACATGATATGCGATAGACATTCCTTTCACATCCGTTTCACCCTACTTCCTTCGGCCATCCGCCCCATTTCCTCTCAACACCTATGAAGAAGACAACTTGCAACCTTCAAGTGCTTGAGTTCCCAACACCTAAACATCAGCCATCTCAGAAATTCCCATCACGAATATGGTAGAGCTTAATGCCGCGATATGGTCAAAACTACCCCATGACCTCATTCTCAGCATCATCGAACAGTGAGACAAAGTGATTCAAGTCAACTGGTCACGCACTAGCCGCAAGCTCCACCCGTTCGCAAGCAGTAGAATATGGGGCCAGCTTCGCGTTACAGGATCTCATTTCGACGCTTACACTCATTTCGAGAACTCGGTCTTTCCCACGATCAAAAGGAATCAAATCCTGCACTTTCTCATCAAAGAGGCTTACCGACCCGATCCAACCCTTGTATTTAAGATCTGGCGGAGCCTAGCTGCACCACCACACGCCCCAAATTCGAGAATGTCAAAAAGTGTTGCAAGGGTTTCGCAACTGGCGGGGCCATTGCCTGGCGCTCTTGTGAAATTCCTTGATATCAACAACCACTTCGAAAGAAGCCAGAAAAATGCTCTGGAACTCGTCCTGCCTTTACTGCTTACATCGTTACCAGCACTGATTCACTTCGGCTACAACGGGCCTCTACCAGCAAAAGTCTTTGCCAAGATCCTGCAGGTTAAAAGCATTGCGGATTAGGGCCAGCGACGAACACTCTAACCCAATTACTGGAACTGTCCCATCTGGTCCTCCATGGCCACGATGTCATCTAGATTTCCGAGGACTTGCAGCTTTGACCAATTTGCGCTTACTCGAAATCGGGCATTTCCGGGCAGATGAAGCTGAGGGACTTGCCGATGTGATTCCAGCGTTGGAATTGACCGGTTTCAGACTTCTTTGCTCTGGGGAGATCTACGGTGGTTTATTTCAAACTTGGATGGGCAACTGGGGACCAAAATCGCCGCTGGTGTCGTTCTTTGAAGAAAGCTCTTGGGAATCAAAAGGCCGGCGGGCTTGGATCGACATTGACTAGGCTGGCTATTTTCGATATGATTCATGTAAATATCACATTCCTGTACCAGCTTGTTGCAAGTGCGATATCCCGCTGTGAAGCGCTGGATGAGATGAAAATCATGACTGTGGCAAATGGAGATACAGACGATCTACTCGACCGCATGGGCCTAGTCGCCATTAAAAAAGCCATTGGGTTGCGGAGCCTACAGCAGTTCGCCAGCGATGAGGAGCTACAGATCATTCGTCAGTACCGAGGTCCATTAGGGCAAGTGCGCTGGGTAGAGCCGTTTCCCCAACGTATTCGGAATGTTGCCAAGACTCTTGACGAAATGATCATGAACGGAAAGATGGCTGGGAGGTGTTTGATCTTCCTGAGGAAGCCCGACCTGCCTACAGGTGTCGCAGCCACATATCCGTATGCCTCATTGTTGCAAAGTGATACGACATAGTACATTCACAGGGAAGCTTTGACGCTTGCAGGCGAGACTTGGAAGATGAGGACGTATCACGAGAAGTGCAGCCGTCGAGTATTTTGGAGATTGAATGCGACACTGATTGGGGCATTAGAGGCTACCGCGGGCATGCGAAGTCCTGCGAAGACTACATAGCGAAGTCCGGACCAATGAATGACATGGCAAATCAATCACATTCTGCTCATAGTAGCTGCAGGCGCGTACGGGGAAATGCAATTGCAGTCAGGATTGTATCGATGGAGATGTGTTGATGAGAGACGCAGACGTTTATGTCCTCAAACTTGATCCGATTCCTCTCATTCCGTTGATGTTTCGCTCCAACTCCAACGCCCACATCGCCCCCGCAAGCTCCAAATCCTCATGATCGTATCTTTCCCAGCCAGTCCAGCTACTCCTATTGATAATAACCATACCCTGTGGAAAATCCTCTAGCACACCATCCCTTTTCCAGACCCTCATTCTTCTATAACAATTCCTCCGTGCCCCCGGATCCTCGACAGCCAAAATCCAGAATTTCCGCAATATTTCCAACGTCTTCGTGATCAAAGTCAGGCAGAGGGGAAGTCAAACGAGTAACTCCGGCATCGACTTCACAAGTGCTTGCACTCTGGTATTGGTAACTGATCTTAACTTTCTCGTTGCTAGAGAACTGATTCCAGGATTGAACGGTCATCCTGATGTCGTCTTGCGGTAGTTCGAGATTCATGTGGATCTTCTGGGCATCGAGGTCGACTAGCAGTCTTAACTCCACATATCGTAGGTTTCCATGAGAGGGTATTGCTTTCGCGATAAGCTGATGTAAGGAGGGGAATACTCTGAGGTAATGGTCTCTGAGGACCAAGTCTTTCAGAGTGGGGGAAAAGCCTGTAGCTCGCTCGTATTCTGCTGCGGGAGCTCTCGTTAGAGCTTCAAGAAATAAAACCAGCGGCGATGTTGCAAGCTGCTCTACTGTTTAGGTCACTGGGCTCAGTGTTCGCGCTCCCACTTTGCATATCTAGCCATGGCATGAGATCTCCAATCTTGTCAACTCTAAGATTGCAACGGATTGTGCAAGCCTTTCGGCCTCCTTGGGGAGCAAGTGTCTTATTTGCAGCGAGCGTGGCTTTGTGGGGGTTGCGGGCAAAGAGAAGTTTAATGCGTCTACCTCGAAAGGCTCACGAAGACTCTCCAAGTTTGGGAATGAGATTTGCTCTGCTCCAACCCTGAGTTCCAAAGATCTCAGGTGCTCGACCTGGAGGATAGGCACAAACAAATTAGGATGCAATGGCCTATCGTAGGATAGTAAAATGAGATTCTGCAGACAATCACGGAGAAGCGGTGGCAGAACGTATTGGGAATCAGGACCCCAGAATTCCATCTTTTCGTCCCGGGTTTCAATCCCAAGGCGTCTCACATGAGAAACTGGTAAAGCCTGCTCCATCTCAGTAAGGCCGAAACGGTAAAGGCATGGCAGCGGATTTAGGTCGTGGCGGCCATAGAACGGTCGGTGATTGGGTCGATAGGCATTGTTTATGAGGAAATGGATGAGAAGGCCTCTGCGGCTGGTAGTGTTTCAGCAATGCGAAGTCCTTGAATGCCGTGATGAGTCTTCGGCAGATGCGCAATCGATGCCAGAGCTGAGCGGATGCGAACTGGCAGAATTTGTAGCTCGTACATGATCAGCTGATTTTTGTTCGATTGTCAGACTGCCGGATGATTTCGACGAGGATGTCTTGGGGGAGATTCGACCAGATCGTGGGATTGAGGTACTTCACATCTGAGATTTTGAACTCTGGGAGAGCTGGTTGCGGCTTGATTTTGGAGTCAGTGGTGGGCAGTTTGAGGAAAAGTAAATGTGAGCTGCGGTCCATGGCCCATATCATGTGACCCACGAGAGTTGATACTTGCGCTTACTGGAGTTGGGAGTCAAAACAAGAGCTCCGGCTTCGTTAGTGTTTTCAATATCCACGGCTTCTTTCCGGCGAGATAGTCGAGATAATTTTTGCTGTCATGGCGCACATGTATACCCATTCACGGGTCTCTGTTTTAATACTTTGCTGCTCGAAAGGCGCTGGTGGTAATCAGCACACTGTTATACTTGAGCAACTTCTATGATGTTTTTGCCGAGCTTGGAAGACTTTGACATCTTCGGGAGTACGGTCCTATGCTCCAATGCATAAAGTAGCTTTCGTGAAATCATTCCACGGCATAAGTAGAGCGAAGCTGAGAGCAATCCGTGCTCTTTGGCGGTTGTGAGGAAATTAGCCGTTCCAAGTCCTAGATACGGCCCAAGTTTGCCACTGACTTGAGCAACGAATTCGGCACTTCGTTGCAATGTTGACCACAAAGCTCTTGGTTTCGCGTCATCCCGAGCAGCGAGCTCGTTGGTTTTCCGAGCTCGTATCTTTTGACTTCCTGGGCGAGCGGAACAGAATCAATCTACGATGCTCGGCAGCCATACTAAGAGAACCCGAATGGGTAAAGCGCAACGCAACAGGCGGTCCTATGGCAATCTAAATATGCTTTCCACACACTCATCACGATAAGAAGGCATCGCAATTTTGCCTATGGCTTCACCATTTTCGTCCTTCGGAGGCAATCGTCGGGCTATGAGAGGGGCTTATCTTCCTCGGGCTGTAGTCACAAGAAAATCAGGCGGGCGGCTGAACAAAGCCAATACGAGGCAGCAGGCAACATGATCTTGTCCCAGTATCTTAGATCCAGTTCAAAGACACATCCAGATCCCGGAGACCACGGATATTTTTCCATGGGTCATTGACGCTATGACCACAAGTCGGTCTTTAGGAGAGACATCCGAGATAGCTAAAGAGCCGCTAGCCGCTATTACTAGGCAGAAGTGATTATTTTACATATCAAGTAATCACCCCACGACGGCCTTCTTCATTAAGGAGGATCAACCCGCAGTGACGTCTATCGAAAGGATCACCGCCAACCACGATTGAGACCTAGTAGTACACAGGGATTCATCCCGCGGCCCGCTCCCCTAGCGATCTGCCGTTGCGCAAATCACGGCGTCAAGATCTACGAAACGTGAGGATCGAATCGCTCGTCGAGTTACAAGGAAGATTAACCGATCAGATCATGCGGAGTGTCATGCGAGACCGTTGCAATCGTGGGGTCGTTATGCACGAGTCAAATGAGACAGGATAGGAGATACTTTGCTAGGAGTGGCGGGTCGCATGACGGAAATTTCCCGCCAGTTGTTGGTGCACTGGCGTAGGCGGAGAGCCAGTAATTTAGGCGAACGAAGAGAAAAAGAGACCGCCATGAACCCACAGAGTTGGTACCTTGACAGCCATACAAACGCTCCAAACATCTCGACGTCGGTTCGGACGGAGTAACAGAAAAGAAGGCGGAGTTGAGCCTTTCACGTCTGGGGGCATCCCTGCAGCCCCCGCTACCAGCGCCTTGAAAAGCGGAGACCTTCGGCGCACAATTGACTTGTTCTCTACAACACTCAAATACTCACTAACTGGACCTGCAGAATGACAGAATGCAGGGTCTTCGAGTGGATGAAATTCTCTCCTCAGGTTGCACCACTCGGATTGGATATCGCACTTCTTCGTTGTCATTGGGTGGTTGGGTGGAGACACAGCCTTCCAAAACTGCCTCATCACCGGAAAGGATGAAGAAGCCTAAGGTACGAAAACTTGGCAGGGGGGCCACGTTTTTGGAGTGCCACGAGGGAACAGAACAATCAGAAGCTCGTATCGATGCAGTCTTCAGCGCTATGCTGAGCTTAGCGGGTTCTAGAATTTCTATGGCTTCTGGCTCAAGGAGGCAGGAACCCTCAAGCTTTCATACCCGCTTCCGTGCAACACCGCATTTCTCGGTGCCCAGAACTTGATAGATAAACCCGTTGGAAGAATTGTAGTAGTCAAAGATCAAAAAGTATAGGATGGCATAGAGAAGATTGTAATGAGTAGAAGCATTTTAACTTGATAATGATTGCGCTGATCCTTACTCCATCGACAAGTGCTGTCTGCACGCCAGATGCAAGGAGGAACTAAGATTTGAACGGGGTTCCTGCTCCGACCACACTCCTTCTGCTCACCCACCGAAACAACCTTGCGACCGTTTACTATCTCACATCAACTCTCAACACTCTCCTTTATCTTCCCTCTTGAGCTGTCCACTTCAATAATCGAATTCTACTTTTCCCTTTTGCCCGACAGCTTCCTGCTTCTGGACAATGCCCTTGTGAAGCGGGTAAAACCAACAGGTCTCAGGAGTTCGGTTCCGGGTATCGACTTATGAGGGGCCACCGGCTTTATACTCGAAGCAAGGATCGAATGAACAAGAGCCTGGGACCATCAAGTGAAAGGGCCAGCATTTGCTGGGTGCAGCAGTGTGCACATACCACAACTAGCTTTGCTGTCACTAGGCCGATCACCACCACAACATGATGACCTGGGGTCATTGAGTGACGCAGGACACGCAAAACTCCAAGTCATCGATCCCTTCAGGACTCGGATCGAAACCTACCAACATTCCTCACACACCACTTTTTGCTATAGTCGCAAACCTACACTTCCGAAGCTCAGCCGGCAGCTGCAATCCTTTCTTCCTCAATTCCACCGCTTGAAGCTTGAAGCTTGAGTGCCTCATACCTCTATAATTCTTCCATTCCATCAAACGACATCGCTGCGTGCGCTCGCGTGTCCAGTATTCCAGAGTCAAACGAGCCTTCCACTTCTGATTGAACGCCACGAACTCTTTTACCCGGTGTATCCTACAGTTTTCGGTTTAGGTTGGAAAGTACGCATGCCACACCCCGCAATTACACACATCCGCTGACAGTCGGCACCAGAGCCTTACCACCTCAAGATGTCGACCCAATCCTCCACCCGGATCTGGGAGGATAACTCTCCTTCACCAGCCAATCCCTCGAAGCTCGCTCAGCTACCCTCTATTGCTACACTGACAAATGAGATACCGCATGGAGGCAACAACAGTCCTACATCTGCTGGATACCCAACCAATCGCTCTTCAGACACGTGGAACACTCCACCCCAGAGTACCCGTAAGTCACAATTTACCAATTCCTCTCTCGCAAGCATGCTCGTTTTCTACAGTCTGTCGGATGGCCATGTGTACCGGTTTCCACCTTGCCTCGGTGCGTCTACCCTGACATACCGCTGACACTATCTCACAGGCTCGTCGGCATATTCATCTGGCCCCAATGGCTACAACTATTCTTCTTCGATCAGCTCTCCTCACCGTGCCTCAAATTCTAGCCAGCTTGGAGCCACTTCACACCCCGCCGAATACCACACCGCCTCAGGCTCTGGCGCACAAGCTTCACCTGGGTTCGCTCCTCCGCACAGTTTAGGCCTTCCAATAATCAACCAGCAATACCAAGATCCCTCCCAATTCCGAAGCAGCCAAGACTTTCCTCCACAAGAATCTCGCCGAAGCAGTCTCGGTAGCCAGGTCAACACAGGCTTTACAAATCTACATATCAATGGTGTGGGCTCTCCCTACAACAGCCATAGCGGCAACCCTTCACAATCCTCCATCGCTGCCAGTCTTCAGCGTGAGCGTGGCATACCTTCCGGCAGTGCCATCCGTAACTCAGGGACATCATCGATACATCATCAGCAACCCATGTCGCCGCTGAGTCCGTACCCGGGCGAGTCAAAGCAGGCATACTCCTCCCGAACGGCTCCCATCATTAGTGCCAATCCTATGAAGGAAGTCTACAATGCCGAAAAACCTACTGCTGGTCAACCCTACGCCTTTCCCGATCCTGATATGTCCAACCGGTCAAGCGACAGTGCAGAGCCCAATGGCTCTCACATGCTGTCTCGGCGCAATAGCGATCACACATCTATCACCAGCAGCATCATTACTAATGATTCAAAGCTGCCTCCCGGACAGCACCGATTAGACGAAGGTGAGGAATTATTGCTATACTCGCACTACACGGCTGTACTAATTGGGGTCTTCTAGATCTTATGCCGGGCACCCATCATCATTCGCTTCAGCACAAGCAAGTCAGCTCGTTAGCTAGCGAAGCGGACTCACCAGAGGCGAACTCGCCATATAGCCGCACGCCGGCGCTTCGAAACAGCCACAAGATCGCGGAGCGCAAGCGACGAACAGAGATGAAACAGCTATTCGATGCCCTACGGGCGCAGATCCCTGCTAGCCATGGGAGCAAGTCAAGCAAATGGGAGATCCTGTCTAAAGGTATGTTGGCTTACACTAATTTAGGAAGTCTCAACTCGGATCACTGACTGACCATGGCTCAGCGTCCGACCACATTAGGAACCTTGAAGGAAGCGTCAAGGTCGGCCGGGATGCCCAACTTCAGCTACAACAATCAGCCCACGAATTAGAAGCAGTACGGCGGGAGAACGAGTCCCTTCGCAACGAGAATCATCACCTATACCAAGAGATGCAGCACTATCGAGAGCAAGCTCGACCAAACACGGCCACTGCGATGCACCCACAAGCCTCCGGTTATGCTCCACCTCTAGCGCCTTCGATGGGGGATTCTTCTCGTTCGCTTCCTCCGCTCACCAATGGCATACCTGCAGCGAATAGCATGCAAGGCATTCAATACTCGGATGAGCGTCGCTGAAGCGTCATTTCTGCTGCTTTGCTACTAGATCATCCTTCAATTCAGTGGCACAGGACCGGCTACGGATCTCATTCCCGGACACCTACTGGAGATCACGGATATCTCGGATCTCGAGCATCTTCTCTCATCACGTTAACCCCGACTTATATTCTCTTAGCTTATTTCAAAAAGTGCTTTTACAGGTGTTGGGGCTCGAAATCTCTCTCATTTGAAGGTCCTGCATGGACCATCGCGTCTGGGTAAGGGAAACCTACGGCGGATAATGTCTATTAATTCGGCGTTGCTACGGTACATCTCGCTGCAACAACGGAATACCCCTCGGTTACGACGATGTCGATTTTTACAATATGTGTGATTTCCTTCAACTGTGCTACTAGCATCTTACTACGATTATCTTTCTCCGGTCACAAACAACAGGCGTACTCAGGGCAACGAACTCGCGGCATGCTTGTGCAACGCCCGGTGGACTACGGCCTTCGACGTTCCGAGCTTGTGATACCATTTCTTCGTTCGGCACCGGCTGTACGAATTGCATTGCAAGATCCCTCTTTCTTCCACGGTCCGCCACATGACGGCAATTTCGACGAACTTTTGCCACGACATCAAACGGCTCTCTAGACCAGGCCTTGCAGCCATCGCTTCGCATTCATTGAGGTTATTCGTGTATGTAGATGGTATTGGGACTATAGAATTGCATAAAAGCTTCACAGTCACTTATTTCACCGGTTTAGCTATGTTTTGTGTTCTTACCTTATGCTACTCTGCTGACAAAGTGCTGCGACGCTCGGCTGCTTTCTCTCAACACAAGGAATGACCTCTCACTACATGAGCCGTTTCACCTTCCTATTTGGGAACATGCGACGTCATTGGTGCCGTTAGCAAAATGCCAATTCGAAAGGGCTCTGCTCACTGTTCACAGGCACAAATCGTTAGCAAACCCCCACAACGAACTGGTTGACGACAACCCAAGGTACTAGCCATTGCCCCTACTACAGACAGCTACGAAGTCTCTGAATTTGCAAGCCGCTCTATTCCGTCTTCCTTCCCATCCCAACACCGCAACCATGAGAGAGCTCAAAGATCCCCACGCTGACACCAACGGCATCAATGGCCACACTTCTAACGGTCATACCACCGTTTCTACCTCCACTTCCTCCACTCCAAACGCCTGGTCCGTCCCCGGCACCGCAGCCTTCGACTTCCGCAGTACACACCCCCCGCCTCCCCCTCCGTCTACACGCTCACCATCGACACTCTATACCCTTCTCCTGCTCCTCAATTGACAGACCACAGGCGACACCGTGACCTCCCCTACATCCTCCATGCTCGCCGCCACCCAACACTGCACCCTGCTAGACGACGTCTTCCAAGAAGACTCCACCACCCTCTCCCTCGAATCCTATATCGCAGTCCTAACGGGCAAAGAAGCCTCGCTTTTCGTGATATCAGGGACGATGGGGAACCAGTTGAGTGCAAGGACGCATCTTGGAGGACCGCCGCATAGCGTGGTTGCTGATGCGAGGAGTCATGTTTTGGGGTGGTGAGTCGGCCCATTAGGATTGCCTTCTTTAGACATCGGCTGATGATAGGACGAGAAAATTAGGGAGGCAGGCGGTATTGCTGCGATATCAGGGACGATGCCTGTAGCCATAAGTCCAGCCAACGGCCAACACATCACACTCAACGATGTAAAGAAGCACGCTATCCTATCAGACGACCACCACTTCGCCCCTACGCGCCTGATATGCCTGGAAAATACCCTCGGCGGCACCGTGATACCTTTGAAAAATTGCCAGGAAATTGCACAATGGGCACGCGCTCAATCACCTCCAATAGCGATGCACCTAGACGGTGCCCGCCTCTGGGAAGCAGTCGCCGCGGGCGCTGGCTCTTTACACGACTACTGCGCCTGCTTCGACAGCGTGACTATGTGCTTCTCCAAAGGCCTCGGTGCACCTATTGGATCAATCATCTGCTCAAGAGCGCCATTCGTCAATAAAGCGAGACATCTGAGGAAAATGATGGGCGGGGGACTGAGACAAGCGGGCGTCATTACTGCCGCTGCACGCGTTAGCGTCGAAGAAACCTTCCTTGGTGGCCAGCTCGTAGCCACGCATACCCGAGCACGAGAAGTAGCGAGCATGTGGGAAAGTAAAGGGGGGAGGTTGGCGCAGCCGACGGAGACGAATATGGTTTGGTTGGATCTTGAGGACGTTAATTGCTCGACGGAGAAGTTGGTTGTAGCGGGAGTTAAAGAGGGCCTTAAGTTGCTGGGAGGCAGAATTGTCGTTCATTATCAAGTGTGTGATGAGGCTGTGGAAAAGCTGGGGAGGGTAATGGATGCGATTCTGCCTACTCAAGGGAGGAAGGTAGGGGAGGTGAGCGATGGGGTGAAGGAGAAGGCGAGGGAGGTTGGGGAGGTGGAGATGGAGTGACACTGGGCTGTAGTCCTTAGATGTGACTTTGGGGTGGGTTTACGAGCTTCATGTGGCAAGCTGTTAGGGATTTAGACCGCCATGATGACAATTAAGGAGGATCTAGCCCACAGGTTCGATGAATATCCTCATGCCAGTAGTGTTTTCAAGAGGGAGGCGATGTGGGTGATTCCATAGTACTTAACTATTTGTGTGGATATCCCTTTAAAACGTCTCAAATCGAAAGGGCTAGATCCCCAGAATTTCTGCCAATGGGGGTCTATGGGTTTTATTCGATTTCATTCTGATTTGGGCTAAATACAATTTCGCATGCATTTTTGCTAATCACATCTCCTCCTTCAAGTCCACTCTAATCTGGTTATTATCCCTCACTTCTCCAACTCTCCACCCCATCTGAATAAAAGACCGTATGAAGTCCGCATCCGCATAACAACATCCCGCCTGACCTCCAGCACTTGGAGTCTATTCACGATTCAATCCCAATTTCGAGGATCAAGACCGTAAGTAGTTGGAATTTCTGCTGTCAAGGCCATAAAGAATGGTTCATTTCAAGGCAATGACCGAGCCCGGATGAGCGAGCATGCTGGTGGATAGCCATGATGGGTCACGAGTGATACTGCCATCGACCAGACTGTCTGTCCAGACATGCGGTTCTCATCCTATATTTATTGACGCGAGGTAGTGTAGGTGTTGGCGTTGGCGTCGGCGACGGTATTGAATTTGCTTCCTTCCCTATAGCCCTGGCTCTTGCTCCCCTCAGCCTCAGCCTCAGAAGCAGCACTGCTCCCCCTGCTCTTCCTCGCGACAAATTGGTTGTATTTTTCTTTCTCCATCTCCACGACGAATTTCCCCCCGTCTTTGCGGACTTCTTTGCTAGCTCCCACAAAGAATTCGCAGCGGAAGCGTAGGAATTCTTTCTCCCTCTCGTCCTTCGCAATGACCCCCTCGGCCAACTCAAACACGGAGACGATATCGCCGGTCTCAAGTCTGCCATAAAGCCAGCAATCTCTCCCTCTCATGAGACGGACATTGTTGACTTTGATATAGCGACTCGTACGCGTGGAGATGAGCGCCGTGAGATTGGGATTAGAGACGACGTTTTTACCGGCTGCGACGTCTTTTTCGATGCCGGGGTACCACATCTGGATATCGATTGCGTTTTTGGGAATGCGGTCTTCGAGGCCGTTGGCGTGCACGAAGGTGCTGTCTTTGGCGCGGCCGTAGGTGGTGGCTAGGGAGGAGATTTTGATTTTCGGGACTGTGGGGATGGAACCCTTTGTGGGGATTAGGTTGCCGAAGCGGATGGGGGGCTTCGCGAATGCGGAGGAGTCAGCTGTTGTGATTTTTGGGCCAAGGCTTGTTCCAAAGGGTTGGGTGGCGGGGAGTGCGGGCGGGATGGTACCCTTTGGTGGCGAGTGACGCTGAGAAGTCGGATTTGCTGCTTTGTTGGATGAGGCTGACTGAGGGCGAGACGATTCCTTGTTTGATGTCTTGTCGCCCTCGTTGGAGTCTTGAGCTGAGTCTTGGCTATTGAAGGCTGTTGGGAGTAGAGAGGCGTTGCTCATGGTTCGCTCGCGTGACTGTTGTCCGTGCTGATGATCTGAGTTGGTACCTTGCGATTTGGGTCTTGAGTGTTGAGCGGAAGGCTCGCCTAACTGACGACGGGTATGAGTGGAGGATTGAGTAGGACCAATCTTTGATCGCTTTGAGGTCGATTCATCTTCCTGTGAGAACACGTCTTCGTTAGGACGCTTAGACCCAGGGAGGGTGGGCGACATCTCGCGGCTCTTCGGTGTAGTTGGCTTACTGTCGACGGATGGAGCAGAGGCTCCAGATTCCGGAGACGCCATGTTCAGTTGACCGACAAGAGCTTCTGCGCCAAGCAAGCTGGGTGCTCCACTATGTCGCGTTAGATTTGATGGGAAGCGGGGGTATTGAGTTTGGGTAGCGCCTTGAGTGTTCTGGTGGAGGGCGGCAAATTGTGCGTCGGTATGTGGTCCCTCGGCGCTAGTGTAATCACCGCCTTCAGGATCCGTGTACGACGCGCTAGCAGCTTCAGCAGCAGTTGCGGATGCCGGGTCATAAATGAAGTTGTACATTGCAGCAGTGGTTGATGGGTTGTAGCTTCCTGCTGTGGTCACTCCCAATGCGGCATGTGCGTTCTGGCCAAGTACTCCAGAGCTACGCAATGCAGATGATCCAATCTCACCAAATAGACGATTGGGTGGTGGCGGATGTGTCATGCTTGGTGGAGGACGTGTCATATTAGGTAGAGGCTGGTTCAACATTTCTCCCCATAGACCATGGTTCTCATCCTCAACGCCTAGTTCTCGAAGGCGCTTGGGATCACGAGGATCCTCCATGTCATCGTAGAGGTCGAGTCCATCTCCTGGATCGTCGTTGTCGGCAAGGCTCAGTTGAGAGGCGTCCAGCTCGTCGTTATCCCCAGTCTCAATACCAGGAGCATCGTGGGCACCAAGCACCCAGGTGTGTTGTAACAAAGCCTCGATTCGGGCACGTAACGAAGGCTCAGTGACGAGCATCCTCTTCAAAAAATCGACACCATTGTCCGACACACCGACCTGTCGTAACGACTCCCATTCTGCCGGGTTTCCCATCACTGTGTTTAGCATGATGTCGCCACGGTCTCCAGGGGTTCCTGGCCATGGCGGTCGTCCGCAGATCAGATGGTAAAGGACTGCAGCTAAGCTCCACGTATCAACTGAGTGCTTGTACGGGAGTGTCTCGGATGGTCTAATACGAGTCATCAGCAGAGATTCTGAAAAGGTGTGTAGCTCCAACTTACGGTCCGTCACTCGCTCGAGTCCGCTTAGTGACAGGCGGCAAGCCGGCTTTGACTCTCGAATAGTCCGGATAGACTTCAGGAGCACAGTATAGAAGCGTACCGCAGAACGTCGTGAGGAAGGTTTCGTCGCTGGTGACAATCTTTGACAAGCCAAAGTCGGACAGCTTGAACACATGAGGGTAGCCGCTTGCCATGAGGATGTTGTCAGGCTTAATATCTCGATGTGTAATTCCACGCTTGTGAAGATAATCGAGAGCTTGTAGAATTTGGCGAGCGACGTGAGTGCACATGTACTCGGGCATGGCGGTACCGGCACTGGTCCAATTCGTCAAGTCTCCGTAAGGGATTAGCTCCATTATGATGAAGAGATGAGTCTTGGTCTCATGATTCTCGATGTACTGGACAATATTGGGCTTCATGAATGTTAGCCGAATTCCTTGAGGAAGATAGTAGGTTACTTACGTGACGGAGGCTCTTCATCACGTTTAGTTCGTTGTGAAACTTGTGGCCTAGAATGCCATCCTTGATGAATTTCTTCTTCGAGATCTCTTTCACGGCATACAGCTCGCCATTCCGCTTTAAAGAAAGCTTGTACACCATAGCAAAAGCACCTTTGCCTAGATAACTGACGACGTTGTATTTTCCGCCACCGTTCCAATTGAGACCATGGTTGTTGCCCGAGGTGCCTGCAATTAGGATAGAACCATTGGGCGTTGTTTTATCTTGCTGAGCAGGCCATAGAGCAGTCGTCGTCGGGACCTGCTAGCTTGTTAACTCCTTGCATTTGGACAGCCGCTAAAAGGTACGATATTGTGACTTACTGCTGGCACAGTTATAGTCTGGCCGTTAGCAGCAGCGTGCCTCACGACTGCTTGTTGACGTTCAGCTTGTGCAATGCATGCAAGATATGTTCCGAGATTCTGCTTATATCTGTCTTCGTAATCGTCCCTCGGGGGGATCCTTACCACAAATCTGAGAGTCTCTTCATTCTTGCTGCTGATAGTGGGAAGCTCAATGATGAATCCATGATGGAGGGTATGCATCGGCTGACGAACGCCCACCGGGGCGTTGCTCTTAGCGCCACGAAGGACCGTTCCATCCACAATGGTGCCATTAGTAGACGTGTCTTCTAGCATGAGGCTCCCGTTTGATTGGATGAAGATACGAAAGTGGCGGTTGCTGAACTTCTTGTTGTTGATATCACCCAGAAGTAAGTCGCATAGCCTATAGTTGCGGCCAAACGTAAATCCGAGGCAGAGGTTATGGACTCTGGACGAGAACCGTAAGGCAAGGTCTCGAGCAGGCCCTTCTCCACTGGGTTGGCCTACATCCTCCGAAATGTTTTCGTCTTCTTCGGGTATCTGGGCAGGCTCTTCTTCACTGGATTGGCCTACATCCTCCGAAAGGTTTTTGTCTTCTTGGGGTATATGGGACAGTGCCGGACTCTGAAGAATGTGCTGCGGAGCAGCTTTTGCAGTGAGTTGAACAGCTTCATGTGCTGGCGGCGAAGCTGGCACTAGAATGCATATGATGTCTGCTTCATCTTGATCCTTCAGCGAGCTCGTTTGACCACGACGACGAGGGTCGAGGAAAGGCTGCGTAGACGGCTGGGTGGGCTCTTCCTCCATTTCTTCTTCACCCTCCTTGGGTCGGTATGTTGATGCTTCAACGGGTAAGCGTCCGTTGCAGTTGACCCCGGGATAATGTAATGACTGCAATGTGATTCACTTGGGTTAGCACATGAGGTCTCTCAGTAGCTCAGTGGTCGAAAGAGACAAGGGAGTAACTTTTACGAGCTGAAAGAGCCAAGAGTACGATACAAGAGGTACACAATGCTTTGCTTCATAGACTCAAGCTCCACGCGGAGTATCATAATCAAATGAGAAAGTCGTGTAGACTTACATAACGAGGCTTGGACTTCTTTGTGAGCTGAGTTCCACCAGGGACAATTTCAGTGTCAGTAGTGTGAAAACTGGTAGACTCGTCTGCGGGCTCTGCGTCCGGAAGATCAAGATCGTACTCGGAATGATCTTCCTGTCTATCAGGGATCTCTGTACGACGGGGTGACCAATCTAGTTGGCTATCGGGGATCTCAGCGGGGAGGTTTAGGCTTCTGCTCGGGGGCTCTTCATAGAGGTCAGCGTCATTGTCTTCGATAGCATCAGAGTCGGAGCGCCGGCCCAGTCTGCATCAAAATCGGGATTCATATTTGTGGAGTGTTTGTGCTGGCTGTGTGGGTGCGGAATAGGGTTGTCTAAGTGAGGTGGCAGCCTGCAGGACGAGGTGCTGCTGTGCTGCTTCTGCGAGCTGCAGAAGTGCAACGACGGGATAAACGCTCGAGGCAAAATAGCGGATGGCCAAGCCAGCCACGGTAGAAGCACAGAAGCAAGAATGTGTAGATGTGGATGAGGGTGGAAGGGATGGAGGAGGGTGGGTAAGCGAAAGAAAGTGGGTTGTGCGGCCTACATAGCAACATCCTCGTCTCTCATATCGACCTAACCGCTTTTAGGCAGCCGCAGCATTGGTTTGTATTCACGTAATTGTATACAGCTTCCCCACACCGATTGACAACCATCCTCAGCGTTCCCAAACTCTCTGTACACTGGGCTCTTTCTCTAATTCCTTGCTCTTCTTAAACTGCCTGTATTGCCCCTTGACCGCCTGATCGCGCCGTATGGCCACAGAGTACCCAATCGTCACACGCCAGTTCGTAGGAACAGTTGGGACTCAGCCAGGAATGTGAAGGACCTCGAAGTATGGTGTTCTAGAACAGATGCTCGAGTACACTGGCGAGGCAGGGAGCTCGGCGCCCTCGGGCGAAAGATACTAATATGGCTGTCAGAATGGTGTTTCCTGCTTCAATACCAACACATAGAAGAGGCAATAGTAAAAGATGCCCACTAACTAAGAGCCAAGACCAGCTCAACACCAAGAATATTTCTGCAGATGTAACCAAAACAGCAACGACAATGCAGCTACCACAGACACCGCCGGCAGTCTTACGAGGCCCATGAGGGGGGCAAAAGCACAAGTCAGGAAACGTTCTCTAGCAGCCAAAACACAATTTTACAATACAATGGCAACAACTTGAAGGGAGGGAGTACAAGGACTGAAGGGAGATGCAGTTGAAGCTTGCAGTTGAAGCTAATCAAGACCGGCTAACGCTTTCAGGTATGGCTGCCGGAATGGGCTCCGCATGGGATTTCCAGCCTAAACTCCTGAGGAGTAACATTCTCAGATCATTCTCAGTACTTTCAATAAGTAGGCATTGTGAAAGGCTGTGATTGTGAGGGAAGTGCACTTTCGTTTGGCTCTACAATGGAAATCTTTCCTTGTCTTTTCCTGAGCCACTAAAAGACATTTGCTTAGTCACGCAGTTTATTAACTAGACCAAGCGCAGCAGCTGTAACCCTACAGAGGTCTCGGTTGTGGAAGGCTAGCCTGGGCATGGTGTGTTGTCATTGAATAACCATGAGAGCTACTGACCTTGGCAAGGCTGCTGGAGTGTTCTAGAACGACCCTCAGCTTGATCGGGCTGAGTTCTGGGAGCTTCCCTACCTCCTGCCACTTGACACCTCGGGTGTTTTCGACCTTTCTACTCAGGAATACACAACACCAGGCTTCTTTTTAGCTTAGCCATGGTGCAGAATTACGAGCTGCGCCTTGCTGAGCCACTGAATAAAACCATTGAATTCAACCGCCTCGCATACTCCCTTTCACCTCTTCATCATCTTCACATTATTTTGATATTATATTAAAGCCTAGGTTGAGGCAAACAGTAATTACCCATCATAACACCTTCGCTGTGCTGTTCCCCAGTCGAGAGCCGCCCACCATAGTTTTCGGACAACAGCCTGAGGTTGATATCACCTTAGATATGATAATGCACGGTAAAGAAGTGATGGCAGACCTGTCATTCCTCGTATACGGGCGTGTACATTTGGCGGATCGTTCCACGGTTCCTACTATTACCGTCGTCCCTCAAGCAGAAGGTGAGAGATCTGACCTAGTCCCGGCAGGGTTCGACTCTCTGACGAGGTCTAGGTCAGGACGATTCCGACCTATGAGATAGAGCTTCGCAGCACATTCAAAACACCCTTGGACCCAACGTCCTGCTTGGGCATGTACACAAGTTCACCGCCACGCAGCCCAATGACTAATGGTTCCCAAGGCAGATGAGGCTGGCAGACACGGCTTGGAGGGCACCAATGATGCGCTTGCGACTGAAAGTACTAGCATTGCACACGGGGCTAGGCAAGACAGCTCTTCTATGAAGACTATCGCAGTCCTCATAATGATCTTCCTCCCAGGAACATTCGTGTCCAGCCTCCTAGGCACCAACTTAGTCGCTTTGGATACCAACGGTAGCGGTAGGGCAAAATTTGCTGTGAGCGAGCTCTGGTGGATTTACTTTGTATCAGCGGTGCCGCTAAGACTACTCACATTGCTCGTGTGGTGGTTCTGGCTACAGTGGCGAGTCAAAGCTCGACATAGACGCTCGGCACCAAATAGTCAGGCGGTTTGAATGTGCAACTATGAAACTTGACGCATACGTTCGAGTTACACCACGATGTCTTGTGGCACTCGTTGCTCTTATGACCTCGAGACTCATCCCGCTCATATAAGAGCCGGTTTAAATTCTCTACAATCCTCGCTCCATCTCCAATTCCTATCCTCAAAAGCCCACTCAAACTCACCTCTCGATGGCATCAAACCAAAATGAGAAACCAAAAACGCGACCAAGTGAAGATTCAGTGTGGACAGTTTTCCACGACCAAGAAGGCAGGTACCCGAAGAACTGTTCAATCCCGCGCTTGATTTCCTCTCAGACCACTCTTCCTCCAGCTCCATGCTCATCCATCAGATACATCCTAACGCTTCATCTAGCCCGAGCCTGGCCTGCGTACCGTCTAAATGCCCACGGAGACCATGTGTGGAGAGGGAAGATTACTGGCATAGATAATTGGGCATGGGCTAAGGTGACGCTTATCGGAACTTCGGTTCCCAGTGATACCTTGGCCTGGGCAGATGAATGCATCTACTAGCAAACCTTTCGCGTCCTTCCGGGCAACGAGCGGCCTCAAGTAGGAGTGGAGCTTGACTTTTGTGAGCCGAAGAGGGGACCTTGGGCGGGGCATTTTGTGACCATGACTGTTTTGTCATGTGGAGCACAGGTGATTTCTTGAGCAGGGGCATTTCTATACCTAGCTCTTGGCTACCCGGTTACTGCATGTTGTGCGCTCAATCCAGGCTGATTTAGCAAATGCTTTGGCTTTGAACTGCTGTGTTTCTGTTCGACCCAGACTTGATCCATGCGTGTTTGGCGTTCTTGCAGCTGTGGACTCCCTTGTTCTCGTTTGTTCCGAACTCTATCCATGCCGGTCTGGCGATGTTCTCAACTTCGTTCTCAGGTATTTCTTCTATTTGACGCTCAGTCCTGGCCGGACGGGTCCAATTCGTGTCTTCAGGCTCTTCTGCTTCTGCTTGTCCAATACTCAAACCATTCGGATTTGACGATCTGCGTAGCTCCCGAGATGTCCCTGTTGACACAGCCTCTGCTACAAGCCAGCCATGTATTCCCTGTTGTTTGCTCTCGTGACGTGTCTTGTGGCGAGGAGACTGCTCCTGACCTGTCCTTTACGCATTATGCTCTGCTCATGCGATAATATATATGGCAAGAACACTGCTCCAGGACAGCTTAGCATCGTTCGCCTACTTTCACTGTCCGTGCGACCAGATCTCATCAACCACACGATCGTTAAGTGGGATTTCGAATGTCTCACTACCATTTCTGGCGTTCTTGTTTGCCGCGAAGCCAGCGCTTACCTAAATGCTCTCTGGGGGTAGCTACACAATGACTTCGCCTGGCTTGATCATGCTCTGCTCCAGCATGCCAATCGCTTCTGTGGGCTTGTATCTGGAGATAATTAACGCATGCTGAGTGGTAAGTGCCCTGGAGCAGGCTTAGATCGTGCCATATCGACAAAAATCGCACGCCTTGAGAGTTTTTCTTTGACCGCATCGAGCTCGGGAGATCTAGGATTGGGGCCAACAAAGCACGGCATTGAGTCATGGAGCATCTTTTTCTTTCTCTGACGGCGCAACTCTTCTAACAATTTTGTACACCCCAAAGCTAGCGTCTAATGAAACGGAGCTTATAGTAGCTACCCCATGGCTTTTCTGGGGCTCACTATTGCCTCTTTCTACGCCATAAGCCTTGGAGGAATGTCAACTGATCGCCTTGTGGGATGTGACATACGTCTGCAGACGGACGCTTGGCTTATACAGTATGAGGCGGTGATGGTCGCATGGATTAACTTCTATAAAAACAGTCTGCGAACAACCCTTCCTCTCCATCTCAAATCTTTACATCTCAACAACCGCAAGTATGGTCTTCCCAAAACCAATCTTCGACCGTTCAAGCCAAACACCGAGGAATAACCAAAACGGTCAGCAATTCTGCGCTCCTTTCATTGGCATAAGCTTACCGTCGCAGCTTCGTCGCACACTCAACCATCCACAATGCCAACTTCCTGGCCCGGTAACGCGCAGAATCCGGCACTCATAACGCGACACAAGGTGCAAATACCTGAACAGGACTTCGACAATGACCGCCTCGTCCTGCGCGACGTCGTCGACGGCAACTGCTGTACATACATTTCGGAGTCTTTCTTCCCTAATTCATAACATGTCTGAGTCCCGGAACATGTTGCGGGAGCGATGAATTAGGTTGTGCTCCCTAAACATGTCGTCTTATATCCGTAAAGAGTAATACTGATTCCGAAATCTCCTTAGACAATTCTGAGACGGGCGTGCTTTACCTCATTGCTACCAACTATGCCCTGGCATTGGGTGTGAGATTTTTGTACGAGCTGAAAGAAGGTGCGGATGGGGAGAGATCCGCTGTGAATCTTGAATATGATCAGGCTTACAACGATAGACTTCGGGCTTGATTATTTTGTGGAATTGGATGGCATAATGTTGGATGATGCGGCAGCGAGAAGGTTAGCTGGCGATTTGTGCGTATCTTGTACATCATAGACATAATTCATACGTCCTTTTTGGGGGAGATAACCTCCTAATCCGTCCAGTCACTGCCCCTGGTGCTTGTTTTTGAGCAAGAGCTCTGCACCCAGACATACATTCTGCGCACTGTTCTCCACTCCTAAGACCTACGTTCCTGCACGAATCTTGGGTTAGAGTTCCGTCTCGTGCCTTACTCTATGCTTGTGAACATTACTTCTCTGCACATTCCCAGCACCGACACCGCTTTTGTTCTCCATTCGCTCCTCCGGGACCTATCTTTTGGCTAATTCTTATCTCTTCGCACGCCAATCATGACGGCTACGAAAATGAAGAGCCGTTGGAAAAGGGTTAAATGTGGACTAGCTTAAGAATTCATGAGGTGATGTTTGAACTTCAAAGATTATTCCAATGCAACCAACCGCATTCTATGAAAAATTCCAACCCATCTTACCCTCTACCCCACCCCATTGTCCCAACCCTACCCCACAAAATCATTCCACTCCACTCAACCCATCCGACCATCCAGAATGATCATACGCCAAATTCACAAAAACTTTGCCGCATAACTTTCCATCTTTCCAATCATCCTCAAGCTCGTACTCAACCCGTCTTCCTTTCCGATACACCTCAGGTCGATCCCCCTAGCTCGCGCAAATAGCCTGTTTTGGAGGTGTATTCGATACCGTCGTCGCCTGTAATGATGACTATCATTTTGTTCCAGTTGTAGTCCTTGACTGTTCCGTAGTGTAGTGTAGGGTTGGTTTGGTTCTTGAGGGTGTGGTGGTTGAGGTGGTTGAGGTCTGATTTTGGTGAGTCGATGAGGAGCCTGGGATGAGGGTTTCTGCGGAATAATTGCTCGAAGACCAGGACGTGAGGGTTATTGATGGGATCATTTTGAAGGTTCTTGGTATCGAATGTGCTGGTTATTGAATAATTAGAGGTTGAGAAGAGAAAGAATGGTTCGGTGTTTTGACATGCATCTTGTGATCAACACTAATGTGCTTCCTGACTCATCTTCAACATTCATGTATCGTAACACAAAGGTCTTTTCCCCTGAGTGATAGGATTTCTTGGGTAAAGAGTAAGTAACGCAAACCCATTCTCTTTCATACAAATCGAGCAGATAGAATGACATTTCAACTCAAATCGCTAATGACGATCATGAACGCCCCAAATTTCCAAGCATTCCGGACGAACCTTGATAGCCGTCTTCTCCCCCTTCTCGCCTTCTTCAATCTCGTACAGCACACGAGATTCCACCCGAAACCATTCAAGTAAAGCACGTTCTTTGCTAGAGATAGGCCAAGGGATCATTGGTCCGGAAGCCACGTCGTCGCTGCCATCTTCATTGCCCCCATCGGGCCTTATTGTGATAGTCCCTAAGTCGGAAGTTGCTTGCCAGCCCCGTGAAATAACTGTGCCCATGCGTCTTTGCTTCTCTTTGAGCACATTGATTTGTGTTTCGTTGTCCTGGATGGTCGCCATTGTAGGTAAGATGACTAGATGTATGAAGGGAAGATTGGGCAGAATTCCTGATGGAGGGTGGCGTCGAAGGGCTTGTGTATTCAGCTTTATGGCTTTTGATGGGTCTGGGAAGCTGGGTATGGATATTTCTGGATTGTTGTGAGCAATGCAAGATTCAGTTATATAGATGCCAGAGTTCATTGGCCTGTCAATCGTGACACCATTGAACCAGAAGATAAGACAAACTCTTTGTTCAGATGGCCTGATCAGCTGATACGGCGCTCATGCGATTGCACAAAGGTCATGTTTGAGACTTATCACTACGTTGCTAATAACAGATTCTGTTCGGAATGGAGATTCACAGTGTAGTCCATCCACCTACCACAAGCATCCATGACTCACTGATGAGGGCATATGACTCGACTTTCCAGGGGTACAAGCCCATCTTTTGGGCCAGTATTGTACCTACAAAGACCTGAATCAGCATCTTGCGTTGATCACTGACCAGATTACTACAGCCTGCAAATTTCATTCCAACTCGACTGAGTGACCGCACCACTTTGAAATAGGACCGCACACTCACTTCAAAGCGTTCCCATACGATCTTTTGCCCAACATGTCGACCTCCCAGAGCAGCAACCCGATCAAATGCGAAGGAAGAGTCGTACAACTGCGGTGGAAGTCATTGGTCATTGTTCTGAGGCCAGATGGAGGGAAAGCAGATGGCAGCAATGACGTGTCGACCCCAAGTCTCCTACACCGGGCTGACCACGAGCACTTCATTATCAAACCTGCCCAGTTTCACAACTTTGCTCCAGGAACTCGCGCCAGATATGAGATCGAAGAATGTCAAAGTGGAGCGAAGATAGCCTTCAACTTTCGTCACGAGTGTAACGAAAAATGGGAGCAGTGGAAGAGACAGCAGTTGGAAGAGCTTACACACCCGGAATGGAAGACATACACTCGGGCTGAATGGGAAGCAATAAAGCGCCAGCAAAGGGAATGGCGTGCGCAGCAGGGTGAAAGAGTAGCATAGACATAAGATGCTGAGGCAGAAGTTCCAATCTTAGGGAATCCTGCATACTCAACTTCAAAGTCTGTGATATTCGCACCGTTACAGCTCCTGCAACCCCAGAATCACGATAACCTTGCTTCAACTGCATGAGAATTCCTGCACACTGAGGTTCAACTCCCTTCGGTGTATATATCAATGACACGGTCAATGGCAGCAGACTGCCCTTTCGGTTGATAGTAGAGCAATGTGTGAACCACCCGACTTGCTGATGAAGCCCAGACAAGCCATGCTGTTTTGTGAATTTTGGGACCCACGCGATGACAAAAATGTCCACAAACCCTAATCCAGGTACAAACTCTTCGCTATCGTGCTGTCATTATGTCAGGACAAGGATGCTCGCCGGAACTTCAGGTTTTATTAAGGACCCACAGTTGCGTGCATGAGGAGACGTTGCTGAAAGCATCGTTTTCAATGGCGGATGTGTCTGCCGTACGAAAATGTCGTGTCATGCAGCTCGCGCCATGCCCCTTGGCTCAGCCGAGATTATCTCACAATCTCCGCCCGTGCTGCTGGTCAAGGCTTGGGGTTGATGTCAAGACTTTCCCCGCTGCTTTGCTACCAATGACAAGTTTTGATGAAACCTTGGTACGGTTCGTTGTCCGAAGTCCATTGAGACTATTTCTCATTGGCAAAGCAAAAACGCTGGAGGACGCTCCTGAACCCTGCTAGAAAGGGGTGATCTGGCCAGGCCGCAAATGATTGTCTTAGTGCATAATTGCAACGACATGTGCAAATCGCCCGATCTGTAACGGCCCCTCGGGTTGAGAGTCATGAGCTCTTTTCGAGCGCGTTTTGCCGAACGAATCCATATCAGAGTGAGCATATCCCGTACTTCGTGTCATGGTATTCGTACTGCATCGTATTGACGTATTGTCTTTGACAAAAATTAGCTTGAAGGACAGGAAATTGTGCAGGCGCCAACCTGCCAAGTCGTAGAATCTAGAACAATTGTGGCGCTCCAATTTGTCGCCAAGACAGCTGACAGCTAGGCAAAGGTAGGAAAAGTATGCGGAGACCGAAACTTTCCGTCGTTCGTAGAGGATACGAGTGAGGCCCTGATCCGCGTCAACTCCTCTCACTCCAATGCATCTGCTTGACCTGCAGAGGTCCAGCATCTGGGTGGGGGAAGGGATGGCTTTGCGTCGAGGAAAGTGGATTGAATCTGCAATTTAGATTGAAAGAGATCCTGTAGATCATGCAACATCAAATGCTGGAAGATCTCTGGAAGATCTCTGGAAGATTCGTGGATCGTAGATCTGACAAAACATTGAAGCTTCAACACTAACAACGTCTGGCGAGCCTTGCCGAGGCGTTGATTGGCGAACGAGCGGTCAGGAACAGATCTCAAAAGACGTCTGAGCTTGCCGATGCCACTATGTGCCGTTATTGAACCGAAAACTTACAACGTGCTTCCCTGCATGAAAAAGAGAGGCTGTGAAAGGATAATTGAAGCTACTACCAACAAGACTTAAGCCCAGGCTGCTAGCCTCTGCATGGCTCGCATGGTGGGGGCCAAAACAATCGGTGGGGAAATTGGAAACGGCGTGGGAAAGTGACCTCTCGTTTTGATAAGCGTCTTCTTCCGTCATCATCACTCATTCACTCTAGCTACTGCCTCTCATAAGTCCCCTGTACCCCGACTTCTCGCTCTCGTTCTGTTGTCACTATTATTTCTTAGTGAAACAAGAAATAGTCGCTATTATGCGCGTCTCATCCCACGTTTTTCATCTATTTCCCCGTGAGGCAGCTGCAGCGTCATTGTGCCTTACAGCCGCCTCCCAATTCTTCTTTGTCTCACCCGACACCGCGGTTCATATACATAGCAGCTGGGGAGCCAATCCCAATGGCGCCCTCAACTTCTGGTTACCTGGGTCCTCCCCAAGGCCATGGCAGACGTCCTCCCAGGCTCTTATACCGCAAGCAGTCAGGTGATGCAGAGTCTGTCAACACAATGTCCAACCCTGCATCACCACTTCAACCCGACTTCTGTACCTCACCTAGGTTCCCACCCTCTCTCGCCTCCGAGTCGTCCGGCTCCTCCAGCTTAAGGTCTACAAATCCGTCTACAAACCCGTCTACTTCATCATTGACACGGAGAACGCCCAACAATGCCTCGAAGCAGAAGAAGAGCGGCTTCCTTTCTGGCCTCTTTGACGTTAAGGAACCCTCCGCTCAAGCCTTGATCGACTATCAGAACCAATTACTGAAGCAAGGCAACGGCCGGATCACTGCAGTCGGCCTGCCAAGCATCTCGTCAGCCAAGTTACCGCCAACAGTGCCTAAGACTAATTCGAAATGGGACGGCGTACCACAGACAGTAAAAGAGAGGGAGAAATGCCATGAGAAGTCGAAGAGATACTCGAGCGGTGGACTGCATCGGACCACGGGCTCGGCGGAGTCATCGAGATCAGACACAAGGCTACAGAGCTCGATGAAGCCTGAAAGCCGTGGTGGAGCATCATCGCATAGCAGAGGCAGCAGGAGGAACAACTTGGTAGATCTCTACGGATGGGAGGTCGGAAGTCATTATAGTGAAGGCTCGATCAAAGAGAAGGACTTCGCAGCTGAATTGAGCAGACCCTCATCAGCAGGGACTGCATTCTCGTACCATGCTCTTACATTAGACCGTGACTCTTCATTCCCCCCATACGACATTCCTCTCGCTCCAAACATTGTTCGAACGGGCACCGATGCGCCTCCATCAAGCATGTCTGGCGCTCTGAGTCCTTCTGAACACTCATACTCGCCAAACCCGACGCCTTGCGAGCCTTCACCTGTCACACCTGACGCACCTCAACCACCAAGGGGCCATGCATCGCCTCAAGCCGAGGCCAATGCAGACGAATACTTCAAGACTACAGTACTGGAAGCTCCAGCATTCGGTGACGAGGTCATCGTTAAATCTGCTGGCGCGAACATTCTTGGTGCTCCAGCTACAGCGAAGCGACGGCCGAAGCTTGCGCCTGATTATTACGACGGAGCGGGTGGAAAGCTCGAAACGCTGAACCTTCAGCTTAATCCCATTCTCAAGAAGGAACAGACTCCCGCTAAAGAGACACCATCTCATCGACCAGCGAAGGCCACCGGCAAGCCCACTACTCCTGCACGAGGCAACTCTACGCGAAAGGGACCCGGGATAGCAGTGAACTTGAAGAATCAAGGCCATGCCCCATCTTTGACTCCACGCAAATCTCCAGAGAGTTCCGACGAGGAGGGGATCATCACGCCCACACCAGAGAGTGGAAAATCTCTGAGGAGAAAAAGTCGGATGAACTTGTTTGCTAGCTGATGCCTGGCCTCGAAATGGACCACACGAATCGATCTACGTCGAGCTCGCATGCTTTGTCACCCATCTCGGCTTGCTCCATCTGTCGTTAGTTTCGAGAAATTTTGGAGCGTCATGTTCCGTTGTTTATGTACGTGAGCGATTGCTGTTTGCTATTCGTTGGATACCCCCGGGAGCATATACGTCTTTATAGGCTTTGTAAGAGGGAGGAGGTACATATAGAGGCTACCTTATCTCTCAAACACAAAGAAATAATTACTATTACAAAATTCAAACATCCATCATCTATTACCCATTAAAGTCCACCTTATTCCCTGCATGACGACTCGTACAACATAAAACCTGACTCGTAAAAGCGCCAATAAAAAATCCCGTCGCCAAACCTTCCTCCATCTCACCTTCATCCAACGCCAAGACTCACCAACAGATCGCGTATCGAACATTCACTATGCCAAACCTCTCCACCTCGTTTTCCTCTCCTGCGAGCCATGAGGGCCAGCATTCTGAGCGCTCACCATCCCCAACAGCACCACCCTACTCCCCCATAACGCCCACCATGTCCGCTTCCCTACCCGCCACCAACACTCCTTCCACAAGCACAAATCAAAACCCATACCCCTATGCCCCACCACCTCCCAACTCCTCGATAAACTCATCCCCCGACCCTCTGCACCACGCCCACCAAACCTACCCCGCCATGGCTCCCCGCGCAAGGGAGCAACCACCTCAAACGCAGCTCCAGTATCCCCACCCACAGTCACACCCACAGCCTCCGCCAAAGCCATCTACTCAGCCGCCGTATCCGCTTACTCCGCAAGTGCAGCAGCTACCACCATCCAAGCCTGTCAACGAATCCGAAAATCCGGATGCTATAGCTCTACGAGCTGCTATGAGTATATTGCAGTTGCAGAGACAGCAGGCGCTACGGGATATGAGGACCCTGGAACGGCAGAAAGGGATGGCGTTAAGTGATCCGGAGGGATTTGCTAGGGGTGTTGGGGAGGGGAGGGTTAGGGCGAGGGGGACTGCTGGCATCCTGCTTACCAATCCTCCAGACGAGGCCGAGGAAGAGGAAGAAGAAGAGGACGACGAAGACAGGGCGGTGGATGGCGCACAGAGTCATAGCTTTGGCGAGATACCATCGGCTCAGAACGTCGTCCGCATGCCGCCGATAAATTGGGCTCACTACCATATCGTTGGGGAAAGCTTGGATAAGTTGCATGAAGAGCAGAGGATACGGCCTAGTCCGGGGGTTTTGGGGAGAGAGGAGGATTTGAGGCCGAGGGAGAGGGCACCGGAGCATGTGATTGCTGGGCCGTATAATCCGTTCGTGGATAAGTTGGAGAAGGTGGATAAGGCAGGGGGAAGGACGAAAGCTGGGGGGAAGAAGAAGGGTTGAAGGGAGGACGGATCAGTTTTGATAGATTTCTACCCCGCTAGAAGCGGAATAGAATTTTTGTACGGGCTCAACAAGAAGGCGACATCGGTTGCATTGAGCGGGTAAGCTACGTTGAACTCGCTTTGCTATGGAGATTGCTGATGATATCTTAGCTCAACTATTGCTACAACAGTCGCAATGAAGGCTCTACTACTTGGAAAAATGTATTGATAGTATGCGTGAAAGCGCTTGAAGAGAATACCAAAACTGCATCTAAGGAACTGACTTGGTGCATTTCCTTTAGTAGTTCCTCATGCCAGATTGCCATAACCCTATTCCATTACTCGAATCCTGTGCTTATTATGAAGTGGTGGGAGCTAGATACTGCACACTTGCGACCGGGGTGAGCCTAGATTCCATCAAATTCGCCCCATACGAGCGTCAGTCTTGTCACATTTGGCTCAGGAAAAATTCGAATGGAGCTTGATACCGCTAAATTGAGCCTGGCTACGCATTAAGATTGTGATCCAAGAGCGTCAGGCTTGTTGGATCTGGTTGGGTAAACGTTCAATTGGAGCTTGATACTGGGATTTTTGAGTCCGACTTGCGTCAAGAGCTGTTCCCCTGGAGCGTAGTTCCTGCCAGATGTAGCTCTGGTACCCAATAAACAAAGCTTGATACTATACATCGAGCCTGGACTAGTGTCCGAATCGTGTGAAGTCGCGCTCGTGATGGCCACTTGCTACAGTGGCATTTTTATGGTATTCCATCTGATCTTCCCACGCATCGATGGCGATTTCTCCGGAACACTCACTATGGCCAATTTCGTGCTTGTCGCGTTTACCCTTGGACTCATAGGCTTGAAGTATGTTTTCAGAGAATGAAAGGCCATTAAGGCTTTTTCGTTGGTATTGGCTTGTCTTCAATTCATGGTCTGCCTTCCGATGTTGATCCGGGAACTTAACCTGCGGTCTGCCCGAGAATTCATCAGCTGCGCTGTCAACATTATCGTGGTCGTCTGCTTGACCATATCGTCCGCGCTACGATTAGGGCGCTATCTTGGGTACCGCCTTCGTCTAGTCCACCCCGACCAAGAGTAGTATTACGAGACAAAGGAGGCCCGTATCATCAAGGACAGGCTTTCCAAATACACCCTAAAGGCAACTTTTGATATCGTTGATACGACCGCTAGTCCAGATCCAGCTACAGAAGACGCAAACAACCGCCGGAACACATCAAGCCATTGCATGTATGGCTATGCACCACAGAAATATACGCAAAGGGGGCACTCGTTACCCACGCCTATGTTCGAACAAACAGAAAGGGCCTTGTTCCCTGGCTTTCTTCGCTGTCAATGTTGCACAAACTCTTCGCCGGCGACGATGACAGCTAGAGCCGGTACTGCACGTCTCAAAGGCTAGCAATCTCGGCGTAACAACTTCCTGGATCTTCCTGCCATGAGCAGCGTTGACCAGGTCCGGAATGTCATCGACTTTGGGCCTCATCAACTCTGCCTCAAATGCGAGATGATGTATAGTAGCTCGCTACTCCTCAACCAACATTAGTCGCTGATCAAGAATCGCTCCTGGTGAGTGCACTTTTCGGACCATTGCCCCCGGCTTTGTTCTTCTACCACTCCGAAAGTCCGTATCTCAACAAAAATTCTGCTTCTGAGACCTCTCATGTGGTAAAGACTCCGCTCTGCTGCCTGTTTTTTCCGCTACCCCCTGCTTCTAAGACATGGCTTTTGGCACAATGTTGTCTAAAACCGATTCCCGCAAAGGCCGATGCTTGCTTCGAAACTTGCATGTACGTGCACTTTTCGAAGTCGTTTCTTCATAATCCGTCCATTAACGGCTCCCGAGACATGTCTTTGGGACAGGTTCTGCTACTAGATAGCTTGTCGGGCCCCGTGCTCTACTCCTGATATATTGGCTTCTGGCTCGGCTTTGCTTCCCTACAGGTCTTTGTGTCTCATTCTTTGCTCCTTATACATGTATTTGAGCACTGTTTTCGCCCCCACCTTGACTTGTGTCCGCTGATTTTGGCTCTTGAAAATTGACTTTTGGCTTGATGTGACGCTTCTAAAAGGTCATGCTGACTCCGAATTCCACTGGTGGTTGGGTATTTTCTCCACTGAATATTATCAATCAGAGGAAAATTTTGATCATTGGAGCACACCACAGCTGCTTCTCGAATCTGTTAATAGAGGTTGCCATTTATGCGCCTTGATGTGGGCTCAAATGAGCTCTGAACAGCAGGATACCCTAATGGCTGGGGACGAACGAGTCGTCGAAGAAATGGAAGACGAACTTCAGTTAGCAAACATATTAGCACCAGCCGAAGTCTCCAACATTCGAAATGAACATCACCTACCAAGGCGCATCCGAGTTAGAATTGCTAAATGGGGCACGGACTCCTCGACGTCACTGAGTCTCATTCCACACTTCGGAGGCACAAAGATTCCGAGGAATTGGTACGTGACAGTCCGAGGTGCAGATGGCAAAGGTCTAAAGTCTCAACATCGTAATGAAATTGCCGATGAGATTACAATCCTTGCGCCTAGCGAACACAGTATGCCCTTCCCCGCATTACACTTCTCCCCCCTTCGCAGCTAACGCATTACAGCCTTCAGAGGACAGGGCCCTGTCATACTTCCTCTCGCCAATTCTACCGGGAGTAATTCAGCCATACGCCTTGCTCGGACGTGGCTAGAGCAAACAGCCAGCTCCTGGCACGAACGAAGGAATCGACCGTCACGCAATCTGCCTGGTCGTCTCATCGATGTCACGTATCAACGTACTAAAGTAAAGCTTGTGCCACGAAAGGAGGTTACCAGAGACAAAGACCCAAAAGATGTGGCATACGCTACTCTTGCCCATTGTTGGGGCCCTGCAGATTTCTTGACTCTCACAACTTCCAACTTCAAGAACTTTTGCCAAGGCATCGAAGTCAAATTGTTGGCCCAATCATTCTAGGATGCTATATCTGTCACTCACCGACTAGGGTGTCAGTACCTGTGGATCGATTCTCTTTGCATTATCCACGACTCAGGCGAAGATTGGATGAGGGAGTCATCAAAAATGGTGGATGTCTTTCGCATTGCAGAGCTCACCATTGCGGCTGCTTCAGCTTGGCAGTCTTCGGAACGCTTTTTCGTGGATCAAAATCCGCTGGCTTTGAGCCTATGTCTACTGGCGCTTGACGTGAAAGGCCAAAAAAGGGTACCAAAGGGTCTATATGCCATGCGTTCACGCCAGAGAGTAGAAGGTTCTTGGGAGCGTGACGTCAGCCTGTCGCGGCTATACCACAGGGCATGGGTCCTTCAAGAACAAATGCTATCTGCCAATGTACTCTACTTTAGTCAGACAGAGCTTCATTGGAGTACGGGGGGTCCCAGAGTTGATGGAGTCGAACGGACCCAAGAACCAGCTGGCAACTAGTCTTAGACAGGACATGTTTGATGCTAGGCCTAGTAGAATGTTTACCAACGTGCCTATTGGACGGCACATCTACTTGGATGATAATTTCTCAATGAACGTGTTTGCGGATTGCTCAGCGCTGCGGACGTGGAAGCGAAGAACCATCTTTCGAGGCCTCACATCAAACCTTGGTGGGATATGGTAAAACTTTATACACACAGGTCAATGACCAGGTCAGAGGATAAGTTGATAGCGATCTCCGGTATTGCATCCTTCGTGCAGCAGGAGAGCGCTGAAGAGTTCCCCTTAGACTACGTCGGAGGTATATGGAGCCAGAGCCTGACTTCAGGCCTACTGTGGTACGTTGACAAGGACAGACGATTGTCTAGACCTTCGAAATACCGCGCACCTTCCTGGTCATGGGCGGCCGTGGATGGATTCATCACCAACGACTCCTTGGAACTTGGCCCGTCTACTTCCGGACTTGAGATACTTGAGCAGATGATCACGGGCCCTATTTCCACCTCCAACGATAGCGATGATGGGCTTAATAAATGAGGACAGCTACTTGAGAGTACGGGGCAAATTGAAGCAAGCTATTTGGCGGAAGGCTAACCAAGACGAAAACGACTTGTACTATATGAGACAGACAGCGTTCAGGGAAGAACTTACTCTGGGTGACTTTGAAAAAGACTCGGGAGCCGATCAGTGCTATCTCGCATAATCCTGACGCCGGCGTGGAAGCATACCATCTCTGCACAATCACTACCTCATCAGTATCCCACACCCCCAAAGACATCGGCTACTTCCTTCCCGATCCAACAACAGACGACCTGCCCCAAGATATGTACTGCCTACAAATCAAAGTCGAACCTGCGTCCGACCTCGGAAAGAATGATCCCCTAAGAGTGTGGGCGGTCAGAGGACTGGCATTGACGCCTACTGGTAGAGCAGAGAACGAATTTACAAGGGTGGAATACTTTGAGCTTGAGCGCAAAGGTGAGGACTTGAGATGGCCTGATATCGCCACGGGGATGTTGAGTCATAGGAATGTGTATGATCCTATTAGGAGGTGGCCTGATGTTGATCCTCGTGGGTTCTTTGGGGAGGGTTGTGAGGAGAGGGAGATTGTGCTTCGGTGACCGTCTAGGGGGGACAACGCCGAAAGACTTTGGCGAGGTGTATGCTTGCGAGCTGCGGCATGGAAAGCACAACTCTCACCTTGGCTTGGGGCGGTTAGTGTGGAATTCTCCTCTTGCGAAGAGAAAGAACCACGTTACCCAGTCAATCTGCCGAAAGATAACGACCTCGGTGTTGGTTATCTACAAGTGCAATGGTGGGCGAAAAGTCGTCAAAGGTGCGCTCTGCATGGGGTAAGAGCCTGTGATGTTTGGCTTTCTCTAGAAGCTTCGACAAAGCCGCATCTAGACTTGAGGGGTCAGGTATTCTGGCTGGTCAGCAGAACCACGAGCTCTTTAAAGAATTTTTGTCGTTCGGGAGATTTCCCTAAGATTTTCCGAAAACCTTTATATTTAATCTTTTAATAACAACTTCTGCTATAGTTAATAAAATCTAGTTACTCGAGAAGAACTATAATTGCGAGAGCTAGCTCTGTAATAATTTCTAAGTAGAATTCAGAATTATCTTACTTTAAAATATTCCTTGGGAGGGGGAGAGAACAGGGCGCAGCGCCAAGCTTTCCTATGAATCTTGCATCTACTAATTCATGCAAATGGAACAACACCGGCTAAATCTCCTGACACCCGGTTTCTTGCTCCAAGAGCTCCAAAGTGATTATTAGTTGCTTTTTGCTCAAGAGTTCCTCTCTCCAAAGATGAAGCCAAGCAATGACTCATCCAATAGAGATTCTCATTCATATCTCAGGTCCAAGTCGAGGCACAGACGATGCTCGATACCGGAGAGAAGCATTGGGACTCTTGAATTTTGAGCCCGTGGAGAGGCATGAATTGCAAGGGTCTGAAGAGAGTGGAGATAGGAATGATGGAAAAGAGCATATAATTATACGAGGGAGCTTGAAGGCACAAAGAGCCGAACCTGGGCAGACGCAGTCAAATATACGAAACAGCTGGACGCAACATGACCATACACCTCACATGCACCGCTCTGGAAGAGCAGACAAACCTAGCAAAGCATTGCCAAATGCAATTAATACTCCTCTTCCTCAACTGATGACACCATCAATCACCAGACCTACTCCAAATTCCGCTATTCAACGGACAACAATCAAAGAAACGCCTCACCTCTTAATCGCCCGCACACCAGCTCTTCCACGACCACGCACAGCCCCTACCCAACCTTCAAATACTCACGCAACCCCTTCTCTCCGTCGAACACAATCAGATTCCTGGCAAACGCCCCCAAGCGTAATTCCAGACTCCCAGCCCATGCCACCCTCCACCAGCCTGCCCGAAATATCCAGCTCCCCAATCCTGAAGCGTCCATATTTGCTATCAAGCTCTCCATCACCCACCAGGCCACCAGACTCGCCACTTCGGAAGCGTGCAAGGCTACAAATGGTGTCATCACCGCCATCAGAACTCCATGGAGCGGCCGCAGCCGCCGACAAGGCACCTACATCCGAAGAAGCACCGACATCCTCAGCGGTCGATCCAGACTCTACATCCTCCTCTCCACCTGCTCTCAAACCAAACTCGCTCGAAATTCACCCTCCGCACCCCAAAACCTCAGACGCACACTTCAAAACGCATCTAACGCCATCGCTCCGCACTCTGAGTACCAAGCTTCTCAAATACTACAAACCCCATACCACCACCCGTCCACTCATAAACGTAGAGCGGGGGCACTGGTTCGTCCGGCTCTCAACCTTCGACTCTACACTCCTGACGAAATTCTGGGACTTCCTCGGCAAATTTGTTGGCCAAGGGCAGGCCGGGTTTGGGACACGGTGTTTTCGGGAGATGGTAGATGTAGGCAATGGCAAAGAGACTGGAAGTGACAAGGAGAACCACACGCCAGGGCAGCAAGAGGAAATAGCCAAGATCTACTGCTTTGGCGAAGTCGTGGGCGAGATATGGATAGTGTTATTCCTGGCTACAGAGCGGAGAATAAAGGGTGTGGGCGCGAAGTGGATTGATGCGGCTGGAGAGGCTGTGGTGATCATGAACTAGGGACACGGTCATCTCTGGATAGTCTACGGCCTTATGAGTTACGAAGCCATGAATGCATTTTGTTGGATGGGGTCCCATGTTTGAGAATGTATAGGTGCATAAACTATACATTGTGCACAAGTTCTTTATATGGCTAGTGCTATCCATATTCATATGCGTTTCTGGCGGCATTGGTGGGGAGTTTGGATTGGGTTGGGATTGGAACGATACCCTTGGATAGCGAATATGCAGTGAATTGAACACTTTTGAAGCGTTGAAATGACCAAATCCCCTTGCCAGTGACCAAAAAAAAAACCGACAGGAACGGAGCTCTCCACAATCTAATGTTTGCAGCCTTAGGGCGTCGCCGGTCAAATCTTCTAGCCATCTTTTCTGAAAACTGAGTTATTAGTCTTTCTTTTTCTAACGTCAAGCAGCTAAACACATGGACTCCAACAGCGAGGGGAAGTAATGAAGCTGCCAAAATTATGGTACGGCAATCAGTGCTAGCACCGCTTGACTGTTCGCTCAGATTCAATTCCTTCGGTCAATGATTTACAGGTTGGAGAGCATGGACGTATGCATTATCAATTTCATTAAGTATCCCGTTCTGTCTATTCGATGGGGTATAAAGCGCTATAATCAACAAAATTCAACAACGGTGCTGTCTATTCATATACGTCAATCAATGCAATACAGAGAGAGCAGTTATTATCCCGCAAACCCTTAATTTTTTCCTGTATGTTGCTCACTCCATTTCCTCTCTCAGCCAGTCTCCCAATTCTGCCACGTGCAAGAACACCCCCCACTCCCCCCATCAATACCACCAGGCCCACCCTGCGCAGTCGTAACATTAGTAGCTCCAAATGGTCCCATCGCCTTATTCACAAGCTGTCCTCCAAATCCACGATCCTCAATTTGCAGCTTCTTTTCGCTTGGAACAATATGCTCCTGATCACCCACGCCGTAGCAGTAGATCATCTTCGAGCTAATGTCGCCACCATGGCGGTCAAGGGTGATGGTTACAGGGTAAGGGAAGGAGCCAGGTTGGGCGAAGTCGTTGGCGGAGGAGCTGGTGATGGTGGTTGCGTTGGTGTTCTGTAATGATTTGGTGCCGTTAGTGGATCCGAGAAGAGGTGTCGAGTTCCCCTTCTTTGTCCACATTCGCACGAGGAAACGAGTTTGAGCCCAGGTGCAACGGACTGAGGCTGCGATTTCGTCTGCGCCGCCATCTTTATCGTCGGGGTCGGGTGCGATGTTGCTGGAAGTTGCGTTGAGGGGCGCGGTGGATTTAAGGAAGATGGAGCGGTCGAAGTAAGTGTAGAAGCCGTAGTGTTCGGTGTCTAGCCCCTTGTTGTAAAGGCGAAGAGGCTGATTGGTTGGATAAGGGTAGAGGTTGGCTCCTGCGGCAGTGCCATTGGGGTTGCTGTCCGGTGGTGGTATTGCACTGCCAGTATCAGGGAATTGGTCACTGCTGTTCGTTGCGCTGCTGCTGCTACTGCTGGAGCGTTTTACAAGCCGAGAGGGTAATTTGGTGGCAGGCATGAAACTGACGAAGAATGGTGTGTAATAGCCATCGAGAGATCCCAAGATCTGATCCGTGGAATTCCCAAGAAAATTTTGGTCTTCAAAACTCGGAGGTGCCGGATCAGAAGTGTATTGATCACTCCTCCTCAGCAGATTCCGAATCTCAAGCATTTTATGGCGTATAAAGCCGCCTGCGCTGACCGCGTTGGCGATGTGTCCGTAGGACCTCCTGTTGACACTCGATGAATTCCCTGCAGCAGCATTCGCCGTAGCATTCGTCCCGTTTTGAAAAAGGATCTGTATCCTAAAGTTTGGCTGGTTTGGTTCGTTGGGTAGGATACCCTGCTGCTCTTCTTTGGGCACCGCACAACTCCACATAGTCTGTGGCTCTACACATCCGGAGACTGCACCCACGTTTTGTGGCTGGACTATCGTAGAGAAGCCTGTAGGTATTGGTGGGAACCCAGTCAAGTTCAGCCATTGAGATTGCACGGGCATTTTGTTGTTCGATTTCCGGGTCAGTGTCATGGCGAGGACTAGGATCAGGACGATCAACAGAACGAGCCCAGTCGCTATAGCAATCATGATCCTCTTTTCCTTCTTATTCTTAGGCTTAGCGCTCCTGAAGCAATTTCTGCACTTCGGAAGCTTTCCGGATTTGGTTTCTCTTGCAGGAACATCCTTTTCCCGGACCTCCCATGTCCGCGAATCCTTGAATTTGCCCTTTGGCGGTGGGTATAAATCTGCGAGAGTAGTCTGCCTAGGTGGTTCATATTTTCGGTCAGCTTCTTGGTAGTAGGAATCTCGGTCTCTGTTGAAAATGCCCCATTGGGTGATAGGAGTCTTAGGAGGCATGGCAGGCTCGACAGGCTTTCTGCGGACTTCGTCCATTGGTATTGCATCTTTTGGCGCCTGCCTTTGCATCCCAGGGCTTATGGGCTCAGGCGACGCAGGTTGGTCATATCTGGTTTTATACGGCGCTGGAGTACGATCCGGAGGCATTACAGCGATGAATTTTTTGGGTGGCTTCTCTTTCTTATTAGGTGTCTCTTTCTCAGTCGACGAATATACTGGGGGTTGACGAGGAGGAAACTCTTCTAGTGGCGAAGGTTCTTCAACCGCCCTGGACTGCGCCGGCTCCTCTCGCGGCAACGGAGGCTGAGCGGCTGGCCCTGGTTCAGGAGCACGCACAACGGGTGCAACATGAGCTTCTTGAACCATGGGTGTGGCGTCAAACTCGTCAATAACCGTAGCCTCGCTGTCAGGTCTAGCTTTTGATTTGGGAGTGCTAGCTTCATGGAAAGCGGCAGAAGACCGATTCCTGGCAGTTTGGTCGACAGCAAGCAATTGTGGCTGCTCTTTCTGAGGGTCTTCAGGTATTCCATAAATTCCATTTGGGCCCGCATCCATGCCTCTCGACAAAGCGCCCATTCCAGCTGGTAAAGCCTTAATAGAATCAGTCCTTCTTGGCACGCAGGTATGATTCTGGCACTCAAAAAAGGGCTCTGGACTATGCATGTCGTAAAGGCATGCCTCATAATACTCTGCTGCTGCTCCAAATCCCTCAAACTTCGCCGGCGGAGGCGATAAGTTCACGCCTGTTGGCTGACCAATGACGAGAGTGCCCCTTTTTTTGGTTGGACTATCATCGAAGTTTAGAGCTCTCTTCTCACACTCAGCCTCCAGAGTCGAATCTGTCCAGCTAGTATGACTACTCCCCGGGCCGTGTAACTTTGGTGATTCCGGATATGGAGAACGACTCGATTTCTCCAGATCGCGGTCATGGTCGGATTTGCCGGAGTGGAGAGGATCCTGTTCGGCTGGAGCTGGCTCGTGCGGTGGTGTTGAAGAGGGGAATTTGAACGTCATAGGCGATTTGGGGAAGAACGGAGATACAATATGATTCCACCAGCCCTGTGAGCGATGCCGCGTAGCAAGCGTGTCCATGCTGGCCTGTTTGGTCAGAACTCTTAGCTGAGACTTTCTAGAGTTCGATCTTTCTTTAGCAGTCATTGGAGTATCCTCATCATCGAACACTGTGCACGTGGATACAATTCTTGAGCGTTCATCCTTGGCTCGCCTCTCGTTAGCCTGATTCACATGAGCATTGTGCTTTCTTGCATCCGGTGGCAGCGGTGGTATGGGCGGGACGATTGAGGAATCGATGACCCGGCCATCGGGATATGGTGGTGGAACTTGAGAATAGACACTCGATGCTGCTCTCTGGCGAGTATGAAATGCTTCCTCCTCGTCTCCGGTAGACCATGGTGCCTGCTCATTCGCCGGTGTGGTCAAAGTGATCGTCGGTGCAATCGAGGGACGTCTACCAAGTGTACGCTGGTCGTTCACGCCCTTTGGCTCTATGGGAGTTCCCTCTGGGCTTGTAGCATGGTGATCAAGCTCCCCTGGCGATAAAGATAGCCCTATGACCACAGCTCGGTCTGAGGGAGACAGATTGGAGAATTTGCTTGAGGCACGAGTCAGGTCGCCTATCCGACCCTTTGAGCTCGAAGGCTTAAGATTCCTCTTAGACTGCTGGTGCCCAAGGCCAAGTGTCTCGACAGACATAGCTCGCGATCGAGGAACTGGTCTCTCTTTTCCTTGCAATCCTAGACCTTGCTCTTGCCTTTCATGCCGTTCGGCAGCCTTCTGGGCCAGTGTTGGGGTTTTCGAGAAGTTTGTAGTGACGTGCAGCCCCTGCCATCGTAGCTTGTTCGAGGTCTTATCTTGCTTGGTCCCCCACTCACCCTTCGTCGGCTTCGGTGGTGCATATGCCTCATTCCCTTGAGCAGGCTGTCCTTGCCCGCCTCGACTCTGTGACAAGTGTATTTGATGTTGTGGAGGGCTTCGAGACGCATTGGGTGTGGTAGGAGAGAGGACCTCCTCTCCCATGGGTGAGGAGAAAGGCATTCTTGGGACGTTACTGGGGGCAAGCTGCAGGCGCTGAGGGGTAGCATTGTTAGGTCGTTGATTCGATGTCATGTTTCAAGGTAGCATTCTCGATGAGGGATTCAGTGTGGCTGGTGGGGAGGGACTGTTAGCTGAAGCTTGTGAATGTAGATGGTGGCTTACAATGACAGTTGAAAGGTACAATGAAGTTGTACAATGATTAGTCACGGCGGGTGTATGATGTTCAGATCCTATTGACGGTCTCTCTTCGATCACTTCTTGGCTGCCGTTGGTAATCGTCAATAAGATCTCGATTCACAGCAAGAAGATTCGTAATGTTTCAATGTCAATCATCAATAGAGAAACGAGAGTGAACACGTCAGCAGACAGAAAGGCAATGCATAATGTCGTAGCCAGGTCTTATGCGGCCTCTTCTCAGATCAAAACAAATAGGGTAGCGGGTATCACTGTGTCACCGCGAGACGATGAGGAAGAAACAACAGCGCAACTTCGGCCAATGTTGAAGATCTCATCGCCATCTCGTCCTCATGTCAGCCCCAAATTAGCACACCACCAACTATCAAACGGCTCCTGGGCCATGCCTATGTGGCCGCCTCTTCCGTCTGTAAGTATAGCAACCCGGAGCGCTTAACCAACGGAATCTGCATTTCTTCATGATGATAGGGTACCAGAATCATCAAACAAATCCTATTTGAGGGCTGCCGTTATTCTTGTACTGCTAGCCGCTGCAGGAAAAGTACTGGGAGATGGTAGGAGTGGATGGGAAGGATAGATGAGGTCCGACGGATCCTTGAAACCCCGCCAAACCAATCAAATGCAGGCCAACGCGAAAACACGATGTCAGGTGATTTGGAGTTGGCGCTTAGGTGCTAGAACTATTTTTGGGTATCTTGAGTGCTGGCTATGAGTGTATGAAGATTTGGAGGTCGGAAACGCTTGTGGAAATGTGGTTGTGAGTCATCTTCAGGGGAAAGACATGGTGTTCGACTAGGGTCCAAATGCTGATCAATTGATGCTATTTTATTTTATACATTAAGAATCAGAAAGCTGAGGTATCAAGGAAAGGTCTATAGGATACATGCACAAACACCTCGAAATGATAGAGTATACCCAGAAGACATCATATGGGCGTCCGAATCCGCCTCTAAGCGGCGAAGGCTTGATGACGGAATAAAATGGCGAGCCCAGCTGCAGACGCAATGTTGAAACAGTAATATAAAATATGTCCCCTGGACTCCGAAATAGACTCGCCTCATGTGTTCCTAGCTTTTCACATCTTCGTCCTCTTCTTTCTTCTTCGCAAACTTGATCTTAGCGGCCTTGAATCCGTCGCTGAGGCCGTCCTTGAACTTCTCCCATGGCGTCCTGTTCAGCTTGTTGCTCAATTCTCGGTAATTGTACATCTCCCCCCAGCAGTCCCGTCCCCATTCACATCCTGCCATGTTGACCACAAAGTCGCGATCTCGCTCTGAGTAATGTATCCGAGCATCTTCTCCATTTTCGCTGCAAGCGCCCATGGGGAAGCTGTTGATCTTCCGCTGCGGGATGAAGGCTGTATGCGGTCTTATCCAAGGCTGATTGATGTAAAGATGTTCCATTGCATCCTGCTCTTTGTGCTCCCATTCCATGTGTTTCTGCTCGTAACCAACAGGATCCCACCAAATATCTAGCAGTCGATCGGTCCAGATGCTGCGGTGGACAAAGAAAGAGCCGAGGTTGAAGCCCCCACAATCTTGTGGTATGACAAGATGGATCGAGTCTTTTCGGCCATTGCCCGTGGGAGAGCGGGCCACGGCGTCAAGATGAGGAGATTTGAAGGGGTGTGAGATGTTTAGCGGGTTGTAAATGTTAATATCGCGGTAGGTATTCCCAGTGAGGTCGTTGAAGATGTGGCTTTGTAATGAGTATGATGGCTCCATGATGAAAGTGTTGAGATCCAGCCACCAGAACCTGTTGTTTCGGGTCAGCCAAAGCACTGGGACATGGATTGTGAGGTCTTACCATTCAGCCTTTGGATACTTCCGCATGCAATTTCGTATTGTGTCCACTTTCTCCCAGCTCTCTCGCCATTCGTGAGCATATCGTTTCTTGGTGCTCATGTCCACAATCTCCAAGTCGTAACCCCACTTCTTGGCATACTTCTTCTTATTCCTCACGCTGTCTCTTTCGATAGCCCATTCTCGTGGACCCTTCCACTCCATGACACCTCCTCCTTGATTAGCTGCCAATATGACGACGTACTTGCTGCCACCGCCTAACCATGCCGCTCTTCGGTACACTCGATGCAGGGCTGCACATGGTCAGCATTTGGATGACTTAGGGCGACGTAGTACTCACGAGTAACGTAAAACAACAGATACGCTAAAAACAAACCGAGTACTATGCCAAGTCGTAATCTGAAGCGCCATGCTATTCGTCCAGCCATTGTGAGAAATCGAACAGTCCTGCTTCCATTGATGGGCGGCCATCTCCCTCGTCCCAGCTTTTCTTTATCCGAAAAGTTTCTTCGCCCTCCCATGCTGAATGTAGGCAGACTTGTGGATATCTTTCTTGCGTGTCTTGAGAAGAAGCCATTGTTCCTCGTTGAAAATGACGGGTATCCATTGACCTCCTCGCTTCGCGCTTTTGCCGAAGCCCAGGTCACGTTGTCACTACTCGTAGCCGCTGATCCATTCTCCTGTATATCTCCGTATGTCTTCCTAGGACTTGATTTCCCACTCATGTTATCATAGGGGGTGGTCAGCCCAGGACTCGCCCACCCTCCCCCTCCTCTTGGTGACGGCGATCTCGATAATGACATGGTTTCTTGGAGTGGTGTGCCAGGTATAGGTGGTAGTGAGTGGGGAGCACCCGTCGGGAACCCCGACGAGGACCCTGTACGTTGAACCGATGGGCGCTGGTTCTGTATATTCAACGATGGCGGTGGCTTTGTAGTCGACGACGTACGCCGTCGACGTTGCGTTGTCTGAGTGGAGGCCGGAGAAGCCAGGTTGTTTGCTTCGTTGATGGCAGAAAGCTGTTCGCAGTCCTGTCAAAGGATAGATAAATAGCGAGAAGGAATGCCGGACTATGAGCGGGTAGCGGGAGAATGTAAGTGCGGTGATAGCGATTTGATGCAGGAACAAAGGTCGCTGTTGGATTAGTACTATAAAGTTAGAAAGTAATGACCGTAGACGCCGTCGATGGGTCCGAGGACGAGGTGTGCGGTTGATCTGGTAACTTTTTCGTAGGTGAGACCGAGGAACCCTTATTCGACCCTAGCGAACAGGGGTAGAGCAAATTTGGGCTAGCGCTAGGCCTCGTCCAGTCCAGTCATCCTCCTCACCTTCACGGACTTTTTGATGTCGACGAATGATGAGAGTATGGCAGTGATGAAAGAATTAAAGGGTCTTCCAAGAGCTCCTCGCTGACTGTACAGAGCTGTCGCTGAAACGTGCCAATCATTTGCAGACACCAAGAGTTGCGGAAACTGATTATGCACACCTGCAAAATTGTGTCTTGGCGGTGGGGGATTAAGAGATTACAGGAAGGCTCAAAACGGTAGCCGAAGTGATAGTCCATTGGTTTCAGACGGATTACTATCATGCGGTACAGAATTTGCAATTTGCATTATCATGGTCATCGTTGATGTTTCTACACCTAAATCCAGCAAGCCAGCGCGTGTTCTCGACCACAGCGACTGCCATACTGACAACGCCGCTCGTCACCAGCAGCCTAAACTCGCCTCCAAAGCATCACGACCATGACCGAAAAGCCAGAGGTCGAATGCATTCAACTGCCTTCTAAGCGAAATAGGCAAATCTCTTCAATGACCCGGAACACCTTGCTCAAATATGATCGTCAACGCCAAACCGAGTATTGCCACCAACCTTTCATGGGCCTCAAAACGCCACATCAGCTGAACCAGACTGATGGATTCCTCGAGGGAGAGCGCGTTATTCTCTGACCGCTCAATTAGCAAATCGTACTTGAAGATAGGGGAGTTCGAATACCTACTCCATGCTCCGCTGGACTGCCCTACGCAGCTGGCGGTTGTACACCTTCTTGTCGTCTGGGGAGCCCCAGAACAACTTTGATGCTTCTGGATTGACCAAGGTACGGGGATCGTAGGGCGGATCGGTATCCTCGATGGCGTGTATCATCGCCTCGATGTGATACTTCAGCTCGTCGGGACGCTTTGGAAAGTAGCACAATACACCGTTCTTCGATACGCGGTGATGGAACATCTTAGTCTCGAAGATGACACGGGGCTGCTCCTCTGGGAATCGAGGACTGATTGCGATCTTGATCCTGAACATGCCTCCGTCAAGGTTCGTCATAGGCCGGCCAAAGTAGGTCAACAACCAGACAAACGGATTCCTGTCCACAAGGTCCAGGTCAAGAGTGACCATGTCGTTTTTTTTGTAGCTCTCCACGATCTGCTGGAACTGGCGCCCAAGCTGTGAGGCTGTGGTCGTGTCTTTTCGTACTTGCAAAGCGCCTTCCTCCGCCCAGTAGTCGATTTCGCGATAAAGCACAGCATGGATCAGTTGGAGTCTTCGTCGGAGTTCAGGATAATTGAATTTGCCAGGCATGGTGTTACCGCCCCCTTCGAAAGGCATGGTTGTGAAATTCTGATTGGGCCTGACTGCTTTCTCCGCTTCATCTATGGATATTAGATAGGAGTCGTAGTACCATAGGAAACGTCGCTTGCAAAGGTCCTTGAATGGCTCGAATGCCGGCGGTGTCGGCTCTACATCGTACTCGGAGCGAGGCTCGGCAGACTCTTCTAGTGCTGGAAAGTCATCAACCACGCCGTCCGAGTGGATGCCCATGTAATCTTCAAGGCGTTGAATGATGGATATCCGCAGCGTTTCGTGTCTTATCTAAGGGATGTCAAATCAGGTAAGTTGGGATGACGTGAGGATGATTACCTTGGCAACGTATTGAGCTTGTGCCTTCTTGTCTTCACTGGAGTTTGCGTTCTCGAACCCAGGCTCATTTTCGTAGGGGTTTGGAGACATTAAGCTTTGTATCGAGATTAGGATGGATTCAAGGCCTTGAGCAGAAGACCATTCCTCGCCCCGTTCACCCCTCCATGTCCTGAGATTGGTTCATCAGTGAGAGTTTTCCTAGCTCGACTGCGGACCATTACCCTAAAATTGACCTAGATACATGTCAGTGAATTACGGTAGCAACAAATTTTTGTAGTGTAGACTCACAGGCAAACCTTGCCCCCAGCGTAGATGTTTGGATTGAATCGGCATCGCCCTCCATTAGTTGTCTTTGCAGTCACGGACGGTGCTTTCTCAGGGTACTCTGACAAGATTAAATCAGACAGAGAACTTGTGACTGGAAGTTGGAAGGATCACCTTCTGGGAACTTGACGCTGAACTGAGGCGGTAAATGTTAGCAGTCTGAGTATTAGCACAGATTTCTCTCCACGCACTTCGAAGAAGCCAAACTCATACGGTGTCTCGGGTGGGCCTATGATCAAAGCTTTGACATTGCGAACGTCGCTATCTCGAAAGGCTACTGCTAAAGCTGATAATTTCGTCAGCCCGACCAGAAAGGGTTGGGAATTTCATATGACGCACATAAGTCGGTGTTCCTCTGGATCTCTGAAAGTTCCTAGAAGAATTTAGACATAGAATACAGGATGTTAGAGAGCACAGCTTACGCGTATAACACGATAGCTGCTCTGATTAGACATTTGATCTGGCAGGTTAGGTTGCTTGGTAAAGCTGTGGAGAACAAAGATGCAGGGTTGGAGGTTCAAGAAATCATGAGTTCACGTATTCATCAGATATCATATATCACGAGATCTCAAGTGTTATGCAGGTGTGAAGTGTTCTTTGACGGTTCTAGATGCTCATAGGCAAACTTTCTGTAAGGCTGCAGTGAAGTTGGCGTGAAACAGCCGAATACGGTATCGACCTGGCCAGCGCTTCATGATTGCCAGCAGCCAAACAATTCCGGGTTACTTTAAGGCTGCTTGCTGCGCTACACCATGTGATTTGAAACATTTTCGGAGGGTCTATAGACCTGTAGCTCCTGAATTGAGCGGGAGTAAGGCATGCACAAGAAACTCTGGTACGAAAACTAATATTGGTACAGCAGCGATCTATGTAATATTACGGGTCCCTCAGCATTTACGTGCGGAGAGTGAAAGTGCAACGAATGGAGTCCACTGCAAGAAGCTACAACACTTGTGGGGCTCTTGTTGTCGAATACGTAGTACGTATTATGTAGACCGCAGCTATCATTAGATTCTTTATAGTTGCCTGAGCTTTGTCTGAATACGGTTGCTTGGCTGGTGACTCGTTGGAAAGCTACCTTAGCTCCTGAGCTCCCTCCACAGCCAAATCCGCTAAAATTGGATTGCCGCTACATCATCTCCAGACTCCAAGCACTCGACAGCCAAGACGTTCAATAATCCACAACTTACTCCACGCTCTTTCACCTCTTAATCAGCACACCTCTCCGCCAGGCGCACCATCTGTCATTGCGCTGCCACTCTGCCTATACCCTGCGGCCGGCGTTTGCTCTTTCGGCGTACATTCCGTCCATTACCTCGTTATACCCCAGCGCACATCGACGTCCTCAGCAAGCCAATAACGATCTTTACCACCTTCTTCTGGCGCCCGCTCGCTTTGCCCGAGGTGTTCAAGTACAACGAGTACCAACATAGGGCCAGCTGGTGCCTCGAGAAATCTACACCGCCGCAGCCATACAGTCCACCAGCATCAATCCCTCAGAGAGGATTAGAGCTTGAATACTTTAGCAGGGAGCTCCCGGTAGATCTCATACACAATTCGTTTTGACTAAACCAAGGTTAGAGGTCGCAGGGCACACTGCGGGTGCATGAATACCCAAACTACGTTGGGCGCAACAAAATTATCCGCAACGAAGGAAATTCCATTGGACATTACAGACTGGCATATACAACGAGAACAACAAGGACTGGAAAGGGTGTTCTTGATACTCAGACATTATTGGAGGATATTACGAGACTGGAAGGGGGGCAGCCATGATGAGCCCGCAGTCGGAGGGCAGGCCGTCTACTGACAGGCAGCCTGGAGAAAACGGCTATAACAATCGGGGAGGATATCGACAGCAAAGCTTTGAGGATAATCGGAATACACAGCCCGGGCGTGCAAATGGCTATGGCCAGACAGACATTCCGAAACAAAGATTCATGGGTCCACCACCAGCACCTGGAGAGTCAAGAAGTCCGAACGGCAGCTTGCCACACTCACCAGTAGATGGGCGCAATGGCCGAAGCAGAGAGACGACACAAGATCTGCCAATCCGTGAACGATCACGAACCAACGGAGCACCTGGAGCCAAGTCCTCTGGTACCCTCAGGCTTTGCAAGAAGTGCGGTGAAGCCTTGACGGGGCAGTTCGTGAGAGCTTTGGGGGGTACTTTCCATCTGGATTGCTTTAGATGCCGGGTAAGTACAGGTACCCACCCGTTGAGGTCAAAAGAACTGACCATGCATGCAGGACTGTGGGGATATCGTTGCTTCCAAATTCTTCCCTGTCGATGACGACGAAGGCGAGGGCCAGTACCCCCTTTGCGAAACCGACTACTTCCGCCGACTTGATCTACTGTGCTTTGACTGTGGGGGTGCTCTTCGCGGTTCCTACATTACAGCTCTGGATCGGAAATACCACATCGAGCATTTTACCTGTTCGGTGTGCCCGACAGTCTTCGGTGCGCAAGATAGCTACTACGAGCATGAAGGGAAGGTATACTGTCACTATCACTACTCGACGCAGTTTGCGCAACGATGCAATGGATGCCAGACAGCAATCCTTAAGCAATTTGTGGAGATATTCAGGAATGGCGAGAACCAACATTGGCATCCCGAGTGCTACATGATCCACAAATTCTGGAATGTGCGGCTGGCACCACCAGGCGTCGATGGCAGTAACCCACCACATGCTGAGGAGAACGCCACTGAAGATAAACGAACGTTGGTACGGGTGGAGGAGGAACAGATGGAAGAGAAAGTCTATCGGATATGGAGCGTTCTCTCGGCCTTCGAAGAATCTTCAGCAGCTTGCATATCGGACATGCTTCTCCACGTCAGTAACGGCTCGTATGTGGAGGGCATTCTAGTGGCGAAGAAGTTCATCTGGCACGTGGACATATTATTTGGGGGTACAGACAGGTTAGACTTTCTCATGGTCTCAGAGGGTCTGAAAGGTACGTCTTGTGTTAGCTCCGAATATCTGGACATCACTAATACTTACCGCTCAGGTCTTTCCTATGGACGAGAAGCAAAGCTGCTTTGCAAGAAGATCGTAGCCTTCTTCTCGTTGCTCTCCAAGACGCAGGAGACCGGTGTCAAAAAGCTCGGCGTCACTCAAGAGCTGTTGTCATTGGTCACGGGTCTGGCGCACTATCTCAAGCTCCTTATTCGCATCAGTCTGCAAGGCGCCCTGAAGCTGGAACGTGAACGACGAAGCCTTGAAGGCCTCCATCGCTTCCTCGCGGACCTGGAACATCTGGAATCTGTCAAGGAAGCCGAAAATTCCGATCTACTTTCGGATGTCTCTGGGCTAGCGGATCAACAATCAGATCTCTGTCACAAATGCAAGGAGCCGATTGACGATGAATGCGTCAAGTTGGATAAGCAAAGATGGCATAAGCACCACCTGACTTGCGACTACTGTGAGAGGGTCTTGGGCGAAGACTTGAAGGATGCGTTGTGGAGCGAGCGAGAAGGTCAGGTTGTATGTCGACGCTGCCACGAAGAGAATCGTCAAGCACCGGACGCCACCGCGAGCTTCGAGGCAATCACAAGACTTCAGCAATACGTCTACCTACTTCGAGTTGCTCTTGCGAGATTGCTTTCTGTCCTTCGGTCGGGAGGCGCTCTACCTCATACTTCAGACGATCCGAATCTAACGACATACGATTCCAAGGCCGGACATCGGGTAAATGAGAGCGGACAGCCCGAACCACCACTCCTTAGGGAAACCTCGCGGTCAAAGTCCTATGGCGGGACTGAAGTCGCGGAGAATAATGCTTCCTCCTATGAGCAAACGGTTGGGGAGATGAAGAGACTTCGGTCTACTCGCATGGACACCCAACTCTCCACAAACCTCAAGAAAGCTCGCACTTCTCGAATACTTGATGGTCCAGAGGGTTTCAGTAGAAGGCCAGGATCAGCTGGAGCAGATGGCTCGGATCAGAAGCAACAAGGCTTCCACATAGTGGAAGATCGAGACGCCAACAATGACACCACTACTAGCAACCTGATTTTCGGCCACCAAGACGCGCTTACCCTCGATGACATTCCAAGAATAGTCGCTGCAGAGCAAGCGAAAGAGCAGCGGCCCAATGCTTACAAACATGCTAAAAATCAGTTGATCGGCTCTGGTGGGCGAGAACCCAAACTCTACAGCGGTCATCAGCGCGGTGTCTCTGGAGGAAATGACCTTGACATCCCTGGGGGTGACACAGCACCTCAGCGGATGAAGAGATACTTTTCCGAGCTCTCTGCTTTGGAATATTTCATCGTCCGTCACGTTGCGGTTCTCTCGATGGAGCCACTACTGGAAGGTCACTATAGCCTCGAAGAACTACTAAACCTAATAGAAACAAGGAAACCAACGTTCTGGGGCAAGTTTGGGAAAGCCTTCCAGAAGAACAATGACAGACCAAAAGGCACCAAGAAGAAGGGCGTCTTTGGTATTTCCTTGGATGTGCTTGTTGAGAGAGACGGTGTGGAATCCACCTATGGCGTTGGACCTGGTGCTCTGAGAGTACCTGGCATCATTGACGATACTATCTCAGCCATGCGACAGATGGATATGTCTGTGGAGGGTGTCTTCCGCAAGAACGGAAACATCAAGGGCCTTCGAGATTTGACCGAGAAAATCGACGCGAAGGAAGTTGAGGTCGACCTGTCAAAAGAAAATCCAGTTCAAGTGGCTGCTCTACTCAAGAAGTTCCTCAGAGAGCTCCCGGATCCTCTGCTGACCTACAAGCTATACCGGCTGTTCATCACCTCGCAAAGTAAGTCGTTCGCCCTCTTTCTACCATGATGCCAATTTGCTGATTCCCTGCGTCAGAAATCACGGACGAGGAGAAGAAACGAAGAGTCTTACATCTCACATGCTGTCTATTACCAAAGAGTCACAGAGACTCTCTGGAGATCTTGTTCTCTTTCCTTGTCTGGGCTTCATCTTTTTCACAGGTAGACGAGGAGTCTGGTAGCAAGATGGACACGCACAATCTCGCCACTGTCATAACGCCAAACATTCTCAAAGAGAAGAGCGCTGTCGTTGGCCAAGATGAAAGCAGTTTCCTCGCTATCGAAGTTATCAACACATTAATAGAGTATAACGATCAGATGTGTGAAGTAAGTCCCTCTCCTGCTCTCCTCGCCGAAATATTCAAATCTAACTTCGAATGCAGGTCCCCGAAGATCTCCAATCCATCCTAAATGACTCCTCCCTCTTCAACAACAGCTCCGACATAACCACCAAAGAAATCCTTAAACGTTACGGCGATATTGGCCGCTCAGCCGCCCACCATCCAGTCATTACCGAACAATCCCCCGACACTCCTCCCTCCCGCTCCAAAGACACCTCCAGCGCCAACCAAACCAAACCCGCCGCCCCAGTAATCACCCACGTCGACACAGACCCCTACCAAACGCCCACGTGGCCGAAAGAGTCTAGTGTGAGGCATGTACAGGGCCAGGCACAAGATGCGCCTACATATCCAAGCACGTCAAATAATACACCGTCCCTGCGCGAACACGAGTGGAGGGACCCTAACAGCCCCTATCACAGAAGAGGTGGCAGCAGTGAGAGCCAAGCCAGCAACCGAAGCGGCCCAGGACACGGTCACAAATATTCAGGCTGGGGCAACAAGGGTGCGCCTGGGGCTATGGGTGTCACAAATGCCTCATGAACCTTTCGCCCTTATACTTCTCTTGGCGCTTTAGTCTATAATGTGACGGACCTGCATGGCGTTCATAAGCCGCCTCTTTATGACTTTCTTTACCGCATGTCTTCGTTCCTCGAGTGGCACGTCTGCATACCCCGCAAGCAGCGGGTGGGCGTTCTTCATGAATGTTACAGATTGTTTTACCTGGCATGGCTTGGTGTCATTGGGTAGCATTGGGAAGTCAAGTCACACGGCGGAAAATGTCTTTTTTAAAAAAAATTTTTACTCTACATGTGCATGATAGGTGTGAGATAAGATACTTCATGATAGCGCCTGATACCCTGATACCCTGATGCAAAGGGACACGGGCAACAGGGATTCTTAGTTAATGTCGCCAATATTCATTATACCAACTACATGTACACCAAAAATTTGTTCGTCGTGACTCTTCACCATCCAATTATTGGCAGTCTACACTCTTCAGTCGAGCAATAGCAACCAGTTGCAACGCTTGCAACGTGCTATTAGCGTGTGATAGTAAATCGGGATTGCTTGGCAGTGGGACTCTGCAACGCGCTTGGGTAAATTTATTAGAAAATCTCACCAAAAATTTCCCTTCATTGTTGTAAACGTTCATAACAACCACAACCACTATTATCGCTGCTATCGCACATAACCTGATTGCCTATTCGGGTAATCGTGAGGCTCCTGGCAGTGGTTTTTTGGTGTTTCATTGCTGATATTCCAGCAGCTGCCACCTCCTGCTGCGCCGTATGCCTCCATTCAGAAAAGATCCATCCGTTCATCAGCGCGCCTTGCTACTATTCGAATCACGTTGGCGCCCTCAGGCAGTAGCTGCAGACGCTCGAGCCAGTCGAACAACAGGCTACCGTTGGGAGAGAAATATTGCAATATATGGTGATACTGTGGTTCCTCCTTGTCTGCAGACCTATGGACCACGCCGTCGCCTTACTCCTAGTGCTCTCGAGTTACTGCTTGAATATCAGCGTCAAAAGCCGTGGCTCTATCAGGATGAGCTCGCCAGGTTCCTTGCGGAGGAGTGGGATATACAGGTTCATCGATCTACCATCTTAAAGGCCCTGAAAGAAGCCGGCATCAGTCGGAAAAAGGGTCAGCGGATAGGCCCACAAAGCGAAGAGTTGCGTATTGCATGGCAAGCGTTTGCGATGCAGGTGAGGGCCGAGCAGTTGGTGTTTATCGACGAATCGCTGTTTAAGCTACAGACGATGTGGCGAGCTATGGCTTATGCTCCTCTCGGTGAGCCTGCTCGCTACCATGGCGATATGAGAAGAGGTGATACATATAGTGTTTTGCCTGCATATACTACTGAAGGCTACCTTCCCTGTACCGGGATCAAGCAAGGTTACTACAACAAAGAGGATATTATCGACTGGTTGCTTAACCACCTGCTACCGCTGTGTAACGAGTATCCAAGGGAGCGTAGTATCATCGTTCTAGATAACGTCAGCGTTCATGTCGACCAACGGATTATACAGGCGATTGAGGAGAAGGGCTGTATCGTGAAATATCTTCCTCCTTACTCGCCAGACTATAATCCTATTGAGCTTACATTCAGTTTGCTTAAGGCGTGGATGAGGCGTTATTTCGAGACCTTCCGTCCCGTCTTTCAGAATGATTTTGAGGGCTTCTTGCAGTATGCAGTTGATAATAGTGGATGTGATACGAAGGCTAGAGAACATTTCCGATATAGCGCCGCTGGCTATATATCCAACGGTGATATTGAGGCTTTTGAGCGAGATCTGGAGGAGCTGTAGTCCTGAGGCAGCTGTATCTATATTATTATCTACTGCTAAAACTACTTTAATCTATAGACTTGCCTCTATACGATCTAAAACCCGCCCCCGTACTCAGCTACCCTTTGTAGATTGCGAGCATGTTGATATGTATCCCTCCACTGCTGCTTAAACTCTCTCAGATTATCTTTGAGGCCTCGTACTAAGCCGTCCGGCAGGTCTTTGTCAATAGCCTTCCTGTAGATATCAGATGACGTGTCAGCCATAGCTTTGAGGTCACTGATCTTCCACATCTGCCTCTCGACTATCGCCTGCGCCTGAGAGTATTGTAGCTTCCTCTCTACCTTGTCTGTAGAGTCTCTCTTCCACTGCCAGAAACCCTCTATTATATCATCTTCCTCGTTCCTCGGACCAATCGGACTGGAGCGTTGCGCCGCTTGAACAGGTGGACCGGGTGGATTGGATAGAGCTCGTGGAGCAGGTGTTGGAGACGGCGCTTGAGGAGGGAGGACGTATTGCTGCGTAGTATAGCCACCGTAGCTACTGTACGGTTGCTGCGTCGTCGGATACTGGCAGGCCGATTGGTAAGGGTACTGGGGGGGGCCCTGATACTGCTGATACTGCTGTTGCTGACGGTTTTCATTAACCATAGACCTCATAGACTTCATATTCTCGAACTCCATCTGCTGCTCGAGCATCTCCTTCATCTGATCCATAGCCGATTTTTTAGGCTTCTTTTGCGACTGCGTCTCCGACTCGTTTGTCTGACCGATAAGCGACTTATATACCGAAAGAGGTGGTTGTATCTCACTGGCCTGGCTATACTGGATCGCAGTCGCCCATCTCTCACGCAGAATAGCATTTACCCTGTGGTGTTCACCAGTATCATCAATCCAGCAGGTGCCTTTATGGCCGCAACTTGCTGCCTGACACTTCCATCTAGTGATCAACCGCTCACTGATATCACCAACGGCCTCGTTGCGATCACGAGCAACACTATGTTGCTCCTCGAGACGATCGGTTCTTGTGCGACGATGAGACGGAGATTGAGTAGGGCCGTCAACGGCCTGTATACATCTTCTTAATCCAAGGCGGCAGATAATATCGATATTAGTATCGATAGGATAGCCGGTATGTCTTCTCCACTCAGCAGAAGTAATACTCTCGACCCGCGACTCCCATTCGTCTATACACAGGGCGTTGAGGGTGAAATATTGACGGGTTGATCGATTCGCTGTAGATTTCACATACCCTTTGATCTCGACGATCTCACCGAGAGTATGCTGTTCTACGCTTTTATCAATCTCGACGATCTCACCGAGAGTATGCTGTTCTACGACTTTATCAATCTCGACGAGCAAGGCGTTGATATCGAAGCTACCTGATTTCCATAAGCCACCGATTTTATTACTCCATTTAGCTGAGGTATGGCTTCCGTTCTGGACCTTTAAACAGGCCCTAAGTGAGTACTCATGAGGGCCGTTTTCAATAGCCTCAGACCTCTTCATCTCTTGCAGTGTCCGTGGCGAATACGGTTCTCTGGTTAACGGTGTCTCGTCTAGCAGTTCTTCTGTTGTCATCCGCTCACGCCTCAGATCTAGTTGCTGTTCCTCCTCTGCACGGCGTTGTGCTTCTATGCGACGATCTAAGTCCTCCCTCTCGCGCTCCGAGGCCTCCACTTCAGCCTCAAGAGCTGTATCGCGAGCCTGCTGCTCTCGCCGACGGCGTAGCGAATCCCTGACTTCCTCCCTCTCACGGAGCGCAGCTAGTTGAGCAGCGTCCCTACGTTGTCGGGCCTCCTCCCTCTCCTGTTCCCTCTGGCGACGGCGCTCCTCATCCTCAGTCCGCTTGCGCTCACGAGCCTCCTCCCTTTCACGCTCCTTTTGAGCCCTTTTAGCAGCATCTTCTTGTGCCTTCTGTCGCTTCAGGTGGGCAAGCCACTCCAGGCGCTGCTGCTTCTCCTCCGCCTTCCGCTTCTCCTGCTCCGCCCTCCCAGCTACTGCGGCGGCGGTCTGTTCATCAGAGAAAGAGACGCCGCGTCGACTACGAGCGCGGCGTTGAGGAGCAGAAGCCTCAGCTGGGTGGCTGTCGCAAGCCGACGAGCGAGAATTTTGGGTGTTTCGTGGCATCGTAACACCGTCGTATTCGTATTGGGTCTATACAAGAGCCTCAATGATATTTGCAATGGTGGTTGTGGTTGTTATAGACGTTTACAACAATGAAGGGAAATTTTTGGTGAGATTTTCTAATAAATTTACCCAAGCGCGTTGCAGAGTCCCACTGCCAAGCAATCCCGATTTACTATCACACGCTAATAAGCGAGGCTGTGCCTGCTCCAAGCGACCTAGAAGGCGTCCTTTCCCAGTTCGCCCACTGCTATGAGTCAACAACACTAGCTCGCGCTCAACGCATTCATAGACCACTCGAAGCTCCCATTTCAATGTTTAATAACCATCTACCGCTTCGTCTCATTCCAAAGCAAGACATTTTCTACCTTATCTGTTCAACGATATTCCTAGTATCATGGCTTCCAAAGCCACAAAATCCACAAACCCAGAGACACAGGTTCCCTATAGACAGATACGTGCTCTATATGATGAGGAGACTATTACCGTCTACCAGGCGTATTCAGCTGAGATTGCTGAACCGGCTGTGAAGGAGCAGAGATTGACTGCGAGTCCGAAGTTCTCGGGGACGAGGATGACGTGGATTAAGCCGAGTTGGTGCTGGATGATGTTTGTCTTCCTCTAGTTCTACGCGGGGTGGATAGATAATTGAGCGTCGTTTTTACAGGTACCGCTCGGGTTACTCATACAAGGACCCTCGCCAAGAATGTATCCTGGCCCTGAGAATGAAGCATTCCCATTTCCAACAGCTATTATCCCAGGCAGTAGTTACGGACGATCTCATCGGCAGTATGAGCGCTGAACAGAAGGTGAAGGGTGTAAGGATACAATGGGATCCCGAACGCTCGCCGAGGATTGGGCGTTTGGAATATCGTAGCATTCAGATTGGGATCAGTGGGAAGGTTAGTAAAATGTGGGCGGAGGAGTGGGTTGTGGCAATTGAGGATATGACGGAGAAGGCGAGGGAGATGAAGGAGGTGCTTGATGGGGAGAAGGAGATTGGGGTGGAGGAGTTGGTAGCGAGGGGAGTGATGCCTGACGAGCGTGTGTATGAAGTTCCAGACGAGCTGAGGAGTGTGCTGCAGATGGGAGAGTAGAGGAGCTAGTGGTTTGCTGGGGATGGAATGTTTATTGCTTTGATGTTGATATAGCAGAAACGTGCTTCAAAAAGAAGTTTGGTAGGAAAGACGAGGTCGGAGTAAGGAGCAGAATAAGCATGATTAATGCAAGATACTCGTACACTAAAAGTAAGCTACTCCTAAAAGTTGACAATGCGAAAGCCACCTACACCTAACTCCTTTCGATTCCTACCGGACACCCTTATTTCTCATTCACGTATTTGGTGTCAACTCCCGAACCCCTATCTGGTGGAGGGATGCTGGTTTTCTTGTCCGCGAAGCTCCAGTTATTGAGGTAGCCTGTGCCCGCCTGCAAACCATAAAGTCAGCCATGATCCCATCGTTCTCCATTTCGTCAAGCCCAAGGACTTACACTCAGGTAAGTAGCAAAGCTCAGCCAGCCCAAGTAGGGCGCAATACCCCACGCAGCAACGGTATCAACCTGAGACCAGATATAGGTCAGATAGGCCACCGTGCCAGTCAGGACTGTAATGTCAGCAGTAGCTTCGATGGGACGTGTCAAGCCGAAAAAGAGGGGCATCCAGATTAGGTTGAGGCCGAGCTGGATGGTGAAGAGGGTTGCGCCTTGCTGTTGTTTTGTCATTGAGTTAGCATACTTGGTTTTGACGTTCAGTACGGGTAAGGTTCTACCTTGGTCAGCTCCACAGTCCGGGGGTTGAGCGAAGACATCCCAGTGGTCCACGCTCTGTAGGCGGAATATCCCATGAGCCCATACAGAGCTGTCCACGCGGGACCGAAGACCTGCGGAGGAGGACGGTATGGTGGCTGTTGCAGAGCCAAGTAGGTGTTTTGGGTTTCCCTTGCTGTGGAAAGTGGATCTGCATTAGCAAACGTGATTGCCGAATTGGAGAAGTGTACATACGACGGGTGAAGAAGCCTACGCTGGTACCCAGGGCGATGGGTAGGAGGATGGATGAAGCTGGCGAGGCGAAGACCTGCCCAGGGAGTGTGAGGGATGGGATGTGGGTCGTCATGACTTTAGACTGGACAAATATAACTGTGATATTTAGTCAGCCATCGTACGGTTCTCTGCCTCGCCGTCTTCACTCGCTGTCTTCACTGTCTCGTGCTGTTGATGGAGTGGTTTGGCGTATTCACGTACTTTTAGCGCGTTTGATTGGGCTTTCCGCTCTTCTTAAGCATACAAAGTCTCCTAGCAGCTTCAACTCAGCACCAAGGATTTCACTTGACAATTGCAAAGACAACTCTGCCGGATTTCTTACTCTGAGGAGGCTTGAGAGGGAGTAGCGTGACCTGAAGTAAGCTCGTAAGTAAAATCCGAGATCTCCCCGCCCTGATATTCCCACCCACATTTGACAGCTTCCGTCCTAGCACCAATCTACCCGCTTTGTTGCCAAGAAAATATACAGCTCCAGCCCGCTTCCTCCTCCTCTTTCAACAACATCACCCACCTGCTCGCCCAGGTGCTATCATTAAGCATATCAAACGTGAGTTGCCTGTCACGTCTACAGAAAGCCATACACGGTTATGTTATTTCCCCGTCAGCAGCACTTATTTCTCCGCTTCCTTGTCGCTCAGAGATAGACCCCGTCTTCTGCCCTCTTCTGCCCTCTTCTTCACACACCTCCAAGCACAGTATCCTTCTTCATGCGGCTCATCGCTGCTAATCTTCTCTAATATTCACTCCGGATGCTTCACTTTCTAGATTGTTTCTTCTCTATTCCTTGATTTCAGTCTAACACAAGACAATGTCGACAAACAGCTTCGTTCTCCACTCCTCATACCTCTACCCACCAGCAATCACCTGAGATGCAGTGAAGCTCTCCGCCGTTGACTACGGGCAAACCAAATCCTTCTCCATTCCGTCTCTACTTACACATGACCATTTCAGCAAATCAATCAATACATTGAATCACCACCACACTTCTCCATCATGGATGGTTCTTTTGAGACCTACGGATCGCCTCCAGTCAAGACAGAGCAGAGGTGGGGGCGTGAGGATATAATGGATCGACAACCATCAGGCAATGACCCTTATCGGGGCCGGCGATCTCCCGGTAAGATTTCAGATGCGGAGTGATTGGAATCGTTGCAGTCATTTCACAGTGCTTTACGCGAACCTGCGTCCCCTCCTTTCTACACCTATTCGCATGGGTCTGTTCCAGGAGAAGTCGTTTTGCTTTGCAATAGTCTCTCGTCTACTCTTTCCGTGAAGCTCTCCAAAACTTATAATATGACAGAAACTTATCAATCTTCTAATGCAGTTATGCAAGATCGACGAGGAGGCTACCGCGGAGGCCGAGCCCGTTCACGCTCACCAATGCATATTGATCGTTATCAACCTGGTGCGCGGCTCCCACGAGATGACTTTTATGACCAATCCCGCGATCATGCTTCACGCAACCGAGATGATCGTCGTCGAGGGCCATCTCCGGCACCACTGATCGATCGTTACGTCCCCGGCCAAACTCCACAACCCGCCATCATTGTCAACCCATTGCCCAATCCGCTTTCTCTAGAATTCCAGGTCGGCTTCAACTGGTTTGCTGAATGGTGGCGCACGGAACAAACGATCAAAGAGGACAAGGAGCGTGCCAAGACGGGCCGAAGGCCGTCGGAGAGAGGTATCAAGGGCGAGCGCGAATCTCGAGAAGACCGTGAAAAGGAGCGAGCACAGATCCAAGTTTCCTACGATGCCTATAAAGAGGAGTTGCAAGTCAAAATGGCTAGAACCTTTGTCCAACAACACAAACCCGAGGAGTGGTTCAAAGAGCGATATCTGCCAGAGATTCGCGACCCTTTCAAGCAACGACTGACGGAATTTCGACGCGGTGCGCTTAGTCAATGGGGAAATGATATTGAAGTGGGAGCCTTTGATGAATTTACGCTTGAAGGAATCTACAAGGCTGAGAGCGATGGACTGGGTGGAGTAGTTGAGAAGGAAGAGGGTGAGACTATTGCCGCTGCCGAAGTCCTTGGTGTTGGTGACCTGGTGCCCAGTCGGGGGGGTGACATTCGGGACGAATCAGCTTTGCAGCCAGCCCTCCTGATCAAGACTCTCGCGCCCATGGTTAGCCGCGGCAAGATTGAAGAATTCTGCAAAGAGCACCTCGGAGAGGAGGAAGGAGGGTTCAAGTGGCTAAGCTTGAGCGATCCTAACCCTTTGAAGAAGTGTCACCGCATTGGGTGGATAATGCTGCACCAAGGTCCTGAAGAACCCGCTACACAGCCTGAGCGAGGTGACGGTAGGGACGAAGACAAGGAAGACGGGGAGGATAGCATGGCGGTGGAGTCAAGGTCGATGCCCACAACTGCCGAGAAGGCGCTCGAAGCCATCAATGGAAAGACAATCCACGACGAACCCCGGGGCGACTTTACATGCCATGTCGGTGTACATGTCCCACCAAAGGAGCCGCGAAAGAAAGCTTTGTGGGACCTCTTCGCTGCGCCCGAGCGTATTGAGCGTGACCTTGAACTTGCAAAGCGTCTAGTATCTAGATTCGATCAAGAATTCGGCTCGGATGCAGATGGTGTGACCAAAGTTGAGCAACGTGTGGAGTATCTTCGAAGCATGGGCTTGCTGCAGTCTTCGGTTGCTGCCCCAGTCAAGAAAGAGAAGAAAAGCCAGCAGATACTTGGCGTGGAAGATGATGAGATGGAGGACGGCGAAGAAGGCGAAGAGGAAGAAGAAGGATTTATTGATGAAGAAAATGATAGCGAGGAGCTACTGATCAAAAAGAAGACACTCGATTTGTTGGTCGAATATCTTCGTCGGGTGTTCAACTTCTGCTTTTTCTGCGTCTTCGAGGCTGACTCCGTTCATGAGCTTATACGCAAGTGCCCTGGAGGCCATCTACGTCGCCCAAGAGCCAGCTTGAGCACTTCGGCCAAGAATGCTGCGAAGGCTAGCGCACTTGGGCAGCCTTTCCCACTAAAGCGAGAAAAAACAGAGGATGGCACCGAGAACGGGTCACCTGTCCAGGAAAAGTACAACAAGAACTTTAAGAGCGACCAACAGCTCCTACGCGCTTTCAACTGGGTAAAGACGTTTGAGGAGAAGATATTGCAAATTTTAGAGCCCGAGAATGTCGATGTCAGAAAGTTGGGCGGCAAGCCTCTCGAGGAGGGTCTCGATGAGGAGCTCAAAAAATTCGTCAAGCAAGAGGATGAGTCGAAATTCAGATGCAAAGTGCCCGATTGCACTAAGCTCTTCAAAGGTGACGTCTTCTGGCGCAAGCACGTTGAGAAGCGTCATGACGAGTGGTTCAACAATATCAAGACTGATGTAAGTGGTAGACGTCTTATTGGTTCATGTTCCTATGCTAACGTGGTTTCAGCTTACCCTCGTCAATACATACGTCCTCGATCCTTCCCATATCGCTCCATCCCGCTCCGACGCGAACAGCAACGGCCATTTCCCAATGAACAATCATAACATCACCGCCGGCACCCCTCGCGGTTTCAGTCTCCAAAACAACCCAATGATGAATGGCTTCAATCCCGGCTTCCCTAATCAGTCCACTTTCCCCATTTTCCCTCAGTTCGGAAACCATACCGTCCAAGCACCAAATGGCTGGGCTATGAACGGCATGGCCTCAAACGGCGACGAGATGCATCAAACCGGTCCGATGCGTCGTCGTGGTGGTGGTTTTAACACACGACAAGGGCCATATGATCGTCGACAACAGCCGCGTTTCAATAACGATGGGAGACTAACGCCTATGAGCAACGGCAATCCAATGAATCGTCGAGGCGGATTCGCTGGCGGAGCTGGCAAGTGGGGTGATGGCGGAGCTCAGACCGTTGGGCCAAGAGAAGCCGTACAGGGGAGGACGATTAAGAAGTATGACGATTTGGATGCAGTGGAAGGCGGTGCTGGGGGCGAACTTAATTATTAAGCAGCGGGTGTGGTTCTTGCATCTCTTTCGGCTCTTCTAAAAGCTTGCGACTACCATGCTGGCATTACTAGTTGAGTCAGCTGGAGCATTTTTCGCTCTCTTGATCATGAGCTTGGGGCTGCTAAATACATCTTTTAGATGGAGGGCTAGCAGCAACCGCCAGCGATGGCTTGGCTTGGTCTTTTGCATCTGTGACTCTTGTTCTTTATTCCAGCTAGATGAAATATTCATAGAGCTTTCCTTGGCTGTAAGCTGACGAGGGATATCAAAGAATTATAGCATGCTCTTTGTATAATTTTGAGCACATTTACTTGATTGTGATTATGATTGTGATTTGTGATGCCTTCATATCCTGCCACTGCATTATTTACTCTCAACCCATGCACAATATATTCCAAAGCTATTAGCGTGGTTATAGCATCTAGCACAACCACACACTCTCATCTTCAAACGAATGGACGTCCCTCAGGCTTGTGGAACAATTCGTTCAATATCGCTAGCTAGCTAATCATTTCATCTAAAGGTCCAAAAGGGGTAAAAGAACATAATGTTGGGGTATCATCGCAACTCCAAATCCTCTATCAGAAAAAAAAATTTATATACGTTGATCTTTTGAGGTGCATTGGCCCCAGAATTCCCTCGGTGTCTTCCTCTCGCCCTGTCCTGTTCTGCTCCTCGACTTCTCTTCCATGTCACTCGCGTATATCAACGCTCTTGGATGTCGAGGTCTCCGGCGCCACCTGCTCTGGTACCCTTAGGGGAGCAGCTCGCTTCTTCTACAGCTCAAGATTGGGCAGTGATCCAGCACGGGCAAGACTAAACACGAGCCCTCTGCGACTGCCTCGTCCTTGATTTTCTTCCATACTCTAGGTGACATCATTCTCTTCTCATCCTTGTTCCCCCTCCCCAATAAACCCCTCATCAACAGCCAACACCCACCTCCCCTTCTCCTCTTCGCTCCTAGCAGCAAAGAGCCAACTCCCTCCCCTGGCATAAACCGCCCAAACGTTTTTCCTCCCTCCATGCCCACCCTGCAGAAGCTGCTGCACAGGCGGATCGATGTCAATCCTCGCGTTCCTCAGATTTATCGTCGCAGTCTCGCTCCCGCTTGGCACAGCGTAGAGATGTAGGTACGGAGGGCGGAGCTCCGCGAAGTGACGTGTCCAGGCTAGACCGCCGCCGGTGGGAGTGAGGAGGTAGGAGGATTTGAGGAGGACAGGGTTTTTGGGATGGGTGTGGATTGTAGCGGTGAGGGGCGGGGGATCTGGTTTCTTAGGCGGAGATAGAGAGTCGGATATGGAGGGGATTGCTGAGGTGGGTGTGTTGGCGGGTATTTGAGGGGAGGTCGGGGCGTGAGACGGTGTTGTCCAGAGGGTGAGAGACCTCTGGACTAGGTCCTTTTGGTGAGCGTTGAGTTCTTCAGGGTTTGTAGGTGGAGGTGGTGGAGGTGATTTATGGCGGCGAAGGAAGACTTTCGTGGCTTCGACATCTCGGGCTCGTTGTGTTCGCTGTTGGGAGACGGCGTAGTCGTGGACTAGGCCTACTCCTCGAGGTTTCCAGTTAGAGAGATTCTCTTCGCCTTTGACGTAGGTTTGCTGGCTGTCCATTCGCCAGATGTCGGAGGCACGCTTTGTAGAGGCTGGCTTGAGGGAGACAGAGAAGATGCCAGATGTGTAGTGTATGATTCTAGATGTCTTCCATAGTGCTCTGAACATGGATTGCGGCCGTAGCCATGACCGAGGACGGATCTGTAGGATTTCGTCGAGGTTGAACGTCATAACGTTTGGCACCCGTGAGGATACGATGTCAACAGACACAGACATCTGTACGCTGTGTCTCTCATGAGTAGGCCGGTCAAGTAGCGAAGAGCCATGGAGACTCGAGTCCCACTGCCCAGTCACGGTGAACTCTTTGATGCCGTTCGCATCTTCCACTATCGCTGGCTCCTTGACGAATTTTAGAGGGAGCTGATTGCCCGACTCCTTGTGATGAGGGACGGATGAATCTTGATCGATGAGTCGCAGACCTCCAACACGCAATGCCTTGACTCTTTTCCATTGCAGAGACTCGCTTGAGGAGCATGTCAGGTTAATCATAATCCTTCTTTGTAGACCCTGATGTAGCTGGTACACTCCAGGATCTAGGTTGCTGTGCTGTTCGATTTCGACTGGCAGGTATTCGCCTGTCTCCGATAATTCCAAGATCTTGATTTTGGCGTAGACATCATGCTCCTCTTCCATCCAGTATTCAGACTCTGGCAGCCTTGGCACTTGATGCTCGCCGTCTTCTGTCTTCTTATCGCTACTTTCCCTAATCTCATCCCAGCTGAGGAGCTTGTCCAGGTGCATGGGGGTCACCCTTGCGTAGATAGCAACACGTAATGTTGCACATCGAGGAGCATGGCGAGGCAAGCTCATGTTGTGTACACTCTCGAAGCGAATAGGATCTTCATCAAAGTCTTGGATCATCTGGGTAGTTGTTGAACCTCCTTCCTCACTAATACCAGGTATGAACATCTGGCCGTGAAGCTCTGTGCCCTCACGTTCCGCAAAACCAACCATATCATGCATCACGACATTAAATTTGAGCATTTTTGGTGGCGCTTGTGCTGATGAGGGCTCTAAGGATAGTTTGATGACACCAATCGCTTCGAGCGTGTAGGTAGAGTATACCTCAACGGCGTAGTCTTGCACTCGGGCCTCGAAGACTGCAGTCAATGGGATGTTCGCTTCACCAATGAGGGAGAACTGTGGTAAAGCTGACTCAACAAAAGGGTTCTCGAGTCGGAAGTGCTGCAAGTAGTCTGGCCTGTTAAGATACCGGTGCATTTGCCGCATCGTCCTAACGCGCTTTTCCAGCTTCTCCAAAGACCACAGATGAATTATTGCATGCTGGTAATCCATGATTCGGACAGCCACACAAGGTTTCGCTGCGGCTTCAAGCGCCGGATCGTCATCCCCAGATATCCCACTTAGGACGAGGTCATAGGAAGAACATTGATCCTGCCCTTCGCCGATAATGGTGAATTGAAAGATAACGTGCTTGTCCATGACCTGACTCATGATCTGCGCCTCTTTCAACGTTGCAGCATGTCGCAGTATGGCCTCAGCCAGACGTACATAGCCAACCTGCCGCCACCGTGCTATGCTGCTTCTGACGATGGCCTTCTCTTCCTCTGGCAAGTCGGTGAAGCCATCTTGGTCGAGTCTTGGCTTTCTCGGAGATGGTGACATTGATGCCGCACGCATTTCTTTGGCGAAAGTCTCCTTCTGCTGCTCGAGCTGACGCTGAAAATCCTGTTTGGCAGCTTCAAGAGCATGCTCCATTCGCTCCTTCTCTGCTTTAAGCTCTTCAACATGGGTCGATGAATTCTCAGCGACTCTAATCTTTTCTTCGAACTCCCCCTTCTGCTTCTCTAGCTGGGTACGCATGTCGTCCCTAATGAGCTCCAACCTTTCATCTTCGGATTCAACTTCCTCGATCTCATTCTGGGGAGACATTCCCGGGAGCGTGAGCTCAGTATCGAGCGAGAAATTTTCTAGTGTCCCATTGGACATGTACTTTTCTCTCATTGGATACGAGCTCACCGATTCTGAATCTTCATCATCGCCACCCCAGAGTCGAGATTCTGGCCGACCCTTACGAACAGCTCTCGCACGCTGTACATCATCAAATAGTGCATCTAGCTCGTCATCAGTCAAGTGGCTGATTTTTTGGTCACCACCTAGTATGGCACCTGCAGCTTCTCTGCGTGCATAGGACCAGTCCGAGTCTCGGTTTCGTGACGGCATTGGGGAATCTGGCCTACTGCCATCTAAATCAATATCGGAGTCGACTTTGCTATCTGATCGACTGTGTATAGGCCTTGGCGAAGGCGAGCTAAGCTGGCTTGCAGTGATTGAATGCCTGAGAAGACTTTGCTCCTTGCGCTCCGCTCGAGCTTCCTGTGGGTGATTGAAACGGAAAATATGGAAGTCCCCTAAGATAATGCGGTTCCCACTTCGAAGTCTAGTTGGCTTGTCGACCCGAAGTCCATTCACCATTATTGCAGCACCTTCTTTGGGTACCAATGTGACGAGTCCGTCAACATTTTCAAAGGTACAATGCTCTTTCATGATCTTGGACCCATTCAACCGTATCTCAGAGGTGGTGCTAGGGTCTTCGACATTGCCAACGGTTGTTGTCCCGGGTTTGATATTGTACACGAGACATTCTGCGAGCAGCGGATCATCACTCAAGTTGACGAGATGCGGCATTCTCTTAGGGGTTGAAACTCCGACGAAGCCCTTCTCGATACTGATTCCAAGTTCTTCAAGCGCAGCCTCTCGCTCCTTGTGTATCTGTTCGGTCTTCTCCAATTTCTCTTCCCATGTCTGATTCAGATCCTCGTAAAGCTTCTCTGACTGACTCAGCTGTTCCGCGATTTCAGCTTTTGACACTTTTTTGATGCTCCCATCCGCTTGAGTGATAGACACAATCTGCTGGTCCAATGGAGTGTCTGGCGCATACTGCTCTTCAGCGATGCCACCAGAGGTAGCTCCGCTGCCCAATTTGGACCTGAGCTGTGCCAACTCTTCTTTCAGTTCCCGGATCATGCGAGCATTTGGATCTTCATTGACAACAGCATGATTCTTAATGCGTTTCGCGGAGTCGGCATATCGCAGAGTACTGAGAGTTTCTTCAAAATTAATGTCTGCAGGCGAGATTGCCGCAATCATAGCCGTCATGCTGTTGCCTCCCAGCGAATCTTTCAATAACCAAGTTAGGACAGAATCTCGGTATGGAACCATTGACATGTTCTTCTTCTTGCCCATGGACAGGTCTGCTAAGGCCGCGATGACTCGCCCAAGAGTTGATAGGGAGCGATTGATCTCTGCTCCTTCTTTTAGACGAGCTCCAGTTGCCCCAGTCGAGGTTGCTCGCTCCGAACCAGCAAGATCCACAAGACTGATCTTGGCGACTTTCTCCGTATCCATACGCGTCTCCACATCGTGCCTTTTCTGTGTCACCGTCAAAGTGAAAACTGCATGCGACCGACTTGACGTTTCGTTCATGCTGGTAGCTGCCACTGTACGCGCCTTGTTCCCCTCGTCCATAAGGTGCTCGATCTCCTCAAACGATCTGACAGCTAGCTTCGCAAGGTCTTCGACATAGGGTCCAGTAGATGGATGTTCTCGGACTTTGAGATTCCCTTTCGTAGCTGGATTGAGTAGGTCTCGTACTCGCTCATTGTAGATTTCCAGGTAGGAGACCTCGACGGTACAGGTAAGATTCTTGTCCTTCTGAATCTCCGTGATCCTCTCAAACATATTTTTACAGATCCTGGGTATAACGCCAGCTTCTTCTCCATAGCCCATCATACTATAGGACTTCCCAGACCCGGTCTGCCCATAGGCAAAGATACAATTGTTGTATCCCTGGAAGGCATTGTCGAGGAGAGGTGTACCCAGGTCATTAAACAAATTATCCTGGCCAGCGAAATGCTTGTCACCCTTGTCAAAGGACCAATAGCTCTTGTCGAAGGCGAAGACCCTCTGCCCATCTGCCCCTTTGCTTCCTCCTTTGCGCAGACGTTCTTCTGCCTCGGGCGGTGGTATGAGGATCGTCTGCGCATCTTTCATCTGTACAACACATTTTGCGTGCCGGTCCAGCTCCCTTGAAAAACGAGGTTAGCAATCAAGCTTCAGGGCAATGTTTGGAAAGAATGAGTACCTTCCATTGAAGGGACGGACCCTGACGACTACCTTGATATTTCCGGTAGCCATTTTGTCTTCGTAGCAAAAGCATCTGGTTTGTGCGACTGGCCTGTAGGCCTCAGAAGATCAGAATCGTCTCATGTTGAGCAGCCAGTTGAGTTGACACGTGAAGGGCCGAAGACGCGGCGGCCATCACAGCCACTTGCGGCTTGCAGGAAGAAAGGGACGCTAAATCCAGGGTCTTCCGGGCCACGCAGGCCAAAAATTGCCCTTAAAAGCAATGATGGATTCTGGCCGGGATTCAGCCGGTGTGCGATGCCTATGGTTTGCTGGCCTGCTGCGCACCATGACGCGGTTCCTGGCATAGCCAGGTTAGTCACGCTGGGCAGAAACAGCTGACAGGTCTTTATAAAAGCCATTGTTCGACCTTGGACCAGAGGACACCCGCTTTTGGACCTTCTTGAAATTGAAGCATGGCGGAGTCGAAGGATCCCAACCAAATAAAGTCCTTGGATGGCATTGTTCAGGCCTTCACTGCAGGACCAAACAAAGTGATGGAGCCCCAGAATGACGTGTCTCTACCCTCGAGGCCTGCAAAGCAGACAAGTGCATCGTCAAAAGACTCAGTTCCCCCACCCGGCGCGTCTCTGACCGGAAAGCAAGAGCATTGTAAATACATGTTATCCGAGCCCTTGAAATTCTCCCAGGACTGACAAGCTGGCACTATGCAGACCTCAAGCGAGAGCTCATATCCCAGCAAGTCGACTATGAAATCACCGAGCTCGCCTCCACCACAGCTTTACAAAGATTCGGAGCTCCGTTCAGATCCGAGTTTGGCGAAGTCGCCCCAGTAGATTCAGATCTCCCACTTCTTCGGTACATATTTGTCCACCATGTACGAAACTTCCCATTCTTGGATCAGGCAAGAGAGAAGGAGTTCTGGCAGGACAAGCTACAAGTGGTGGGAAAGACCCCATCCCGAGCAACCATGTACATTGCTCACTCCTATGCAGTTCCTCGAGAGCTTCGCGAACAAGCACATTTCGTCGTCAGAAGATAGGTTGGAGGAGACCAAGAGGCGGAAACTAGCCATAAAGGCTCGAAAATTGGTTGAGCTGATGATGGTCTCTGGTATACCTACGACATCTGGCTACGAAGAGCGGATACGGTTCTCAGAGCTCGAAGTTGTGGATCGAGGTGCAAATGAACAGGGCTTACTGGTTAATGCACCTGAAGGACACTCTATCAATGGCTGGGACGTGAACGTGGCCGGAGTCCGAACGACATCTGTCAAGCGGACTGTGCGGTACCATCAGCATGCGGTAAACGAACTCGAGAATGCTGTATTTTGGACTTCACACTAACGATCTTAGGAATTCATCATACGTGTCAAACGAGCCGGCAAGCCAGATATTTATGTAGGCCGCAGATATGGGGATTTCAGGAAGCTGCATAAGCGGCTGCGCACTGAGCTCCCAGGCAAAGTGCTGGCTCCGTTGCCTCGGAAGAACAAAAAGCACACATCGGCATTGCTGAGTGTCATTAATGATGACGATTCTTCATCAGTGTCATCCGTGTCTACTCAGAACACTCAGTCAACGGCTCCAGACGAGACCAGCTCCATTCGAGGCTTGATTGGGATGGGGCACGCCGCCCGGAACCCATCTTTACAATCAAGCCGCTCCCCAAGGATTTCCGACGAGTTCCAGCCAGTAAAGGTCGTCTTGTACCGCGAGGATCAGCGTGTCTCATTACGAGCATTCCTGCGGACATTTCTCCAGAACGAACAAATTGCTGGATCAAAAGCCATGGACGAATTTCTAACAGGCAAACCTGTCAAATTGAATCTGGAAGAGCTTGATGATGTCCAGAGACGAAAAGATATGGATGAGAAAAGAATCGAGGAACAGAGACGCTTCTATGAGGTCGCTAGAGAGCGAGCAAGGGAGCTTGACATCTACATGGAGAGATTCAGACGGGACATTATCGAGAGTAGTATGTTAAAAGATAAACCCCTAATGTCTATAGGAGCTGACAAGTGTGTAGACGGGCTTACGAAACTTTTTAAAGAGATCAAAGAAAAACAAAGAATCGCAGACTTGAGCCTAGAGTTTCAGAAATTCGCAGAATGGCTACGAATAGAGTCAGTATTACCACATCAGCTCTGCCTTTGCCCTAAGCAATACTAATTTTTGAGCAGAGTTGCTGCAACAATTTATCACCTTTTCCTCGCCGAAGATAATTCTCCAGAGTTATTAGCGCAAGCAAAACGGATACATTCTATGATGCCTTACAGCGCTCTGAAGCAAGTCATACGATTTGCAAACCCTGCAATGGTCATGAGTGGAGTGCTTGATCTTTTCCTTGCCCAACCTTTCGGCGCACGTTCGCTCGCTCAAAGGGTTTTCGGTATGGCATTGAACGACGGCATCAGGACCTTTCAGAAATCGATAGACTCGCTTGTTCTGAAGATAAATGACCCTGTACTTTGCGAGAAGTTGAAACGATTCTGTCATGCTGATGAGAATACGAAGAATGAAATACGAAGCGAAGCCGCAGTGGAAGACATCGATCTGATAGTAGCCATATTAAGGTCTGAGAAGTTTGCTCCAGAATTGGCACCAGAGCAAATTGGTAAAGTCTTCAACGCATTTGTAGCTTGGAACAATGCCGTAGAAAACGTAAGCACCCACCACACTCAACCCGCGCAAGAGCTACAAGCTGACCACACCCAGATCGACGACGAAATGAAATCCGGCGCCCAACTCTTCGCCTACCTCAAACAACTCTTAAAAATGTACACCCGCCAACGCGACAAAGCACAAATGCTATCCGTAATCGAAGAACCCGTAACCCTCCACCTCTTCCGCGACCTCTTCACCATCTTCTACGAACCCCTCGTCCGCGTCTACAAATCCGCAAACGTCTACAACTCCGTCACCGACTTCGCCACCTTCGCCGACGACACTTTCTCCGTTCTGACCTCTGCCCAACGTCAAGATGTCAGCGCTGACCCGAATCAAACTGTCCAGTCTTTTATCGATCTGTGTGCTAGACATCAGGATAATTTCTATAATTTTGTGCATGAGGTGCATTTACACGACAACGGCCTTTTCACCCAATTAATGGGTTGGCTGGAGGGGATACTCGAATTCCTACGCCACGGCCCCAAAGGCGGGAAATTAGACATGAATGCCCTCTTCCAAGGCGCCGTCGACATGGGCCACATCAGCAAATCCACCGCCATATCCGAGATTAACGCCCTGATCAAATGGCACGGAGAGCGCAAGAAATGGCACCAGGACAAGACTCGCCAAAAGATGGCCGCTGACTCCGCCGTGCCAAAAGGTACTGGCGCTTCTACGCCTGGCAGCGCAGCCTTCAAGTCCAGCGATTTCGGCCTTAATGAAGCCGATCTTGCCGAGTTAGATGATGACTATGATGATAGCGACGAGGACGAGGAAGAGGAAGATGACAATGCAGATCCGATTGCTAGTGAGAGGAAGCGGAGAGGGAAACAGGCCGATCGGCTGAGGAGAAGTGCGGGGGAGCCTGTGAAGCCTGAGGTTAAGGAGTTGAAGGGGATGAGGGATGGGTTTTTGAGTATGTTGAGGATGGTGCTTGCGGAGTAGGCAGGGTGGAAGTGGTGATGGGAGAGCATTGGGGTTTGGGTAGCGCTAAGATATGATAATGAGAGATGCAAAGTGGAGGAGAATGGGATTAGCCAGACAGGATGGAAGGACTTGCATTGTTCTCATTAGTTGGTCCGGTATATAGACTTGGCTTGGGATGAGCAGGGTCGTCTAATCCCATCCTATACCCTAATCCCATACCTCCCATTGGGATATCCTATACCTTTCCGGGCCATCTACTGGGGATGTCTTGGCACCTTGATCCTTCTGGAGATCTTATCGCCGAAAGTCGTCATCGCGCGACAATGTAACACATCGATATACTAGCTACACACCTCTCCTCATTTCCTATAACGTATCCCAATGCTCCCTTTTCAAGCTTTGCTACGCATCTTACCCCTTCCAAAATCTTTGTGGCGACTGATGCATAAGCCCTGGTCTTAGATATGGCGGTCAGCTATAGCGCAGTCCGACATGAGGTTGAGACCTTTTCAGGCGAGAAGGCGTCCCTACTCGGGGAATCAAGCATCGGAGGACAACATTTATTTTCGAGCAATAACACCTCACGTCCAGGTTCACAGCTGAAAGCCGAAGGATCATACCAACAAAGATCTTGCGCAATCGAAGACTGCTATCAAGCGCTGCTAAGGTATCGATCTTCAAGAACAGACAACAATGGACCGGAGAGTCATCTAACAGAGAAGGGTGGTGGTCATGCTGCAGCTGCGCTGAAAGCTAGATTCGGCGAGAATGACCAAGAAGTTGGTAAAACTCACGTAGCTAGGGACCTTGAACACCTAGACACTAACTTTCACAGGCGAGAAACAAAGACCAGATCATGGACCGGATCTATCAGGACAAAGGATAGCATATCTCTTCGCAATAAAGGCTGAGCAAACCTTGCATACGACCGAGTTCGAAAAACTGCAGGACTTCCTCAACATGCCTCCGGAGACATACGATCTCGAAGACCTCCACAGAAAAGTCCTTGAGAAACTTCGAATATTCTACGCTGCTGAGCTCCTGGAATCTGGTGAGCCTTCGAACAAGTTAGCGGCTCCTTCCGGACCTGAAAACGCCGAATTTGGTCTTATTATGCACTGCCAGTCGAAAGAGGGCGAAATTGGAGAATTCTGGGATATCGAAAGTCGGAGCATCCAGACATTAGCTGAGAAAGGTCTTAGCAAAGACTTCGTGTTCGGTTTTGATTGGCATTGGCGAGGGGAGACTTCTGCCCGTGGAAGGGGCCCTTGTCCAGCTACGCAATGGACCAGGACTCTACAGGACCTTCATAACGCGTTTTCTTGTAGTGTGTTAGAAATTCTGCCTCTTCGATTACTCATAATTGCTGGATCTTGCCCCAAGAAGCAATACCGCAAAAATCTATCGAACAGGGCCAAAACTATTGAGCTTGTTCTCACACCAGATCTAATCATCCAATTCGACCTCGAATTCATGTCAAATGGTCTACGACGTATCACCGCATACATGGATCATCCATCAGCAAGCTTTTTCCGTCCAAATTCATCCGTACAAAGATCATTTTGCCAAGACGCCACCCTGAACTTCTTTCTGTGGCTCACAGGCAAGAAATACTCGCTTTCGACATTCACGACGATCCAACGCGCGCATCAAAGGGGTGTACCTGGGTCAGCTCCTTTGAAAGAGGTATGGCGATACGTTCAAATAGAAAAAGATATAAATCGAAGACTAGAGAAACAGGAATATTAGCAGGGTTTTTTTACTTGGGCGCGTGGATTTCTAAAGGAAGACCCAGCTGAGGTCCTCAAAAGAGGGCATTCTATCGTAGGAACCATTCGTGACGAAATGCGCAGCCGCATCCAAGTCACCAACTCCGGGCCAGAACAATTGGCAAGACGTGCCAATCTCAACCGACAGCTCAACGAATCGCGGTATGGATACTCAGTTCGCGAATATTGGCATGGTGAAACCGTACGCATTAAAAAGAATGGCGACCTTCGGATTTTCGTCTCTAGAAGTCGACCAGCGCTATTATTAAGGCTCGGCAAGAAGAATTATGACAAGATTCAAGGATACGGAAGCCCTGCCGTCATCATATTTTCGAAGACGGCTATTGTACTGAAGGTTGGAGAGAGTAATGTGTATGAGAAATCTAGGAAGAAGCTGTTGGGACTTAAGCACGGGCTGAAATGGGTTGAACAAATAGATCGGGAGGTAATCCATCTCGAACAGCAGAGATCCAAGGCCAATTCATGACTCAATTCGCTGAAGAACAGCGAGTTGAGAGGGAAATGTGTATATGAGGACCGAGAATTCTATGACTTTGGTCAGAGTATCACATTTTATCGGTCGTGACTTCACTTACCCTGCGGCCAACGAGCAGCCAATGTCGAAGGCCTGGAGGAAGAATAAGGCGTATGGCTTAGATGCGACAGAGATGGCAGTATCACAGAATGGCCCTGCGGCGTTTTCAATTAATGGTGGTCGAGAATAGCAGCCGGAGATGTTGTTGACGCTGCGTTCGTGGTAGGAGAGCAGAGAATAAAAATCGTGAAGTCACAACTCTTCCGCGAGATCATATATAGCCAATAATCAAGAACAAAAGGAAGAGGGGGGGGGGGTGTATGTGTATATGTGTGTGCTTCAATATTTCGTCCGACCCAACTTAGTGTAGTTATGCAGACATCACAAGCTATTATACAAGATTGCTACCCTGAGTAAGGACCTGATATAGTCGTATCCACTATAATATACACTTATATATAAAACATACAGTATAGTATATTATCCCCTAAAGAAAAATCTCGAAAACCCTTAGAATATATCTTCACGTATGTATAGAGATAGAATAAGAGAGTTGATACAGGGCTAGATTTGGTCAACACCGCAGACTTCAGCTTAGTCAGCATTCAGCCCTATGAGCTTTCGCTCCTACTCTATAGAACTGATATAGGGCGCTCAGACATATGAGGCCTGCTCAGGCAAAACCCTGCCAAGACTCATGCTTAGTCAGCCTCAGCCCTATGAGCTTGCGTATCAAGCTCATCTTCCACATAGGAACAATGATCATCTTTACCACCAACACTACTATTATGAACATACAGGATAACCCCGTATCAAGAACAATCAACAATCTTTACCACCAACACTACTATCATGAACATACAGGAAAACCCCGTATCAAAACTGCAAATAATTGTAAGAAGCAAAAAAAGGTTGCGACTTGCCCGGCTTGAACGGGCGACCTTTAGATCTTCAGTCTATTTAGAGGTTAAATCATAATTCCGCAAATTGTGTAGTAATCCTGTACCTAACGCTTCTCCCAACTATAGAAAGTTAGAACACGATTTCGCAAATCATTAGCAAACTACCCACCTGAGCTAAAGTCGCCGGATAATTGAAAATATCCTCTTATATCAAATTATAAACTATTATGCACACTAGTATTCTTCCTAATCGCGAGGTCGCGCAACTTTTTACCGCATGCCGCACTGAAAATCTGCCTCATCCTGTAAAATATCAGGCATTCTCAAACGCCTTCCGTATTGCAAATCAACGCGTTATAGCTTCGGTTCTTTGATAAGAAGAACATCCGTCAGGCAGCAGCCCACCCACGTATGGGGTTGCGGTCACCAAAGATCACCCATCATCACCTAGGACCACCCAGGCTCGCGAGACCCTCACCCCGCGTCGCATGAGCGTAAAGCGGCGCTCACCCTATGCTGAATGAGGGGTGAGCTCCGGCAGATTTCTGTCGTCTTGGCAGGGCAGAACGGAAAACAACGAGGCTCAAGCCGAAGGCTGTGGGATCTGCTGCGCCCCTGCACTGCCCCATAGTGCTCCCCTGCTCCCTCGCTGCTGGTCCGAAGCCGGTCTATTCGCGGTAGCTCTTCCGCAATCTGCTTGTAGGCATCGATGAGCTTTTCAAAAACGTTCGCATATTGACTGGCTAGCTTTGTGTTCTCTTTTTAGCTCTTTGTCACGTGGTGACTACCTGAAGCAAGAGTTTTAGTGGTCCCTAGTCACTAATTAGATCAAGCTAAATACGCTGCACGTGCAATGCGTTCTAGCTTACCCAGACCCATGCAATTGGTGACCCTGACATACAATTTCGAGGACACCCGAATAACCTTCCATGAAGTCCATGAACGGCTGAATGCGTCTGAGGTTCTGAAGAGATTGGCGTTGCGACTGCCGCCTCTCAATAGCTTGAGCAGCATTTTGCACATCTTATAAGGTGGTAGACTGGAAATCTCGTACATCTTCGCTGCTAAAGGTCTCTTTCAGTGGGCAACTCAGGCCTTACCAGAACCTGCCTATATTGACCACCTATTTATCGCTAGAATATCCCTATAGCCTACTATGCCGAAGAACGAAAACACGCCAAACGGGGCCCCTATACTACCTATAGTACCCCCAGCGCCAAAGTTCAGGGTATAATCGAGTACCTAAAGGCCAAAGGGATCCCCCCAGATAAGACCGATGTATTCTATTTCTTCGGGTTCAAAGATCGTACTGGTTGGGATGTTATTAAGCCCGGAGCCCTAGCACGCACCTTCCATAATCGCGATATCTTAGAGACTCGGGGGCATAAACATAAGCTCTCGGGGGCTGATGTTAGGAAACCTGATTATATATTAGAAGAGGTGGATTTGGGGCTCGACGCCAAAGGAATAGGCTAGATAGGGCTCGTTTGGGAGCTCGATCTCGACGTATATCCCTATACCTTACAGCGTACTATATGCGATGCTATAACCTATAGGGGCCACCCTGCCGCTACCAAAGAGGAGCTGCCCCAGCGCACTAAATAGGCCTGGGCAGATACTATACTATTCGAGGGAGCCCGGAGACTAGAAAAACGTACGCTGGAGTGACGAATTCTACACCGGACTTGGCCCCGAAGGACAGCTATAGATCATTCGAAAACGGGGTAATAGGATACGGGGGCGCTTCGACAATATACAGCATAAGAATAAGCCTACCGATACCTAGGCTATATGGAAGGTTCACACTTGGGCTGCAGTGGGTTGGGAGTTAAAAACACCCCTAATTTTCTATACTGTTAAGGACAGCCAGGGCGCTATTACGAATAAGGCATGTATCGACTAGATTCTGGAGGTAGAGGCTAAAAAATAGGGTACTAGCAAGGAAATTGGCTACATTCTGGAGCAAGACCGGGCTTCAGGCCATGGGGGTTCCGGGGGCCCTGAAGCCAAATATCGGAACCCTGTCGCCAAATAGATCAGGGATCGCGGGGTAGAATAGCGCCTATTGAGAACTGCTGGCAGGGCTCTAAGCAGTACCAGAGAAAACGCCCTCATTAGGACCAGGAGACCCTAAGGGAGCTGCTCAAGGAGGGCTGGGATCGGGTTTCGCAACCCTATATTAATGAACTAGTGCTCTCTATACCCCAGAGACTTAGGGATATCTAGTACCTTAAGGGGGGCAAAACAAGCTGGTAGTATTTAATAGCTAGTGAACAATTTAATGTACCTATAGGCTAAATTTAGGCGTAAAGGTACCTAAAGTTGTTCGCTAATTTAGCTTACCACGCGAACTATTTTGGCGACACCGAGCCATGCCTGGAATGTCCAGGCGCTAAGATAAGATAAGAGTCTGGTACGGGATGAGCACGTCTCCAGTCTCCAATGTTCCTTTTATCTTCAAGAGCCCACGGTATTCAACTCAATCGAGAACATCTCTCGAGGAGGGACTGTGGGTGTTGAAGGGAGTCCCGAGGATGGATACAAAAACTGTCCAGCCTTGCGCTGCAGGCAACAGAGATAGAAGAGTTCAGTGGCTTACTAGACCCATTTCATGATCCCGAGCTTGCCAAAGATTTGCCAGAAACAGAACCCGCTGAAGTCCTTAAAACGGGGCTTTATTCGTAGGTTGTGCTCCCATGTCTAGCGTTCAACCCTCATATCAATCTCATGCAATTTGTGAGTGATGCGTCATTGACGGTATGCACAGATACCAAAAACAAGCACTTACCTTCATACTGCGACGGGAACAGGGTTGGGCATTCGGCAGCGAATATAAAGATGTATGGAGATTGGAGCTGGATGGAAAAGGGGGGAAAAGGTAGTGCTATTCCTAAAAGAGACCAGGCACCAGTGCTGACCGATAGGTATATGAACAATATCACAGGCAAATCTCAAGACAGCCCTCCAAATTTTCGTGGCGGAATACTAGCAGACGCCATGGGATTAGGAAAGACCCTTAACACCATTTCCCTTATCGCTTCTACTTGAGGGAATACAGAGATGCGCGGCCAGATAACGCTAGATTTGCTCGACATCTTCGACGGCATCCCAATGTGAAGACAGCCCTAATAATTGTGCCTTTGTCTCGTGAGCTCACCATCCCTGTCGTAAGCGAGTCATAAAAGGTATCTCTAATTCGTCTTAGTCATTGAGACCTGGAAGGCGCAACTAAAAACGTGAGACCTCCACCAGAATTTTGTAAACCCGTTTACTAAGAGTTCTCAGACATGTCCACGGCCAACCACTAAGGTGGCACGTTTTCCACGGTAGCAAACCGGTCAAGGAAGCCATTGAGCTAAGCTCCTACGATGTTGTCCTCACGACCTATCATTACTGTCTCTTCAGAATAAAATATTAACCGCACTCTACCGCCAAGAAAAGGGCGAAGCTTACATGACATACACTGGCGCTGAATCATATTAGACGAAGGTATGTGCTCAAAATGTTTCTAGGTCTTGTTCTAATCTACGCAGCCCACACAGTCCGGGAAACTTCTGTACAGATTGCGCAGTCAATTTTCGCTCTGGACGCCTCTCGTCGGTGGACTGTTAGCGGAACACCTTTGCAGAACCGGTTCGCCGATCTTTGTGGGCTCCTCAGATTGCTTTGTGTTTATCCCTTTGATGATCCGAATACTATTAAAGCTCTTGTCGCTCAAGATTGGCCGTCATGGCCAGATGCCGAAAGAAGTGCCAAACTAAGAATGTTGTTGTCCTGCATCACACTTCGTCGACTAAGGCAATTGATTGAATTGTCTGCCCGTAAGGACGAGATACATTACTTGACATTTACTGCGGATGAAAGGGAACATTACAACAATGTCAAGGGGCAGACCATCCATAAAATCGATCTTGCTCTAGATAAGTTACGAGCAAACAATTGCTTGAATGCTCTGCAGTGGATTACTTCGCTAAGACTGATCTGTAACCATGGACTTGATGGCCACAGGCCTGCCTCCGAGAACTATATGGAAGACTCAGTATGGAACGAAGCTCTAGCTCAGAAGGTATTCGATAATTTGATCGACACCGAAGAAGCTATATGTTCCGAATGCAAGCGGGACCTGTCCCCTAGGCTTCCTGACGCAGTAGAAGGAGAGGCCATACCACAAGAGCACGTCCAAATCTGCCAATCCTTTCTACTGCTCTGTCCGCCCTGCTTTGGGCAACGTCCCCGAATATCTGAAGACTGTGGCAGTCCGTCATCATGTTCCCAAGTGCTTCCAGGCTGATTTCACCTCGGAGGGTACTCCCAGTGTCTCTGATAAGGCCCACGACAATTCCAGGACAATTTCTACTAAGGTGAAGTCATTAATCACTGATTTCCTAAATCGCGATCACAGAGATAAGAGGCGAGTGACCGTCCTCATTGCCCAATGCCTAACCATACTGACAGGACCTAAGTGTTGTATTCTCCTACAGGACCAAGACTTTGGATATGATCGAAATCGAACTCCGCGCATATTCAATCCCGTATTCTCGCTTCGATGGGCAACTCTCTTCATCGAAGCGAGCGCAGGCATTGCAAGACTTCTCCGAGAACGCTGAAATCCCAGTGTTTCTAGTCTCACTATCGTGTGGCGGGCTTGGGTGAGCGCGCACTCAGAGCAATGTATTAGGGCGAGGCTGAACGAATCTAGCTTGGGCCTCACTGCTGCTTCGAAGGCATGCATCATGGAGCCCCAGTGGAACCCTATGGTAGAGGAACAGGCATTGGATCGTATTCACCGTTTCGGGCAGACCAAACATGTCACGACTGTACGATACATTATCAAAGAAACTTGGGAAGAGGTTAGTAGCTGTTCCTCATCATTATGGAATGGGACGGCTGAACATCTGTAGAATATCATTGCGCTGCAGAAGAAGAAGAGAGCGCTGGGGCAGTACGTGTTCTTCGAAGGCGTTACGAATGAGGCGGATTTTGGCCAGTCCCGACTTCAGGTATGTATGTTTGATCTGCGACGAAGGACATGCTAACATGATTGTAGTATCTGAGATCACTTGTAAATTGACAAACTGGAACAACACGATATTTATATAATCGCAGATCACCGGGTTGATTGAGGGCAGACCTTTGGCAGTCCCCTTAGTGGTACTTCGAACCGGGAAACCTCCCATATATCTATGGTGACTTGAATAACTATCCTGAGCTCGTCAATGTGTCCTCTTTGAAGTTCCTTTACTCGAACATCCCAGTTGCGGCTTCATATTGGCTTTCATCTGAGCCAGCGATTCGACATTCTAGGCACCTGTAGAACCTGAAATGGATGACAACATGACCTAATATCCTCGAAGTACGGCAGTTTTATCAACACCAAAAGCACTGACATAACAGCCCGATTCCTTCGAATTGTGCGGCTTTCAGTTTTCAAGACCATCCAGAGTTTGCCATATTTTCAGCGCAGCTGCTGAAGGATGGTCATAAGTTGACTGTCTAGAGTCGACTCGAGCGCTAGTTATTTGTAGAACTCTCCCATTTTGTTTTTATGCTCCTTGTTTATCATGGCTTATATGCAATGCCCAAGGTTGACGACCGCGTCATATATAGCAACGACAATGTTTTGATCGTTAACTTGGGGGTGAGCTGAAGCTTGGTGAAACGCCAGATCGCCTCGAGTTGTTTGCGCTGTCGCTTACGACCCCAAACACTACACGCGACCTACACGCCTCGCCCCGCATACTATTAATATCATGCAAGCACCGTTGATTCAGCCTGCTCCTAGCTCTTTTACGTCGGACGTCGTGACAATCATCCGCACTTTGCATGCATCCCACCAGGATCGTCCAACTCGATCGCTCATCGATCCAGAAACGATGCCCGTGCGGCCCCAGGATCTTACCTGCTCATTCTGAGATGTCGTGTTTCCGTTGTATGCGCTTCTGTATCTGCACACTCAAGACTTCCGATCCGTTTAATGTCGTCGTATAAGGGCTATGGCCCCAAGAGCCTCAGTTTCTGTAGAGCAAATTTCTCGGAAGAGCGTCTTGGCTTTTTTGTTTTGTTTCGACTCATCTAAATATCTCGATACATTCGCTATCATCTTCCACAATGCTGTCTTGCACTCAATTACTCATTGTAGCCTCTGCACTCTTCTCCCTCATAACAGCCCTCCCCCAACACACAGCTCTAACCCCTACCACCACCCCCCAAACACCCAATTGCGAAATCGCGTCCTCAGAAGCCAGCTACAGCAGCCCCTGCTGGAATCAGCTCGACATCGCCGATTACCTAACAGCATGGTCCAAAAACACCCCAACCTGCGTCCCCCGCAACCCTGTAAACTTCGCTTGCTGCTACGCTTCTGAGCCATGGTCTTTATGTTTCCTTCGCATTTCCACAGGCGTAGGAGGATATAACTGTACGAAGCTTGGATCACCGAGTTGTGACTACGTTAAGATAGGGCAGAATACGCCGAGCCTTGTGGCGCCGCAGATGAGCTATGTGCTGAGGAATATTCTTGCTGTTAATGCGATGTTCACTGCGTACTATGGAGGGCAAGCAGAGGGAGGTCAGTCGATAAAATGATGGATCGAAGCTATGCATTGCTGGGTTCGTGCTGATTCGAAGCTTCAGCTATACAAAACGCAGCACCAGCTGCAGGCACCACCATGGGAGAAATGGCCGACAGCCTCGATTTCAATGGTAAGACAGCTTTGAAGGTAGTCAACGTAATAAACGCTCTGAGCGTCGGTCTACCATTCTTCGGAGTAAGCACCCAATCCCAGCTCCCTCCCTCTCACTCTACTTACCCCTCTTCAGACCCCATCCCTCCAAAACGAGTCCCTATCCTCCGCCCTCCCCCTCCTCCAAATCGGCAAAACATTCGCCCAAAGTCTCCAACAAACCCCCACCGTAACCAACGCCATCTGGAACGCAACCCAAGACCCCACCAACCAAGCCTTATCCGTCCGCTACATGGGCCAACAACTCCCCACCTCCAACATCCTAAACCGAATATACAACGACCTCAACGCAGGCCTCAGCCTAATAATGTCCGATATCCCCACCTTCCTAAACTTCAGCGCCTCGGGCGCCTGGTCCACCCCCAACCTCATCCAACCAACCGCTCTCAAAAACTCAACCCCAGGCATCGATCTCGCGCTTTTGACATACGTGACCTCCGAAACACTAGCCCAGCAGAACTTCTCAATAACGCCTCTCGCGACTATCGGAGGCCTGGATTTCGTTCCCCTTTTCAATGCCTCGAGAGATAGCCATTATAACGGCTCCTCTGATATCTCGCGAGCTCAGGGGAACGAAACAATCTACTGGAGCCCTAATACGCAGCGGCAGTATCAATTCGTTTACAATGGGGGGAATTTGGCGAATGGGTCCACGGTTGATCCGTATGCGGTGTTGAAGCAGATTGAGGCGAACAAATGGGCGGATTTGCCGGTGTTGTTTGATGGCGCTTATAACTGCACTCTGGAAGGTAAGGCTGGGGGGCCGGTGGTGAATGTGGGGAATAATAGGAGCTTGGATGTGAGTTGTTTGAGTGCGTTGCCCGTTTATATTGGGAAGGGAGCTAGTTGTCCGATTGGGGCGGCGGTAGAGGTGGGTGGGAAGTGTCCGTTTCAGGTTGGTGGGTAGATATGTGAAAAGTTGAAATTTGGTTATGGCATCTTGGACTGGTTTGGACAAGCCTTCTTCAATTGCACGATTATTCCCCGAAAATCGGGGCTTTATTGTTTTGTTTCTGGATTCTAAGTTTGGTCCATCTATCTCGCATGATAAAAATCAAGTGGCCCTTCCCAAGCACCCAACCTTCCGCCCATTAATCCCACAGCCGCAAAAAAGAATTACTTAGGTGAGTCAATATCCATCACATGATGAAAATCAATTGGCCTTTCCCAAGCACCAAATCCTCGTTTATTACCTCCACAGCCGCAAAAATGAATGACTTAGGTGAGTCGAAATTCTAAGTGTATGCAACCATTCCCTCCTCCCTCACTAGCCCTACGCCTGCTGCACCGACGGGAAAGTCTTCGGCGCTTTGTCATCCGGGTCGATCCTCACATTCCTAGCAATCAGATCACCTTCATGGTCCTTAGGCCCGTCGTCGAGAAGGTGGAAAAGCACTCCGATTCCGGGCCGCTTGTAGTCCTTGATGTCCGCTTCCCACTGCTTCTTTTCGGATTTGACGAGTTTGTCTTGACCGGTTCGCTTGTCTGTGTATGCGATGGTGATTTTGGTCCGCCTCGAAATACGGGAACCTGATGTATCCCTTGTAGACATTGTTGTCTTTGGTGGGGGATCGTCACCGAGCCCTTGGCACATGGCGGGTGGGTACGCTGCGTCTGACATTGTTTCGTTTGAGGGGATGAGGAGTCAGGAATGGTTGGTATGAAGGGTAAGGAATGAGGAGATTACTGCTAAATGTTCGAATCTGAGTTGTAATCGGCGTGTTATGCTCTTGGTCCGAGTGAGACTGGTCTTGTTGAAGACTATTGAAGGGTGTTGATATTGAATAGAAAGAACAAGAGCTATTTGAGCCTGCTCTTATAGACTTCCTGTTCTTCACTCTCCTGAGACATGATGCTGCTGTATACAAAGATAGAGTGGTGGCACTAGAGAGTGTTTTTGAGGCATCAACTATATCAAAAGATCTTGCTCCATTGCTGGATCGCCTCTTCTAGGTTTTTAAGCCCGCAACAGCTCTCCTGCATGCTCGGAGGTGAGCCAAATGGGTCAGAATGGTGCATTCTGCAAGCTGGCATTCTGGGATTTGAACCTTCGCTAGTCAAAAGATCGGAACGATCATACGGACAACTTAGGCTGACAACCTGGAGTTTGGGGGCGAAGTGGAGGTGTGGCAACACTTCCGACTACTTGTCACCTGCGAGCTCAATTAGAATCTGGACTGTCAACCTTGCCGACCAATGGGAGTTAGTAATTGACCATTCTATCGTTTCTGAGTGGCAGGTTTGGCCCTTTGATAGAGCGTTGTGTTTCGATTGCCAGAAAAGGTGGGATGCTATCCTGTTCTTTGGTCACATGCGAGCTCTGTCAACCCCTGGAATGTTCACGCTGCCGACCAATTGGGTTTGAACAGTTGACGCATTTCATCGCTTCTGAGTGGTAGATTTGGCGTTTCAATGGACTTTGTGTTTCAATTGCCATCAAAGTTTGGAATTGCGCCACAACTTTGACAAATTTAGAGCTTGACGTGACGATCTAAATGCCTTCTGCTAACGCTTTGCCAACCAAGAATGCGACACGTTCAGCTCGATTATCAGTAAAACTGCCCTGAGCTTGTGGTCAGTGAAGTCTCGTATCCCAATATGTCAGCTTGCATGGAGCCCTATTTTAGACTGTTTCAGAGTTACGGCCGTAACTACCCTGAGTAATCAACCATATGAGGCATCAGCGGAGAGAATAAGTGTTCAGGAAGTCTTGGTGAAGAGTTATGTAATGAATATGCGCAGGCAGCTTTTGTGATACATTGTCGCCAAAGATAAAGGTGAGTACAGTGTCCAGCCAACGGCCAACAAATGAATGATCGCCTCCCTCCCGGAGGCATTTTTTCTCCCAAAACGCCGATTGAACACCTATCGCTAAGTCGTATGAAGACATGATCGAAGAGAACGCTAGAGATCGATAGACTTTGGTGGTATCGTGACGTAACATAAGGAAAGGAGTGAGCATAGTTGTACAGAACCAGTCTAAAGAAAATATGTGGGGGTTTGAGTGCCGCTGCCGAGTTCATTTCTTCTGGGGGGAAGGTGACCGCGCGAATTGCTCCATGGCCGATTGCTCGATAGCTGTATTAGCAGCAACGGTGGAAGGTCTAGGCGTAGCATCCATGTCGATGACTTCAACAGTCTCTCCTTTTGCCTCTTTGGCGAAGAGCTCAGGCGGTTCGATAGTTGCGTGCTCCTTTCCAGCATCGCTTATCTCGATGTCAGGATTCGAGATCACATTAGATGCTTCCTTGTTGGAAGAGGGCTCGTCAGCGCCACCAGAACTAACGCTGCCACGACTGTTCGTCCTCATCATCTCGACACCAAGCTTCGATCCGCGATATTTGCCCTGCGGACTCCTAGCCCGCGAAGGCAGTTTGCCAAGTTCCTCATCTTCATCATCACCAGACTCAGCGCACTCATGTCGATTCTTCTCGAGGTTCTCTCGCTTGGCTTTAACGGCCTCAACAGAGCGCTGCTTGCGAGGAGTACGGTCCATAGTTGGTGGCGCGGAGTTCTGATGAATCAGATGGGGAAGACCAGGATGCATGAAGCTGGTATCAGGCGGTGATGGGTCTTCGGAGATCATCAATCCCCCATTAGAGGCCCAGTCGTCTGATTGCTTGTTAATAATGAGGGGCACATCTTCCGTATTTGTTGAGTCTGTGTCGCCGAAGACACTTGAGCCGATTGAATGTTCGCGGCTGGGTCGTTTGTACAATCCAGGCATGTGCGTGAAGGGACCGGATGATTGAGAGCTTGGACTATCCTCGGCGTGTCGAGACTCTTGTCGAAGGCCTGAAGGGATGAGCTTCTGCTGTTCCAGCTGTTCCAGCTGTTGTTGCTTCTGTGGATCATAGCCGGCTGGTGGAGGTTTCCACGCACACAGATTACACAAAGCTTCAGTAAGTTTATCCACGGTTGGTGGCTTCTCAATCAGCGAGTCGAAATGATGGGTCTGCGGCAGCTCTTTTAGATACCCAGTAATACAGATGATAGGAGTCTGAGTATTAGCACTCTTAGTATCTCTGATCATTCGCGCAAGATCAGTTCCGTTGATCTGTTCTAGCTTGTATTCCATCATGATGATATCGAATTGCACTTCACTCATCGCATATCTAGCAGCTTCGGTACCGTCCTTCACGATGATGGTTCGACATCTAAGTCTCTCCAACAACTTCTCCATCATCATTCTGGAGACCACATGATCCTCGCAGATGAGGACATCCAGGGGCCGAAAGGTCGGCCCATCCGCGAGCATAATTTGAGACATTCTTCGAGAACTTTGTCTTCTTCTTTGAACGCGAAGGAGAGCTTTGGCACGTGGATCCTCGTTGTCGGAGGACGAGGGCGATATATCGAAGACTTGGCTTTGGCGTTTGTTGTGAAAAGGCTTGCTAGGAGGTATGGCTTCCTCTTGGGATCCAACAGTCTGCGACCGAGCTCGCGAAGAGGACGCGTGTATACTGTGCGGTCTTTGAGGTCGTGACATACCTACGGATCTATCTGGTGACGTTATTGGCATCACCATGGAGTTGCGATTCGTTTTGATAGGAGAGGAGGTACTGGATGTGGTAGTAGTGGCAGAAGCCCCAGCGGGTAGCCTTGGTACGTCGAAGAATTGCCCAGGTTGGAGTGAATTACTAGATTGATGGGACAGTGTGGAAGAAGTACTAGACGTCTTCCTCCGCTCATGGTTTTGCCCAGTAGAGAACGACACTAGTAGCGGAGAAGATGGTTGAGAGGCTCGGTTGGGCGAAGCATTAGAATGGCTCAGGGTCGACGGTGATGCCGGTCGATTGCCTTTGTTGGTCGATCGCGCCCGTTTTAGAGGCATTGGTATCAGGGGACTACCTTCTATGGAAGGTACTGCTGAGCCAGTACCTGGGGATTGGTTCGAAGTAGAGTGCCTGTTTGGTCGTTGGGCAGAGTCGGCGAGTAACTTGTGAAGCACATCCTGGTTCGCTTTCTCAAGCACTGGTAGATTCTTGAAGGCAAAGTTACCAAAGTCATCGGTAGCCACGGGTTCGCTTAGCCTCCTAATACGACCATCGCGTACGTGCGCTGGGATATGGAGTGGCATCAGACCTCGCTTGAGCGAATTAACCTGACTTCTGACGCGTGACAGTGCGTCATGAGGCCTGTCCTGATAATCTGCGGGCCCTGGAGTGAGGGATGGAGATGACGCTTGATCTTCCATCTCCTCTGTAAAAGTCTGTAGAGTTGCACCCCGAGCATCGAAATACTCCGTGTCCTCGGGATTCTCTGGTGCTGGGACGAATTGAGCTTGATCGTCAAGCAGTGTTTCCCAATTTGTGCCATTGAACCAGGGGTGCTGGCGGATCTCCTCCCCACCCGTTGAGTATTTCTCGTCCATATTCGCACCCAGACGTTCCTTTGGATCAAGTGTCATGAGCTTCGTCATTAAATCTTTAGCTTCCTCCGACGCCAGGGAACCGTCGTCCTCGGGCCAATAAATCTTCCGCGCTAGAATGTTTTCGAATACTTTTTCAGGAGTTTCTCCATGAAATGGAGGGTAACCAAACAGAAACTCGAACAGAATACATCCCAAAGACCACCAATCGCTCATTTCGTCTTGTCCAAGTCCGTTGATCGTTTCTGGTGCAAGGTAATCGGGTGTCCCAACAAATCTTCGATTCTGATCTTCTGGGTCGAAGAGCGCCATTGGAGGAGGCAACATGCTGGACTGTGGTGGCGTATCCGGCAGGTTGCTAAGGCTGCTGATCGTTTTTTGAAGCGCAAAAGGATCTGGCGATCCTTCGCCCTCGCTTTGGGTCTCTTCATCAATACGAGCTCCTCGCTGTGGCGGCTCATCATTCAAGGAGAAGTTCCTGAACATCGCGCTGAAACTGTCACTGTTCCCGCTATCGCTTCTGTAACCTGATTTCCTCCTTGAGTGCTCTCGTCCTAAGTTGGTTTCACGATTCAGACTAAAGTATGATGGCTGGCCAAGGGATCCTGCTAGATCCGGTGTCATCACTGGTGTTGATTGTGGTGAATGGGTCCCTTGCATGTCAAAAGACGCAGATCTCGAGGATGTCATGGAAGACGCCCGAGCGAAAGGACCGTATTTGAGCAAGTCTGGAGTTGATTGATTAGGACTTTTCAGGGCCCGCTTTTGACGGCCAATAAGACCCATTCTTGACAAGCCAAAATCAGTGAGCTTTAAGTGACCCTTCTGATCGATGAGTAGATTATCTGGCTTGAGGTCGCGGTGGACAATGCCACGGCTGTGTAAATGCTCAATCCCAAGGACCACCTCTGCCATATATTTCTTCGACCAGTCTTCTGGTAGGCCCCCAAGGACCTTGATCAAGGCTGCGCAATCGCCACCATTAAGGTACTCCATTACCAAAAACAGGTAGTCTTTGCTTGAGAAGGTCCAATAGAGCTTGGCGACAAATTCACTCTCTCCTTGCCACATCATGATGGCCCTCTCAGCCTTGACGTTTGTGACCTGATTCTTGGCCACCATGTCTGCTTTTCTAAGTACCTTGATTGCAAAGTAGTCTCCGGTAGACTTCTTTTTAGAAAGATACACACTACCAAAAGCGCCTTTGCTGATTGGCTTGATGATTTCAAAATCCTTGATTGATGGCGGCACAGCTCGCGCTGGCGGCTGGCTTATGCCTGCAAGCCGTGGTGATAGCGGAGGCTTTGCCAAATCGGCAGCTGAGGATGCTGCTGAAGACTGACGGCGATGACGTTGAGCTGGGACGATTGGAGAAGACATCTCCGTACTTGAGAGTGGAGGAGAAGTCACAGGAGATGGCAACGAAGGTAGTGATTCCAAACCCAACGGAGGCCGAGGTTTCGGAATTTTTAATGGGGAAGATGGTGCGGGTGTTCGTGCTGGTGAAGGCTGGCGATGTGGAGATGGCATATTGGGCAACCTAAGGCTTCTGCGCTTCCTTTCGCTGGAACTGGCTGATCTGGCCAGAGCAAGATCAGCACTTGGCGATTGCGTTCGCCTCCCTCCAATCAGCACCGAGTGAGACATGTTTGTATCGCTATCTCCAGCATCGCTACCGAGGTAAGTCGAGGAGCGCTTGTTGACCGAGTCTGATGTGCCTAGAAAAGAGATGCTATTCGTGTGTGACCGCGGCGTTGGGCATTCCATGGGGCTGCTGGACCTCGACGATACTGCTGCAGACGACGATTGTCTCCTTTCAAATTGAGCTACTAATGAAGGATCCGAAACATTCCGCAAAGCAGAAGCCATGGCCGAAGGCCCGTCGTTGGCACTCACTGGGAAAGAAGTCTCTGAAGCTGCTGGTGTCTGAGCTTCCTCTTCGTTCTCATCCTCTGAAGAGGAGTCGCTCAATTGGCCCTCTTTGATCTTCTTTGCTTTCTGCAGTGCCGCGTCGATACAGTCAAGCACAAGGTTGTTGAACTCCACTCGGATGCGCTCTGTATATTCGATAATTTCACGATGTCGAAGGACGGCCTCCACTTTTGTACGAGCCAGGTTCTCCGTATCTGTAGTCAGAGCGGCGAGGCCTGGTTCTTGGTCCAGGGTACTTGCACTGGGACTGGACCATTGTTGTATCTGTTGAATTAGGGAGTTTGAATGGGGCGATGAGCTTCGGATGTCTCCATCGGCGTCTTCCTGCGTTCTGTTTTCTTTAATGGCTGCAGTATTGATAGCTATTGCTGTGTCGCAGAGATCGATGATCAACTCTGCTACCCGATACAAAGGGCGGCGAACCGTGAATGATTTCCCACGAGCATGTCCCAAACCAGAGCTTGAGGGATCGCGAGAGCGCGAGGGTGTAGCAGGGGACACTCTGCCAGAGTCTGAAGCTGGCGAGGAAGCTGAAGGGCCGATGGACATGCCTTTGTATTCTGCCGATGGGGCTGGACTCGCATTTTCTCCGGGCATCGATCGACTCCGACGTGACTCGGGGTCAAGTGAGTCCAAAACCTTGACGATAGCTGGCCGGTGAGCTACGAGGGCTTCTTGAGCGAGGGTGATGGCTTCCTCTGCGCGGTATTCTTGAGTACAACCATCGGAGTGTTTCTCAAACCACCAAGGCGTAATCTGCCGCTCGCAGATCCGGCATAGGACAGGAAGAGGAGGCGGGTGGTTTTCCGGATCGTTCGCTCCTGATTCAGCCAGGCTTGTAAGATAGTGAGCTAGTATCTCGGCTCCTAGACCAAGGGACTCAACAAGCAACTCGGGGAGGTCGATGGTGATTTCTCTGGGTGGGTTGGACGGGCGTAACATCCACATTGTCTAAGATACTGTTAGCTCGGTTGAAAAGGCTAGATGGTTGTTCGCCCATACGTGGCTATCATCCCCAGATGATCGATCGTACACCATGATACCTTGACCTTCGAGATTCAGCTCCTGCTCCTCCTCTGCTATGCCTTCTTCGCCATCACTGCCTTCCGGTGGATCGTCATTCTTCACAGTATCTTGTCTGAGGACTGATAACGCGCCCATGTGCACCTTGAATCGTATTATCCGACTCTTAGAGTCATCCTTCTTCATCGACTCGACAGCATTGGCGAAGGCGTCGTTGTTGGATAGCAGGATATCCGCGATAGGCTTATTCTTGACAGACTCGACACGCGTGCCCACGACATCTTTCCAGGAAGGACTGACCCAACGTATTTTCCCATCTAGCCCAAGATCGAGTATGACATTGAGGGACTGCTCTGCGGCTTCTCGGAGGTCTTGGCGCTCTTCTCTCATGTCCATGCTGTGAGTCCGCTCCATGGCAACCGGAGCTCCAGCACCTTCTTGACGCAGCGCGGTAACAGCCGGTGGGGCGAGGACTTGCTCGTGGGGGCTCTCGCTTGTGGCCATTTCGTCTAGTATTGGTGTTTTGTGAGGCGAGCGGCCTAAGGAGCCCCGAAGGGCTTGGCTTTTGTAACTCCAGGGCTCGCTACATCAGCATAGGTATTCGCAGAGCTGCAGCAAAGTTGGGGGTTTTGCTGGCGGGTATAGTGGCGTTGATGTTGTCAAAGTTGGGTGGTGGATTTCTTTGAGGCACGGATTGGCAGATGAAAGAGGTGTCCACCCCGCCAATGGGTCAACGTCGGCCTTTGTACGTCATCATAGCCGTCAAGTATGCAGGTGAAACAACCACGCAGTATACTCGATACACGCAAGCAAAGAATTTTTGTCGAGGAATGAGATGTGAGCGTCGCAAGGAAAAAGCGCGGTTATTCCTCCCTCCGTGCGAGTATGACAGGCGGACTTGGAGGGGTCTACCTTATAGCACCCTTAGCACAAACTCTAACATGTAGTGCACTTGGGCACAAATAGAATGCCACTTCTCGTCAATTCCTCCCCTTCACTCTTCCCGTGAGCTTTATTATTCTACTAGTCCTGACACACTGGAATGTGTCAACTACTGCAACAAGGAGGCTGGCGACGGGCAATAACGTGTTGCTCTGCTCGCACGACTCGTCGACGATGTTGTTACATATGCAGGGCAATTCGCGTCGTCTGAAATGTGCTTGTTCCCCTGCTTATCCTTGTCCTAAAATACTAAGGGTATGACGATCAGAAGCCCCTCCTTTTCACCCCACGAGTCGATCTCAAATGACTATTTTGTACTACGGTACTTCAACAGCGGCCATTGATATAGCTCTACACACCTTGCCAACGCACTTCACATGTCAAGTGACTGCTCCTGCTCCAACAACGGGACCGGGGAACGATGACAGACAAGCGCTTATTGGAACTCTACCACGAACTTCCGTGGACTATCCGGCACTATTGCACCATAATCTGCAGGCAGACCCTTGGGTTATGTGGGGTTAGGTTATTCAAAGAAATCGGGGTCTGAATCCTTCATCGTTGATCTCGTACGTGGCGACTTGCCTTCACTTGGTCATTCACCGTCATTCCCGCCTCTCTCGGGCCACTCGTCGGCAGAAGCCTTAAGTCCTGTGAGCGCGCCCCCTGTGTTGAGACAGAGGAGCAGCCTCCGGTGTATCGCAAATGTCTTCTGCGTCTGTTTACCACCAATGATTCTGATGTTTTACGTCCGAACTTTGATATTTGGCTATCTTTCGCTGTGGGAATCTGCTTTCTTCCTCCTTCGCTGTTCGGTATCACGCGCTTTGATGGGTCTAAGGCTCTTTTCTGTATAGCCACCTCCAGACCCGGGTCATTCTTAATATCCGGCATACATTCACTGCTGAGCAGGGTGCGGCTTCGAGCACGCTATGGTCCCTCTTGCCTTTCTTTTTGGTTGCATCTGCAAGCGCCAGACAGATGCAATAGGCCCTGCATTGAAGGTCTCTGTACTATGAAGCTCTTTTGATTGATAATTGTGACAATACTTGCTGAATTCACCGAGGTCCAGTACCTACAGGCGAGCAATAACAGCATCCAACAGCAGAGCAAACTTTATCAGAGACAGTATCAGGAGAGTTGAAGCACCAAACTCACCGAGACTCGCATTCATCAGCGAAGTTTAGGATCGATCGATCGATCAGAACTCTAAAGAACCCGTGCTTTATCTTTACATCCACTGGACCCCACATCCTCTGCGCCAACAACTCCAACCGGATGAATCTCGATACATTTTCCACCGCAGGCGTTCGCGTTAGCGTAAGTTTGATGTCCTGCCTACCTTGGAGATACGGATTGTGACCATACGAATGAACCTTTGGAGCCCGATACGTCTAAGATAAATTGAGGCGCGAGGATTGAGTACATGACAACAAAACATATTAGCAATCCTTCAGGAAAGTGCAAGCAAAATGGTGCAAGTAGTCTCTCAACGAGCTTCAGATGTCATTTTGGTCACGGAATCTTTTGGAGATTTCTCCGAACACCTCCGCATAATAGGTCTTGGCATATGGCAGAGTATATCGGCCAACGCCAAGACAACAGTCTTGTCTCGCATTCTGTTTAAAGCCCAGAGGGCGTATTGGGACCGAAGATCCGTCTTCCGACCTACCAATCTCTTGGAGGGTGGAAGAGTTACGGCCGTAATGCGAGTTGGTAGAAGATTTGGAATATGGTGCGGGGACTATGCAGGGGGGACAGGGAAAGAGACGGGGACCATGGCCTCCATGAAAGCGGGAATTAATCAGACTTTTCAAAGGTCCTCTCAGGTTTTTCGCAATCGCCTCATTGTACTCGAGATACGGAGCTGTGACGCGCTCAACGAATTAACCAAGCGAGTTGGCTTACCCTTTGCACACGATCAGAACAAGGGTATAGCACGAGAGATATCACGAGGAGAAGGCCAACGGTCACATGCGCCCTAGACTCTTTCACCACAAACATTCGATGCCATACAGATTTATACAGCTATATTACAACAACTATACCACAGCAAGCTTTCACCCCCTTCTCCTCCCACCCTAATTACCACAACAACTATTACCTCTTCTTCTCCACCCCCTTCCCACCATCCCGTTCCCTAAACCACCCCACACTCCTCTTAACCCCCTCCTCCAACCCCCACCTCGGCTCATATCCCAGTCTCCTCCTCGCCTTATCAATACAATAAAACCGAGTCATACAACTGTACTTAACCTTCTGCCGCGTCAAATTCGGCGTCCACCCCCCCGCCAACCAAAAAGCCCATTCCACCATACTCGCAAGCATCAAACCCGTATCCTTCCCAATCACCCACACCTGCCCTGGCTCAGTCCTGTCGCCCGCCTCAGCCCACACCATGCGCACGAAGTCCCAGAAATAGACGGGTTGGCCGTTTGTGATGAAGAAGGCTTCGCCGTCGACTTTTTCGTGGTCGAGAGGTTCGGTGGTGAGGGCGTGGGTTTCCATGAGGGCTACTGCTGCTAGGATATGCGCATATGCCACATTGCCCACATAAGTAGTGTCGAAGAGGTTGTCGTTATCCCCCAACTGAAATTTCGTCTGCCCCTTCTCGTAGGCTTTGAGGAGGTTGGGCGTGAATTGCATGTCCCCTTCCCCATAGATGCCGGCCGGTCGTAATGCTACTGTGAGCATGTCTCGGTACTTGCGATTCGCGTGCAGCACGATTTCTTCTGCTATTCCTTTGGTTTCGGAGTAATATTCGCGTTGTAGTGGTGCGCGTAGGATGGGCCATCGCTCATCTGCATTCACGAGATTGGAGACTGTGTCGTGCACCACTGATGCCGAGCTCGTATACACGAATGCCTTGACACACCCAACCTCGCCAGCTTGCTCAATCAAAGTTCGCGTCCCCTCCACATTAACCTTATAGTACAATTGCTTGGCCCCGTTCTTCTGCGCGCTGCTCTGGCCATCGTTGAAGACTGGTGGACTCGCGGTATGTATTATGATTTGCGGCTTCGCTTTTTGCAGGACTTCACGGACAGCGGTGGGAGAGGTGATATCGGCGTCGTAATAGGTGCAATTGGGGAGGCGATTGTGCGTTGTGCGCAGGTCGAGGACGGATACTTTTGCTGTTGAGGGTTCGAGGAGTTGGGAGACAATGTGGTGGCCTAGGAAACCGCAGCCACCGATTACGAGGACGGAGGTGGATACGTTTCTAGGCTTATCCGGGGCCATGGCGAGAACTGTCAATTGAAAATCTGTTCAGGAGTGAGCTGGGAAAAAAGTGTGTGTTTAGGGAAGGGGAAACCGGAAGTGAAGTTATACGCGGTAGGGCTGAGTGAGATTGGCTTTGGACCTCGGACCCTGAACCGTCAACAAACTCGTCACTTCATTAACTTTGTTCAAGAGGACAGCATCGTCGTATTAAAAAGTCTTGTACATCTTGCTAGCCCCGTGTAGCTTTCATTCGAATAGCCAAGCTGAAGCAATTCTGAATTTGACCCTCTGTTGGTGGCCTTCATCCCTTTGAATATCACGTCCACTGGTAACTTGGAGCTTGCACAAAAAATGACCTGAATCTCTGCCTAACTTCCCTATTTATATTGCCAGGCTTCATTTAACAGCTCAGTTGTGCGCCAACGTCCTGGCAGATCTTCCCTTCCTTTCTCTCGGAGGATCAGGTGAATTGGCTCGGTAGAACACGGCCAATGGCTCGTCAGATCGAAAAGGACGGCCAATTCATCAGGGCAATGAGATCCTTCAAGAGTCAGAGCTATGTGCTTCAGGCATGTTCATAAGTACTGCTTACCAGCACCTGCGACAAGGGTGGCAGCGTGCGGCGGTTAATGAGGCACAAGCATTGGACCGAGGAATATTCGCTCCTTTCCGGCAGGATTTGATGCCTCTGAGCCTATGAATCGCCCTGCAGACGCAGTAAAACGCGGCTGTGTAGCAGAGGCTCATAGTAGAGGCTCATAGTAGAGGCTCGTGGCGGATTTACGTGGATTATGCAAGATCGATTGGATACCATTTGCATGTTCTGCGTGCATGCCCCTCTTCTCAAAAGTACCTTGTGCGCCTTGCCGCCTCCAAGTCCGATGCCTCCATTTGGTATATAGTCGGTGCCCTTCATTCAGGTGCTACAAACAGTATCTATCTCTTTCTTCACGGAATACACTTTACACACTCAAGGCACCTTTAATTCCACAGTTTCAACATAGCCATGCAAAATCCTGACGAAAGACTGGTCTATCTCCACTGCTCGTCAATTTTCACCGGATCAAACGCTCAAGTTCGAAAGTTGAAGAAGGTCACTCAGCTTCTGTCAAAACACATGGCTTCCATTCGGGCACTCACAGACATTTTCACCATGAATGATATTGCTATGGTAGCTAAGAAGCTGCTGGAAGAAGGCGTCTTTGAATCATTGCCTCTGGCAAAACGACGGTTCCCAGGAATATTCCAGCGAACTGAGGCCGAAGAAGCTACGAGGAAAGCATCAGAGGCGGAGGTTACTAGGATTGAGACTGAAGAAGCGCATGAGGGAATAACGACTTCAGACGAGGAAACCGACAGTGATCATGACGGAACTTGTGCAGACCTACGCAGGCGGCCATCTGAAGAACTTGAGCGCGGTGCCAGGCAAGTCATCCAGTACCATTTACGGGAGAGGTGGCAGTGTTGCTTATCCCTCACAGCAGCGTAAATGTAAGCAAACACGGCCAGCCAAATCTGATGCCCAAGCTCCACAGCTTTTATCTACCTTTCAAAACACAACACAGGATCTTGACTGTCGTACAAACGATCCTAGAGGAGTGTTGCTTCGACTTCGGCAAAACCTGGGTTCCTCGTCTAATGAAAGAACATAAATGGGACGAGCCAGAGTCGATAGAGTTGACTCAATGGATCAAGATATTCTCCAAACATACCAAAGACTTACCAACCTCTGCCACCCGATCCATTGCTGGTAAAAGTCTGAATAGGGTACTTTTCGATACTAGCAGCTTGCGGCATGCGGCTGTCCATCGCGTCCCAACGACCGCAGCAGAAATAGTGAACATGTTACGCGCGGCGCATTCGTTTACGACAGCTTTGAACGATCCAATGCGAGCGATTGAGATTGAGAGAATCAAAATGCAGTTGTCTCTGGTTATCGCGGACGTCAACGCTGGTCTACGGTACGATTCATATGTCTCCTCGTTCCATGATCAGATGGCCAAGTTTGAGTGTGAAACATCGGGCCAGAACCATGAAGAGGGCGCCGGAGATTTCAGAAATGGTATGGTCCAGTCCCTTAATGTCGTCTTTCAAATGAAAACATTCTGGTATCATTTTCTAACATGTACCAAGCAAAATACGAAAGAGTTTTCGATGACCGATTGGACCTATTTCCTGCCGCTGAGGACGAGGTTGACCTCAGCAAAAGCCAACGATACACAGGGAATCATCTCCGACTCAATACCTCAGAACATGGCACAGGCCAGTGTTGTGAAATCTCCAACTGGTGGTGTTCGTGCGACGTAGCTCCTGTTTTGGAAGAAGCCTGCGAGAAAGCAGTTGCTCACACGGCAGAGGTTTTCGATGCGGCACCAAGGGGGCACACCAGAGCTGGACATGACGCCGTTCCAGAGACAGTCCCCACTACTCGACCGCCAATGTTCGCTTCATCATCACCATCATCATCTAGACCCTGCGACTTCAGGGACTTGGACGCCAAGGAGGCACCGAACGAGGCCCAAATCCGTACGCCAGAGCTGGGGTTCCCCATTGACGCTGATATCTTCGAGCCACTCGTCTCTTTAATCTCTAGCACCGGGACCGCAATCCTTGACCGTGCTCGGGCAGCGTATGCTCGGTGTGTTGCCGAGGATGCAGAATAGCCAGCGAAGTGGGTGGAATAGAAGATTTCGGTTGTTGGAGATGGTGTGGAGGTAAGGTACATAAGCTTGGTGTCGTCGATTTCGTTGATTGAGGCTGCAAAATTTGGCATGAAGCTGTAGTTTTGTTTCTACGTAATGTGCTGGTTTATGGACTGGAGTCAAAATCTCAATCGTTGGCGCATGATGGATAGGATCTATGAAAAATTGCCAAGCCTTCATCGCATGCAGTTTTTGCTGGCATATCAATAGACACCTTGAGTAAATACACGACCAGTCTCCAATCTTATAGCTCGATAATGAGACGCCTCATCTGTTCCACCGCCTCGCAGATTTTGTGCGGTTTACTTTCTCATCAATTTTACGCAGTCAAGCAACGTACAGGGTCTTCTGGCGGACCAAGGGTGTCCACCTCGCTACTATCCCAATTTCTTACAGCCGAGTCTCAGTCCCTTTATACAGGTGGTCTCTTTGGATAGCTCCTCTACATACAAACCTCCACTCGAGCCCTGTTCTCAATCTTTTAACATCTCCCTAAACGCCACCTCCTTCGGCAATCTAAAGCTCGCACAGAACATCCTCTTCAGCGGCGCCACATCCCTCACATCCCAAATCTCCACTTCTCCCTCCTTCTCCGGATCACCCGGTTTCATCTCATACCCTATCTGCTCGCTGATCTCCTTGCAAATCTTGATCTCCTCTTCTTTGTTGTCGTCGCTTTTAGTACTGAAGCAATAGACGTGGATCATTGGTAGCTTGGTCGATGTATGAGGCGTGAAAAGGTCAGAATGACCCGCGTAGAGACCAATGAAAGCGGGGAGGAATGTGATGGCTGAGGCGGGAAGATTGAGGACATAGTGGTTGAATGTTTTTGGTGCAGTCACGATGGTTCGGGGAACTTTCCTTAACGAAGGATTCTGTCGCTGGGCACGAGATTCCTTGGGCGTGATATCGACTTGCGTGTCCGTCTCTAGCAGTTTCGTAGCTGAGTCTCTGATGAAAGTGCGGCCGTCTTCGTTGAATGGCTTGACGAAGCGGGAGACCTTTAGAGCCATGAGTATTCTATATATTATTTCCAAGGCTTCTGGAAGAGGAGCACACACCTTATTCCTCTCAACAGCCTCCCCAAGACTACCAAAACTATCAGGATTCAAATCATTAGCCCAAACAAAAACCCCCTTCTTCCCCGCCGGCACAGCAAATGGCCCCACCCCAGCCATAACATCACAAACAGCCTCCCCACTCCTAAACTTCTCCACAAGTCTTCGATGCTCAGTCTCAAGTCTACTATTCCAGTACACTTTCGAGTAATCGAATCGAAAAGTGCAGTTCCCTTCATGGACTTCTACGTTTAGATCATGTTCGCCGGCCAGGAGCTCGTAGGAGAATGTGCGGTAGGCGTTTTGGTCGCCGACTTCGTCGGTTTTGTTGATGACGGCGCGGATGGTGGGGTTTTTGTCGAGGAGGACTTGGGCGATTAGGGTTTTGTAGGGGAGGTATTCTTCTCGTAGATTCAAATGGGCTGAAACGTTCAGTATACCTTATACCTATTGAGTGTTCTTGGGAAGGCAAACGTACCGACATGGCCAACTATACTGAAGCCTGTGGGATATTCATCTTGCTCTTCTTCAGGAAGTATAGCGCCCATTATGTCATCTTACATATGTCAGAACCATCATACAGACCACAGGTCCTCTGTCCACTTACTTACGGTAGTTCCAGTAATCGTAGTCGATCTCTAGATTGTATGGTGTGAGATCAATCTGCGAAGATTTGACTAGCTCCGAGATTTTGCGACTCCACGTTGAGGCATCTGACGGAATAGTGAGCCTCAAAGTGAAACGTTACGCTACCATGAGAATAGCCATACCAATGCTTTTGATCCTGGGGTGCAAAAGGACAGCTTTGCTCTCTTCCCCTGTAGGACTTCGAATTGACTGGACAGATTGCATGCGACCAATCCTCAACACATCATGACCCAACTCAGCTCGAATCTTAGAGATTTGCTTCCTGTCAAAAACTCTCGCTGCAGACAGAGTGACATTTTTCTTGAAAAAGGAACGATCAAGGACTCGCATGGCCCGATTGACAGGAGGGCGAATCATGTCCGCAGGGATATTTGGCGCCGTGCCCATACTCATCATCTACAGACCTTGGACTTGCACCAAGTTCTCATATTTATAGCGCCTGTAATCTGTTTATCCAAGAAATATGGAGATGTGAAAGTTGAGTCATGCATGTTGAACCGTGAAAATCTGATGCCAAGCATTTCACTTCAGGTTTAGTGCTACCAAGCCTGGCACTTCAACTTATGGTCTACACTAAATTGGACTGGGAGCTAATTGAGTTGTTCATCAAGAAGGCTTGTATTCAGCATCCTATCATTACCCAAAGACCATTTACAATGCGCGCCAAATTCCATTATACATCTAAAGCACCCTACATCAGAACAGAGTCCCCTTTCATCTCTTCCGCAGGACTCTTCGTCCAGTTGGCGGCGCCTCCACAACAGCAGCGGCCTTCTTCCCTGTTGCACGTACTCCCACATCATTCTTCTTTGCAGCTGCAGGCGCCTTTCTTGCATTCTTCACAATAGTTGTGCCAGTGGATGATGCGCTGGATATGTTACTTGTATTACTCACTTTTCGCATATCCTCCGTCTCTTGGAGGGCCCCAGCACCGCGCTTGCCTCGTGCTCCTGCGCCTTTTGCCGTCGTTGTTGCATTGGTGGCCTTTGAACCGGTTGCCGCTTTCGGACGCCCTGACTTAGGTTTCTCACTGACCATACTAGCAAGAGCCGCAGTCGCAAAAGCTGCCGCGGCTTTGGCAGGTGAAGCTGGCTTGACAGGTGAGTGAGGCTTCAACGGCGAGACGGGCCGGGATATATAGGATTTCTGTGGTGAAGCGAGGACAGGGCGAATCGGTGACTGAGGAAGAGTGCGAGAGTTGGCTGATTTGGGAGAGAGCACAGTGGATGGGTTGGTGACTTGGCGAGAGTTTGCTGTAGTGGCTTTGGTACGCTTTTTGGGGTTGGGTATTTGACGCGTAGGCTCGAGACTGTTTTCTTTGTCGCCATGATCCATTTCGTCACTACAACAAGTAAGTGACCGAGGCTTGGGGCATTGCTTGTAAGAGCGTACCTCTTCCTCTTTGTGCCTTGCGACTTAGGAGCCACTGCTGGCTCCGCGTCTTCTGATATCACAATGCGGTTGTGAGGCCCCACTGGCTCCCTGACCGTCTCCACGGCCTTCATAGGTTCGACGGCACTCTTCTGCTTTCCCTCAGACATCTCCACATATTTCTCAAGTAGCTCTCCCATATTCGCCTTCCGTAGAGACGTTGGTATTCGATTGATCCGCAGCTCTATCCGGGTCCTCAGACTTTGGGCTTGTAGAGTGTACTGCGCTCGAAGTTTCCGTGCACGTTCAGTGACTGGAAGACTGTCAGTCTATGGCGTTATCTATTAAAGAGCAGCGTGACTTACTTTCTAGTTGCAGATTGTCGATCAGAGCTTGCTTCTGCCCCTCTGAGATCCCCGTTGCCTTCTTCTGCGGACTTTGTTCCGGCGTTCGTGCGGGCGATTTCACGGCGACGGTCTGCGAGCGCGCTGGGACATTGTTGTCCGTGGAGTTCCTGGTCTTCTTTACGCGATTCGGCGCCATGATGAGTTACAAGCCACCTAGAAAGGTAGCTTTAGTAAAGGAGTAAGGTAGCAACTGATAGCAGGAAGTGAAATGATGTTGCAAGAGTTGCGGGAGCATTGAATTCTGTAAACAGAGATCGGCGCCAGGATCCGGCGAGGCTAGGACTGCCGCGGTCTTGGCGCGCCATCATCAAACCTCTGGAGATCACAGCTTCAACATCGACGTTCCACTTCCTGAAAAGCATTATCTCCTCTTCTCGCTTTCATCACCGGAGCTATTAGTTGAGTATCTTGTTACGTCAAGATGGTGCTTGAGGCGACTATGATAGTGTGAGCACTGAGCAGATCTGCTCGTCTTGCCTCCGAAGCCTTAGCTAACACGAATGATTACTAGGGTGGACAACAGTGAGAGCAGCAGAAATGGCGACTACGTGTATGCTGCCACCCCTAAGCTAAGATACCCTGGGTGCTGACACGAGTTGGACACAGACCATCAAGATGGGAAGCTCAAGCAGACGCCGTCAACCTCATCTTCTCAGCCAAAACACAATCAAACCCCGAATCATCAGTCGGTCTCATGAATATGGCTGGCAAGGGTCCCGAGATGCTAGTCACCTTAACTACAGATTTCGGCAAGCTATTGGATGGGATGCACCGGACGAAGATAAGAGGTCACACACATCTAGCTACAGCCATCCAGATCGCAGGTGTAAGCTACTATTGCCTTTAAAATTCCTACTAGCTTTCTGACTTCAGTAATCTATAGCTCGCCCTCAAACACCGCCAAAACAAGTCACAACGGCAACGCATCATCGTCTTCACCTGCTCTACCATAGATGAGGACGAAAAGAGCCTCGTCAAGCTCGCAAAAAAGATGAAGAAGAACAACATTTCGATAGACTTCATCGCTTTTGGTGATTTGGATCCCGAAAACACCAAGAAGCTGGAGGCTTTCAATGAGAATATCAAGGGCGGTGACGGATCACACCTCGAGATAATACAACCAGGTCCAAGTCTCCTCAGTGACCACATCATTTCAACGCCGATACTAGCTGGTGAAGGTGTCGCGCCAAGAGGCGGAGACACCGGTGCTGCAGAAGGAGGAGACTCTGGTGCCGGAGGCTTCGATTTCGGTGTCGATCCCAGCGCAGATCCAGAACTCGCACTTGCACTGCGGATGAGTATGGAGGAAGAGAAGGCGAGGCAAGAGAAAGATGGAAAAGCGGCAGAAGGTGCAAAAGAGCCAGGGTTGGAAGGAATACCAGAGGAAGGTGGAGAAATCCAACCATTACTCGGTGCAGATGGGGAGGCAAGCGGGAGCGCTGATGCCGTTGTGTCGAAGCCTGAGGAGGAAGAGAAGAAGGATAAACCACATGATATGGATCTGGACAAGATCGAGAAGAAGGATGATGACAGAGATCCGGACACTATGGATACTGCGTGAGCTACACCTGGCACAGCTGGGCGTTGGGACACATGGGCATAGATAGCGACACTTAGCATTAGATACAACAGCTCTTCGCCAAATCCTTGCAGATTGTACTCTCAACCTTGGTCTACACTCCAATTCGGGAGAAATTAAACGCTTTTCGTAGACAGATTGCGTCCTGGTATATCCCATTCACGACCAGAACGCCCACGCTATGCTTTTGCCTCTCGTACAGAATCACCATACTTTAATGTCTCAACACTAGCTCTCTAGATCATAATTCTTTGGACCATCCACGCTAGCTAAAGTGATTCTCGTTCTTCATGTTGTGCCCTTTCACATCCCTCTTTCACATCTCATCTTCTCATGGAGCGTCATTAATCCAATCTGTCCATCCCTGCTTCTCCATACTCTCACTCAGTAAAATTCCTCAACTTCGTAATCTCATCCAACAAATCCTGCAGATCCAAATCGCTAATCTTATTCGTCAAACTGGGTATCAAAGTCTTCGCTTCCTCGGCGCTTTCACAACACAGACTCCCTGCACCAAGGATTAGTCCCTTCCTCTGGAAACATCATCTGCGCAGCATAGCTAGAGCGAGATGAGTGGAGAGCTAACCGAGCTGCGATCTCTCAAAAAGCTCCATCTCAGTGTGACTCGTAAGCATGCGCTCCACCGCCTCAATATTCTCCTTCACCTTAAACCGCGCGAAGACATCGAGGTAGTCTTGAGTCTTTATTAATGTCCTGTCCAAACATCAGCCCCTGTCTCTTGCAGCCCGTGTCTGCCCCTTGGTCCCATCCACCGAGGCCAGGGCATTCCCCAGAAGCCATCGCACATACTCAGTCTCCTCGACCTTCCTCTGCTGCTTCCTATGATCCATAACCGCATTTATGAGCAGCCGCGCCTCGGACAGCGTCAACGTAGGTACATTCTGGAACTCTCCGAGCTTCAGCTCGGCTGCTGCTTCTTCGTCGCCTGTGATCTTCTCGCGGGTTCGTGAGGTTGGTGCTGTTGCTTGGGCCATTGTGGAGGTAAGAATGTGTAGTTCGGCGCTAGAAGACTCGTTGGAGCTGTACTATGGGAAAGGAGGACTAGAAATGAGAGACAGATGGTAGAGACCGGATGTGTTCAAAGAGATGCGCACAGTGTGGATGTGACATTAATGCAAGGTACACTAGTGGTGTGAAAGTAGACAGCTTGCAGCGCGGAGGAAAAGCCTGCAATTGATGCCAAGGTGACAGAAATCTGTCCCGGCCTCAACCCCCTCTGAGCATAGGGTGAGCGCCGCTTTACTCTCGCGCGAGCGTGACTGCGAAAGCTTACTAAGAGAGCAGAATTATAGTATCATCAGCCTTTCCAAGGACCTTTTTATAGTTAGAATAATATTAATCAAAGAGCTTCTCATTTCTAGACACTAACTGGATATCTCCCCTCTCAAGTTTAAAAAGGGCTATTCCAACGCGGTTTTTCATCTTTGGGTACTTAATCTCGAAGCGTATAATAAGGGACACGAGGCTTTCAGGGCCGATGATACTTTCCCGAACGAACTTCGATATATCCTCGGTCTAGTCTTCTGGCTGTTTGTAGGATAAAGGCCTTTTACCGAAAATGCCGAAAGACTTCTAGACTTTTTCCTCCTAGTATTTTAATACTCTTGCCTCGTTACTGCTGATTAGATCCTGGTTAGTCTTCTACCACTCGCGCTATTGGCTGTAGATCTAATCTTCAATATCAGATATATCCATCTCTATTATCTTTATTCGCCTTCCCTAAAACGCTGGGCTTTCTATCTCGACGAGGTATGTCCCATCCCTTGTCGGTATGAATCCGATCTTGTTTGGTCGTATTGGATGAGCGACCAAGGGCGAACTGGATTTTAGATCAGTGATTAAATAAGAATAGACTGTGATAAACGTACTAAATGTGAAATCATGTAAAGGGATCACCACCTCGGCGGCGTACCTGAGGAATGGGAAAGTCTGGATCAATGACCAGTCGGGTACGGAAGACTAGAGGCACGGGATTTGTGATGATGTGCGGATCAAGAGATTTCAGCTGAGAAAAGTGGGCTCGTCCGAAACAGGGAGCTGATTCTGCGTTAGAAGGCAGGATTGTTGGTTCTTCTTAAGCCTTTACGATGCGGGATCTACACTAATGCCTTCTTCAGCTCGGCTTTCTGTCTAGGATAGTTGTATTACCATGCAAGGATAAATTTACTGGCATCCATATCCACGCGCTGATGTGACCAGCACCTGCAATGATAAGCCCCAAGAGTCTGGCATTTTTGTGGGATGCGATGTGACTGCGACTCCACTTCCCCAACGATACTACTATAATTGCCTGACTGCGAGCTCCATTCTAATCACAAGCTACAATCCCACCCAGCCGTTGGCGGCCTCCATGGCGTTGCGCTACGGCGACAGAGATTTCCAGATCTGCGTTCCAAATCCGCACCTCGCAATTTGCTTTGGCTGCTGTCGTGAGCAGGGAAGACGCGTCTCGAAATTAAGCTTCGAAATGCTAAGACTATCCAGGGCCGAGTCTATCTAAAGGGCAAGCCTATTCCACTGTCATTTCATGCTCCACAGGTACAATGGATTCCACCGACAGTGAGTCAGTCATGATATCCCAGGCAGAAACATCTAACCGACCCGCAGGCTCCACCAGCGAAGCCCGGCAACACATACGGACCTTGAAGGTCCTCCATCCGGGGGTTGGATCACTGGTGCTTGGGGCACTCCTTTCCTTCCGACGAAATACTCCTTGCCACGTCAATTTCCAGCAACAGATCAACTCATTACTGTGGTCATCCTCGATATAGATATCTCCTATGACGATTTTTTCAGTTTTGCCTCTCGATTTGGGGACGTGTCTTTCGATAGCTGAATACGCATTCAAGTGAAGTAATTCAAGCTTATTGCTCGCGGGGAACTTTGTTGATGCAATCACCTACTCGATCTGTCAACTTTCCAAATTGATGTAGTATATTGGAATAACAAACCGCATTTTTGTTTTGTTTCCCTACAAGAAGAAGTTAGTCATACTATATTCGCATAACCAGATGATAGAGACAGACGTGGAGACAACGTTGGCAACGCAGCGTATGTGTGTCTCCTGATATCTGGTACACCAAGCTTTCACGATGTATCTTTTATGGCCACATGGATAGGTGACTTCTTTGTAGTCACACATGTTTCTGGACGCCCTGTTGGTTTGGGTTGGCGAAGTCGGGTTGGAGTTCGATTCGAGAGAGGCACCACCAGTCTGGGCGATACGAACATGCAGATATGGGGCATTGAATATTTATCAACTGTGTGATGGCGCTAAAGAAGTGACATCTTCTGAAACCGGATGGTTCTTGCGCCATCTCCTACACCTATTGTAACATTGATCGGCATGTATTCTCTATCTAGTTCATTGTGGCTTCGTCCCGCAGCTCTTGTTCAGAAAAATGTCAAAGCTTTAATGCATAACGGAGACTCGACGAGTCTTGCAGGACGAGGTTAGAATGATGAGGCAACACTGGCAGTATAAACATCCCTTGGGCCAAAATCCACAGCAACCAAACATGTCTTCCCTGCCTCCGGCGAAAACCAGAATATGTCTTGAGCTATGGTCATAGCGTGTGCGATACCTGTGTCAGGATCTTTGGCCGCCCAGTGTTGGGGTTGGAGTATACGTACGAGCTTGAGAGCTGCCCTTTATGCTCCTCTGGGTGGCTTACGGTTGCTTTGAAGCCGCCCACGGCGGGCGTGCGGATATTGAGTATTGACGGAGGCGGAATCCGCGGCGTAGTCCCACTCGAATTCTTAGGGATCCTGCAAACTGCCGTGGGGCCCAACTTTCCAATTCGAGACCTGTTCGATCTTGCTTTCGGGAAAAGTTCCGGTGAGTTTTCTCTTGGTTCACGGAATGATAGGTTGCTAACGGCTTTGACAGGTGGACTTATTGTACTAGGTCTCTTTCACCGTCAATGGGGCGTTACTCGGTGCATTCAGACGTTTGACAGTCTGACCCGTGAATTCTTTAGCACCCGCCTTCGGGTTGGAGGAGGTCCGTGGCAATTCTTTCGTCACCTGCTAAGATGTTGGATATCGGATGGTTATTATGATGCCGTGGCCCTAGAAGCCACGTTGAAGAGATACTTTCTTCTATCAGAACGGAAAGGTGTACTGCAAGGGAAGTATCCGATGCCGGCTTCAAGGTCAAGTTATCTATGAAGCGCTGAAACGGGTTCACCCCGACGATCTTATATTCATGATAGATCATGAGATCGTAGGCTATTACAACGGCGACGAGGATCTTTGCCAGATGTATCGTCGTTGTGGGGTTTGGGGGGGATCTATAATGGGTGGGGAGTTCCCAGAATGGCCCGGGGGGTCCTATGGAAAGAGGATGCTCAAATCGCCAAGATATAACCACGCATCCCGCTTAGTTGGAGGCAAGGTTATTTTCGTTCAATCGGAAAGCAATAATGCTAGAGAACGAGACCTTTACATTGGAAAAGGGTCGTGATAGTACAAACGACGGGCCTGACAATACTTGGTAGAAAGCAGACTTCTTAGAACCCAGCTTCCTTCCCCTTAAGGACAGCTGATGAAATCAAACGAACAAAGGTACAGATATAAAGGACAGGAGCAGTCGAATTCGAAACATGTGGTCCAAGCTATCTAGAATATGTGAAGTAGCGCGTATTCGAATGGAGAGCCCCGGGCCAACAATTTGTACAGCATATGATCTGTATTTTTCGAATCGATTATTTCCAGATACGGATCGATGTTCCAATTATTAAGAGTCAAGATGCTGTTAAGAAAGGTATTACTATTATTATCGTTCAACCTTCAAGTATAGGAGGAGTAACTGTCGAACTAAATTGAAAGAAAGTGACTTGGCCGGACCTATTTCCTAGCACAAGAGTCTTGTCGTGAAAAGCGTAGACACTTGGCCGGCGGTTAGGTGGAAGCCAAAGAACATTGTAATCTTTATACCTCACCCACTCCCCCTTGACATTCATGAAGGATGATGCACCAGCCGGACCTTTCATAGTGGGAGAAAGATTGAGAGAAGATGATGGGACCTCTAGAAGTCTCCCGTCCATTTTCAGCTGTGATCCATTCATACTAAAGGAAAGATCTCCATTGTATTCATGTTCGATTTGCTGTGTTGAGATCTTTGCTCTAATGTCCCACAGTCTGACAGTCTTGTCTTCGGATGCAGAGGCTAGAAGCTTGCCGTCAGGCGAGAAGATAACCGCGCTGACCGAACTTGAATGGCCTTCAAGCGTGCCGCGTGAGGCTCCTGTAGCTGGGTCCCACAGTCTGACAGTCTTGTCGTGGGATGCAGAGGCTAGAAGCTTGCCGTCAGGCGAGAAGACAACCGCGCTGACCCAACTTGAATGGCCTTCAAGCGTGCCGCGTGAGGCTCCTGTGGCTGGGTCCCACAGTCTGATAGTCTTACCGGGGGATGCAGAGGCTAGAAGCTTGCCGTCAGGCGAGAAGACGACCGCGCTGACCGAACTTGAATGGCCTTCAAGCGTGCCGCGTAAGGCTCCTGTGGCTGGGTCCCACAGTCTGACAGTCTTGTCGAGGGATGCAGAGGCTAGAAGCTTGCCGTCAGGCGAGAAGACGACCGCGCTGACCCAATCTGAATGGCCTTCAAGCGTGCCGCGTGAGGCTCCTGTGGCTGGGTCCCACAGTCTGACAGTCATATCCCTGGATGCAGAGACTAGAAGCTTGCCGTCAGGCGAGAAGACGACCGCGTCGACCGAACTTGAATGGCCTTCAAGCGTGCCGCGTGAGGCTCCTGTGGCTGGGTCCCACAGTCTGACAGTCTTGTCGGGGGATGCAGAGGCTAGAAGCTTGCCGTCAGGCGAGAAGACGACCGCGCTGACCGAACTTGAATGGCCTTCAAGCGTGCCGCGTGAGGCTCCTGTGGCTGGGTCCCACAGTCTGACAGTCTTGTCGGGGGATGCAGAGGCTAGAAGCTTGCCGTCAGGCGAGAAGACGACCGCGCTGACCCAACTTGAATGGCCTTCAAGCGTGCCGCGTGAGGCTCCTGTGGCTGGGTCCCACAGTCTGACAGTCTTGTCGGGGGATACAGAGGCTAGAAGCTTGCCGTCAGGCGAGAAGACGACCGCGCTGACCCAACTTGAATGGCCTTCAAGCGTGCCGCGTGAGGCTCCTGTGGCTGGGTCCCACAGTCTGACAGTCTTGTCGTGGGATGCAGAGGCTAGAAGCTTGCCGTCAGGCGAGAAGACGACCGCGCTGACCCAACTTGAATGGCCTTCAAGCGTGCCGCGTGAGGCTCCTGTGGCTGGGTCCCACAGTCTGACAGTCTTATCACTAGATGCAGAGGCTAGAAGCTTGCCGTCAGGCGAGAAGATAACCGCGCTGACCCAATTTGAATGGCCTTCAAGCGTGCCGCGTGAGGCTCCTGTGGCTGGGTCCCACAGTCTGACAGTCTTGTCGTGGGATACAGAGGCTAGAAGCTTGCCGTCAGGCGAGAAGACAACCGCGCTGACCGAACTTGAATGGCCTTCAAGCGTGCCGCGTGAGGCTCCTGTGGCTGGGTCCCACAGTCTGACAGTCTTGTCGGGGGATACAGAGGCTAGAAGCTTGCCGTCAGGCGAGAAGACGACCGCGCTGACCCAACTTGAATGGCCTTCAAGCGTGCCGCGTGAGGCTCCTGTGGCTGGGTCCCACAGTCTGACAGTCTTGTCGTGGGATGCAGAGGCTAGAAGCTTGCCGTCAGGCGAGAAGACAACCGCGCTGACCGAACTTGAATGGCCTTCAAGCGTGCCGCGTGAGGCTCCTGTGGCTGGGTCCCACAGTCTGACAGTCTTATCCCAGGATGCAGAGGCTAGAAGCTTGCCGTCAGGCGAGAAGACAACCGCGTTAACCCAATCTGAATGGCCTTCAAGCGTGCCGCGTGAGGCTCCTGTGGCTGGGTCCCACAGTCTGACAGTCATATCCCTGGATACAGAGACTAGAAGCTTGCCGTCAGGCGAGAAGACGACCGCGTTAACCCAACCTGAATGGCCTTCAAGCGTGCCGCGTGAGGCTCCTGTGGCTGGGTCCCATAGTCTGACAGTCATATCCCAGGATGCAGAGGCTAGAAGCTTGCCGTCAGGCGAGAAGAGGACCGCGTTGACCCAACTTGAATGGCCTTCAAGCGTGCAGCGTGAGGCTCCTGTAGCTGGGTCCCACAGTCTGACAGTCTTATCCCTGGATGCAGAGGCTAGAAGCTTGCCGTCAGGCGAGAAGAGGACCGCGTTGACCGAACTTGAATGACCTTCAAGCGTGCCGCGTGAGGCTCCTATAGCTGGGTCCCATAGTCTGACAGTCTTATCCCTGGATGCAGAGGCTAGAAGCTTGCCGTCAGGCGAGAAGACGACTACGTTAACCGAAGCTGAATGGCCTTCAAGCGTGCCGCGTGAGGCTCCTGTAGCTGGGTCCCACAGTCTGATAGTATTGTCCCAGGATACAGAGGCTAGAAGCTTGCTGTCAGGCGAGAAGACGACCGCGTTGACCGAACTTGAATGGCCTTCAAGCGTGCAGCGTGAGGCTCCTGTGGCTGGGTCCCACAGTCTGATAGTCTTGTCGAGGGATGCAGAGGCTAGAAGCTTGCCGTCAGGCGAGAAGACGACCGCGTTGACCCAACTTGAATGGCCTTTAAGCGTGCCGCGTGAGGCTCCTGTAGCTGGGTCCCACAGTCTGACGGTCTTGTCACTGGATGCAGAGGCTAGAAGCTTGCTGTCAGGCGAGAAGACGACCGCGTCGACCGAATCTGAATGGCCTTCAAGCGTGCCGCGTGAGGCTCCTGTGGCTGGGTCCCATAGTCTGACAGTCTTGTCGTCGGATGCAGAGGCTAGAAGCTTGCCGTCAGGCGAGAAGACGACTGCGTTGACCGAATCTGAATGGCCTTCAAGGGCTTGTAAAGAAGGTGTCCAATCCTTTCCAACAATTGGTAGTCTTTCTATCCACGCTGGCAATTCTTTTGAAAACAGGCGTTTAACAATACTAGCTTCTGGGCTGAAAACAAGGCTAGAGTTGTAGAGCTGGAGAGGTGCCGTCTCTATAATAGATCTGAACTCTAGGATGAATCGTCTTGCATCATACAGAAAAGCATGCATTTCTGCATTGGTTTGAGACTAGGTAGTAGTAGAATCAGTATTTAGAATATGTATAACTACCTGAGGCTATACTGTAATAAGAATTTAACTCACCTGAACTATAGATGCTAGTCTCTCGATCATTAGTACCCCTTCAGGTATCTTTCCCATTAGGCTCAATGCTTCAAGCCAATGAAGAAAGTGTTCTAGGAGGAAAGCACGGACCGGACCGTTATTGTCTAAATCAATACGTTGTTGCTGTACATGGCGAGCTTGCTCAAAGTGACTAACCCAGTAGAGACATGCATATCGGAGATGCGCAGGAAGCTCGTCACGCCAGCAACTGTTCTCATTTTCGCTAGCAGCAGTACCCAGTGTTGTCAAATTGCAAATGTTCCGTTTTAGGCACCGAGACATGAGCCTTAAACATCCTCTGGCCAGATTATCATGAGCCTCCATGCTGTCAATCCGGAAAGAGCTCTCTGAACATCTTTTATCATCAAGAAGGAAGTCGCGGAAAGAAGGATGTAGCAGTCGAATAGGAGAATCATGGTCCTGTGGAATATCCAAGAGAGAATGCAGGAAACCTAAAGTTGCAGCTATATTGCTTTTCGGTAGAGTAAGCAAGTTGGCAAGAGCGTTGATAGATAGGATGTCGATTAGAATGACGATGGATCCAACGACGTCTCTGAAATTCTTGTACAATCTGTTCTTGCTGTCGGCGTTGCCTTGTTTAGCAATAGAGTGTGTTAAAACTCGAGTATACATCTTATCGAGTTCATTGATAGGTGCTTGACCGACAGTCTTTCCATGAAGAATTAATCTAAGAAGCTCCTCTGGGCCATCCGGGTCAACCATATTCCCAATGAAGCGACATAGTGTTGCAGCGTAGATGAACAAGCCACCAGCGTGCTGAGCTAGATTCATGGTATCAGACTCGGCAGGCCAATCTTCTGGGAGTTCGTGGTCTTTTTGTATCCGAGTCATCTCGGATTTCAAGTAAACCTGAATATCATGGTTTATGATATCTTGAGGTATATTGTGAAGAGGCACGTGGTATACATTCTCGAGCGTATTCCGGAAGCCAACTGGGATAGAGATCGCGGGCCTACTCGTTACAAAGATCAATAATCGGTTGTTGCTTAGGTCTTTTTCCTGGGCAAAGAGCTGAAGAATTGCTCGGATATCATTGTCGCTCTCGCACTCATCCAAAGCATCAATTACAATAAGAAGCGTTTGTGAAGAGCCTTGAGGACTGTCCAACTTCTTGAGTGGTTGACAAATGAGATATGTCCATTGATCCCGAAAAGCTTTTCCAGCAATACCACTATGCTCAGCTATTGCCTTATCTATATGCTTTTTTAACCCAGGTACCGCATATGCTAATTGATGTGCGAGAGTTGTGAAGAATTTGGCAGCGTGACCACGATCTCCCTCACCCGTTGAGAAGAAGAAACTGGCCCCAAGTCTCTTTTGGTCGGCGAAACGGCGCGCGACAGTTCGGGCAATGGTGGACTTCCCGGTGCCCGCCATACCGTTGAGCCAGAATATATTTTCTGCCTGAGGATTGCTGCTCCACATCATGATTCGATTAAGAATGTCAACCCGAGTCCCGTTGAGGCACTCCGAAGCATGTTGGGTAGAGTAGGAATTAAAGGTGGCGTCCTCGACATTTGGCAACAGGTTTCGGCTTTCACTAATATACACGTTGATTAGTATAGAATTCTGAACGGCTCGTGAATGCAGTGTGGCTCACGGTAGAATGAGATTGCCATGTATAACTTGACTCCCAGTCTGATTTGAGACGCCACTCCAGTTGTTGAAAGTATTCTGATCAGGCTGGGAGGTCATTCTGCTCCGAATGACCGAAGCTCATGTATACACTTAACTGACGAAGAGCAAGCCAGATAGTAGCCTAGGGTAATGTTTGGCTTCTAGGTAGAAAGTGGTATTAGTAGGGCATGTTCCTGCAACACGAGGATAGACGGCGACCTCTTAGACGCCGCACTGCGGACTCTTATCAGCTGCACCCAATTAGATCTCAGCATTGAAAGCGGGGTTGCGGCTGAATCACTTATCTTTGTGAAATCGCCTCGATGCTACCCGCCTCCCAGTTCTACTTCAATACCTGAGATCGCAATCGTCAGAAAAGAGATAACAGCAAACATGTCTGAGTACGGGATCAGAGAGCTGACGAGCCCTCAAGAGGCAGATGTTGAGTAATAGCAAATGACGATGCTTCTGCGGACCGAGTATTGATTACTCATTCAGTATTCTGTTTGTCCACGGGCTCTTCGGGAGCAGAGAAGACACTTGGACCGAAGATCGTATCCTGTGGCCTCGAGATCTGCTTCCCAATGACGTTCCAAATGCCCGTATTATGACTTTTGGCTACGATGCGGACGTCGTTAAGCTTGATGCCAGTCAAGTCACAAACAACACCATGGAGACTCATGCAGCCGATTTGTGTAGTGCTTTGGCGACGCTGCGAGCGTCAACCAGTACTGTGAGAGACGAAGAGCGGGTGATTGGATCATCTTCTAATAACGATATCAGGCTCAACGTCCGATTATCCTAATTGCGCACAGCCTGGGAGGACTTATATGTGCACAGGTAAGCCTCAAGAGAAAGCTCGAATAGACATCTAGACTGACTTCTGTATTAGGCGCTCGTCACCGGAGAGCAGTCTCCACCTGGTCATGACACGGCAATTGTCTCCAGTTACATTCAGGGCATGATTTTCTTTGGGACACCATTCCGTGGTTCAAATTCGGCAAAATGGGCAAACTACGTCCAAAAAATCGCCCATGCCTTCTCTGAGACAAATACCAATAAGCTTAGAGATCTTCGGGAGAACTCTGATAAATTGAAGATGCTCGCAGAGGCGTTCCCTGGGATACACCGCAAAAGATATGATAAGGGAGAGATCATTGGAGTAGCATTCTTTTTCGAGACGTTGAGGTTGCACAAGATCTTGGTAAGATGCTACTCTACGCTATTTATTAGACATGACATTGACACAGGCAGATTGTAGAAGAGGACTCAGCCTGGATACCAGGAGTGGGTGATAAGGAAAGTATCCGCGCAGACCATACCAGTATATGCAAATTTAGCACAAGGGAGAACGAGGGCTACAAGGCTGTAGTAGGGAAAATCAAGAAGTTCGCAGATCTCAAGATGACAAAAAACCGCTTTAATGTAAGGCAACATACATAATGCGGATCAGATTAGAGGCTGACTACGTCCAGAACGGTGGTGCAACCTTCAATAATTATGGGAAGGTCGGCAACCAGGTCGGTAGAGACCAGCACGTTACAGGAGGCATGAGTTTCAGTTAGTTGCAGAGAGCATAGGTGTTGGATTTGTCGGGTAATTGCCTCACTTGATTACATGAAATAACCATATGATTTGTGGTGATGTCCGAGGGTGGATTTCCAAGTAACTTCCTTTTGTTTCCGGTCACAATCTGTATATACCGGAGTATGCCCACCTGCATACTTTACTTCATAGCTATTCAATCATTCTAGCTCTATCTGTTATTTGATCGGGTAATTCCCCCGCTGGAAAGCAGAAGAAGATTCGAGAACCGCCCCTGAGACCCCTTAGGGATGTAGGCAGCTTCCCCACGCTTAGAGTCGAGGCGGTGGCGGCCTTGGCGCTCGGGGTATTCACCTTACCGCCTTCAAACGCTACAAGAACTCTACAAGAGAGGTAGATTCCTTCCAAACCCTTCTAGATATCTAGAAGACCATATTTAAGAACCAATGCCGTATCCTGCTCGAGGAAAGCATCGATCACAATACCGTCTCCAGTATGCTCGACGTCTCCGAGCACCTTCATGGTCAGACAAGGACTTGGAGCTATAGCTCTACCAGCTGCTGGGCAAATCTAGAGGATCATGCATTATGACAGTGGATATGATCAAGGAGCGGCTGCGGGATATTGAGGGCGAAATTCAAGACCTTGAGACTACAATCGACTAGGATTCTCGGGTAACCACTCACCTGCTGGGCCAATGGTCCTCTGAAGGGAACTTGCTGACATGTGTCTTGCGTGACTAAAGATCCCATTGGAAGCAAGTTGTGGAGGCACCATGTAGCCAAAAAGCTCCGCTTCAGCTTTTCGAAACCACACCTTGACAAGATCCTTACTGCCTTTCGATCATTGAACGACGACTCCCGAACGCTACCTACCCAAATATTGAACTCGACCTCTCTGAAGTCACGAAGATAGACGGCGACTCCTCAAAAGGCACATCAAGAGGTGGAAAGATACAAGGTCATAAGGCAGGCTTCACGGCAGGTCTACGAAGATCTCGACGAAGCTTGTACGAAACATACAGAGCATCAGGCTGATTTCTGTGTCGAATTCAACCAAGCGATCATCAACGGGGATCATGGTGTGTAAGTAAAGTTCAATATGGCCTACACCCATTTGACTTTGACCAGCTCCGCCGATCAATGCGATCTGATATGGTTCGTGGTCGACTCAGCAAGTGGTGACTGTATAAAGGTTGCATGCTCTAGCGCTACTACGGACTTCTAAGACGCTGTTACGCATTTACTGAAACGGCAGATTGAACCTAATTCAGGCGCTACACAGAAAAGGGTCAAGAAGAGCGTAAGGTTCCGGTCAGCGGCACTGACATGATCCTACACACCAGCGCTACCATCGCCGCAATCGCCAATACTATTCTTTTCGGCCATATCTTGTGCAAGTTAAACGACCGAATGTGTGGGTACACTGGAAGACACAGACAGGTGCAGAAATATTATCTACCCTTCCTCAGCTCGATGCTGTCGTCAGCGCCGCTAGGTTGTATCACTTGGACAGACCATTTCGAACTTTTGGCTATACCCTGAATTTCTCGGCAAGCCGATTGTATTTGAAGGGAGCGTATAGCGCGGAGAAAGCCCGTAACGGGCCGCTCCCTTCCGCAATAGTATTTGCCCTGGTAGAAGTGTCTTCGAAATGGGCTGGGAAAGGGTCAGACTCAGTTATGCTGATAAATTTTTGGCCTGATCTCTTTCCCTGTACCAAAAAATTGAAAGCGATAGCGTGAATATGTAGAGTGCGGGAAAGTATACTTATTTGCCGGATGATCTATGCATTGCCCACATCATCCGCACTCTTGGTCGCAGATAGAATGGTTAGCATTGATATTGTTGTGTAGATTACCGGGGAACATATCAATAGAGAGTCCAACGCAAAGATCAGGTAGAAGCGGCATTGTCGCTCCCGACAGCGCCCCTGCCCTGGATATCCTTGCCATGACTAACTACTGGTGTAAAAGTACTCAAGCGAACTCTCTTTGGAAAGGGGGAACAAGGCATTGGGCACACCATGTAATCAGCGGCTTCTCTGATATTAACTGATCGCTTGGAGCAAAGAATGAAGATTGTTTTACGGCGTCTTCCAAGTGAAGCCCAAGTCGTCAAGTTATGGAGATAGACAAATCGTAGAACTGTTACTCCAATATACACAACCAATCCGTGAAGCCAGACAAATCGACAGCCAACCTAAAGCTCCACGAGGCATGCTAAACCTTATCAGACACACAGATCCCGTGAACCTTCGCCGCATGGTTCTTAAAATGCATCACGCTGTCAAGCGTGACTGCTGAACATACAGAATGGGGAAAAGGGCAAGGTTCGCCAGGCTGAAAAGTGTGACGCCGGTCGAAGTGCCGCTGCAAAGAATATTTACTGCCAAGGTTGTGGAATTGCTCCTCCAAAGGTAGATTGGCATCGCACAGACAGTAAAGGCATTGGTAGGGTTTGCATCTCGCAGGAAAGAGGTGGGGGCCCGGAAATTCCGACTCGGACGTGGACTCAGACTTGACGGCGTTCGAAGTGCATTCCGCATCAGCATCTCCTGGAGGGCTTTCCCTCCCCTGAATTCTCCGTATTCGGCGGGCTTTGCGGAACACTCCCTCCTGCCGGATACAGAGAGACACCATATCATCGACGATGGAGACCCGCCAATCCACGTGAAGGACTGGTCACTCTGCGAGCGGACACGCTGAGCCTCCACTCTGACTTTCCGATCTTCTTCGCTGAAAGTGATCCCTTCAACGCACCTGTACACTTCGAAGCCTCCGCATGCCACGAGGCTTCGTCTTGGCTGTTGCGTTGGAGTATAAGCGCTGGTCATAGCTTATACGACGCCGCTTACGCACGCCTTTTTTGCCTCTTCATCGACGTCCTATGTATATTTACAGACGACTTCCATAACTTTGAAGATGTGGTCTCTAGAATACGCGCATGGGCGGCTCTCGGTCGAGCTTCAGGTCAATTCCACGTGGCACGTCCCAAAGTCATCATTGTCAAGCAAGGAGCAGGGCCCGGACCAAGTCCGACATACGACCTTTTGGAGTCGGAATACCTTCTAGGAGCATCTGGTCCGCAAATCAGGGATTCTAGAAGGTTCTTTCGGTCTCCTGGGAGCGATTCTCTTCCGCGATACTAAGATCTGCAGACCCAATTGCTCGCAAATCATAGACTAATATGGAAAGTCTCGAGACAAATAGTAAACTTTCTAATTTTCTTGTATGCCTTTTAAGTTTGCGTACTCTTCGAGTTTATATGTGGCAGGCACGGTGGGTGGCAGGCACGCTAAGCGCAGTGCCCCTTATGGGCCTCGCTCCATCTTGTAGATCCATAAGAATCAATACATTCATGATCTGACCTAAATGCCCTGAGCGAGTCCAGAAGCACTGTGTTACTGTTGTATCACTAGGGCAGGGTGCTGTATTACCCCCTACTTACCTAGCTTCCTCGCTAAAGCGGCAGCCCCCGAGCGAGCTTCGACTGAGCTAGGGGCAGATTTCTGTCGCCTTCAGATGCCAAGCCTTTGATTTTCAACCTCGCCTTTTTGCGAACTCCTCCTACTTGAAGAAGCTTTCCTAGGACCGTTTGAGGACGCTTTGTAAAGCTTATCCACTTAGAGACCTTTCTCAATTTTCTCTACGCATGCATCCCAGCCGTTTCAAATTTCCCTCGCTACCGAAGGATAGGTAAGAGAGAAAGATAGCCTTTGAGCCGCCATATTGCTTCTTTTCAAGAGACTTATACCTTAGAGATTCCGGATAGTTATAGGATTTTGTCTTATCAGCCTTCATTTTCTCATTTAACATCCGGCTTAGAATCCCAAAATCATCATGGCTGCTTGCCGGAAAACAGGTTAGATCTGCCAATTAAGAATTTTCTATTCCAACTTTTCCGGCTGCTAACCCTGCCTATAGTCTCGATGGCCTGGAGAAACACCTCTTCAACCTTTCAGCAAGTCAGGAATTACTCCGCTCCAGTTGACGGATCCATACCAGGGGCGAAGCAGAAATATATACCGAAATCAGGTTCTTATCCTAAAGGCTTCCTCGTTTCAGGAATTCATGTTGGCGTAAAGCCAAGTAATAAAACGCTCCCTGACCTTACGATTATTTCGTCGGAGGTGCCTGCTTCCGCCGCCGCTGTATTTACCAAGAACAAGTTCCAGGCTGCCCCAGTAACAGTCAGTCGAGAGACCCTGCAAAAGCGCTCTGGGAAAGGCATCAGAGCTATCATCATCAACTCTGGCTGCGCTAACGCTGTCACTGGAAAAGGTGGTCTTGAGGATGCAAATTCTATGGCCGCAGCTGTTGACAAGCAGTATTCCGAAAATACGGACCAGGTCAGCAGCACCCTGGTAATGTCTACTGGTGTAATTGGGTATGTATTTCTCAGAGTTTTCCTTTTGAGACCTAAACCTAAGCAAGCATTCGTGACGAAAGGAATCTATTATCAAGACTTGCCACATCATCCAAGTTCACTTTAAAAATGGCAACGCTGAATCCCTTCTCTAGTCAACGTCTCCCTATCCAAAAGATCATCTCCGCCGTACCAAAAGCCTTTGAAAATCTCGACAATACACATCAATCATGGCTAACCATAGCCCGCGCGATCTGCACCACCGACACATTTCCGAAACTCCTCTCCACAACCTTCACGCTACCTTCCTCACCTGGCACAACCTACAGCCTAGCCGGAATAACAAAAGGCGCAGGCATGATCCACCCCAATATGGCCACCCTCCTCGGCATCCTCTGTACCGACGCTCCAATTCACGCCTCAACTCTGCAGCCCCTACTCACCCACGCCGTTGATCGATCATTCAATGCTATCAGTATAGACGGCGACACAAGCACCAACGACACCGTCGCGCTTCTCGCCAATGGCGCGGCGGGCGGCCAACCTATCGAATCTCCTAAATCAGAAGACGGTATAGCAATGCAAGAAATACTCACATCATTCACCCAACAGCTTTCTCAACTGGTAGTCCGCGATGGCGAAGGGGCCACCAAATTCGTGCAAATCCGAGTCATCAACTCGCCATCTTTCGCCGACGCACGGCTCATAGCCAGCACAATCGCCCGTAGCCCTCTCGTTAAGTGCGCGTTGTACGGTAAAGATGCTAATTGGGGTCGTATCCTATGCGCGATTGGCTACACGCAGGGCCTTAGCCAAGATGCTGTAATACCGGAGCAAACGAGCGTCAGCTTTGTACCAACGGATGGTACCGAGCCGTTGAAATTGCTCTTTGATGGGGAGCCGGAGTCAGTAGACGAAATACGTGCGTCTCAGATACTCGCAGAGGAGGATTTGGAGATATTGGTGGACCTTGGGAAGGGTGGAGGGAGGGAGCATGAGGCTAGCTATTGGACGTGTGATTTTAGTCACGAATGTGAGTTCCATGTTTTTCCGAGTCTGGCGCGATGGCTAACGATAATTAGATGTGACCATCAATGGCGATTACAGGACGTAAAACGGCATTGGATCTCTGAGTGCCAATGTATATAGGGTTTCAACCCTCGAGAATGAAGAACTTCCAGAACAGATCGTCCAACCCCCAAACAGGTTTGAGACTGGGAAGCAATTTGCCCCTGCGATTGCAACATTTTCGACGGTCTGCCACTAAGGAAAGCAGCATCTTTCAGACTATCAATCACATAGAAACGATTCTGGAAAATTGACCTGCTGATGTTTTCACCGCTGAGACTGCGTTCTTTCCGCATACATGGTGCTGTCCCAAACGCCGTTCATAAGAGAAGCCAACCCCCTTGCGTTCGAGAGTGTGTACAAGAACTGTTATCGACCTCTCGGGAGAAAACGAAGCCAGCCCGTCCAATCAATTCTTCGTCCAAGTCTATGTCATTTCAAACCTTTCATCAATATGTACAAAGCAGTCATAGCATCATTAGTAAGAAAATACAGTGGTAGATAAGAGTCGAGTCTAGCGAGGCAGGTCATCCTCATCCACTCCAACAATCAATGCAGCCCGTGTAATCCAATTAACACAAATTCAGGATGCATAAGAAAATACCTGGGCTGGGACCATTCGGAGATTTCCTATAAGGATCTAGCAACACAATCGGGTCTCGGTTCTGACGGAATCGTCATGCCAAAGCAGAATAGTCTCGGCTCGTGATGTATCAAGCCCCTTGGCCGTGTTGCCAAGACCTCAAGGCCTTCTGGAGCAGTGAGTGGGCTCTATTCAGCGACACTGATCCTGACTTCCATAGCGGTAGTTTTCTCTAGTAGGTTCAGGTCCATACATAGCATCGTTTTGAGGAGAAGAATACTGTGATCGTAGTGGCGGGGCTGCTCCATAGCTCTGGCTAGCTCCGGGTGCTTCTGAGCCCGGTGGATAGGCCTGGGGGTAGCAGTAACCTGGCTGCGACCCTGATGAGTATTCTGCCTGAGATATCAGTTGCTATGCTCCCTGGACGCTGCCTTGGTAGTCTCCCTGGCTGAGTCGCTGAGTATTGACTCTGCTGCTCGCGGGATAGCCTCTCCTTCTCCTCCCGCTGCCACCTTTCCAACTCGGATATCTTGGCTTTTTCTGCTATGAACAGAATCAAATTCGGGGTCCGACAGTAATTTGACAAATCACTCACAGCGACTCGCCTTACTGCCCGGCACCATGGTGAGGAACCTGTCTCGATTGATAGAGACCATAGTTTCCACTGACATGTATTCTCTTCCAAAGATCAGGGCAAATTTCAAGCCGGAATCTGCAACGTAAAATTCCACAGGGCAATGCATACTCGCCCCTTCGGGCAGCCTCCACTTGAAAAATGCCGAGCCGATGACCTCGATTGGCTGGCGATGGAAGTCGACTATGTCTGGATAACAAGTGGGGGTTCTGATTTCACTTGAAACGCCAAGTCCCACGATATCCAATTTCCTCTCGTGCATCCTGAGTCCAGCATAGCTACTTGTAGTTGTTCTGTTCCATCTGGTGGGTATATAGAGATGGTTCAATCAAAGCTCTAGCATGGGATCTGTGGAAGCGATGGCAATCGGGCATGCAGCATTACAATATGTTTCGGAGCAGAGCCAATTTGGCCTTTTGGGACGATCTTTGCCCTTGGCCTGTTTGCCGAGCGCTTCATTCATACGCCTTAGAGCTCGCTACTAGTTCGTCATCATTCGCTAGTAAGCCGTACATGTTATTAACAAGACCTCTCACCAATTTTCATAGCGACATACTTGCGTAAACGGTATGGTTGCTGTCACGAGATATCCATGGACTCCCTACTGTATGTCAGCATCGCGATTTATGCTCTTCAAGGTCTAGAGTACAGACATTATAATATGATGGCCTCGTACAAGCTTCGGGACCCAGGTACCTGGAGGTAGTCCTTTGTAGCACTTCGCGGGGTATACCCTCGCCACACTCGCCACACACCAAGAACTCGTTAAAAGCCTTTCGACGAGACATCTCTCAGGTGATCCTCCCAGACCGATCGTACAAGCGGGCAAAGACTCAGCGACAAAGCTAAATCTATTATTTCATTAACGATAACAAGCAGTCGCGGCAGCCCTCTACTCTTTATGTCAGATGGTGTTCTGCCGATATTGACGTGTCCTTTGTTGCGCAGGTCTCCAGGCGGGGTGGCCCCTGGACTAATACGGGTTGTTATTATGTCCGGGAATCACATATGGCACCACTCAAACAAGCGCAGCTCTTTCAGGAAACCCACCACAGGATATGGATGAGAGGCGAATACCTGATACCCAACCTACCCTTACAGCGCGGCATCAGCGCCTTGTCAAGACAAATGCACTGTCACGCTGAGCATGTTCATTGGACTTGGACTGCTGGCTGTATCACAGCATTTTGATCAATCAATGTTCATGAGTGGGGTAGGTGAGGCTGATAATGCAAAAGGAGACTACAAGCTCGCAAGACGCCACTCATGCATGCCTGCCTCATCTTTTTCAAATGTTAAGCCTGGGTGCCCAAACTTATTACAATTATCGCAAGAGCGATGAGGAAGTACCGACAATTTAATATTAGGCGCAGTAACAATGGAAGGCTATTCAAAGTTTGCGTCCTTGATGGGTGCTTATCCTGATACGCTGATATTCCGCCGCTTCGGTACCCTCAGCGCACGAAACCTCCTATAACTACAAGCCGAGCTGGTGCATCTCGAACACGAGTTGCGAAAATGCACGCTCCCCAACGAGCGGTCTGAAGATGCGGCGGGAAAGGGAATATTCTCCAAAGACTGGTTCACATTAGCTCATTCCAATGAGGGTACTGAGCAGCAGTGGCGCATCATGCTTCGAATAAGAGCGAAGCTGAAAGAATACGGTCCTCGGCAGAAGTAGTTCTCTAGGCTCTATCACGACACTGACTTTGTAGCAGGTGATGCATTCTTACAGAGAAGTATGCTCCAGCAACAACAGGAGCCGAACCCGCAAGACCTGGCCTTCCTTCAAGATTGGATGAAATGACCAAGCATGGGTGGGGTTTACCTGCTTGGTCGCGATAGTCATGTCTGGGAGGAACCAGTTGAAGGAGACCTGATTACGCTGAAATCTTGCCAAACAAATGATGCCTTCCCGTCCTGGGTAGCAACCAAGTTCATCCGCAAGTACCACCAAGTAGTCGGGCGGTACTTCAGAATATGTGTTCTCTTTCTCGCCCAGAGTAGGACAAGAGCTTGTTAAGATGAGAAATCAGAAGCCGAAGGATAACGAATACTCGGGCAACACAGTCCATTATTCAGACCAGGGCCTACTAGTAGTAGCAGCGTTGGTAGCTATGAGCTTTGCTTCCCTGATGCCCATTGCCGCCATCACTGTTCTCTACATTGTTGCTAGTATGCCGATTCGCCTCGGTCTGGTTGCTGTCTTTACCGTCGTCTTCACTTTCTTGTGTGGGTTCCCGACGAGTGCGAAAGCCATTGAGATATTTGCTGCTACCACTGCATAGGTTCTTTGACGTGACTCGAGAGAGATAAGATTGACTTTGCATCAGGCTTGCTGCTGTCCAGGTTGTTTTCATTGGAACGAGTCGAGGTTGCTCTTGATGTAGAAAACATGTCGTTGATGAGAAGAGTTACTTATCCTACAAGGCGGTCGGATGTACAATTTTAGGAAGAGAAACGTGTAACTAGTGGTAGAGATGTAGTTGATCACTTACTTATTGGTGGTTCAAGAAGACGGAAATCCGCCCCGGCCCTAAATATCTACATCCTCGAGGTGGCCGCGCTGAAAGATTCAGTGCCGCAAGCGTGCATAAATGCCCCACCCCGTAGGCGGAGCAACCTCAATCTGCTCCATACAAGTTCCAAGTACTCTGCTTTCATTGTTTCATTCTATACAAGCACTACATCATTCGTGAACATGTCTGCAAGCGATCTCGCCGGTGGCTCCCAAGACCTTGCTGCTCTTCTTGGACTGTTTGCTACCGATGGCGTTGAGAGAAATGCCTTGGCTTCTCACTTAGGATGGGGATGTGTGGTCGCTTCTTCACTGTCTCTCCTAGGAATCCTTGGTTTGGTCAAGAGCTCTATCAAAGTTGCATTAGGACTCCGTTATTGCTGGTCCGCTGGTTTCAATCTCGACTCCCTTCGCGGAATCTTTGGTTTCCTCCCGGGAGAGTCGCCAACATTAGGAAACCTGTTCGACTGCGACGTTATGATGATTCAATTCTCGACTCAGGGGTTGAGAATTAGTGTATCGAAGCGGTATTTTAGTGGAGACTATACACCTATAGTCAAAGTTGCTTCGGCCCAGGGCTGGGCGCGAGGGATCAACGTCAATTTAGGCAATCTTAGAGGCGAGAAGGCTTTCAACAAGAGCCCAATATTGATTGCTTTCGCGTTATTTATCTGTTCCGGACTAACGACCTGGCTCCTTGAAGTTGTTCAGGCAGAATGGACTTGGGTTAAGATTGTTGCCATCCCGGGGCTCCATCTTTGCCTATTCACACTTGTAGCCATTCCGCTTTGGTACGACAAGCAGGTGAATCATCCAGGGACGCAATTGACCGTCGAAAAATGGAATGCTTTGCATGATCTGAGTGCTAAGAATTGGAATCCCCCAGATGGAGAAGGTGTTAAGAACCAGACCCTCAACTTACTTCAAGTTCGGCATCGAAACACCGACGTGCTCCATTGTTGGGCGAACACCGCCTTCCTTAAATCCCCAGCCTTGAAGGGCACGTTGATTTTCGCATCTGTCTTTGCTGCTACTGCGTACATATGCCAGTACACGATACTTAAAGCAGCTTCATCGATGCATGCTCTTATATGGATTGGCTGTCAAGCAGCGCTAGCTGCAGCTCGTTTAGCTTATTGGATTTTTAACCCCTCGTTCGATAATCCCTCAGTCGTTGTTTCAGAGTTCGCCGAATTGAACAATACAGCATCTGAACAAGTCACACTGCCCGAGCTCATTTGCAACACTTTTGCTGGACCGTCATTACAGATACCTCCTTTCGCTCTAGTCTACCTTGGAACGAATCCACTGCAAGAAATCCTCTACAATGCAGCTTCCAGGAGCAAGAATGCAGATGCGATACCGGTTGATGCCGAGATTGTCGCTTTTTTGAACACCGACTTCCGGCGACTCATTGAAAGAAGATGGGTAGAGGGGCACCACGACTCCTTTGAACAGTTCCGCCTGGCGCTTTGCAGGGTCAAGAATCAGGCGTACCCAATCCCCTTAGTTCTGGTAGACGTGCCGTACCGGAACAAAGATGGAGACGAGGACATGTGCTGGATGGAAGCTACCTGGCCGTCCCGAGACCATCATGCAACGTGTACCTCCCTTGCCTTCGCCAGAGATGGTGGACGTCTACATTTAAGATCTACCGTGGAACGCTGTGATGAGAACTGTATTTGGAGACAGAGGAATATTAGTGGTCGCAATGACCATCGAACTCCCCAGTTTCTAGACGACAGGTCACGGAAAATTTGCGAATGGCTCAGGCGATTGGCTAAAGCAGAGAATTTCTACATTCATATCCAAGGGGCTTGGAGAAGGACGGTAACTGTTCTAGGCGAAGCACATCGCGGTGAAAAGCAGGACAAACGACCAGAGGAACTCGATTACCAGAAAGGTCTCGGGGAGGTTCGAGAGTATATTAGAAAGGGGCTCCAGAGTCCGCCGGAAATGGATTTCCTGGACAAGATACGATGGTGGCTCCTAAAGAAGAGCCCGGGCCCCAACCACAAGAGGATGGTGAGCGAGGGAGATAAGATTGTCTAGGGCGGGGGTATTTCCATAGAATCTGCGAAAGTACGGGACGGTAGTTGATCAAGAGATGCTATTGACTTAATGCCTCCTTTCACTCAAGCGCGCCGATTCGATGAAGTCTGGCCCAGAATTCTGTCTTCTTGGCCTTAGAAGAGGACAGAAATGTGCCCCCAGCTCAGTTGGGTCTCACCCGAGGCGACTCGTGCGCACTGTGTGCACAGAAGCAGTTCATATTCTCTCAAGATGGATCGGAACGAATATATTGTGGATTTTCATTATAAATTAGTCTCGGTATATTTGCTTCTCAGTCATAATCGTAAAAAGAAAAATCATCATCGTAATCATCATTGCTGGCAAAACCATGTCGCCGGCCAGACACACCACCACTTTTTCGTTTCTCACCTCGCAAAGTTTGCCGGCAGCTCGCACAAGCTACCATCCTGCAGCCGGGACACTGGAATGCAAAGCGTCTCTGAACAGTGTAACAGTTGCTACAGAGCTGCCTTCCCTCCACTTTCGGCCAGAACCTATCGTGTCGGCAAGCATTCCATGTCTTCTTAGCCTTTCGAGCCGCCTCTTCTGCTCCTCGCATTGCTTGTGCTCGCTCTTCTACTTCCCTACGGCATCTCTCCGCCGCCGCTGCCATCCGTGCACGCTCTTGTGCCTCTTGTTTCTCTCGTGCCGCTTGAGCTTCGCGAGCTTCTTTCGCTGTCCGTTCAGCCTGTTCCTTCTGGGCTCTGGCTATTCTTTCGCGCATCTCTTGCATCGCTCGATTCCTTGCTTCTTGTTCCATCCTCTGTCTACGTACCCTCGCCTCTTCTTCCACTTTTTTCTTCTCATCTTCCACCTTTTTCTTCTCGGCGGCAATCTTGCCGTTCACATTCTGCAGCGCATCTTGCAGCCTTTGGACTTTGGCCTGCTTCTCATCCAACTCGCTTCCTTTGATGCTCTTACTGGCAAGTCTGTGCAGCCGTTCGGTTTCCCGTGCCTGCTTCTGCTCATCTGTTTCGTTCACTTTGCCATAGATGGGCGAAGCTAGGTATGCCCACCAGCCATTCCGCTCCCTCTCCTTTCTTAAATCCTCATCATCCTGGTCCTGAAGACGCTTCAAGTCCGCTACAAGCTTTCTTACCACCCGAGATAGTTCGAAGATGTCATTGTCGTATCTCGACTTGACCAGTTCCAAACTCCGAAGGCGTTCCTGTCGTGCCTTATCTTCTTTCTGCTCTGTCGCCCTCGCTTCAGTTGTCCTCTTTTTTTCTGTCTGTGCGGCTTCAGCTTGGCCCCTTTCCGATTCTTGTTGTGCCCGTAGACTATCTCTGATGCCTGACCATCTTAAATCGTACGCTCGTCGTTTTGCAGGGTCGCCTATTGTGTCATAAGCGTTTTGGAGCTTCGTCAACACGAGTCAGTCGCTGCCCACGTTCATAGCAGTTTATATGGAAAGTTGATGGGACTTACAAGCTGGAACACAGCTGTCGAATCGTCCTTAAGATTTTTGTCAGGATGCCGAATCTTTGCCAGTCGTCGATAGCTCTTAGTTACAACTTCAATAGTGGCAATATTTGATATCTCGAGAACGGCGTAATAATCGACGTTGGGCTCAGCAGGAGCCATCACGCTTTCATTATGGATATGGCAGCCTCATCGTAAACTACAAAGTGACCACGATGACTAATGTAGACAGGGAAAGTTGTTCCACCAATAAAAACGAGTGATTAATTACATTGGTCTATTAAATAATTTTTTCTCACGAGAAAACGATTAGCCAAACGCAAAGCATAGATCTTTATTAACTCCTACTACGCTTCTCAACAAGTATTTTGTTACCCGTTCTCGTTTTTCTATTTCCTAATTTAATATGAAAACAAAATTGAACTCTACGAATCACCTATATACGCCTAGATCAAAGCGGTAGGAACGCACCACGTCTCTTTTAACAGCTTAAACCCTTATTCTATGCGTACTACATAGCTAACCTGAGACACCGAGATCAAGGTGAAGGATATAATATCTAAGATGTCAGTCTTATTTGAAATATACGTATCTATCAGAGTTAGACTCCTTTAATTTTGATATTCTTCCGATTTGAACCTTATCGAGCATTTTTGGAATTAGATGAAGAACTATATATAAAGGTACTATTATATAACTTATTACGACGCAGCGAAGGTACCTCTGCTACAGCTACGATAAATTATATAGGAGGCTTGGGAGGCTGTACCAGATCACCTTATTGAGAGGCTTTTGAATTCTTGGTAGATATCATAAGCTGTGATCGACGCACAAGGAGGCCTACAAAGTACTGGAGAATTGCTTTTTTAAACATACGTGTGCATATCGACTTAAATTAGAATGCGGCAAGGGCGACGGTAAGGGTGGCGACAGCGACCCACTTTCCTTTAATTTAACATTTGTTTAGCGGGGGGGGAGAGAGAGTATTTAAATAGTCGCTTAGGTCTAGTTTACGCCCCGCTCAGGACTACTCAGGACTGCTTACGACTGCTCAGGACTACTCAGGACTATTCAGGATTACTCAGGACTACTCAGGACTGCTCAGGACTACTCACGATTGCTCATGATTGCTCACGATTGCTCAGGACTACTCACGATTGCTCAGGGCTGCTCGGGACTGCTCAGGACTGCTCGGGATTTGCCTCAGTTCCTCAGAGGTGTGGCGCCAAGCCCCTTCGGGTTGGCGCGGCCTGTTGCTTTACACGTCTGAGCGCAAACTTCAAGTATTTTGGTACAAAAGTCCTTAAAAACACCACGCCAAATACTAAAATTCGAAATACGATATCCTTGCTCCTATACTCCACGCTCGGAAGATAATTTGATAACAGCGATCCAGTATTGTACCGGGAAAATCCTAGATTTCGTGATGGATTGTGGTGTTTTCAGGGCCTGAGCACGGCGTTTTCCCATACAATCTAGAAAATCGTTAACAGGAAAACTTTTTGTTTTGTAAAATTGATTGACACGTTATTTACCTATACGCACGCTGTAAATCCGGGTTAAAAAGTTGAATATATATTCGAAATATCAATATCTCGCTCCGAGTATAGTTTAGGACCCAAAAATCGATGGTTCTGCCAACGCTGCGGGGTCAGCAGTGGCTAACCCGTAGGGGCTTAGCGGTCAGCTTGCTGGCCAATGGCACGTCTGAGGGACTGAGGCAACTCGGGATGACTCAGTCTCGATAGATTAGTCATCATTTCTTGGTAGTCGATATATACGCGGCTGGGCTGCCCCTTCGACGTTTTGTCCTCAGAATCCCAAAATAGTTACATGTCGCTCTTTAGTACCTAATAGAACCAACTTTTCGATTCGGGATCTCACACGGATTGAGAAGCGTGAACAGAGAACTCCGCTCAGGTCTGTGCTCGTTAGAGACCGACCAAGACTGCTTCGGAGACTGACAAAGAACCCAGGTAAAACAGTGCTTCATTATCACCTAAACGAAACGTACTGTATGTATGTGTCTATTCAAAGCGTATCTGGCAACCAAAAAGAAAAGGTTCCCAAAGGCACTGACCCATCACAGCCCTCAAGCGACGTACTATGGCCACCTCCAAATCGCCCTACCTCCGCATCGCCGCTAGCGTCTTCGCAACTATCTTCCTAGGCTTCGGTATCAACGGTATCCTGCGGCCCCGAAACGCCCTCGAGATCTTCGAATTCGAACCACCAGCCTCCGCTTCGGATAAGAAGCTTGTCGACAACCTGATGGTGCTCTACGGAGCGAGAGACTTATTCATGGGCCTAGCTATCTACTCAGCCGCGTACTTCGGAGACCGCAAGACATTAGGCTGGATCCTGATCGCTGGCAGTGGTGTGGCGTTTGTAGATGGCGCTGTCTGTCGGGCTCAGATCGGAAGGGGAGAATGGAATCACTGGGGTTATGCGCCGGCTCTGGCGGCGGTCGGGAGTGTGTTGCTCGGCGTTTTGGACCGGGCGTAAGGACAAGGAATCGCGACGGCGCACGCGATGGTTCTCCGCAGTTTCTCTCTCCGCTGTTCGAAGTAGGGTTGCTCATTTCCGCGACGAAGTATAGCCAGCATAATTGGGGTCATTTGTTGTAATTCACATGAGTAATATCGTCGTAAATCAAATCTCGGGGTTCTCGCGAAAGGGTTGAGTAGAATTGTTATATGAAACAGTATACTTCTTTACAACGATACATGGCATAAACAATACACAGTGTGTTTGTTTCTTAAACATTTGCTTAGGCCAACGTATCTTCAAATACCTGCCGTATAACGGTTACCTAGATATCCGGAAGCCAGGCCTAAGCACGTACTGGAGGCTTTATCGAGCGGTGCCCGTTTATATCTATCGTCTACGTAGCGGAATAGAAAGAGCTGGTGTTGAAGTATAGATGGACGACAACGTAAACAAGGACATTGGCAGAAAGTTATAAGTACAAATCAGGCAAGTGTGAACGGTCACAAATTACCGGGCCAGAACGATCTCCGCTCCGCCGTCAAGCTTCTAATTTCGCCCTATGTTATGAACCAGGAGGACCCTTCCACGCTCGCCAAAAAAAAGTTCACACTACCCCGGAACACGGGCCCAGGAGCCGCCCGAAGATCCCCTATTGATATAGGGTTGGAAGGTGTAGAATAGGAAGAATTTTAGTGGTTGTGGGGCGCTAATTTAGGGGTTCGCTTATGGGGGCCGCCCGGAAAAACGTGAACTTTTTTTTGGCGAGGGCGTGCCTTCGCAAAATGGCTTCATACAGCACTTCTGTATGGTTGATCTCGAGCTCCGATAATACCAAGCTTTGGCTCCCCGAAAGAAGCATCCTAAACAAGCAATGTGACATTCTTGGTGATGCTTAGAACGGTAACATGTCAACAGCTACGGTCCTGGCTGCCATTCAGCTCGCTTTGCTCGAGCCTCATGGAATTTGCTTATGAAGAGAACCGCTACTTCGATGTTTCTATTTCTCCTTTGTATCGTTGATAACCCTGCCAGTACTTTTTTACACCGTTGTAGATTTGTCGATAACCACGTTCTCATTTTGAGCTCAATCAATCATGCGTTTCCCAATTTGCTTCTTCTTTATCTGTCTCTCGAACCTTGTCTTCGCCAATGTTCTCTGCCAGGCCTTGCTCTCAGATATACTAGGCCGCCGAGATGGGAACAGAGTCAACTCTCCCTTGAAGGACTCCATCTTGAACTTGCTCGCGCCTAGAAAGATATAACTTTCAAAGATCCTTGCTCCTCGACAGGAAGAGTATGCATGTTCATCGACTCACCTTATCCCCCCGTTGGACGCGATGATTTCTAACCAATGGCTAATTCCCCTTGTAGCGATAGCTCCTTCAGTTCCGACACCTACAGCGACACCTCCAGCTCAGACACCTCCACCGACAGCACTGTCAGCACTGGCTCCGACACCTCCACCGACTCAACCGACCAACAAGCCGCCGACGGTAATAACATTTCGGAGTCTTTCTTGCTCCATTCAGACCATTATCTGAGTCTTAGAACCCGTTGCAGGAGCAATGGCTCAGGCTGTACTCGCTAAACATGTCTCACAACTCTTTCGTCTATCCATAAAGAGAAATGAATACTGACTCCGAAATGTGCGTAGAATCCGTCAGTGCCGCCGCCACCGAAGCCAGTGCCTCCGACGAAACCGCGGCGTCAGAGTCCGAAGCAGCAGCAGAGAGCGCCGCGGCCGCATCTGCCTCTGATTTCTCAGCCCGAAGCACATCTTATGACTCCGTCATCTCGGCTGATGGAGTGCGGCCAACCTTGGGGCCAGGGTTGATTATTCCTCGGAGCACTTTGGGTGGAGGTGCCGCAGCGGCGACCGATGCAGGGGTAGGAGGAAGTGGAGCTACACCTGGGTCTGGGTCTGGGGCTGCTGCTACGAGTAGTACGCCTACGAATGTTGGTGGTGGAGGGGGCGTGGGAAGTGTCCCGACGACTACTGAGGGTAGTGGTTCGTCGGGTTCTAGTGGTAGTGGGGCTGTGGCGCTGAGTGTGGGTGGGAAGCTCTCAGCCGCATGCATTGCTGGAGGGCTTGCAGTGCTGGGATGGCTCTGATTTTCGAAGATTTGGAGGAGCTGGCATGGTGCAATCCTGCGCGGATTGTGTGTTGGAAATGACTGATAAATATGGAATAATGGTGGATTGGATTGTGCTTTTAGCGATGCTGCTGTTATGGAACTGCTAAATTTGTACTCATGTTCAGCGACCGTACATACCGATACCCAGAAGACGTGGATGCTTTGGGTGTAGTTCAAGACCGATCGGTGTAGGGGCCTCGAGAGACCTTGATAGCCCCGTAGAGACACCCCAGGAAGCGCGAGGGTTACCCTTAGGCAGAGTGTGTGCCTAGTAGATTCTAGTGTGTATACCTAGTGAACTGAGTTGTACGCCTACGAGATTAGAGTGTACGCTGAAGGGCTCGCTATTAGGAGCATTCGCTACCTAAAGTATTTTGGCCTCCTGCTGCTTGGACTCAGCTCTTTATCAGAGATCTGCAAAGCAATTAGAAGTAGGCGTTCCCCGCGTTATCGGGCACATATGTGGTACCGATTGGCCAAGACAAGTCGCATGCTCAGTCCACCATACAGCGCAAGGGACCACTGGGCGACAAAAGCCATTGGACCGAGGGATTATCTGCCGACAAAGTAACCGTCTTGCAACGAGCACAGTAGTATAGCCCCAAAAAAACCCCCAATCAGTTCCTCAAATTTATGTGTCAGGCTGACGAGCAGATGGTATTCTACGCCGCGACCCACGGATCGACGATGTGGTCGTTGCGTTGCACAAGGGTGTGGTCGTCATGCATAATCGCTATCTCGCAGGCTTTCATGACATACATTTGCTAATCTTTTCGCCGAATCATGAGTACTGGACATTGGAGTCTAATTGTGGTGGTAGGTTTTAACTTTTCTTGTACCAAAATTTCGGGTGCTTCTGGAAGTTCTGATACGGAAAGTTCCCCCTCCTCTATTCGCTGCCATGAAGACGTCTCAGGGCTACCTAGCATCAGTATCAAGATGGTGCGAGGGATCCAGACCCACTGAAACATGCCTTTATGTACGACATATGCGGTCCAACCACATGGCTTACCAAAGCTTTGTAACGTGTAAGGCTGCATTCTGCAGGAGTGTGGACAGTTGCAGATACCTCGCTGTGCCTCTCACCTGTTTATGTCCGCTGGGAGAAGGGGAGACAAGATGGAAAGGCTACCTCTTGAACTCATATTCTATCGCTTTCCCACTTTTCAAAAACCGTTGCCAAGCAATTCACAAATCCGTCTGCTCAGCACAATGGAAGAAGATCGAGGCCCAGTTTTGACTTTCAACGTGCTTGCATTTGGCATCGTCACCTTGTGTTTTGTCACTGTCCGAATCAGCTTTCGTCTCTACTCTAGGAAAACGTCTGCTTCCGACTGGCTCCTTGCGGTCGCACTGGTAAGTCGTTCTCTGCCACCGAATTTCCATAAAAAGGACATACGAGGACCTACAGCATCAGTACATCCGCAATTGGGGCTGATTATGTTGTGACAGGTTTCATCTCTCGCCCAGGATGCTTTTAATGCAGCATGTGAGTTGCATCGCCTCTGCATTCCTTCCCTTCAACAAGATCAATGCTGATGTTCATCTTCAGGCGCCACGCAATGGGGCTACGGTGAACACAAGAGATATCTTTCGGGGGCCGTCAGCTCTTCACCAGTGCCACTAAAAGTAAGTAGTTCACTATGTACGAAGAGTTCACCACGTACGAAGCTTATGCAGCGCTTTGTAACACCTCTAGCTTCTTTGGCTGAACCAGATCTTCTTCAAATTGACCACCATGGCGACTAAGCTCTCCATTTGTCTCGTTTACTACAGCATGTTCAAGAGGGCGAACTCCCGTCTGATTCGAGCAACGCGCCTGGTGACATGGGCCACGGCCTTCCTCGTAATCGGTTATTATGTAGCCGCTTTCTTCGTTAGTATCTTCCAGTGCACCCCGGTTTCCAAAGCATGGCATTCCAAAGAGTTGGGAACATGCATCGATCTGGATAAATTCCGTTGTTACACCGCGGCTGTAAACATCATCACCAGCGTCCTGGTGATCCTTACACCTCTTCCCGCACTTAGCAAGATGAGGCACACCCGACCTGAGATCACGGAACTCATGGGGCTGATCCTCCTTGGGTTGGTGTAAGTAGTGGTGTGTCTAAGGCAACAATGCACAAGCCGCTAAGCCACCGCAGTCACACGGGTTGCACGATTGTCAGGCTAGTACTTATGTTATATCCAGACCCCGCGAGCAAAACCGACCCGCAATGTAAGTTTCTTCCCCTCTGCCGCATTCGGTTAATGTTCTAACATCTACCAGGGACTTCTATTACCCCTTTAACAATCGCCATAGTCGAAATGGATGTTGGTATCATCGCCGCAAGCCTTATCGTCATGCGCCCCTGCTTTGAAGCGGTTCGCAATGCTATCTTGAAACGCTACCGCTTCCGCAGAATCTCCTCCGCACGGGCAAATCCTCATATAACATCCTCGCGGGGCTCTGGATTACCATGGGACAGAGTTATGGTCCGGACTGTCGACCTTGAGCTGGAAAGTCAACCCACCTCTACCCACGAGGTTACGCCCAGAGACCTCTTATAATGAGCCTATCAATCTAGCTGTCTATTCCTTGACTGCCTTTTGTTAGTGGGATCAAGACTTTGTTGCTGCCATCTATGCGTATGGGTCATCAAATTTGTGCTTAGTATATCCTCAATTTGGAGACAGACGTAGGACAAATGCTTGGATACATTATTGGAAACAGCTTGGCTTCCTGTAATAGCGGATGAGCTTAGATAGTCGTCCTGGTTATGACAAATTTAAAAGCACTTTCCCATTTATGCAAGACTTCTCCACATCGGACACAGAGACCCACTCTAGTTGGGAATATTCTTTCATCAGCAGCCCTCGTGACTACAGACATTCCCAGCTAGACAGCGATTTATAATATCCCCCTACATACGTGCTCCGCAACGGATATCTGTAATGCTATCAGCACTTTTGCTCGTACGTAAGAGTCTAATAGTCTTACTTGCAATGCCGATGCTGAAAGGCCACCCCAAGGTTCACACTGTCATTCACGAACTTTGTCCCTACAATGTCTTCCACCCCAGTGCCGTTCTCTACCCACTGCACCAATGCCGCTAGTACGTTGTTCGCACTTGCAAAGGGCACTCCCGCAGCTGACGCTCCGCCACCCTGGCCGATGACCCAGCCTCCTGGGCCCGAATTACAGTGAAACATGCCTGGGACACGGAAGAAGCGAATGAAAGCGTCTAGCTCATATGAGGATGCCTGCATTCCACGTGAAAGAAAATTATAGAACCGCTCTGTGTTGAAGCTAGTGATTTGATTATCCTGACCGCCATGAAAGATGATCATCTTGCCGCCTTTGTGTTGGAAATCAAACAGGTTGTCAGGCCATGTTCGAATGTTCGAAGGATTGAGAGCCTCTGCTACAGCAGCGTCGTGGATGTTGAAGTGGGCTGCGTCCCATGATGGATCGTAAACAACGTACTTGAACCAGCTCTGAAGAGTATTAGCGAGGGCGCAGAAATTCATTTGGAAAAGTTGTTACCTCAGAGTAGCTGAACGGCTTTCCGGCGTACAATTTCTCAGCGGCCAAAATTTCACTACCAGGCTGCATCGCGGGGTATATTAGGTTCCCATCTTCCCCATACAAAGGACTGAATATTTCCCTGACCATTTCCACCTGGGTTGACGTTAGACAATTTGTAATATTGTCTTTTCTACATAGCAGTGCTTCAGGACGGAAGCTGCACAGACTAGGATCCTCGATGATACCATCGATAACGCCATCAAGGCCATCACACTGGTTCAGGACTTCGTCATGTATCTGTGAAGATTTCGGGGTTAGAACTTCTCTTTCAGGTCTGCGATTAGGTTACAAGACAAGTCTCGGGAGCATATGAGGGCAAATTGCCCGCCGTATGCTCGCGAAACATTCTCTCACACCCAGATTGCGACGCGGATCAGGGGTGAAGTGCTCCGAAAATATACATACTAGGGTTGTCCACGATGACTTGGAGATAAACCTGGAAGATGTAGCCGGACCAGTGATAGGGAAGAAGTTCGCTCTCCAGGATTGCAGGTTGTTGAAGTCTAGGGCGGGAGACCCTGCTACAATACCATCAAAGTCCGCAGGAAACATTTCCGAAGCTTTTATACCTTGACGGCCGCCAAGGGAGCATCCTAGGTAATAGGACTTATCATAAGTCTTATTATAGAAGAGGTTGGTTAGTCTCTTGCCAACGACAACGCTGGTGTGAAGCCTGTTAAGATGGACAAGGTTAGCAACTCTCCGTGTCGACGAATCACGAGTGAAGGAACTCAAGGGAGCTGTAGGACAATGGACGAGGACAACGCACGATCTCCAAGCAAAGTCGGTAACCACGTCGGGATTCTGATACATTGTAATAGCAGTAGTGCCATTATGACCATTATTTGAGCCAACAGAGGCAAAGCTGTTTCCCGTAGTGTACGCGAGATCTTCATATTTGATACCTGCATTGGCTCGTCAGTCCCCTCACTCAAACAACAAGATTGTTACTGCACCATGCTCTGCAGTACGAAATAGAACTCACACCCGTCTATGCCCCCATTGCCCGTGGCTAGGAATCGACCGCTCCATTCTTCTGGAAGCCATAGTTCGAATGATATACTGGATCTATTTGATGTAGGTATGGAGAGTCCCACACGACAAAGATTAACCGTGACTACTTGACCTGGTCGAGAACATGTTGGGTCATTATCCGGAAAAGTGACGTTCGTACCGGTTGCAACATACGCAAGAACGTGACGGGTACTGTTATAGCTGTACGCTTCTGGTGTGAAAGATAAACATCTGTCCCGAAAGCTGGGTAGTGCATGGACTGCTAAGGGAAGCCATAGCGTTAGGAACGCTATAAGGTTTGAGCTGCGAGCCATACTATACTATTATAGCGTGGATTCTGTTAGATGGAAAATGACAGGCGCTAAAAAATTCTTGACGAAAGCATGGTTCTTTACCTGATCGGGAGACGCCAAGCCTTGAGAGTACAACTTCCACGGCCACTCTGTAACTAGGTAGCTCTTCCAAGCATTCGCAACGAAATGTGTGACAAGACTCGGAAAAGGTTATGTCATTGAAGGAAGCTCTAAGCGAATTTATGGCTGAATGAACACTTCTTTGCCACGACCTGGCGGCAACTTTGCCTCGAGCGACGAAAGTAACAAGAGCTCAATATCCTTGGCCATTCCTGATTGACCGGAGCTCGACACCATGTACGCTTGCTGCTCGCTTCGTTGAGAGCCTTGCTGAAGCTATCTAGGGTCGTCTACTCCCTCATTATAATCAACAAAGCCGGCGGCCTAGTCTTCAACCGCGACTTCAATCCCGCCCTCAACAAAGTCTCCGTCAACGACCTGCTAGTCCTAGCCGGTACATTTCACGGGCACGTCTCCCTTGCCCCCATCTCCTCCCATTCCCTTCTTTCTTTTCCCCTACATCCCCCTGCCCACCCAACTAACAACCCTCACAGCGTCCACGCAATAACGAAGTCCCTAACCCCCTCCTCCCTCGCCATCCCCTTCAAAGACCGCACCGGCATCGAAGTACTCGAATCCTCCCAATTCCGCCTAACATGTTTCCAAACCTTTACGGGGACTAAGTTTCTACTATTTACGGAACCTCATCAGCCGAATGTCGATACGATTATACGGAAGGTGTATGAGCTTTATGCGGATTATGTGATGAAGAATCCGTTTTATCAGCTTGAGATGCCAATAAGGTGCGAGGCTTTTGAGAGGGGGTTGATGAGTTATATTAGGGCGAAATGAGGATATGGAGGGGGCATTGGACAATGTGACCCAAGACGATGGAAGTGCTAGACATATGATTGGGTGATTGGGGAGGCCGAGATGCCTTGAGGATACTTGGAAGGCGAAAGGGAGGGCGGACGAAACTTGGATGAATCAAGTGTTGTCTTTACCAATGCTGCCATGAATCAAGTACTACACGGGGCCTTTGATATTGCTAGCACCAGCTGGATTCAGGGTTAGCAACTAGCCGGGAGAACGCATATGTTCAAGCGGCTGGATCATCAAAGAGTAAATGTGCCATTAAAAAACATGCAAGAACCCACAAATTTTTTCGAATATGTCAGTGGTAGATATTGTAGACAGCCTTCGATACCTTCACCTTTCAATAGCGATCCCCTAAGTCATCCATTTGAAGCCTAGCGCAGCTGTTGCAGATTAGGGCAGATAGCCGAACATTTTGACTGCTTGAAAACAGCCCACAAACTCTTGACCTGCGCAACATCATCATGCCTATCTCACTCTCTTCCCTAGTCTCGGATCTACCGTCAGAGGCAACATGGGGCCCACCTACTACCACAGACGCTCTCGTCGCTGGAGTCCCCTATGCGCCGTATTCGAAGGGGGACAAGCTGGGGCGCATGGCGGACTGGACAACTGAGGGCAAGGATAGAGATGGACGAGGGGGACGACAGCAGTATAACAGGAATTACAGAGGCCAGTATTAGATATTCAGATCAACTCCGGCTCGAAATTGCTAACGACTTATGTAGACCAACAAGTTTACGGTGCTGGTACCTCGAGTCTCTTTGCTGTCCAAGTAGCAGAAGACGAATCATCCTTCTCCGTCGTCGACAATACTCGCACTTCGACAAAGACACGAGGCTTCGGCCGTGGTGGCGGTACTATATTCCGTGGTCGAGGACGAGGGGGCCGTGATGCGCGCGGAGGGCGAGGGAACTACCAGAACTCTAGAGTAGGTGGCCGTGGTGGCCAACAGGCATACCTGTACGACCAGCGAGGAGGCGCACGAGGAGGTCGTGGAAACAGGAGGTTCGGCTGGAAAGACTATGACAAGCCTCAGCGAAATCGCGACTCCTCTGTTAACATCAAATCTGACTGGACTATGCTGGAAGAAATCGATTTCGCACGGCTGCTGAAACTGAATCTCGAGACATCCGCTGGCGAAGATATCGAGAACTATGGCTTCCTCTACTACTACGATCGCAGCTACGACAAGCCTCCGGTGAAGAACACGGAGCGAAAGCTCAATATTGTGGACCGCGCCGCATATAATGTCACAACCTCCTCTGATCCGATAATTCATGAGCTGGCAGAAAAGGACGAAGCCACAATATTCGCCACCGATAACATTCTCTCTATGCTTATGTGCGCCCCTCGGTCCGTCTACAGCTGGGATCTGGTCATCTCAAAGCACAATAACAAAATCTACCTCGATAAGCGGGATGGCTCATCGCTGGATATGGTTTCAGTGAACGAGAACGCGGCCGATGCTCCCCTTGAAGCTAGCGAGGGCAATAAAGACAGTATCAATTTCCCTGGAGCACTCGCACTTGAGGCTACTTTCATCAATCACAATTTTGCAAATCAAACAGTCATGGAGAGCGAGACGAGCAAATTGGAAATGAACCACGAGAACCCCTTCTACAACCCCTCAGAAGAGACCGAACCTCTAGCCTCAAAAGCCTACAAATACCGCCGCTTCGACCTCTCGCTAGAGAAAGACGAAGATCCATTGCACCTGATCGTCCGTACCGAGATTGATGCAGTAGTAAAGAACAACATCAGCGGTGAAGACCAGCTCCTTACCCTCAAAGCACTCAACGAATTCGACCACAAAGCACAGGGAAGCGGGGGTGCTTTAGACTGGCGGACGAAATTGACGAGCCAACGTGGTGCAGTCGTGGCAACCGAGATGAAGAATAACAGTTGCAAGTTGGCAAGATGGGCTACACAAGCTATCCTAGCTGGTGCAGACGTGATGAAGCTCGGGTAGGCTCTCTCCCCCTTTCTCACACTCTACCCCGTCTTCTCGTTTCCTAATCTACTCACAGATTCGTCTCCCGCACCTCCCCAAAAATGCCCGACAAACACGTCATTCTCGGCGTCGTAGGCTACGATCCTCGAAAATTCGCCGAGCAAATGAACCTTAACCTCGCAAACGGATGGGGTATCGTCCGCACGATCGTCGATATGTGCAGGAGCATGAAAGATGGGAAATACGTGCTTGTGAAGGACCCGAATAAGCCGCTATTGAGGCTTTATGAGGTGCCGCTAGGGACGTTTGAGGAGGATGAGGGGGAGGCGGAGGTCGATGGGACGGAGGCGGATGGGGATGAGGAGTAGACGGTAGTAGTAGAGAAGGACATGAGGGTGTTTGTAATGCATGGTGTGGAACGAAAAACGGCACGTTTGCATTATACCCTAGATATGGGAGAGTTGTCGAAATGAAGCATATCCTTTGCAAAGAGCTCTGCTCTCTACCTGACTCACCGCCGATTTCGTCCTTTTCGTGGTCCCCCATTTTGCTGGACTACTGCCTAATTTGATCCAATTCCTAACCCTCTAAAGCTCCTTTCTTGCTTCTGTCTTCTTCAAGTCGTCCGGCCCAAAGCTCATCGGTAGCAACTTTACACTTTGTCAGCTACCCTCCCTGATCGGTTCTTCTTGTCAACATATGTGTCAGGCAACTTACCTCCTCAAGAGTCTTAACGACGTAACTGCCTTCCTTGTCGTACATGAATATTGGCATGGTCAAGGGACAAAATTCGCGGATGCTATGAAACATGAGCTGGGTGTAGAAGGGACGTCCATGGCACAATGAGGACGCACAATTGACGGCACATGCCACAAGGCGATGCTGTAGATTGTCAGTTCTAGGTTGTGAGGTAATAAGCTGGAAGAAATAGGAAAGCGGCAGAGACAGATGCAACGCACCAGGTGGAGTAATATCGGTTGATACTGCTAAGGCTTTGAATTTTGAGTAGCCTTCCGTCTGCACGAGAAGGATAAACCAGTCAGTCCCGGTTCATCTGTTCATAAGGTCTATACAGTCGGAAATCATGTTATGTGTGGACAGTACAGTACAGCCACGGCCCCGTTTCCTAGATCTCAAACAAGTAAAAACGCGGGAAGGTCTGAACCTCCAGAGTCCACACATTTTCTGGGATGTAGAAAGTTCCGAAGCTCCTTGATACCACTGTTTCTTTACCAGCGTTTCCTATACGATAATGAAGCTATGATATATTATAAAGAGAAGGGCTCACCACAGCCTTGGCCAAAGCGCATCTCTCCGCACACGTGCCCACATTATAGCTCGCACACTCCACATTGGCACCTATAATGATCGTTCCATCTTCTGTAAGAAGAGCACAGCCCACGCGGAAATGGGAGTAGGGACCTATCATGACGAGAAAGCGAAGAAGTGAGTAGATGTGGATCGGCATCGATAGCAAAGCATTCTTGTGTATAAGAGGACGAACGGATGGCATAAATGCTAGGAAAGGAAGGACTGCGAGTGTGATTGGAGAACGGAGTAGTGGTTATTGTGTTGAATCAGAAGAATGGTTGACTGATGTCTCAAAGCAATAAATGAAGAATAAACGATTGCAACTTAGTCCCACATCTCAAGCCACCGTGGTATTCTTGAACCAAAAGAAAGGGAGAATTCTAAGAGCTTTTTTCTCATTTCAAAAAGAATAGCAGTCAACTCAGATGACAGGCTCATTCAGCATGTGCACGTACAATAAGCAACACCCTTAGCAGCCACTGCCTTCTCCTTCAACCCGATCAAGGCATTCGGGTCAAGGCCGAATTTAGTAGCATCATCCTTGTTGCGCAGCAAGCTTACTGGTGGCATCGTGTAATTCGATGTAGTTTGAGTTTAGTGAAGTACGGAGTCTTAGGAGTAAAGCGCGAAAGATGGTGGTTTAGATTGTAGATCTATGCTTCTTCAGCTCAATTATAAAAATACCAGGAAAGCGATGCGCAGCACCTACGAGGTTTTATAAAACCAGGCGGCACTCATATAATGCTCACTCCTTTGATAATACAGCGCCAGTTTGCTACATATTTGGAAGGAATGGTATCTATGCACACAGAGTCTTACTCGCTCGTTATGACTAAATACACTTAGAAAAGCGTTAAGGCCTTCTCAGCCATCCTTTCAATTCCCAAAAACGCCTTCCCCATGCCCACTCCACCACTCTTGAAGGATAGTCTAAACCTCCTCATCCTCATCATCCCCCAACAACTCATCCTCATCCGGATCAACAACCGCATACCTTCCACTCCTCGAAAAGTCACTCCGACTCGTATACCTCCTCCCACCGCCAAACAACCCACCAATACCCCTCCACGCACTCCCAAGCAATAGAGGTAGTGTAGCAACAACAGCCACCAACGCACTAACAGCAGCAACCGGCCACGCAATCCACGGCCTATCAGCATCGAATGCGCTGCCACCCCCATCGCCAAGTCTAATGCGACCGAACTTGCCATCCCAGTTGCGCCAAACCCAATAGCCCACTCCCGTAGCGATAGTGATGGGTAGGAGGATGACGAGAACGAAGAACCAGAAGCCGGAAAGGCCCTTCTTGGCTTGTTCGCGGTCGAAGTCGTCTTTATGGCCTGGGCAGGGGATTTCCTGGGAGGTGTATTCTAGCTCTTTCCCTCCTTCGCAGGTGTCCAGCGGGGTGCGTCGATAGCCGGTGACGAAGTAGTAAGATGTTAGGTCGGGGTTGTCGATGCATTGTTGCTCGTGATTGGGGGGCTGAAGGCCCGAGACGAGTTTACAGGTGCCGTCGTTTGCTACTTCGAAGTTGTAGTCGCTACAGGGGCGTTGTTAGTATGGTGAAACTATAATGATTGGGAAAGGAAAGGAGGGGGTTTGGCTTACCATTCAAAGTCCTCCCTTGTGCAGTAGCAGTTCTTGGAGATGCTGTGCTTTCTTTCAAAACTCAGCTCGTTGAAGCAGTTCTTGTCGATCTTCTTGCGATGATACTGCGTGATGTGACCAAAAAGGCAATTGTCCTTCTGCTTGGGGTGCTTCGGCTCCCAAAAGTAGTAGTCGTCTGCCTCCGGATCATTTTCATCGAGCTTGCAGCGTCTGTCTGTGAGGCCAGTGAAGTCAAGGTTGATGGTAGCGATCTTGCTGCCGCTAGAGCTGTCCTTGCCCCAGAGAATGAAGTTGCGTGATTTATCGGAGGGCACAGTGGAGATGGCTGCAACGTTGAAGTCTGTGTTCGAGAACTGATACTCCGCCCATGTCTGGCCCTCGTCAAGGGTATAGAAGACGGATCGAGTTGCGACATCTTCCTCGACGATGACAATAATGGACCCTTGGTCGCCGAACTCCCACATGTAGTTGCCCTTCTTCACTGGGCGCCATTCCACGCCACCATCGCTGGTAATGAAAGTGTCTCCTTCAGGCTTCCTGCCTAGGTACTCGCCGACGTTACCTACCCCCATCATCAAGCCAATGGCACTTGGAGAGGAGAACGTATCACGGGGATCTTTGCGCTCGGTGTAGCTATGGAGATGAAGAGAACACTTCTTAGGATCAGAGACGTCGCACCCAAAGTTGCGGCCCTCAGCATCTTTCGGCGGTGCTTGCAGCGTCCCCCATTGGGCACCATCGTTATGCGTGATCATAGTCTTGAGCTTCTTGGCCTTTCCGGCGTCAGCCTCTTTAACATTGGCGACTTGATTGACCAGTATAACACCCTCAAGGCCAAGCATCTTCTCAAAGTCGACATAGCCCAGGCGATTTCTGTTGACGCCGTTGAGACTCATAACATAAGATGTGCCGTTGCTGTTGCTCTTAATGATAGAACCATACTCAGACCCATCGCGATTATTGACAGTGACATGCAAGAAGACAGCATGTGTCGAACTATCGAGCACTGTGTAAGCTTTCTGAGCAGGCACTTCAAAGCTGGGCGGGAATTGAGCGTTAGCGAAAGTCTTGCCATCGACGCTGGTGTGGCAAGTTAGAGCTTCTCGATCATCTTCCTTTCTAGCTGCAACGACGATGAATTCAGACATGGTAGCGAAGTCGACAATGTCGTCGAATTCCTTATGATCATCCGCAAACCAATTGTCGCTCCACTTGAGTTGAAGAGCATTGTCGAGCTTCTCGTCCTTGTATTGCTCGCAGTACACCAGGTTCTCCACGCCACCACGGCCCTCTTTCTTAATGAACTCGCACTTGCGGATATATCGAACCCTGTGTAGCCAGTCGGCTCCTCTGTCTTCAGTAAAGAACGCCACATCGTGACATTCGCCTTTACCAGAGCCGCAGTCGACTGCCCCAGTCCAGATAAGCCAGTCCTTGTAGTCAGGATGGAAGCCTAGAACTGGCAGCCTGGCGTCGCGAGTGGGTTCCGCGGGAGCTTCGAAACCATGAACGGTTTCACCCCTGTCGTAGGAATAGAACACCGTTTTCCCTGGAGTGAGGAAGAAAACCACATCATTGAAGTAATGGTGCGGGACGATAGCCGTGATTTCCTCACCCTTGAGTATCTGGGTCCAGGTCTTGCCGGCATCCGTGGTGCGGTAGACCTCGTGTTCGTCAGTCCTCATGACAACAGTCTCATCATCTTTTTGACTGGCGTCTGTCCTCTCAAGGTAGAAATACTCTTCGAATCTTCTAGCGGAGAATGTTGTGAGTTCCCTCGATATCTCACCGCTTACGGGAGCCTTATAGGAATCTTTGCACGGACGCTCCACTTCCTTGTCGAGTTCAATTGCACCCTTGGCATTTTCATCGCAGTTGTTGCCGGGGATGCGTCTGAAGCCTGAGCTGCCCATGAAGGTGTCCTCGGGATTCTTACATTTACCCTCAGGTATGGACATGGTCCCTGCAGGTATGCACTTCTCTCCATTATCGCTTGGTAGGAAGTCGGTGTCGCACTCATAGTCTTCTTTAGTACAGGCGCACCCCTTGAACTCAGGTGCTGGATCCTTGAACTCTTCATCCACGAAACAGTCGGCATCCCACTTACGTCGCCGGTACCATTGCTCATTACCCATGATGCAAGTCGGCTTCCCTTCCTCATCAACACGCGCGGACCACTGCTCGAAGTCGCTGTCCTTGCATTTTCCTTCATGGAGCTCTTCAAAGTCGATGGACATTGCCCAGTGCTCGATATCTTCTCCACCACCCATAGTAACCATGAGGAAGAATTTGAGACTTGTAGAGTCAGGTGTGGTGGTCAAGATCTTAGCACGGACTTTGTCTTCAAGCTTGACTTCCTCCCATTTATGACCATGGTTCAAGGAGTAGCTGATTTTGTCTGTGGGGCCTTCGTCGTAGATAGCAAGTAGAACGGCGCCTTTATCGCCAAACTCGTACTTGTGAGCCTCTTTCAGGGCTCCCGTCCAGTGCAGGCCGGCGTCGTCTGAGACATACAGGTCGCATTCTTCATATTCCTTAAGATGCTTGCCCTTATTGCCAACCCCCATTAGTATACCTGGTGCCGGGCTTGAGAAAACCCTACCGGAGTTCGACATGTCCGAAACCGAGTGTAGTTGGATTTCGTCGCCATCGCGTGTAGTAAGTGGGTTGAAAGTCCTCCCATCATCAAAGCTGATCTTGCTCTTAAGCTTCTTCTTCGCCATGGCGCTCTTCTCAACGTCCTCCCAATTATCCACGACATTGACAAGCACGATCCCCTGAATCCCAGAGACCTTCTCGAAATCCACAATCCCCTTGAAGTTGCGATTCGTATGCTCGATGTTCCGTGTGAAATACGTGCCATTCGAGTTACTTGTAAACAGCACACCCATGGCGTTTAGCGCAGTCGTAGTCATAACATCAACCTGAATGCTATAATTCGTGCTCTCGAGAATCGTATACGCGTCCTCCTCGAGCCTATGGTCGTTGGGAAAGATAGCCCGATGCCACGTCTTCGCATCATCAGTCACATACATAGCCAACTCATCAGTTCCCTTTGCACTCGCGGCCGCAACCAGGAAGCCCTTGACAACTGCAATATTGATGATACCCTGCACAGTCCTATCACCCTCCAAGACCGGCTCTTCCTCATTCTCAAAGTAGTCATCCGAGACCGCAAGCCTATTATCCTTCGTAGAGAACGGATTCGCGAACCGTCCCCTAACAACGCAAACAACCCTATCATCCCCCTCATCATCCTTACTCGTTTGAAAATTCGGCGTACTCTTCGCAAACACACAAGTCCGCGTGTCCAGCCTCAGCTGCTTCGCAGGCGTCTTGAAAGCATCCTTTGTATACAACGCCATCTCATTGCATACGAAAAAATCAGCGCAGACATTCACGATGACCTTCTCCGGGTCCCCTGCGTGGAAGCTGAATAGTGGCTTGAAAGGTACCGGGAGGCCTTCTATCTCGAAGCTCCGCCATGTTTCGCCTCGATCCTCTGTGATCCAGTGCCGATGCTTTTCTTTGCCCCATATGTAAGCTACTTTTTGATCATGGGGATGTAATATGAGATCCAAGGCAGTGCCTTCGGGCACGTCCGCAATGTTTCCCCATGCCTCGCCTGCGTTGTCTGTTCTTTGGACATTTCCTGCGATGTCAAGGATGAGGATGACGTCGGAGTCTTCGAAGTAGAGGGGTGGTGCTGCGGGACGTTGCTCGAACTTGTGTTTGGAGATGCGTGGAGCGTCTTTCTTCGCTGATGCTGGGTTCGACAAGAGAAGTGCTTGGAGAAGGAGGAGGGAGAGGGAGATGAGGTGGGTGTATGAGCTGCTTCGTAATATCATGTTTGCTTGATGGTGGAGAACGAAGGGTGGTGGCCTTGCGCTCTTAAAGTTTGGGACACCTCAGCCTTTGGCGTACGTATTCGCAGTCCTGTGGCGAGGATCGCGCTAAGCCTGATACGGATGGTAGCGCTTAAAGCGTGGTCTTACAATGGGCTGACGCCCAGGGCACATTCACAATAGCGATTCACTGGGTCAAAACTGTCGATTCCCATCCACATGTTATGCCTTGGAGGGTTTGTTGTACTGTGGTTATACGAGCCAACAAGAGCTAGGATAACAATGAGACATGCACCAACGGCCCGGTGTCAGCTAAGCAAGCTTTGGAAGTGACACCGATGGGGATTCATTCATAATATCATGTAATTTGATTCAAAATATTGAAGACCAGTCTCCATGTTGTGCTATGTAATATTGCTCATACTCTCCCTCATGGCCCAACGGTATGATACAATCAGAACTCCACGCTATGTCCACCACAACAATGCTGGGATATTAGGGCACGCAAGAAGATTCGTGAAGCATCAGTGATATAGTGAATGCACTTCATATCCATATCCATGTCCCACCCTTCCCTTGTACCATGTTCCAATTTCCTTTCCTTTTGCCAGTCCCAGTGAGGGAGTCCAGTCTAAACATCGCCGTCGCTAGATCCCAAAGCTCCAGCGCTCGGATACTCAAAAACAAAGGGGGGGTATCTGCTAAATGCAATCTCCATCGTGTATCGGCCTAACGAATGTATAGAATTGAGTCGATTAAAAAAAACTGTTGATTGGGGGGAAATGGCTCGATGTGTTGAAATGCAAACGCTGCGTAAATCGTGAAGGTAAATCTGGGGTGGGGTGTCGACGACTCGTCGTATGAGAATCTCAATCTTGTATGGCGCTCAGGCATCGCCTTCATCATCATCTTCATCTTCTGGCTCTTCGCTCTCACCGCTTGGCGTATCCTTCTTCGCCTTTTTGGCCGCCGGCGTGCTTTCGTCGTCATCGTCGAGAGCATTGGACTTGCGTTTAGCAGAAGTCTTGCTCGATTTGCCTGGAGCCGATGTGTCGGACTCTTCGTGTTTGGGAGCATACTTCTGAAGTTCACCACCTTCGCCTTTCTCAATGAGAGAAACCTCCTCTGCTGTGAGAAATCTTCCACCTGGCCCTCTTGGCCTCCGCATGGCATGCTTGTGTCTTGATTCGTGTAGGTATGGTTTCCTTCCCTTCGAAGTGAGCCGCAGTGCTTCTTCCAACTTTTGCCGTGCCACGCGCCTCTTCAGAATGCGATGGAATTGCTTTGCGTTGACATATAACGGGGCTTCTTCGGCGCCTGACGGTCCAACTTCTGGTGAAGCCTGATGTTGCGGTGGTTGGTGTGGTGGTGGCATCTGAGGAGGAACGGAATTTCGTGGTGGTTGATGATTCATCATCACGGTCGATGCGTTATGGACCTGTGGGCTGCTGACATGATGACCAATGTGACCTTGCGACATTCGGTGATTTTGTTGGACTTGTGAGGGTAATGAGCCCATATTTGGTGGGTGCTGTGGTGATCTAGGTGCTCGCTCATTCTTGATGCCGATGCCTGCCATGCGAGGCGATCCGCCCGCCATCGAAGTCTGTGGCATCTGGTAGTAGCTTGTCTGCCCTGATGCTGCCGCCGTGGCCATGGCAGCAGCAGCTTGCGCTGGCGACACGCCATACGGTGGATGCATGTTTGAGGGAGCGACACCATAGGCCTGTGGATAGTTGAGCCCTGAATGGTTCGCTTGAGGCGGTGGCTGCGGTGGATACGAATGTCCTTGAGATGGTAGGATGGGTGAGGCTTGAGGTTGATGTTGTTGATGCATCTGTGGGGGTTGACTCGGCGGCGAGGTTATTGTCGGCCCTCCAGAATGCTGCTGGCCATTCGAATAGGCAGCCTGCATGTGCGGCGCGTGCGGATGCTGGCCATAAGAATGTGCCTGAGGTTGCGCGTAATCCATCATGGGTAGATCCAGGTGAAGTTAGAGGTCGAGAAGGTTTGTTATGTCGCTACCGTTGTAGTGGCGCCTGTCTTTTCACGCGAATATGCGTGACCGAAGATCGGATAGGCTGCTTGACACGTACCACGGGAGAGATTAGTCAGGGCGGTCGACTCGAAGGTGTCAGTGTCGTAAAGGATATGGCTTCTTTCTATCGTGATTGGAAGAAGCTATCCTTGGTGACCCCAAAGGTATTCGCCGCGGGGCCTGCCGGGTGCGTGGATTGGACGAAGGTTTTATGCACAGTCCTGCAGCCCTGGCATATCTTAGTCTCGGCACGCAAGCTTAGGTTCGATTGGATGAAGTTATAAAATACTAACTCACCGACCGGAGAATGCTTTAATGAGAGCAACAATAACTATATTGGATCAGCCGAAGATCCCTTGCGCTTTTGAAGTGTCCGCAGTGCTCGAATTTGTGCAAAGGTTCGCGTGATGAGGCTGTTACGAGGCGAATAGCGTAAGGTCTCAATGCAGCAGTACTGGCGTCAGAGAGCATGCGCTGTCACCTTACTCTGGTGACCTCGTTGCGTTATCGTGGAGGCAGTGCCGGCAGCAGTATTCGGCGGGGCGCTAGGTAACGGAGTACCGATTTGGGAATGTCGCCTCCACTGATCTCCTCTGGGTTCTCTCAGACTAGCAAGCCAGTTGTCTAGAGTCTCGATATCTTCGTGTGTATGAGGCGGTGCTGAGTTTCCGAGTCGGTGAGTGGTCGGTGGAGCTTCGGTGCCCCTACTGGACGCGAATCTTCAAGCAAGACCAGGTGTATCGTGGCACGGGAAACGGAGGCCAATTGTTCGATGTGTAAGCTGTGGGCTGCATAGACCAATGAAGTGTCAGCATTCCATGCAATTAATAGATCACGGCGCAAGGGGTGGCTGGGTTGGGTAAGGTGGGAAGGTTTTCGAGTAAGTTTGGGCATGGATAAAGGGCGGTGATGATTTGATGCGTTGGCATTGCATAGCGCGCGGTTGGCCCTGCAGGCGAGAACAGAATTCACCTTGTCGATCAACACAACGTGCGTACTTCAAAAAAGCTATGACTCTTGCAACCAACCTGTGTGTGACGTCCAGATCTATGCAGTGAATGCCCTTTCGAAGAGTAAAGGGAGCGGTAGTTTAATTGAATGGCGCGTAGGTTGGTTTTCAAGAGACTTGGGCGGTGTAGAAGCGCTTGTTGGCAGTGTCGGGTATGCGAGTCTCGTTCAGTCTTGTTTGCCTTTTGCGACAAGCGGGCTGCGAGTGGTCAGAATGGTAGCAGCAAGTTGGTACTGTGCTTCTCGTGAGTCGCTGGTGCTATGCGATAGTGCTCCATGATTAGTTGCGTCATTGATCTTCGTCGCGTCCGCGCATTTTTGCGTGGCTGTGACGAGCAGGAGGAAGTGGGGCTGTTGTGGAGGGGTTTGACTAACAGTGAAACGCAGACTTGGGTATTCCAATTGAGCGATTTGACTGGCTGGCAGCAGCTTGACAGATGCGTGCAACCGTGGGCCTGGGTCGTTGAAAATCACCTGACGTTCCCTGGTCGTATGATGCTCAAATCGATTGTCGACGATAATGTATTCTGCAGTGCGATAGGCTGCCTTGACCCAGATTGCGGCAAGCAGTAGATCTGCCGTGGAACTTGGGAAAGGGATTGGATGAGGGTGATGGAGCCACAAGACTCAGATGCTTGTTGGGTGATGATTGGGAGGAGAGCGAGCCAGTGAAGATGTTGGTGCTTGAGTAGTGTTTGCCTAGGGCGCGTTGGCGGGAATGGGGTGGGAACTTGGAAGGTCAAAAGGACCAATGGAAAAATTCAAAAGTCGGAGTGGGAGAGGAATTTTTTGATTGGAGGGAACGCCCGGTATATAAGGAAAAAGGATTTCGGTTTTTAGTGAATGCGCAGCTCATTTCAGCTGAAAGAAGCCACCTGACCTCACACAAGATTATTCATTACGCAGGTGCAGGGATCGCCCGGGGCAGGGGAGAACAGCAATTCGGCCTGAGACATTCCGGAGGAAGAAATCATGCTGGCTGACGCGAAAAAAAAATACCGCAATTCCCACCCACCCTTTACCAAAATAGCCTTCAATATTCGGGCAAGCGTCTACGGAAATTGATGTCTACATAAGCTATCTGCACCACTGCAGGAGATCTTCCGTCTTGTTTCCTGATAGTGGGATGATTTTCAGATTGCTGATGACTGGTTGAAGCGCTTTTAGAACGAACCACACCCTCCATCACCCGCACAGCCCCCCACTTTATGTCCGATAGCCGCCCATAATATGCTAGGGCATCCAATGGATTTGCGTAACCACTTCCTGAAAACAACATCTCAAACATGCCCTCATCCTGTCTGATTAGCCGCTGGCCCACGCGCTTTACCTTGTCACATCCCCAATATCCATGTTGCGAGTGTTTCCGAGTCCCACGCTTGCGAGTCAACCCCCTTCAAGAAACAGATGCTGCACGCCACAAACGGATGCAGAAAGGTGGAAGTCCAAAATGGGCTCTCTTATGACGCAAAAACACTGGTCAAAACGCTGGCCGCCGCTCAAGCCTCCCATATTAATTCTGTACCCACGTGTTGGCATCAAAGCTGCTCGGCTCTCGTAGCCAATAATCATAGATGTCAGACTTACACGCATTACTCGGCATTTAGTTCTTGACTAGCGGCGTGTTGACGTAGACTATCGTTGGACAAATATGCCCACGGCATATCTCCGAAAATGTTTCAAAGAGCTTGTGTATCACCTCGGTCATATAAATTGATCACTGTCACTGTCACTGTCACATACGCTTTATATGGCTATGATCATCGGGCTGGTAAATGAGCTTCATTCAAATTACCCTTGCGAGCGAGCATAGGGCTCGGCCCTTCTCGGCCCTCATTCATGTTGACTGTGATATCCCGTCCATGCCTTTGATCATCATACGCTCCGTGTCCATCATCCCCACCAATTCCTCAATCCCTCGTAGATGGCAAAGATGAATGCCGAGCTTGGCGCCGCCCTGGCGACCGTGATACCACAGCCTCTGTACATGCCTTTGATTCCTTGTTGGCCCCACAGCGCCTTCCCTGAGGCCCAGAATGTCCTCCTCACATTGCTTCCCGGTTCGACTCCCTCCGTTTGCATCCGGGACTTAATTGTATCGGCGGGGTAGAAGACGAAGTTGTAGCTGACGCCTGCTGTGGCACCTGCTAAGAGTTGCTGGTATATCGGCAATGAAGGACTGAACTCGAGGGTTGCCGATGAGGGTGACGGAGAGCGTGCATTGTACTTCTTGAAGAGCGCACTCACGCCCTCATAGCTTCCAAACCATGCGGCCGACCCTCCCGTCTCTCGAATCAACGTACCCAGCTGTCCATGCCAGAAGCCAAGGATACCATGATGGCGAAAGACCGAGGCAATAATCTTGAATGGTCCTGGTCCGCGAAGGCTGGATGAGGATAGCGGAATCTGCATCTGGCATTTCACGAGCTCAATGGGAGTGAGGAGGAGGCTTGTGAACGCGCCGCTGGCTGCTCCGCACGCCACGAGTGCATTGAGAGACAGAGGCACGCCTTGTGTGGGTGGTAGTAGGGTAACTTGGAGAACGTCTTGCGCGATGCGATAGCTGAAGAACAGACTACTCGTTTCGATGGCGGCTCCGATGAGAGGGGCACTGATGCCGCGGTATAGACCCGACAGACCTTCAGCTCGGAAAGACTGTCTGAAGCAGTCGAGTGGGCCAGTGTATCGAGACGGGAGGTAGTCTGGTTGAGACTGGAGGCGCACTTTAACGGTATCGAAGGGGTACTCTATCGTTTTGCCTATGATGCCCGCAATTGACCCGAAGATCACATCTTTCACGGCCTCGGTGCCTTGGCCAGCTCCACTCTTCTCCGTCGTTGGTGGCAGTCCATCCCGGGTTGTTGTGAGGGATGTAATCCTCCCCTCTACGGTGTCACTCATCGAGGTGGTGGATCTCTTGCAGATAGACTAGAGAAGGTGGCCGTTCTAGATAGTATAGAACGGCCTCGAACTTTTATTGTAGGAGCATTTCGTAGAGAATTAGCCTTCCACCAGTGAGCAGTAACTGCAGTGAAAATACCGCAGATCAGTAGCACATTCAGGGCTGGGTAGAACTAGGGCGCAGACTTCGTTCTTGTAAACCAAGTTTAGCCCCTGAGCATCTGCAGAACTTGCATGGGCTCTGGGCTCCAAGTGCACAGGAGACTGTTCCAACAGAAGACAGTGAGGAGAAAAAGCACAGACTTGAGCACAACAATTCGACATTTTAGTTTATCGTCAGTTAATCTTAGCGGCTCGTTATACTTTCCAGTTCTCCGGTTGAAAGCCGGGAGAACTCATTTCCACAGAACATTTGTTCGAGCATTGTAGTCCAGTGCTTAGACTTGCAGTCCTGCTTCTCTGAGGGCGCTGCAAAGAACTACTCAAGAAAGCCCTCCGACTAGCTCTTTGAGTCGTCAAATATGGCAAAAACGAAAGCTGTCGCTGCTGCTCCATTGTCAGCTCTGACAAGACCAGGACTACGAAAGAATGGTCAGCTCTAGAGCTCTGATTATACTCCTTTGTTTCACCGAGAAAGAGGCTAATCTAAGATGCGTAGGCAAGCAATGGCACGCCCAAAAGTCCGCGTTTCGTCCAAAAGCTGGGCAGACCTCATATGAAAAACGAACACAAGAGCGGAAAGCAATGGCAGCGATGAAGGCCAAGGAGAAGGAGATGAAGGATGAGAAGGATGACGAGAGACAGGTAGAATCTAGATGTGTATAGGAAATACGATATACTGCTGACACAAAACTCTCAGCGGCGCATACAAGCAATCAAGGACAAGAGGGCAGCCAAAGAGGAGAAAGAGCGGTATGAGAAAATGGCGGAGAAGATGCACAGGAAGCGAGTGGAGAGGCTGAAGAGGAGGGAGAAGAGGAATAAGCTGTTGAAGTCGTGAGGAGAATGTCTCTTTATGGGGTCCTAGGGGATAATGGCATGTTAGGCATGAGAGAGGGGGTTTTCGAAGCATAGCGTTTGGAGTTGGCGTGCATGAAGCTTTCGATACCCAGAGCTTTTCATACGACGGAAAAGCTATGCAAAATATAGATAATACGTTTGTACTATCATGAAGAATGATATAATTGATTTGAAAGATTTCCAGGATTTGATCTCTAATTTGTGAATACACCTCCACCAATCTCCCACCCACCATCCCTCCTCTCCTCTCCTCCTCTCCAACCACCACACCAACAATGTCCCGCCCAACAACCCCCCTCCCCTCCACCTCTAACCCCCCAAACCCCTTCATCTCCCCCGGCCCACCCCGCTCCTCAACGCACCCAGTAAATCCCCGCCATCACATCCCGAACCATCCCCACCGCACACACCACCACCGACACCACGACGTGTCAGTCCCCCAATCAGCCATCCAACCCACGACCTCCAACCCCTTTGGCGAACTACTCACAAAATCTAACACCAAAAACATTGATGGAACGAAAACACCAGCGCAAGAACAGCAGCAGCGGCTGCAAGAGGAGCAGGACGTGAGGGATGAGGGGGAGAAGAAAAGGGAGAGGGAAGGGGATGTTTGGAAGGAGGTGGAGCGAAAACGCTTGAAGAGGAAGGCTGCTGATGAGTGCATACCCCCTTTCCCCATGGGCTCTCGTATCCAATTATTATAAGTGCTTTGCTGATGGGCTATCCACAAACAGAGACCTCCGCACCACCCTCTCCACCCTCTCCACCCTCAGCACAAACGTCACGCGCCACCTCGACTACACATACTACTCGCTCCTCAGTTCCCTCTCCTCCCTAACCAGCACTATCCAAGAACTCCACAACCTCTCGAACTCAACGACCGAGCTCTCGACGCGGTTTAAAGACGAGTCTATTTCTCTAACTGACGATACCACGAACCAGATACAAAACATCACCATCAATTTCGACGCCCAAGCTCGCCGTATACAGGATCTGGAGAACAGGATCAAAGTGGGACGGACAGAGGCTAGTAATTTGAGTCTGAGGTTAGATGCGGTTAGGACTAAGGTTGAGTCGAGTGCGAGGAGAGATACAGAGGATGAGAGGAGGATTGGTAGGAGGTTGAAAGTGCTGTGGGGCTTCTTGGGATTCTGGATCGTGCTACTTATGATTTTGATTATTGTGAGGCAGCGGGGCCATGGGATGGATGTCAAGGGAGGAATCTTAGTTGAGTTAGGGAGTAGGACTTGGGATGAAAAGATGGGGTCAAGAGAGGTGCACAAGGCTTGGGGATGGGAGAGTAAAGGGAATCGGAGTGAGGATAACGGACGAAGTTCATCCGGGGAAAGGGTCGGTGCAAGCAGCAGCAGGACGAGAAGCAGCTCGAAGAGGAGCTCGGCTGTCGATGCAGAGGCTACGTTACGGCTTTTTGATGAGTTATGACAGCTCTCAAAGCCGTTGAGATATGTATAACATGATGCTATGAGCTCCAGCTTGTAAGGACATGTATAACATGAAAGTATCAACCGTAATGCAATGGGGTATCATGTAAAACATTGCTCCAAACGTTTCCCAGACGCGAAGAAGCCACTCAAGACTTCTGTATGTGCTTTCCCCTGTGTTAATTATCTTCCCAACGTCTTCCCTCTCATCCACCAAATATATCGTAATAATAGTCCTCATCCAGACCCTCCCGGCTTGGGATCTCAGGGGCCTCGCCCGCAAACGCCATATCATTGAACCCGACGTTCAGCAACCTGATCTTCAATCCATAATCCTGGACCATGCCAATCAATTTATTAGTCTCTGCCGTAATAGGCTGCTGGTTTAACAGCATTAGGAGTCCATCGAGCCATTCAGAGGCGAGGCTGTGGGTTTGCGGATGAAGAGTGAGTAGGGTAACTTCCTTCTTACTCGACGTCGGCCTCGTCACCGCGGAGCCAGAGCGTAAATGAGCTTTCGGTGTTGTTGGACGGAACGAAGGCGGGTGGCCGTGAATTGTTATCTTGGTAGAAGAGGCAGGATGCTGGCTTGTTTTTAGAGTAGAGGTTGAGGAATTAGCTTCCGAAGGGGCAGAGACGTTGGATGTGACGGAGGTGACAGCTGTGAGGTCGATTTTTTCGTGCAGAACATTCAACCCAGGCTCATCATCGGTGCGGAAGTCGAAATCCGCGTAGTGCAGGTAGCGTCTGTTGTGGGATAGCTTTGCGAAGCGGTAGGAAGACGGTTCAGAGGATTTAAGATCTTGTTTCGTAACGGGGCCGGCTTCGGGTCTGTAGCCTTGAAGGTTTGGGAACCAGGCACCAGAGAGTAGACAGCGTATGCGCTGCTCCTTGACGAATTGTAAGGCTTCGTGGTCCAGCTCGTCTCGGATTTGGCGTAGGTGAGGGCCCCAGGTGTCTTCATATGTAAGCTCAAGTAGCTCCATTTGTAGCTGTCTTAGTCGCTGGAGTTCAAATTCATGGATCTCTGTCTCGACTTGGTGGACATCCTTCGTTCGAGAAGCTCCACCTACGACAGCTTCTAGCAATATCCGGACCAGGTCCACTATCTTCAAGAAGTCTTCCTGCTCAGCGCCTGTGGTCTGCCATAGTCTGAAAAAGGCGTGCATGCCCGCGGTGTGAATTAGCGACCATTGCAGAATCATCGGCTTGAAGACCTTATCAAGGTTCGTCCTTGACTCGAAGGCCAAAGGAAATTTTGCTTCATCGACGTCCGCCTTGTCTACTTCGAAGTGTTCGTACAAAATCGCGGTCACAGCAAGACTTGCTCTTGCGATTGGACGTCTCTGCTCTGCCGGCTTATTTGACTGCTCGAGGAGCAGCTTCTGAAAGCCATCCTCGTGCCTTTTCACATAATCCGTCAGATCCATCATGCCTAGATATCCAGTCTCTTCAAATTCCCACGCAGGACTCTCGGTCTCAAACCCCAGCCGTCTCCACTTCTCGGGGTTGTGTTGCTTCTTCTGTGACCCTTCGTCTCCATTCTCCACTGGTGTCGACACCCTCTCTGGATTGCTAGCCAAGTGTATACTTTTCAAAGCTCTTCTGTGATCAGACTTCTCCATGTCCACGGGTATGTCTCTCCATTTTCGAAGTAGTACTTTTGTCAAAGCCTGGAATTCTAGCAGCGGATGTGACAGGTCCTGCATTGCCGTGCTTTGCATGAGAGTATAGGCAGCTTTAATCACGCCCAGGTCCTGTAAGCTCTTAATAAACTTCGGCCATTCACTATCTGTATCATTGGTGATTGCTTCTCGCATCAGGGAATTAATGAGCTGCAGGGCATTGGCACATAGAGCGTGGTCGGCCGAGGAGAGTCTGCTGGCGAGCATCTCGAGAAATTGAGGGTAGACAGCGATAGCAGGTTTCAAAGCCCGGAAGCCAAAATTCTCAGGTTGAGTTAATGTGTTCGAGGCGTTATAAGGGTGAGAGACGATGTAGACAAGAATTGACATGGCGCCTCGTAAGATGTTGACAAGAGGATGAGTGACCACTAGCTCGACGACCTAGATCCAAGTCAGCAGATGCGTCATTACGCTCGAGGAGTACATTACCCTCTCTACCAGGTCTGCGTTGACATATTCCCATCCCTTATCCACTTCCAGTAGTCTTGAGAAAGATGTCAAGCTATAAGCCAGCGTATTGCCTGTAGCATGGAGGGCCAGATACCGTAACTTTATCAGGCCTCCTTCGAGGATGAAAACGTCAGCAAAGGATGGGTCCCCAATATTTGATTGCAGCTTGAAGACTGCCATCTTGCGGACAGCATCCTCGTCGCTGCCGAGGCGCTCCACGAGCTCGGAGACATTTATACTGTCCATTGAGTACACGGAAGCTCACTATCGCGAGCAGCCAGTGAGAACTACCGTTAACGAAGTGCACAACTGAGCACTGTTTGGTGCTTGATAAACTCTTGTTGGGGCTAGTCAATTAACGCGTTTGGCGCGTTAGTTCAGGGCCTTTCAGCCTGGTGTTGAGAAGGGTTCTGTTTCTAGGAGTCCCAAATACGCAGCCAATGTCAGAGTCCACGGCCGTCGAAGGTGCAGAACCATCAAGTCCCTTGGAGCGATCAACTTTCCCTCTCACAAGTCTGCCAATTGAGCTTCATCTCCGGGTGCTACACTTAATGCATCGTAGCACCCATCCCCATAGTCAATCCATGCATTCCACGCGCCAACCAGCATGGTATTGCAGTCAGTGAAGCAGCTGGACAGGAGCTCAACAGCCCTGGAATCGTCTTTACGTGTAAACTGTACGCTGCAGAAGGCTTGGCCATCGCATACGCCAGCAATACCTTCTTATTCACGAATATCAGTTCCTCCAAATACTTCAAACCAAGCTCCAGAGATTTCTACTCAAAGATTCAAAATTTGATTACTCGTCACGATATCCTAGAAGGAAGAGTTTATCGAAAGTGTATTGTGGGCACTGTTGACTGGCTTAGACATTTTTGGAGTCCACGAATCTTGCAAATAGATTTCCGTGACGGGGTGTGGGAACATTATCATTACATGTTCGACAAACTCGAACACAATTTTGAACAAGCTGTTTCCCAAGGCATCTCATTGTCACGTCTCACCGTAACGGGACTTGCGTGTAATACACCTACCAAGTTCCTTACGCAAATGGCACCGCTGCTGCAGCCTGGGGCCGCGTTTCGCTATCTTTCGAGCCAGACTACGAATCGATCCTGCCTCGGCAAGAGGATGAGGGATCATGGGATCGATCTTGTTACAAGGCGAAAGAACGCGAGACCGATCTCGATGGCAGTTGAGAATTTGTGGCTGCTGGAGTGGGCTGGATGAGCTGGGGGGAATACCCTAAGCCTCATGACCCCGTCGATCTGAATATCAGAGTCAGGAAGCCATCAACATCTTCTTCTAACGAGCTCTCTTCACACCATGCGTGCTGGGTGTAGCTCGTTTAAAGCCCTCATCGCACCCCCAATCGATGATGCAAAAACACCTGGATAGAACCTTGTCCTCAAGCTCACTTACCTCTACGTTATTATCCTGCGCCGGCTTCCCTGCGGTGACATTGCCTTCGTCAAAACAATTCTTTGACGACTTAAGCCTTCTATATTCAGAGCGTTCGTGGGAACATACACTGTGGAGTATGGCTCGAATCTTAAATTTCATCGCGGAAACATCATGCTCCTCCACACGTAGACTCCCTCAGTCGCTAATAGTGTCAACCACGCGGACCCTCTCTGGGTTCTTATCAAATTCCCCAAATTCTCTCCCAAGACTTCTTTTTGTCCACCGCAGGATCAACAGATTTAGTCTCTGCATGCAACCCCTCTCTCTCCCAATCAATCAAATAAATGGATTCAGCCCCACCGCACTGCACCAAATTCACAGCATCCCAACCCACCCCATCTTCCCAATTCCTTCACTCGTACCATCCAACCTCCCAACGCCCCAAAAACAACAATGCCACCCACCCTCATTCCCTTCCAATTCAGCGCCTCAGCCCGCATGCTCACCCCCAGCCCGCCGCCACGCCATCCTCGAAGAAACCCACTACAACGAGCAATACGCCCTCTGGCTGCGCCCGCTAACAATCCACATCCCTCCACCTGGTGATGGTGATGGAGGTGCCTCCCCACTCCGAATCCCAACCCTAAACATCCCTCTCCCCTTCCACGCGCGCGACACCAAACCGCTCACCGAGCTTTCCCCAGGCCACTGCCGCCACTTCTGCTAGAAAGACTGCGCCGTTTATGGCACGTATGATAAGGCTAAGGTCGCGACGCCGGTCGCTATTCTCCGGCAAGTATGGACGGAATGGTGGCCGAGTAGAGCGAGGGAACAGGATGGCGATTGTGGTAGCTTTTTGGGGGAATTCATGGTGTGGGATGCGCCGAAAGATGGCGGCGGCGGTTTAGCGGCGGTGGTTAAGTTTCATGAGTTGCTATGCGAGAAGCTACCGGGTCTCGAGATAGATGTTTTGACTCCAGAAGGACTGGATATTGATAGGGCATCCGGTTTGTATCGGCTTAGAGAGACTTTCTTTGAGGTGTTCATTGTTGTCGATCTGGTGGCTTGGAGGACGGAAGGGGTGCTGCTTGTATGTAGGGATGCTGAGGTGGCTGAGGCACTGGGTGTTGAAACTGGGGAGGGGGACAGGGATGTGGATGTGGATGTGCAAAGGCTGCGGGACGTGGAGGTGGAGGAGAAGTTGGCGACGGCAAGGGTATATCGGGTGTCGCTCAAGCGGGCGATGCGTGATGTTGTTTTTGGAGATGAGGATAGGAGGAAGAGGCGGAGAGAGTATAGTGAGATGTTTGAAGAGTTCTACGGTAGTGGTGATGAATCTTGAGGTGGGCTTTAAGACGTTGTATTACGCTGTTTTCAATTGACTTGCTGGTCAGCACTTGAAAAGAGAATTGTGGTCAAGTGTCTAGCGGTGTCCGCGGGAAATTGTAAACTTGGGTGCGCTTTCATCCAAATGCTACGAACCGGGTAGCAACCGACCCTCCACCTGCTCTCCTCCCTCGAAAAACGCATTTAGATGTGGGAGCTCGGTGGAGATGCAGGCCGTCGAACATGTCACAGCTGATTCTATGGCTAATGGCTAGAGAGTGGTCTGTTATACAAGTGTACTCGAAATCCTCGAATACCGAGGTATGCGCCGCTGAATATCACGGAGTTTGATTTGAGCATTTATCTTGTCCAACGGGTTGAGATCTTAGTTTGTCAGCGCGGTCAAGTCAACATGGCCACCATGTGTTCCCTTGTCGGTAAAACGCTGTTTCCGGATGTTGGGTAAGAATAAACACCAATCTTTGCGACTGTCTTTCCATGGAGACTATTCTTGTTGTCGGTCAGTAGGTTCATAATGCCATTTCCATTCGGTGAGCCCAAGAGCGCTCAAAAGGGATTGTCTAACTCGTTTCCATACTCAGTGTTGTCCGAATCAAGCCAGACCCACTCTTCTGTGTTACCTTTCATAGCTCGGGCCATGATCTTGTCCGCTGCTGAGTTATCGGCGCTTCGTCGAAAAATATAATTCAAGTTGGAGAAGTCGGTAATCTGTGGATTGACTGTGCGACAAGCCCTTCTCCAAAGGTATCAAATGATATTTGACCAATGAGCTGGAGCTTGTGTTGGAGGTTCACCCCGATCGTTCGCATCGGCGACGATGACTCCATCTGCAGGACTAAAATTGTTGTTAAAGTCACAATCGATCTGCGACGGATCTTTCCCAATAACGAGAGAACTGTAATAGGTCCCTCTGTTGACTTGGATGCTAAGACCCTGAAGAAGGGCTTTGAACTGGCCATATACTGCACCCGCTGTCAAGCTATCATTTCCTTCATCAAACTTGTATGATGCGTCGAAATCAGCATTACACATGGCCGCCGAGTCGGGCACATTCTGATCTTGTTGGGCGAATGGATTCCAATATTTGATGCCGCTAGGTGCATATTGGTTCCATTCCGAACTGTGGTCTGCACGAGGTATCAGAATGCGAGTAGCCTCAAGCTTTGCTCTGGAAGAACCAGCTTTGGCAACTACGTCACGTCGGTCCTTCTTCTCGGCAATCCCTTGGAACCGACCATGTTTGCTTTGATGACTCCGTTCAACATACCCTATGCTCATGTCTCGTTTTTGGACATCGTGGCCCAGTTTGGTTGATCAAACTCAACATCGCTCTTGTAAGTTGCATCGTTTGCGCCACTGCAAGTGCAAGCCCCCTTGAGGGCCTGGTAGAATGCAACGACGTTACCCCCTTGGCCATCCTCTTCTACTTGCTCCCAGAAGTTTTGGCTTATGGAGACAGGGACGGCTGCATCTACGTCGCAACAGAAGTTGTCATTGATACAGTAACATCCTCCGCCTTGCCACGTTTGCCAGCCTCCTTCATCATTGTCGTGTGTTCCAAGTGAATTCGGTGTACCGACAGGAGCAAAGATTTGGAACAATGTTTCGTTATTGGGGGTTTCCGCTATTGGGGGAGAATGTATCTGACGCACTATGTCTTTTAGACCCAGCGCAAGTCGTCTGATTGTTTGGCCCGGCCTTAGGTGCTGCAGTTGTGGGAAGCGCATGAGGGGGAGACGGAGTTGTACTTGGTGGAGGATTCGGAGTTGTTGAGCTTGGAATGGTGGTAGTTGGGGGCGGGCAGTCATTTGCGGTTGGTTGAATTGTAAAGTCACAATTAAGGCTTGAGGTGCCGGAAATGTTGGTGGTCAGTAACCCAGCATACACCCCTCCGCAATCGCAGTAGTTGGCATACGGGCACCCCTGTTATCTGGATAGATGACATAGTTGCAGCTCGGTAGGCCGGCCTCACCGGGGATATTTGTTGGTGCAGCTGCGACAGAGATTGGATTGACAGTTGCTGAAAGGGTAGAAGTGTACGCGCAATTGGCCGTGCTCATGCCGCTCGTAGGAGGAAGAGTCGGATAATGGGCAGTTCCACAATCATACCAAGGGCCAGTTGGGTAGTGGTGGCGGCGGACGACACGGGTGCCGTGATGGGGGGTCCAATTGTCGGATAAGGAATGCCTGAGGGAGACGGGATGTCAGGCACGTCTCCTGACGGTACATTGCTAAGATTGAATAAGGCCACAAGCCGAAGCAGCCGTCGTAATTGTGACTGTAGTTCCCATGACCGCTACACCCAGCTTTAGTCCATGAGCAAGTCATGCTGCAAGACACCGATGAACTTGCCGTCGAGCAGACTACATTGCAGTCACTTACGGTGGCAGCTGCTGTACATGACGTGCTCAAACTCGTAGAGGACGATGTTGGGTTGTTCGTTGATGACGGCTGATTGGCCTCTTCACATTCTGTCCTTTCAATATTATTTCTGATAGTTATTGTGGGCTAATTAGTGATTCCTGGAAAGGGCGGGGGGACAGGGGGAGGATAAATCTGCCAAGCTTAGTAAATTACTAGTTTGAAACTACAGGTCCAATGTACTCACGCCTGGAATGGACATCCCCTAGAGAATGAGACCTCCTAGGTCAATGCCTGGAGGGCAGAAAAAACAAGAGGGACCGCCTCTGAATCAAAGGATACCATCCAACAGGATGTTTTCCATCGCTTGTTCGGATGGCCGTATTAACGGTGATGCCTGGAGGGATACTCGTGAGGCTAGAAGCTTGAGCATTGTAAGACGTAGTGACAAGTGGCAGCACGGACCCCGAAGATTGAGTTTGCGTGGTTGGGGTTGCGGAGGGAGCGCCATTGGCCGTGTTTGAGCTCCCCGTAGATGCGGAGGAGCTTCCTGGTGTAGTAGAGACTGTGCGTGAGATACTTGACCGCTGAAATCCCGCGGATTTTGAAACGGTGCCGGTAAAGGTTGGACTCGTCGGGCCTGAGGGTGGCATGGTCGGTAGAGGAACAGTTGATGGCCCGGCTTCTTGATTGTAGGGAGCCCAGCCAGTTCCTCCAGGGCCAATGACAATAAGTATGGGGGTGCTTTGAGTATTTAAAGACGTTGAAATTGTCGTAGTCAGAAGCGAAACATATTGCGAGTAGATCGTAGGCACAAACGTTTCGCTGACCAGGTTGGAGCTGACTGTACCAACGACTGTCCCACCAGCTGGCAAAGACGACGCAGTGGCTGGTGAAACAGGATCAATGGGACCTCTTCCTTGCAATCCAGAGCCTGCTGAAAGCGTACTTTGTGATTCTGAACTTGCTGCAGTTGTGGGGTAGGGCCATATTTTTGGTTTGTGGGCGCAGAACCTGCTGAGCCTGAAGCCGACGATAGTAGTCCTGGAGATCCTCCACTTAATGCCACAGGCAGTCCTGGACCTAGTAAGCACTGCGCAAGCTGTGAAGCGCAAAGAAAGGTCAGGTTGCAGATAAGGAAAGACTTCATAATGATGGCACGGTGTCAGAGGCAATGCCAAACAAATCAGACCGGAAGAGGAAACCTATGCCAATGACTCAACACAGAAATGTACTGACTGAAATTGTAGAGAACATATTTGGGACTCACAGCTGAACTGTACATGCTTGAAGAACGCAACCATTCCTATCGACGTCATCCTCGCTCCCTACAAAACCAGCGGTGGGACTCAGACAGTGTGCTGCGGTTGATCAGGAGGATTCTCTCTATGCCCACGTACAAACATAGCAGTTGGTGGTGAAGGCAACATCGAAGCATAATTCGTTTTGAACCGATTGCTAGAGGAGCCATTGAAACATGACATAGTTACAACTTTGACACATCGAGGTCATGGACGGGTTTCAGCCGTATGAAGGCCACAGTACATCTCTCCCGTATTCGAAGAGCCTATGCACGAAGCAGGGTATTGATCAGACTCCATTAAGGAAGCTTGGAAGGTCTCATGTTCCTATTCGCTAAATTCTCAACCTCTTTCCTAGCGAGGATCACTGCTACCGCAAAGACGAATCGGACTGGCTGTTTTATGTGTGACGCGTAACATCGTTGTATGACGGCTAGAGTAAAGTAGTAGCTGAACCTGTCCGGCACATGATGTTGATTCATGATCCGACTGTATGTGGATGGCAATAGCTCCCAACGTAGGTGACTGACCAGTGGCTCTGGACAGGTTCTGCCCTCAGTAATTTTCAGAGGCGGTCGAAGAGGAGGGATTGAGCATAAATGGATAAGCGTACAGAAGTGCTGGAAAGGCAAATATTTCGAGAGTACAAATTCTGTTGGTTCAGAGGAGCCTGTTGCTCAAATCCGGATCTCACTGCAACGTAATGACTTGTTTCAGGAAATCTTTGAAACATTTTTTTGGTTGTACGAGGAGGCGGTATGCCGGTCAGGAAGAGTGTCAGGATTAGTTTGAGATGGAGATCGAGCCACATGTAGTATAACAATTACATGAAGACTGCATAGGGATTGTAATGAGACCACGAAGGGGTTGCGATGGTCGCGGCTATGGAAAGATCCATACGGCCCAATATATCTCAGATCAGATTAGATTAGACGCAGGCCAGCGGCGACGTCGGTAAATTGGACGGTTAGTATATCACGTAATCAAGGATATGAATACGTGACACGTATACTTCGTTGTCGACCCTGTCAAGCCGAAAGAAAGGAAAGGCTTTGCCATGTTCAGATAAAGCATTCAGAAGCTTGCCAAGGCCCGGATAATCGGCACTTACAAATCCCGACATACCGTCCGCTTTCCCTCTTCGAGTTTTTTTCGGGCTTTCCTAAGGTTTCCCAGACTTGACCATTCGAAAGTCCTGAACCTCCCGGGCGCCCACCTGGAGTATTTGCATTCGGAAAATAAATAAGCATAATATTTGATTATATTTCTTAGCTAGATTACCATCCTTTTTGTCCAATCATCCTACCACCATGCCTCCTTCTCATGAAGGCCATCCTGCTTTCCTCAACTTACTAAAATCACCTTACCCTTTCCCTAACCCCGCTCTAGCATCCCTAAATCCTCCGTAGAAAGACTATAGCTATCGTCAAGTAGATTGAGGGCAGTCTGTTCCCTTCTCTTGTCTTCTTCACTGGGGATCGAGGGAACCAATTCACGCAACCCTGCTGACCAAGTCACCAATGATTTGCCCATGCTGATTACCTGTTCTTGTCTCTTTCAATACCCACCTCATATTCCTGACTTAGCATATTGTCTTCATACTCCCCACGTCCTCACTGCCAAATCATTTCATATCCCTAGAGCTTTGTGCTCCCTGCGTGCGATGTAAGGGTTGAAGGTGCGTAGGATTCTGGCGATCGGTTAGGGGTGGGAGCATATGATCGAGTCTGGTCTGCGTGGAATATGAATCATGGAGCACGCTGTGAAGAGGGTAGTGGTTTGATGTTATATGCAGTCTCAAGAGATTGGAGACGGAGGAAGGATCCTCTAAGAGCATGCGTGGAGCGGGATTGGGATGTTGGAACTATTGTCCGCATGGGTAGTAGGCGCGGGTATCAGGCTGATGATATCGGACGAGTCCAACGATTAGTTAGAGAGTAGTAAATCTATCAAGAGGGGAACGAGACGACGTCTTCAGGCGCTAGCAAGCATTTCGGCGAAAGATTGGGATGTGCTTGGAAAGCGATGTGGGCATGAAGTAACGATAATATCCTCGTGGTACATTTGCTGCAAGAAGAGATACGATGTAGTATCAATGGGTCGTCTCCACCGTTGTTGAGCTTTTCAATTAGACGATGTCACACGATTCAGAGGTAGTGATGTCTTAAGCTTAGTGATGATTTTCCATTCATACTTTCCAGAGGAATTTCAGAAAACGTGGTAGTCACGCCACGTATTTCGCCTCAATGTCCAGGTGGCGGGCTTTCCCGATCTCTTCAGGTAGAGGCAGAAGCAAAAAATGTAAGGGTATTGTCAATCAAAGTGCATGTGGAGATGTGATGGTGCAGCTATTTAACGAGATAAATATACAAGGAAAAGAAGTAGTGGGGGTCAATACGGGGGTTTTGGGGGCCAAGAAGTTACGGAGCATAAGAAAGCACATCATGACAGCCCAGAATTACATCTCAGCAGGGAATGGAGGCCACGTATTAAAAGACGCTTATTCCGCTTGCATATAATTTCTCCGTCAGTATCATGTCGTGTCCACTAGATCTTTTTTCATAAACGAGCCGTTAGTTAGCAGCTGCAGCGTCCATACTCGAGCCAAACATCGTCTTCCTATGGTCCCTAGTCAGGCCGCCATGTCGCGGGAAGAATCGTGTTTTTTCTTGTCACAATGCATCATGCCAGGGGAAAGGATCCTGTTTGTGCTTTGGCCATCAGGTTGATGAGGCCTGCTCGGCCTCTACCGACACTAAGACTAGCCACGAGCATTTGGTCGTGGTTAGACGCGGAGGTCTCCACGGACCCACGGTTGATATGCGGAGGTTGTTCCTCATTGTTATGGAGTTTCCTATGATTGGAAGATAAGACACCAATTAATTCAAGATGCTGCCCCAGCTACGATCCCCCCAAGGCGAGTGGTCCCCGCGTTTTGACCAACTTGGCCTTGCGGAGGGTTTTCGGCGTAACGTCCCGTACCAGCTCAGCGGGATCGGAGCTTTGTCCTATCGCCAATCATTCTTATCCACGCATTGAAGATCATCACTCAAAGTTGGGCCAAGCTACGTAGCCTGTGCTTGTCTTTCTTGCTTGGGGTCATCGATCGTAATTTGAAAGCTGATCTTAAAGCCGAGAAAGCCATGTCTGAGAAACATGGAGAATGAAGAGAGGAAGCAGGAATGTTAGAAGCGACAAGAGACCTACAGAAACATGCTCAGTGGGGACGACCCACAGCGAATCAACTTTAATTCACCCCCACGCATGGTTATTAATGGTATCAGTTGCGGGTGTTGCGAAGGGATTCATCCTGCATGTTTTGGTACTTCACTTCCTGTTTTAAAGCGACATTCCCCACGTTATCTTCTTGTATGGCCTATGTTCCATGCTAGTTGGACGATAACGGCTGTCTCGATCCGGTCCAAGCTCATTTATTCCAAGTTATTTTCTTGGAACGTTCGACGTAGCGGGCCTCATTGTTACGTAAGCTGGCCCAACCGAGGCGTCGAGATCTCGAACAGGCTCGTCGGGCGCCAGTGGGAGTAGGAAGCTGGGCGTCGCAATCCATTTTTCCGCGGTATCATGGTTTGCTAAATTCTTGTTCACGTGTTTCATGGATGCCGTGGGGAGATATTGTTGTCTTCCAATAAGGTAGCGAGCTTTGGGGGACTGGAGCCTTATGAAGGTTACAAGAAGACGAAATGACTTGCGCAATGCATTCGAACGTTTTTGTCGACTGCGCTAGAGACGCAGTACTGTAGATCCAATGTAGGACTGAAGATCATTGGTAGCGGTGTGTGAAAGGCTGGGGCTGGGTTGATAAGCTATCAGCATTGCGGCTATTGAGATCATGTGCAAGATAAGGCAGAACAGTTCGACGGTTTGATTCGGATACGCACACTGCAATGCCATGCCATGCAATGCAGATGCAGGTGTTACAATCCCTGCCCGCATCCTGCAAGCTGCATGCGCCACAGTCGAATATGGGCCTGAGCGTTAGCAAAGCCCGAAGGGTCGCACGTTTTTTCAACGTCGCTGCAGAACCTGCAGAACATCGCCGTTATCGCCGTGCTATCATCTGTGAAGCTGATTTGCCAATTGGACGGCCATCATTCCGTCCTCCGAAAATCCTCGGTGAACTGGGCCCTGTAGGACCTAAGGTAGTTGGTAGGTTAATCCAACGGCTATCCGAACCTCGAGAAAATATGGAGTGATACTCTAGCCTGCAACAGGGCCTGGTATCCTTGTATAGGAAGAATGGCGGAAGGCGGGGCAAGTACGGGCACTGTTTACTATCCGTCGTTCACCTCCCAGATTGGTATGAAGGATCGAGCCCTGCATCTGAAGGCACGTCTTATCGGATGCAGCATAGAATAACGACAATAATTGCGAAGAAGGGGAGGTATTATTGTTGACATGCAGCTTACGACGCGGTCGAGTTGCTACAAAGGAGCGTTGGGGGATTTGTGGGTCCCTCGACTCGAAAAAGGGTCTTCCTACAAACTCAACCCTGACGGACCGAATTCAATTGATGACTTCCCGGGCGCCAATCACGCTTGATTGGTAGTGGATTTTGTCCTAGACAAATGTTCTAGACAAAGACGGGGCCTGAGACTGATCCTTGTCGTAATTGCGAAGAGAATCGTGATTGAAAGGGTTTTGACTTGCCTCTCTGTTCAGGACTCACAGCTTACTCGCCATAAGTGCTGTAAGTCCAAAGGTTAATCTCTTTCGAGATGCAGAATTGGATAAACTGGTGCCGGCATCCACACAATTCCCATTGTTCCCCACAAGATCGAAGTCAAAGGTGTCAAAGGTATCAAAGATACTAAAGATTTACACTTGTTACAATCGTGATGAAGCCTTGGCCCTCCCACTATTGACAATTTGACGTTCAAGGAAAGCCTTCTGTACCGAGTCTAAACATGAGATGAGAGAATTTTTTAATCAGTGCTTTAATAGAAGTGGCAAGGCGTGATACTCTAGCAGACTGTACCTTTAGTGAATTGAAATGCGTGGGATTTGGTCTGAGCACTCTAGGAAAACAGGAAATCTCCCGGGCCCTTGACCCTTGCGCTTAGTTTTGGAGCTTGCGTCTCGCGTGTGGCGCAAAGGTGGAGGGGAAGTAGCCCGCATGGCCCCGCAAGCGATTATCTTATGAAAACAGGTAGCTTGACAAAGATCTTTCACCACCAATTTTCTAAGTACCTCTACATTCCATACGCATCAACTCCACCACTCCCTGAAAACGTTCACTCCAGATTGCGAATCGACCGATTTAGGGTTCCTCGGAAAATCTGTGTGCTTCCACTCCCATAGAATTTTCCCCACACCCTTTGTAGTATCAACCGAGGACAGGATACTTTTGGTGCTTTTGCTTCATGCTCTTTGCAAATTGCCTCCCACTACACCTACAGCCAAATTCTTGCCAGGTCCCTCGTTTCAACACTCGGAAACTCAGAAGTGTCACTCTTGGTCCTTGAAGCATTTTCTTGTTCGCAAATTCCTCGCCCTCATCACATCTGAGGGTAAACCGCGTCAATCTAGTGGTGAAATTCTTTGACACCAACAACAATTGACTCACCTACCGCTACTCCCACCTAGCCACCGATGATCTTGCGAATATCTTCAACGCAGTACCCACACTTCACCCTGAGGGGACTCGGCGGAGGAGGAAAACATTGAGGGGTTTTGATCCTGTTCGGAGCATCTACAACCGAACATCTCCTCTCTTGCGGCCTCTCCTCGTCCACATACTATGACCGAAGTACTGTCCATCCAACAGCCAGATGGCAATACACATTTCGGATCCTCACTCCGTCGCTCCTCCTCCCATACAACCTTCCTCCAGAACTCGCCCTCCTATTCGAGATCTTCCCCAAACCTGGCAAGATACGCTGCTGTGGGCTATGACACAACAAAAATACCAGCCTCTATTCCGTCTTCTGCCCCTTCGTCTCCACGCCTGACCGCTCCTGACCTCTCAAATCAGCCCTCATACACATCCACTCCATCAAGTAGCCTATCCTTGGAGGAACAGTGCAAGACAGAGGAAGAAGACATCATTTTCCCCTCATACGACGATGGAGGCTGTTACAATGGGATGGAGGATTCGGAGCCTCATTCAAGTCCTGAGCCTTCTACGGCCGATGTTGTAAGACAATCAGCTAGCGACACATCACTCGCAAAGCCAAATCATCCCGCAATTTCGGAACGCCAAACTACAGCTGGAGATGATTCAAACCTTAAGAGTGAGCCTACAAGACATGTCGACTATCTCTCGCACAATTGGAAAGAGGAAGACATATGGTCTTCGTGGAGGCATATCGTAGCCAAGAGGAAGGTCTACAGCAACTGGCCTAGGCTGGAAAATGCATCCTGGAGAACTTGGACAAAGTTCAAGTATCAGCTAAAGACTGTTTCGCCTGAAACTCTGAATTGGTAAGCTGACAAACAGTGCCATACATGTCAATTTGCGATGCTAAAACTTGCTAGGATGAAGGACCACGACGTGACATGGTTATATGGGCCCCTTCAAACAGGCAACGCCATACCTTTTGGCCTTGACTATACTCCACCAGCAAGCCGGCTTTCAAGGAGTAACTCTTTCGCGTCGAAGAAGCCGATTCTAAAGAGGCGAAGCCTATCAGAGATCATGCTTCAGCGGTCTCTATCGTCTTCAACTTTGATGAAGCAGGCTACAGATGCCCTCCAAGCTCAACATGGGCAAAGACTTCATGACAGACCTCTTCTGGATGGTCGACGGTTGTCCGATTTTGTCGCCTCATCTGAAACTGGATCGCCATTGACAATCACGACTACGAGTACTTCAACTACTAGCCCCTCAGCAATGGCATCCGGTATACATACGCCTTGCACTACACGTCGTATACATTTCAATAACAAGGTTGAGCAATGTATTGCGATCAATAAAGAAGTCGACGACAGGCCTGAGTACTACAATGCTATCGAGGATGATGACGACTTCTCGGAAGATGACGTGCTAACAATGAGGCCTGTTGAATACGCTACGACGGCAAGGATTGGCAGCACTCCAGCTACACCACGGAATAGCTTCAGCATTGAAAGCAAAACCATTGCCATGCTCCCTTCTACAACCCTCAACTACCGTGGTGATACGCCGGAACCAGCCGAACAAAAGTCGAGACAGAAGGAAAAGTTATGGAGTGGAGGATCGAAGTTATCTCCATCGCCATCACAACAGACACTCAAACCCTCCTTTCCCTCCACCAACTTTCTACTCGACGACGAAGACGAAGATGCGGACATGAATTGGCAGCCTTCTGCGTTCGGCGGCCCACGAGACAGCGTACATTCCCGTGGTGGACTTGAGATGAATACCTCTGACGAGGAAGATGGCGCGGAGCACAGCGGCATGCGTCGGACGCCATCAGGCATGTTCATGCCCTATGAGGATGAAGATGATGGTGCCAACGCTGGCATATTCGGCAAAGTTTTCGATACGGTCAATACTGCGAAAGATATTGCACACGTGATCTGGAATGTAGGCTGGCATCGATGAACCATCTAATTGGCCGGACGTCGTCGGCCTGGAGATTCTTTCAACCACATGCACTACTAAATGACTCTATTACTCGCCACACAACCTTATCTTGCATCACCTCACCCGAGCGAATCAATGATTTAATCGATCGATTTTGGCGAGGCGTTGGCGGCAGCGTTAAAAATTACATTTACTTTGTGTGCTTACGACACCCTGAAGCACCCTCACTGGGAGCAGAGACGGCCAGTGATGACAAATAGATCCTCACCCACCATTACTAACCGGACCTCTCATTCGAACATGCATATTTTCAGGCGTTAGGGGGTTGTACTTAGATCTCATTCGTGATATTATTACCCGCTCTATGAGGCGATTTAGGTGCATGGAGTTCGGGAGACGCTGCCACGAGCGATGATACGATGATTCAGGGCAGGTGGATTGCATGCATACATATCGAGGAGCACGGTAGTGTCATGATATGGACTTGGGACGAATACCTTTACCATACTACTAGCTTCACTGCTGCAAAGCAAATGATACCCCTTCGTATCACAATCTGGAGCACAGCTCCGCCGCCAATCGCCATCAATTGTTCTGCGTCCATCATGCATTGTGCTGCTACCGGATAGATAATCAGACTGCAGGTTTACCGTCTCCCATTATTTGCTGTCGGGGTGGATCTAATTGAGTGGGGCGGAGATGGGATGCCAAGAAAACCCGGGCATGTCAGATGGCAATTCACACCAGGACTTTTCACTCAAGATCTAAAATAGACACTTCGTTGGTAATTTTGAAGAAACAGCAGAGCTCCACTGTGATAACCCCCGTAGCTGTCAACCACATCCTATTCTTTTTCCCCACGAACACCACTCCAACCTCCAACCTCCAACCTCCAACCTCCACCACCCCCTCCAGCTCCAACAATGGCAGACGCAGTTCCCACAGAAGCAGCAGCGCCCACAGAGCCCCAAGCCAGACACGTTATCTACTGCGGTGGTAAGCTCCTCCCGACCCCTTCAACCCCCGCCTTCCCACCCAAAAAGCCAGCTCTCACACACCTCTACCTATAGTCTGCTCTCTACCTCCAGAGGTATTCCTTCCCTCAAGAAACCCGGATATAGCTATGCCAGCTTCGGACGCCTCGCTAAGAACAACAGGCTGATCCACCAGCCTAGTATTGCGAGTTCGGCGGCACAGCGAAGAAATGCAGGGAATGGCTTGAGGAGGAGCACCCTGATATGCACAAATGCCTCTACTCCGAAGGTCTCTACAACCCCCCTCTCCCTTCCTTTCCAACAGATTGACTCTTTACCCAACCCCTTTCCTCCTCTTCCCCCCACTTTCCACACATCCTCCGTCCTCCTTCGGCCGAACAGCAGCTGACGCTGTCGCGCCCACAGAAGCCATCACAGCCTCCCTTTCCACCCTCTCCGTCGACGCCCAAAAACGCGCCGAGAAAGACGCAAAGAAGAAAGAAGCGAAAGCCGCTGCTGCTGAGACGAGGGAAAAAGAAGCGAGAGAGCAGGCGATGGTTTATATTAAGCGGGTGGAAAGGAATAAGCGGAAATATGTCACTGCTGTTAGCGGGCTGGAGGCTCATGGGATGGATTTGAAGAAGGTTGCTAAGGAGTTCGGGTATGTGTATACGTCTGGGAGAGAGAGAGAGAGATACTGATGCCGATATTCTATGCAGGAAGAAATTCGCCACAGGAAGCAGCGTTACGAAAACAGCCAGCGGTGGAGAGGAGATTGTCGTGCAAGGGGACAACAGTGATGACATCTTCGATTGGGTGGTAGATGTGGGGAAAGTGCCAGAAGACAATGTGGAATGTATTGATGATAAGAAGAAAAAGAGTGCTGGATGAAGGGAAAGTTGATCTTAGGAAGTTTACGACGGTATGTGTTATGAGAATACTGAAGTGCTATGACGGCTACTTACTGGGTTGGACATAATCGTCATAAATGAAAAACACAGGATCAGGGGACAGGCTGCTCCTTTCAATGCATCCTATGTAGGTCTAAAATTGTACAATCTAATTCTAAAGGGCAGCCGTTGCTCAATGGTATCAAGGACTGCATTTGTTGTAGCTCAAGAGGGTCTCGGCGATGCGACAGTTCATGCCTACTTTCAATACTTTCCTAGGATTTCTGGTATTTATTCAGGCGTCTAACATGTGTTGTCTTACTTGGATCCTAGCATCCCTGGGCTTGTTTAGATATGTCTTGCCATCAAAACTGACCCCAAGCGGTTACTAACTTCAAAGAGCAGGAGACCGAGTCCTCGCCGCTAGCAATCTCTTCGCAACACCTAGGGCCACTGGCAAAGTCTCTCAGAAATTTGAAGCTGGAGAAGCTGAGCAGCCAATGGGGTTGAAAGCCACAGATAGGCTCTTACGGAGAGGCCAACTCCCGGGGCTTGATTCTTTACCAATCCATGAAGAGTGTGGTCAGAACCTTTATCGATCGTGGCAGGAATCCTATCACTTTTTCTCTAAACGAGATATCGCTATCGCTGTGAGAAGACTCTCACTGAGACGTCAAGTCCCGAAGGAGCTGAAGGCGCATGATTCTTTACTTGACTGATTGATGGCGTGATCAGCCTTTAAAAACCCTCGTTGAGCTAAGTGGAGTCTTGTTACTTTGTCCTAAGACGAGACCCCGTTGTCACAATCGCTATCAGAAGAAGGCTCGTGGGCTGTTGATGTAATATCTCTAGCTCTAGCTGCTAAATAGGCTCTACGCTGAGCTGAAGGCACATCGCTAGAACCGGCAGTACCCTGCATGTAAGCGGGACGGCTATATTGACCTAATATTAAGAATACACAGCGAATACCGTTTGATATATCGCGTCATCCCAGCCCTCGCTTCTGAGAACCCTCCCTGAGTGCCGAGCCAGCAGACTAATCCGGGAACTTGAGATGCCCTGCATTCATCGTCAAGGCTGAGTATCACGGGAAGGAGAAAGTCGTTCGAAATACCCACGCTGTTCTTCTACACTGAGCCAATTGGGCAGTTCGGAAACCGATTTGCCCTGCGTTTTCCCTGCATGTGTGTCGGAAAAACGTCATTGGCAGCAACCTCATGCGATTGCGGGGGAAGGAGAAATGGCGTTTGACAGCTTACGCCACGCCCTTGAACGCCTACTGATTGCATGTGAACCTGATGAGTCTAGGTCCTGTCGGGAGTATCCTCTCTACGTTTGATTTTGTCCGGCATGAAGAGAGAATGGGAGTTATCTTAAGCACAGTGTTGCGATTAGGTGGGAAGAGAAAACTTGCTCCTCTGACATATTGAATACTAATACCTCAAATAGCCACATTGAGCTTTCCACTAGGTTAGAAATTCCTTCCGTTTGGTATGCAGGACAGATGCAGGGCACGTCACGCTCCATACTGACAGTGTATGTCAGGCGTTTAGAGACAAAAGCTAGAGGTGGTCCTAGGCTCGGAATTCGAGATATCAAACGGCATTCTCCTTCCCCTTTACTCGTTACTTTATCATCGCTCGTCCCGTTTATGCAGGGCAAAATGTAGGGTTACTCTGTCGATTTCGGAGCTCATGACACCGCAGAGTCCAGAATTCAAGGATGTTGGCATCTCAGAGATACCTCCTGTGGCTCTAGGTAGCTCGAGAATAGTAAACGCAGTGCATACCTAAACGGGTAGCCGCTACCCTGCATGGAACCAAGACCGTTGCGAGTATCAGATTCATGCTGCCGATAAGGACTTCAGCTCCTAGCGCAGATGCGCGGCACCGGCGCAGAAACGTGACCAAGTCTCTTGACAGGAATGAATAATAGGCATGTAGCTACCCATATAGATCCTTCTTTAATCGATAGAAAAGTGGGGAGTTCACAAGTTTGGAGGGATTGGGGCTTGATATTCCCATAGCCAGTCCAATTGCAACGGGGACATCTCCGGTAGTCGACGGTTAGTAGATAGACGAAGGTTGCATATTTTCCGCTACAGGAGGCCCTGCACGTGCCCTGCATGTGCCCTGCATACTGCCAAAGTGACTAGGCCCATCGTGCATACACGAACTACACTATCATTCGTCGCCAAGAAAGATGGACCCCTCTATCTACCCCTCTACTCTCACCACTCTGAATTGAACTAATCATTTATCGAGATCATACACATGCATGCACCGCCTCATGTGTTTGTGCTAATGTATATAGCTTTGTCACGGCTAGAGGATTTGTAGGTGCGATAGTTAACCGCTTAGCTGGTTTTGGGGGAATGTAATGATAGGGAGACTGGGGTGTGTCTCGGTATGCGGGGAATGTACAGGGGGTTGTTCACCTCAGAAATCCATCCGTCCTGGCAGGTTGGACATCTTCGTATGCTTGTCCATTTGTTGCTGTTATCATCAAAGTTGTTAGCAAGTATCTCTTCTATCAAGACGGTTTTTTTCTGAACAGAGATCTAATCAATAGCACATTGAGAAAGTTCCTTCTGGTAATACCGTTCGTTCTTCAAAGATGAGATAGCCTATCACTTCATTCAATGCTGCGGGTATCGTCGCAAGCTCCATATCTCCTCTATACATAGAGTATGGCGCGCCAGACTAAAGAATAGGCCGTGCTGTTTATGTGGCTGCTGCGAACGATAAGGGTTATTCGCTGCTTGTTGACGAATAATTTCACCTTTTCTCTATTCATTTCGCGACTACTTACTTCGAGGGTACATAATCGTTATCTTGCTGCTTGTGGTGCTTATTAGATGAAGGAAGATTGCAGAAGCGGTTGAATTGGCGTGGTGGGTTGTCATCACTGTGCGATGAATTTAGAATAAAAGCGTGGTTATGAATGCAGCACTTATTGATGACACGTTGAATTTTTGGTGTATTGGCTTCCAATGAAGGCTCTCGTGATAAGACTTGTCAATTATCAAAAGAGGGTGTCGATGTATTACAACTCTTGCTCCGATCTCAAAACGGAAAGGGGTTGGGCCTGGCTTTGAAACATTTCTTCTAGTGGAGTGGCAAGGCAAAACACGCGCGATGAAAAAGGTCCTTTAACCTGTATTTGAACGGAAGCAGCTTAGCGAAAGAGTGGAAAGCGGGCATTATGTAGGGGTGGCTCTATGGAAGATGGAAAGTCGAATGGTGATTCATGACCAAAGCAAAACAATTCTGACCCCGCTAACGCAGAAGATTGAGACAACAGCGAAGTATGGGGTTTGGTAGTCCCGCCAGCAATGGATTCATTAGCAGTATTGCGAAAATCTCCGATGAACTCGATATCGATTTGCTGGGCTTGAGGTCTCTGAGTGTTTAGCCTCAAAAGGTTTCCCCTTGGCCCACCTCCTTCGCGTCTGCCTATCTCCAAGAGAATATTCTGTGTCAAGAAACCACCACATCTCCTTTTTTGTCACATAATCATCTGTACACAGACGTCTCGCTTTTCTCGAATTCCGTAGTACTCTCCTAGTTCAACTTGAATTCTCGCCACCGGTAGTGATTCGGCCTTGAATCGCAAGTCCAGTTTCGTGTAATCAAATTCAGGAGGCTCAACAGAGACTTCTGAGCCTATTGATTCCCTGATCTTGGCCCAATTAGAGTCACGCACATTCAGACGCTCTACCAGGTCTCTCAAGGGTTGGAAAGCCAAATGAAGGTGGTGAAATAGGGAAGCCAACTTTCGTGCCCAAAATGCGGTCTCTTTGTCCATTTCCCTCAAAATCTGATTTAGTACTCTTCGTGTGAAGGGGTGCTTAGAGTATGCAGTACACTCAACTACGAAGTACCAGCGTAGATAAAAACCGCTCATTTCCCAATCGATCAAGGTAATGAACCTTTTTGTGTGTTTGTCGCTCATGATGTTGGTGGGGAAAAGGTCCAGATGTGTTAGGTGTGTTGTCTGACAACCTAGCTTATCGATGATGTCGTCCACCCACGCAGATATGGCAGCATCTCTTGTATACTGATGGACAATATTCATTATGAAAGCCTTTGGAGGGACAGGAGAACCCACCGCACTAATGGACCGCATTTCTTGTCGACAGCCGCGAATTGATTGTGCTCAAGAGCGGCGATGCCGTCGAGGTACTTCGCTGTGTCCAAGATTGCAGAAGCCTGCTCGAGACCAGTCATGGTATCCTAGTATCCGTCCAGTGCTATACCATCAATGAACGTCGAGTCCAGCATCTCATAGTCGCCGCTTTGCACCCATGCTATAGCTTGAGACGCGGTGTTTTTAGGTAGTCCTTCGAGTAGTTTCATAGCATGCATCTCATTCCTGAGAACGCACGTTTTAGGATCGTCAACAACTTTTCTGACGATCCGCCTATCAGAGCTGACGCTGCGAGCTAGGACGTTGGCGTATATGCGATCCAGCATTAATGGTGGGCCTATTGGACGCCAAGGGCTGGAGAGTGAGCCTCCATCAATGCTTGATCGTCGTTGCGTGCATGAGGTGCATGTCTGTAAATCTGGCCTTCGGGCAGGGAGTGGTCCGGCAAAAGTTTGTGATGGGGACCTGTCTTTGTTACAGTAGAAATGTATGGAGACATTGGCTGTTGTTGATGATCCGATTCGGCGTCGACTGCGTGGACAGTAGATAACTGAAAATCGCAGACAGTATCAAGACTCTGTACGAAAAGAGAACTTGTAAGGAAAGTCAAACGTGTTTGCAGTGAGATACTAGGCATAAAAGTACGATCTCCATACAAAGGAAATGAACATGATTACGTGTCAAAGCCTATCTCTTTGTTGATTATCTTACTCATTTTTGTGTTGTACAATATTGTTAAATAAATCCTCCATGCAGCAAAGTACATAACCATATTTGGGTTGTAGTGAGATTGCTAAATAAAACCCTTCATGCAGCAAAAAAAAGTGAAACGTCATTGCACAACGCATAAGACACAATCTTATCATGATGAGTAAGCCCTAAGTCCGAAGTTTAACCGAAACGCTAGTGTATGCCCATAGCAATGGAGCTCTGTCATTATGTCTGAAACAAATATGTGACAAACTTCGCACTGGCCACTGCAAGTCAGCCAAATCTATAAGTCCTACGTGAATCTAGTGAAGAGCGTGTGCGAAAGCTAGGTGCTATGGACTGACGATATGTCTTTCGAACCGCAAAACTTCATCCCCCACTATGTTCAGAGGACGCAGTAAAGGCCGTGGCAGAGGAGGTAGAGGCTATGGCTCTGTCTCCAAGGTCCCGCTGAAGGGCCTGTTCTCAGATAGGGTATGGCATTGTGACTGTGACCCACGACTCCCAGCGCAGCATTTTCAAACTAAGAACGGAGGGAAAAATCATGGACGATGGTTCTATACATGCCAGAAAGCCCAGCCCAAACGCTGCGACTTTTTCCTTTGGGACGACGAAGCTAAAGGCCGAGAAGCAGCAGCTGTGCTGAATAACTCCTGCGCTGAACCTCTACCTTCGCCTCAGACTCCTCAAAAGTCTTCGCTATACGGTCTTGCTACACCGCAGACCTCTACAAGGTTCAGGCAAGCCAGTCCAGACGCCATGACACGCTACACGCCATCTAAGCCCTTCGATAATGCACCTTCATCTTCCAATCGAGGAAACGCGACTCAAGCAACCACCACCCAAGGCAGCGACTCAGAAGAGGAATTCTACGACTGGCCAGCGAGCGATGATGAAGACTTGTCGAAGGTCGCTGATCAAGCTTCGATTGGACACTCTATGCCACCACCAGAAACACCACGCAAGGCTGTCAAGACGGATATGCTTTCTACGCCCGGGAAGCGCAGATACGATGAGATGGCTTCGGAGAGCGGCGTCACAGGGAGATCTTCATGGCCAACGCCTTCGACTGGAGCCCCAGGGGACGATGTCTTTACCACGCCTGTCACAGGTGCACCTGGCAAAGGGCTCTTTGCGAACACTACACTCCCTTCGCCAGCGGACACCCCTAGGCCAATCCGCTACAAAGACATTCCTCCTACCCAAGAGTCGGAGCTAGCGTCCGAAATGCTCAACATTCTCCAAAACCACCACGTTAACATACCACATGAGGCCAGAGACGCTGTTAAGAATATCTGCAATAAGCATGTACTGTATACAAGGGGTATAATGAGAGGGCGTGACGTTTCAAGGGCCATGGTCAAGACGAAGGATGAGCGGATGGCGGAACTGCAGGGGGAAATTGAGGGTTTGAAGGCTGAGAGAGAAACGAATAGAGCTGTTATAAGGCATCTGAGAAGGGATATGGCGGCCAGGAAAGAGGCGGGAAGATGAATCTTGGGGACATGTTGGGTCGTAAAGGGAAGAGGAATTGATAGCAAAATGATACCCAGACCATGACAGACTATGAGGTGGTAACCATAACAGCATTTCTTGTTTCAAACGATCACTAATGCACGCTGTCTTTTTGAAAAGAGAAATGCGCTGTGGTCAGTGCCTTCTCTGAATGGGAGCCCATCAAGGAGTGTGGACTAGAATATTCGATTGCTTACGACGCAATGAATTTTTCGCATCTCAGCTCAATTACGTGCCTTAGGATTTTTGATTGCCCCACGCAGCTAGTTTCGCTTGTGCTTACGGCCTGTGCTATAACTGATACAAATGCGACAGAGCGACATGCGAAGGACGGGAAGCGCCAAGTCCCTATCCTATGAGCTGGCAGTGTGCACATCTCGCCAAGCGAGTGCCCAGGAGGGTTGCCAACTCAAGAAAATAATGTCCCCTCCATAAGCCCGTCTACTGCGGTTTATACATCCTCTTACACCATGAAGGTGCTCAAAGCAACTTGTCTTGCCCTCTGTCAGTTGCAGCTATACACAACTGGCCTCGCGGCAACCATTCACTCGCTGCTAAACCACTCGGCGCAACTACTCAACACCTTGACTCTCTCAAACATCAGCCTCCCACATAACAATGCAACAATATCAGCCCCCACCCCTCTCCCCCCAGACCCTTCTTACTTCGACTACCCAACCACTGCCGTCGCGACCGGCCAAGTAAAACTCTTCAGCTACGGTCCCCTTCTCAACTACGACGACAAAGAAAGGGCCATCAGCGCGGCCCTAAATGATGTTGTTCACCACTTGCGTCTAGGCCCAAACTCTCGCATAGGACCAGAATTGAGGATCTATATTAGCGGGAATGTGGAGCTGGTGCTGGCTCCAAAACCACGCATGACTTGGAAGATTTGGATTGACGCATTCAATTCGATTAGGATGTTTTATTTTGATTATAGTGTGGCTTTGATATTTAAAGTCATAGACAACGTGCTCGGGGATGTGGGGGGTGGATGGGTGACTGGATTGTTGAGTTGATGATTTGATTTAGTTTGATGGGACTGCTGCTATATTCGATGCTGTCAGTATAACAAATGTCGGGAGCATGTTGAAAGAACCACAAGGATTAAAAGAGAGAGCAGCGTTGATAGCTTCTCTACTCCTCGAGCATTGCTGAAATCAAATCCTCGGTGCACGTCGCTTCCTCTCTCACAATCAATTTCAGCTCAGGACGATCCCCTCTGACAGACCTCCTTTGAACGGAAAATGCCATTCTAGGCTCATGACTAACACTATTCACCCAGGTTTCTGCTCTGAAATCTAGCTATTGACTGAGTATAGGCGCCTCCTTGACCCTCAATAGTGCTCTTAGAGGCGCATGCGGAGTATAACTCTATCCAAAAGTCTGAAGCACTGCCCTTCAAAACGAGGAAGATGAATATCACAGGAGCGTGTTCCTTAAAACTAAACGGCCTATAGCCTTCCAAATATCAGTATATCAAACACCAATGCTTGTCATGACTGGTAGCGGTTGAGCCATGGAGAGTGCTGGGGGCTCATTCCGACGCCGCTTGCCTCACAGTAACCTGTAGCAAACTCGAGCGATAATTCATGAGACACATCGCGAGTACTAGCCGGCGTCACTAACTTTTCTGCATCCTGCCGCCTGTACACACTGCCATCATCTGTTGGAGAGTTACTTCTTAGCCTTTATGTATTAGCCGGGCAAGCATGAATAGCCTCAATCCCCCATAATAGATCAACAGTCGTTACACCAACTCCAACATCATCAATATCTGGTCAAAGTCCGTCCTGGCGTACATATATAGCCTTCGTCTTGGAACCAACTCTCACAACATTTTTCCTCCGCCCTAGTTTGCAAGGCATTCTTTGCCAGGTGTCGGTGTGCTTATACAAAGTGATAGTGACTGCAACATCTTCTTCGCCAATATTCCTAGAGCAATGAAGTGCAACCTCACTGCCTAGCAATCATGGATCTGAGATGTGGAACTCCAAGCCTTTATTGGTCATTGCATAGGGTGGTCGTTGTTCTACGCCTCTCAGGTATTTTCGAACATCCCCTGACGCTGCAAAATAGCTTGGTGAAGATGCCAGCATTCCGGCAAAGTATTGGTCAGAAGCCCAAGCAAATATTGACTCATCGTCAGATCTCTTGATAATTTCCAATTGAAGTCTCATGAAGGCCTTGTTACCTCCTTCGCCATTTCAAAAGCTGAAAAGCGGCAAAGCGGTGCTCAAAGGGCGTGTATGTCGCGCATCCTACGGCCTAGAAACAATGGTCCTGTACGACGAAAAGAAACATGTGAGGCAACCTGTCACCAAGAGCATTGATAGAAAGAACTATGCAACGAATCAAATCGAATGGATTATCAAGAAGGTATGACATCGAACACTTTCTCAAGACAAGAGTTTACTCACCAGGAAAAGGGCGAACCAATTGATCCCGAAAAGCCTATTGATCTACAGCGCATACGAATCTTCACGAGCGACGCCACCCGGATATGGTATACTCACATTGTCATGTCCTTGAACAAGCCTGACCGTCTTCCCATCAACACGCTCAATGGTAAGCTTCGCTACAAAATGTACCTCCACAAGCTGACTTTCTTCAGCGGATGCGAGCTCGGTGTGTAGGATAAAATATGACCTTTCAAACGTCCCGCTTGATCAGTTCGAGATGAAGAAGGGCCCCAGCGAGAAATTGAAGTTTAATGGTCAACCATATTACAACATTCATCACGAAGCAAAGATCACCGTTGGCCCTGCAGACTTGAAATTTGAGATTTGGTACAAGGGCGCTCAATATGGTAAAGACAATATCGCTGTCGAGTGGGACAAGGCGCCTGCACCTCATACACCAACTCCAGGCCCTTCCCGCTTCCAGAATTTCTCCTTACCCGTTCGGTGATACTTTCAGTAGGTGCAACATGGTAGTTTCTTGTTCCTGTAAAACCTGGTCAGTACAGTGGTTGGCGTTGGGGCATCTCACTTCGCTTTGAGGGTCGATAACCCTGTATGATACCAGGCTTGGGATAGAAATGATCACATTGACGAATCACGAAATTGGTATTGAGGAGTTTGATTCGCGCTCGCTAGGCGCCATGAAAAGCCCATACATTCATCATGCTGTCTTGCTCCCGAGTCCTATTTGACGCATCGGTAAAACTGCTGTCTGTCAACCCGCGTTCTACGAATTTTCCGCCTCTAGGTTTCAGAGCAACAATGATCCCAATCCTGCAATTAAATCCATTGTTTTCTTCTTACCAAAATGTGGCCAGGTACCGGAGATAAGTGCAATTTTTCAAGGCTGCTGCAGCTGCTGCTACATGACCCTTATGAATACATCTCAACTGTTGCTAATTGTGTCGCTGATTCAGAAGCCGCTAAATCGTTAAATCATAAAAAGAAAGAGCGGAGAGCCTACTTCCATGCTGAACTCCCCTCAACTTCACTCTTACTCATCTCTCCCACTACCTTGTTCTTCAGCTCCGTCAAATTCTGTCTCAACGGCTTCTCCAACATCACCTTCTCCAACGCCCCCTCTCCCTCGGTCCTCATGATCTGAAGTATACTCGGCAGACCCTCCGCCTTAGTAATCCGATACAATATCCCATACGGCGGGTGATAAAAGGGCCCGTAGAAAAGATAATGGCAGCCTCCATCTTCAAAGAGGTATTCGTGGACTGATGTCTCCTTGTGAGCAGGCCCGTCTACCAGTTTGACTGCGATAGGCATAGACACTCGGAGATTAGAATCATACGTTTTTCCGAAGTACGAGTGCAGGCCGAGGGCTACTTCTAGGTCAACGGGGGAATTTGACCAGCCGGTTGGGATTCGGCTGGCTGGAAGTTTGTGGTAGAGGAATGTGGACTTTATGAATCAGCAGTGTGTCCTTGGCTAAGAGAGGTTTGTTGGGGGTTGGGGGGAAGAAACTTACGAGTGCTTTGTTTTCGGGGAGTTTATAGCATGCCTGGGTTATTGGGGAGGGTTTCTCGGGGAGCTTGTTTGGACTGAGTGGCTCAGCGACATTCGTGGCCAGGTTACGTTGGTGTTGCAAATTGGCAATGGCTACCTGAGGGAGTGCTGTGGAGCGAGCAGATGAGACTACGAGGAGGGACCGCAAGGGAGGAAGCTTTGTCTTAATGGCGTTGAGGGAAGACATGTTGTTTAGACTTTGTGAGTCAAGCGTTTAATTGATGTGGCGCTTTAATTAAAGTTGGTCGCTTTTGCTTTTGGAAGATGACTGTGTGCGAGGTGGAGAGTGTTGATTCAAGTATTGTTGAAGACGGAAGAGATTATTTCTCCAGAACGCACACTTTCGGGCGGGGTAATGCGCATTAACATAACGACTGGAGCTATAAGAGTGAAGCAGACGCATTGATTCACCTGACGCATGACAATGTCACGGTACCTGTTGAGCACATACGTAATAAATACGTCTTCTTCACGTTGAACAACATGGAAGCGAGAGTAGAACGGAGAATTCTCCGGACCTCTCAAATAAGCGAAGATGAGTATGAGAAAGTGGTACTTGAAAGCACTCCAGAAACGGAAAGTCGGCTGCAGAAGATGGCAATCTCCAAAATCCCATGAGATTGAGCACGGACTTCTTCAAAATTGGTCCTTTGGAAAGGTCCTTTATGGGCCTTGCCGCCCCAAAGCAGTCACTCGCTCTTTGCATTAGCAATGTGAATGTGTACGGGGACAGCGGAAATCCGTTCAGTATGCTCATAGATCGCCATACTCTTTGAAGCTATTGAAACAACTCAGCGCTGCATCGAGGCGCGTGACATTGCAAATCTTGCAAGTCAGCTCGAAACAGGTACGCAAGCGAGGTTCCTTTTCGTAATTTCGTGGGGGTTTTTCCGCTTAGCTCCGTTCACATCGAGATCGCTGCTCGGCCCCAAATCTTGCGCAAAAGGAAATGCTATGACGTGTGAAGCCGAGGCCACAGGCCAGAAACAGGACTAGGTTTTGATATTCCTTGATAAGGAATGGCTCAATGCCAGCAAGTCCTCGCCCCCACAACGCCTCAGGCATATTACGGTGCACTTGGGCTACCAGGCATCCCCATAGAGCATCCAGCATTCTGTAGGTCATGGAGCCAAACTTGGTGGCCTTGGTGAAAATATCCTCCTGGGAAGCAGAACTAGAACTAGACTCAGGCCTAAGCCTCCAACCTCTTGCCATAGCAGCAGCTCGGGTATTTCCTTGAGAGTCAATATGGCCTTGCGCACCTGAAGCCCTTCCGTTCCCAAGAGATGGTCGAAAGGTCTCGCTTGTAGACAAGGAAAACTCGCGCACACGCCAATCTCTCCCTGCGAGGACTTCTCCAGCAAATTCGCGACTCTGGGCACCAACTCCTTCTAGTTCAATTTCCTCAGGCTTTTTGCCAGGCTCAGGATGAAACTTTGGAGGATTAGCCCTTGCACATTCTACCTTGGCTTTCTCCTCTCGTAGTATACTGCAAGTATCAACCCGGGCTCTATGAGGGCCATCGCAATGCGCACATTTGACGGTCTCCTGCCGGCAATCAAGGGTGGCGTGTGTCCCAGCGCACTGGCCACAAGCAGGTTCGGATCGGCATTGCGCTTCGTGATGGCCGTATACCTGACAATTGTGGTATTGCCATATCTTCCCTCCCGCATAGTATTTATAGTCGAGGATCCTGATTTCGAGTCGTGATCGTCCTTCAATGGCGTCATTATCATGATCAGCACGTGTAAATTTTATGAGCAATGTGCTGTGGTAGTGGCCTTTTCGACTCATCAATTCGAAATTTTGCCATCCAACGGACGTTATCTCAATGCCCGGGATGAGTTCTTGGTTGTCGTCCATGAGCCTCTTGATAGCTTCTTGCTGATTGGTGACATCGAGCGACTTTATGGGGACCTGGACAACGAGGACTCCATAAGTGTCAACAAGAGCGACTTTTGGGTTTTGTTCGTTCTTTGGGTCTTCGTTTTCTGGATCGGGACCGGAGGACTACAAGTTGGTGAGGATAGGCTCCGCCGCAGAAGTTGGTGGTGCCGGAACCGTGTCCAAATAAGTGATGACAATCTTACAGAACGATTCAATTGTCTGATAAAGACATGGCTTTCCATATTCAAGGAGTTTGTCTACGTCTTCTGTGACGAGAACCGGATCTATCTTGCTATCCTTGGGAATTTGACCGACTTGGGGCCAGCCTTTGGGCTGGCCTTTGCTTTTGCATGCCATAAGTTCAAGGATTGTAGCCGCTGCTAAGGTGGGATTAAAGTGCCCATTGCACTTTCCCAGCAATAACAACTATGGACTTAAACAGAACGAAGCACTCTTGGCCCTTGCTCCCAGTCCCCATAGCTCCTTCTGATAATTGCAGCACCTGAGTACGACTTTGGGCATCCTCGCGGGTAGCAGAATAGTCCGGTCCGGACGAGCGTCCACGAAATTTCCCTCTGGCAGCTCCAGCTACAGAAAGTAATGGCATAAAAAGCTGGTCACCAAACTTTAATTAGACAAAATTTTCCAGATTATACCCCAGATAAGAAGGCAATCACTATTACTTCTCGAAAAATTTGGCACATTGAGTTGGGATAGTGTCCGAATTGTTCTGCCACTCGCGAGGCATCGTAATATATCGTCAAAGCTCCCATATCAATCAATGGATCTCTAAGCAAACGTCGAAGCCTTGAATATTGAAGAATATCAAGGTCACAAGACGTTGGGTTTTACTTTCGACATCTTCTTCAAGTGGCCGAGCGATGATTGGTTGAAATAACCTCGGCCTCATTCCGCAAGAGACTAGCCGGATTCGCTCTTGATGTTGTAGTCCCGCTTTCGCAGCTCACACACTTCCTTGTGCCTTGCCCACTTTCTATCTCTCTTCCTCACTCGAGCTCAACTGCCTGATTGTTAAGGCTTCGTACAACTATGGCGTCCTTAGGAATGTGGAGTCTGGCCTCGGCATCCAAGGTCTGCCCTTGCTCTCCGGGATAAACATGACGACAGTACTCATGAAATTGCAGTTCTCCAGAGCCACAAGACACACCCGACTGTTCTCCACTTCAAGACCTCACGGTATGGCATGATCTCCTGGGATAAAGAGACATGCACTAACAGCTATGACCAGCTCGAATCATCGCCAATCAGCCATTGCGAGCTAAGGAGGCGTCTCCGTTCATCGACAACAAATACCCCATAATAGTAGGCGGGCCTGCCTCCAATCCCACAGCCCACTCCCTGACATGGATCATGATAGGACCATGAGTACGATGCACTCGTCGTTGGCGCCGGTGGATCCGGTCTTCGAGCTGCCTTCGGCCTGGCGGAGGCCGGCTTCAATACAGCATGCATATCCAAACTCTTCCCTACAAGAAGTCACACAGTAGCCGCACAGGGTGGTATCAATGCTGCGCTTGGAAAGTAAGCTTGTACTTACAACGGCGGTATGCTGGCAGGAATTGCACTGACAAGGCTATTGTCTAGTATGCACGAAGACGACTGGAGATGGCATATGTACGACACTGTCAAGGGCTCTGACTGGCTGGGCGACCAAGATGCTATACATTACATGACGAGAGAAGCGCCACAGAGTGTCATTGAATTAGAGAGTTACGGTTGCCCCTTCTCGAGAACGGACGACGGAAAGATGTACGTTTTGACAGCATAAATTATACAGAGCTGTACTAATGTCTGTATAGCTACCAACGAGCTTTCGGTGGTCAATCGCAGAAATTCGGAAAGGGGGGACAAGCATACCGATGCTGTGCAGCAGCAGATCGAACAGGCCACGCCCTACTCCACACCCTTTACGGCCAATCATTACGACATAACACCAACTACTTTATAGAGTACTTCGCTCTTGACCTGATAATGGAAGATGGCGAATGCAAGGGTGTCATTGCATACAACCAGGAAGATGGCACACTCCACAGATTCCGCTCGCATAATACGGTCCTGGCAACTGGAGGATATGGACGAGCGTACTTCAGCTGTACCTCAGCTCACACATGCACAGGAGACGGCATGGCAATGGTTGCACGCGCTGGTCTGCCCAATCAAGATCTGGAATTTGTCCAATTCCACCCAACTGGTATCTACGGTGCTGGCTGCCTGATTACAGAAGGCTCACGAGGAGAGGGAGGCTACCTCTTGAACTCCGAGGGTGAACGATTCATGGAACGGTATGCCCCTACAGCCAAGGATCTTGCATCGCGAGACGTCGTATCCCGATCCATGACCATGGAGATTCGCGAAGGTCGTGGTGTGGGCCCAGACAAAGATCACATCTACCTACAGCTCTCTCATCTACCCCCGGAAGTCCTCCATGAACGTCTCCCTGGTATTTCAGAAACTGCCTCCATCTTCTCCGGTGTCGACGTCCGCAAACAACCCATCCCCGTCCTCCCCACTGTCCACTACAACATGGGCGGCATTCCTACGAAGTATACTGGCGAGGTCATCACCGTGGACGAAGCCGGCAATGACAAGGTCGTTCCAGGTCTCTTCGCTTGCGGAGAAGCTGCCTGTGTTTCCGTCCATGGTGCAAACCGTCTAGGTGCCAACTCCCTCCTCGATCTCATCGTCTTTGGCCGCGCCGTTTCTCATACCGTCCGCGACAAGTTCGAGCCTGGTATGCCACACAAAGAAATTCGTGCAGACGCAGGTGCAGACACCATCAGCATGCTCGACAAGGTTCGCACGGCTTCGGGTCCCAAGTCAACCCACGAGATCCGGAGTGCAATGCAGAAGGTGATGCAAACGGACGTCTCTGTCTTCCGCACACAAGAATCTCTTGACGAAGGTGTCAAGCGCATCAAAGATGTGGATCAATCGTACGCCGAACTCGGCACCAAGGACCGCAGCATGATCTGGAATAGCGACCTAGTTGAGTCTCTGGAATTACGAAACCTGTTGACCTGTGCCGTGCAGACGGCCGAGTCAGCTGCTAACAGGAAGGAATCAAGAGGTGCACACGCCAGAGAGGATTACCCTGATCGAGATGACAAGAATTGGATGAAGCACTCTCTCAGTTTCCAGAAGGAGCCTCAGGGTAAGGTCGACTTGGGCTATAGGCAGGTGATAGGACACACATTAGATGAGAATGAGTGCAAGGTAAGCTTTATTCCTTTCGCCAGCATAAAGTCTGCCAGTCACGCATTCGATCTGACAATCCTCCAATTTTAGGCTGTACCTCCGTTCAAGAGAACTTACTAGGTCATTGGTCGGGGGATGAAGTATGATTAGAAAGTGTTAGAGACACCGGCGTTGCAGCTGCATTGTTAGGTTTGGTCATTCTCGAGCCTTTGCTCATAAACTTTGTGTACATGATTATCTTTCAAATTGCACATATTTTAGCAAAAGCAATTCCCGGGTTCAACAGCAGCCACGAGTATCTTTCGGCTCCACATTCGGCTCTTTTCAACAACCCTCGGGTGAAAGCAATGGAATTGTTTCGGACCTTTGGCGGTGTGTGGGAGTTTGGGAGGGGAGATCAGGGCGGAGATGCACCTGCTGAAGTGTTCCCGTCTAGCTACCTCGGATGCGGTATAATCATGAATGAAACGTCACATTAAGGATGCCTGGAGGTGATATGGTTGTTGGAATGCACAATTGTATTGGATGGTCGAGCGCCCCTCCGCTCCGCTCGTTGATGCTCGATATGCAAAGCAGAAGTAGTATACACTAGTCGCTTTCAACGACCTCTTAGATCCCCACCCTCTTCTCCACCACCGCCTCGTCTTCTCATGCCTTCTAATTGTACTGCATATACGTTGCTTTTTGCTGTCAGCATGGCTCTCCAGGATCCGAAAACAAGCAGACTCACCCGTAGAATTGAACTTGAGATTCCCTTTAATGACCTTATCCACCGCAGCTAAAAAGTCCTTCTCCGTGGCCACCTTCCTCCTGGCTCGGATAGCAAACATGCCTGCTTCGGTTGCCACACTCCTCAGCTCGGCTCCTGTGCTGTTGGGACATAATCTTGATATCAACTCCCATCTGATGTCTCTCTCCACTGACATGCTCTTCGCGTGGATGCGCAGGATATTCGCCCGTCCTTCCAGGTCAGGCAGTGAGAACTCGATCTTCCGATCAATACGCCCAGGACGCATAAGCGCAGGATCCAGCGTCGAAGGTCTATTCGTGGCGAACATGACCTTGATGTTTCCTCGGGAGTCGAAACCATCGAGTTGGGTGATGAGTTCCAGCATAGTCCTCTGAACCTCGTTGTCGCCACCAGCACCATCATCAAATCGTGCGCCTCCTATAGCATCGATTTCGTCGAAGAAGATAATACAGGCCTTCTTCGTCCTCGCCATCTCAAACAACTCCCTGACCATTCTAGCACCCTCGCCCACGTATTTCTGCACAAGCTCAGAGCCGATGACACGGATGAATGTAGCGTCTGTTCGATTGGCCACAGCTCTTGCACAGAGCGTCTTGCCTGTGCCAGGGGGGCCGTAGAGTAGGGCGCCTTTCGGGGGATCGATACCAAGGCTGACGAAACGTTCGGGAGAGAGGAGCGGCATCTCGACGACTTCACGGATTTTCTCGATTTGCTCTTTGCAACCGCCGACATCGCCGTATGTTACGTCGGGCTTGTCTTCGACGGTCATCATGGTAACTGAGGGGTCGATCTTTGGGGGGAGAGGGAGAAGGATCTCGTATTTGTTACGGTCGACACTGTCAAGGGGGTTAGCTGACGTCGGGTTTGGACAAAGCCTTTGGGGTGTGGCAAACATACCCTACTCGCATGCCTTCTTCTATATCTGTGGGACTGACACGCTCGCCGAGCTTGACGACGAACTTGGCGATTTGTTTAACGTTGATCACATATTTGCTCTTGTCAGAGTCTTTCTCATCTTGGATAATTTTGGTACAACGGGCGACTTGGAGGGGGTGGTCTTCTTGCATTCGTTGTCGGTCTGCTGCTATGTCCCATAGATGTGGTGGTGCAAGGCCTGTGTCTGATTCCTATGATAGGTGAGCGGGAGAAAACTTTGACGCTCTGATGATTCAAGTACCTTGACTCCTATAGGTTATGTTAGCATCCAGTCCAATATCAAGAGTTTAGAGAGCCTGTAGACGAACCTATCTTCTCATTAACGCTCGTCTGCTTCTCCTTGATTTGCTTTTCCAGGCGCTTCAGACCGGCAGCGTATGGAGCAGCGCCATAGGTCTTGAGCACTTGTATGTCCCTAATTGTCTACCATCAGCCTCCATGGTCCAAGCCATCTGTCGGGCGTACACACTCATCCGTAAGAGGCGTTATCTTCTTCTCTGGTTCCTCGTCATCTACAAACTCCTTCTTGTACTTCTCCCAATTCTGCCCCGTTGCGCTAGGCATCTTGGGAGACGAGGTACGCTGTTTGTTTGTCGGCGACTGGGCGTTGGGTTGATGCGGTCACTCTGGCGGAAGTGGGGAGATAGGCGTATACTATCAAGCCTCGATCCCTCTCTGACTATGTCGGCGAGGATGTCGGAGGTCGAGGGGTAGAAATGTATGTGAGTGAGGTTGATGATCTGGAACAAAGGCGAATGTTATCCAAATCAAGAGCTCTCGGCATCAGCCGCGCCGCTAGCCTTCGCGGTTTGCAGAAATTCGCGGAACGCGACTGCAAGGTTGATATTCACCAAATACTCGAAATTGAGAGCCTAACACCCCTCGTCAAAGCCTACTTCTTACACCATAGTCTTCACCTCTGTATTCGTCGACACTGAGCTTATTCTACTTTCAAAATGGCGGCTGCTACAGCCCCAATGCAGTCAAATTCAGGCAATAATGCCTTCAAGGTACACCAAGGCCTAAATGTTCACATTCCACTGCAGAATCTGACCATGACCACAGGACAAGGAAAAGCCCATGGCCGTTCGAAACGCCAATATCATGGCTGCCCGGGCTGTCGCCGACGCAATACGAACATCCCTCGGTCCAAGAGGCATGGACAAGATGATCATGACTGGGAAAGGCGAGACCATAATCACAAATGATGGCAACACGATGCTGAAAGACATGTCCGTCATGCATCCGGCTGCCAAAATGCTCGTGGATCTTAGTGCAGCTCAAGACGTCGAGGCAGGAGACGGCACAACATCAGTGGTGGTTATTGCTGGAAGTCTACTTGGTGCGGCGGACAGGTTACTTGCGAAGGGCATACATCCTACAGTCATCTCAGAAGCTTTCCAGCGAGCAGCAGCGGAGGCAGTTCGGACCCTTGAGAAGATGTCACATCCCATTTCGCTGTCAGATCGAGCCACATTACTACAAGCCGCCTCTACATCCCTCTCATCCAAGATCGTCTCCCAACATTCGAACCTTCTTGGACCAATGGCTGTCGACGCTGTGCTGAAGACCATAGAGCAGAAGACCGCAGACAACGTCGACCTGAAGAACATACGGATAGTCAAGAAGGTTGGCGGCACAATAGAAGACAGCGAGATGATTGACGGACTGGTACTCAACCAACCAGTAGTAAAGAGCGGAGGTGGCCCAGCCCGAATGGAAAAAGCTCGAATAGGCCTGATACAATTCCAACTCAGCCCACCGAAGCCGGACATGGAAAACCAGATAGTCGTAAACGACTACAGACAAATGGACAAGATTCTAAAAGAAGAGCGCACCTACCTCCTAAACATGGTCAAGAAGATCAAAAAAGCAAAATGCAACGTCCTACTCATCCAAAAATCCATCCTCCGCGACGCAGTCAACGACCTCAGTCTCCATTTCCTAGCCAAACTCAACATCCTAGCAATCAAAGACATCGAGCGCGACGAAGTCGAGTTCATATGCAAGAGCACAGGCTGCAAACCAATCGCCGATATCGACTCCTTCACAGAAGACAAACTCGGCAGCGCGGACCTACTTGATGAAATCCAAGCTTCGGGCTCGCGCATCGTGAAGATTACGGGTATCTCGCATAAAGCGGGTCTGACTGCAAAGACGGTCTCTATAATCTGCCGCGGCGCCAACAGCCTGATTCTCGACGAAGCGGAGCGCTCCCTCCATGACGCCATCTGCGTGATCCGCTGTCTCGTGAAGAAGAAAGCCCTCATAGCCGGTGGAGGAGCGCCTGAAATCGCCATCGCGAACACCCTTTCCGCCAAGTCGAGAGAACTCAGCGGTACGGAAGCGATCTGCTGGAAAGCGTTCGCGGATGCTATGGAGGTTATCCCGACTACATTGGCTGAGAACGCCGGACTGAACAGTATCCGGGTTGTCACGGATCTGAGGCATAGGCATGAATTTGGAGAGAAGAATGCGGGTGTTAGTATTAGGTCAGGTGGTGTAAAGGGGAATATGCAGGAAGAGAATGTGTTGCAGCCGCTGCTTGTTAGTACCAGTGCGGTGGAGCTGGCGGCGGAGACGGTGAAAATGATTTTGAGGATTGATGATATTGCGTTGAGTAGGTAGCTTTTGTGCTCATGAAAAAGCGTGCATGATCAATAGAATGAGAGATATGGCATCTAGCAAAGTGATCGTGTCTGTCAAATACCTGCTTCTGTAATATTTCCTATTCGAGCTTTCTGTCTGTCCGCCTATTGAGTGTCGACGTCCCATCTCAGCGCACTTCAGTACGCCAAGTCCCGACTGTGAGCTCTTGTTCTGGTACAAAGTGCAAATGTTCTGCTCTATACTTCAAGCATAGTCTGACTTTTCTGCTCAAATTTTCAAGCATCTTGCCAATCTCCCGCTTGTGCGCTCCTATATTCTGTAAAAATTCTACTTGAGTCTTCTGATAACTTGCAAATGGCGCGCTCAAATGGTCTGATAGTGTGCATGTTTTTGGCTTGAGGTTGTGGGTCAACTCGTCATGCAGCAAGCTCCTTCGGTTGCGTGTAAGGTTTACATAGTATATTCTGGACAGATAAATACGAGGTACGGATGAGAGCAGAGCAAACATCAGTAAATAGTGATAGTAGTAGATTGAGCGAAATTCGCCAGCTAAGGGCAATATATATCGTAAATAAGACCTTCGTCCAAGAAGAAGAGAAAGCAGCTCGCTCAGAAGTTCGTCAAGAACGTTGGTATCATGAAAGTAGTTTCTCCCACAGCAATCCTAAGAATGAACACCGAAAGTCTCATCACAGTAAATGCTCGCTTCAAGCGCTAAAGAACAGCAAAATGCAAAGATTCGTCCCAAATTCCGAAGCAAGGGCCCAAGCAAGAAATGTCTTTGTTGAGGTTCATGCCATAGTCGACTTCGAACACCCCCTCCCACTCATTTTCCGCCAGAATTTCCTGACGATGCCTCGGTCCTTGGGCATCGTATCCCAAATGTCACCCTCACCCTTACTAGGAGGCAGATGCTCCAGCGCCAAGGGATCATCCCCCGTCGTCTTCGCATACAGCGCTTGCTCGTCCGCTCTCAGATCCGGCCGCGTAAGCGTCATGCGAAGTGTCATCTCTCTACTCCCCGCCAGCAGCTGTGCGAAGGGGTCAGAATCTTTGTTATACCGTATTACGGGTTTGGGGTAGCGAAATGTTTGTGTTTGTGTTTGTGTGGTGCTTGAGCCCGAGGATGTAGCGATTGAGGGAGAAAGGAGGCGCGCGTGATGGAAGGAGGTTTCCATGGGTGTGTAAGGTGCGTCCCGCTCGGGAAGGCTTACGGCGTCTGCATTTTCAGAGTCCAAATCTGAGTCGCTGTCGTCAAGAGCGTCGAACACGGAGGGGTTGTCGGTATCGAGGAATGTTTTACAGGGGGCAGTGCGAGAGTGGGTGAGGGAGGGGCGAGACAGGGACATGTTTTCTTTGTCGTCCATGCTGGGAAAGCCGAATTCGATTGCTTCGTCGAATTTGTGGGGGGAGGCGAGGTAGACGCGGAGTTTGAGGCGGGCCTCGGGGTCCTGGTAGTGGCGGGCCTCGGGTTTGATGGTTGAGATTGAGGAGGTGGGTGCGTGGGATTGGAATAGGGTGGCACGGGATTGTCGCCGTGAGTGAGAGGAATGTTGGAGAGGTAAAGGTGGGACTGGAGGCAGTGCGGATGTTATGGAAGGTTTGGGTAGCGAGGTGAGTGATAGAGCTCTTCGGAATGAAGGCCCCCGTTTTCGCGGCTTGATGCTAGGTTCTGCTGTCTGGTTGACGAAAAGGTGGTAGTCATCAAGGGTGGATGCCAGGTCCAAGTTATGGTCGTCATCGAACCATATCATTGAGTCGTCCATATCGACAGCTGATTCCTCTAGCTGCTCAATTTCAAAGGTGCTTAAGGAGGAAAGGCTAGAGAATGAGGAGGTCCATAGTGTCGGCACACTGCGATTGGCTTCGTGACTGAGCTTGTAGAATTTGTAGAGCTTCTCATCCGCCGCGTCAGGAACTACGCTTCCCGTATTTCCTGACAGTAGAACGCGTTCTTCCTGCGTGAAATGCCTCCTTTGAACCTTGTCAGGCAGTCTGAGGAACCATTGAGCGTCGACTGGGGAGAAGGTGTCGCTCGTCCGCGATGGTGTCTTTCTTCGTAGGATCGAAGGATTTTTGAAGTAGCTCGAGTTCCGACGAGAGACTGGAGGCCGTGATGGTTTGGTATCAGGCTTGATGACCTTTGCGGTGCCACAGTTGCTATTCAAGGATGATGGCTTCGTCTTTAACGCCGTGCCTTGGGCGAGCCTCAGCCGTTCAAGGGATGAGAAATACTGTTCGAGGGACAACAGTCAGCGACGACCAGGACACACTGGCGAAGACCAGGATGATCTCAGGTTGGACTTGAATGCCAATTGAGATGTATAGAGCTTGTGCAAACCCTAGGTGACGTACCTTTCGCTTGACAGCTGGGGGAAAGTTTTTCCTGTCAGTAGTGTTTTCATGTGGTTGCTGGCTAGATATCATTTCGTAGTTCGGGCGGCTTGGCATTTCCTTGGCCCGTGCTTTCCTCTAAAATATAGTGTGGTATGTGTGCTTATCGATTACCACTCCAACATCAACGACATCAAGTTGTAGTTAGAGCAATTGAGCAAGAGACAGAGGGCGAATCGTGCACAAGGTTGAGGCTTGGCATTTGAGCTGAAAGTAGAGGGGGTCATGTACATTAATAATAAACTATTGCCGCGATGTGGTGCGTGAGTCCCTGGGCCTCATACACCCACCATTTGCCATATGCATGAATGAGGTAAAGGCGCTCTTGAACCGCTCTGATATGTCACAAATCAGCTTTGCGCCTGCGGTCAATCGGCCGTTAGGCTTCGTCAATCTCAAGGTACAGCCCGCTTGGTCGCTTGTGGCTTGGGAATATTAGGGTTGGGACGAAAGCTCGGTTCTAGAATGGCCAACCACATGCGTTGATGCGAAAGGTCTCAACTTTTCACTCTTTTTGCACCCTTTTTCGGAGTACAACAACAGGTGGTGGACTGCTAGACTCGCGAATTGAGAAGCGGAGGGTGCTTGCAAACTCTGGTTCTTTGTTGTCAAGCGCCTCAACCAGGGGAAAATCGACAGGCTGGTAGATGAATAGATCATTTAGTGATCTGCAAGTATGCCTGTTCCGTGGACTTTCTTGTGGCAACCTTCGTCTCCACATGCCAGATGAACGCCGGCTGTTGCAGCGTTAACGATCCAGAGCATCCATGCAAGGAACACAGGCACAATCCTCTAGGTTCTTTTTGCGTGCATTAGGGCACTTGCTATCAGTTAGAGGCACACCGAAGAGGACAGGTCCAGGGGTTGGGCCACGAATAGGCTGTTAACAGGCGTTAGGGCGATGACCGGTGTGCGCTTAGACGAGATGATAGCTCCAGGGGCCCGATTGTCACAAAACTAGATTCCATCTTGGAGAGCGCACCATTGTTGCTCCATTACTGCGCAAAGCCGTTGGTGAACACGAAACCAAATTGCGATACTTCGTACAGTCATGTTGTTGAAGACTTTCAGACGTGATTTCTCATCAGGGGCCACGAGCCATGTCTCGGAGACAAATGTGCATCTAGACCCACGCTGAAACATGGGACAGCTGCATAGTCCGCATAACTTGGGCTCGTGAAAGCACGATGAGGTCAATGAGCAGGTGCCATCAGGTGCCACGCATTTCGCCCCCTGAATTTGGATGAACAAGATGCCGACTCTGCAGGCGCCCGGCTGTACTTCCAGAGATGGTAACGCTGCAAGCCAGGTAATTGGGAGGCGCTCGTGGATTTGGTGGGCGCTAGGGCGAGGTCTCGCTGGGCTTCGCTAAGGGTTGTCATTTTCACGTGGCAAGCAAGGAATGTTGGCAGCAAAAGGAATGTTCCCGCCCTTGGCAGCCCACGTCCCATTCCTTCAACTTTCAATCAAGCTTTCTTGGTATCTCCACAAACAGCTGCCAATTACACACTCGTATTTCTGCATCCATCAATCCTACGGGTACTCAAAGATGAGTTTCTCCGACCGAAGGTTCTCGGTGAGCAGGGGTCCAAGCGCAAAGTACGTACCCAACTTGGCATAATAACAACTCAAATGGCAATCAATTAATTTCCTTTTGTGTAGCGAGTTGAATTCAAAGGTTCACCGCCAGTTTCGCAATGCTCACGAAGGACACCGTCCCCATGCCGGACTCGATCCATCACGAGCCAGCACTGGTGTAGTCTGGTGTACAGAGCGAGCAAACGAGCACGGCTTCCAAGATGTACCCAACGACTGGGCAAACCTTGGACAAGGTGCCCCTGAGGTCGACGATGATATCGAAGGCAGTTTTGACCGCCCCAAGACAATCGATGTCTCAATGGCGGGGCGTGAGTATGGCCCCACGGCAGGTATCAAGCCACTGAGAGTTGCCATTGCCAATCTGTACAACGCCCACCATCGCCAAGGGAAGGAAAGCCAGTACACGTGGGAGAACGTTGCTGTAGTGCCTGGTGGTAGAGCTGGCCTTATACGTATTGCTGCTGTCTTGAACAATGCCTATCTCGGTACGGAGATGCAGGCACGAAGTGAAACAGCATGAAGTCTAACTCTATGCAGGCTTCTTCATCCCTGACTACACCGCGTACAATGAGATGTTGGGACTCTTCAAAAATGTAGGTGAACTATTTCCTCTAGTAATACAGTCCAATGTCTCGTGCTATTCTGCGCTCCTCATTTTAGTAGTACCTGTGCCTTGGTTGGCAATTTACTGTTTGCCGTGAAGGGATGAATACTGCTTTAAACGTATATCCAGTATCTGACCTTTATTCTCTTGCTGCACAGTTTGCCGCAATCCCTTCACCCCTCTCCGAAGCAGATGGTTACCACATTCACCCCGAGAAAATCGCCGAGGAGATTTCGCGAGGAACCTCCGTGATCCTGACCTCGAACCCTCGCAATCCAACCGGTCAAGTGGTGAAGAATCCACAGCTTGCTGAGATCCAAGACATCGCTCGAGGTGAGACTTCAATATCTCGACTTGGAACACTAGCCTAACATGTGCTTTCAGACCGTGCAACACTCATCATGGATGAATTCTACGGCGGCTACAACTACACAAGCAATTGTGACGGCACCACCGTATCAGCCGCCGATAACATCATCGACGTCGACGAAGACGATGTCATTCTGATTGACGGTCTGACCAAGCGTTTCCGTCTGCCGGGCTGGGTGAACACTCCGTATAACCTACCTCCAATGTACTTACTAATGATCTTTTCACAGCGCGTCGCCTGGATTGTCGGCCCCAAAGAATTCATCAAAGCTATCGGCTCATGCGGTTCCTACCTCGACGGCGGCACCAATGTGCCTTTCCAAGAAGCCGCCATTCCCATGCTCGAGCCCACGAAGGTGCTGAACGAAATGAAAGCGTTGCAGACGCACTTCAAGATGAAGCGCGACTATGTTCTCGGGAGGCTGGAGGAGATGGGCTTCAAGATGAAGAATGTGCCAGATTCGACTTTCTACATCTGGTTGGATCTGAGGGGTCTGCCCGAGGAGATCAATGATGGGTTGAATTTCATGCAGAGGTGCTTGGAGGAGAAAGTGATTGGTATGTGGACCTTGGACTAAGAAAAGCAAAGCTCTATTTTCGTTCGTGTCATGCTGGATCCGTAGTGCTAACAGAATACATGTATAGTGGTGCCAGGAATCTTCTTCGACCTCAACCCCGCCAAGCGCCGCGATCTCTTCGATAGCCCGTGCCATCATTTCATCCGCTTGTCATACGGACCTAGGATGGAAGTGCTGAAGAAAGGTTTGGATGGCATCGAGAGGGTTGTCAAGAAGTACTTTAACTCTTCCCCAACTCTTCATTGCTAATAGTGCGATTAGGGCTGGTGCCACTTATGAGAAGCCGACCTAGTGGTGTGGGACCAGTCACCTGACAAAATACCCAATCATGTCTAGCGGTGATGATCAGCATGCGTAGAGAGTTTGCTAGTGAAAGTGATGGAGAAATTAGCTTGGTGCCTGACAGCTCGCGTGCTCTATGCATGGAAGTTTAAATTCTCTCTTCGTGTCAAGACTTTCGCCCCTGGCGCTCACTGTTCACTACTTCGGCCACCTACGTCGTCAGTCAATGCCCAGGCTAATGACCTTCCTTGCCTTCATCTCCGCGGCAAGCTGACCTGCACGATCCATCTTTGTGTCTTTTTGTAATCGGTTTCGATGGCAACATTTACATCAACATTACTTCCGCATACCACGACCAAAGAAATTTCCTTGACCCATCATCACCAGGCCGCCCTTCCTCACCTCTTCCATCCCTCCTCCATCATCGCCCCCGCCCTTTCCCCCCCCCCCCACACTTCCCTGATGTCCAAAGCAAATCCATGATAGCTCGTCAACTGGTCAACGAACGTACGTCTACGGTGTCGTATCATACGCCTCCAAAGGCATCAAACCAGACTCCTTGTCGATTTGGCGATTATAATGATAGTTGACCAGGATTCTGGGTTAGAGTATGCTTTGTAGGAGTTTCAAAGGTAGTATTGGGACTCAGTTGGGTATCTGTGTATGGCTCCAATAATAGCTTCAAGGGCTCTATGTACAAGAAGTCATCGTGTATCACCTATTCAATAAGGCCTCCACCGCCCATCATCCACTTTCTTCTTCTCCTCCCTAAATCTCGGCATCGTAGCTTTCTGTTTCGCCCCTCCCACACCCCATTTCCATTCCCATTCCTATTCCCATTTGCAGCCACCACCACTGCCACCTGCAGCGCCATCTCCGCCGTCACTGTCATCACCTTCCTCGGCTTCTTCGGCGGCGGCGGCCTATCGCTAGTGCGTTCCTTGCCTACGTGGGCACATTGCCCACAACACGGCCTCACCCCATCACATCGAATCTTCTTGCCTCGGCAGCGATCGCATGCTACGGCTACTCTGTGCCAGGTATTGATGCCAGGTTTGGCTGCATGCCGTGGTAGAGTTGCAGGCTTAGGTGTATTCTCAATGTCGCCCTGAGCTTTCTTCTTGCTCGACCATGTTCCTGGTGCTCGGAGCAGAGGTCGTCTTCCCCGTTATCTAGGGCATTTTTCCGTCTTTCGAGCGCTGCCTCGTTGATCCAGCGGCCTACTTTCTCGACTTCTAGTGCTGTGACATCCATCCCACTTTCTTCTTTGAGCCGCCTGCGTAGTTGCGCTATGCGCTCTATTAGGATGCGGTATTGCTTGAATATATAGTCGACCTTCCTGTCCCATGTCCCTGCTCGCGCATCCTCTTCTCTTATCCAGCGCTAGACGCCTTCTGTGAAGTAGGGGATGTTGAGGGGGTCGTATTCTGCAAGCAGGAGAGTAGCGATGGGGAAGGAGACACCGGGCAGATATTGGAGCTCTTTGATGGCGTCGATGTAGTGGTGGCCGGGGCCGTAGATGGCGAAGGCGGAGTTGGGTTATGGGATTGGAGGCTAGGTCTTTAGCCGTGTTGGAAATCGTGCTTTCTTACCGGTAGCCTTGCTTTAGCCATATACGTTAGATGGGGGTGAGATAGGGTGAGATGAGAGGAGAGGAGAGGAGAGGGGAGGGGAGTGGAGGGGAGGGAAGGATTGAGGCTACGGAATGGGCTAGTATGCTCACCGTCTCCATTCAGCAATTATCTGCAGCTCAGCCTTCTCCATGAAGGGACATCCATCTTGTTTCCGCTGCTGCAGCGTCTCGGGGATTGTGCTGAGGCGGAAGTAGTCGAGGTTCTCGTAGTTGTTAAGGTTTGCTGTTCGGTAATTGTCGCAAAGGTCTCTGAGGTCTGAGTAGGTGATTTCGCTGAATGATCGCTCAGGCCCAAGGCCGAAGCTGTCGAGGGGCATGTTGGGAGAGAGTACATGAGATATGGAGATATGGAGTCGAGCTGCGGGGAGCAAACATAACCCCGGATTTTGGCAAGCGCGTTTGGAGACTCGTTGACAACGTGGAAAGGTTTCGGCCCTGTCGGTCCTCGACTAAAGTACATCGTCACATATTTTTTCACCGTAAGATATACACTCAATTTGGAGGAGAAATGCACTCGAATTCTCAGATGCTGAACCCATCCTAATCTACAATGATTATTTCCCCAGTGGTGAAAAGTACACCCTCACCGAACTCCATTGGAGCTGAACAAGTCTCCAAGCTTGAAAATTTGCCAATCAAACAGACCGGATTGACAGCTAGAAGGACGTCCTACTAGCGAAGCTGATTGAGTCTTTCTAATCTTGTGCTTTCAAGCACTGAAAGTCTCATTCACAGTCACTAATTACCTCCGGATCCGAGTCGTCTTTCTCTTGCGAGGCGAAGCTTTGCACAATTAGTGGTGAGGATTCATTAATATATATGTTTTGTGTGTGATTGGACACAAAATTAGAGATTGGAAGATTTCCCCGCTTCTCCAGTCCCCAAATTTGCGATGCGGGCAATGCTTTGACACGCTCGCGGATTGGAAAATAGTTTGGACGAGCGCCCACGAAGGTTCTCTCTGATAGCTTTAGCTATAGAAATTTAGACGTCTGAGTGGAATCGGGATATTAGTCATTAAGGCTCAACATTACTTTTCACCTCCATACGCCATATATATTCTAACCTACATTATGTCAACTCGACATCCTCACTCTCGTTCAAGATTCAACATGGGCTACGTGATCACTGCGGCGCGGTGAACCCACTGATACGCTCCCAAGACGACCACCTAGGCATATGGATTTCTATGGCCCGCCGATCAGATCTCTCCTCGAACTCGATCTTGCTCGAGAAGTTATGGGCATCAAAGTCTGGCTCGAGATCATGTATCATCCATCCTTTTCCAGAAACACGATGGCAGACTCTGAAGGCGGGGCCTGCGCTGAGCAGATGTCTGAACTGATCACGCATCGCGGAACTGAGCCGGCAATGCAAGACTCCTGCACACTTCCCGTCTTTAAGACTTGTGAGTTCGAAATAGAAGAGCGCTGCTATTAATCGCTTCGCCACAACCCTGACATGTTTATGCGCGGATTTGTAGTCCTTGTTGAGGTATACCCCTGGTTCTTGCCGCAGATACAAGTCCTGATGCTTCAGCAATGGGATGGAATCGACATCATCGAGATTGGGCGGGCGTCCATGGAGGCCAATGTCGAGTCGGTGGCAAACGCTGGAGAGATGACTATCCCATTTTGTGGAAGAAACGAATTCGTCCAATTGCCGGTCACAGTCCAGGGTGCTCTGAACCATATCGAGTCCTACCGCAATTTTGCCTCTTAAGCCCTTTGGAATGAGCTTCTTTGCAGTCTTGAGACGCTTGCCTGCGGATTTTGTGGTGCCTCCCATGTCAGCTTGGATTCCCGTGCCAATCGAGAGCATGATGTCCGGCGGGGTCTTATCGCTCCATATTGCTCGTCGTTCCTCTTCTAGGATTTGGACTGGATTGTTGCGATTTAAAGCTCCGTCAATGTACTGTTGCTTCGTCCTCTCATGGAAATACGGTTCAAATAAGTTGGAGCTGCCGAAGTACTCCGAGCTCTGAAATTCGTCAGCCCAAGGCCTGAATACAAACTTGGAGGAGGTTCCTACGCTTCCCATATCTTCAAATCATCCTTTGGGTCGTCTTCTCGTACCAAGTAGCCGGTATCTTAGACTTTTTAGCAGCAGCTCTTCAGAGATATGCTGCTCTCCTACCTTGCCCAGTTGAGTTCCTTGAATAATTCGAAAAAAGATACGGCCGCCGGCCACCGGGGACAGCCGCAACAACTCCCACTTTGACCTTTTCGGTTGACGAGTAGCTGTTACCGAACAAGTAGCCCTGGCCAAACGCTTTCTGTAATGAACCGTCAATGCCCTCACTCTTGAAACGATGTGAATACAAAAGTTGCGCTCCATGTCGGAAGATGGGGACTTTGAGCCACTCGCGTTTCGAGAATGCTGCACTGCTGAGACTCTCGAATTCATGCATCGCTTTCTCTACAGTCCAATTCATCTTGAACAGACCCAATGCTACGATGCCGCCTGTAATCTCATTAGCTCTGACCTGAAGTTTCTTGAAACCATAATCACTAACCAGTGCTTGTTCCGATCACTAAGTCAAAGAGTTCTTGAACTGGAATTCCGTACCCAACTTCGGCCACCACCCTCTTAAGTATGCTAAGTTCTAGTATACCGCGGATGCCGCCACTATAGTTGATCAGTACCATAACCAACAACATCTTATCTGGTGACTTACCCGTCTAAAGACAAAAGTCTGACGCCGGCGGAAGGCGGTTTGACCCTACTCTGCCAAGGCTTTCCATTCTTGAACTGGCAGCCTAGCGGGCAGCGCTGGAGAAACAGCGTGGACTGGCTTCGACTGTTGCTATAGCTGAATCTCATAGCGCAATCCTCACAAATCGTATGCTGTACTTGTTCGCAAGGGAGGATAAAGACGGGACATTGTGAAAGGCAGGTGAAGCAAGTCCTGTTGCTGCTCACATTGGTCACCCCACTAGCCTTGGCGACCAGCGAGATCGCAGTCTCGACCTCACCGCCTTCGCGCAATAGTCGAGTGAGCTCCGCGTATAAGGCTAATATTACCTCCTCGGGCTTGAAGGAACACTGGAATTCGCCTACGAGAAGGGATGGCACCAGGGATTGCCTATGCCATTTTCCGTAGAAGAATTGGTGCCCCTTTTCATGTCCTACCCAGTAGTTTTCGCATCGTGCTTTTTCGCTCTTTGCTTCGCAGCGCCAGGACGTATCGCGAAATCTCTCAAGGGCTTGCCGGCAATCGCTGAGATATGAATCAATCATCATTTCTTGGGCTAAGCGTTCAGCAATGTTAGACATCCATACTAGCAAGGGTGGAGTAATGGAGGGATTGACTAACCCTCTGGCGAACTATTCTTGGGTATCTGGGAAGCCATGCAACATGCAACGAACGGAGTGAGGCGATCAACAAGCGCGGTCTCCTGCACCACTTTGGAACTGTCGCCGGCCTCCTCTTTCTCTTTGAGCTTGACTAGCAATCCCACCAGGTGCTCGCGAAATTTCGAGGGTCGCGCCGCGTCCTTGCTCGCCAAGTAGTGGAAGTCAATTGAGCTTGTAAGATCCTTGGTCAATCGACTAAAAGCATGCTCCAAGTACATGACAAAACTCGGAACAGCGAGATTCATGTTCACTTGTATCTTCTTTTTTCGAACCTGTGCCGATATTGCCCGCACCTCGCTGTAAAGCTTTTGGTATTGCGTTGCAGTTGTGTGCGTTGTCGTGGAGGTGAGACTCGGGACGCAGATGATACGAAATGAGTCATAGTAACATAGGATAAGATCTTCAGCTGCATTGAGTATCTTGCCTCGTAGTCGCCATACCTCTCGGAGCTCTGCGAATGACGTAGAGAGCTCGAGATGCGCGAGTAGAGTCTTTGTAGCGTAATCGATGTCCAACCACTTCTCGTCTGAGGATGGTACATCTTTGTTGACCACAATGAGTAGACCGGGCCTTACTCGTTGGTTGACGGTCCGCTCATGACCAGCTGCAGCCCATTGGAAGAGATGCATAAGCTCAGCTTCAGTTGCCCTAGACCCAAGTTGTAGCCCCGTGGGAATAAGGATAGGATTGGGGTGCTATATACACCGGGGATTGTTCGTGATATAGCAAACAACATCTGAGAAGGTATACAAGAGTCTGGGGTAGAGGTCTCTCACAATGGACGTCCGAGACCCGGCGTCAATCACAACTTTGTCAGCCAAGCCTCCTGACGGAATTACTGTAGTCCTGGCCCACTGCAACTTCAAGGTACGAGTTGCAGTTGATTTGTGGTCCTTCAATGCTTCACGGAAAGCCGAATTAGACAAAGAAGGATTTCCGCGCAAAGTGAGACGCTCGAAGGGCTGTCTGGGTGAAGTCGAGGTAACATCCTCCTCGGTTGCCCGAATTGCTGCCGAGACACCCGCACCACGAAGTCCTTCGCAATCTGCATCCACATTTAGTATCTCAGCGGCCCTCACATGATGAGACATACCAGCATAGAACAAAGGCACTTCGGTATTGATCGTCTTAGGATCACAATACAGGTGCACGTCTCCACTCGTTGATTTATGCCTATCGACATGATTTCCTGGTATGGGCACTTGATCGGTGATATTGAGAGCCGCGTTACGAACCAATGCTCTTATCAAGGTACTTTTGCGCCCCCTGTGTCTCCGAACAAGGACACCAGGCTCGGGTATTGCTCAAAGTTCCCCTCATCATATCTTAGGGCTTGCCCCTGCTCGATGAGGTATTGTAGTCTTCGATACACATAGAGGTGTGGACTGTCCTGCTGGTTTGGAACACCAAACCAAGTGGACCAGATATCACCTCTGTGTAGTAGCGCTTGCTCTTCCGGGCTTGTCTTGGAGAAAAGAAGGTAATGTATCCAGACATATTCGACAAAATCGGAGGGTGGTTTGCATGTATCGAATCCAGGCATGGGTACGTGGAAGGCTGCATCCTTCCAACAGGATTTGTGATAGGGTCTCCCTCCACAGCCTGGACAGATACACAGTGAAGAGACGCCGCCTTCCTTGCGACAATGCGAGCACACCAGCGGAATACCCATGATCTTGCTTGCTTGATAGATCCTGTGCATGATCAGCGCTGCGGAGCACAGGAAGAGTACGGTCTGACGCCACATACAGATCTGGAGGTAGTGCATCGAAGACTTGATCATCGATATCGCGGGGAGGCTGATCATCGACGTGTTCCTCATCCTCTGCCTCCTCAATCGTTGCCCCAAGAGCTTCATCGATATTTCTTCCTTCTGCCTCGTCCTCTTCATTTACAGACATCTTGCCCAGGCTATGGTCGAGGTCCGGCGATGCACTCATGGTGCCTGAGGACCGATGTGAAAGCGTTGGATTCGTATGAAAGCGAGTGAAGATACAGAAACAAAGCGCTGAGTGCAAGGGAGATGGATCACAACTTCGCAAAGACTGTGTGTCATTCAGGATAACCAGAAGATATGTGACAGCCTTATGCTGCCTTAGTGGGGCTGTTATCTGTGACCTGGGCGCTAGCCCATCGGGGCACCACCATACCAAATCACTTATATGCGGCCACAGTACTGTGGCTGCATCTTAGCGTTCAGCTCGATCTTCGATTGATCACAATTTGCCTTGGTACCAACTTATTTTTGCAACTCTATCAGTAAAACCATCCACAGTATTCACTCACATACATGAATTAGTCGAGATTCCAAACTAGTAAGGAACTCATCAGGTGGGTAAGTATCATCACATTCATGTCGCTACCTAGGTTTGAACATTCGAATCGTCAGAAGGCGGGAAGAGACCCGTGAAGGCTGCCAGTGCACTAGGACCCGCTCTAAGGCTTCTGTGGGGGGAAATCCACGATAGGCAGGGGCGGCCTGAACGAGGAACGCCAGCTCAGCCTTAGAAAGGGCGGGACTAGCGAGATAGCATATGACAGGTAGGGAATTGACAGGGGTATGACACCGCCATACTTTGTTGGAGCTAGGTATTCCAGTAGTTAAGCGAAACACAACGGAATACGAGATGGAGCCGCAGCTTGTGTCATAAGGCCGCGGAAAATAATGAGAGCGCTTTCATGAGGAAGGATCCAGGAGTACGAGGATAAGGTAGCTCGTTAAGTACCTTCAGAATGACGCGGCCAGGCTCAGCGGATGGGGAGGGCCCGCGTACAGGCCGCCCAATGCCGGGAGCTATCCCCACGACTCCAGGCTAGCCTGGGTCATATTTGTTCATTGGGTACGCGGTAGAGAGTTCGAAATCTTGTACAATGTCATTGCTATTTTACCGAAGGATGAATTTTCAATTTGTCAGCTGCACTCTCAACTCTAAAGTATCACAAATCATTCCTATTTGTACCTGGCGTCCGAAGCACTGGAGGCTCAATTTTCTCTTCACTCCTACGGCTCAGCACCGCCAATCTACGTCTAATTGCTTTCTCCTCTTATGATATGCCAGCCCGAAACGTGGACAGCTCTGAACCCTACTCTTTATCAGCCAAGGACCTTTGACAGATGATGAGAGAATGACCTACGCGTCCCCAGATGTCAAGCTGCTCTTTCGCGCTGTTCCACATATTAAAGAGTCAAGCTCTTCGGCGCATTAGAGATGACTTTTCAGATCAAGATGAAGCTTGCCTAGCGTTCCTGGCTGATTCCTCAAATGTTGCGTTGACCGATGCAGCCGCCGAACTGCGGATACGACAGCTCCATTATAGCATTCTCGGGAAACAATGACTTATTAGAGTCGAGTGAAAGCCTTTGGAGCCGAACGTATATTCCTTGCCATGGTTGGAGGCGTCTTCATGGTCCAGTGAATCGTAGGATACAGTCACGAGTGTTGAGGGATTTGCCATAAATTACCTCCTGGACCCAGCCGTGTGAGGCCGAAGGTTTGCACAGTACTTTTCATTTCGCACAGCTCTCAGCCGCGTGTCAAGCTCGTTTTCCTTTACCATTGCCTCCCACATGTACAGATCTCCATTCTTCATCTTTGCCACTTGCCTCGCCGATCGTATATTGAAAAGATAGTAGGGTTCCGTTCTGGCTATGCTTAGGTCTACAAGAAGCCCCGCCTTGTAATTCCTTGACCGAACATCTCCCGGGTATATGCCACAACGTCGCATCTTTTTCAGGTCCCGCAGCATCTTATCTGCAGCTTTTCCAGTCAGGGGGGTGTCTTTATGGATCAAATCTTTCACAATGGCTCGGAAAGGCTGTCGCTGGGAGACAGGCTTGGAGTACTCGTCACCCGGTCGGTCCCAATCCGATACATGGAATTTGCGCTTCAGCTGCTCTTCGACTGAGGCTGGAAGAGTGATGTAACCGTGACAGCGGACCGCAACCTTTCCATTCAGATTCTTATCTTGGAGCCGCCCATAAGCGCGGCATTCGTTATAGAATGGATCCGAGTGGGCCTGTAGAATGTCGTCGGTAACCAGATCGTTCTCTTTGCCCACTAGCCCTGCTCGCTGCTCCTCAAAGTCATAAAATTTGAACTATGGCATCAATACCTCTTCAGCAGCGCTCAGATTAGGGGCTTGGTAAGAATGATGCCCATACCATCTTTAATGCATATGCGGTAGACTCTATAGCGGCTTCGAAAACGTGCGCATGGCCTTCAGAGTCCTTATCGCTGAGAAGACGGCGGAATGTGACGGCTGGCTTAGGATCATCAAACGGACGAAGCTTAGGACCTTCGCATTGAGGAAGAGGCTCATTGTACTGAGGGGTTGTAACCATGTTTCACTTTTTTCGTTCTGAGATATCAAACTAAATTTAGGAGCTCGATCGTGAAGACTGCTCGAGTGGGCGAATTAGCAGTTATGAAAAGCCAGAGGTTGAGGAACCTGACACACGAATGCATGGTCTTAGCGCTCTGGGCTGCCCCTCTCGCCTATGCACATATGCAGCTTGGCCTCGATGGAATTGGCGTGTGTCCGTCTAGATACGGCCAGTTAGCATGACATGCAGCGCTTATCGCAATTAGGGCCCCTCGGGGTATGCAAGTACCTCCCCTCGAGTACCCACGAAGCACCAATAACGACCCGACCCGCCCCTACCTAGTCCCCAAGAATACGCCGAGATGTTCCATTTGTGGGCTCTTTCTTTGTGCATTTCTAATTTTCTATTTCCTATTTTCCCCTCACCTGTTGCCCCGCCGCCCTCGTCTTCACTGGATCACGCAGTATGCATCTGGCTATCGAGTCAGTGACAAGTAATGCTATTGCGAGCATGAGCGGCGTCAACCTCTTGGATGTGGTTGCCCCACAACCTAAGAATAGAAACACCCACACACCTTTTCTTCTTCATGCGTCGCTCCTCCAAAGACTACGCCCCAGAGCTGACCCACTCTCTGCAGGTTGCCCTCTTGTTATTTGATGATGCAGCAGGCATATATAGAGTGCAACCATTTCTCTGCGAATTGAAGGTTGAACATCTAGCAATTCTATATTCCATGATTGGTTGCTACAGAAGCTGATCGTATGTTAGATGTGCTCCGGGAAAACATCGTTTATCTCTGCTACCATTCACTGACATAGCCATGGAGATTCTTAAGCAACCTCTCTTAGACTATCTCCGGGTCAAAAATCCTATCGTCTTTCGCGAAAAATGTCTGAGCGGAGGAAATACATTGTCTAAGGGTAATAATTATCTCATACCCGGACGAATTGACAAGTGGGAGGATTTTGATTATGATTCGCTTCAATCAGTATACGATGGAGCACTGTATCGAGTCCTGAAGCGCGAATTTTCATACAACGATTTCTCGACCATCCCACGAGTACCCTTTCGCGAGCTGTCGGATGAAGATTCCTTGGATACTCTGCTCACAAAGTGGAATCAATCCGTGGTTTCCGAAGCACTATCGTTGGCTCAGGGTTGCCTCTACAAGCCACAAACCAACAAAAACGTATACATGGCGAGAGGTGGTCAGGCCAGAATCCCTGAGAAGTATCGCCCGGACTGGGCTGGCATCCAGGCCAAGACTCTCCATGCCAACGAGGACGGGGATGCTAGCAAGTCGAAGAACATCCTACCAGGAGACACTAAAGTCAGTAAGAAATGGTCAAGCCGCGACATCGTGCCTGGTCTAGTACAAGCAGAACACACGTCGGGAGACTGGCTTCGACCTTTGAACCAACTCTACACATATTGCGTCAAAGCTAACGCGCGATATGGATACATCATTACCGACCAAGAGCTTGTCGTCATACGGATCCGCCCAATCCTAGAATCGGAGGACTCCCAATCGACCAATGACTCTCAAGAAACCTGGCAAGATTTCGCATTAGCGCAGGACGACACCCCAACATTACAGACCAGCTTCCAAGGGACCGCCCACTTTCCGGAGAACGATGAAGGCAATGGTTCAACAATGTCCTCTCCGACACTCAAAAAAATGAGAGATCATGGCAGATTAGAATATAAAGCCATCCCATGGAGCAACGCCAGGAGCAGAGATCCGCGACGCTGTGACGACCTGACCGTCAATTTGGCCCTATGGTGGCTGCACATCATGGCCTCAGTGAGCAGCAACATCAAAGAGCATTATGCTCCTCTCAAGGAGGTTGCACAGCCGACGTTCTTTGTAGAAGAAAACTCCAGCTTCGTCCTCTCGGAGACCTCAGAAAATACGCGCCCCAAACTTCCCATCAGATCTCGCAAGCGCAGCTGCTCTCTTCTATCCGGTGAGGGAACGGCATCCGACGGCTCCAGCAATGACTATCCTGTCGATGGCGACAGACCAAGGTGGGGTAAAAAGCGCCTCAGGGCTGGTGATGAGGGTAACGAGAATAAAAGACAGACACGTTCGATGGTGGTGTTGCAGAATTGAGCTCGTCCTTACGCAGCATGTACGGATCCGAACCGGCTGGTCCGACGCATTCATTGCTTCATTAAGATCGTTCTGTTGCTATTTTGGAACATCTTTGTGAATCTGGGAGATCTATTACGAGGCGCCAAGAGCGTTTGACGATTTACAAAAGCGGGAGGGTATGAGACTGAACGGGATGATCAGGAAGCGAGGGACTATCACGAACGAAACGCAGCGGTTCGGGATCTTGTTCCCATGTATTAGATTCTTTATTTCTGCGATATTGAATTTATGTTGCTTGGTTTTCATGTCTGCGTATCGTTAGCGACGGGCAACAAATGGATCTGCTTGGTCTTGGTTTCTCAACGCAACATTACTTAAGCCATCTTTCTCCGTCATAGTATCCTAGAACTTGCCTTTTTCGTCTTTGCACGGACGCCCAAAACCACGCGAACATCTTGACCAGGAAAACTCTTAGGAGCAATCCTTCCCATGAGCCTCCCTCTGCACCTGGAACGAGAACCAAAAATTTACTAATAGAATTGCGTATCACGACTGTGATGATGCCATTTTTCATTTGCAATCCTGTTGCAAATGTCCATTTCCAAACGTTGGAGAGACAGTCAAGAGGCCTCGAAACAGGTCTTCGTCTCAAAATAACGGGAACAAGAGGCAGAGCTTCCTGAGCAGAGCAGGCTTAAACGGGAAACTTCCCTATATAAGGTCGTCCACTGACCTGTGTATTCTTTCAAATCTCACCTCCAAGAGAAACAAAACTCGTCAAGCGCCAACCTCCGGCCGGGGCCTGGGCTATGGTCGCCATGAATGATCAAGACTGGGACGACACAGTCAATGCGTGGGGGGATCCCGCCTATTCACTTTCCACTACACAACGATCATCCGCTAGCCGCTGCTGCTGGATATGCGGCGGCTGCCGCGAAAGAGGTGGTACCGGATGGGAGGAGGAATGGGGGTGAGGGTTTTGAGATCGATGTCGTTGTAGTTTTGATTGAAGATTGATAGGCAGTCATGGAGTCTGTAGTGCAAACGAATCAAACCCCATTCTCACGCTGGATCTATTACAGCCAATACTCCAGACCCCGCTGATACCATTTGCATCCCGTTGCGGTCTCTGAATCTTCCTAACCTTCCTCAACATCACGGAACTGCAGCGAATGCCGATCGAGCCCTTGAAGCCTTGGGGCGTGAAACCCTAGTGGTAAAATAGAACAAGGCAAGGGATATGTATACAACCCCGGGAATGGTCCCCAGGAATGCGTCTTAGAGCCCTAGGATATACACTTGGGAGCTGTCTTGTGGGAGTGTATACTTGGGGGATCGAGCCTATCCATCTGCCGCCACACCATAGTAGCCTAGCGGAGGCATCTGGATAGGCAGCGGCCACCTCGGATCAAAAGTGGTGGGGAGACATGAGGAGAGAACTAGGGTTGTAGTATTGAGGGTACGTTCGTGATTTGGGAGCGACAGGAGAACTTGGGATAAACAGTCCAATCAAATGAACCCTATTTCTCATGTTGAGCTCTTCAAACCGATGCCCCAGACACCCAAAGAATCGTTCGTAGTGTTTGTGTCCTGTTGCTGTCGTTGAAGTTTCCTGACCCTTCTCACCAGCGTGCCTACGCTCAACGGACCTATGATTGTGCACAGAGTGGTTGCCCAAATAACGATGAGAAAGATTTCAGAGGTTTCGTCTCCAGATGTTGCAGTCTTAGAGGAGCTGCTCTTGAGGGTGCCCTTACTCTCTGCGAGGGATGCAATGAGAAAGCCAATCTCGCCTCGGGAGACCATTGCTGCACCTAATATTGACGCTGGGTAGAGAGAGCGCGGCTTCAGCAGCATTTTTCGATGCTTTGGGTGAGTTGCATCTGCGGTTCTGTTGTTTGCCTCATTTTGTGTCCCAGGCCCAGACATAGTACCGCATTGAGTTGCATCCAACGTCGATGCGCCTTGCCTGGCCCTTTGTGGTCCCCAACAGCGGATTTGGGGCAGGGAAAGTGCTCTCCAGGAAGACGGCACGACTAGTGATGGTGACTGAAACCTCACGAGCCACAAGCCCGTGAAAGCCTTACCCAGGAGCATCAAGACAGTATAGACCAGACCACGCCAGACCACAAAGCCACTGAACATGCGAGTGATAGGAACTGAGAAGCCAATTGAGCCAAAGAAGAAGGGCTTCAATATCTTCTCCATTGCCGGTTTGTAGTACTCATCAAAGATTGCGGTTCCTGAAGAACCGGCAGGATCTTGAGTCACCAAGCGCTGATCCGTTGATACTGGCTGACGACCATTGTCGGTTTCAGGCATCGGCTCTTCGCCCACGTTCTTCCCTGGAGCTTCTGCACGTGCAGCAACAGCGGGGCCCGCTGGCTCTTCTTCTTTGTCCCCGCTTGTTGTGCCTGTGATCGGGCTTACAAGAGCATCACTTGGGGTCTGAGAAGGATGCTGGATGTCGCTGTCCCACCAACTGATCGAAGCCCCCGCCAGATAAGCCGCGAACAAATCTGATGTCCCGGCACAACTAGCTCCGGAAACCATTGCCACGAGTATACTTGTATGGATCACGAGCGACGTCTGTTTGTGGGATAAAATCCTTTGAAGAGGCCCTTTTTCATAGATCTTGCGCCTCCCGTTCAGCCATTGAGTTGCTGGTCTAACAACAAAACGGTAAGCAAGCAATAGGATGATAACCAGCCCCACTGAAACAGCGACAGGCCTAACAACAGTAATGTTGCTGAACGATGAGGCATTGCTCCCAATGTTCGAGATCACTTGCACCATGATCAACCCAACGACATCATCAAGCATTGCCGCCGTTGTCAAAACCGTGCCGAGGCGTGTGGTTGTCAGCCCACTGGTACTGAGGACTGTGAAGGTCGTTCCCAAGCTGGTGGAGCATAGCGCCGCACCAGAAGCAAAAGCCTGCAATGGCGATGCATTTGCTAGAGCTGATAGGGAAAATGAGAAGGCAATCGGCAAGCAAATGCCGGTCAAAGCAACCGCAAGAGAGAGGACCAAATTTGACTTTACAGCCGAAAAAGATATGGAAAGACCACCTCAAGCTTGTCAGCTTGGACTCGATATTTCTGGTATTTAGAAGCTGAGGAAGGTCACCTTCGTAAACCAGCAGGATCAAGCCCAGATAGCCAAGTAGGACAACAATCTTCTCTGCCTCGTCTTCCAAGAGGTTACCACCTGGTTTCCCCCATGTCACGCCAACGAAGATCTGACCAACCAGTCCACAATAAATTGCCTTGTTAAGTAAGAAATTCATAACGTTCAAGGCTACAAAAAAAGAAGACCAGATCAAGATTGTCAGAATGCCAGGCGTCTCATACGCCAAAGCTGCTGCCATGGCCCGTATCCGTCCTCGGGATATCTTCTCTCGACGATGGCATTAGAGGAGTGATTACAGCCAAGAGAACAAGTCGAAACCTCAAGGGTCTGGTGTGCCTTGGGAAGGAGGATGCAAGCAGATATTGGACCCGTTCTTAGCTTGGCGCTTGACGCGTCTCCAAGACGTGTCCGATGACGTCGAGGTCTTCTTGAACATGTTCGATTCGAGCATCATTGTCCTCGCAACTAAGGTATTTCCACAATCAGCAGACATGTCGAAAAAACGCGCTCTCGACAGCTTCTTTACCCCGATGTCCCACAAAAAAGCCCGCTCGAGCCCTGAACTACCGATCAAACCCGAGTCCAGCCAAATCGACGCATCCACCACCGACTTCTCCAATCACTGGACATACCCCTACCCAGTCCCTCACCTGACCCCCGACATTGTCGGAGAGCTTAACCAGGTTCCCGCTTCCGAAGGGCGGGCGATCAACGACCAACCGGATCTTGACCTCCTCTACTTCCAACCCTACATTCCCAAAAGCATCGAACGAGATCTTTTCGATTTCCTCAGACAGAATCTTTTCTTCTATAGAGTACAATACATAATCAAGCGATACGGTACAGAAACCCAGATAAATACTCCCCGATATACGACGGTCTTTGGCGTGGATACATCTTCGACCTTCACGGCCACCGGCGATTTGGTAGACAGCCAGACCACAAAGCCTGTCCCTCCAGAGCGCTACAAGGCTTGCGCTTCTCAACCCCGGTCAATACCCCAATGTCTTGACCACCTTCGTCAATTGACCGAGATCTTCACCGGTGCAACCTACAACTTCTGTCTAGTCAACTACTATGCCAACGGCGCAGATAGCATATCCTACCACAGCGACGACGAGCGCTTCCTCGGATCCAATCCCTCCATCGCCTCCTTCTCGCTAGGTTCAACTCGAGACTTCTGCATGAAACACAAGCCGATACCACCCAAAGATGGCGAGCCTCCACCCGAGCAAAATCTCAAACCGCCACTGAAGTTGCCGCTGGCGAGCGGCGATATGGTACTCATGAGGGGAAGGACGCAGGCAAATTGGCTACACAGTATACCGAAGAGGAAGGGCAAGGGAAGTGAGGGTGGAAGGATAAACATTACGTTTAGGAAGGGCGTGGAGAAGTATTCGACGCAGAATTATTACCAGTATAATGTGGGTGAGGGTGCTGTTTGGAAGTGGGATAAGAGGAAGGGAGAGATGAGGGAGTGGGTGAAGAGTAGGAATGAATAATGCAAGGATTGAAGAGTTGCTGAAGATCGAACGCAATGCCTTGTCACTCAGAGCCCGTTCAAGGCTCGCTCTGACCTTGCAGAGGCAAAATGTCCGAATTTCTCATGTACTTATAAATTGAACTCATAACATGGAAAGAGTGGCATTCGTCAAGATACAGGCCAGAATATAGACAGCTTCGCGGATTCACTTGAGACCTAAGTCCCCTTGGGCGGCACCAGCTGGGCGATCCTGGGTGATCTCCCATAGACTTGGTAGTCCTCATACGAAGCCAAGTGCGAAGCCGGCCCAAAGTGGGTGCCTTTGCCCATTGCAACAAAGACCTTCAGGTCAGACATCCTGGGATCCTCTCGTGGGATATCAATTTTTTGAACGAGGATTTAGGGTGTTAGTGAATCTTACTTATTCGTGGCCGTGAGTAGCCTTTGTGTCGGTCAGGGAGGGGTGCTGAACCTGCCAACACAACCACTTGGTAAGCAAATAATGTACGTTAGCATAAATCACCTCTCAGCCCTACTCAGCCCTACTACCTAGTACGCATAAATAGCACGCATCTCCTATAGAGAATCAATCAAGTCGTCCTCAATATGCTAAAGATGTACGAGTTGAGAGACGCTGGATCCAAAGATTCAATTACGTAGCGCCCCGCACTAGCTCTGTTGGCGCAGTCAAGAATGGCGATGTTCAATCTTCTCGCATCTACCAGGCGAATCAAGGCCCTTGTTCCTTCATTCTAGTCTGTCGAGATTCTCTGGTCGCCTAGGGACCTATCTTTTCTAGTAACACAGGCTCGTTGCCAGGGGTGTCTTGATCTTACATCAATTTCGGTCTAAGCGGTAGTCTCCGGGCAGAAAGTCCAGACAACGCGCGACCACCATGTGGAAGGTATGCAGGGTCATCTCCTCTGTGTCCTCTTTGCCGGCATGTTCTTTATTGCTTTCCCGAACGCCTAGTTTGAGTGCTGGTTATTCTACTCTCCATTTGGCTTCGGCAATTGAAAGCCTGGAGGCATAAGCCAAAGAGCCTGGAGCGCGAACCTCGGACAAGGCAACGCCATCATCGCCAGTCCCAAATCAAGCAGTAATTCCAGCTCTTCACCAAGTCCTAGGCCCCCCAGCTGGAATGGCTTTTTAAAGGCTTGCTGAGTTGAGCGGTACTAATATCCCTATAGTGCAGTTAGATGTGCTATGGCACACAGTTGATGCATTATTCAGAACTGACTAGAACGCTTTCAGTTCCTCAATTGATGTTCTAATTAGACGCAGGCGTGGGTTGCGGCTTGAGAAAACTTATAACACATTGGCATCTCTTCCGGTTTTCTCTACAATTAAGAGCAGCACATCATTTTACAAACCGCAAGCTCTCGCTAGGCTTGCTGAGACAGATCCTAAGGTCAAAATCCACAGGATGGCTTGATTGTTGTTTCCCCATATCCCGTGGATCCCTTGTCCCATCCGCAAATTGCAGTACTGCCATGCCATGGATGTTCAAGTGTCTCAAGTTCGGAAGGATCCGTCAATTGAGAGATCCAAGCACGATCAGCGCGACTCTCAAAAACCATGTATCGCCGTTTGACGACCAGACATGTAACTCTCGCCCGACAGTCTTTGTGTTCTATGTAGAATTCAATAGAGGTACCGCACGACTTGCAATCGCGCGAGTGCGACGAAAATACCGGGCACTGACAATTCGGGACAGGCTGCCCCCTATCCAATTACCATTGAAGACAGCCGCAAATTACAATCGATCGGTAGCATTGGCTATATTCTTGGGTATGGTGTTGACCTTATGGTTTACTGGGGCTGTGTGTTTCTGGCAGGCGGAGAAGGGCAATGAAGATTGGAGCTCTTTCGAGGCACTGTGCGACCCCACCAAGCGATATTCTCTCCATATTTGGAGAAGCTAACTCAATCACTGACACAAATACAACTAATTCATCAACGTTTCATTACTGACAATTGGCTACGGCGACTTCTTTACCCAAGACAACTCCGCCAAGCCAGTCTTCGTACTTTGGTCGCTCATCGCTCTACCGACCCTGACGGTGCTCATTGGTAGCATAGGTGGTATCATAAACGAAGCCGTGAACACGATAACACTTTGGATCGGCGATCATCTACCTGAGAAGTCCGGTGCTTTATCGGCAATGAAAGGAGAGGTAGCTAAGGCTAAGGGCAGTGCTTTCCAAGGAGCTAAGCCGCCAGGGTTCGTGGAGGATGGGAAGGCCGACGATGCCGGCACTGATGACCAAGCTCATGCTGAAGCTGTCAAAGGTATAATCCAGAGCATGCCTGGAAACCAGGGAGACAACGCTGAACATGGTGCTGCAGGCAAGCACCTTCGCCACTACCTCCTCATGAAGGAGATGAAGAACGTCGTTCAGTACTTGGACGCAACTCCTCCACGCAAGTACACCTATGCCGAGGGGACGTGGTTCTTAAAATGTTGGGCGAAGATGAATCTAACCCAGTTCGGCACCGTCGGGCAGGGGATGTGCACCAAGCGGAAGTAGCCGCAGATTACGCCAGTAGTCGAGAGCCACAAGTTGAAGACCGCAACGACAAAGGCCGTTTACAGCGATAGAGCTAGCTTGGACGGAGAAGTCCGCTAATGACCAGTACTAAAGAACCAAAGTGGGTTTTCGAAAAACTTATGGATGCCTTGGAGAGGGAGTTGAAGGAGCAAGGGCGTAATAGTTTGGAGAAAGAAAAGAAGGCGGACGGTAGTGAATAATCATACTATTGTAACGTTAATCTACACTTCATTCTTCGCATCTCTAGAATTTACATGATCTGCCGCTCAATATTATAGACTTCACTATTGCGAAAACTCCCGCCAAATGCTCTCCTTGACATTTCAATTGAAGAAACCATCGTCAGTGCTGCCTCTCCTACTTGTGCAACCTTCATTTACTACCCATATATCACGTACTTTATTGGTCAATTGACTATCTATACCACTAAATCGCTATTCTCATTTCTTATCATGATCATTGGATGGCCTCGGTCAACATCATCTCGCTACAGTGGGACTGTAGGTTAGTGTGTCTCATGATCAGATGCGGTTTCAGCCATGCGTCATGACCATGGGCTATAGCGAGAGATCCGTGCTTCCTGAGAGCACTATTTGTATGAGTATCCCACCAGCAGTTGGCTCTTCAGTCGAGTACATCTCTTTTAGAGCTATAGCAGTTCTTTTCACAGCAATTAAGCCTATACACACATTAGTCCATCTATCCTTTCATCCTATCTATACTTACATTCTTCCCCCCTCTTTCTAAGCATAAACACCTTAGTATCACCTAGTCATGGCCGTCGCTATATATAAATCAGCTACCTCCAAGAAAGCCTCCAAGAAAGCCTCCAAGAAAGCCTCCAAGACGGCCCTCAAGACCTCCTCCAAGAGCCGCAAACAAGCCAAAACAGCCACTCGGAGGGATACTACCCCCCCCCCCCCCGAATTACAGGTATCTGCTACCTCTTCAGGAACTATCCTCCTCCTAGTTACCGTAATTAAATTCGCGAGTTAAAATACCGCCTGGCGGTACTAAAGGACTAGCGCGATTACCAGGATCGCTATCGAGTCTATAAGTTATATAGTCGCCGTCGCCGTCATCGTTATCACTATTCATCTATTTCTAGTACAGACTCGGAGGAGAGGAATAGCCTAATAGTCTCTTTCAGGTATACCGAAGGTAAGAAACCCTTTCTTAGTCTTTATAAGCGCTATTATACCGTTAACATTAAGTATTTCAAGTAAATCTTCTTTAGAATGTTTAAAACGGAATACCTTATAAAGCTAGCCTATACATCGCGCTTTCCCAAAAGATTATGTCATTAGCGTCACAGCTAGTTTTGCGCTATCAGCAGGCCGCATGGCGATCAGGGTCTGCATCCCATGTCAATTGCGGGCCGAGAAATCAGCAGGATCAGCAACTCCGGGTTGCTGTCAGCAACTCCAAGTTAACCAAGCAGCACCTAAAAATCATCCCCGAAGTCATACGACCGCGCGCAATGATTACGATACTGCGACGCTGCAACTAAACCCCCAAGGTCGCTACGAACATCACTCCCGCGGGGATTTAGGCCCAATCGCACGATTCCGGGGTCCGTTTTCAGCTGGTGTTGATGGTGCTCCGGGGGAGTCGCTGCCGTCGATGGCGACGATCATAGAAAATCGACCTTTTGCTTAGTCATCAATCACGTGATTTACTGAATGCTTACTGATCCTGCTGATCCTGCTGTTAGCAAGCCGGAGTTGCTGAATGCGCTGAAATCGCGCTGTTAGCGGGCGCTATTTGCTGATTGCGCTGAAATCGACCCATCAGCGGGCGCTATTTGCTGATCCTACTGATAGGCCAATTTCAGCCCTATCCGCGCGTCCAGCAAATCAGAAGTTTTCAGCAAGATTTGGGAAAGCGCGATGTAACTATACTAATCGTATAGATAGTGATATAATCCAGGAGATTAACGGGTTAGTATACCTCCTGCAGTATTTCGAGGTATATAGCCAGGCCATTTATTACTATACGCACTCTATAGTAAGTATACGGTTATAGGTAGCCCTTTTAGACTACCGCCTTCGCCTTACAGAGCTATATATACACTATAAATTTAACTCTATCCGCGTATACCATCACGCTTTCGTTACTATATGTATCCTGAGTAGCCAGGATGATCTAGTAGCCTGGTCGATCGACGATAGACGCTGCTCAGACCTCTTGGTCCGAAGGATATCTATATAGGGTGATACTAGGCTATACGCAGGTAGTAGCGCCTTAAAATCCTCCTCTTCAGGCCTATTCACGTATAGATCATTCAATAGTGGCCACTATCTACGCGACCGCTGCAGGTATCTTCATATCTATTCTATATATTAGTAAAATTACCTAGCGAATACATGCCCAAGGGCTAACCTGGCCTCGAATAACGCCAACTTGATACTACTAGCAAATCGAATTTCTAAGTCGGAATAACTCCTAGAGCACCCCAGGTACCTATATCGCTACTATACGTAGTAGAAGGTTTTCTATACTTACTCGTCGACCTATCCGATCTAGATCTACCCTATCAGGGCCCGTTACGCGTTAATAGTTAGTGTAAATAGTTAAAGAATCACCCCGATCGAACCTTCGCCAAGACCCTAGCGGCTATTCTTCAGAAGGGGGCAAAAATCGGGTATAGAGGTATAGACCTCTAACACCTCAGTTAAAACTACTAATCAGCATGTACAGCACTAGATATATTAACTACGGACCTTCAAAAACAGCTTTAGTATAACCGGTTAACTCAAGTAGACTATTAAACGGAGCCCTAGTACGTCTGTTCGCCGCTAGGATTAGTTCCGAAGTACAATAGGGGTTAGTGTTGAATTATAAGCTTATCTGTAGCTTTATATAATGGCAACGGTTTTGGTATACATGAGAGCTGGCTATATAGACAGCTCTAGGATGCAGAAATAATCTTTGAAGCTTTGCATGGTTCGGATGGTTCTAGGTGTTGAATTATAAGCTTATCTATAGCTTTATTTAATGGCAACGGTTTTGGTATATATAAGAGCTGGCTATAAAGACAGCTCTGGGATGCAGAAGTAATCTTTGAAGCTTTGCATGGTTCGGATGGTTCCAGGATACTAACCGCCATATCGCCATGTGCGAATAGGTAACCCGGTGCCATATCTCCATGTGCGAATAGGCAATCTGCCGTCATATCGCCATGTGCGAATGAGCCATCCGGTGCCATATCACCATGTGCGAATAGGTAACCCGGTGCCATATCTCCATGTGCGAATAGGCAATCTACCGTCATATCGCCATGTGCGAATGAGCCATCCGGTGCCATATCGCCATGTGTCGAATAGGCAATCCAGCGCCATATCGCCATGTGTCGAATAGGCAAACCTGCCGTCATATCGCCATGTGCGAATAGGCAACCTGACCGCCATATCGCCATGTGCGAATAGGCAACCTGACCGCCATATCGCCATGTGCGAATAGGCAACCTGACTGCCATATCGCCATGTGTCGAATAGGCAATCTATCGCGATATCGCCATCTGCGAATAGGCAATCCATCGCCATATCGCCGTGTGCGAATAGGCAACCAGACCGCCATGTCGCCGTGTGCGAATAGGCAACCTGACTGCCATATCGCCATGTGTCGAATAGGCAATCTATCGCCATATCGCCATCTGTGAATGAGCCATCCGGTGCCATCTCACCATCTGTCGAATGAGCAATCCGGTGCCATATCGCCATGTACGTCATAGGTAGTGTATGCCATATCGCCATGTGCGTCATAGGCAGTGTATGCCATATCGCCATCTGCGAATGAGCAATCCGCCGCCACATCGCCATGAGCAGAATGGGCAATCATGTAGACCGTGCGGTACGCCTGTCTCATGCCTCATGCGATACGCCTTGTATCATGTTTTATGCGATACGCTTGTTTCATGCTTTTCATGCGGAAAGCTTATTCTATATAAAGGCTTGGCTCTGGGGTATATATAGAAGGCTCTACACCTAGGAGAGCTCACTAAGTTAAATATTAATCTTCAGGGTATTTCAATGAATCGATATTGGATATCCTACTATTTGCTTCGCTCTGATGTATCGGTTCTTAGTGTCCTTATCCACCTGTTACCTTTCTAGCTCTACTCAGTCAGTATACCCTAAGGTGGCCTGCGTTTTTGAAATCTTTCCAACAGTTAGAGACGCATTTATAACCTCTGATTTCCATACGGCAGCTTAGTTAATAACAGTATACCTTATAATTAGGGCGCTCTAGAATATATAATACACGATAACGCCGTGGATACACTGCTATAACAAGGTCCAGGGGCTTAATTCGTTAAGCGAGACCTGAAAGACGCCTTTTATCATATTCTAGTAGCTATATCAGACTAGTAGCTACTAGGTTTCTGTTACGAACCGTGTTGCGTACCAACGGTCCTATGGATTGTTCTCACTAGGGGATGGAGGTGTTACTACACAAGAGGTGAAGCAGGCTTCAAGTGATGCTAAGCGGGTCTGGTATATGATCAGATGATATATGTTCAGTGCCTAGTCTAAGAGATCTATCGCATGTAGCCAAGTACAAGGTAAGATGTAATAAGGAAGTTGAGCACGATGGTGAGCAGTGCTCCGCATATATAGACATACGAAATCCATGCCAAGCATCCTTGATCGCATTGATCGCACTGCGCTCATCGCTTAGCATGCCAAGCTTTCAGGGTCCTGTCCGAGTCGGACACTGATTCGTCGACTCGAATCATGACGGGCGCTACGCTCCTTGAGCGCATCTCTGATTATGTTTCCTGATCGTAACAGTTTCTACTACAATGGTTTCTACTAGAAAGAACGCTATCTACCCTTTAGTTTATATATAGTACCGTTCCTCTTTAACCTATTTATAAAGGCGGTCAACTAGATTATAACCGCACTATTACTATAGGCTATAGTATTATACTACTTAGACGACTTCTTCGCTATTCTAGCACTATAAGCCGGTACTATCGCATACAGCTATTAATTCGATCAAGTATATAATAAATTAGGCCTGTCAGTCAACTATTCGAAGGATGCGATAGGTACAAAAGCTGACTTTATAGGAATTAAATTCGATAGTATCCTTATATAGGTATAACTCCCTCCGGATAAGCTAGATAGGGCAGCGCAAGGCCTCCTTAAAAGGCCTACAATCCCATATTCGAAGCTCGAGTCAGCAGTCGGTTTCCTGTTATTTACTACCAAAATTATAGTTCCAGGAAGGGCCTTCTTAAGGCGACTTTTTGACGTAATTCGGAGGCCAGTAGCTATCCTATATATTACCGCAGCTATAAAAGCTGATCTACTATAGTAGTATACCTTCTTAAAGGACTGGAATGGCCTTAAACTACTACGTTACGTTATTAGTCAACTATCGTAGTATATATAGACTGACGCCTCGAGGAGGCTTGGTATAGGGGGCTATATTCTTAATCACCCAGCCTATTTATACTCGGTCTAGGACGTCTTTAGTATACCGATTACTACACGCTATCATTATAAAGATATATAATTCAAAGAAATAAAGGCTATTCTTCACGCGATTCAGCTATAGTTGGAACGACTCCGGGGATCTAAATTAACCCTTTATTGCGATAATAATGCCTGTATCTATAGGCTACATAAATCCTCGATCCGTAGACCAGCCATAGCTCTACTAAGGGATATAGCTATGCTCATAGCTAGATATAACATCCACTTGATTCCGGAATAGATCCCAACAGGGGCCAACCAACTGGCCGATGACCTCTCGCGATTCCGGTATCGAAAAATCGCTAACAGATACCCTCAGCTAGGTCACCTAGCTATATCTCCGCCGAGTCAGGGCGGGACCTACTACAATCTTGGTACAGTTAGACCGCATTACTATAAGAAGCCGCTTGACTTCTATAGTAGGGGTTAGCAACAAAAATGTCATGGTTCTACATGCATACCTCATGGGCGCATATCTCAGTCTACCATGCGGTACATCTCAGCACTAGCTTGGCGCATGCTTATATACAGAATTTGCTCCATAGATTTCTCATCATCATATATATTCAATACATTATTCAAAACATCTGCATAGAGAGCTCTTTTGCTTCGTTCTCCTGACAAAAAACCCGAAAAACGTATACTATACCAACGCAGTCATATATCACCTATTATGCACTTAGAGGGATTATACCTCCCTTCCCAGTAACGGTGAAATTATTAGCCGGTTAGATAGTAGATCTTAGTATAAAACGGGTCAAGGCGAAGATAGTTAAGGCCTACTTAACAGGCATCAGATCAGCGTATATAGATATAGGCTATAGGGGCCTTGCAGTATTTTATAACCCGTAATTAGAACGTATAATAGTAGGTATGTAACGCCTATAGGGCGAGGCTAGGACAAAAGAAAGATATCCTATTACTAAGGATCTACTCCTATAAATCCTCCCTTATTTTAACCAGCATAACGAGACTAGTTTAATATTATATATAGCCTTTTACCTTGTATTCGCCGTATTCCTCCGTATAGGGGAGTTTACCTATACCGCAAAAGATTGTAATAATCACGAATTCAGCTAGTGGTTCCTGACTCGTCGCTTAGTAAGGCTATACGAGAACCATCTAGAGCTTACCCTCCTAGTATTAAAAACGGACCCTTTTAGGCGAGGTATCACCCTTACTATCGCAGCTTCCGGTAATAGAGTATATATAGTTAAGGCGTTACGCTATTTATTTAAGTGGAAGACTATACTAAATAGTCCCCTCTTCTAGCTAGGAGGCTCTGTATTTATAAGGGAGATCACTACGAGTTACCTTCGTTAAGTACTTATATTACTTAGGGTAGAAGGTTAGACACTCCTTCCGTAGGGAGGCCACTACCTCCGTATAAGAGGTAGGCCTTAGTAATAAAGAAATCTAGCTACTAGGGCGATAGAAGTCGGACTCCTATCGTCTATATATAGTCACTTATCCTGAGCGAATACTTATAGTATTACGTCGGCACCAGCAGCGCTAGTACTCGCCAGGAGCCACCCTGCGAGGCCTTCCTCGGAAACCCTCTACGGGGGTTTTTCTAGCGCTGGGGCACCTGTTATAGCCTTTCTAGGCCTGCTAGCCCTGGCGTTAGACCGCCCAAGCATCTATTTACATATCCACTTGTGCCGGTATATATAGCTTCAGGAGTAAGAACACTAATCGCTATAGTGGGACTGTGAGTTAGTATATCTTATGATCAGATGCGGTTTCAGCTATGCGCCATGACTATAGGCTATAGCGAGAGATCCGTGCTTCCTGAGAGCACTATTTGTATAAGTATCCTACCAGCAGTTGGCTCTTCAGTCGAGTACATCTCTTTTAGAGCTATAGCAGTTCTTTCCCGCCTACCCGCACTCTATATATAGCCTATATATAGCCTATCTACACTCCAGGTCTATGCCGCCTAGGTATGGGAGTTTTCTAGCGCTGGGGCACCTGTTATAGCCTTTCTAGGCCTGCTAGCCCTGGCGTTAGACCGCCCAAGCATCTATTTATATATCCGGTGTGTATAGCTTCAGGAGTGAGAACACTAATGTTGTGTTCGGTTCCAGATTCTGGACTCGTGGTTGACCAAGGAGGCCCGAGTCTAGTAAGCACGCGCCATGGTGTTAATCTCTCCACTATCATTGGACTCCGACATCTGTTCAGTTAGCTCTTGAAACTGTGGTGCACCATTCTGACTTTGATCGTGGCCCGCTTCTAGATCTCATCTTCGCCTAAAAGCTACAGATTTACTCTAGATGAGCATGACAGCTGTGAGTTTAGCGGTTTAGTCTTTTAATTCAGGCACATAATGCATCTCTACTGCATGACGTGCAGATTGAAATGTAGGATGCGATCACTAGTATGCTAGTAGGCTGAGAGCAAAATTCGGGGTCTGGATCCAATGGAAATGGATTAAAAACCGTGTCTTTCCTTTCTTCGTGCTCTGTTTTATCGTACATCCCCACAAACTGCCTTTCGGGATTGATTCCATATTGTTGGTGTGTCTCTATTCATCGGACCCTTGCTGTGTCAAGATGAAACTCAGACTCGCTCTCGTCATCGCCTTGTAGGTGCACTTTTCGGGTTCAACCCTCCCAATCTGTCCATTCGCTGCTCCTGAGATATGGTGTTTGGGCTGTACTAGACTCCCAGACAACCTCTTGATTCCCTTCCTGCGAATAGTAATGCTGACTGCGAATTCTACAGGTCACCCTTTCTAGCGCTCGCTGCGCCTACTGATGGGAACCGGCTCAACGAACGGTACGCTTTCAAAACAGAGTTCGATTGGATCTCTACCGACATGACCACCCCTAGAGATTTTCAGATAACCGTTCATACCGTGTTTGAGGCGGAAGATTTCAACGCAGCCTGCTGTAAATTCGATGGTAAATAACCAGAGTCTCTTGCGCCATTTTGTACCCGTCTCCGTGCTATCACGCTGACAGATCCCAGAGGCATGCTATGACTACGACATCAAGACTTGCTGTCCAGGTCTCAAATGCCATCATGAATGGCCCAATTATTGTGTCAAAAGATAGAGCGAAGACAGGAAGTGCGGGCGTGAGCAAATGGTCTGCAGCCAAATTGTATAGAGAACATAGTCGGGAAATTAGCAGAACGTAAATATGGAATTCATAGTCTCGAGAGTTCTTAGAGTTACTCCATCTATCGCTGAAAAGGATTGAGGGTCCAAACGAATCTTGGTACTCCAGATGCAGGATCGATCTACCACCCGTCGCCATCCCGCTCCTCATCTCCGCCGTCCTTCCAATCCAGCTCCGAACCATTCCTTTCCTGCTCTGACACAACAACGTCCCCGAGTCCTTCCTCTACCCTGTCCAGCTCCGAAGCCTTTCTTCCCCGCTCCGCCAACAACGCGAAGTGAGCATCCCGCTCCTCCTCATCCTACATATCCAGCTCCAAAATCTCTCTCTCCTTCCCCGACGACTTCGCAATCTTCACGTTCCGCTCTCCCCGCAAGGCCTTCTTCCCCCAAGCATCACCAGACAACGGTGTGTTACCCTCCCATCCAAGCTCCATCTGTACAAACAAGAAGAGGTTCCCATTCCCATTCCCATCCACGACCTCGACTCTCTCGCCATCCAGCTCTCGATGGAAGGATACGATCACCTTCTCGACATTTTCCATGCTCCCTTTTCTTGTGCCTTCCACGATTTCAAAGTCTGAGAAAGTGTCTGTGGTAGGATGGTAGTAGCAGGTGAATTCAGCTTCGAATTGACCCCATTTGAAATCCGCGGCGCAGAGCCAGGTGCCGTCGTCCTCGGGTTGATCTGCGGCGTTGCGGATGTGGATACAGGAGAATGATTGATAGCTTTTGGGCTCTTCGGCAGCGACTTCTGACCAGACGAAGACGTATTTGGCTTCATCGACGGCCTGAGGCATGTTGGGCTCTATTTGATCACTTTTTGGTGTTTCAAGTTTCAAGGTGTGATATGAAGAAGATGGCCATGAGGAAAGTTTAGGAAAGTGTCCTGCTAAGTTCCTGAAGAAGACTAAATAGAGTAAATGGTGAGATATTAGTGTTTCAGCAAACAAAGGACTCTCTTGTTCCCGCGTGGAACCTGCTAGGTGATGTAGGATTCTTTTTAGCTCCATGGCAATCTGTTTGCCTCTGGCGTTGTAAAGGACAATGCCTCACGATGCAGCCATGACTGTAATCAATGGGGTCGGTTTGCTGGCTCTCTTGATGTGGGAATTCAGGCTGCGACAACCCTTACGCATGTGCCTTTATCTGATAGGTGAAATGCTTTCATTTCGTAACAGATTCATCAAACTATTGCTCCAAAGCATGGAGGAAACAATGATTACGCTAATCATAATAACGCCTCTTGGCTCGCTCTCCATTATCAGATACACATGGTCGTGACTGACATGAAATGTGACCGCCTAGCGGCAGTTAGATCGGCTTCGTCCTGTATGGACGCAATCCTCCGAGTGTAGAAAACCTTGACTATCCCCCAATGCAAGACACTCATGACGGCGGCGGGCGTATTGGCAGGCGCACGGTCCCAGTGACTTTCTGCCTCTTGAATCCCGGCCCTTCACCCTCCCACACTTTCAGACCGCTAGCTTTTAGTTCATCCAATACGCTCCAAAACGGTTCCCATGCCTCTTCAATGTCTTCACTGACTGAATGCCTGTCGAAGAATCGCTCCTCCTTCCCATCCGAAAGCTCCCGATCATGCAATGGCGATACGGCAATCGCTACCGTGAAAAGGCTTTTGCAGCGCTCACGCACGGATCTTAGCCGGTTGGCTATTTGCTCTGGATCTGTGTCTGTGAATGCAACGTCTAGGGTCCGTATTGACGTGGGCAAGTAGAGTAGGAAAGTTGAATCAATGTTGCGGCATCCAACACGAAGATAGAGTAGATGAGGTAGTTGGTCGAGCATGACACGTAGACTTGAGATGGGCGAGCTGGGTCTAGGGGGGCGTTTTCCAAATGACATGGCAATGGAAGGATTTTCTGGATCTTCGTTGAAGGAGTAAGTGCGCGCAAGATAAAATCCGGCTTCGTCGAAGAAATCTGGGGGAAGTCCCGTAACGTTCTGTTCGAGCGAGGTCTTTGATGAGAGTTCGAGAAGTTTGGCAAAGTATTGCAGTAGTAGTGGCGGAATGGCTTCGTCCATGGCCATTACGGCGTGGGTGACAGGCCGCTCACTCAGCTCCGGCTTGTACTCCCAAGTTTGTGATTCGCTATCGAGTTTTGGCTGGAGCTTCTTGGCCCAAGCTGTAGCAGAGATGGCGAGCTCGTTTCCAACAACAGGATCATGGGCTAGCATTTCGTCGTCAAGAGTCGCCCATACCATACTGACTTTTGGATCTCGTTCGAAATCGAAGGTAAGAGAAAGAAGTTTGGGCAAAGCTCGTAGAGCGGCGTCCCATGCTAGCATCCTGTCTTTGACATACTTTTCCTCGTTGTACTTGAGCAAAAGTGAGGTGAAGCGAATTACCAGGTGTCTGATACAGGCGCTGTTTCTGGCTCCAATTTTGCCAAGCCAGCGGATCAGCTGATTAGGATGGACAAGGCTCACGCAGACAGTCCTGTAAAGAATAGGGGTGATTTCATCACAGGCTCGACGACAGATCCTCAGGTGGCTGTGAGGTGAACTGGAGCTGCTGCCTTTTATTAATCTTGCTTTGGTGGATGAGCCGTATCCAAATGACGACCAGGTCATGTCCCTCTCGCAGGCATGGACCCAGATCTGATCCCTGAGTTCGCGGGGGAGGCTCAATAAAGAAGCCATTTTGGGAGTCGAAGATGATTGGGGGTTGGGTTGAAGTATTGACCAGGTAGGTAAGTGATTAAAGGTGGGAGCCATCCGAGCTGTCAAGGGTTGAATTCTTGACCAGCGAGTTGGTGATTTCAGTGCGGGTCAAATTGGGGCTGAATACAAACACCACGCTAATTATTAGCGTGACTTGGCAAGATTTCCCTCGACACGATGAATTGAATTGATAACTGAACATACATGTAATCAATACCTGAGGTATTTCATATCTTCTCTCATGTGTTTTATAGTTGAGACTAGACGTATCCCCGCGAATAGAAATTCTTGCATAGGCTAAAGTTTAAACTATAAATTGGTGGCTAGCATTTTGTGCAATCACTTGCTGTAACTGGAGCTGCCAGAGGGAAATCTTGTGAACGCTTATCCGGACTATCTTGCTACCCGCGAGATCGGTTGGTAGGGCCTCTCGGTAAACAAGACATCTGTATCGATATTTCGATAAACAAAGATCGAAGTCAGATTATCCGAGTGCCACCGATTTATCATGCGACGTTGTCCAACAATTTCAATGCTCTATGTTAAGTAAGCCCTTTTCCAGTTTCAGATACCTCTTCGTACGAACTCAAAACCTTACCAAATCGCTGTGCATACGGTAGATCTCGGTAAACTACTCCATGAGAATTTCGATGTAGGATCTATATGGTCAGCAAAAACGACTCACCGCCATACAAGCTGCCTTTGAAATGTCTTACGCGCCCCATAGGGCTGGCAGAACTTGCATTGCGAGCTGCTTTCCCAATGTGATCCATGTTTGCGTGCGTTGCAGCCGTTCTCCAGCCCAAGCTGCTCTTTCCCATATCGCTCAAGCGGGAGCCCGTGGATACGGCGTCGTCATCATGCGGTCAAATTACGCCTTCTTCATCTCTCGAATTTTTTATACAAAAGGTCGTGGTATATCTCATTAAGATGCCCACTACTTCTTCATCTACAGAAACCGATCTCACCGCGTACATTTTTTTGTTGAATCCAAATAAAAAAGAGCTCACCTTTTCGTCATGCTTTTTTCAAATACCGCCTTGCTCATTATGAGTCTCGCGGCTGTCGTTCTCGCAGCGCCAGTCCAGACGGACACATCGACAAGTTGTAGAAGCGACCCACAGTGTGGCCCAATACCCGGAGAGTCTTCGATATATAGCGACTACACCGGCAAAAGCGCACCATTCCCAGCAGACAGCACGGCCCCAGTTCCAGCAAACACCACTGGCCCAGCGAGAGAAGACGACATTCTCTTTCAGAACCTCCTCAGTGCCGAATGGGCCGTCTTCAGCTTCTACCAACAAGGCGTGAAGGCTTTCAACGAATCCTCGTTCATAGACCTCGGTTTCCCAAACACAACGTATCAGAGAATCACAGAGATCCGCGACAACGAAGCCGGTCATCTGCGCATTTTCCAGGATTCGATCTCGTCAAACTCTATCAAGCCAGGCGCTTGCAATTACCATTATGGCTTCACCAACGCCATGGAATTTCTGTCGCTGCAGAACATCATCGAGGTCTCGAGCATGGCTTTCCTGACTGGCTTAGCACAGCAAGCGAAGACGAATGCGACCACAGGCGCTCTTGTGGCAGTTGCAGAGACTGAATCGAGGCATGAGGTGAGTTTAACGTTCCACCCAAGTAAGGTATATAACTTTCCCTTTCGGCTGACCTTTGTGCTAGACCTGGGCTCTCATCGACGTCTGGGGCGAAGATCCCTTCGCCGGTCCTGCAGACACCACATTCGCCTACGCAAACCAGATCCTTTACATAACAACCGCCAGCTTCATCATCCCAGGTAGCTGTCCCTCCGAGAATCCCACATACCCCAACCCATCCCAGAATTTGCCGCAATTGGACTACAACTCCAGCACGTCTACCGGCCATCCCGGATCGCCAATAACGTTCGTGTACAGGGAAAACAAATATACCAATAAAACATCTGTACCGGAGTATGTGTCTGGGAAAGATTACTACGCCGTTTTCTTTCACGGAGTAAATAACATTACAGAGCCCTACGACACAAAGACAAATTCGTCTGTCATTCCGGCGGTGTTCGATAGCAAAGGAATCATTTTGGCTGTGATTGCTGATACGCCTGGAGCACCTACGCTGGATAGTGTTGTTGCGGGGCCAATGATTTTGCTGCTGTCGCCCGCGAGTGCGACAAATATTACTGGGATTGCATAAGACTGATGTTGAGACAAGTATAATTGGCAGGATGCCATGGCCAGTGGGAGGCATGATTTATGAAAAGGGCGGACAACACCAAAGCCCTCGGTAGACGAAGTGGAGAAAATCGTAGTTGGAACAAGAAGAATGTGCGTTCTCAGGTGAATGGCCGTTCAAAAGAACAGCCTTTTAAATCTCTACAGACTTATGTTGAATCAAATCACGATTTTTCTACAGTAGACGATGTTTACGAAAGGGCCATTGTTTTTTTCATGGTCTCGTAAGCGCAGAAGGTATGGCCTGCCGATCCATTTATTGGTCTTTCACAGCATCCCGAATGTACGCACTGCGCAGGATCCAGCAAAGCTGCTCTGGGCCCTGGCTCTCCATGACGCCGGCGGGTTGCAGGGCTAGGTATAGGCCCTCTAAAGTAGGTGGCCCTGAGGATGCTAACCTGCCCCTGCAATTATCCTCTCTCCCCAAACATGTAGAGTTGACCTGGTAGCTCACTTGACCACAAATTCCATCCTCGAAGCGAGAAGAAACCCATACCAAATCGTTGCGCCAATAGCCACAAGGTTGAGATGAATGCTCATAGCATGAGCCCTTGAGAACGCTCGATTCTTGACTCTCATCTCCTCAGTGCTCTCGGGATCATTATACTTCTTGCCATCCCTCGTTTCTGTAATCATAACCAGATCAGCACGTATCATCCCCTCCAACGCCGAAGACATCACCTTGATGAATCCTCTCCACCATCGCTTCCTGTGTCCTGGGTCCATACACCACCAAATTCGACACCGCCAATGCTCCTCCCAGCGCCATTGGTGCCAGATCGCCAGCCGAGGAGACGAGGGACACAGGGCCGTATGGTGGATGAGTAGCTGCAGTCAAGAGGAAGAGGAGGGATTGTAGGCGGAAGTATGCAGGAAAGACGCGTTTCTGCAGTGTGGTGAAGGCGGGCATGGGCAGTGCGTTGTAGCAGACTTTGGTCATGACGAAGCTCTGGAGTGGATTCAGTCTGACGGCGCATGCTGTCCACAGTAGAGGGGGAGTACCTGGTAGAGCTCTGTGCCGAGCAGGGTGCCGTAGAGCATGATGTGGTAGGGTGCAAGATTAGCTAGAGGGGCTAGGGAAGCCATCATGGCGGTATAAACTTGTGGGGAGCGCAGAGGAGGCCGGTCAGCGGCAATTGAATTTTTTCGTAGTGCCTGACTCGGGCGGTCATGATGAGAGGAGGATGCATTCACAATGGACGGAGAAGGTAGAAGGTGCAAAGGATGGGTGCCTAAAGCGAGAATCGGCTCCGTCGCCGACTAATTTAAGGAATCTGCAGCCGAGCCTCTGCTTAGTCAGCGAACCTCCAGGTGAACAGGTTATTTGCCTCAGTACCTCAGACGTGCCGAGCCGGCGCTAAGCCCCTTCGGGTTAGCTGGTGCTGACTCCGCAGCATAGAGGCGGCACGTCTGAGCGCAAACTTCCGCAATTTTGGGCTTACAGATCATCGCGCTTTCCCAAAAGTTGCTGGGAAATCCCGAGTTGCCGAGCGCGCCGGTAGGGCTGACAGTTACGTTCAGCGGAATCAGCAACTCAATGTTGCTGACAGCATCAAATCAGCTCGATCTACAACTCAATACTGCTGATTTAACGATGTTAGGTCAGTCAGCAATTAGATGTTGCTGTTAGTATAATGTATAACCAATCAGCAATTAGATGTTACTGTCAGTGTAATGTCTAACCAATCAGCAATTAGATATTACTGTCAGTGTAATATCTAACCAATCAGCATGTCCATTATACGTTCAGCCAGCTGTCAGCTCAATCAATAATACAACGCTGCTAATATACAGCTGCCAGTTTTCTTTTATTATAATTGATTACTTCTTATATAGTCTACAAGTGAGTGCCCGTAATCTTCACAGAAGATTACCGTAAAACGGATATATCTCGCTTATTTTATATTCTATTTAGAAAATTTAAGCGAAATTAGAAAGTAATCTATCTATAGTATTGAATTATAAGCTTACCTATAACTTTATATAATAGCAACGGTTTTGGTATATATAAGAGCTGGCTATTTAGATAGCTCTAGGATACAGAAATAATCTTTGAAGCTTTGCATGGTTTGGATGGTTCCAGGATACTTTTCGCCCCCGGAAGCCATTGGAATACCCCCGGAACGAATAGGCAGCATACCGCCATATCGCCATATGCGAATGAGCAATCCGGTGCCATATCTCCATGTGCGAATAGGCAATCTACCGCCATATCGCCATGTGCGAATAGAGCAATCCGGTGCCATATCTCCATGTGCGAATAGCCAACCTGCCGCCATATCGCCATGTGCGAATAGCCAATCCGGTGCCATATCGCCAACTGTGCGAATAGGCAATCTACCGCCATATCGCCATGTGCGAATAGGCAATCCGGTGCCATATTTCCATGTGCGAACAGGCAACCCAGCGCCATATCGCCATGTGCAGAATAGATAATCCAGCGCCATTTCGCCATGTGCGAATAGGCAATCCGTCGCCATATCGCCATGTGCGAATGAGCCACCCGGTGCCATATCGCCATGTGCGAATAGGCAATATATCGCCATATTGCCATATGCGAATAGGCAATCCGGTGCCATATAGCCAACAGTGCGAATAGGCAATCCGGTGCCATATCGCCATGTGCCGAATGGGCAATCCTATGCCATATCGCCATGTGCGAATAGGCAATCCGTCGCCATATCGCCATGTGCGAATGAGCCATCCGGTGCCATGATCGCTATATCGCCATGTGCGAATAGGCAATCCGGCGCCATATCGCCATGTGCGAATATTGCTTATAAGTTTTGCGCAAATAGACCGATTTTGAAAATTTCGACGGTATTGGAAAGCGCATGCTTGGTTCCAAAACTGATAAGATTATCTCGATATCATATGACATATGTGGCGCGGGGCATTACTGCGAAGAAGTTGCGGTGCGTATTCAACTTTTGATGTTCCAGGGTCCGGAGGCGCCAAGCTCAATGCTTGGCATTTGCTACTGAGCTCGCACTGCCTGTAAAACATAGTGAAAACGCTTCTTTTGCTTATAACTATTGCGCAAGTGGACCGATTTTGAAATTTTTGACGGTGTTGGAAAGCGCATGCTTGGTTCTAAAACTTATGAAATCATCTCGATATCATATGATGTATGTGGCGCGGGGAAGTCCTGCGAAGAAGTTACGGTGCGCAAGCAAAACATGGCGAAAACGCTTCTTTTGCTCATAACTATTGCGTAAATGGGCCGATTCTAAAAATTCTTGATGCGTAAGCAAGCTAATGATTAACTCCAAAACATATGAAATCATCTCGATATAATATGGCGTATGTGGCGCGGGGCATTACTGCGAAGAAGTGCGCAGCGTATTCAACTTTTGGTGGTTGAAGGCGCTAGCTGAGAGAGGAAATGCAGCTCTAAAGAGATGTTCTGATTGGCTGCAAGTGCGGAATTGCTCCGAATGTCGCGATAATCTGTTATTAGAAGAAAGATATATTTCTACCAATTAGTAGCTATATATCTTCTATACAAGGTGTAAGTAGGCAGTCGAATCTAAATAAAGTCTTCCATATATACAATCCGTTTGAAATATAGCCACTACCGACAGCTCCTTCAGTACATGAAAGCTCGTTATTAGTAATATCAATATAAGTTTAACTCGCGCTCATACTAATTCTTCTTCAACTTCTTCACGGGTTATTTAACTATACTTTCCTCGATTCTATAACGACCTATCATCCGCCAATCCGACTATATCTTCTACTCCTTATAATTCGAGTAAATAACCGAGACAGAGAGTTACGACGCCTAGTTACCGAACTATCAGCGGCATCTGGCAAAACTCCAGTAGATCAGGGGCGCATATATTTCGCCCTTTTTTGCCCTTATCCGATTAGTATCCGACTCGGGTTTTGCACTATCCGAGTAGTGTCTGACTCGGGTTTTACACTGTCCGAGTGGTGTCTAACTCGGGTTTACCCTATCCGAGTCGGATGAATATTTGGCTGGACGTTTCTCAATATTTCTTCTCGTAGTTTATAGTCTCGTCGCTATTATTTCAGCAAAGTATCACTATAGATACTCAATATCCGACGAATTTACTCCCTGTCTTCCCCGATAGACTTTACATACGATACCGCGAGCTTAATAACCTCCCTACTCCTCAGCTTACCGAAGTACCCGAATATTAGTAATATACGAGGGCCGTGGACTCGATACTGAAGCAAGCAAATATTATACGCGTAAGTGTTAGAACTAGTGGTTCTGACAGGACTGTCCTGTAGGACAAGGTACTACAGACAGGACTAGCAACTAAAGCGATGGGCGCAATGGGCTCAGAGCGACCATGGCGACCAAGAATAATGGGCGTAATGGGCGCAACGCGACCAAGGCGACCATGGAAGGCTTGGCAGGATTTCCTATTGCTATATATACGAGCACTTGCTCACCACTTGGAGCATCGTGCTCAACTTACCTTCTATTTATATCTAGTATCTACTACTTGCGATAGATCTCTTAGGCTAGGCACTGAATATATACATCATCTGATTATATACTAGACCCGCTTAGCATCACTTGAAGCCTGCTTCACACTCTTACTCTATTATACATCCATCCTAGTAAGAATCAATCTATATTACGACCGTCGGTACGCGACACGGTTCGTAACACTTTAAGCACCCTCAAGGATGAGTGCTCTACTAAGAGACCCTAGGGTACCTACCCTAAGCTCCTCAGGAGGAGGAAGTAGATAACGACGCCTAACTATTGACAAAGGACTCAGCAGGCATATCAAGATAGCCTAGCCCGACTTATACTATAGAGAGAGAGATAAGCTCGAGGGATAGCTATTATAGGTATTACTATACTTGAAGTTCCAAGGGGACTTTATACCTATATAACGATATCCTACCTTCGCCATTACTTACTTACGTGGAAGAGCCCAAAAATGGGTTGATCTATTCCTAAAGAAATATATAGAAGACGACGACGAGGACGGCGAAATCAGATGATAGATAGAGAGTATAACTATATTCAGACTCGAAATCTGTCGTATATTCGGTCCGTCCAATAAAGTTAATACAGTAATACAAACTATCTAGTATATAACCCAGAAGAAATCTATATCAGAGTATTCGACTTAATTTCAGCAGTATACAGTAAAGACTAACTGGGATGATAATATATTAATAACTATATACCGAAGAGGCCTTAAGGATAATATCAAAGACGAACTTATAAGATCGGGGATTATTATTAATACCCTCGATAAGTTAATTAAAGAAGTAATCGAAATTAACGATAAGCTATTTAAAAGGACTATAGAGAAAGGATATAACGGAGGAGTTAGCGGAATAGGACGCTTAAGCTTTTTTGCTAAATCGAAGAGCTACCGCCCAGGATATAAGGAGCGCGACCCTTACGGATATATACTAATAGAATTGGACTTTACTGAGAAAAAAGGCAAACAGGCCTTTAGAGGGCTAGCTAGGGGCAAGAAGCAGCAAGGGGGCAGAAAGAAAACATTTACGTGTTATAGCTATAGTAAACCGGGCCACTTTGCTAGAGACTGCAAGTCGAAAAATATAGTGTATTAACCGTAGCTAAATGTACTGGAGAAAGTATAAACCCAGGACGATATAGACGGTACGCCTAAGGAGATTCCACCAATATGGGATAAAGTTAAAGAAGACGTCGACTTCTAGTATAATAGGATGACCTAAGAATAATATAACGACGAATCCGGAAGTAAGGACGAATTTATAGAGGATATTGACTTGTAGACTAGAGGAGATCTAGATATTAGAGACGGTAGTAATATTTAGGAAGAATCCGAGCAGGATTAGGAAGAAGAAGGGATAGACCTAGAGTAGGAAGAAGCCCTTAGTACGTCAGAAGCTAAGTAGGAAGAAATACGACTACTAAGGGGATTAATACCTGGATCTACTACGTCTAAGGAAAAGAAGAACTCTAAGGAACTATAATAGGACGATAAGAAACCGGATTATCGACAAGATCGGAATCATCGAAGATATAAGGAGTTACCGTAGGAAGAATGTGCCACGCTTCACTACGTATAGTATAGTACGCCAAGAAGTTGCAGGAAAGGACCAGTAAAGAAAGCCCTTTATAGGTAAGACTTCTACTATAACTACAAGAAAAACGAATACCTATAGTATCTGGCAACGAAAAGACTTTATCAGTTCTTCCTAGGGAACGATATAGATTGGTTAGAACGCGTCAAGAAAGAGATAATATACTATCTATACGCAGAGAGATGCTATCTAAAGGAATAGTATACCTGTTTACACGATAACTGCACGAAATATATACAAGTAAAATCCGAAGCAGGGTTCCTACTCCCAGTAGCGAAGCAGATAGAATCCGTATCGGATTTTCTGTAGGGAAAAGAGTAATCCCTTATAGCAGGGGTAGCCATAAGGAGATCAATATATTAACCCCTAAATAATATCTGTGTTCCGCGTAATACGATATATATATAAAGACACCGGTAATCGTTAATAGACAGCGGACCGTTGCGATAATAGACTCTAGAGCTACTAGAAACTTTATCTCACGAGATCTGGTACGGGTAACTAGAATACCAACTCGGAAGAAGTCACAATAGTATGATCTTTAGATGGCCGACGGGTTAATACTATTAACGAGAAAGGTAGACGAAGAGACACTTTCGTTACCTATTATAATTCAGCGCTACCATAAGGAAATTACCTTTAATGTTGTTAGGATAGCTACTTATCATATAATTTTAGGAATACCTTAGTTAAAGAAGTATAATCTAATAATCGATTGGATAAGAGGAGTACTCGAAATTAGACGATTTAGCTATATCACCAAAATCGAGTCTATATATCGACAGCGTACGATAATAGATAAGAAGTCGAACCGAAGACCGGTCGAGGTATATATTACCTCAGCTTCGCATAAGGACGGTACTAAACGGTAGTCTAACTCTATAGTTACTAGTAAGGGTTAGCGGGACAAGGAAGTAAGAGTTAAGGGAGGAACCGATATACCCTCCGTCCCTTAAGAGTATAGTAAGTAGGTATACTTATTTAAGGAAGAGACGAATATAGAAGTATTTCCTAGGTACTAGCGATAGGATTATAAGATCGAACTCGAACCTAGCAAGCAGCCGATATTTGGACCTATTTACGTATTATCAGAAAAGGAACTTAAAGTACTTCGCGGGTATATCGACGAGAACCTCAAAAAGGGATTTATTCGGGAATCCAAATTACTAGCAGGTTATCCTATCCTCTTTACACCAAAGAAGGATAGAACCTTAAGACTATACGTCGACTATCGAAAGTTGAACGACATTATAATCAAAAATAGATATCTATTACCAAATATAGGAGAGCTGTAGGATCGGCTCGGTAAAGCCAAGATATTTACTAAACTAGATCTTAGAGGCGTATATAACCTAATTCGAATAAAAGAAGGCGAGGAATAGAAAACTGCCTTCCGAACAAGATGTAGCTACTATAAGTATCTAGTAATACCGTTTAGACTCACTAACGCACTAGCAACCTGCCAAGCACTTATTAATAATATTATACAAGTACACTTAGATCGAACAGCGATAGCGTACCTCGATAATATACTAATTTATTCTGAGAACAAGAAAGAGTATATCAAGTATATATAGGACGTTATCGAATACCTATCGCAAGCGAAACTTCTTCTTAAACCAGAAAAGTGCAAATTTTATCGGGAATCGGTAGAATTCCTAGGATTTATGGTCAGCACAAAAGGTATTAGTATAAGCCTAGAAAAGATTAAAGCCATCGCTAAATAGCCTATACTATAGGATATCAAAGCAGTACAAAGCTTTTTAGGTTTTGCCAACTTTAACAGGAAGTTTATCAAGGGCTACTCCAAGAAAGTACTACCTCTAATAGATATTATAAAGAAGGATATCGGATTCATATAGGGAAAAGACTAATAGGAATTATTCGACACATTAAAGAAAGTATATACGGATCTACTAGTACTCTATACCTTTCAGACAAACGAGCCAGCTCGTATTGAAACAGATATATCGGATCTCGCAATTAGAGCATATCTATATTAAATAAAAGACCAGAAGTAGTATCTAGTTGCCTACTATTTAAGGAAGATATTAGTAGTAGAATAAAACTATAACATACACGACAAGGAGCTACTTGCCGTAGTATATATATTATAGAACTAGCGAGTATACGCAGAGAGCTGCTCGGACTTAACTATCTTTATAGATTATAAGAATCTTCTTAACTTAATAATAACGAAGGAGTTAAACAGAAGACAAGTTCGATAGTTAGAACTATTAGGTCAATATAAGTTCAAGATAACCTATACCCTAGGAAAAGATAATGGTCGAGCGGATGCCCTTAGTAGGCGATCGGACTATATAGAAGAAAAGAACGTTACGGGACGACTAATCCTAAAGAGAGAAGCGGACGGATCGCTAGTACTATACCAGGTGTTAGCAGTAACCCTTCGTATATTAGGACCTGATACGACTGATAGGATCGTAAAGGCCTACGATAACGATACATTCGCAATAAACCTACGAAAGGATTAGTAAGATTTAGTGTTGCTTAAATACCAGGACAAGACCTACTTACCTGATATATACGTTAAAGAAGTAATCAGGGATCACTATGACGACCCTTTACAAGGTTACCTAGGAGTGTCCAAAACAATAGAACTCCTAGAACGAGGATACGCAGCGCCGAAACTTCGGACACGCGTTAAATAATACATTAAAGAATATATCTAGTGCCAGCAAAACAAAGCGGCATGATACGCCAAGTACGGGCAAATATAGTTTACTCTCGTACTAGAATCACTATAGGATAAGGTCACAATGGACTTTATAGTCAAACTACCACTATTAAAGGACCCAGCTACGTAAGACACCTTCGATTCAATTATAGTCATTATAGATAAACTAACGAAGTATACGATTATAATACCATTCAAGGAAACCTATAAGGCAGATTAGCTAGCCTTCGTATTACTCGACAAGTTAATAAGAGATTATAGTATACCTAAGTCGATAACATCCGATAGAGACAAGTTATTTACTTCTAACTACTGGAGAACGCTGATCGCAGTAATTAGAACTAAACTTCGGATATTAATAGTATATCACCTATAGACTAATGGATAAACAGAATATACAAATTAGACAATGGAAGTATACCTAAGATACTACGTGAACCAGAAGCAAGATAACTGGGTTTTACTACTTCTAATAGTATAACTAGCGTATAATAACAAAAGATTAGACACGATAGGTCTAACTCTATTCTTTACCAACTATAGAAAGAATATAAACATATTTCTGTAACCTAAAGAAGGACCTAACGTAGAAAAGGCCTTAGTTAAGGTAGATAAGCTGAAGAATTTATACGAGGAGATACAAAGGTCTATCGAGAGCTCTAATACTAAGTTAAAGGAATAGGTTAATAAGAAAAGAAAGAATATTCCTTAGCTAAAAGAGGGGGATAAAGTATACCTCCTAATAAAAAACATAAGGATAACGAGACCAAGTAAGAAACTGGATTACGTTAAGATTAGACTATTCTTAATTAAACGGGTAAAAGGACCTGTTAACTATAAACTCTAACTACTATCCGACGCCAAGGTACATCCGGTATTCTATATCTTACTCCTAGAGCTAGTAGACTCTAATATACCTCTCTAAGAGACGTTTTATTATAACGTTAAGGAAGAAATAGAGTACGAGGTTAAGAGGATCCTAGACAGAAGAAATCAGTTCTATCTAGTTAAATAGAAAGGGTATAATGAAACGGAGAATACCTAGGAACCTCTTAGGAACCTTGCAGGGAACTACGGGGAATATCTATAAGAGTTCTATCGGAGATAAGAGAAGACCAGTCGAAGTTCTCGGGGGCTTCCAGCCCGCCGGGGAGATCGAAGCGCTCGGAACCAATATCGAACATAAGGTCATCGGAGAACTGGGGGGAAGTTCGTTAATCTTCCTCCAACTCCCTAATATTCTAAAGCTCCCGCTCAACAATCTTCTGCTTCTAATCTTCAATCTTATTATATACTTTCTGCAGTCGCAGTAGTTTAGATTGGGTTTCTTTTATTTCACCCTAGACTTTCTTTCGGTCGTTTTTAATACGACGTATCTCGGCGGGCGACACCACAAGGTCACACTTCTTACCCCCAGTAATATAGCCAGAACAATAGTCGGACTTAGTACCCACGAGGCACTGCTTACCGCTCGCGGCGCATCGAGAGCAAGGACGCATAGCAATTTCAGATAAGCCCTAGACAAGTTCCTTATAACGGATTATGGGATTATAGGATCGTTTAGTACGACGAGGAGATATAAAGGATAGATAGTTTCTCGGGACAAGAAATCAGGAGGAGGGAGCTAGTGTTAGAACCAGTGGTTCTAACAGGACTATCCTGTAGGACAAGGTACTACAGACAGGACTGGCAACTGAAGCGATAGGCGCAATAGGCTTAGAGCGACCATGGCGACCAAGAATAATAGACGCAATGGGCGCAACGCGACCAAGGCGACCATAGAAGGCTTGGCAGGATTTCCTATTGCTATATGTACGAGCACTTGCTCACCACTTGGAGCATCGTGCTTAACTTACCTTCTGTTTATATCTAGTATCTACTACTTGCGATAGATCTCTTAGGCTAGGCACTGAATATATACATTATCTGATTATATACCAGACCCGCTTAGCATCACTTGAAGCCTGCTTCACACTCTTACTCTGTTGCACATCCATCCTAGTGAGAATCAATCTACATTACGACCGTCGGTACGCGACACGGTTCGTAACAGTAAGATACTATATAGCCTGCTAACGTAATATAGCTATAATTAAACATGCCGAAGAGAGGATTAATACCGCTACGGTGATTAAAACTATAGGTTAGTTCTTTATATTAGAGGTTTTCATTAAGACTAAAGCCTTGACTTTAGACGCGGCGAGGGCGGTTAGTAGTAGTATCTCTTCCGCTCTATCGACCCAGATATATTTATAGTATTATCTCTCTTCCTTTTAAGGGTTTTTACTTAGGTTTATAGTATTACCTAAGAAGGATTTGGTAGGAATTTGGCGTGGATTCGTCGCGCTGCCTTAGAATTATTTATTAGGAATTTGGGGTAATATATCATAGTATATTGGTCCCAGTCGATGAAACTATTAATATAGAATATCTCTTTTCCTCTAACTGTTCCCGGTACTAGATAAGCACTTCGCTCGATATTTAGTAGTCTATAGAAGCGGCGAGCGCCTATCATTCGAGGATTAAGTATAAGCGATACCCGTGCCTTTTCAACTTCGACTATTCTATAGTAGTCTTATATCTATCCTAGATATCGATAATTAAAGACTTCTATAAGGGTAGCCTATATACGAGTAGGTCGTTACTTAAAGTCCCTGTTACTAAGATCCTTTACCTCTACGACGATTAAGACCTTACTAACTAACTTTCCCTTCTATATAGTTTCTGGGTTTTAACTCTTATAGTCTTATTCTCGGACCTATACGTAATCTCTACGCTAGGTAAAATACTATAAATGTTTATAAGGTCTATAGACTACTAAATCCTTATAGAGACGTCCTAAATTAGAGGAGTCCTCTCCTATAGTCTTCTAATATACGAGGCCTGAATAGATATAGACCGGGTAGCTCTTAACCTAGCTACAGTCTACCTCCCTTCTATCGATATCTAGGTTCGAGATTATACTACCTCTACTTAGTATTTTCGCTCGGTGCGCCTTAAGAAACGCAGCCAGGCTTTAGAGAAACCCAGCTATATTTAGCCATTCAGCTATATCTCTCGCCGTTCGCTAGTAACGACTATTATATTTATATAGATATCTTAATATATAGCGCTCTTCCGCGTCTACTCGCTATCCTAGTTAGTATAGATCTAGGAGGACCCCGGCCTTTGTACTTTTCTCGTCTTCTTATTTTCTCCTCTAACTAAGTAATATAGGCTCCGTCTCTTAGAAATTTTTAATATCCTATATAATTATTAACTTGATATAGCGTTCGTTATATTCTATTAATTACTCCTAGTAATCCTTATACTTATTTGTTTAGTTATAGTAATTCTTTAGTAATATCGGATATGCCCTTTCCGAGGCTTAGGTACTATATCTATCCAGCGGACCATAGTATCTAATCATCTTTCTTCTAATAACAGATTATCGCGACATTCGGAGCAATTCCGCACTTGCAGCCAATCAGAACACCTCTTTAGAGCTGCATTTCCTCTCTCGGCTAGCGCCTTCAACCACCAAAAGTTGAATCCGCTGCGCACTTTTTCGCAGTGATGCCCCGCGCCACATACGCCATATGATATCGAGATAATTTCATAAGTTTTGGAGTCAATCATTAACTTGCTTGCGTGTTACGTGCATGTATGCACTAACAGGACTTGCTACTATGGAGACATCGCTACCGTCAGTAGCAGCTGTACATCTCAGCATGACTGCGTGCATCTCAGTCCGCTCAGCGGCTTGGCGGCTTGGCAGGGGTAGCAACACCAAAATTCCTGCAGGTGTACATCTCTTCTTCTTTAGTTTAGTTATTCTAGTCGAATATCACCCATATGATTCGCTCTATGCTGGCCACGTGACATTATAACTAAACTCCAACCACCTATAAGCTCGTACCAGTTGCAACCGCGAGTCGAAATAAAGTAACTACGGTGGCATTGAATCCTCAGTAACCTAAGGACACTCAATACCAGTACCAAAACAACCTACCTACCTACCTACCTACCGATCGATCCTACCTCTGCAGATATCCACTTCGACTCTCTATGAGACACGTAGCAAGTCCTCGCCTGTAAATCGCGCTCTGAGCAAGTTTCTGGCACGGTTCAGCTGCATATCGCGTGGTAAGAGCAGGTCGTAATCCGTGCATGAGATGGCAAGAGACGGCAGAATGGCCAAACCAAACGTCACCGAGCTGACAGAAGATTAACTACAACGCAAAGATATTATTGACAAGGCATCGAAGACACGACGTGTTTCGGTACTGCCGGTGGATGCTCCGGATGGAGCTAAAGAGGCAAAGACTGCTTGGGAAGTAGTCAGTGTGGTTCAGTTGCAATATTGGGCTCAATACTCACCCGTCGAATTCTTTGGGATGCTGAATGAGCTAAGGAGCGAGCGGGATGCAGTACTACACTGCCTGGACGAGTGGGATACGATGATCGAGCGGGGACAGCAGGCAGTGAAGATAGGCCGCGACGCCCAACGACAGAGAAAGGAGGCTGAGGCAAAGCTCGCCGCTCAAGAGGAGGAGATGATGATGCTCCAGGACCAGGTGTATACACTAGAAGGGAACATTGGCCAATTGAATGAAGCCCTACAAACCGAGAGAAGCCGTGAGGTCACTCCTACCCCCTCAACACTACAGGCAAGCAAGAGGAGCGTACGTCACCCTGATCCACCGATCTTGACCGATGGAAAAGACCCCGAGTTCGAGGGTTGGACACAAGATATACAAGACAAGCTTGATATGAATGCGGACCATTTCTATAGTGACCTCGAGCAAGCGAAATACGTGATTAGACGAACTGGAGGCAAAGTAAAAGGAGCGGTTATATCTCACCGCGTAGGCGACCCAGACTACTTCCAGAATGCACAATCTGTTATTACCCTCCTCACGGGCCTATTCGGTGATCCTGATAAAGAAAACCGTTATCGACGAGAATACACCCGCTTATACCAAGGTAATACCCTATTCAATGAATTCTATATGGAATTCCGCAAGTTTACTAGCTACCTGGGTTACCAAGATAAAACAGTAATAGACGGATTGAAGGATAAGGTCAACTCCCGTCTGAAGGAAGCCCTTGCTACCGTGCCTACCGATTTCACCTCAGTAGAATCCTTGAGGACATACCTGCAGAAGGTAGATAACTCACAGGCCGTACTTATTGCAGACCGCGAACGGGCGAGCCGAGCTCGTACTGCAAGGGTTACTCGTCAGCCAACCCCCGGTCTCTTGCAGCCTATAGCCTGAGCTCCTTTTGGTAGAAACGACTCCCGCACGTTCACCCCTCACGGTGAAAACAAACCCATATCTCCCTATACGCAACCTGCCCCGAAGCCCCATACGCCCTTCATACCTCGCAGCCCGTGCTATAACTGTGGAGAAGAGGGACACTTTGTGTCTGACTGCCCTAAACCCCGTATTATAAAGCCTCGTGAGGCAGGTCTGAATGAGATGGATACCGCGGACGAGAAATACGAGGAATACGAGGACGGTTTCGATAATAATAAGGCGGGAAACGAGTAGCCCTCAACAAAGACGCGTTGGGCGGCGGATTGTTAATTTCTTCTTCAAGCTTTGATCGAGATCTATTTGTAAGGTCTCCCCTTATAATTACCTGTACACTATTTAGTCAAAAAATGAAGCATGCAGTTTCAGCTTTACTGGATACGGGTGCTACGGGTTACTCGTTTATTGACGAAGAAGAAGCGCAATTTGTCTGTACTAAACTAGGGATTCAGCCCGTGCTACTCGCCAAACCTCGCCTACTGCGTGGCTATGATGGACAGCTGGCAGGAAGACCTATTACTTATGCAATCTACCCCTCTCTGGATATCGAGGGCTATATAGAAGTCACGGTGCCTATACTCATCACCCGGTTAGGCAACCATAAGGTAATATTGGGCAAACCGTGGATGAATACGAACGGCATCCTTCTCGATATGAGACAGGACAAACTCATCTTTCCCTGCGACCAACAGCCGCTCGCTAACCCGAAAGATCAGGAAGAAGTATTGCCAAAGACTATATATATCATCCCCGCCAAGAGGACAACACCGGTGACAATTCTCCAACGCCCCCTTACAGCAAGTCCGCCCCCCCAACCTCCTGATATAGAAGCTCCGTTACCGCTACTAAAACCAATCAAAAAACCTACTCAGTTGGATATTGCCCCTATTAGCGCCGGTGCATTTTATTAATGGAGCGCAAACTGGGCGAAACGGAAGGGCGCCCGCTGCTTCTCACTAACGATATGTTAAATCGATAAGGCCATTAAGGGATTAAACGCCGATGAGGCCATAGATCTCTATGAGATGTCCGCCCAAGCAAAAGAGGAGATTCGAAATAAGCTGCCAACAGAATACTACGACTTCCTCGACGTCTTCGATAAAACCCAGGCAGATAAGTTACCCCCTTATTAGTCCTATGACCATAAGATCGAGCTCGAGGTTAATAAACGTCCCCCGCATAGTCGAATCTATCCTATGTCGGGTGAGAAGCTCCAAAAGGTCAGGGAATACTTAGAGGAGAACCTGCAGAAGGGATTTATCAGTCCTAGTACAGCCCCTTATGCCTCACTAGTACTGTTCGTCCAGAAGCCAAACGGAAGCCTCAGGTTCTGCGTCGACTACCGAAAGCTTAACGCCATCACTCGAAGAAATCGTTACCCAATCCCCCTAATCGATAAGACCCTAGCGAGGGTAGTAGGATGCAAGTATATCACCAAGCTGGATATTATTGCAGCGTTTAACAAGCTCCGGATACACCCCGATAGTGAGGAATATACGATATTTGTTACATCGCTAGGCGCTTACAAATATCACGTCTTGCCCTTTGGATTGACTAATGGTCCGTCAAATTACCAGCACTACATGAACGATATTCTTTTCGACTTCATCAATAAATTTTGCCAAGCATACCTCGATGATATTCTTATATACAGCAAAACCAAGAAGGATCACGTCAATCACGTCCGGCTAGTGCTAGCAAAGCTTCGCCAAGCGGGCCTACAGGTCGATATTCAGAAGTGCGAATTCTACGTCCAGGAGACAGCGTTTCTAGGAGTGATATTATCCACCGAAGGATTACGAATAGACCCAAAGAAGATCCAGGCGGTCACTGATTGGCCAATTCCTACTACGCTAAAGCAAGTGCAAGGATTCATTGGATTCTGCAATTTCTACCGTCGGTTTATTAAGGACTTCTCCAAAATTGTCCGTCCGATGATGAGTCTCACCCATAAGGATACCGTATTTAACTGGTCACCTGACTGTCAGTCCTCGTTCGACAAGCTAAAAGACAAAATTACCTCAGCCCCGATACTGCGACATTTCGACCGCAGTAAGAAGGCAGTCCTAGAAACGGATTCGTCTGATTACGTCAATGGCGGCGTGCTATCCCAGGAAGATGAATAAGGCGTCCTATATCCAGTCGCTTTTTATAGTAAAAACATGCTGCCAGCGGAATACAATTATAAGATCTATAATAAAGAACTGCTTGCTATTATCCGATGTTTCGAGCACTGGCGCCCCGAGCTAGAATCTACTGATATTCTAGTAGAGATGATCACCGACTATAAGGGTCTTGAGTACTTTATGAGCACTAAGGAGCTATCCCGCCGTCAAGCCCGCTGGTCAGAGAAGCTGGCTGAGTATAACTTCAAAATCAGATACCGCCCTGGAAGGAAGAATGAACGCGCTGACGCACTGACGAGAATGCCGGGGTCTACACCGGAAAGTCAAGACGACGAGCGTGTCAAATATCAGCAGCAGACGATCCTAACGCCCGACCGCCTAGTTATCGCTGAGATAGACAATGATACCGAGAAGTCGATTCACTAGAAGGTGCTGGATACAAATAGATCAGACGAAAACTGCTCCAGCTACCGTAAGGCGATTCAGGAGAAGCGAACCGGTTGCCCTGGGATATCGCTACAGAATTGTTCCGTCAAGGATGGTGTTCTATATAAGCAAGATGTCCTATAGGTCCCTAACGATGAACGACTGCTGGCGGAGTTAATTGGAGAGGCTCATAATCCTCCGGCGTCTGGACACCCTGGAATCAACCGAACAGTCGACTTACTAAGACGTTACTACTACTGGCCTGGCATGCAGAAGGAAGTCCTCCGATTCGTTAGAAATTGTCATACATGCCAGCGATCCAAAGCACCTAGGGATAAATATAATGGCTTGCTACATCCACTACCAATACCAGACGAAAGGTGGCGAGATATTTCTGTTGATTTTGTTACTGGATTACCTGAGGTAGACGGTCGGAACGCTATCCTGACAGTTGTCGACCGATTGTCAAAAGAACGTCACTATATCGCCTGCACTGCGTCTGACGAAGGAACGTCTGCTAAATCTACTGCTGAATTGCTAATTGAGGGTGTATTCCGGCTACATGGCCTGCCGAATACCATAGTGTCAGACAGAGGGCCGCAATTCACGTCGGATATTTGGAAATCGTTCTGCAAAAGGCTGAATATCACTAGCAAGTTATCAACAGCTTTCCACCCCGAGACAGACAGTCAGACGGAACGAGCTAATCAAGACGTTGAACGCCAATTACGCACCTACTGCTCGTATATGCAAGATGACTGGCTGCGGTGGCTACCAATGGCCGAATTCGCTGATAATAACGCTACCTCCGCTGCGACAGGGCTAACACCATTCTTTGCTAATAAAGGTTTCCACCCCCGCATGAGTTTTGGACCCGATCCCACTACATATGATTCTACACGCGTTAGACTGCAGGCCGCCAAGGCGGAGGATATTACTGGAACGATGTCAAGAATTCTGGAATATATGAGAACCGGCGCTGAGACCGCTAGCAAGCGGATAGCAGAGCATACAAATAAGACAAGGAAAGACGTCATCTACAGGGCCGGCGATTTGGTATTTCTATCAAGTCGAAATATCAAAACGGTTAGACCGTCAAAGAAACTGGATGACAAGATGCTGGGCCCGTTCAAAGTGATCGGACGAAAGGGACATTCTTACGAGCTGCAGCTACCATCGACGATGAAGATTCATAACGTCTTCCACCCTAGTCTGCTACGGAAGGCGGCGGAGGACCCGCTGCTGGGACAGAAGACAGCGCCGCCGCAGCCAATCATAGTCGATGGGACCGATCAGTATGAGGTGGACGATATCTTGGATGCCAAGCTGATCCGCGGACGTCTTAAATACCGTGTCAAATGGCGAGGCTATAAGGACAGGGACTTGGAGTAGTATAATGCAGACGATGGCGAATTCGACAGCGCCGCTGACGTAGTCGCTGAATTTCATAAGAGGAATCCATGGAAACCGGGTCCTGTTACCGCTACCACCACCGCCGCGCACCTTCTCCGGTCCAATGGGAACGCTGAATAGGAGAAATACTACATTTGCTAGCGCCGTGGACGTCGCTTGCTAAAAAGGGGGGGTAATGTTACGTGCATGTATGCACTAACAGGACTTGCTACTATGGAGACATCGCTACCGTCAGTAGCAGCTGTACATCTCAGCATGACTGCGTGCATCTCAGTCCGCTCAGCGGCTTGGCGGCTTGGCAGGGGTAGCAACACCAAAATTCCTGCAGGTGTACATCTCTTCTTCTTTAGTTTAGTTGCTGGCCACGTGACATTGCGCATCAAGAATTTTTAGAATCGGCCCATTTGCGCAATAGTTATGAGCAAAAGAAGCGTTTTCGCCATGTTTTGCTGGCAGCGCGAGCTCGGTGGCAAATGCCAAGCATTGAGCTTGGCGCCCCCAGACCAACATCAAAGGTTGAATGCGCACCGCAACTTCTTCGCAGTAATGCCCCGCGCCACATACGTCATATGAGATCGAGATAATCTCATCAGTTTTGGAACCAAGCATGCGCTTTCCAACACCGTCAAAATTTTCAAAATCGGTCTATTTGCGCAAAACTTATAAGCAAAAGAAGCGGTTTCGCTATGTTTTGCGGGCAGCGCAAAGCTTGGTGGCAAATGCCAAGCATTGAGCTTGGCGCCCCCGGACCTAGAACATCAAAAGTTGAATGCGCACCGCAACTTCTTCGCAGCGATACCCCGCGCCACATACGTCATATAATATCGAGATGATTTCATAAGTTCTGGAACCAAGCATGCGCTTTCCAACGCCGTTCGAATTTTAAAATTTGGCTAAGATTTAGCTAAGGAAAGCTCAAAAAACATATTTTTGCCTCCGGAGTAACCTAAAGCTACCCCCGCAGCCACCCCCGCAGCCGCCCCCGAAGCACTAATATACTAAATCCTTAATAACTTTTAATACATTAGGGTTAGGGCTTAACTTTATATATATAAAATATACTATAAATACAGGGCTTTCTAATTTCACTTCAATTTTCTAAATAGAGTATAAAATAAGCGAGATATAGCCGTTTTACGGTAATCTTCTGTGAAGATTACGGGCACTCACTTGTATTAATATAATAACTAATACTATGGAATTTAGGAAAGTTGAAAGTTTGCTCGCCCGTTTTCTTATTGACTGGCCTATATTTTCGAAATATCTCCTTAAGTAGATCAATCCTTTCCAATACTATATTTATATATTCCAGTATCGCTTCGTTATAGGATTAGTATCTTATAAGTATAATAAAGTCAACGATAGCTCGTCCCGTATATAGTATATCTAGGTTTTTTTCGGACAATAGAGGAGCGAAGACAGGTATTATAATCTGTAATATCTCTTTACTCTCCTCTCCTATCTATTAGCTTAGCTTACTAAACTCCCGAAATCGCCTCAGCTTAGTAAATTTGGGTATAGCTCGAAACCCGGCGTCAATTAAGGCTTATACCTCAAGCTTTGTTTATCCCTCTCCGATATACTCCCTAAGCTAGTCCAGGAGGTAGTTCAATAGCCCTTTAACCATTAATTAGTGTAATATATCAAACGTCTATAGTTAGTAGACGTTAACTGCGAAGTAGCCGTCTATAAAGTTAGGCCGGTTATATACTATCATATCTAGTAATACCCTAGGTATATTCTTATCGTACGTTTTTTGCATCTGTAACTACTCTATAGTCTATTCAGGTATTCGCTTTAGATATAGTTTTTTAGGATATAGTCGTTCCCGTTCATTTAGCGGTACTAAGTAGACCGGATAGTATTTGCCGCTCTTAATCGAGGTTATTAAAACTTGTTCCTCGTAGTCGCCTAGTATAGACACGAGTATTAGATAGTATCGTCGTATTTATCCGTCTACGTATATAATAAGGATCCCCTTCGGTACCAGCTCCTTAAGTACTTTAAAAGAACATTATTAGTATATTAAGTAAGATCCGTATTTCGGCCGGCTTACCCTCGACTATAAGCCCTATAGCGTAGTAATATACCTCGGCTTTCATACTGTTATAGACTAATAGTACCAGTCCAAGCAATATTATCCCCGGCCGAACCTATACCCGCCGAATACCTCGATCGAGGTTGCTGATAGTAATATAGACTGGCTACGCCTATTGATCTCCGTGTATCTGTAACAAATAGGTCTTGTCTAACGATATTATAACCGGTACTACTATTGAGCCATTAGGGAGCTTATCTTGTATCTCCTACTACTAGCGGGCTGTGTATATCTTACTAACAATCAGACCCCCGTCGAGGTTTCGCTAGCGTATTGGTATATAGTTAATACTCGAATTAAAAGGTTTATATCCGATAAGAGTTCGTATTATACCTATTATATCGAAGTAGAGTATATAATATATTCTAGTCGTCTCGTCCGGTTGAATCGATAGGATACTAAACGCTTACCGAGACTATCTACTAGCAGCAGCAGAATGCTTTATAGTATATAGCTTAGCTTTTAGTTATAGAGCGCTGTTAAAGCTGCAGGGTCCGTGGAAAGGTTATAATCGAGTATCTTTAAAGAAATTATCTATTATACCGCTAGATAGTCGGGCGTTATATATCTATAAAGCTAGGGCATAATCAGCTTCTAAATAGAAAGGGTGCCAGTCCGGGTTCGACTTGGGTATTAACTCGGATATCAACTCAGACAGGGGTATAGACAACGACTCGGCTAGGGTTATATCCTCTTCCTCTAAAGGCCTCCCGGCACCTCGCTCCTATAGGTAGTACTCTACAGAGCTAACGGTCAAGGTAGAGATAGTGTCTATAGCACTTGACGCCGTTATCGACTTCGATTAATCGAGTACTATATCTAGCTTATCTTGCTAGTGCCAGATCTTGTTAGTAGAGTCGGTGAGTTCAAGTAATCGGCCTAGAGCATCGTTATCCATTAAAATAGTCAGGTCCTCCTAGGGGACTCATCTACCTTCGCCCTTACGGGGACTATCGCTAATCACGTCGACCTCGTCTCTTTAGCGTTTATGAATAGAGCCCTTAACTTCATCTTCGTCGAGGCGTACCTATCTCCTACGCGTCCAATTAGGGTCCCGGCCCTTATAGCGTAGTAGATGCCTAGTTAGGCCGCTTCCGCTACTGCACTACTTCTGGTAACGTTTACACTATCAATCCATCTGGCTCAGGCGTAATATAGAGGTGTTATTATCGAGATCAACGCGTCTAGGCAGGTATTAGTAAATATATTCGCTACTAGATCCTTCAAGCTAACCCGCTATAGGTTAGGATAAATCTATCGCCTTATATAGCCTGTTTTTAACCGTTACTATTAATTAAATTACAATATACGTATAGTAGAGTATCGTCCTGTAGAAGGCGTTAATTAATAGATGATTTAAGGGGATTTTCTTTCTATACGATATATTTAATAAACGCCCCGGTTACTTGTCTCATTAGGAAATATAATTAGTTACAAACCTTACGGTACATACCCTTATTACTAAAATATACGTCTAAGTTAAACTTGGATTATTTTTATAATAGAGTACTTGATTAAGACTTATATTTCGAAGAATAGAAGAAGAAATCTAATTAATCTTTGCGAGTAGATAATAAGTTTTAACACTCTATCTTTACTAGACATTAGGTATTAAGTATAAAGCTAGATACAGTACGTTTGAAATTAGCTATTCGCTTTCTACGTACTATATATATATAAGTTCCGCTTTTAATTAATATCTTTATCTATTATATTAAAGCTTACTGCTTTCAATCTTTCGACGGCTAAACTTACCTACTTATAACTACTCCGACATACTATTCTACAGAGAAGGGTCTATATCGCCTAATTACATTAAGTATTAAACTATTTCGTAACGTATTTACTTTACTGGCATTATATTTACTAACTACTAACTAATCGCTATTATGAATGAAAACCCGGTATAGACCCTACTAGTTATATTACCCGCTTTATCCCTCTAACTCAGCGAAGAATCCTTAACTTCTCCCTATTTTATTCGTCCTATTATTATTCTTCTTATTATAGATATATTAGAATTATCTATAATATTATCTAATATAGCCGGTCCTTCTCTAATCGACCCTTAGGTCGATATAACGCTAGAGCCTACGCCAACCGAGGCCAATTTCTATACGCTTATTGGCAGTCCAAAGTCTAGTAATCCGCCTGGAATCCTATAGAACCTCCCTAATGTCTATAGAGGCTTACGGTATAGTAATAGCTTGTTTAATACCCTCCGTCAAGTACTTGAAGACTACCTATAGGGTACCGCTATTTAGGGCGAAAATCTTCGAGGTTCTAGCTAGGACTTCACCAAGGTCCTTAACTCCGTTACTACTAACTTTATTCTACCTAACTATATACTACCTTTTAGAGACGAAGTAATATATATATTCGTAAGACTACTTAATAAAGTACCTAGAGTAGCTAACCGATATACTAGTAAACGACCCTTAGAGGAGTCTTATAACTCGTTTAGTTCAAAAAAGCCTAGATATAATAATACCTATACTAAGTAACCCGATTATACTAGACCATTCTTCGCACCAGCTCTAGCCCTAGATAATACCTACCCGCCTTATATTATCCTTAGAATCGGTTACACGCGCGATAATAAATTCCATCTTGTCTAACTACGGTATATTATACGTAATACTTCGCTTACTAACGCTAACTAGCTCTAGGACCAACTCAGTTATAATACTCTGATCCAGTTCCTAGAAACTAAGAAATTCTGGACCGCCGAAGATAATACCCGGGGGAGCACCCTTATCTATATATCTAATAGGATTATAGAGGTAACTACAAACAAAGATCTATAAAATGCTATCCGCGATATGTATTCATATAGTTACCGGCGCTACGAGCTTTATATCGTGCGAGGGGTACTCTATTAGTTATACCACGTCAATTAATAGTTAGGATATTAACTAATAGGTGTAATAATATCTATCGAGGGCAATACGGCCTATCTAAATTAACCTTACCGAGGTAGTTTTACCCTCTCCTACCGCTTAAAATATTCTTCTCTTACGGCAGGACCTAAAGGGAAAACCCCTAACACACAGGATCCTCTAGGCAAAGACTCTACTACCTCTTCTACTAAACCCTCTACCCTAAAGCCTTTTATTAATCCTTCCCTTCTTACTAATAAGTATACTAGTCTATCTACCGGGAATCTAAAGGAGCCTATAGATATTAGCTCTAGCTCGGATAGTAGTAGCGGTATAAATAATAAGGAAGAGAATAATAGAAAGGAAGGGGATTTAATAGATAAGGACGAGTAGAAGGCGTTATAGATTAATAAGGCCTATATAGGCAGGACTCTAGGGTTATATAATATCGAGATGGGTAGGGTAGTAGTAGCTAGAGTAGCTATAAAAGATATAGAGGCGTTAGAACAGGAGGATCGCGATAGGATATAAGTACTTTAGCCTCTACCTTACTATTTACTTACTACTAAATACTACTCTAGCGTTAATATAACCAAGGTAGAGGACTGTCCGTAATAGTCTCAGAAAACGTAGTAGTATATAGAGTTATTGTTCTAACTATAGAAGGGAAACTAGTCTATTAAGAATATACGAACCCTCTATAGGTTATTATCTATTATAGCCCCTAACGGCAAGATGAAAAAGATTATACTATATATTTATTAACTCTACTGCGCTGCTTGGATACGCCGGCGTACTTACTAGCAGGGGGGGGGTATTAATAGGGATGATCCCGGCTTTAGCAAGATTCGTATCTATTCCTAGCTTTTAATAAAACCTGCTATTAACTCGGATAATACTGATATCCGACTCGAACTAGACTCTAACGATTTTTATTATATATATCCTTAAGTATTAACTCTCCTTATAATAGCGCGAGGTTTTCGAAATATATAAGTAGGATTATAAAAATCTCGAATAGTTTAAAGTGTTAATCTATTATACTAAGTATCTCCTACCCTCGAAATTAAAGGTATAGAGCGGTAATAATATATATCCCTCTGCTAATAAATAGGATATCGATTATCCGTATATCGAGAAAAGTGCCGCCTATTTAACTAGCGCACTAAAGTAAGGTATTATTCTTATTATTATACTAGCGAAAGTAATAGGTAACTAGTTATAAGAGTAGACGAAGATAATTAATACTTAATATCTAATATTGAAGCTATAGTACTTCTATACCTATACAGGCAAAATATATGTTGAATTATAAGCTCACATAGCTTTATCTGGTGACAAAGTGCTGGCACATATGAGAGCTGGCTGTTCAACACAGTCCTGAGAGGCAGGAATGATGAGTTGGAAAAGTTTGGATGTCTCGGATGGTTCCAAGGCATTTTTGCAATGAGCCTGTTTTCATGCTTTCTGCGATGCGACTGTTTCATGCTTTTCATGCGATAAGTCTTGTATCATGTTTCATGCGATACGCCTTGTATCATGCTTCATGCGATACGCCTTGTATCATGTTTTATGCGATACGCCTTGTATCATGTTTTATGCGATGGCTTGGCTATGGGGCATATATAGACAGTCCTGCACCAAGGAGAACTCAGCAAGTCAAATATTCATCTCAACCAATTGACATCGGATATTCTACAAGTTACTTCGCTCTGACAGATCGATCATAGTACCTTTACCCTTCCAATCGCCTTTCTAGCTCTGCTTAGTCAGCATACCCCAAGGTGGCCTGCGCTAACAATATATAATAATATTAATACTACCCTACTTATATTAGAAAATACTAAACTACTTTAATATAAAAAGGATAGAAAACCTAAACCTAGATAGGAGTATATTCTACTCCTTACAACTAAGGGCTTATATAATAGGTATATTAAGGAAGTACTATAGGACTCTAAGTCTCTATTCGTCTATAACTTCCGTGTCAGCTAGATCTTTATTAATAAATTCTATAAGATAAGGATAGTAAAGGGTAAATATCCTAAGATAGTCCTTAGTATCAAGGATAAGATTAGTGCCTAAATCCTAGTAAAAATACTAGAGGATAACGAGAACGAGTAGAATACTATAGATGATCGGCGTATAAAAATATACCGATCATCTTTACCCTAGGTATAGGGTTTCTCCGCTATACCGTAGATACGCGACCTGACTAACTACTCGGCTATAATCTATATGATCGAGTAGCCTTGGTAGTACACCGTTAAAGAGTATCGATATATAACTTATAACGAAGTTGTTACGGCCCTGGCCTGACCTTCCATGGTCTTCCACCACTAGCCCTATTGGGCCTAGCTCAGGGGCTGCCGCAGCCGCCCACCTATATAGATCCTCGTCGCGCCCATATGGCCTTCCTTCCTTAGATTCTATATCATCGTCTATTCTACCCCTATGACTTGACTCTAGGCCGGCCCTTGACAGAAGTCGAGGTTATTAGGAAACTAACCGCTAGCTACTAAAAGCGAAAGAATCCGGTTAATAAGAGCGAGAATAATAAGAATATCGTAGATATAAAGACTATCTTAAACTCTATCGAAATTAAGCGGACGCCTATAACTATAGATATTAATAGGACTATCGAGCTTATTAAGCTACCTCTATATAAGACTCGTTATATTATATACTTAATCTAGAGTAAAAGGTAGCTCTTCGCGCCGAGGATTAGAGGATCTAAGATATAGTAAAAGCCGAATATACTAGAGAATACGTAATTGCTCGCAAGGCTAGTAAGGAGATACCTACGCCAGTAATTAATAACTACTTTAAACACGCCTATAAGCTACGCGCTACTACTATTATCCCAAGCCTTCTAGAATTATCTCGGCGTAACTACCTTACTCTTACTTAGGACGAGCTTAAAGGGGGGCCTTTATATAACGGCGGAAAGGGTTATACGGATTTTATAGAGTTAGCTAGCCTGATACAGAATTAGGCTAAAATACCGCTGGATAGTATTTATGCTAAATATATCGATGAACTTACTAGTAATATACCGAAGTTAGTAAAACTTAAAGAGTTAATCGGCTTACTGGGGGAAGATATCTACGGGTAACTAGAGAAACTGGTTATATTTACCAGTTCTCCTGTTATTATATATATTCTAGCGGTAGTAAGTCTATATCTCTTCCGCTGTTCTACCTTGACCTTATACTAACCTTACTCTAGTAGTTTAAAAAGCATTTCCCTAGTAAATGGCTATAGTATAGCTCGACCGTACCTTCCGAGAAGCGAGATAAGTTATATATATAGCCATTCTAAGAAGAGGATGATAAGCGCTTCCTTATCTCTACAAAACGTATCCTTAGAACTAGTATTACCCTAACCCGTATATTTAGAAGTGTAAATATGGATATAGACTAGATATAATTCTATAATATTTAGTACGATAGGCGGGTAGTTCGGTTATCTCAGCGAAATCCAAAGATGTATAACTACTACTTTATTACGGATAATGAATATAGAGTAGATTAGAAGGTATTATTTAAATAGAGTAGAGATAATATAACGAGGTAATAGGCGTATAAATAAGCTAGATATTTCTAGCTAAGTAATGGCGCGCTTTTATAGGTTTCTTTTCTTCTACTCGGCGGTACTTTAACTTCGTGTAAGATAGATATAAGACTCTTATTACCCTTCTATAGTAATATTAAATCTAATCTATACTAGTTCGGGAAGACTTGAAAGTACTTAGATTGCTAGCTATTCCCCTTTGCTTTCTCCTATCTTTAGTAGATATTTCGCGCTATAGTCTTCCTTGAATATCCGCCACCAAAATCTAGATATACTATATACTTATATACTAAATACAAGCTATAGGTAAAAGGGAATATAATTTATAGCCCTAACTTGCTAGATTATAATCGTATTTGATACGAACTATATACGCTACTATACTCCTTTATAACGTATTGTCTTAAGTTATAATCTTCCTTATAATACCCTTCTATTAATATAGACTCTTTTAACTAAGACTATTATTAAATAAAGGGAGAAACCTACTCGAAAGTCAAGTAGTTATACCTGTACTTAATATAGATACTATATAGGGAATAGCCTATATATCGAATAATATCGAGTATTAGATAGTATTCGAGTCGGATAACTCTCGATATTCGAGTCGAACAGCGCTTGATATACTTGGTATTCGAGTCGGACATCGCTTATTACACGCTAATTACTATAGGCTTAGTACAGAATTATTCTTTATATATTATATATCGACCTTTTGATCCTTTCCTATACTCCTTTCTCTTACTACCGATATATCGATTAATACTCTATATATTATATATATACCCGCTATAGAATACTAGTACGAGCCCGTAGCTATCGCCGCCGATATTTTCCCCTTCTCTCTAGCCTCTTTACCTTCTACCGAATTCTACGAAAATACTAACCCCGGGAATTAGACGGTCTCGGTTATTTTACGTGGCCTTATAGTCGAATAGGCCTACTATAAGGAGATTCGAGTAGTATTAAAGAAAGAGATAGAAAGGAGATATATCGTTAGTATATCCCTAGGGATACCGGAGAACTAGGCTAAACTCGGCGAGGCCTTATAGTAGTTAGAAATAGTATTTCCCTCCGTTTTCACACCTAGAATCCTCTAACCCTAGCTAGAGAGTTACAAATTAGGTATAGCTAGAAAGATTAATAATACCTATAATTACTATCGTAATTGCAGAAGGCGTACTATACCGTCTCTCTCTACGGATAGTACTCTATATATAGCGCGTCCGCTTACCTTCAGTCAAACAGGATTCTATATCCGGTTAACAGAGATAACGGCGAATATACTTTTCTTTACCTCCGATATTATTAAGGAGAAAAAACCTCTAGCTAGTATTATATTAGATAAGATCGAATTTAGAATATTTAAAGAGGTCTTACGCGAGGACGGTATCTATAATGGCTTAACTGACCGAATTCTTTATTATATTAGCAAAAACGATATCGAAGTTAATCACGCCCGTAAATTCAAGGTAGCTACCTTATAGATATATAATATAGGCGAGAATCCTATCTCGTTTCATATTAAGACGCGCCTGTAAGGTACGTATCTTATACTTTACTTCGATCGTACTCCTACTAACTATACTCTAGTAAAACGGCAGGCCCGTGTGAAATATTGAATAATAGGTACACCTCACGTCCGTTTCCGCAGTATATTAGTAAACCTAGTTACTTATAGTACGCCGATACTACTAAATTATATACTCTAGTATTCTTCTTCGTTCTAACTTAGTAAAGGGCCTCTACTTCTTCGTATTTTATTCTTCCTATTATTACTATCCCTATTATACCTCTATATAACCTTACCGGGCTAGATATTCTTCTCTTATAGTGCGACCTAAGAATATAACCTATAATATATAGAATCCTCTACGCGAAGACTCTACTACCTCTCCTACTAAATTCCCCGCCCTAAAGCCTTATAAATTCTCCCCCTTAATTAAGCAAGCCTACTAGTATTTCCTACCCGGCCTCTAAACGATATCTGCGAATTATATTTCTGCCTCGGGGGTGCCTTAGTGGCCTCCGAGGCTATGAGTGGGGTGTGCCAGAAAGCTAGCTCAGGAGCGCCTCTAGAGGCCACTAAGGCACCCCGAGGCAGTCACGAGGCAGCCCTAAATCGATTCCGTTGGGCCCCAAATTTGGAGGCCGCCCGCGCAAAGGTTATACGATAAATCAGTCTGAATCAGGGCCCCGTAGATGCCATATTGCGCGAGTTATTCGACTGCGCAGCGTTGAAATGTTGAAGTTTGGGGCTGCAGGCGCTAGGAACGCGCCCAGCAACGCGCCCAGCAACGCGCCTAGCAACGCCCCAAATAACGCGCCCAGAAGCAGCGCGTCTAGCGCCCAGACATCAACAAAGCTAAGGCCTTAGCAGCCCCCTAACGAGCGCCACAAACGTCAGCGCAATCAGCGCAATACGCATAGATTTACGCCGATGACATATGCTGTAGAGCCTGCACAGGCGCGCGCACCCCCCGCGAGAACTTTGGCTGAATCGCCCGAATCTAAGTAGATATTGGGGCTGCGACATGGCGCTGCTGGGTGGTGAGGCTCCCGAGCGCTGCCGCCGATCATGGAACATCACGGCTTTCGGGTTTAAGCTTCTGGGCGCTTGGCGTCGAAGCTTGGCTACTCGGGCTGCCTTAGAGCTGCCTCTGCTACCTCGGAGCATTGCGCGTTGCGCTAAGGCAGCGGGGGCACCTCTAGGAGCTTCGGGCGCTATCCGCGGAAGCTAATATTTGCCGAGCCAGAAATAATTTGCAGATGGATCCTATACTTATCCGTTCCGATATAAATAATAGTAGCTATACTAGTAATTAGGAAGAGAAGGAGTAAGAGGAGGAAGGGGATACTATAGAAGAGGACGAGGAGAAGGCGTTAAAGGTTAGTAAGGCCTATAATAGTAGGGTTCCGAAGTTATATAATATCGAGATAGGTAGGGTAGTAGTAGCTAGAGTAGCTACGAAAGATCTAGAGGTATCAGAATAGGAGGATCGCAATAGGATATAAGTGCTTCAACCTCTACCTTACTATTTGCTTACTACTAAATACTACCCTAGTATTAATATAACCAAGGTAGAGGACTGTCCGCAATAGTCTCAGAAAACGTAGTAGTATATAGAGTTATTATTTTAGCTATAGAAGGGAAACCAGTCTATATAGAACACACGAAACCTCTATAGATTATTATCTATTATAGCCCCCAACGGCAAAATAAAGAAGATCGTACCGTTCATTTATTAGCTATACTGCGCGGCTTAGATAAGATAGTAGGCTTTCTAATAGGGGGGAGCTATCTATAGGCGAGATTCTAGTTTAGGGATATCTAAACTAAATTATTACTTATATCAAGGACTCTAGTTAACTCTATTAGGGCAGGCCACCTTGGGGTATGCTGACTAAGCAGAGCTAGAAAGGTGATTGGAAGGGTAAAGGTACTATGATCGATCTGTCAGAGCGAAGTAACTAGTAGAATATCCGATGTCAATCGGTTGAGACGAATATTTGACTTGCTGAGTTCTCCTTGGTGCAGGACTGTCTATATATGCCCCATAGCCAAGCCATCGCATAAAACATGATACAAGGCGTATCGCATAAAACATGATACAAGGCGTATCGCATGAAACATGATACAAGGCTTATCGCATGAAAAGTATGAAACAGGCGTATCGCATGAAAACAGGCTCACTGCGAAAATGCCTTGGAACCATCCGAGACATGCAAACTTTTCCAACTCATCATTCCTGCCTCTCAGGACTGTGTTGAACAGCCAGCTCTCATATGTGCCAGCACTTTGTCATCAGATAAAGCTATATAAGCTTATAATTCAACAAACTCAGATAATATAGATGTTCGACTCGGGCAACGCCAATATCCGACTCTATCTAGATCGAAATCCATATATACAAAATCATCTAATAATTCGAAACGTCGCCTTATTACAATAAGTATCTCTTGCTAGAGAGATTGAAGCCACGGAGTTATTATAATATATGTCTATCGGCTTATAAATAGAATATTAGTTATCCGTGTGTCAAGAACAGCGCCGCCCGGAATATTAGCGTAGCGAAGTCAGGTATCGTTCTTACTATTATACCAGGGAAAGTAGTAGGCAATTAGTTACAATAGTAGACGAAGATAATCGATATAAAGCGGACGCTATATACTCAAGATATCTCTGGGACTACCGATCTGGTATAACTACCTCCCTACGAGATTCGTTATATTATATACCCGCCTTCGCTAGTATAAAATATAGCTCTTCGCGCCGAGGATTAAAGGATCTAAGATAAAGCGAAAGTAAAATATACTAGATAATATATAATTGCTTGTAAGGCTAGTAAGGAGATACCTGCGCCAATAACTACTAACCACTTCAAACGTGTATATAAACTACGCGCCGCTACTATAGTCCTAAGCCTTCTAGGATTCGCTCGGCTCGATAACGGACTAGTTTAAATGTTATAAATAGTAGACCCCGTTATTCGAATTGGAGACTAGAGAAACCATACTATTTAACTCAACGTCACCGATATAATATTTATATCCCAGAATCCCGCTATAAAGACCTAGCCAATACTACCCGCCGCTTTTCCTAACCTAGATTCGTCTTCTCTAACAAATCCAAACGCCGTTACCGCTACAGAGGATATAGTTCCGCCAACTCAATATATATCCGCTAGTAGAGATTCTCTTTATAGGACGTATTATAAATAGAAGGAGGTATCTAATTATTATTAACCAAGTCGAAGAACTAATTCAATCGGTTAAGCTAATAATGTAACTCTATATCCTACCTATACAACTTAAGAGCCAGCGGCAAAGTATATATTATTAACACAAATCCAGTAAGTCCGGCTCCGCATATATTCATTAATAGATACTCGAGTAGATAGTATCTAAGGTCTTGAGGTCCCGGGCCAATGGGGCGGAGGCGGCGTATACTCATCGAGGATATAGAAGAAACGGCGATGTTCGTTATACGTAGGAGAACCATAGCTAGAGATATAGTCCTAGTAGCAACCTATTCGAAAAGGTAGGAAAATTTCGCTCGACTCGGATAGACTTTTGTCCGACTCGGCTAAGTTTCTATCTAATTTAGTTAATAGTCTTTAAGCTAACTTAATTTTATATTAATATTATATTAATTAAAACAATACGATAATAACACGCTAAAGAAGCCTATCCCTTTCTAAAAACCTTCGCCTTCTTCCCCTAAGAACCTCGCCCGTCTAGCTACCTATAACTAGCTATATCGTTATAGATTATACTCCTTAATACCTTATACCACCTTATTACTAGTAAAGACCTATATATATATTAGATAGATAATAGAGATCTTCTAATAATGGCTAAGACAAAGGGAGAATAACTAGTAGCTACTAGAAAAGCCTAGGAGACCAAAGCGACCAAGCGAAAGGTACGATTCGAGCTGAGTAACTTATTCTATATATTAATATATTAGTAGATTAAGGCTATTAAAGAAAGGTAGCTAGAACCTGAGAGAAGTACTGAAGGGGACGACGGAGTAGTAGAGCCTAGGAAACGTCGAAGACGTAATAGTAACCTTAGCGAGGATATCTCTAAAAAAATATGTAAAGAAGAGGTCTCTTTAAAGACAACCAGCGTCGAGGATATCGAAATATTCGCTACAGTGGGACTGTGGGTTAGTGTGTCTCATGATCAGATGCGGTTTCAGCCATGCGCCATGACCATGGGCCATAGCGAGAGATCCGTGCTTCCTGAGAGCACTATTTGTATGAGCATCCCACCAGCAGTTGGCTCTTCAGTCGAGTTCATCTCTTTCAGAGCCATAGCAGTTCTTTCCCGCCCACCCGCACCTTATACATAGCCTATATATAGCCTATCTACACTCCAGGTCTATGCCGCCTAGGCATGGGAGTTTTCTAGCGCTGGGGCACCTGTTGTAGCCTTTCTAGGCCTGCTAGCATCGCGCTTTCCCAAAAGATTATGTCATTAGCGTCACAGCTAGTTTTGCGCTGTCAGCAGGCCGCATGGCGATCAGGGTCTGCATCCCGTGTCAATTGCGGGCCGAGAAATCAGCAGGATCAGCAACTCCGGGTTGCTGTCAGCAACTCCAAGTTAACCAAGCAGTACCTGAAAATCATCCCCGAAGTCATACGACTGCGCGCAATGATTACGACGCTGCAACTAAATCCCCAAGGTCGCTGCGAACATCACCCCCGCGAGGATTTAGGCCCAATCGCACGATTCCGGGGTCCGTTTTCAGCTGGTGTTGATGGTGCTCCGGGGGAGTCGCTGCCGTCGATGGCGACGATCATAGAAAATCGACCTTTTGCTTAGTCATCAATCACGTGATTTACTAAATGCTTGCTGATCCTGCTAATCCTGCTGTTAGCAAGCTGGAGTTGCTGAATGCGCTGAAATCGCGCTGTTAGCGGGCGCTATTTGCTGATTGCGCTGAAATCGACCCATCAGCGGGCGCTATTTGCTGATCCTACTGATAGGCTAATTTCAGCCCTATCCGCGCGTCCAGCAAATTAGAAGTTTTCAGTAAGATTTGGGAAAGCGCGATGAGCCCTGGCGTTAGACCGCCCAAGCATCTATTTACATATCCACTTGTGCCGGTGTGTATAGCTTCAGGAGTGAGAACACTAACTTCTAATAACCCTATAACCAGCCCTACGAAGAGACCAGTGCCTACTATCGTTATAGGGGTATAACTTCCCTATACTCCTATATTCGGTCCGTTAGATAACTCTATATTTAGGAGACGGAAAAGATAGGCTTCTCCGTTATAAGTACGATTAGTATATAATAATAGATATAACCTATTAATTGTACAGCGTAAATAGATACAGCCGTCGACGTCCAGAATCGATACTATATTATAAAGCGATACGAGTATTACCCAAAAGAAGACCGTAAGTTACCTATCGACGTTACGCGTATATTTAATACGCTAATATAGAAAGAAGGAAATAATATAGAACTATATAATAAAACGAGGTCCTCAAGGGAATATAGATACTAGGAACTACCTATACAGCTCGGTAAATAATGAATTAGAGACGCGTGTTCATTAAATATAGCTGAAACAGCCGATAGTGCAGGAACAACGAAACCGAACATCTTCATATACAGAGTAGAATAGCCAGCGTACCGGACGACTCACCTAGACGCCCCAACAGATAATAACTAATAAGTTCAAATCTACTAGTAAGAAATATCGAAAATCAAGAGAGAATCTAATCAGTAGACGGAAGGATGAATCAATAGTATATTTACCTCGGCATATAGGTCTCATAATAACTAATCATTATAGTTAGTGCAATATGAGCAGCGATAGCTAACCCATACCGCACTACCTATACAGCGCAAGCGGCCGAATTCCAGTACCGCGACTACGGGACAATCATCTAATCCTAACGATCGGGTTCTATTATCTAAAAAGACAAGGCCTAGACCATTATCGACTTCGTTGCCTATACCTATATATATATCAGATATTAAATCTAAAGACGACTATAAGGAGGTAACCGCGGAGGAGGCGGCAGGACCTATCGCTTAGGGTAGTTCTAGGTGTCGCCAAGCGCAAAGATACCAGGAATATCAATATATTTTCTACGCAATAAAGCCTATATTCCTCTCCAAGATTATGGGCGGCAACGATACTAATAGCCTATCACCGTGGCTAGAACATAACCCGGTAGCTCTAAGTAACCTTATAATAAGAATATAGAGAGAATAGAAGGCTAAGCTCTAAAGAACGAAGGGGCCTTAAGTTGTCAGCGATCTAGATACCTTAGGTAATATACTAACTCCTAAAGAAGCTCGCAAGGTTATTACTCCTAAACCCCTACCTATTTATATAACGCTACGTAATAGCTAATATCTTCATAGCTTATAGATAGCCTAAGCGAATTTAGAAGTTTTATAATAAGGAAAATAAGATTAACCGTTAAAATAGTAGTAGAATAGCTATACCTAACAGTCGAGGACCGGAAGAATAATATATCGAACCTACTATTTGATATGCGATTTACTTTCGCAGATCTAGAGAAAGGTACAAGTATTCTTCTTTCCTAAACGAGAACGAAATATATAGCTAACAGGTCTAAGATAAGGGTCATTTTCTGGCACCGATAATTATAATAAGTCTATATCGCGTTTTTTTTCTAATAGAATAAGCGCTATTAGACTCAGGCATAAGAGTATAGATCTATAGAAACCTTTACCCGCTAGTGCTATTATTTTCGTTGTAACAGCGCTTTATTATATATTCGAAGAATACGAATATAGCTCCCGTAGGATCAAGAGATAGGATAGTATATCAGTTAGTAGTAAGTCAACCTGATACTCGAAGAACAACCTATATACTAATAATACCTTAAGCCACATTCGAATATATAATAGAGGTATAGTACGATATAGGTAAAATCAAAACGCGGATAGTTACGGGACTACTTTATTGTCGAATAATAGACTACTACTATATAAACAGGCATAGTAAGAACCGTCGACTACTAGTTACTAATATATTCAAGGATTCCCTAGAAGATCTAAAAAATCAACCGGACCTTTAGAGCGTTCTAGAGGAGATAGGAATAAATAATACTAGTGCGATAGGCCAAGAAGAAGAGCACGGAAATAATAAAGAATATACGGTATATATAAGAAGCGATTATAGGTATATATTATCGGCTAACACTGAAATTAAGGCTAAAGAACTATCTCCCGAGGAGGGTCTCAATAAGACTAATTTAGAGTTTAGAAACCAGGATAGTTTTTTCGCTTCCCTTACCTTCGGTAATAATTCAGCGGAGACAATAGATATCCAGGTATTTTTAATATAGGACTTCGAGCGTATACGGAAGGAGGCCGGCCTGCGAGTAGATAAGAGTCTTTAGGAAGAGGATTATATTATAGACGTCAAAGAGTAGAGTAGGTCGGTAGAGAGGTAGATTATAGAGGATAAAATAGTATATCTAAATATTATTCCAATAGGAGAAGAACCTAAGGACTAGGCTACTAAGGATACTGCGGAGGGGATAGAGGATAGATCGATAGAGTATAAATAAAGCTTAGGCAGGAGGAAGCCTAACGGAATCAAGCTGTCAGTAATCGAATATATAGCTATTGAACGTATAATATGAAAATGATTATCGTATTATCTTTTAAAATCGCCTAGCTCGGATAATACTACCTGCAGGTTAATTCTAGATAAGATATCCGACTCGAACATACCCACTATAGCGGAGGATGTGTCCGAACTATCCGACTCAGATAACTTCTCATCTACTGATATTGTCGATATACTACCTGAGCGTATATGTTTCGCATTCCGGAACAAATGCGCAATGGTGGCGTTGGTCCACGAAAGCAACTTTTGATACTGATGTTGTAGGCGCCCAGCGCAGCAATTTAAGGTTGTAGATGCTACTGTCGGCAACCTCGAGTTACTAATTTAGCTGATTTCTCGGTCCGCAATCGACATGGGATGCAGACCCTGATCGCCATGCGGCCTGCTGATAGCGCAAAACTAGCTGTGACGCTAATGATATAATCTTTTGGGAAAGCGCGATGATAATAAAATATAATCGACCTTCCCTGATCGGGAGAATACGCCCACGGTTTATTTTGAAAATATCGCGCCGCGCGGAATTGGCTCGTCTTGTTTATCCAGGATACTTTCCCTATCATTATTAATATTGAATTAAACTCTACCTTCTCAGTATCTCCTTCTCCTTTAACAACTTCCTTTTTAAACTCTAGGACTACCCTCCCTACGAGCCCCCTATCCTCGATCCTAAATCACTTATCTCCCCCTCCTAAGCGACCCTCCCCTCCTTCCGACTCCCCTCTCTCTAGCCGTTCAAATCTACCGTCTACGACGTTATCGTAAGTATCTCGTACTCGATCCCCTTTACCGTCTTCGCGGAGGGCGGTAAGATATTAACGCCGTCGACAAAGTGATTATAATAAGGTTAAGGCGATACTATAGGATGTAGGCTGGGATATAAAGCGTTTCTTAGTAGTACTATCTAAGAAGCGGGATATGCCTCGTCTCCGTTATTGGTATAGGTAGTACCTAGATTATATATATACTGACTTCCCGTAGGATGAAGATTTTACGGAGATAGTCGGCCCGATTCCTTTATTAGACCTAGGCGATGGATACCCTATATACTAAGGTGAAATCCTTGACGGAGCAAGATATATTTAGGTAATTCGTTCCTATAGAAGGTACTAACCTAGGTAGCTGCTAGGAGGAACGCGCTGCAGGCGCACGAGGGAGCATGAGCTTGGCAGGGTCTGGTTCAGACGAATCGATGTTCGACTCGTTCGACTCGGACATGGTTCAGACGAATCGACGTTCGACTCGTTCGACTCGGACATGGTTCAGACGAATCGACGTTCGACTCGTTTGAACATGGATGCTTGGCATGGAATTCCTATTGCTATATATGCGGAGCACTGCTCACTACTTGGAGCATCGTGCTCAACTTCTGTTTATATCTAGTATTACTACATGCGATAGATCTCTTAGGCTAGGCACTGAATACATATCATCTGATTATATACCAGACCCGCTTAGCACTATATTGAAGCCTGCTTCACACTCTTACTCTATATACCTCCATCCTAGTGAGAATCAATCTGTATACGGACCGTCGGTACGCAACACGGTTCGTAACACTTTGAGTACCCTTAAGGATGAGTGCTGCACTAAGAGACCCTAGGGCACCTACCCTAAGCTCCTCAGGAGGAGGAAGCGGATAGAGACGCCCTACTGTTGACGAAGGACTTAGCAGGTATATTAAGATAGCCTAGCCCGACTTATACTATAGAGAGAGAGACAAGCTCGAGAGATAGCTATCCTAGGTATCACTTTACTTAAAGTTTCAAGGAGACCTTATACCTATATAACGATATCCTACCTTCGCTATTACTTACTTACGTAGAAGAGTCTAAAAGTAGGTTAATCTATTCCTAAAGAAGTATATAGAAGACGACGACGAAGACGGCGAAATAAAACTATAGATAGAGAGTATAGCTATGTTCAGACTCGAAATCTGCCGTATATTCCGTCCGTCGAATAAAGTTAATATAGTAATATAAACTATCTAGTATATAACCCAAAAGAAATCTGTATCAGAGTATTCAACTTAGTTTCAGTAATATATAGTAAAGACTAACTGGGACGATAACGTATTGATAACTATATACCGGAGAGGTCTTAAGGATAATATTAAAGACGAGCTTATAAGGTTAGGGATTATTATCGATACCCTAGATAAGTTAATCGAAGAAGTAATCGAAATTAACGATAAGTTATTCGAAAGGACTATAGAAAAAAGGTATAACGGAGGAGTCGGTAGAATAGGACGCTCGAGCTTTTTTGCTAAATCGAAGAGCTATCACCTAGGATATAAGGAATGTAACCCTTACGGATATATACCGATAGAATTAGACTTCACGGAGAAGAAAGGTAAATAGGCCTTTAGAGGGCTAGCTAGGGGCAAGAAGCAGTAAGGGGGCAGAAAGAAAATACTTATATATTATAGCTATAGTAAACCGGGCTACTTCGCTAGAGACTATAAGTCGAAAAATATAGTATATCGATAGTAGCTGAATATACTAGAGAAGGTATAGACCTAGGATAATATAGACGGCACGCCTGAAGAGATTCTACTAGTATAGGATAAAGTTGAAGAAGACGTTAGTTCCTAGTATAATAGTATAATATAAGAAGAACTTAATAAAGAATCCGAAAACGGCGATAATGATTTTATAAGGAAATTCAACGCGCGTATCAGGGGATAATATAAGGAAGACCTAAATACTAAAGACGGTAGTAAGGCTTAAGAAGAAGAATCTAAGTAGGATTAGGACGGAAGCGAAACGGACCTAGAGTAGGAAGAAGCCCTTAGTATATTAGAAGCTAAGTAGGAAGAAGTATAACTACTAGGGAAAGTAATACCTAAAACTACTACGTCTAAGGAGAAGAAGAAAGAAAACTCTAAGGAACTAAAATAAAAAGAGACCTTAAAGGACTATCGGATAGATCGGAACTACTATAGTCACAAAAGTATACTATAGGAAGAATGTACATCGCTTTATTGCGTATAGTATAGTATACCGAGGAATATAGCCAGGGCACTAATAAGGGTACTACCCTGCGGATATAACTATAACTACTATTAAGAAGATAGATATCTATAGTACCTCGCAACGAAAAGAATTTACTAGTTCTTCCTAGGACGTAGCAAGAAATAGTTAGAGAAACTTGGAAAAGATTTAAGCTACGACCTATACTCCAAGAACTGCAACCAGCTAGAATAGTATACTTACTTATATAATAACTGCAGGAAGTATATATAGTCGAAGTCGGAAGCTGGATTCCTACTCCTATAAGCGGGAAAAGAGTAATCCCTTATAGCAGGGGTAGCCATAAGGAGATTAATATATTAACCCCTAAATAATATCTGTGTTCCGCGCGATACGATATATATATAAAGACACCGGTAATCGTTAACAGACAGCGGACCGTTACAATAATAGACTCTAGAGCTACTAGAGACTTTATCTTACGAGATCTAGTACGGATAACTAGAATACTAACTCGGAAGAAGTTATAGTAGTATAATCTTTAGATAGCCGACGGGTTAATACTATTAATAGGAAAGGTAGACGAAGAGATACTTTCGTTACCTATTATAATTCAGCGCTACTATAAGGAGATTACCTTTAATGTCGTTAGGATAGCTACTTATTATATAATTTTAGGAATACCTTAGTTAAAGAAGTATAACCTGAAAATCAATTAGGCTCGAGGAGTACTCAAGATAGATCAATCCGGTAATATTACCAGGATTATACCTACGTATTAGCAGCGTTTAATAGTAGATAAGAAGTCGAACCGAAGACCGGTCAAGGTATATATTACCTTAGCTTCGTATAAGGACGGTACTAAAAGGTAGTCCGACTCTATAGTTACTAGTAAAGGTCAGCGGGATAGAAAAGTAAGAGTTAAGGGAGGAACTTGTTGGAAAGACTTCAAAAACGCAGGCCACCTTAGGGTATACTGATAAAGTGGAGCTAGAAAGGTAATAGATGGATAAGGACACTAAGAACCGATACATCAGAGCGAAGCAAATAGTAGGATATCCAATATCGATTCATTGAAATACCCTGAAGATTAATATTTAACTTAGTGAGCTCTCCTAGGTGTAGAACCTTCTACATATGCCCTAGAGCCAAGCCTTTACATAGAATAAGCTTTCCGCATGAAAAGCATGAAACAAGCGTATCGCATAAAACATGATACAAGGCGTATCGCATAAGGCATTAGACAGGCGTACCGCACGGTCCACCGGATGGCTCATTCGCAGATGGCGATATGGCGATGGATTGCCTATTCGACAGATGGTGAGATGGCACCGGATGGCTCATTCGCAGATGGCGATATGGCATACACTGCCTATGATGCACATGGCGATATGGCGGCGGATTGCTCATTCGCACATGGCGATATGGCGATGGACTGCCTATTCGACACATGGCGATATGGCACCGGATTGCCTATTCGCAGATGGCGATATGGCGATGGACTGCCTATTCGACACATGGCGATATGGCACCGGATTACCTATTCGCAGATGGCGATATGGCGGTCAGGTTGCCTATTCGACAGATGGCGATATGGCGCTGGATTGCCTATTCGCAGATGGCGATATGGCGGCAGGTTGCCTATTCGCACATGGTGATATGGCACCGGATGGCTCATTCGCACATGGTGATATGGCGGTCAGGTTGCCTATTCGACACATGGCGATATGGCGGTAGATTGCCTCTTCGTACATGGCGATATGGCGACGAGTATCCTGGAACCATCTGAAGTATACAAAGCTTCAAAGATTATTTCTGCATCCTAGAGCTGTCTATATAGCCAGCTCTCATGTATACCAAAACCGTTTGCCATTATATAAAGCTATAGATAAGCTTATAATTCAACAAAGAAAATAATAACTAAGCTACTTTCCACGTAAGAAATGTCACGGCCTGATCTAGTGGTGGTAGAACGGTGGCTATCAATGAGGTGATATGGATAAAATACTAATGCTAAGGAAAGAAGGCCACATGGGCGCGCGCGAGGAATCTATATAGGCATGCGGCGGCAAGCCCCTGAGCTAGGCCCAATGAGATATGCGTATACATAGCCAGCCCGTGACAAGAAAGACGAGGAAGAAACATATTACCGAAACCAAATAAGACGTTGGAGTCCAGAAGCAAACCAATACTACCTATAGTAATAGTACGCATGTTTGCACGACGACTACAAGAAACACAAGTTCGAGAAACAACTTGCAGGATTCCTCCCCATACAGGGAAAAGAGTAATCCCTTATAGCAGGGGTAGCCATAAGGAGATCAATATATTAACCCCCAAACAACATCTGTATTCCGCGTAATACGATACATATATAAAGATACCGGTGATTATTAATAGATAGCGGACCGTTATGATAATAGACTCTAGACCTACTAGAAACTTTATCTCACGAGATCTGGTACGAATAACTAGAATACTAACTTAAAAGAAGTTATAGTAGTATAACCTCCAGATAGCTAATAGGTTAATACTATCAACAGGAAAGGTAGACGAATAGATACTTTCGTTACCTATTACAATTCAGCGCTACTATAAGGAGATTACCTTTAACGTTATTGGGATGGCTACCTATTATATAATTTTAGGAATACCTTAGTTAAAGAAGTATAACCTAATAATCAATTAGGCTCGAGGAGTACTCAAGATAGATTAATCCGGCAATATCACCAGGATTATATCTACGTATTAGCAGTGTTTAATAGTAGATAAGAAGTCGAACTGAAGACTAGTCGAGGTATATATTACCTCAGCTTCGTATAAGGACGGTACTAAAAGGTAGTCCGACTCTATAGTTACTAGTAAAGGTTAGTAGGATAATAAAGTAAGAGATAAGGGAGAAACTAATATACCCTCTATCCCTTAGGATTATAGTAAGTAGATATACTTATTCGAGAAAGAGACGAATATAGAAGTATTACCTAGGTACCAGCTATAGGATTATAAGATTGAACTCGAACCTGGTAAATAGCCGACATTTAGACCTATCTACGTATTATCAGAAAAGGAACTCAAGGTACTTCGTAGGTATATTAACGAGAACCTTAAAAAGGGATTTATTCAGGAATCCAAATCACTAGTAGGTTACCTAATCCTCTTTATACTAAAGAAGGACGGAAGCCTAAGACTATATATTAACTATCAAAAGTTGAACAATATTATAATCAAGAATAGATACCCTTTGCCTAATATCGGCGAGCTATAGGATCGGCTCGGGAAAGCAAGGATATTTACTAAACTGGATCTTAGAGGCGTATATAATCTAATTTAGATAAAAGAAGGCGAAGAATAGAAAACTACCTTCCGAACAAGATATAGCCACTATAAGTATCTAGTAATACCGTTTAGACTTACTAACGCACTAGTAACCTACTAAGTACTTATTAATAACGTTATACGAGCACACTTAGATCGAACAGCGATAGCGTACCTTAATAATATACTGATTTATTCTAAGAACAAGGAAGACTACGTTTTATATATATAGGACGTCCTCGGATACCTATTATAAGCGAAACTTCTCCTTAAACTAGAAAAGTGCGAATTTTATCGATAGTCGGTAGAATTTCTAGGATTTATAGTCAGTATAGAAGGTATTAGTATAAGCCTAGACAAGATTAAAGCTATAGTAGAATAGCCTATACTATAGGACGTTAAAGTAGTATAAAGCTTCTTAGGATTTGCTAACTTTAATAGGAAGTTTATCGAGGGCTACTTAAAGAAAGTACTACCTCTAACGGATATTATAGAAAAAGATATCGGATTTATATAGGGAAAAGACTAATAGAAATCATTCGACATATTAAAGAAAGTATATATAGATCTACTAGTACTCTATACCTTTCAGGCTAACGAACCGGCCCGTATCGAAATAGATACCTCGGATCTTGTAATTAGAGTATGGCTATATCAAATAAAAGACTAAAAATAGTATCTAGTTACCTATTATTTAAGGAAGATATTAGTAGTAGAACAAAACTATAATATACACGACAAGGAGCTACTTGCCGTAGTATATATATTATAGAACTAGCGAGTATACGCAGAAAGCTGCTCGGACCTAACTATCTTTACGGATTATAAGAATCTTCTTAACTTTATAACAACGAAAGAGTTAAATAGAAGATAGGTTTGATAGTCGGAACTATTAGGTTAATATAAGTTCAAGATAATCTATACCCTAGAAAAAGATAATAGTCGAGCGGATACCCTTAGTAGGCGATTAGACTATATAGGAGAGAAGAATATTATAGAGCGACTAATTCTAAAGAAAGAGGCGAACAGATTATTAGTACTATACTAGGTATTAGCTATAACCCTTCGTATATTAGGACCTGATATAACTAACAAGATCGTAAAGGCCTATAATAACGATACATTTATAACAAACCTAAGGAAGGATTAATAGGATTTAGTATTACTCAAGTATTAAGGTAAGACTTATATACCTAATATATACGTTAAAGAAGTAATCAGGGATTACCACGATAACCCTTTACAAGGTTACCTAGGGGTATCCAAGACTATAGAACTCCTAGGACGAGGATATACGGCGCCGAAGCTTCGAGCGCGCGTTAAATAATATATTAAGGAATAGATTGAGTGCCAGCAGAATAAAGCTGCACGATACGCCAAGTACGGACAAATATAGTTTGCTCCTGTACTAAAGTCACTATAGGATAATATTATAATAGACTTTATAGTTAAGCTATTACTATCGAAGGATCTAGCTACGTAAAACACCTTCGACTCGATTATAGTAATTATAGACAAGTTAACGAAGTATATAATCATAATACTATTCAAAGAAACCTACAAAACAGATTAGTTAGCCTTCGTACTACTCGATAGACTAATAAGAGACTATAGTATACTATATTCGATAACATCCGATAGAGATAAATTATTTACTTCCAACTACTAGAGAACGCTTATAGTAGTAATTAGAACCAAACTTCGGATATTAACGGTATACTATCTATAGACTAATAGATAAACTAAACGTATAAACCAAATAATAGAAGTATATTTAAGATATTACGTGAACTAGAAGTAGGATAACTAGGTTTCACTACTTCCGATAGTATAACTGGTATATAATAATAAGACATTAAATATAACGAGATTAATACCGTTCTTTACCAACTATAGAAAGAATATAAATATATTTCTGGATCTAAGGAAAGGACCTGATACAGAAAAAGCCTTAGTTAAGGCTAAAGAGCTCAAGAATTTATATAAGGATATATAAAGGTCTATTAAAAGCTCGAATAGTAAGTTAAAGGAACAAGTCAATAAGAAAAGAAAGAATATTCCTCAGCTAAAAGAGGGGGATAAAGTATACCTCCTAATAAAAAAACATAAGAACGACGAGACCAAGCAAGAAACTGGATTATATTAAGGTCTAACTATTCTTAATTAAACGGGTAAAGGGACCTATTAACTATAAACTCGAGCTTCTACCTAACGCCAAGGTATATCCGGTATTCTACGTCTCACTCTTAGAACTAGCGGACTTAAGTACGCCGCTATAAGAAATATTTTATTATAATATCGAAGAAGAAACGGAGTTCGAGGTTAAGAGGATTCTAAATTAGGTCGATTAGAAATATCTAGTTAAATAGAAAGGGTATAACGATACCGAAAATACCTGGGAACCTCTTAGGTGTTAGAACCCTTGGTTCTGACAGGACTGTCCTGTAGGACAAGATACTACAGACAGGACTAGCAGCTGAAGCGATGAGCGCAACGAGCGCCGTGCGCTCATAACGCTCATGGAGTGCTTGGCAGGATTTCTTATGTCTACATATACGGGGTTCTGCCCACTGTTTGGAACAGTATATTCAACTTGGCAAACCATTACTTGGTTAATCTTCCTGGTACTCCTTGTACTATACTTTACTAGTTATTAATATAGAATGTATTGGTTACCTACGACGAAGAAAGACTGCCATTCTACCTGAGTAACTCCTCTCCCACAGAAGCATAAGACATCTACACCTATACCCGGTTATCGCACTGTTAGGTAAACGATCGGACGTGGGTCGTAACACTTTGAACACCCTAAGGGATGAGTTCTTCAACAACTTCAGGCAGAAACCCTACCCTAAGTACCTTAACGGTTACTGGCCAGAGATACTATACTATAGACGAAGGATCTGGAAAGAGGATCAAGGTTACAGTACTAGACCTGTACTATAGAGACAGGGACAAGCTTGAGCCGTGGCTTACACAAGTATAACTATACCTTCTATTCCAGGGAGACTTGCTCCCAGCAACCAGATATACCACCTTCGCCATATTATACCTACGAGGACGGGCCTAGAAGTAGGTCGAACCTTTCCTAAAGAAGTATATAGAAGACGACGACGAAGACGGTGACGTTAAGTCATGGATGGAAAGTATGCCAAAATTTATGGTTGAAATCCGCCGTATATTCGGACCTTCTAACGAGGTAAATGTAGTAATACGTATCATTCAGCATATAAAGCAGAAGAAGTCAGCGTCAGAGTTTTCAACTTAATTTCAAATATACGCGACTAAAACAGGCTGGGATAATGATACGCTGATAATAATATATTGTCGAGGCCTTAAAGATAATGTTAAAGACGAGCTTATAAGATTCGGAGGAGTGATTGATACTCTAGATAGACTTATTGAAAATGCGATCGAAATCGATAATAAGCTATTTGAATGATCTATAGAGAAACGGTATAACGAAGGAGTTAGTGGAACCCGATATAAGGGATTCTTCTCGAAAACGAGGAATTACTGATAAGACTACGGGGAACGTAATACTTACCGCGGTATAGTACTAATAGAGATTGACTTTATTTAGATAGGAAAGAAGAAAGGAAACTTTAAAGGGAAAAAGCAGCACGGGGGAAAGAAAGTAATTACTTGCTATAGCTATAGCAAACTGGGCTATATGGCTAGAGACTGCAGGTCGAAGAATATAGTATACTGACCGCAGATTAATATAATGGAAGGAGGACCTCTAGATAACGAGGAAAACTCCGAAGAAATATGGCTACTCTACGATATAGAAGAATTAGATCAGGATTCGGAAGACGATGCCTTCGAATCAGAATTCAATGAAGAAGTGTAGAGGTATTACTATGGGGATAGTGATAGATCTTAATAGTACGAGACGGATTAGGAATAGCGGAAAGCTAGTCCGGAGAGACTAGCGTCGATACCCGAACCTAGATCTACTATATCCCAAATAGAAGGAAAATTACTAGAAATTAAAGAACCTTAATCGGACGAAGACGAATATAAACTCTTCGACGAAATCGAAAGTAAAGTACGAGGTGTGCTAAACGAGTAATTATCTGTGAAGCCCAAATGGGACGAACCTATACGAGACTATCGATGCGATAGGGAACATTAGTAATATGGCGAGATTCTATATACTGAGTATATATTACCTGATTGTTTAGTATATAGAGAGGAAAGGGGCCGTCTAGTAAAGGAATGTACGGTACCTCTACTTAAGAAAGCTTACTGTGGAGAGATATAGTGGTATAAGTGTAAGGAAGATAGGTGCTAATAGCATCTTGCAAGCAAGAGGAAGTATTACTACTTCCTATACTTTACAGAAAAGTGGGAAAAAGAAAGAAATAACTCGCTTAAAGTCTTTAAGAGAGGAGCTTATAACCAAGTACTATAGTATAGCTACCTATACGATAAATATATTCCGTATAAGGGTATAAAGGAAGTATACGGCTTCCTACCATTATAGGGAAAAGAATGATCTCTTATGCTACGGGGAAGTATAAGGAGATTAATATGTTATTCCCTAAATAACAATTATGTTCCGCCCAATACTATACTTATATTGTTATACTAGTGAATATCGATAGACAGCGGACTATAGCGATGATAGACAGCGGAGCTACAGGAAATTTTATCTTAAGGAACTTGGTAGACTTAAGCGGCCTACCAACCCGAAAGAAGAAATTATCTTACGAGCTACGCCTGGCTAACGGGTTAGTATTCTTAATAGGAAAAGTAGAGGAGGAGATATACTCCCTACCAGTGATAATTTAGTAATACTACAAGGAGATTACATTCGATATAGTTAGGATGGCCACTTATAATATCATTTTAGGAATGCCTTAGTTAAATAAATATAACCTAGAAATTAACTAGAAGACAAAAGTACTTAAATTCGGACGATCTGGAGATGTTACTAGTATTAGACCTATTAGTTGTTAGAACCCTCGGTTCTAACAGGACTATCCTGTAGGACAAGACACTACAGACAGGACTAGTAGCTGAAGCGATGAGCGCAACGAGCGCCGTGCGCTCATGGCGCTCAAGAATGATGAGCGCAATGAGCGCCGTGCGCTCATAACGCTCATAGAGTGCTTGGCAGGATTTCTTATATCTATATATACGGGGCTTTGCCCGTTGTTAGGAACAGTGTGTTCAACTTAGCAAACCATTACGTGGTTAATCTTCCTGGTACTCCTTGCACTATACTTTACTAGTTATCAATATAGAACGCATTAGCTACCTACACACGAAGACTGCCATTCTACCTGAGTAACTCCTCTCCTACAGAAGCATAAGATATATACACCTATACCCGATTATCGCACCGTTAGGTAAACGATCGGACGTGGGTTGTAACACTTTGAATACCCTAAGGGATGAGTTCTTCAATAACTTCAGGCAGAAACCCTACCCTAAGCACCTTAACGGTTACTGGCTAGAGACGCTATACTATAGACGAAGGATCTGGAAAAAGGATTAAGGTTGCAGTACCAGACCTGTACTATGGAGACAGGGATAAGCTTGAGCTATAGCTTACACAAGTATAACTATACCTTCTGTTCCAAGGGGACTTGCTCCTAGTAACTAGATATACTACCTTCGCTATATCGTACCTACGAGGATAGGCCCAAAAGTGGGTCGAACCTTTCCTAAAGAAGTATATGGAAGACAACGACGAAGACGGCGACGTTAAGTTATGGATAGAAAGTATGCCAAAGTTTATAGTTGAAATCCGCCGTATGTTCGGACCTTCCAACGAGGCAAATGCAGTAATATATATTATCCAGTATATAAAGCAGAAGAAGTCGGCGTTAGAGTTCTCTACTTAATTTCAAACGTACGCGACTAAAACAGGCTGGGATGATGATGCGCTGATAACGATATATCGTCGAGGCCTTAAAGACAATGTTAAAGACGAGCTTATAAGATTCGGAGGAGTAATCGATACTCTAGACGGACTTATTGAAAATATAATCGAAATCGACGACAAGCTATTCGAACGATCTATAGAGAAACGGTATAACGGAGGAGTTAGCGGAACCCGATATAAGGGATTCTTTTCGAAAACAAGGAATTACCGACAAGATTACGGAGAATGTAATACTTACTATAGTATAGTGCTAATAGAGATTGACTTTGTCTAGATAGGAAAGAAGAAAGGAAACTTTAAAGGGAAAAAGCAGCACGGGGGAAAGAAAGCAATTACTTGCTATAGCTATAGCAAACTGGGCTATATAGCTAGAGACTACAGGTCGAAGAATATAGTACACCGACCGCAGATTAATGTAATAGAAGGAGGACCTCTAGATAACGAGGAAAACTCCGAAGAAACATGGCTACTCTACAATATAGAAGAATTAGATCAGGATTTAGAAGACGATACCTTCGAATCAGAATTCAATAAAGAAGTATAGAGGTACTACTATAGGGATAGTAACAGATCTTAATAATACAAGACGGATCAGGAACAGCGGAAAGCTAGTCTAGAGAGACCAGCGTCGATATCCGAACCTGGATCTACTATATCCTAAGCAGAAGGAAAATTACCGGAAATCAAAGAACCTTAATCGGACGAAGACGAATATAAACTCTTCGACGAAATCGAAAGCAGAGTACAAGGTATATTGAATAAGTAATTATCTGTAAAACCTAAATGGGACGAACCTATACGAGACTATCGATGCGATAGGGAATATTAGTAATATAGCGAGATTCTATATACTGAGTATATATTGCCCGATTATTCGGTATATAGAGAAGAAAGGGGCCGTCTAGCGAAAGAACATACGGTACCCCTGCTCAAGAAAGCTTACTGTAGAGAGATATAGTAGTATAAGTATAAGGAAGATAGATGCCAGTAGCATCTTGTAAGCAAGAGGAAGTATTACTACTTCCTATACTTTATAGAGAAGTAGGAAAAAGAAAGAAACAACTCACTTAAAGTCTTCAAGAGAGGAGCTTACAACCAAGTACTATAGTATAGCTACCTATACGACAAATACATTCCGTATAAAGGTATCAAGGAAGTAAATGGCTTCCTACCATTACAGGGAAAAGAATGATCTCTTATACTACAGGGAAGCATAAGGAGATTAATACGTTATTCCCCAAACAACAATTATGTTCCGCCCAATACCACACTCACATTGTTATACTAGTGAATATCGATAGACAGCGGACTATAGCGATGATAGACAGCGGAGCTATAGGAAATTTCATCTTAAGGAACTTGGTGGACTTAAGCGACCTACCAACTCAGAAGAAGAAATTGTCTTATAAGCTACGCCTGGCCGACGGGTTAGTATTTTCAACAGGAAAAGTAGAGGAGGAGACACGCTCCCTACCAGTAATAATTCAGCAATACTACGAGGAGATTACATTCGATATAGTAGGGATAGCCACTCACAATATTATTTTGGGAATACCTTGGTTAAATAAGCATAACCTAGAAATCAACTAGAAGACAAAAGTACTTAAATTCGGACGATCTGGAAACGTCACCAGCATCAGACCTATTAGTCAATAGTGGACGATAATAGATAAGAGAAAGAACCGAAGACCGGTCGAAGTATATATTGCCTCATTCTTAAATAATAAGAGCGACTTCCAAGAGAGAAGGCTCGACTCCTTAGTTACTAGTAAGGGTTAGCGGGATACTAAAGAGAGAGCTATTAAAGGGAAAGACGAACCTTCTGCGATCCCTCGGGAATATAAACAGTAGGTATACCTATTCAAGGAAGAGACGAATATAAAAGCGTTGCCTAAGTACTAGCTATAGGATTATGAGATCGAACTCGAAACTGGCAAGGCGCTAATATTTAGACCTATCTATATATTATCGGAAAAGGAACTTACTATACTTCGCGGGTACATCGATAAGAACCTTAAGAAAGGATTTATTCGGGAATCTAAATCACTAGCAGGTTATCCAATCCTCTTCGCGCCGAAGAAGGATAGAAGCTTAAGACTATACGTCGACTATCGAAAGTTGAACGACATTACTATCAAGAATTGTTACCCTTTGCCAAATATCAGCGAGCTACAGGATCGGCTTAGTAAGGCAAAGATATTCACGAAACTAGACCTTAGGGGCGCGTATAATCTAATCCGGATAAAAGAAGGCGAAGAATAGAAAACTGCCTTCCGGACTAGATATAGCTACTACGAATATCTAGTAATACCGTTTAGACTCACCAACGTACCAGTAACCTGCCAAGCACTTGTTAATAACGTCGTATAAGTATACTTAGATCGAATAGCGATAGCGTACCTTGACGATATCTTGATCTATTCTGAGAACAAGGAAGAATATATCAAGCATATACAGGACGTTATCGAATGCCTGTCGTAAGCGGGACTTCTCCTTAAACCGGAAAAGTGCGAGTTTCACAGGGACTCTGTTAAGTTCCTAGGATTTATAGTTAGTACTAAAGGTATTAGTATAAGCCTAGAAAAGATTAAAGCTATAGCGGAATAGCCTATACTACAAGACGTCAAAGTAGTGCAAAGTTTCTTAGGATTTACTAACTTTAACAGGAAGTTTATTAAAGGCTACTCAAAGAAAGTACTTCTACTTATAGATATCACTAAGAAAGATATCGGATTCATATAGGGACAAGAATAATAAAAGTCGTTTGACACGTTGAAAAAAGCATGTACGGATCTACCAGTACTCTGTACCTTTTAAGCTAACGAACCGGCTCGTATTAAAATAGATGCCTTAGATCTCGTAATAGGAGTATACCTTTATTAAATAAAGGACCAAAAGTGGTATCTAGTTACCTACTTTTTACGAAAAATGTTAGCAGTAGAATAGAACTATGATATATACGATAAAGAACTACTTGCCGTAGTATATACACTTTAAAATTAGAGAGTATACGTAGAAAGCTACTCAGATCTAACTATCTTTATAGATTATAAAAATCTTCTTAATTTTATAACAACGAAAGAATTAAATAGAAGATAAGTTAGATAGTTAGAACTACTTAGATAATACAAGTTCAAGATAACCTATACCCTAGGAAAAGATAATGGTTGAGTAGATACGCTTAGCAGGCGATCGGACTATATAGAAGAAAAGAACGTTACGGAACGACCAATCCTAAAACGAGAAGCCGATGGATTATTGGTACTATACCAGGCATTAGTAATGACCCTTCGTATATCAGGACCTGATATAACTAACAGAATCGTAAAGGCCTACAACAACGATACATTTGCAACAAAGCTATAATAGGATCAGCCGGATTTAGTATTACTTAGATATCAAGAGAGAACTTACTTACCTGATATATACGTTGAAGAAGTGATTAGAGATTACTACGACGACCCTTTATAAGGTCACCCTGGAGTCTCTAAGATAATGGAACTCCTAGGACGAGGATACGCAGCGCCGAAACTTCGGACGCGCGTTGAACAATATATTAAGGAATGTATTCAATACCAGCAGAACAAGTCTGCACGATACGCCAAGTACGGGCAAATTCAGTTTGCGCCTGTACCAGAATCACTATAGGATGATGTTATAATGGACTTTGTAGTTAAGCTACTACCTTTGAAGGATCCAGCTACGCAGGACACCTTCGATTCAATTATAGTTATTATGGATAAACTCACGAAGTATATAATTATAATACCGTTCAAGGAAATATATAAAGTAGATTAATTGGCCTTTGTACTATTGGACAAGCTGATAAGGGATTATAGTATACCTAAGTCGATAATATCCGACAGAGACAAGTTGTTCACTTCTAACTACTGGAGAACGCTAATCGTAGCGATTAGAACTAAACTTCGGATGTTAACTATGTACTATCTATAGACTGATAGATAAATAGAATGTGCAAACTAAATAATGGAAGTATACTTAAGATATTATATGAACCTGAAACAAGATAACTAGGTTTTACTACTTCTAATGGTATAACTAGCGTATAATAATAAAAGGTCAGATATAATAGGCCTGATACTATTCTTTACCAATCACGGAAAGGATATAAACATATTTCTATATCCTAGAGAAGGACCTAACGCAGAAAAAGCCTTAGTTAAGGTAGAAGAGCTAAAAAATTTGTATAAAGATATATAAAAGATAATTAAGAGCTTAAATAATAAGTTGAAGGAATAGATTAATAGTAGAAGAAAGAATATTCCTCAGCTTAAAGAGGGGGATAAAGTATACCTCCTAATAAAGAATATAAAGATAATGAGACTAAGCAAGAAATTAGATTACGTTAAGGTCGGACTATTCTTGATTAAGAAGGTAAAAGGGGCCGTTAACTATAAACTCGAGCTTCTACCCGACGCTAAGGTATATCTAGTATTCTATATCTTACTTCTAGAGCTAGCAGACTCTAATATACTACTCTAAGAAACGTTTTATTATAACGTTAAGGAAGAAATAGAGTATAAGGTCGAGAGGATCCTAGATAGAAGAAATTAGTTCTATCTAGTTAAATAGAAAGGGTATAACGAAACGGAAAGTACCTGGGAACCTCTTAAGAACCTTGCGGGGAATTGCAGGGAACGCCTATAAGAGTTTTATCGGAGATAAGAGAAGACTAGTCGAAACTCTCGGGGCCCTCTAGGCCGGGGAGGAGGTCGAACTACTCAGAGCCGACGTTGAATATTAAACCGTCAGGGGTATTAGAAGGAAGACCCTTATCCTTCTCTAACTCCTTAATGTTCTATAACTCGCGCTTAACCAACTTTCTCTCTTTATCCTAAACTCGATCGAATTGCAATTAAAGGCGTATAAGTTTTGCCTACATTTCTTTTATTTCTGACCAAGTATCGTCACGAACTTTCTTAATACGACATATCTCGTCGACGGATATAACTAGGTTATACTTCTTGCCCGCGGTAATATAGTTAGAATAACGATCCGAACGGGCGCCCACTAAGTATTACCTATTGCCCTTCGTATAGAAAGTATAAGGATATATTATAAATCTAGATAATTTACTAGAGAGCTCTTTACGGCGAATGATAGGATCTTTAGAATAGATATTTCGACGAGGAGGTATAAAGGATAGATAGTTTCTCAGGACAAGAAATCTGGAGGAGGGGGCTAGTATTAGAACCCTCGGTTCTAACAGGACTGTCCTGTAGGACAAGATACTATAGACAGGACTAGCAGCTGAAGCGATGAGCGCAACGAGCGCCGTGCGCTCATAGCGCTCAAGAATGATAAGCGTAATGAGCGCCGTGCGCTCATAACGCTCATAGAGTGCTTGGCAGGATTTCTTATGTCTATATATACGGGGCTTTGCCCGTTGTTAGGAACAGTATATTCAACTTAGCAAACCATTACGTAGTTAATCTTCCTGGTACTCCTTGCACTATACTTTACTAGTTATCAACATAGAACGCATTGGCTACCTACACACGAAGACTGCCATTCTACCTGAGTGACTCCTCTCCCACAGAAGCATAAGATATATACACCCATACCCGATTATCGCACCGTTAGGTAAACGATCGGACGTGGGTCGTAACATTAGTCAATAGTAGACGATAATAGATAAGAGAAAGAACCGAAGACCGGTCGAAGTATATATTGCTTTATTCTTAAATAATAAGAGTGACTTCTAAGAGAGAAGGCTCGACTCCTTAGTTACTAGTAAAGGTTAGCGGGATACTAAAGAGAGAGCTATTAAAGGAAGAGACGAACCTTCTATAATCCCTCGGGAATATAAACGGTAGGTATACCTATTCAAGGAAGAGACGAGCGTAAAAGCGTTGCCTAAGTACTAGCTATAGGATTATAAGATCGAACTCGAACCTGGTAAGGTGCCGATATTTAGACCTATATATATATTATCGGAGAAGGAACTTACTATACTTCGCGGGTATATCGACGAGAACCTTAAGAAGGGATTTATTCGGGAATCTAAATTACTAGTAGGTTATCTAATCCTCTTCGCGCTAAAGAAGGATAGGAGCTTAAGACTATATATCGACTATCGAAAGTTGAACGATATTATAATCAAGAATAGGTATCCTTTGCCAAATATTAGCGAGCTATAGGATTAGCTCAGCAAGGCAAAGATATTCACGAAACTAGACCTTAGAGGTATATATAATCTAATTCGGATAAAGGAAGGCGAAGAATAGAAAACTGCCTTTCGAACCAGATATAGCTACTATAAGTACCTAGTAATACTATTTGGACTCACCAACGCACCAGTAACCTGCTAAGTACTTATTAATAACGTCGTATAAGTATACTTAGATTGAACAGCGATAGCGTACCTCGATAATATCTTGATCTACTCTAAGAAAAAGGAAGAATACGTTAAGTATATATAGGACGTTATTAAATGCCTGTTATAAGCGGGACTTCTCCTTAAACCGGAAAAGTGCGAATTTTATAGGGACTCTGTTAAGTTCCTAGGATTTATAGTTAGTATAAAAGGTATTAGTATAAGCCTAGAGAAGATTAAAGCTATAGCGGAATAGCCTATACTACAGGACGTTAAAGTAGTATAAAGTTTCTTAGGATTCGCTAACTTTAACAGGAAGTTCATTAAGGGCTACTTAAAGAAAGTACTTCTACTTACAGATATTATAAAGAAAGATATCGGATTTATATAGGGATAAGAATAATAGAGGTCGTTTAATACGTTAAAAAAAGTATGTGCGGATCTACTAGTACTCTGTACCTTTTAAGCTAACGAACCGGCTCGTATCGAAATAGACGCCTCGGATCTTATAATAGGAGTATACCTTTATTAAATAAAGGACTAAAAGTAGTATCTAGTTACCTACTTTTTATAAAAAATGTTAGTAGTAGAATAGAACTATAATATATACAACAAAGAACTACTTACTATAGTATATATACTTTAGAATTAGAGAGTATATATAGAAAGCTACTCGGACCTAACTATCTTTACGGATTATAAGAATCTTCTTAACTTTATAATAACGAAAGAGCTAAATAGAAGATAAGTTAGATAGTTAGAACTACTCAGATAATATAAGTTCAAGATAACCTATACCCTAGGAAAAGATAATGGTCGAGTAGATACGCTTAGTAGGCGATCGGACTATATAGAAGAAAAGAATATTACGGAACGACCAATCCTAAAACGAGAAGCCGATGGATCATTGGTACTATATTAGGCATTAGTAATGACCCTTCATATATTAGGACCTGATATAACTGATAGGATCGTAAAGGCCTATAATAACGATATATTCGTAACAAAGCTAAGACAGGATTAACCGGATTTAGTATTACTCAAATATCAGGATAAAACTTACTTGCCCGATATATGCGTTGAAGAAGTGATTAGGGATCACTACGATGACCTATTATAAGGTTACCCTGGAGTGTCTAAAACTATAGAGCTCCTAGGACGAGAATATGTAGCGCCGAAACTTCGGACACGCGTTAAACAATATATTAAGGAATGTATCTAGTGTCAGCAAAACAAAGCGGCACGATACGCCAAGTACGGGTAAATTCAGTTTGCGCCTATACCAGAGTTACTATAGGATAATATTATAATGGATTTTATAGTTAAACTACTACCTTCGAAGGATCCAGCTATGTAGGATACCTTCGATTCAATTATAGTTATTATAGATAAACTTACGAAGTATATAATTATAATACCTTTTAAAGAAACGTATAAAGTAGATTAGTTAGCCTTTATATTACTCGATAAGTTAATAAGGGATTATGGTATACCTAAGTCGATAACATCCGATAGAGACAAGTTGTTCACTTCTAACTACTAGAGAACGCTGATTACAGTAATTAGAACTAAACTTCGGATGTTAACGGTATACTATCTATAGACTAATAGATAAACGGAACGTGCAAATTAAATAATAGAAGTATACCTAAGATACTATATAAACCTAAAATAAGATAACTGGGTTTTACTACTTCTAATAGTATAACTGGCGTATAATAATAAAAGGTCAGACACGACAGGTCTAACACTATTCTTTACTAACTACAGGAAGAATATAAATATATTTCTATAACCTAGGGAAGGACCTAACGCAGAAAAAGCCTTAGTAAAGGTAGAAGAGCTGAAGAATTTGTATAAGGCTATATAAAAGATAATTGAAAGCTTAAATAATAAGTTAAAGGGATAAATCGATAGTAGAAGAAAGAATGTTCCTCAGCTTAAAGAGGGGGATAAAGTATACCTCCTAATAAAGAATATAAAGATAACGAGACCAAGCAAGAAACTAGATTATATTAAGGTCGGACTATTCTTGATTAAGAAGGTAAAGGGGGCCGTTAACTATAAACTCGAGCTTCTACCTGACGCTAAGGTATATCCGGTATTCTATATCTTACTTCTAGAGCTAGCAGACTCTAATATACTACTCTAAGAAACGTTCTATTATAACGTTAAGGAAGAAATAGAGTATAAGGTCGAGAGGATCCTAGATAGAAGAAATTAGTTCTATCTGGTTAAATAGAAAGGGTATAACGAAACGGAAAGTACCTAGGAACCTCTTAGGAACCTTGCGGGGAATTACGGGGAACGCCTATAAGAGTTTTATCGGAGATAAGAGAAGACCAGTTGAAACTCTCAGGGCCCTCTAGGCCGGGGAGGAGGTCGAACTGCTCGGAGCCGACGTTAAATATTAAACCGTCAGGAGTATTAGAAGGAAGGTTCTTATCCTTCTCTAACTCCTTAATATTCTATAGCTCGCGCTTAACTAACTTTCTCTCTTTATCCTAAACTCGATCGAATTACGATTAAAGGCGTATAAGCTTCGCCTGCGTTTCTTTTATTTCTAACTAAGTATTATCGCGTACTTTCTTAATACGACGTATCTTGTCGACGGATATAACTAGGTTATACTTCTTGCCCGCAGCAATATAGTTGGAACAATGATCTGAACGGACACCTACTAAGCATTACCTATTGCCCTTCGTATAGAGAGTATAAGGACGTATTACGAATCTAGATAATTTACTAGAGAGTTCTTTGCGGTGAACGATAGGATCTTTAGAACGGATATTTCGACGAGGAGGTATAAAGGATAGATAGTTTCTCGGGACGAGAAATCTGGAGGAGGGGGCTAGTGTTAGAACCCTTGGTTCTGACAGGACTGTCCTGTAGGACAAGATACTACAGACAGGACTAGCAGCTGAAGCGATGAGCGTAACGAGCGCCGTGCGCTTATAGCGCTCAAGAATGATGAGCGCAATGAGCGCCGTGCGCTCATAACGCTCATGGAGTGCTTGGCAGGATTTCTTATGTCTACATATACGGGGTTCTGCCCACTGTTTGGAACAGTGTGTTCAACTTGGCAAACCATTACTTGGTTAATCTTCCTGGTACTCCTTGCACTATACTTTACTAGTTATCAATATAGAACGTATTGGTTACCTACGACGAAGAAAGACTGCCATTCTACCTGAGTGACTCCTCTCCCACAGAAGCATAAGACATCTACACCCATACCCGGTTATCGCACCGTTAGGTAAACGATCGGACGTGGGTCGTAACATTAGGAACCTCCGGAACTGCCAGGACCTTCTATAGGAGTTCCGGGAACGATCGGGAAGGAGGACCAATCGGTTCCGGCTAGGAAGCCAAATTATTCGGACGAGACGTTGAACATCCAGTTATCAGGAATGCTTAGGATAGACCGCTAGTCTTCTTCTAACTCCTATATCTCTCGGTCTACAACCTTCCGTTTTTTATTTTCAAGATATTTATACTATGTCTAAAGACGTATCAGCGTAGTCTAAAGACGTATGGATTCCTCTATTAATTTTCGTATATAATCCTCGAGCTCTTCGCGCGTGTTTTTTAACTATAACCACGCCTCCTTTCGTTCCGTCTCGATATAATATATTTCGAGGGGCGATACTACAAGGTCGTATTTCCTACCGCTGCCCATACAGTTAGAACACCTGTCGGACCCTGCACCTATCAGGTACTGTTTGCCGCTAGCAACACATCGGGAGCACGGCCGCATAACAACTTCGTTTAGCTCACTGGCCAGCACCGTTCGGCGGACGGTTAGTTTATCTAAACGTTTAGTACGTCGGGGTAGTATAAAGGATAGATAGTTTCTCGGGACGAGATATCTGGGAGAGGGAGCTAATGTTACGATCAGGAAATATAATCAGGGATACGCTCATAGAGCGTAGCGCCTGTTATGGTTCGAGTCGACGAATCGGTGTCCGACTCGGACAGACCCTGAAGGCTTGGTATCTTAAGCGATAAGCGCAGTAGTCGCAATGAGCGCAGATACGATCAGTGCGATCAGGACGTCTTGGCATATTAAGCGATAAGTGCAGTGGTCGCAATAAGCGCAGATGCGATCAGTGCGATCAAGAATGCTTGGCATGGATTTCGTATGTCTATATATACAGAGCACTGCTCACCACTTGGAGCATCGTGCTCAACTTACTATTCAATTATTTACTATATACAATAGATCTCTTAGGCTAGGCACTGAACATATATCATCTGATTATATACCAGACCCGCTTAGCATCACTTGAAGCCTGCTTCACCCTCTTGCTCTGTTGCACCTATATCCCTATTGAGAATCAATCCATATACGATACACGGCACGCGACGTGTTCGTAACATTATCCACCTATTACCTTTCTAGCTCTGCTCAGTCAGTATACCCTCAGGTGGCCTGCGTTTTTGAAATATTTCCAACAATAAGCAATCCGGTGCTATATCGAATAGGCAATCCGCCGCCATATCGCCATGTGTATCATAGGTAGTGTATACCATATCGCCATCTGCGAATGAGCAATTCGGTGCCACATCGAATAAGCAATCCAGTGCCATATCGCCATGTGCGAATAGGTAATCCGCCGCCATATCGCCCTGTGCATCATAGGTACTGTATACTATATCTCCATCTGCGAATAAACAATCCGGTGCTATATCGCCATGACCAGAATGGGCAATCATGTAGACCGTGCGGTACGCCTGTCTCATGCTTCATGCGGTACCCCTTGTATCATGTTTTATGCGAAAAGCCTATTCTATATAACGGCTTAGCTATAGGGCATATATAGAAGGCTCTGCATCTAGGAGAGCTTACTAAGTAAAATATTAATCTTCAGGGTATTTCAATTGATCGATATTAGATATCCTACTATTTGCTTCGCTCTGATGTATCGGTTCTTAGTGTCCTTATCCACCTATTACCTTTCTAGCTCTAGTATACCCTAAGGTGGCCTGCGTTTTTGAAATCTTTCTAACAGGATTGCCTATTCGACACACGGCGACATGGCACCGGATGGCTCATTCGCACATGGCGATATAACGGCAGATTGCCTATTCGCACATGTAGCGATATAGCGGCAGGTTGCCTATTCGATATATGGTGATATGGCACCGGATAGCTCATTCGCAGATGGCGATATGACGGCGGGTTGCCTATTCGCAGATGGCGACATGGCGGTCTAGTTGCCTATTCAATATGGCGATAAGTATCCTAGAACCATCCGAACCATTTAAAGCTTCAAAGATTATTTATACATCCTAGAGCTATCTATATAGCCAGCTCTTATATATACCAAAACCGTTGCTATTAAATAAAGCTATAGATAGGCTTATAATTCAACACTGGCAATACCTATAGGTTAATTCTATTATATTATACCTACTCTTACTAAGCTAGATAATAATCGAATCAAGATCCCTTTACCTTATCTAGAAATATACTATACTTATATACCTTCTATCTTTGCTATTAATACTAAATAAACCGCCTATAATGTCAAATCCTATAGCACTTTATCTAGTCTATATCTATATTTACACTTCTAGAGGTTTTAAAAACGCAGTTTATAGGGGGAACAAAGTGATTATTAGCGCAGGCTATCTTAGGAGATACTAACTAAGTAGATCTAGAAAGGTAATTAGAAGGGTAAAGGTAACTAGTAGAATATCCGATATTAATTGATTGAGATGAATATTTTACTTGCTGAGTCCTCCTTAGCATATATTGAATTATAAGCTTATATAGCTTTATCTAGTAATAAAGTGCTGGTATATATAAGAGCTAGCTATTTAATACAGTCCTGAGAGGTAAGAATAATAAGTTAGAAAAGTGTTGGAAAGATTTCAAAAACGCAGGCCACTTTAGGATATACTGACTGAGCAGAGCTAGAAAGGTAATAGGTGGATAAGGATACTAAGAACCGATACATCAGAGCGAAGCAAATAGTAGGATATCTAATATCGATTCTGTTAGCGCAGGCCACCTTGGGGTATGCTGACTAAGCAGAGCTAGAAAGGTGATTGGAAGGGTAAAGGTACTATGATCGATCTGTCAGAGCGAAGTAACTAGTAGAATATCCGATGTCAATCGGTTGAGATGAATATTTGACTTGCTGAGTTCTCCTTGGTGCAGGACTATCTATATATGCCCTATAGCCAAGCCATCGCATAAAACATGATACAAGGCGTATCGCACAAAACATGATACAAGGCGTATCGCATGAAGCATGATACAAGGCGTATCGCATGAAGCATGATACAAGGCGTATCGCATGAAACATGATACAAGGCTTATCGCATGAAAAGCATGAAACAGTCGCATCGCAGAAAGCATGAAAACAGGCTCATTGCAAAAATGCCTTGGAACCATCCGAGACATGCAAATTTTTCCAACTCATCATTCCTGCCACTCAGGACTGTGTTGAACAGCCAGCTCTCATATGTGCCAGCACTTTGTCACCAGATAAAGCTATGTAAGCTTATAATTCAACAATCGTATTACTTCTCCTCTACCTCTAATCGGCCCCCGCCCTAAAGCAACCCGTTCCTTTAGGGCTCCGCACCCTAATGGATTCTGCATCTCAGTGACCGTTTTTCAACATCCACCTTATTCTAGGGACTACTCAACCCCATAATGTCCGAGGCCTACCAGGAGCGTGAATGTCGCATTACTAACGCTGTTAATGCGTACTGCGAAGGTTTCTACTCCAACGCCGCCCAGGCCGCCACGGCGTTCCAGGTCGAAGCGCGTACAGTCCGAAGGCGCTGTGCAGGCGTTGGATCCAGGTCTACACGGGTACCAGCCAACCGGAGGCTTAACCCGGCTACTGAGCAGGCAATAGTGGAATAGATAGAGCGTCTGGATCGAATGGGGGCGTCCCCAAGGCCTGGAATGTTGACGTCTACCGCGAATTACTTCCTGAATCTAGGGCTCCCTACGCGAAAGCTTCAAGTCGGTCCAGACTGGACTACACGGTTTATTAACCGCCATAAGCAGCTATTCAAGCGTCGCCAGACACCATTAGCTGCTGCCCGAAAGAACGCCCACTCGCCTAAAGACACAGCTGCCTGGTTCGAGCGCTTTAGGGACGCCTGTAGGGAGGTGGGCGTCCAAATACAAGATATCTACAATTTCGACGAGATAGGGTTCCGTATTGGGTGCGGTAGAGGCCATACCGTAATAACCCTCCATAAGAAGAAGCAAATACGCCTAATCGACGCCGAAAATCGGGACTATATTACCTCTGTTGAGTGTGTTTCGGCGGATGGTTGGGTTATCCCCTCGATGCTAATTCTGGCCAGGGTCAATATTTTGGAAAAATGGGCCCTAAAGAATCGTATTCCGGGGGCTACGCTATTAGGTGTAAGCCCTACTGGATACACCAATGATGAGCTTTCTATGGAGTGGATTCGCCATTTCGATATACATACTGCTGGCCGCCGGAGAGGCGCCTGGAGACTGCTCCTTATGGACGGCTGCGGGGCCCTGTTGAATTATAAGCTTACATAGCTTTATCTGGTGACAAAGTGCTGGCACATATGAGAGCTGGCTGTTCAACACAGTCCTGAGAGGCAGGAATGATGAGTTGGAAAAGTTTGCATGTCTCGGATGGTTCCAAGGCATTTTCGCAGTGAGCCTGTTTTCACCAGTTTCATACTTTTCATGCGATAAGCCGTGTATCATCTTTCATGCGATAAGCCGTGTATCATCTTTCATGCGATAAGCCGTGTATCATCTTTCATGCGATAAGCCTTGTATCATGTTTCATGCGATACGCCTTGTATCATGTTTTATGCGATACGCCTGTTTCATACTTTATGCGATGGCTTGGCTATGGGTCATATATAGAGAGTTCTGCACCAAGGAGAACTGAGCAAGTCAAATATTCGTCTCAACCGATTGACATCGGATATTCTACTAGTTACTTCGCTCTGACAGATCGATCATAGTACCTTTACCCTTCCAATCACCTTTCTAGCTCTGCTTAGTCAGCATACCCCAAGGTGGCCTGCGCTAACAGGCCCATATGACCTGGGAATTCATGGACTATTGCAACACCAATAAGATCAAGTTAGTGCTACTTCCAGCACACGCTACGCACTTCCTCCAGCCCCTAGACGTCGGAATTTTCCAGCCGTTTAAGTACTAGCACGCCGAAGGCGTTGATAAAGCAATGCGCTTAGGCGCCGAAGATTTTAATAAGCTCGATTTCTTAGACCTATTCCCCCGTATACATATCGAAACGTTTAGGTCGTCTACTATTCAAGGCGCCTGGCGAGCCACTGCGCTCGTTCCCTATGAGCCAGAGATTGTACTTAGGCACCTACGCGAACAGCAGGTTCAGCGACTTACTACCCCCCCGCCCTCCGAAATAATGGAATGGTCAACCCCAAAAGGCGCTATTGATGTGATTACTAAGGGCCGGCAGCTACTAGAGTATATGAAGGATGGGGGAAAGGAGCTTATTGAGCCTGGACTCCAGGCGGATGTTATACGCTATGTGAAAGGCGTTGAGGCTACGGCACTAGCCCGAAAGCAGCTGGAGGATGAGGCGCTAGAGTCAGTACAGTACGCCACTGCTAGGGCTCATAAGCGTCTGAAAGCTTGGGATATGCTCCGCAATAAGGAACGCCTGGTAGCTAATAAATTAGAGGCTATTCGACGTGCGCAGTATATAGCTACAGCTAAGAAGGCATCAAAAAAATGAAAAACGGTCACTAAGATGCAGAATCCATTAGGGTGCGGAGCCCTAAAGGAACGGGTTGCTTTAGGGCGGGGGCCGATTAGTACCTATCTACTATATAGAAATCTTCTAAGCCCTATCTTTTCTATTCTTATTTAAATAATTAATAAGCTTATCGACTTTTTCAGACCTTTATACATCCTAATAATTCTAGGGGTTAGTACTAGTTAGATAATCCTAAGTAACCCTCCTTTGGTCTCCTTGGCCTAGTCCGTTACCTATTTATTTTGCGTGTCTTTTTTGATTTCTTTCTTTATAGCCGCTATTAATCTCTTAGAATAAATTAATAGCTTTGCTATATAGTCTATATCTTCTTAATAATCCTTACTCGGTATTTATATTATCTCTATTCTATAGTATACTTTATAGCTTTATTAGCTACTTCATTCTCTATAAGATCCCGATATACTAGTATCTAGTATATTACTAGCTCGTATCCTTCTGCTTAGACGTGGTTAATAAGTTTCACTATATCTCTAATTATTATTTGGCCTGATATATATCCTAGTTTCTATATTATAGTAATTGTAGCCTAGTTATTAAAGAAGATATATACTTCCTAGCTCGCCGTTCTTTTAAGTACTATTATTAATAGAGCGAGAAAAATTCCGTATAGCTCTACTAAATAGACTATATACCAGCTATCTTTCCCTATATACGCCTTAGCTCTATCTAGCTACGGTAAGACTACGGCCGAGCCTATTTTCTTATTGATCCTACTCCCGTCTACTATATTTCGTACTTGATTTATAGCTTCGTCCCTTGAGAGTATACTAGTTCTAGGGGGTTCCTAGTCTAGTAGTATACTATATAGGTAGATAATCTCTATTTCTTTTACTAGTCCGTGTCTAGCTTCGAATATTCGAGTTAGTATTTCTAAAGAGCTATTTTTCCTTATTTTAGAGGTTTTTTCCCTCTTACTAAGTATCTATCTCAGGTAGATTATATCTTTATACGCCGGGCCTATAGCTATCCTTAGGGTTAATTCTATCGCTAGTTTCTCTAGGGTAAACTTTATAGATAGTAGGTATACTTCAATATTTAAAGCTGCCTATAACGTGGCTTTAAAGGCCTCTATAATGTATTATACCGCTCTTATTTATACATTTTCCAGCGTGCTTAGTATACTCCTATTATGGCCTTTATATCCTTCTAGAGTATACTATACCGACAATCTATATATAATTTGTGGAAGTACTATCGCCTTTGTTGAATTATAAGCTTATCTATAGCTTTATATAATGGCAACGGTTTTGGTATACATAAGAGCTGGCTATGTAGACAGCTCTAGGATGCAGAAATAATCTTTGAAGCTTTGCATGTTTCGGATGGTTCCAGGATACTGGCCGCCATATCGCCATGTGTCGAATAGGCAACCTGCCGCCATATCGCCATCTGCAACCTGGCCGCCATATCGAATAGGTAATCCGGTGCCATCTCGCCATGCAGTCCGGTGCCATATCGCCATCTGCGAATAGGCAATCCATCGCCATATCGCCATCTGCCGAATAGGCAGTCCATCACCATATCGCCATCTGCGAATGAGCCATCCGGTGCAATCTCACCATCTGTCGAATAGGCAATCCATCGCCATATCGCCATCTGCGAATGAGCCATCCGGTGCCATCTCACCATCTGTCGAATAGGCAATCCATCGCCATATCGCCATCTGCGAATGAGCAATCCGGTGCCATATCGCTATGTGCGAATAGGCAATCCGGTACCATATCGCCATGACCAGAATGGGCAATCATGTAGACCGTGCGGTACGCCTGTCTCATGCCTCATGCGATACGCCTTGTATCATGTTTTATGCGATACGCTTGTTTCATGCTTTTCATACGGAAAGCTTATTCTATATAAAGGCTTGGCTCTGGGGCATATGTAGAAGGCTCTACACCTAGAAGAGCTCACTAAGTTAAATATCAATCTTCAGGGTATTTCAATGGATCGATATTGGATATCCTACTATTTGCTTCGCTCTGATGTATCGGTTCTTAGTGTCCTTATCCACCTATTACCTTTCTAGCTCTGCTCAGTCAGTATACCCTAAGGTGGCCTGCGTTTTTGAAATCTTTCCAACAGCCTTATAGATTTTTCTCAAACTGATATAATTGCCCCTCTAGATCGATCCTGAAATCCTTGCCAACGATTAATATAGAAGGTCAGGATCCTGCTCTTCACCTAGTTTGTACCCTATAGTTACTTCAAGGTTACCGTTCGCTCTTTGGCTTTTAGGACTCTTCCTCTAGGCCAGAGTTTCACCCAGTTAGTGGACGAGGCCAACTATCGCCTGAGTTAATCGCTATTTACTCCTTAAGTATACCTCCTAAGCAGATCTAGGTATAATACCGCTTTAGCTTTGCTTACTACTCCGCCGTAGGCCCTCGTAAGGTAGATATTCCCTTAGCTCTTAGTATATCGATATACGTATATGTTAGAACCAGTGGTTCTGACAGGACTGTCCTGTAGGACAAAGTACTACAGACAGGACTAGCAGCTGAAGCGATGAGCGCTGGAGCGCTGAGCGATCAAGCGATCAAGGATGATGAGCGCTGGAGCGCTGAGCGATCAAGCGATCAAGGAATGCTTGGCAGGATTTCTTATGTCTACATATACGGGGCTTTGCCCGTTGTTTGGAACAGTGTGTTCAACTTGGCAAACCATTACGTGGTTAATCTTCCTGGTACTCCTTGCACTATACTTTACTAGTTATCAACATAGAACGCATTGGCTACCTACACACGAAGACTGCCATTCTACCTGAGTGACTCCTCTCCCACAGAAGCATAAGATATATACACCCATACCCGATTATCGCACCGTTAGGTAAACGATCGGACGTGGGTCGTAACAGTATACTATCCTCTCGGGCCATATAGATAGTCTTATTTAGCCTTACTAACAGTGGCTACTATTATATACCACGCCCTACAGGGTTCGCCTACTTCGCATTACCATTAGAGGTCTCCCTACAACGTTGCCCTAGCCATCAACAACGCCATAGTGTTTCCACCCTACTAACCAAAGTACGCGGTATACTGTATCTAGTTGCCGCTCCCAGCTGATGACTGCAGGGGAAGACTTGAACTTCCAGGAGGATAGACGTAGTAACCGATCGTACCCCAAGGGTGTCCTGTTTAAAAGCTAGCAGACTAACACGTCCACTGGTAGAGACCAGCTTCGGGCCACGTCGCCGACACGTGGTAGCCTTTAATCGGATGGTTTTTATAAGCCAATTCCCTTGTATCTATCGGGCGCGACCCGACGCGTTTCAGTGTAGATAGGCCTATTTCCTAGCTCTTCTAAATGGCTTGTTCCAGCTGGTGACTACGTGGATGGACTTGAACCATCAGAACGGTGTACACGCTCCTAGCCTCCAGCTAATGACTGCAAGGGGAGACTTGAACCCCCAAAGGTGTAGAACGCGTATAAATGCATCGGTCGCGAGCTTGTAACCCTCAGCTAATGACTGTGTAGGGAGACTTGAACTCTCAAGGGTATGAAACAGGCTTGCAGCGCCATCCGCCTCCTTCTCTTTCCTCTGGTACGCGTCAGCGATGGCGAGATGGGAATACTTAACGAGGCCTCCTCCCAGTCCACGAATGGTCTCCTTCCAAAGTTCTTCCTCGGGCTATAAGCTCTAGCAGGCAAGTGAAAGCTCGTTCGCAAAGGATCTACTCTAGTCCCAATGAAGTTTAGAATGCTTGGCACTACAAGTAAAGAGAAACGTTGCCGCTTTAGCTAGCCTGGAGGTGAGCAGGGGGTGACAGGACACCTTATTCAGGTAATATACAACCGCAAGCCACGATTTCCTCGCTGATTTTGAGCACAATGGCGAAGTTTGACGCTCTGAAGCTTTACAAGGTATGAAGTCTACTATAAGCTTGCCCTGCGCTTTTTCTTTGGATGTTAAAATTAGTCAATCTTTCCCAATTGGATAAGGTTCACAGAGGGCATCGGAGGGAGCCGAGGGAAGGACGCCATTGATCTTCCCCCAAACTCAGTCTGCAGCAACAGAGCACCTTTTTTTTCTCCTTGATTCAATTTCCTGTTGCCTTAGCGAACCAGGATTCAAGGTCTATACACACGCACATCTTCTTGTCTTCGCTGGTTTTCATAATTTGGCGCGTATTTTATTTAGAATCGGTCTTCATTAACTTTATGTCGCAGCCGCTAGACACCAATCAAGAAGAAATCCGCTTGATCAGGATCTTCCCGCTTGGTCCAGGCCAACCTGACTCAACGCAAGTAGAATGTCATTTGGATACATTCTCTTTGGCTAACACTACTTTCACGCCTGCGTACAAGAAATACTTGATCGACAAGGATCTGCCAGGAGCGTGGAACAATCCCCGTTCTATCTCAAGTCGACCGATTCAGGGGGACGAGCTCGGCGATTGGGTTCACATCGACCATCCTAGGGACAATGCTACAGCTTTTTTACCAAAATTTCGCTATGAATGGGGAGACTTCATGGCTCTCAGCTACACATGGGGTGAGCCAACTAATGGCCGCGAGATTGTGGTCAATGGGCAGCCGGTTTCGGTTACCCAGAACCTTGAGGCCTGTCTCAGAGTCCTGCGAAGAAAAGATTATATCAAAGACGGATGGCAGATCTGGATTGACGCAATCTGCATCAATCAAAAGGACATCATCGAACGTGCCAACGAAGTCAAAAGAATGCGTGAAATCTACACAAAAGCGTGGACACCAATCATTTGGCTAGGAGAGGAAGCAGAGGGTAGTAAGACCGGCCTGAATCTTCTAATCACACTTGCCCTTGAGTACGCCTCGCGAGATGGCATCAATCGATTGACTAGAGCTCTCCATCAAAACTCCGAGCATTTCGGAAGAGGTGCTTGGCGTGCCTTGAATGATATCGTGTGCTGCCAATACTGGGGAAGGCTTTGGATCATGCAAGAGGCTACTTTAGGGCGAGACTCTACTCCTGTGCTTTGCGGTGAAAAAACCCTCCCTTGGGTCTACTTCGCGGATGCCTTCAACATTATCATCAACACAGATGAGGTCATCAATACGTATATTGCCAATGAATTGAAGGATATGTCTCGCTCCCTCGATCTCATAATATGGCCGAATTTGAATGCCGTCAACGAGATCCGAATGTTTCAAAATCTACATGCAAATCGCTCGCGACCGAATTTATATCGCCTGATTCTATTCAGTCGCGCTGCTCTATCCACGAATCCGCGTGATAAGGTTTACGGTCTCTTGGCTCTTATGGATGAGTCATTGACCAGTCTCATCAAACCGGACTATTCGGACACAGTGGAGAATGTCTACCGTTCCTTTACACTTGATACAATCCGGGCAACTGAATCTCTTGATGCCTTGAGGCACTGTGAACTTGAAACGGACTCTGCGCCACCATCATGGGTACCAGACCTACTAGCCCAAAATGGCAAAGCTGCCTTGACAATTGAGGACAATGCTTTTGCTGCCAGTGGATCCTCCCTTGCTTCGATCCAAACGTTCGCAGACCCGAGCATCATCTCTTGTAAAGGCATCATTATAGATCATTTGGACGGTCTCGGTTGCCAGTGGACAGGTGGTTGGTCCACTGACACAGTAATCGCGAGCACAAGCCGCTCAAATCCATATGGTTCTTTTGGAGGCATACGTGAAGCCATCTGGAAATCAATGGTGGCATGCCATCGCCTTCCTAGCGAGCCTTTAGATGCCGATTACAGCTCGCTGCTAGCAACCCCAGCATTAGCAACCGTAACGTTGCCAGAACAAAGTCCCGTCAAGGACGTTGTGGATAGCGGTGTCTTCGAGTACTGTGTACGCTTTCTCAAAGGGAACGCAGATCTTCATATCGGCGGCAGGCGCATGGAGGAATACTATTGGAATGACATAAATGCGGATGAGATTGATGCCGTGCATCTGAGAGATGCGTTGATGCAGAGAGATCGGATAAATTTAGGAAGGAGACTAGTCACCACTGGAAGAGGATATATTGGTATGGCACTGGAGAGTGTGGTCAGGGAAACTGATGTTGTGGCGGTGCTGCTGGGCTGCAGCACACCCTTGATTCTCAGGTCAGCCCAGAGCTGCGACAACGGAGAAGTTCGTTGGAAAATTGTAGGCGAATGTTACCTGCACGGCACGATGAATGGAGAAGCAATGCAGTGGGGTGTAGAGATCCAGGATATAGTGCTATGTTAGTCGGGCCGGCTGTAATGGTTTGCTGAATATCGACGAATATGTTCACTCAACCTTCTAGGTCAGGCCCCGAAGAAGAGTGGAAGTCGACCTAGACGATGGGTTGTGTTATCCACCTCTTCTATCGAGTACGTCTCATCGACTCACCTTTTACCCAAACCAGTTCCACGGAAAATATGGAAGTACCTGCCACTATCTCTAGCAATTTCACTCGTACTGCAAATTTAAACATGAAAAGTCCTGCTCAGCCCTGCTGGTTTTGTTGCTCGCCCGAAACCCAACAGTCGTGTTGGCGAGCGCGGCTGACTAGTGAATAAAATTCGACGCCCGATTTTGCTCATGCATCAGTCCTCTTTACCAAGACACTGTTTTTCATCTATATCCAAAGGAGTTATAGAAGCCTATCGTTGAAGCATTTGATCAAGCTATAGTTAACATATCTGTAATATCACCTTCGCTCGCACGACGCTCACCCGTGTCGCCCGACGGTAGGGCGGCGCTCACCCTAGGCCCAGAGAGGGGTAAGGTCGGGGTACATTTCCATTTGCTTGGCTACACTGTTTCTCCTGCAGCCGAATGCGGATGCTGTCGTTCGCCCTGTTTGATAGCGTCCTGGCGGAGAGAGGACTGCAAAGTCCACAATGCCTAATCACGGCTCTCAGGCGGAGGATTCGAAGATGCGAGCCCAGTGCCCTTTTAAAACCATCTCTCTCTTCTCCTCTTCTACTTTCTCCTGCCAAACAGCAAGCTATCCCTCCTTCACCTGTCCACCATCTCAGTAACCTTATCCAATATGCCACATCAAATATACTCCTCCGGTCTATCCCAAGAACACAAACGCTACTTTGGTCATACTTCGACCCGGAATCAATCATCACGTTCACTCTATAGTTCAGAAAGCCAGCGAAAGCATGCTTTGGCTCCTTTCAGGCCGTTTGACAGAACTACTCCGCCTTAAAGCCCGGTGAGCAAATTAAACGATAGATATTCTAGTACACCGAGATATACGTCGAGGCTTTCGACGAGCAAAGAAGTAACTACGTTGGAGAAAATATAGGGATCCTTGTTCGATGAAGATGGTCAATCTATAGCCAGGCTTGGTCAACTCTTGCGAGGATTGGCAATGCACATTGTAGTTCTAGGTTCTTGAGGATTACTTGATGAGCTATGGCTGATGGTACACCGTAGATCGAGGAATTCGATGTTGCAATGTGGCAATAGGCTGGGAAGGATATCTAGCTAATGGGGGCCCCCAGGGCCCCATATATGGCCAAAACAGACAAAGAACGGCTAGCAACAGGCTTCTGGAATCGTATAGAAAGCAATCAAGCAACGGATTGCAACACTCCCCTCGATACTAGAAACATAGACCCAAAACATTTGTCGGCGTCCGAGAGGTCGTTGATAGTCCTGAGAATCCATATCTCCCCTGTAGCCGGACCAAAATGCTCCCAGTAGTAACAGACTGATGAGCGGTGCCTAAAAAGCTGTGTAAGGCTTGAGTAGTCGTCGTAGGCCTGAGAATCCATGTGTATCCCCTGTATCCGGACCGAAATACTCTCAGTAGTAATTGACTGAGGAGCCGTGCCTATAAAACTGTGTAGGGCTTGAGTTACTATTGACCGTACATACAAAAAGTCGAAAACTCGGGCAAGTCTGCCGAGCACCGCCGTTGCAGCCAATGAGAATGGCCCTATATTCTGCATTCCCTCTTTCGGCTAGCGCCTTCAACCACCAAAAGTTGAATACGCTGCGCACTTCTTCGCAGTAATGCCCTGAGCCACATACGTTATATGATATCGAGATGATTTCATAAGTTTTGGAGTCAATCATTAGCTTGCTTGCGCATCAAGAATTTTTAGAATCGGCCCATTTGCGCAATAATTATGAAGCGTTTTCGCCATGTTTTGCGAGCTCGGTGGCAAATGCCAAGCATTGAGCTTGGCGACCCGGACCTTGGAACATCAAAAGTTGAATACGCACCGCAACTTCTTCGCAGCGATACCTCGCGCCATATACATTATATAATATCGAGATAATTTCATAAGTTCTGGAACCAAGCATGCGCTTTCCAACGCGGTTCGAATTTTAAAATTTGGCTAAGATTTAGCTAAGGAAAGCTCAAAAAACATGTTTTTGCCTGCGGAGTAACCTAAAGCTACCCCCGCAGCCGCCAATCATATACTAAATCCTTAATAACTTTTAATACATTAGGGTTAGTGTTGAATTATAAGCTTGTCTATAGCTTTATATAATGGCAACGGTTTTGGTATATATGAGAGCTGGCTACGTAGACAGCTCTAGGATGCAGAAATAATCTTTGAAGCTTTGTATAGTTCAGATGGTTCCAGGATACTCGTCGCCATATCGCCATCTGCGAATAGGCAATCCGGTGCCATCTCGCCATGTGTCGAATAGGCAACCTGCCGCCATATCGTCATCTGCGAATAGGTAACCTGACCGCCATATCGCCATGTGCCATATCGCCATGTGCGGATAGGCAATCCGCCGCCATATCGCCATGTGCATCATAGGCAGTGTATGCCATATCGCCATCTGCGAATGAGCCATCCGGTGCCATCTCACCATCTGTCGAATGAGCAATCCGGTGCCATATCGCCATGTGTCGAATAGGCAATCCATCGCCATATCGCCATGTGCGGATAGGCAATCCGCCGCCATATCGCCATGTGCGTCATAGGCAGTGTATGCCATATCGCCATCTGCGAATGAGCAATCCGCCGCCATATCGCCATGACCAGAATGGGCAATCATGTAGACCGTGCGGTACGCCTGTCTCATGCCTCATGCGATACGCCTTGTATCATGTTTTATGCGATACGCTTGTTTCATGCTTTTCATGCGGAAAGCTTATTCTATGTAAAGGCTTGGCTCTGGGGCATATATAGAAGGCTCTACACCTAGGAGAGCTTACTAAGTTAAATATTAATCTTCAGGGTATTTCAATGAATCGATATTGGATATCCTACTATTTACTTCGCTCTGATGTATCGGTTCTTAGTATCCTTATCCACCTGTTACCTTTCTAGCTCTGCTCAGTCAGTATACCCTAAGGTGGCCTGCGTTTTTGAAATCTTTCCAACATCAACAACTATTTATACCGATACGCGACCAAGACGCGCAGGCTTCATGTATCTATCTTCTCTCCTTAGATATGTTCTCCTAGTCATACTTCAACCCTATCGACTCGACAGATACAAGGCGTATCGGCGTATCGCATGAAAACAGGCTCATTGCAAAAGTGCATGCAAACCCCTTCAACTCATCATTCTCGCCTCTCAGGACTGTCTGAACAGCCAGCTCTCATATGTGCCCGCACTTTGTCACCATATAAAGCTATATGTAAGCTTATAATTCAACAGTCTATGAAACAGTCTTGTCGCATAAACAGACCTTTCGCAATATCGACTCGGACCCCATAGCGCTATCTTGCGCATGTTAGTGGATCAGTCACTCCCGAGGATATCCCGGGGGCTTCCGGTGGCAAAAGTGCCTCGGAGCCATCCGAGATCGTTGCTACCATGTAAAGCAGCTACGAACTCGCGTTGAATGAAAGGGGCGTCAGGCTTTAAACTTATTGAAGTTTCTTTGGTCCTCTGCATGACGATGCCTGCTAGTTATAACGTACGTATGGACGAATATTTGAGAGTGCTCTGAAGCACCGAATTTGGGAGGAAAGTTGAAGTACGGGACTCGGCAAAGTCGTGGGAACTAGCGGCGCTTTTTGACAAAGCGAGGCCATCCTAGTCATGCAAGCTCCCTTTTCTCTTCCAAAGTATATCAGAAGGCCTGTATTAGAGCCAGGCAGTATAGTACAGTGCGAGACAAGTTCTTACGGTGGTGCATTATACATTTAGCTGTTGCATATATATAAGGTAATCAACAAGATGCACAAAGGACGCGTGTTTGAAGCTAAGAGCGAAAGTGCCACATTAAAATATTCATATCAATATCCAAAAAGATACTCAGAACGGCGCAACCAAGGCCGAGACACCCTCGTTTTCTAACCAATTTTCCAACGCCACGTCCTTGCCTCCGTCGCTATGCTTGATATCAAAAGACAACGCTAAGAATCAAAAAGGGTCAACGTAGCGATAAACAAACATTACTACTGCGCAGGACTTCACAACATGTCCTTTAGGTTGACGGGTAGTGGCATAGAGAAAATGTCGCGCTTGCTGGTGTTGTTCTGCGTTGTCGTCGTCAATTGCCCGATATCGCACCAATGATTGATGTTCTGAGACAGTCCGTTAGCATGACTCAAAAGGATGAACGGAGAGTTGAAACTTACTATGCAGCTCAGATATTTGCACCATGAGCATGTCGTAGGATTAGCCTTGTAGAAGTTCTTGAGCAACACCACGAAGACGATGAACACGCCTATCAGTGCAGCCACTCGGACCAACCACCACGCCCACCAGAGAGGTTTGCGACCTTTGAAGAAAGCGCCCGGCTCCTTGGCGAATGCCCTAATTCCGCCTTCAGCAGCTCTCTCCCTGGCTGCTGTGACGGAAGCATAAGGTGGTAGATCGGCGCCCACTCGTGCGCGTAGCACGTCAGGTGAGTGCAAGATGCAGATACCCAGTACCAACCCCATGAGGAATCCGCCTATGTGCGAGAAGTTGTCCAGTCCAGGTAGAAGGCCCAGCACAAATGATATGACGATGTCGAACACTAGCCAAGCAAGGTCTACCCAGGGCGATCGACGTTCTCCCCAGTGATAAAACAGATCCAGGAGCATGAGTGCTATAACGCCGAAAAGTGAACCTGAGGCGCCAGTGGACGCAATACCTTCTGCAGCAAAGTTCCCACCCAAGACAAAGCCGAAGATCCCACTGCTGATATATACCAAAAAGAATCGTATTGGGCCAATTTCTAGTTCCATTTCCGTCCCAAGCATGACTTGTAGTAGCATATTGAATGCTATATGAATGAAGCCTGCATGCAAGAATATGGGGACAATGAAGCGGAACCATTGGTGTGGTGGAGACGTGTCTGTGTATGGTTTGTCACCGAATCCACACAGTTGATTGATCTTGCACTGATTGGAAGGATTGCTTAAGTCGGTGGTTGTGGTGTTCGGACATGGCCATTGGATGGCGTCGTTTAGGCCTTGAGAGGTTTTGCGCATACATGGGATATACCGAGCACCCATGTTGATAAGGACGTAGGGAGAGGGGCCAATCATGGGATTGAATGCGGGGTGAATCTCTATGGGCGTCTTGGTGAGGACACCTAGATACGTTAGCTCGATGACTAGACTGCCGGATGTGGTATGCTCACCATTCTTGGCTAGTTCAGCAATAAAGACGATCACCTGTATCAAGGTGAAAGTATAGACCACCCAGGGTTGCTTCCTCCTGAAGAACCCTTGCTTCCGCCTTGGCGAGCTAGGATATTGTGATCGTCTATCTATGATGGTTGGGTCGTTAGGCAGAGGATCATGCATCACGGTATCTGAGTCGCCTTTACTTGGGTGCTGGCGTAGTGGAATGTTGTCTGAGTATGGGTTTTGTTCATATTCTCGTCCTCCTCCGCCGGAAGCATAGTATGGAGACGGTATGTCTTGGTGGTTCTGCTCAGCGTAAGGATGGTAGCTTGTATCCTCAAATGATGATGACATGTACGAGGGAGATGGTTGCGTGTGGTGCCGGTTGTACGCGGAATAGGGATCTGGTGGAAGGGGCTTCGGGGAAGTGAGATTGGAGTGTAGGCCGGTGCGACTGGGAGACGGGTTGTAGTAATCGTTGGATGCCATGATGGGCAGACTCGTGAAGATAGGTGAGGCACTTTGAAGAACAGAGAGCGTCGGTCTGTGAGTTCAATTACGCAAGGCTAGATATGCGGAGCAAGCGTGGTCGAGCTTGGCCTGATTCCAAGAAAAGAGTGAAGGAACAAAGCCTTGCTGACGCAATGGGAAGTACAACGCGCAGCAGAAAAGAGTGCTAGTACTATATCCATGAAGGAAGAATACGAATATGAAAGAAGGCTGTCCTCTTGGCGATTAGCGGATCAATAGAGCATGTTTCCGTAAATAGAGTGTCGTAAGCAGGATTCAGTAAAGTGTCTCCTGCCGAGACGCCAAGACCGAAAGAAAGCTGAATGACGCAGCAAGAGGCTTAGCTTCAAAGGGCTGATTTCCAGCATCGACTCACGGAGATGTTTACTCTACTGTCTCTTTTCTATACTCTCATTTTTATTATCTCTTCGACAGTCTCTCCATTTACTGCGCGCCACTCCCAGTAATATCTTGGACCCTCGGTCGTGACGCAGCTGTAACGCCCCTAAACATGGATGCCTTGCATTCACTTCAAACCTAAGCTGAGAGGATGACGGCTCTCGCATCGTCATCTTCGCCTTCGTCTTCACCTTCACCTATGAAACGACGACCAAAGAACTTCGCGAAGAAATGCGAGCGTGCTTGCTGCCAGACTGTCACCTACTTCCCCCTCGTGTTCGTCTACGGCTTGAGTACTTGGGCAATATGGGTTGAAGCAGGAATAGGGTTCGCCCAGAACTCGAAAGGATGGACTCGTATGATCCATTTGCTGTGGTCGCCTGTATGTATGAAGCTAATGCTGGCTTGCAGACGTATTCACCTCCTTCCTGGGCATCATCCTTTACCTTCTCCTAAACTGGTGCTATACCACCGCTGTCTTTACCGACCCAGGATCTCCTCTCATATCCACGGCCCACTCTGGCTACTCGCACCTTCCTACCCACGAACCTCCTTCACATCGAGATGCTCCCTCGTTCACCGTCAAATCTACAGGAGAGAGCAGATTTTGCAAGAAATGCAAAGCTCGCAAGCCGGACCGTGCTCATCACTGCTCGACATGTAGGAGATGTGTCCTGAAAATGGACCACCACTGTCCTTGGCTGGCTACATGTGTTGGATTGAAAAATTACAAGGCGTTTCTTCTGTTCCTGATATACACGTCGATCTATTGTTGGCTGTGCTTTGGCGTCACGTCGACTTGGCTTTGGAGCGAGGTCTTGAGCGACACAGGGTATACCGATAGCTTTATGCCAATAAACTACGTCCTGCTCTGTGTCATCGCTGGGATCATTGGGCTGGTGTTGACCGGTTTTACTGCATGGCATATTAGTCTGGCATACAGGGGTCAAACGACCATCGAGTGCTTGGAGAAGACAAGATACTTGAGTCCGTTGAGGAAGACCATGCAAGGGAAGAAGTTTGGACATGCGAACGGCAACGTTGGGCAGAGCTACGGACAACAGCTAGCAGAGATCCACGCAAATGCGTTACCTGGCGTCACGAGGCCAGAGGAGGGGGAAGCGATGCTTGCGAATGATGATCTCGAGGACAGCCGGAGGTCAAACGCAAAGCAGTCGCTGCGGAGGGATTACAACGAAAGAGAACGGTCGAGGGAACGCGAAAGATATGAAGACTACCTTGACGAGCAGGACTCAGACAAGCTGCCGAACGCCTTCGACCTGGGATGGAGACGAAACTTACTTCATCTGTTCGGCGAGAAGGCCTTGCTACGGTTTCTGCCAATATGCAATACGTCAGGCGATGGATGGCATTGGGAACCAAATCCTAAATGGGTGGAGGCTAGGGAAGCAATACGCAGGGAACGAGGGAGCCAATGGCAAGAGGAGGAAGACAGAGGAAGGAATGGCTACGGACGCTCTGATCATGGGCAACAAGGGTACCCGCAAAGATGGCCTGGAAGAGGCGACTCGGAACGACACTACTTGACGACTTCGAATGGTGTGATCGCTGTACCAGGATCTGGGACGAGATCGCCTAATAAGGCCGATCTTATTCTTGGAAGAACGGACGAGTACTTTGACCGGGACTTCGATGATGGAAGCCCTTCGAGCACGATGTCAATGAAGACACTGAGACGTCGAGGGAGCTTCAGTGGCAGCGATGACGACGACGATAATTACGATGTCAGTAGCGATGAGGAAAGGATGCCACCTAGGGGATCTCCTAGCGGGCACCAAAGAGTTGAGAGTGGGGGTCAGAAGCAGGATTGAATCTGCAAGATGTATATGACAATTTGTGATTAGCCTCAACCTACGAGCATTACGCTATGCTCTCGACCTGTACAACACGCCGTGGCAGAGGGTAACGAACCTCATTTACGTCCAAATTTTGGACACGTCGCGCCTACTGGCCTGGGATTTTCTGGCTGTTGCCCTAGTAAGTTTGGATTTGTAGGCTCGTCAATTCGGATATTGACAATGACATGGTAGATAAATCCTTTACTATAAAGCCATTAAACATCAGATCCTTGAAAGTCTGAAGCTGAATACAATCAGTCATTGATGAATCTGGTCATGCGAATTATGCATTGGGTTGTTTGGTGAAAGTGAACCTCAATCAATCGCGGTTGCCTCCCATCGCTCTACACATTTCGCCAAGACTTCACAACCTCTATCACTTCGGACCCCGTGTATATCTAGCTTCATGGCCTGCGATGAGATCATATGCGGTCCATGCGGCGAGTGTCTTGCATGTCACATTGTAAAAGGTGGCGTCCGCAATTGTCGATGGAAGAATGTCAGATCTGAATGTCAGATCTTGCCAAATACTCAAAGTAAGCAACCACTAATCGACTACCATAGCTACCTGACCCGCTGCCTAGAGAAGTAGCGGCTCGTGCGGAGGAAGCAAAGAGATACGTTAGTGAGCGTAGTGAAAAGACAAAGGCTACGCTAACTATGTATCAACCACCTTGTCACACGGCGTATCCTGATCCAACAATCAACTACCCTTCAACATATACTCCGCACTAATAGCAACACCATTACCACCATACTCCAGGCTATCTGCAGCCCCAATATCACCAATCTGCCGCCTACTATCCAGGTCCTGCGAACTTCTACCCAAATACTTCCGCATACCATCAGCCACAGCCCCAAAGCCAATACCCACAAACAGACATGTCATTCGCTTGGATGCATCCCCTATACCACCAAATACATCAGCAGTATTCTCCTCAGCCCCAGTATCCACCAGCATGGACATATCACCCGCAACAGCAGCAGACTGGAGCACATCCAACACATCACGCCCAGCCAGTACCAGTCTCTCAGCCCAGACCCATCCGACCTAAGCCGCCAGTGCCACAAATTCCGCATCCGCCGCTATCGAGCACCACAAACCAGGCTCGACCGCCTCCCCCCACCGCCTCATCTCATACTCAAAAGCGAACCAAAACTGGATATCTTACTTCAACCTCTTTCTAAAGCTGTAACCCCTAAACTACCGCAAAAGGTACCGTCCACCACGCAGCCGAGCGAGAAGTTGCTTCCAGTTGGCTCTGAAACCCTTCAGATTATACCTAATGCAGTCCAGCTAGGTTTGCTTCCCGCTGGGACTGGAGATTCCTCGATTGTAGCGGAGCCAGTCCAGTCTCTACCCCAAGCCCAGACCTCGCAATTGGCTCCTCCCATGCCATCCGCGCAAGCCAAGGTACCAAAGCTTTCCAACTCTACATTTACTCCTCCCCGATTAACTCTCCCCTCGCAGCTCCCAAGGCTCAAACACCATGAATACCTGTCACAGTCCGCTGCTGCCTTGAATTACGATTACTCTTCCCCAGAGCTGCAACCCACACTCAACGTGCCTCACCAGAAACCGTCCCTGCCACAAGCGCCTCCAAAACAGCTTACAGTCTCTCAGGCCAGATCTATCCTGAAGGTCTCTATCTTTGCTGAGCCATCCGAGTACGTTTTATATCCTTCCAGTCTGCCTCAGTCCTACTAACCAATAGCTCCTTTTTATAGGATACGCGCGGCATACTGGTCTCTCGAATTTGAATACCACCCCCACAGATACCACGACAAGCAGCCTGCTGTTCAGTCTGTTATTGCGGAGAAGTTGGCGGAAGCGCAAGAGGCGGTGGATAAGTTGAGAGGGTTTATCGGAACCTGCTGGGACTTGGAGAAAGATTTCGAGGACTTTAAGCGGAGCGAGTGAGGTGTGGCGGATGGAGATTGAAGATATAAGGCAAGGTCTTTGGATGATTACGCGTCTATGTTTGCTCGTTTGCTCATTGTCTACATCCCAAGCTTTATGTGCGAGAGAAGGTCGACATGTCATGTTAATTAAGAAGAGCGCAGATTTCTTTTTACAATCTCAAGGGTCGGTTTCGCGTGCTCAGCGAGAGATGTTATTGCACCCTCGCACGCTGTACCGGGTATCAATTACCTCGAGCTCAGCTTAATACAATCAAGTCTACGATCAGAAATGTCATGCACATCAATCACAGCCACAACCACATCACTCATTTACAAGGACTTCTTTCTACAAGGACTTCTGAAAGGGCATCCACGATTCAAATTAGCGCAGCTCAATCGAGAAGCGAACGCATGGATTGTTCCTAGATCATCCTCTACATACAAAACCCCTCCCTGTCGTCGTCGGCTCCAGCTTATAAGCAACGAGGAAGATAAATCCCACCCAACGAGCGTACATAACCTAAAAACCGAACGAACGACAGTTCTATCCATGTATCCATCCTCCCCTGCTATGCACGCATGCATGATCGCTAACAAGGCTACGAAGTGCCAAAGCAAAACAAGAGAACAGTGCCATGTCATGTCTTAGACCAATCCATCCATCATCCCGCGCACCCATCAGAAAAAAATCATCCGTCACATCCAATACCGCGCGGATCGACCGGCGAAATAAGGGTTCGAGATATGAGGAGCTGGCGTTGATGTATGTTTTGTAATCATGCTGCCTTGTCGAGTCGAAACGAGAGGCGGAGACAGCGCTGTGGGTAGTGGTGTGCGAGGTGCTGGGTGGAAGGGCGTATCACATAACGGAGCAGCCGTAACCTGGACTGCCTGAGGTGGATGGATTAGTGGACGGTGTCTACATGACGGTGCAGCCGTAGCCTACGGCGCCGCCTCCGTTGGTCTGGGGTCCTTTGACTAAAGAGATGACTTTACACGTACCGCGCCCGTGGTCTTGGGGCTGTTGGGGCACTTCGGTGGGTGAGGCGGAGGTGGTGGTGGGCGTGGGATTCATTTTGATTGATTGTTTGGTTGATTTGTGGTGGGGGTTTGGGTTGGAAGTCCGGCTTTGATGTTGTTAGAGGTTTTGTTGTAGAGCGAGATGATAAATAACGGTGAAAGTAACGCCGAAGCTGATTGATTGATGGGTGAGGTTGAGTGTGAGTGAGAAGACGGTACTTGCCTGAAGACCGGATGGCTTTGAGTTGAATTGAGCTGAGCGAGTGTTCGAAGAAGATTTTTGTGTTGTGTGAGTGATGTTGAAGGAAGATGGAGGAATCGAGGGCGCAATGGGGCTCTTGTAGGCTTGGTACTGTCAATGGACAATAGGAAGTATGACGCTAAATCTCGGATTTTCGGGGATGTGATTTGTGAAGATGACCTCGACAGTGAAGTTCCTTATGATTGCCGCTTTGTCGATGGGTGGAATAGCTTTGTGGGTGCTTAATATTGTCGGTCGAGATCGTTAGTATTGTAGTCGCAGGTGTCAAAGAAACCTCTTGATCTTCGGATATAACAGCCGTCTATGGTTCATTCTCCATGTTTCACACCGCATTTATGAGGACTTTGATGAGGAGCATGTGCCGTGACCAACCGCAGCTGCTACCTTTCTCATCACCAGTGTGCTCCGATCCCAGCTCCAATCCCAATACGCCTCTTTCAGCAAAGCCGTTGACGTGCTAGGCGGATAGTACGGCGGGGAGGCGTTGGTGCCACGTGCATAGCCTGAAAGCGATCTCGGGAGTCGATGCAAGCGAGCTTCCCCAGATCTGCATGTTCCAGATCTTCGATATGCATGGGTCGTTGCACTATTCACTCTACGCACGTAAAGAAGGATGTGGCGGTCTAAACGAAGGGTCACGCCCACGGGAAATATCAACAAATTATGCTAGGCGATGCCATGAAACTGAACACATGATGGATGACACCTTCGTTAGAAGCATGCTTGGCATTAAGCACGTACAGAACTTCGATGGGGAGTTGCTCAGTCAGAAAGCCAGTGAGACCTATATCGATGCTTCCGCCCCTTGGCATTCGCCTCTGATCGGCAGGAGGGATCAGTCTTGCCTCCGGTCTAGGAGCAGTCCGATTGTGGTATCAGAGGTCTTTCTCTAGCACCTCCATTAACTTTGTTCATATTAGTAAAGACTTCTCAAGAATATGCAGAGGAGTGGGTCCTTTGGAGTCCAAGATTACCGCATTCGGGGCTAGTGCAATTCCTCGCAAGTGCGACTTGCATTGTTCTATCATTAATATTGTTCTCAGCGAAAGCGACACAATCAGTTTTCATGACTCGTATTTCTGCATAATAAGGTTATCTGCGATTTAAAAGGTTGACAGCCGTTTACCCGTCTAATCGTCTGTCATCCGCGAATAAAGATAGGCCCCTCTCGGCCATGGCAACAGAAAAGGTGAATCCAGCGGCGCAGAGGCAACTGTCATGCTGACCTCCCTCATGTATACACCTCCTCAGTGAAAGCATTCAAGCTAAACCCCTCCTTGGCAATATCCTCCTTGATCAAGAACAGCAAGGGCATCTCCACCAATGAGCCTTTGATCGTGCTCAGGACCTCCTTCACCTCCCTCGTCCCTTGGTCCCCAGGCGAAAAGTCCTCGGCCACGACATGACCCCACATATACTTGGCAGGCTTCTTATTCCCCTCCTTCCCTTCAGCTTCCTCGTCCGCTTCGTGGAAGAACACCTCATAGAACTTATCGTAATCTTTCCATGTTTTTACATCATCATGAGGGACTGGATGGAAGACTTTGCCGAAAGCATCGGTGTTAGTACGGGCACGAGTATTCCAGAAGTTGAGGAAGTTTTCGGATATGGGGTCCATGACCGCTTCGTCTTCACGAGAGCCGTAGTCGTAGATGTTAGGGACGCCGATGGGCTCGAAGTTCTGATTTGGCTGCTCCATGTTCTGCGGCTTGAGGAGGCCCAGATGTTTGCGGAACAATTGTCGTCTGAGCGTAGCGGCAAACCTAGCAGCTCGATAAGGTTGGCCATCCATGTAGGAGTCAATAGAGGTGGGGTCTTCAATAATTACGGCAATCTCTGAGTCGCGATCGCCAAGCTGGGAACGGTCATTGAAATTGGCTGAACCGATAATGGCCACTCGATCGTCGGCGATGCAGACCTACCAGCGGTCAGCAAACAGAACTTCTCAAGATCTTTTGCCACTTACTTTGGAGTGTATGTAGAGCTCCTCAGAGACGAAGGCCTGGATCTCTGGGTAATCCCCAGCCTCCCAAGGTACTTCTCGGATGTCTTTGCCACCAAGCATGTAGCATTCGCTCACGCTGTCCCAGCGCCCGGTGTAGAGACCTTTTTGTCTATTCATTTGCGTGGTCGCTTGTTGATATTGCTGATACTTTGGTCGGTCTACATACTGGCCACTGGCCTCTTCCGCAGGCAACTCCACTGCTTCATCATGTTGCTGTCGGGCTTCGTCATAATCAATGCCGCTCTTCTGCTCAGCCTCTTTCATTGATCCACTGACATTGATCCGGTCTAGAAGAACTCAGAGTCAGCACACATCTTGAAGACTGGAAAAGGAGGTACGAAACAAAGTGTCTTCAAGATTTTTTCCGGAATTTTGTAGGGTGAGAAAGGGCTGAATCAAATATATTATACTCACCGTAGTTCCTCAGGTTGTAGAAACGGATATACTCGGTGGGATCGAAACCCTCCTTAGCAACCATTTCCATGATGCTGTGTCCGCCGCGGTTGATGGAGTTGTATTGAAATTCCATGATGGCGCGGGTACCAAGACTCGCGTCATCCTTGAGGTCTCCAGCGAAACCTGGAACGGCTGGGATGATGACGATGACCTTGAACTTCTGACCAGCTCTCGCAGCTCGAAGTATACGCTCGACAATCGCTGCCCCGATCTTGTTCTTGACCGGCTTCCGAGCATCCGATGTTCCTGTGATGAAGAACTGGTTCTCAATGTATACGAAGTGCTGACTGTTTTGGATGACGCTAATATAGGCGTTCGCAATTGAGTGCTCGGTAGGTACTCCATGGCTCCATTTTGTGCAGCTTCTTGCAATCTGGCAGGAGATACCGGCATCCTGGAACTTTCCTTGCGTTCTACCATCATGCTCGTTGCCACTCAAGTACTGCTTCCCTTCCCCGAATCTACCGTACATTTTCGCTGCAGTGCCTCGAGCTTCTTCTTCGAGCTGCTCGCGCAGGTGATGGCGGCCACCGGACTCACCCATCCCGCGTGCGCCGCCTTGCTCTTCAGACTCCTCGCCAAAGCCACGGCCAGAGACCGGAGGAGGTGGGAAATAAGGAGCTTGTGACTGAGATGATCCTTGGGGCCTTGGAGGAGGAGGCGGGTATCCTCCTGAGCCCTGAGCGCCGCTAGCTTGTTGAGACCCTATTGGGTGATAGGTTTGATAGGCCTCAGTGTCTGGTGCTGGTGCAGAGGAAGCTTCGTAGCGAGTCGCTCCTGCCATATTCTGGGCGAATGTGAGCCGGTTGTACCTGACGTCTTTCCTGACGTCATATTTCTCATTGTAGATGAAGTTCCATCGGTCAACGAAGTGGGAACGGAGATCTTCCACAACAGGCCCACTCAGGCTAACAGAAACGTCAGACCAGCCCATTCTCGAGCTGTCTTTCCGGTTCAGCTTGTTGTTCTCCCAGTTTGAAACGTCCTGAAAATCCATTATCCTAGGGATTGTAAGCCACTATTGTTGCAGGCAAGGAGATTGACCATGATCAGCCCTTACCTAGCATTGTTGTAGTCCTGCCCTGGAAACACGATATCGTCAAGGCTAGCGGGATGGGCATCAGCAAGTGGGTGCTGGTTGGTATCCCAGCGTCCATAACATAAATCGAGGCCTCCCATGAAAGCAATTTTTCCGTCGATGAGACACAGCTTCTCATGATGAGCCCAATATAGAACGACATCCTCATTCATGCCATATATGGCTTTCAGGGCATCTTCAGGCAAGGTAGACGCCGTTTTGGCACTAAGTGAGAGGTGTTGTAAAGAAGAGAAAAAAGAGGACTGGAGAATCTGAGCATCAGGAAGATGATCTGGATGTCTGAAGACCGCAATGTTCGGGTGGAGGTTCTCTAGGGCATGTTTTGTATGATACGAACAGACTGTCAATGGCGGGACAATCAGCGGATTCGTCCTCTCGGCATGCTCAAGGGATAAGAAGGTGGCGGCAAGACCCAAGCCAGTAAGGGTCTTGGTTACAACATCGGTACTTCTTGGGAGGAGGGAGTGTAGATAGTCAGGTAGGGTGGGAGAAAGATACTTACGGGTGAGTGCCTGAGTGACTTCCTTGTAGACAATGACGTTCACCTTGACACCACGTTGAGCGGCTGCTTGAAGCATACGGTCGAGTCTGTACTGCTCATTCCTTGATGCGGGTCTCCGTAAATAGAGCTCAGGTGATAGCCACCCTAGTGATTGATTAGTTCGGCGGGTTTACCATTGGGTCTAGAGTTCTTACAGTCCAGGATCCAAATAGATTCGGTGGCTTGCTCCAAAGCTCTAGATACAGCCCACATGTAGCCGCAGCCATCGACGTACCATTTGGCATCGTTTCCAATCCTCTGCGCTGCGAAGCTGCCGTATCGATGCTGCTCAGTGTCGTGAGCGCCACTGTCAAACTGAGCTCCTACGTGGGTGTCGCTGTGCTTATTGGGTGCAGCACCAAGGTTGGCATCCAGTTTGGTGCCGATTTCCTGGACTACATCTTTCACCTTGTGGAAAAAAGATCCCAGGCCACCAGAAGGGGGAGGTTTGGACTGGCTACTTCCATCAAACTGGACCGGCTGATGCTTGCCACGTAGCATTCGGTAAGTATCTCCAATGATGCCGCGCTCTCCCTCTTGCCCTTCAGCAAGACCATCTCCTTCTTCGGGATTTGCTGCTGGTCGTCCATGATAGTCTCCGTATGCCAAAGGATCGTCCCCTCCACCAGACTGCTGGCCAGCCCTGGGATCCATGTTCTCGACCGGACAAGGTTGAGTTCTACCCAGAGCGCTTAGAGAATTTAAATTGTAGGGTTGGACACGACGCAAGTTGCAGTCTGGCTGTCTTACGAAGAGTGAGGGAAAAGGATACGAGTTGTAGGACCGTGCGAATTCAGGGAATTATGAAGTATTTATTTTAGACAAGAGTTAGAGGATGAGTTTTCCCGTGATCGAGATGGAGGTCAGAAGGACAGTAGTATTCAGCTGAGCTCCTGCCTCTAAGCGCTCACGTCAGAAGCGTATTGGTGGTAGCTGCCAGGCTCTCGAGTCTGACCGCCCTTTACTTTTCAGCTGGAATGCTGACCATCCATTGACCTATCAACGTTTGGCATGCTCAAGCCACCAAAGTGGCGGCGGCACCTCGCTATTAAGGCAGACTCTTCGCGTATTCTAAGGTCCACTGGAGCCTTTTTCTGACTCCCATCGAGATGCTGTCGTCGTTGATACCTTGGCGCATCAGCGGAGACGCGGAAATGGCGGAAGGCCTCGAACGCCCTGTCGATCTTCAAAGCCCGAACCAAACACCACTCCGCCCGATGATGTCTTCTCCGTCTTCGTCCGCCTTTTATTTGACGGCATCCGCCCACTTCATAAACAATGGCTTCCCTTCTTTCAAGACAACTACCCCGAGCACTCTCCAGAACCGTTCCAATTTATTCCCAACGTCTACTACCTCTAAGTACCGTCAGAATGGCTACCACCAGGATCGCAACCATTGACGCAAGCATCAACCCCACCTCCCAAATGGAGGCCTGACGCTGACTCCTGCTACAGAGCACCCTCCGTGACCGCCTCCCTATGCAAGCTCACACTCTTTTCGAGGCCAAAGCGGCCAAGGACATGACCTTCGAGGACATCGCCAAGCAGCTTGGCCGCAACGAGGTTGCAGTTGCAGCCATCTTCTACGGCCAAGCACAGACCACGCCCGAGGATGTAGAGAAGCTCTCTTCGATCCTGGGCATTGAGCGTGTCAAGCTCCACAAGGAATTGGCTGGATACCCCTTCCGTGGTCAGGTTATGGATATGCCACCAAGAGAGCCCTTGATCTACCGCTTGTACGAGATCGTGCAGAACTATGGCTATGCGTACAAGGCGATCTTGAACGAGAAGTTCGGAGATGGGATTATGAGCGCTATTTCGTTCTCGACAAAGGTGGAGAAGGAGACAGACAAGGATGGGAACAATTGGGCTATCATTACCCTACGCGGCAAATGGTAAGTTCTTGGAACTATACGTGTGGAATATGCAGATTACTGATGTGAATTCTAGGCTCCCATTCTCAAGATTCTAGATGCGCAATCCTAGTTTGTGCAATATGATTGTATATATTATCGAGAATATGCAATAGAAATTATGAAGGTTTTCTTAAAGAAGGCCAACGCACTGGAGGCGGCTACTCTGCTGCACCGTGATTCCACCAGAAGAGGAAGTTTAAGTGAACACTCCTTCGGAAGTCTCCTTTGTAAGAAAATATTGCATTATGATTGAAGAAAACTGCTCTGCGCAGCTGTATCGTGGTTGAATGCCAAGCCTGGCCATTGGGATATCAGAGGAAACCTATCCAAATTCACTCTCTCGCGTATACCACGTTCAGTCAACACGTCTCCAACCTGCACCCTCCAAAGCTTCCCCGCCTTCGATCTGCTTTTGAGTATCGTTGTGTTCACTTCAACTGCCGCATGATGAGTCTTTGACAGCCCGATTGTAGGATGCTTTAAGCTGTGAGGATGCTACCCTTTGTTTCGAGAGACAAATTTGAGAGTTGATATTGACAGAGAAACCCATGACGCGCCGACCCATTGAGTAACAATGGGCCAAAAGCAATCCAAACGCGCCTCAAACATCTCCTCCAAATCCCTCCTCGCCTCGCCAAAAACTATCAACACCTACTCCAGTCCTCCTACGAGCCCGACATCGCCAACTTCCCCGTTTGACTCCCCATTCGACGCAGATGTAACCCCGCCAGCACCAGCCCGTACACTCAATCGCATCTCCGACATCATCGACCCGAGGGAATTGCTCCAAGATGAAATCTATCTTATGACTCCCATACGGCGTCGTTCCTCTTCAGAACCACTGGCTACTATGACGCTAAGGGGCATTGTACATTCCCCTTCTGGCAACGCATTGGGGGCCGAGGAATTCATCAGGCATCCGAATCGACCATTGGCTATGTGGGAGAGACAGGAGAGGGTGTTGCAGGCAACGAGGGAGGGCATGGAGAGGTTTGAGATGGAGAGTCGGATGGAGAATAGGAGTAGAATGGCATCGAGGTTGAGTCAAAGGTCCGAACGCGGGAAAAAGAGAAGGAGCTGGTGGTGTTGCGGGTGCTTATGTTAAAGGAGGTCATCGCTCATGTGCTTAGGAGTGTATTTGGCAAGGATCGGGCGTTGTGAAGCTGGTGTACAGAAGCGAAGATACGTTACTTCATGTAGAAATTGACCTTCAGGGTTCAAGTTCCATAGATTTCGTACCTTTATGCGTAGGCTTTCATGATCCAAGAACCATTGTCTATGGCCATTAATTCAAAATTTCACCCTAAATCTCTTGAGGTGAGTTGGGTCTGTCCAGTCCAAGCGTCTATCACTTGCAACACCTTCGCATCACTTCGAAAATTGCCCAAGTGAAGGAATTTCATCCGGCCCCTCACAACTTCCCGATCAAAACGTCACTTCAACCATCCCCCAACTTCAACTTCAACAAGAACTTCGACTTCTTCCCCGACAAACATCACATACGCAGGGCAACAACCTATCTAGCAGCCACTACTATGAGGAAGGCGGTGTTTTATTACTTCTACCGTAGAGGGCCACCTCACTTCGATCAACTCATCTCATCCGTCTCAACACCAACATCTCTCATCGAGGACCTCCAACTTCCATACCATCACAACAAATCTTGAAGTCCATCATGTCATTCTTCGACGAGCAACACGACCCTACTCGACGCGAGAATCTCGACCCTCGAGTCAGTGCTTGGAGGGACGGCAAGCCCAACACGGCAAGCTCGGCTGGCTATGCACAGATAACCCAAAATGTCCAGAAGTCAGTTTTAGGTTCGAGCATTGTGGGTGGCAAGATCGTCGCACCAATCCATGCTAAAACACGAGACAACCTCCCATCTAATGTTCGTGCTTTCCATAATACAAACAAGGCGGGTCCATCATCACTGGATACGGAGTATGGTTTGGTCACCAACCGATCACTGGGATCAGCATGGTCCTGTACCCCACCAGCCAGTGTTCGGGGTCAATCTGGAAATGCACCGGCTTTTGCAGCCTCCGCCAGTCGTCTGTCAGGGCCAGAATTCATCCCAGACGTGCGTGGTACGTCGGCTAGAGCTACAAGCCAAGCATCGTCATCCACAGCTCCTCCAGCAAGACCTAGCAATGCTCCCAATACTCCTACGCCATCTGCAGGAAACGCTTCTCTGGGTTCCTCCTCCACAGGACGCGAGAGCATCCCGCCGCACCTTCGTCCATCATCAAATGCCAGCCCAGCCTCAACTCCTGGGCCTTCAAAGGACAGCAAGAATCCTTCGAATATGAACGCCGGCAAGGTTGCAAAGTCAGCCAAGGATGATAGCAAGTTCCTATGTACCTACAGGGATTGTACTCATGGCTTTGCCAAGGAAAAGGGTCTCAAGAACCACAAGGATGAGGAGCATGAGTGGTGCCGTGTCTGCAAGATAGACTTTAATGATTTCGACGAGCTGCTCGAGCACAAGAAATATAGCGATAGACACATCTGTTGCTTGGTCTGTGGAGAAGACTTTCGAAGCGAGGCTGGCCGTGACAAACACCAACGCCAGGTGAGTTGGTCTCGTGATGATCACGCTTAGCAGCTCTGCTGACATTGTTAGATGCATTCCACCGAGCAGAATGTCCAGTGTCCAGGATGCGGGTACGTTTTCGAGAGAGGGGCAGGCTTGATTGCCCACATCCACGAGGGCAGGTGCAACAGTCGTAGAGGTCAGAATGCTGAGCGTCTCACTCAATTTGACCTCCTAGGAAACCGAGCTAGAGCAGCACTGTACATGGATGAGATGTCTCACCGCCCAAGCAACACAGGCGCACTGATTGCTGCCATGCAGCCATCGGAGGCTGGAGACTACCAGTCCGTCGACGAGTCCGTTGGGGGTACAGCCTTGACACCTAACTTCATGGACGACGACACACCCTATGGTGGGACCATTGAAGCGGCTTCAAACCTGACCGGAGCTCCGAACCTGACGGAGGGGGAACAGAGCACCGTGGAAGACGAAGGGTCCGTAGCCCCAAATATGGTCGACACCACCGACTGGCCCACCGTGGAAGAGAGTAAGACCAAGGGCAAAAAGAAGGAAGAGTCTGTCACTCAAGGGTTAGGCGCCTTGATATTGCGTGACTCGAATGGTCCTGTCTCCGATCCTAAGGCTTCTGCATTGTATGTCAAACCCACACCAATTATTGGCGAATGGGGAGCTCCCACGATGCCCGACTATCGTAGGAACATCTTGCCTTCAGAATCTGGCTCTCAGCACTTGATTCGCACAGACTGGGATAACATGCAATTTGAACGTCATGGCTTAGATGGCATGTATTACTGTCCGTTTACCACTTGTAAGTACGTATCCAAGGGGTTGCACCCTTCCTTCTTTCGATTTGTTCGGGTAGTTAACCTTCATCAGGGCCAACTTTACGGAGATCAACGACCTCAAATACCACTTGAGTTCGGGTTACCACCAAGGTACCGACCATCGCTGCCTGAAATGCCTCAAGATCTTCAAATCTCCAATGGCACTCATCGCGCATATGGAATCAAACAGCGAGCGTTGCAGAATGAAGGATACACACGGATTCGGCCACGTTGTTCACGTGGTTTCTGGTGGATTCTTGGCGGTCACGGGCCGTCATGAAGACGGATCAATCAAGATCCAAGCACCGGTCGTCGAGAAGGAGGAGCGTCATATATTGCGCCTCGAGGAGAGCGATGATGGTGATGAAGAAGAAGAAGAAGAAGAAGAAGAAGAAGAAGAAGAAGAGAACCCTCGCAAGCTGATGCCTCACCAGCGAAAGCAAAGCAACTCACAGCGGACGAGATGCTCAGTTGAATGCCTGAGACATGGCGGCAATTGAGGGCAATTATCCCAAGAGGGGTCGAGATATTGGGGCTACTGCCCGTGTAACAATAGAACTTTGTGGAATGCAAGCTGGACTTCCATCTGTCAGCGATGGTGGCGAACTCCAAAAATAACGACACATCAGGGGAGGTAGCCAACACCATCTTCCATTTCTTTCTCAATCTCGATAGACTAGGCAGGAGCAGATAGAAAAATACCATACATATATATCCCAATTCCAGTCCAGCACCTTGCAAATGCTCGCTTGAATGCACTGAACGCTATGCAAACACCCATTTGTAGTCCATATACCGGCCCTCATCACGCTTCCTTCTCATCCTCCCCATCCTCCTTCCTCCTCCCACCAAAACCAGGAAATACCTCCTTCACCTGCTCCATAATAATATCCCCATACCCCTTCCCAGCTTCCAACTCCTCCTTCTCCTTCTCCAACCTCCGTTTCTGCCACCCATGCCTCTCATCCCCCATCCATATCTTCTTCGCCATGCCCTTCAACCCTTCTATGTCATCCTCCCTTTTCTCTCCACCACCTCTATCCCCCGGTAATAACCTCTCTTCCCTTGCCCCACTTGTTTCGTCGACCTGCGCTTTACCAAGTATACCCATCACACCCGTATTCCCCGTCCGCTGTCGTCGCGCTTGACCAAAGGCGAGCTCTTCGGCGCTGTAGACCCAGGCGCCACTGAGGGAGAAGGTGTAGAGGTCTAGTTTTCTGGGTGGGAGGAGGACGAGGAGCGGGCAGGCGAGGAGGAGGGTTAGGAAGATTGGGCGGAGGGGGAGTGGTGAGGGATTCGCTGGAGGCGTGGAGGTTGGGGAATTTGTGGACGAAGGACAGGAGGTGGAGGGCTGTGACATTGTCGGCGGAGGATGAGGGCCCCAAGAAGTCGCGAGGAAGAGAGAACGGCGGTTTCGGCGGACTAATATGGGAATGAAGAAAGCCGAACTTATTTGGTTGGCAGTCCTTTCGCAAAAGCCCAGAGTAGGGGCTCTGATGGTGTTCGGGAGTACAATTGGCGGTATGGTGAGGATCAGTGGCAATCAGTCCTGAGGAGGTAAGAGGTTTGCGGAAATGGACGAAAAACGTAGAGAAGCACAAGAGGGTGAAGCAAACCTCACCGCAGGTCCTTAGTCGACATGGAGAAGAGCGAGGTCAATTAGATCATGACGCTGATTTGGTCAAAGAGACAGTCTTAAAGAATCGAGATTATTATTTAATATAATGAAAACACTTGAAGTTCTTTGACACTTTGGCCGAGTGGTTAAGGCGACAGACTCGAATTTCATTGATATCTGTTTCATTCGTGAGCGCAGGTTCAAATCCTGCAGGTGTCGATTCTTTTGACTTTTTGGCATTCTGAAGTCCTTGAGTATACGAACTATACGTTTTGGGGATAAAAACGGCCTTGAGAAGGTCAGAAGTGGGGTTGGGGGTGTGCAGACTTGCTGGAAACGTCAGCGAGTAAAGATCCTTCAAATACTTGGGACAGTAGGATCACGTTTTGTCTCCTCGAATGGTTTCATTTACGTGTATGTAGGCTAAAAAGGGGAATACTGAGATTTCCATATTGAAGGAATAAACCCTCCACCAGCTTGAACCTTCGAAGGCGGTGCCTATTCAGGAATGAAAAACATCGTGGCCATTCATCACACATTGCTTCACATTCCCTCTACTACATATCTCATGCTTAATATCCAAGCGCTCATTCATCACCCTTCCTGAGCCCCAGGCCCAGTATCAGCTTCCAACTCCCAACTCCGAACACCAGCCTTCACCTTAGCATCCATGATCTCTTGAATTTCCATGACCACAAGATCCATGCTCACCAAAGCTGCATCTTTTCCTTCATCGTCACCAAAACTAAGCTCCCCATTTCGAATGCTAGCGCTGAACTTGTTGGCAGCGCTAAGGAGAGGATACAGCAAATTTGGGAATCCCCGCTCTTGGACCAATGTGGCGATCTGTAGCCGAGAGAGAAGCGCCGGAGAGGAGAGGAGTAGGTAGATAAGGTTCAGAACTGCGAGGTAGAATCCTTGATGGGCTTGAAAGGTGGCGTAGCTATCGGGCGTGGACTGACCTTCCATGAGTTCGTTAGGGTTGGGAAACAGGAACGGTGCAAGTGTGGTCAGGCAAGCAGGCGTTGCGAAGATAGATGTCTCATCTGACTGTTTCCCGGCCTGTACAATCATTTCTGCAGCAAGTATCTCATCTTTCAACCAGCCAATAGCGCTCGCTTTGAGGTTCTCGTATGGGCAGTGCTCGAGTGTATCTCGTATGAAAGCCAAGCGGACGTGGTCTGACGGGTGGGCATGTAGAATTGAGCAGGTCAAGACATGGGCGTGGTATCGTAGCGCGGGTGATGGCATGTTTGCGGAAAGTAAGGAGAGGCGTTGGAGGATGTTATTGTAGGCCGCGTCATTGTCCGGCGGAATGCCTCGTCCAGAGTTGATGATAAGGAAGCCTAGGAAGAGCACTGCATCGATCAGTGGTTCAGGCTCTGCCCCCGTGCTGCCGGTCGCAGAATCTCCAAGGGAGCTGGCGAGTATGGCAGCGAAGTCTGGGACGAGGCTGAGAGATGGTAAAGAGGCTGGAGCGTCAAAGAGCGTAGATGACGCCGCCATGGTTGATAGAAGGTATAGCGAGCCTGTTCGAGATAATGGAACATCGGTTGGTATTGAAGGCAGCTCCATGTCTTCACCTTCCTCCTCCTCCGGCTTCGTGATGCTAGCAAGCAACTCTTCGGCGCTGAGTTTGAGATCTCGGGCGAGTGCCTACTCAGTCAGCATTGGAATCCAGGAATGGTACATGAAACTCACAAGGATTTGGCCAATCACAGTATCTCGTTCATGTAAACTTTCTTCCTCAGTAAACAAGTCGGTGTAAGTACTTCTACCAGGGATGCACTTCTCGGGATGTAGCTTCTCCTGGAATCTGCTTGACCACGCTAAACCAGGCACATCTTCATCTGCAGCCATTGATGACATATACCCCTCAGTGACGAACGTCAGGAAGGACTGCAGCAGTCGAGCTTGCAATGCTACCTCGTCTGCGCCTAAGGCCTCATCCTTGCCTTCGGGATCTGGCGCAGACTTAATCATTGACTGTGTGAGCACTGCCGAGCTGCTTTTACGGGGCGGAAGTCTAGGCCTCTTAGTCCCAGAGAGGGCTTTGATGAAGCCTAAGACAGCTTCTGTAGCTTCCAGTCGTCTCGCTATTTGCATGAAGGCAGGTAGGATGGATTGTAGAGAGGTCGAGAGGAAGCGGCTGGGATATTTCGTTTTGATGCGGGGGTGGAGGATGGAGAGCATTTCCAGTAGGGTGCTGAATCTGACGGCTTTTGATGACGGTTTAGGTGTCTCTTGAGGTTCTTCAGGCCTCAGTGTCGGGTGTATTGAGGACTCAGGCTGCTTCCTAGGCGCCTCATCATCTTTGACCTTCAGCTCCTCAATCCTCTCAGAGACATCTTCAGTGTCCTCTTCCTCAGCCTCGTCCTCCTCGTCCTCATCCTCGGCCCCAATCCCCTCTAACATTTCTGTCACCTTCAGAACAACCTCCCTCGGATTCCCCAATCTTGCAACATCTTGAAGACATTCTCGCGATGCCGGTAGCAATGGAAGAAGCAAGTGGACCAAATCCCAGCCAATGTTTGCTGTCAGTGTTGTGTCTTGTAGAATGTTGTGTAGCGTGGGAAGTTGCTCGTCGGTGAGGTTGTACTCGAGGATGGTGAGGTAGGAGATGTAGTCGGTCTCAGGCGGTAATGCCTTAAGCAGCGGGTTGTCTGCCATGCTGCTGACAGCTGTAGCATTGAGTTCCGAAGAGAGCTTGATACCTGACTAGCCAGATCGGGTGAAAACAGGCGAACCAATCAAGTCGTTATTCTCTGCCGTGTCGCCGGTCTGGACCCTTGAAGATAGCAGTACCGGCGCGCCCATCAACAAGTGGCTAAAGTATGTAAAGGCAGACCTCCAAGATGGGCGACTACGTCTCTTGCAACCTGCGCGTCGAATCGCGTATACGATTTACCCTGAATCCTACCGTCGAGTCAGTATTAGCTCCACCTATTGGAGCATCACAACGCCAAGTAGATAGGAGAATTTGGATCAGATAAGATGGACGACAATCCTATGGCAGAGAGGCAGGATTCCGTGGCTGCTATTAGAGAGCACGATGAAGACCGCCTTGCAGAAATGGGCTATAAGCAGGAGCTCACCCGTAATTGGTCTCTGCTACACAATTTTGGTGTATCCTTTTCTATTATTGTAAGCCCAAAACTTTCTTCTCGAAAAAGCAGCTTAGACAATGGGAGTTCCGTCTGATCTTATGGGGTTTCTACACTATCTTTGCCTTGTTGTCATTGCAGACTTCAAGCCTGGAATGAAAGAATAATGAATTAGATATTGCGCAATGTGCTCTGGAAGCTTTAAACGGCAGAGTCGATCCATCTTCCATCGACGGCAGCGAGATCAGGAACTGACCGAATCTCAGAGTGTAATTACAGGTATAACCACGTATGTTAACCACAGGAGATTTGCTTCTACCTTGCCAACTAACCACTGTCATCTCAAAGTCTGTTCGAATACGGCCTTTCAACTGGTGGACCAGGCGTCATGTCTGTGGGCTGGATCGTTGTTTGCTTTTTTAGTACGTTCTCCGCTAAACACAAATGAGCAATTCAAAGTAGCTGATCGATCCAGCGATGTTCGTTGCTCTTGGAATGGCAGAGATTGTTTCTGCAGTCCCGACAAGTGGCGGACCTTATTTCTGGGCTGCCATCTTAGCTCCTCCAGGTCAAGCGGCGTTTTGGTCTTGGATTACTGGCTGGTTAGTGCTAACAATTCTTTACAAGCCTGGTCATGGACCTCATTTTTGTGATGTCAATGTACTAACGAACCTAAGGTTCAATCTCCTCGGCCAAGTCGCAGTGACGACAGGCATCACCTTTGGATGCGCTGGACTAATATCCACGACTGCAACCGTCAACAGCGGCTACACGCCTACAGCCGCCAGAACGATTGGAATTTATGCCGCTCTTCTCTCCTCCCACGTCCTTGTGAATAGCTTCTGCGTCAAATTCCTCCGCTACTTAAACGACTTCTCTGTACTCCTCCACTCAGTCGGAGTCTCTTGTTTCGCCATCGCTGTTCTAGCTAAAGCACCAACTCATCAACCTGCCAAGTTCGTCTTCGCTACCTTCTATGATGGAACAGGCGATCCAGGGTGGAGCATTCGTGCCTCGCCTGCGTATGTAGCTGTGTGTGGGATCTTGATGGCTCAGTACACCATCACAGGCTATGATGCTTCGGCTCATTTGTCCGAGGAGACTAACAATGCATCTTGGAATGCTCCCTTGGGCGTACTGATGTCCGTCGGTGTCTCGGCTGTATTCGGCTTCTTCCTGATAATAGCGCTCCTCTTCTCCATCCAGGATTTCGCCGGTACAGTCGGTAGCACCGTAGGACAACCAGTCACACAGATCTTGATCGACATCTTCGGAGACAAGGGCGCCATCGCCTTGATGAGTCTTATCATCCTGTGTGTTTGGCACGCTGGGCTTTTCTCCCTCACTTCGAATTCCCGGATGATGTTCGCCTTCGCTCGGGACCATGGTCTCCCTCGTTTTTTCGACCATGTCAATACGAAATTCGAAGCTCCCATTCGCACTATTTGCTTGGCGGCCTTCCTCGCCTTTTTGCTGGCTATACCTTCTCTTGGATCCTCGGTGGCTTTTTCAGCTGCGACCTCTATCGCCACGATCGGATTGTATATATCTTATGGTCTTCCCATCCTGATCGGCCTGATCTATCCATCCAATTTTGCAAAAGGACCATTCAACCTCCGTGCTGCTTCTCGTCCGATCGCCTTGATCGCGGTTCTGTACATCACTTTCATCACTATCGTCTTCTGTCTGCCGGAGTTAAATCCTGTGACGAGTCAGACTCTGAACTACACGCCCGTAGCTGTGGGTATTGTGGCCGCTTGGGCTTTCGGAAGCTGGTTCTTGTGGGCACGGAAGTGGTTCACTGGACCGATTCGACAGATTGAGGAGGAGAGAATGGGTATTCCGATTGCCGATCCGGCTAAGATGGTGGAGGCGGAGGAGATGATGAAGGATAGGAAGGTAGGCGTCAATGATGTTGAATAGGCTTAGGGTAGTCGATATTTGATGTAGATATTCAGAGATCTCTGTTGTTGTTTTTGATGGATCTCTATGGTTGTACCTTTGGTCAGATAGGTGAAGTTTTCAGAGTTGACAAAGATTGTACCACATGCACCTAGAATTCCTCCCATTCTAGCTTGTTCGAGTAGCCTCATGGTAGTCGTGACATATTTGATGCCGATAGTCAGAGTTGTTTGTTGTATTTTAGTGGATCTGTTTTTGGTAGTAGCTTTGGTCAGCTGGTCATGATTAGGCTTGACATGAACTGCACCGCATTTATTCAGAGGTCCTTCTATTGTAACTTGTCTAAGAAGTAATAGGCTATCTTAACAGCATCCTCTAGTGGTGATTCTGTCCGCTTCAGAGCAGGGTACCGTCGTCAGAAGAGTCTTTGGGAAAAGTCTGCCGAGCAAGGACAGGCTCATTTGAAGTCTGCTGCTGGAGATGGGTAGTCTTGAAATAGATGCTTGAGCGTGAAGGGCGAGCATAGAGGACAATGACTCAGAAGTAAAGCTCTTCGTAGAGGTCTTCATTCATTGACTAGCTATCCAAACCAGGCTCAAAGTCCTGGGTATTCATACCTTGCACGCTTTTTGTCGCAAGGCTCCGGAACCTTCCACTAACCACGTCTGGTCCTGTTACCGGCTATAGCAGTGGAAACTCTGTCGTACCCCACTTTCCAGCTCGTGTCACTTTCCGAAGATCAACCTCGTCATCCTTCGTGGTGTTTTGCTCTTCCCACCTCACCGCATCCCATCAGACGTACCACCTTTCCATCCACAAACATCGATTCCATCGATAACAACGTCTAATAACCCTTCCTTTAAGCTATACCTAGCTCAGCATCATCATGGCCACTGCCGCCGCCGCTCACATTGTGCCAAATTCGGACACTCACATCCGCTATTACCCTCGCACTGCTCCCGCTGGACTCAGTCCCAGCGAGGTTGAGGACTGGAACAAGCTCTACTACCGTGAGTAATCCTCCATCTCAAGCTCCGCGATGAGCATTTCTGACAATAAAGACAGGCGCGACGTCCATTGAATCCTTCATCGACAGCTTCCGTGAACCAGGAAAACCCCGCAAGTACCTTTATTCAAAGAAAGTCATGGTCGCCGCTTGGAACAAAGTATACGGCAGCCAGAAGTCTGGAGACTTCAACAAGTATCACTCTCGTTATGCATTTCGTTGCATCCAGGATCGGTAGATTGAATGCCCACTGAGCACATCGAATGGATGCTGATTCGTGCAGCGGCAGCCACGACAAGAAGAAGCTCCGCAAGCTTATGGGCTTGTGAGCTAGTGGACTGTCCATCTGAATACCATTGAAGATGAGGACGAGATGCATTGATTGGTTGAAGGAAATGGTCGTGGTCGCTGTGGAGAGACCTTGTCAAGGGATGGGGCCATCATGGCCAACTGCGTTTTATCTGAATGTATTACTACCTGGCAATGCGATGATCTTCGCTTGCTTCCAAAGCTACCATGCAAACCAACCTTAGCTTCTAGTAATACATCACTCAACTCTCTCTCTTGCTTCCTTCCGACCCCAAACCTCATTTGCTCCATGTTTGCCCCTGGTCTCAGGCACCCACCAAGCAATAAATGCACCAAACACCGCTGCTATCACGGCGAAGACGTAGTACACTCTTCCCTGTCCCCCCAAGGCTTTGTTCAGAATAGGAAAGAATTGTGAGACAATGAAAGTGGCGATCCAATTCGCTGCCAATGCCCAACTCTGGGTCGCACCCACAGCTTCAGGCCCAACAAGCTCATTTGACAGTATGAAAGGAACTGGGCCAAGACCTACAGCAAATGAAGCGACAAACAGCAAGGTGGCAATTGCGGCCAGTATCTTGACACCGTAGGACATCCCGACAGCCAGTAGAATAGCACTGGTGCCCATGCCTGCTATACTCAGCAAAATGCAGGTCTTACGTCCAATCTTGTCTGACAAAGGAGCGCAGAGTGTTGTGATGAAGAGGTTCAGGGCGGATATGGCGACGGTGAGGAGAGCAGCTGTCGTAGGCAGGAGTGTGGATAGTAGGCTGACGGAGTACATGATGATGCTGTTGATACCGGTCAACTGTTGGGCGAACATGACCGCAATGACAGCTATGATGGCGGGCCGATAGCTGGGATGCATAATGGCACTAAAGATGCCGACGGACTCTGACGAAGCCTTGGGATTAGGACCCGGATGTGTGCCAGGCGGTGCACTGAGCAGGGATTCCTCTTCCGCTGGGAAAGGTATTAGCTAGTGATCACCCCGGTAAGGAGGATAGCCAAACAGATGTCTTCAGCACTGCTGTCCACATTCCATGCCGCAACTTCATCCTCGAGGTCTTCCTTACGCCCCCGGATCTTCCGCAAAATTGCCCTTGCTGTTTGCGGATCGTTGTGCTCAGCCAGCCACTTTGGACTCTCCGGGACAAGGAACAACAAGAACAACTGCAGCAGTCCAATGCAACCGGCAACGCCCAAGATGATTCTCCACATGCTGTCTCGGCCCAAAAAGTACCCCAGGACCTGCGTGAGCAAGATCCCCACATTCACCATAATCTGCGTCAGGGCTCCGAAGAACCCCTTCTCTTTTGGTGGAGCAACTTCTGAGATGTAGATCGGCCCTACCACGAGGGACGACCCAGCTCCAATTCCAGAGATGAATCTTCCAATGGATATGACGCTGATGCTAGGAGCCAGGGCTTCGAAGATAGGACCCACGACGAAGACGGTTGTCGTAAGGCGCATGGTGAGCAGCCTGCCATATTTGGTGCAGCAAGGACCAGCGATGAGGGCTCCCACAAGGCCGCCGAGGGTGAATATGGAGGTGACGACTGCGAATTGGTCGGTGTTCATGGAGATGCATTGAGGGAGGCTAGGGTGGAGGGCGGAGCTTGTGGCGCTCTTCTTCTCGCAGGTGATGACATCTTGAGGGGCATTGAGCTCGGCCTATATATCTTTAGCTAGTTCCAATCAATGACAGGGCAGGGCGAGTACCAGATGGTAGCCAAATTGTAGAGGCCCAACAGCAGTGGCCAGCAAGATGTAGCAGAGGTAGGGCGTTATGTCACGGAATAGAGATTGATGCAGAGGCTCCCCTCCACCAGCCATCTTGACTCTGGGCCCAGTGTAAGCGAAAATAGGTGCTTGATATCCCATCCTGTCCCATAGTGGTGACATTTTAGTATTGCTCAGGATGTTGATATTGGTCTGGAGATGGGGCGTGGAATGTATTCTTGGAGCTGGACTGCAACTCACCACTAGCTATGTGACTGCCTCTGGTTCTCTGTGGGCAAGAGAGCCATATTATGGAATCGCTCTTGCCAAGTTGCGGGTTGTTGCAGCGTTGTGTACAAAGGATGAGGTGGTAGCTCTTGCTAGTGCGGCGTGGAGGCCTGCATCCATGTCCGCCCCCTCTTCCGTCACCAGATCCCTGGTTTCTTTCTTAGGACCTTCCAACGATGTAGCTGCCATCTCGTCAGCTGCAACTGATATATGAAACTACCAAGCGGCATTAATCGACCGTGTTGTGTCAGTCGTGGGCTCAATCTCCATAGGAGAAGCTCGGCATAGCAGCAAAGACTATGCGGTCCGATTCCACGACCAGGTCAGCTTGACCACTCCATATTACAGTCAATCACAGAGCTACTACGAATACTAATGACTTTGCTATAGTATCGCTCCTACGTTCTCACGCCGATCCGCTTCCATTCCCAACGACCAAGGTACAAAAGCTCTCTACACGATCAACATACAAGCGCCTGGGAACCACGCGAACATCACAGAGATCAGGATTCTCGACCTCCAGACCAACACCTCAGTTCTCTTCTCGAACGACGTACGGGACAAAGAGGCCAAATGGTTTGGGTTTGGCAACCAGGTGGTATGGCTGAAGGAGGTGGATCATGGAGCCACACAGATCTGGATTGGGGATGCCGATGATGTTGGGAGGAACTATGTGGACTTGAAGTGCTTGACACAGCCAGAAAGCAGGCACTGTGCTGGGAGGATTGAAGCGAAGGCCTCCCATCTCAAGCTGCAAAATCTGCAGGATCAGCATGAGGACATAGGTATTGCGTTGGCTTGCCCCTCCACTTCGAACGGAGCGTTGTACAATTCCGAAACCGATGCCAGATACACTGGCGATGTATGTAACGCGATATGGTACACGACTTTGAGAAAGAAGGCAATGGGCAACACCACTCTGGGTACAAAATACGTAGTATCCCCAACCAGATTCTTCAATGCACTTAGGGGAACAGGCCTCGAATCGCCACTACACTCGCCTTTCGGAGCCTCAACTGACTTTGACATATCCACGAGTGGCATAGTCTTCCTTGCCAAAGCATCCATGAGGGACCCAGGCAGTGCCAATGCCTATTATATACCTCTCAAATCCTTCACGGAGCTGTCAAAACCGAGGCCGCAAATTATACACGTCAAAGGCTTCGAGGGAGGCAGCTCCAATCCAGTCTTCTCTCCAAACGGGGACTCCGTAGCTTTTCTCAAGAAGCAACACCCCACACATCCAAATGACCGCAATCGAGTCATCGTCATCAACAACATTCGGGACTTCCGTATGCACATGGCCATCAATGAGATGCCCACCCAGCAAAGCGAGAACAGCTGGCATCTGTCACCTTATAGCGTGGCATGGAGCGAGAATGGGAAGGAGCTGTACGTGGTCGCGGTCGAGGATCGGATAAGAAGACTGTTTAAGATTCCGGCGAGACTATCATCTATTCGAGCAGCGCCAGAACCGATCACTAGTGACAGCACTACCGCTGCTGATGTTAGACATCTCAGAATGATCTTCTCTGCGCCTATGGACATCCCTTCTCAGCGATGATGAAGCTAAAACCGGTGAGCCCTGCTGGGTTGTACGAGAGGAAACATGACGGTTTTACGATTATAGAGAGCGAGGACCGTGACGAGCGACGGGCAAGGAACCTCTCCACATGACGATTGGGTAATAATGAGAGTAGCGACTGTGACATACGACCGGCAAAAGAGCCTCTGCAAATGGACAGACCACGGTCGAATGGCCTCCATTTTGTTACTTTCCAGGTGTCTCCCAAGCGCCACATGGCAAGACTTCTCGGCCGAACCAGGACGAACATGACGATTGTGTAGTAAGAAAAACCGATAACAGCCACAAACAGCCGGCACGAAACCTCTACACATGCAAGGACCATGCTCAGAAGGCCTATGAAATGGCGATAGTTCTCCGCCAAACGATCAAAGATATGACGTTTCTGTAGGAAAAGAAGCGAGGACCATGACAGAAGACTGGCAAAAAGCCCTACAACATGCTCACACCATGCCTAAGGGCAAGCGCAGAGCAGACAAGGTTTGGGGTAGGAAGGAAGCAAGAGAAAGAGTGTGGTGTATCAGTAATCGTCATGGTTGGCGTCTATGGTGCCTTCGGACGGAGGCACTAGAGGTAGGATTGCTCAATGGCAGCATGCTATGCTTTTAGCGTACGGTGTCTTTGAGGACATGGGCTACATACCTGAACAACTCTTGGTCACATCTCTTTGTAACGGTATACATGGTCTCATTATATCTAATATGGGTTTGTGAGCAGAAAGCCGCGTCGCTTGGAACAAAGACTTGGCTCACTATGCTTGGTTCCCTTCAGTGTTTGGCAGTGGTCAAATTTTCCACCAGGCCTTGGATGCTAAATTTAGCCCAGAAAGTGCTAAGTATGTTTGCCTCCAACCAAGGTTCCAACCTTAGCTAACGGCTTTCAACGAATTTGCCATCACAAGGTATGATTAGACGTCGTCTTGTATCTTCTTTTTCTTTCCGACTTCCTACCAAAGAATAAAAAACACTGAACTTAGCTGAAGTCACTGTATACGTATAAATTCACGGCAATAAAGAGCGAATTACTGTTATGATCACCCTCAACGCCATGCTCATTAATCAACGTTGCGGATGACGGAAGACAGTGAAACTGCACCTCAGGTTTGGCATACTTGGGATTCACCTTTGCTGTCAGAATGCATCTTTCCAGCCCTCACGATTCACCAACGGCATACATTTAACTCAGACTATCAGTCAGAAGTTCCGATTTCTCTACTCGCGAAGTTTGAACTCCCAAGGTAATAATCGGCAAAGAGCCCCATTCCGATCAGTTCTGTCACCAGCGGACCAACCCACAAATACCGGTTGTCGCAATGACAGTCATCAAATTCTATGATCCAAGAGAGGGAGCCCTTTCATCAGACTGTCCACCAAATGTCGACTTCATATGGAAAAGAGCGCAGACAGGACGTCGTTACGACCGCACCCCTTGTCTACAAGTCGGCTACTTGAAACCCCAAGTGCAAAAGCCACCCTCCAAATTGCGACGCCGAAAACACTTGCAATATTTCCGACTGCCCGCTGAGATCCGAAATAGAATCATGGAATTTGTCCTGAGCCCAGGTGAAGTCCGCCTTTGTCCAACCAAACCTGCTCTATTCAAGTCGACTGTCAACCCGATATTCAAGGGAATATTTTGGGCCATGAACTCAAAGAAAAGGAATGAATACGGTCATAAGCAGTAAGCGCCCAGTGATCTTTCTGAGCTCCTATGTCCATTTCTATACAAAAAACTACGTAACCCCCAACTTAACACTCATCTAATGGATAAGATGCTGACTCGGAACTTGTACCAAGTGGATTAGTACGTTATCAGTTTCTATACAAACATCGCGGGATCCAGCTCTTCGCAACTTGCAAACAAGCTAAAGCGCTAGAGGCTAGCGGTTTGTAACCAATCGATAGTGCGTTTAGCTAGCCATTAGCCCCCAGGGGCTAGTTGAATCAGAATTACGTTTTCGCACGAAGTGGCTATCGGGCCTAATACAAAAGCACCTCCGCTCTACCCAAAGCGCCGGTACTCTACAGTATTTGGTATAACGTGACTCATGACCCTTTTCTATTTATAGCGAACATCCATGATTTCAATGTGCTACAGCGTCCCAGCTAACATTTTTAGCGTATCTGGGTGCTGAATACCTATGGTAGTCGACTCCTATATAGCCCTTGAGAGATACACTAGAGGCAAAGCGATCGTAGCAGTGAGAGCGAGGATGGTGCACGACGGGTCCAATGGCTTTCCAGCAAAGCACTATTATACCAGTGCATTTCAGTTGTGATGCTCTTTAGCACTTTAAAATATACATAAGTTCTCGTTGCTTAGAAGCCTCTGCTTATTTCTCGAGTTTAGAACATGCTAGACAAGGCGGAGTCTCTATCCCAACTTTCACCACATTACTGCCACCACGGCACTATCCTCCTTTCACTCTCTTCAAGCTCCCAGAACGTTCCTCCATCATAAGTGCCCTCGTCGTCAAGCATCAGCCTTACCACCGCTTCCGTTCCATCCTTTGTATCCTTCCCATGCGGCATTCAATTATTGAAAGCGGTCTTCATGAGTACGGGGGCTGTAGCATAAAAACTGATTCTTCCATCCTTGCCACCCTCCCTCTCCTCAGAGCCCGTCTTTCATTCTCTGCCACCTGGATATGTACTATGATGCCGTTCAGTCACACTTTGCTAGATCCATACACCTCGTATCTACCCATCCTTTTTGTCACCTGGTTTGCTATACTCCTAAGTTCTGAAAAGATGTTGATGACTTTAGGACTGTTCGCTTTATGTAGAAGACGGAGAAAGTCGGTGGCGACAACTGCGACGGAGGCAAGGTTTGTTTCCAAGGTCGTGACGTACGTCTGTCGCAGTGACGATAGAGAGCTTTCTAGTGAATTGACAAGGACGTCAGCATTATTGATGAATACTGGCATTAGAAAGCTGCAATGTAATACATGAAAGAAGTAGCTGCACTATGATTGGTCAGGATGTGCCTATTGTGACTTACCATCAAGTTTCCCGTACTTTTTATTGACCAATTCGACTGCAGCTGCGATGTGCTCATCCTATGTGGCGTCAAATCGAAGTATCTCGATGTCGGCTTCGATATCCAGTTGTCGTTATCGACCCAACGCTTCGTGACCTGCCTCGGCGGTGCGACGGGCCAGTTTGTAGGCAGCGGCCGGCACGGAGGGCAGTTATGTGCAGTGTCTCGAAACCAAGTCCCTGATTCGCTCCTGTGCATAAAGTAATCCGAGGAGCTTTTGGTATAGACACGGTGGTCTGCTCAACACGATTACTTGCGACAAGTAGACAATTAACGATGAACATGCTGTAGCGATGTTGGAATGGCCGATGAGGAGTGATGATTTCGTGATCAGAGTGTCAGCAGGTCAAAATCTTGCTTATAGTGGAGTCAAGGAAGGGAATAGAAGCGTGTCCGAGGGAGATAAGTGGGGTTTTCGGAGACGGTATTCGATGACTGCTGTGGCACGAAGACTCAACATCCAGGTCCTGGACGATCGTTTATTGTAAACTGAACAGGAACTTGCTGCTTTTTTTTTTGACCGTGGTGGCTGTTTAGGGGTATTCCAAACGGACGGCTTCGAGATTAATCTGGGTTGAAGTCAGCTATATGAGAGAGGCGATGAGGTGGGTCATATTACCATTGCCATCGTTGCTATAGCGGATGCAGCTGATGAGGAATTTGGATTGCTCCTCTTTGCTAGCAGGAGCCATTTGGAGAAGCCGTGTTGTGATCGGCCTGTGTTTCAAGATGGGCCTAGACGCGGAATGCCTTGTCGAGTCAACACTGTTGAGTTCCGGATGAAGTCAGGCTATCTCTTGAAGCAACGCATCAATATTTATATATATCTCGAGCTTGTAATTAGTAGTCAGGCTATCTCTTGAAGCAACGCATCAATATTTATATATATCTCGAGCTTGTAATTAGTAGCATGGATTAATGAAATCCGTGAAATAGAGGCAATATTGAACGTTCACACATAGGCAAATGAGCAGGCTACTACTCTCCTGCTCTGCTACTTTTCTGAGACCTTCGATAGCTCGACATGCACCAAAATTCATAGAAAGGAACTATATTGGGTGAATTAATTGCATTTGAGTTCGGGTATTTTAGAGTAAGAGCTTATGGGAATGACAGAATATAGAAGATATTTAAGGCGGAGTTTTGTAACTGTCAGGTTCCCCGATTCCGAGCGGTGCAGGACAGGCATTCTCACCACTGGGCGCTATTATGTTGAGAAATTTGATGATTTCCGAACCGAGCACGTGATTTGTTTTGAACTGATATTATCGTACCAGGTAAGCGAAATCCGCTACCTGCCTCCGCGAGCCCCACGAAAAATGTATACAACGACTTCATTACTCCCTTGGGTTGGTAGCAAGCTGATTTGCCATGATTTCCACTAGCCACAAGAGCTTTTGTGCCAAAGGAGAGTGAGAGCTGTCCCCGACCGGGCTAGGAGTGTCTTAGAGAGGCCAACATCGACGCGGTCAACAGGAACTTGTTCAAATGTGAGCCCTCCAGAAGATCATAAGAGTAATCATGGAAAGGCTTGCAAGTTTGTTTTTGACACAAAACACGATTTCGGTGTTCTGCACCGGTCAGAAAAGCAAGCGGGTCCCAAGCTAACGTCAAAGAGGGCAGGTACCGAAGGCAAAATCGCAGAAACAGACAGAGCCTAGGTAGATGAGAAGCCAGACCCAAGAAACAGATGTCCCATAGACATGCCCACCTCCCACGCAAAGACAGCATCGAGCAGCCCTTCCTCTTGACGAAGCTTAGCAGCTCCTGAAGCCATACTAGGCTATAGCTGTCGCCGAAGGCCCAGCGAAGAAGCAAGTAAGAGGGACAAGCAGAGTCTCCGCAAAAGGAAAATCAGACCACAAGCAACCACTGTGCCATATACACGCCTACGTCATAAAGAAGATAGCAGAAAGCAGCCCCTACTCTTTACCATGGCTAAGCAGGTCCTAAAGCAATACCAAACTATGGCTGACACCAAAGTCCTAGCAAACAGGCCGGTACAATTGACAACGAAAGTCTAGCGAGACGAGCGGTCACTTCCCACTACATGCCCACATCCTACAGTGAGGCAGCTTCAAGGAGCCCTTACTCAATCCCACGCTCAGCGGTTTCCGAAGCTACAAAAGCCGATGGCTAACGCCAAAAGCAGAGCGAACAAGCCAATCGACAGAGCCTACGCAAATGAGGAGCCAAATTGAAATAGCAAGCGTGCCAACACATGCCCACATTCTTTGAGAAGATAGCAAAATCCAGCGTTTATTCCCCTACAAGCTCAAAAGGTGCCGAAAGCAGGCCAGCTATGAGACCCACCTGTACGTGGTGCTGGCTACGAACCTTCTGCTGGTCAGGAGAGCGGAGAGGTCTCAGCGGATACTGCTGTACGGTGTTCGCTTCTTATATATATTTGGTGGGTCCCTCTGTCCATCTAGCGGTTACTCTTTCAGCAGTTTCCTCTTGAACAAGTTTGTTGTCTTTGTGTGTTTCGTAGAAGATGTTGTTCGTGGGCGGCCCGGCTGAGTTGCTTCTGTAGCTCACAATAGCCGCCGGACCGCATTTAACGGTACGTTTAAACGCCTGACAGGGCTCAGCAAGAATGCTGAAACCGCTGTGACAGCGGAACAGCTCGTTGAATTACTCGAGTCTTGCACCTTCTTCTTATATTGTGGCTGATGCATGGTAGTTGATCCAGAGTAAGCAAGCACCAGCAGCGATCCCGCACGTTCCGTGAGAGCCAAGCTTCAACGATATCCCTCGAGGATCCTCCTATCTAATCGACGCACGGGGCCTGTCTTTTGGGGGCCATTCATCTTAAAGCTAACGCTTCGACAACACCATAGCTCGTCGCACTCTATCCATTGCATGCCCTGAAGTCACAACCGTACTAAGACAACCTAAGGTATTTGTGAGGTCTGCAAAGAGAGGTATGATTTGTGTCCTTGACGATGGCCCCAGGAGATCAGAGGTGTTAAAATGAATCCAGCTTCACTTGCTCCAGACCTCATCTCTTCCTCGACTTCTCCATCCACCTAACGAGTAACGTCCCTGCCAAAGATGGCCTCAGCGCCGAGCACACAGTCACTGAAGGCATGTTGGCTTTCCATTGATGTTACACAGACACTGACAAAGGTTACCCCTTCAGTGCGTTGTTACCGGTGACGGAGCTGTGGGCAAGGTCAGGACCCATCACTTATAACAGTAACCTCACGACTTCCGCTGACACCCACCTCATAGACATGTCTCCTGATATCATATACCACCAACGCATTTCCTGGGGAATACATACCCACTGTGTACGAGGCCCCTTGTGTATCTGGGCCCCAGTCTCCGCTAACTATAGGCATCAGGTTCGACAACTACTCCGCGAGCGTCATGGTCGATGGGAAGCCAATTAGCTTGGGGCTTTGGGATACAGCAGGACAAGAAGACTACGACCGACTCCGACCTCTTTCATACCCACAAACCGACGTCTTTCTCATCTGCTTTTCAATCGTGAGCCCACCCTCATTCGACAACGTGAAAGCCAAATGGTTCCCCGAAATCGAGCATCACGCACCAAACGTCCCCATCATACTAGTCGGCACGAAACTAGACCTGAGAGAAGACAAAGGGACATTGGACTCGCTCAGACAAAAGCGGATGGAACCAGTGGCTTATGAGGCTGCGTTGAACGTGTCTAGAGACATCCGCGCGCACAAGTACCTAGAGTGCTCCGCACTGACGCAACGAAACCTGAAGAGTGTCTTCGATGAGGCAATCCGGTAAGTCTGCTTGACTATGTTAGGAGCTGGAACATTATATGCTGACAATGAGAAGAGCCGTACTCAATCCTCGACCCGTCGGAAAAGTCAAGAAAGACAAGAACAAATGCGTCATACTGTGAAAGATCGATGGCGTTGGATCAAACCTAAGATGGTTCGCTGGCCAGTGACCAGAAATTTCTCAGGACGGATTTCAGCAGTCTGTGGGCCCCATAACCGGAAGGCATAGCGATTATTAGGCGGCGGAGTTAGTGTTTAGGTCTCGGGTAAGCCCGATTGACATCAGTGAGGATCTGGAACGGATTTGCGGCTAGTGGTCTTGAATGTAGATAGGATAAAAGGACCAAATTGGCCGGCGAGACAGGCGGTTATATCAATCGAGCTGAATTATTCAAGCCTGAAAGCCAAGTCTGCTATTTCTTCATCTATGCCCTCATGCTTCAATTCTCCAGTGGACCAATTCACAGTCTTTATGAAGGTTCTCGTCGAAAGTTGAACGACAGAGAGTGTAGACATATTTCCTCATGTACCTTGCCTCTTTGAAGCCCTAGGGCTAATTAGGGCTTGCTACTATCCACTTTGCTCTAATTTTGATAGCCTCGCGTGAGGAAGGCTCGCGGGGTAAAAAATGTTTGGGAAGGGCGAGTAGTAAGTTTCGTACTTGAATAACACCACAAACAATGCACTTACGAATTTACGATTCCGGAGAGAAATATACAGAATTAAATAGGCTACAAATTTTTTACGAAACATTAGTTGATTGAATAGATTGTCGAACCAGAACGGCAAACTAATATTTACCCCGGGAGGAAGGTTTACCGAGTGAATTTTATGAATGAAACGAATACCCAAATCATGTTTGAAATATTTCTCTCCTAGTACGACCAACTCAAGCCCGTCAATGAAATACGAGACTGCTTTCTATGGAATTGAGGGAATTACTGTGACTTCGAAAATTGATCACCAAGGATTGAAGCCAAAGACTGCCTTTTGAGTTCGAAAGCGCAGCTCGTCTGGGAAAATGCCGGCAGATACAAAACGAAAAGAGGCCAGGAAACGGAAATTTGGAGCTCAAACGACCGAGTCCCTGCCTGGCGGTGGGGTCAACATAGAAGTGGAGCATAATACAGCAGAAGAACCCCCAAGGAAGAAGGCAAAGCAAGCAGAATCATCGCAAGAGGCCTCTGAGATCACTACGGCTGCCGCGAAAAACGAAGCCGAAGCACCGCAAAAGGCTCAGAGATTCATAGTATTCATCGGTATGCTGGCCTCTTTGCTCGATGTATTCTTGGGCATAATAGCTAACCCCAACTCCCTGTTTCAGGAAATCTACCTTACACGGCAACGGACGCCTCAATCCAGAAACACTTCGCCAAAGTCCACGCCAAATCCATCCGCCACCGCACAGATAAGGACACAGGGAAATCAAAAGGCTTCGCCTTCCTAGAATTCGAAGGCTATGACCGGATGAAGACATGTCTGAAGCTCTACCACCAATCGAGCTTCGATGATGGGGAGTCGCCGGCAAGAAAGCTGAACGTGGAGTTGACGTGAGTCCGAAAGCTATATAGAAGGACATTACGGCTGATATGTATATACAGGGCTGGCGGCGGAGGTGGTAAAAGTAGGGAAAGGAAGACGAAGCTCAGAGTGAAGAACGAGAGGCTGAATGAGCAACGAAAGCGAAAGATGCAGGAGGAGGAGAAATTGAACAAGGAGGGCAAGAAGAAAAAGGATAAGGAGCCCGAGTCTACACTGCCTCCCGCGGACAACAGTGACATACATCCTAGCAGGAGGAGCCGAGTGGCTGGAGGTTCTAACGACACATGAGACTCGCAAGTCACAAGCTTTTTTTCGCAAGCTCCTTCTGATCATATCCAATTGACGGCGACTTGGGAGTAGTCCTCGACAAGATGTACGTGACTATAAATCAAATCTCATTGGGGCCCAATCCCTCTTTCACCAAGTGCACTATATGAAGACTTGGTCTCAATGACAGCCTAAAAGGCTCGAAAACTTGTACTGCCGGCATTTGCACCTCGGACACAGCTTATCCTTGCAGACTGATAGAGCGCGCACATCAGATCCTGGAGTAGCAAAATCGAAAGGAGAAGAAGAGTGCTGAGCACTATTGGGAGAGAGCTCGTTGTGTGCTTGTGAGGGTAGGCTGTGCAAGGACAGAATTGTTTCAAACTCAACGAGAGTAAATCTCAAGCTTTTCAGAAACTAAAAGAAACCCGATTCATTTCCCACAGAACGCTCAGGCTCTATTGAGATCCAGCCTTGGTAGCTCAGTAGGCAAGTCTATTTGATACAAGCCTTGTGATTCAAAGCACTTGCTCGTTCGAGTGCAGGTGAAGACCAGCAGCCAGATCTTTGCAAGCAGGAGCTTGATCTAGCACTGCTAATCGTCCCACTTTGGATGAAGTACACAGGTAAAGCTGGTGATGTTCTTTGTGCATTTATTGTCATGTTCGTTGTACTTGGCTTGCGGGTGGCATGACAACAGAGATGGTTTATATCTGGAGCAAAGGGGGCTGTTGCTCTGCGAGCTAACATCCTCTAAAGGTACTGGTGCTAAGGTTTGAGGAGATTGGCTTTCCGAGCAAAGTTAGCGTCCTCTTTGCAGGCGCTGGAAACAGGTGATTAGGGTTTCGATGTTACCCCAGATTCCGGCCGTGCTATAGGTAAGCCATGGCATGACCTTTTACCGCTGCGAGGAAAGCTTGAAGATATCAGTTCTCCTCAGGCAGACCTTCGAGACGTTTGATACGTTCAGGCATCACTTGTTGCACCACGAGCAATGAGCACAACGAACACCCCTTCTATTAGTTATTAAATCTATCTGAAAGTCTAATAGAAACGCTGACACCGTTGCCGAGCCCTGTGTAGAATTGAAGCCATGTAGCGAGTACAAAAAAGTGAATGCTGAGGACAAATGTACTGCGGGCAGTGCGATCGCTCATAGAATGCCGGATGAGAATGTAAGAAATGGATGCTGCCAGTGAACTTTTCGAATATCCTTCCATAGCGAAACAGTGCGAAGGCACTAGACATTAGAACTGTTGCATGAACCATGGGTTGGTATTGATCTGGGATTGTGATGATTCAGTGTAATGCGTCGAAGTGGAGACCATCTTGAGTGCGGCGAAGGGCGTCTTTGAAATTCCACGCCCGACTCTCGTGGATACAAAAATTGCCAGTCCGACGTTGGCTTAAGACGTTTTCGTGGGGACCTGCACACTGGTGCTATTGGGAGATGCACTGCTCAGAGGTGCGACAGAAGTAGTGGGCGGTGACGGCGTGGCACTGGGTGCAACGGGGTAGGCGACGCTGCGAGTTGGACGAGCGCTACATTTGACGAACGCCGAAGCAAGGACCGAGCGACGCGCCACTGAGTGGACTGCAAACTTGGCAAATGCAGAGACCAAGCGGAACTAGCCAGGGGCAGAAACAGAGGCCGTAGGTTGGCTTCCACGCTTTCTTAGACCTTGGTGGCGTATGAGAGGAGGCAAGAAGTCAGGAATATCTGTCTCTGGGTTCGAGCATTCTAAAAGAGCGTGGTGTAAGGCAGAGCCGAATTGAGTAGTCTGACATTGAGAGTAGAGACATTGGAGGATGACCTGGAGGATGACCTGGAGGATGACCTGGAGGATTGGTCAACAACAGCCTCTGCAATGGCCTTCAGAGAACCGGTATGCATACATTCTGGAACTCGGCGTTCTCGCACAGGCATTGTGTCCCAGTGGCCACGGTGCAAGTGCTGACGTATTTCGAGTTGTCCCAGCATTTGGACATGCATTCTTCCACGCTTATCAGCATCTGTAGAACGAGAGCCAATGAGTGGCTTTATCTGACTTACCTGGAGACTCAAGGTTGTCGAAGCTGACGATGCAGTGTAGCAAGCTCAAGCCGACAAGTGCTGCTTGTAGCTTCATTCTGACCAGTGAGGATGCTTAGGAAGCGATTGAGAGCGCTTCTGCAGCGAGGCTCGGTACCGGCGAGATCGATGTGGAGGTAACGACACATACAGATCGGATGAAAGTCTTGTTCTTGAGACGATTATGGCTTGTTCTAAGGTCAAAGAGCTATTGATAGGACGTTCTAACCAAGAGTAGTCATAGGTTTGGAGGCATGAGGGATGGAAGGTTAGTGGAGTGGAGGAGAGCGTGTTTGGGCGGCGGTGACTGCAAATTTCGATCGAAGTGTTGCTCGGATCAGGAAGGCGGAACCCGTTTACGGCAACATCAAATTAAGGACCGACAGCTACCTTATCATCCTACGAAGTTAAGCAGATTGTTTTACCATAGCTCTTCAGCCAATTTCTTTTCAGCAGGCCTTTGTCACTTTCAAGTTCGTCACGGTCATGTTCAAGCCATAGTAGCATAGACCTTCAATACATCAACACTTGGATAGTGCCACTACTTCCGCCGTAACGAGTCTTCAATTCCGGTCGATTCAATAACAGCATCAGGGGCTGCTGCGTTTCTCGCATGTCAAAGATTCCTCGTTTCTTCTGATCAATGTGCGAAGAGTCAATGACTACCCGTTCAAGCTTCGATGACATCAACGCCCCTACCTCGATCAGCATCAGAACTCGCAGCAAGACTAAATGCTTTCGTCAAAGGCATACCTGCATCAAGAAGATCGATGATCCGAGATGGCGTTCCCACACCAATGCCCATTCTAATTCAATCAGCATCACACGACAGTGGTTCGATCAAGACGGCACATTGACATACCTCGTTTTCTTGACATATTCTATGGCATCTTTTAATTTGATGTGCTTGGCGAAGAGCTTAGCCACTACAGCCTCCTTCGTTTGAAACGTCCGCAGAGCCCTGTACTCATGTAAGTCTGGCACGTTCTCTTGCCGCTGTTGAAGTGGCATACCTAGTGATGTCCGCAGCGCGTAGACCGGCTGACGTGATGACTAGAGTGTGTGGACTCCCTGTCTTCTTTGATGCCGTGGACAGACTTTTGCCGCCTTTTGTTCTCGAGCTGTAGCGGTCAAGGAAGTCTGGCATGTTTTGTAGTATCCTCAGCCTCTCCCATTCGCTTGTATCACGGAATGCCGTTTCTATCCAACATTTAGTATCCGTTGAGAGTTGTAGCAATTAACTTCTGACATGGTCATAACGCATTTACCTGGAATGTGCCTATCCTCGAGCTCGACGAGGCTTAGATTGGATGAGAACCGCTTTGTCCTCTGAGCGACATAATCTGCCTGTAGACGGCTGTCCAGTTTTCCGATCTCAAGGTTGAGTCCTTGCTTCAGGTCTAGGTTCTCGTCCTCATCTGGCTTTGCCTTCTTTGCTTTCTTTCGCTTCGCTGGCTTAATGGGCGTGGCTTCTTGGTCGTCCTCAGTATTGCGCTTCCGCTTCACGGTACGTGAAGGAGATGGAGAGCTAGATGGAGCATTATTGTTTGGGCCCGGAGAAGGACTCAAAGGAGACCTGGATGATTCTGACATGCTGGAGTGAAGATAATACCCGGTCGTTCTGCTTTACAGGCAAGAAACGCTCACAGAAAAAGATCGCTGGACATTGCAGATGGTCTTCGATTAGAAATCTATTGCCTTGAGCAAAATTATTTATGCTTGTATTTTTTCGAAATATTGCTTGAGTTAAATTGAGAGCACGCTACTTTAGCGTACCCGATATCGATTTGCCGTCGGCTTGGCACTGCTCGTCATTTGTTTACATTTTTTCTGAGTCGAGATTCTCTGCTTCTACGACAAGTCTTTGGACCATTGAGGTCCCCCAAATATGTCGTCAATGGATAGGGGAGAGGACGATATTAGAGAGAACATCAGGGTCGAGTCTGGTACCGAAGATGAGCTTTCCGTTCCTACAAAGCTGTCGCGCGTGACACCGCGCAACTCTCTTGCTGGAAAACCAAGTCCAACAAGCCTCAATCCAACACCACATGCCAATGTGAGAGACTCTGTGGGCGATTCATGAAAACTACCGTTGACAGCTTGCGTTTTGTAGTTGCGACAACTAGCGGCAATCATACGAATGCCGTCAACAACACCGCGGAGGCGTCGTTCGAGCTTTGGCGCCCCATTATCTCAGCGACAGGTGGCCCCAAATACTCTCAATCGATCACACACGCCAAGTACTCGCCCGCCATTACAACCATCCTTTGGGAATAGGAGCAATCCTACAACGCCCCATGCTATCAGAGCATTGCGGCAACGACGTGCGACCCCAGGCCGGGACAGACGCAAAAGCGGACGTTTGCAGCGCGAGACACCGAGAGATGTGCTCAGAAATTTAAGCAAAGGTGATTCATTCATCCAGTATCTGTCGAAGGACAGCACTAATGCATCCTGGACATAGTCCTGGCCCCTACTAGTCAACTTATTAAGCCTTCGCCTCTACCCCCAACGAATGAGCCCAAACAGACCCAAAACGACGGATTCAAAGACGATCAGGATTTACCAAGACCACGCTTCTCGATAGCGATTGATGATGTTACCGGCGACGACGATAGCTTCCAAGAACGTCCGCCACGGCTGTCGATGCCCTTGGACGATGGCCAACAGACTGGAAGGTCCATAGAGATAGCAAGACGGACTGTCAATGAACCACCGCCAGGCAGGCTCTCAAGAGGTAGTTTTGGCAGTAATCGAGCAAGCGATCGATTTGGTAATATCAGTGAGCTGGGATACGATGATGCATCGAACTTGGGAATTGACGACAGCATCGTACCACCTGCGTTGGACGACGATGCGGATGAATTGGGCGACTTTGGGGAATATTCGGACCTTGGGTCAGTGACCCGGCTTTGAAGACATGCTGGTATGATATTGACCTGGTGCAGTGGTAACACGGAAGACTTGAGGCGCGCAATTTTCCAAAGTTCCGATCGCCGTGGGAGCCTTTCCGATGAAAGGCCACAAGCTCGACGCATCGACGTCGATGCTCTCTCGCCGTTTGTCCTCAAGATACCCCCTTTCCACCCTGTACACTCTTCTCCCCTCAGTACGGACGCTAGCGAGCAACCCTTCGAGGACGCCAACCTGGAAGAACCCGAGCAACTTTTTGAAGACGACGATCTCGACCAACCTGATATACTGTTAACAGACTCTAGAATCTACCAGCCAGTGAAAGTGACCAAAGCCCGCAACCGGGTACCAAAAACTTTGAAAAGATCGCGCCACGGTATTCCTTATCCAAGCTTGCCTCCCGGGGTTACCAAGAAGATCGCGACCACATGCATTCGTGCCTTGGGAAGCAAGAAATCGAGCATCAGCAAAGAGACTCTTACAGCTATCATGGAGGCTAGTGAACAGTATTTCAAACAGGTCAGTGAAGATTTGGGGGCATTTGCCCAGCATGCAGGACGAAAGAAGATCGACGAAAGCGATGTCATTGCCATTATGAAGCGGTACGTGAAGTCATCCTACATCTTTGATAATGGGTAGAAGTCCGGCGCTAATGCTCACCTCAGACAACGAAAGGTATCGGCCACTTCAACACCATTCTTTCTAGCCCAGAAATATCTACCAGGAGAACAGCTGCAGAATATGCGGATGCCAGTTCCCAAACCAACGCTACGCCAGAGGAGACGCCGTCTTGCGGTGATCGACGAAGACGAAGAGGACGACCTATGACGAATATCTTACGATCACCATGCTTTGTTCTGACGTACTCGTCTGGCAACATCCGAAGGCGGTTTCTTCACCACCATCCAGAACATGATAGCTGTTGCCGCTGATAACGCGTACCTGTTTGCTTATTTAGCATTGATTTACGTAACGATTGCATTTTTGGCGTCTAGCGAGATACCCCAGGGCTTTGCTTACCATGTAAAGATGTATTGTGTATGGTTATTTCTCAGGTTCACTTCGGCAGGCCGGCCTATCGGTATGCCAGCAGCTTCTCTATCATATGCTTTGACAAGGTCCGGTTCTACTTGTCGTTAGCTGCTATGTATATTGAGCCGTAACCATACATGACCTACGCATAGTCTCCTCTACCCAGATCGGATCACTCCCAGTAAATTTTGCCATCTGCTCAACATCCGGGAAATAGAACTCCCCCAATTCAGGCTTGTTATCCGGCGTGAACATGTTCTTCTTCCACGGCTCCCTTAATAAACCTTCAACAGTGACAGGCCCCATCAGCAATCCCGTTTTCCTGTCCATCTGCCTTTTCAACTTCTTTGGAATCCATCCCCTATTCACCAGTATTGTAGAACCATCCCCCTCACGTTGCAAAGGCGTCACTACCAAGAAACCATCCTTGCCATCATGCACCCGAGGCCCAATGAGCATCTCCTGATCATGCCGTAAAAGTCCCGTAGCATAAACTCGGCGATAATCGAAGTCCTTAATTGCATCTGGATCTACTCGTGGCGGTAAGGGCAACGGAGGCCTGAGTATGCGGTCTTCGAATCTGGCTATCAGTTCTGTTTTCCATTTTAGTCTGAAAATTTGCCATGTCCCTAGGCCGAATGCGATTGCTGGGATGAGAACTATTGGCTGTTAGATAATGCATAGGAGATTTGACAATGGGGATCGGACCTAGCACAATAAGACCCGGACCATGTTTCTGGTTCTGCTTTACTAATACAGGGGGGTTGTCGACAATGGACTCGAAGTATGGGTCTTCAGCTGGTGTATGTACATATCTCCGCGGTGGGAGACATGATTGTCCGCATTTGGGGCATGGTCGAGACTGCAACGTTGGTCGTAAGATCGGTCTGAAAGCTGCTGGTCTAGGGGATCTCAAAATGCGTAGAACATATGATTGGGACTTCATTGTGCGTGTGATGAGCGAACTGTTGACATTTCATCCAAGTCGCCGTCATTGATCCAAAGTTCAAGACAAATTTCACCTTTACTACCCGGCGCATGGTGCGGCAACTCAACGGCGCGGCAGTGGATTGGACATCCTCGACGACGTAACCACAGCTTATGCTTATTCATTTTGTTCCTTCAAGGGCTACCTTTTTAGACATGTTTTTCGACGGAGATCTCAAGTCAGGGATTGCGCTGGCTCTACGAGATTCCAAATATGTGGCTTGCTTTGTCAAAGGTGTGTTGCTCATGATGCTCAGACTGATGTATTGGCTGACAAGTTTGATCAAGGCGAGGACGACCAGAGCTCTACATGGGAGAATGAGTATCTCAAAGACGAGCAAGTTACCACTGCTCTTACTGCAAAAGCGGTAACCCTTCGCCTCGATGCTGGATCTCAAGAGGCGGGGTATCTTGCAGCTTACTATCCCATTCCAATGGTGCCTGCCTTCATAGTCATACAGTATGTCTTTTACCTGACCACACGGTTCAATCGGTTGTATGGCTTCTGACAAACTTCATAGTAACGGCCAGCTGATTCTGGACCTACGAGGTGGAGAGCCAAAACACAAATTCAAGGCAGCAATATTGAAGACTATGATCAACACTTCCTCAATCGTAGCTCCTACACCAAGCTCAAGTGCCACTCCCGCCCAATCTTCCGCAGAGCCTACCTCAGATCAGCCAACTGCATCCACCTCTAACGCCGAGCCTGCCTCTTCCATCTCTCCATCCACCTCAACTCAGGTTACCAATGCACTTGCTCCAGCTACAACCATGGTCCCTGACAATGCTGCCAATTCCAACATTCCTCCTCCCAACGCACTCCCTTCAACCACTTCCAACAACCAACAGCCCCAAGCCCCTACTACCCCTGAGCCTCAAACACCTCTCTCGAGCTCTTCCGGCAGCCAGCCCTCTCAAGCGATCCAGAATCTTCTGGCCGATAGACGGCGTAGGCTTGAAATCGACAAGAAAGAGAAGGAAGCCGCAGGGAAGGCAGAGAGAAATGCAAAAGCTGAAGCTCGACAGGCAGCAATGACTTCCGACCCTAACTCTGCCAAGGCCAAACAAGCTACTTATGCAGTCCAGCAGCGCAAACGACAGCAAGAGGCGAAGCTAGAACGCGAGAGAATAGTGCGTCAAATTGAGCACGACAAAGCAGACCGGAAGGAGAAAGAGGAGCGTCGAAAGGCTTTAGCAAAGGCGGAGGCCGAGGAAAAGGACAACACCGCGCTCGCGGACAAGCAATTGAGCAATGAGATGAATGGGCCAAGGCCAACGAGATCAAAGGAGTGTGCGGTACAAGTCCGAATGTTCGACGGCAGCACCATTCGAAGCAAATTTCCTTCGGAATCTACGCTACGTACCGACGTTCGTACTTGGATTGACAATGAGAGAGTGGATGGAGACGTCCCATACACGTTCAAGCAGATCCTTACGCCTTTACCAAACCGATCATTATCTATCTCAGACGAGGAAGATAGCCTACAAACTCTGGGTCTTACACCCAGTGCCACTCTCGTTATGGTACCTGTCCAGGGCTACACAGCTGCCTACGCCCCCCAAGGACTTGTGTCTAGAGGGGCTTCAGCCGGATACAATGTAGTGTCTACGGGAGCTGGTATGATCACAGGAGCTCTCGGGATCTTTCTCGGACTCGGACAAGCAACAGCACAAGGAGATGAGTCCGCTGCGCCTGTAAATCCGGCTCAACCTGGCCCTGAAGCGGGCTCAAGAGGAGCAGGATCAAGTGTCAATATCCGCACTTTACGAGATCAGCGGGAGAATCGTGATGAACATCAATTGTACAATGGCAACCAGGTAAGTATCCCATGTTCCAAGCGATTACCCACAAGTCTGACTTCTGCAGCTGAACTTTGAACCACGTCGGGATGCAGAGGATAAGGAAGACTAAGACTGGAAAACAATCTGCATTTATCTTGCGATTAGCGAGGTGTTGGGAACAATTATGCATTTATGAACTCATGGGTTAGATTCAGAGAGGTGAGATGCTCGTAGGATCTAAACCTGTAACTAGAATTGCGAAAAACCTTTGGCACCCTCTCAAATCGATTGAACGTGAATCTGAACATACTAGCAGTAACTCAAAGCTACCCCTGATACCTTCATGATTCTTGTTTCCCTTAACTACTGCTCTGAGACCCGAGGATATCGTTTCTTAGATTAAATCCAAAGAGGAGCGATAACATGTGGGTGTTTCAGGACTGTTCACCTTGAGCGTGGGCGACCTCTTTCGAGGCCAAAATCTCAACATATTCTCTAGTGTTTAGCCGTCTGCATGAAACCGCTATTTATCCTGTTTGGTCCATGACTATGATCGTTTGATCAATGATTCACACCTGATCATGTTAGCGGCCTGCGTACTGTTTCAAAATCCCTCCAATGAGCGAACGCAAAGTTCTATGGGGCTGTACAGTTTGAGGTGTCACTCGCTTCAGGGGTGTCTCTTTAGTTAGATTGAGATATGAGCCACCAGATCACATCACGTCAGCTTCGTGCCAATTTGATGCCACTTTTGCAAAGAATGCTTGTTCACTCTAATCTTTCTTTTTCTTTTTGGTGACCTTGAGAAGAGCACTGCGAAAATTGCTGGACCTCCAGGCTGGTGTGTGATGGTTTCATTGAGGACGGAACGCCTTTCTCGCCCGCGTTTCGGCAGACGCACTGCGCCACGGCCAGACCAAAATTATTATATTCAATTGGCTTATTTGAGACGATGACCTGCCACTACTGCAGGCGCGGACGGGGATTTGAATCCTGCCTCCCGACCCGGTATTTCAGCTCGGCGCTTAAAAATAGAAAGGAGCATTCGCCAAGCCACTGCCAATCAATTGGCTGTGCCTGGTAGGTATGTTTGTTTCAGAAATGCCGACAATGTATAAGCAAGGCCAAATCGCTCTTTTCTTTTGCTCTATTTTCATACTCCATCACTGTGCATAGTCAGATTACTAGACACTGCGATTTAATTGCGCTCATTTTCTCACCGTTAGCATTCTACGAACAAGGCTGTCGTCTTTAGATCACTCTCAGAAGAAAAGCACGGATGGCTACCCATCCTATGCCCCCGGGTTCCTGGTCGGATATAGAGGTCAATCCTCTACTGAGCGAAGATGCTTTTCAAAATGAGCACAGTCGGGGTCTTTTCGATGCGATCGATAGGCTACGAAGCTGTGGTGCCAGTCAGGACATTGCATTGCCGGAGGTGAATCAGTTGTCCTCCTCCAGCGACGGATTGCTAACCGATATAGCTTGTCATTGTTGGAGATCAGTCGGCGGGAAAATCATCGCTCCTCCAAAGCCTGACAGACATCCCATTTCCAGTTGCTAGCAATGTGTGCACCAGGTTCCCCACGCGCATCATTTCGCGAAGAACTCCAGGCCAACGCGAGACGACCACGGTCTCTATCGAGCCAAAACTTTTCGACAGCGACCTTAACATCGAGGGCTGGGAGCCTCGACGAGCGCGATTCAACGCGTTCGACGCATTCAAGCGCTCATTTTCTACGATGACAAAAGCAGACTTCGTAAAAGTCATTGATGATGTGAGCAGCCGTTTGATGTCGTGAAATACTTCATGTTGACATATCATCAGGCAGCAGAGGCCATGGGAATTGGTGGATCTACAGGAAATGAGACGAATACGACATCACAGGCTCAAAGAGAGGAGATAAATTTCTCCGATGACATACTCAAAGTCGAGATCTCTGGGCCAGATCGGTCTCATTTCAGTATCTTGGATGTGCCCGGCATCTTTCACTCATTGACGAGGAGACTCACTGAAAAGGATAAACAAGGGGTCGACAAAATGGTGAAAGGTTACATGAAGTCAAAACAAAGTATCATCATGTATGGCATAACTGCACCAGTGCTCAACGCAAGCTGATTGAAGCAGTTGTGTTGCGAATGGAACGAACGATCTTGGGCCTCAAGCAATCTTTGGAATGGTAGAAAACCTGGATAAGAATGGTGAGAGAACGCTCGAGAGGACAGTTGGAGTCATCACCAAGTGTGATGCAACTCAAAGAGTCAAGCACGTCATAGAAACTGCCGAAAATATAGAAAAGCCTCTCTGTCACGGGTGGTTTGTTGTGCGAAACCGCACGCCGTCTGAGGTTGACCAAGGAGTCGGGCCTTTGGAACGATTCCAGAAGGAGCGAGACTTCTTCAACAAACCCCCTTGGAACAGCCTCTCAGAGGAGCGTCGGGGTACCCAGGCTCTCAAGAAGTATCTCGCAGAACTCTTATGTACTCGCATCGAGCAGGAATTTCCAACCTTCCTCAAGACCATCCAGACCAACCGATATCGCACGGCATCCGATCTGCAGAATCTAGGTGTAGGGCGCACAACCATTGAGCAGAAAAGAGCATACCTGACGAGAATTGCACACGACTTCAATTCGCTGGCAACGCAGGGCCTTCGAGGGCGGTATGACGGTCTCACCGGAAATGATATGAAGCTTAGGATGAAGATTCGGGACCTAAATGATCGGTTCGTTCAGGAGATGAACACCAACGGTCACTATCTGCCGTTCCTAGAGCAGACCGCAAGCGAAAATACGAGAAAGACGCCACTTTCCTTTCCCAGTAGCGGCTTTGGCAGTTCTGCAGGCTCGGATTCCAACACACCCGTCGTCTCTGCGCCCTATCAGTCTCCGTTTGGGTTGTTTTCCGATAAAGTACGTATCCTCTGTCCCGGAACCGCGAATATGCCATTTGTGGAACATAAGACACCAGGCAATCCCGGCACAGTAACAGACTCCTTTCAAACAATCGCCTGCGTGGGAGATTACAAGCATTTCTCATTTGAGGAGCTGAGGCTAAATGATTACATGCAGGCCCAGTCTTCGTCATCATTCGGTACAAGCTTTGGTAAGGTGTCCTCAGCCGATCTGCCAAAGCAGGCCCAGTCTTCGTCATCATTCGGTACAAGCTTTGGTAAGGTGTCCTCAGCCGATCTGCCAAAGCAGGCCCAGTCTTCGTCATCATTCGGTACAAGCTTTGGTAAGGTGTCCTCAGCCGATCTGCCAAAGCAGGCCCAGTCTTCGTCATCATTCGGTACAAGCTTGGGTACCGTATCCTCAGCCGATCAGCCAAAGCAGGCCCGGCCATTATTTCCGTCACCGTTCGGCACAAACAACCATTCAGGGACAACTGCGGTTCTCTCATCAAGCACAAGGAGCCCTCTGCCGCCATCCGGTCAAAATTTCCTCCATAGTGAGCCCACAGATATATATGATTGGATTCGGAACGAGATAAAGGCCAGCCGGGGAACCGAGCTCCAAGGAACCATGAACCCCGATGTGTTACCAATTCTTTTCCATAAACAAGCACGCAAATGGAGATCGATCTCCAAATCGCACTTCGAGAATGTCACGATACTTACATTCAAAGTAGTATGTGACGTACTGAAATCAGAGTGCAAAGATTCGCATACGAGGGCAATCATTGAACCTCTCATCGACAAAGCCAATAAGCACAGCAGAGATCGGTTCCTAGCCCTGTTGTCACAACGCATGGACGATGTTCTTTCAAGGCACTTGCAAACCAATAACCCGGCCTTCGAGCAAAAGGTCAGTGAAGCACGGAAGAAACGGTTCCATGCGGCACTCGAACGTTACAAGAAAGCGAAGAACCATTGGCTTACACCGGCGAACCAAGGCTCGACCGCCAATGGCAACAGCACTACTAGCCCTGCGGACGATAATCAGCTGGTCATCGACATGCGGGATACAGGCCTTCTGTTTGCAGAATTACACATGAGCAATTCGCAGAACCTAGAGGATGAAATTCATGACACGCTTGAAGCATACTATGAGATCGCAAGAGATGACTTCGTTGAATATGTAAATCAGCTCATCGTGGAACCCTATCTCAACGACATGGAAGGAACCGTGCTATTCTTCTCTCCTATCTATGTGGCAGGCTTGAAGGACGAGGATATTGAGGTGTTGGCGGCGGAGGATGAGAAGACGGTGCGTGAAAGGAAAACATTGAGAGAGACTCTGGCACGGCTTAAGAAGGCGGAGGAGATTGCTCGTGAGTATGATGGGCCTGGGAGGTAGTGTCAATGGGCAGCAACGGGGCAATAGCGAGATAGTGGAAATGTATGTATAACGTACAACATATTCGCGAAGAGTAAAAAGTAACCGGAATTTCTCCAAACGCACCTTCGTTCATTTGACGAGGTGGCCTTCCTATTCTTTCGGATCAAAAGATAAACAGAACTAACAAGAGCGAGCTACTAAGAATTGTTTGATGATGGGGCGAACTGGATTCAAGTATGAACAGATGTTTCGAGCTTCAGGCTATGGTGATCTTGTCATAGTGTACAGGCAGGAGAGGGGAGACAATCTTTTGATGCTGTATGCTGTGTCTTGACGCCTATGATAATGCTTCAAATATGCAGTTCCCACTTTTGCCACACCAGGGCCCAGTCCATCGGTTGCCCCATCCTAGTATTGACTCGCAGCGGACTGGCAAGCTTTCTGCACAGGAAATTAGCATTGTACTCTGAATGTTTTTATTCAGAAAACTTACCAATTGCTCCAAGTACCAGCCACAGATCTGCATGTTGCCCTGGTTCTCATCCAGACACTTAGTGAAGGACTTGGCATCATTCTCGCAGCTTCGAGGACCCCAGGAGTTGCTCTGGTAGTTGTCGTTGGCTTGGCTGGCTACAGCATTATCGGCCTGCTGTTGCTCGGCTGGTTGACTCGATCCGCCACCGAACATGCCCCCGATGGCATGACCGATGGATGAACCGACTGCTACACCACTGATATGGAGTCAGCATAGCTGTAGTATAAGATAGCTCCACGTGAGTAGCTTATTTCGGAAGAGGTAGATGAAATCGAATGAATGAAAGCTGCGCCAGACTTACGCAGCGGTAGAAGCCATCTGACCGAAAAGGCCTGGTCGCTGGCCCTGTTGAGATGGGGGTCCAGCTTGCTGGGCATTCGCCGGTGGGTGTGCTGCTGTGCTTGCTGGTTGGCCACGCGAGGGTTGCTGAGGGGGCGTCACGGCGGGTCTCTTTGGAGCCGGTGCAGGCCTGGAGGAGCGGCTTCCGCTACCACCACGAGAACGAGGCATATCTGGGAATGCTGGAATGTGATTGAATGTACAGATGTAGATTGCTTTGCTTAGGGTTGACTTGTTGGAGGTTTGAGAGAAGAAAAAGACCGAGCATCGCGGAAAGGCGGATTTATCGAAATCCACTAGCAAATATTACGACTAGCGTCATACAAGGTTTTATAGCATGTAGTATTAGCTATTGTGGGTCGAGCTGTGCATCTTTTTGCGACAAGATGGAGCATGCTAGAGAGGAGCACTATATGAGGGAGAAAGGGTATCACCTAGTAAGATCACTATGGCACTGGTCAGCTAAAAGATTTTACTCAGTGTAGCTACTTCACGCGCCATTCGAGTTCTTTTAGTATTACATCATGGCAGCATTACGCATTACTGGCTTGCCTTACAACACTCCCGAGCAGGAAGAATTTATAAAGCGAAGCCCAGCTCACATCGGAAGAGCAAAAACCTGTTGCTTCAAACCATCCTTTTGTTGCCTTGCCGTATCCATGTCCAAAACCGTACCACGTTCAGCCCAGCGAGCCTACAGGATGCCAGAACAGCATGTCGACCGAGTTCTCCGCACCTTGGAATACTGTCGTAGCCAAATACTCGTCCCTTTGACGAATAATCGTTCAATGTTTCGAGGTCTCGTCCATTCGCGCAGCCAGCAGTCCTCTAGCCCATGATTAGTTCATGAGATGCCGCCTATGTTGATGAAGATATCCAGACCCCGACAACCCCACTTATTCAGCATTCGATGAACGTGGCTGCAAGGATACAGATCGCCAAATCTCGGTGGTTCCGCTATTGAATGGGGAAAAGACAGTCCAAGAAATGCAATATTGAAGTCATGCTCACCTGATTGGGCGCGGCTCTCTGGAGATGAAGCCCATCTTGGTGCAAACAGCGACTTACTCGTGTTCTGGTAGCTCGTTCTTGGATCAGTCACCACTATGATCAGAGGGCGTGGATAATTCTATCTCATCCATAGACAACCACTTCATTCGCAGCATTTCTTCTGACTGGCCATCGAGGTCTGCCCCTGCCTCGATAAGCACTGAGATGACTTGATCGCAGCCAGGAACCCAATTGCGACGAGCAGCTAATTGAAGTGGAGTCAGTCCTGCTGCAGACCTAGCATTAATTTCGGCCCCAGCATCTATCAGCGCCTCAACCATGTCAGCTGTACCTTGGTCGGCCGCTGAGTGCAGAGGAGTGCTTCCGTCAGAAGTTCTGCCATTGACCATAGCTCCGGCATCGAGTAACGCTCTGACGATGGACTCGTCGTTTCGAGATGTTGCAACGTAAAGTGCTGTTTCTCCACCACCCGTCCATAACTCTAAATCGATGCCGTGTCTTATGAGCAATCTTACGACCTGTAGATGCCCAGCAAAGACTGCTTCGTGCAGGACATTCCTGACCGCACATGACCATACAGTCTCCACAGCCAGGCCATGGTCCAGTAGTTCGAGAATGACCGCGTCGTGACCATTGGCTGCGGCCACCAAGGGCCCCCGAGCTTCGTCTCGGACTTTGCAGAGAGGATCGACGCCGTTTTCAATGAGTGGCGCTATGCAAGTGTGAAGACCCATTTCACATGCGATGTGAAACAGTATTTCTTTTGACTGTAAATCTGTAGCTTCTCTCATCCAGACACCCAGATTGGCCCGTTCATTCGTGTCAGCCAGTGTGATCCATCGCTCGAATGATCTGAGTCTAGCCCAATGTAAGAGACTTGCCTGTGACTTTTTAGCAAGCTCAGCGCTGTAGGCGTGAAATATCCAATTCTGAATAGCATATCTAGCGAAGGGTTTAGATAAAGCTGCTTGGGCTGTTCTGAAGTCATTGGATTTCCCCTGGTCCTGCAGGGATTCTAATCGACTAGACGCATTCGAGATCTTCGAGATTAATTTGTGAATGCTTGACCCCCTTAGCCTGACTGAAGGAACTGTTCGAAGTTCATCAATCTTGAGAAACGCAATGCACGCTCTCTTTAGATGTTCATGCCCGCCTCGAGCAAAGTCATCGCGTCCAGTCAAGCCAAGAATACCAAGGCCTGTTCCGCTTATAAGAAAGTCACGTACAGATTCGTGAATGAATTGTACGGTATTATCAATGAAGGCTTGGGTAACTTCTAATAAGCCTCCAGATCGGTCTCGGATGAGGCTTGCAAGAGCCTTGTCCCCCTGCACAAATATGTCAGACTCTTTCAGAGACTTGATTGAAGATGGCGGCCGCTCCGAGCTGAAGGCAATAGCATAACGGAACTCTTTCAAAGCCAGCGGGTGCGAAGCTAATAAGATCCATTGGAAGAAGAGCAGCGTTTCATGTCGGTGTTTCTCCTCGACGGTGTCAAGGATCAGACTGAACATACCGTCGAGCTCGGATGGTATTTGTTTCAAGATATGCATCTTCTCCTTCGAAGTTTGTTCGTAGTCTGCAGCGTTCCAGAGCCTATGAATGACAAGTATGACCCATAGAAAGACGCCATTGGCTTTGCGAACGATTTCGTCTTCAAGATCAAAGTCGTATGTCTTTGCGTTCCTGTCCTTCAGAGCATTGTGGACGTATAAGGCGATATCGGCGGCGTTCTGGCTTTCCATGCGCAATTATAATGACTTGCTCACTTTAATATGTGGATAGTGTCGACTGGACCAGCAGATATTGACATCTGCACCGTTCTCGATGGCCACAGCTGCGGAGTGTTCGAAGGCTGCCACTATGTTCCGCACATCTTCGTCATTGCATTCGTCTAGGGCGTCGACGTAAATGACTAATGGCTGCAGCCTAGCCTGCGTTATTGCACTATGAAAAAAGTTCCTTAGCTCCGTTATATTCCAGTCGAAATTGACCTTCCCGAATCTCTTGGTCTTCGCTTCGAACAAGGTCGTTGTAAGCTTTTGCAAGCACTCTTGCGACCTCCACACAAGTTGATGTGTAAGGGAACGGTACATCCAGTAAGCGGATCGCCCAGTGTCTGCACCGTGTGCACTGAAGAAGAAAGCTAGACATATCCTGCTGTTGCCATTATTGGCCAATGATCTGTCTAACAGCCTTTTCATGATCGTATATTTACCCGAGCCTGGCTTCCCTTTGATCCAAAGAAGACATTGGGATTTTTCCAGAGCGCTGCGGCTATACCATTCATGATAGACTGGATAATCATACATCCAAGTAAGTGTATCCTCGGCCGGATCATCAATTGCCAAGCGTCTATTGTCCATTCCTGGGAAAGCAGCGCGTGAAGACAATCGTTTTCCAGCCCACTTAGCTGACTTGGTTGGACCAGCGCAGGGAAATTACCCTTCCCGGACGTCAAAGGCGCAGGAGGATAGTCGGTATCTGACGTCGAAACCTCAAGACTACCGATATTGCGAGGTCCTTGTTCCTCTGCGATTGAAAGGGGCTGACGAAGTGATACAATGGTAGACGTCCATCGTTCCAGTTCTGATACAATACTTTTGTAGCCAGACTCCGAATCACTTACTTCATGATTTAGGAATCGCACCATATCACGATGGTTTCCGTAGATGGAGATCTGTGGGTAGCCGGGAATCACGGCGGACTCCATCGGTACGACAAAGCCTATGACAGGCATCGGCAATTCCTCGTAGAAGCAGGTTACGGCAATTTCCCCTTCCTGTCCATCTTTCGCTCGTAGCCGTAACAATTTCGCAAAGTCGTCATGCACTCTAGACAATACCTCAGAGTCCTGCCGCAACGTAGAGAGGATCTCGGGATTAGCTTGTTTGAACAAGCCTAGAATACGAAAGGATCTCTCCGCCCACTTGGCAAGCCCGCTTCCTGCATGAGGAGTGCCGAGGAATGCCATTGCTCGCGTGGCCTCGAGTATTTTTTGAACATGTGCCTCTTCGCCTCTCGAAGCTGTGACCAGGGCATCCCTTACTACAAGACCGCCTAAGCTGTGAGCAACGAATATGATTGGAAGGTCCTGTGTTCTATTTGTGCGATAGGCGGCAAGATCATTCAACAGGTTTTTGGCATGGCTTCCCAATCGATTTCCCGACACCACATGTTTCCAATTAGATATGTAGGCGTCATATCCGAAAGTGAGAATGCGTGCATTGGGTAGATCCCGCGAAAGATCTACCTGTGGCCATGGAGCGCCGCCAGGAACACACCAGGTCCGGTCCCGGTCCCCAGTAAGGCCGTGGACAAACACAATGTCTACATCAGGTACACGAGGCTCATGCCATGTCTTTATCCCTCTTGGGAAGGCTTTCGGCGTATCTGGCATGAGCCGTTGACTCGTGCCTTACGCGCAGGATGGCGTTGGCGAATTTGGTTCGATGTTCAGGGCAATGTCGCTGGGGCTAGAAGCAGAAGCTGTTTAGAGTGTTGATTCTCGCGGTGGTGTAGCTCCTAATGAATGAGTACATCAAAAATATAGGCAAAACATTGGGCACGCAGAGTGCTCTTGTAGATTCGTTTTTGTGCGGTGTCTGAGACCTTTATATAACTATGTGTTTTGACAAGATGAAGCCCGCAGAGAAGCTTATGAAATTCTGGTCGGACCTCGCCAACAGCATGTGCGTGGAGTAGTATTCAAAGCATCGTAGATATGATGGCAGGAAAAGCCGAGTCTGAACAGTGATGGTTGTGGGTGGGGCTGAATGGATCTCGATCCAAGCGGTAGACATCATCACCCGCCTGCCCAATCAACGTCCGGCTATTCACCCTAGCCGCAATAGCTGTTTGGGAGAACTGGTCTACTCCGTACAGACTATTTCAATAATGTTGATGGATCTCTCGCAAAGTTTTTGTAGGTCATATTGCAGTTCACATTAGAGAGACCCGCCATTGCTGTTTCCTAAATAGCAGCAGCTACATAGATAAACGCGATGTCTCTACGTGAGACAGCCAAAGTAGTCTGCTTTACCTTGATAGCACACAATTCATCTCGAATCTCTCATATCAATGCATTGCAGCCTAATTAGATATCCCTGCTTCACCACTTCTGATCATTGGTGCGTTTCGACGACGACCAAAGCCAAAGCTGAGCTGGGCCTAATTTTGGAAACCTATCGATGAGTCAGTGCTCTGTGCAGCCAGTCCGAGTAGCCTTGTTTGTGGTCGGCTTACATTTTTGTAACCATCCCAGTGCTTTCATGCTTGGGCGACAAGGCTATGCATCATCTCCTAGGCCTCGATAGAGCCAGTCGACTCGTATTCGAAGCCTGCCGTTATTTGGCAGGCACGTAGATGCGTACCGGCTGGAGCTATTGCCAAAGGTTTGGCGTAGGCATATACGAGATCACTGATGGAAAGCCACTCAGTAGCTACTAAGTAGCTGCCTGCCTTTTCTGCCTTTTCATAGCTTTATTTTCCCTCTTCTCCCTCTTCTCTTTCTTTCGTTCCTCTTTTGACTTGCCATCCAGTGCAATTGTATCTTGCAAAGCTTCTTTGTCTTGGCTCTTTCTCTTCCTCTTACGACCCTTCTTCACATTGTCTCCGGCAATCGTGTCTGGATTTGTGCTTTGCTCTGTTGGTTTCTCCGAGCGTGACTGCGGGCCGGCAGACTTGGGAGATTCTGATTCAGAATCATCACTAGACAAGTCCGCATGAGACCCAGCATCTGCTTTGTGATCAAGCCCTGATGTCTTCGAGGCTTGTTGGAATCTGATATGTGCAGCGGCCTTCTCCTTTGCTTGCTGCTCTGCTCTGTTCAGGTCATATTTCTCATTCCCCGCCTAGACATGATGTTAGCCCGCGTCTAATAAGCAACACTTAATGATCTCGTACCAATGCATGTTTAATGAAGCGGCCAGCAGCTGCCTTATCAAGCTTCGTGTTTGTGTTGATCCCAGCCGACTCAGCAACCTTGATCTTCTCAAAGTATTGCTTGACTCGAGTCAATTCTCGAAAGACAGGATGTTCTTTGGCATTGACACCATTGAGCCGAAGGTACGCTGTCACATATTAGCGGGACCAATTCTGATAGGTTACACTGTACACACAGAATAGTATAGATTCAATTGCGTAGGTGACCAGGACATAGAGCTGTGCTTTGTCTAGGAGCGGTAATTTTCCAGCGGTATCTGATAGGGCAGCTTTTATCAGTGGTTCCAGCGCCTCCTCGAGGTCATCGATGTTGTCGTCCAGCAGCTCGATCATGGGAACAAGATCTGTAGCCTCCATACTGTACTGACATTAAACAAACTGGTGGATAGGCAAATGGTGCTAGGCCTCGACTGAGAAAATTGATCCAAAATACTTTAGCTCTTAGGCGGCAAATTAAGGTAGCGGTGCGCCTATTCAAAGTATCTTAGCGCCGGAACAAGTAGTTCTAGGCGACACCATAGGTTCGCTGTGCTCCGGAGACATTCCCAATAAGAAGACCGGTAGTAACAGTCAGTTTACCACGTCAATTAATGTCGTCGGTGGTTATGAGTAGAGTTACTGTCAGGCACATGTTATGATTGTGACAACATGACAGGACCTTCGGATCTGTTATCCTCGCTTCAACTTGGATGCGAAATTTCGGAGGCGTTCTATTCATTTACTTGAACTTCGGTAGTTCTACGAACCTGAGAAATACGAGATTCGTGGATGAATGCTGACTCCGCTGAAAGGCGCATGTCGAATGTTGGATGACTGCTTCGATGCGCTGACAGTTCCGTCCCTCTCCGTCTCTCTTCTACTGTCGAATCTGCCCAGCTCTCGTAAAGTGGAACAAGGCTTCATGTCTACCTCTCTCCGTGGTCACCTATTTTGACCAATTTTCCAATTTACACTACTCATGCGCAATTTCCTCCTATATGTCCAACCTGGCGATGAAGATTGAAAACCATGTCTTACTCCACATTTTCTTTTAGCGACATTGGGCATGTCCATGCGTTCTTCTCGATTCGAAGATGTACCCTTGGCATTACATCAGCTGCAATACTTTACGTGAGGCTGGCGCATAGTCCTTTTGATTGCCTAGAGCAACTTTGAGCGGAATGCCTCGGGCTATTGCGCTGGGTGTACATAAAGACAGACAGCATGAGTACTGGTAATGTGCACACCACATTCTTAGTCATCTACTGTCATTCCAAGCTCTTATCTCTCGCCTGTACTGCAAAATGCTAAACTCAGTACTGTACCTTCTGCTGGTCTCGAACATGGTGCTGGCACTTTCACCACATCAAAATGGCTCTCAATGCCTCAATGCAAGCTCTTCAGGCAATCAGACATATTGCTTGCCAATGTTCGACCCCGACCCGGCCAAGCATGCTGTCGAGATTCAGACCAATCGAGCAGGTTATCTATATGGCCCTCCGCTTATTGGAAATTCTTCCTTCTTTCCAACAGGTGAACAACTCGTTGCTAACAACATCAATCTGTGGGAATAAGACGCCAGCCCGGTGAACGAGATCATCAAGAGCGAGGCTGGGCCGGTGTCGGAAACAATGAATGCAGTAAGCTACTCCCTGGTAACCTCATAGTCACATATGCGTCTGACATGGGGGTAGAACGAAGGCATCGAATCTCTCTCGAGCTACGACCCCCTGTACGAGAACCAATGGAGCAATTCCAATCCTACCGGAGTCGATCATGGTGTCTTGACAAATTATACTCAAGACTTGTATTTTTCGATGGAACGTCTTTCAAACAATCCGTTTTGGATCAAACGACTTGACCCTGCCGCTTCCGTTTGATGTTGACCCGTCTATAGTCTTTCAGCTGACAGGTACGGTCTTAGAAGACCTCCTAACTTCGGGCCGCCTATTCATAGTCGACCACTCTTACCAAGCACGATATCCAACAACAGCAGGCCGTTTTACTGCAGCCTGCAGACCATACTTCTTCATCCGCCCGGACAGCCAAGACTTTCTCCCAATGGCCATCAAAACCAACGTCAGAAGCAATCTCACATAAACGCCGTTGGATGATCGGAACGATTGGCTAATAGCTAAAGTGATGTCCAATATGAACGACTTCTTTCATGCTCAGATCCTGCATCTCGCAAACTCGCACGTAGTCGCCGAAATCGTGCACCAAGCTGCCCTGCGCACAATGAGCTCTCTCCATCCCGTGCACGCCGTTCTCGACCACAGTACGTCATCTATCTCATCTTAACCCTCCCTTCAACCATTCCCCGTAAAATTTCACTCCATCACCGCCAACGCTTTCACTCTCATAGTAATGTACCAAGCCCACGCCATCCGACCTGTCGGTTCCCAGATCCTCTTCAATCCTGGTGGAGGCTTCGACCAAAATTTCGCTTTGAACCACGTCGCCGTCACCGACTTTGTCGCAGACTTCTACCCCACTATGGCCGGGCCATTCCAGTCCAACTAATTCAACCAGAATCTAATCTCCCGCGACCTCAAAATTGCACCTATGGCCCACCACTCAAGCATTTCCCATTTGCCGAGGATGCAGGCGCCATCCATGACGCTTTGCAGACCTTCGTATCCTCGTTCGTAAACGCTTACTATCCATCCCCATCACTCCTCCAAGAAGACAACGAACTACAGTCCTGGCTCGTCGAAGCCTCAGGACTAGCGCAAGTGATTGATTTCCCCAGCTCCCCTTTGACGCAAGCAGACACGCTCATCGACATCCTCACCCACATGTCTTACCTTGCCGGTGTCAACTACCACGTCCTGAACAGTGCCACTCCCATGCAGAGTTCCGCCGTTCTACCATTACACCCCCTCGCTTTCTATCAACCCATCCCCACTACGAAATGCGTAGAATCCGTCTCTCCCTTCTTGCCGAATCTGAATGCTTCGTTAAGCCAGATTACACTGCTTCTTGGCTTTATCAGGCCTGCGCTCTTCAACTCACAGAGGAATCTGTAAGAGATCTTTGCGGATTCTACGTTCCTTGCTCCTGCTACTGCCGCTGTCAATGACGCGGCGACAGTGCTGGGAATTAGTCTGGTAGCAATTAGTGACGAAATTTCGGGAAGGACATTTGATGAGGAGGGATTGGCGCAAGGAATGCCATTCCTTTGGAGAAATCTGGATCCGAGGCGCATACCTTTTTTCTTGAGTGTCTGAAGGAGTATCTATATTTGCGGTCAGGTGGATATGCCTGGGGATTTGATGAGAGGTCAAGCAGTACAAGTTTCAGGAGGAGAGCAGAGAGCAATACATAGTTCACGGACCCTCATGAACTCGCTGGAGTGTTTCGTAAACAATGGAATATCTTTCGACATATAGAGAGCGCGAAAACATGGACCTTCTGCAAGCCTTCATCTTTGTGAGCAACAGGCTAATTTTGATACTATCAATCCTTCTTGATTGTTCATTTTGGTGCTAAACATACATGACAAGAGCTTCGAAGGTGAATATCTATCATTTCTACTCTAGTAGTCGCCTAACAGCAATTCAGGTGTGATCGCTGGGAAGGGCCATTTGATGAGGCCTCCGAACCTCCGTGGCCCCGAAAGTCGCTAGATGGGGGCCAATGCCTTCTTGGCCTCGCCAGTCAATCCTCACCGTGAAATGTTTATGGTGTAAGCAATCGATCATGCCCAACAACGCAAAGCATATCGTGCGCCATTGAGTACCATCCTATATGCTTGGGTTTATCAGTCATCGTACTCAGGCATAACCTCAATTGCCCTCAAAGGAATTGCATTCACTTTCTTGCGAATACGATTGTAAAGGCCCCCAGTGGACGATAGGCTCCCAGCGTAGAGTCTTCGTACCATCGCCAAACCTTGATGACCCATCGCTCGGACCAGTAATTCATCTCGGCCTGTTGAAAACACAACCGGTGATCCAAGTATTAGCTTGTTGAGAGCGACCAGGAATCCATCGCAATGGGATAGATACCTGAAATCCAGCAACTGGCACGCTCCCGGGGCTGGGTTTGGATGATTTGGATAACACCCATCTGGCATGCAGTAAGCAATCCAATGATGCCGCATTTCTGGACCGAAAGGCTTGATGACCAGTGACTCGTAGGAGCCTCGACGTCTAGATGGAAGAGCTCACAACACATCAGATAGTTGTAAAGGGCGGTCTCAACATCCTCACAAACGGTGTAGTAACTCCTGTTGCGTGCCTTCTTGCCCTGTCCATGGTCCAGGTCAAGTCTAGGGGAAAGAAGATTGATGATGTCGTACTTGGGCTGATGAATCGCACGAATGTCGCACAAATTCAAGCGAGTTACCTCCTTGCAAAGAAGTGCTAGGCCATCATTGCCCTCTTTGACTACCTCCCATAAACGTTGCCGATTAGCATCGCTTCCTACGGCCCGGTCTCCAATCTGACGGGCTGGGCCTGCCAGTAGTAGGAGTGGATGAGGTGGAAGCAAATGCTGTCCATGCTTCCTGGCAAAAGGAGGAGCGAGCTTAGCTTTCGTAGAGGGGCAGCAATTGTATAAGAGACGAGAGGTTTGCAACAAAGCATAAAGGTCGTCAAGACTATGCAAATAGTCGGGAAAGAAGGCTATGAGCTCAGCTGGAAGTCTTCGTGATAGATATGATACGCACGGCTCCAAGTGCTGCTTTGGACTGCTACTAAAAGATGGTTGTACCTGTTCACAATTTGCTCCTTGAAGTAGCCAACTAAGTACTCAGCAGGTTCTGTTGCAGATACTTGTTGGTAAACGCTAGTTGGACGCGCGCTTGCGAGTTATCGCGCTAGCGGCCATCCATGACGAGATTCTTTTACCTCAAAGTGCTTTGCATCAGAGGCTGCCTTTTTCGTAACTTACCTTGGGCATTCTCTCACGGACGCTTCGCCCATTGAAATCTACAGGAGTCTTGAGGCATTCTAAAACCGGTTTACTCACCATGCAATAGCATCTCAAACCTCAAGGGACGACACTGGATCGCGTTGGTCATCCTGTCTCCGTGCATATACGGCCGGCCTCTCTCACGGTCTTTGGCCAAGACTCTACACCAATCCGCAGTATGGTCTTGCGGTAACAATCATGTGGGCCGGGTGGTCATCAAACGCCATGTATCTGCTTCTCATGCACATTTTTGGTGGCCTCGAAGGAAAGACGAAGAGCAGGATGGTGATGAACGATCAGACACCAAGCAGGCGCAAGAAATGGGTAAACTTCCTCCTCGGGAGACGAAGCTAAATCGGCTATCGACAATGGTCAACGAGCTACCAAAGAGGATTTATATTTTGGGTGCTGGCAACTTGGGGTCCTTCATTGCCCATTCTTTGGCTGGAATACCTCAAAGACCACCGATCACGCTTCTCATGCTCAACCGCCAGCTCCAGCGTTGGGAAGAACATGGCTCCTGTATAGATCTGACTACTCATGGTATGACGGAGACGAGGCGAGGGTTCGAGGTTGAGAAGATGCGTCGAACAGAAGATGTACCCCTGCCAGAGGCGAGCAGTCCTGAAATCGATCTGGAGTCGTCAAACGAGACTGTGTCGGAGGATCACTTTCAACAACCAGAGCAGATTGCAGAAACGAATACGCCAACTATGGGTACCGAAGGGCTGCTTGGCGAAGGACCCTCCCTGGAAGAAAGCAACCCCGTGATGGACAGCTCCCTACCGCAACTGGCAGAAGCGGGCGCGCTCACTCGACAAAGAAGCAATTCAGAAGAGGCAGTACCGTCGGAGCAAGAGAGGGAGATCGATTCTTGGTTTGCGGAGGTGGAAACGGAGGTTCAAGACCAACAAACGGGAAAGCTAAGCATGGGAAATGTGGCGGACCCGGAGGATGACGAAATCATATACAGTCTCATCGTGTCTGTGAAAGCTCCACAGACCGTCAGAGCTATACAGCGATTGGCACACCGCCTCACCCAAGATTCCACCATACTCTTCCTCCAGAATGGAATGGGCATCATAGACGAAGTCAACGAGAAGCTGTTCCCAGATGAGGGCTACCGCCCCACCTACATTATAGGCGTCGTATCGCATGGCCTCTACTCTAATGGTCCTTTCTCTGTGGTACATGCAGGCGAGGGAACAATGGCCTTAGGTGTCATGCCTCGGATGCCGATAAAAGAGTCTCTACAGCCCGAATCCCTAAGCCAATTGGCTACCTCCGCCCGGTACCTCATTCGAACGATGACCAGAACACCGGTCTTTGTCGCCGTAGGCTTTCCTCCAACCGACCTTCTCCAACAGCAACTCGATAAGCTGGCCGTGAATTGTATTATAAACCCACTGACAGCCATCCTGGACTGCAAAAATGGCGCATTGCTTTCAAATATGTATTTCACACGAGTTGTACGGCTCTTACTGGCCGAGATTTCCATCGTCATCAAGTCCCTGCCAGAGCTAAAGAACGTCCCGAATGTCAACATGCGCTTCGACACGCTTCGCCTTGAACGAATCGTCTTCTCGATTGCCAACAAGACCGCTGATAATGACAGCTCCATGCTGCAAGATGTCAGGGCGGGTAGGCAGACGGAAATCGACTACATCAATGGGTACATTGTCAGGCGAGGCGAAGAGATGGGTATTCATTGCGTGATGAACTATATGCTTATGCATCTGATTAAAGGGAAGACTAAGACCAAGTCCTTGGAGCAGGCTGATCTGCTGCCGATTGCTGGGGGCCGAAGGGGGAGATGATGTATTTATTACAGTAGCGAATATGTACAGTTCAGACAACTTTTGTACAGAGTGCCTCTATCTCATATTCTTCGAATCTCATGAATGTCCATAGCTTGCCGTACCAAGTCCCTAATCTGTCTCCATCTCCTAGTCAAAACTTCCTTCACGCCAGCTGGAATCGCATCTCCTATTTTCTCCAAATGCTTCAATGCCTCATCTGCTTCATCCTCATATCGACTGAGTATACGATTATGCAACTCGATGCCTGTATAGACTCTTGTTTTCTCGTCATCTTCAAAAGTACCTGCCATGAATTTCTTCCAATGACATGTTGACATTATTTGCCTTCGTATCGCGACTTGAGTCCGGAAACAGACGCCTTCGCTGTTGAGGGTGTAATTCCTATATGCGTACAGGTTTAGGAAATGCTTCGCGGTGAGGAATTGACCAGGGGAAATTACCCTAGATAGCCGACGCTTTCGAGACTTTTCCTCGTGTTGCCATTTGACTGTTTGCCGGAAAAGAAATCGTCGAGCGGGAGGTAGTCGAATTTATTGTTCTCTAAAATGAAGCCATCTGAAAGGTTAATATCATCACCCGTTAGACGACGCTACGATTAGGCTCGGGGGAAACATTCAACGTACATTCACATAACAAGAAATCATTGCTATGGCTACCATAAGAAGTCTGGATTTCTTCTCCCACGGCTAGCTTCCGTCAGTGATATCTCTGCATTCAGTCTAAGGAGTGAAACGCAATACCATAAGCACGATCGCTGATAACAGTATATCCACTCTCATCAAACACCACATCACACTGTCTCTCAGTACCGACTCTTCCTAAAAGGACCGGTTTGTGAACTCACGCCGTGGTCGTTATGGTTGAAGTAGTCTACAAAAGGACACAGGACCATGCGGTCTTCGTGGGCAAAATCTGTCGTTCCCGGCACTTCAAAATAAAAACTTCGGGTATTGACAACAAGCCAATAGTAAGTGTACTCTTCCAGTGTTTTGGTGGGAAATATTTTGGAGACGATTTTCCAGTCTGCTTTCATCCTTTTCTCTTGTTTGGCCAGAAGGCCCTCGTCTTCTCTTGGCATGAAGAACTCAAGAATACGACGCCAGCGGCCTCCAATGGCTGGCGGAAGGAGAAATGCTGGTTTTTCTTCCGTTGCGTTGGTCGGCTCACCATTGCAATCGAGCGGTTTCCTCAGATGAGCAGGCCAAAGAATGGGCATTGACTCTTCGAATTCCTGCACGGAGGGCCATGTGGCTTTCCAAGGACCGTAAAGAGATGTCTGAACACCACTAAATGCTAGAAACGAAGCAAGGAGACCATGAATAGTGATGTCTTTATGCAGGGTCTTGAAGTCCTCTGGGATCGAATTGACCGTTAGGAGCGCGGAAGCTGGCACATTAACGAGTTCTTCCCCGGCCTAATACCAAACTCAGCCTATTTGTAGACAATTTCGAGACCGGGATTTTGGGACCTCGATCCTACGCTGAGCGATGATGCCTAGGCCGCGTCCGGATATCCTTGCTGGTCCTACGCCATTGATCTTGACACCCTTCTTCTTTGCCCACGCTGTGAATTGATCATGCTGAGGTCCTGGTGGAGATATTTCGGCCATACTCAGCTTCATCTTTGGGTTATGACGGGGGATTTGAAGAGTGAAGACGTGAAATATCTCCAATCCGGGTGAACCTCGGTGAATTAGACAAAAGCTTTGTTCCGCGCTCTGGTCCACATTGTAAACACAACAGACTTCAACCATGTCGGATGCAGATTTAGAAGAAGTGTGGCATCCCATCCCTTGATCTCGGCTTCTGAGACTCAAGACTGACACTTTCGTAGATCAGAAAGGGGCGGCTTGCCCAACTACAACAGCAGCAACAAGGTGGAGGCTCCAGTGGTGGTGGAGAAGACAAGAAGCAGTGCGGCAATAATTAAAACTTCCTATGTCCCGGCAATGTAGCTAAAACACCACCGCAGACAAGAGGCTGAAGCTCGAAATTCAATACTCTCCCAAATCCTTACCCCCGAAGCCGCAGATCGTTTAGGCCGTATCCGCCTTGTCAAAGAGTCGCGTGCTACAGATGTCGAGAATAGACTGATCATGCTTGCAAGGTCACAGCAGCTGAGGAGTAAGGTTACTGAGGACCAGTTGAAAGAGCTACTGGGGGCTATGGCTGAGAATGAAGAGAAAGGAGGAGGAGGCGGAGGTGGGAGAATTGTGGTGAACAGGAGGACAGATTGGGACGATGATGATGACTTACTCGATTTATGACTCTGAATCGATGGACGAGCATAGCTGGAATTGCATGCATCAGAGGCGTTGACGGTAGATACCAGGCACGAGGTCAATCTTCATGTCCAAAGGGACATTAGAACTCACGGCCATATTTGGATAGTGAATTTGGCAAATGACTTCGTGAAGACACACTATACCCAATTGGGGATTGTCGTTTCTACCTGTTGGACGTCGTGTGCCCGGTTTGCGCTACAACTCTGCTCTGAATGAGAGAGACTGTGCACCAGAGAAGTAAAATTTGGAGAAGTACTTGCTTCTCAGGAGCCGGAAATTAGGCAGACTGTGATCAAGAAATTAGAAAACGACAAGCTTCATGCTCAAGGGACGCACAGAAGGGAACGATTTCTGCTCAAGGAGTCGTAAAACGAAGTCGTTTCTGCGCAATAATCACCTAGGATTGCAATCCTGAAGGATGAGATGCCCCGTGAAGATCCGAAGCTTGGAGCGAGCAAAGCATGATGTCACGTTTTCCAGTGCATTGCTCAATGGTTCTATGAATGTGCTCAAGGTTAATCTGCCATCAAGCCGCTCATCTTCTCCCTCTTCTCCTTCGCCGCCTTTCTCTGCTCCCGCAGCGTCTTTCTCGTATCCCTTAGGTCAGGCGGTCTCTCCAGTCCCAGCTCGGCCCTCAAATCAGCCACATCCCTCTCCAATTCTTCTTCCCAATAAACATTAATCACCTCCTTGCTCTTCAGCCCATTGCTAATCGCCCAAGGAAGATAAGTATGCCAGAATCTCGACCGCTCAGCCGGCTTCATCCTAGTCACAGCAAACAGACTAAGGCCCGTCATAGGCAGTAGTGTATTGGCAAACTCGAAGGCTTTCAGCGCAACCTCGCCTTCAACGAAGACCGGCAATCCAGTAAGTGCGTGGTAGAAATCGTGAGATTCGCGGTATCTCTGCATGACGTAGGCGCATTCTTCGTTGTCAATGTACTTGACGCTGTCTCTAGTATCTGGACTGACTCCCTCTCTGTCTAGCCAACCCACGTAGACTCGCCCCACGGTATTTTCAGGCAATGCGCGGAGTTTTTCTACGGACATGGTTTTGGATGTTATGCGTGGGCGGTCTCGAAGTATACGTCTGCCAGTGGGATTGCAGAGCATGGCGTCTCGGAGACGGTAGATGAAGTAGGGTGTTGCGGTTGTTTCGCCTAGTGCGGCGATCAAGTCTATTGAGAAGGGTCAATTAGATGTAGTCAGGGATCGCTGCAATCAGACATGCCTCCGCGCCTTGGATTGAGCAAGGACATGACAGCAGATCCTGCTGCCAATGCACCTCGCTCGAAGACATTGAGAGGTACCTGGCCCTCATAGTTTGGGGGCGGTCGGTTGAGCACTGAAAAAACTCTAGTGGAGGTGAGGAAGGTGACTCTTAGGGAGTGAGGTAGACTGAATAGTCTTCTCGAGGCTGAAGCATATGCCATCGAAAATGATGCTTTTCTTTCGGCTCAACCAATGGATTTAGACGTTGCCAAGGCATGTGTCTTGGCAAGTCACTCGAAGTCAAGGCCTTTCTCGGGATGCGCCCCTTGACCTTACATGAATCTAAGAGATGACGCCTCTTGATCATTGGATTAAGAGCCTTACGGAAGGACTTAGAGAAGACTGGAAAAGGTTCTGATTGTGACAGATAGGGGCTGTGCTGCAGCAGTGAATGGTAACTCGGGCGGCTATTCCTATCACCCATGGAGATGCTCTGTGCTTGCCCCCTCATTTTGATGAAACGTTTTACGTTGGCTCGACTATTGACCTCATACCTGGATGCCATTTATAACACAGGGCTGTGAAAATGAAGGAACAAAGGCTGTGGTGTGAGAGCACTTTCACGGATAGCCTGTATCAACCATCCACTCGAAACGCACTCAGGCTTAGAGCTGCAGACGACGTTGCATCAGAGGCAAGGCTCCTTTGAAACGTATGGTCATGATATCTCAGCGCGACCACCTAGTAGAAGACAGATATCGTATTTAAGTGATCTGATCCGCAGTGGTGTTTGCCAGCCGGCACGCAAGCGGAGGAGAAATCGATAGCCTGGCACTAGCGAATTCTAGGCAAGACGCTTTCCTGAAGGAAGCAAACGGCTGATGGCTTGATCACTCCTCATCATCATCGCCCTCCACCTTGTTCGTTTCACATGATAATACCATCATGACCAGACTGTCATTCATTTAATTATCCAAAACCTGGTTGTTATGGGTAATTGCTTCACATGACTGCAGCCAATGGCTCGCATGTAATTGCCTAGCCTACCGTGCTGCAGGCTTGTACGCAGCTGAATCACCCCATTCTCGGACAATTACCACAACACCCCCGCCTTACAACTCGACACTGGACTTGACACGACGGCGTTCTCCTGCTAATTACCTACCTTCAAGAGCCGTACGCGACACGTCGGAACCTGATAGTACAAAGCTGCAAGCTCGCCGGCCTATATGACGGAGCTGTCTGGGACTTCAACGGACATACCCTAAATCGCCCTTCTAACAGATAAACCAAGTCGACTCGGACGGATTCCTGCCTATGCCGAGAAACATTTGATACTGACTAAAGATGGCTACTGTCACAAGGGCGCCTGGGCTACCGGCTTCGCAGTCAGAGGGTTCCCTCAGCACTCTACCAGATCCACGAAGTCATCTCGCCAGCCCTGATATCTCGAGAAGCAACTCAACTTCTCCTCAGCACCCGGAGCTAAGCAACGAGGTCGCAGCCCTAAGCAACAAGCTCATCCATGCCATAAATCACCAGACCGATCTTGATGATATTCTCAATGAGAAGCGACATGAGTTGGAAGCAGCGCAGGAGCGTCTGCGGCAGCTGGAACCGATGGTGCAAGAACACAGATCGTTAGTCACGAACGGGATATTAGTCAGGCACTCGGATGTGGAGGCAGAGCTTGTGAGGCTCAAGACAGCGCTAGCTGATGAGAGGAGGCAGAGGGTTAGGGTAGAAAACGAAAAGAAAGGCATCGAGCAAGAGCTGGAGAGTTTAACTACTGCCCTGTTCGAGGAAGCCAATGAGGTGAGCTAGAGACTTTACATTTGCAGGAGCCAGGACTAATCTTCCGTAGATGGTTGCAGCTGCACGGAAAGACGCCCGCAAAGAGCGTGAACTTCTGGAAAGGCGCAATGAACAGCTTCAAGCCCAGTTAAATGATGCCGAGCTCCTGCTTGCATCTCATCAAGAACAGCTCGCCGAACTCAAAGCGGCCATGCAGGAGAAATCAGCCCCTCGCAAAGAGTTAGACACAGACACCAACGCCTCCACCGCACCATCAACACCGGCGTTAGACAACCAGGACCACATGAATCGGATATTTGATGCGTTAAATCTGTCGCCTACTACTCCTGGGAGCGACGAAATCCCACCAGCACCGCCGACAAGTTTTTCACATCTCATCCATCCAGTTCTACGAACAGATGTTCAAGCCTACGAAGACTTTCGCTTGCTTCTGGAGGTATCTCGCAAATCCCAACCGTCAAGTCGTGTAACAAGTGGGACGTTCAGTGGGCTCGGCATTGGTAATCTGGCCAATCGTGACCAGTCTCAACTTCCCGAGCGGATGCCGTCCACTGGCTCAACATCATCCCTCTCGACCTCCAACATCTATCAATCATCTCCAAGCACTCCTAACATCCCCACGTCTGCAACCTCCAGCTTCTCAGGCCGAGACACACCAGTCATCGGAACGCCGTTGAAGGAAACAGCCTTTTATAAGCGTGCACTTACAGAAGATCTTGAGCCTACATTACGTCTTGATACTGCACCTGGTCTGTCTTGGCTCGCCAGAAGGACAGTTATCAACAGCATGTGTGAAGGAAAATTGATTGTGGAGCCAGTACCATCTGCCGCCAGACTCTACCACCCTCCATGTACGCTTTGCGGAGAGCAAGGTCGTGATCAAAAACATGGTCGAACGCATCGATTCCGAACAAGCGAGAGCGAGACAGCCCAGAGATATCCAATTTGCAATTACTGCTTAGGTCGAGTCCGAGCCTCGTGTGATTTCCTAGGATTCTTAAGAATGATCAGGGACGGTCACTGGCGAACCGAGGGAGCGCAAGCAGAAGCTTTGGCCTGGGAGGAGAGCGTGCGCCTCCGGGAACGAATGTTCTGGTCAAGGATCGGCGGCGGAGTTGTTCCCGCTTTCTTGCGTGCTCGAGATGATACACCAAGGAGTTCAGTCGAAGAAGAGAAGACTACTTCCACCTTTGCGGACTCCCAAACTAGCTTGAGCAGCCAAGACGCAAAACCCGAAAAACCGTCGCCTCTTGCACAAGAGACGAGGCTTGATGAGCCCGAGCCGATTGCTCAAGACACTAAACCTGATTCGCCCGCGCCCCCAATTACAGAGCCAAAAGTCGTACAGCCACCACCGATGCCGCCCAAAGAAACAAAGTCTGACCGGCCCTCGGCACTGGATAAACTGGACTCACGCCAAACCAGCGGCGATAGGTTCGCCCTCAACCAAACCCAACCCCGCCCTCGCGGACTCAGTGGTACAGAAACTAGCGGTAAAGGGTCTGTTGCTAAGAGGGCAGCGATGTTCGAAAGGACCACGTCACAGGAAGCTGCTTCCAATCAACTGCAGGCTAATCTCAATGACTCCATTAGAGCCAGGTCGCCTGGTAAAGGCAAATCACCATCCTTAGCAGTAATAGTCGATACCACGGGAAAGCCTCACCAAGAGTCCCCGGGCACTGTTCCCGGTTCTTTCGACTTCTGAGAGCGCTGTAAACCTTGCTGTTTTTTCAACGCGATTCTTGTTCCATTCTCAGTCACCACATATTCGATTCATGCACATAGCATTGTCTTCACTTTTTTTTTCTGGATTGGCACATCAGCACCAGTACCTTCATCGAACATGGGGGGTTTTTTGGTCACGTGAAAGACTCCAGGACAAAGGAGACGCGGTCTCCAGGGACTTATGCAAGCAAAAGGCGTCACACAAGCAACGGACGGACGTATAGACAAATGCGCAAATGAATGGGAAAGGGAAAGGGATGAGTGGTTATATTAGAAACGAAGCATGAGCGATCTAATTATAATTATACGCCGAAGCATTGATATCATGTCCATAAACAAGAACACAGAATTTAAATTTTCATGTTGATCCTCGTCGCAGGCCCAATTGGATACCCTAAAGTGGTTCGCATCTTCTAGCATGTGTAGGACGATTGGACATTCCCGTTCGATTATACACTAATAAATACTATCATCCCAGAGCAGCCGTATTCAAGTTAACACCAACGCCCCTCTCACCCTATGATTTATATTTGGTATGAATCTGCCGAATTTGCTCCTCAATGTTCATGCCTTGCATCCTCTCCATATCCTTCCCTTTATCCAATTGGCCATCATAACTCAACGCCGCCCTCTTCCTCCGCTGTTGCTCCTCTTCACTAATCACAGGCTGGCCCGTCACTCCATCGAACACATCTGAGCGTTGGGATGCGAGACGCTTTAGGTTTGCTGCTACGTCGGAGGTGGAGAGGTTGGTTGTTTGGGCGCGGAGATCGGACTTTTGGCGTTGTTCTTTCCAGCGGGGGTCGAGAAGTTCGACTGCAGGAGTGAATTAGTACGTTTTTGTAGAATGATAGAAGCGAAATATGGGATAAAAGGGAAAAAGGTAGGCTTACCCTTCATATGATGGTCCAATTCATCGTAGGGGATCTGCTGTTTACAATTCGGACACAATGCCATCTGCACATTCTGTCTCTTTGCTTGAGCTCGGGGTACATAATCATTCCTGATCCGCATGGGTTGCCCTGCACCGCCCTTCGCAGCTGCTTGAGCTGCTTGAGCTGCTTCTCGTGCTTGGCTGCGTTCGGCGATTGCCCGCTCTTCGTCGCCCGCTTGTGCGGAAACTGGTATCGGTTGAGTCTGCTGGTAGTCCATTGTTTGTAGCTGTTGGTTCTCATATGGGTTGAAGGCTGGTGGTGGCATGGCGTAGGATTGCTGCTGCTGCTGTTGCTGTTGCTGGTTGTAGAATAGGTTGTAGTCGTCAGCTGAAGGCATTGCTTCTTCGATGCGGCGGTCGTGAGGTTGTAATGACATGGCTCCTTTCTGCTCTAGGGAAGCTGATTGGAGATCGTTTAGGGAGGCGGGTGGAGGGAGGTCGGCTTGGTCGTCTGCTTCTTCGAAGAGGACGGTTTCGACGACAACGAAGTCGTGCCAGTCGATTTGGGCATATTCTAGCTTCTCTTTCTCTGCCTCCTCTTCCTTCTTCTGCTTCTGCTCTTCTTGGAATTTGACCCACTCGGCTCGTTGTTTTGCCCGCCCTAGGATATGGAATTTGTCCTTGGCATTCTCCTCCAACTCCCGTATCCGCGCTCTCTTAGCCTTCTCCCCATCGGCACTGGCAGACTGTAATAACAAGGTATATTGATCAACTAACCGGCTGAAGAATTGATAGAGGGAATGTTGAGGCCTTAAGAAGTCGAATTGATAGTTGCGGGTCTCTTTCTGAGAAAGGGTGGTCATAAATGATCTTCCGTTTTTGGCCACGAATAGAGCTGTTAATCTCACTACATCGAGATCCTGGGCGCTAATATTAGGCATTCGAGCAGAAAAGTGAAAGTCTGGCGGTGCTGCCGGACCTTTTGGTTTCTCTGGTTCTTGCGCTGGAGCAGCCTCGCCGGCTCTTCCTGCTGAAACCGCTGTACCCCTCCCTTCCCTGACCTCCTCTAGACGCCACGCATAGAATGGATAATAGGCATCTTTGGCGCTCAGGAAGGAGAACTTCGGATTGTGTTTCTCCTTCTCTCGAATTCGATCCTCAAAGGCAGGACCGTTTCGGGCGACATATCCGGCGGTCTTCTCGACGATTGATCTGATATCTCTTGGTGGCAGGACAACACCTGCAGGTGGTTTGCTGACTTCATCTGGAAGCGTTGGGGTCGCAGGACTGTCAACGGCTGTCGCTGAAGGAGCCATAGCAAATTAGAATCCTGGACGGTGTCTTTTCTTTTGGTATGCTTCACCTCCACATTCTCTGGCGCTCTGACAATTCACACCAACTTCTGCTCTGCCCTGACGTATCAGTGACGGGATAAATATATTTCAGGTTTGCTCGGTCGATGGAGTTGAGGCTGCTTCTGTATGAGTCTTTGGTGGAAGGTCCACAAGCATCGGAATGTCGGCGCCACGCCTCCGCTAGCGCGGCGTTTGATCTCGAGAAGGCTGAGCCGATCAGCTTCGTGGCCTGTTAAATTTACAAAGTTGAGAGAAGCCTCCCTTTCTTCCCACAATCTTCCTCCTCGTGTTCAGAGGGCAACAACTTTGTCTTTGTACTATGCAGTAATGCAATTTTGTTGAGCGCTTCTTACACTCCTTCACCCTCTTGCTTGGCCTTTCCCATCCCTTTCTGTAAACATCAAGGAGTTGAGCGCTTTTCCCGCGCATAGTGGAGCCATAAGCCGCTGCGGCTCTAATACGACCCAAGCTTACCGATCATGGCTCCAAAGACTCCCTCGGAGTCATGGAGCGACAAGAAAGAAGTCAGTCGAGCACCCAATGGCACTACAAAGGGGAAGCCTACGGACTACACTTCCCATGGAGTTACAGACAACGACATCTTTATGCTCCCTTCCTCAGACTTTCAATTGTTGGGACTCCTCACAATTGTCGCGGCCGTCGTTCGTCTCTTCAGGATATACCAACCCAGCAGCGTCGTCTTCGATGAAGTTCAGTAAGCTTGCAAGGCTGTCTACGGAAGGGAAAGCATTGGGGCTAATTGCTTGTGCAGCTTCGGTGGCTTTGCGTCCAAATACATCAAGGGCAAATTTTTTATGGATGTCCACCCTCCGCTAGCGAAATTACTTCTGACACTTGCAGGATGGATGGCTGGCTTCGATGGAGAATTCGACTTCAAAGACATTGGGAAGGATTATCTGGAGCCCGGTGTGCCATATGTGGCCATGAGGCTGTTGCCTGCCATAATGGGTGTAATGACAGTGCCAATGATCTTCTTGACATTGAAGGCTGCTGGATGCCGAACCATGACTGCGGCTTTGGGTGCTGGGATGGTCATCTTTGGTAGGATTGTATCCATGAATATGTTTTCTCGAAGTTCTGACAGATCTTGCAGAGAATGGCCTGCTCACCCAATCGCGTCTCATCCTACTAGACTCACCCCTTATCGCCTTTACAGCTTTCACAGCATTAGCTTGGACATGCTTTACGAACCAACATGAGCAAGGACCATCCAAGGCCTTCGATCCGAGCTGGTGGTTCTGGCTTGCTGCAACTGGATTTGGTCTAGGTGCTACAGTCAGCGTAAAATGGGTTGGCCTGTTCACTATTGCCTGGGTTGGAAGCTTGACAATCGTCCAATTGTGGGTTCTGCTTGGGGACAACAAGAACGTCACAGTCGTAAGTCACGCGGGGCTGTATTCTCAGGAACGGAACAGGCACTAATAATTTCTGACAGCGTTTGTGGTTCAAGCACTTCCTCGCGCGCTTCTTCTGTCTGATTGTAATCCCCATGACTTTCTACGTAACATTGTTTGGCATCCACTTTCTCTGTCTCGTCAACCCAGGCGACGGTGACGGGTTCATGTCATCCGAGTTCCAGGCTACTTTGAACTCGAAGGCAATGCAGGACGTGCCGGTTGACGTGATGATGGGGAGCCGAGTCAGCATTCGACATCACAACACTCATGGAGGGTATCTACATTCGCACAATTCTATGTACCCCACCGGAAGCAAGCAGCAACAAATCACGCTATACCCTCACAAAGACGAGAACAATGTGTGGCTGCTTGAAAATCAGACCCAACCACTTGGCTTGGATGGAGAAGAAATTAAAGGTGTCAAAGCTTGGGATGACATTGAGCCCGCCAGCGTTGTAGACGGAAGTATCCTTCGCCTGTATCACGTTGTAACGGATCGACGATTGCATTCGCATGATGTCCGTCCTCCCGTCAGTGAGGCCGATTGGCAGAACGAAGTCTCCGCTTATGGCTATGAGGGCTTTGAGGGCGATGCCAACGATCTTTTCCGAGTTGAGATTGTCAAATCGCTGTCAGACGGAGCATTGGCCAAGACTCAAGTACGCACCATCGAGACAAAATTTAAACTTGTCCATATCATGACTGGCTGCTCGCTTTTTTCCCATAAAGTCAAGCTTCCAGACTGGGGATTCGAGCAACAGGAAGTCACATGTGCTAAACAAGGTACTCTTCCGAACAGCATCTGGTATGTTGAACAAAATGAGCATCCTAAGCTTGGCGCGAATGCGGAAAAAGTCAATTACAAGAATCCCGGCTTCCTTGGAAAATTCTGGGAACTTCAAAAGGTCATGTGGACGACGAATGCTGGCCTCGTGGAGTCTCATGCCTGGGATTCAAGACCGCCCTCTTGGCCAATCCTGCGTCGTGGGATCAACTTCTGGGGCAAGGACCATCGTCAGATCTATCTCATTGGCAATCCCATTATCTGGTGGTCTTCAACCGTAGCTGTTGGTATTTACATTATCTTTAAAGGCTTGTCTGTCCTCCGCTGGCAACGAGGGTTCAATGACTACGATAATATCAACTTTAAGCGCTTCGACTACGAGATTGGGATGTCAGTCTTGGGCTGGGCCTTCCACTACTTCCCCTTCTACCTCATGCAGCGTCAACTCTTCCTGCATCACTACTTCCCAGCTCTTTACTTTGCCATCATCACAATGTGCCAAGTGTACGACTTCGCGACCAATCGGGTTGGAGGCGTCTTTGGAGTGAGAGATACTCCTGCAATTGGAAGGACTGGCATTGTAGCTTTCTTGGCTGCTAGCATTGTTGCATTCACGCTTTACGCTCCCTTGTCCTATGGTAATCCGTGGACTCAAAAGGCTTGTCAAAACGTCAAGCTCTTTGATACGTGGGACTTCGACTGCAACGCATTCCATACTGATGTAAGTAATCATGACTTCACGAACTCTTACGCACTACCCCGACTGACAACTTCTCCAGCTGGACCAATACAACATGGTTCAACCTAGCAGCAACATCCAGCCGACAGCGGCCCCTGAGGTGCCTGCTGCTGGGCAAAAGAAGCCACCCCCAGTAGAACATGTCACACCTCAAGCCTCTGTAGATCAGGCGTCGATCCACCGGGAGGAAAAGATCGAATACAGGGACCAAGATGGTAACCTTCTCAATGAAGAGCAAGTTGCCGAACTAGAAGGTAAAGTGTCTTTCCAAACTCGTTACGAAACGAGGACAAAAGTGATTGATGCCGATGGCAACGAGGTTGAGGAAAGCTCCGCAGGCACAGCGCCACCGCATCCCGCGGATCAAGAACCTGAGACCGCCGCTGATCAGCCCGAGGATGATGGAAGGGAATACCCAGCTACAGCAAGCCCCGAAGATGACCAGCGTAAGGAAAAGTCAGTCAAGAAGAAAGATGATGGCAAACCGAGGCCGGCAAGCGAGGCGAAAGATGCTACAAAGTGATTAGTTGCAGTTTTGTAACGTTATGTACACTAGCAAACGTCAAGCGTAAACTTTTTTTGGTGGGATTACCCAAATAAATCATAAAACATGAGAGAATGAAGCACAAGTCGAACAAAATGATAGGTCTCGGCCACAGAAAGTGTGAGATTCTAGCTCCTGTAGAGCGAGGAGAACCGAATTGTTGGCAAAACAGAAGCTGGTGAGGCGTCAAACATAAAGGACTGAGAGCACCGAGTGTGCCAATACCAGGTTTGCTGACCCACAATCTGAGGATCTTTCATGACTCATGCCCAATTCTCTCATATTTCTTTCCAGGGACTCTTGTTGTACTCGCAGTTGCTTGACGTAAGATCTTGCTATCTCTTTATTACAATCTGGACATGTCAATAGCTCACGTTGACTCTCTATAGTATCAGCTGGTACACTCGAATAATTCATGTAACTAACGCCACAACCACAGGCTTGATTGTCTTTATGTACAGCCTGGCCCGAGCTTCGCTTTATAACCCAAAGACGACACCTAATTGAAAGCTCTAGAATCCATCTTTACCATACTTGTTGAATTGGTCGTGGAGTTTCTGGAATAGTGTCAGCGTGAACATCTCCCAAATGAACATGGTCGACCTACCTTTGGTAAAGTCACGTTCGGTACAATCACACTGTGAAGTGCGCTGGGTGCATCCTTGGGCGTCTTGTTCTTGTCCCCACCCGGATGGTACTGATACTTGAAATGCTCGTCCGCTCCATCACCCTTCGATGTTGTTTGCCACGGCATTGATTCTTGCGCCATGCTGACAGGAGCCTCGGATGAGGAGGCAGTGGGTTTGCGTCCGAAATAGTAACCAGCCATGCCGAAAGCGCCAGTCATGATAGTGAGGAGGATCTAGGGTCAATATTAGCAAAGGGATTTGCTTCCAGGTCAAATGATGGTAGGTATACATATAACTCAGGATCCCTCTTTGCTCCTTTTTGCAGTACACTCTGGTTTCCTTTGCCAGTGCCCGCTTCGTTTGCGGCATTGTTGGCTTTCGTTGCAGCTCCCTTTATGGCCTGGCCAACCTTGCCAGCCGTCCGACCTGCTGCTGCTGACATGTTGTATTCCTCTCAAACGTGGATGGAGACTGTCTGGTGATTGGATAGATCAATGAAGACAGATGCAATGGAAGTGACGTTCGTTCGGTGTCAGAACTTCGGACAGGAAGAGAAAGCGCGCTATGGTTCGGGTTTATCCGCCAGTACCGGCATTGGTTTAATCCGGCAAGCCCGTCATTTGGGTCGTGATCTGAGAAATTTGAAGTGATGTAGCCGCTGTCCCTCCATCACATCTTGTATTCCGACTTATTTTGAACGGGTTTCGCCATTAATACTTTCGTCCCAGGTGATACTTTTAGCGCCTTCGCCTTCTGTTGTGTTCATCCATTGAGCCTGGTCATCCCTTTACCAGGAGTCGAACCACATGCTCCTCCCTTTTCTAGAAATCAACACACTACCAAGCACGTTCCTCTGAAGTTGGAAGTGCTCCTGCCTCTTCCATGGATCTCGAACGGAAATATACTGATTGCTGATCCTGGTTGTCATCATGGAACGGCCTTTTTCGCCGGCGTCTGCCCGCTCGCCAGTCGGCAGCTCCTTCCCCACCCCATTGCCTACGTCACGCTCGCAAGCCCCCAGCATCATATCCTCTCGCATGACAGACATCGCCTCGGAAGATGGCGATGAGTTTCAAGCCGAAGGTGCGACAGGGCGAAGGCCAACGACCGCGGCTTCCACCGATCCAAATCGCCCAGAATCTGCCATGTCGTCGCAGACTCGACCTTCAGCGCAGGCACCACCATCTCGACGCAGGGGATCTCCAAGTACGTTTACATCGTGGAGATTGGGAGGTGCGTTTGGTGGACCCGGGAGTTCCGTTGTAAATTCAAGCAGGCCTGCGAGCTCTTCTACCAGCAGGACAAGTCGGACACATGTGCCTTCGTTAGCCTCGCAGGCGTTCTTTCGTCCTATGAGCTCACAGCGTCTACAAGCTCAGAGAGGTATGCGTCCAGCAAGAGCAGCACAGGCCGCGCCAAGTTCAGATGGGTACAGCGACGTGGGAAGCAATACCAACAGGCGTAGCTCAATTTCCGATTCGACGGCACAGCAGGGATATTATACTCAGCAAGATAGTGGGAAGCCTCCGCCATCCCGAGGAACCGAGTTCACCGATCAAGATGACGGAAATACCTTCGATGCAAGTCCCGCTGAGAATGCAACTGTTCGGAGCGTGGAAGGAAGTGAGCGACCACTGCAGAAGTCGGTTCCAACTCCAAGACCGAAGCAGTTGGATTTCAACCAACGAGAGAACTCGCCATTTCGGGCCAAATTCCACCGTAAGGAGACGCAAGGGCACGAGCGTCTCTCTTCGTCCAATAACTCTCCTACGTTTGCCAAAAGGCCACCAGAAGCTACGCCGAAAGCTGGTATCAACTACCAGTACTTTTCCGGAAACACCGTCTTCTGTTGGGGAGGCAGGTTGCAGAATACTCGAGCTCGACCTGTAAACATTGCAAGTGGCATTTTTGTGATTCTACCCGCTATTCTATTCCTGATCTTTTCGTGAGTGCATCTCCAAACCCGTTCTCCCGAAGACACGTCGCTGATACCTAGTTCAGAGGACCGTACTTTTCACACCACGTGTCACCCGCAGTACCCGTTTTCTTTGCCTATCTATTCTTCATCTGCATTTCGTCGTTCATACATGCGTCTGCCGCGGACCCTGGAGTAAGTGTTTCGATCCTTGTTATAAACACACTCGGTTGACAGCTACAAGATCTTACCTCGAAATCTTCATCCTTTGCCACCTCCCGAAGACTCCGACGATCCACTCGCTTTGCGGCCACCAACCACAGCGTGGACCATGGTCAAGTCAGCTGGGGCTACTAACGCAGCTATGGACGTCCCAACCAAGTATTGCAAGACCTGTAACATTTGGAGACCGCCACGGTGTCACCACTGCCGAATATGTGACAATTGCATAGAGACCCAGGACCACCATTGTGTATGGATCAACAATTGCGTGGGACGAAGAAACTATCGATATTTCTTTGCCTTCGTGAGCTCGGGGACCCTGCTTGGGCTTTTCCTCGTCTTCGGGAGCCTTGGGCATATCTTGAAGTATCGGTCGGAGCAAGACATCTCATTCGGTGCCTCCATCAGCATATGTCGAGTCCCCTTTGCCATGTTCATATATGGCCTGCTAGCCACGCCATATCCAGCTTGCCTGTGGGGCTATCATCTATGGCTAATGGCCCGTGGTGAAACCACGAGAGAGTATCTCAACTCCCACAAATTCCTCCCTAAGGACCGGCACCGACCATTTACCCAAGCCAACATCTTGAAGAATTGGATCGTCGTACTTCTCAGGCCAAGACCACCAACCTATCTACGTTTCAAGAAGCAGTATGAGGAAGGGGATCAGCGGTTCGGACCTAGAAGAGGCAAGAGGCAAGCACCGGTTGTTGCCGAGCAGCAGGGTGGGGGAATGGAAATGCAGACTGTCCGCAGTGGGGAGGCTTAAGTGGGGTCGGGGTCTACGTTCTACGCCATGGGAGGTTCTTGTACATTTAATGTAATTATTGCGATTTTGCTGTCTCTCTTCGTGTCTGACTCTCAGCGAGCTGGTTCTTCCTTTGTTTGCATATATATACCCGGTCTTAGAGTGGAAAAGGATGGGCATGGCAGGGTTATGGGAGGATTATGGTTATTGTGAGAATAGATGCTTACGAGCACTAATATTAAGATCGTTCAGTGCGTTGCCAGGACATGTCTTGTGTTATGTGGAATGCTGCAGTGAAGAGTACAAATATGATTGGCCGCATCTCCTGGATTTGTTGTTCCTTCTAAAACCACCCCTCAACAACACACGTTACAGAACTTCACTTTCCGCAGTTCTAACTCGATCCTGTTTGACACTACATGACCAATGTCAGATCGCTTCAATGCTTCATCCATTAGACGTAATCCATCTCGATCTGCAATTCCTCCGCGCTTTGTTTATTCCCATCGGCTATCCGCTTCTGTCCTATAGGCATACATAGGCCAATATGCTTTCTTTCCTCCAAGAACGACTTGGAAGGTCGCCAACGAAGCCGCAAAAGAACATGACGCGTCAAGAAACAATTGTGTCGGCCTTCAGCCGTATCAACGCCCGCAACAGCTCCAAGGACGCCTCCACCACGCCTTCCCTCACAACAGGAACAAGCATGACAGACTCTTCCAGTGAGCTCACAGATGGTTCTGCCAAGCAAGAACAACCCATGCGAAGCTCTACACGTTCACGAGCTAGCATTGGAAGCTACAATGAGAATGTACTCTCTGGCCAGCAGGTCCCCTCCGCTCGAAAACAAGGCCGGGGGAAGGGGAATCGCACAGACCCAGACAACACTCTGGTCCATGGCGACGAAAATGATTCGCAAGAGAGGCTTCTACAACAGAGCGTTCAGGCCCTAGATGAGGACTGGAACCTTGGGGCAATGCCTGGTGATGACCTGAAAGCATCTATGAAAGAGGAGAATGGGGCCAAGAGACGGAAGTCTACGCGTCTGGACATACTCGAACAGGCGTCTAGTGTGATTGAGAAGACCGCAAGTGTGCTGGGCAAGAGAGGACGCGAGACTATGGAAGCTGGGATGGAGAAGATTCAATCTCTAGCTGGCGGTGACAAGAGGGCGAGTCTAAAGCCCAGGGAATCTGAGACACCAGCGTTCGGAAGCCCGGCTAAGAAGCGAGCCCGCTTTTCAGAAGTCGATATGAGAGAAGAAGAATCCCCTGAACAGGTGTTGAAGCGAAAAACTGCACCGAAGCCGACCAAGCTTTGGCTCAGCCAGGGGCTCTACGTGGGCCAGGACCCAGAATTTGATCCAAGGCTCACTGAGGCCAAGAAGAAGATGAAGAAGGCATCGGCGAAACAACCTCAATCTCGACGGAACCCTGCCATGCCATTACCAATCTTTGCTGGGGAGAGGACATTGTCCCTAGGACGAGACTACAAGCTACCATTTAATGTGTTTTCGCCTCTTCCGCCTGGACAGCCAAAGCCAGACGAATGGAAAAAGACACATAAAAGTATGCCCCATGATCGATCCTAATCATATGATCTACTGACACTGTATGTCTAGATGTTTTCATCGGCGATGCTGCCAACGTATGGAAGAAAGCCAAGCCTCAGGAGTATTCTACCTGTATATGCACGGCAGAGACTGGCTGCGATGACGACTGTCAAAACCGCTTTATGCTCTACGAGTGTGACGACAGCAACTGCAACGTCGGCGCAGAGCACTGCACCAACCGCGCCTTCGCTGACCTGAAGAAACGGTCTAAAGCTGGGGGCAAATACAGAATTGGTGTGGAGGTAATGAAGACGGTTGACCGTGGCTACGGTGTGCGAGCAAATCGCTCTTTTGAGCCCAACCAGATCATCGTCGAATACACTGGTGAGATTATCACCCAAGATGAGTGTGACGAACGTATGAACAAGCGATACAAAGACGCTGAAGTCAGTCTATTCCCTCTGTGCCTTTCTCCTAAGTGTATGAGAAGTACTAATCTAAATAGTGCTACTATTTGATGGACTTCGACCAGTCCATGGTCCTCGATGCAACCCGAGGCTCCATCGCCCGCTTCATCAACCACTCCTGTGCCCCAAACTGCCGCATGATCAAGTGGACTGTCTCTGGAAAGCCGCGAATGGCTTTGTTCGCTGGTGACGAAGGCATCATAACTGGTGAAGAATTGACCTATGACTATAACTTCGACCCCTTCTCAGCCAAGAATGTGCAGGAGTGTCGATGTGGAGCTGAAGGATGCAGAGGGGTGTTGGGACCAAAGCCAAAAGAGATCAAGGAGGCTTTGAAGTCAATTACTACAGGAGGGAAGAGGAAGATCCAGCAGGTGGTGGAAGATGCTGTGGAGACCGTCACCAAGAAGAGGAAACTCGCGGTTCCTTCTTCAGTGAAAACCGCCTTTGCAACCGCTAAGGCATCCACGAGCCGGAGGCTCTCTCAAGCAAAAAGTCTGACAGCAACTCCCGCCCAACAGGAGAGGCTAGTGAAGAAAGCCTCGGAGCGCTCACTGAAAAGGCTCAAGCGAAAAACTATGGAGGAGCAGATTGGAGGCAAGAAGCGAAGGCACACGACGATAACTTACTCTCGTCGTCGCTCCTCTGTCTCAACCTTGAATGGTGATAAGGTCAAGGATGCGAGCCGGCGACGCCAGTCCACTAGTGCAATGTTGGCCAGTGAAAAGAAGGCCAAGGGGGACAACCGGCGCCACTCCTCGGCAGCAGTGAAAGAAGAGAAAGGAGCGACACCAAGACCAGCCAGCAGGAGAGACGGTGTCAGCACAAAGGCCGCTAACGCGACTGCTAACGTCGTAAGGACTGTGAGAAGGTCTGACCGGGGCACGCCTGGGAAGACAATTAGGGTCATTGGAGACGATGAGTTTAAGGGGTGGCGCTGAAGTAACGTGAGGGATTTCTAAACAGTTTCAGAGGGTTTTTGGTCCGGCGTTATGTATTGTTTTCCTTGCGCTTCCAGTTTGGGGATTTTGCATGAGTGTTTCTCCTTGCTTTTCAGGCTCTCAGGCATCGCCATTGCGAAAAGCAAGGGTTATGAGACTGTGGTCCAATTCTTTTGGTTAGGCCAACGGTTACATCTCGAGCTAGATCATTCACTACAGAGGCATTTCATTGGCGTTCTTAGGATTAGGGTGTTTTGGGACATGATTCTTGGCTTCTCAACGAAGGTTTTGAGCGTAAGACATTAATCATACATTGATCATCACATATCATTTCATCATCTCCTTAATCATATCCTCATGACCATCATCATCCTATCCTGTCCCCCGAACTATTCATTACTCCATCACTCCCTCGCTCCGTCCCCCAGTCTAACAACCTCTCCAACAGCCCTCACCAGCACTTCCTCAACCCCGACCCCGAATTCAACCCCCGCACACTCCCGGATCATTCTTCTTACCTTCTTCCTTAGCTGGACCTCCAACTTCTCAATCCTCTCCCGCCAACCTAACAGCTGCTGCTGAGGCTCCAGCCAGAACTTGGGCAACGGAGGTCTCGAAACCGGTGTCTGCAAGCCTAGCATAGCGCGTGCTTTCGACGGTATATAGCTGTATGTGCATGAGATATCTGATGCGTTGGCGCAGGGATGAGTGGGTAGACCTTTAGGCGATGGGTAGGTGGAAATGTGGATGCTCTGGACGTAGTGGAGGGCCAAGTATGTTGCGTATAGGATCGAAAGCAGTTCATTCGGTGCGCGAGGGAAGATAGTATGGAGGGTATGGAGAGTTATTTTCGTGTGGTTGGAGAAGGGCGAGGAGTGGGAAGTGGTGTGCGAAGAAGAGGAAGCGAAGCTGTTGGGCGGTGTGGGTGGCGGATGGCTTGATAGTGGACAGCCAGAACCAGCAGTACTTCTGAAGGTAGAATAGCGGCTGAATGGTATGGTCGGCGGAGTACGGGGTAGTTTGCGTTGACCCGGTGGTAGACGTATCTGCACAAGCACGGGACTATCGAGCTGGAGGTCAGCGTTCCTCTTGATGGAGACTTCGAGTTCGGTCAAGATCCATGTAGTCAATTCGCTCACTTGAGGTGTTGTGACTAATGGTGGTCTTGGAGTACCTGGTCTGGAAATGCCAGTCGTCATCTGCGAAATGTGTCTGACAGTGCCTGTTGACCACGGCGTTGAGATAGAGGAGTTTGGTGCTGTGGTGTTCCAATCATTTCGGGCTTTGATCCTTTCATAGCACTTGTGCTCTTTCTCCTGCTTTATTTCGCTGCCAGCCGAGATGCCGAGACCGATGACGGGCTCGGGGGCCGTGGTTGGAGTGGAGTCCGAGGCACTTCGTTCCTTGGAGTCTGGTGTAGTTGGTTGAGAAGTTGTGTTTGAGGAGCGACGAGGTGGAATCGAGACTTCCTTGGGTTTTGAAGGGCTGGTTTTCACTACAGTTGCCTGCTGTGCAGAGGTCAGCAGGATCTTCCACCTTGTGTCTGCTTTTACCGCCGACTTACCGCCTCCTCAATCGGCTCCCCGTCGTCGACGAGATCAAGCCATAATCTGGGCTTGGGCCTAGTGGGTTCAGAATACCAGGGTTTGGCCCTTACGGTGTCCGATCCCACCATTGCGTCGTCACCCCGGAAGAAAGAGTCATTATCCTCTGCCTCCAGACTAGCTTTCAGTCTCAGTTCTTGCGAGCCTGTGGTGCGATGTAGAGAACATGGCTTCGGGTCGCCGTACGACAGCCGGCGCCGCGGGACTCTGCCGCAACCTTGGGGGAATCGCTCGACCTGATCGGATGGATTCGTTGGTCCGTAGTACTGATATTTAGACTTCTCAGAAGATGCCGAAGACTTGGGTTTAAGAGTCTTGGTAGGTGCTGTTGAAGTGATGGCTGTCTCGTAGGCATGAAGCCGTGGGATGAATTGGATAGGTGAACGCAGAGGCTTCGGGCTGACGAGCTCGCTTTGACGGCCGATCGAAGCCGAGTGCACTCTTCCTGTCGTTTCATCCTTGGGAGGTTTGGGTGACTCCAATAGTGAGGTTGATTCATCGGCAGTATCTTTATTAGTATCAGCGAGTTGTGGGCTCGGCAAAGGCAGTGCAGCCTCTTTGGTCCGTTTCACTGAGCGAAATGGCGGCGAAGAGCTCGAGCGCGAAGCCTGTGCATCCTGGGCACGCTCGGTAGCGAGACTGCGAATTGACCTCTTCCTGGGTAAGGTCAATGGCGTCGGGTGTGGGCAGCTTCGCCTCTCCGCGAGGCTAGACCTGAGATTGCGGCTATTGCAAGCGTCGATGCCGCAAGAGACACCGCGATACTGATCCTGACTAGAGGGTAGTATCTTTGACGGTAGAGAGAAAGTAGAGCGATTGAGCCCATACAAGAAGACGGAATGGACATCCATAGCGGAATGAAGAGTTGACCGCAAGAATTTGGTAATCAAAAGAAGAATGAACCATTGAATAGTCCTGATGAAACATCCTGAGTATATAATAGCACGCCATCTTGCCCTTGACACTTTGTTCGAAGAGAGCGTTACACCCCTCGAGATTCAGATGAGGTGTACCCCTCGCGTTGACGTCAAGCACGAGGGTGTGGCATTATGCAAGGTACAGCTGCCAAGGGGCAGACCCCTCGTGCCCCTTGCAGCCAGATCAACGTCTGGACAGCAGGTTGCGAAAATCACGCAGTTAATCCAGAAGACTTCCATTAGCAATGAACAGTCGCAGGATTGGAAAGACCATAGCTACGGATCTGCCAAGCCCACCTACTCTGTGCATCTGGATGCAAGAAATCATTCAAAGAAAGGTCATGATATGACAAGAATCGAATAAATGATGGTGAAAGTTCATTTGCTGGCTACTGGACTCAATCCATCAAGCTGTACGTGCAGCGACCCAGATTTTTGCTGTACGAGAAAGGCGAATTGAAGGACCAAAGCAAGCCTGTATTTACCATGATCATAGCGGCGCAATACCAGCTACAGTCATCTCCTCTCCAAGAATGTCAAAGCACCTACACATAGTGCCTGGAACCCAACTGTCAAAGTGGGCTGCACGACCGGCCGGGACATCTTCAAAAAATCTTCCCTCGCGATCCCACAAATCCGGGCCCACGCCTCCAAAGAACCCGAAATTATAGGGCCTGTCTATAGAAGGGTTCACCCCTCAATGAGGCAAACCCCTCAATGAGGCACGCTAAATACGCTAATAATGCTCATACTCGATTTTTGTATGCAGATATCGCCTATTTAGGTGATTATGTTATCGCTACTACTGCAGAATGATGATATTCATGTTGTCGCTTTATAGGTCTTCTTTATCTGCCTCCCATACCTACTAGTATATTGCTCCGCATACTCCGCTTGCTTCATATACTCAGCATACTCCATATACTCCATTTACTCTATATCATATCCCACGTACTCCATATACTCCACTTGCTCCATATAATGCAGACCACGCTTGCCAACCCGTAATAAAACTATCAATTGCGGCCTTCTGACTCGTTTCCTTAGTGTTAGAGGCTTCGGAGGTACGAAAAGCTCAGGGCCTATCCGCATAAGGCAATTGACCTCCTTATTATATATCCTCTCCTTTTCCTTCTTATACTTATTATACTCCCGAGTCTCCTTCTCTTAAACCTTAGTCGCGGCCTTCTGCTCACGTTCTTTAACTATATCTAGGTTTATAATCCGAGCATTACCGTAATAAGCTACTGATATATTTACCTTCTTCTTCCGTCGTCGATTAAGCTCTATAGACTATATTTATTTAACCTAAGGCGGCCAACCCCATACTTGGAGACGGAGGATCTATATAGCAATTGCTTGTTCTTCTTCAGGCGTCAATCGTTGTCGTTTCTCGCCATCCTGCTTCTTCGTGGCTTGCCTATAGATACAACGATCTAACGCGCCCTTTACTAAGCTATACTGACGTATAACCTTGCGTATCGAGAGGGTTCCTTCAGAGGTATTCCAGTTATTATAAGCGAGTTCTAAACGGACCTCCTTTAGCAAATCCAGAGGGTCTTGAGACGCTATATAAGATGGAACAGAGTCCTGAGACGTAGTATTGATAGTGGGAGGCATAATTAATATATAGGCTTTTGGGTATTGATATGTAGGTGAACAGGGAGGATATTGACTCGGGTATGCGTACTGTTCGATAAAAAATGCTGCTTACTAAGCAAATGCCTCATTGAGGGGTTTGCCTCATTGGGGGGTGAACCCTTCTACTCGTTGCCAGTATTGAGACATCTTCACTGCCGTTGATCGGAGCCGTCTTAGGGTCGAAGGCCTCTCCGAAATACTCGCTGAAAGATGAAGCAAGGCGTGAAGCTGTGTCCTTGTTGTTAATGGTAAGAGGAAAGCGGGATGTAGGCTCGATTAAGGGCTCTTTGGGTGAATTACTAGCCTCGCATTCTGCTTTTTTCATCCTGCGAATGGCAGCCAATACCCTGTCTCTTGTAGCCGGAGTAGTAGTCCTTGTCTTAATCTTTAGCACTGCACGATCGGCAATGATGTTCTCTGTTTGACCAGCTTGCACGCTACCCACGGTGACTACAGCTATATCTGCAGGATTCACTTCGCGGCTGTCGATATTCTGTAGGCGTAATACTACGTTGGCGGCTATGACGACCGGGTCGATAGAGCGATGTGGTATTGATCCATGACCTGCTCTTCCAAAAAGCGTAACCTTGAAACTATCTGCTGCCCCCATGATTGTACCAACCCTGTTGCCTACACGTCCCGCCCTCAAAGGCATAACATGCTGTCCAAGTACAACATCCGGCTTGGGTATCTTGTCGTAGAGTGCATTATCTACCATAGCATGTGCACCTCCACCTCTCTCCTCGTTGGTTGGAATAGAACAATTAGAGTGTCTGTCCAAGCAGATTTAATTGGCCAGTTGCTCGGCAGCGGCTAGGAGACACGTGATATGTATGTCATGGCCGCAAGCATGCATGACTGGCTTTTCAACACCATCAGCAACATCTTTCATTGTGACCTTCGAAGCATAGGGTAGGCCGGTCTGTTCAAGCACTGGAAGGGCATCGATATCAGCGCGGAGAAGGACGGTGGAACCTGGACCATTCTTGAGAACGCCAGCAGCTCCGTGACCTCCAATTGAGGCGTGGATGTCACAACCTGCATTCAAGTTACGCGGAAGGTTACAAGATGTATTATTCGACAAATACATTTTTCCTACCGTCTGGTCCATTGGAAAATACCTTCGATCTCCTGGGAAAGTTTCACGAATTCCACATGCTTATGATCTAACGCATTGGCATTGAACTCGATCTTCAAGATCTGACTCATGTGATCTTCCAGCAAGTCTACGATGGTATACCTGGAGATCAACGCCAGGATTCGGACACGTGGGCCTTGAAGATATGGAATCACTTAGAAGATCTTTGGAAGCAGAAATCGATATTCGTCCGGTCAATGACCCATTTGAAGGAGGCCAAAATTGCGATCAGGTACAAGGCGATCGTGCTTGACTGGCGCACCTTATACCAAGATTTGAACGGGATCGAGAGCTCCGGGACTTTCAGCAACTGCTCCCCAAATTAAACGAGCTTCTCGATGATGCGTTTGATATTTGTACCGGGGCAATTAACGCAAGGGTTCATGAATTTGGCATAGAGGGTCTTCGCAATTCTGCGATGTTGGGATGCAGGTCTCCCAATTTGAGACGATGAGCCCTGTGGGCCTGCTGCACGCAGCGGCTGGTGATAGCCAGCTTTGGAGACAGCTTCGTCCTGTTGGTATTAGGAACCGACCTTCCATGAAAGCAAGGGCGAAGAATCCCTGCCCCTTTGTCTAACATTGAAGATGCTGCATCACAATCGCATTGTTCAGAATCCGCTTTGTTGTCACTTCCTGTCACCACCGACGCTCAATACTTTTCACGAAACTCAACTCACCGCTCGATAAGTACTTGGATAATTGCATCCGGTCATGGTGCCACCTTCAATACATCGTCGAGCGTGGCTCATCCCCTTGACCATCCACGACGAATTATCCATCATTCTTCAGCCAACCCCAACTGACTCCACAACAACAACACCAAAAAGCCCTTGTCTAGAAGATGACCACTCGTCAGGACAGCTTTCGATATTTTGATCTGCCGGGAGAGATCCGAAACAAAGTTATGGAATACGTCCTCGTGCCAGGAGACGTCCGTCCTTCCTCATCGGCCTCAGTAAAACAGGCTCAGCGACCAGCCCAGCGACAGATGTCAACTTTCCCGAGCCACATTGCAGGTCTTCTCGTTGCATATCTTTCTCCATTCGTCCTGGTGAAAGTATTTCAGCATCCAGTTCAGGGTTGGAACCCGACCTTCGAGGCTTTCGCTAGAGCTCTGCCCATTCTTCTATCTCGGTTGCTGAATCGGATCATTGTTGATTTCAAAGACAAGGCAGAGAAAGAGAACCGCTTCCGTATGAGGCAGCCAGGCTTTCAGCTCCTCGCCACGTGTAAGCAGGCCTATGAAGAAGGTCATCGTCTCTTCTACGACGACAATGTCTTTCATCTACCACGTGGTCCAGTCTCGAATACGCGGGAATGGCTCAATAAAATTCGACTTGAGCATAGAGATATGATCCGGACCGTCTGTGTGACTATGAGTCTGGCAGACCTCACCCCGCTTACCATATCTCATATTGAGAAGACTATCATACCCCCTAGATATTTGCCAAGGACCAACGAAGAACAGAGTTTCGTCTTTAGGACCGCTGCCTACCTCAAGCTTGAGTTGTGGATGAATAAGTTACACTTTTCGCAGGATTGGAAGACGCTAGAGACGGTCTATATCAAGACTGGTGACGAGACGATCCCTTTCGGGGGCGAGGCTTTTCGTGAGCTTGACATTCAGCATCTTTATACAATCCTAGAGGACGCGGGAGGAGGGGTGGCGGAGGAGCTTCAGGGGATGGTCGATAGCATGGGCTTGAAAGCGACGAAAGATTGGCTTAAAGGCCGAGGCGGTGCTGGAAAGAATAAAGCGTGAAAGGGGCACATTGGAAGGTAGGTAAACAGAAAAAAAGAGTCTTGGACCGCTTGGTTAACTACTCTTGGAGAAGTGTTATGTGAATATGATGTATGTCGTGCTCTTGTTGAGGTGCAACTGTGACGACGATGATAGCAGGTTGAATTACAACATGTATACTTTTCGGGGTCCACACGTTCCATTTTATCGATTCGCCGCTCTGAAGCCATCTCAGTTGGCCTGGATTTTGCTCCGAAACAGCTTTCTGACCCCTTTTTCTCGTTCCTGGGACTTGTAATTTGGCATGAGCTTTACTTTCAGGCAGCCTCTGATCCTTGTTCTTCTGATCCCAAGCGATTTTTTGTAACAGAGGCTCTGCTCTCACACAGCCCCCCCAATATTATCTACTCCTGAGACTTTCTTTTCGTAGCAGATGACTTCACTTGAAAGCCAAAACTGACTTTGAAATCTGCAGGTGGGTAACCTTGAAAGGAAGACGAAGTACGAGCTGATGAAGTATATCCTGACTGGGAGTATCCATTAGGGCAGGTCTAATGTCACTTCCCTAATACAGCTCAAGTGGAAGGCGGTGGCGGGCTAGTCTTCGAAACATAGTAGCCCTTACCTGCCGGTCGAGGCCATTCTTGTGTCTTCAGTGTTGTTTACCTTTTCAGGATTCACCAAACAATCCTTTCATGTGATCATTCAGCCGAAGATTATGTGCTCCACAGGTTAGATTCCAAATACTCTGGTGTGATACATGCCAGCACGGCTAATTTTCACAAGTGTTGAGCAACTCCAAGTCTCTTTCTCGGTGTATCATGGCAATTGCAATATCTGAAACTTCATCATTATCCTTAAACCTGCAAGATTTCGAGCTCCAAGACATAGGAGCAGCTGCCGTTTCAGCCTCCAGTCCTGATAAGATGTCTACCAGACAGGCCTCTTACTTTTCACTGGCCGCTGAAACACGAAACCAGATCATGGACCTCGTGCTCGTTCCTGGGGATGTCTATATAAAAACGATACCCCTAACACAACCCGCCAGCCACCGACAACAACTCCTGCCAGTTGTGCCGCCTGTTAAGACTCATGACGAGAAAAGCCTGTTAGGCACTTCTCTACTCGTCAAGCCTGTCAAGAAGCTAGTCCAGACTGCACGAAGCGAATACCCTGAACTGTTCAAGGGATAGCGCAGGCACAGATGGGCATTATCTGGTCGAGCCAAAAATAAAGATGGTAATGTCAAAGCGCCTGGATATTAATTAATATCAACATGCTTGCAGGCATGTAACGAGGGACACACCATATTCTACACGATGAACACATTTCATTTGCCTCCAGGCCCACTTGCTAACACGCTCAGTTGGTTCAACAAATTGCAACCTGAGCACAGGATGATGATCAAGACCATGGCCTCGACATTCGACCTCAGCGACATTATACCAAAATTTGTTACAAACAGCAACCGTCGATTCTCGTACTCGCTAAATCTAGTTAGAAGGAGCATGTGACGAGAAGACATTTGCGACCAAATCTACAATCTTTGGCGGGAGAAGTTGGACTTTCTGCTCAACTGGGGATTTTCGCATGAACTGTTCATGCCCCCCTGCAGCGGGCCAAACTGCTGGCCTTACCCCGAAGATTACTTCTTCTTTGAACTAGGGGAGGAGAAGAACCTGAAAACCCTTTTACATGTGGCTAGATATTATGATTCGAGACAGATTCAAGAAAAGATCGACTTGGTCGGCTGGCAGGTCACCAAATCCTTGTTGGCGAATGGGGCTTTGGCTACGTGTGGGCATGGTATTATAGCCAGAGGATCCGACATGGATTGATTTCATCAGCCTTTGAAGAAGAGATGAGGCAGTTGAATTGGAAGTAGGTTCATTGGTGGATCACGCAGGATTGGGTGGACGGCTATAGACCGAAAGTCTCGTTGTAGATAGCCCAGTACCATTTCGACATGATGAAGGACTGCATCCACCACTCCCATGTCGACCTAGTCCATGGACCACTACCCCTTGGCAGAGTCAGACTGAATTCAGAAGCGGCAAAACCCACTGCAACCTCAATCCAGGGAGTCAGTCAACACCAAAAACAAACTTGTAAGGGTACGAGGAGTGTAGCAAGACCGTCAGAACCCCGAAGGTACGCAATCATCTGACTCTAACAGCGACCGGAGACTCAGGGTCGATTGATCATGACGACTAGTCCTTGCAAATCTCGTCCTACTCTCTTCTTACGCCATCCAAATTAGCTTGCTGCAGCACCACAATCGTCGCCATAGCCTTGGCTTCTCGATATAACGCTCGTCTTCCACCAGCCCAGCATAGGACAATGACGATGTTGAGAATCGCGATCCAGTTAGCCACCGCGGGCCAGTGTAGAGCGTTGGCGAAGCACTGTCGCCATGGCAGGGAGATCCACTGTCGGGCTCGAATAACTTGGCCAGACCGAAACAGAGACCTAGAATGACTTCCAAAAAATGGACGAGGACTAATTTGCCAACTAGGTTCGCAGCCGTGTTGCTGCCTAAGATGCCAGCTAGCACTTCGAACGACCCTCCAGGTAACCAGCCAAAGCAGGATTACGAAGAAACCCATAAATCTCCAGAAAATACCACGGGAGGGCGTAAGAGCGTTGAAGTCGTGTTCTGGGAATATACAGCTTCCATTTCTTCCATTTTGGGCTAATAGTTCCACACTTTATGTTAGTGCCGCCTGATTCCCATGTGCTCAACTCATCTGCAAGTTGAGTCTCTTCCACAACTTGTCCTAGTGGCGCCCCGAATGGGTCCCAGCCATGTTTGGACCACCCATTTAGGTATGTCGAAAATCAAGGAAGCCACCGAAGGGTGCAGAACAAGGTCAAAATTAGCTCAGTGCAGTTGCTGCGGCTCTAAAAAAAAGGTCTGAATGTTCCTTCTCGATCGACACCTGCGTTGAAGAACCCGCTTTCTGGTTGGCTACCGCATCATTGTTCGGGAACAATTGTTGGGTTTTGCATGCTGGATCTCGATTTGGTAGTATGCACGAGACTCGGAATCCAATCATGTGCGCGTAAGCGGTTTTGCTCGGCTGTGGAGTCTGCATCTATCCGCCTCATCTCGGGTTAGTCCCCGGGTCTAGCTTTTCCATACTAGCTTATAACATCTTTTGTGGCTGTACAAGACCAGAATTGAAGTTGCGTCTGAATGCGACAAGAAGTCAGGCAATGGAAAGTACAACTACTCTGATGGGCCGAACGTGTCCGAATTGTGACCGTTGGCTTGACAACATCAAGGAATGGACGGGGACTCACGCTGTTGGATATATAAAGTTGTGCCTTCACCTTCAAATCTGGAGCATCAGTCCGCTTCAGAATTAAAAACAAGCACTATCACTAACGATCTAACCTTAAATCCCCATGACATCCCATTTTCAAGGTTCCCATTCCTCAAACAACAATGCACTTCTCCATCTCCTTGCCGTCGCCGGCATGGCCTTCGCGATCGCTTCGCCTGTACCCCAAACCGGCAATGGCACATATGAAAGCTGCCTTGGGAGTAAAGCCAAGGACAGCAACTGGAGGCACCGTCGAGTTTTTGGGAATAACATTCATATGGTGAGCATCTTTATCGAGCCCTAACTTGGGCTGGTGAGCTCCATGCTAACACACTACCCTCTAACCAAGCACAGCTCAGCTTCTGCGAGAATGAGTGCACGCAGGATAATGAGGTCGAGACGATCGCCAGTACCGTAGGAAATATTGCGCGATGGACTGGAGCATGGATCAATGTGATCCAGGTACAAGGGGGATGTGACGTGAAGTATGTCACCGGTTAAGCATGATGTTATGATAGACTTGAGCTGCGGAACGCCGCATTTGACTTTCCAAGGCGATTTTCAGGCAACGTTAGTGGTACCCTCAAATCAGTTCATATATCGAAAATCTGATCTTTCTGTCGTTTTCACTGGGGTCCCAAGTGATCGCGGCTGGCAAAGCCCCAATATCATTCCAGACTAGCTACTGAAAATGGGGCTGCTCGACGATCGAGATGCCCAGTGCCCACATACCCCTTTTTCCTAACCTCAACTTCAAAACTGACTTCCGTCCACCCATGGTTCGGGTCGCTCATGTACTCGCCAATTCCCTTTACGACATCTGCTAGTATGAAATACTCCATCGGCCGACCATCCTCACGGAAGTCTGCAACGACGAAGTTGACTTCGTCTTTGTTTTTGAATTGGTGGATGTATTGAAAGTAGCCCATCGCGATTGGTTTCCCGCCGCGTCCATCGATGACATACCTGAAGCATATAGCTACGGCCTCGGTAATGGCTTCCAGGACCTCGTTATCGGGAATTACCGACCCAAAGGTGTGGAAGTACAAGGTTGTTGGGGAGTTGGTAACTTTGTATTGTATGAAGTCCGAGGAAGGAAAAACACTTCGGTTTGATGGCGTTGATGGGGTATCGCTTAAGGTCCCATTGGTAAAGTTTTGAGCTTTCGTGACGAACACATTTGGAGAACGCTGTTGGGAGAGAGCAGTGCCGGTGGTCTCGTTGAAAATGTTCTGCGACTGAGTAATGACAGAAGCTGTCGTTGTGGAAACCCTGAGGAGAACCTGGAGCAGAGCCAACGTGCATAGTAGAAAGGTAGGCATCGCTGCAGCTCTTGATGACCGAGGATCCTAATTGACATGGAAAGAGCTCCCTGTCAAGAACCCTGTAAAGGGCGCGTATTCCCACGCATATATCATAAATCCCGCGAATTGGACAACTAGCCATAGATTGCGGCCCGAAGCCTGACATGCGTCGAGCGCATCTATGTCTAAACTCAGTCTCAGCTGTCATACTTTTGAGCTGACAAATATCTGATAATGCAGGGCACTTCTCCATGAATGGAGGCTGAAACAGGATTCTCAAGAAAGCCCGAGAGCTTCGCCAATCCTTGGCCAGGAATTCAGTGGGTCCTTCTTAAACGTCTGAGCAATCCCATAGCCATTCCGAGTACGCCATTATACGCTCGATAGGAGGTGTGTCGTGAGAGGCGCAACAAGCTATAAGTTCCAAGCAGCCGCATAACTTGTGCCCGTCGAGGCTGATCGGCCTGGGGCCAGAGTTGCCTCAGTGAATCCATACGATGTTGGTGTCTCTTCATTTGCTCGTATTCGCGGCTCCTGGTCCAACTAGCCAGATGCCGGATGCACTCATCCATGGGTGTGGGCGAATCCGATGGGACCCACTGCACGTCTTTGGCCAGTTTCTCCAATTGCAACTGAAGAGTGAGCCCGTGTCTGATATACATGAGGTCTCTCTGGAGGCCTTTGAGTCTTTCAAGTTGGATGGAGACACTGTCCTGATCAAGATTCACTATGGGCTGTACTTCTAAATCTTTGATCTGCTTGCGAAGGACTTCGACCCGGTCGTCGTCAAATCTGGTAAGAAACAGCTCGTTCTCGCAACGCAGTGCCTCCATCCAGAAATCCAGAGCCTGTTTGGGCATATCACATACGTCTGGACAATGAAAACAACAAAAGTGTCTCTGGTGACGACTCGCGGAGGAAAACGACTCTAAAACTTGGACAAAGCTAAAGTTTTAGTGCGTTCTAGCGCCAGCGCCGAGAGCGCCAACTCTCATAAAGTATCTGGAAACATTGCTGTATATTGTAATATGTTTGCTTGTTCTCGACTGCGAGTTGCTACTAGTTTCAACTATTTACACCATAGAGTGATGACCGAAACCCTCCGCTTGCAGCTGCGCAGAGGCAGCGACGGCCGCATTACAGCCGCTTGAGATAGCCCCAGGCGTAACTTTGTACGGAGTCACGCAGTCTCCGGCTGCAAATACACCTCTGACGCTAGTCTGATGGAAAGGTACATCTGCTTTGATGTCCCCCGTGGGCGAAAGCTCAAGTCCAAGCTGCTCTGCAAATGGCCCTTTGGTATGAGTGATCGGATTATGAACAAGGAATACCTCGGTCTTCTTGTTGCCGTCTTCGAATTCTAGAACAACCTCTGCACCTTTGGGGCCTTTGTTGATACGCTTGATAGAGCGAGTGTCGATATTCGGCTTCTTGCCGTCTCCACTTGCGGCTATGATTTGCTGACCCAACTCTTCGGCGCCGTTGGTATAGATTGTGACAGAAGATGTGAGCTGAGCGGCATTTTCGCTCAAGTGGACAGCCATGGCTGGATTCGCGCACCAGTCGACGGCCAGGACACCAGATGTGCGGTCATCTCCACTCTCCTCATAGCCATGGCAAAACAGGCAGTGGAAGCTTCGTCATATCAGTGGAAATCAAAACCCCAGCTTGTTGTGATTTCAATGGAGGTTGCGAGACTACTTACATGCCTATTGCCCAGTTCTCTTCGTAACCTTCAATCTTCGGATACACATCAACAGACCCGGTGGCGAGGATGAGCTTCTTGCCGACCCAGGTCTTGTCAGAAGCATCAGCGAGCGCGAAATGGCCGTCCTTATTCTTCACATTCTTGACTTCGACGTCGGCAAATTGGATGCTAGGATACTTTGAGATATCTTCTCTAGTGAGTTTGCGAAGATCGGCTGGCGCCTTGTTGTCCCAGCCGGGTACCATATGCAGTCGTGTGGTACGGGCGTTGCGGTAGCTGCCAGAGTCGAAGACTACAGCCGAATGACGCTGACGAGCTAACGTGAGGGCAGCAGTCAGACCAGCAGGCCCTCCTCCAATGATAAGCACGTCGACAGTCGTGAGCTGGGCCATGGCGAATGGTGCGGTTATTTAATAAATCGACTACGAGCCGGAAGGGTCTATTGAGAAGTAAGAGCTAGTGACGTTATTGACTTGAGAGCCAGGGAGCGAGTTTGGTGAAACAGTTAGAGAAAAGGAGCGGGGTTAAGCTCTGCCGTGCTGAAGTAAGGTCGGACAAAGTGGGGTTTGGGGCCGTTACCGAGCACGTGAAGTGGAGGTGGCAAGGCTGTTGTTATGTCATTGCACAGCCTACATGGTGGTCCGGGAGGCTACGGACATTTTCTGCGCTTCGGCTTATGTGCTTTTCAATGCCGGTTAAGTGCTATCAGATGCGGCTCTCCTGTCAGATCGGGTACCCCCTACACTGCTAACACATACACTGCCACGCCTCTGTTTTCAAATTTGAGCAACATGCAACGACGGGTTAATTCTCCGGTTCAGATAAGATCGGCAGCGTCGTTGACGTAAATCTGCTTTGCAATGCCGTTGATCCTGCAGGGAGCTTACTCAACCCACGCATATCTTTACATCCTCTCGGGACAACGACTTTACCTACTACCCCTTCAGGCTACATTTTATGGAAATCAAGACTAGGATCTTGGATATGAACGCTCACGGACGTCAAAGACGGGTACTTTCGCTTGACAATTGGCTCCGCTTCAGGGTATATATCCTTCTTGCTTCCCAGCTATCTTGACTTTGGACATACCAAGTGATTACCATCATCGAAACTCTTGCCCCATCTACGAAATCTCCAACATATCACTCAACGCGTGACACTCACAATCACAATCACCACTATGCGTTTCTTCACCGTACTAGCCTGTCTCGTCATGGCTTCTATGGCGGCCCCTGCTGCCGAGCCGGTCGCCAACCCTGCAGCACTCGCTGAAGCAGAGGCCAATGATGCCGCTCCCGAGCCTGAAGCATGCTGTCTCTGAGACACTCGCGAATGGTATGTAATCATACCAATCGCTCCGTAAGGCGAGACTGATAGCCAGGATAGAAGACAATGGTAGAACTAGATGTGGGACAAACATTGGGAGGCAGCCTTTGACGGATAGACAATGGACCTTGGAAGATCTACAGTGTTATGAGCAGTTTTCGGAGCTTTCTTTATTCAAAATGTAAAAGTTTAGAACTATTAGCAATAGACACCCTTTGACCGTCTTGAGACCAAGAGAACCGTTCAGTCGACTCTACTTAAGCTTTGAAATTGTAATAATTTAGTAAATCTCATTGCTAATCTCTTTATTATGATGATTTACTTTTCAACTCTAGCCAAATAAGTGCTGCATCATCTCTATGAAGATTGTAGAGGGTTGGATATCTGGAAAGGAAGAATAGGTTTGAAGTATGAACCAATTACTCAATCTACTTCAGGAACCCAATCCGCCACGTATCCAAAATGCTCCCGTACCTTTGGCAAAAACCTCGAGTCTTCTTGACAATATTTGAACCGCTCCAAGTTCGAAATATTGTCATTTCCAGGTTCAATGTATTTGTAGCAGCCATCATGTTCCTTCGTCCAAGCATCAAGTTTGTCAAAGTTCCTGCACATTCGTACTTGATTCTCGCCTGGCTTTAGATCTTTGCCCTGCCCATTGAGCGGAATGTACCTAGGTGTATCATCCGCAAAGCACATTGTCTCGACGCGCATTGTGTCAAGGCAGTGGATGATATGTGGATGCGAGACGCTTTGAGGCTGGCCGGATCGATATTCTTTGATCGCAATGTAGAGGTTGCGCTGCGGAAGGTGTTTAGTTGTGATAACACTCAGGAATTTTCATAATGAATTGGTACTCCACCTACCACGCAGTGTAAGACGTGATGACCGTTGGCAATATATATGGACGTGCTCTCAGGATCCCATGGAAATGGTTGCGATTCGGGCAAGCCCATGGCTTCTGCTTCATTGTTGGACATGCTCATTATCCCACTTTCCCAAGGAATCGTCTCAAGCCATAGCCGGTCAAGCTCCTTCTCGTCTGACAAGTAACTGAATTTGCTATTCCAGTGAATCGGTGTTTCCACATTAAATTCGAGGTTTGCTGAAGGCTATGAGCTTCGTCTAGTACACATGATATGTTGACATTACCATAAGGAGATATGAAGGCGCGATGACCTGGGTGAGAGAATTTGACGAAAAGGTAGATGTTGAATATCAAAGAAATTATGAGAAAGCTGGCCAAAGACACAACAATTCGGTTTTCATTGATGAATCCCAGAAAACGCGATTGAGCGTGAGGACTCCTGGCCCCCCAGCTCGAGCGGCTTTCATTGTCCTCGTCATCAAGAAGATGGTATTTGGCTTCTCTGTTGGCCATGTTGAAGCTCAATGTCGTAGTCTACCTTAGACGGATGTTTCGTGGGCTTCATGACTATAACCCAATTTACGTCAGCATGACCAAAATTGAACCCTAGTCAAAATCAATGCCACCAAAGACACCTTCCTCGGCAGGCTCATCAAGATCATCATGAGGATACGCATGCAAGGTCAGCCCTCTGCGGAGGCCATCGCAATATTTGGAATCGGAGAAATGCGCGACGCATGTTGCCATCGGAGAATTGTCCCATTGCAGTAGGCGGGATGATACAGGCAAATCGCTTTGCAGGATGTGGAGGCGTGCATCTGTACGGAGGTTCAATACCGATGGTGTTTTGAGATGTCAGCACGGACTTGACATCATATCGCTTGCAATAAGATGGCTTGCGTGGCTAGGTGGTCCTGAGGTATGAACCCTTTATCCATTTTTGCCATGATCTGCTAAGCATCAACGGCAGATCAAACGCATGCTACTATCATGATTGGTTTGGCGTTTCATTGATATGTGGGAACTGTCAGATGTCGTTGTGTAATGTTGCATTAGCGCGCACCATCCGGCTCACCAGACCCCACATTTACGGATCTCTCAGCCGCGTGGGGACACCTCCTTCAGGTTAGGGATCTCGGGCCGGAGAATTCTCTAGTTTGATGCATGAGTGCGGGGAATTTACAGCCTCCCGTCCCTTGCTGGGTCCCGCCAGCTCACGTTCAAAGATCACGCACCCCATTTATAAGCACTGATAATGATGTCTGGCACATCAGTCCTCCACATCAACATGTGTATCTTCGCTGGATATTCCCGTGGCATTAGCTTCCCGTCTTCTCTCGGAGAATTTATAATTGGCAGTCCATGATATCGAAACCGTACGAGGCACACCTTGCAGATCAGCGGCTTCATATGCCGGAAAATTGACGTCATGGTTTCCATCGCAAGGCGTTCATGGGCCGCAATTGATCTTGGAGGGTTGATCCTCGGTAGCTATAACACAGGTAGAGATGAGCTCACGATCGAGTTCACCTCCCCTTTCCTGTGGCATTCTCTACTGCTCTCGTTCTGCGCTGTGCCATTTTCTCCTTCTGATGAGTGCGACTTGTTCTGTATGACACCTCTTTCACCATGGCGACCATTTCACAATGGAGCAGCTTGGGCTTTGCATTAGTCAACACTGGCGAAGTCTATGCCGCTGGGATTGTTTTCCCGGCAATTTGCACCACATTTGCAGCATTGCGTCTGTATACACGCTCGCAGCAGAAGGCTCAGATCGGGCTCGATGACTGGCTCATTCTCGCTGCTCTCGTGCGTCAATTTCACCTATTAATGGCCCAAACAGATTGCTGAGTCTTGATCAAAGGTTAATGTTCTTGGCATGGGAATTTGCTTTATTACAGGTATGCTTCATTCGTCCTTGGTTGTTGTGATGCTGAGGGGTACTTTAGGTGCTGCAATGGGCGTCATGGGACCTGCGACTCCTTTGCCGATTTCGCAAGAAGGCGAGATGTCATACTTACACTCATTTGAACTGGTGGCAAAGGTAGACTATCCTTCTAATCACAAGCGAGCAATGTACTGACTGAACCCTCAGATCGAATTCGCCTTCCAAGTTTTCCTTGCCCTGGCGTCAGGCTGTGTCAAGCTGAGCGTCGTATCATTCTCACGACGAGTATTTCTAGTCCACAAACCATCTCGGTTTGGATACGTCACGACTGCGGTAGCAGCTTTGATCCTTGCGTGGACCACAGCATTTTTCTTCACCCTGATTTTCACTTGCGGCACTCACGTGGATGCCCATTGGGGAACGGAGCAACAGACTGCAGCAGAATGTGGCAACCCCATCGCCCCAGAGGAAGCTTTTGTGGTTTCATCGTTCCTTACTGACCTCATTACGCTTCTCCTTCCTTTCCCGATGGTCTGGAGACTGAAGATGTCACTGTCAAAGAAGCTTCAAGTGACGGGTATTTTCCTTGTTGGACTCTTGTAAGCTGACCTTGGCTTTCTCGTTCTTAGTCACTGACATGTGGTAGGGCATTAGCAGCCTCAATCACACGAATGGCTATTTACATAAGAGTCGTCCAGGCAGGTTTTGAGGGAACTTACGATCCTGATCGTATGTCTTCAAGTCTCGAGAATGCTGATTCTGAACGAGTGTAAGCTGACGTTATACGTTTGTAGGGACTGTGACCACCATGCTCTGGTGGAGTCTCGTTGAGGTTGGAGTGGGGTATTTGACTGCCTGCCTTCCAACGCTGCAAGCTCTTCTTGACAGACCAGCTCTCCGGTCACTGTCGAATAAGATCCGCAGCAAGGCTTCCCTTTCATCTGTGTCATCTCGGAGTACGAAAACGCAGGAGAAGTCTCTTTCGGACTCAACTCAAGAGCTAGAAAGCGGAGGACAGCACCCGCGAGATTCCAATGATGCTCTTGAAGATCATCGTTCGGTTGCTCCGTCGACAGCGGTATAAGATGGTTGCTTTGTCGTTGTTAATAATGATGATCTCTCGAAGGCGTTATATGGCGATAGGCTGGGCTCGAAGACACGTCCTGGTTAGAGGTCAGCAGCCATAGATAAAGGAAAAGTAGATCTTAGAGTAGAGATAGACACCGAAGTTCACATGCATGATCACTGTGTTTGCGGAAATATAAGTAGAACGAGCCCGGAAAGGCAAAGAACCTGGAAAGGCAAAGAACCTGGGCTTCGGTCGAGACAGGCCCAGATTCATAAGCTGCCTGAAATAGGACTAGGTTGACTACCACGGTTACACAAGTCACGTTTGTGACGTATGCATGCGCGGAAACTCTTGTTGTATGCAGAGAAACCCCCTGGTAATTGCTGCTTGTGCGCAATCCCGGCTTCTTTCTCAACCCTGACACCCATTTCAACTGAAGATATGGCAATTGAAATCACAGAAGTAGACAAACACCAAGACTGGGACGAGCTCTTCGCCTGCTTCTGGACCGCTTGGGCGAACCCTCCGCAGGTCGTCGGTCAACTCACCTTCCCGCACCTAGGTGAAGGTACCGGCCACGAAAGCCAGTCATTTCGCGAATGCAAGCGCCTTTGGCTCGAAGCCACTATCAATAACCCAAATGACTATTGGGGGAAGGCTGTCGATACGGAGACACTCAAGATTGTAGGTGGCGTGGGGATAACATTCCATGAAGAGTCACCGCCGCAAGAGAAGATACGGGCTGAGTGGTGGGAAGAGGGGTCGGAGATGAGGGAGCTGGCGGAGGAAATGTTTGAGCGGATTCTGGAGATGAGAAGAGTCTTGGTGCGGGGTCCACATGCAAGTAGGATGGCAATCTGACCCGAATATCGCCGTTCATGTCGACTGATGGATACACAGCTGGTGAGCGATTATGGTGTCTTCCTGCATATCGTAACAAGGTAGTGGCCGATAAATTGGTTCGCTGGGCTACTGAGAAGATCGATTCTCGAGGTGTCGAAGCTTGCCTTGAGGCGACTGTCTTCAGTAAACCGGTGCTTCAAAGGTACGGATTTATGCCAGTCAGGAATGCGAAGATGAATTTTCCGAAGAAAGACGCCAGTGAACAATGGAATCGGAGGGTGAGGGAGCTGCAAGAGGTGCCTGTTTGTATTATGTGGAGACCACGAGGTGGACTGTTGAAGGAAGGCGAGACTGTCATTCCGGGGAAGGAGTACCCGAAGGCCAAGCTCTGACTTGATGGTGGACGCATGGCTTGGATGTGTTGGTGTTTTAGAGCCGATTTGGCCGAATCCTTTGTCCATATTAATAGCCTTGACCTTCGGTCAGCGGCTGCAAGAGTTTGCCTGCACAATTCCGTACCTCATAGCTTCATCCCAACGAATGCGAGAGCGCCGTCTCTCTTGAGAAGGGGCATCACATCTTCAGTCATTCAGATTTGCTCATAGGGCGACCCTGCCTCGCCCGCCGGCTGACTCAATTTCCTCCTCTGATAAGTCTTTTTATGGCCTTCCAGTCCTCCTTCTGACACGCTTTTCCGCAGTATGCCACCTTCCCACACCCAGCACAACGCTTTGCATCCTCCCCACCACAAACATTACAATCCATCTTCCCATAGATCCTCTTTTCGTGCTCCTCCCCGTCTCTTATGACCTTACTGTGCATCTCTAGCACCTGTTGCCTGACCCGATAGTCACAAATCTTGCTCCCACAGACCGGCGTGACTTGGACAACGACCATTGGCTCCGCGAGACTGAGATACGAGGTGGGGTCGCCGCAGCCGATGCAGGGAGTTGTGATGGCACGCAAGCATTCGTCATGGTGCTGATTTGTGACGACTGAGATTACGTCGATGAAGGCTTCTTTGAAGGCTTGACTGCTTTTCTGAGATTGGGTGGGCGTGCAGAGGAAGGTGGGAACAGGGTGCGTGTGTTCGATGTGAGTCGATTGGTCGTTATTAATGATCTGAAACTGGAAGATGTCGGGCTTGGTGGAGGCGGCCATGGCTGGTGACTTTGCTCTTGCTAGTATTTGAGGAGGTGAGAGAGGGTCGGAAGGTGGTGGCTCGAGAATGGTGGTGCGATGTGTGTTTGGTATGGCAGCGGAAATTTTCGACGACACTAGTGCCTCCGCCGGAGTGTGAATATAAGTGGTGCCATCAAATTTGTAGGCAGTGAAGCGGGCCTGGAGGGACGGATTTCAATTTACCCGTCTTGTTTCATCGTTCCAGACTAGAATTTTCTACTTAAGCCAGTGGTCTCTGTTAGTCTCGGCACTGGAGAGTTAGAGGAGAGAAGCGGTGTGGAAGTGATAGTCATCTGCAAGCCACGGCACCAATGATCTGTATGCGGGGTTTGTGGAAGGAAGTACTCTACAACTACGTTAGTAGTCCGCCCCTAAAAATTAGGGCGGTCGCGGCTAGTTGGCCTGGGAGGCTAGCTTGGACTAGATACCCGCGGCGCCAGCTACAAGCCAAGAACCCTAAGCGCGTGGGCCTTAGGTTTGACAACGCGAAACCCCTCAAAGTATTTTCTCTACTTTTCGTACTACGTACTACGCACTGCAACTAGGGACTTATCGAACCTTCTGCTATGTCACTAGACGACTTTCCCGACTGTCATTGTCCCGCCCTCTAGGCTGGTTTCCATGATTTGAATTTTCGCGCTATCCCGTTGATTTTGTGATTTGCGTTGATTCGTGATTTGGTCAACAGCGAAAATGCCTCTCGAACTACGCGAAGTGAAATCGGACGACGAATGGAATGAGTTGATCCAATGCGAGTGCGAATCATACGAAGATCCATTCAACGCATTCTACATCCTCCTGCGCCCTGATCGAGGAAATTCTCCAAAAGCACGCGAAGGGTTTAAAGAGCTGAGAGCCCGACAACTCGCGTGGCATAAAAATGATCCCACGAGCAGATGGTTCAAGGTCGTGGACACAGACCTTGGAGACAAAGTGATTGGTGGGGCAAATTGGAACACTTTCACCGAGAATCCCTACCCAAAAGCATTGGATCATCCATTGGAGGGTACCTGGTGGCCCGAAGGTGCGAATGACTGCCCAACAAAGCCATGAAGGGTACTGATGCAGAAACAGGCGAGCCGAGGGAATTTGCGAACAAGGTTCTCGACGACTGGCTGCAACATCGCTCCCGCAAAATGAACAGACCACATATGCGTAAGCGACATTCTCCGATATTCGATAGTCTGAAAAATCTAGCTAACATGATTCGCAGTGTTGGCCATCTGTTTCGTCCACCCTGAGCATCGACGTCGAGGAGCCGCCAAACTGCTAGTTGGTTGGGGCGCCCAGAAGGCTGATGAGCTTGGCATTGAAGCCTTTGTCGAAGCCACTGACGATGGGAAGCCGTGTTACGAAAATCATGATTTCACTCTCATGAATACGTTCTATCTTGACTCGGCCAAACGCAATCCGAGCAAAAAGTGGGTGGAGATGGGCAATTACCTGAAGACGCCAATCCACGGCTATCTCATGTGGAGGCCAAAAGGAGGTAAGTTTGAAGAGGGGAAGACCGTCGTTCCGTGGGATCAAAAGTACTATAAGAATTGGTAGAATGTTGCCTGTGCTTCTACTAGACTCTGAGGTTTAATCAAGTGTGTTCCCTAGCTACAAGAGATGAAACATATCCAAAAGCAGTGAATCTCCCGATGTAGGTTGCTGGCCAAACAACTTCAGACCTTGCGTCGGTTTCCCCACAATAATTACCCTCTCGCATATCAACTAAGCATAGCCTCATGCAAGCACGGCACATTATCTGCTGATCTGGAGCTAGAACCGCGGCTAGAATGTTTGGAACCCATCATTTAGTCCATACGTCGGCACTGGATACGGGACCATATGCATGATCCTCGTCTCCACCGTGTTGGCTTAGACTGGAAGCCTGGCCAATCTTTGCATAGCGAAAATCCCGAAAATCTTTGGACCATTAAGAGACTTCACCAAGCGGCGGCTTTATTGACTATTGATCGTTGCTAGCTATGTTCAATGATTGCTGCTATCTACATGCAAAGCTAGACACTATTCACGCCTCTTCTGGTAATGACTGGCACACTGGCTAAAGCAATTGCTAAACTGTAGAGACTGAATTCAATGCACCTTCATCCAGCCACGAGATCCAGGTTCATATCCCAACCCTGCGGCCAAGTCGCTAGGTTTCGTCATGGGACTTAGACTTTGAGCAAGAATCCGGTCTCTAGGCTGCCTTGGCCGGTTGGAATCGGGTTCTGCCTACTTCCTTGCAGGCCTCTGAGGCTCTGGAAGAGGATCGGGAAACGGCTCGGGCAATGCCTCAGCGTCCCTTTTTGCTGGTCGTTGGGGCTCGGGGAGTGGGTTGGGAAACGGCTCAGGGAGAGCCTCAGCATCTGCATCTCTCTTTGCCGGGCGTTGAGGCTCAGGAAGCGGATCAGGGGAACGGCTCAGGCAAGGCTTCTGCGTCCCTCTTTGCCAGGCGTTAGGGCTCAGGGAGTGGGTCAGGGAATGGCCCAGGGAGAGCCCCTGCATTTCTCTTCACAACAGCCGAGGTAGGTCCGCCGGCCACAGGCATGGAGCTGCCGAGGGTGGCTAGTCCGAAGACTGCAAGGTAAAGGGCGATTGTGAACCGCATGATTTCAAGCACGATGTCGTTGAAGTCTGTTATTAATGTTAGACAAGTTCTAGGATGTTCAGGATATAAGCTATCCGACATACGTCTTTGTTGTGCTTGAGAGCAGAAGGGTTGGTGAGTGGCAGAAGAAAACGAGGTCAGTGTAGGCATATATATGCCAAGGCGTCCTCATGATATACCAAAAGCCCAGACTCAGTCGGGAGAACTTTCTAAAGCGAATCTGCAGCCATCGTGCGCCTGCCGATGACAAGACTGCACGCTAGCTTGACGATCTCGAAGCCTTTCTTCACACTATCATCGTGGTGGCGCAATATGCAAGCCAACCCCGCCGCCAAATAAACAGAAGCATTCGTAGCGACGAAAGGGGCGGCTTACACCTGACGGAGGCCAAAGCGGAGGCAGCACGGGACTGCACAGAGCATTTGGAAAGAAGAAATTCGCACTTCGTTTAGTACCATAGCCACTTCCCCTCGCACCATGACGTCTTCACACCGCCAATCCAGGAAGATGAGCGTTGAAGAACACTGCGTAACAGCTAGGGCGTGGTAACTAGTAAAACTTGCGGAGTCGCATACCTGATGTACAGTCAGAGTAGGGTGTCTATCCCATCAAAGCACACGAGAGAGAAAGGTACTCGTGCTTCTAGGCGGAGATTTAATGAGGATTAAGGAACAAGATCCTGTAGTGGCACATCTTCCCCACAAAGACCTGCAGTAAACCACTTACTAGCTGAATCTCCGCAAGAGTTGTATCGTGAAATCAGATAATCTGGCCCAACTACCAGAATGTCATCATTCGGACTTCAAAATTTCCCGATTTGTCGAAATCGCCAAGGCCTTCAGGGATGATCTATTGCAGATCTGAGGGTCGACATGGGGTGCTAATTCATACTATGCGCGCCAATCAAGAAATCGTCGAGAAAAGACTGCTTGAAAGGTTTTTTGGAAATGCTACGCAGACGGTCTCAGAGCAGAGCCGAACGAAAGTGGCTTGGTTAGATATCTCTGGCCGAGGTGCAAGCCCACCGTATGCGCACCGAGCGAGGCGCCGGCATGCATGACATCAACGCCACAGAAGATGGCATCAGCTAGGTAGGAAGTCCCAGCATGTGCATGAAAGTTGCGTCTCTATGTACAACATTCTAGATATAACTCCTCCATCTTTAGACGTTTTATGAGACTGTACCACCGATGATGATATACTACCTTATTAAACGACTATACTCCATTGAAAAATCCAAGCTAATTTTTGTACGACTCCATAGCTCACATGGCGGAGCCCACCACGAGCGGGTTATTCATCGTATACGGCGTCACCTCCACTATAGGTCCCTTGTAGGTTTTCCTCGCCCAGACAACGTAATAGAATATCGCAAACAGCACCACGGAGCCCGTCATCAGAACGGAGAAATTCATGTGCGCGGCTTGCACGGGAGTTGCGACAGGCCAGAAGCTGAAGAAGAAAATGATGATGCCGAAGGCGACGGCGAATGCATTGACTAGGATACCGAAGATTCCGGGAAGGTGGAAAGGGCCCCAGACGAGTTGGTTGGCCTCTCCTGTGTCGTTTGAGATGTCTGTTGGCATTCGGATGCCTCCGGTGCATCGTCGCCATAGTAGGAAACTCTCCGTGATAACGTAGGAAGCGTACAAGCTGCTGACGCCAAGGGAGATCACATCGTTGAAGGCGGTGGCAGAGCCAATGTTGATTAGGCCGATGAGACAAGCGATGGAGGATGTTATGATGACTGCGAGCATAGGAATGGCGGTTTTTGGTTGGAGCTGTATGATGTCAGTCTTGATATCTGGACAAAGTTTCGAGGAAGTACAAACCTTGCTGACGATTCGCCATCCGGGAAGACCTCTGTCACGTGCAAAAGCCCAAACCAATCGAGACGCCGTGGCCAAGAAAGCAATTGTCGCAGCAGCATCCATCATGATGATAATAGCAATCATTACCGAAGCCCCAGCTTTCGAACCCGTGGCATCGTAAAAGATTTGCATGAAGGGATAACCGAGCAAACCAGTGGGACTCGAAAGGGCTGCTGTAATGTCTGTGGTGACGAAGAGAACGGCAATAACAATCCCGAATCCAAGAGCTCCATTGAGGACAGTGGTTGTAAGCATGGACCAAGGCACCACGATTTCTGCATTCTTGATTTCTTCGGCCATCTACGGGGAATCAGTCTGCATATCCAGTAATCTACTCGGAGAGCACTAACATGGACAGCACTATCACACCCGAACATGGCAAAGACGTTGCCGACGAGACCAATGAAGAATGACAGTCCCTGAGTTGGCCATGCACCCCCGTTCGAAAATTGGGTGAAGACATCATGGGCGGAAGCTTTGTTTGGTGCCAGCTATTATCGATAAGTAATTGCCTCCACGTAGGTGTCCAGTTCAAAACTTACATATACGATAGGTATCAAGACCGCGAAGAACCCCACAACGTGAACGACCAAGATGAAAGCTTCAATCTTGGGCAACACACCACTGGTGACCGTGTTGATGAACACAGCGACTACAATCGTAGCCCAGAAAAGCAAGGTTCCGTGCCACAATTGGGGCACATAATTGGCGTGATTCAATTGAATCAGCGCTTCGATCATGGTACCTGCAAGGTAACCACCTCCAGCAAGAATTGCTTGCCATCCACATATGACCAACCAGCCTGATATTGTCAGCTCGGCGCTGTATGATATTTTTTCAGCTATGCGCACCCATTATGTAGCTCATGAAGTTTCGTATCGAGGGAGGAGCAAGCATGGAGACCCAGTGGTATTGGCCGCCAGCTGTGGGGGCCCTGTGTGATAGGTTAGTCGTATTCAATAGGCCCGTAGCGCACTACTCACATTGACGCCAGCTCGGCCATGGTTGTGTAGACGGCGATTGTTCCAATCCATACGAGCAAGTAGCCATATACAAGACCAGCGGAGCCGCCACTGGAGTCCCAAGCATGTCAGTCCCTCTCCCAGTTCCCGATTTTGCCAGGACTCACTTGGTCAAACCAGTGGTGAAAAGACTGTCAGCTCAGTCAGTATCAATGCATCCATTCTGGTTCTCAATGAAGGCAAACTTACATCAGAGAACCTTCCCAGGTAACTAGAATTGTACAGGTGAATCCGAGAATAGAGATGAAGCCAAATCGTCGCTGTTAGATGTCAACACAAGGCGCAATTGATTGTGGTGATCGCCTATACCTCAAGCACAGATTTCTTGCCCAGCCGCGCCAACACCTGCGCATCGCGTTTCTCTTTCGTCACCGGCTCAATCTCAGAGTGGTACCGGGACTTTTGCATGCCATTGTCCACAATTGTGTCGAGTTCATGACCGCGATTCATGTTCGTGGCTGGTAATGGTATCTTGGGAGGTTTGAACGAAGCGATGAAGCAGGATTGACTGTCAACAAACAGAAAGGACTCGAAAGGACTATGTATAGGCGCAAAGAACACTGCCTCGTCGTGTACTGATGGCGCTCCACTCTCTTTAAAATTATCAACAATGTCGTCGTCGAGTACTGATGACGCCCCGCTCTCTCTCTAAAATAATATAACCCAATTCGTCTCGATCAATTGTGTATATTTGTTGGGGGAGAAGTGAATGAGATTGATTGCAGGAAAGTTGGAGAGCTATCGAGTCCAAACTGATCAACATGCTCTAGCTGAAAGGTGCCATGTGGAAATCAACATTAGCACCGTTTAACTAGCAGGAACGGTAAGTGTGGATGCCGCGTGCCTCTACAACGTAAAGAAGCCCCACTAACCCTGGTAATCGGCGCCTAGAAACCCTCGATGAGCCGGTTAGATGTTGTCGCTTAGACGCAGTCGTGCGACCAAGATCGTCAGTGGCGCAATATTTACTCTAGTCAATCTCCAATGCCGTTGTCCTCGAAAATCAATCTTAATGCATTGTAACCTGGAGTACTTACGGCCTGAGGTATACGTCAATTTGTCAGATTCAGGGGATGGCTGCATTCCAACCACTCTCTAGGCTTACCAACCTACCGAAAGACAAAAGTTATATGGAAAGCCAAACAATAAGGTGTCATTCCCCGCCCTAAAAGCTTGCGATGTTCGCATTCTCGGCTTGCCGTGGAGGAGAAGTTTTAGTCGCACGCCTAGCTAACATCTTGCTGGTGCCAAATTAGTCCTGTGGCTTACCGCAAGTGTCTTATCGATGGACAGGAACTCGATACTGAGGCTCGAACCAGTGCAACGGAACGTGCGCTTCGCCAGCGAAGACGAAAATACCCAAACTCAATTATAATGTGCTGCATGATGCACGATGCACGATGCTGATATTATCTAGCTGCTTCTTGCGTACATCGGACATTCGCTTTTCCGAATGCAGACCCCGTGGATCAAATGTAGGACGAGAAGGCGTTGGAGTTTTGTGTGGATGTTGATATAGTGCACACCTCAGTTATGCAAGTACACAAATATCGCGCAGGATGATCCAAACTCTCTCTTAGACTAGAGTAGCCATTTCAAGCATCGGCTCCGTTGACGGCATGAGTCGTGCTTCCAGATTCGCAAGGACTTCCCTTGGAATCTTCGCCTGGGCTCCTATAACAGGTCGCTAGTATCGTAGTATTCTGGGTATCCCGCATGCCAAATGACCGCGTCTCGACGGTAAGCTTTTTGACCCCCATCATCACCCCCATCATCACATCACAGAAGCACAGGCTCACTCCAAATCAACACACGGCAGCCGTCGGCGACGGCTTCGGACTGTGGAATCGTTATCTCGGCGGCTTGAGCCTCCTTTCACTAGACCTGACTCGACTCACACGCGACCAGAATAATACCTTTAATATAAGATAGGTTGGACTCGCTGGCGACTGACCAGCGATCCCAACTTTCGCAAGCCTCTCCTGGATATACTGCACACGGATTGAAGAAACTTTGAAGGACTGTCGAAATGAGCTCGGTGTCGAATCTGACCACAACAGATGGTCCACGATGGAATCAGCCTACAAACCATGGCCCGGTGGTCAGCGTTATGACTTGGTTGCTCGTCGTCACAACGTTCCTTGCTGTCTTAGCGCGAATAGCGACGAGACTTGTGGTTGTGCACACCATACGTTTTGATGACATGGCTATTTTATTGGCATTGGTGAGAGACGTCTGCTTGGGGGCTTTGGTATGCGGTTTGCTGATTGAGTCGCATCCAGCTGTTTGCTATAGGGCAGTCCATAGCAACATCTCTCCAAACTGCTGCTGGTCTTGGCCGGCCAATCGACCTACTCTCTTCTTCGCAAGCAACGCGATTTCAACAGGTTCGTCAGGACTGTATCCTACAGAGAGTCTGTATACTGATTGGGCTAGAACGCATATGCCGCAGACATCCTATATGTTCTGACCTTGGCTCTGACTAAAGTATCGGTGCTATTGTACCTCCAAAGTCTGACACCGGTTCGTGAACAGCGAGTTGCAATCTACGCCCTTGGCGGTGTCACTGGACTATGGGCCTTTTCCTCCATTCTTGTATTTGCGTTCAGGTGCGGTCTTCCAGATGCTTGGGATTTCATTGACGGCAAATGCGTCGACCTCGTTGCCTTCTGGATCTATTTCGACATTATGAATATCCTCACCGACTTGGCGTTGATCGCAATGCCATTCTGGATCCTTGGGAGCTTGCAGATGCGCGCGCGACGGAAAGCAATCATTCTGATCTGCTTCTCCGCCCGTATATTGCCAGTCGTCCCTGTGTATCTCATCAAGCTTTAAGCTGACTTTAGTTTTCCAGTACTGTTGCAGCCACGGCCATACAGATATATTACACGCACCACGAGATACCTAGCTCCGACGATCTCACATTCGACCTTTGGCAAGTCGTGCTCTGGACCGAAATCGTTCAAGCTTTTTCCCTCATGACAGCTTGCGTACCTTACCTCAAACCATTCCTCGAAGCCTTAGAAACAGGCATGATCCGCGCGGATGGAGGGGCCACGACCCGTAAGGGTCTCCGCGAGTACGGCAGCAGTCAGGGGTCGCGGGGTTATCAAAAACATTCCTCCAGTGATAATGGGAAGAGGTCGCGCAGTCGTGACCCGGGATCGCTACGCCATGATAGCATAGCGTTGGGAAATTTTCACCTGGGGGATATGACAACACAAACAGCCACCATCTCAGCGAAAGGTCGTGGGCCGGAGTCGGATGCGGACAGTCAGTCGAGCCAGTCAAAGATCATCAAGAAACAGATCGATTGGACTTTGACGGATGAGACGAAGTTGCCGCACGCGGTGTGATGTGATACCTGAATGTAAATATTGCGGAACTTGGGATGCTTGGGGTCTTTTTCAAACCCAATCTGTATACTGAAGCAAGATAAGGCGAAGCATGGCGGTTCTTCAATTTGGGAAAAGCATCGGAACTCGTTAAGACATGGATCAACTTAATCACTTCTAGAATTAATGATCGCTCTCGAGCTGCATCGCTCGACTGTGTAATGGAAACGATGAATGCTTGAAATGCGGTCCTCCCGTGCCGAAATATCCAAAATGGCTAAGCGCTCCTTTGAGTATATTAAGTGTGGAAATCACCCTAATTGTACGAAGTCAATCATAGGTCATGCATGTATGGAAGGAACTTGGCTGGCTGAAAGGACCCTAAACTCTTGGTCAATGGTCGTGATCTCTTCCTATACAACATATTATTTATCATCCATTCACTCGTCGATAGCGCTAGTGCTGATTCATAACTCGTTGTCAACAATAGCCGAATGTTGTGAAGGGCGAGCACTTTCCGTTTTCGGATCATGGAAGCACTGCGCTCCTGCCTCTGGCGCTCTTGCCTTGCGAACCCTTTGGGCTGCGCGAGAATGGCTCTTAGATCTGTATCTCACTTTCGTTTCCATGTCCTTTAATTAAATCTGCTGGATTCCTAGATTCTACGTGTTGAAAATAGCAATGTCAACCTCGCGGCCTAACCTCTAAAGTGAGTTTGCAGGCCTGCGGCGTCATGGTCGACATTGCCAATTCACCAAAACCCCCCCAGTCTATCGACTATCTAGAACCTCTTGTAATTCTCCCTACCTCTGAGCACAGGCACAAATTCATTGTGCTACATGGACGAGGTCAAATTTCCTCAGTCTTTAGGCCAGAACTACTTTCCACCGAAATCTCACCCAGGAATGAACGCACAAGGGGAGCAGGGAGCTTCGGATATCTGAGGGCCATTCCGTTGAGTCCCTCAACGGGGCCTTTCCCCCCTGAATTACCTACCCAGGAGATCATCCTGACAATCCTCGACCTTAATCAAGGCTTCTCTATGCTCATTATTCTGCCCTGCTCTCTTCATCCGGCGCATCAACACTTAGAAAGCGTACTCGGTAGCTATGTTATAAGTCGATGATGAAGTCGTCAGAACAGAGCTTTTTTGTTTTTCAACAAGGAGGCAAGGCTTTGAACCCAAAATTGAACTCAAAGGCGGACCGCACAAAGTTATGATAATGAAAACTCAGATGCTGCTCAGAACCAGTGGGCAAGGCCGGTGTCGGAGCCACGCATGAGTGGAAAATTTCAAAAGTTGAATAGATAGGATAGACCGTTTTTCATTTTGAGGCGTTCGCCCCAGGGTATATGGGAAATCGTACATAGACAGTATTGCTTGAAAGATCCAAAGAAACCTCCCTTCCCAATAGATTCTCCAATTCTCCACGTTACTTGTTGAAAGAACATCGATTACTGGACCACGCGTTTCTCATCGCTTGAACCGCCTGAAGAACCTGCCTTGCCTTCGCCCTCGACACCCATGATGAGCTGTGCGTTGTTTCTCGGGCCGATGTAGTAGTATCGTCCAGCCGCATACCAGTATCCAATAGAGAAGATAGCAACGGCAGCAATGAGGACGATGACGTAGTTCATCTGGGAGACGTTAGGAATTGAGGATGACAGGAGAAGGGAGTTTGAGTTGCTTACGTTTTGAGGAGTCACGGGTCGAATTGTAGGCATGACGTAAATAATCGTTACGAAGGTAGTCCACACGATAGCCCAAACATTAATCGGAACGCTGAATTTGCCGAGGTGGAAAGGACCACGCTCGAATTTGCCATAAGCCAGTTTGCAAACGATGGGAATGCAGTAGGACCAATCGAGAGCAATGGCCGTAAGGTTGAAGATAGCGGAAATGGCGGTATAGGATCCAAGACCAATCAAATTGATAAGAACACAGCAAGTGCAGAAGAGCCAGACTGCGATGATGGGGGTATCGGTGCGCTTATTGATCTTGTACCAGATTCGAGAACCGGGCAGCATTTCGTCGCGAGAGTAGGCCCAGATGGTGCGGGCTCCGGCTTGAATGGCTGTCATGGCTGTGAAGTTGAGAATGAAGCAGGCGGCTACTGTGAAGAAGATGCCTCCGTTGCGACCAATGACATCGTAGAAGATTTGTGCTACGGGCTGAACGACTACATTGCTAAGGGTATGCGTGGGGTCTCCGGAGCAGTAAGCTAGCACGATAGTGAAGAGCCAGCCACCAATCCAGGTGAAGCCGAGGGCGATGGCAATGGACCATGGTGCTTTGATCTCGGGATCTTTGATTTCTTCTGCGATATGGGCAGTCGCGTCGTAGTCGGTCATGGTCCAGGAGGCGGAAAGGAAGCCAAAGATGAAGGACCAGCCTGTAGGCCTCCAGCCGGAATTGTCGACTACAGTAGTCCAGGTATAGGCAGAAGAGTGCTTGTAGTCGCACATTGCTAGAAGAACGACGCAGCAGGAGAAAAGGACGGCGAGATGGAAGATGACATATGTTTTTGTCATCTTCTCGAGTGCTGCAGTGTTCAAACTGTTGAGCGCAGCGTGCAAGGTGGTGAAAGCAGCCATCACTCCGACAGTCTGACGATCCGTGGGCACATAGCCGTTGAAGTCACTGGCCATCGAGACAGCAGCCAGAAGCAATTGTGCGCAACCATATTCTGTAGATGCGGCTCCAGCGATTTGACCAAGAAGATTCAGCCAGCCGGTTAACCAGGCGATCTCGGGCACCCATTCCGGTGGGGCAAGGTATTTGCATGTGAAGTATAGACCTCCTGAAGTCGGGTATGCGGAGACGAGTTCGGCGACGGATAGAGCAATGCAGTAGCATCCAAAACCTGAGATCAGCCAACACCAGATAGCCGAAGAGGCACCTCCAGCCTCGAATGGGTAGATGAAGGTAGTGGAGACACTGGCGAAGAGGCCTGAGATGGAGAGGGCGAAGGAGATGGTCGAAAGCCAAGAGAATTCTCGCTTATACACCTAGAACTCGATGCGGGTGGTTAGCATGCGTCGCTGAATTGATTGGAGCGCATGGCTCACCTGCACGTAGCCCATTTCAGCCAGTCTACGGTCCGCTGCATTGAGAGCGGAGGCCTCGACAATGGCTGCCGGAGCCTCGTCGACCACGGCAGAAGACTTGCGCCTGTTGAATGCAGATTGACGTCTTCCTGTGCGCTTGTCGTCCAGGCCGGAGCCAGTGACGTCGGCCTCCTTGGTGATGCCGGTATTTGGATCCATGATGATAGGATTCCTCCGTAGATCCTCTCATGCAATTGAATGCTGTGAGTCCTGCTTAAGTAGATTTGTTTTGAGTGAGATTTTGGAAGCGGGGCGCGGGATGAAAAGCCTTTAAGCTGTTGAACCGGGGTCTCGGCGGGCCCGCCAAGATTACCAACCGCGCCAATATCCTAACTATACCCCTGTAAGCATAGCGTTATCTTAACCCGGGCGTTGCTCGCGCATCAGCCTGCCTTTACGTCCTAGCGAGGTGGTAGTAGGGTATCACATGCCTGATCGAATGCAACTGCACACGAATAATAATGTGAGACCTTTTGGCACAGCAGTACGTTATAGATACGGGCATTTGTCTGAGACATCTCGAAATATCATTGGCCGAAACAAACCCACGCATTATGGCGTTGCCTTTCAGAACTTCGGAACAGACCCGAGAAATACTTGACTCCTTCTAGCACCACTTAGCAAGGCTATGTCTTATCTCTTGCGCTAATATTCAAGTCAGCCAGGACATCTGTTTCGAAGCAACATACTATCATTGTCAACGGTGTCAATTGCTATTTTTGCGAGATTGCCATGCCCAGCTGTGACGATCTGTCGTGAAGCCAGAGGTGGTAAGAAAGCCCAGTAGCTGATCAGAGACTAGCATCCTAGTATACATGAACGAAGCCCATCCTACGCGCGTTACTTGAAAGCTCCATGACCCCCGCAAAGCTAAAGTATGTGAATATTTTCGTCCCGGGTATCACTGGTCTCCTACGACGATGTCCTCCAGCTCCAGGCCAACAGCTTCTGCAAGCAACTCAAAGCCCCGAACGTGGTCATAATCATTCTCTTCAGACCTTCGTATAGCCGTCCATTTGGCCATCACTTTCTCAAAAAGCGCAGACATATCCCCAATACCTAGCACTTTGACTTTCATTGGCATGCCCATGGCAAACCCTTTCTCCATGGCTTTGATGCCAGAGAAGCGCATCCTGCAGCAACCCTCAAGACACTTGCTGTCTCTGAAGTCCAAAATTAACTCCCGCAGTGAGAGGAAGTCCAATATGTAAGAGGCTTTTCGAGGCCAAACGACGTTTTCGAGGCGGCGTTTGTAAGCTGCGTGCAGGCTGTCGGCGAAGTCCTCCCCATCATCCCCATAGGAGTTCATCCAGTCGAAATCCACAACCCTCTCTGGAAAGAGCAAGTTGTCCCTTGCGAACTCCAAATGCTTGTCTAAGACGATCTCCCTATCGTATCTCGTCATGTCGCACGCATCGAAACTCAGCTCCACAGACTTGACCCAACCTTTTCGTACATTGTTGTGCAGACTACGCTTGAAAAAACGAATGGTAAGGTCGCAAGCCGGTAAGACGAATGTGTTTTGCTGGTAAAGCATTGGCTCCGCCTGCTCATGGATGGCCTTGCAAACGCGGAGAAGTGGGACGCAGGGCTCTTCGCAGCCTGACAACTCCAACCCGGTCTCTTCGTCATCGTAGTCGTAATCATACTCGTTGTATCGTTCGCTTAGCGTGTACGGGAAAACCTTTCCAACTACCAGGCATTTCGCGTATATCATTTGGCGGACTTCTAATGGCAGGCGGAAGAAAAAAGACATCTTGCTGATGTCAGTCAGTCTCTAGTGGGCAAAAGTTGTCAAATGACAAGTGCTTACATGGAGGGTTCGAGTGAAACAGAGTTCGGAGAGCCTAACGAGGAAAAATAGACTTTCGCTAGCGCAGTGAGCGCAGATAGACCTCCTCGCGGGGAAAAAAAACCCTTGGCACCCCTCACTAAAATTAAGCGACTCCACCAAAGGATCCCCGTATATTTGCGGCTTCGCCAGAACGGATCCACCCCAGAAATAAACCCTGCAGGTCGCGAAGTGCAAGCCCAACTACATTCGGAGCTGTATCGCTTGGGCGTTCTACTACTGTGTTGTTATCGCCTGCCTGTGGGCGGCGGTGGGCTAGGGAAGTTATTAGGTGCGTCGACATGGGTCAGTGCTAGGGCGCTCCTCTAGGGTTTGGACATACATATGATTTGGGCGAACAGCCTCGTATATATATTCGTAGGGGTAGAAACAGTGGTATATTGGTGGAATAGGTGGAATTGGAGAAGACATCGCAATTTACTCCGTACTCGGGAAAGCTTCTCCACATTTCAGTTAGGGGGTGCCAAATATTTTGCCCCGCGTGACCTCCAGCTAATGTGTAATGAGTAAGTGATCGGCCTGAAAGGAATTGCGATCCTGAAAATGCATGCAGAAGTGCGTGGCTCATGGGTAAAAGTCCGCAGTTCAAGTACAAGAGGTTGAGACAATATTTTGAAACAGGCGCAAAATATTGCTCAAGACCGTTTCACTAGAGCCATGCGCTTGGCTAGAGATAACCCATATCAGTCTCAGACATAATTGTTTGACATTATTGAATAGTTAAAAAGAGAGAAAATGTGGCTGAACTGTTGGAAAAATGTCTTGGCGCCAAGTGCGCCGCGAGGGGAAAAATTCAACACATCTTTACGAATTCTGACTCACTGTGTCAGATTCATTCGGACATCTCCTCTGTTCGAAAGCCCAGACTATCTCGCAAGAAGCGCAGGGTAGTTGATTCTACGGGCAAAATCCTATGACATCCTCCAATTAGGAATCAGCGACCAATGCTTTGTGCAGTAAATGGCTAGACTAGAGCTGCCAAAGGCAACTTTGTGGGGCAGTCCTCCGGATTTTTTTGTTACCTGCGAGACTAGGCAAGCCTTCTAATGGAGTCCCAGCATGACATCGATACAGCTCCACAGCTCCACAGCTAGGCTAGTGATGAGCAGGACCTTGGACAACGCTATGTCCAGTCTTCACTCGGCTGCTCGAGCGCCTTTACTCCCACAGGGGGAGGACCTAAGAGCTACTATTATCCTCTATATTTGTCTTCAGACAATTGTGCACTGTCAGCCTGGACCGGGTCTTACATATAGCCCGCAAAGCGCACCCTTGGACCAGGACTACCGTACTATTGCTCACTTCACGAATCTCAGTCCTCCGGCGAACTCCTCTTTACTCGACGGGTTCATACACCCTCTCACCCAAAACACACGATCCCCACAGCAATCAAATCCAATGTACCTCCACCATCTAGCCGTATTCTGCCCTGTTTGAGCTAGCTGCCCCGGTTCAAGAGCATAAGCAGATGGATCAATACGGAGTGCAAGCAGTACAGGCTGCTGGTTATACAGAGGATAAGAGTCAGACCACTAGCAAATCAAGCAAGATCTCGTCGCTGGGGTCGACATTGGACACAGTACGACCCGTTAGATAAGTCAATGGGGAAGACAACCGCAGCTTCAAGAGCGCGCGATTGCTATTGTGCAGCCCGCTGGATTGATCGTGGTCAAGCTTGGGTCTTTGGAAGCAACCCCGGCAGGGAAGGAGGTCGATTGAATGCAAGTAGGCGGCCCACGTATTCGTCTCCTTTGTCAAACCCCTTGCAAAGCGCAATGCGTTCATTCTCTACCCGAATATTTTGAATATCATAGCAGTCTCTATCTGTATTCCTGACTCCGAGTCAACGCTTCTGCACCCAAATCTAAGTGGCCAAGCTACCTTTTCCGGAATAAATGTATGGTTTGGGGTGATCTGGAGTCTCATTCAGTCGGAACCTAGCTCAATCTAAATCGCTTTTACCTCATGTGTTCGCTATCTCAATCGTCCCCTGAAGAAGTTAAACAAAAAATGACCACAACCGTAGACTTCTATTCTTCTGCTCCCTTCAATAACATCCCTCATCTCCCATTCAAGCAACAACCAACCCCTCAAACCCCTCAACAAACTTCTTCCCAACCTTAACCTCGTCAGTAACCCCCACAATCGCATTCCCCATCCACAAATGCCCCCTTGTCATGGTCGCCAACTGTTTCCCTGTCTCCGCCCCTTCCCGTCCCTGATGCGGCCCATCGTAATTCTCCTTCTTCCCAATAAGCACCTCCTCGTCAAGCGTACCAGTCGTGAATCCCACCTCCTCTGGGTCCTTGTCAGAGCGCCAGACGAGGGTGGAACCGCAGTGGTTGCAGAAGGCGCGGTAAACGCCCGGGGAGGACTCGAATTCGGCGTAGGATTTTTTGGACGGCCAGGCGATTTGGGACGCTGGAGGAACATGGCTATGCGTTAATGGAAGTGGGAGGGGATGCTTTGGAAGGGGAGCTGTACGCTTTACGTTGATAAAAGGGCAGATTAGGGCGCCGGTCCATTTTCTGCATTGGGTGCATTGGCAGTCGTTGGGCTGGTACGGCGAGAATGTGTCAGCGTATGGGCATGACCAAGGGTAGAGTCAATGGTAGAGGCTGGGCGCAGAGGAAAAGGGGACAGACCATGGGCGGCCATGGAGATTCATACGGGAAGCTGAGCTCGTACTTCACCTGGCCGCAGAGACAACCACCGCCTATTTTAGCAGGACGGTTGTCCGGAGAGCCTTGAGCCATGGCTGGTGGTTTGGCTGTCTGATGAAGTGGTGGGATACGTTGAAGAACAGGTCATGGGTTGAAGAAACTAGTGCAGGGAGTGGTCTATTGATTATCAAGCTTAGTGGAGGAAAGATGCAAATGTAGGAGAAGGACCCGGTATTTATATTCGATGCGGGATACGGCTATTGCTCCCAGCTGCCCTCAATGACTTCTACCGAAGCATCGGGAAGCCGCCTCGGATGCTACCCCCAATGTGACGTATGAAGCCACGGCACCATTCGAGGAGTAAAGGCGAGTTACATGGTTGCGATCGAGGAGTAGGACGCCTTTGACTTTATTTGCTGTGAGTCATGGAGCCGTCTTGGCATTCTTGGTATCTGTTAGCTCCTCGGCACGAAATGGCTCCAGTTGTAGCCACGTTTTGCTGCTTGTCCATGGGTGACCTAAATAGACATCGCTATTCTCTGTTAGCATTGTCATTGGTCTTGGTACTCTTGGTGTTCTTGACTTATGTGCAAGGGTTTTCAATGGGAAAGCAAAGTACCATGCGAATGTGACCAGTCTCGGTATCTTGGCTGCTACATTGAATCCAAATATCAACATGCCTGTCGGCTCGACCCGTCCCCCTGCGGCAGCATTTGCTTGTCAATCAAAGGTTGATTCGGTTGGGCTTGCGAATATGCTTCTTGGCAGGCAGAGGCGACACTAGGCAGAATTGATGTCTCAGCCCGCATATTCAGGAAGATCTCGACGGTTCAACATCAAAACTGTTGTTTCCTTTTGATATCAGCGTCAGTCTTGGCTGGGAGAGCTTGCCAGGCAGCAATTTCGTCATTTGCCATCATTGGTAGTGGATGGAGTGGAAGGTGGTTGCGTATGCTTCGTTCATTCGTTCATTCGTTCATTTTCTAGATACAGTTTATTCTTCCTTCATATGCTACAGCTTCATAATTTAGTCATTTCGAGTGGCCCCGGCATAACACGTTCTAATCTGGAAGGGCGCAAACGAATCAGTGTCCGTTGGCACCGTTGGTAGCTCCTCCATTTACCCTTGTGCCGTTCGTGCCAGCATTGTCAATGCTTTCCGCCTTGTGCGTGCCCTTGATCGGTGCTCCGTTGTGGCTATGGCCGCTGAAGCTGACCTTCGAAGTCATGCCGTTTGCATTGCGGACCTTGGGGTCCTTTGAGAATCCATTGTGGGTACCATTGAATCGCATCTACTGGATGTTAGCAAAGGCAACAATTTCGGAAAGCTTTGGGGACTAGAAAACATACGTTCTTGATGCCGTCATAGCCCTTCACACCTGTGGCCTTCTCCAAGCGGCTAGCGAGGTCTTCGGACACTTCGCGGAAGATGGCGATCTGGCGCTTGATGATCTCTTCCCTGCTGCAAGTAGACATGTGGCCAGAGACGTTAGAGATGAAACGGGCTTTGGCCTTCTCATCGAAGACCTTCTCCCAGAGAGCGCGTGGGGCATTGAAGTCTTCAGGATGGATCTCGGAGAGGAAAGTGACAGCCTCGTTGATGAACTGGCCGTGAACCTTGTCCAGATCAACGATGCGCTCACGGAAGCTGATTGGCTCGATGGAGGAGAGGTAATTGGGACGGGAACCTTGGTTGTAGAAGGCCATGTTGCCATCACGCTGAAAGTTACCAATGCGGTAGCTTGTCCTGGATGAGTTGACTGGGAGCTGCTGGTAGTTGACGCCAACTCTGTGACGGTGGGCATCTGGGTAGGAGAAAAGACGGCTCTGGAAGACGGGGTCGGCAGATGGTTCGATGCCAGGAGGCATGTGTGCTGGGTTGAAAGCGACTTGCTCAATCTCGGCGAAGTAGTTCTTGGCGTTCTCGTTCAGCTCGAAAACACCGACCTCGCGGAGAGGGAATTGCTTGTGTGGCCAGACGTGGGTCAAGTCGAAGACGTTGATGCCTTGCTTCTCCCAAAGCTCTTCAGCCTCCTTGGCTGTCATCGTCTGGAACTCGACAGTCCACGATGGGTAGTCGCCCTTCTCGATAGCGTAGAAGAGGTCCTTCTGCGAGTGATCTGGAGATTTATTTGCGGACTCTTCCTGGGTGATGAATTTGGTGCCTTGGCGCGACTTCATGTGCATTTGGGCGTACACCCAGTCACCAGCTTTATTGACGAGCTTCATGGTGTGTCCGGCATATCCGTGCATGAAGCGGTAGCCATCTGGGATACCTCGATCACCCATGAGAATCATGACTTGGTGAATGGACTCGGGGTTCTGGGACAGATAGTCCCAGAACATAGTGCTATCATCGGAACCGCTGAGATGTGTGGCTGGGTCGCGCTTCTGTGTGTGGATGAAGTGAGGGAACTTGGCGGGATCGCGCAGGAAGAAAACTGGGGTGTTGTTGGCCACCATATCCCAGTTGCCTTCTTCAGTTCGGAACTTGACGGAGAAACCTCGAGGGTCACGAGCACAGTCGTGAGAGCCAGATTCGCCACCGACCGTAGAGAAGCGGACGGTGACTGGGCATTCCTTGCCAGCTTTGCTGAAGACATCGGCAAGACATAGGTCATCGAGAGGCTTTGTGCATTTGAAGGTACCGTGAGCACCGCTGCCCTTTGCGTGGACAACTCGTTCTGGGATTCGCTCTCGGTCGAAATGTGAGATGAGGTCGATCAGGTGGAAGTCTTGGAGGAGGAGAGGGCCGTTTGCACCAGCACGCTGGGTCTCGTATGGATGAGGCATTGGTACGCCATTGCTGGTGGTGTAGAGAGTCTCTTGAGATGGAGCGTTCCTGTCATCCTCGTAGGATCGGAACTGTCCGGCTTTGGTGTTGCCATTGGCCTGGCCGGAGACGCCTTGCTGTGTAGACATGGTTGCTGTAGAGTGACCGTATGAAGATGTGATGAGGGTTGAGCTCAGAGGGGTGTAATTGTAGAGAGAAAAATGATGGAGGATCGAAAGGAGGCGAATGTAAATAATAGTCCGAATAGTGGGGTTCGGGATTCTGAGGACTTCGATTGCTGCATTATTACGTCACTATTCTAGCCAATCAAAGGAAGCCTTTTACTTTACTCCATCACACTATTCTCTTTCAATGTCTCTGATTCATGACGAGGTGGCGGGCCAGATGCCAAGGCATCGTCACCACTCCATTCTTAGACAATAATATCCTCTTAGTCAGTCACGATGGAACAGACTTCTTCCTGTACGCCCTGTATTTGCTTGACAGAATCAGACTATGTCCATTACTGGTCGTTCTGGTCCCGAGACACAGTAACAAAGATGCATGCATAGTGGCGAACATCGATGTATCAGGGTCCTAGAAGGGAGTCTGTTGAGCTAGTAAAGTACCGCTCAGTCGCCAAAGGCTTTTATGCCTTCTTAGGGTATCCAATTCCCCGAATCTTGTGCGAAGACTTACTTCAATCCTCTTTATAGAAAGACGTTCCATCTGTTTAGCGTTTAAATGTCGAAGACGATGCAAAAATCCCTTGTCGAACTCTCTAGACTGGGGCTCAAAGAGTAATCTTTTCTGTCCAACAACGTTGCGTAGTATTATTTATTACCATATACAATGCCAGCGTCGATTGTTCGGCAAACACTTCTTTGGCTCTTCATTACGTTTTCATAATTTCGTAGCCCCTAGACATGGAAGCAGGCACAAGCCTTCTCACGGCAAACACCATGATAAATCGTGCTTTCGATGGTTGCCGGTATAAGTTGCAAGGTGATTAATATATGCTTTTTCGATGACGACTGTTCTTCAACGGCATCAAAGAGCCATTATACATCGACTAAGACCTTTACTTAAGGAGTCCAATTTGGAAGCGTTTGAGAAGTGTCTTGTGCGGAGTGCGGGGCACGGGCAACAATTGGCGGGAGGGATGATGCGCACTTGCATTATCTTAGCGATCCCTTCGCCCATTTTTAGGGAAGATCAGCCAATCATGCATTACCGCGCAAAACCCACTATGCTGCGGTCAGGCTCATTAGGCTGACTCGCTTACAAGCGAGGGGTTTGATGTCATCGGCAAGGCTGAGAAGTCAGACAGGTAGCAAACCCCAATCCAGCAATATCCAACCGTCTTACTATGCAACACTGATTATTTGAACCGACAATCTAGCGATAAGTACTCAAAAACGGGCCCTGACTCTAGTCTCCTATTATGGCTACCGAAGGTCCATGCGCAAACCCAATCATCGTCGAAACATCAACATCACCCAATGGCACGAATCCGCCAAGCCTTCCTACAAACTCTTCACCCAATTCCTTGGAATCATCTCGACCGCAGTCTCAATGCACCAGTGCCACTTCGCGATCCGAAACTTCGGATTCCGACATTGAATTGAGACATGTCCCAAAAAGCGTCCCACCACCGCCGCAAACACCCATTGCAAGCCTTTCGCAATCAAGCACGCTTGTATTATTAAACGCAACATCAACAGCCCCATCGTCTCGCGATGGCACTGCCCCAGGATCGGTACCGCACGAGCAAACATTGGAACCAGGGACAAGCAATCGATTCTCCAGGGTTCTTAGTCTCATGCCATCCAGACTCAGCGGGCACTGGCTGTTGGACATAACAGGTATAACGGTTGCCATAATATCACTAGCAGCTTCGCTGGCTAGTTTGATCTGGCTTGGGGTGCGAACATACAAACTTTCAGTCTCATCAGCGGTCAACGGTGCTGTGTCAGCCTGCGCGGGTTTGATCCAGGTTAGTACCATCTATGCTGTGTTTCGCGTGAGTCTGATAACAATACAGGCCAATCTCGCTACCTTGGAGACGATCACCCCGAAATGCAAAGGAATCCTTGCGCAAGGCGCTACGCCTTCGCCGTATCAGCTCGGCAAGCGGGCCTTGCATGCTTCTCTTACGGCAGGCTCTAGGCTCCTCGAGCGTCGTCGATATACCAAAATCTGCACTGTCCCCACTGGCGGATGTGAGTACGTGGAGATTAGCGTCTTCGATTTGAACTCTGGAGCAATTCTTGTATGTGCCGTCCTCGTACTTGGAGGTTTATTGCTGGTGTTTGCTCGACGGAAATCAAGAATTGGAGGAGTGTTCCATAGTCCTGCAAGGTCTGATGTGCAAGTCACGCGGCATAACCAAGAGGGAACTGAGACCATCACTGGCCAAAGCGTCAAAATCATCAAGCAGAACCCTGGAGACTACCAATACGCGGGCCAGCTGCGACAACGAATCCGCAACGTCCAAAACCAGAATGAGAACAATAGCAAGGATGGCGCAGCATGGCAGCCTTACAACAGCTCTACCGATACTCTCGTCAGCCCATGGACTGGTCCCAACCCGTCAAAAGTCTCGATCACCAATGGTTCCGCTGATGAGAAGCACGAAGGGCTTATCGAACTAGAAACAACGGGTGGCAATAAGGCATTCTTCGATCCTGAGACAGGAAAGTTCATACACCTCACCCCATGGAAGAGCACTCACAGTGATGGCGAGGAGTCGGATGATGATCACTCGCTCAAAGGCGATGACAAGGGAAGCATCAAGAGTGCTCTTGCACACATGGCAACAGGTGGAGCTGCTTGGGCAGGAGGAAAAGAGGTGGATGATATGCTGAAAATTAAGATTAGGGAGGCGGAAAAGAGGATTGAGAAGGTGGAGATACCGCAGCGGGCTGGGGACAGTCTTGCTGGGCAGGTGACAAATGAACGACTCTCTGGTTGGCCTCAGACAGTGTGAGAGTCTGTTCTTTGTTAATCGCGAATTACGATCTAACGGGATCGATGGATGTGTGCATGATCTTTTTGATGTGGAATAGGGTGTACGAGTGTACTGCTCTGCTGGGAGCACTGAATTTGGCAAATCACGCTCTCATCGCTTTCAAAATGGCGAGTTCGAAGGAGAATCTACTTATTGAATTAGCAAAACAATGCTCAGATTGACTTTAAAATCGCGATTTTTAAGGGGCAAGATACCTACTGAATAAGACAGAATCTGCTTAGGTAGAGTTCAAGCAAGCCGTTTGCTAGCTTTTGGGCAGGCAGTTTCAGCGAGTTGGGATGGGGCAGTCCCACTGGCAATTCCCCTGGTAGCCCTCTTGGCACTCCGACTGGCAGTCTTTAGTCCCATCAGAAGGTTGAACACCATATATCTTAGTCAAATTTGGGGGATTAGATGTTGATATTGGGGCACTCCGAGGCCTTATAGGCCAGTAGTTTTCATGATTCCATACTTCGATGTCATTATTTGGTTGTACTTTGGGCGGTATTAAGCCAGACTTTTACTCCTGATCTGGGCTGCGCAGGAGTCTAAAACCTGGAACCGCTGGCTCATTAGAGTAATACACCGAGCTATAATCGGGATATTTGAGCGCAAGACCTTGCAAAAGGCTTTGTGTACGAGCTCAAAACGGTGTTTTCAGGTCATCATGTTTGGCAAAAGTGGCGCGGTCTAAGGAAATCAACCCGAATTTCAGTCCATAAACTAAGTCTGTCGGCTGCCTGAAAAGCAGGCGTGAATGGAAAGCAGTCATATCTCGTGAGACTTTACCACCAATTCAAGCTCGGCAAGCTGATCGAATGGATTTCCATACGGGCTAATTCCCACCCTTCCGCCATTTGCTCCCATGCCACTTTGGATATCATCGACTTGGGAGTTTACCGGAACCTTCTTACGCTCCCCAGGTTCCCCAACCGTCATTCATGTCATCCTCCGTAGCAGCGTTGCCGTCATCCTTGACTCCCATGTCGGCAAATGACGCCTCGAGCGCGGGGACATTCTCCTTATCGTTGTCGTTACTTGGGGGATCTGCTATCGTGACCGCGGCAGCTTGGATACCTTTCTTGGCAGGGAGGACGATGAATGAGACATTGGACCCAGGCTCAATGCCACCATCTTCGTCAGGGGTCTCAATCTCGGACATGTGGAAGAAGTATCTATGAAACCATCAGCCATGTCAAAAGGGTATAACCCCCCATCAGCCATTTCAAAAGGGTTTATAAACCCCATCAGCCATGTCAAAGGGGTTTTTGACCCGCCCACTGACCTCTTGGGAGCTCCATACGAAGGCGGATTGAATGGAACGATGAATCCATAACCGTTGGTTGGCTTCTTGACGGTAGGGTCATAGTATTCCTAGCACGCGTCAGCTTGGATTATACCCTGGATGACGAGCATGTGGAAAGGACTCACATCTACTCGGCCATAGTAGACTTTGGCAGTCACACGCCGAACACGTTCTGAATCCTCCTCTCGAAGGTCTTTTGCCGAAAGTCCCTTATCGGTCTCCTCAAGTACAAATGAAACGCACAGCCCCTTCTCCGGAATCAGGCCGGCGGTGCACGCCTTGTCGAAGAAGCGCGCGTTGTCTCCTCCCGCCTTTCGTATGATGAAACCCCATCCTTTCTCGATGTTGAAGTCCTGGTGTGTGTGGTCAGGGCCTCGTTTTTTGGATTGTAGTTGCGAGCCGGGGTAGAGCGAACCTTGATAGTCCCGAACTAGGCATTGGCAGGTTAACAGACGTTGGTGCAAACTCGTGTCGCTTAGGGTTCTTACCTCGCGGCCTTCATCAGACGTTGGAAGATCTGGAACGTTCTCTTCTTCGAGGACTCTAGTAAAGATGTGGACATCAGCTTTTCCTAGGCAGGTACTTGAACGAGTGCAGAGGCAGGAGGGAACGATGCGTGTGGTACGTACTTCTTCGCTGCATCTCCTTTCTCGGTTGTCTCCACGACGAATGACACACCCTGTCCAGGGTAAGGTTGAACATCCCCAAACTCTTTCTTGTGGGCGAAAAGGTCGTCTCCGCCTGCGCATCGACCCTATGGAACTCGCAAGTCAGTAGACTGCTACCAGAGCGTACGACGCGGGAGAGGGTTTGAGGGCAGCAATTGCGCTTACGATAAACGCAAATCCCTTCTCCTCATTGTAGCTCTTCACCTTCCCCAGCTCGCGATCACCTTCATCTTCTTCGACCGGCACAACTACCTCTCCCTCCTCTTTAACGTTCTTGGCACTGGCGCCCTTAGGACCTTCTTCAAAGACGAACGACACGGGTTGGCCAACGACGAGGTCCTTTCTCCCGCAATCCTTCTTGTGTACGAATGCACTGGAGTAAGGTATCGCATTAGCATCTAGTGGGTAAGCAGCCTTGAGGCCTGGGCAACTCACTCATCGCCTCCTTGGTCGCGTCCAATGAAGCCGAATCCCTTCTCGGCATTCCAACGCTGTGGTGAAGAGTAAGATAAGCGCAAGTCCATGATAGTAGGCTTGGGAGGTGGGGACCGTAGTCGGCTGTGAGAGCTTGGTGGTGGTGGCCTACCTTGATGGTGCCTGTCTGCAGCTCTTAATTAGCTTTACTCACAACACAAGTGGAATACAAGACATACTTCGCGCGCTGAAGTGTCTTCCTCAGCAGCCTCCTCGACCTGCACCTGCGTTGCCTTGCCGGCCTTGTCATCAGATTCGTAGAGGAAAGAGACCGTCGATCCCGCAATCAGGCCTGTTCTGCTTGGAGTTTCGCGCGCATGACAGAACACGCTTCGTTATATCAGCACTGGAAAATGGTTTTTGACCAGGTGAGGAGTCCTACCTGCCGCCTTGGTCCCGCTCGATGAAGCCGAATCCTTTCTCGCTCCAGTTCTGCTGACGTGTTAGCATGGGAAGCCGTCGTATCGATAATGGACAAGGTCAGAGAGTGAGTCCAACTGCCGTGTGGTTTCCTTGGGGCTAGAACCACTTCATCGAGGTAATTGAGGTGTACTCACCTTGACGCGGCCAGTCTCTCGAGAATCCTCCATGATGGTGCGCTCTGGGGTATGTTCAATATGATTAAGGGATGTGTGTTGAGAGGTCAAGCGTGGGAGTGGTGTAATGGCAATGGGGCAATGGAGGTTGAAGAAGTTAGAGTGACGAGTGGAAGGATGAAATTAAATGAGTGACAAGTGGGGTTGTGTGTTATTTGCTTGCCGTGGAGTGAAGTGAAAATTTGAAGGGCAGCCTAGGCGCGTTTGTTTCGGGAGGACTCTTTGGGTTTCCAAACGAGCAAGTAACACAACCGCAAGGAGGATCTGCAGTGTTCGAGCTCGACCCAAGCAAGATTTGCCTCAATCAATAGGTACCTTGCCCTTCAACATGGCCAATTTAAAAAAAACAAAATCTGAGCACGATTTGCCAACTTCACTTTTTCCAGCAGACCATTACACTAGCGCATGTATGTGATTGCACATGGCATAAGATCACGGACACTTTGCGACGCTTGCATCGATGGAGAGCCATAAGTGTTTCGTAGCAATAGCTGGGGGCGCACTACCGAGGAAGATGCATTCTGCCTGCTCTCGAACCCTGTCTAATGCTGCGAGATAGACGCTTAGTAGTGATAAAGCTGCACCGTGTTTGCTCTCACGTTCAGCTGCGTGACACGCTATAGACTTCACTTGGCGAGAACATTGCGCTGTGTTATATTCTCAGACCAGTCCTTTGACGCAAGCTAGGGTTTTGGTAGCGGTGAAGTTGCAGTGTATCGGCTCTCCGAACCTTTCGTATGCTATAAGCCGGAGTGTTCGTAGCGGAGCAAATGTGCTTGGTCAAGTCTATAGATCTGGCCTGAAGGTGCACACTGGGCTCTTGATCAAAAGGTATCTGAGGTAGACATGGTAATGACATTCCCGATACCCTACTCTAGAATCTAGATAGTAAGTAAGCCTATATCCCCACACGATGAGATCTCTTTACCGGATCGGCCACTCAGAGGACGACGTCTAGACCTTAAGTGCCCGATGTGTTGGACTGTCTCCCAAACTATGCCTCTAACCTGATACGTACACGATTACGTAATCTACAACTCTACTTCTGTGACTGGACCACTGAAGTGCTTTCTCCCCCTTACCAAGTACCATGCAACGCTGAAAAGTACAGTCGTACCAAATACCAACACGCTAAAGTTCATGGTTGACGGAGTGACTGGCGTCTCTGGCGGCCAGAAGCTCCAGAACAACATTAGAACAAGGTACAGACAAGCGAAGATGTTGTTGAGAGTACCAAATGGTTCAGGGACACGCCAAGGCCCCCAGTAAAGTCGAGATGTACCCAAATCGGCAACGGCGTGGTTTGATGGCACCGGTGGAACGTCTCCAAAGGAGAAGTCCGATTGACAAAAGATAGGACGAGTAGAGGCCGGCAACGCTTAGCGAAATGATGTTGTTGAAAGCGACTGAAGAGCCGAGGATGATTAAGGACAGGAGCATCGATATAAGGGTTGTCACCCCGATTGTATAAATGGGTATTGAAGTGCGAGGATCGAGCTGTGGTGCGAGTCAGATCGGAATTCTGCTTCATGAAGCGTGGAAGAGGACTAACCTTGGAGAGAACTTGCCAGAAAGGTGTCCCGCGATCTCGGGGAAAAGACCACAGCATACGCGACGCCGCAGCGGAATCACCGACTGTGCTACAAATATCAAGGACCACGACGAGCCCAGCCATGAGGCAAGCACCTGTAACGGAGTTGACAGCTTGCAAGAATATCTCGAGGAATGGATAGCCAAGAGTTTCCGTTGCACCAAGTGCTGCGTCTACGTTCCCAATGCAGAACATCAAAGCTAGGACCATGGCGAATCCCAGGACTCCGTTAATGACGAGACTAAGCATAAGAGCCTGCGGAACAACAGTCGATGCACGCTGAATCTCTTCGGACATCTGAAACCAATCAGCTTTGACCAGATTGACAACCAGGGACTTGTATCATACGTGTACTGCGCTGTCGGCCCCTGAGATTCAATCAGTCAGAGATTGGAGGAGTTTTTCATGGCTGCACATACCAATGAGGCAAAAGACCGCTGCCGGAAGGCCGACGAAAAAGGAGAGCGCCTGCGTTGGCCAATTTCCCTCGTTCAAGAAGTCGACGAAGACTGAAGCATCGCCGTGTGGCCCAAAGTAGACAAGTGGGATCAATACGGCGAAGAAACCAAACAGGTGGAGAACAAGGATTACCCCCTCAAATTTGGCTAAAGCACGACTTGTCACTGTGTTGATGAAAACGGCGAAGAACATGACGGCCCAGAATAACAACATTGCTTGCCATGGTTTTGGGACGTAGTTTGGGTGCGTTAGGACGATAAGCCCCTGGATTATGGTGCCGATAAGATATCCCGAGGATGCAACAACGGCTTGCCAGCCAGCAATGGTGACCCAAGCTGCCAAAGTTAATGTGTGCTCTGATGAATGTTTTTCGTGGTTACAAGCCGGTCACATATGCCAGAAAGTTCTTTGCCGAATACGGTGCGAGCATGGCCACCCAGCTATCTCACTGTTACTTTGCCTGCCCCAGCTCCTTCATGCATAGAGGATGCACGTACTGATATTGACCGCCTGCGGTCGGCGCCCTAGTTTTGTCAATTGAAGCTGGGCCATAGCCAAAAGTGCCACTCACATGGATGCAAGTTCAGCGATCGTGGCGAACGTTGAGCAAGTTCCGATCCAGACGATAAGGAAACCCCAAATGACACCGGCTGGCCCACCACTACACGAACCATCAGCTGGCCTTTTCTACGCTGTTACATTCGACGGTTTAAAAAGCGTACTTCAGAAATGCCTGCGTCGAGACACTGGGAGGTTGTCAATACTCGATCTGCCTCAGTGACTAATATGGTTGTCTTACACTAGAATTCCTTCCCACGTGATAAGTACTGTGCACGAGAATCCAAGGATTGACATGAAGCCAAAGTTGCGCTGCTTATCGTCAATCAAGGGCCGGCTTGATGCCTCTGAGCATGACACACTTTGAGCACCGGCTTCTTTCCCAGACGAATGAGCTCCTGGTCGTCGCTAAGACCACTGATCGAGGTTGGCGCCGCCTCATAGCCATCTCGACTGTTTGTCGACCGATTGGTGAGTTCGAAGTCTTTCACTGCGCTCATATTTATTGGGCCCTCGCAAGGACGTTGAAAATGGATTGAGTTATCGCGAATGAAAATTGGATCAAGTCAAATCAAAAGCCGTGTTCATCAAGCAAAGGTTCTGGAGAAAAGCCTCACGAAATGGACCAGGCCTAAGTACATGGAGTTGGATGGAGCAAAATTGCTTCAAGTAGAACTCAGGGGCCAAGTTGGAACGAGTCGCAAATGACATAGGTGGTATGCAAGAGAAAATGGGCGCACGAAACTAGGTCTGAGGTAGGGGTTGTATGCTTGTTTCTACACTTCTAACCCAGCGGATGCCTAGCTTATTACTACTCTACCGCGAACATCGAACATCCCATGGCTCATTTGGGATCAACCAGGTAATTGTAATGACGGTATTACAACAACGTTACATTCAGGCATCTTTCCTGGACTGGATCGCTTGATAACGGTTGATGCGTTGCCTATTGGCTCCAGTTCCCCCCTTCCCGTGCCCTGCCCGTCTCCCGCCTTTCTTGCAGATCAATGTTAAAGAATACTAACGTAGGCGTTATCAACCACTTAGAAGCTTGTCTTGATTGCAGCTTCCTGTTCAGCTCCAAATGAAGGCATGCGACAGGAGTTCATCTCGAGAAGCCACGGCAAGAACGTTCCACTTCTTGTACGTCTCTACTGAATACTGAATGACGTCAACACGCGGCACATGCAAGATTTAAGACACATTCGGCGAAAAGTCCGAGCATCAGGTAGTGAGAGCGACGGCAGCTGCGCATCGTGCGCTCAGTGGCTTTCACTACGGTACCCGCCCATGATGGAATCTTTTGAGATCATCATGGTCAGTGCGTGTCGTATGCGCCGATGTAGCTACCAATATCTCTGCCCTCCTTACTAGCAGCCACAACGGAATAGAAATGTTGGAGAGCAAATTTCATCCCGCAAGGCCTGCCTAGATGGTATCTCATACCGTGGCCGTGATGTTGAGCTTTGTACTATAGTCCAGCGAGGAACGTGCTTGGCTCTCGATCTGGATCTTCTATGTAACCTCCATACAGGTTGTTATTCTGCGAAATCAATCAATACCATGGAGCGACGAGCTGAGCCTCGTCCCGTCGTCACCGAAATTGATCGCTCTCCTATCATTCAGGCAATCACATGGCTACTCCTCGCCACGATATTCCTCGGCCTCTCCTTCAGACTGCTCACCAGGTTTTTCCTGTTGCGTAGATTCCGCTGGGATGACCTTTTGATTGTTATTTCTTTCGTACGTATTAGCTTTCGACCAAATCAGATAACGGACTTCACTGAAATATTTGACAGGTCTTCGGCGTCGCACAATCAGTCACGCTCCTGGTTCCAGAGAGCAGCATCTGGGGAGAATCATTGCAAGAGCTTGCGCCAGGTTCTTTGGATCCGGGGCTTAAGGTAAGGGTTTGGTGCACCTCGACGCTTTGATCTAGATGACTGAAAAGCCACTATTAGGCGCAGTATGCCGGCCAACTTATATTCATCTTGAGCCTTTGCTTTGCCAAGCTCTCTGTCCCAATCGGTCTCCTCTCCATATCGCCAGTGGAGCTGCACAGGCGAGCGATCTTTGTACTCGGCACAGTCATCATCGGATGGACCATTACCTCTGAGTTTTCCCTCGCGTTCAAATGTGGAGTTCCAGAGCCATGGAACTACGTGTCGAGATCCTGCCTTGATCGGGTCAGTGCGCGTCTTGCTCTTCTCGTGATCTTGATCACCGACTTACCATTTTCTAGCAATCGCTCGCTCTCTACATCGGCATCATTAACATCCTCACGGATATTGGGTTAATTGTCTTGCCAATATACATCATTGCTCCTTTACATCATCGCGCTCTTCTCTGCCCGTATCACGTAAGTAAAATCCCTTCATGCCCCTGCCCCCTTCTTCCAGCTTCCTGGACCATATAATTCGACATACCTCAGGAGCAGTGAGCGGCAGCATCGGGAGTTTTCGATTCCAAAAATAATACTTTCGAACGCATTTTGCTGGGTCAAATCTCCCAACCTGTCCATTCGCTGCTCTTGAGACCAGCCCTTTGGCTCCTCTCTAGTACAGGTTTCAGAGTCAGATCACCTCAAAAGGATTAATTTGAGGAATTTCCTACTAACTCGAACCGCCCGTCCCAGCGTAATCGCAGCAACAATAACCCAACTGTCCTACCTCCGCACCTCCTTCCGTTCCGACTTCACATTCTCCAGCTTCCCCTACATCATTTGCACACAAGTCGTGCAAGCGCTTTCCATTACCACAGCCTGTATACCGTACCTACAACCGTTCCTCGAAAGCTTGAAGACAGGTCTGCTGTGGACAGAAGATATACAGCGGCAGGGGCAGACGTCAGGGGGCGTAAGCTCGTATACCAACGCGGGTTCTACTGGTAATAGGAGGGACTATTTGGAGATTGAAGAGGGGTCTGTGAACGGAAAGGTTGGGAGCGAGACGGAGTTGAAGACGCTGAGGGATAAGTATGAGAGTGCTGGGATTAGGAGGGAGGGGAGGGCTGTTTGAGATATTGGTGCGGAAATGATACATATAACAAGGGGTTCGTTGGAATAAAGATGTGTATTGTACAGAGACTGTAACGTACGGATGATGTACAATAAGACTAGATGATTAAGTTACACTTTCAAGTTCTCTCGGTTTGGCATATAGGAGGGGGGAAACATCCATCAATTATGATAGTGAGCTAGGAACATACCCGTTTCAGGAGACCGTCGAGCTCAAAGTACGTTTGTATTAGAGGCAAGAGAGATACAAGTATGTCAAAGACAGCATCACGATTCCTCATCCGGCTCAACCACACCAGCATCCTCCATGATCGGCCTCTGCCGGCGCTTCAGCTTCTCCTCACCATCCGGTTCCACGACACCAGCATCTTCCATAATTGGTCCAGCTACCTCGCGTCGGACTTTCGTGTCCGAGTCTGGCTCAGATTGTCGGCTCTGGAGGAGGGATGAAACGGGCATGACGCCTTGCGAGTTTGAGTTGGGTGCTGGGGTTTGTTAGCTGTTTCGAGGGATTTCGGGGCAGGGTCGAGGCTTACCTGGAGTCATTGGCATGGCTAGGACAATGCAACTCAGTGCCGCGATGCACAGGGCCTTGAAGAGGAGTTGCATTATGTATGATTCGTGATGGATGATGAGTGAAATGCTTGATGAGTAAGAGATCTTCAATGCCTGTTCCGTGTCTATGGGTATGAGGAATGTTGAACTTGGTACTTGGGTTAGGGACTCGGTATATGACCAGAGATTCGAACCCTTCATGCGAACGTGAATTATTAGCGTAGATGTCATAGCGTGGATGACTTTGACATCTTACGTAGCCTTGCATGTGGAGCTTTGGCTGATCTCCCCGGAGACTGTACCTGTTAGGGCAGGAGTTAGTGTTCTCACTCCTGAAGCTATACACACCGGCACAAGTGGATATGTAAATAGATGCTTGGGCGGTCTAACGCCAGGGCTAGCAGGCCTAGAAAGGCTACAACAGGTGCCCCAGCGCTAGAAAACTCCCATGCCTAGGCGGCATAGACCTGGAGTGTAGATAGGCTATATATAGGCTATGTATAAGGTGCGGGTGGGCGGGAAAGAACTGCTATGGCTCTGAAAGAGATGAACTCGACTGAAGAGCCAACTGCTGGTGGGATGCTCATACAAATAGTGCTCTCAGGAAGCACGGATCTCTCGCTATGGCCCATGGTCATGGCGCATGGCTGAAACCGCATCTGATCATGAGACACACTAACCCACAGTCCCACTGTAGCGAATGTTAATCATAAATCCCAAGCTGAATCATGTTGGATGGAACAAGACGGTTGTTTCCATCAGCAGCCTCTTGAAAGGTGCATATCAATGACATGGATGGCTGAAGAAGGGAGGTGCTCCCGTCAGGAACGGCTCAGGCAGGGTTCCCTAAAGATATCTAAGCATGTCGGCGTCATATCTGCATCGCCAAATGGCCTTCAGAATGGGGCCAATTGTCCGGATTGGGAAGTTCGGAGTAGATTTCGAAGAGAAAATTTGCATGTAGAGACATGTTTGAAAGATGGTGTGAGGTTCTTGCTCATAGTGAGGCTAATACTGCGATCTGTAAACAGTATGATCCAATTAGAAGTCAGCGCATAGTAGGGCCACAAGGCTACTACTAGCGTACATCACCGATCCAAGTTACACAGATATCGCCTCGCTTGATTGGCCTCCTGCAGTAGATTGCACTATGAGGACTCGGGCCACCCAAACTTCCACCGCCTGCATGTTGAGTGTTAGCGCACACCTCTAGTAGGAAGGAGGTCTGATCACCCTTCCAGCATACTTGCCCTGAAGCTCGGTGACGTGGGACGGGGGAAGCCACAGGGCGACATACCCTCTAATCTGTTGTTAATCGCACATCAAAGAAATAATCGTGTAATTCTCTTACAGTAAAACTTCCAACTCAACTCTTCAAAACTGTTATTTCAATATGGACAAAATATCTTCAGATTCTTCAGAACCTCTTCTAGGTGATTCCAATGAGCCAGTCGTGCTCGCTCCTCAAGAGTCGATATGGAGACGGCTTAGAAGACAGTGGGCCTTGCTTGTCGTAATGGCTCTATTGCTGTATAATGCTATTCTTGTCACGTTAAACGCACTGCACAAGCATCCAGAACTTGATCCCCCTTATTGTAGGTACAAAGACCAACGAAAAATATTGCTTGCTCAAAACGTCCCAGCACCAGCAAACTCCATCATCAAACATGAACGACATCGACTCTGGGACGGACAGCCCACCATCTACGCAGAAAGTCCTTCGCCGGAAGTCGACGCTGCTTGGGAAGATTTGCTTACTGATATTTGACAACGGACTTACAACCATCTATTTGTCTGCTGATACACCGTTCTGCAGGTGTCAACGTCCGTGTAACGAAAGAGGAGATGATGCTAGCAGGCGAAAACCTCACCAACACAGCACAGCTTCTCAACGGGGACTATCTTGCCGTGCTCGGAGTCTATCATCAAATCCACTGCTTGGTACGACTTCTTGAGCATGTTCAAGAAAAGACATCTGACATCATTTTCAGGACATCTTGCGCAAAGGCTTGCACATGGATTACTACTCGCCCAAGATGACCGACTCTGATCGTGTGAAAAACATGAATTCAGAACATTATGGTAGGATACTTCCCACACGATTTTACAACCACTACTGACGATGTCTAGATCACTGCGTAGAGAGGCTGCGGCGGACGATCATGTGTCATGCCGACCTAGCCATCTATAGTGCTGAGTAAGTGGCTGATTCTCACGAGCCTGAGCCAAAAATATTAAGATCGAACGGGGAGAGCAGTTGTCTCAATTGGGATGCTGTGGAGACTTGGGCGAGGGGCAGGGCGCTGGAGAGGAGGAAATTTTATTTGAGGCCGGGACCGTTTGAGAGGAAACGTGTTTCAAGCGGTGATTTGTAGAGTTAGGACATAGAGGTAATAGCGGCGAAAGTCTTGTCTATAAGCCATGAGTATGGAACTACTGATTCCCATTGTCAATCTCAAGGCACTGGCAAGATCGCTTTAGTGGACTATATTGAACGGCACCAAGGATGGCTTCACTGCCTCAACACACGACTCAAACCCATGAAAGGGTCCTTCGGATCAACAAGTTTAGTGCATTTGAAACAATGTGACATCCAGCATGCAAGATCTGCATTCAGCTTATCTCAGTTAACATCCATCACACTGACGAGCTCGAGAAGGATGGTGCAAGTCAAAGCCACTTACGACGACTCGCGTGAAGGGACGGCTGGCATGCGAGGTTATTAGGAAAGTGGGAATGGCAATTGTGCATGCCTTACGTCGTGGTGCATTGATTTGACGAAGATCAAGATAACGTGGGTGGTGTGGACTAGAGATCCACGAGAGCCAACGGAGGCAGATCGAGACGAAACACTGGGGGTGATGCAACCTCCCGGAGGGGGTCTTTGCGTGAAGCTGCTGCAGTCGGCAGTGCAGCTCCTTCACGTGATGATGGAGCTAGACGTCTCAGATCCTAGACTTGACAGATTTCGTCTTGTGAACACACTTGCAACTACCCATACACAGACAACATGACAAAGAAGATAGCCCCAGAAGGCCTCGTCCCCTTCGATGTCCCCGCCGCCAATAAGTCCTGCCGCACATGGTACCGCATAATCGGCGATCTCAAATCCCCCTCCACGCCCCTGATCACCCTCCACGGCGGCCCAGGCGCCTGCCACGAATACCTCCTGCCGCTGAAAGACCTCAATGACAAGCACGGTATCCCCATCGTAGTGGTATGAGGCATCACATGTCACGAAAGCGGGACTCCTACCTATCATAGACACGTGAAGGTGTGGGAGGGTGAGGATCCAGTGTTCCAAAGGCCGAAAGTCGCTGCTCTACAAATCTTGTAGGCGCCGGCATCGTGTTGCAGTGAGGTACAATTCGACCCGGCATGGAGGCGGCAGATTTCGAATGGTTTGTGGAATTGCTTTTACTTCCGAAGATCAACTTTGCCTATCATCCTCAACTTTCTTAACTATTTTACGGTCTCCTGACGCGTAAGGTCCGACATTGAGAACTTCCAGTCCTTTGTACGCACTTCAGCACATGTATCTGGAATATAGTACTTGATTTATTCTAGGCGTACATCAAAATCGAAATGTGGGAAGTCTCAGCCCTGGTTCGATGGCAGCACGTATACTATTGGGGAACAGCTCTCCGTAGATAGCGATTTAGAAGAGGGATCTGGGTAGATCGAAGCCTATGGTCTCAGGATCTGAGACGCCCCGTTCCAAAAATCCGGGGTATCATACCACTGAGCACGAGCGCAGCGGTCGATCATGTCGATAATTGGATTCAGCAGGTAGAGAATCGGCTGGCATGCAACCCTCGAACGTCTTCGTGAGGCCGGCTTCCGAGACACACAAGTCAAGCAGAGCGTCGATGCGGCCGCGAAAAGCCTTGCGCAGAGTTTCGGTGTTCTCTTGGCTAAGAAATGCCCAATCACTGACTTGACGCACTGTTGCAGCCACGAATAAGTGGGGATCAGGCCGGAAGAAGACGCGCGAGGATGCACCAGCCAGCGAGAGGATCTCATTAGGAGCTGCCATAGCACACGCAGCTCGTAAGGTTCGACAAGAAGAGGAGACATTGGCGAAATCTTCAATATCGTGAAGGAATCGAGGGAGCAGGATCAGGAGTTCGAGTGTAAGATCGCGGAGATACATGATAAGGGATATATATCATGGTGGGTCGCGGTTCGCAAAATAATCCGGATATATCCCTAACTTGACATCCAACATACTTTGCAGTAAGCAGTAAAAGTTTGGAGATTTTGGGACTGAGACCCGTCCTCCCAGTTCGAGCAGCCACGACGAAAAGTCGAGGGGCTACTGTCCAGACTTCCTTACTACCTGCGAGGATAGATAGACGCTCACATCTGATAGGTGCATCAGCAAATTGGTCAAAGATGTATACCGTTTTGTAGTTTATAGGGGAAGAAGAAGGATGCACGTCATGTTTTGTTGGTGAGTCAACAAAGGATTCTTAGTCATCATCAGGGGCACGGTGTCATTGGTTCATTTTCGATTGGCGGGCTATACCGCTACATTTCCATTTCCCACCTCCATTTCTGCAGCCTCCGACCAATTATCAGCAGCCTTATTGGCATTCCCTTTCTGCAAGTAGCACCAAATCTGTACTTTTACCTTTCGACTCAACCAAGTCCGGTTTAGTAGATGGTGTTCTATTGCCTGATGTCGCTTGCAAATCTTCTTGAAAGTATCTTCGCACATGATGTAAAGCCCGTGGGATCGAGTTGTGGGCCCTCAACCGCTGATATCATCGTAACACTTTGTTTCCTATTCAGTTTATGCTCCATCCTCATACATGGCTGAGCCCCGTCCCAGGTGGTTCTTGGCGCACCACTTCCGGGACAGCAACGGATTGCTTCTGCGGATTGGGTACGCCATGGGCAATACAAGATTTATCCCGGTCTCAGTCCTCTTGCTCGCTTGATATTTCGCCATTTTCCGGAGCCTTCTGTATATCATCAAGCTCTTCCCACACCGAAGGCTTGCGCCGATGCCGCGTGGACCCAATGCTGTGTTGCTCGGTGGAAGGATTTGTAGATGCCTTGGAAGCTGATTTACGACTGAAATGGTGTATGAACGCAGGCAGTGCAGGAAAGCAGCCACAGTTGATTCCGCATGATATTTCTGCAGTGCTTTGAGAGTATCAGCTCAGTGTTTAGGTATAAGGTAGCAAAGGCTGCACTCACGTCCAAAGGTTCAGAGCGTACCACCTCCACATCACATTAACCACATTCTTTCCTCTGAATTGGGACCTCTATCCGGATCATGCTTGCGACGCAGCCGCTACTGGAGGTTAGCCATTTGCTGACTAGATTGATCCCGGATGGAAGGGCACGTACAATAATCCTGCACCCAGTACTGCTAGAACACCCATCTTTTGTCCGCTCGGTAGCTTCAGCTCCCAGATGGCTCTCATAGGTAGAATCAGTATAGCAAAGTCCGAAAAAGTGTTGAAGACAGCAGAGGCAAGCTGGGTGGCTCTTTGGTTGATACATGTGCCTGGCAAGAAGGTCCGCCATGCTTTTCGTATCGGATTGCATTGGAAGATCTCGACAAGCAGACCGGCAGTGTAGAAGAGGCAATTAGCCCAGAGAAGAAGGTGAATGGCAATGTGTATCATCCGTTTTGGAGCAAAGACCCGGAGGTATAGGAGCAAGATGGACAACTTGGTCACGAGGATGATCGGGCAATAGATGACTTGGGACACGATCGCAAGCTATGACATAACCAGTACCCTTTTGAAGTTTCGGAGCTCGCATTCCGTACCTTGGCGAATGATGCCAGATTCTGGGCGGTCAAATTCCAGGCGTGTCTCCCGTTGCCGCATCTGTCTTCCTCCAGAGCAACGACCATGTAAGTCATCAGACCCATCTGCCATCACATATGAGCCAGCGTTTGCGGTGCGAGGAGGAGGCAGGGTGCATGGAGATCTACTCACCCAAGCAAGTACGGAAGCATCTATCCCTAGATGTCAGCAAGCCACAGAAACGGTGGACGAAGACAATGGCTCACATTCATCCCATGACGTATGTCGCAGCACTCGAATCTTGGTATAGAGCCGCATGAACTTATGGGACGCCACCATATTCACTTCGCAGGCCGGGATATCACCGCTGAGCCAGCTCTGATCCTTGTTCTCAGCCGCTTCACTGGCTGATAAGAGGGTATGGTTCTAGGATTGCAGTGCGGGAGCTTTGAGGGCCTATGAAACTTGTAAGTGGCGGATCTGGCGATTGAGGGCGCAATGGCCCAATTGTTGTTGTTCATTGCATCGCCGTGGCGCGAAGGAACGCGAAGAATTGCCAGACAGAGCTACATGAATGTTGGCCGTTTGGAAATCGGCCTGATTCCAGCTGTGAATCGAACCAGAATAGCCGCCTCTTCACAAGTAGGCCACTTATTTCCTGAACGGATGCTTATTCGCGAATGGTCGGTCTAATTTCCGAATGGTCCTCAGACGCCGGCAAAGGCTCCTCAAAATCGCAGCCCCAGATAGCGTATCGTTGCCCTATTAACGCCCATATATATTATCTTCGCGAACTTGTGGTGGCCTAGGTCCCTAGAAGCCCCCCGAATAAAGATACTTTGGGCAGGCTCTCTGAGGGGCCTCCGGGGGCTTTCGGCAATTTAACCGACCCCCTAATTTGAATCCCCCCGGAGCCAGTCTATCACCATTCAAGTCAAGATCAGGTTGTGGCCAAGAGTATTGATAAAGTTGTTCATTAAATATTCGTTACTATGAAATTGCATAAAGCAAATAATCTATTCCCATCCGGAACGCCCCTGCAAAGCCGCGCCTGTAGTTGCCCCCAATTTTCAATCTCCCATTTTCCCAAGTAAACCCATCAGCTCTCTACTCCGTCACAAGAGCCCCACCATCCGTCTTCCGACTCGCCTCGATAGCTTGCAAATCCCTGACCTTCTTGGCCATCTCAATTGGCGTTGCCGCCGCGAACAGTGCCTTCAAAGGAGGCGCAATCTTGAAGGTACGCTTGATCTTTGAGTGCGCCCTTAGCAAGAGGATGCTTTGTCCGCCAAGCTCGAAGAAATTGTCCGTTGGTGCAATCTGGCGGTCTTTCGGCAGTCTCAGGACATCTCTGAAGAGGTCCATAACCTTTTCCAGGATTTCGTCCTTCTCAGCATCTGATGTGGGCGTTACTCCTAGGAAGCTTGTGGAGGGGTAGGTCAACTGCAAGTCCATTTCCAGCAGGGTCTTGCGGTTCACTTTCCCACCAATCGTGACTGGCAAGCTGTTCAAGAATTGGTAGCCACTTGGAAGCATGTAGTGATTCAGATGCTTTCCAAGTCCTTCGTGTAGTGAGGCGATCAGCTTATGTTTCTCGACGTCTTCCAAGATTTGGTTGTAGACTAGGAAGGCAATCAATTGTCGATCGTCCGTGAGATCTGAGCCGTCAGCTCTTGGTCTTGCAACCACGGATAGGTCAACCAGTCTTCGCTTGTCGATGTGTGCAGACTCGAGATGGATTCTGTGTTCGATCTCGCCAAGGTCGATGCGGAAGCCGCGAAGCTTGATCTGTCTGTCACCAGCGATGCGGCCATGGAATTCGAGCTGGCCGTCTGGCCTGAAGCGGCCTTTGTCACCAGTCCGGAAGAATCGTGTCCAGCCCTTTGCAGCATCCTCCTCAGAGCAGAAGGGGTCCTGAATAAAAGAGTTCTTGTTCGCTTCTGGCCTGTTGAGATAACCAGCACCGACTTGAGCTCCTCCAACACAGATTTCTCCCACAAGGCCTTGTGGAAGAGGTCTCATCTTGGAGTCGAGAACATAATGGCGGCAGTTAGCCATCGGGAAGCCAATTGGAATCGACTTAGTATCTTGCTGAGGTGGTTCGACCTTGGCAATGGCGGTTTGAACAACCAACTCACTAGGGCTCCAGGTGTTGAAGACAGTAGCGGGCGTGTTCAATTCATAGAAGGCTTTTGCCAGACGGACAGGTAGAGTCTCGCCTGCGAAGTATGCCACTCTATACTTGGAGCAATGGCGAAGATCTTCAGAGGCGGTTTCCAGGAGCAGAGCAAATTGAGTGGGCGTGAAGTAAGTGACACTGATGTCCTTCTCCCGCATGAGCTTAGCCAGCATTCCGGGGTCTTTCCTCACTTCTGGGGATGCCACACAGATGGTAGCACCGCTGGTCAAAGCCGAAAAGATCTGCACAATAGACAGATCGAAGCAGATGGATGATTGGTGGAGGAACTTGTCGGCAGGAGAAAAGCTGTAGTCTTGATGCAAGGTACTGAGCATCTGCTGGGTATTCGAGTGCGTCAAGGCAACACCCTTTGGCTTTCCAGTACTCCCCTAGAAATGATGTGTTAGTTAATTTTACCAGTAGTGGGAAGGTTGACTTACAGATGTGTATATCATGTAGAATGGGTCGTTGGGAGCAGTGTCAGCATCATGCAATGAGTCTTCGCATGCTTTCGCGGTTTCGATGGGGATGAGGTGAGGCTCGAAGCTGATGTTCCTTGCAATGTAAAGACCGACATCGTTGAGACCTTCACCCACGAGCAAGACGTGTGTGGAGGCGTCCGATGCCATGAAGATAAGTCGTTCATCTGCGAACAGCGGGTCCATAGGTAGGTAACCGCAGCCAGCAATCAATGTACCCAGCATTGCGGTGATGGCCTCGAGGCCAGGCTTTGCTAGAACACCAATGGTGTCGCCAGGCGTTGAACCAGATTGTTGCAAAGAAGCCGCAACGCGTTCTGCTTGGCTCACAAGGTCAACGTACGACAGAGTGTGGCCTTCAGAATCCTCAATGGCAGTGGCATGAGGTGTTGTCTTGGCTTGTTCGGTGATCTTGCCAATCACGGATGCATTGTTCCAGGTATTCTCGGTAGGTTCTGTATTCCAGAAGTTCTGCTTGAGATTCTCCAATTCCTTGGGGCCGCACATTCCAACTTCAGAGATTGGTGCGCGATGGTCTTTGATGACGTTGGTAAAGTACTCAAGGAAGTTGTCGAAGAACATCTCCATCTCCTTGGCGCCATAAAGAGTCGATGAGTACTCGAGGTGCAGATCAAGGCCATTCTCGGGGTCTTCGAGTGCCTCCAATTGCATTTCGCATGCAGTGGGGATGTCTTCGTTCTCGATATCACTGACTTCAAAGTCCTGAGTCTTGAACTTGGGCATCTTGCCATGGGATTGATAGTTGATGGCGACTTGACCAAGAGGGAAATAGGCAGTTGTCTTCTCCACACCAACAGCGTCCACAATCGCGTCGAAGGGGACCGTGCTATGACGTGTTGCCTCAAGCGCAGAGGATTTGGTGTACTCCAGGAGGCGGTCAAAAGCATCATCACATCCCTTGGTGAACCGGATGGGGATCATGTTAACGAAGAAGCCAATAGTTTCTTCCAAGTCAGGATGTGGTCGACTTCCATCCACCATATGGATCGTTAGATCTTCCTCTTCGGTGTAACGGTAATGGAATGATCTGAAGGCGGCCATCAAGAACTGGAAAGGTGTCGTTCCTGTTTGTGCACAGATACGCTTCATGCGGTTAAGCATGTTCGTCTCAAGTGTCACTTGGAGGATCGATCTCTCGGTGTCCATGTGCTCTGGACGTGCTGACTTGGCAAATGGTAACAACGGACCCACCGCTGGGGCAGCACGTAGCTTCTCCTTCCAGAAGTCCATACTGACCTTGATCTCCGGTGAGTGGAGGAGGTGCTCATGCCACATGGTGAAATCAGCGTAAGAGACCTTTGGCTCCGGAATAGACGAAAGAGCTTTCTCGTTGCGGACAGCTTCGTACAAAGAAGTGACTTGTTTGAACATAGATGCGGAGCTTCCACGATCGATTGAGATGTGGTGATAGATCATGGCGAGGACGAAATGTTCTTTTCCGAGTTTGATCATGGCCATGCGCATGTCCTCACCCTCCTCGATGTTCAATTCTTGATGCTTCAATTGGTCCACAACACCGGCCAGCTCGCTCTCGGGGTCGGCGCCCATGGAAAGATCTCTGCGGATCAAATGAGCATCAGTATCTTCAATGGCCTTCTGCTCGGAGAAATCATCGCCCTCAAAGAAGGACATCCGAAGACTCTCGTTGCGTTGCTTCATCTCCTTGACTGCTGTCTCCAAGGCTCCAACATCAATGTTGCCATGAATGTGGCAAGTCACGGGTAAGTTCAGGGATGACTTGTCGTCCTGGAGGTTATGTTGGAACCACATCCTCTTCTGGAAAGTGGACATTGGCACGTGTTCAGGTCGGTCGATATTTGCGAATTCTTCGGATACCCCGAGTGCTTGTGAATCATTTCCTTGATCAGCGTCGGCAATGTTATTAGTTCCGGCAGCTGGAGAGTCACTGTCATCTACTTCAGCATCGGCGTCGAATTTGATCATAGTCGCTGCTTTGGTAACCAGGTCAGTGATTGACTTGGAGCCAAGGACATCAAATATCTGAACATCCACGTTGATAGACTTCATGAACCATTTGCGAAATTCGATGGCGACAATTGAGTCCAGACCATAGGCAGAAAGCGGGTTAGATGGTTGGACGATGTCTGTTGCGACGCCCAACACGGCAGAGACTTTCTCAATGAAGGCGACTGTCAAAAGTGGGACGCGCTCCTCAAGACTGCCCGCATCTCGAAGCGATGCCATCAACGGTTTACCAGCGGCGGCCTTGGATGAATCTCCATCAAGGTCGAGGTTGGCATAGAGGTTACGGAGGAGTGGCTTCGGGCACCAGTAGAGGTCCTTGCGCGTCATGTTGATACCTGTGATCAACTGATACTCGTCCACATGTGCATCAGCCTTCACATGTCCGTCTTGGGAGGTGACAGCCTCTTCGAGCTGGTAGAGTAGCTCCTCCTCATTGACAGCATCATAACCAATTCGCTTCATGATTCTCTCAAGAGCAACGTTCTCGGCAACAGCACCAACGCCAACAACCATACCGACATTCATTGTTGTGCCCTTGAGACCGAGAGTCCGACGATGGCTCATGAGGGCGTCCAAGTAGGTGTTGGCTGCGGAGTAATTGGCCTGGGCCATGGCTCCAACAACAGCGGAAGCTGAGGAGAAGCAGACGAAGAAGTCGAGTTTGGTGTCTAGAGTAGCATTGTGCAAGTTGTTAGTTCCTTGCACCTTGGGTCTGACGGATGTCTGCCACTGCTGCCAGGTCATCTTGTTCAGCGGGACGTCTTGAAGGATCATAGCAGCCTGGAAGATACCGCCAAGAGATCCACCGATTGCGTCAGTGCATGCCTTGACTGCTGCAAAGTCTGTGACATCGGCGCGGTAGATTGAAACTTCGACATCGCGGGCCTCGAGCCAAGTCTTCGTAGCCAGAGCCTCTGGGCGGCTGGCTCCTGAACGCGACATAAAGGCCAGCTTGGCAGCTCCTTTGCGGACCATCCACTCAGCGAGTGTACGGCCTAGTCCACCAAGACCACCGACCAATAGATAGACCTTGTCAGGATTAAAGATGGTGGTGTTGCGGTACATGGCAGGAACAACGGCGACTGTTTCCTTCTCCGGAGCAACAAGAACAACCTTGCCGAGATGCTTACCCATCTGCAGCATTCTGAAACCCTTCTGCGCTTCGTGATATGGAAGCTTCAAGATAGTCTCAGGGTTCTTGATGATACCGTTCTCGATGAGTCTGCAGCATTCTTTGAAGACACGGGCACCGAGAGGCCTGTTGTACTCGAAGACGGTGATCATGTCAACAGATGCGAATGAGATGTTCTTTCGGAAAGGATCCATGTCGATCTTGGCGTTCTCATGGATGTCTCGCTTTCCAATCTCGATGAAGCGTCCGAATCTAGCAATGCATCCCCAGGTAGCATGCAGTAATTCGCCTGCAAGACTGTTCAGGGCGACATCAACGCCACGACCGTCAGTCAGCTTCATCACTCCTTCCACGAAAGATGGGTCTCTGGAAGATAGAATGTGGTCGTCGTCGAGACCAAACTGCTTCTTGATGAAGTCGCGCTTGCTTTGGGAGCCAACTGTAGCGATGACATTCGCTCCCAGCATGTGAGCTACTTGGATAGCCATCTGGCCCACACCTCCGGCGGCAGAGTGTACCAAGACAGTCTCTCCGGACTTGAGTCGAGCAGCATCCACTAGGGAGTAGTGAGCTGTAGTCAAGACCAGCGGGAAGGCGGTGGCAATGCCATAGGGCATGTTCTTTAGCTTGTGGCAGAAGACCGCAGGGTTGCGTACGATAGAGGCATGAGCACCCTGACCAGGGCGCCATGCAACTACCCGATCACCGGTCTTGAATTCGTAACTATTGACGCTGCGGCCAACACGGCGAACAACACCAGCACATTCGTCTCCAAGCTTGTAGTCGTCGATGATGCCCAGAGAAGCGGCAACATCACGGAAGTTGATCGCCGAGGCCTTGACTTCGATCTCAACCTCATCGTCGGCCAGGTTGTTGTCAAGGATATCTTCGTCATCAGCGAAAGCCAGAGAGTCTAATAGTCCGACCTTTCCAATCTTGAGAGCGAGTGGACGGGTTTGTTCGAAGCGCTCGAGCTCGGGCTCACCACGTGCATTGAATGGCAGTTTAGAGTTGCGAGCATCATCGGGCTCGACCTTGGGGATCTCGAGAGTGCCATCTCGGTCAGCGAACTCGTCCTCTGTAAGCTGGCGATCGAGAACCTCGAGAGTACACTTTGCCGCTCTGACATCACTAGTAGACTCGGAAACATCCAGCGTCACAAGCCTGAGCTTCTCATTCTCACTGCGTGCAACACGGGCCAAGCCGAGGATAATAGCCTGTTGAGGATTCTGGGCCTCGTTGGTGGCGTTTCTTGTCGCCCAGACCATGTTGGTGCTGTTGCTTGTGAGTAGCCTTTGAACGGCTTCGTAATGCCTTGCGGTGTCATTAGCAGCGTCGAAGAATAGGTCGCTGTCCAGACTGGCCAGGATAACGACACTGTCAGCCAACTCGGGTGTGTCATTCAGCTCGAGTAAAGATATCCTGGAAACTGCGCCGTCATAGCCTTTCTCGATTGTGGAGGCAATGGTCTCTGTGCTCTCAGATACCACTTCAGGCATGACAAGGGTAAGTGGCTCGGCGGAGGCAGCTGCACCTGCGCGATTTTGCCACACACTGATCTTTCCACTCTGGAAGAGAGGGGTCATGTCTTGGTCATCGAACTCAGCGATGTTACTGATGGCAAAGCCGTTCGGCTTAAGCAGAGTCTTGATGTCCATCTGAGTAGGCTCTTCGATGATAACTGCATCAAAGCTGGCAGCTTGCGGCTCGCCGAGGTTGATACGGCCGGACCACTCATTGTTGAGATTATCCCAAGCAGCCGTCATAGTTTCCGGGTCCGCATATGGTTGAGTGATCCATTCCTTCTTAGCATTATCCCAAGCTTGGAACATATCCTTAGAAGCGGCGGAGTAAGGCATCAAGCTTTGGAAGCGGCGGCGATGGCCATTATTACTACCTAGAGGAGTGAGGACCTTCCTGACCGACTCTGGGTCCGATGAGAGATGCAAGATCGTCGAGTCGGGGATCTGATGCGCAAAGCAGTCCATGACTTGGCCCAAGTTGTCGAACGAAGGGGCTCGAAGGCTTTCCCCGAGCAGCGAGAAAGCAGGCTGCCATCTCGTGCGGAAGAAGAGCTTTCGTTCTGGGGCGTCGCCACTCATGTCTCCACCTAAGGCAGTGAACTCGCCACCCTTGATTTCAATCATGAGCTTGCTGCAATCATCGGATTGGATTGACAAATCGCTGATTGCCACACGAGGTCCGGGGAGCTTGGTATCGGCGCTGACCCAGAATCTCTGCTGCTCTTCCGAAGTCTTCATCTCTTGAAGAAGTCCAGAGACTTTCATGGACTTCATGAAGGTGGGCACAAATGGCTCGCCGAGGCTTCGGCCCATTGCGGCTTCCGCGCCTGCAAAGATGACATGGAAGGAGGCATCCAAGAAGGTAGGATGTACCATACAAAGATCGGTAGATGAAGTCGATGCCTGGTCAGGTCGGAATGTAAGAGGTGCCATGGAGAAGCCGGGTCCGCTTTCGACATTGCCGGAAAGAAGCATGAAATCTTCTCCATACTGTAGTCCCATGGAATGAAGATGCTCGTAGTATTTCTGCATGGTCATGGTCCTGTTTGATTTCTTCTGAAGCTCTGCTAGCGATGGGCGTGCTTCAAGAGTCTCAACAGAGGCAGGCAAGCCCTCCTCAACTTCGATCAAGCCGTGACAATGTTCGTCGCACCTTCCAGTGGCATCATAGGAGCTGATGATGAATCGGTACCATGTATCAGAGGTCCTCTTAGCTGATGCCAAGACTGGCTGCATCTCGAGGAGCACTTCGGTGCCCATGTCATCAGTCCTAACGGGTAGGGCAGACTTGAAGGATACATCACGAAGTGTGACACTCTTGATAGACTCTGGGCACTTGTCAAGACGCGTTGCCGCTTCGATAGCCATAGTCAGATATCCAGCAGCAGGGAAGATAATCTTGCCCTCGATCTGATGTTGAGAGAGCCAAGGAAGCTCGGCTGGACGCAAGAATGTTCGCCATCTTGGATGGTTGTCAACGGAGTCGGGTATAGGTACACCCAAGATGACATGTCGTTCTTTGCGTAGTCGGTTGTTCTTGATAACACGGGTCTCTGACCAGTACTTGGCATGGTCCCATGAATAACTTGGAAGTTTGATCTTGGGGCCGGCTACTGCAGCTCTTGCTATACCATTGTTGTCCATGTATAGGTTGCTGTTGGCAGCAGCCAGGTCAACGGGATAACCAAGAGCGAACAGTTGGCCAGCACAAGAAAGCAAGCTACTGAAGTCTGGAACACCACGGCTCAAAGAGGCGATGTAAGGGATGTCAAGCTTGAGTGACTTCATGACTTCTTTGGCAGGACCTTTCAGTGCTGGATGGGGACCAACTTCAACAAGCAGATCGACATTCTGCTTTTCTTGCTCATTCAGGAGCAAGTTTGTCAAAGCGTCGGCAAACCTGACTTGTCCAGTCAAATTCGAGACCCAGTATTTGGCCTGCATCTTCTCAGGCTCAGCATATCGAGCTGTGACGCTGGAAGACATTTGACAATTTGCTGGCTGTGGGCGCATCTTGCTCAAAAGTTGTTCAAGAACGGGGCCGAAGGGCCTGATGTGATGAGAGTGGTAGGCCTTGTCGACTAAGAGTTGCCTTGCGAAGACGTTCCTCTTGGTAAGAGCTTCCTTAAGTTCGACGATAGCTGGCAGGTCACCAGATAGAGTCAGACTGGTAGGGCTGTTGACAGCAGCAATGGCGATCTTCCCTTCGTAAGGGGCCAACTCTTCTGTAGCTTCTGCTTCGGTCATCTGGACCGCCAGCATAGAGCCAGGCACCTTGACAGCATTCTCGACTTCCATTCCAAGCGTGAGTCCACGGTAGTACCCAGCAATGATGGCGTCGTTGAAAGAGAGAATACCGGCAGCATATGCTGCTCCCATCTCTCCGGCAGAGTGGCCGACGGTGACTGCAGGGCTGATACCCCACTCCCGCAGCAAGTCCACAAGAGAGATCTGAATAGCTGTGCAGAGAGGCTGAGAGAAGGCGCTTTGAGTGACACGCGAAGTCTCCTTGGTCTTGAGTAGTTCGGTCACGCAAGACCAATCAGGCTTGTCGGGAAGGCTCTGGAGAACGCTGTCGCAACGCTCGAGAGATTGTCTGAAGAGAGGAGACTGCTCAATAAGCTGTCTGCCCATTGCGAACGACTGCGCTCCCTGGCCAGTGAAGACAAAGCCAATTCTGAGGCGAGACTTGTCAGACTTTGTCCAAGTCAAGGCCTGGTCCAAGCTTGCCGTTGCGTCCGCCGCATCCTTCTCGACAATGAAGGACCGAGCTGAGTGCAGAGTCCGTCCTGGATCACTAAGACTGGCGGCAAGAGCTGCTGCAGTAGTTTCTGGCTTCGTCTGAAGGAATTGAGAGAGGGAATCCTTGAGACGATTCCCAGCCTTTTCCGTATGCGAGGTCAATGGCAACAGGTAAGGCCTGTTCTCAACCATGGATGCGCGCTCGCTTGGTAACGAGTGGCCGAATTCCTCGCTGGGCGCTGTGTAGCCTTCGAGGATGATGTGAGCATTCGAGCCGCCGTATCCGAAAGAATTGATGCTGGCGCGTCGAATACCGTTGGACGTCTTCCAGTCCAATGTCTTCGTAGGGACAGCAATCTTCCAGTTCTCAAACTCGATGTTTGGATTCGGGTTGTTGAAGAGCATGTTTGGTGGGATCTGCTGATGTTCCAAAGCCACCGTGGCTTTGATGATGCCGGCCAAGCCAGAAGCACCCTCCAAATGGCCAATGTTTGTCTTGACTGATCCAACATAAAGCGGCTCTGGGCGATTTGGTGCGAATACGGCACCGATAGCACGCGTCTCTCGAGGGTCACCAGCTTGTGTGCCAGTACCGTGGGCCTCAAAGTATTGCGTATCGTTGGTGTTCAGACCAGCATTCTTGTAGGTCTTCCTGATGAGAGCCTCTTGGGCTGCTGAGTTTGGAACAGTGATTCCCTCCTTGGTGCCGTCGTGGTTGATGGCTGAGCCACGGATGATGGATCGGATCTTGTTCCCGTGAAGCTCCGCGCGTGACTTTCGTCTCAAGACCACTGCGCAGATACCTTCGCCGCGAACGTATCCCTTACCACTAGCATCGAAAGCTCGGCATCTGCCGTCAGACGAGAGGAAACCGAAATCGGTCATCGTGATGAACATGTTAGGATCGAAATGAAGGGAAGAGCCGACAACAATCGAGAAGTCGGCATCATCGTCCTGAACGGATTTGTTTCCCAAGTGGAAAGAAATCAAGGACGAAGAGCAAGCGGTGTCGATGGTGACGCTTGCTCCATGAAGGTTGTAGAAGAAGGAAATCCTGTTTGATAGAATGGCGTTCCCTGTTCCAGTTGCGGTGTACTTGGAATAATAGCCCAAGTCCTTGTTCACCATGTCTTTGTAGTCGTTGGTAAAGCTACCGCAGAAGACGGAGCTCTGGGTGCCATTGATCTCGTCAAGAGTAATGCCAGCTTGCCGGAAAGTCAGCACTGTAGTAAACTGTAAAGGGTTCGCAGCAATTTACCATCTTCCAATGCCTCATACACTACTTCAAGTAGCATTCTCTGCTGAGGATCCATTGCCTCGGCTTCCTTTCCGGAAATACGGAAGAATTCTGGATCGAACAAGCTAATATCCTGATCCAGAAAGTATCCATATCGAGCATTGGTCTGTCACTAATCAGTAACGAAAGAGGTAATGGCAAGTATGGGATCAACGAACAGTGCTCTTGTTGCCTCCATTGGGGTGATAGAATGCGTCAACATTGAATCTATCTTCCGGAATCTTTGATTGGAGGTCTCTCTGCTCAACAATATTGTCCCAGAGCTTGCTCGAGCTTTGTGCACCAGGCACACGACAGGCCAATCCTACAATGGCGGTGGGGTCGTCGTGCCTGCCGACGGCGGTTTCGTCACCGATGCTCGACGGGGCGGAGGTGACGGATTGTGCTTCGTTAGAGCGAGACGAAGAACGTGAGTGGATGGAGGATGACGAGGTTGTGTTGGTGAGGTCGGTAGCTTGACGCATCATTGCAGTCATTGTGTCTGAGTGAGTAATGGTCGTGGATGGGTTGGGTATCAATCTAAGGGTTAGAAGTCAAGATGATTGAAAGAATGTTTAGTGTAGTAAGACACGAAGAGCAGTCAAGTTCTGTGTAGTTCTAGTTTTACCCAAGATGAGCCTGGGTTGAACAATGGTAGTTCTTGTAGAGAGGAACTGTTGGAGAGATTCACATGGTGCGCTATCGAACTCTTTAATATGGGAGGAGATGGCAAAGGGACAAAACAACCGTGCCGTGTGTAGGATCTCGATGTCTATACAATACCCGTTTGCCACGGATGTATACCTGAAGCAAAGCGCAGTGTTTCTGAAACATCTCAAACAATGACCTCACAATGCATGAACCCGCGGCCTTGCATGGGCCATGTGGCAGGAGCTTCATGCCCAGGCACTAGAGCCTGACAGATATGGTACAGATGCGGTGTAATGCCCGTTGATCTTCGGGGTATGTCCCTCCTCCTGACAGGACACTAGTCCCATAATAGCTTGAGTACAGTAAGAGGCATGTAAGGGCGGGTGAGCCCGTCGAAGTCAGCTCGAGGAGAGCTGGAGAGGATCATGGTAGTGTCCGGAATGGAGGAAGCTTGTACAAAGGCAGCCAGCCCCTGATGATCACATTCATATGTAGAGTCTTCCCATTGTTGTGCCCTGAATTAGTACTTGGTCCCTTGGCTAGGTAGTCGGTTTCTGCTACGTGGGCGATGTGGCAGGGCATTAGGAGTAGGATGGGCCGTGGGGGAAGGGTCTGTTGCTGTGGGTCTCCAATTAGCTCTGCGAAAATTTTCAGCGCGGACATTTTCTGTGTGATCATGGATGATGGGATTGGAGGATGAAGACGAAAATCTCCGTTTGACATCCCAGCACAGCCGAGATGATAGATGAATAGCATCTATTCTGAGGGCATTCTGTGCCACACTGAACCCTTCTGCATGTAGGACTTGGTGAAACCCAACAAATTGTGATAGAATGGCGACTTGATGAGTGGTTAGAACGGTGCGTTGAAGAGCGGAGGAGTGAGAATGACATGTAAGTTTGGGGGCTCCCCCGGGGGGCGGGCCAGTCATAATGTAGGGTATGTCTCTAGGCGAGGTGATACCCGTGCATAACCACGATCGCACTTGAATCTACCCGAATGATGGCCTAAGCTTTCGGGCGTTTTAGCTGGGAGGGTGGGTGACATGACGCTGATCACCCCACTAAGAACTGCCGAACTGAGCCGAAGTGAGACCGGAGTTTTAGCGTGCTTCAGGCTTTCCTGACATGAAAGATCTTCACCACATGAGACGTGCATAAGCCTGGCAGATTTTACTCAGGTTCTTGCTGATCTGCGAGATCGCCAAGTATCAGATGAAGTAGCTTGGCTCACTCGGCATCGCCTAGCATAAGATCGCCAAGTAGCAAGTTGAGTAGCGTGACTTCGCGTAGCAAGCTTAGCGAGGCTACGCGTCGAACGCGTCAAGAAGGAACACACAGGAATTCTACAGTCAATGTATACTGCTACAGTGATATTGGACACGGTATAATGTTAGATGGTCTCTGAGTATGGACGAGGCTCAGCTTGTTGCATGGTGACGAGTATACCCAGCTTCCTGATGTAGAAAAGAAGCACGTGTAAGCGAGGAAGTAGAGAACTCGGAGAGCACGTTTGGCTCCCTTGCCTCACACTCATTAAGCATTTGTTGTTGTTATTGTTGTCATGAAGTTCATTGCTATTGTTACAGTACTGTTGGTAGACCTTTTGCCATAATCATATTGCTTGCTTGTAACGCCAGAGGATCAATCGAGGCCGCCATACTGTCATAACCCAAACGCCTGTGCAGTGCAATACCCTTTAACATCGTTTACTGAGTACGAAAAGCAGAATCGTCAAAAAATGCACCGCCGGTAGTGTTCTTCTGGTAGACTTGCGAACCTTCACGTCTAATTCCAAGTCCGCCATCGAAATTCCTGTTCTCCAGTTCCATCGGATCGCATGTGTTGAAGTCGCTCATCACCGTCGGGTCAAGCATGTCGGCTGAACCCCAGTTCAATCTCGAGCCCGACGCGTCCATGAATGGTGCATTGACGTTATAGGTAGAGTTGGGGAAAGCGAACTGAGTTTGGTCGAAAGTGCTCAGAGGTGAGGGCCAGATTCCTTGGTTAGACCCGGAGCGAGATGGTGTCGAGGAGGAAGAAGAATCGACCGTTGGAGAATGTGAGATACTTGGCACGAGGTCCGGGAGGTGCATGTTCGAGATGGGATCCGTGAAGAAGGTCTCGTTGGACCCCATATTGGAGAAGTCGAACAATTTTGCAGCCTCCGGATCCTGGCCGTCGAAAGTCCTCAGGACGTTCTTCAGCTGCTTCTTCACGCCTTTAGCTCGCTTGGTCTTCGTCAGCTTCTCATGCTTAGACAAGCAACGCAGGTCCAAGGCAAGTTTGGCTAACTCTCCACTTTTGGCTGATATGAGAGGACCTTCAGACTCTGGATGGCCGACACCACGCGCATGGATCTGAGTCAAGCCCCTGCCGCAGGCATCTAGGCCCAACATGAACACTTCGGCAATCGTGCTGGGATACAAGCCCATGGTCATGCCACCTTTGCCGTACGTGCTGTCGAGCGCAGGGCTCACACGAAGCAATGATCTTGCCGAGCTGGTGAAGTCGTCGATGAGGGGGTCCGTGACAGGGACACTCTCACCGATGTTTTGAGTTCGGGGGAAGAGAAAGTGGATGATCATCGTATGGTATGCTGCCAGCAGAAGGCCTTCGGACACCTTGCATCCTGAGATGAGCTCCAATGCACCAACAAGGATGTGACGGATTCTGGAGCACACGAAGGAGAGGTTCCTCGGGGTGTTCGGCTGGGGAGAGTTCAGTCTCCGTAGCGAGAGTAGTGTCTTGGACTGCCAGGAAAAGGTTTGAGATTCATCCATCGGGGTCTGTTCCCGTGGATAAAGTGCATATATATGTGCTGTGGTGGAGGCCACATGACAAATGGGCCACAGGTAACGAATGGTTCTAGCTTGATGCGTGAGCGTCGAGATGTTGTCTGATGCAGTGTCCAACTTGAAGACCAACGATGTCGATTCATCGGTGGGTGGGAAACATCCCGTCAAGCTAGTTGGAAGAAGCTCCAGTATCGGTGCATCCATCTGCATGAACGCCCACAAGATGACGGCGAAGGTAAGCCATCGAATGCTTCGAGCAAGTTCGGCTTCCACCTCTCCGACATCCATACCATTGATTTGATTCAATTGGGTAGTGGGAGCCTGGAGACCAGAGACGATGTTACTCGCGTGAAGGAGATAACATAGCGATCGGCGGGCTCTAGTGGCACAGAGCTCATACCAGCCGAGTAGCGTCAACGCCTGCACAGTGGAAAGGTCGATGCTTGAGTTGAGCATATCAAACAGCTGAGAGTTGGCCCATCTGAACATCTCGACTCCTTTGGCACGCAGTTCGGGATCTCTTTCGGCAAAGTTGACATCAGCGAGGATGACAGCGAGGAGGACATTGTTTTGGGTGCCGTCACGATAGCTTCGTAAGAGGAGGGTCTTGGAGAGGATGAATGCAAGAGGGTGATGTGAGAACCAGATGTCAATCATTTGCAGGGTCTGATAGTTGTTGTATTGAAGAGTTGGGTTGGTAGGGTCGGTGACTTGACCCTCGAAGTCATCGAACATGTCCTGGTTATCATCGACATCGAGACATCTCTTGAAGAGCGGCGGCGGCCTATCTTCGAGCTGTTGGCAGCCAAGATCACCGAAACGCAGGGTGACCATTTCGACAAAGTCTTCTATCAGCGTGAACATGGGATCCTCGTATGTCATAGCGGGTTGAGGAAGCGTCTCGGTTGGTGAGAGGGAAGCTCGGCTTTCGCTGTGTTTGCGGCCAAAGGCTGCAATTGCACCTGGACATGACTCGGTGCTGGTAGCTGGGGTATCGAAGAGTCTGTTGAATATTTGCTGGAGATCAGCGGCTATTGAATTCTTCGGTGCAGCCTTAGCTCCTTCTGCTGATTGAATCTTTCTTGCACTTTGGTAAGCCTGTGTTATGGGAGGTGCTTGCTGAAAGTCGACAGAACCACCGGAGCTCGAGTGGGCTTTTGGTGATGATTCCTTCGTTCGAGGCTGGGATGTGACGCTTTCAGATCGTTGGTGAATTGCACGTGCGGATGCCTTCGACGTAACGCCTTTCGGTCTGCCTTTTGACCCTTCTCGGCCGTATACGCAGTCGATATTTCTCTCTCGACAGGCACTGCATATGCTTTGGCCAGAGCATCGAATCTTCCTCGACCGGCAGAAGTGGCAGCTTCTCCTCATGACTGGTTGGGTTGTCGACTTGCTCTGGGAAGCAGTAGGCTGCGGAGACGGTCTTTGGCTCCCTATGAAATGCATGGTGCGCTTGAATGATAGAGTGGGGGTTCTGTCAAGGTCATGGTATATGTAGAAGTACTGTCAGGAGCGGATGTATTGTATAGAGAGTCTAATGTGGCAAAGCTGCATTAGCGAAACAATATGACGACGAATAAGGTACAGGCGCCATGTACATCTGCGACGAGCAAATACAACGCTGGATGGATCCGAAGTTGTTCCTTCTTGATCCTTCAGGGTCCCCATCACACCTATGAAATGCAACAAAAAACGGCATTCCATCACCTCGTCATCACAAGGCGGGCTGCAGGGGTCCGGGTTTTATGCGGCGATTTAAACTGTATTCCTTCGCTTCGTGTTCCGAAACCAGACCTGCATATGCCGCCAATGAGCCTGGCCGATGTAACCCCACCCACCATCTTTTCCATCCTTCCCACCACCACAAACTACGATATTCAATAAGGTTTGCTGTGAGTGCGGCCGTTGCCTGCCTACATTGTAATGCAGTCGGCTGAGTACCCTAGATGTATCTGTATTTCGCTTCACATAGATCTCGTAGACCGCATTTTCTACTTACAACGGCAGAACCAGATCCCTTGACTCGGCTAGTGCAGATCCTCGGATTCGGTGAGTCAGTCAAGCCTGAGGCTGAGGCTGAAGGCCACGTAGCTTAACAACACAATACGAGATTCCCACGAACATCATCCGAGGTTTCCCAAACGAGTATCGATCCTTTCTGTAACCGAAGAAATGCCTTTGGGCAAGAAGCTGAAACATAAGATCCACGATACTGCTTTCCTATTCCAGACAGCATAGTCGGATTTTGGGTATTCAGATTGCACGAAGCTGACCCTAATCAGGCACAGTCCAATCAGTCCGAGGTTTTACCAACACCTTTCGAAAGATTAGGCTACGCAACGTGCGTGGTGGGAAGGAACAATCTTGAAACAGGCAACCACGTGGGACTCGGTTGCCCTAAGCGAAACATCTAGGCGGTGATGGTGTGAGGGACCTCGCATCCGAGCTTGGCTTAGATAAGATTATTGTTGGTACAAACGTATAAAAAGGGAATTCGTATCGCAAGGCGTAGGCGTAAACGGGATCGTCGTGCTTGTTTTGTACATCACTTCCATTTTGGGATAGTTTGGCGTAGAAATGGGGAGGATTCACTAAGCCCCATTGTCTCGTTTCACTGCACCCAATTATCAAATAATTACACTAGCACTAAGCCACATTATTTGTTTCAGGGCACAAACAACTTTCACATGATTATAGTATTACAATTGGCACACAGGTTTCTTCCATGAGACCTAGCATTGGTACGCGGCGTGGCCGTGGTGATCATACATTTGGCCCGAAACAAGCCGGCGAATACGGAAAAGGAAGCAGAGGTTAGCTGATGGTGTGGGCGGCGCGAAGGGATGATAAGCTATTTAATTAGGCCTCCCGTCTAATCCTAGCAGTAAGGTAAGCCGTTGATCGTCGATAAAGATCTCGTTAATTTAGTGGAGTGCGACAGCTAATTGTCACGCCACCCCGCTCTGCCTCAAGCAGCCGCTAAATGTAGATCATACCCACGACGGACGGAGATTTCCTCAGCTTGACGTGGTTCCTCTACTTTTGCCCATGTGCTTGCTCCAAGGGTAAATTGCGGTCAACAGCACACCCTCGCGTTGCAGCCTTCTGACAGCTTACAGGTGCGCCATTACCCCCTTGCCGGCCCCCATTCTCCCCCAAAGCGGTACGGCACGCAAAACAGCAGCGGCCTATCGTATTCCCTACATCCACATGGCAACCTCCACAGGCATTCATTATGCAGGCGCACGGACCCGTGATGATTCCTTCAATCACGTGTATCTATGACGCAGTTGTTCTGTTGGAGTTCATAAAAAAATCTTTATGCTTATTTTTTCACAAATTTTCGGCTGATCTTGGATCTTGTACTATTGTGCAGAAATGTCAGATGAAAGGTCAAACGTGCGGTCTCAGGTATCATTTCAATGGTTTGGTGCTGATGTAGCGCTTTTCATTAATAGGTGGTAATAGTGCTCCGTGATCATACATAGTGAAAAGTCAACGCTGTTTAATCAATTCTGAAACCCATGTGCTGCACGACCTCTCGGAGGGTTTTTCGTGTTCTCAACCGACAATTCGACACTCACTCAGAACATATGCTTTGATGCAACCTCAGTCTCGAATCCACCAGACCCCGTACTCTTCTCCTCAAAGTCAGGATCGACAGCTCTGTTGAGGTACTTCCCAGGGTAGAGAGCATTTATCGAGATGACAGCAACGACAATCATTCTAATGAATTACAGGCGATTAGTGAGAATCTTTTTCAGCCGGATAAGTTGTACTTACGCTCCTTCCAAGGCGACAAAATCAATCTGATTCTTCATCAACGTACTGCCCCAGCCATTGGAAAGCTCAATGACACGGTAGACACATCGCACCATGATGGCCGTGTATGAAAGCGCCAATGCACCAAAGCACAACTTCAGTCCTTTGTTGTAGGCAAAGACCTTGTTTGCTCTGGCTGAAGCGGCAGGATCCCTAAAGACCCGCCATGCGTACTCTCCAGCACAAACACCGAACAAGGCCAGACTGCCAACTTGGAAGGCGAGGCCAGCGAGTTGAACGTTGTCGCCTGTGCCGAGAGGGGTATTGTTCTGGGCCGCAATGGAAGCGAGGGCGCCGCCAGCACCTTGAAGTGCAAGGGAGACGATATCGCAAGATATGAAGATGTACGCATACGCCTTGGGTGACAGCCGCGAGACTTCGGTGCCGAAGAGTAGAACACTGTATTACAAAATATCAGTATTTACTCAATTACGGATGACCTCGAGGAATATGTACCTTCGTGCTAGGCTGAGGTATATAGCGGCTGAGAAAAAAGCAGGAGCAATTGTAAGGCAGCATATCTGGATAAGGAATCTTGGAACCAGTAAGCTGTCTGCAAACAAAGGAACTTTCGTGGTAAGATGACCAACCCATTCAAGTTGAATGCATCAGGATGCATCATCAATCTCCCAGCATAGCCCAACATTTCACAAATACATCCCCATCCCATGGCAATCAGCGTCGACCAGGCTCGGTAATAGACTCCCTGTACTCCATGTGCTAACAGGGCCAGACTGAAGATCGCAAGTAGAATAACGTTCGGGATGAGAGAAGGGGAATAGCCATAGAATGATTTTGAAATTGGGCAGTCGGCGCTAATGTCAGTGCACTGCTGGGTGCGAGTGAAGAGTTGATGAAGGCCCGACATTGTTGCGGTCTTCGGGCGGATTGAAGGGCGGGTCTTTGGATGTTGTGAGAGGTATGAAATCGAAAGCAGGAAAGACCAAGGAGTTTCAGGGTAGTATATGAAGCAGAGGGCCAAGGGAGAACGGGAGAAATAGAGTTAAATAACTAGATTTACGGACCGTTATCAAAGGGATCCGAATCATAGTCTCTATCAATGACGCCTGCTTGCATGATAGTAGCAGAGAGGAGCTGCGGACACGAGGTAGAACAACAGGCCGAATAGAAAAGAGTTCATCACGACTAGATCTCTTACACTGGATAGAACAAGAGTAGTCTGTGCCTGTTTCAGGAAGTCCCGCGGTTGAGTGTCATGGCCGTTCGCCCACGGAAATTTTAGCGAGACGGACATTTCTTCACACTATCAGCATACAGAATCGGAGGAATACTCGCCCGGTTGCTGGTGATGACCCATGCTAACTGCCACATGGCTCGATATAAGCTCCTCGTAGCGAGAATATGCAGGAACGATTCAGCAAAATCCCCGTGCCGGTCTCCGACGATGTCATCAATCCTATCGTTTCCTTTGGGATAACATGCCCAGACCCGACGTATTTCAACCATCATCCCCAATACCCAAGACAAACATTTCTCGGACCCGAGCATACCCAAGCATACGCCAAGCATCATGAGTCTTCAACGCCTAAGCATGGGCTTCAGGAAGAGCTCTATCAGTTCTAGAGACATCAGCGACCCCCAAGCATACCGCACAAGCGACGACATTATGACTCGCAATTCGACTCCGCCTTCAGTGAAGAGAGAGACATCGGCCTCAAAGCCCAGACCAGTATCGGCAGCAATACCACCTACACCGTACAAGCCAGGCCTATGGCTCTACTTGGCATTTGCAACTCTTGGAATACTCACAATCATGGTAGCGCTGGATGCTACAGCTTTGTCGGTTGCATTACCAGTTAGTACTCTTCGATTCCGAGTAACGAAGTGGCACTCCTAACATTTCCAGATCATTGCCAAAGCACTGCACGGGACTGGACTCGAAGCATTTTGGGCTGCGACATCCTACCTTCTTACTTCCACCGTTTTCCAGCCTACAATTGCAGCCCTCTCGAACACTTTCGGCCGAAAATGGATCACAACAGGAACAGTAATCATGTTCCTGATCGGTATCCTCCTGGCCGGGCTATCCCAGAACTTCACACTTCTTCTGGCTGGTAGAACGATACAAGGAATTGGTGGTGGCGGAATCGTTGTGCTTACCCAGGTCATCATCTGCGATCTAGTCCCGTTGAGACTGAGAGGCCAATGGTTTGGTGTAATAAGCGGAATGTATGCAATTGGATCGGTATCAGGGCCGCTCTTAGGAGGTGTGTTCTCGGAAAAAGTTTCATGGGTAAGTCTTTGTCTTCCAAGGTCGAGTATTCATGTACGGTCTGCTGACTCAAAAACAGCGCTGGATATTCTGGATCAATCTTCCCTTTACAGGCGCGGGTCTTGTCATGATTCCTCTATTCATCAGGCTGGGAGTCCCGAAGAGCTCTTTCTTCCGCAAGCTAGCCGAGATCGACTGGACTGGCTCCGTCATTTTCATCGCTTCAACGACTGGCTTCCTTATCCCGCTCTCGTGGGGCGGTGTCTCGTACGCTTGGGGATCCTGGCACGTTGTGGCACCCTTCAGCGCTAGCACCGTGGGACTTGTGCTTTTGTACGTGTACGAAGAGCGAGTGGCCAAGAATCCCATCATCCGCACCAGCATCTTCAAGAATCGCAACGCAGCGATAGCGTATCTCTGTGTCGTCATCCACGGCATGGTTGTCGTCGGTTCGCTCTACTATCTGCCTCTCTACTATGAAGCGGTAAAAGGCCTTTCACCCATCTTGTCTGGTGTTGCACTCTTCCCGGAAACCTTCACAGTGGCCCCGGGCGCATTCACAGTCGGATTCATGATTTCACGAACCGGCCATTATCGCTGGGCAGTCTGGACGGGCTGGACAGTTACAACACTCGGGCTTGGTTTCCTCTACCTCTTGGATGTCAACACCTCAACTGTAGAATGGATAATGTTGAATCTCGTGGTCGGCGTTGGGTTGGGATTCAACTACTCCGCTCTCGGTGTCGTCCTCCAAGCAGCGACATCAGAGGAAGACATGTCATCCGCAGTCGCCATGTTCACATTTTTCCGTCTTTTCGGGCAAGCCCTCGGAGTCGTGATTGGTGGTGTGGTCTTCCAAAACCAGATCAAAACCAAACTGTTGGCAGCACCACCAGATCTTGCCGCGATGGCGGACCAATATTCCGCGGACGGATCAGCGCTCGCACAGCTCATCATAAACTTGCCCGAAACTCCTTCCAAGGTCATATTGATCCAGGCCTACGCCGATTCACTGAAGATGTTCTGGGTCGTCCTCACCGCGATCTCGGCCTTTGCTCTGCTAGCAAGCTTGTCGATCAAAAGACAAAGTCTCGATCGCCAATTTATATCGCCTCAGCAGCTCGGGGGCGACCGTGATGACATCGCTCTCATGGCCGAACGAGGCGAGCAAGACAGCGCGAGCGAGACAAGCCAGGAAAATGGAATTGGTGAAAAGCCAGACGATCCTCCTTCCTATGAAGTAGGCATGGAGCCTATCGGTAGACGAGTTTCATTCGCAGAGCCTGACAAATCCAGCATACGTGGGAGAGCGTTGTCGCCTCGCAGGCAACGTATGTCGGGACTAACAGAAAACAGAAGGGCGTCATCCGAATACTCGGTGCCTATTGATGGCCTTGAAGTGCCTGCCAGGGCGAGGACAAGAAGTATTGGAGAAGCAAACCTCATGCCGCCTGGGCGTCCGTGGATCCAGCTATCCGACATACGCGAACATACGCCACTGGCAGAGATGACGGCAGATCCATTTGAGAATGTGATGGGAAGAGCGGGCGTACGCAGCTCTGCCTACCGCAATTCTGGAGTGGGCCAGGGTAACAAACGGGACTCTGGTATGAGCCAGAGCAGCAAACGCAACTCTTGGTTGGGAATCAGGAGACATTCACGAAGTGGGGGGAGTCGCGGCCCGCATCTTGGGCGCCAGTGTACGGAATGGGTTAGACTTGGGTGTTTTAAATTACGATAGCTCTAGACTGTATAGTACGGTATCATAAATCTCATGCAGAATCGAGAATCTACATCAATGAGATTCAACTCTTCGCTCTTCACACATAGCCCACATCACGATTATTCATCGCCTCACGTATTGTTGTTCCAGCTATTTGCCACCTCGGGATCCTACAGACGTGCTATGAAATGAAAAAGAGAGGGCGAACATGCTCTCACTCCAGCCGGCCCAGATGGACAAATCCCTCACAACCACAGAGACCACGCTGGTGCTCTCCCCGTACTATCTGTCAGCTAAATCTCCTGTTCTGAGATCATCACACTGATATCACTCGCAGTCTTCACGGTGCAGGATGACGAGGGAGCTACCGCAATGAGGCACCTCCATGCTTTTCCGCCACCCTCAGAAACACACCGATCCACCAAAACCCGTGAGAAGCCTGCCAAAAACCCCCATACCCTCTCGGCCCCATCTACCACATCGCCACCCAACTTCAGACGTCATCGGTAATCAACACTGTACGCGTGGACGACGGCGCTGCGGTGGTGAAACCAAGCTCGCTATACCGTTTCTTCACGCGAGGAAGTTTCGCTTGATAAGACAACAAGCCCCATGGCAATTGCCATGATGATGACATTGTTTCAACTCTATATATACCTTGAGGCTCCAAAAACATTCCGACGCACCGCGGATGCAAACTTTTTGCAGCAAACCTCCCACCTTGTCGCTTCCAGCTCCTCGATGAAGGTTAGACCAGTCGGCGAACCAAACCTTCTGTGCATGTTCTTCGAAGCTTCTGCAAACGATCTGAGATCCTGTACCTGATGCCGCAGCTGTCCCGCGGACGGATGGTGTGTGGAGCCTACACTCGCGATTTGGCTTTCAGCACGGGGAAGACATCGAGATCGGATGGGGGAGGTGGAGCCGACACTCTCGCAAGGACGCACCAAGCCTCCCACAATCTCTGTATAGGCCTCAGATCGCATGGCTATGACGCAGCTGTTCCGCTGACGCGTCGTTTCTGGGGCCAACACACTCAAAATGTACCTTGCACTACGGTATCAGATCTGAAAACCAATGGCTGACTCGCACTGATCCGCGGATGCATGAATTATGGAGTCAGGACTCTCGCCAAGTCGCTACAAGCCCGTGGACGGCATTGAATTTCGATAGCTATGACGCATTTGTTCTGCGGACGGTGCAATTGTGGAGTCTATACCTTGATCATGTCTCCGACAGCACGTGGACGGGATCATGTTTCAACGAAAATGACGCACCTGATAGCATTGCAGAAGATGTATAAAGTCGTGACAATGAAGCCTCTTCTCCATCTCCATCAGCACAATAAACTCATCCAGCTCCATCAGCCAACTCCATCAGCTCTAGCAGGTCTATCAGCTCTAGCGGGTCTATCAGCTCCATCGTCTCCATCTCCTTCATCTTCAGTACTAACGCTTCCTCTACACCATCACAATGGAGTCACTATTTCACATTCAAGGCAACCTCGACTCCGAGCTCGCCCCTCTCTTCCTCATCCATGCCGTCTCAGGCTTTGCCCTCCCATACCTCGCCCTCGGCCCCTTGACCTCTGATCATCCTTCGAGATCGCGTCCCGTCTATGGTCTCAGCTGTCCTATCTATGAGTCCAAATCCTACAAAATACCTCTCTCCTTCGAGAAAGTTGCACGCGAATACGTTGATCGCATCCGTGCCGAACGTCCCGATGGCCCATATATGTTGGGAGGATGGTCAATGGGCGGGATGATCGCTGTCAAGATGGCTTCCATACTACAAGAACAAGGCCAAGAAGTCGTGCACGTCGTGTTGATCGACTCGACGAACCCGCAAGGCTGCCCATGGTTCGTGAACGAAGACGAGCGGTCCGCCATTGCTGAGTACACATATGAGGCATACTCGAAGCGAACAGGCTTGCCAGGGCTTGGGGACATGGCCGATGAGGAAGACGACTTCAACGACAGCGACTACTACAGTGACAGTGAAGACGAGGATGATGATGTCGACATTATGGAATACCTACCAAGAATGCGAAAGCACATCATCAACAGCTGGGACATGATTACCCGTGCAGGCCAGGGGTACTATCTCGGCGAAGGGCTTACCAGCGCAGTCACGCTGGTGAAATGCACAGATCTAGCAACTCCTCCTCCAGGCGTGTCACCGAAGAGGAACAGGGCCATACAACAGGTCTTCAACGACGACCGCGCAGGATGGAAGATGGAGCAGTTTGAGACTATACCCATGGATGCGCAGCATGATGATGTCTTTGATGGCGAGCATATAAGTACGATGACGCAGATTCTCAGAGGGATTCTTGCGGGCGTGACTCGGTGATGAATATCGGGAATATTCTGTATGAATAGAAATTGCATTCGACATGGCATTGGATCGGGGTTATGGAATCTATAGACATGTATTATAAAGCAGGCCTTTCAGCCGATACCATCCAGACTCAAATAGACTCAAATCTTCAAATCTTCAACAACCTATTGCCCTTCCTGAGCTCGCAGCAGAGTGACAGAATTTCAAATCTGCCAAGTCCATGTCTCTTCGAAGAGTTACTTTGGCACTTTTCCCTGCAGGAGAACACTGATGAGTTTACGATTGTTCGTCATGAGAGCCTTAAGAGAGAGGTCCAGCGACACAATGACCAGAGATAATACTAGTCCAGAGCAAGGACCAGAAGGAGCCCAGATAAAACTACGTCTGGCTTCTCTTCACTCGTGTGGAGCATTGATCCAGGGAAAGTTGGAGAGAATGTAAGGCTACCGCTGATACTCTTCACTTGGGGGACGACTTCATGAAAAATAGTCCGAAAGACCGCGGATAGGAAGCACTGCTGTTTTTCCCCCCTCAGAGATGTGACATCCCAAGCCCGGACGAGAAGAAAACCTCAAGGTCGTTGCCAGTATGCCACGGCGGAGAAGCATTTGCACTGATAATAGCTCTCTAGTACAGATAATTTTAGATTATTCAACATCTTTCCAACTTCTTAATTGCGGAGGTCAAAGTTTCAAGTCGTGTAATGATCTAATTAAATTGTAAATGACTGAGCGCAACTATTGTAAATAGGCAAACCATCGGCTTACTTACCGACCTTTGGCGGAAGCATGAGTGGCCAGCTGATGCTACAAGCAGAATATAACCAAGTTCTTGCGGCCAAGTCTCTAGTATCTCTGTGCTGTTTTGAAAGGAGACCAAAGCGTCTTCTAGCAAGCTCAGATATGTGGCCATGGACTGTCCATATTTTGATTTCATTTGAATACTCGCTACTCACTGTACACATTTTGAAATGCCTCATCAGTGCCAGCAGCCTCATCGTATATGATACCTTGAACGTAGCAATTCCCAACCAATTCAAAGATATTAGGTCTCGCAGCACGCGGTACTGGCCTTAATACATGGGGGCAGTGTTCCCCAGCCAAAATATTAACCGCATCACCCACTTCCATATTGACTGGACCAACACCAACCAAGCCGCCCTCGGTGAGAAGCAATCGGCGGCCAGAAGAAGCTCTATAGATAGCCTGTTGGAAGTCCAGGGCTTTCTGACCATTCTCCAGGTCAGACTCATTGGCGAGCCATGCTTGGTAAGCCTCAAAGTCAGCGGGTTCAGATTTTCTCCAAACACCATTGGATCCACTTTCTGGAAAGAGGTCGTTACATATAGTTCGCCAGGAGAAGTCTTCTAGAGTGTAATCGGACTCTAATTGGTATCAAGGACTCAGATAGTCGAGGGTTTGCCATGACTTCACAATTTGGATTTTCTCCTCGCGTGTCTTGTTATGGAATGTCATGGCATCGGCACTGACGGTCGAGATCATGTCGACAACAGCACCAGAAAGTTCAATAGTAGTGCTATCCATGAGGCGGAATGACAATGGACGCTTTCCGCAAGCGTAGAAGTCCCAGAAGTCGAGCAGACGGTCCACCTGGTTGTCACGAAGGTTTCGTTCAAGTTCCCCTCTCGAATCGTGTTCAGCAGCTCCAGCAAGACTGCCATGAGCGTCAGCGCGCGTTCTAGTCTCCGAAGGACCCAGATTATCCCAATCAGGGACCCATGTTGGCACCTGACGCTCCTCCCTGCGCCCTAGCACTGTAAGATTGAATAAACTCAAAGTGTACGTGCAAAGAATGAGCTGAATGGCTGCATTACGAAAGACCTCTGGCGTAGAGTTCTTGTAGTCGGGGATGATAGCCGCTATAATCCTGTTATGAGCAAGCCCGAGGAATCCATAGATCGAGCCACGGGAATCCGAGCAGTCAAAGGAAACATCCGTTGCCCATGATCAAGAAAAAGCGTATCCGCCCAGACGCGCTGTGATAGTAGACCTCACGCAAGTAGTAATAACGCACAGCTACTAGTTGACTATCCTTTAGTTGCTATTCCCATCCACAGAATATCGAGCTGGATCCTGCCCAAATCTAAGTATACCTTGGTGACCCACGAAAGATTTTCCGCAATACGACGTTACTTGCAAGCGAGGATATACTCCTGCTGCACCCACACTCTCTTGAACCATGACCTCGTCAATAGGCCATTAACGTACCGTGTATGTGATATATCCAAGGGTCCCCATTGATTCTGATAACACCAAAAGATGATCCACGAGAAAACTCCTTCAGAATCCCAATGGCTTCGTCGCTTCCGGGTGTAGGCCATTAGTAAGTAACACAAAGTTCGTGGACGATGTTTTTTTCATCAGTATGACTGGAACCTCTGTTTGTATAAACTTCAATGATGCTGGAAAGTTGTTCACTATACCGCAAGATTCCAGGAACACAATAGCAAATACTCAACATCAAGACGATAAGCGAGTCTAACGTGCACTGCAAAACTCCGCCAACATCTCGCTGGAACAGATACTGCCCACTTTTGGAGTTCATAGCTCTCAGCAAAATGCAGAAAATGGCAGATTCTGCCCAAGAATGGGAGATGGCGAAGGGCCCGGACGACTATGTAGAGAATGGCGCCGACGAGGAGACAACAGAGACAGGACAAGACTGGGACTCGGAAGAGAGTTGGAACGGCTGGGACAGCTACACGTCTGATGATTCTGGGAATGAGATGGCTGATTCAGGGCCAGAATGAGATAAGCCTGAGTGCTATGAAGAATAAGTATCAAGTGGGTTCGCCAAGGCGATGCCATATCCAGCGCCAGAATGGCAAAAGAAAACTGATGGGACCGCCGAACAGCTTGCTGAGTCCAACATGGGTACGTACCCACCGCCAGACTACTTCAGTGGGCCGCTCAAGCATCCTTTTCTCCATTGGCTGGTGGACATCGTAGGAGCTAGCTTCTTCGACTTTTCACAACGCGAACTTAGGGATCAGCTGAATTCAAGGCAATGGAAGGAGCACCATTTTCTGCATGAATTTTATAGGAGCACGATGCTCAAACTAAATTGGAACAACCCTGACACGATCGAGTTGAAATACTGGCCACTGATGCTCGAACAAGCTAGATTGCCCAGCGAGGCCTATTGCTATCCCTTACCCGGAAACCCGACGCTGACTCCGAGAGACACGATTCTCGGCAGAGCTGACAAGCTAAGGAATGCGGTGTTTGATCGTCACGAAATCTGGATGTGCGCTCTTAGGGACATCATGAGGATTCCGGCAGTACTCAAGGACGATACACGAGCCGCTCAAGTTGAACTGGTGTGGAAAGTTGTGAGTGAGGATTCCGACGTGGAGGAACAGACCATAAGTAAGGTCCACAAGATGCTTGATATTACCCATTCGCCGTGCACGACTTTCCTTCAGGTGCACAGCCGGGTACTTGCTTTGCTGGAGGACGGATGCTTCCGATTTGGTAAACGAAAAGATCCTAGAATACTCGAACACATGGGCTGGTACGCGGTAGAAGACGTTGAATTACGAATGTGGAAAAGTGAGTGGTTTTTCAATGTACCGCCTTTGTGGAATCCTGAGTCGCTGGTGAATCACTTCATCTTGGGGGGTAAGCAGATTACCCAACTCGAGCTTTTGAGAGCAGTGTTCGACGATGCAGTCGATCTCCGAAACAGCGTCGCCCATCGCAACATCCTCAACCAAGGTACACTGTGCTGGTATGCGCAATTGGCTAAACTATTACTGATACTGTTTGACGAGCGGAAATTGGCCATAGAGATTGAAGCCCTTGTTGAGGGTTTTCTCTCCAAAAAGTCTCGTGATGAGGTGCTTTCCCGTCTCTCTGAGTACTATGATGGCAGAGACGTTCCAGCTGATCAGTTAGGAGAGTTTAAGAGACGCGACGCCGTGCTCGAGATTCATGGTCAGATGGAAGCTCACCAAAGAAGTGAGGAGGCTCGTCGTCACTCATTCGACCTATATTATCTCTTAGGATAGCAACTGCCCACATCTTCGACTACCTTAGAAGGAAGGGTATATACTCGCCCTTATACAAATAGCAATAGTAGCCCGTATTGCTGCATATAGAACTTTTGCAAGCCCATCGATTATGTATTTCCTGTTGTTTTTGCCTCCAAGGCTCCTCTGAATTCGTCTTATCCATCTCCCCAAGAAGCCTATTAGTTGGGATATGTATAGAGCCTCTTACTGTTCCTGGAATAGTCGTCCCAGGCTTCTTCTCAGCCGCTTTGCCTGCTGTAGGGATCTCCCCAGTGCTGTTACGGGCCTAATGGTATATGAGGTCTACCTGTAGGCCCTTCTTCCCCTCCTTCTGCTACTCCCGGAGTTCTTCTTCGACGCTTGACCAGTCGTACTGCGTCTCGACGGTGGTAGATCGTCGATTTAGCCCTGTAAGCTTCTTATAAAATGGTGTTACTTGGACTAAGACACGAAAGCAGGCGTGGCCTCTCTCCATAGCCCATTTTGCGGCGAGATCCTTCTGCTGATTATATATAGTTCTGATAAGGATATCGTTACTGCCATCGACAGTATAGTCCCGGAAGGTCTGGCTGCGAATAATCGAACTTTGGGTGTCTTTCTCCTAGAATGACCTGATAGCAAGCTTATATTTGAAAGCAACACGTCCTGGCGATTCGAGCTCGTCCTCACTAGCCAGGTGTGTCGAATTTGCCTTCCCCTTCTTCTTATATATAGTAGAACCGTGGGATTACTAACCAGCCGTAGGTTGAGACTGTAAGATATCGATATCCTTTGGAGTCTCGTCACCCTTACCCTCACCCTTACCGAAAACATCCTCCCTACGAGATATCTCCTTCCTAGCCTGCGTCCACCTCTTATTCGGTTCACCTTCGACGCCTATGAACAGGCTTTCAGACGAATGACGTCTTATTTGGGGCTGCTGGGTGTTGAAATACGTCTGAGTGTTGGACAATTGAGTCTCGGGCCCAGCTCCATCAGAATCGTCATCCTCTCCGAGCAGATTATGTCGAAATAAGGCTATAGACGTTCGAGACGGTGTATCTGGCACCAAATCAATTGCCTTCTGAGCTCTCGCCCTAAGGAACAGCGCTAAGGACGACTGCTGGCTTGAAAAGAGGCTAGACGGGACAGGTGGAGGTGGCATACTCGAATGGAATGTACGGGGAGCATGCAAAGATTCGTCTATACTACCGGGGGGGCTTTGCTCGGGCTGTGGGGAGGGCTGCTTTGTGCGTTGAGAAGCCTTCTTAGAGGCCTTCTTAGCAGCAGGCTTTGAAGCCTTGCCACGCTTCTTTGGCGGCGGTGGACGTTCCTCAGCCTGCTCAGGCGCCTGGGGTGGCTTCAGCATCAGCCGTCCAGATGGGGGGGCTGGCGCGTTGAGGGTCAGACGTCCAGGTGTCTGAGGGGCAGCAGCAGCAGGGGCAGGAGGCTTTAGGGTCAGACGGCGAGGTGTCTGGGCGACAGCAGGCTCTTCATCGACGGCAGCATGCCTGTCAAACGTACTGGAACGACGCTTTCTGGGGCCCATAGCGACAGCGACAATGAGGTCTACAGTCTACGAGCGCGGGGGGAGGCAAAACACCATATATGGGGCACTGGCGGCTTCATCTTTGCCATTTTAGGAAGACTACATGAGCACTACTGCAGAGACAACGCAGCACTCTCTGTATACCCCTTCTGCCACCAAAATTTGGTGTGTGGTGGGGTACCCCAAAAGTGCCTTAGCGTTCCCGCCAATGGTTTTGCAATCGACTGTAAGAGTAAGCAAGAAATTTCCCGCTTACTAGCGGGAAACCCATGAATTTGCAATCTACTGTAGGACGTAGAGCTTTGCCGACCACCATCAATGGGCGCTAAGGAAACATATACGAGTGCAAATGATATTGAATAAGTAGGCTCCTTTGTCACGATCAATTTATGTTTGCGTGGAAGTCGAGGCCTGAGGACCACTGATTAGCCGCTAGTATTTCAGCTCCACCATTTTTGATGCACTCACCTCCCGTCCACATACGTAAAGTCCAGTTTCAGCCTCGTTCTGGTGAAGATCAGACAAATTGAGCGCGATCACGATATATATATAAATTTAGCAAGTTGCTGCACGCGGCCGTGACAATTCATATTTGCATGGAAGTCGAGGCCTGAGGACCACTGATTAGCCGCTAGTATTTCAGCTCCACCATTTTTGATGCACTCACCTCCCGTCCACATACGTAAAGTCCAGTTTCAGCCTCGTTCTGGTGAAGATCAGACAAATTGAGCGCGATCACGATATATATATAAATTTAGCAAGTGCGGCCGTGACAATTCATATTTGCATGGAAGTCGAGGCCTGAGGACCACTGATTAGCCGCTAGTATTTCAGCTCCACCATTTTTGATGTACTCACCTCCCGTCCATATACATAAAGTCCAGTTTCAGCCTCGTTCTGGTGAAGATCAGACAAATTGAGCGCGATCACGATACATATATAAATTCAGCAAGTTGCTGCACGCGGCCGTGACAATTCATATTTGCATGGAAGTCGAGGCCTGAGGACCACTGATTAGCCGCTAGTATTTCAGCTCCACCATTTTTGATGCACTCACCTCCCGTCCACATACATAAAGTCCAGTTTCAGCCTCGTTCTGATGAAGATCAGACCAGTTGAGCGCGACATCGCACCAAAATAGTCACCAACAGTCTCGAACTTGCAGCGTGTTTCCTCATCGCCCCATCTGCCCATGAGAATGCAAGTACTCTTGAGTATGTTGAAATCTCCAAACAAGGGCGCTTAGAGGCCGCAGTATCGAAGTTAAAAAGTATTTCCTCAAATCATTATAAATTGGTGGTTTAACCCGCCCACGTTAGAGACTCTATCAGAGCAACCAGAAAACAAATTCTCAGATACTGTTATCCTTCTTGACTTCAGTAAACTTCTCCAGCCCCACACAGAAAAAAGCAAGCATTGCCAATATTCCCATTTTTATTGCATTATAATTGCACTATTGCTTATCAATTCCTATCCTTCTCCGGTCTATCAAAGCTCTTCGTCATGAAATCAACGATTTTCGCCATTATATCCGCTATGGCCCTGGCCTCGGCTACAGATGTACAGGTTACGCTTGCCGATAATACGGACGGAAGTCTTTCTCAATTTCTGACGCTCCCCTCGGGAGAATGCCGTACGTCTGAGTTTTTGTTATACCACCAACTTGTATGCTAACTCTTGTGAATTCTATGAAGACGGTCTCGGATCTAACTTGGACAAAATCGTATCAAATATCGCTCCTAATCAGGGAGTGATCTGCTCCCTTTTTGAGTAAGTCTAATTATTTTGGTACTTCAATGCAGGAGAACCCTGAGTTGTCGTTCATTTCGATATTTTGTGCAGCTTCCTTTCACCCTGTGTCTTCATCTTCTGTCCAGCAAAGTCCCAGAGTTGGAGGGTGCGAAAACTCAAACGCTGATCAGGTTCGGATAACTAGGGGCGAAAATTGCAATGGACACAGTCTGAACGGAATTGTGGCTCCAGGCATTGGGAATCTTGGTAGTGACCCCTTCGACTTCAATGATAAAGCAAGCAGCTTGATTTGCAGTGTGCAATGAACCTGCATTGTGCATTAGCAGTCCGCTGTGGTGAAGGGGCAAGGACAGCTTATTTCGATGGAACAGCTCGAGGCAGTGTGGTGGAGTAGAATGGTACAAGCGGGCGTACTAGGCCTCGTTTGGGCTTAGCTTTAGGGGCGCGCATAAGTGGATTTCTGCCAGAGGACACATTATCTATTAGGATCATTATGACATTCATTTAGACAGAGATATTACATTCATTTTTAGCAGTATTGTTCGATTCTATTGAGCTATCCTATACAGCAGGCGTACCCGTGACTATTCCGCTACTATCTCTTTACCGACGCCCTTACTCCCACACCTTCACAGTAGGCCCTGAGCCAGGCAGTTTAATGCAAACTTTCAAAGCACCCTGAACTGAATCTATTCGTGTCGTCTCCAGCTATATTAGAGACGGTCTTTTGTGCACGATGCTTGCCAAACCTTTTCCCAAGAATTAAATACGCAATTAAAGCCCGGCTGAACACAGCCAGTTTTTGCGCCCATATACTACGCCCCACTAGTACAGACCTTTGCTCCCTCTATTTCCATCCCGCTCTTTTATTGCTCCCCCTGTGCTCCCGCGTACTCCTCGATGCTTCCTTGCTACGCCCCTTTGCTCCCTCGTGCTCGCTCGGTGCTCCCCTTGAAAGCAGCTTTGCTCACTTTCCCGGACAAGAACAGCAATCCCCAATTCTAAGTTCGGGTGGTATATAATCTATCTATCTATCTATCTATCTATCTACTTTACTATAATAGAAAATGCCGAACCCTGAAGATCATCCGTGCTAAGCGAGCCAATACGTTGCTGCCAAGACCCTAAAATGATTGGCTGTCATTGTGCCAAGACTGTTACCTTACATAATCTCATTTCCCATGCTGAAAAACTTTTCTCGGCCATCTGTACACATACTACTGTATCCATCAGTATTGCTGGATTGATTCGCTTCTCATGTCTCAACAGACCTGTACCAAATGCGCACATACCCACCCCATCGCTGACTTCCAATGTGAAAATGACACAACAAGTCTTTTACGCCTGTGTGCCCGTTGCCGTGTACCATCCTTTTGGCTCTTGGTTTTGGCGGGATACGAATGTACTGACTGTTGCGGATTAGAATGGCACCCGTCGAAGACGTGTATTACAAGAGATCGATCCGAACACTGTCTTACAACCAGACCGCCAATCAGAACGGGCCCGTACTGCCTCTGAGCGAATCCTCCCTGCCTCACGTCCACAACAACCGCATCACCGTCCCCGGCCTGTACAACCACATACACCCCAACCACACCATCCTATGCTGACTTCCAATTTGAGAAGGATGAAACCCGTCTTTTACGCCTTTGTGCCCGTTGCCGTGTACAATCCTTTTTGCTCTTTATTTTCATTGGATGACAATGTACTGACTGTTGCTGATTAGAATGGCACCCGCCGAAGACGTGCATTACAAGAGATAGACCCGAACATTGTCTTACAACCTGAACGCCGGTCGAAACGGGCCCGTACTGCCTCCGAGCGAATCCTCCCTGTCTCACGTCCACAACGTCGCCGTCCCCACCGTGCACAACCATATACACCCCAACCTGATATTACTACAAAGGAGACTGTTGTACTTGGGCCCCTACCGAATCGGCCGTTCCAGGGCCTTCAGCACAATTCCTAACTCAATGGCTATACTACGGTACAGCGTGATAAGACACCGATTAATCCAACTATTCAAGCGGTCCCTCCGCCAAAAGATCCGCTACAGCCGAGCCCTCTCATTATGGAAGACGTGCCTGAAGAAATTGCTCCCGAGCCAGCGTCCGAATATCACGCCCGTACTCTACGCATGTATGCTCGCCGAGAGCGCACTGTGGAGGATCGTGCTGAGGATCAGCCGACAGGCTCTGCGCGAGGCACCCGAGGCGGTCACGTCTGACATCTGCACGGCGGAAGCCTCCAATTCTAGCGGTGAGACCTCTGGATCCTTGACGTTCGAGGGTGCAATGTCCTGTACCTCGCCACCACCGTTAGGACCGACGGCGGTAGCAAGTCCAAACCTAGAACAGATCTTATCGAGCACCGAACCCTCAACCTCAGCTCCAGCAAAGACATTGTCCAATGAAGAGATTTGCGAATTAGCCATCGAAAAGTACGTTAACAGCGACTCTATTTACGAACCCCTGAGACTTCACCCGACTGTACCGGAGACGTGGTCCGAAGAGTCTACTGTCGACATTCCTCAGGAGGGTACAGCGAAGCAAGATGAAAGCCAAGTACTTTGTTGTCAATGGTGCCGTATTTCTGGTAGACTGTGTTGCTAGGGTGCATTCGGCTAGATCTCGCGACGTGACAGCAGCAGGTGATGATCATTCGAATATGCTTCTCAGCCGTACTTATAGCTCTCGTCGTTTGGAAAACTCAACATGTGTTAAGCGATGAGCCCATTATTATAATCACTGTTCACTGCAAATTCAGAAAATTCAATTTGCTCCGACAGACTCAACAAACATGCTCTCACGATATATAATTGTCAGCAAACTCTTGCTCCTTCTCGAGTATATCGAATTAGTAGAAGCGAGAAAGGGAAAGTAACCGAGAGCCGTGTGAAAGAATACAGCTTCACTATTCCCTTAGCCTTAAGCTCTGTCCTCGCGCACATACCTCTAGGGCCAGTCTCTATCCTTCTTTGATGACAAAAACGATAATCTGGAGTCATGCTCCCGATGCTATTATACGGCCCCTTACGTAGCGCGACCACTCTTGTCTATCCGCATGTACCCAGCCGCCCGGATCTCCTGATTGACTTGTAGTACTGTATGGCAGAAGGCCTTTGCGACTCGTAATACCACTACTGAAAAGAACAATCGTTCCAGTTGTAAGAGGCAGCTCTTCCAGCTCACGCAGAGCCCCGAGAAATGTATTCCCCTCCTTGTTCGGGTTCTTGTAGGATCCAAAAGCTGCAGCTTCATCGCACGGGAACTTCTGATCTATTCCAACGGAGATCGTTTTGAGGGACGTCAGCTTCTCCGAGACGAGCCGCAATGCCGCATTCCACTAGTCTTCATCTGACTTGCATCGCACGGTCATATCGAGGTGTAGTCTGCGTATTAGGAGTGTATTCGACGGTGAAGCTTGCTGAAGGTCATACAAGAAGCGACGTAAAGTCTCTGGCCAAGCAAAGGAGAATGTGACCTTGCCGTACAAGGCATCTTTCGCCCCGTGGTAAAGTTGGCGGCAGCTAAGAAGTAGGCTGAGGTCAAGGGAGACTCCAGGAAGATCAGAAGTCACCCAGACGGCGGAATTTCCCTCTTCGGAACGCGTACAGAGCCAGTGACGATTAGCATGTTTTATATGCTCTGCCGTCGTTGAATTATCGAACTTTTCCTGGGTTTCGAACTCTGACAATTCAGTGCGACAAGGATGGAAGCGGAATCCATTGCATTTGCATTCACTTCTATCGTCGAATCCGGGACAGTGGCAGTTGGTCTTGACGTGAAGGAAACTTCCTCCTATTACGAACTCGTAGATCAGACTTCTCACTTCTGCAGGCAGTCTGAGGAAAGGCGACAATGTATTGGCCACAGTCCTTCATGGTATGATCAGCTGAGTATCTTGAAGCCAGGGAGAATGGAGGATCTACGTTTCTTCAGTGACTTGATGGAGTTGAGGAACCTCCTTCTTGGTTCTCGCAGTCGTTCGAGTACCACTGCGGAGCTTCATATCAATACTGCTTCGTCAAAGGTTTGAGTCCGTATAACGGATCCGCAGTGCAGGTTTGTGGGCGAGGGCCGTCGAGTCTCCCACTCAGCCACCTAATGAATTCACAGCATAGGAACTAATTTTACCTCAGCCCAACGCGTCTTGAGCATGTGTAATATCCAGCGACCCGTCTCTACTGAATGAGTATTCCCACGGTCGAAGTTTGAGTAGAAGCGATGACGAAATTGAGAGGAAGGATTGGAGGGGAATCAGCGCTAGGAGATGAGTCGGCCCGGTCATCTTCGTTCATTCACCGTTGTACTCGTAGCTTGGTTTTGAACCATATACGATTACGAATGCTTCATGTAAGCCCTACTCTACCCTCCCAAGTGATCCATTGATAACATAGAGAATGTTTCAGGGTGCCAAAATCCTGCCCCCACAACTTTAACAGCAACTGCGCTTTTCCAAACAGTACCAGATCGGCTGGTTCGTTCATGCATGAGCCATGGAGTCGACATCGGATGGAGAGACTTCATCTCGCATTTGCCCTCCTCACTTCACCCTTTTCCTTCGCTTGGTGAGGCCTAGAAGCGTGGTTGACTTGCTTCAGTAACCTTCAAACTGAAGATATCGTTATAGGTACGCACTTGAAGTGATTGAATACTCCATGGCTTTTGCTCTGTCCCCACAGCGCTTCTCCATAGGGCCCGGAATCGCCAATGAGGTGTCCTGGCATGCATGACGAAAACGACGTCTCTGGTTCTGAGTTTGGTCGTTGTTGTGTTTGCTGCGGACTAAAATCGTGCTCGTTTGTGCAGGATTGTTGATCTGCTGTCTTACATCAACACCCGATATTTCCGCAACTGACTAGGCCTTGTCCTTCTCTGTGGGCTTTGTGGCGAAAATGCGCGAGACGGTATGGTGTGGCCTGCACCTGGAGGAGCTTCAATCGAACAAAGCAACAATGCCATTGTACGACATTCTCGTTGTCTCTATGGATCTCTTCGTGGAGAGCCTGACACATCTTTAATTCTCATTGTCAAGGTCTCAACACCAAGGTCAAAGACACGTACTGCAGTCATGGAATATGTTCCCCCTCTGTACCAGTTACTTATACTCTCTGTCACTCCCACATCTCATCTGACATCCAGACATCCATCAACACCCGCTTAGCGAAGCAACCAAAGCAAGATCCAAAGAAGGCGTGTCGTATACATGGACCAACAACAGAGCCATAACGCAGTCGAAAACGAGGTGCAGATCGAACGACATCTTCAACGCGAGTATACAGATCAACAGCGATGTACTAATCAAGCAGCCCAACCCCCCAGGCTCGAAAACAATCGACTTGGCAGAATGCCAATCTTTCGGGGACGGAGCCACGACCTTGGCGGGCTCCGCTTGCCATACGAGCCAAACGACCCGGGAGAAGTCTTTGGCGAGGACTTCTACGAGCTGTTCCCATGGGCGAGAGGCGTCGACCCATTTGATGAGAATGCAACGCGGTGGGAGCCTGCAGAGTGGTATGTCGAGAATTGTAAGGAGTTTAAAGGGCTAAAGCCTGACCAAGACGCGGAGGTGCCTCCAGCTATTGTATTCATCAATGGTCTTATCAGCCTTGAGCTAGATGATCTTGAGGAGGATAACCAAGCTTGCCCGATTTGCCTGCAGAAGTACCGAGAGGGGGAATTCAAAGAGATTCCCTTGGAGCTTCCGTGCTGCAAAAACGTGATGGGCAAGGATTGCCTTTTGACTTGGCTTGAGGACATTGGCGACATCACTCACCACGCTGATTGTCCCATGTGTCGTACAATATGCGTCGAAGAGAAGCGGAAACACATCGGTACCGACGAAGGGCTGAGACAGCGCCTCCGAGAAGCGAATTATGTTCTCACCGGTCCAGGACCTCTGACGCTCACGCAAGAAGGCAGATACAGATGGGAGACTGTGAAGTTGTATGTCAACGCACACCTTGCGAATTCTGCAGAGGCAAAACGACAGCGCCAACAGCGATTCACGATGACAATGCAGATGGAGATACGAACAAATCCCAACTTCACGACGCTTATTGCAAGGCAAGAAGACCGCGAGGAACTTCAAAACCAGCTTTCCGAGGCACTAGAGGCTGTTGAACGTCGTGGAATTATTGTAGAATACATGGAGGCGTCGGATGAGGCTCATGACGATGAGCTTGCAGATGAGATCGTCGCTCGTCTGGAAGCAAACATTCCACCTCGTCTTTTGAGATTGATGGAGGAAGTGTACGAGGACCGTTTTGGGGACTATGCGATCATGGATGCGGAGTTATTCGATGATGACGACGATCAAGGCGAAGAGAGCAAGTCTGAATTTGACCCGGAGGATAACGCTATGGAGACGGGTGGCATAGTGCGAAACGAGAACAGCATCTTTTGCGAGAGCTGCCAGGCTTGGCACCATCGACCTCATTTACCTGCTATCAATCCCGCTCCAACGAACCCATTGAACCCAGGGCTTACTATAGGGTATCTGGAGAACTATCGAATGGACCGTCTAACATCTTCGCCTGGTAGAGTTCATCCCGAGAATACTGAATATTGGAATGGCCATCGTGAGGACTAGATGGAGGGAGAGATCGATGAGGAGGCGGAAGCCGTTGCTGATCAAGAGCGTGCAGGTCGAGCTCTTGAGACGATGATGCAGAATCACTTTGAAGACATCGAGAGGAAGCATAGTATGCGGCTGGAGTAGCATGCGACTTTTATATGAGAGGAAACGAAGAATCTGCGTGCTGCAGGTATTGGGAGTGCTTTACAGCAGTAGTCTTTCTTGGCATTATCGAGTTAGGCATGGTCAATGCGTTGGGTAGTTCTGAGAAGATCGCATAGATCCCTATAGTCAGCATTTCAGATCATATAGTCCTTGAAACAATACAATCAACAGTCACTCATGAAGATCTTTTCACTCTACGCGCATGTGCAATCATCCCAGTTGGTCACCGTTGGCCTGGCATGTCGGACAAGGGTAACTACTTCTCATCATAGGGACCACAAGAAGCATAGGCGAACAATTTGTCCCCATTCCAGCTTGCGACTGACCAAGGTGAATAGATGGACCACAAGACATTGCGAGCCCCCACAGCCATGTCTCCAGCATCCTCGAAGAGAAGATCATCGCAATCTCGACACCGTCATAGCAATTGCCGGCCTTCAGAAGTTCTTCGACCTCGGAGACACTAAAGTGTCTTCGTCTGAGTTCATTGCTAGCTAAGTCTCAACTTGAGCCCCTTCCAGTGGTATCTCCCAGCTCATGGTGTTTCACCTCTGGTCTCTTCAACGCCCAGTATAGTGCATCTTTGTCTTGTCAGGCCTAGCCTACGGCCACCTGCCTCTGTGTCGCCTCTTTTGCTCCACCAATTCCCCCGTTCGCTGGTTTGCCGCGGTCATACGCGTTCGGTTCGAAGGTAAATGCAGTAAAGTTGGTGCCGCAATCTGTGAACGTGAGTATTGCTGTCTGGGGACGAGCAGGTGGTTGCCAAGCTAATGCCAATGGAGACCCACAGGGCTCGGTAGAGTCGGGTTTGCGGAGAAGGGATAGCTTAGAGACCTGGCTTATGCTTGATTAATTGCACGATTAATAGCTGCGGGGGTTTGCCTCAGGAGGCTACAGCGGAAACGTGGCTTGTCACCGAAACACTGGTATGAAGCATTGTTGTGTCACGAAGCAACCTCAACTCGTTGGGCTCTCAGAGCAGGCGACGCGTTGCCAGCCATTCTACCACCCAGGTCTAGTGGCCTGGCAGCCCAAATGCTGAGCCCAGATACTGAGAAGTCCTTGACAATAAGAGGAACGAAATTGACATGGGGCAGTGCCTTTTCTTCAAGGTCTTTACAATCCGAGAGCTGAGTGCTGCGTCATAGGACTAGCTCGCCAAAACATTTGCTGACTCAGGCGCGCCAAGTTGCCTTAATTTGACCATGAATACTTCTGCAAATTTCATCTGATACATCTGATATCAGTTAAGAGTGCCACGTGGTAAAGAGGCATTGATGTCCTAGTGACCACATATCTAAAGATGTGAGCTACCGAAGTTTCTGCGGTAAGGCTGCCCATGGCCGAAACGTGGTTTAGAACGCCTGCGGCGAGGTTTTAGGACGCCTTATGTTATATACTTTTGTATAGCTTACTTTGAACCAAAATATCAAGTATTTATTAGAGCTGCATTTCCCCAGAGTTGAAACATGAAAAGATCGTACCCAGAACATTGGCAAGTGCTACTCGGACAAGACTGAACAAACGCTCTGGTGTATTGCAAAAATGTCTTCCCGCGAGTTGAAGCTTCTGCTTTTAGCATTCCTGCGCGCCAATAACATCCCAATGCCACAGTATCTTGACGAGAGTCCCCAAGTCCCACCAAAATCTCCCCGCACTCCAGAGCGAGCAGTGTTGTACTCACCAAAGATAGAGGAAGTAAACTCCTTTGAAGAGATTGAGTGCCGGACAATGGAGACAGACTTCAAAATGGCTCAAATGTCGGAGTGCTTCACAAGGGATAAGCTACTAAGAAGACTAACTATGACGAGGAGAAGTTCCTTAAAATCGCAAGATGAAAGTGGTGCCGACTACTGGGACCACATCGGCTGGTAGAAACACTGAAGTACGACTTAATACACTTTCTATCATTTTGCCGTCGCTGACTGTTTTACATAGACATGTTTCAGAAGCAGTAGGCACCTCCTCGTTTAACACAAAGATTGCAAACAGCATGAAGGTCAACTCACTGAGACAATTGAATCCAGAAACTTCTTTGCACAATGAGAACAAAGGCCACAAGACATTGTCTCAATCCGAGATCCAACAAATACATATACAGCGGACATTCCTCTCCAATTCTCATCCATCTCCAGCCTCCAAAGAAACCCACATGACCACCAACATCATGCAGGCCACAATCTCACTCTCGTCCACACCCCAACCACGCTCCCTCTCCTCAAAAATCACAAGTATCGAGCATCTGATCAAGCGCCGCCGCCTGGACGGTTTTCACAGTCGTTTCCCCAGCATCCCCATCAACGACCTAGTATGGGACTACGCTCCCTTCTCAGCCCTCTTCGAACGCCTGCGAAAAGCTCTAAACAACACAACCGCCTACCCTCTTCCCATGGCTCTACGAACAGCAATCCACGCTTCTCTCTTAGAGATGGACGACGAAGCACAGCGTCTGAACAAGGACATCGAGCTCAATCAATGGCGGGTGTATTTTGATCCAAGGAAGGCGATAGCGCAGGAAGAATTGGTGTTTCAGCGGACGTTGAGAAGGGATTTGTGGCTGGATGATTTGCGGAGGTTTGAGGAGGAGTATATGAGGTTCTACGTCCGAAACCCTGGGGCTTAGATCCAAAAGGCGCATGGAAATCTGTTTCGGCAAGGGTGGACCAGGTGGAGCTCGGTAGTCTCTAGGCAGAGTAGCACGAGAAAGCGTTTTAGCGAGCATTCATGTGATTGAGACTTAGGACATCGCTCTTAATGAGGTGATCAGGTAGTGAGTGGGGTCAAGTAACCATCAAGCAACCTGTCTTTCTCTTACATGCTTTGAAAACGTGCAAACCCACTTGAAATGACCGATAGTTCTAGTCTATTTGACGTGATTCAAATGCTCCTCATACCAATTGGCTGCGGGACTTTGCACTCCGGCATATTCGTAATCATTAAAAGTAGCTCAGCTAATTCCGTTGTCTGGAACTCTTGGGACTCGTTCAACTAGAACTCCTAGTGAATGGAATCGTCGTTAGTGCGTCGGATACGTGGTAGGCTGCGTGGGAGCCACCCGCCTATGAAATATTGTTATGCTGAAACGAGGCGAAGTAACATAGAACTAGTGCATATAATGCAATGTGGCGATACTTGATGGCCGCCGCAGGGCGCAGAGATGCGTGCAAAGCAGAGGGCGTAGTCTAGAAAGGACGTCACTTGTACAGAGGTAGCAGCCTGAATTGGGGTGGCAAATTCTGCTCATTGGAGTGGCTGCAGTTTGAGAGAGTGTTTGATCAGCGTTCTGTGTTCGAGATAAACTTCAGGCGGAAGTTAAGACGTGAAACGTAGGCGTCAAGGAACATTTGTGATTCCAAGTTTCCCTCCCAATGATGACTGCTTCTGGGCCCTTCACATGACACCTTCATATGACATCTTCATATGGTGTAAAGTTCGACCCCAAAACTCAATCTGTCTTTGTATCTCGTCGAATAAGCATCCAGCCGAGTAAAACGCGCTTCGTAGCTGTACGCGCTTATGTCTTTCCAGAGCCATAATGAGACTTAATTGGTCGCCTGTCGCGTGCATGAAACTCCAGCATTTACCGAAGGATCGGAAACAGGCCCTGCAGTTATCAGATGACCATTGAATATGGTGGATGAGTGATTTCTCCACAATAACCCCCACTATATACTCCCACTATATACTCCCACTATATACTCCCACTGGTATCCCACCTGTGGGTGGAGCATTGATCCCTGCACGCGTGGCTTTCGCAATTTTCAATATGGAATACCTTCAATATCTTCTTCTCAGTCTGCTCGTTGCAAAGTTCGGAGCAACAGCGAGTATTCCAGTGGTTTCTACGAACCTCATCAACTCTGGTGCTCCTAATAGCATCAACATCCCAGACTCGGTACACAATGCTACAAACACGGCTGGTTTGGCCACTGATACTATATCCGCTCCCCCAATTGCTAGCAATGGAAACCTCGTTCGCTTCAACGACACTGTCTATGATGCTGTAATCACGACGATAATCCAATACCCTAAAGCTGTGTTCCTCGAAGTCCAAGCAACCGCCGACGATGATCCAACGGCGGATCCCGAAGAAATTAAGGACGTCCGGCTGATGTTCGATTTGAACGGCAAGGCCCTTTACGTCGAAATGAGAGAATGGGGTCAGTGGGGTCCGCCGCGGATGACTAAAACCAACCCACCAGCAGGCAATGGCCCTCTGCCTCTGCAAATCGCCATGGATCTCCCACAAGCGGATCTTTTGATTAAGAACGCCGGATTCAGGGAGCCATACGATGCTGTGGATGTGAGGTGGCCAATCGACATTCCGCAGTCCAGGCAGCAAATCTATTATTTCTTCTGGATGGTAGGGCCGCAGCCATTCACTCTTGCTGTGGGGACGAGGGATAGTATTGTTCAGGCGAATTCTGCGGTAGGCTCTGCGGTGGATGTCGGAGATGGGTGGCTTAGTGGGAATGGCACTTCCACAAGCTAGTCAGGTAACACCTCATCTGACAAGACTGATCCGAGGTGGACGAATGATTTTGCAGCTGAGAGAAAAAACAGGATCTTCTCGATAAGCTTCCACTGGTGGGTGGCCCTGATGCGAGTCCGATAAATCTAATGCTAGCCGAATGCAAGTCTAGCTCTGACCAGAAGGGTTCCCAATTCCTCACATGCGTGGCTCCTTTGGTTTCGTGCAGGGAAGCTGGTCTCATCGGCGATCTTCTTCCAATAGCAATAGGCAATCTAGTCTCACTAAGTCAGTCTACTGACGCTTTAAACCCAAAATTTTCTAGATTAAACTATAATGGGGCGTGGGTTTCAGCGTGTGGGGTGTTAGGCTAGTTTGTGGCTTGCAATCGCGATACTTAGTCCAGCTTTGATGGCGTGGCCCTAACCGAAGCCTTCCACTACTTGGCTACCTTCAATGAAGGTTCACGTGGACTGGTCACACAATGGACTCATGCGACTATGCATGCGACTCGCGCCAGTCGGGTCATGACGGGAATGTTCTGCGGAAGCATTCTCGCGGTCGTTTCACTGGGCCCTTGGCCATGCTTTCCATATCAAATGGGCATTCATATACCAATTCAGCCTGGCTACAACGTCTTTCTCGCCGCATCTAAAGGCCTGCTCTTGGCTCATAGACAGATTTATGCTGCGAATATCCGGCTCCACATTCCAGTCCCTCAAGCGATGAAACACTTCCACGTTCTCCTTTGTCCATCCTTTGAACAAAGATCTTGGCATACGCACAATTATCGATTCCATGAGGCGAATGACAGTCATAAATCTTGCATCCGATGGCCAAGGAAATTGTTGGAAGGGACGGCCTGAAATCTTTGTCCTCCTCTTTTCGATTCTGTGAACGCGCTTGCAGCTCTGGTGTTGTGGCTTCAACGCGCTGTGCAAACGAGGGTATAAACCAAGGCTGTTCGAGAAGCCGTTGTTGCAGGGTAATCAGATCTTTGTCGTGTACACTCTGGGCTGAGAAGCTAGGAGATTGATATGGATGCTCATCAGTGAAGCCTCGAGTGAAGCCGTAACGGCATAGGGCCAGGCGGACGACTTCCTGGCTTAACAAGCGGTAAAGAAAGCAATTGAAGAACGGAAGCTGGATGTTTCCCGAGTAGACATATATCTTCTCGATCAGCTCTGTAGGGAGATCTAGGAACTGCAATGAAGAGCCTTATTTTTCAAGCGGTGTCATGGAGTCCGCTGAAGCAAGCTCATGAGCCCCCTCCGTAGCTAGAGAATCGGATAAAGTAATCAATGATGGGAGGTCTTGGGCTGATGATCTTGTCCTAGGGGCGGTATTTCTGGGATGTTTTCGTCGGACCATCGCTCTGCAGCGCAGCGAGCTACGGTTGAGAGCTCGCCGGAAACTTAACATCGAGCTAAGCTTCCTTAACAACCTTAAGCATGAAACGTTGTCACCGGAGCCAATTTATCAGCTGCTTTGAATAAGTTAGTGGCTGTGTTTTCACGTTGTTTCAAGTTAGTAGTGGCTGCATCCTGGTTGCTGATGAATACCAAGGATACGCCATTAGTAGTTAGAACGGTATTTGACCCTGCGCTTGTATGTAATAATAAGGCCGACTATACTCTCCGCAGTCACCGATGCTGATGCCTGGTCCACTATCTAGAAATACATTGCAAGCTGTGGCAGAGTTATTGAGATGACTGAAGAGTTGGTCCAGTTGTGCTAGTTTTACCCCAAGTCTCCGAGATATTATCTTTCATAACAGAACCTTAAGTATCAACCCTCGGAGACTTATACCCCAACACAGCATATCAGCAAACCATGGGTCCTAACGTCCGCCTCGCACCTGTCGCTAGCACCGACATACCCACCCTCGGCCGCCTCTTCGCAGAAGCGTTCAACGAGGACGTCCTACGTCTCTTCATCTTATCGCACGGTCCAGATTTGGACCTAAACATCAAGAGCTCACAGATCCGTTATCAAAAGGACTATGGGGACCCCACCAAGCATTTCTTAAAAGCCATTGATGATGCCACGGGTGAAATTGTAGGATTCATGACATGGACAAGGTGGAAAAACAGGGCGAGGAGCCACCGCCGGTGTTTCCACCACCAATGAATGAGGCATTTTGCCAGGCTGTATTTGGCAATTTGCAGAAAACGAGGGTTCGAATCACGAAAGGGAAGAAGTGCATTCGTAAGATCATCTCGACTGCCTCTATGTAGCTAATGATATGCTGACCTTCGATTTAAGATCTCAACACGCTTGCCGTCTCTCCTACTCGACAAAGGCAGGGCATTGGAGAAATGCTGATGCGTTATTTCGTTTCGATTGCTGATAGAGAGGGATTGGAGACATATTTGCAGTCTCAGATGGTAGCGCATAAGTTATACCGACGACTTGGATGGGAAGATATAGAATGCTTGGACACTGATCTGTCGAAATGGGGGCCTGATCAAGACCTTGGGATTCATCGGATTGTATGCATGGTGCGGCCGCCAAAACCGCTTCGTTAGGATCATCGCTGCTATAATTTAATCCTTACGCAACACTGCATCTCGAAACGTACAGGCTGTAGGTGGAAGTTGAAGGTCATAGACCTGCGAGAGCAAAACCCGTTTGCCCAAGGTGGCTAGAACCATGAATCGTTAACTTTACTGTTCGGCTAACGGAAGAAAAGGGTGCTTATGAGGGTTTGACGTCTCCCTTTCTCAATCCTTGTGTCAAGTGTCTGTTTCTATCTGCGCCCACAAATTTCCATCATTCTCGATTTCCCCCCCCCCACGAAACACTCTCAGGTCATCCTCCTCAACTGCTTGATAACAATGCCCACTTTTTCGCAAGCCTTTTCAATCTTGTCATCCAGGTCGTTCTCCTCTTCAAGCAAAATATCCTTCAACTTTGGGAATCGAAGGTTTTTCCGCATGGCTATCTCTTTCAACATCTCCGTTGCCATTCCTTTCTCGACTTTTGATGCCAGAGTCAGGCTCTCCACTGATGCTGGTAGGAGCTCCAATACGCCGTGAACACGAAGCTCAACGTTGAAGCAGTACTCACCTTCGCTATTCTCGTCGATGCCCCCATCTTCAATACTTCCGTCTTCAATGCGCACTTCCTCGATGAGCATCGTGTTATCAACACGAACAAGCTTGAGTTCTCTGAATTTGCGAAGTATGCAAATATGCGCAACCAATATTTCCGTAATGTTGATATTTAAGATGCTCTAGGCCAGTAACACTCTTAAGAAGCTGACGGAAGTTTCGAGAATCAACGATGCTCATCTTGAGGTCTACTCTGGTGATACCGGAAGAAATACGACTATCTCAAGTGTATCTCTCGCCATCAATCCTTCTACCGTGAAGAGAACGCATGGATGGTAGCCCAAGGAAATGTTCGATAGTCTCGAAGTCCTCACCCGTTTCCATTCGAACAGAATTCGCAACGCTAACATGAGAGGGCCTACCAAGCGCATGGGTGATCTTGTTATCACATTTGCCATCAGTGCTCATCGGCTCTTCCGTATTTTAGATAGCATTGCTGATCTTTGAGACCATGTGTCGCAATATGGAAGACGAAGATCTGATGGTAAACACTGTATTGCCTGAGGATCTAGGATCTAGGATCTATCGGAGGGAGCTCCTCTATATACATGATGCTCTGCAGCTAAGATGAGCAGTAATAGGTGTAGAAGACGCTAGAATGCCAACACCATGTGGAAATGAGCATGTGTTGGTGGAGGCAGCTAAGCAAGGATGGTAGATGGAAATGCTTATATTGCAACACACCCCCCCAGCTTGAGCGGCAATCCGATCAGGCTGAAGATCAGATAATAAGGGTTGAAATGTCGACCATGTTGATAAGGCTGATGAAGCTCTGATGCTTCTGATTGGTCAGTGGTTTGGTGAGACCATCCGCTAGCATTTTCGCGGTGGGTATCCACGAGGCGGTGATCCTTTTTGCTTGCACTTCTTGCCTAAGCCAGCAGTTATAGACGTCGATATGCTTCAGACATGTCGACAGCCTTAGTATTTCACTCTATATAAGGCCTAGCGTCTACTAATTGTTATAATGTATGATCATGGGCTGTTAAGTATCGAAATAAATATTTTCAAAGAATCTCTTCCACTAAAGCGTCTGCCTTACTGTTTCAGATAGAGCCAGGAGCTCTGCCTCAGTACTCGATGTAGTTATAGTGGTCTACTTTGAAGCTTTCTAATCTATAGGTCCTCTATAGAGTTGAATGAAATATCCGAATAAGCTTTTGCGGGTTTTCTAATCGTCGGCAAACACGGCGTTAGAGCTTGAAAGGAAGATAGGGTCTGTTTTTATCTCAGAAAACTTAATAGCGAGGTGTTTTATATAATAAAGATATAAAAGAATCCGATTAGGTGCTTAAAGATATATAGGTGAAGGATTAGTAAGATATTACGCGAGTTTGGCGGTGGCGAATGAAATATCTAGTCTAGTAGTAGTAGCCGCGAATATAAGTGAGCCGATACGCTGTTGGTAGGTATAGATTTGATCTTTTGAAGTATTACTATTATAGTCGACTATTAGGTCTAAGGATAGTAGCGTTTTTGGATAAGGACTTGCGATAGTAGTACTATATTTTTCTACAATCTTTTCTATATAGGAATCCTGGTATAGGTAGAGCTTATCGTCGCTCCGAATAATACGAATACCTAGAAACCAGCTAAGGTTACCAAGACTACGGATTTTATATATTATAAGCAGGGCAGATTCAAACTGCCTAAATTTTCTTTATCTTCTGCTCGATAGAGTATTATAAAGTTATCTATATAGAAGAAAAGGATAAGCTAGCTATTAGTAAAGAGGTAATCTACTCCCGGCACTAAGTAGAGGCCAAGATCTAGTAATATTGATATAACTTCTTAAAGCTATAGTAGAGGAGACTATTTAAGGCTATAAAGAGCTCTAAATAGAAGGAAACATAGATATTTGAAATTTATCGGTAGCTTTATTCCCTTAGGGTAGTTAATAAAGACTTCCTTATTTATAGTACTATTGATGAAGGCGTTCACCGTATTATATTACCTGGTATTGGGTTTAAAGCTGGCGGTAAGAGCTATAAGAGCTCTAAAGACTCGAATAGCTAGTATCGCTGCCGTAGTGTCTTGCTCCGTCTTCTATAGATCTCCTCTAATATATAGTCGAGCTTTATATTTGATAAGATGTCCGGTATCGTCGAATTTATACTTGAATACCTAGACGAGAAGTAAGACATTTTTATCGGTAGGTCTAGTGGCCAGTTAGAAGGTACCCCTGGATTATAGATATTCGAACTCCTTGTTAGCTACTTGGATAAATTATTAACTATAAGGGTGGTTTAACATTTATTTCTAATTCTTTAGTTCTTTAGGGAGTCGATCACGGTAGAGTTGATTTTTAGGTAGGGGATTATTAGCGAAGGCAGTATAGTAGCCGGTATGGTCGCCGAGATGGTTAAGAGTTACTGCGTGAGCATGTTGGCGGTTCCTGGTTCTGGTGGGAATAATGAGATTCTCGTTAAGATTGGCAGATATTTCGGTAGATCTAGGTACTAGTGCCCCTACTAGACGATATTCCTAAGCTCTTTCTCCGATTCTTTCTCTATTACCTTCTCCGGTAGTTACCGCAGGTATTCCTATTAATAGAGGCAGCGGCAATAAACCTATAATATCGCCCGTATCTGACGGTAGTGGTGAGATATATAGCTGACGCTTATTAGTTGTAGCCTTGTCTAGCTACTTGTCGATAGTTGGTAGAGTAGTAGTCGTATCGTTGGGAGCGGGGATCTCTAGCTCCTACTCATCTTGATTATAAGCGAGTAAGGATTCTAGGAGCTCCTGCAAAATTTGGATAGTATAGTAGAGCTCCTACTCCTGGACTAACTAAGCGGCGTCGATATTATAGAGTTAATAATACACCTTCTCGTCGAAGGTAATATCGCGTATATAGATAACCAGCTTCCTACTTGGGATCTAGACGCGGTAGATGTTCCTAGAGCTATAGCCTACAAGATAGCCAATATAAGCACGCGGCTCTAATTTTTGAAGCTTTAGAATATTGTAGATAAGAGGATAAGCTTGATAGCCATAAGTCTTTATATACGAGACTCTCGGCTTTATACTATATAGAGCTTCAAAAGGAGTAATACCAGTCTTGAATATTAGCGTGCGGTTAAGGATGTATACGGCTACTAATACTGTTTCTGGCTATAGCTTATAAGGCAGATTGGCACTAATCCTTATATATCGAGCTTTTATAGTATTACGACCCACGGCTATCGTATACCTAATGGTGCGATGACCGCGTGTAGGTTCGTTTGTCTTTAGCTTCTATAGGAGAGGAGTTACTTAGGTAGAATAGTAGTCTTCGTTATATATAGGTAACTAATACGTTCTATATTAATAACTAGTAAAGTATAGTGCAAGAAGTACTAGGAAGATTAACCAAGTTGAACACGCTGTTCCAAATAGTAGGCAGAGCCCCGTATATATAGATATAGGAAATCCTACCAAGCACTTTATAAGCGTTATAAGCGCACGGCGCTTATTACGCTTATTATTCTTGAGCGCTATAAGCGTATAGCGCTCGTTGCGCTTATCGCTATAGTTACTAGTCCTATCTATAGTGCTGCGTCCTATAGGATAGTCCTGTTAGAACCGCTGGTTCTAATACTAGCCCCCTCCTCTAGATTTCTCGTCCCGAGAAACCATCCGTCCTTTATACCTCCCCGCCGAAATATCTATTCTAAAGATCCCCTCGTCCGTCGCAGAGAGCTTTCTAGTAAATTATCCAGATTTATAATATATCCTTATACTCTCTATACAAAGGGTAATAAGTAATACTTGATAGGTATCCGTTTAGACCGTTACTCCAACTATATTACTATAGGTAAGAAGTATAACCTAGTTATATCCGTCGATAAGATACGTTATATTAAGAAAGTACGCGATGATACTTGGTCCGAAATAAAAGAAACGCAGGCGAAACTTATACGCCTTTAATTATAATTCGATCGAGTCTAGGATAAAGAGAAAAAGTTAGTCGAGCGCGAGTTATAGAATATCGAGGAGTTAGAGAAGGATAAGGACCTTCCTTCTAATACTCCTAATAGTCTTCTATTTAATATTAGCTCCGAGTAGTTCGACCTCCCCCCGGCCTAGAGGGCCCCGAGAGTTTCGACTAGTCTTCTCTTATCTCTAATAAAACTCTTATAGATATTCCCTATAATTCCCCGCAAGGTTCCTAAGAGGTTCCTAGGTACTTTCCGTTTTATTATACCCTTTCTACTTAACTAGATAGAACTAATTCCTTCTATCTAGGATCCTCTTGACTTTATACTCTATTTCTTCCTTAATATTATAATAAAACGTTTCTTAGAGTAGTATATTAGAGTCTACTAGCTCTAGAAGTAAGATATAGAATACCGGATATACTTTAGTATCAGGTAGAAGCTCGAGTTTATAGTTAACGGCCCCCTTTACCTTCTTAATTAAGAATAGTCCGACCTTAATATAATCTAGTTTCTTACTTAGTCTTATTATCTTTATATTTTTTATTAGGAGGTATACTTTATCCCCCTCTTTAAGCTGAGGAATATTCTTTTATTTATTATTAATCTATCCCTTTAATTTATTATTTAAGCTTTTAATTATCCTTTATATATCCTTATATAAATTCTTTAGCTCTTCTACTTTAACTAAAGCTCTCTCTATATTAGATCCTTCCTTAGGCTATAGAAATATATTTATATTCTTTCTATAGTTGGCAAAGAATAGTATTAAACCTATTATATCTGACTTTTTATTATTATATACTAGTTATACTATTAGAAGTAGTAAAACCTAGTTATCTTACTTTAGGTTCATATAATATCTTAGGTATACTTCTATTATTTAGTTTATATATTCTATTTATCTATTAGTCTATAGATAGTATACTATTAATATCCGAAGTTTAGTTCTAATCGCTGTGATTAGCGTTCTCTAGTAGTTAGAAGTAAATAATTTATCTCTATCGGATATTATCGACCTAGGTATACTATAATCCCTTATTAGTTTATCTAGTAGTATAAAGGCTAATTAATCTACTTTATATATCTCCTTGAACGGTATTATAATTATATACTTCGTTAGTTTATCTATAATAACTATAATTAAGTTAAAGGTATCTTACGTAGCTAGATCCTTTAAAGGTAGTAATTTAACTATAAAGTCCATTATAATATTATCCTATAGTGATTCTAGTATAGGCGCAAACTGAATTTGCCCGTATTTGGCGTATCGTGCCGCCTTATTCTGCTAATACTAGATATATTCCTTAATATATTATTCAACGCGCGTCCGAAGTTTTGGCGCTGCGTATCCTCGTCCTAGGAGTTCTATAGTCTTAGATACTCTAGGGTAACCTTATAATAGGTTATTATAGTAATCCCTAATCACTTCTTTAACGTATATATTAGGCAAGTAGGTCTTATCCTAATATTTAAGCAATACTAAATCTAGCTAATCCTATCGTAGCTTTGTTGCAAATATATCGTTATCGTAGGCCCTTACGATCTTATTAGTTATATTAGGTCCTGATATACGAAGGGTTATTGCCAATACCTGGTATAGTACTAATAATCCGTCGGCTTCTTGTTTTAGGATTAGTTATTCCGTAACATTCTTTTCTTCTATATAATCCGATCGCCTACTTAGCGTATCTACTTAACTATTATCTTTTCCTAGGGTATAGGTTATCTTGAACTTATATTATCCGAGTAGTTCTAACTATCTAACCTATCTTCTATTTAACTCTTTCGTTATAGTAAAGTTAAGAAGATTCTTATAATCCGTAAAGATAGTTAAATCTAAGCAGCTTTCTGCGTACACCCTCTAGTTCTAAAGTATATATACTACGGCAAGTAGTTCTTTATTATATATATTATAGTTTTATTCTACTACTAATATCTTCCGCGAAAAGTAGGTAACTAGATACTACTTTTAGTCCTTTTTTTAACAAAGATATACTCCTATTATAAGATCCGAGGTATCTATTTCGATACAAGCCGGTTTATTAGCTTAAAAGGTATAGAGTACTAGTAGATCCGTATATACTTTTTTCAACGTATCAAATGACTTTTATTATTCTTATCCCTATATAAATCCGATATCTTTCTTAGTAATATCTGTAAGTAGAAGTACTTTCTTTAAGTAGCCCTCGATAAACTTCCTATTAAAGTTAGCAAATCCTAAGAAACTTTATACTACTTTTACGTCCTATAGTATAGGCTATTCTACTATAGCTTTAATCTTTTCTAGGCTTATACTAATACCTTTTATACTAACTATAAATCCTAGGAACTTAATAGAGTCCCTGTAAAATTCGCACTTTTCTGGTTTAAGGAGAAGTTTCGCTTATAATAGGTATTTAATAACATCCTATATATACTTAATATATTCTTCTTTTTTCTTAGAGTATATTAAGATATCGTCGAGGTACGCTATCGTTATTCGATCTAAGTATACTTATATAACGTTATTAACAAGTGCTTAGCAGGTTACTAGTATATTAGTAAGTCTAAACGGTATCACTAGATATTTATAGTAGCTATATCTAGTCTAGAAGGCAGTTTTCCATTCTTCGCCTTCTTTTATCTAGATTAGATTATATACGCCCCTAAAGTCTAGTTTCATAAACATCTTTGCCTTACTAAGCCGATCCTATAGCTTACTAATATTTGGCAAAGGGTAACGATTCTTGATAGTAATATCATTCAACTTTTAATCGTCGACGTATAGTCTTAGACTTCCGTCCTTCTTCGGTATAAATATAGCCCGGAAAGATATAGGATATCCTATAGGATATCCCAAGGGTTGGGTATGGGATTCCGGTATGGGATGGGATTAGAAGATCCTAAATCCTATATCTTTTAGGAGATATAGGATGGGATCTCAATAGGATATCCTACGGTATAGGATATTGGTGGGATTATCTAATAGTACGGGATATTTTCGGGATATCCTAGTGGCGGATAAGATAAGACCTATACTTGGAATTTCTAGTCATTATTCTAGTTATCAAAACTTCAAATATTTTTTTGAATATTCTATAATTCTATATTTCCTACTAGAATATCCTATATTATAGAATATTCAAAAAAATATTTGAAGTTTTGATAACTAGAATAATGACTAGAAATTCCAAGTATAGGTCTTATCTTATCCGCCACTGGGATATCCCGAAAATATCCCGTACTATTAGATAATCCTACCAATATCCTATACCGTGGGATATCCTATTGAGATCCCATACCTTCTACTAATGGTATGGGATTTTAGACCTTGATACTATACTATACCCCGGGATGGGTAAGAGAGCCAATATCCTATACTATCCCATATCTTTCCGGGCTATAGGTACAAAGAGGATTAGATAACCTGCTAGTAATTTGGACTCCCGAATAAATCCTTTCTTAAGGTTCTTATCGATATACCCGCGAAGTATAGTAAGTTCCTTTTCCGATAATATATAGATAGGTCTAAATATTAGCGCCTTACTAGGTTCAAATTCGATCTTATAATCCTATAGTTAGTACTTAGGTAACGCTTTTGCGCTCGTCTCTTCCTCGAATAGATATACCTACCGTTTATATTCCCGAGGGATTATAGAAGGTTCGTCTTTCCCTTTAATAGCTCTCTCTTTAGTATCCTACTAACCTTTACTAGTAACTAAGGAGTTAAGCCTTCTCTCTTAGAAGTTACTCTTATTATTTAAGAATAAAGTAATATATACTTCGACCGGTCTTCGGTTCCTTCTCTTATCTATTATCGTCTACTATTAACTAATAGGTCTAATACTAGTAACATTTCTAGATCGTCCGAATTTAAGTATTTTTATCTTCTAGTTAATTTCTAGGTTATATTTATTTAACTAAGATATTCCTAAAATAATATTATAAGTAGCTATCCTAACTATATCGAATATAATCTCCTTATAGTATTACTAAATTATTACTAGTAGGGAGCGTATCTCCTCCTCTACTTTTCCTATTAAAAATACTAACCCGTTAGCTAGGCGTAGCTTATAGGACAATTTTTTCTTTCGGGTTAGTAGACTACTTAAGTCCACCAAGTTCCTTAAGATAAAATTTCCTATAGCTCCGCTATCTATTATCGCTATAGTCTACTATCTATTAATATTTACTAGTATAATAATATAAGTGTAATACTAAGCGGAACACAATTGTTATTTAGGGAATAACGTATTAATCTCCTTATACTTCCCCGTAGTATAAGAGATTAGTCTTTTCCCTGCGATAGTAGGAATCCGTATACTTCCTTTATTCCCTTATACAGAATATATTCGTTATATAGGTAGCTATACTATAGTACTTGGTTATAAGCTCCTTTCTTAAAGACTCTAAGTAAGTTATTCCTTTCTTTTTCCTACTTCTCTATAAAGTATAGGAAGTAATAATACTTCCTTTTACTTACAAGATACTACTAGTACCTATCTTCCCTATACTTATACTACTAGGTCTCTCTATAAGGGGTTTTCTTTAGTAGAGGTATCGTATACTCTTTTACTAGATAGCCTCTTTCTTCCCTATATATTAAATAATCGGGCAATATATATTTAGTATATAGAATCTCGCTATATTACTAATATTCCCTATCGTATTAATAGTCTTATATAGGTTCTTCCTATCCGGGTTTTATAGATAATTACTCTTTTAGTATACCTCGTACTTTTCCTTCAATTTCGTCGAAAAGTTTATATTTATCTTTATCTAATTAAGGTTCTCTAATCTCTAGTAATTTTCCTTCTACTTAGGATATAGTAGATCTAGGTTCGGGTATTAACGCTGGTCTCTCTAGGCTATCTTTCCGCTATTCCTAATCCGGCTTATATTACTAAGATCTATTACTATCCCTATAGTAATACCTCTATACTTCTTTATTAAATTCTAACTCGAAGGTATTATCTTCCGAATCCTATCTAAATTCTTCTTTATTATAGGGTTACTATATTTCTTCGGAGTCTTCCTCGTTATCTAGAGGTCCTCCTTCTATTATATTAATCTATAGTTAATATACTATATTCTTCGACCTATAGTCTCTAGCTATATAGCCTAGTTTGCTATAGCTATAGTAAGTAATTACTTTCTTCCCCCTATACTGCTTTTTCCCTTTAAAGTTTCCTTTCTTCTTTCCTATCTAAATAAAGTTAATCTCTATTAGTACCGTACTATAGTAAGTATTATATTCCCTATAGTCTTATTAGTAATTCCTTATCTTTAAGAAGAACCCTTTATATCGGGTTCCGCTAACTCCTCCGTTATACTACTTCTCTATAGATTATTCGAATAGCTTATTATCGATTTCGATCGTATTTTTAATAAGTCCGTCTAGAGTATTAATTACTCCTCTAAAACTTATAAGCTCGTCTTTAATATTATCTTTAAGGCCCTAATAATATATTATTATTAGCGTATTATTATCCTAGCCTATTTTAGTTATATATATTTAAAACTAAGTTGAAAACTCTAATACCGACTTCTTCTACTTTATATACTAAATGATATATATTACTATATTTACCTTATTAGAAGGTCCGAATATATAGTAGATTTTAACTATAAACTTTAGTATACTTTCTATCTATAACTTAACGTCGCCGTCTTTATTATTATCTTCTATATACTTCTTTAGGAAAGGTTTAACCTACTTCTAGGCCTATCCTCGTAGGTATAATATAGCGAAGGTAGTATATCTAGTTACTAGGAGTAAGTCTCCCTGGAATAGAAGGTATAGTTATACTTATATAAGCTATAGCTTAAGCTTATCCCTATCTCCGTAGTATAGGTCTAGTACTATAACCTTAATCCTTTTTCTAGATCCTTCGTCTATAGTATAGTATCTCTAGCTAGTAACTATTAAGGTACTTAGGGTAGGGTTTCTACCTAAAGTTATTAAAGAACTCATCCCTTAGGGTATTCAAAGTATTATAACCTATAGCTATTATATACCTAATAGTACGATAACCGCGTGTAGGTTCGTTTATCTTTAGCTTCTATAGAAGAGGAGTCACTTAGGTAGAATAGTAGTCTTCGTTATATATAGGTAACTAATACGTTCTATATTAATAACTAGTAAAGTATAGTGCAAGGAGTACTAGGAAGATTAACCAAGTTAAACACGCTATTCCAAATAGTAGGTAGAGCCCCGTATATATAGATATAGGAAATCCTACCAAGCACTTTATAAGCGTTATGAGCGCACGGCGCTCGTTACGCTCATCGCTACAGTTACTAGTCCTGTCTATAGTACTACGTCCTACAGGATAGTCCTGTCAGAACCGCTGGTTCTAATATATAGTAATTACCCCCCTAGAGCGCTCAGTTTTACCATTTTAGGCGGGGGTATATAGAGCGGTACACTCTAAAATAATGCTATTCTTACTAAGAAGGTCTTTAAAAGCTTATCCTAAAGCTCTCTTATCGTTAGTATAAAGGAAAGATATTAGCTATTTATAATAGTTCTTTGCGAGGTCTACCATCCTTATATAGATCCTAGTAGCCTTATACTTATAACGATATATCTACTCCTAGTAGTAGCCGGTATAGTCGCAGACGAAGTAGCTAATCTAGCAATAGTTATTAAAGCCTTACTCTATAGGAATAAGGTTATAAGCTACTCGCTATAGCGGACGTATCGATAGGACTTTAGAATTACTACTTCTTGAAATAATCTAATGTGCCTTCGACAGCCGATATACCTTATAGCTTCTAAACTCGTCTTAAGTATATAGTAAAGTGAGTTTTAAGCCGTTAACTGTAGATAGAAGCTTTGAAATAGCTTCGGCACCTATATAGCCTATTATATAGTGTAGATGGATCGGTAAGATTTCGAAAGTTTTTGGTCGAGATATAGCCCCTAAAGCTGCTAGTAGGGATGGTTTCTCTATATTTTCTATGCGATTCGACGGGGATATAGTATTTAATATAGCGGATAATATATAAACTATTGGGGTAGTAGGTAGGTTATTATATTCGATAATCCAATATCTATTATAAGGTCGTAGTAAGCAGAAGTAGTTTTATTTTCCACTTACTACTATATAGAGAGTATCTTTTACGGTGTCCTAGTAGATATTCGCTTCCTTTACTCTACTAAATAAGATTAGATTTATGAAAAATCCTGGAATAAGGGCGATATATTAGAGAGTTATACTTTCTCTCCGCCCTGTAGGAGTATCGATAGTAATATCGACGGTGCTATATACCTTGATTTAGTATATTGTAGATCCTAATATAAGGTAATTGTTAGGGGTAGTAGTGTAAGTCGTTTTAAAACGGTCGGTATCGTTATAGATATGAATATTCGAGCTAGAATCCAAAATCTAACAGTTAAGAATGTTATAGTTAATACCCTTATCGACTAAGTAGCTTGAAGGAATAGTAGTGTCGGTGTTAGTAGCGCTACCTCTATACTATATTGTTATAAAGCTTTAAGGAACCTAGGGTTCTAATAGAAGCTCAGGAGCTAGTAATAATATTTGGAATCTTTCTTGATATCTTTTCTCCCTCTACTTTACTTTTTTAACTTTGCCCCTAAGTATTAGATTTTTTAACGCGTCTTCTACTTTCTTTATAATCTCGGTATTAGGCTTCTAGCTATATAGATATTTAGACTCTATAAGGTAAAAGTAATTATTGAACTAGTATTATTTCCTATAGATATATTCCTTGGGTAGAGTCGGCGACGGGGTTCTAGAGTAGGAACCCCTAGGGTCTAGTATTCGTCGTTATAGTATAGCAGCGAATACTAATAAGGAGTTGGCAGATAGTAGATTATAGGTAGATATTTATCGGAATATATTAAGTAAGTCTATAAAGGAAGGAGTGGTCTAATTATTATATCATTTAAGTTATAGGTTATAAAGCGATATAGATACCTAGGATGGATCCGTCTACTTTAGACTAGCAATAAAGTAATTTAGTATTAGTCCTAAGCTAATATCTATATAGTTTATAGCTTAAGCTTCAATATAGATCTTTTCCTACTTGTTTAACTACTACCTAAGGTTTACACCTCTTGGTGGACTAGAATATAGTATTTTGTATTAACGGTCGATCTCTAGGAGTCTATCGGTAGAATGAGGTTCGATTACTTACTATAGAGCTCGAAGGGCTTACTAAGGAGTATCCTTATCGATAATATATATAAGATAATCTAGCGAGATAGACTTTTATATAGCTGCCAGTATATATATAAGAGTCTTGTATTTTTCTTAGTATTTCTTGTAATCGATATTGAATTATACTATTAAGTCTATATATATATAATTTCGAGTTGTCTTATCGCCTTCTATAATATCTAATCTCTTTAGTAGAGTTAGTTCTATATATAGTAGTTCTATTTCTTAGGATGGATCTATAAGATCCTAGATCTTTGCTTGTTTTGCGTTGGCTTTGATAATTAATATCTAGTTATACTATTATAAGGTATTTGTGAGGATAATTACGTTTGCGGTAGTAGTTTATTAGCTTATTTTGTTGGATAATAGTATTACGACCCACGGTAATCGTTTACCTAATGGTGCGATAACCAACCGTAGGTATATATATCTTATACTTCTATAGGAGAGGAGTTACTCAGGTAGAATAGTAGTCTTCGTCGTATATAGGTAACTAATACGTTCTATATTAATAACTAGTAAAGTATAGTACAAGGAATACTAGGAAGATTAACTAAGTTGAATACGCTGTTCCAAATAGTAGATAAAGCCCCGTATATATAGATATAAGAAATCCTACCAAGCACGTCATAAGCGTACGAGCGCCTAGCGCTCCAGCGCTCATCATTCCTGATTACTTAATCGCCCAGCGCTCCAGCGCTTATCGCTTCAGCTGCTAGTCCTATCTATATTACCTTGTCCTATAGGACAGTCCTGTTAGAACCACTGGTTCTAATACTAGCCCCTCTTCCAGATTTCTCGTCCCGAGAAACTATCCATCCTTTATACCACCCTAACGTACCAAATAATCCAAGGACCCTGTCGTCCGTTACACCGAACTCTCTAAGGAACTCTTAGAAGCTATTATACGTCCTTGCAATAACTGTACCCGTCTAGGTAGACAGTATTTAGTAGGTTCTAACTCCGACCGTTATTCCGCCTGTGTAGCTAGTAGTAAGAAGTACGACCTTATAGTGTCGCCCCTTGAGATACGTCGTATTAAAAGTGCGCGAAAGAAAGTTCGCACCGAGATTCGTAAAATAGTTACTAAGCTCGCACGGTTATAAGCGGAGGAAGATTATATTAAAGAAGAGAAGAGGAGACTCGTTGAAAGAGAGCTTTTAAATATCGCAGAGCTAGAGGAGGACTAGCGAGCCTTTCTAGATATTTCGGACAACCTTATATTCGACGTTAGTTCCGAGCGCTTCGATCTCCCCGGCAGGCTAGAAGCCCCCGAGAACTTCGACTAGTCTTCTCTTACCTCTAATAGAACTCTTATAGACCTTCCCTATAATTCCCCGCAAGATTCCTAAGAGGTTCCTAGGTACTTTCTATTTTATTATACCCTTTCTATTTAACTAGATAGAACTAATTTCTTCTATCTAGGATCCTCTTAACCTTATACTCTATTTCTTCCTTAATATTATAATAAAATGTTTCTTAGAGTAGTATATTAGAGTCTACTAGCTCTAGAAGTAAGATATAGAATACCGGATATACTTTAGCGTTAGGTAGAAGCTTAAGTTTATAGTTAACGGCCCCCTTTACCTTCTTAATCAAGAATAGTCCGACCTTAATATAATCTAGTTTCTTACTTAGTCTCGTTATCTTTATATTTTTTATTAGGAGGTATACTTTATCCCCCTCTTTAAGCTAAGGAATATTCTTCCTTTTACTATTAACTTAGCTCTCTAACTTATTATTTAAGCCTTTAATTATCTTTTATATATCCTTATATAAACTCTTTAGCTCCTCTACCTTAACTAAGGCTTTTTCTATATTAGGTCCTTCCCTAGGTTATAGAAATATATTTATATTCTTTCCGTAGTTAGTAAAGAATAGTATTAGACCTATTATATCTAACCTCTTATTATTATATACTAGTTATACTATTAGAAGTAGTAAAACCTAGTTATCTTACTTTAGGTTTATATAATATCTTAGGTATACTTCTATTATTTAGTTTGCACGTTCCGTTTATCTATTAGTCTATAGATAGTATACTATTAATATCCGAAGTTTAGTTCTAATTACTACGATTAGTATCCTCTAATAGTTAGATATAAATAACTTATCTCTATCGGATATTATCGACCTAGGTATACTATAATCCCTTATTAACTTATTAAGTAATATAAAGGCTAATTAGTCCGCTTTATATATTTCTTTGAAAGGTATTATAATTATATACTTCGTGAGTTTATCTATAATAACTATAATTAAATCGAAGATATCCTACGTAGCTAGATCCTTTAAAGGTAGTAGTTTAACTATAAAGTCCATTATAATATTATCCTATAGTGATTCTAGTATAGGCGCAAACTAAATCTACCCGTACTTAGCGTATCGTGCCGCCTTGTTTTACTAATACTAGATATATTCCTTAATATATTATTTAACGCGCGTCCGAAGTTTTAGCGCCGCGTATCCTCGTTCTAGGAGTTCTATAGTCTTAGATACTCTAGGGTAACCTTGTAATAGGTTATTATAGTAATCCCTAATTACTTCTTTAACGTATATATTAGGTAAGTAGGTCTTATCCTAATATTTAAGTAATACTAAATCCGGTTAATCCTATCGTAGCTTTATTACGAATATATCGTTATCGTAGGCCTTTACGATCTTATTAGTTATATTAGGTCCTAATATACGAAGGGTTATTACTAATACCTAATATAGTACTAATAATCCGTCGGCTTCTTATTTTAGGATTAGTTATTCTATAATATTCTTTTCTTCTATATAGTCCGATTGCCTACTAAGCGTATCTACTCGACTATTATCCTTTCCTAGGGTATAGGTTATCTTGAACTTATATTATCTAAGTAGTTCTAACTATCTAACTTATCTTCTATTTAACTCTTTTATTATTATAAAATTAAGAAGATTCTTATAATCCGTAAAGATAGTTAAGTCTAAGTAGCTTTCTATATATACTCTCTAGTTTTAAAGTATATATACTACGGCAAGTAGTTCTTTATCGTATATATTATAGTTTTGCTCTACTACTAATATCTTTCGTGAAAAGTAGGTAACTAGATACTACTTTTAGTCCTTTATTTGATAAAGGTATACTCCTATTACGAGATCCGAGGTATCTATTTTAATATAAGCCGGTTCGTTAGCTTGAAAGGTATAGAGTACTAGTAGATCTATATATACTTTTTTTAATATATTAAACGACTTCTATTATTCTTATCCCTATATAAATTCGATATCTTTCTTAGTAATATCTATAAGTAGAAGTACTTTCTTCGAGTAGCCTTCGATAAACTTCCTATTAAAGTTAGCAAATCCTAAGAAACTTTATACTACTTTAACGTCCTGTAGTATAGGCTATTCCGCTATAGCTTTAATATTTTCTAGGCTTATACTAATACCTTTTATACTAACTATAAATCCTAGAAACTTAATAGAGTCCCTATAAAATTCGTACTTTTCTAGTTTAAGGAGAAGTCTTACTTATAATAGGTATTCGATAATATCCTATATATACCTAACGTATTCTTCCTTATTCTCAGAGTAAATCAAGATATTATCGAGGTACGCTATCGCTATTCGATCTAAGTATACTCGTATAACGTTATTAATAAATACTTAGCAGGTTACTAGTACGTTAGTAAGTCCAAACGGTATTACTAAGTACTCGTAGTAGCTATATCTAGTCCGGAAGGCAGTTTTCCATTCTTCGCCTTCTTTTATCCAGATTAGATTATATACGCCCCTAAGGTCTAGTTTCGTAAATATCTTTGCCTTACCGAGCCAATTCTATAGCTCGCTAATATTTAGTAAAGGGTAACGATTTTTAATAGTAATATCGTTTAACTTTCGATAGTCGACGTATAGCCTTAGACTTCCGTCCTTCTTTAGCGCGAAAAGGATTAGATAACCTACTAGTAATTTAGATTCCTGAATAAATCCTTTCTTAAGGTTCTTATTAATATACCCGCGAAGTATAGTAAGTTCCTTTTCCGATAATATATAGATAGGTCTAAATATTAGTACCTTACTAGGTTCGAGTTCGATCTTATAATCCTATAGTTAGTACTTAGGTAACACTTTTACGCTCGTCTCTTCCTTAAATAGGTATACCTACTATTTATATTCCCGAGGGATCGTAGAAGGTTTATCTTTTCCTTTAATAGCTCTCTCTTTAGTATCCCGCTAACCCTTACTAGTAACTAAGAAGTTAAGCCTTCTCTCTTAGAAGTTACTCTTATTATTTAAGAATAAAGTAATATATACTTTAACTAGTCTTCGGTTCTTTCTCTTATCTATTATTATCTACTATTAACTAATAGGTCTAATACTAGTAATATCTCTAGATTATCCGAATTTAAGTACTTTTATCTTCTAGTTAATTTCTAGGTTATATTTATTTAACTAAGGTATTCCTAAAATAATATTATAAGTAGCTATCCTAACTATATCGAATATAATCTCCTTATAGTATTACTAAATTATTACTAGTAGGGAGTATATCTCCTCCTCTACTATTCCTATTAAAAATACTAACCTATTAGCTAGGCGTAGCTTATAGGATAATTTTTTCTTTCGGGTTAGTAGACTACTTAAGTCCACCAAGTTCCTTAAGATAAAATTTCCCGTAGCTCCGCTATCTATTATTACTACGGTCTACTATCCGTTAATATTTACTAGTATAATAATATAAGTATAATACTAAGCGGAATATAATTATTATTTAGGGACTAACGTATTAATCTCCTTATACTTCCCTATAGTATAAGGGATTACTCTTTTCTCTATAATAGTAGAAATCCGTATACTTCCTTTATTCCCTTATATAGAATATATTTATTATATAGGTAACTATACTATAGTACTTGGTTATAAGCGCCGTTCTTAAAAACTTTAAGTAAGTTATTTCTTTCCTTCTCCTACTTTTCTATAAAATATAGGAAGTAATAATACTTCCTTTTACTTACAAGATACTATTAGTACCTATCTTCCTTATACTTATACTACTAAGTCTCTCTATAAGGGGTTTCTCTTTAGTAAGGGTACCGTATATTCTCTCGCTAGATAGCCTCTTTCTCCCCTATATATTAAGTAATTAGGTAATATATACTTAGTATATAGAACCTCGCTATATTACTAATATTCTCTATCGTATTAATAGTCTTATATAGGTTCTTCCTATCTAGGTTTTATAGATAATTACTCGTTTAGTATACCTTATACCTTACTTTCAATTTTATTAAAAAGTTTATCTTTATTTTTATCTAATTAAGGTTTTCTAACCTCTAGTAATTTTCCTTCTACTTAGGATATAGTAGATCTAGGTTCGGGTATTAACGCTAGTCTCTCTAGACTATCTTTCTACTATTCCTAATCTATCTTATATTACTAAGATCTATTACTATCCCTATAGTAATACCTCTATACTTCTTTATTAAATTCTAACTCAAAGATATTATCTTCTAAATCCTATCTAAATTCTTCTTTATTATAGGGTTACTATATTTCTTCGGAGTCTTCCTCGTTATCTAGAGGTCCTTCTTCTATTATATTAATCTATAGTTAATATACTATATTCTTCGACCTATAGTCTCTAGCTATATAGCCTAGTCTACTATAGCTATAGTAAGTAATTACTTTCTTTCCCCCGTACTACTTTTTCCCTTTAAAGTTTCCTTTCTTCTTTCCTATCTAAATAAAGTTAATCTCTATTAGTACTATACTACGGTAAGTATTATATTCTCCGTAGTCTTATTAGTAATTCCTTATTTTTAAGAAGAATCCCTTATATCGGGTTCCGCTAACTCCTCCGTTATACTACTTCTCTATAGATTATTTAAATAGCTTATTATTAATTTCGATTATATTTTTAATAAGTCTATCTAGAGTATTAATTACTCCTCCGAATCTTATAAGTTTATCTTTAATATTATCTTTAAGGCCCTAATAATATATTATTATCAGCGTATTATTATCCTAGCCTATTTTAGTTATATATATTTAAAACTAAGTTGAAAACTCTAACGCTGACTTCTTCTACTTTATATACTAAATAATATATATTACTATATTTACCTTATTAGAAGGTCTGAATATACGGCGGATTTTAACTATAAATTTTAGTATACTTTCTATCTATAACTTAATGTCGCTGTCTTTATTATTATCTTCTATATACTTCTTTAGGAAAGGTTCGACCTACTTCTAGGCCTATCCTCGTAGGTATAATATAGCGAAGGTAGTATATCTAGTTACTAGAAGCAAGTCTCCCTAGAATAGAAGGTATAGTTATACTTGTATAAGCTATGGCTCAAGCTTATCCCTGTCTCCGTAGTATAGGTCTAGTACTATAACCTTAATCCTTTTTCCAGATCCTTCGTCTATAGTATAGTATCTCTAGCCAGTAACTGTTAAGGTACTTAGGGTAGGGTTTCTGCCTAAAGTTATTGAAGAACTCATCCCTTAGGGTATTCAAAGTGTTACAACCTACAGTAATTATTTACCTAATGGTACAATAACCAACCGTAGGTGTATATATCTTATGCTTCTGTAGGAGAGGAGTCACTCAGGTAGAATAGCAGTCTTCGTCGTATATAGGTAACTAATACATTCTATATTAATAACTAGTAAAGTATAGTGCAAGGAATACCAGGAAGATTAACCAAGTTGAACACGCTGTTCCAAACAGTGGACAAAGCCCCGTATATATAGACATAAGAAATCCTGCCAAGCACGTCATGAGCGTACGAGCGCCCGGCGCTCCAGCGCTCATCATTCCTGATCGCTTGATCGCCCAGCGCTCCAGCGCTCATCGCTTCAGCTGCTAGTCCTGTCTGTATTACCTTGTCCTACAGGACAGTCCTGTCAGAACCACTGGTTCTAACAAATAGCCGTTCTTGAGGATGTATGGTTGGATAGATAAGGCCTGAGTAAATTTTGATGCAGCGGGGGATAGCTTAATGGGGTTTAGCGCAATTAAGCGAACCTATAAGGGCAATCCGGGCTCATAACTGTCGCAATATAGAAGACGAAGATCTGATGGTAAACACTGTATTGCCTGAGGATCTAGGATCTAGGATCTATCGGAGGGAGCTCCTCTATATACATGATGCTCTGCAGCTAAGATGAGCAGTAATAGGTGTAGAAGACGCTAGAATGCCAACACCATGTGGAAATGAGCATGTGTTGGTGGAGGCAGCTAAGCAAGGATGGTAGATGGAAATGCTCATATTGCAACACCATGACGCGTAAGTTTGCGGTGTTCGATGAGCAATCGGAAAATTCTAGAGTTTGGAGATTCTGAAAAAGACTGATGAGAAATGCTGCAGCCACGCCTTTATGGCCCGACGTGATCTTCTCCATGTATATCTCCTGAAGTATTCGGATGGCGTTTTGAAAACTTGTAGATACCAGCAATAATGACTGGCATTCGGCACCCGATCCGGAAAGATGGAGATTTTGATGAGTGTGGAGGAAGAAGCGATGGAAAGTTGGAAGATGCGCTTGCTTAGTAGGCGCTAAGCGCGTTTATAACTGAGTCAGTAAATAAACTAGAGAGGTAAAGTAACAGTGACGATATATTATCAGAACCGCTCGGCCCGAATTCGACGTCGTGAAGAGGGGGCTTAGCCGTAGTTGAGGGAGTATCATCCCGAATCCACTATCCCCGCGTCAAGTTGTCTTTGAGAATCCCTAGATATGCTACAATTCTTCTTGCATTAAGACTGATATCACTCTCCTGTCTGAATAGAATGCCGCTGGAAAAAAACCGTTTCCCACTAGCACAATTTTGTCAAAATCACATCGCTTTCTACTAGAAAGACCGTTCTTATCCCATTTGTCAAATTTCTTGCCAGGCATTCTACTCAAAGGCTTCAGTTACAACTCCATATTGAATCACAGTCGAGCTAGTGATCGTCCCTTTCTGTTCCTCTACGCAGCGTGGATAAAGCGAAGATCTAGTCCAGTATCTTGCAAAGTGCGACAATATTGTTGATACCCATTTTCTTCTTGGATACTACTGGACGAAACCTCGCTCCCCAAAGCTACCGAGCTATGTATATGCAGGACCTTCATGTATGGATACCACCATGACAATTGAAGTTAAAGGCATGTCTTACGGCTGCACGTTTCATGTGGCCCGCATGTTTTGCCGTATACGGTAAGGCCTGCGAACGCTAATTTTGTAGTCTTATCACAACGACGCTTCTTTTTTCGCAAACGGGTGCTTCCTCCCTAGGTGGCCCCTTTTACACTACTTTGCATGCCTATGACTAGATCGTAGCGATAACAATCTTTGACACCAGGTGCAGATACTGCTCGGTAACCCCACATCAGTTTCAAGTCCTTATCCTTGCCTGATCTCTTCGATGCCATGAATCAGACCTATCAGCGCTGCATGTCACATGGATCAGGAATCGAAAACCACGCTCTCGACCTCCACACTTCCATTACAATGCCTTAACCCTGCAGCACTACACGAATGCAGGCTCTTGTAGCCCTTCCTTGTTTTCAGGTGGAGTGGGCGGAGCACCTGACAACCACCAAATTTCAGGAACCTTTGAGCCAAGCCGAGAAAAAGTGCTGAGACGATGATCCTAATGGATCCTGCTGACAAGATCCCTTTGCAGCCGATCCTGCACTTTGCGAGGCGCAGTCTTGCGAGAATCAACCAAATCCGACGCCTTTCCTCCCTGCAATTACTTCCCTGCTAGATGCTCTTACTCGAAGGCAACGGAATTCCAACTTTAATACTTTGGCACACTCCTATCCACCGTTACTAAACGCAACACCTTCAAAAGTGGAGGCTCCTCTCTTATTCCACTTCGGTTTGAGAAACTCTGCAGTCTACGTCGTTGCGTTCCCGTTCGCTATGAATGTAGTGTGGGATATCAACCGCGGTATCACTGTACTTTCAGCTGATGGTCCATCCACCGTTCTTCACCGCTTGCGCGGCGTAGCGAGACAATGTTATACAAGTGGCCACTTTCCTCAAGGTCCATGCATGATGCCAGGATTTCATTTTCCACATGCATGCTTGCACAGATCGATTGTTTTCATGCTGAGTAGTAGAGCGATGGGAAGCGCTATAGTGACTTCTCCATCTCCTCGAATTATCTCATAATGCCACTGATCTCTGACAGACTCGAGGAACGGGCGTTCCTGAAATGGATCAGAAATAGCCCGTCCGGAATCAACGATCGTCCTTTTAGCATTCTTGAAGACTCTTTCATCTACTCCGACTTCTTCGGAGTTCGTTGCATTATTGGGGGTCCAAACAATGCCTTAACCAGAGAAGGTGCCTGTCATTGTCATCCTAGTGGGGTAAAAAGCCAGCTTCGGATCCCGGAAAACGTCTTGAATGACTGAAAGAGGATCACGAAACAGCAGTGCGTCTTCAAGTGGTCCACCAAAATGGACATTGTAGTTGTCCATCCGTTTCTTGTGTTTGCTGAGATCATTCACAAGGATTCTGTGAATAGCCTTCCAGTACCAGGCAAAACTCGTGATATGATCTGGTTCAGCCTGGTTGACGATCGTATCCACGATTTCCTTAGGACAATCAAGAAGGCCAGACATCTTAGCTGAGCAACGTTGTTCACTATCGAGACGATCTTGGAGAGGGTAATTTGTGCAATGTGGCAGTGTCAGACGATGGTTAGCAAATTGCCGAAGCAGGATGTCGGCCATCTTTATCAGTAGTCTGTTAGCTGGGAAGCCATTTTACGCATCATTATGCCGCATCAAGAGTGGAAAAGGCATTATTGTGGCAGTTTGATAGTAAGATTACTAGTCTCGCAAACATTGGAGTCATTCATTCATGTCTGTGTCGGTGAGTGGCAAATCGTAGTCCGGCCATGCTTCAGCAACATCCCAATAACTCTACGTTAGCTACACGGCGCCCACCTGGTCTCCCAACGAGGCAAGATATCATTGGGTACAAGACAATTGGGGCGATAGGTGTCTCAAAGTATCCTGAAGGCCATGGGTGAGGAGAACATAGACGTGAACTTGGGCGAAAGGTCCTCCTACCGTGTTACCTAAGACTCTCAGAGGTACAGTACTATTGCAATGCAGTGGAAACAACGAGGAACGGATTCCGACCCTAGCAACCCAATTGTCTTCCACTCTGATTGGCGCATTGTCACTGCGCATTCGCAAATGACGAGAATCAGATAACAGATTGTCATCCATGACTGGAGGAATTGTAGCTTTCCAGACCAACTTCCATCTCACAACCAATAGCAGCGAGTGCTTCGTAGGATCATCGAAGACGTAAATAGGTATGGAGAAGAAAACAAATAAGAAATCGAAAGAGAAGTGCATACGGTGCGTCATAGGCTGAAGGCGTTTGATGAACGCCCCAAAGCAGCTTAAAGTTGCCTTGGCGGAAGGCAGCTAGCCACATGCGGCGTTAACCAATTTCCCGTTCCTGAATTTCGAGGTACAAACTTCTTTTCTGCCTATCTACTACTACCACTCTTACAGCTCTACCTCTACATTAATTCCTCTCCATACCTCCTCACCATGCCCGCCATCATCAACTTCGCCCTTCGCGGCCTCCAAGTCTGTCCCTCCATCTCCCCCCAGCTCCTCCCAGTTCCGCGCGCAACGGAAAGTTAACAACATTCCGCAAACAGATCTTCTTCGCAGTAGTAATCCTAGGTCTCTCAGGCCACCTCGTCGCAAGTCAGTCACTCGGCGGCGCGCCCTCAGTTACCAACTATGAAGTCTTCCTCGGCATATGGCTCCTCATCATCTCCTTCCTCGGCCTGGCAGCTACGAAAGTCGATGCGCTGGCGGGAATAGTAGGAGTCGCGCTGGAGGGCCTAACTCTACTTTTCGCCTTTGCTGGAGGAACGGTACGCCTTATATCCCTATTCCCAAGCCTGTCACTATGCTCGAGAACGTAATGCTGATGGTCCTTTGTACCACAGGCAATGGCCGCCAAACTCGGCGTGCACTCCTGCTCCTGCTCCCTCGATCACCAAAGCTGCCCCTACCTCGTCAACAACGTTGTCATCAACGGCGGTAGAGACAAGACCGGTTTCGATCCGAACGTCAACCGCGTGATGCGATGCCGAGAAGCCCAGGCCGATACTGCTTTCATCTGGTTCGCCTTCGGGACGTTCCTTGCGACATTCGCGCTTGCCTTCCTATCATGGAGAAGAGGTGGAAAAATCTGAGGTGCTGCAAGTGTGGGGGTTGTGATGGAGGTATTTGGAAACGTGGAAGGGGACAGCGCTTGGATTGTGTAATAAAGTGGTAATTTGCAGCGGGGCGCTGGGCGGGAGACTCTGAATACTGTTACGAAAAAGCATAAAGCATTGTGCGGGGCATGGTTGAGCGTGTCATCCGCTTGATGCACTCTGTACTTCGATCCGCACGGCAATAACATAATTATATGGCCGAAGCTAGATGCAGCCCTTGCTTCTCCGTTGACGCTCATTGGTTAATGCATTGAAACACGCCTGCAGTACCTTTGACAATCAGCTCCGGTCTCGAAGACAACCCCGGAAAGGCGCCAGTGCATATCTACTCACAAATCTGAAGGACCTTCATTCCTCTCTTCGCGTTGATGATGAGTTCTGGTCTATAGAATCATGGTCTCCCGTTTGAGCCATGTAGTACTGTTCAGCATTCCCCATGATAATAAACGGAGCCCAGAAATAGGGATGTATGAAATCGATCTCACTTCCTGAGCTCTCAATTTCATCCTTAAGATCTAGCAGCTTGCGTCTGCCATTCCTAACAAATGTCTCAGGCCGCAAGCCTTCCTCCTCCGCAGCGTCCCAGCCATTGACGAAAGCATCAATCATACCAGTAATCCCCTCATTATTCTCCTTTTTGAGAGAAAAAAGAGCAAGAGTCGCTCGATGCCAAAGTGTTGCAATCGACACCCGATCTTCATGATGAATCAAGCCCCAATAGAAAAGAAACATATGCACAAGTGTGGCGAGATCGTTGCTATGCCAAAGCGCACCAATATAAGCATTCGCACCGGCGGCTAAGACAGCGTGCGAAAATCCAAGTACATCTCCGCGGTCCGTGGCTTTGCCTAGGCCGCTAAGACAGGCACTGAATACTACTACTTTGACCGTACTCTGTATAGCCAACAAGTCCAGAACTCGCAATTTCTCCTTGAGTGAGAGCGATGAGTGGAACGGAGCTTCAAGGTCAAGCGAGCCATGTGTGCCAAGGTGAAGCCAATTGCACGACTCGAATTCTTGCATGAAATCCTCTCTCGTCATGTCAGCTGCGTTTCGAGGCTCCGTGCCGAAGAAGTACGCCAACAAGATAGCTTCAATACCGGCCATTGGAAGTTCTGGCTCTCCGGTTTTCCTGGCCTCTCTCAGGCTTCCTGGTTTCGCTACAACGCTGAATTTGCCTATTGAGCTCTTATTCGTGTCGCGTGTGATTAGATAGAGGAGACCGTACAAGCTCGGAGCTTGCGAGACTCCCTTCTGCATGATTAGATGGGCGGATTTGAATATTAAGGTCCCGAAAGGAAATCGTGTCAAATCTCCAGAAGATATAAAGATTATGTGTTCCACGGCAGCAATAGCTTCTTCCAACGGTCCCAGAATGGCAGTCGAAAGGAGAACGAGAGGTTCAAATGCGTCCATCCAAGATGCTCGACCTTCGCTGACCGTAAACTCATGAAGGCAGATTTTCACTAGCTTCCGTATGCAACGGGTGTTGGCAGTCGAGTTGAAACTTGCATGCTCAACTCCCTTTTCATTAATGCCGAACAAAGCCATGCCGTCTTCATCTACGGAAATATATATCGCAATCGCCTTGTCTAGAGCCCCGCTCTCGATAATAAGTTCCCATATACCATCTTTGCTTGGCTGAGGTCCTTGAGTCCAGTCTCGTGTCATACTAGCCGTCTGTAACCTGTTCTGAGCATCTTCTTTCTCGCTCTCAAGTCGCTCTAGTTCGATATCCTCTTCCTTAGTTCGGGGCCTAGGAAGAGACTTCAAGTCCAGGAGCAATTGCATATGGTATTGGTCTCGGATAAGTTGTGCGCGGTCCATGTCGCTGGGTGAGCTTTCCAATTCATTGAAAAGCCCCATCCTATCTGTCTCAAGCGCAACAAGAGCGTCAGCTTCGGGATCTCCAGACAAATACTCCAAAGGTTCCGCGAATGCGTTGAATGTTGTCAGGTTTACTCTGGAAGACGACAAGGGTTGGAGGTCGTGCTCATAAGTTCCCTGGTCCCGCAGCAGAAGTAGCACGCGAATAAAGGAGTTAGTCAACCTGCCACCACCTGTCTGCAACTGCACTAATCGTTCGCCAGTTCCAGACATCGCTTGCCGTAGGTCCTGGCTTAGAGAGAAAAAATATCTGCTCTGTGTGAGAAAACGAAGGGCTAGACCAAGGTGACCAAGGCCTTCCATTACAAGTCCTGCCCAGAGACAACGCTGCCAGGGAGGTATCCGCGTATAGCTGCTGACGTTTGTGAAGTATCCCGGAGACAACTTCTCCAACGCGTCCATCACACTGCTCCCTCGTTCCCAATCTTTCACTTGAATGCATGCGCCGAGCAGAAGTTCTTGGCCTTGGACCTCCTTCTGGACCAAGTAGTGCTTTGATACCAGATCTTCTGGCAGGTCTGTTGGAAATACCACATCATCTTTCACGCTCGACAAGACAGCTGCTGCTTCACCCATCTCTCCTATTCTTGATTTCAAATTCACGCAATATAACCGTGCGGTAGGAGTCGACTCGTCAGTGACACAAAGAGCTTCCTCAAGGACCGGTGCGAGACCATCGCCCGCTGAGTTTGTCGAAAACTCGGTCTTATCAACAGCTATCGAAGCTCGCACAAAGCGCAAGCGTTCCTCCTGCCTAGCAAGCCAAACAGTAGTGGATGTATGAGAGAACTCAGAAAAATCGAGCTCTTTCACCCTCCTCATCAGATCACCAATCACACCCTCAATCCCAGCTATGTCCTTGGTATAATGTGGGACAATAGAAAAAGCCAACTCGCAAGTTTTCTTAATAGAATGCTGATGCGCACAGATCCGCTCTTGCAACCCATAAGGATCTTCCAGCATCTTGTCCCCGTGCGCCTCGAGATCCTCAAAGAATAGCGCCACAACATTACGTAAGAGCCCTTTCATATCATCCAACTTGAGCAGCGCAGATTGATAATCGCCAAGACTCGCTAAACAATCGATCTCAAGAGCTAAGCTCTGAAGCATCGCCGACGACCTCCGTGTTCCTGCATCGAATATCGCAAGAGCTATGTGTACATGATGCCTAGCCTCATGAATCTGCCCACGAACATTGCGTGCGTGACGAGCAAGCCTGAGTGCCAGGAGCCCAAAGCGCAACGTATATTCGTCGTTGCCAGTCTCTCTACCCCATCGACCGATCTCCAAGCCCAAGGCTAGCCTGTCAAAGTTGCGAGCATAGACTGAGATCCTGTGGGTCTGAGCTAGTCGCTGGTTCCATATATCTCCACACGCGGCAAAGAGAAACTCTGCCCGCGAGAAGAGATTGGAGATCTGTTGGACTTCCTTACGCGTGCCAATGTAACCCGCAGGCATTGTCAACGCCTGGCGCAGACAGGCCTCGCGAAGGATCGCGGCGGCTACGCCTCGAACGGAACCAGGTCTTTCGAAGCACGTCCTTGCTACTTCGTAGAATTGGAACGCCTCTTGAACCACGGATTTCTCAAGAGATCCCTCGGGATCGCTTGCGACGCCTGACTCAGATGTGCACTCCGTGCTAGAACCCCGATAAAACGGCGTTGCATATAGTTCCTCCGTCAATGGTGAGAAACAGTCACTTGCTCCTATGGTCTCTTGCAGACGCTGAAGCAAACTCTTTGCTCTCGACAACGGACTGTACTGACCACTATCACCACCACAATCATCCCAATCATCTCTGATATTGAGATTCAGAACAATAGGTGAAGTAAAAGGAGTAGAACAGGAGCGGTCGCCATGCATCAATGCGCAAAGGCCCAGGCCGTGAGCATCGCCCGCTGCTATGTATTTTGCTCGCATGCGATTCAAATACAAGTGATCATTGGGAAGACCTTGAGAATATGCTAGTTCATAAAGTAAACTGTCTACGTATGCAGATACAGATAGCATGCCAGACAAATCCAATAGGTGCTGAGCTGTCTGAAGTGCATTTCGGGTTTTCCCTAAAAGTTCCAGACCAAGATCCGATGCCACGGCTCCTTCCCTTCCCAAAATCGGATGAAGTCCACGAGCCATGCCCAAAGCCTCCGGTACGAAATGGATGCCAATGAAGAGATAGTATTCAGCAACATCCAGACGCGTTGCATCTTGCATCAACTGCTGACATGCGTCCATTCCCTCTCCAACGACCTGTGCAACATAATCACCAGACTCTCCGTTTTCAGAGGTGGCTTTAGCAGGAGATCCGGAAAGCGAGCAAAAGCGGAAGCACGGGGGTTGTTCGAGCCATGAGGCTAGCAGGATGCGATAGGCGTGAGCGCGGAATGTCCATCTTTTTGGGAGGTTGAGTTGGGGGAGTAGCTGTAGGATGGGGGGAAGGCTTTGGAAGGGTTTGCAGATAGGGTGTGCCAGATGGCTTGCAGGAGAGACTTGCAGGCCTGTGTTTCGATTGTCTGTGGGTAGGGGTGTTGGTCTAGTTTGTACGATAGTTCGGCGAGGTTACCGCGGAATTCTTCTGGGAATATGCCACCGCTGAAGAAGTCGCAGACCTCTTTGAAGTCCATCCTACTCCTACAGTATCACCATGGCAATGTGAATTGATCTCACCAAAAACCTGCCCGTGGACAAGTGTCTGGTTGCAAGTGCGGGGTCACAGACCGTGGCGCTCGGCCGACGCTGAAAAATCAACAGCTGACCAATCACGGCAGACATCAGACATATTAGTCAGCTAGTGGCTGACGTGGAGATCTGCCAACGTGTATCAACAACCTCAAGAATCTTTGAGCTGACAGGACAGCAGAGTGAAAGCATTCAGCGAGATGAGAAAATTGTCTTACCATGGCTATGAGGAGGGGTACGACCCTCGTGTTCTGCGTCTCGGAAACCTAGCATTTGACTTTGCCTACCCGAAGACGCGGATGCCTTACATTCACCCTGAGATTACGTGAGTCCTTATTCCATATTTTACGACCAATGTGATGCTAAGCATAATGAGTACAGTGGCGAGCAGTTGGAGAAATTGGCCACTTCAGACGAACGACCCTTGTGTTACATGGCCGCACAAGAAGGTATAAACTTCAGTATCGGGCTAGGATTACAAGATCTCCTAGACTTCAGCAGCTCAAGATCAGGAGACAGCTACACCATAGTGATCGGCAGAGACGGCTCCAAGGTCGAACTGATTGAGTAAGACAGCGACACTACCTCTCAGGTATGACCTCTATTGCTTACTCTACAGACCCAATAAATTCTTCGACGAGGTGGTCTTAACCAATGACGACGCACGCTTCTGGCTCGAGTCCCGACTAGCCGTAGTCCATAGACTACAAATCCTAAAAGGCTATCTGGGCATGACGCCCAAAATCTGGCTACTCACAGGCCTCTACAACATACAAGACGCAGTCACGTTCTCCACCCACGGCCAATCATCATCTGGGGATTTCGGCGGGTCTGTACCCCTTCCCGAGCCGACTGGATTGGCCAGCCTGCTGCAACTAAATATCGGCTCGAAAGCCAAGTTTGGGCATAATGCTGTTGTGCAACGGGGTACGCAGATTAGCGGGAAGAAAGTCTGGGCGGCGCTGTGGCAGCAGGTGGATGCGAGATTTATGAGTGTAGGGAAGTGGGAGGAGCAGATGAGGGGGAGGCAGTTGAAGTTGCTTGATATTTACAGCTCGCAGACGGTGAGGGCGTCGAAGGGACAGCAGGCGGTTGCGGAGGTGGCTCTTTCTGGTGGTGAGGACGTTAGGGCTGGGCAGAGTACAGGCCAGGATCCAGGGAAGGAGTATTGGGAGCTTTTTGAGAAGGAGGTCACAAATGTTGAAGATGACTATCGTAAGTAGCTGTGCCCAGAGCAATTGCGCTTTGCGGTCTTGGCATACTTGGTCACTATGGCGGAGTGTTAGATTCTGTACTATTACAGCGCGTCCTTTAGCAATATGCTCGTGATTTATTCTTCACTCGCTCAAGCTGAGGCATCTGTCGAGTCTGACGGTATCATGGGAGCGTTACCGGCCCCAGCTCGAACATCTCTAGAATGTTCCAAATCCTACACAACTTACAGGACAAATCTTTGATTTAGTAGTAGTTAACTGCATCCTCGCCCAGTTTCCCCTCCTCCTTCAACTTCTTCAACAAAGGTTTCCCCCCCCCAACCACAATCTTAGCATACTCCGGCCCCAGCGGCACACCAGCAGGCTTATCTTTGTCGAACATGAGCCACGGCACGTTTAGGTGGCCCTTGCAAGCCTCTCTCATCGCTTTAGCATCCTCTTCTTCGTAACCGCCACCCAGGATCGCGGCTACTGGTTGGTTTGAGCGATTGTTGGTTGCGAGTTCCGCTGCTTCAGGGTCGCTGGATGATGGTTTTTCGCCACGTAGGATAGCTGGGATCTCCTTTACACCGGCTGCGGGGAGAGGATAGCGTAGATTGCTGTGAGTCAGTCAGAGTGGCTGACTCCAGTGATGGGATAAGGTGGTCTGACCTTCTACCTCAGGCTTCGAAAGCTCTATAACCACACGTATAAGGTCTGACCGTAGATCGCAAACGATTGCGGGAAGGGGAGTGGATATGATGAGCCGAGATGGAGACGGATGGAAAAGTAAATATTCTATCCTTTGAGGTACCACGATACTCCCAGACTTATGGTCAGTCAGCCTTTCAAATCGATACTCACTGTAAAGAAGCCTCGAATCTCAATGGAGGAGCGAAGTGGACTTCTACAGGTCCCATATCTCGAGCGAACATGCCGACCTTTAAGTACGCAGCTGAAGCCACCGGAGCGCGATCGGCGTTGTTGGGCGTTTTAACCCTTCTCAGGGCCAATTTCCGAGCCCATGACAAGTACCAAGATAAGACTGGTAGCTTAGAAGCTCCAAAGTCGTTGCGGGGAACAAGTAGGTTTCGGGACTTTGGTCTCTTTAGGGCAGTTATAGGCGGGTACCCCAAGTACCAGGAATCCGGCGCTAAAGGCGCTAATTATGGGCCCTCCTCGCGGGTCTAAGAACTACACTGGTCTTCACACAATGACTTTTCAAGGAACCTCATCCAAAACCCCCCCACCAGGTCTTCAGACTTGTAGAGCTCAGCCAATCATATGTTCTGTCAGGCGAAAAGTTAACATCAAAAGAAAAATGTATCAAGATATCGTACTCTTAGACGCTCGAGATCTCTTCTTTGCATCGTGCCCTCCGAATAACATTCCCCTGCTAATGGCAGAGAACATACAAATTGCACTCATGCTTGCAGAAAACCGTGGGCAAAGCCATCAATCACATAAAGCTCACGTCTGTCAACCACAGGGAGATTTTACTTGAAGAGATCGTGAAGGTTGAAAATGACTAGGTATTGGGAACGATCTCACTGTATGAGTATCGTATCACCTTCGGATTATTATTTCTTGGCATCAGACAACGACATGATGACTATCATACTTCTGTGCCATCTCAGCGGCGCCTTAAACATCCAATTTACTTCTTGTCTTCGGAACAGGTGAGGATGCATTTAGCGATTTCAGCTCAAAGGCATCTATCCAAACTCTTGCAAGCGCTGTCTGCATCGCATCATCAAGCGGATTTCCGCCCTCAAATACAATCCTGCAGAGACTTAGAAGCTTCTCTTTCTTCTCAGCACTCGGGCGATATCTAGGTCAGCTCCCAGAGCCAAGCAAAGAATTAGCTCTTCGAGAGAAGTTGGTAGTATCTCCAACAAAGCATGTATAGTCTGCCTTTGCACCTTAGGCCTGGCGGATGCCCAGTACTTCCTGAAACCCCTTGTCCGCTCGACCCAAGCTCCAAAAAGTCTCTGATCATAGTAACACCTCCGTCTCTCTCGATCGAGAATCCCTGAAGGGAGCCCACGAATAATCTACCCGCATAGAGATCCCCCGGTTCCAATCCAACATGTTCGGTCATATCCAACGCGACCAGACTATGCCCATCATAGGTCATTGGGACCCCAATGATCCCGCGAGGCTCCTATCGCCACTCTGGCAGGCCACTCGGCATGGGAGAGATCAATTCCTTCTCCGGCCCAGCAGCCGGAGATGCCAAGAGTAGGCCACGATACTCGTACTTGAAATGTCGTAGGGCTCTAATGCGCGTGAGGATATGTCTTCTTCTTCTTCAATCTGACTGTTAAGGCCCTCAGTGTTGCAATCACCAATGATCATCTTCGTGGGAAACGAGGCGATCCTAGGACAAGAGACGATTTCCTGAAGAAGTGGGAGTGGTTGAAAGAGTTCGACTCCGTCCTCCCAAGTCGTGCCGCACCGAATGACATGGTATTTTTGCAGTATTTTCTCGCGCTCTTCTTTTGTCAGATTGAAGAGGTACCCCGAGCACACCGCGAGGTTCTCGAAATCCTCATGATCAGTATTTTGGATGACGTTGTGCACAGCTCGTTGGGAAGACGTTTAAGGCGGTCCTCGTCCTCTTTCGCCGAAGGTAGCAAGTGTACGTCTAGCCATTGTGATATTGCAAAGACGACCAAAAAGTTCTCTGTTTCCAAAGAGCAGTCTCATGGGAAAGAAAGTGATCTGGGAATTTGCAAAATCTCTGAGTGTACTCTCAAGTGGATCGCCAAAGTCAGTCAGTGCGAGATATTGTTCAAGAAATCAGCATCGGCGATTTGCAGTGCCCACGACCTCCTGCGGGAAAGCATGCGCCAAGGAATATTAAAGAATGATCCGGGGTTGCATGACCCTCACCTGTCCCGTGAGTGTAGCATGGCATACCGTTGGCAGACAACTTGAGCTTTGATGGGCTAATTTCTGCATCTCCGGTCTCCTCAGCTATGAATGGTGCCAATGTGGGATTTGACTGCGCAATGGCTGCCTGGGTCTGGAAGGCATCCGCTGGCTGCCGTCTGCAAAACATCTTATGCATGATTTTGGCACGATTCCAGGCGATCCTGTCATTACTGATCTGGTCGATCAAGGGCTCCGACTCAGCTGAGTATCATAGGAAACACATGCGACAGCAATAACGCATGGCATTGGAATCTCCGCGTAAGCCATGACAATTACAATGACTGTCAAGAGTGAGGGATAAATGACGAATAATGAGACACAAAACAAAGGCCCAGGACTACTATGGCCCTACCGATGCGCAACAAATTTAGACCGTCTGATGATACGTCTGGCCGTCTCGCAGGTGAGAGGGAAAGATGGAGCTTCCAGTCCCAGTACTGCTATGTTCATGGGTTTTCACTATTCCAGCCCCATCTCATCCGAAAATGAAACAGTTCCATTTCAGTTCGCTTGTCAGAAGACCCTGGAGATTTGACCAGTGAATTTTGTTTCAAGGGAAAATTTGATGCAAGGAAGCCCCGTTCCGGCTGTTTCTGTCATCCACGAGCTAGATAAAACAAAACCACGGCTTGCTGCAGCACCGATCTTAGGGCCAGACAAAAGATATACCATGAAGTAGCTGGCCGTGGGCGGGGACTCATGGCAAGGCGGCATTGCCTCTCCAAGGTTTGACCGCCATGCCCAGAAACTCATCGGCACCAGCAGTCGCGGCAAACTCGTTCGCACAATTCAAATCATGGCGCATGTTCTTTGTAGGTCATACCATTGCAGGAACCGAAAAGCGTGGCAGCCGGCATCTTGGGGAGTAAAGCATAAGGCCGACCTTGACCCTTGCTAACGCCTCGGAAGATGGATCTGGCGCAAGACCCAGGTGAAATGTATTCGAGATTCTTTTCGCATCACGAAAAGACACGCAATCTTTTCCAGTGCTTCACAGAGTGATTGGACGGAGATCAACAGTCAAAAAACGTGTTCACAAAACAATGTTTCAAGTTCTGCAGTCCTACAAAATATCGCGCTCCAAGTGGTGCGCATGCCCAACCGTCGCTTACAGCTTTCATCAATGAATTCCTAATGCGGACTTGCAGTCTCCCTAGTATTTCCCGGAATGGCACACTGATTCCTAGATTCAGTTCACGTCTACCATCCATGTGACTTTCATGGTGGATAACAGGTTTAGGCACAAAAGCGTGGGACTCGTGCGCTTCGAAGATCTTGTTCGCGGTAAGCGCAGGGGCCGCTGCGTGGTTCTTGCGCATCTAGTGTGCAGTGTGGAGGAGATAAGGGTGATTTCTCATTCTCCTTTCTAAGAGATCTGGGCGATTGGCGGGATCTATGGGGAAAAGGGCCGGCCATTGCGGCTTGAGATGTACCTTTAGAGTTTCGTCCACGAGTCATGACCAAGATTTGGGTTGTGAAATTCCCAGTGGCCAATGTGTAGATCTTATTGGATGCATTAAAGAATTTTGAAACCTAATGATGCGACCTGGACTTTCTTGTGGTGAATCTCTCATCCGGTGAAAGGTAAGGTAGGAGAGAGCCCGTTCGAGATGTCAAAGGTCACTTGTCACCCACGCAGCCTTGAGTGGTGCAAATGCGCAAACAGTTCGTATCGATACGAACCCTGGCTATGGATCTTGAGTAGCATCTACCCACGTACGGGGGTTCAATCTCCCACTTCCAATTTGCCTTAAGCCTCCATGGCTGTTGACTAGATCTTCAACCGTAGAAGCGCTATCGGGTCTATTACCAGATCTCGTCATCAGTCTCGTCTTGCATGACTAATCTTCCAATCACCTTCTTCGATTTGTTGTGCCATACTCTCGTGACCGTCCGCTCTAGAACTCTTCCTAATGAGCTGATCTCAATGACTGCATTCTCGAATGCCTGACTTATAATAGTGGGTCTTTCTCCGTGTTTTCTAGCGTGAGGCCCTGACAGGCTTGATAAAGCCATCGAAAGCTTTGCTCATTTTGCTTGAGCATCTCTTGTCGTGCATCTCGGCGTCCTCGCTCGCTTTTGCATGCCATGCGCTCAGGCTATTGGCCGGTGAACCTGCCTGAGACCCTGAGCGCCCATATTGTGTGAAGCTAAAGGTGGCAAGGGCAATTGGTAGATAGCATATTGACCCAGAGATTGCATATCATTGTTCACCTTGTCTCCAGTCTGAGCCTAAATGCTTGAGGCCCACCTAAGTGACAAGAGTGAAGGGTTGGAAAGCCATATCCTGGCCTTCCTACCGCTTTAAGCTTCTTGGACGCCGCAATTTCGCTATATCTGACTTCCCTTTACCTCCCTTGACCGAATGGATCCCGAAAACCTTGGAAGCTAGTCATAAAAAGGCGTGGTAGTGGGAGGAGTTGTGGAGAAGCTCGGTGTGTAGCAAAGTCGGCTGGGCATGTCATTCCTCTAGAAGGTCTGCGAGTTACTATGTAAACAATGTGGGCCAATCTTACCGAGTGCCAATATCTGATAGTGGTGCAAGGATGTTGAGATGTCTGCTTTGAACCTTTGAGTGCCGCGCCAGCACACACTTTCTGATATGCCCCCCTTGCACAAAAAGCCCCAAATCTGCAAAGGTTTGGTTCTAAGCGGCACATCTAAAGTTTCCTCAAGCGTCTCGCTTCAGATGTCTGCGTGTTGGTGGTAGTGGTGTGGTGTCGTGGCTGCAGGGGAGATTTGGCCCTCAGTGAGATGGTCAAAAACTCTGAGCCTCAGCGTACTTCCCAATCCATGATATCTCATCAAAAGCCATTGCGCCTCGCAAAATGGGAGCCTTCGCCTGCCAGCTTATGGCACAGCAGCCCGCCGGCTTCTCCATCACGAAACAGCTGACGAAGTGATAAAAATTTCCTCGCAGAAAGCGAACAGAGTCGCGACGGTCCGACGAATCCACAGATAGAAGGGTTCACCCCCCAACCGGCCAAACCCCCCAACCGTTTACCTTGCTCTAACTCCACAGATACGAAGTTTGACAATATAATTTTGCATATAGAATTGTGGGTTTTATACGTCTCTAAAAGGCTGGTACAGAAATCTTTTGTCGAAATTTGCCTGGTTGGTGAATTGTAGAGCTCTGCAAATTTTCGCTGCCTTCGCCCCTAGGAGAGCCCTAGCGTTGTACCCCGGAGCAGAAATATCGATAATTCCGGGCGGTAACCCTACAAGGCTGGCCGGTTGGGGGGGTTCGGACGGTTGAAGGGTGAACCCTTCTAAGAGCCGTTTGGCTCCTCAAATCTCCATCATAGCGACAAAGCCTAAATCTGACACAGGGCATCACGCGCCAATGAAGTCCCCCGAAAGCCTTGTCAGGTGGGGCCGCTAGTACCTAGAAGATCGGGCCCGCGTTAGCCTGTCCATTAGGGGCTTATTAGCGTTCTCGCACCCCTGTGCAGCCCCGAACCTTGAAGACGATGCTGCAGATGCCATGAGATGCGTTGCCGAAGCTTGGAGCGCTTTTTTGCCAGGCACGGTATTCGTGCATGTCTGCAGGGTTTCAACGGCACGCCGACGCTGATCAGATTCGATGGATACTTTTCCACGATGTGGCGCCTTCGGTTGAAAGGGCATTGGTGCGTTTGGTCGTTTGATTTGGAAGAGTTTGTGGAGGTATGGGATGGGACAACCGCGTGTTGTGCGGAAGCTTGTTCGAGATGCGAGATAGATGCCTTTTCAATTTCAGTCGTCATAGTGTCTTGTATTTCTTCAGTTCCTGAATCATTCGCCACGTTTTTGGATAGCTCCTTCCTCCATTAGTGTTCCTTGTTCGTTGGTCGACCATTTCGTGAAGAGGTCTTCGTGTGAAGGAAGGAGCAAAGGGGCAGGTAAACAGTACTGACATTACGTCATTCGTAGGGTCTCCCCTCTCTTCAACTTTTGAGAACACCTGATCTGATGGTCTTCATATAGATCTACACTAAGGCAACATCATGTCTTCCTCGGAGGTCAACTTCAAGATCCAAGACGAGGGACGTCTGGCCGAGCTAGGCTATACCCAGGAATTGTCAAGAGAATGGAGTCTGCTACACAATTTCGGCGCTTCCTTCTCGATCATCGTAGGTCTCCTACGTTGTGGATGTGGGGTTCTACAAGTGCTAATGATCTTCGGCTTTCTAGAGCGTAATAACTGGTATCACGACGTACGAACATACCAGCCAGTATCCACGATGACAAAGCGAAGTACTGACATGCTACAGTCTCTTCTCTTATGGCCTGAACACTGGAGGTCCCAGCGTTATGGCTGTCGGATGGATCATTATCAGCTTTTTCACACTCCTCATCGGAATGAGCATGGCTGAAATTCTCTCCTCCATTCCAACATCCGGTGGCCCCTACTTCTGGGCGTACATGCTGGCTCCTCAAGCACACGCACCCTTCTTCGCCTGGATCACTGGCTGGTAAGTTAACAAACTGTACACTCCTTGAATATATCCCTGACAGCCGCAATTAGGTTCAACCTCCTTGGCCAAATAGCTGTAACCACTGGTATAGACTTCTTCCTCGCGAATCTAATCTCGACAACAGCGCAAGTAAGCAACGGTTACACACCCTCAGCGGGCAAGACACTAGGAATCCTCGCAGTTGTGCTCGCCTCCCACGTCGCCCTGAATCTCTTCAGTGTCCGCATTCTTCGATACATGATCTACACCTCGATTTTCCTGAATACGATCGGCGTATCATGTCTAGCAATAGCAGTGCTCGCAAAGGCACCAACGCACAAGAGCTCGAAATTTGTCTTCTCGAAATTCTACGATGGGACTGGGGTGGATGGTGCGGAGGGATGGAGCATAAGAGCGAGTCCGGCGTATGTGGCCGCCACAGGGGTGCTGATGAGCCAATATACGATTCTCGGGTTTGACGCGTCGGCTCACCTGTGTGAAGAAACTCGCAAAGCTGTAAGGGATGCGCCACTGGGGTTATTGTCTGCTATTGGGGGCTCGGTGGTCATCGGATTCTTCTTGATCATCTCGCTGCTATTCTCGATCCAAGACTACGAGACTGTGCGGACGGCTCCTCAGCCGGTCCTCCAGATATTGATGGATGCGTGCGGTCGAGGTGGTGGGCTTGTACTGATGGTCTTAATCATGCTGTGTGTTTGGCACTGTGGTTTATTCAGCTTAGTAAGATCCTCCCTCTGAGACGGTTTCTAGATAGGGGCCTCGGGCTTGGCACTAACGTCTTGCTAGACTTCCAACTCAAGAATGATGTTCGCCTTCGCCCGTGACGGCGGCATCCCGCACCGCTTGCACATAGTCGACCGTGGTTTCCACTCGCCTATCCGCACAGTACTCTTCGGTGCTACCTGCTCCTTTCTCCTTGCTCTGCCGTCTCTCGGATCCGAAGTCGCACTTCTCGGTTCCACCTCCATCGCCACCATAGGTCTCTACCTCTCCTACGGCATTCCCATCGCTATGGGACTAGTCTGGCCTCGAAATTTCAAGCGCGGACCATTTAATCTGGACAAAGCGTCGAAACCCGTAGCAATAGTTGCGTGTCTTTGGGTTGGCTTTATCACGATAGTCTTCTGCCTGCCTACTGTAGACCCTGTCATCAGCAAAACGCTCAATTACACGCCGGTGGCTTTGGGAGTAGTTGGCCTCTTCGCTTTTGGCTCATGGTTCCTCTGGGCACGTCATTGGTTTACAGGCCGCTGCCGAAATCACTGCCGCATTTGCATCCGCCAACTTGATTTCTTAGGCGAAGAGATGGTGTATAGATCAGATGGCGCGGATTCGGATGGTCATCAGAGGCTGAAGAGCGATGAAGGCTCGAGCTCGACCAGGTTTCCAGAAGAGAGTTTCAAGAAGCCTACCAGAGGATTCAAGGAGGTGAAGAAGGGTGACAAGTAAGTAGCAGATTCTTACCTTAACAGTTCATAGTGCATTAGTGCTGACAAATGAGTAGCAAAATCTCTGTAGGAAGGGAGTTCGAAGTGTTCTCGGCACCGGCGAGAGAGTATGAGGAAATGTAAGATTAGAGAGGGTCTCGGCAACGGGGGTTAAGTATTCAGAGCATGTGATGCAAAGGAAGTAGGTATTATGAGATGGTATTTATGCGGAGTACAAAGCAGAGCGCATGGTTACGATACCTCAATTTGATATGTTAATTCATCAAACTTATTTACCAATTAGCCTTTCCAAATTCTCCCCATGTTCGTTCTCGCCGTGCTCCGGTGCTTAAGGTAGTATCGATAATGGGAGTGAGGCTCGTCGAAGTGCGGATAACTTTCAATTGAGGCGGGAAGCTTCCCAACCAAAGGAAGCCGTGCGAGTCTCTAACAAAAGGCTTCTCACGTTATCCAAATGTGAAGTGTCGATTTGCTGTCTTGCTGTAGAAACTTTGGGTCAAGATGCAAGTTTTACATCTAATAGAGCGTATAAGCTGAGGATCTCGATTGATAGGAGGCCGTTTCTAGAAGCTCATGTATCGACTTTGTTACCCAATTTTCTGACTGGTTCGCTAGGTTCGAGAGCTGTAGAAGAGTTAATTTTTGCTAGTGTTCTTCTCGCCTTGACTCAGTGAAAGCTATTCGAAAGTATCTGAGCTAAATCAAGGAATGGTCTAGCATGACGAATCTGTCGAGCTTGTGGGTGAAAGTAAAGCCCGGATGTGCACAGCAAACATGCCAGAGCCCAGTCCATCTATGCCATCGGAACTCTGTCTTCTCAATTCGTCGTCAATCAAAATTGACGCGTTTCCAGCTCAAATTTCCAGTTGGGGTGCCTTGCACTCTGAACGATTGGACTTTGTTCCAGCACTAGACTAGGCCGAAAGCTCCCCGATTACGGGCTTCTTATATCATCGCCGAGCCAGGCTATCATTATCTTGGAGTACGTTGTCCAGATCTTCGACGGCATCGTGGAACTCTTCGCTAGTCTCGGACCATGGAGAACAAACGCTCTCAGAATCGTCTGCTTTGTTCCCGGTTTTGGTTGGCTCAGCATGAGTTGCCTCTTCTTGGCCGACTTCTGGTTTTTCGACTCGGGAATCTCGCAGCTCTATGTCTGGATCAACGTCGCTGTCTTCGTCGCCCCCATCGCTTGAGCTCTCGCTTGAGTCTGTCTCAGATTCATCAACCTCAAGATAATTTGATGCGCAGCACCCAACTCTATCTTCACGCATAAAACACTCAACAACCGACGCGTTTGCATAAACGTCCGCGGCGTTCCAATCATCTGCAACATCTTCTATGGCACCAGGAGACATGTATCCGTGGTCCTTCACTTCTATCGGGAGTTTTCCCTTTCTGCACTTGTGTCGGGACCTTTTTCGTCACTAGGTTGGAAAAGAAGAGGCTTTTCGGCCTGTCCATTTGAAGCTTGCCAATCTTACGGTGCATGTAGTGGACACGACCGTCGCATCCTGTTACCTTCTTCCAGCCCCTGGGATGAGGCGGAATTGGTTTTCTACCGCTTTTGATAGCATCCAAGAGTTCAACCACCAAGGCTGCTGCCGTTGGTGTTTTTTTAGGTTCCCGCTAGCCCTGAAAGGGCTGTAGCTACGATATCCATGAGAACTCAAGACAGTGTAGCCTACACAGAAATGGTATCTCAGACTAGGCCCATTCCAATTTTTGTTAAATAGAAATGACCTGTTGTTCAGTTCATCCCTTACGAATTCGGTGCACTTCTTGAGCTTGAGTACTGTCTCCCGCCATGGACAAAAACACTCCGGACCAAGAATCAATGCTAGGCTCGTTGACGTGTGACCTTGAGCGCCAAACAGATGGAAATTCGCCCCAAGGCGCCAAAAGTGACTCCAGACTTCTTTCAGGGACTGGATACACCGTTGAAAGTGCGCTCTCGTCACATACGAACGATAGTAGTAAGTGTAGTGAAGAGCGCTGAACCCAATTGTGTTGCAGTCATTGGAGCCAATGTCTTGAGCGTCAATATCAACGCCCAGCTTCACCATCACATTCAGTAATTCAACTTTCATTTGGGTGTAGAATAAATCATCGGTGTTAATCAAGGCCATAATCAGAGTTCGGCCTCGAATGCGAAGGGAGGGATCAAAACACGATTGCTCTTGCCGGAACAGCCAAGCCAGACCAGGAGTGACGGCTTCGAAGTTTGGATACATCCCTCTGTCGAATATGCTTCAGCTTTCGGTCGGCGTTGACGATACATCTGTCTGGCCTTGGATAAATAAGATTGCAATGTTGCCATGATGGCAGAGGTATCACTCGGATCCTGGCGGTGTAAAGCCGTCACTGCGAGAGGAATCGAGTGCAACCTACATAAGGTTCGGTAATCTATCAGTGAGGTTGTGAGTTACGGAAGTGCTTTCACTGACATTGTACCGTGTATTGTACAGTGTTTTGCGTTGGCTTCGACGTTGGAGCCTACTCTAATCAATAAGTCACCCACGTTTAGGCGAGAGTTTGCTGAAGCGACCTAGACAATTTTAACAGTGAGTACGAGACGATCCTTCTGGAATCTAGGCTTCATGCATGCAGAGGTGTGCGACCCAAGGATCTGCATCAAATGAAGATGCAAACTTAGGCCTTAGGAGGTCCTTGATACCCGCCAAGTTGCCGCTTTTACAATACTCAAAGATTAGGGAATCGGAAGGCACACTTGGGAACGGAATGATGGTATAAGTCCATCCTGAAGTAGCTCTTGAAGCCACCAAATTTTATCAATCGGGCGAGAAGCCACGAGGCTGGTCGAAGACATAAGTATGTCTCGAGTCTGTTGTCCTCAATGTCATACTCTAAGTCGGTAGTCCATGTCACCCGCGATCTCCAACGAATAGTGCTAAGCCACGATTTGTGCTCCTCTTCACCAGAACTGACAATGATTCTCCGACTCTTTCGAATGCGTGATTGGTGAGTTCGCCCCATTAGTGCTACAGGGCCGCTCATGGAAGGGTGAATTCCCCTCTTTCTTTGCAGTGATTGGTCTTGATCGATAGTGTGGAGTGTGTCGCTAGCCTGGCTTCTCTCATCTAGATATGTCGCAAAAGTCTCTCTAAGCCCTGAGCTGCGGAGAGCTTGCTGCAGTGTGTTCTGGACCATTTGCTCCAGTGGGCCAAGACTGAATGCTCTATCAGAAAGATCAGCTTGCGTCTGAAGTTCTTTGGCCATAGTCTTCAGCTCAGACTCCACATTGGTAACGTGGCTCATAGTATCTTTTAGTTGGCTCTCTAGAGAGACCATAGTAGTTATCAAGAGACTGTTCCAAGCTGAGAGCATTGATGCCACCAGCAAGTTGAGCATCAGATTCCTTGGAGCGTTTTCTGAAAAACGTCAGGCCTGCTTTTTAATTGATATGCCAGTGAACTTACTCCGCTAGGATCTGATTGATAAGCAGCAGGTCTAGCTTGGTATCTCTGATGGCACTCTGGAAGCTGCCAATTTCCTTCTTCTTTGATACCGCCTTGAACGAGCTCCATTGTCTTATCAGGTGTCTCTGTGAGGCAAAGCCTGGCTCTGTTTTCTCCGCTACTTCCCTTAAGTCTCCTATCCTGTTATCACAGCGCTGAAGAATCTTTAGTAGCACCGGATTTGTTCCTGCCAACGACCTGAACCCTGAGTTGAGTACATCGCAGAATGAGTCCAGGTCATCCACGATCTTGTGAACCTCTGCAGGAGCGTGCTTGAATGAATGCCAGAAGTCGTGTAGCTGCTGAATGTTCTCCACAAGCTGAATGACTAGGGAGACGACGCTAATAACGCTGGCGGCAGCTCCTAGTGGCTCCATTGTCATGTAAGTGATTTTGTCACCAGTCTAGGAATTCCTTGCCCTGTAGATTTAGAAGCTTGGGGCGTTGAAAAAGGTCGCATTTTTACGATGAGGCTGAGATATGCTTCCAAGGCAGCATCCCCGCAATGATCAAAATGCGAGCGAATTTCTACCTCCCGCATAAAACTTGCCAAGAGGAAGGAATATTCTAAGCGAGATGAGAGAGATCGGAGTTTGTCTTCGAACTTTCAGCGATTTATCTACACCATTGCACTTTCTCATAGCGCGGAACATCAGTGCGCTCTGCTTTCCTTCACAATTAGGGGTGCCAGATCATTTCTTGGTCACATCACGGCAGACTCCTATTCGCTTTTGCCTGTCTTACATTAGTGGTGCTAAGAGAGCACGATTGGGAAGACGTTTCAGTATGCACGATTAGGTTACCATGGTCCTGCGCCTCTTCGCTTAATACTAGTCTATGACTATAAGCGTGATGCGCTTCTCGACCAAGAGACATGCTTGCGTACACACAAGAATACATGTCCGCTTACCTCCTTTCCCGCAGCTCAAAGATTTCTGCTTACTCCTTCCGAATCTCTTGCACCATAACAAGACATGGACTCTCCCTTGCGAGCACATGGCCCACCTCTCCTGCTATTATTCCTACTCTTTGCAACATCCACCCTAGCATCTCCACTGCTCAATAGCAACGCCATCAACTCATCCAACGGGATCTATTACACTCACTGTTTCCCCTTGACGCCCTGGACCCTGGCACATCGCCTCGTCAGCAGCCATTGCGATGAGGCCTTGTTCAGGTTCTGGACGAGTCTCCAACCTGGCATCCCTGCAACGTTCACCAGAGATCCTGCTAAGGCTGCATCGCTGCCAAATCATATTCTCAGTCCATATAAATTAGCTGTCCAAAATTGCACATTCAGAGCAGGCTTACCTCAATTCTACGATGCGACGGTCGACGTGCCAACATTAGCCTTCTGGGGAAACATAGTCATAGGAACGTGCGTGGGTAAGGCTGATGTGGACGGTGGACGAGTTGCTGTGGAAGCAGATGTGCAGGTAGTTGGCGCTTCACAATATATTTGGATAGGCTTCTCGAATCCTGAGCCTGGTTCGCTAGCTCACGGTGTTGCGCAAGACATTGGGGATGGAAATGTTACTGAAGCTTTTGTGCTGCCTGTGGGCTCTTCGGTGGCTCTGCCCATGGCCTCATCGTCTTCGGGTCCAGACAATGTGATTTTGTCTAGATGACAAAACACCGACAGCGGGTGCCAGTGGTGTTATGTGCTGGACGTGCGTGATATCAGAACCGATCACATTCAAACCTTTTCACACTACCGTGAGCTTTCTGCTCTAAATGTATTGATAGAGTCACCATGTCACGATGACCAAGTAAGCACATCATTGACCTCACATTAATAATGTCTCCTAAAGCTCTACGGCGTTCGAGGAAACCCCGAGGGATTCGCGTCGGATTGGCGGACATACGAACTTAAGTCCGTGAAGGATGAATACAAAAGCAGCTCAGCCCCCAGCGAACAACAATCAAGCCATCATGCTCGACGTTCAGACTCATACGAACGAGATAAGAAATCCACACACCATGTCTCCCCGACTACCAACCTGCCAACTAGGCAAGAATGGCCCGCCAGTCACAGCGCTTGGATTCGGTGCCATGGGGCTAAGTTGTAAGTGAACATGTCATTCACTGGTCTCATTCGCTTTTTACCCTTCTCATAGTACGCTTATGTTGAAGGGCTAGGAGCTTACCGTCAACGAACAGCAACGCTATATGGCGCAGCCCCCTCAGATGAAGAGAGGTTCAAAGTCCTCGACCGGGTTTATGATCTCGGTTGCAAATTCTGGGATACTGCAGGAAAGCCTCTAAATTCCACCGCGATTATATGACATGCTAAGACTCTTTACAGAGGGATATGGAGACAATGAGGAGCTGATTGGCAAATGGTTCAGCCGGACTGGGAAACGCGATGATGTTGGCTTCCCCCAACAACTTCTTTGTGGAATCTGCTAACTAATTAGCAAGGTCTTTCTGGCAACCAAGTTCGCTGTGAAAATGGGACCCGATGGGTCACGAGTCTTCTGCAATGATCCCGAGTACATTCGCGCTGCTATCGACATCAGCCTTAAGAGACTTCAGACTGATCGTGTTGACCTTTGGTATTGGTAAGTATTGCTCCCCTTGTGGTCCTGCTCTGTCTCTTCTCAGATGGATGCTTACCTATACCCAGTCATCGCTTAGATGGCAAAGTCCCCGTCGAGACTGTCGTCAGTACAATGGCTGAATCAGTCAAGTATCCCTCCCTGCCTCCCAAACCCAGGCATTCCACTTACCCTCCCCAGAGCCGGCAAAGTCAAATATCTCGGCTTAAGCGAATGCTCATCTGAATCACTCCGCCGTGCCTGCAAAGTCCACCCCATCTCCACCGTCCAGATCGAATATTCGCCATTCACAATGGACATCGAAGACCCAAAAATCGCTCTTCTGAAGACTTGTCGGGAGCTCGGAGTCGCCACAGTAGCGTACTCGCCTCTCGGCCGTGGTCTACTGACCGGTCAATACAAATCCAGCGCCGACTTCGAAGAAGGCGATTGGCGCCGGACCGCACCCCGTTTCTCGGCAGAGAACTTCCCTAAGAATCTGCAGCTGGTGGATAAGCTGGGAGAGATTGCCAAAGTCAAGGGCTGTACGACAGGCCAGCTGACTTTGGCTTGGTTGATGAATCAAGGAGATGATATTATTCCGATTCCTGGGACTAAGAAGATCAAGTATTTGGAAGAGAACATGGGAGCTCTGAATGTCAAGTTGACGGAGAAGGAAGATAGGGAGATTCGGAAATCTGTTGAGGCGGCGGAGGTGCATGGGGATCGGTATCCGGGTGTCATGCAGGCGGTGTGCTTTATGGACACACCGCCTTTAGAAGCGTGAGCAAACCAGTATCTCTACCACCAGTGGGTAATTCTCACGTTCGTGAGAAACTGCTAGAATATTTGGAAAGGTTTACTGGCGTATGAGTACACTTCTCACATCCTTTGACAAGATGAAGAAATTAGTGATTACCGGTGATAGGTAGGATGCAAATACTGTCAGACCTGTTGTACCGGTGGTAGACTCTGATCCGCTATTTACCCTATTGTCAGAAACTTTCCAACTTTTAAATTTTGCAGTCTTCAAGCAGTACGGCTAGTGGCTTGACTGACAGTCTTTCTCTTGGACTACTAATGATGGCTACCTTGTGACTGCGGGTACAATACGGCAGAGGTTCAAGTATCTTGCAACGTGAAACAGGCGAGGAAGGATGATCAGCTCAATAACCCTCATAGGGCTACCATATACTCCACCGGATCTAGCAGACAAAGATATACCTAGCCCCATGTTCCAAGAAAGGCCTTTTAACACGAAGTTGAATACCCAGAAAGGTATCTCGCAGCCTCCATTTGAGTTGAATCGACTTTGTTTACAATGGGAAGGAAGATTCTCATCACGCATGTTAGAAGTTCCGCAGCTTGTTAAGGCAACATCTGTCTGGCTTACCTTAGTTTATCCACTGATCTTATTACTATATCTGCGCGCATTTCATCGACCCGCGTGCTCTTGTCACACCGACAACTCAGAGCAAGCCCCTCGATGAGAAGTGCAAGCATAGCCGCTGGATTGAGGGTGGGCGGTGGCAGTGATCAACATCACCGTAATTAGATACACCTTAAAAGAGGCGGAGAGCCGTCCGGGCCAGGGCTCAAAGGCATAACCCCCAATTGTCAGGGAGCACGCTATTAATCGTACTATTAAATCTAGCATCGCTGATACATTCAACTTAGTTTTGGTCGAATGTCTCAGTCGCATGGTCGTCTTGTCCGAGCGTTATAGGCCTCAAGCTTGTCTATTTTTATAGGAACTCACGATTCCAAGCCGTTAGATCTAAAGTAGAACACATCTCACTTCCCTGGAGGCGCTCAAGGATTTTAGTCTCCTGTTCTCGTCTGGGCACAACACCAGACATGCCTTGGATTGTGTGAGACCGCCCGCGTGTTGGATCGGATTCCGTCTTCTCCGAGCTACTTTGATGGTGAGTTTCGATCGTCTTGGTCAAGACAGTACACACAACAATAGAATTAGGTGGAGATCAAGCGATATTTCTTTCTGCCGGTGGATCTGGTTGACAAGATCTCACCCAGACTCTTCAGCAAGTATATCACGATGCCCACCAGTTACAGGAGCGTCATGGAACAGGCCTACGGCTCCTCGGGAGATACACAACTGGGCGAATGGAGGCGCAGAGCCGAGTCTCATGAAGAGCTAGCTCTGGGCATTGAGGTGTCATCAGAACGGCTGTCACGAATTTCAAGCTGCACAGACGAACTTAACGAAAGAATGGAATACTTCCACAGCTGGGACTAATGGCGCAAGACACGCTATGGACTTTGAAGGTGGCTTAGTCGTAGAAGGCCACTTTGCTATGTTTGTTCCTATCAACAGAAACGAAGACTCAATTCAATGGCACTTAATCCGGAACAGCGACGGGACGAGGCTGCGATACCGAGACGTTCGCAGTCAATGTCCTAGACGAGCAATGCTCGATGAGGTCGATCACGAGTCACTTAAAGCCAAACGCGCATTTCTTGGATGGTGGAGTGAAGCTGCATGCCACCTTGGTACATCGGATGCGACCTACAATAAGCTTGACTGTGGTGGTGTCCTGGCATTTCAAAACACGCTGATTGGGCAACTCAATTTCGCTATTGGAGCAAAAGACAGCAGTTTGCGGTCCTCTGTGAAAGGGACTTTCGAAATGATCATACAGTGCGCTGAAAGGACTTCTGTGGTAATGTACGACCAAGAATATCGAAGAGGATGGCTGGTCCCTGCCCTGGATGTTATCTTTCACATTGTCCAAGCTCATCATCATCAGAACCCCTATGTTGCTAATGGTAGTGTTATCGATATCACCCCAACCAAGCCTGCTATGGATAGCCGATCAGCCAGGTATACAATTATCCAGAACAGATCTTGTAGGCTTTTGGAAAGCGAGGACTACTACTTCGAAGATGCTGTTCTGGATCTCTGGTCCTTGTTAGAACGCTTGATGGATAAGGAAGAAGGTTTGAAAGCTTCTCCAGGAGTGGCATTGCACGCCACTACACGAAGCACCCTGCATGGTTGGGAAATCATGGCTCTTGTGGAGGGAAAGAGCATATTACGAAGAAAGGAGCAGAATATTTTGAAGGTAAATGGCGGCTGGGTGAACCTCGTCAACAACATCGATGCTGTGATACTTTTCGCCAGCGGATTTGACGACCTCATCAAGCCGGTCAACAACTTGCATCAGCTTTGCTCGCAACGGAAAACGCTCCCAAAAGAAAAAGATTACGTTGCCGCTGGCTTTCCAACATTTGGAACCCTATACGCCGAAGCTAGCTCGCGCAGAAGTCGAAAGCATTTAACATCTACTCACCTGCAGTGGCAGAGAGGAGCCATGTTGTTTGAGCCTTGTGGCAACGCAGCTTCACCATGCTGCAAGTGTGACTGCCTACAACAAGTGCTACCGGACTCCCCAACAACTTCTGGTCAGATAAGACCACCGGCGAACTTACTGAGACTGGATGCGTCATATTTGGCCAAGCACATCACCCACTCAAGACGATACGGGCTACCTTCAAGAAAACAAACCCATTCCACAACCTACCCAACATCCCCACAGAACATCCGAATAAGCTCGGTGGCTTTTCGATCACTGAGGAGTACTTAAGTCCTCTTGAACCAGAGGAGGACTCCGGTGAAACTTCGGACAACGACGATATCATGGGTTCAGACTGGATGGCCGATCAAACCAAAACTCCGAACGCACTCATAGCTCCACAGGAACATGAAAATCCTACTGGACCAAGGCTAAAGCATATGAACAAGGATCGTACATTACAAAAGCGCCCTCAGGGTGAGAGGTCCGACAGCTTCCATTGGTCTTTCAAATCAACTGGATGCCAAGAGCTCAAACTGGAATAATGCCGGACAAGAAAGCAAAGCTATCACCGCCAAATATAACCTCCGAAGGCTACGTAGGCTCTTCGAAGACCACTCGCGAGCTCGCTCAAAGTTCTTTGGCCCCTCACCGCACAGGTAACCTCGAAAATCGTGGCCAAATGCTCGATTGTTCGTGCGTAAGCTGTCGCGTTGGGCACATCAACAGACTGGAAAGGTCTCCGGAGAACGTTCCGGCCGACAGTAGTCAACGAAGATCTGCTATACGGCGTTAGCCCCTTGTCATATCACGCTCTTTTAAGCTTCGTACTCACTCCGCCACATTGTGAATGGGTCCTAAAGTATTTGACACACAGCATCACAAGCAGTCTGGACGCTTGAGTCAATGCATTCGAGCCTGCTAGGGCGAGACTTGTATTGGAATTGGATTCGTAACGAAAGAACACGAGCTAATTTCACATCCGCAGTGATGTCGCCTGTTGCCATGTATGTGTTCAATCATATAGACAGCGTGCAAAGCCGAAATATTACACCAAGCAAGCCTAGCGCCAAAACAGACCGACCATCACACGACCCCAAAAGGGTCATTTCCATCGAAACCACGAGGACAAATAGATCTGCATCTCGGGTCACTACCAACCATCACGATGATACTTTAATTGCCACATCTCAATGAGTTGGGGCTGCGTGCAGTCATGTATAACCAACATCGAATCAAAGGCCATCGCCACGACTAGCCGTATCCCGTGCAGCTAGCTACATAAGGCTCGAACCAATCAGGCTGATTATCGTCAGGGTGCCGCACTTGACATGGCAGTTCCGCCAACCTCGTCTGCTCAAGATCCTCACGAAATGGAATTATCAATTTGAAGTGTTTCGGTCTCGTCACCGCTTTGACAGGTTCCAATACAGTACTTTGCCGCTCCATCCATTCATGTTTCCAAGTCTTATCAATGTCTAGCTCGATCCATAAATGCGCAAGGCTTTGCATTGAAGCAAGATTCTGCCATATTGTCTTCCAGGCCACCAAATTGTGGGCGGCATCCTTTTTGCTCTGGTGACTTTCCACGTCAGGAGCGTGTTTCAAGAACCATTCGAAGCGAATGTAACGGATAGCGTTGATGCGTTGAGGGAGGAGGAGCTGGGGAAGGTACGAAAGGCAGTCTTCGTTCAATATTTTGAACGTGTTTTGGGAATATAGGAATTCGATTGCCTCGGAGTATCTATTTTGTCCGTCAGTAGTGTATTCATACTGAAAAATACTATTGGCAACTACTGACACTTGATGGCACGTCAAAAGCAAATCTAGCGGTCCTGGCTCATCATGAGGCGTCTGGAAGCGCCGCAGGTGTTTACACCAAGGCATCCCAGGACAGCGACAACAAACGCCCCGAAGCCTTCTATCCCAGATCTTAAGATGCACAGTCATTCCACCCACGCATTCGATCCAGATGAGTTGGCGCAGCTCCAAAGGAAGTTTGGCAAGCAGGGAAGATTGATCTTGGGACTTTACGGCTTTTGATGCCTGCCAAGTGAGAGCTCGTTTCCGACGCTTGAGAGGATGAGGTGCGGGTTTGTCTCGTCGAAGGCCTTCCTCGATCTCGACTTTGCGCTGGTGGTGTTTTTCTATAAGCTTTGTGGCAGGTCGGCAGATGGCCTGACCGGCACGAAGGAAAGCGTCCGACATAGTGGTAAAGATTTGAACTAAATTTCTGATAATGAGAGCAATTTTCTTGATGATGAGAAGTCGAAGGGCCCGCCATCGTCAATATAAGGCCAAAACGGCAGACCGCCAGGCAGTCATAAAAACCTCATGTGTGCATGCGGTAAGCTGACAATAGGGCTATGACTCAGAAATTTGCTCATACCGCCTCGACGCAACACTACCACCCGTCCCTTCGGTCCGCATCATATGATCATCAAGCTCGGCAGAATTTACCCTGCTAGGGAGAAATTTAACATATTCAAGAATCACTAATGCAAGATGAACCGATTGAGACCGCGTAAGCAATTAAATGGTTGCCTGAAGAACGCCAAGATCCCTGTCAGCGCCTTAGCCCTAATCACGTGACCAAAACAAAAGCTCGGTCTTTTCCAGACCCGGTAGACAAATGTCGAGAAGAATTGAAGTGTTTAAGTTTACTGTGTGTGCTCTCTCTCGCAAGTATCATACGTATACCCTCGCAGTGTACCGATAGGTCAATACCCGGACATCATCGAAGCCAATTCATCCCACTTCCACCATCAACAATAGGAGCAAACAAATTCAGGAGGTAACCCAAACCCAGGATTCGCCATAACATCACCCATACAACACCACTCTTGCTTAGGATCCGAGTTTCAAGCATCCAAACGCCAAGAGTCACTGAAAGTCTGACCACCCGGATTCGCAATCTGAACCTTGCCAACTATGTCAACTCTACCAGGAAACATAGAAACAGCAGCAATCTTCTGCCTAACCCCTTCGTTGGCGAGAATGCTAGTCCATCGGTCCCATGCCCCACTGGCAGGACTCCACGAATTGAACGAGAGGTCAGCCCGCTTCGCGAAGAAGAGTGTCAAGGCATCTGTTGTCTGCGAGATCGCGGTGATTGAGGTGCCCGCGGGGAAGGCTAGAGTCACATCGATAAGCCACCACCCATGAAAGCCATTGAAGCCAGGTTCCCAAGCAGCGGTGTAGGCGCGATTGTCGGCGCCGATAGTGAAGACGTCGAGTTTGTCCAGCGAGCGAGAGACGGAGGAAACAAAACCAGTATTCGTTTTGTCACCAGCAACGGGCCACCAACCCTGGAAACCAGTATCGCCGGGCTAGAAAGCTGCTGTCCAGACGTTCCCACCGGTGTCGACTGCGAAGATATCCATGAAGTCTGGAGCGCGTGATGTGGCGGAGATCGTGCCCGTCGGCGACATTTTCGTATTACCAATAGCATGCCAAAAGCTCCAGCCTCCCAGTGTCCAGCTGGCACTGTAAACCAGCGAGTCCGTGCCAACGACGAAGAGATCGATATGCCCCATCGCTCTACTGATAGCAGACACGCTGGTGGCGTCATCATGAGCCGTAAACCATGGAATAGCAGTTTACCCGTGCCACGAGCCGAAATCGGGCTCTCGTGATGCTGGGAAAATTCTCTTGTCCTTCCCGATTGCGAAGACGTCGAGATGATTGACGGTATGGGACATAGCCGCCATTGGTGCACATGGTACAATTTGGAAGCCGGGGATCGTCCAGTAGCCTCCGTAATGGACATCACCAGGCATGAGGGAGCCGGTATAGACTAAGCCATCGGCGCCGATGACGAAGATGTCTGTGATGTAGGTGTTGCGGGATACAGCCACTGGATCTCCAAAGCAATTTCTGGTAGGCAGAGTATTTGCGTCCACAAGCGTCGTGAAGATTGTTAGTCCAGTGAGGATCCAGGCAAGGAGACCCTTCGTTGGCGCCATGGTTTGAGGACCCTGCTTCTGGCTAGAAGATTAGTGGGCTTCACAACCAACACCAAATGAATGATTTCGCACTAGTATCTTCTCTTATAATCTCACTCGCTGAAACCGTCAAAGCGGAGTGAAATTTTTGGTATGAGAAAATGGAAATGGCAAAAAAGGTAGATCGCAGGTTGCATCATGAGATTTATGAGTTGTCAGAGCCGGATGATCACCCAGCTCCGTCCATACCGCAGCATATTGCTCCTTCCGAATATGAGATGGCCAATTATGGCCATCCTCAACGCTGTCATAATGTTTAATTATAACCTTCTCTCCCCGCAATCAATCAGCATTGTAGCAGCCATATCTTGGCGGAGAAACCTGTGTTTTCAGTAAGATATTTGCACGACTGACTTGGAGCCTAACGTGGCTTTCGACTCTCGTGATGCCAATCAGCTTGGTGGCCGAATTTCGCTTAATCTGCCCCAGAACAATCGCCCCTAAGGTACCGCCTAAAGCAACCCCGGGAGCTTTCGACTGACCCCGGAGGAATGGGCTTAGGGCCGGAAAATTCCGAGGCCAAATCTTGTCTCTTCCAGAGCCACTTCCGCGATCCTGGTTTCCTGATTTGCACTGCCTCATTTCTGTCAGCTTGCTGTACTACAAGTGCATTTGATGAGCAATGCCATCCTAAGTGGAAGCTCAGTCTGAGCTATGAAATGTGTTTTGAGAGCGAGCACGAGTCCATTCAGCCCAGCTATTTCGGAGCTTGACGTTTCGATATGAGAGATTCTTCACGAATATAATGTCCTCGCAATAAGCAAAAAACAGCAACTGAGACATATGCACAGACGGCGGATGAGAAGCGTGATTTTTGGATGACGAAGATGAAACACATCGTCATCGCTTTTACTTTCCCTTGAGCCGCTAGATGCGACTTACTATATAGCTCATGCCTATTTCCTGACGATCATGCTCTCTTCTAAGGTGCATTCTCGCATCTCGTTTCCAGCTTCCATCTCTTCAGTAACAGTCAAGAATAACGTACCTTACAATGATCGCGACCATCAATTTCAGTAAACGCCTACTTCTTTCATTATTCACTGCCCTCTTCATCATCCCCGCACTCGCCATCAGTCTGCCCAACGCTATCGTTACTGCTTCAAACGCCCGTAGTCCCCATACGCTATGTGTAACAAGCCCTGACTGGACCCAGCCATCCTGGCCCATCGACATACAAACGAAATGTCATGAACTCATCAACATTCTAGTGCAAACAGAGCCCGAGATCCTGATTTCAAGCCAAATCTACGAATTTTTACCTGAAGATATGCGGCCATCGCTTTCTAGATTTGTGAGGACGCCTTGGAAATTGAGCCATGGTATGTCATTATCGCGCTACCCGTCTCCCACAATCTTTCTTGTAATGTTATCTTCTCGAGCTGCCTGTACCTTCTTCTCGAGCTGCCTGTACCTAAAACTTAACTCCGCCAGGAGCATGTACGTTGGCAATAACAACGCTAGCGTCCATTCCCGCCGAATGGATACCCTACGAGGTGGGTCCGGGACCTTTCGACTCACGGGGCTATTCAAGTTGGTTCAAGATATTTGGCGACGCAAGCGCAGTCGTGAAGAATTGTGTTGAGAACAGGAAGGCTGGGATGAGTTGGTCTCGTAAGTTCTCAATTGATTTCTTATCAATGATTCCTTGTGGGTGTAAGGTACTGATTAGAGTGAACAGTGAAATCCAGACCGGCTCTAGGGATATTCATCTATGCTACTGACTCTATAATTGATACCGTGATTGGGCCCGGACCCAATGGGGACTTCATCTTGCCTCCTGGCGTGAATGTCACCAATGGTAATACGGCGACAAATGGCTCAAGTCCTTCGATTTTGCCTGGTGTGGATGTGACCAATGATAACACAGCGAGTGATGTCTCTAGTGCGACTTCTTGATGGAATCTACACTAGATGCTCTTTCACGACCATACCAAGAAACTTCCTCCCCTAGCGATGAAAAACCTCAAAATAAATGGACGGGGAGATAGAAGGATCCTCAAAACAATTGGTAAGCCCAGACATGCTGACACAGCAATCTGGTGATGAAAAAGCAGATGAGAACAATGCTAGAATTTCCGCAGATATGACGATGGCTATATAGATGACAGAACACGACAACCAAACACCTCACAAAGCCCAAGAATCCCGACCACCCGACCCAACCCTAACAGGAAACCTTCCACGACTCGACACCCTCCTCTCAGACGTGATATCCCGGCTCTCCTCCTCAACACCCTTCATCTGGCCGCCACCACACCCTTCTCATTCGCCAGCACCCTACCCACCATCTCCGACGCCTTCGAAGCCAACGCAGTCTTGCCTTGGCGAAGTAGAGCGTTTGTGGTAGCGATGCTTTGATCAAGCCACTCATCTAGAAGATCATCTTGCAGAGGGGTGTTATGATCGCACTGGCGATGAGCTCGAATGATATCAGTGGACAAGTTGGCAGAAAGTATTTTCAGGTCTTCAACGGCGTCCGCAACATCCGTCCTATCGTTAAGATGCCCCTTGGAGCCGTAAAGTTCGTGCCAGTCATCCCATTCGTACCAGTCGGGTCTGGGCTGCGGCTGTGGGAATGGCCTTGAAGTCTCAACGTCAGCTAGGGTGAGCGTGTTGTGGACGGGGTAGGATTTTTGTGGTCCTACGATGTGATGATGCTCCGAAACTGTCTTTGGAGCCTTTGGATCTTTCAGGGACTCAACATGGGCTATCAGCTCAAGAGTAGTCTCATCAAGCTCTAGCTCATCTGTCGTGTCTGCCTTCAGCGAGGCGATATTATCATACAAGGCCCGCGCGAGCTCTGAAGCCAGATCAGCTCTTGGAGTGGTCTTAATTGGGATATCCTCTTCCTCAACGACGTCCAATCCATCTCCAGCGTTGGGCGAGGATGGCAAAGGGATATTCCGGGGATGGTCGAGCTCCTCGTGTCTAGATGCCAGCCAGCTAGGCTTCAGAATCTCCTCATCCTTAGCGTCTTCTTCGGGCGATGATTCCTCCTCGTAGAGCTCGTATTGCTTCTCCAAGTGCTCCCGATACGCTCTCATCTTGACCTCAGGCCGCCGGAATCCTAGCTCGTAGACGTCCTGAACTGACACCCTTGGACTCTGCTCTCTCTCGTCATCTGAGCAGCCGTTGTCGGATGAAGGAATGTCCAGCTCTACACAATCATACCCGGGTTCGCAGTCTTCAATCTCGGAGCTAGAAACGTAGTCGGAAAACTCATCATCCTTTAGCTCATGACTCTTCACAGATCCTGCAGCTGAACCATCGGTATTCCATCCCAGCTCATCCGACCAGTCTGCGTCTTCTGCGGTCGTGTATTGAACAGTGAGACGCTCCGCGTCTGTGATCTCTAACATGTCAGTGTTACTACCTACGGTGGCGACGTCTTTAGTAGTGTGATCTACCCTACCTCGTAGTGGTCGACGAGTTGGGAAGAAATCACGAGTACGAACGGACTGGGAGAAAGTGTGTCTGCGGTCTGCTTTTGGGATCGGGGCGTGATCTTTACTGTTTGTGTCTTTCGAAGGGCGTGCAACGTGATGCCGGTAGTGTCGATGTGAAATCTCGAAAATGAGAAGAGGCGTGCCATTTTATATGCACTGAAAGAAGTGATAAAAGGCATTGTTAAGTCAAACGCAGACAAAGAGAATCTCAAGATGCCCTTTGTCTCCCTTGTTCTGTGAGTAATCTTGGTACTACGCATGACAACAATACCATTGCCTTAGCTTCAAAGCCCGACCAAGAAACGAATCGGAAGCGCTGGCCTCTTCTCCAAAGCCAGGGTGCTGCAAGACGATCATGTGGTCACGATACGGTGAGTAATATATCAGTTACGCGCGTATGCTAGGAGGAAACCATCCACAACGCCACTTTAGAGTCTCTCGATTCTGGCGTGACACAAGTGCTTGAGGATTTATGTTTCTTTAACATTCGGCGCCTGATCTCTTCCTGATATCGAAACAATGAGAAGACGGCGGTCTCAATATTATAGGTAAACATTCAACAAGGGGTTTGCTCACGGATCATAAAAGTGTGTCATCTTCGATTGTTGGCGCTAGTAGCCTGAACGTTCCGAGAACTGAAATGTATCGGGGAAGAGCGCAAACGGTAAGACGAATACAATGATGAATCAGTGGTTTATATGATTAACGAGAAGACGGTACGCAGAATATCCCTTGGGGATTCTAGTCTTCGCGTGATACATGTGATCAGCAGACGCAACAAAACGCTTCCCGAGTTTCTTACACGTCCATATGTCTAAGCCTGTCGTTAGCCCTTGACACTACCTCCGAGCAAATTTGATTGGTCTTAACCGTCAGAGCAGCCCGCTTGTCATTCACGAATTCGCCCCTTTGGAGCCTGAGCCCTCCGAGAAATGTTCTCCTCAGCAGAAGGGGGCAAGGGCCAATCGGAAGCCGATAGGTCAGCGACCCGAATATCATTCGACCTCGACAACACTCGCAAAGACTTTATCTGTGTCCCCTCTTTTGATCATCTCTCGCATGATCTCAGCAGCTCCCAGAATGATCGCGGCATCCAAATCGACCCAATCACCACGCGGAACCTATAAACATCCAATATATGACGTGGAACATTCATCAGGGCGCATTCTTCAGTCGCATGCCTGAGCTGGACATCTTCCTCCCAAGCCCCGCTAGCGTGCAAGATGTCTTGTAAGAATTCGCGGAGCTTGCGTAGTAGCTCGTCGCATCTCTTGTGCATCGAGAAATAATCGAATATTAGGCGCGGCTCCTCTTCGACCATGGATTAGCGGACGAACCCGAGGAGCTCGATGAAGCCGAGCCCGTGGGCGTTCTCACACTCTGCACCGGCCTCTTCGTCACCCTTCTGCCTCTGTCTGTACTTCATACCCTGATGGAGATATTGTTTGAGGTTGTCGATTCTGGTATTCAGTATCGGATGCAAAGGATCATGACGTAGAAAGAGATGGTGAACGGGACTATCCAGGATCAGTTTCGAGTGTCCGCGTTTGGACTTGATCAGTCTGTCATCTCGGCGGTTCCGGGCCCAGTTCATGACTGACTCTCCTCGTGTCCTCTCCCAGCACTGGAAATATTTTTCCGGTTTGTCAGGTACGACACCTTGGAAGATTTATCTTGCGCCGTGAGTTCTCATCAGGAAATCCATGTCAGGCCAGTCTTGCGAGCCGGGGGGCAGAAGCCCTTCTTAGCGCGCGGAACTGTAGAGATGAGCAGCGGACACAATCGAGGAGCATTGGTTTGCGATAGAGCAGCCGTATCCCTGAAAGTTAAATTTCAGGCCAAGGGCCATAAGACCACATAGCCACGGGTCCTGCTTCATCAATGCGTATCTCCCAGTGCGTACCTTCTCATGATCTTCTTCTTCTCGGTCAGGACGTCCCGATGGATCCATGTGTCGATGAAGCTACAACGAAGTCCGTTATTTCGTATAATCTTGTCGACACGCAGTTCTGCGAAGCGCAAGTCTAGAAAACCTCGCAAGACATTCTCCCGCATGATATCGTGGAATTTTAGGTAGACTTGTGCTGCAAAAACCACATTGAGGGAGAATCGTCTGTTGAAGATCATTTCGACGAGACCTCCCATTAGCTCGTCGGTGACTGGCAATGTAGAGGGGATGGAGGATACTCCGCTGTCCATGTCACTGATCAAAGCTTCGTGGAACAACTTTGCAAGAAGATATTTGTCTTCTTGCGCTTTCGCCTTAAACTCCAATTTGCAAGCTTTGGGGCCCGAGGAGTGTCTACTGCAGCGATCTCTCCTGGGATCGTATGGACGGAAGAATTCTCCTTCACACCGAGCGATATCTTTATCGATGATGAAAAGCCCCTCGGTATGGATTCGTACATATTGCAAAAGCTCCCCGAGAACCTTGACCGGTGTGGCGTAGAAATGTTGAGCGGTAGGTCCAATATCATGTCGCACTCTGACAGAGCTTAGGCTGTAGCACTTCTTGTGAAGGAGCTCAAGGTAGTCAAGGTTGTCCGCGAATTGTGGGTAATCGTCCAGAAAGGATGTTTCGGCTTGGCGTACTAGCCTGATGGCAAAGTTGGTCGTGAGAGACACTGTCATGATATCAACCTTCGCGCCAGCTTTGTTGTCATGGTATTGGGCCCACAGTCTGTGCAAGTAGTCCTCGACGCGGTGTAGATCGCGTAATAAGCAGAAAATGGCGAATTCCAAATCCTCCTTAGATTTCTCGAGTCTGTACATGCTTAGCTCTGTGAGGTTGTTGACTCTAATATCCTGGCACACAATCTCTGCCTTGGTCTCAGGCACTTCTAGGTCTTCGTCACTAATGTCTTCGATGTCCAAGTTCGCGAAGATGTTGTTTGTAAGTGAGAAAAGCGGTCGGGTATCGTCCTGTTGCTTGAGATCTAATTTGGGCGATGCCCCTTTCGCTGCAGCCTCGGCGGTCTGAGACGGCCTGGGGGTGATAGGCCGCAGAATCTCGAAGGTCTTTTCCAACACTTCGACAAAGTAGACGGGGGTGTCGTTGCGTTCTTCTCCTTCGACCTCCTGGCCTTGGAACCAGGCATTACATTCCTTTCTAGCTGCGATACCCCTTTGGACCGCGTGTAGGACTGGGCTCGGAAGCTGTACCGACTTTTTGCGGTATCTGGCGATCTTGTTGGTGAGGTCGGCGATCTCATTAAGTGCCAGCATCTGTTTTGGAGCTGGCCTGGACGACACAGCCTTTTTTGCAGCAATCTTAGCTTCTTTGCGGGCTTTGCCTTTGAGTCTGCCAGTCGTGACGCCACCAGTTGTCACTGGGCCATCATCTGAAATTGAGGAAGGCACTACTACTGGTGCAGGATAAGATCGGACGGCGTGTCCACAGATGATTGCAGTCTCCGCCAGCCAGCTGACGAAACAATCGGTGTCGCATTTGTACTGTTGATAGTTATGGTAGAGGACGTCGGGTAGCATTTTTTCATCGAGAGGTCGGTCATTCGAGAGCAAGGAGTGCGCAGTAATAGAATTGTGGTCAAAGCTTGGGCAGAGGCTGGTACGGCCGGACGGACTTGCTAGAGCGGAGGATACAAGTTGATGCAAGAGAGGTTGAAGCTTGATCAAAGATTTGTGCGCCCGGAGAGTTTGGTGTTATGAGAAACGAAGTCCAGTGGGTATATCGCGATTATCGCGACAACAACCAATCATAATTAGGCGCCAGGCTAGGTGTTGAAGTGAATATCACGGCCCGTGTCTAGTTGTTTTCGCTGCACCAACATGCTGAAACATTTGATGACATCTATCCCATGTCTCTACACGGTTAGCTCTCGAAGTGTCCCTCCCTCCTCCATAGGATCGACCCCATTAGCAGCATGCTTGTCCAAGAACTCCCGGATCATTTCACCCACAACCTCCAGATGTGGATCTTCAGGCAGCGTGACCCGCTCATGAGCCCTAAAGACTTCCTCCTTGACAAATTGCGTCTCGGCCGCCTGGTCCCAGATGGACTTCACTGTAAAGGTCTGTCCGCAATCATTCGAGAACTCCTTGTCGACTTTGGGATAGAGTCTTCATAGAAGATAGTCAGGGATAAAGCCTGGTTGGAGTGAGGCTTCCAGTATCTTTTGGAATCCAGGATTGCAACAAGTCCCTCTTCAGCCCGCCGAACGAGATTGAATGCAAAGTTGGTCGTGACGAATGCGACTGTCAAGTCACATGTGCCGACCTTGCAACGGTCCCAAGTCTCCTTGAGGAAGTCTTGCAGTCGATGAAGGTCCTCGAAGAAACAGAAGATGGTGAAAGCGTCGTCAATGTCATATTGGCCCTCGGGCTCATAGATCTCCACAGAGCGATCCTTGGCCTGGCTCTTCTTTGCTACACCCACGTTCGAGGTGGCAACTTCCGCAGCAGCAAGATCCAAGGCTTCATCAGTTTCTTCGATGGCAAGCGCACTGAACCGGTTCTTCAAGTCTTCCCCAGATGTCGAAACAGCGAAGGTATCAGCACTTATTTCTTGTGGGCTGGGATTGGACAACTAGGTACTAGGCCCCAAGGAGTTCAAGGCCTTCTCCAGAACGCCAATGAAGTGCAAGTGGCTTTCTGTGGAGCTTTCCTCGCTGTGGATGCCGGTCTTCTGAAACCATGCTATACAGCGTTTTCGAGCGTCAATTGCACGTTCCAGGACCCGGACAATGCTATCCGGTATCTTCAATCCGGCTTTCGTGGACGTAGCCACTGCCTCGGCCTGTCTGAGAAGCTCCTGAGTGTTAATATTGTACTTCACGACTGGTTGAGAGGGCTGGTCTACGATCGCAGGCTTCTTATTCTCCGTAGCAGCGGCTTTGGCTTCCTTACGGGCTTTGCCCTTCAAACGAGGTGTAGCATTGATAGCTTGAGCGGGCTTGGTATGCGGCTTCTCCTGAGTGTTGCTCTATTTCGGTTTACAGGCACAAGCAATGGAATCCTGCGAGAGCCAAGTTGTGAAGACAGTGGTGTCTTCCTTGTAGCGTTTGAAGCTACCGGCCAGAATTTCCGGGAGCATAATCGCGAGGAAGACAGGACTCAAGACAGGCCACTGCAATAATGGGTGAAGCCTACTGTGCAAAAAGAAGAAATTAGAACTTCTCGCAAAGAGAGAGAAAAATATAGCAGAGGTGAGGAAGAGAGGAGCGGGAACGCTTGGCATTTTGGAAGTCTTGGCGATACCTTTCGGGATTTCCGCAAGAGTACAACAACGATAGGCTTTGCAACATAGTTCTCGTTTGAGAGGAAGTAGATACAAATTTTACAGAGATTGATATGCCGAACACTCAAAATGCTTTTGAAGTATTGGGAGATTAGAAATACAGTTGCAGATGTTTGTGTTACGCGTTCGGGGTTTGGAGGTGCAAGTGCAGGTACCCGAACACTGCAGCTGTCCAGGAATTTAGACGCAAGATGCAAGCTAACCATTTCTCTAAACGCGTGGCATTGTGACTATATCTACTCTCTTGAATCATACTGCGGATTGTGCTATGCCTCAAGCCATAATCTGTGTTGCATTATTACATGCTCTCTGGGAACAACGAATCTCGTCCTGACAGCTGCACCTCAGCGAACTTTGCGCCTTTTGCGTAGAATGATGACACTGCTCTGCATGTTGTGTGCTCCCTTGTAGTAATAATACCCCTTCTGACAACTCCGTCTCCCCAAATCTTGAACCTTTCGTTAAGATTGGTGACCGCATCCTAAGCCTCCTCGTGCTTCAAGTTTGAGCCATGTCCCGGGAATCCTTGTGTGAGGCGTGTAGCTGCTGTAATCGATTGCCCAGAGCTGTTGTCCTCGTTGCCCCTAACCCCATAGCTGTTGCGGTTGCTATTGTTGGCGTTGCTATTGCTGCCGGTGGGTGTTTTGTCCGCTTCAAGGCTGTCTCTAAAGATGTTCGTCATGCGGACGAGTTCATCATCATCGAACGGCATAGGTCCAAGCTGGGTCGTAAGGTATCCTGGGTATTTCTCGTAGAAACTGTTTGGCTTCCCCATGTGCATAAAGCGTGATCCATCGGAGTGGACTGGGACTAGCTTCACATGGGCGTAGTCAATCTCGTAGCCTTCGAAAAACATCCCGCAACGTGCCACCCCGAAAGCCTTCTTGAGGACGTGAGCGACGGTGTAGGCAGCGCTGACGAGGTCGTAGTAGTCATGGGAATCGATACCGAAGATGTCACTGGCAAGATGCTTCCGTGGCACAAGAACGGTGTAGCCCGGAGTATTTCCATAGGGCGTCAGGAATGCAATGTGAGTGTTATCCTCCCAGATACGCCACTGAGGCACCTCTCCGCGCACGAGGCGAGCAAAGACGTTTTGATCGAGGGGATAGAGATCACCGTCGAAATGGTTGTCGTAAGGCTTCTTGATGCGACTCACATCGGCAATGCGTGACTGTGTCGCAACGAGGGTCGCATCATCAATCACGGGTCCATTCTTGGTCGTCAAATAGCCAGGAAAAGTATCGTGGAATTCATGTTCGTCAAAGATGACTGGCTTCCATTCTTTGGCAAGACCATGTAGAGGAATAAGAGAAATGTAGCGGCTGCCGTCGCAGGCTAGACCACAACGCTCAACCTCCAGTTCGCGGCTGGCCATCCTAGAAATGTGGCGGACTTTCTCGAACACCCTTAGGAACCTCACGCGCGTAAGTGACATCAGATCTTCGAACCTTCCCTCAAAGAGAATGTGCCCTCGAGTGATAGGATAATTTGTAAACCCGCCGTACATGGTATTGACATAGAAGAATTTGTGCTGCTCAAGCAAAGGCGTTATTGTCAACATCTCTGCAAATTCATCGTCATTCATTTGTGAAGGACATTTTTGACCGAGTTGTTGCACCACTTCTTGGGGAAATACCATTCTGGATGCCATCTTAGGAGTGTGTCTGCGAGACCGGGCCAGGTATGACTTGTAGCAGATTTGAAGATGAACGGACAAGGATGGGAATCACCGTGTCTTCCTGAAGGTGATATTACTGAGGTGTCCGTTGGGTAAAGTGATGTACTTTAGCGTTGCTTTTCGTGGTAATAGAGCCTTTGAAGTACCTCAACGCTGCCAGAAATGCCCTTCGCGGTTGACTTTGAGAGATCAAGGAGAGAGACTCAGCAGGTTCGAAAATTTCTAGTCATGAGTTGGGTGCGTATTCCAAGTCAAGAGTGTAGCAGCTAGATCCTTCCTAAGGCGTAAGATCTTGCAATGACTTGACAAGACGGGTTTGGAAGATTCGTACTATGATTCGGAGCAAGTACTATGAGGTGGAATCATCCAATATCAAGGGTGGCACAAGAGCGTTTACGGCGTGATGAAGTAAGCATGAGGGTTGAATCTTCGGCTACTTTATACAACAATCTCTTCTCCATCGTAGATGAGAAAGACTCGGTAATGTGAGAAGATCTTCCTGATGAGCTACGGATTGTTTGATAAGTGCGGTTGTTTGATTTCGTGAATCGGGACGCGCTCTCGGAGCCAGCCACTAAGGCACTAGTAAAACGCTTACCGCTATTGGCTAGTATGGTCGAAAGCTCTTGGCTGAAATTTGGAAAGCAGGTCTCTCCATACATTGTCCATCAACAACGCAAGTGTAACTTCATAATGCGAATGTTGAGATAGGCGACTCTCTCTCACAGGCGTCTGGGCCTTTGTTCAAGCAACTTCCAAAGGAGTGTTCAAGTCAGCGTCAAGCTCCCTCAGCAAGCACCTTTCCTACTGTGCGTGTGGGGAGATGGATGTCTTCCAATCTGCAAAAGCTATCTAGGTATGTTCATGCCATTACGAATGGTGAGACAAAAGATGATTCACGTTGTGGATCTCAGGAATCAGGAGCAGCGGCAAATCTCTCTTATAATTGACATGACAGAATGCTTCGTTCATGTGCTCGAATTGATTCCTTTAAACCATTACAGTATTACATTTTTCATCATTGTTACAAAGCCGAAAGAGAATCATGTCTCCCGTTGAATCCCACTCCAATCCCACACTTCCTCGATCTCACCCATACGCTCCAACGCCGACTCAAGCAGCGGCTGAGCCGCAGGGTCTAACAAAAAGCTCAATGGTGGACCGTCTTCTCTCCACACCATGGGCATCTGCATCTCACGCATGGACTCTTGGAGCCGTTCGTAAAGTTGACCCATTTGGCTTCTGATGGCTAGGGCTACCTCACGCGTCTCCAAAGCACTCATATCATTGGGACGGATCAGGAGGCGAAAATAGAAGAGTATGTCTGCCGAGAACAAGATAGTGCGGTTTCGAGACGGCAAAACCTCAGCTGGGATGGACTCGGTCTCCGTACCTGCGGAGATGGCAAGTCGCATAGCTCTCACCGGATCATATGCTTCAACCACTCTGTTGGTTGACGCGATTGCTTCCATAAGATCTGCAGCTTCCGAGTAATCAATATCTTCATCAACATCTACTTCGCTGATTGCCTCCTCCTGGACTGAAGATAAGCCTGTGGAGTCTTCAGGTATATCGCTGACAGGGTATCTATCCTCTTCAAATAGAACTGCTCGGCACATGGGACAGGTCCTCTTGGGATCAAAGTCATAAGGACTAAGCCATTTTTCGAGACATCTATGTCCGAACACGTGCCCACAGTCTAGCATAATAGGGCCTTCGCATTCTTCTCCTCCAACATAACTATCTGTGCAGATAAGACAGTACCGGGACTCCTCGCTTAAATCTTCGAGAGCGAGAAAATCAAGGTTTCGTAGGAACCTTATGGCGGTAGGCATTGACATATGGAACGGATCAATGCGTGCGTCGACAGACAGTTCGCTGACTGGAGACCAGGTCTCGTCGATGTCGTCCTCGACGTCAGGCTCTGTTTCGATTCTCAGCCCTCCGTCTAACGAGTCTAGCTCGTTCATATCCGGTGCATCTAGCTGATACACTCTTAATGAAGGGCTCTCTGGTTCGCTCGCGTGATTATTCTCTTCTTCCTCCCAATTGTCGAAGCCTGACGCATCTAGTTCGTGCATCTCTGGTGAGGTGCTTGAGAATCTGTTCTCCTGGTTACTCTCTACTTCGTCCCCATCATCGAATCGATTAGGAATACGCTCTTCGATCATTCCACTTGAGTAGATCTCAACCTCTCTGTCAAGGGGTAAAAATGGCATTGTGCGAAAGAGTTCGAGACTCCTTACTGGATGTTCGGGCCCGTGGCTCTTACCACGTCCGCAATCTTGGATGTATCATGCGCTGAAGCCAGCCAAAGACCCCAAGACTTAGTGAATGGTTGTTCGACATGATACCGTATTGCGTTTACTGTAAGAGACCTCGTCGTCGTATTGTTTGCGGATACGTTGCTGATGTTGACTGCGAATGGATTGCTAGGCCTCCTGAGACTTATAGGCACGGGATTCGACAATTCCTTTGATTGGATCCCGCACAATGGCCATTGTCTATAGAATGGCCCTCGTATTGGACAAAGAGAACCACACTTACTTGGCACACACAGAAAACGAACAATAAACTGAGATGTCTTTGTCGTCGCTATGAACAACGGACAATGATCTAGACCCAAACAAGAACAGGAAACAACCGCTCAGATCGCACAATGCGAGGCATATTTAAGGTCAACTGTGGCTTCTACTAGGTATCCAGTATCCTATCGTCGTGCTACAGCAGATTCTTACCCACTCAAAATCTGCAGATCGACAAAAGAGAACATTCAATCGTAATCACAATAATAGCGAAACTTTTAAATCAAAGCTGTGGCCAGAAGCTCCCGCTCATCGCTGATCTCTTCAAACGGACAAACTCCCTGTCCCGTCAACCATTTGCAGATATTCTTCCGCTTCCACCGTTCAGATCTCTCGGGGATCAAATCTGTCGCCGTAAGAGGGTGGAAGTCCCAAAGTGTATAAACTTCTAGATCGTTCAGGCATGGCTGGACGTGGATTTTCCTAGCCTAAATCTATCTAGCGAGAGCGAACTTCTCATGCGCTGTCGGCAAGTTATCTGAGGAATGTTGCTGCCAGTCTTTTAGGAGTCAAGAATCTGCCCTGCCGACATCTCTTCTTGACAAGGGTCAAGGATGTACCAGGCTCGGATCGAAGGACGTATGTGTCGTGCTTCCCTTGCTTCCTCCGGCCTTGTCGCATTGCAATAGACCTCCTTGGGGATCTTTTGGCACGAGGTCGATAGGAGCTCCGTTATTTTTTGCGTTATCAACCGTACGAAGTCTGGAGGTTCGGGATATTCTAAGTCTGGAAGGTCCTCGGGGTGTTCCAGTAATGGAATTTCTGTCACACCGTGTTGAAAAAGCTCGGTCCTGCACATAGGGCAAGAAGCCTTAAAGATTTCTTCTAAAGACTTCAACCACGTCGTTATACACTCCAAACAGAAGACGTGTAGTTGATTACACGTAAGCTGGACTGGCACATCTGATTGATTCGTCGAAAGACAACTGTCTCCGCACATCGAACATGTTCCCTCTTTAAGCGCCGATGCATCGAGTCGAGGAAGATCGCGTAGGCATCTCGTGACATTCTGTTCTGGGGCGATTTCAGGAACCCCTTCTCTCTTGCAACGATTGTACGCCAGCAACATGGCGCCTTGGAGACTTGTTTCGCCTTGGAGATGCTCCTGTGGAGTGTTTATTTCGTTACGAAAGTCATCGAAAACGAGGATTGCCCGTATACATATCGAATCAAACCAGGCATACCGTTGCTCCAGCGGTGTCAATGCTCTCGGTATATTGATATGCTGTAGTTCTAGGACGTGGGATTTTGCTTGCTTTGCAGTATGAAGGAGTGAACGGTGGGAGTCTACTGTAGGAAAGGACTCGGAAACAACATACATGTGAAAGACACTAGAAGTGTCATACTTAGTTCCTCACCAAATTCTAGCTAATTGCTCCTAGGCTACCATTGCCCCAATCTATGCTACATGATTCTAGTGCTAGAAGCCCACTTTTTTGCTGGACCAAGCGATCTCTACCGGGATGAGATTGTCCTAGGCGGAGTATCCAGTCCAGTATTTGCCGAGCCTGCAAATACAGTCTTCCAGTCTCCACTCTTCTTCCATCCAGGCATCTTCCGCGGGAATCGATTGAATAGAGCTTCCTGTTCAGACTCCAGCCACAGCTCCTCCATAGGCAATTCGAAGAAGCTTCGAAAGACAGACTCAATGCGATTGAATCGATTGATATGAGCCCGGAATTTTTGAGCAGCTTCATCACCGAATGCCTGAATTCCGTGGGGAAGCCAAAAGCCAAAGTAACCCGGTCCAAAAGATTGTGCAGCCATCTCGTTAGGGTTAATTACAAAGTCTGTCATCTCGCTGTACTTCCTCCAAGTCTCAAAAGCCACCATGTTCAGCCCACCGAGATACTGGCAAAGGGTGATAGTTTCGAAGAGCTTCTTGATATTGGTCGAACCTCGCAGAATCATCGTCGCTAGCCAAATGTATGGTCCATCGAACTGGTCATTGTGATAAGTAAATGGTGGAGGATCAAGGGACTTCTCTTGGTGAGGGCCTTCGAAACAGCTGATTAACCAGGCCAGCATTGAAACTGGCTTCGAGACATTGTAAAAGTTTATCGGCTGCTGCAGGCAGTCCAAGTCCAAGAAACCCCGGTTGCAGAGGACCGTGAATGTATCAAGGACGGCGTTCTGGATCCGGCCTCGCCAATAAAGTGTCTTGAGCATCTGAGCAAAGTCCGGCTCACACGCTTTCTGAAAGACTAGCTCCTCAATCAACCCACTATCCGCTTGAAACGGTGTGTTGCTGTCACACTTAGAGGCCTCGTCCTTAACCAGCTTTTGGACTTCTTGCTTGACATTGTTGTAAGGGTACGGCTTATCCGGGCCCCAGTTCCGAAAGACCTTCAACATCGCTTCATTGATGGAAGGATACTCGATTCTTCGACGGCTAGCTGTGATAGCCGGGTCATACACCACGTCGACTTTGTCTCGAAAAATCATGTGCTCGACGAGTTGGGTGATATCATTTGGCTCATTGTAGGAAGTATAGCTATCGCTTAAAAGACCATCGGCATGGTTCGGAGAGATACATCGGTAGCACATGGCGGTCATCCAGGTCTCATGCTCGCCGAGTCTTACGATGTGTTGCTGTAATACGCCGGGCAATTTCATGCGGGAGAGAGACTGGCAGAAAGCCTGCGAAAATCTCGAATTTCGCAGCCGATTGCTAACCGATCTCTTGTAGGCCGTCGCCACTTGCTCGGCAGCACACGCAGCAGCAACGTGTCGATTTTTTTGTCCGGTAGCGGAGATGACGTCGGCAATCGCACCAGAGTGGCAGGCTCCGGTAATGATATTGACTTGTATACCGTCCCGAAACTTGCTGGTCAGGTCACTCATCTGTTGAGGAAAGATGCGGTTAGGTCCGAGGCATAGCCCTCTACCCTTAGCATCGCCGTGGCCTTCGATGATGATATTCACGACGTCTCCTGAGACGGTACTCTTGATCTTCTCTTCGATCCATTTGATAACCTCGCCTTTCAGCTGCGAAACATCAGTAAAATTCTCAAACACAGCCTTCAGATTTAATTAATCTGATTAGACGCTGAAGACATACCTGTATCGGGCCAATCTGTTTCCAAAAATATTCATGCCTCTCGTACTGCTGCTGACTGTACTCGATTACTCCACGAGTCGCAACGTTCGATACCTTTCCAAACTTGATCTCCTTGATCTTCGGATTTAATTTGTTCAGCCAGGCAAAATGCTGGTCAACTGGAAAGCAGCTCATAAAATCTCCGCCAACGCCCTTCTGCATCAATGCAAAGCAAAATCCCATGAAGTCGGAGAATATGAACCCATCTGTTGGCTGGGTTGCTCCACAGACGACTAGGTTGTACGAACGAGGCTCATTCTGTGGCACGATAGCTCGTTGAGGGGATGATGGGCCAAGGTTTGGCAACGCTTTGTTTTTGTCGCGGCCTGAAAGCCTCCTGCCAAGTCCAGAACCGGAACTCATTATGCTAGTGCATTGTACAAGCGTAGGAAAGAAGTCTGACTGATCTGAGAGAAGTGAGAGGTGTTGATGTGAGACTCTTGAATGTTATGGAAGATTGAACTGTGTTCGGGTGAACGAGAATGGCTTGTTCGAGAATGAAATTGATTCGGAGAAGTTGATCGGGAGAGAGAAAATTAGAGTCAAGGCGGGATAATTTTAATGTAGAAGCTAGCATGTGAAGTTGTTATAGTTCAGAAATCTGCATGTGGAGTAGTTACATAGTCCGCGGTGAAAAGCTCGCAATCAGATATGAGTCACACTCATTGCATGCTTCACTTTTAAGGAATGGCACGTGAACTTTCTGCTTATCTATAGTCGAAACTTAATGAGTAGCTAGTGAAAACATTTAGGCAACAGCTCATTACTTATACCCCAATAAAAGTCCCCATGCAAGATAAACATCCCGTCAAGGTACCGTCAAAATTTGGAGTGACAGCCGCAGGACTCTTATTATTGAGCATGGTCGTCGATGTCGTATACCGAAATCCCACACAATGGCAAACGGTAGACTCGGTGGGATCACCAGCATCCACAACACTAGCTCAAAAGTCAGCCAAAACGTCGCCAATGTTTATAGCAAACCAGCACTCAGGCAGCGTGGTTGACAATGGAACTGCAAAGCAACGACCAAGCATTTGCATACCCTGCCATGTCTTAGGCTTTGTGCAGTAAGCATAGAGGCAATCTCTAACAAAGAATTTCGTACGAGCCGCATTGTCGCAAGTGTTGAACAGCCCGTCAGAGGATCAAAGACTGCCGTGGCCATCTCTACCTGCTATCTCTTCCCATAGGGACCCGCGAAACCCTGGTCAATATCCCAAAAGTATAAAGGCCACGAATCAACGTACGGAGATGCAGGAGAGGCCAACGCACATTACAGCGCACGATATGTTACCGCACGGGGTTGAAGAAGCATCACCCAGCGCACTCGGCTCCCTTGAATCAACGATAGCCGCAACAATGTATCTAGCCAACATGATCAAAACCATTAGGCAGGAGGATAACACGCATTTTGGAGACGAGTTAGGTCCTCCCATTACTATTCAAGCAGGGGCTTCATTGAGAACAATAGAGGAGGAAGTGGTGGGAGTCCTTGGTGTGGAGATGGAAGGTTCGGTACCGAGGACACCTCCTCAAGTTCGGTCCCTCAGCTCGACCACTGACAACTCCCAGGCTTCTTCGATCACGCTTTTCAATGATATCCATCAGCAAACCCACGAAAGATCCCATCTCGTGCCATTGCTGGGTCCTTCTCTGTTCGAGCTGAGCTATCTACTTACCCCGATAAGGTAGTAACGGAGAGGTCCCAACGAGAGAATCGAATTCGGACGGGCGACTCCAACCGATCTTCTAGGTGCGCAAATTTCCCAGAGCCAAGATATCGGGGTTCTGATCTTAATCAAACTTTGCGTGACGCACGCGAGATTCCCGAGCGCGAGGGTTCAAAATCTTCAGCAATCTAGGGGTGGAACCAAGCAACAAACAAACACCCGAGCCTGTTCCGCCACCCGATGCATACTGGTCTGAGGAGATCGCTGTATACAGAAGTCCTGGCGGTTCCATTATCGTTGACACCGGCGATGTCGATGACTTCCACCCAAGTGTAATTCCACCATCTTCCCAGCGGATTTACTATGCTGTGAGAGAAGCCGATTTCCAACTATCGACGGACAATATCGATGCTGATGCATGGTTTCTTCCTTCTAGTATGGACTCAAACGAGTCCATATCTGGCCCTACCAAAGCCAGTACTGCCATAGACTGTGAGAAGGTTACCAGGGCACAGCGGATAAAGAACAAAGTGGCAATGTTGGCAGGTTTGCTGAAGTCCTGTCGGCGCAGCTGTATGAAGAAGCGTAGGTGATTCGTGCAGGCTTGGCAGGATGAATTTCTTACTCATGATCTAGACAATTTAGGTAATTCGCTTGTACAGCCACAGTAAGTCGCCATAAGACTGTGTTCCCTAAAATTTGGACTATGCTAAGCTCATTAACAATGTGGACCAATTAGCTTTATTCTTCGAGTATCCAAAGATTGTGGAACACCAGCGTTTGACGGGCCTGCACATACTTTTTGTGCATGGCTTTGGAAGAGTTCTGGAAAATGCCTTGTGATTGTGATCCCGATAACTGCTTACTCCGACAATTTCATTGTTTTCATGGCTACGAGCATGACCCTTGTCTAAGTAATGTGATTGGTTGTACGAGAACCTGACACAAACAACAAAGAATGCTTTATCACCCGACCACTTGTACAACCGCCATTGTGTTCTCTGCTGGGATATCATATCACATAAATCATTCCTTCTTGACATCTATTTCAGTCTTAGCATTTCCCTGGAATGCTAGCTCGCAAAACATCACTCAAGACTGACCTCTCGACCATGCCGTTCACAACAGAAACCACTTAAGCCCTAACTTTACCCACAGCTTCCAGCGATTCCTCTTCACCGCTCTCAAGCGCGCCAAATAGCCCCATATGGCCCAAGCCACGAAGAATGTGCGAGGAGCGTGACTGTCCAGTCCGTAATTCCCATTATCGAGGGCGATATCTCTATAGGAACAAGCCTCCCTGTTAAGACGATACCATATTCGGGCGTAGTAATCCGCCACCTTTTGTTTGGGAATCGTACGCGAGGATACAAAAGGTGGTGGTAGTGCTGAAGATGATTCGGTTATGTTATGCTTTCTTCGTTATCATGTTGAGGAGAAGGACACAAGCATTTAACCAGCCTAGACGTGGTACCGCTGGAATTTTCAAGTGCTTCGGTAGGCATTTCCCGTTTGATGCGGGTCTTTCGAACGGTGTTGCGGAGTTGACGAAAATTATCAGCTGCAATGAGTGACACCCATCAAACTCTCTATCATCATTGATAAAAGAATACAAAATTCCTTTTGGTTGTTTAGTCCAGCTCTTTTCCGTAGGATTTCAAGGGCGATAGGGGTCAAAGCATTCGTTGTTAGAGCCATAATCGCCACGTGACCAGCGGGTCAAGCGGGTAAACGTTGGAGATTTTCACTTTCCTAAATTTCCCCGCCAACCCTTTTCGTTCTTCTTTACTGCCAACCCATTTTATTCCACTGGCCTGTGATTGTCAATTCTGCATCTTGAGAGCATCGAGGATGGCACGCTTCTCCGATCTCCCTAACGAGATCACTCGCCTAATCCTTCGATTCGTGCAGCTTGAGGACCTCGAAAATTTTGCTCAGACTTCTAAGATCGTCTCCATTGTTGCAAAACCATTCTTGGAGGAACACAGACGACTCATCCGCCGCTACAATAAATTCTGCAGCGAAGCAGATTCAGGGCTGTTCCGAGATGGGATTACGTGCGGTCCAATCCCAGCGCTGCTCAGAGAGGTACTTGCCAATCCTCGAATTGCTCGTTACGTTAGGCACATCCGACTGGACACCTTAGTGGATGGCTCCGATCCCAGTCCTCTGGACGAAGTTGATTCTGATGAGGCGTTTGAGCTATATTCACAGTCTGTCGATCTTTTTACAGACGCTGCTTCCCAGAGCGAATTGATTGCTTGTAAACCCGCAGCCTATGAAACCATGCTGGAAGAAGGCAGCGAGGCCTTTCTTCTCGCAATACTCCTACCACTCCTTCCCAACCTCACATCAATGTCAATAGAGTGGGCAACCGAGGAACAATCATGCTTCCACGAAGTCATTCAGCGCGCGTCAGAGGTCGATACCACCGCTTTCGGCAACCTCAAAAATGTTTGTCTGATATCTCAGGCAAGCGAGACGGACATCTGGCTACGCGATATCTGGCAGTTCACCGCGCTGCCGTCGTTAAGACTACTAACAGCCTACGGTGTCAGCGACGATAGGGACTGGTTGTATAGTCCGCTGCCCCGCAAAAGCTCGCATACTACTGAGCTAAGGTTACTGCGATGCGCTCTGGCGTCAAAATCATTATACAACTTCCTCCAACCATTCGATAACCTCGAATCTTTCGTCTTCGAAAACACTCTTCCGCCCGATCGTCCTTTCGATCCCTTTTTCGTTCGAAGCGCTTTCTCAAGCCAAGCAAGAACGACCTTATCAAAACTCACCATCCTGGCAAACAACGTTGACTGGGAGGACTCTTTCATGGGCTCGCTCCATGACTTCGAGGTACTGAGAGAAGTGCATACAGAGTGGTCTTTCTTAGTCCCATGGCCTTACAGATGGGAATCTAAAATGTGGCCGGACTCGCTTCGCACTGTGAAGCTTCGGGATATGACGAGCCGGCAGGCGGATCACTACGGAAGTTTCATTAAAGGGGTCGCTGCCGCACAAAAGGCGGCGTCGTTGAGATTGGAAAGGATGACACTGTTTGTGTCGAGTGTTGGTCCGCCAATACGGTGTGTACAGGGTGGGTTGCGTCCCCGGGTACACGAGCTTGAGCAAACGTGTAAGGATGCTGGGATATCTTTGACCATCGGCATTTCCATGAATGGATCACAAGGCTTGGATGCAGATCTGCTTTAGTGCTCATAATGTGGCTTTTCCATCTTGATAGCTAAATTTGGCGCTACCTCATAACTCCCAAGATGTTCAGAAGATTAGCATTGCCAGAGAAACATATGTATCTAATCCAGTCCCACCGACCGAGATCGCAAAACTCTCACAAACTCTCGAGCAAATGCATAGCCCTTCATATTGACCCTGCCCAACGATCGGCCTCCAATAAGCCAGCTTAAGCCATGTTCACAGCAAATCAAGCTGCCTCAATAGCCCGAGCATACACCCGAGCAGCCTTCGTATCCCTGACCAGCTTCTCCTCGCTTCTAGCTTAAAAAAAAACTCTTTAATCCTCATCTCTACATCATGCATGATTCTCCTAGTTTCGCCGGCGAGAATAGCGGCTTCGTACCTGCACGTCGGGAACGATAAGGCGGCCCTGGAGGCGCCATAGCCCACTCGACAATGTTTGCAAGAGCGGCGCAGACATTATCGCAGTGTGAATCATTACGAAGGGGCTGGGTTCTCGGCTAATTTTGGATGTTGCACATGGGCTTCGATTCTACATGCGCGTGCTTCGAAGCGTGAAGAGCTGGCCTCGTAGTCGATCATATGAAATTCGTATTCAACCCTTGCCGTTGTGTTATTGTCAACCACCCTGTCCCAGGTGCTTTGGCAATGTCGATAGCCTTACAGGCGAATGCTTGCTTCGCATACACTTGCGGACGGAATTAAACACTTACTGTTTACAGACCCTACTACTGAGCTTACTTTGAAATCGCACTGTACCTCCTTTTCCCCGGGACACCCTTTTGTGTACGGCTAGCCTTCAATTGGAGCGGTGAGTACGCAGGGTACTCTCGAGCTTGATCCTAACATCTGCTTACCTTCCCTAGCATTCATTATGGACCCACTATCAATGACCGCGAGTATCATTGCGGTAGTGGGGGTAGGCGGCACCATTGGAAAAGGCCTCGCAAAGATTGTTGCACTTCGACACGCGCCACAGATTGTTCTGGCCCTCAATAACGAGATCGCCGACCTCCAATGCGTTGTGCAAGATATTGACGACCTTCTGAGGCGTTGCTCTGAGATGACTGACTTCCTACCACCTACAAGTCTATAGCGCGCACTACGAAAGTCGAGACAAGCTTTAGCGGAATTAGAGAGTTTAGTCTCCTCTGAGCTCACGTCCATTAAGGGTAAGCGTAACGAGGCCGAACTAGACAGGTCTGTATGGCTTCGTGCCGAGCATAAGGCGCAAAAACTGAAGGATGAGATTCGAGATGCCATGGTCAGGCTGGCGTCAACTCTCAGTCTTCTAGCATCGTACGTCTGATTTTCCATATCTATGGCCACACAGATTTGTTGGTCTTAGAGAAGGTCCTCCTCCATCGGAACCACCGTCCAAATACGACGACTATGCTTCAGCGTTGAATCAATGGAGATCTAAGTCGGTAATACCAGCCGAGCACTCACAGCCCATCAAAGCAACGCTACTAGCTGCCAAAGCAGATGTCAATGCGAGGGACTCAACGGGTCGTACGGCATTAGACATAGCTGCTGGTTTTAAAGGATAGACTCGTTCCCTTGAGAGCTCTTTTAGATTACAATGTGAATACTGACAGCAAAGCCGAGAATGAGTCAACACCCTCGCATACAGCAGCGTACTACGATCAGCCGAATAACCTTAGTTGTCTTCTAGAAGCACGGGTTGTCATCGATACGGTGGGCCACAACGGACGTACTCCGATTGACGTTGCGATTGTTGAAAACAGTCACGAGGCACTAGCAATTCTACTTCAATATAGCAACGAAGATGGAATCTGTGGAGGGATGTTCAGAGACGAAACTCTATATGATGCGGCTGCTTGGGCAGACATAGAGACGCTAGAAGTGATGTGTTCTGGAGACTTGCACAAGATTGATACTAAAGCACGCTTTGAAGGGTGGACCGTAATTGAATTAGCTGAATGGCGCAGGGACTTCAATGAGGAATTGTCTGATCATCATCTTATACCACGTGACTATGACCCTTGGGAATGGTATGCTGCCTTCGAAAGACTTGTGGCGAGCATGTCGAATGCACAGCGGCGGTTGGACGACGGAATTTCAAGCCAAGATGACGGAGATGGAGAAGAGTCAAACGAAACCGGAATGGCTGAGGCGAATGATGATCAGGGCGATGCTGAAGAGATTTGGGAGGATGCCCCAGAGTCTTCACACGAGTCATCCAGGTGATGTTGAATACCCTATAAGATTAGATCTCGTCACTACCTCCCCGATTTGCAAAAATGTCATTAACAGACGATTCACTAACATAATGCTGTTCTGTTGAGATGGATTTGGCTAGGAGCAGTCTTCGTATCAGTCACTTGTGGTATGCTATGTACTAGTACCGATGATGGTGTTCAAAGCGGTCGTTGGTGACGTTGGCGACGGATACTGGGTTCTGCAATAAGTCTGCATGGGCTGCTTTTGCTCTTTCTTTGCGCTAGACGTGAATATTTCATATGCTAGGAACAACGTACCTCGGTGTCTCAGTACGTATCATATACGGGGTAAATGCATCTAGGCATGTAGAATGCGATAGAGGCTTAGAGCTAATATCCGATTTTGTCGACAAGCAAGGCTGAAGACTTTCAGGCAAAAGGAGGCAACTCTGCAGACTAAGTGGCTGGCTAGCTCAGGTTGATGACGCAAGTAGCGGCGACCACTGCCATGCGCAATCTATAACGAGGTCAGGTGATCAGAACACCGAAGGGAGATACTCATTTTCTGTGGGCGGCTGACAATGACGTTCCAATACCGCGACGAAGTGCTGAAACCTGAGAATGCCAGGGAACGCTCGACGATCATCAGCGAATCTTTCAATCCTTCCTACTCTCACTGTAACAAGCAATACTTTGGACTCGACAGCCTTGCTGGGTTGTCACGACTCTGGGAGGCGATCAGTGATGAGGCAAAGCAGAATCATGCCCCAAGGCGACCGAACCATTACTATCGCGAGGAAGCGAGGAGGACCGCCAGTGAGCCGAAGTTGGAGAAACTAAAGTACTTTATCTACCGTGCTTTAGAGGTCGATACTTATTGGGGTCACTACTGGTTGTGCGCAAAGTGTCGGAGTTGCTTCAAGGATCTACTTGAGAAGCATAAAACCATCAATATGGAACATCACAACCACGACGGGCTGATGGTTGCAGTCAAGCAAGGCTGCCACATATGTCAGACGCTTCTGGTTTCCTTATCTCCAGAGGAACTCGGCTGTGTGCAGTAGATCATGGGCTTCGATAAGATCCCCAAACACGCGGCGCAAATTTGGACCAATGAGCCACTACCTAACAGGTGGGCAGTGTCTCTGCTATTTGGACAGCACGATTCTGATGTAACGGAGTACAACCTCCAGTTTCATTTTTCCATGGGCCGTATTGGCTATATCGACCGCCGATTCAAATTTGTTTCCTGCCCGTACCCAGACTTTCCAAGAGAGCTGAGTCTTGAGGAAATGTCGGAGCCACCTCCCAACGACCTCTTCGAGGGATGGATTGGAGATCCGCGCACGCCTGCCTTGTCTTACGACACGAGCGATACACGTCGATTAGAGGCATCCCGGGCCTGGCTGGAAGAGTGTGTCGGTACTCATGAGTCGTGCAAAGTATCAAGCATCCCGGCTGAAGGTTTCTTGCCTATAAGGCTTCTCAAATTGCTTGCCGATGGTGAGACTGCCCGATTGGTACGAACGGGTAAGCTTGCTGCAGGTAGCGTGAGATATATAGCATTGAGTCACTGCTGGGGAGTGGACCCATTTATCACACTGACGAAAGAAACATGCGAGACACTTGAAGTAGCCATTCCGTATGTAGACCTGCCAAAGAACTTCCAGGACGCAATTTCGTACACTAGGACGATGGGAATCGAATACCTGTGGATCGATTCTTTATACATCATCCAAGACTCCGAGGAGGATTGGCTTCGCGAATCGATGTGAATGGCCGAGGTCTACCAAAACGCGTTCTTGACGATCCCGGCCACATGAGCAAGCAAGGCAGCAGACGGCATGCACTCCTTATCGACTGCCCGATCCCGTAAGCCCTGTATCATCTCGAGTGAGCATGGCACCTCTATGTGCTATCCCATGAATTCCTGGATATACCTTGTCTCACGCGCGCCATTGAGTCGAAGGACATGGGCTGTTCAAGAGAGACTCCTTTCCCCGCGAACAGTTCATTTCGCGCAGGGACAATTGTTGTGGGAGTGCCGTGAGCGCGTTGCGTCCGAAATGTTTCCACGCTTCTATCCTCTCGATCTCGAAACCCTGTCGAAAACAGAAAGCGTAGAGAACATGTTCGTCAAATTCCAGGGCAAGAATCTAAGAAGGACTCTGGAAGAATTGGAACACGTTCGTCGGAATTTATACCGGTGGGTCGCTGACCAAAAGTTGAGATAGCCTAGTTGCGATCTTCTGGTGTGGCTAGAATGGAATACGTCGCTGGATTGTGGATGCCTGGACTTTAGTGGGGCTTAGAATACTTTGGACGCCTTTATGGGGAACCGAGACTACTTTCGAGGCCCATGCATTAAATATACCTTATCTCGCCCTTTCGTGGTCGTGGCCCTCTGTCTCGCCTTGTCAGAGTGAAGCTTTTGAAGACATTCACGGAAATTTACACCTGCATTAGGCGCTTCCATGCAGTCAAGATAGATCTGGGATGCTTGATCCATATTACGGGGCGTCTCGGGCAACAACCCGGGGGTGCGACCTCCGGGCCGAACCCTGGCTAAACAGTTCCCCGAGCTCCCCGAAGGCCCCGCCAAGTTTCTGCCTCTCGTACCCTTCAAACAGTACATAAAGTAAGCACCTCCCTTCACATCCTATTGAACTCCCAAAGCACTTTTCCCAGTCAGTCAAATTATCTCACCAAACTCTACGAACCACCAACCAACCAAAATGTGCAAGCGCGGAACCTGCGCCACCTGCCGTACCAACCCCCACCCCTCCTCCTACTCTCTCCCTTGTATCACCAAGCTAACACCCCTCCCAGAAAAGACCTCCTGGTGGGGCTGCGGCCAACACATCCCCATGGTCATGGACAAACTCCCCAAAGAATCCTGGTGCACCTGCGAGCCGAAGGTTGAGAAAGAAGGGACACAATACCCACCTATGGCGCCGAAGGCGGATTGACTTCCTGGCTGGCTGTGCAAGTTGCTTGTGAAGGAGGCGGATGGGGAGAAGGGTGGGGGTGCACAGGCCAGCAGAGAGTTATGATATGATACCAGGCAGAGATGATTTATGGATAGCGTGGGCGTTGTAGGATACGTGATATGTGGATGGCTCATATGAGCTCTGGTTCTGGTGTTGAATGCTACTTGTGCGATACTTATGCGACTTTGCGAATGGTACAGTCACACCCACACCCACCCGAATCACCCCTCATCCCTCCAACTTCCCCACATCAACCTTCCCCTCCTTATTCCCCGCTTTTGCCTCCCTCATCAGACACTTCTGACGTGCAATCTCATGCCCACCATGCGGTCTCATATCAATGACCATCTCATCTACCGGTTCCCATCCATGTCTTAGATACAATGGCAGTCCTGACGGTGATGCTTCGATAAAGGTTTTTGCGCCAGCTTTGTCTGCTGCTTCGAGGCCTGGGCGGATGAGCATGGAGCCTAGGCCAAGGCGCTGGTGGGAGGGGTGGACGGCTAGGATGTGGAGGACTGGAGATTGCGTGAGCTGTGCGTAGGCTGTCATATGTTTCTTTCTTTTTTTAAATACACAAAACACAAGACTGCATAAAGAATGTAGACATATGCATATTGACTCAAATGTACCAAACCGTAGAAGAAAATCCCACTCACAATAAGTCTCTTCAGGCACAATCCACTTTTTCCTCCCCTCAAACAACTGCCTGAAGAAATCATCCATCAACTCCTTATTAGCCCCCTCCGGCGGCTCCTCTTGTTCTCTATCTATAGCTCTAGCCTCCTTTTCCGCCTTCTGCTCCGGCGTAAGCGTATACGGGTACACCCATCTTGAGAACGCTACTGTTTTCCTGCCATAGACGCAAATTCAGAAAACATTCTCTTATCAATTCGTACAAGGACCATTGAGAAGGTGGATGAGCTTTAATTACCCTGTACTATTGTCTACTACCTTCGTAAACCGTCCACCATACTTATCGCCTTCAACGAGTGAGTCGTGGAAGAATTTGAGATCTCGGTCATCTTTGATTTCTTTGGGAGTGCGTGGGTGGAAGTGGGACATTATGTGGTCATGTTTGAAAGCTTCTTGGAAGATGGTGGTGATATCTCGTGCATCTTCTGGGTTTGCCGGGTGCAATGAGAACGCCATGGTGCTTGAAGGTCGGACAATTGAGAGAAGAAAATTGAACGTGACTCAGACTAGAAGTTTTCCAACGCTCATGTACAACAGTCTTATATAGAAGTTGGAATCACAGTAAAAGGTCAATTATGACTCAACATGCAAGTCTTACTAATTAATTATTCAAGGCTGCTCTACGTGCAGTAGTCAGAGCGGGTGGCGCCCGTTGACTGTGGGAAATATATTTCGCACCTTCCTAATTGGGAAGTACTTGAGTAGCGCTACTTGAACATTAAGATATCCTGTTGTAGGCAGCAATTCGTTGTATTTATGAAATGACCGTTCTAGTTCGTGCTAATTAAATCCCAATGACACCTGCCATATCTGGGCACTTAAGAGAGATATCTTGGCCTCGACGCAGATCACGCACTCATATGACACTAATGACTGTAGAGCAAAAGTCATAGCATAGCTGGCCATCTATCCACTAATTTGCCTTCTGACCAGCGGATGATGTGAAAGGCCTATCCACGCCTCCGATGGAGATATCACCCGGAAGATCGAAAACTCCCTCCGCCGTCCTGATTTTCTTATATTTCTGCACGCCCCTGCCAATTGCATCAAGTAACGAGGCTCGCTTCTTAACATATTCTCCCTCCGACAATTTGAGCATTACGCTCAACGAAGTATTGTCACGTTGCCAGAGTGCAACCATGTGATCAAGAGCATCTGCGAATACTGCCATAATTGTTTCCATCCACATCCGCTGCCCGCCTATCTGATGAGCCCTGTCCTTGCAGAATCCCTTGGTATAGCTGAATGAGTGGATTGACTTGATCGATCGAATTTTTGCTTCACAGTACAAGCCCCATGGAGTGACGACCTCCTGCCAGCCATATTGGGCGCCAGTTATATCTAGGGCGTATTTTTCGCCATTTTTTAACGTGACTCGGAGTACGCTGTGGGCGTAGTCTGTTTCGTCGATGTGGCCTGTATTGTATGCAAGCATCATGCGGAGTCGTGTGTTTTGGTGTAGTGTATGACTTCCTCGACCTCGGAACAGAGATCTGCAACTTATTCCGCAAAACCCAATGCAAGTCTAAGTTTAGTCTTAGGCTGGGATACCAGCGGGTTTAGGCTGTCTTCGAGAACAAAAAATTGATTAACGTTTAAGCAAGACTCCGGGGAAATTATGCAGGCGGTCGAGAGCCCCATTGCAGCTCTGGTGAGTGAGAAGGGCTTCTTCATCTCGCTTCTCCGGTACTAAGGTAGACGAGAAGGGAATCAAAGCACCTCTTCCGTGGTATTCGGTAGGAGGAATGAGGATCCAAGTGTCACTGTTTTTCTTAATGTCCTCGAGAAGCATCTTCCAAATATTCTTATTGAAAATGCAGAGCGCTGATCGAGCAATATCACTAGTACGATAAAGCGCTTTACGGGCTTCTACGGCTTTGCAAGTAGCCTAGTGTTGATTTCAATCCTCTGTCTGGCATTTTGCTCCACAACAGCAGACTCCGATTTCGCCATCAGCACCGTTGGGAAGGTCTTTGCATCCTTTGCAAAACAGAGTAGGATCCTTCGTGCAATGTGCACATGTGCGAGTTTTAGTTGCTACCGCAGAAGCCATGGTACTAGACGTTGAGAGCAAGGTTTTGATGAGTGTATTCAGAGGGAAATAAAGTGATAGACGTTGAGAGAGTGCGGTGGGCTTGGTGGCGGTACTGAGGTCGGAATAAAGTGTTGCAGCTGTCAGCGGAACGAGCTTTCGACTCGAAGGATCCAAAGTTTACCCAGTGCGACTGATGGGCGAAATCTGATGAAAGTCAACGGCAGGCTGTCCACGTGCCTGAGCCAAGTACTAGATATCAAAGCTGCCTTCTAGGTGAGATTTTTTAATCGATGAAGAATCGAGTAAAACTCAAGACAAAGGCGATAGCTGGATGTGTTGAAGACTCTAATTTCTATGGACCCCATGATCCTGTCCGTCGGACGGAAAGCGGACGATTTGGAGGACTCAACTGCTTTGCTGGGGTGAACGTAATGTTCTTAACTTATTGGAAATGATCCGCCTCGCTCAACACCAAGTTCCCTTCAAATACTTCTTCCAACATTGTGTGTCTAAACGAGAGGGTTCTAAGCCTGACTCGAAATAGCAATGCGTCAATGGGCTCTTGTAATGTTGAAATCATTGTGTTTCAACGGAAAATGTTTTGTGTTGAAGCTGGTTGTCATCAGGGGTTTGAAGGACTCCTGTATGCGGCTCAAACCTGGTCGTTTAAGTAGGCGGTCTTGGTAGGAAATCATTAGATGAGCTCAGACCCAAGTTTTGGCCCGAAGGAGACGACCAAGTGGGGTTCTCCCGTGTCGACTCGCTAGCCGAGTGCATCGCTCACGGCTTTCAAGAGCGTAGCTCGCATTGGTCATTAGCTTCGTGGTTGAAAGAATGATACGTTTTCTACGATACTTGAAGATGATGCAATTTGCAGATAAAGGTGAGGAAGGCCTGCGAACAATGAGCTCGTTGTACGCTAGCCAAAAAGAGCAAGCGGCGTGTCTGCCTAGTCATCCGCGACGCTACAGCCCCAGGCCGAAAGGCAGAGACAGTACTTTTCCATCTATGTTTCTAGGATGATCTTCTCAGTCAACCTAGAATCTATTTCTAGTATTGTAGAGTGGTAGAGCATTATATCCACCCACAAGTCCGCCTTCGCACCACGCAGAGATATTTTTGACTTGCCCTCCCCATCACTCATCTACGCTGCGACGGCGGTCTCAAGAGGTTACCTTATTTTGTGGATCAAGCATAGACTTGTCACCATCCCTCGAATTACGAGCTTTGATGTTTCGGATAGTATAACAGCTCCATGAGCAAGCAAGGCCCTTTCCAATCTACGGGTGCATCTCCTGCAGATGGATCACATATTGCTTCAGGAAAATACCAGAGCCGTGTAGTATCTCTACGCTCGAAATATCCTAACATCACCTACCCCAATGATCCCAATGAACACTACCCAAGATACAAGCCTCCACCCGGAGTGAAGAAACTAGGCAAAGTCACTGTTCTGAAGTTTGAAGGCGAGCAGGTTCCCACAAGGACCGATTTGGTGGAAGGCAGGGAGCTGCAGACTTTCCTTCAGCGAAGCTCGCCAGAGAGGGATGCTGATACTACACGGCGCCTATATCTCGTGGAGGGTTGGGACCCTGATCTGATCGGTGTTCTCGGAGAGCATTTCCAGATCAGTCCCGCCCTGCTTGTAAGGCAATATCGCTCTGGCATGTGGGAAAAGTTTCACAAATCTGGAAACATGCCCTGTCTTCCGTCCACTTTTGATCTTGAACAATCATGGACGATCGCATATTATGAACCTCGTTATTTTTGGCCGCAGTTTCCCAGGCTACAAGGACGTACCTGGAGGGCTGCCGAGAATTGCCGTCACATCAGTCTTTCGCGAGTGCTTGGCGGTTTTGACAACGTGGGTATAGTCAATCGGAAAGCTTCGTATTGGTCAAGGACATCAGGCAGAGGAGGTTGGGATGGTAAGTCCACAGATAGTGTGAGCTGAACAGGAGTAATAACTTTCCAGCAATACTGTTCCTGGATCCTCCTGTCCGCGAGATCTTCATCGGGTCTCCACCACATGTGCAACAAGTATCAGTGCCAGGCGAACCGTACCAAGGAGGATATCCGGATTTCTCGAAGTACGAAGATCTTGACGACGCCTGCTCAAGCTGCGGTCCTTCGAGGCAACCGATGCTAGAAGATATATGCTTTTACTGGACACACCACAGAAAAAGCATTGTCGTCGCCGATGAGCCGGTCGTTGCCACAATTTTTCTGAGAAAGATTGTCGCCTCAAATTACATGTTATGCATTGGTTACATTGTTGCCTTACTCGGCGAGCTTGACTACAACGTCTCACGCAGAGATCGCCCCATTAGTGAGCTGGATATTACATGGGTGGAGGAGCGTTGGAAAGACCTGCAAGCTTGGAATCGTCAGTGCGCCCAGTACTGTGATAGTGTCGAAGCGATACTGGACAGTTTTGAAATCTCTTTGTCGGAAAACGAGGCACCAAGCTCTTGGGAAAGCTGTGAGAAAGATTTTCATGTCATCTAAAGGAAGCTGCGAGGCATGAAAGCCAGGTCTGATGATTTGATATCCTCGTTCACCGGCCTGGCCGGGATCCTGGGAAATCGGCAAGCCTTGAAGGAGGCCAACCGCTCCTTACACGAAGCAAAGAGTGTCAAGATTCTGACGTTGCTGGGAATGTTGTTTTTGCCATTATCCTTTTGCGTCCGGAATTCTTAGCATGAACGGAGACTTCTTGCCTGGTGCTTCCCTCTTCTGGATATATTTCGTAATAGTAATACCTCTTATAGTTTGTGTCTTCGGCGTTGCATTTCTGGTCAACATGGGATATGGGTTTAATGGCGAATGGTCTTTGAAAAATTGGGCGAGCTCCTCGGCGGGTATCAGAGGTGGCAAGAATGATAATATTCACTGAATTCCACTCGGGACAAGTCCGTCTGGCAGTTCTCTTCAGGAAATGAGTGCGTATGTCACATAGTCAAATATGACCGATTTTTATATTAAGATCGATCTCAAATCCTATAGAGAGACATTGGGCCAGTGCAGGAATGGGTGCATTTGTACCCGGTACTTGGTGGTGGAGGAAGTTGATGTTATCAGCAGCGAGGTCAGCATAGGTAGACGATAATAGAAAGAAGGGTTCACCTACCAGCCTGCCAGACCCCCTAATTGGCCATCCGCCTAGAGCCTGCCCCTAGAGACAATTGCATCTACCCCTAGAGCTGATCCCTAAGCGGATCGCTACGGGAAGCTTCAGGGCCGGATGCTGTCACCTATAGGACCAACTCCCGGGCCCATTCAAGGTAGGTGGCCTGCGGAACTTCCCAGACGAAATCACAGCAAGTGCCACTCAGGCGCGGAGAAACATGCCTTCCGACAGCTCTTGCCTTGACCTTCCAACGTCATCTCCTATGCTTCTCACATGCGGAAATCATCTTCAACTACCGGGTTGCATCATTTTCACGTCGCGATGAAGAAAACACAAAGCGAATGGAAACATCCTGTGCTGTGGGGGCGGGATTCCACCCCTGCCGGCGGCGGCGCAGACTCAAACCTGCAGGCTGACCAGCGCTAAAGATGAGCCGCACCAAAGCTGAAGATTCAAAGCCGATCATACACACAGTATCCTCTGAAGCTTCTCCTACTAGTTAATTACGCTTTCGCTGACCTAACTACCCTTTTGAGTCCGAGTAATGGACAATCGCGCGATTTTCAGTGCCTACAGAAGACGCCCCAGAGATGGATCGAGACGCCGAGAAACCTTTTGTTGTCGATCGAGCCAACAGCTTCCCGAGAGACAGAGGATACCCGTCGAACGGCCCTCATGATCACGTCGTCGAAAGATCGACGAATGATTCCTTCTTCGCCGACAGACACCTACACCACCAAGGTACTGGCGACTTCGAGAACCGCAGACCAAACAAACGTTTGCGCTACACCATCCCGTTACGGCGGAAGAGGAGGCTTACCGGGGATGAAGAGAAGGGCTTCGACGAAAAGCGGGGCAATGGTGGACACCCTGCCCGACCTGGCGTGGAGCGGGAGACCTCTAGAGGTGCAGCGCCATATCTTCCTCAGGATCTCTACGAGATTATCTCTACACAATTCTGGGTCCCGGACGATGAAGGTCGAGAAGTCGTCACCCTGACAGTCAACGACGATACTACCAAAACAAAGCAAGAGAAGGTCTCTTACGAAAGTGTCTGGAGACATATCCAAAGTGAAGCCATGACCTTCAAACAATTCCATAAGGAGGTCATGAGACTTCCAGGCCTTGAAGACGATGACCTTGCCCTAGCAGCTCGTCTTCTGAACAAGGTTCAGAAAACTTGCGAGAAGCAATTCGTACATGGCCGCTATCTTAAGCCCACTGTGCTTGTGTATGATGGGGCGGATCCAGAAGAGACTGCAAAGGACCAAAAGACTGCTACATTCGTCAGCCTGCCCATCTTCACCACTGAGTGTGAGCGCCACCATAAGTCAACCAATAAGGATGAGTTACATCCTGTTCGTGCACTTCTGCAATCCCGCTACCGTCTAGAATCTACCAAAGGTCGCGATAAAGAACAGGTCATCAGAAAAGTCCACTCCAATAGAGCACATGTTGTGCACGTTCCGCAAATTTGGGCTTTGATAATCAACAAGCACACTATCATCACCTGTGCACCTTTGGGTACCTCTACTCTGCGTGGCGAGACAATCAAATTGGTTAAACACTCTGAGGCTCAATTGGACGAAGCAACGTGGTCCGTACATTTCACTGACGCTTGTGGAACCGTATTCTATCTGCCCCTAAGATTCTGCAAAAGCTGGTTTGGTCTCGTGAAGGAGATTGCAGACGACTGTCTCCATGATGAGTATAATCTCATACGTGATCAGCTGCTCCAGAATGGACCGCTTTATCAACTTGTCACAGACCATGGAGTTCCGGTCACTGCAGAATCGTGGCCCCAGATGGTAGAAAGGGAGAAGAAAGAGGTTATACGACTCCGGCTCGTAGATAATGAGGGGAAATCGAATAGGCTACTGGTGACCTATTGTGACGAAAACGGCAACAAAATCGACTACGATTCGGACGCCAGCTCAGATACCTCGTCGATGTTCAGCCCGGATGGAGGGGAAAGTGATGCTTCAGAATCGTCAATATCAAGTCTACCTACGTTTGAAGAAGTTGCTCCTGCTGTCGAAAAGCTGCGCAACCTACATGAAAAGCTCGAGCAAGCCAGGAGTCAAGATAACAATAGGAGAGTTGAGGCCCTCAGGGATCATAAGATACCGGCCTTGGAAAAGCAAATCTTGGAATTGATGGCAGAAGACTTGGATTTGGACAGGACGAGAAGAAGCCGTCCCCAGAAAAGGGCTAGGGCCATAGTTCCAGACGTCTACGAAGGTCGGCGTGGCTCGTCCCATCGACTCTACGGAAATTCGATACTTAGTACGACGGGAGGTCCATCGATAAGGGTCAGCTCCAGGTCCAGATCAAGGTCGGGGTCTCGGCCAAGGCGTTCTCGAGGAGTACCTCAATACACCCAATCAACGTACGATCTGTCTTTGGACCAGCCTCAGGGACGTGGAAGCGCAAATCGGCCACCGCTGGCCTACAACCAGAGTCGGAGCTACTCTCAACCTCTTCATGTCTTTGAAGACTACTCCTTCCCGCCGCGTTCTAGCCAGCCCGCTCGTCGACAGTCTTATACAAGAACCACTCCTTCGCGCCTTACTATACCGTCCCGTACTCCGCATTCAGTATCTCGCTGGGACACAGTAAGGTCGCGGGTATTCAACGGTCCTACTCTTATCGCTTCGGCCACCCCAGTGTCTCCAAAAAATACTAAGAATGACATCTGCTACCAACCATCAAACAAACAATTGGCAAGGTCTCGCTGGGAATTCTTGAGGGCACAAATACTTGCAGGCAGCGATCTTGGCCAGAGCAATGGCCAAGCTAATAGAGAAATTTCTAGTGAACCCGTTTCTCCTCGTGCTCGCGAGAAATTAGCGAGCGCTATGAAGAACATGTTTAGCGATCAAGACGCTCGGCCCGACAAGCTAACTTCGAAAATTGCAAAGGTCCTGGATCCTGAGAACAGTGAAAGTGAAGCAAAGCCCAAGAAAAGGGTGGACTTTGCGATGCGAAATCCGGAGGCGAAGCCCAAGCTGAAACGATTGATCCAATTAGCACACAAGGAAGTCTTGAGCCCCACATCGCCCACAATGACCAAGACCCCTTTTGCAGCAGAGATTGCACCCCCGGGAACTAGCAAAAAGACCCAAGACTTGCCGATATTTCTCTGGTCAACCCTTCACGCGCCAGCCGACGTGGTCGACCTCTCTTTGGCGTCGAAGGCGACACCGGCAGGTGCTGATCAGTCGCTGCCAGAGAAAATACCAGCTGAAATCAATCAAAACACATTGAAAGTAGAAGAGCTTATACTTCGGACGGTCATGAACGAGATGCATACGAATATGAGGAAACCAAAGAAAGTATCCCCGGAATATGCTGATTTATACGGAAAGATTGCAGACAGGAGTGTTGCAGACGTCACATCTCTGATGGCGACCTTGGATACGGACGATAACCAGGCCAATGAAAATGGGAACCGCAACATGTCCACTTCTCTCAGCAGCCCAAATAGTAATCTAGCTGACAATCCTGACTCCGCTGAAACCAAGATGCGTCTGAAGGCTATTAGATCCGAGATATACGACGTCTGTGGCCAAATTCTTCATGCCTTCGTTCCACAATGCTACGAAGCGCCGGTAGTCTCGAAATACTGGGGAGCCATATACCAGATCATACACCATAGAACACGCGTACGTGTAATCTATCTCAGTGAATGCTCATGCTGACTCATTTGCAGGATGAGGCCGTCTTGGACGCCATCACTGCTCGCTTGTGGGAAATCAATGATCTAGTACGAAGTATCCAGATGGGAGTGCGAACAGATGATGGGAGCAAACAAGCACGATGTCAAATACCCCGTGCTCTTCCCGCAGCGTTCCAGCACTTGGTTATGTTGCTTGTCGTCTCGAGCACGGTGTCAGATTGGAGTGATCATTCATGGAATCAGATGCAAACCGCGTTCGACGAATGTGAAGGATTTTTCATTGAGGGCAGAAAGCAGCTAATACTCATGATCCACACCGACGACTATAGAGAGTCCGCTGGCTTTCAAGCAGTAGATTCCGAGGCCTTGCTATCCCTCGTTCTAGCAAACCTCGTATCCCATTTGTCAACCGAACGAGAGTTTCACCTCACAGAAGTCTACAGCGAATACACAACTAGGATCCACCAAATGGTCCGCGACTCAGCCTCCGTGAAAGTCTACGACAATATCAAGCTCCTCCGCGAAGAACTTGACATCATTAAAAACACCCTTAAGCAACAAGACGAAACCCTACGCGACTTCAGAACCACCATCAGCTATACCTACGGCGCCACTAGCCTCAGCCTCTCAGTCATAGACCGCATGCTCGAAAGCATCGAGCAGCGCATCGACGACTTCAACGAACTACAAGGCCAAGCCGAAACAGCCCGTTTCCTAGCCGCTCAATCCATCTCTTTAAAGGCAGAATCGAATAACAAAGCCATCATCGTTTTCACAACAGTCACGATTGTCTTTCTCCCGTTGTCGTTTGTAACGAGCTATCTAGGCATGAACACGTCTGATATACGGGGTATGCAGTCGACGCAGACGCTATTTTGGGGTGTTGGAGCCCCGCTTGCTTTTGTGGTGCTAGGTGCGGCGGTGTCTGCGGCATTTTATGGGACGCTGACGCAGAGGATTACCGGGAAGGCGTGGAGAAATAAGGAGAAGAATGAATAGTTGTATTAGTTGTGATATGAGTAGTCAATGTTGATAATGTATGGAATACGTGCACATGATGTATGTCTATATTATAGATGTCTCAATCCACATACCTACCTACATAAGCTCCTCGAAGCTTCGTGAAACGAGAGCAATCGTTCAGCTTCCTCAATCGAGTACAACGTATAAATCCACTCTTTCTTAAGCCGGTGCGATGTTCCTCTCTAGAGTGGAGATCGTGGCAGGTAGAGTGACCAGCCCGGTACCAAACAGCGATCTTCTTCCAGCCTGGTATCTATGTGGAAATCGGCTCGGTTGAAATGGGCCTCCTATCCAAATTGCAGCCACGCGTCCTTTCTTTTACGGCCAGTCCAACAAGAACTTTGGAAAAGCGATCAGATGCAATTGAACTTATTCGCAGGTGCTCGGAACAATTAGCTGTGGATGCCGTAGGGGAATTTCAGCGAGTGGACAAAAGTTCTCGCCGTTTCGCGATTTTACGGCAAAACCGTTATTTTCGACCAACAAAGAGCCCTAAAATTTCTTTAGTTTTAGAATATTAGTAGAGGTAACTTTCCGCCGATAGTTTTTAAAACTCGGGCTCCAATATGGAATGGTACTGATGTAAGTATTTAAAAATTAAATTTTTTAGGGGATTTACCGTTAAAATCCGCGAATTTTTTTCCCCGCCTACTTTACGTCTTTTATTTCACGACCTTATTTAACCCACCTTCCGAAGATTACAAAATATAGATTTAATAAATTCTTAAGACTTAAAAAGTTTAGAAAATTCTAGGTCGGAAGGAACAAGTTGTAGCTTTATGAAAAATGTACGAGTTTTGGTATAAAAGCGGGATAGGGCGAGAACTTTTGTTCTAGTACTGTAACTGCCAAAGAGGCCCGGTCCGAAGAATTCGGCACCAATCATCTTCAGGGCTGGTGGCCAAACATGTTATCTCACCATTTACTCTCTCAAAGTTGGTGTAGCTAGTCAGACGTAGGCTGTACTGAACTGGTCCATCATGATACTTGAACAAAAGAAGGTCGAAATATTTCCACATCGCAAGAGCAGTGCTTAAGATCCGCTTCAACAGCATGCAATGAGATTGAACCAAATACATATATGGAACAACCCAGATCCTTCTTCTCGGCCATTGTGCTAGTAACAAAGTGCCAGCTATGCTCTGAAACGCCGTGGAACGCCGTGGAATATATAAGCGGTGAGTCTACGAAACAGCAGTCCCAATCTCATTTCTTCTCTCCACCATCGCTCTTGACGTCAGACTCCGCTACAGGAGGAGCTATACCCATCTCCACCGCTATCCTCTGCTTGTTAAACTCCAACGTCTCCTTTTCTCTTCTCTTTATCTCCCCACGGAAAGCAACAACCTCAGGTCGATTCTCTGGTGCATTCGCACTACGGGCACTGATCCAAGCTTCGAAATCCTTCTTATCCTTCATTTGCCACAGCTCTAATGCCGTCGCATACTCGCTAGCCGGGGTATGGAGGGCGGCGTGCTCCAAAATGGTGCGGACAATTCCGAGATGCTGCTTGTTCCAAGCTTTGAGAAGTGCGTCCAAACCAAATCCCTTCATCCTCTCACTTGGCGCCAGAAAAGAGCAATGGGGCCCAGGCTGCTGGGGGACGATTTCAGCGCCAGCATCGAGCAGGAATTCGACAGTGGGAGATTGATCAGCACTGGTCGCAGCGTTGCTGAGAGCGGTATCTCCATCTCCGTCTTGGCTGTTTATGTCGCCTGTGATTGGTATCAATCGTTTACACAAGTCCGGTTTTCCGAGTTCCGCTGCCAAAGACAATGCAGAATTCCATGAAGATCTAATTTATCAGAATCTGCTCCGGCCCTGAGGAGTACTTCGACAGCACTGTCATGTCCTCCTCTAGCAGCTGCATGCAAAGCTGTCCAGCCCCCGGCGTTGATTGTCTCGAGAGTACTGCCGGCATCCAACAATAGAGTGATTATACTTGCGAGTCCGGCGAAGGCAGCAACGTATAACGGTGTCTGTCCGTCTATGCTTCGGAGGTTGAGATCGGCGTTGGAGGCGAGAAGCAATCATCTGACAGCATCTTCAGGTCCATAGCTAGCTGCAAAGTTCAACGGCGTCGATCCGTACAGATTTTGGAGATTTTGGTCAGCGCCGTGAAAAGAAGTATCTGTATCATCTTTTCGTGGCGGTTTTTCACCGAAATATTTAACGCCTTGGACCCATCCTTTGTGGAAATTCTCATGTCTGCATCACGGGCAAGCAGCGACCTAGCGACACTCTCATGGTCTTGACTAGCTGCAAGAGATAGCGCTGTCCACCCATTGTTCTTTTGAATGTTAGTCACGTATATAGCTGTATCTGCTAGCAAGGTGTAATGCTGTCGTTTTCATTACCATGGACATCGGCCTCGTGCAAAAGGAGTAGCTTGGAAATATCCTCAAGTCCCTTGCTAGCAGCAATGTTCAATGGTCGCCAGCCGCCATTCGAAGGAATATTCACATCAGCTCCATGACCAATAAGCACTCTAAGGACAAGCTCAAAATTTGCGTTGTTGTCGCTTGCAATTGAAGCGTTCCAGGCCGTCACAATCTTTGCTTCGCTAGTGTCATTGGATTTGCCTACTTGCTTGTACGGAAGAGCTTGCATCTGCGATAGTGCTTCCACCAGAGGTGTCCGTCCCAAAGAATCTCGGGCATCCACGGAAGCCCTGTTCTGACATGAAAGCCTTACCACATTCACGTTGCCTAGGTAAGCTGCAGCGAGCAAAGGGGTCACTTGGTAGAAACTCCGAATGTCGACGTCCACACCATGCCTGATAATCAATTTTGCCATTGCAAGTGACTTTTCTGCCCACGCTTAGCGGAGCGCTTCTTTGGACCACGACACGTCTTTTTGTACGAAGCTGGCGCTGGTGTTTCCGGTACATCGGCCGATGGGCCAGGTGGGTTCTGCTCTGTAGCAGCAGGCAAGGGCCCCGGCGGCGGGTCCTCACTTGGAGTCCTTGCTGCCACTGTATCTACCTCGCCACTTTCTGCTACACTCGATGCGTCGTCTCCGTCATCTTCCCTAGCAGGTCCAAAGTTCGCATTCTTAGCGCCGCGCTGCTGCCTACGTCGCTTCTTCTTTTGCTTGTCAGGCGAGGATGTTTCCGGTGGACCGTCTGACGGGCCAGTTGCATCGTTCTTCTGGGCAGTAGACGAAGGCGCAGGCGGCAAATTCTCATTCGGAGATTTTGCAGCCGCTGCTTTTTCCTCGCCGTTCCTAGCTGAAGGCTTTTGCGTATTCTCTCTACCTGCTCCTGACTCCGTCTTGCCATTTTCTTCGCCATTCTGAGGCTTTGGTGCCACTGTTTCTGGTATGTCGTCTTTGGCTGATGGCTTCTTATGATCTTCTTCAGCATCGTGTTCAAGGCATCATCCGCTTGCTGAGAATCTGGGTCGCGATGCATCGCTGTCTTGAGCTGAAGTGTGTGACTGTGGTGGGGATGAAGGTGGAATCCACGCAAGCTTGGTGAGATTGGACCGGCAGCGTCTAGCAATGTCAAGATCGAGTGGTGGGCGGTCTCTTTGTGTTGCCAGGGATTGGAGTTAGTGTTGAGGGGATGCTTGAACACATTCTCGCCATTTCCAAGTTCACTCTCGCAAGCACTTCCAGCGTCTTCTTTCCTGTACAGGATGTTAGCTGATATAACCACAACACTACACAGACCAAGGGCGCTTACTTTGCTCTTCGTCCGACAAGGGAGCAGAATTCCCCTCCCCAGCCATGAGCGAGCTGGATGCACGAGTACGATCAGCATCTACCGAATCAAACAGCGGTATGATTAGAGGTGCCCGGTAAGACAAGTGGCACGGTAGGATTCGTGGTGCGGGCTTCTTTGGCCATACCGAGGAAAATGGAGTAAGCACTGGGTCGCCGATGTGCGAATGTATCTGTGAATTGAACCCAGGTGTAGCTGCTTCGAAGTGCAATTAGGTGCGTGGGAAAGATGTGGCGGGTGCTGAGCCGCTTTGCTGTCAAGACAAGTTATCAGCTTGGGAGAAAGGTGGAAGACTGAAGAGATCCGCGTTACGTACTAATGCAGCGGTGTCCAAACCAACCGTCCGTCACTATCCTCCTCCGCCTCCATCACTAGGTGCTTTTATGTATATATAGGATGCACCTGCTCTTGTAAATGAAGCCGGATCGAGCACTTTAACGTCTTGTTGAGGACGGGCAGTATTGGTATTTCCGAACCTTGAGAGATCAACGCCTTCCTAATGGATTTCACACCTTGGCGACATGAAGCTATGTGAATCGTGTTTTTCCATTGCTCTGTGGACCGCTATCGACCTTTATGGCTATACGTCTTCAGATCTTCATCCTTGACCATCAACCCATATCGTTCTGCTAATGTTTTTGCCCAATAGTCAGCCACGTATCCCAAAACCACCGGCCGAGGACTAGCCCTAACGCTCCCATCCCCGGCCGTCACTCCACCCCATACTGCCGTTGCAGTTGCCCTGCCGAAGTATTCGCCCCCTTATCTTCCTCCCACTCCAGCCGAATACCTTAGATGTCAGAGACCTCGCCGGGTCTTGACTTCATCAGCAATCTTAAGAGCCTTGACGCCTCCGCTTGGCTATACGCCTCGTCAGTGAGTTGATACAAAAAGGTTGCACTCGGGGTAAGTGGATTTGCAGACTCACCAATCCCCCAACCACCGTGCTGTTTTGAGTCACTGTTCTCTTGTTGTCTTGTTCTTTTTTTCTTTCTTTTTGTATATGTATATGCGATTTGAATTTATATTCGAGCTTCAAGAGGAAAAACTGATTCTGTTTATGTCAACCTTTGGCTTGGGTTTTGGCTTCTGCGTAAAGCGTCGCTTGTCCACGCTGGCCAGAAATTCAAGCCCTTTGACTGCTCGCCCTTTTGATGGTGTCATGTTCATGTAATTGAGAGTAGAAGAGAGGTTCTGGTTCCACACGGCAGAGTTGAATATTGGGGGGTTGCCGTTGGGATAGAACTCTGGTAGAGCGGCATTGTGGGGTTGCTGTTTATTAAATGGCACCGTATTTCTCAAAGCGGGATCGATAGGCGTATGTCCACTGTTCTGGCTCAGCTCTGAAAAGCCTCCAGCCGGATGCGCATCTGCATCAGGAAACGACGGGTCGATAATTCTGGACGGCACGTTCCCTGTTCCAGCAGGTGCTGGATCACTATTACCCATCGACTTGTCCTCCACATGGTCGGTCGCCTTAGCTGACACCTCACTAGGTCTTGGCTTGGTTAACAAAGAGCGTATGTCTTGCCATCTCAGTTGTTTAAGATCCTCGAGGATCTTGTACAGCTCGTCGTAGACCCACTGTGTGTCATTGAGCTGGTTGTAGAGCTTAGGCCACTTATGCTTGTCAATGTCGTCAAAGTTTTCCTCGTTCAATTTACAGTCGAGCAGTATCCTTTCGACGTCGTTGTGCCTAGTCATTCGTTCTTTGTCTTTCACAACATCTTCTATCTTCTTCAGTAAAACATTGCTATCCCACAGTTCCTCCACCAGCTTTCGTGCATTCTTATCGACTCGGTGGTGTGCGGACTCTTCGAGCAACTCATTGGCTCGTGTTCCCACCCGATCCGAAGCTTCATCAGCAGTACCAGCTCTCGCTTTGCGGGCCTCGGCGAGCGCTGCTGCGTTTTGCTCGGCTTGTGTACTTTGTCTAGTTGCCGCCTCATCGGCCTTCTTCTTCCCAGACTCGGCAGCCTTGAGCTTTTTGTTGAGATCGGTCTTTTCCAGCTTGAGTTCATCGACCTCTCTATATAGCCTATTTTTGTCTTTAAGGAGGCTTGTCCGGTCGTCATCAGTCCGGACCTTGGTGGCCTTCTTCTGGTCTTCGAGTCTCGCAACATCGGTCTGCAGGGTTGTGATGGTATTGTTGGCTTGCTCCAATTGGGTATTGAATTTTGCCTCCTTCTGAGTCCACAACTCGTTACCATGCTGAATCAGTCCCTGCTCTCTCTGAGTCGCCTCAGCCCGCAGCCGCTGCTCGGATTGGCCCTTCTCCGCAAGAACAGTATTGACGCGGGCTTGGGCATCGTTGTCTTTGTCGGATAGGAGCTTTCGACAAGTGATTTCCATGTCCGCTAGTTCCTCGACTTTGGGCTCATGGGCTTGTCCTGTGCAGGATTGCAGACGTTGTCGGAACTCCCTATTGGCCTTATTCAGCTCGTCAATTTGGAATTGCAGACTTGTTTGGTGGTCTTTGTCCGCCGTCGCTGCTCTCTCCAAATCTTGAACCCGTGTTGTCATGGTGTCAAGCTGGGCTTGAAGCTCATAGTGTGGAGCTTTCGTACCACTATTCAGCAAATATTCTAACGATTGTGCTTGACCTTGAACCGGTAATGGGTCGTTATTGCTCTGGTTGGCTCCGAGATCTTCGAAATATGTCTTCAGCTCATAGTTGGCTTGTTGCAGTTCGTCGACCTCCCTCTTAAGTCCTTGCATCTTGGCACTAGCAATGGTTGCTTGGTTCTGCTTCCCAGCATCCAATTCGCGGATCCGACTGGCTTGCTTGATGTTCACGTCTCTCTTCTCAATCATGCACTTCTTCGTCTTCTGCTCTTGGGATAGAGATATTCTAAGAAGTCTCTGCTGCTCTCTGAGCTCCGAAGTCGTCTTCAAGAGCTCCTTCTGCTTGTCATCTAAGGACTTGCAAAGTTGATTCTGATCTGCAAGTGCGTCAACAGCTCCAGCTTTGAGCTTGACAATCTCCGTTTGCTGGGTTTCAGCACGAGTCTCCAAGCTCATGATCACTTCATCTTTGGCATCTAATGCCACTTTCTTCTCCTGCTCGAGCCGATTTCGTTGAGAAGCCATCAAGGCGCTGTTATTGGTCGACTCCCTGATGACAATTGGAGCTTGCCTTGGAATGCTGATGAGCTGCTGTTGAAGTAATCGAACTGTCGCTTGAGATTTTTCTGCGTCTTTCTGGCGCTCGTTTTTGGACTTTTCAAGCTCAGCTTGCAGCTTTGTTTCAGCTTGCTGTGCTCGTACTTCGGCCTCCTTAGAACTCCTCTCCCACGAATTGGCACGGTTTCCTAGCTCTTTCTTGGTAGCTTCAAATTTCACGATGTTGTTCTGACTATGAGTAGTGATCTCTTCAACATCCTCTTCCAATGCGTCAACTTCCTGCTTCAGGTTACGATTTTCCCAGGAAAGCTGCGCAGCTCTAGCTCGAAGACTTCTGACTGTGGTTGGTTGGCCGCTCGTTCTCTGTTGGAAGATGGCCTTCTCATTGGCGAGATCCTTGCGAAGTTGCACTTCGACCTCTGCTTGGCGAATGGTGGTGTCGGTTAACGAGGAGATTTTTTTGTCCTTCTCAGCGATTTGTGTAGCTTGTTGAGTGGCATTTGGGTCAATCGGTGGGGTATTAATCTTCTCAAGCTCCGCATTTCTTGTCTCTAAGAGCTCAATGCGTGCGATTTGATTGGCTGTTGTCTGCCGTAATAGTGCGATCTCTCGGTCTCTCTGAGCGATGACATCGACGTAATTAGGCGACGACTTGGTGAAAATGCGTGAGAACCTGGATTTGACGCCGTTGAGCATGCATGTTGCGGGGGAAGTGGCCCGTTGAATAAGCCATGGCAGACTCGTCTCGACGGAGATGTTGAGCGTTTGAAGCTCGTTGTGTATATCAAAATCGACGAATGCGAGGTTGAAGGTACGACAAATAGCGAGGGTGAGGAGAGAAGAGACGCAGATGCCGGCACAGAGGCAGCCCAACAGAGCAATGAAAACGCTGAACTGAGACAGCATTTTTTATGAATGGTGGTGTTGATGAGGGTAGTAGACTTTGATATGCATGTATTCGAGGACGGCGAGAGTACTGAATGGGGTAGATGATGGGTTTGTAGCCCTAGAAGTGGATGATTTATGTGGTTGTGGAGCGGGTGATGTGCGAGATGGGGTGGTAGGTAGCTGTCGAGTGTACGTGTTGAGTGTTGTTAGCGAGCCAAGAACGACGACGATGATGAGTTAATAGCCGTAGCAAGAGTGTAGTAATGTGGATGTATGAGTAGCAGTATGCACAGACAAGTGGTTTGTGATGTACAGAAGTGGAAGAAGTATGGGTTACGAACGTTTTTGTGATGAAGAAGAATGGGGGAAGGTTGGTGTTTTTATGCTAGTGAGGCGAAGAAGTGAATAGCCTCAATCATAACACCACAATATCCGAAAAATTTCGTCACGCGCCAACCAGAAGCGCGGCCTTGGCGGGAACGTGTTATCCATAACCGAGAAGTGATGAAGGACAACGCGGGGTCTTTATCGGAGATGCTGGCCTTTGTGGTGGGGGTTTCAGCAAAGTTCTCATTTACGACGGGGATTACTGACAACAAAGCAATGGAGCAATAGAAATTGGACCCTTTTTCCTTGACAGTTGCATTATACATTTCCTAACAACGTATCGAAAATCAGAGAACGCCATACGATACCCGAAGCTCAAAGTCTACCAGGCAGGACTAGCTACAACGCTCCCATCCTTTTCTGCCGATGCAATTACGCAATATCAAGCGGTCACGACTAGCCCTAACGCTCCCATCCTGACCGTCGTTCCACACATTCCTGTACTTCCATTCACCCCGTAGCCCCTGATGTCCAGCCCGTCGATAATTCCTTCACCATGACCCTGTCATCCTTCTCGCTATCCTTCACCTGGAGTACTTCGAGATGGACTATAAGTTCCTCGACCTTCTGTTCCAAGCTGTGAGCACGGGCTTGCTCCATCTCCAGTTTCTCAATCAAAGCTATCACCGTAGGGTTCTTGGCAAGGGCTTTGACGCCGTCGGAAGTACCATCTTCGTCTTGGCCCCTTTCACTCGAATGGTCGGAAGAGATGTGATCGGATGGAGGGTACTGCTCCTCACTGCCCTTCTGCTTCAGACGAGCATTCTCTGCTCGAAATTCGTCGATAACTTTGGTCTGCTTCTCCTGCTCTGCTATCAAGTCTCTCACCAGGTCCGCGTCTTGATGGTCCTGGGACTGCGAACCGGCGTTATCGTTCGATAGAATCACTGCTCGCTCGGCAAGCGTCTCCTTTAGACGTGCATTCTCCTCTTTCAGATCCTCCACCTCGTCGCTCCTCCACCCCAATCTCATTTCTAAATCCTCTTTCATAATCTTCTCATCCTCCCTAATCACTTCGATCCGTGCTTCGAGTCTGTTGATCTCGTTACGTGGGAACATGTCGAGCTGATCTTGGAGCCTGCTTCTCTCTGAATAAAGGCTATCGAGCTGTATACGGTACCGTTTGCGATCTCGGTTTGCATCTTGGAGATCTCTGGTGAGTTCGCCTGCCGTCTGCTTCAGGCCATTTATTGTAAATATATAATCCGCTTCCTGGACAACTCCAATAGCCAGGCTGGTACCAAACAGCTTCAGAGACTGACTGCATGTGCAACGAGAGAAGAGGTCTTTGAATATTTCGAGCTTTTCACGAAGCTCGGCGATCTGGTCCTCATAATCCTTCGACTTTCGCTCATTCTCGGCTCTCTCTTCAGCCAATGTCTTCGCCTGAGCCCGGACTGTGCATTTGATCGTGTTCCTTGCCTTCGCCAGTACCTTCACCAAGGCCTGTACCATGCGTTTATTCTTGGCTTGGGCCGTGTCCAGCTTGTTCCGAAGCAACTTTGAGCTCTCTCGTTCGGTAGCTATTGTCTCTTCTTGCTCTCTACAGCTCTCAATAAGCTGGCGATTGGTTCCTTCCAGCCTGTCATGCTCTTGTTGCAGCAGTAGGGTCCTCGCTTGCTTTGCCTGTGCGATGGTCCTGAGATCCCAAATTTCCCGTTGCTGAAGATACCATGCCCCTCCTGTGGTAGTGAGCCAGGGCGCAACCCATGCTCCGAGATACCAGAGTACTTTCCCGAGCTCGCTGAAAAAGCTCTGCCATGATGCGATGAATAATTTGAATGAGGAGTCATCATTTGAGGAGAACAGTGGCTCCTCCAACGGTTCAGAAAAATGCCCGCTGGCTGTTATTGATAGCGTTGTGGGGGATCCAGTAGCAGGATCATCGTCCTCAGTTTGCGTGTAGACAGTGTTGACGCCATGCGAAGCAAACCATTCATCCATGGGACCAGAGTAGCCCGATTTCGGTCTATGCTCAGCGTGTTGGGATTTTTGTGGAGTTGGTGGGGCCTGCGTAGGCTGCATAGACATCCACAAGCATGAATCAAGTGTAAGGGAGAGATAGCAGAGCGGAAGATCCATGGCATAGCGACCGACTTGAACCGCAGTCAGCCAAACAATAGTCGCAACGAATGCGCTCAATACCGCCTTAGCAACGATTGGCAGCATGGTTGTGATATTGGGTTTCGATTAGGCCGGTGAGGCAGTGACTTTCCGATGAGGTCTTTCTGGGCAGAGGAGGAAGGTCTGATGCTAATATTAAAGTTTTAATTGTGGTCTCAACAAATCGGTGTCGAAATTATCTGAGTCAAGGGTGCGTCACAACGTGTGTACTCGTAGGAAGATAATCAAGGGTTTTGGATGAGGGGGTTATCGTTCTGGGCCGAGATCTGAGGATGCTGGGTATAGAGAGGGAGGGAGGTTTGCGGGTTGTTCGAGTCGTCGTTGGTGTTGTACAAGGGCGAAAGAGGTTGGTTATTGGTCGGGAGTAGTAGTGGCCGTCATTCGTATCATGACAAGATTATGGTATCAACAGCAAGTAGGGAAGCAGTATGAGTACAAAGTTGCTGCGCAGCTATAGCAGTGGTGGATTTTGATCATCTACTCGATGCTTGTATCCTGCCAAAGAAAGGAGGCTGGTGAGGGACTAAATCGCGGATAGCTTCAACACAGAAAAATTCTTGGCAAAGGACAAAACGCTTAGTCATCATACGTCAGACAAGGCGGGGCACATGGTGCAATGGATGCTACCGAGGAGCAAGCAGTCAATGATCTATCGCTTTGGGCGGGCGGATCTCAAATATCTTCCAGTGCCCGTCTGGGAGCCTCCGGGCCCCTTCGGATCCACCAAATACTGGTTATCACGCAGCGTTTCTTTCTGGATAACCTACCATGTCTTCAAATATATTTTTATAGAATACGTAGCTCTAAATCATCGACGGCAAACCCTGACGTCCACTCTGTCTTTCCAAATTGAGGCTTCATGGCAGGAGACGCATCCGATTTGCGTTGGATTGCGTGATCTAGCACATACCTTCAGAACATGCTACATTCTGGGGAAATTGAGACTGAGTTATCTTTAGCATATTGAAGACGACTTGATTGATTCTCTATGGGAGATGCTTGCTATTTATTCTAGGCAGTAGGGCTGAGTAGGGCTGAGAGGTGATTTATGCTAACGGTTATGCAGGCCATTCGAAAAGTATCCACGAGTTCAATGTTGTAATCGACCTAAGGCGCCCCAGCCGGAGTCCACTAGAGGAAAGCCTGTCAGTAACTTCGTCAGACGCTCAGTATCATCGGCCGGTTCTATAGCGTCCATTGAGATCTGAGAAGATAGGACCATGGAAAGATCTTTGGGCTCAAATTGGTGACACGGTAGATGGGAGGAACGCCATCAAAGCCGCATGAGGCGCCATTGAGAGGCTTTCGCATTCCTGCTGCAAGAGAGATCCCTTTGATGTAATTGAGCCGCAGCAGTATAGTCTGAACTAGGGTTGTCTTGTTCCTTATTGTCAGTCTTGTCAAAAGAGCGAGTCTTTGTCGTTGATATAAGTCTAGCCGAATGCAGTTAGTCTAACAATTTTAATCAAAAGCTTCAGAATGAAAGTTCCATAAGTGAAGCTCAACAGCAATAAACAAAGAAGTTCTCTGCTTGGTTCCTTGTCAAGTGGAGTCGAAACATACCAATGTCATCTGTCTACGACGCTCGGCACACAAAACAGCTATCATGAAGTTTGTATGAAAGTTTAGTAAGCATTCAAACTGATGATTGAGTCTTCAGTGAAGACATTGATGATCTAAAAGCAGCTAAATCCAGCATGACAAAGCCCTCAAAATTTGGGGATACACAAAGTTCATGACACCGTGGTAGCATCTATAGCTCCCAATATCCACCGGCGGCCAAGGACTAGCCCTAACGCTCCCATCCTTGACCGTCGTCCCTATTCTGCCGATGCAGCTATCTAATATTGCCAGCCATGCAATATAAGATGTAGCGACCAGGATTAGCCCTAACGCTCCCATCCTGGCCATCGCTCCCTGCCGAAGCATTCGCCCTCCCCATACACTAGTCCACCCTGCTGCTCCCATCCTGGCCATCATTCCCTGCCGAAGCATTCGCCCTCCCCATACACTAGTCCACCCTGCTGCTCCCATCCTGGCCATCATTCCCTGCCGAAGCATTCGCCCTCCCCATACACTAGTCCACCCTGCTCTACCTTTGTCATTGCAATCTTGATGTGCTCATCATCCCGCTCATCCCCTCACTTCCCTTCCTTCGCATTCTCATCCTGATCTTATAGACGCCGAGGTGGCCCTTGACCTGACGCTGGTGGCTGGCTCCCTCCAGTCGGCGGTGTACCAGGACCATTACCACGAAGGTGTGGCGGCAGTTGTGGAGGTCCGTTCTTGTTCTTCTTCTTGTTGCGCATTGCAGCCGGCTTCTTTGGAGGATTCCATTCCCCTGGAGGTCCTTGGTTGCGAGGACCGGTTGATTGCCCGCCGCGGAAAGGTCGATCTCCAAATGGCGCAGGCGGTGTGTTCGGCTGGCCACTCACGCCTGGGGGTGCTTGTGAAGCCGGTGCCGCATTCCGAGGAGGACTCGCTGGAGTGGGATGATCGATCTTAGGATTAGGTTTGGTGGCTGTTCCATCGGCCGCTGGTGTGTTCGGAGGCTGACGTTGTCCCTGCAACCCTGTTGGCTGCTGCACGTTCTGAGGACCTTTAGGGGCCCACATTGATTGCTCAAGAGGTATTAACGGCAGCTTCTCCAATTCATCAACGATAAACTCGGATACCAGCTCATCCTTCGTCTTTGGTTTGATGCCTGGAAACAGATGACTCGTGAACCGGGATTCCCTCGCCGCTCTCGCCTTTCGAGTGGCTTCGGCTTTGTCTTCTGCTTTCTTATTCCCTTCGGCTACCAAATGCGCAAGTCTCTCCTCTCGCTTTTCTAGAGCAATTGTCAGATGTTTCATCTATAACTTGGAATCGGTTGCACTTACTCAATTCATCGTCTGAGATGGGCATAGCAACCTCCTCCCCCGACCCACCAGCTGCCTTGCCAATGTGTTTATATATGTAATTTTCCACTAATATTTAAGTCAGCTCTGCAAATCAGAGAAGGATGAGTCTGGCTTACAGTGTGTGTCAGGCTCGGCGGGAGAATTCGTACTATTATCAGAAGGCTGGCAAAGAGGATAAGCTTGATGCCACCGTTGCAATATAGGTACTGGTCTCTTAGGATGGATCTTTGGTACGAAATCATGAGCTGACCCATTCAGGGGCGATGGCTTGGGTGGCCGAGGAGTCGATGAGCGAGAGTTGGTTCCCTGCTGAAAGACAATGTCAGCCTCGTGGATCGGAACTGTGAGGTGTGAAATAATGCTCACCGAAGGGACATCGTCAGTAGTAGGACCGCCGACGCTAGGAACTTTGTAGGGTACTGGTACATCTGTCGACGCGGACGAGACATCGACTCCGCCAATTTGAATTGGCCGTCCACTGGGTGGAGTATCGGAAGGCTTGAATGGTGAAGGTGGTGGCAAACCCGAAGAGACGAATTCGTTAGCAATGGGATCAAAGTCAGGAACCGTAGTAGTTGCTAGAGTATTTGCTGGCACCGAAGAACTATTAGCTGCGCCATCTTGAGCGTGCTTTCCGTTGGATGTAGATTCGGAAGGCTGGGAAGGCGTAGGAGGTGATGGATCCGAATCGGGTTGACGGTCTTGGTTACCTTTATTGGCGTTAGTGGCCAACTTGCCTGCTCCACCGTTGGGCGCGTCGTCATCATTGTCGCCGTCGTCTTTACCACTGTCGCCCTTCCGGTTGTCGTCGCCCTCCTTCTGTTGGCGATCCTTGTCGTCGGCCGATTTGCCCGCTCCGCTATTAGGCCCACCGTTCCTATCGTCATTGCCATCATCATCGTTGCCCTTGTCGGCTTTCTTGTCATCCTTGTCGTCCTGCTTTGGGGCTCGCTTGGCCTGAGCCTGCAGACGCTTCTGGAGGGCCGCGTTCTCGCGCTCTAGCTGACGTGCGTCTCCCTGAGCAACAAGCAAGTCTTTCTTCTGATCAGCGACCTTGCGCTGGAGACCACGTCGCTCGTTGTCCAACCTGTTGTAATTCTCTCCATTGTAAGTAGGCTTTGCTTGAAGCTTCTTGACCTCATCCTTAAGCTTGTCGTTCTCCGTAGCCCAACGCATCTTGTCTCCGAAGGCAGTATTCTTTGCCTTCTCTAACACTGAGACTTCAGCAGCACGAGCATCGCTCGTCTCCTTCCAGGCCACGACTTCAGCATTAAGGACGTCTATTTCCTCTTGGAGAGCGAGTGCTTTGGCGTGGTTACCAACATCTGCTTGACTCTGGTCAGCTTGCAGTTCGTCGATGCGGTTCTCAAGGACTTGCTCACTCTCTTTGTTATCTGCCTCTTGCTTCGACATTTGGTCGTGGAGCTCAACGATCGTCTTCTCCGCAGCTGCAAGCGCTTTCTTATTGCCATTAGAAGTGCCCTTCATGGCGTCCTCAGACGACGCCTTGTCGGCCTTGACGCGCTCGACTTCGGCTTCGAGATCTTTGACAGTCTCCTTGACATCGACCAGCTCTTTCACAGCGTCGTCAGTGGACTTGGCAGCCGATTCGTAGCTCTTTTCGAGAGTCTCGTAGTCAGTTTCGAGCTTGGAAAGGTCGGCTTGAAGGTAGGAGCGGGTCTCTTCGTGGTCGTTCTGCTCCTTGGTGAGCTTCTCCTCAACCTCCGTCTTCTCCTTCTCCACCTTATCGCAGTAGCCTTCGAGAGCCTGGTACTCTCCCTCAAGAGCAAGCTTGGCGTCGATAGCTGTATCCTGCGCTTTTTGTGCCTCGGCCATGCTCTTATGGAGAGCCTTAGCCTGGGTCTCGAGACCAGTAATCTTGGCATTGGAGCCAGCAAGCTCGCCGCGCGTAGTCGTCGGATCCTTGCGTAGGGTCTGGCTATCCTCTGTCAAGCGATCATTGTCTTCTCCGACTTCACCAAGCTCAGTCAGCAAATCAGCTCGGGCAACTTTGAGGGATTCCTCGCCTTTTGCGTTCTGCTTAAGTTGCGCTTTCAGCTGCCTAACCTCATCCTCGAGCCCTTTGTTCCTAGAATCGAGAGTGTTTTGAGTACCTTGAAGCTTTCCGGTCTTCATCTCGGCATTGAGCAGCTTGTTGTGAGCGTCCTTGGCCGCTTGTCTGAGCTTGTTGTTCCTCCTAACCAGCTTCTTTGCTTGGTTGCTGCTCGCCCGCATCAGCTCTTCAAGCTCGCGCCAATGCTTGACCTCGATGCGTCGAAGCATAATTGAGGAGTCTTGGATCTGATTCAGAATGTTCTGGTGGAAATTTTCTTCGTCGTCCGTCTCTTCCCAACCGTAGCCATCCATGACCGCATTGGAGTATTGATCCTGGTGGAACACCTCCGACTCCTCTTGAGTTGCCTTCCATACGCCGAAAGAGGTTGGATGAGGTTTGGCTGCGAGCCCAGAGATCTCCATCACCGCGTCGTAGTATTGTTGATCAATGAAGAGATCCATGTTGTCCTCCACCAGGTTCAACGTACGTATAGCCATAGGCACAACGTAGCCTTGGCTTCTTGACACGAGCATGTCATACATCACTGCACCGATGCCGGCGTAAACAACCGGCCCACCTTTAATGTTTCCCATGGTGTTAGTCAAGAAAGAAGTGAAGCCCGATGGCAAGGGTGTTGATGTAGCAGGAAGTGCGGGGACTGATCCGTTCGTAGTATTATTTAGCTCCAGCGCAGTGATGAAATTTGCCACACAGGCCTCGGGATTGCGACCGAGACACTCCAGGTATTGGCGGCTGTACACCCACGGAGTTGGACTTGGTAGAACGTGCTCATCTCTGCCTGGTAGAATGTGGGCTAGAGCCTTTAGGATGGCGTTCGCCTCGTATGGTCTGTCGCCGACCATGGCTTGTATGAGCTTTGCAGCGGCGAAGTATGTGCCGGCAGCAATGCCCGGGGCGCGCAAAGCACGCAAGAAATCCATAGTGTAGAGTTATGAATGGTAGCCCAATTTGGCAATTGCAGCGCTCAAGTTTCCTACTGATGACGTCGATGTGGAAGTGTTAAGAGCAGGATATATGTCGAAATGCTGCTCCAGGGAGCGAGTGGCGGTGTATTCGAAAGGTTTCAATCCGAAAGAATGTGTTGAAAACCTTGACCAATGAGTTGCGAACAGTGCGTTACAGGCTCTGTGGAAGCTGCGATGATGTCGTTTGTAAAGGTATTGAAGCTGAGAGTGTCGATTGTGCAGTGTTATTACAACTGAAAATTAATACAACAATGCGGTACAAGAGTTGATACAGTAGCAATGTTGAGAAAAGATACCGTGGGGGAAAGGCCTTTTATGTTAAAGGTCCCGTGGCAAATTAGAGTTCGGTTGGGATTTTGGTACGGCTTTAACATGTGAATTATCAGGCAAAAGAGCCAATATGTGAATTGTCAGGTAAAGAGCCAACATGTGAATTGTCAGCCAAAGAGCCAACTTGTAAATTGTCAGCCAAAGAGCCAACATGTGAATTGTCAGGCAAAGGGCCAACATGTGAATTATCAGCCACAGAGCCAACATATGAATTGTCAGGCAAAGGGCCAACATGTGAATTATCAGCCAAAGAGCCAACATGTGAATTGTCAGGCAAAGGGCCAACATGTGAATTATCAGCCAAAGAGCCAACATGTGAATTGTCAGGCAAAGGGCCAACATGTGGATTATCAGCCAAAGAGCCAACATGTGAATTATCAGCCAGAGAGCTAACATGTAAATTATTAGGCAAAGAGCCAATCAGAACAAAGGGCTTTATGGCGAACAAGCCATCAACTGACTCACCTACAACTTTTCTATCTCTTCACTCTCTTCCCCCTACCCTTGCCACCACCATCGTCCTGCAATCTCCGTTTCTTCCCCTCTCGCCTCCAATACTCATCTCGTTCCCGCTTCTCCCTCCCAGCCCTCTTCTCCTCGTTCTCCTTCGCTTTCTTCCGATAAGGCTCTTTCCTCTCTTCCTGCTTCTGGCGCCGCTTTTCTACTTTCTCGTTCCTAAGCGTCATGATTTTCTGCATTAGATCTCTCGCTCGCTTCTCCTCGCCTCCCAACACCACGGCTCGCTTTTGGAGGTACGTTTGCTTATGCTGCGGTGCCATTTGCGCTATTTGGGATTTGAATGGCAGGTCTGCAGCGAGGGCGCGGGGGACGCGGAGGGGATTGAAGTGTCGTGTCGGACGGGTGATGGGACGGTATGCGCTGTCCTTTTGTTGTAGGGTGGGGAGGTCTTGAGCAGCGCGGATTTGACCGGTGAGACGCATAGCTTGCCATGTATCGCCATCTCCGTTCTCGGTGGTAGTGCCATCTGTAGCACTTTCGAGGAGATTGGTAACGGGGTTGTAGAATCTGTGCGGCTTGACTGGATACCAAGCTCGTAGGAAGATCATGTCGCTCATGAGGACTTTGTCTTCGAACGTAGCTCTGAAATGGCCTTCTGGTTTGCTGAGCGCTCGTTTGATTTGCCCTCGTATGCCAGAGACAGTGCGAATGCTTGCGCCTTCGAACTTGGCGATTTCGAGGGACGTGCTGAACATGTCTCGTATGAACGCTGTGTTTCTAAAGATCTTGTAGGGTGCGCCTGTCAACTTGAGCTTCTTGACAATCTCGGTGGACTCATCGACGTTGAGCACGACACCTGTGGCTGCTATTCGGAAGCCAGGGTTCTTGTTGGAGAAGGATTGGACGCAGCAGAAGCCTGTGTTGGGAGCTATGAGGGGGCCGTAGAAGGTACCAAAGCAGTGCATGTGCTCTGGCGTGTATTTAAGCATTCGATTGCGTGTTCGTGAGTCTGAGATACTGTAGATGGGGAGGGTCTGGAATCTTCGCCAGCCGAGGGAGAATATGAGAGGGTCGTTGGTCTTAAGAATTTTCTTGTGCCATCTGTGCCTTTTGATGCGGACTTGTACGAAGCCGAAGCGGTCTTCTGTTGGTGCTAGACCTCCGATGATGACTGGGAAGCGTGGATTGAACGTTGCTACAAATTCATAGGGTACCTTCTCTAGCACTATGCGGGCATATGTACCAGCCTTGTAACCTTCTACTCGCACTCTAGAGTTGGGGTCCAGTGAGTCGAACTCCGCACGGTTGATGGTCAGTTGTTTCTGTATTTGAGCCTTCTGAGCATCGTACCAATCATCTTCGCCGAAATCTTCCTGGTCGTCTGCGTCACCTTCTCTTCTTTCGGTTTGCTTGCCAAAGCCTTCTCGGTCTTCCTCTTCGAAGCGAAGCTTGAGCTCCTCCTTACGCCGCGCATTTTTCTCTCTTTCTACTTCAAGTAAGGCCTCTAGATTCTCCGCAGCGTTGCCAGCATCAGCGTCATCGTCAGCTTCTAAGTCCTCAAAGTCACCGTCTCCTTCATCTTCTTGACCTTCGGAACCCTCATCATCGCTCTTGTCATTGCCATTTCTCTCCTTCAAAAGACTAGCAGTAGCGAAGCGTTGTCGCAGACTTTCGAGGTTGTCTGGATCATTCCACTTCTGCGCGAGAGCATCGTAGTCGTACTTGGGTATCAGTCGGTCTTCATGATCATTGCCTTCGTCATCGTCCTGCTTAGCTTTCCGGAAGAAGTTCTCATCTTCCTCGACCTCTTCCTCAGAATCGTTGCCATCAGCTAAGTCGGCTGTATCATCTTCTCCTCGCCACCTACGGACGACCTCAGCTGGTGTCAACGACTCATCATACAGTAGTCTAGCAAAGTCCGAGATCCGGTATTGTCTTTGAGCGCTCTGCAAGTCGCGCGCTTTCTCCTTGAGGTTCGACTTCCATCTTAGAGCAGCGTCTTCCTCATCGCTGTCTTCCAAGTCTGAGTCTTCAGGTCCGCTTTCAAGTTCCTGATCTTCTGCACTGGAGACAGAGCCAATGTCGGAATCGCTTTCGGCAAAGGTAATGTCGCCATCGATTTTGTCTTTTGCTAAGTCATCTTTCGCAGGTCTGAAGGCCTTTCCAAGCTTCTCCGCTGGTATGTCACCTTCCTCAATGGAGCCGCTGTCATCTTCGTCGTCCTCGCCGCCAACGAAAGCTTCGTCCTCATGCTCGGACTCTTCTTCCCCCGGCTCGCGCTCAATGACCGTGGGCTTGCGTCGTTCTTTTCTGCCCCCGTTGTTCTCTTCTGCGGCATCCGGACCATCCTTGAGGTACTCTCCTCCAGCAAAAAGCCTAACGCCATCCTCTGCCTCTCCCAGCAGCCTCCTTTCCCCTTGTAGTCCCACCACCATCTGTTCACCAAGGCCACGCTCTCCGCCGTTCGCAGCATCCTTGTCGAAGTTCGAGGTTTTGACGTCGATATAAACTGCATCTTTATCCACCAGGACACCACCCACGTCTGACATAGGTGCAAACAAGATCTTCTGCTTTTCTCCCAGCCTCCGCCGTCCAGATTTCCCAGAGGCTTTGGCAATTGCTTGATCCATGAATGGTGTAGGACAAGGATCCGGTAGAGCTTCAATTGCAGAAACACTCAGATCTCCAACACCAGGTATATGTACTCTCCCACCATCAGCCAGAAAATTAGTCCCCCTCAAATACCCATAAAGCGCAATCGTCCGATCACACTTCGGATCCTCCTCAATAATCGTAGGCGGCGTAACATCCAGTATCCGATCCGCCAAACAATAAGGATGTGAATTCCTCCAAATGAGCGGCCTAGGATTCTTCATCACACTAATAAACCGGCTCAGGTTATGCACCTCGCGATCCGGATACCGTCCATTAATAACCCCACTTAGATAAAACAACTTCGCCCCCTGGTACAACTCGCTCCAAAACCGATGCTTAAGCCTCTTCTTCGCATCCTTCAGCGTCTGCGGTTTGCGGAAGATATCAAGGTGCGTAAGGATCCCAAACACATTCCCCGGCATTCCGCTACTCGACAGCACATTCAGGAACTCCATCGTTTCCATCTCGAAGCCGAAATTGCCATCGATCATGAGCAGTACTATATCCGCAACCTTGCTCACATCGATCATACTGGCGAGAGAGTCGGCGGGACATTCTATGAACGTAAGACGGCGCCGTTTGGAAGTGACGACTGTGAGAGGCCCGGCGGGCGAAGAGAGGGAGTGCTTGGTGTAGCGTTTTATAAGGGATTTGATGAGGGTTGTTTTGCCGACGCCCGGGGGGCCAACGACGGCGACGATTATGGGGGGGGCTTCTTCGGGGAGACGGTCGATTAGGGGGACGTGGAGGCGCTTTTCTTTAATCTGTATCTCCTGTTAGAGCTTATTCGTGTTAGAGATGGTGTCAAGTATACATACATCATGCGAGCGCACAGCTGCTTTAGCTAAACGCCCCGGATTCGCATAACCAAAGGCTTTGGGATTGCGATCTCCAGTATGTTTTTTCTTCTCCTTCGTCTTTCGGTGGGGCCTATTCGCTTGGTCCTCCATGACTGCTACCGCTAAGGACCTGCCTCTCAAACGCACACTTCTTCCAATTCTACTTAGTTTCTCCAAGCTTCAAAAAAAAGTTTGGGCAGACATCGGAGCGAAGTTTAGCCGATCACCGACCAGGATCAGGGATGATACCTTTTTCCGCGATTGCGCATTGGCAGTCCGTCATTTTAGGCCCTGCATTAGGGTGAATGCTGTGTGGGGGTTATCAAGGGAACGCGATGGGTCAATGCGTACAGTAAACGGTACATGAACACTCGTCATCGCCTGTCACTTCTGCTGCTTACAACCCCTCTCATCAGCAAGCCAGGTCGAGCCAAACTACATAAAAACGGCATCATACGTTCCATCCTCAAATCACGCAAAGCGTTCAGTACTATCATCGAAAGAAGCAAGATGCCTACCATGTACAATGTTTGTCCAACCAGTAACCTACAGCCTCGTTATCTATGCTGACTGCGAGTTTCTACAGATCACCCTGAAGCAGGGAGCTGCTCCTGAACAGATCGATAAGTACGCAACCCTTCTAAGTCTTCCAACCTCTCTAACTTAAGCTAACTCCTTCCTCCAGAGCCAAAGAGAGCGCCAGACAACAAGGAGGAACCATCAAGCACGAGTTCACCCTGATTAAGGGTTTCACGTACTGCTCTTTCCTCTATATGGTCCCCGATATCTTACTGACCCAGCCCAGCGTCGAATTCCCCAACGACACAGTCCACACCCTCCAAACCGACAACCACATCCACGTCGAACAAGACGGCGAAGCCCGCGCCTACTAAGGGCAGCGGTACTTCCCCCTTAACGAGTGATACGAGTGTTATGACAGGCATGAGCATGAGCATGAGCATGGATTATGGCATAGGCGTTGTAAAATACTAGGCAGGCATGGCGATGGCCTGGCGCACTGTCGCTATCTACTTACAATAGCAAATGTAACATACATGACAGAACACTTATGCTGTAGCATAGCAAGTGGAATGAAATTGCATACGATGATGCTTGAGTGCTAGGCAAGATATCCGTGATTGTGTGGATTTGCTTGAGTGGTGTGATATGATGTCTTCACTCCTCCAATTCCTGGGCACCATTCACCGATTGTAGCCATGTATTCCACTCCTCCACAACATTGCGTGCCGCTCTAAGCCGAGAAGACGGAATGTTCCTCCGGAAGTATATTCTCCAATCACGAGTATGCAAGTAAGCTCAATCCTCCAAGTCAGCCATGCATTATCATCATATCTCTCGAAGTTTTATCCAATTAAGGACCTTATGGACCTAATTCGCAGATAGCAACATCGCTCCCACTCAAATCGATTCATGTTATTGTCATGCACTCCGGACGTGAGCGACGAGAGTGGGTGTTGTTAATAAGTAGTGGAAAATGCCTAGCAACTACAACTAGCATCAACCTGATAGACTTGATAGGGGTAATTATTGTTCGAGAACATCAGGTTAGAAGCCAAATTATACGGCGTAGTAAAGACAGAGCAGATATAATATCCTCCATTAGGCTGGACAGCCACGGTGACACAACCTTGGACAGCTAATTCGAAGGCAAGCATGCGTTGGCACATCGCCACATATGGGAAATAACATTGAAGTCTGGCGACTCACAACCGCAGTATGCCAGACACGTATTTTTTGCATTCTGTGTTAGGCTCTGCTCGCCTTCAAACTCATTCTGTAATGTGGCGCCGGCTGCGTCGTAGTAGAAGCCGTTCGCGCCGTTAAATACGAGATCGTACGCAGCGCAAGATGTTGTAGCTTCGGTGTCGACTTCGCTGGTGACTGTGGTGTAGAGGTCAGTAAGGGAATGGGAGAACGGTCGAAATGGAGATGTGAGGGCGAACCGATAATGTCGTTTGTGATTGTTGCTGTGGCATGTTGGTTAGGGTCTCGTAGAAGGTGATTGTATGCTATAGTGAAACAAGAATGTTAGATAAGCAATTAGCAAGAGTAAGCTAGTAAGGGCTTCAAGGCATAAGGAGAGGTGGACGAACGTTTACTGTAGCTGTTGCAATTGTGTCTGTCGACGTTACGATGTTCGTTCTTTCAATCGTAGATGGACCTGGGTCAATACCATTAATGACGTGAATCTTCACAGGTCATAGCCTTTGGAGGATGGCGTCCGAGGAGTTCTCGTTGCAGTCACCTTGGTGACGGGAACCGTTGTCGTGTACACCTCATTACAAGTCACCGTGCGAGTGACGGTAGATGGGCTTCCTGTGGCAACGCAGGCGCAGAAGCCGTTCAAGATGCTCGCTGCAATGCTGAGATATCCTGCAAAGCCATGGGTCAGCGGGATGAGACCGACAAGCGGACTGTTTAGGCGTACTGCATAGAACTGCACTGTCTCGCTTCTCGAGCTCATACTCATCTTCATGTCCTTGGGCGTGTTGGTCCTTATAGAAGCGGGAGTTTCTAAGGTTTCTCTTCGCGGCTGGCGTTACCACGAGGCGTTGCGTGGTAGTACCTGTCACGGATGTAACGGTATCGACTATCGACTCGGTGATCGTGGTATCGTCCGTGACAGTATCGTACCTTTTCTATGTGAGAAACTTTCTTCCCGCTCCTTGATGGTGCTGTTTTGGGGAAACCAACTCATCAGAGGTACAGGAGGCGGTGCCTGTTACAGTTGCGGTGGCGTTAATCAATTCGGTTGCGACACCGGTTGCTGTGATCCTACGAGCAGGTTCCTAAGTGGTCGTGATCAGTCAATGTGGTAGGCTGAATATGTTATCAAAAAGAACGACGGCTTATCGTGGTGGCTACATCCACTACAGAATGTGAATTTCTTGCTGCGGTATGTTCCTTTCAGATAACTGCACGAAAATTTTGGCTCCCGTACCAATAAATCCTACCACCACCTTCTCATACAGGGGGACGAAGAAATTTGGGTGTTTTACCAGTTCTAGTATGATATTTGCCCAGCAGGCTTGAACAAAAGGGAATGCCCTGCGTAACAGGTAATTTATCGAGTTTTTGATGTGCTGTAGCAACCCATCGTGCAGTAAAATGGCACAAGCAAGAGTAGCGAGTGGAAGATACATAATGTTGGTGAAACTCAACCAGGACGTAAAGCAGCAAATCATGGAGAGGAATTTCATAGATTTGTTTCATTCCATGGACGCAGCTTATTGCATTGGAGCTTACCTTAGTGGAAGCTTCGCGCTCAGCGCTCATTGAGGGTCTAAAGTTTTGCTAGATGCTGCTAGGAGAAAGCATTTCAATGAGATTTCTCCATAGGAGCACGATAATACCGTCAATAGCGCCAATGCCTGCTTCTATCACGATGTTAAGCAGGCGGTGCGATTTCGGATACGAGTAAGCATGCATGATATAGGTACCGAATAAGCTCGTCAAAGCTTGACAGCTAGATGCTGAAGATACCTTAGTACTTGGAGCTTTCACGCGGCAACTTGATGCTCGGTTGTATTCTACTGGCTCCAAAGAGCTTATCGCGAAAGCCATACCCAGACCGCTGGACCGCGCTAGATGAAGTATCTTGACGGAATGAAAAAGATCATGGATCTCTAGGACTCCGAATCTAGAAGCAAAGGGATAGCCGATGGCGGGGAGTGCGTTTTATGGTCTAGCGCAACGCGTAGCTAAGCTTCATTGGGCTTCGTGTCTGATAGCTTAGAACTAGTGTTTTGATAAGTGTAGTGAGTATTGGATGTCATCAGCGAGGCTACCCAACATTATCGTGCTCGTTTGCTCTCCAACAAACCGGAGATAACTGAGCTAGTAGTCTAGTAGAGCGGCCCCGCCATTTGACATTCTGCATTCTGAGTCTGAAGTTTAATTGATACCGCGAGCAGCTCAGATGGCATCAAGACCCATGGTGCTAGATTCGCGACTCATCCGTGTTCTATGCCCCTTGAAGCGTCAATCGAGGCAGCTTGCAACTGCCACGAGTAAAATACCCCAAAGCCGGCCATGGTCTCATCCTCCAGCCTCCGTTAACATCGACAATGACCAAGTCGCTCGCCTGGCCTCTCAACCACTGCACCCTCTAACTCTAGCAGACCTTGTTCGGTATACATCCTGCGTCCTTTCAATGGATCAGACGCTGACAGTTTGACCAACAGACATGGCCGCCCACCCCTCTCAGCAGAAACCCTCTTCTCCTCCGCCAACTTCACCCTCTCTCTCCTTCCTATCCGCCTCGCCCACCGCATCCAGGCCCTCCGCAACCTCCCTTTCATCGTCGTCTCCAATCCCCACATCTCCCGGATCTACAACAATTACATACACTCCCTATCCACCCTGCTTCCCTACCAAGAACGGCGAATCACCAATTTGGAAGATGAAATACAGTTTACAGAGGTGATGGCAGATCTAGTACAGACACATTCAAATACTATACCCATCCTGGCCAGAGGTTTCTTAGAATGCAGAAAGTACATTAGTGCGGCTGATGTGACGAGATTTCTGGATGAGCATTTGAGAGCTAGAATTGGGACGAGGTTGATTGCTGAGCAGCACATTGCGTTGCATCTATCAAGTCAACCACACTGCGGCAGAGACTCGAGGTATCAGCAAGATGGATGCTCAAGCTGCATTGGTGTTATTGACACTGCGCTTCGACCGGCAGAGATTATAAGGCACTGCGAATCCTTTGTATCTGAGATCTGCGAGTTGAAGTACGGTGTCAGGCCGACGGTGGTCATCAATGGCCAGCCAGATACTACATTGGCCCACGTTCCTACACATTTGGAGTACATCCTTACAGAGCTGCTGAAGAACGCCTTTCGAGCTACCGTGGAGAGCGGCAAAGAGCGCGAGCCAATCGAAGTCACAATCGCTGCTTCACCTGATCCTCCATCCTCACCACTAGCCGAAATGAAGACCGTTCTTCTACCGACTGAGCAAGAGACATCCGGTCCTATCCTACCAGATTCTTGCATCCCGGGCGTCACGATCCGCATCCGGGATCGTGGTGGTGGTATATCGCCTGAAACCCTTCCCAATATCTGGGCGTACAGCTTCACGACCTTTGGCGATGACGAAGTACTAGATGTCAGCAACAATGGGAACGCTGACGCATTGAATGCAATCTCTGGCGCTGGTGGCGACTCGAGTAGCCTTGCGGGGCTCGGGTATGGACTACCACTTGGTAGAGCTTACGCGGAACATTTTGGCGGTGGCGTACAGGTACAGAGTCTATGGGGTTGGGGAACAGATGTCTATCTGAAGTTGAGGGGGTTGGGGAGAATATGACGAGGTAGGTAAAAACCTGAAAATTGAGCGACTCATGCTGGATACTGCTAGGTTAGCATTGACGCCAGAATTCTGACACTGCATGGTTATCCTCCACCGCAATGAAGTTCCAAAGCACAATGTTCTTTACTGGGGTTCTTTGTCTGATCTAGAACGATGATCGAGGCCACTAAGCTGAACCGGCTATCGTCACTGACGCCCGAAGGAGCATCTTCCTATTGCCCCTCTTCTCCCAAGTTGAACGACAGCACTCCGGGCGCGAGATTAGGCCATGCAAATTTGCGTCAACGACTGTGTACCGCATTTCAGTCTCTTATTCACCTGGAGTATATAAATTTTGAACGAGCTTGTCATCCCTTCAGCAAGACTGGGGTTGAGTGTGGTAGCCTTGGTATCCGCCTACCTCTACAGTTACCCTTGTTAGAATGCCAGGAGAACCTGCAAAGAGATTTGGAACAACGTACTCAGCTAAAATCCTCGAGTTGATGGATTTGCCTCCAGAGCTTCGACTCTGGATCCACAAGATACTCTTCTTTGGTAGTGAGGAGGATGACTACGCATATTCAGTGTCTGAATGTTCAAGCTTCATCAGAGCAAGCCTACATACTGCATACGGCACTATATTCAACATCCATCCCTATCGTTGGCGAACGCACCGACCAAGAAGGAAGTTCGACTTGGCCATTTTCAGAACCAATCGCACAATCCAAGCGGAAACCGAGCCGATGTTCTATGGACTTGCGTCTTTCAACCTCATTGGCGCACGTGTCTTCCACGGTTCCCAAAGCTGGCAATTTCTTTCCAAGCTTACACCGAGGTATCGAAAGCTCGGTCGCCGGGTAGAAGCCCTCTGCTTCACAGGCAATCCTGAAACGTATTTTCACAGCCGTTTTACATCTCTTGACTGGACGCTATTCATGAAGATACTGCTCAAGAGTGTACTGCATTGGAGAGTCTCAAGCTTTGGATTGAGGAACGGAATTTTGCCGCCGTGGCTCGTTCTAACGAGAAGGATGCTTGGATCCAGCAAATCCTGCACCTCAGAGGTCTGAAAGACTTCGAGATGCCAGCCTTAGTACCTAAGCATACTCACTATCTACACGAGCAGCACCTACAGTCTACTTCGAAGGTTCTACCTTTGCTCCAATCACGGCTTCTTCAAAGCAACTACGAAGCGCCATCCGATTCATTGCAGAGATCCCCGAACATTTCTCAAGCTGGGGGCTCGTTCCCCTTCCTCAAACTTCGTCAAACTTCCTCCCGAGGCCCGCGCCCTGGTATAGGCACGCTCTTTTACCAGCGAACAAGCGAGTTCATCCGAACGTCGAACCATGATTCGACGAGAGCACTCGCAACCCGGTTCCTTTCCTCTCAACGTGCCGGACAGTCCGGCAAGAAGCCGACGATTTTCTCTATGGAAACGGTATGTTCACTTTTGCTGATGCAGGCACGATCGTCTCATTAAAGCTCGTAGATTTCTTCAAGATTAAACCTCGCCTCCGCGCAAAAATTCGCCATGTGCTAATTGGGAAATTGGATGGGGTTTTCCCAAAGGAACTCATGATCTATGTGGGCAAAAGGATCGGAATTGATCAGCTCACTATTGTTGGTAATCCGAGAGGAGTCGATTCGTAGGATCGGTCCTGGGCCCGCGAGCCAAGGCGTCTTTTCATCAAGGCGACATGCAGTGCATTGGCAAAGATCAACCGTATCAAGTTGAAAATTGAGGACCAGGACAACCGAGATTTTTCGGCTCCGATTCGCAAATGGCTCGAGAGAGATTTGCGGGACGAGTACTTGAGGAACGTCCAGCGCCTTCAGCGCCGTCAGTCACTACGGAGCTACCAAAAGATTGGGAATCTGTACCGCAAGAGAAGACTGGTAACCAAGGGGTATTGGTGATAAATGGCTGGTGGTCGCTTGCTTCTGGCCCATTTTCTGTGCTACGTGTTGGAGAAAGCCCATTGGGAGGGCATGAAGCAGGGTCGTTGTGTCTTGCAAAGCTGCGCAACCGAGAACGTGATACGACCTCAGGAAGATACTGTAAAAAGACATCTCCAAGAATGAGAAGGGAGAGCTTACCAGGAAGGTGAGCATTAAGGGTGAACTGGAACGAAAAGTGTTCCGAGATTTATGCAAAGGGCTCTGGAGGACCGAACAGCTCGGGTATCGGTTGTATCAGCCTGGGAGAGGGGAGATCAGCCATCAGGCTGAAACAGGCGGAATGAGAGAACCAATAGCACTGATACCATGACGAAAATGCTCTGTACCTTGCATAACGCCCAGTGTCCCTGGCATTAAGCCCGGAGACTAAAATTTGACATTAAACTTAGTACTGCTGAATTTTGAGAAAAGCTGTATGCCCTCATATACGCCCAACATGAGCCTGGGAGTAATTTTGCCCACTTAGATTTGCTCCAAGCCAACGGTCAACCATAGCGCCACCACGGCCAAACTCTATTGAGTATGCTCCCCACGGAAGAGCGGGGCAGATACTCAGGTACTTGGCAAAAGACCCTCAAAATCGGGTGGATCAACGTGCGACAACTCATCACCGCTAGAATAGCGATCGAAGTTTGCCCCAGGGAGAGAAGCCCAATCGGCTCTCTTTGACAAATACCACCTGCAGCATATGACGTCCTCATCGCATACTCACGGTATTTGATCCAGAAGCCATTAAAAGAGATCGAGATCTGCCGCTTCGCTCTCATCCACACATCCCACCATCTTAAATCTTTGCCCTGCAACCGGAATCAAGCTTTGTACGTACCGTTAGAGCCACTCCTTGGCACTTTTATCCGTCCCTTAATCCAAACCTCCCTTCCTCTCTGAAACGGCTTTCTGTCAACAGACATGGCCACGCAAGCTGCTGTGCTGGGTCTGAAGAGTACGATACTGTCCCTCGCACAAACACTCAATTAAACGTCACTTGACTTCCCATCTGCCCCTCCCCTCCTCCCCACTACTCTAACCGATCAAGATGGAGGACTTTGCTGAGCTTGCTATGGAAGGTGTCCCTGTTATAACCGAACACTACGACAAAGTCTACGATCCAGTCAAGGACAAGACCAAGCAAGGCTACCAAAAGATCAAGAAGATGCGAGAACGACGACGAGGTGGTGGTTACGAATCCGAGACTGAGAGCGACTACGAGGAGGTTGACCGATACGGGCCTCCTCAACGAAGCCAGACGGATCGTAGGTGGAGACCTCGAGATGATGACCGAAATCGCTCTTCCCGCCATAGCGATGGACGTGCGAGATCCGTGGGCCATGGTGGTCGAGATAGCTACCGAAAAGGTTGACCTTCCATCTGAATCATTAGACCATACGCTAACAACCCACAGGAAGTCGACGGGACTACTCAGACTCCGAGTCCTCCCCCTCCCCACCCCGCCGCGAGCGTCGCAAGTCCCTAGGAGAAAAAGCCCTCGCAGCACTCGGTCTGGCGGGAGCCACTGGCTTAGCTGCAGATAAAGAGAGTTCTCGTCGTCGGCGCTCACGCTCACGCAGCCGGCGCGCACGAAACCGCACCCCATCCAGCGATAGCGAAGGCTACTACGTTCGCAAATCAGAACGCAATCGTAACAGAAGCGGCCCACCCGGCCCCTCCTCAGCAGCCGCAGGCTACAACGATGACCGTACCCCAGCCCGCTACAAACCAGCTGGATACATCCAGAACGGTGATCGGGATGGCGGAGGCAGCGAACGTGGCGGCGGCAACTCTCAAGTCGCACGACGCAACAACCAGAGCGAAGTCGGCAGCCAACGCACCGGCAGCCGCAGCGGCAAGAAAGACAAAAAAGACGACAGCTCCTCCGAATCCTCCTCCGACGTCTGCTCCTCCTCCGAAGACGAGCGCCGCACCAAGAAGATGAAAGGAAAAGAATACATCACCGGTGCCCTCGCCGCAGTCGCCACCATCCACGCCGCCCACAGCGTCTACAGCTCCATGGAAGCGCGCGACAAGCGACACTTGGAGGTCGCGAAAGGGGAGATGTCGCCCGAAGAGGCGCGCAAGAAGAAGAATAAAGCGAGACTGCAGGATGCTGCTGCCATTGGCATTGCGGCGCTGGGTATTAAGGGCGCGTATAGTGAATGGCAGGAGGTGCAGGAGAATCGGCATGAGTTGGCTGAGGTGCAGAAGGCGAGGGAGAAGAATCATGAGAGGAGGCAGCAGAAGATTCAGAAGTATGGGAGTAATAAGGGAAGTAATGGGGTGAATGGGAGTGGTGGGAGTCAGAGGAGTAGGTCTGAGGGTGGGGGGAGGAGGAGGAGGGAGAGGAGCTACTCTCGATAGGGAGAGACGTGACAGGATGATGTTACCGAGGACGGAGTGGAAATCTCGGCCCACGGCGAGCTAGTGTATGGTTTGCAGCCTCCACTGGCTCTTACGATAATGACAACGACGAACGACGAATAGCCACCAAGCCTCAACAGCTTTTGACCACTGAGCTCCACAGCTCTCAGCACTCTTTACGACAACAGCCACTTACATTAGGTGGCTCAACCAAACGGGTTAGGTGGCCTGACGAATTTCCTTTACGATCCTTTCAACCTTTTCATCAGCATCAGCATCGGCGATTCTTTTCATATGCATCTTCTAGACCAAGACAAGACATGACTGAATCGGATTGCATAGCGAGCCTGATACAGGCGAGCATTGATTTTTCATTACTTCAGGGACCGTACGTATGCACGCCTGGTTTTCTTGAGTTTATTTAGCTGGTTAGATGGGTGGTGATAAATGGAATCAAAGATAAAGGGTCCTTGTGCCGCGTGAAAATAGAAAGTTTTGTTGGCCCTCTACGGCGGCTATCATTGCTTGTCATGTAAGGTACGTAAGGTAGAAATCCAAAAGGAAGTGGCCCACTTCCTTGCAGTCTTGTCATTCCCATCCTACGTAGCTATCAGTCCCCAGCCTCATCGAGACCACCTAAGCCCAAACGCTCCACTTCGAATCGTCCACTAGCATAACGACCAATCGGACTGCCAAAGAAAAGTCCTTGGCCAGTGAAAGAGCGGTATCCAATATGCAGACACCAAGTCACAAGCCCAACACCGTCTCCCCAGCCTTGCCACCATCTCCCAGCTAACGCGCAAGCATAGACTCCTTCACCTTCCTCACATTGCCAGGCTGAAGTTCAAGTCGATGCGCCTTTTCAGCGAGGACGCTGGACGCTAACAGCATTCGTCATTATCTTAGCCTTGTTTTTATGAGAACACAAGGTGCGAACTCACTCGAAAAGAGATCCATAACATAGTCCTCGGCCCCTTCTTTCAATACCTCACATGCACTCTCCTCAACAACATGCATGCAAGGGGCGATATCCTTGAACAACACTTTAAGCATGCGTAGTTCCATTGCTTTCTGCAAGTGTTCCTTAGGCTTGTTACCAAGCAATTCGTTCTTGGTGGCAGCGGCGTAGTGGACAGCCGTTCTACGGTTGAGCTTGAGAGCTCGGGTTTGATGGACGAGGGAGCCGTCGCGCCTGATGGGACGGGAGGGCATCTGTTTATCTCGCCCTAATTCCACCAATCGCTATGCGTTGCCATTTTGACGGATGAGTGGGTGAGTGGTAGGTTGTGCTTGATAGTGATGAAGTTGTTGAGTTTGACGAGTTTATGTGTGAGTGGAGAATGAGGGAGGAGAAGAAGAGGGGTTGGTTACGTGGTTGAAGTGAATAAATTCCTGACCGTGATGCTTCTAGATGTCATTGTGTATTTACTCCTAAGTGGCCAATGAATCTTGTTTAGTCCCTATATGTCTTGTAGCATTGGCACGCATCCTCTTTTAGCCTAAACTCCGTGGATCCTCCTAGAATGGTAAACACCCCGCGACGTCCTCGATTCTTCCTGCTTTACCACCCGAGGAGACAGGGCCTAACACACAAATATTTACCTCGGTATCCATGTCAATTCCAACATTCTCAACAGTCAAAACGCGCCAAATACCTAACAGCACTTCCACACAGCATCGGATCCTAACGTTCTCCTTCACTTGGATGTCCTAGCTTGAGGGTCTTGTTATGATCATCAACATGGAAATCGCCTTAAGTATGTAAGATTATATTAGCCAGAGGTGGCATCGGAAGTATATCTATTCGGCTCTGTTGTGGCTATGTGACGGCTGTCTTCACATTCACGGCGGGTTTAACTCTGTTAGCAACCGGGTTCTAGCTAGGAGATCGTGCTTCGAAGGCTTTTTCATGTCTAGCGGGCCGATAATGTGGACGTACATTCGGGCGTATTTGGTTTCTCATATAGACTTCAGACGCGAACAAAAAGTCCTCAAAGCTGAAGGGATGATTATAACATGTCTCCATCGTTTCGTATACTCTTCGAATGTCCTGTATCGGCAGTAATTATTGACTTCCTAGAGGGCACGATTGTGCGCATGCTTATATTGGACAGGCCATGCTGGGCTTTCTCCCCTTTATGAGGCTGGAAGTTCGTGTCCGTAGGCGTCAGATGTGGCCAAAGTACTTGGGTCTCTTCTTCCCAGATAAGATCTTCCTCGTCCATTGTAGTTGAGTGAGGTAATAGTGATTGAATTTCGGCTTCCCCGTGGGGTTCTTCTCCGCTTATTGGTGGACTGCCTTGAGTCAGCACATGATGCTAGCACTTGAAAGAGCAAGGAAAGGAAAGACAAGGGTGTCATCACAGAATTGGGAGACACTTTATAGCATAGACGACGGCGATTTCCAGAAATCGAGCAAACTGGGAAATGAGAAAGTACATACCGAGATATTGCCTGTGATAAGACGAAAGTAGCTATCGTGTAAGCCTGAATCCGATCCTGGTAACCTCTAATCTTCCATACTAGTCTAGAAAGCCGCGTGAAGCCGACGGTATCATCCAAGAACGGTGTGAAGTTGAGGAACGGGGTGAATTCCGCATTCAGAGTATCCATGACCCTCTTGATAGCTACTAGGCAGCGCTGAAGTTCTTGTATCGACTCATGGCTGTCCGGTCTCGGCTCAATACCGTGCTGTTCGTGATAATGAATAGCGATCTTTCGCCAGGTGGACTGTAATGTACGTAAAGTTTTGTACAAAGACTTGAGAGCAACAGTGGCGTATTTGTGTTTTCTCATGACTCCGGATATCATGTCAGCCATGCGCCGGCACATGGGAGATATTTCCAGGATGTCGACCGTTGTAGACCAATAGTCTGACTTTTTCGCTTTCTCTTCTACCAGCTGAGGTCCTGAAACTACCTTGTTGTCCATTGGGACATTGTCAGAAGATTTGGCCGTCTCCGATGCTGGAGACCCCAGGTCGAGGTGAATTTCCATTTCGCACGGTTGCTCACTGGTCTCGAGTCGCACGGGTGGTCTCTTGACACTCGCGTCATTCATGTGTGGTTGCGTGGAAGCTTGGCTATGATCCACAATCGACTCGGCCTTTTTGAGACTATGTCCCAATGTGACCGTCTTGCCAAAAACAGCCTCGATGTCCTTGAATGCGCGCTCCATAGGAACCATGAAGCAAGAGAGTCCCCTTCCAGTGACGGCTACAACATAGCCACAAACTTTGGTCTCACGGACAACCCAGGCGCCTGAAGCTCCACCAGCAAGAGGAACAGCAAGAAGGATTTCTCTTACTTCCATGGTAGTTGTCCCCGTGTGTAAAGATGTGTTTGTTTGCATAAGTAAGCCAGTGCAACGTACATCAGCCCCACAAAGAATCGAAACATCACCACATAAAAGCTCGGTCTCCGGAATGACTGATTGAAGCTCAGATGAGGAGTTCAGGTTTGGTAGAACGCATGAATATGGAACTGCAACCAGAGCCCAGTCTGACCTTGAAGGGGATTTATCCGTCACTGTACCATTTTTCTTGACTACATGCCCCAAAAATGAGAAAGCAGCGGGATAATGAAACTTCGGGCGCCACAAAGATTTGAAGCTCATACCGGAGTAGGAGAAGCATTTCGAGGAATTGCGATAATCAACGGATTCCATTTCGGTGCCTGAACCGTAGCCAGAGCTCGCAGAGTCGGTGTCTGTGTCTTCCAAAGCGGACGATTCAGCCCCATTGTCCAACCTTGCAAGAAATGTGTGGGCTGTAGTCATGCCATATATGATGTTGTCAATGCGTACGATCCCGCCTAGGGTGGCATAGCATTGCCGTGTCTGTCGATCAGGAGTAAAGTCGAATCTCATCTTAAGGCCACAGGCCGTGGAAGACCACGTGTGCTCGATCCAAAGTTGACGCAGACTCGAGAACCCGAAAACAGGCCCCGAACTTTTATTCTCTTCGATGGCTGACACTACTGACGATGACGCCCAGTAGACAGGAGCAGGCTGATATCGGACCCTGATTGGGTGGCCAAAATCATCCAGATAATGCAATTTGAGCCTCGACAGATACCTGTCAACTCTTTTCCTGCATGCCTTGGTACCACACGTAATCAGGATTGTGGGTTCTGCAAGCAATATATTCCCACGCCTCGTGCCCGCCATGTAGAGCTGCGTTTCCGAGAAGATGTGGTCTGTTCCCACAGATATGCCTCCAATAATCTGTTGCAGATCCTCATCGAGCCGTTTCTTGACATCTTCATTCCACATTTGAACTACTGCGTCAGGGATTGCCAGCCTCTTGTCCATGAAATGCTGATGGCTCAGTTTCTCTGCAGACCGATCATTGAATGCGACCTCTACGAGCCTATTCGTAAGGGCGGAAGTACCGACATCGCGTGGTGCTGGAATAGAAAGCGCGGCGCGGTTGGCAGGAGCCTCAGACGGACCCGGACTGCATGTGGGAGGGAACTCCGCATTGTGCTTCACATCCTGAGTATCGGTCCTCGAGACTCTTGCTCCAGTAACAGTATGTGTAGAGCGACCATCTGATACTACCTCTTGCTGTGGAAATCCATCCGCAGCTGGCTCGAGGGGAAATTGCGCTGCCGACACGAACTCTCCATCTCGGACAGACTCGGTTGAAGGGTCGTACGAGGCATATCCGCTATCTCGCGTAGGATCCTGGATTTGGCAATGGCTCTGGCAGTTCGCCGTTGGGGCTCCATTCACAGTTTCGTCGTGACCCGCAAGTGATGATGTTGGGCGAGGGGCAGTAGGGTCATTGGAAGGAACTTTCAAAGGACTCAGGAGCTGTCGAACACGAGAGACTCGAGTCCAGATGCGGTGTTGGGTCGAAGAAACATCGACTTTGTAGGTACACGATAGAGGTTGTTTGGGTGCGTCTGCGGTCGGTGTTACTGGTTTGCTCACGGCGGTCGTGGTGGCCATCGACGCAGAACGCCGCTCTCAAATCTGTCGCATACTTGCACCTGCAGCGAGCCTGAAGAATTGGGAACAAGGAGTCGTACCATCTCATGGGCCTTCAGGACCTAGTTTTCGAAGGCTGTGTCTGTTCGGAGATACCACCCTTTACGGCTCTTTGCACTGCCCCGCCTAGCATGCACGGCCTCGCCGTTGCGTGATATCATGGCACATTCCCTGCAGGCTGACACGTCCCCAGAGGCGAAGGGGAAATCTTCGAAAGCTATCTTCTGCTATATTAAATCACCAGTTGGTCAATTCATTTGAATGCCAAAGTTCCAGAGTTGAACCATTGAGATGGCGCATTTGCCAATCTTTGGGCATGGACTTACAGGGCAGGGGCGCTGCACACACCCGCTGGAACCGCAAGTGCAGCAATACATCAAAGCCGCCTTCTGGCCGAACTCCAAATCATCAATAGCCGAGTATGCATCATATTTCAGATACTTTCAATGGACTCTCTCCGTTCTCGCCTGGCCCAAAGGCATCATCGATAGTGAACAATTTGCCTTAAAGACTTACGGAGATCTCGCAAGGACCGTGAGATGCATGGAAATCAACATTGGTCTTAACCGCTTGATGATCGCGGAGAAATTACGAGACGAGCTGCCAAAGTCCAGTCAAGGTCAAATTCTTCGGTCCATGGATCTCGCGGCTAGGCTGTGGTTGACTCTACATGTCCGATCTGGAGATTTTCCCGTGGGGCCTAGTTTGTCAGATACCACCGAGACCCAATGGATGGACAGGATGTCGTTACAGAACATGGTGCAAGAGTGCTTCCAGCCAAGCACCTATTCGATAGAACATCACGAGGCACGTATAGACACCGCATTCACAGTCAAAAATCTCAGAAAGCTCTGCCGCATCAAGATTCAATGGACCGCAAACCTAAGGGATCATCTGGACTACGATCGCTCTACAGGGACACTTCATCTATTTCCACATAAAATTTGCCTCATCAGCCACCTCGAGTCTAACGATGTTCTCCCCAAAGACCTGGTCGCCGAGACTTTGCGAACACTTGACTTACTCTTCCCCTTCGGAGAAGAGTCGACGCAAAAATACCTAGCAGAGAGTGGTCAAGACTTCTACCGGACGTCCTCTCGGGATCTATCCAGAGCTACGGACTTTGGGGAGTTTCGCTACTGGCGAAGGAGACTGGTGGAGCTGCACGGGCTATTTCATCAGGCACCAAGAAGCGTGTTGCAGATGTGGCATGACAGAAGGAATCCAATACAGTGGTGGACATTCTGGCTTGCAGTAGTAATTGCGTTACTAACTGTCTTATTTGGCGTCATTTCGTCGTATACTGGATTTCAACAGGTTGCTCTTGCGGAGAAAGCTTACCAACTTTCTGTCTTGCAGGCTTGCTCACAAGGCAATACCTCTTTACAAATATGTAGAGAATAGCCTAAACTTTTTGTGGAGTTTCCGGAGTCTTGTGGCGGATACCGCCATTGGATGGGTGACATCCTTGGCTGCAGCGGTTTGCTTGATCGCTACGAGAGTATCATTGGGCACTGGATTCAACCCCGCAGATAGCGTTCATCTGCCGCTCCCACCTCGTCAAATCCCAAAAATATTAGACGGATCGAGCAGTCATAGGCATCACAAGTCCAGTCGTGAGCCCGTCCTCTTTGAGGGAATATTCTAGCTATGTCTTATTAGCCCGTGTCCTCACACGCGTCTCCAGTAATGATTTTGTGATAAGGCTGACGCAAGCACAGCTGACGAAGACCAACTTCAATTATTATTCGCTGGTAAACATGGTATGATCAGAGCCCTATAAGCCGTTACCGGATGCGTTTGGCTTTTGACTTGCAGCTGACCCATTCATAGCCGTCGAGAGAGGTATATGCCGACACCAAAAACGATACAGGCCAGCCAAAAGTCGAGTCAGTCGCGCTAATACCATCTACATGTTTACACCTGGCTAAAGTATAGAAGCATCGTGGCAGTCCACGGTCTGAACTCTTGGAACAACCCGACCATGCGTTTGATACCTGGAGAAAGCCAAAAGGTATAGATGGCCGGCTGTGGCTGCGGGATGATCTACCAATACTCTGTATGCGCGCATCTTCCTCTACAAATACAACTCCAACCCCGTCTTTAGAGCATTGAAAGAGCGTTTCGTGCACCAAGCGAATGATCTTCTGGAGACCATACACATTGACCGGCACGACGTTGACGCGGCTCGTCCCTTTGATATTTTTCGGCCACAGCCTTGGTGGCATACTCACCAAACAGGTATGTGAACATATTTGGGCTAAGTGTGATTTGCCATGCTCAAAAATTGCAGGCCCTTGTGAATGCTCATAACAATGCTCGCTATCATACTTTATGGAAGGCTACGTTGGTCAATCTTTCTTCAAGTCAAATCACCTCGCTAATCCATGCAGTTCCGGTCTGGTTTTCTTCGGCACACCCCGTGAAGGTGCAAAGGGCTCTTTGGTGACGCTTGGCGGCATGGCTATCAGAGTTTTTCACAACGGGGCATCTTCCAAGATCCATCCAACGATGTCATCGAAGCCGTAAAAGGATCTTCCCCATTTGCGGACGTATTACAGGAGCATTGGAGACACCAACTCAATCTATATAAGATCGTGTCATTCTATGAAGGGATTGGTGATGTAGGTTTACGGTGATCTCTTGTGCCGGCTGATTACCGGGCTGACTCATTCCAGATTGTTCCTCGAGAGTCCGCTGTCGTAGGCCTTCCTGGCGATGTCGAAAACCAAGTGTGCCTTGAAGCGGACCACAGCAACATGAGTCGCTTTAATGGTGTTACAAAAGACGACCTAGACAACTACAAACTTGTCCAGGCGAACACCAAGTAGCTTTATAATGCTACTTGTCAGCCAAAAAGTGAGCATTGAGGTGTTCTTTCATTCATCAGCTAAAAGGGGCGATGATATGGCAATAGATATATGATGCAACCTCTTGCGAAGACCATTGAGTGATCTGTAGACTAAGACATTCCTAGCCTCTCCACAAGAGAACCTTCCGGCCTCCCTCCTTCATACAACATCAGAAACAGTCCATAGCAATCACTTTCCTCTCGCACAACCAGCTCGACCCGCTGAAGCCGAGCTGACGAGCGCGATTATCGAGGCCGAAGCAGCTGTTGAGCGAGACGATGTGCGCGTAGCCCACCGAGAGCTCCTCAGATGGTGCAAATACAGAATTCGCTCGCCAGGAGGAAATTCCAGGCCTTGCCACACTCTTCGAAGTAGCAAAATTAGATTACTATGACATGATGAGAGTGCTCATTCAGCCGAGCTCCAAACCGGAGCTTCGTAATCAAGCATTGACAACTGCACTATTCGATGCGGCAAGCAAAGGCCACACAGAAGTCGAACTCATTGTAGGGACTGGGGCATTTATCGAAGCAAGGAACAGTGAAGGCTTTACACCTTTGCAGGCCTCTGTCCTTGATAGAAACCAGGACATTACGAAGTTCTTACTTCTACACGGGGGCCAATGTTGAAGCAGTATATAACATCCAAAGGACTGCACTTCACCCAGCTTGTAAGCTTGGGAACTTGGACATGGTCAAATTAATACTCGCCAACCGCGCATCGATTACCGCCCAAGATCAGCATGGATGCTCACCACTCGAGCTTGCGGTCGAAAGCGAGAACCTGACCATTATTCAGTTTCTACTCCAGCACGGCGCACCTATCAATGCAGTGAATAATCTAGGCAATTTTCCTCTAAATGTTACGACTCGCCTTAACTATATCCCGATGATTTCACGCCTTCTAGCTACTAGAGCCATAGCCGATAAGCCATCGGAGGACGGGACAACGCCTCTACATATCTGCGCTCTATATGAGCAAACTGAAGTATTACAACTTCTACTGAAAACACGAGATAATAAGCCCAACCCTGCGGCAAGTGCCAACGGGCCTACCGTCCATCCAATTTTTTGTGGAGCCATCAACTTGGAGGCCATGGACGCATTTGGAAAGACGCCTCTTCACCTGGCTATACAAGCAGACTTGAAGGAGTCTGTACGCATACGTTTGCAAAACGGCGCTTCCATAAAAACAAAACACGATCAGTGGAGCGCCCTGCCTTACGCCGTCTCTTTGGGCAGAACATGGACAACAGACCTTATATTGGACCACCAAGCGAAAACGGATCCTTGCTGGAAATATTGCCATTGCATAGCGCTACACATAGCTGTACAAAATAGCAATGTCCAAATTGCCTTCCTCTTGGTGCGTAGGGGAGCTTCTTTCCTCCAACGTAAAGTCGAGGGCATAAGTCCATTGAGGCTGTACATTACTTCAAAATCTGGATAAAATATCAAGCTGAAAATACTCAGGGGACCTCGAGTATATTTGGAAGATACTAGAGAAGCCCGACTGGATTCTGAATCTATCCAGGACTCCCAGACGTTGTCTTGTTTCCTGAAAAATTGACAAACTTGCGATGCTGAAAGTACTCTTAGATGCAGGAGCACCTTCCGCTCATGGGTGTGAGTTTGAACCGCGGCGATGGACCACGCTAGACTTTGTTCCCAACAATGACGCGGGTATTGCACTACTGGACCTACTGTTCGTGAGGCAGATACAGGGGCTCACTGTTGGAAAAATCGAGCACCACTCTGGGTAGCTGCGTGTAGAGGCTGCACAAGAGTCGTTGAAAGATTGCTGGAACGTGGAGCGAACTTCAATGCCATTGACGACGATTCAGTCTCACCACTTGGCGCGGCTACCTACGGTGGCTATTTGGAGACAGTACGAACCCTGTTAAGATAGAAAGCCAGATTGAACGGCGAAAAAGGGAGCCAGTCTGCGCTTTGGCTTGCAGTGACCGGTCAACATGTCAAGATTGTGGAGACTCTACTTGAGCACGGAGCCGACGTAGAAGCCAGAGGAGTTGGTTCATCTACACCCCTTCTCAAAGCTGTCGAACGTGAAAACTGCGCAGAAGCTGCTCTACCTGGTAGCCAATACCGAGCTCTACACGTTGCATGTAGTGCAGAATGCGAGAAAACTGCTCGAGAAATTCCGCTTTTTATTTTATTACTATATCGACCTTTTCTCTCTATACGAAGAAATAGTCCAGACACATCCTTTACTAATACATGATACTCAGAATCTCCATGCTAAAGACGCTCGAGCCCTTACAACATTCACCACGCTCGCTCATCCAGGCGGCTTGTTCTTCGACTCCCTCCCTTTGGCCCATTCGTGAATGACATCGAAATTCCTACACTGTTTGACGACATCAAACCTGGCATTGAAAGCCTTTTGCTCGTCATTGTACTCCAGCGACATAACACTGACATCGGCGTGGCACTTGACAGTCTGCCACAGATAGCTGAAGCAGTGCATATCGTGCGCGTGTTCCATATGCGGATGTTCGATTTGGTGCTGAGTGACAGTATGGTTATTCTGGAACCGAGACCGGAGCCGATTCTGTTGCAGTCTTGTTAGTGCAAAGTTCGCCGTTTGTATGAAGCATAATATGCGTTATTCAGGGATCATTCTGGAGAATGCTTACGAGGCAGTGCAGTTGGTGGAAAACTTCTAGGATGCCTGCGTAGCCTTGTTCGCCTCCGTAGAGATGAGCCGTTTCTGTTGGCATACGCGACATCTCTTCGTCAGTGATGCGGATGACGCCAACGTCTAACGATGCTTCCCAGTCCTCCTCCATGTTTGGGTGAGAGGAACCGAACGTGTCGTTGACTATACCGCGTTCAATGTCGACGGAGCTGCTGAAGTGATCTGGATGCCTCTATAAGTGCACTGTTGTGCGACAAAGATGAGCTTTTGAGAGCTTACGCTGTTCCCAGACAATTGGTGGTTTGAGGAGTTGATCTACCGGTGGATGTTCTTAGTGTTTGATTCAAGGTTGAGGATGGTTTCGTCAATGTTGTCACTAACCATCAAAACATTCAGGGACATTCGGCTTGATCAGTCGAGTTCCGAGCGCCAAGTAGGTACATATCAACATGCCGTGTAAAACCCACGGCAAGGCATGGCGAAGCCTGTTCGTTGAGCTAATTCGAGTCGGCTTGTTGTGTTTGGATATCGGAAAAGAGTCAGTACTATAGTCAATACTGTCGTCGCTGTCGTCTGCCATGAGTGGGGACCATGCTGCTTCTTTAGTGCTACTGTAGAAGGGATACATGTTTGAGGATGAAATATAGACTGATAAAATTATGGAGGTTTAACGATTCTGCTTGAAGGGCGATCTTGGGACCTTAAATTGTGCTGGGTCTTGTGGCAGAAATAAAACCTGTCAAATATCTATGTCACCTACGTCTCTCCTGGGCTGACTGTGTTTGGTTGAAGTTTATGACAACTTCTTCGCGTGAGATTGTGCTTCTTTGAAGGCAACCTAATAATACAAGAGATGCCAATCGACTTTTATGCAAGGGGGCATACATGCAACAAGCCCAAATCTATAAACTCACAACGCGTAGATGACACGAGCGGACAGCCCTTCCCAAGAAGGACCGAAAAGGCGAGAGAGGTCACTCCATGGCGCAAACCGACAAGTATATAGCTGTCCGCTAATTGAATTTGCTACACGAGATGCTTCGAAGCGATTACTCAGACCTTGTCTTACAAAAGAACGTTTCGCTGAGGGACAGCCGATACAAGTCTGACTGCGCCGCCTAGTTGCGATTGTTTCTGAGTCAATAACCTTCAATTAACATCCGAGGCTGGGCTACGGCTCCTACTGCTTTATCTGATGTTGTTGCCGTGATCAGTTACTCAGCACCCAGGCGAATGCGCAATCGCTTCCCAGAGCCAATTATTCGGTTGAGCTTCAACGCTTTCTCACTGTATCAGCCACTTTCTCGCTGTGTCGGCGCAAGCTTTCCAGCGCCACCGCGGCTGAGAACATGGCGAGATCCAGAACTCCAGGAACGTCGTCGTGCGGTATACTGTAAGTCTCGTTAAGACAGAGCGGAGAGGCCGCGTGCCTAAGACTAAAATCTTACAGTACACATAGTCTATGCATCCACGGGCATGAATGACTTCGCTTCTGTAGTGTAAATTTCAGCTAATGCTTCGTGAGCACCGAGTATGACAGTCACGAGAGACATGGTCCAGGATATGGTAGACGTGACTACCGGTAGAGGTACTCCAACAGCTATAAAACACCCACACCGTACCAGAATTTCTTCTCCATCAAACGCAACTCCTGTATCAACAACAGCCTTCTCTCAACAATCCCTGACTCCAAAAGATCAACAGTCTCCAAGCACACCCAAAACCCAACCACCTCACCAAACATCCCCAAATTCCCTCACAAGAACCTGGTTCGAAGATGCAATTCTCCCGCCTCGCCCTCCTAGCCGCAGCCCTCAACCTCGCCCTCGGCTCCCCAATCCTCGAATACAAATCCCGCTCCATCGTCGCCTCCGACGCCGCAAAACGCGCCCTCGTAGGCACCGAGACCGAGGCCGCTACCCTCGATTCCCGCAATGCGGCCGCCGCGGCGTACCAGTATCGTGATACTCCGCGGTACAAGAGGAGTGTGGAGGATTTGAGCGAGCGCAGTGCGGCTGCGAAGGCGTACGAGTATCGTGATACTCCGAGGTATAGGAGGAGTTTGAAGGATTTGAGCAGGGGTGCTGAGGCGAAGAGCAAGAAATAGAGGCGCTCTAGGGATGCTAGAGGGGTTGGATAGGGGAGGTGTCTAGCTGGCTAGTCATGAGTTCGGGAGGTTGATGTTTGTTGCAGTTGACGAGTGGATGTGACGATTTGCGGCGCAGTAAATGCGGTGGTTCGTGGGCATGTCTGAGGGGTTGCGATTTGCTTTTTTGGCTACTCTCACGTTCTTTTCTTTCATTTGTAATAGATTATGCGAGGCTCTGAGATTAGATGATGGATTCTTCCAGTAGTAGTTCCAGATGCAAGAAGCCGATGCGTATTATTCTTCATTCAAGCAATTCCGGGGCTAAATGAGCGTTATTGTTCATTCTTCGGGTATTGATCAGGATTGGCTCAACGCTATCGAGCAGAAGAAAAGGCAAAGGTCATATGATGAAATAGACAGGCGGAGGTTCTCGAGTGGCTTGGGTGCACTACAGGAGCAGACAGTTCTCTCAATTCCAGCAGTATATACAACAGCACAGCCGAGAGACCTCATTGGCCTACTATATTACGGTTTCCGATATCTTAGAATAGAACAGTAAAATCACAGGCCTCAAAGGGATTTACAAAGATAAGGCCAATTGGTCGAGCTGGGTGGAACAAGGCAAAAGCAGGCAACCAGAACAACGGTTTGCCCCGTGTATGTCGATCTACGGCCGAGCTTCAAACAGATAGACGTAATCAACGACGTTATGACTTGCGCGCCTGAAAGCGTTATCTGAGGTGTGGTGAGCATGTTTCCTCTTCCAGCTGAAGTCTCTGGAGAAGAAAATTCTGATCGAAGACAAACTCTCTAACCAATAAACCCCCTATGATGGCGGCCCGTGGCGGTTCGTAGTGTGCCTGGGTGCCAGGGGTAGAAGGATTATCTGGCAAGCGAATGGTCATACCGCCAAAGCATTGTTCGGCTAGGGTCCTATCGACGTGCAAATTGAGAGAATTTAACTTGGACTTGGTGCTGCCTGCAAGAGCTTCCAGATACAGACTAGAATATCATGCCCTGTGATGCGTCTCGTGTCATTTCTGAGAGCTGTTTGGGTAAAGGCGACTTGAGGGGGTCGTAGAGTCAAAAGCTGCCACTCTCATTCTTGCATTGGTGACGTGCTGAATTGGCTGCTTGACTGATCCAGCTCCTCCGTCACTGAATGATCGCACAGGACGCTATGGTGGGGAGCCACTCCCCTAATCTTCTCAAGTCTAGTGATCTCTGCTTTGGCTTCCGCTTCCACACCCGCGCATCTCTTACAACGTTCGGGTTTGCATACTATGTTTAGAGTGTCAAGCAATGATTGATCATTGCAAGTGATAGCCCAATAACGCGCTGTCCATCCGTAGGGCCCTGTGACATGGATGTCGGCCCCTTTCTGTAATATCTTCCTCACAATGGGCATCGAACGCCAGAAACAGGCCCAGTATAACGCCGTTCGGCCCTCATCGTCACTTTCGTCTATACTGACTGGTCTCTCGAGCAGCAGTGCTGCAGTTTTGTCGCGTCGGTGGATGATCGCTTCATATAGCGGTGAGCTATTGGCCCAATAAGAATTGACGAATCTTTCTTTTTCGGCGTCGCGACCCGTTGGTCTCCATGTCCAGACCTTTTCTAGCACCGGGTCTGTGACTTTTGACAAGATCCCTTTGACTACTTTTTCATGACCTCGGATCAACGCCCATCGTAACAGCCATCCCACAGTATTTTTGAGCGACTCGGAACCAGACCGAGGCCTCATTACGTGGCAACGTGTTTTTCCTTCGTTTCCTTCGGAAATATAGTGATAGGTATAGTCTCCTGTGGTCCTGTTTATTGCCCCATGCCTTAGCAATTCCATAACAATATGCGGATTAGGATTGGATGAGCGCTCCACGGCTTCCAGTGTACTACCAAAGCGGCCTTTGAGGTCGATCCTGGCGCCAGCTTTAATAAGGTGCCTTACGATTTCCATATTTCCACCGAAGCATGCCGCCTGAAGTGCATTGCCGAACCTTCCATCCTGCAAATTGACATTTGCACCCTTCTGGAGCAAAGACATCACGATCTCAGAATGACCTTTCAAGGACGCTGCCTGCAGTGCATTGCCGTATCTACCCCCTGGTTCGTTCACATTCGCACCGGTATCAAGAAGGTCCTTGACAACGTCGCGGAGGCCCAAACAAGTGGCCAAATACATGGGAGGGCTTGACGTTGCAGAGTAGTCTATGTGCCTCTTGATAAGCCTCGGAAGGGCGATTTCTAGACCCATTTCCCAATTTCTGGGATCAAAGGGTGGTGAATCTAAATCGTCAAGATTGGGCCAGTTCCCCTCACGATATGTTAGCGGTGACAATCCCTCAGAGCTGCTCAGATCGTGATTTTCGGGGTCGAAGAAAATGGTCCAGGTCTTTAGATTCTCCCTGGAACTGAGGAATTGGACGACGAGCTGTTTGGCTTTTGCGGTCATTGCATTGCTGGCATGAACGGACCAGTACTTGCAAGCGTATTCAATGAGTGGGAAAACGCGTCTGAGTCTGCTCAATGGCGCACTAGCCTCACGCCCTTGCTGCAAGACTTCCAAAATGAACGACTTGCTACAATCAATGTATACAAGGCAACTCTCTAAGATTCGCTGGTTTGCTGCATAGGGATCTATGCCAAAGCGAGAGGCTCGACTATGGAATGCTCGTGGTGAAGTGAGGTATTCTTTCACGCTGTAGTGTGCAAGGTGGATTTCTTTGCGAGCCTCTTTTGCTGTCACTGTGATCAAGCTCGACAGCACCGTGAGAGCACTCTCTGGGTCAAAGAGCCGTTCATTTGGGTCGAATGCTGGATTCGCAGAGAGATTGATGACCATGATCTCAGCAACCTCATCAAGCCATAGAGGTCGCTCGGAGAAGAGTAGCCATGTAAGAGCGGCAATAGCCTCTTGGTAGTACTCTTCGCTGGTGTTTAGCAAGATTCGCTCGTAGGTATCATCTAGTGTTGCTGGCAACGTCTTCAGTGTTTGTCTAACGTTGCTGGGTCTCAGACACTTTCTTAAGGACTCGAGTTGGCACGAAACCCAGCGAAACCTGACCTCAGAATTAGTCCTGTCATCAGAAAATCTAGGGCCAGAGTCATACATTCCGCAAGCTCCTGCAATTAGCTCGACCTCTATCTCATCTCTAAGATCAGATGGCCAGCCTCTCAATTTGGAGTCGTTCGATAATTGATTTCGGACATGTAAGCGTATATCCCCTTCAAGCTCACTGGTTTGTATGTTGACTGGTGGGAAAGTCGACATGTGGGCTAAGCTATTCAGATCCGACTCCATACGGCTAGTCACGAGGATGCTGAGCTGAGGCATCCCGAAATCCTTGAGCGTATCAAGCATGGTCACGAGCTTGGCGCGCTCGCCATTGATAGGCGGACATTCGTCGAGCGCATCTATAATGAGATACACCCGGCCATTTGCTTCAAGAAGCGACTTCAACGCATTCATAAGTTCTGCCTCTGGTGGTTGGTCACCCTCGTATCTGGCATACAGGTCAAGAAGAATTTTGGGCACATTTAACTGCTGGTGAAGGATCTGCAGCAGCAATGAGCGTAGCAGGGTAGTTGTTTTCTGGCGGACAGTATCACTGAAAGTGAAATAGTAATAGGCAACAGAATATGAATCTCGACGCGAACAGAAAGCCTTCGTCTCTTCAACGACTTTAGAACTGATATTTGTCAGCTAGCTCTCTCTATACTGCTCAAACTTACCACAAGATAGTTTTGCCACAGCCTGGGATGCCATGTAGCCATATAAATGATGAAGGAGTATCACGCCATTGCGTATACCTGGCGCTCTGGATGAACCAATTTCCTGTTTGCGGTTCGCGTTGTCGACAAGCCGTCTCATGAACATCAGCAACCGAGCCTGACGGAGCGAGCCAGCGAAGAATTTTGTCCCTTCGATCCTCTAGGCCACGTCAAACCAGATCAGATCCAAGGAGGTCTCACAAGGACTCTGGTAATGCGTACCTATCTGGTGGGAAGCCATTGATGTTGTTAGATTGGAGATATCATGCCTGACATTACTAAAGCCAGTGTTAGAGTCATGGCGCATAGAGTTGATGCCAGCATTAGTAGCGGACAGAGTTGACAAGGCACTGCGATGATTATAGCTGGACACATCTCTAGGAAGGGTCAATGACTGTGACAACGGCTTTGGGACATGTGATATGGCTCACAGGTTTAGGACATTCATAGCAATTGCCAAATTGTTCATCAGATCATGGGTCACGATTTCCTTCAGCTTGGCAATGGTACTCTCCCTGAATGGATACTGAAGAGTGGAAGGTATGCTGCGCAATCCGGTAGTCGCCATGCCTAGACGTATCTTGTTTAGTTTACCCATCAGGCGATTCAGGCCGGCTTCGCAAGCATCGACACACTCGAACACTGCAGCGGCGTTATCTTTAACACCATGACGGTCGATGGTCTTCTGTAAGACTTCCAAAATCTTGCGAAGTGCTTCTGTAGATTCACACAAAGTTTGGACATCTTTTCGGGAGCGACGTGCTGTTTGGTAGTATTCAAGTAGAGATTGGCAGACTGTGAGGCCGAGAGATAGAACACCAACACATGACGCTGATATTGATAAAGGATCCGCCATGTTGCGCTCACGCACGGCCTGGCCCTACTATGTTTGAATGTATTCTCGCGAGAGTGTGAAGCTGCCTGTTTATCCAGTCACGATCTGGTCAGGCAGCCAGGCAGCCACTCAGCCTCACCAACGCCTCTTGCTAGATGTGGCATAGTCTCAATGCAGAATGATCTCACAGCAAAATTATTGAGGAAGTAGTGTACTGAGATCCCACGTATGCACTTGTCCTGCTTCAAGCCTTGCACGATGAGCATTCAAGAGCGTAATTGTAGATGTTATTGAGGTACCCTAATTGGTCAAGACGTTAAAGACTAGTCTTGGTCTCGCTCCCACTGGGTGTGGCGTAGATCGACGCGTCTCGATGCCGAAACAGCCCAGACCTTGCTATCAATGTTGGAGTCTACAGCATCGATCCACGACTTGCTATCCTGATGATTCTCGCAATCAGTTCTTGAAGATGAGGACTCGTGAGTCGTGAAGCTCGCCCGGAAACAAGAGGCCGAAGTGTTCGGGGGCCCGGAGCAGGGGCCCGAGCCGGGTCAAAGTCATTTAGGCCAAGCCATCCAAAAGAATGATGACGGGATCGCGCTCAGAATAAATTAAGAGAGGAGTCAGAAGGCCTCGAAAATGCGGACACTCAACGATTGACGTGCTACGCAGTCAGCAGAGCAAGTCCAATCGACAATCATCGCTGACGACATCAACCCCAGAGACTAGGTCAAAATAACCTCCTGACCGAGACCTCGATACCACAGGAAAGTTGACAGCCGCGGACACAAGACTTTGGAGCATCGTGAGCTCGTGAAATGGCATCAGCTGTGGATACACCAGCACAACCCTACAACGAAGATGAAGAAAAAGGTAGAATCTCATCGCAGGAGCAGGAGCCTACAGGTCGAGGGGACTCCGGTGCAATCGCAAGACTACGAGTACACTTCACCACCGATGTCTCTACAGCCCATGCCGACATCCTCTTGCTCACATGCTGCTTCATCTCCGGCTTAGTCGACAGCACAATCTACAATGCCTACGGCACTTTCGTCAGCATGCAGACAGGTAACTCCCCTGCGCACCACCTTCGCCGACTCCACCCTCCTTCTAGTCTCTAGAACCACCTCTAACACGTCTCTCATCTTCATCTAGGCAACACAATCTTCCTCGGCATCGGCGGCGCCACCTCCTTCAAACAACCACCCAACCCCAAACCCTACGGCTGGGCCAAGTCCCTCACGTCAATCTTCTGCTTCTGTCTCGGCTGCTTCTTCTTCTCACGCTTCTCGCGTGCCTTCGGTTCCCTCCGCCGCGGAACGCTCGTCACTTCCTTCCTAATACAGTCAGTCCTCATCTTCATCTCAGCGGCTATAGTAGAAGCAGGTGTCGTCAACGGAAACCTTAACACTATACCGAGTGACATAGAGTGGACATCTGAGATCCCCATCGCGTTCCTGAGTTTTCAGTCTGCGGGCCAGATTATAGGGAGCCGGACGTTGAATCTGATTGAGATTCCCAGTGTGGTGCTGACGAGTATGTTGTGTGATTTGGCGTCGGATCCGAAGCTCACAAGCTCGTGGAAGGATAATATCAAAAGAAATAGAAGAGCTCTGGCATTTTTTGGTATATTGATAGGGGCTGTTGCTGGTGGGTTTATCGCTGAGGGGTCGGGGAAGATGCAGACTGTGCTTTGGATTGCTGGGGGTTTGAAGGTGGTGATTACGGGGTCATGGATGCTCTGGCCTGTCGAGAAGTCTCCAATCTCTGATCAAGTGTAATGAGCAATCTATGAGCCTAAGGGATTGAGGTTGTCTATCTTGGTGAAGCATGAGGCTTCTTTTCCTGCATGGCTATGTCATTTCCCGCTCGAAGGTCAACCTCAGACGGAGATGGGAGGTCTCGAGCTAGGAAGGTATTCTCAGCTTCCCCGGTATCGTGTATAGACTACCTCGACGTTCCCCGCTTGGCTTCCGACTATTTTTTCTTTTGCAAGACCTTCGGAGCTCTCAATGAGCCGATAAGCAAGTATCCCGAGTCAAGAATGTGATCAGACTGACAATTCTACCTTCTGACGTGGCTGGAATCTTACGCCAAGAAAGCGGCACTAGGTGCAGGAGGAGCAGTGCTGATGGTCCATGCACTCAGCTTAGTAGACTATGCGGTCTACACAAGCGGCGTAAGCTGTAGCAAAGACAGTGATGGTAGAGCCTCGGGGCCATTTAGTAAGACGAGTTATCATTCGCTATTGAGAAAGTGGCATTAGCTGCATGAAAGGCTGCACCTATAGACCTTCGGACTTATTAGCTGTGATTTACAAGGATTCGCGTTATCAAGCGCTGACCTTAGATGCAAGACGTGTCGGAGAACTCTAGCGCTAAGGAGACAGTATCACGGTCTCTAGGACTAACTTCATAGCAGCTTGCTAGAGGGCAAAGGTGTCACGCCAAGCGAACTAGCTTCTTGGACGGACCCATACCTTTTGGGCTGCGTGCATGACTTGCTTGCACCGCCTAGTTTTCAGCTTACCGGGTCGGAACATAGCACCGCTGTCGATCTTTAGACTATGTCGGCTTGTTTTATTAATTGTCAATATCATGATTGCTACCATTATCGCCGGTCTCGGAGTCTAGTCCTCCTTTGCTTGCTTGCAAGTCAATCGCCCTCACAGCCAGATACTCAAGCAGCCTTACGCTCCTCAAAAACCAAGTTCAAATTCTCCATCCTCAACGTAAAAGCATCTCTACTATTTCCCAAAAACTTACCCCCATCCTCACCAGGCGCGAGCTTGACATCAAACCGTGAAATTAGCAGGGAAACCACAGTTCTTATCTCCATCAATGCCAATTGTTTCCCTATGCAGCCATATGGTCCTAGTACCAGCAGTTAGCAATGACAACAATGGAAAGGATTAGGGGAGCATACCAAGGGAAAACGGAGCATGAGCATCTTTCTCTTTCACAAGCTCAGGCTGAGAATACCAGCGCTCAGGAATGAACTCGTTTGGGCGGACGAAGCACTCTCCTGCTGCGAACGCATCAGTAATAACCTTAATGAAATAGTAATTCTTAACACTCACATCGTCCAATAACGTAAAAAGGTACAGTAACATTGGCGCCTCCTGGCACGAACACCCCGTCAACAATAATGCCCTGCTTCGGCGTGGTCCTAAACACCCCACTCGGCACAGGCGGATGCATCCTCAACGTCTCATTGATAACAGCATTAAGATGTTTCGCGTTCTGCACATCTCGGACACTAAATGGCTGGCCTCCTCGCCTCATAAGCGGCTCCAATTCCTCGCGTAGTTTGTGAACGTGTGTAGGGTTGATGGCGAGGTAGTAAGACAAATGCGTCAACACAATAGCAACAGTATCACTCCCCGCCACAATAAGCAACCTCGAATCCCCATGCAGCCATTTCGTCGCCTCCCTATCCCCCCTATCCTCCGCCGCTTTCAACAACCAGGACGTCACGTCCGGGACTTTTGGCTCCGATAGTCTCCGCTCGTCAACTTGCTCCGCACACCAGTGGATGAAACGGCGGAAATTGCGGCCGACGATGGGAGCGATGGCGCCGATGGGGATGGCCCAGGAGATGGGGGAGAAGAGGCCGAGGAGGATCATGGAGGATTCGAGCCATTGGATTGCAAAGTGCATGCGGCCTGTTTTTAGCATCTGGTTGATGGTAATTTTAACGTAGGCATGAGAGAGGAAGTTAGAAGGGGTAGCTTACGTTGAAAGATTTACCAAAAGCAAAATCGCCCATTACGTCGAAGGAGAAGTAGTTGAACCATGCTGATGCGTTCATTGGTTTGCCGGAGAATGTGGATATTTTTTCGAGGAGTTCGTGGGTGTAGTTTGTTATGCGGGCTTCGTAGTCTCCGAGCGCTGTTTTAAAGGGTCAGCGACTTGCATTGGTGGTAGCTAAAGGATGGGGGTTGGTTGCCTTTGATACTGAAACCACGATCCCAGACGCGTCGGCGGGCTTCGTGGGTTGCAACGTCTCGTGTGCTGTGGAGAGATTCGAGGTCTTGGTAGATGGCATAGTCGTACCAAGGTGATCTGATACATTGGGATCGTGGGCCGAGGATTACGGTGGGAGCGCTTGGGGATGCTATGGAGAGCTCGTTCGGCCCTGTACGGATATGTGGTCAGATGAAGTGGTATTACGTCGTTAAGAAGAGGATGAGGTCGAGGAGGAATCAAGTTCAACATCTTTGATAGTCGTCTTCCCTTTCTATGAGAGGAGAAAGAAGGAAAGACGATTTCAAGATAATTCCATGCAATAGAGAGACAATGTTCATTGAAAACTATGAAACTTTCTGCAAAGACATATTACAAAGAATCGCCACAATCCATATTTGAACGAACCCAGTTTGTAAACATATGGCAGTGCTGGAATAGATTGACTGACCAGTGCGCACAAAATTTCCGTACTTCTGATGCCAGTTATAAGTCTTACGAAAACCGTCCAATCCCCAAAGGCTTATAAGTTGGGAGAACTTGGTGAGTTTCAAAGGCCAAGGTCCGGGAAATTTGTTCAAGTGATGGAAGAAGGCTCTGTAGATAATCATGCTTGTCCATAGACCAGCGAGAAAGGATCCAACAATGCCTGCGGCTTGAAGTAGAGCCTGTCCATAGTTGAAGTGCATAAAGCGGATCAGTATCAAGGCCGAGAGAGGGATGCTGGCGGCAAAAAGCTGAAGGTAGGGCATGGTCTGCTTGTGGTGCTCGCCACGACTGAAGTACAAGATGTGTGAAAGAGCTCCCACGCTGGCAGCTATACCGCACGCCCATGCTGAGAAGTGGTCCATGATGTTTGCACTGATTGCAAAGAGAGATTACTCAAAGACCCCGAGGAGGGGTTACGTGTATGTAGTAGACTGATTCTAGCCAAGGAAGACGCTCAGACGGTGGGGGTACTCAGTAGACTTTGCCTGACTTTGAAGAAAAGAAAACATGAAAATTAGACAGCGGGGATGCGCAGTAGAGTCCCAGTCAAGACGCCCCATTAATATGGGCTGCAGGGTTCTCGTCTCTCCACCGGTGGCGAAAAGGTTGATTTCTCGAATACCTTTGCTCGGCTTCGGTTACTTCGAATGAAGACTCAACAGAAAGCTAGAGACGTGTCATTAGTGGTAGCATCGGGGCGATGATTAGCGTCATCGCAGCGTGATTTATTATTTCAGTTTATCTTGATCGTGGTCGCATATGCAGTTCGGGGAGCTAGAGCTGCAATGATCTGTCCTTGCATCATCGCCCCTCTTTGAAAGACGGAATACGGCCCCTAATTCCACAATCCTCCATCAATGTACCGAGCTTAAGATATGAATCTCTTTGAGCGTTTATGCGATCGATCAATCGTTTTGAGCACTCTTGTAATGAGGTCGGCGAGATGTGAAAGATACTCGGCGCTTCGCTCTAAGCGACGTCGCGTGTCAGGATATCCCGAAGGCTTGGTCACCGCTGGAAAATGGTGCGCATTATGTTTGATTGAGTTTCGAAACGTGCGCCGCAAACGTACTCCAGTATGTGTCGCAAGGTTCCAAAATGAAATAGTCTTCGGCTTCTACGATTCCGGAGCCGTGGTCTTGGATTTCATTCGTGCTATTTCTGCCACGTCAATTAGCGCAGCGCTTCCTCAATGGACGATCTGCGATCAAGTTTACCTCCGCTCTGTTGGAACCCGGCTGTCATTCCGCTCGCGTGGCCCTTGTGCATGTAGAGTCCCAGGCGTAAGGGATTGGAACAGCCCTAACCGAATTGGAGGAAGCGTAGAATCACTAGAGATCCATCCCAGGTAATAAGAAATTATGCTGCAGCAACTGGCTGATAGATCTCATCAGAGAGACCTCTTATCATGTAAGATGATTTCATGTAGGCGCTTTGCCCAAGCCGAGGGTCCACCTGTCGATCCCCCATATAAAGCTGTTGCGGACACCCACTGAATGCCTTGCAAACCCATCTTGTTGGCCTAATTGTAGAATCAATGGAGAAGTCGACTTCTTTGGAGGACATGACGGCAGCAGAGCCTTGCAGGGAGGAGTCGCCGCTTCTGCCTTTCGTTAAGGTAGAGGCTGAGGTATGTGCAGAATTCTTTCTTAATCCATACGGTAAACAGATGAGAGAGTGCAGGAACGAATGTAGACTGATAAAGATAAGGAACACGAGACAGTACCGCTTTCGGTATTATACAAACTTCGGACTATATGGTTGATCACTCGAAATGATCTGAAGTCGATTGTTTTTCCGGAGACCGCATTTGGCATCTGCAGTGCTCTATCTGGACCAATTCTTACCTCAAACCAATCGCCAGATCCCATCACCGTACTTGGGCGTATACCAATGGTGCTGTTATGGACTTGGGTGAATGTATTGATATTCGACCTGGCAAACCAGCGGCTCCCAAATTCAATCATCGAAGACGCTATCAACAAGTCCTGGCGTCCAATCCCGGCTGGAATGCTGTCGGCGGCTCAGGCTAGACGACTGCTCCTTGGAAACATTCCAATAGTGTTCTTCATCACTTTCTATATCGGCGGGATGGAAGAAACTGTTGCCATGTTTGTGCTGACATGGATGTACAACGATCTCGGTGGTGCCGACGAGAGCTATGTGGTCCGAAACTTCATCAATGCCTTGGGTTTTGTCTGTTATAGCTCAGGAGCTACAAGGGTAGCCTGCGGACATGGCCAATGCTTCCTTAACGATGAAGCATACCGATGGCTTGGGATTATTGGGGGAATAGTCTTCACGACTCTCCAAGCTCAAGATATGGGTAATTTCTTATGCTATTCTTGTCAATGCGAATACTGAATCGGATGACAGCGGACCAAGAGGGAGACAGGGCCAGAGGAAGGGGGACGATGCCATTGGTCCTCGGTGACTTGGCTGCAAGATGGAGCATAGCCGTGCCTGTGGTGTTCTGGACCATAGTGTGCCTGCTATTTTGGGAGCTTGACATCTGTGCTTGGATTTTGCCGGCGTCTCTTGGTGGCATTGTCGCTTTCAGAACCCTGGTCTTTCGGAATGTGGACGAAGACAAATTGACGTGGTATTTCTGGAATTTCTGGATAACCTCGCTGTACCTATTGCCGCTCATCAAGTACTATGGTCTCCGTTGTTGACAACGCGGGTAAGGGAAGCCTGGGAGAGTGCAAGAGGGGGCATTGCCGTGTTGATGGTGATCGAATATGGCCTCAAAGCGTATACCTGTTGTTGATCGGCTGATTTCATGGTCTGAATCGTGCGTGGAAGACATTCTAAGGAATTTCTTTCTTATTCATCGTGCATAAAGCGTACATGAAAATCTAGGTCCTTGCATAAAGTTGTGCCTGAAATTGAACTACAATCTCACTCACAAGGCGAGCAATACATTCTCAAATTCGGTCCTTGGGCTTTCCTCGAGTAAATAATTGTGCAATGAATTGATATCCGAATGCATTCTAAAATGACGCTCAATACCGTCGCGGTCTATGAAGAGAGGACTGCCTGATGGCCATAGTTACGGCCGCAGTGGGCAACAGCCCGAATCTGACGCATTCATTCACTCTTGAGCCTTCTAGGATCAAATCGTAACGACTTCAAATCTCAAATGCCTTTTTGATTTACCCGAGCCCTTTCTCAAACTCCTACTCCGGCCTTACTATCACTCCTTCAGAGGACCCTTCCCTCCTGTCCGAGGCGGCTAACAGCCAACACCTTCGCTCGACACTCATCGACAGTTGACATCTTACTACCCCTCCAATTTTTCGAAATGCCAGCTTCTACATCCTCACACGAAATGGCCGGACCGCACTCGCCTGCCCAGTGCTGGAGCTGGCGCGTTCCTTCTCCCCCTCGCATCATCGTCCCACCTCCTGCTCTGAATGCGAACGGCATACCGGATCTTCATGTTGTGCAAGACACAACCTTCGACTTTGAATCTAGTGGGTTCACCAATGCAGAGTTCCTCCAGACGGTCACATATGGCAACTTCATATCTTCGAACAACATGCTGGTAGGTCCCCTGCCGTACTTTGGTGTATACCCAACTAATGCTCTATTTGTTCTAGGAATGGAAATACGAGCAACGTCGAATGGCGCAACAAATCCTACCCTTCCTTTACCTTGGCCCCATGGCTGCCGCAAGAGATCGAAATTTCCTGCAACGAGAAGGCATCACAATGGTTCTAGCAGTACGCAACACCATGTCAGCTCAAGCGAAAATGCTAGGATCGAAAGTAGCGCAGGAAATGGGTATTGAAACTAGGAACATTGATGTCGCTGGAAATCAGGAGCTCATTGCGGCATTTCCAAGGGCAATCGAAGTCATCAACACACATCTTTCAACAATGTATCAACTTCAGCAAGCCAGAGGGGCTCAGGTGACGGCCGGTGCCCAAGGTCATCCGCCGTCAACGCCCGGCAAGGTCTTGGTGTTCTGTGAGAGCGGGAACGAGCGCTCAGCCACACTGGTGACCGCATACATCATGGCCATGTACTCCGCGGACCTCATCAAGGCGATTCAGATTGTCCAAGCTCAGCGCTTCGCTGTGGCCTTCGACGATTCATTGAGGAACTTGCTTTCGACATATGAGATCATACTGCGGGCGAAGCGGGATGTTGTTCAAGCGGACAGCCGAATGGTTGGGAATGGAGGAACTGGAAAGCCAGGACTGAAAAATGGTGCAAACGCAGGATTGGGGAAATCCTCAAAGAGGACTATTGATGATTCTTATGATGATGATAATATGGATATGGATGGGGGTGACCGATTTCTGGATCATGGCAGATTTGAGGGGAGAGCAGGCTCCGCTCCATTCCAGGACAGGCATGGGTCTTGAGCATTTTCATTATGGTGGATTCCAGCGTGGATTCATGATACCCTGGCATAGATGGCTGACGGTTATTTACTTATTGCTTGCAGCAAAAGGGCGAGTGCTCATCCATATCCCTACTGATACTACGTCCTGCGGAAAGGCGCACTTCATCCAGTCACATGAAGACAAATCACGGCTATTTGCCCCACGCAGTGTTTATTTGGTGATCCTAGGGCTACTGAGTGATGTGAAGTGAATTACCACTGCCTCATAGGCAGCCTCATCGCCCGGTTGATATCCTAATGTTGACAAAGCTCCATGACACGTTCCTTCCTTCCCTCAACAACATTGCCACACCTTGCTCGACACTTCCAGATCAACCCAATAATTTGCTACGTGAACACCAAAACTACTTTGCCTTCATAGATGGATATCTTACCCTTCTAGGATATTCTGTTGCCAAAACTCGCATGCATCTTGCGCATAACAATGTCGCCGTACACGCTACGAAAGCGCAAAAACATTAAAGCTCCCCGGAGATATGACGATGATGATTACGGTTCATCTCCTCGAGAGAGTTCACCACGCGAAAGTTCTTCCAAAGATGAAGACTCACGCGAATCACCTCAATTGGAGCAACTAAGATGGCCCTCGCCACCGCCAAAAAGGTCCACCAAAAAGAACGCATATCGCGGGCCCGTTATCGAGTTTAATCCAAATCTTCCGCCTGCTGCCTTTCCCACACTCGACAAGCCATGGCCAAATCAAATCTCAGATCAAGACCAGCATAACATGCACCAGGAGTTGCCGATTCCGGATTTGAGTGATGAGCAAGTAGCCGTGGCAGATTCTTCGGTCAGTGGGAACGGACCCCACCAAAGAGTGAATCCACCGATCATGTTTTCGATTCCAACACGTGCACCTAGCGGTAGCATAAGACCCCGACTCGGCCCCTCGATCATGGTAGATAGAGCAATGGGTGTCGCACCTATCTACAACGGCCTGGGGTCAATGGACAATGGGCCTCAGAATCCGATCTGGGCAAGTAACGTGAAGAAGATAGGAGAATTGGCCCGAAGGACGAGCTTTGATTGGATAATGCACGAGATGGATACAAGTGACGAGGAGGAGCCCCCAGCCAAGGTCACCAAAAAGGACAACGTCCCAGCTTGGGACGACCTCACCATCACGCATAAGCTGGACCTCGCGGATACTGTCTATGAGCTTTCCCCTGAGGCAGGACCTGAGCACATAATGGCACGCTTACGACTGAACGCGTTGCAAGGAGGAGCTTTGGCTGAACTATTGATCAAGCGTCAGAACCGGAGCCGGGGGGAAGAGACAAGTGCGAAGCTGCTACGGGATCATACCCAGGAGGAAATGCTCAGAGGAAGAAAGAAATCAGAAACGGGCTACCGCACCATTTTGGAGCAAACGATATACCGACATGTCGGCGAAGAAGACCACCTCCAATCAGCGCCCTCGGAATTGGCCAAAGGCAAAGCTTACCTTAGTCATTGCGGCTTCGATCCCTCACTGCTAGATGGCACCTGGGTAAGACCGGTTTCAGGCAATACTACACCGAAGACTCAGTCCACCATATTGCTTCAGCGAGGACAACCTGCAAGAGACGTCCCTCACAGCTCAAACGATTCAGCAAACGAATCTTCCTCACAACGATTAGCACAATCTACGCCGGTACGACAACATGCGAATCCTCTTCTTCCAAAGCCTGGCGAAGCACAGCGGAATAGCAATGCAGCTCCTCCACGGCGTCGACGTACAGCCGCCGAGATGATTGCCACTCACTCGTCGCCTGTGGCACCACACCGGGTACCTTCTCGAGAATTCCCAGTTGTTTCAGCGCATCCCCAGTTACAAACAGCTAGAGCTGGATCAGGCCAGCGACGTCCAAGCACATCCCACCCACTTCGTTCGTCTCTACCCTCGAGACCACATGATTTAACGGCGGACTACACACAAACAGCCAACAGTGCTCCTCCCAAAGCGCGCAACCCAACATCGAAACTTCCTACTCCACCAGGGGAACCTACTCTACCTACGCCCAAAATCGGCCCAGCAGCGGGCATACAAGCTCGTCCCGAGACAAATCCCAAGAAACGAACGGCCAATCAGGCTACTCAGCCAGAGGCGACACCCAAACAGAACACGAGCTCGACAGGACACAGTGACGGCCCAGCAATCCAGAATAAGCGGGCTTACAATAAAAAAGCAACTGCAGGTGCTCCATCAACAAACGGTGCGGACAAGACGTCTACAAAGCCATCTAAGAAAGTAGCACCTACTCCAACACCAGCAGCATCGACTACATCTGCATCCCCCAGCTCCTTATCCCTGGGCATCTGATCTGGGATCTACGGTTGCTAACGACGGAGGTGTAAGAGGCGAGATTGATGGGGATCAGAAGGCTTGATGTAGGGCGTGGATGGGCCCCGGAACTGTCAAAAGAATGATATCTTGCGAACGTTGTACATAGCGTTACTACTCTGCATGGCGTAAATACCCAAGAAATACCAAAACTTCATCTAAATTAGAGTTCGATCGACCTGTAGAGATCGTTTTTGACATAGAATATAAAATACCTAGGTGCACGTGACCAGATCGCGTCGCGTAGAAATTTGACATCATCACTTTGGCGATCTAAAGCCATTTTCTTCTGCAGGTACCCACTGGTGTCCACGCTTTCATAACTTTCCTGTGAACGCGTTTGTATACTCATTGCAGTCTGTTGCCTTTTTCCATTGGCTCTTTTTGTTACGTAGTCATCACTTGGAGACTCCAGGCTTTCAATCAAAGGCGTTCTAGCGCTGACTGGTGGCGAGTTGAAGGGAATAGTCCTGTACAAGTGACCGCCTTGCCCCTGGGTGGCCTACGATTCTTACGTGTTGAAGGGAAGATTGTACCCGATTCGACCCTATAATATCTCTATCTGGAGACATACACGTCCTGGAGAGTACCCTCCTAACACCTAGGAAGCCCGGCTTAGCACTCCTTTGCCACCCCCCTAGAATCTACAGATCTTGCTCCTCCAACGCGAACCCTCTAAACCACCTTCCCGCCTACGATCATGAGCTCCACACCCATGACGCCCGGGTCTCTCGACGGCGCTGCCTCGAGCGCGTCCAGTCTTCCCTCCTCGCCTCCGTCAATGGCTGATGATGCCTACGATCCCAAAGTCGAGAAGATGCGCGAAGAGGAGGAGCGATTACGCAAAGAAAGCAAGCGTGAAGAGAAGGAGAGAAAGGAAGCTGACAAAGAGAAATGGCGGAAAGACGGGCAGAATACTGGCTACATGAAGGATCTAGAATGGTTCCTCAACAGGAGTCAGGGCTTCTCGTCAGCAGTCATGGATCAATTGAAGCAGGCGCTCGAGGCGAGGAAGGTTGGTATGTCGGCGCAGCCCAAGCTGGTGACGGGTGGGAAGATGAGGGATTATCAGCTGGAGGGGTTGACGTGGTTGACGTGTCTGTATCAGATTGGGTTGAATGGGATTTTGGCTGATGAGATGGGGTTGGGGAAGACAGTATGTGGAATATCTGTTCATTGTGTTGTTTTTGCTAACATCCTTACCAGGTGCAACTCATCTCCTTCCTAGCTTTCCTCCGCGAGAACGGCACGAATGGCCCCTTCCTCATTCTTGGGCCTCTGAGCACTGTCAACAATTGGCTTCGAGAATTCAACTTCTGGACACCGGATATTCCTGCTGTGATGTATCATGGATCACCACAAGTGCGAGCGCAGATCAGAAGGCAGCAGCTCAAGGGTGATGCGAAGGGTGCCAAATTCCCTGTCGTTTGCACGTCGTATGAGATTTGTATGAGAGACAAGAAATATCTGGCTGCGTATCCTTGGAAGTTCATCGTTGTGGACGAGGGGCACCGGCTGAAAAACTTCAATTGCAAGCTTGTCAAAGAGCTGAAGCAATATCCTTCGGAGAGCCGTCTCATCTTGACCGGCACACCTCTCCAAAACAACCTGTCGGAACTCTGGTCTTTACTCAACTTCCTGCTCCCTGACGCGTTTGCGGATCTGGAACACTTCGAGAGCATGTTCGACTTCTCGGATGTGCAAGACAAAGACGGGCACAAGCAGTTCATCTCAAAAGAACGTCAGAAAAAGACAATAGCTTCTCTCCACGCAATCCTCAAACCTTTCTTGCTGCGCCGAGTGAAAAACGATGTGGAGCAGAACCTGCCGAAGAAGCGTGAATACATCTTATATGCACCACTCACCCCAGTTCAGAAGGAATTGTACCGTAAGATCAAGGATGACGACATTCGATCTTACCTAGAGGAGAAAGCCGTTGAGCGGATAGGCGAGAGGCTTGAAGATTCGAGAGTCAGTGAAATGAAGGGCAAGAAGCGGAAAGCTGGAAGCGGTACCTCTACACCTAACAAGAGTGCAAAGTCATCCAGACGGTCAACGCCAGCGAGCAGTATACGATCCGGACAATCTGGAAGGGGAAGAGGAAGACCCAAAAAGCAGAATTACGCTGAAGTCAGTGACCACGAGTACTTCAAGCAGCTGGAGCAGAGCAGTGACAGCGAGGAAGTGGACGAGGAAGAGCAAGAGGAGCGCACTCGTGCTGAGACTCTCAAACAAGCGAGGAAAGAAGTGAATCAGAAAAAGCTACAGAATCCCGTAATGCAGCTACGCCTAGCCTGCAACAGTCCTCACCACTTCTCCTGGCCTTGGGCACCAGAGACCGACCCTGATGAGACACTAGTCACCGAGTCCGGGAAAATGGTCATGCTGGATCGTCTTGTTCCGTATCTTTTCAAGAAGGGCCACAAAGTAATACTCTTCTCCCAATTCTCAAAACAGCTCGACATCCTAGAAGACTGGGCCATAGTCCTGCGTGGTTGGCCTGTCTGCCGTATCGATGGCGCTGTCAAAGCTGAGGATCGTCAAGAACAGATCGAAGCTTTCAACACAAAGAAGGACCACCAACTCTTTCTCCTCAGTACTCGTGCCGGTGGTCTTGGTATCAATCTCACATCCGCCGACACCGTCATTCTCTTTGACAGCGATTGGAATCCGCAACAAGATCTGCAAGCTCAAGACCGTGCCCATCGCATTGGTCAAACAAGACCAGTCATTATCTACCGCTTAGCAACCAAAGGCACAGTCGAGCAAACCCTCCTCGAGAAGGCCGACGGTAAGCGTCGACTCGAGAAGCTCGTTATCCAGAAGGATAAATTCAGAAGCATACTGGATCGGAAGCCCAAGAAGGGCGGCGACGATGAGTACACAGAACTACAGCAGATCCTCGCTAACGAAGACTTTGAGAACTACGATCCGGGCGAGGGAGCAGATATTCTAAGTGATGCGGATTTGAAGCTGTTGACTGACAGAAGCGAGGCTGCGTATGTGAGGGCTGAAAAGGGAGAAGGAAGTGGTGATAAATTTAAGACCATTGAATCTAAAGGGGACGGGCAGGATATCTTGGGGAACCTGAGTAAGTAGGGAAAGGAGTAACATTGAATAGATCGGGTATGGTGAGTGCATCGCGTATCTATGGTTCAGCAAGGGAGTTTTCAGTTGCATAAAGAACTAGCCTGGGCCTTGATGTTTGGCACTGGCAATGCATCGTTTAAAAATCACCTTTTCAGCATCGTCTTCAATTGAATGCACTGATTGAACAATGTTATCTGTTCTGTCTGGACCATTTCTTTCTCCTAAGGCAGTCTCTTCATCTAAACCATCTCTCCTCATTGCTTCTATCTCTCATCGTTGCCTTCATTAATCATCACAAACCTAAACCTCGCCCTCCCCCCTCCATCTCCTTAACAACCCCATTAACCTCCCCCATCGGCCTCGTTTCCGTCCACGCCCTCACCCCCTTCTCCGCCGCCAATCCAAGCATCTCCCTCACATTCCCCGGACTCGCCGAATCGCTAAAACAAACACTCGTCCCATTCAGCACCAACGCCATCGTATCCAGCTGCGGCAGCGGACCCTCCGGTATCCCTACCTGACAGAACGTTCCCTTCGGCCTCAGCAAACTTAGGTACTCCTTTAACGGCATCCACGGATCCGAGACCGTGCAGATAATAAGATCCAAGGACGCTGCGTGCCTTTCCTCCCATCCTTCTTCGTCGGCGGTGGCGATATACGCATCCGCTCCTAGTTTGAAGGCATCGGAGCATTTGGCTTCGCTCCGGGAGACGGCAACGACGTGCTGACATCCCATTGCCTTCGCGAACAACACGCCTAAATGCCCTAACCCGCCCAAGCCTATCACGCCTACCTTTCTCCCTGGGGTCGCAGCGCCGTGTTCCTTTAAAGGCTCGTATACCGTGGCGCCTGCACATAACATAACAGCTGCGCTCGGACTGTCGAGTCCGGAGGGAATGTTGAAGACGCTGTTGGAGTTGTGGCGGGTGAAGTCTGCGAAACCGCCGTAGGAGATCCCTGCGCCGCTAGGGTAGCTAAGAAGAGGATTTCGGGTTAGCTTGTCCAGTTTTTGGATGAGAGGTTGGACGCAAGAAAATCAAAGGAGTAGAAGGCGCTAGTAAATACCCAGTTGAGAAAACGATAAGGCAGGCATGTGGTGGAGATGGTGCTTACCGCTCGCCATACGTCCCAATCCTCCTAGGACAATAGTTCTCCCTCCCACTGACACAGCACTCGCAATCTCCCCGATGGCAATTATACCCTTGCGGCCCAACCCCCACTCTATCGCCCACTCTTATCCCCTCTCTAGCCTTTATCCCTACTCGAATAGCGGTGCCGACGATTTCGTGACCGCAGCAGACGGGGTAGAGCGTCTCGCCCCATCCTGAGCGCATTGTGTGCAGGTCTGAGGCGCAGAGGCCGCAGTGAGTTACGCGGATGTCGATATCGGTTTCTTCCCAGGTTTTGGGAGTGAAGGCCTGGTGTTTTAGAGGTGAAGTTGCATCTGTGGCTAGCCACCCGTGGAAGATGTCTTGTTTGCTATTTTTCATTGCGGGCTCAGAGTTCGTTTGGGCGGTGATTTGGCAACTGGTTTCCGTCTTTGTAGGTTCAGGATTTTGTTTCATTGTTGCAGGCTCGGCACCATTGGAGGTTGAGTGGGAGGTGTCTTGACTGGTCTCTCCTGTATTTGAGGGCTCAACATTTGGTTGCGAGGTATCTTGTGTACTCTCTAGCGTCTTTGCTGGCTCAGGATTTGCGTGGAACGTGTCCTTTGTGCTCTCCTCCGTCATTACGTTCTCGTGGTTTGCATGGAATGTGTCTTGATAGTTCTTTCCTGTGATCGCGGACTCTGCGGTCGCCATTGAATTGTCAAGATGGAAGCAATACAAATTTGCCTTTAGGAAATAGAAGTTGAAGTTGACAACGGGTAAAACATTCGAAGAAAGGCACACTCTCAACGCTTCTGGTTTGGACAAGTGAAGGGGGTTTTTTTACTGACGGTCACTTTCGGCATGCCACAAATCGAAAAAGCACACGGAAATACCAAAAGATAGCTCCGAGCTCGCAGCAGCCCAGGATGCTCGGCTAACGTACCTGCATAATCGAAGCTTGGAGCCGTAGCCGACTAAATCCGGATTCTCACCTGCTGCAGCTAAAAAGCTGGCCTAGTCCGAGCACCTTCTCTGGCACTCTCTGCTGCGTGTGACTCTGCACGATGCAGTGGGGGAGGTCCCAATGCGGCTATAGCTGCGAGAAACCTTGGGAAAGCCGGAAAAGTGGAAATATACAGTACAGCTTGTTTCTAAATTGGCATTTGAACGCTGCAACCACCTGTGAACTGCTCAAGCTATGGACCCAGTAGCCCGAGGGTCTTTAAAATGCTCATTGGGACAAGGCAAACACACGAAAGTCATCTGTGCCAAAAAAAAAAAAGTCATGAGTCGCTAGAACGCACCTCTCTCAGGCACCACAACCCCATCCATGCAAATCATGCTTCGCTAACAGAAGAAATCCTTACACCGCAACCCCATCCACGCATCATCAATCATCCCTCGTCAATCATGCCAATGCCACTTCCTCACAAAAGCCAAAAGCGATGCTCAAGCATCAGAAGCTCGCCCGTTCCTGACTATTTACAAGCAGTCAAATTCAACAACTCCCAATCAATCCTCGGCCCCACAAATTTCTTCCCCCTCGTCCACCAAAGTCCCATAATAACAAAAAACAGCCCAAAAAGTATAACAGGCGTATAATTCATATTACTCGTCGTAACAGGCAGCTCGGGCGGGAAACAGATGAATGTTCCGATCACGGCGACGAGAAGCGGGGACAGGATGTTGCAGATGTAGCCTAGGTTGCCGAGATCGAAGGCGCGGGTTGGGAGGGAGGTGGCGCGGCCGCGGGTTACTATTATACCTTGGGGGACGGCGTAGGTGATGCTCTGTGTTGGGGGTGGAGGGTTAGCTGGATATGTCTTGGTGGAAAGCGGGTGGAGGAGGAGGGGGCGTACTAGGTAGAGGACTGCGGATGTGACTATGGAATTGAATGCGGTTGTGGAAGCGAGGTAGAGGAGGCCGTAGATGCAACAGAAGCAGATTGATAGGATTGTTGCTCGGACGGGGAAGTCACGCGATGTGCTGACGTGCGAGAAGAATTCGGAATAGGGGATACCGCGCTTTGGTTGCTTGTTAGTAGCAGCTCTAAGCACGGGAAGGAAATGAGGCCTTACGTCTCGGGCAAATGCCCAAGTCATCCGTCCTGCGGTGACCCATTGGCTGGTTAAAGACACTGTGGTGATGGTTAGTAGAGGTCAGGATATTACGAGGAGGCGGATGCTCACTGAAGTATACAACAATGACCCAGCATTGCATGAACGTAACGATCCCCCTACTCCCCGTAATTTGGTAGAATATCTGCGCGCTTGCAAGTTTAGAATTGAGCACTGCATCGATATCCGTCATGCCGAACATGAGAGCGAGGGTCATGGGGAAGGCGGTCAGAAAGCCGATGCACATCGTCAGGTTCCTTAGACATTCAGTACTTGTTTGTTTGATACAGTGGTGAATGATCAACTCACATGGCCAGGGGGATATTCTTCCCCGGGCGTGGGATCTCCTCTGCAATGTGGATAGCGCCATCTGTACCGCCGTAGGCGTACCTTGTACAGTCGTTAGCAAATTTTCTCGGAGTTGGTGGGCAAGATGACATACAGAGCATTGCCAATCCCTATCATCCACGCAGTACCATCACTCCAGCCACTTGTCCCAAGCCCCGATTCTGTAATGAAAGAAGCAGGTTGAGTCTGTTTCTTGAGTGCTAGCAGCAGAATGAAGACAACCACGAATCCGGAGACAGAAAGGAATAAGGTTGCTTGGGTAATCTTAGGAACCGATTTGGGAGATAGAAATAAAGGGCCAGCTGTTTTTGCTATTAGTCGCTTGTCACTATCAGAAGGACTTGGAGAGGCTTGCCTGTAATGAATATAGTAACCAGATAGATAAGATAAATCTGCCACCGCGCAGCCTCCCACGACGGATGCCAGAAATTGATCATACCCGCCACAGATACGGCGCAAAGCGACACTCCAGAGCAGGTAATGACCCACCATCCCAACAACGTCATCCAGCCCACCACGAAAGCTGCAAATTTCTTATGCTTAGTCGGTGCTAGGATGTAGGTGAAATGGTATTGTCCCTGCAGTCATATACTTCAGCACCCAGATCAACATCAATGAGAGTGAATTTGGCTTGCGCTCACCCCAGCAGAAGGGAAAGCAGAAGCAACCTCCGACAGTCCCAGCGTGATGGTCCACTGCACAATTGTCGCAACCAGCAATCCAAAAACCACACTCTGCGGACCGCCATAGATCAGATTCTGCCCGAAATTACTCAAGTACCCAACCCAAGAGTTCGTAATACTATCAACCCAAATCAGTCACCCTCACAACCCCCTCCTCTCCTCAACAGAAAGAACTACCTGAACCCCAATCCAATAGCAGCCAACGGCGAAAAAGAGCGTTGTAAAGCAGCCTCATGGCCCTGAGCTCTCAAATTCGCACTATCTAGATCGCTAGAGTCTGTCAGGGATTCGAGGGCGAGCTGGGGTCCATCGTCTGAAGTGGGCGAGCTATTAGCGATACTAGGCTTCTCCTTATGAGACGACCAAGACGCTTTCAATCGGCCTGTCATACTTTCAATCTCACTCGATCCCCTACCATCCGACGACCATGTCTCATTAAGTAAAGCTTCCGCCTCAGCACTACTATCGTCTTGCGCCTCGAACTCGCCACGGCCGAACGTCATGACGAGAAGTGGGGTGAGAAATTACCCCTCGGACGCTGGTCAGCATGAAGCTTGGGGGTTATCCGACCAATCGCACGCCCAGTAGAGAGGGCACGAGTGGAGAATGATCGCGAGGGCTAGATCGGAGAGAATTAGTTGGACCTAGCTTGTGCGAATCATTTGATGGAGTATGCCCGGAATTGTTCGTATCTACTTTGCGATGGGAGGCGATCGACATCTGTTAGTATAGTAAATTTCCGTACCCGATATTACAGATGTAAATAACTTGGCCCGCATTATATATTACGCGGTCTTCTAGCTGCACATTCGAGCCCATCTATTCCGTAGGGAAGTGGTTAATTTTGTCATACGCGAGATCTAGCATACCTCTTCCAGCTCCTGTGCCAAGTGGATCTGTGCCCAGAAAATACGTGCCTTCTCAAACGCAGAGCAATTGTAAACAATACACCCAACAAGAACCCATATGCACGCTTTTATTACTCTATGTCCAAGACCCATGCCCCCTGCGCCAATGACCTATCCCAACATCTAAAGAACCACTACCCCTTGACAACAACATGAGCTGATCTATTAAACCCCAGACACGTCTTGCCCTTCGAGAACGTCTTTTCACCATTAGGCCTAGGCAGGAAGCCAATACTGCTCAAGTATTCCACATTCTTCTTCACCGCAACCTTGATCCTTCGCTCATCAATATCCACGATGCCTCGAGGATCGCATGGCGCGCCGATCCTGCCCTGGCCTTCTTCGACAGTCTGAAGCAGCGGCCACAATTGATGCTTCTCGCCCTTGGCTTCGATGTCCTTGTAGATCCGATTCATCCATGACTCCGAGCTGAGCGGGTAGAGTTCGTAGCCAAGCTCGTGCTTTAGTGTACTCCAGAAATCGGACACGGGGATACCGTCGAGGATCTTGACAACGTTTGTAGTCCTAGATTGCGGGGTGTTTGTGTGAGAGCAGCAGCAGTCAGCGACAGCGACCGCAACACGGTCAACATCAGAGACGAAGAGCCAAGAGTTGGCATCTGTAGCGTTATATGACTTGGTGTCAATGCAGCTAGCCGCCAACCTCCAGATGAAGTCATCGGCGTTAGCAATGCCTTCTTTCGTAGTGCCAATAATGTATCCTGGCTTAACAATCGAGACTCGTTGCTGGCACGGAGCCGCCTCTCGTGCATATTCTTTGACAATGAGCTCCGAGAGAAATTTGGACTGTGCATAGCCATTGGATCGTGCCACTTCCTCGGCGATGTCGGTATCATTGTCTTCCCCAGGATTCAATTGTTGTCCGCCGGAAATAAAAACAAAGGATGAGAGCGCAGCTGATTGAGACGCCGCTTTTAACAGGTCGACGGTGGAATCGACATTCGTCGCCTTCAAGGACAGGAAGTTGGCATTCCAATTGACAGCAGCCCCGTTATGGATGACTGCTGTTATGCGCTCTGAGGGGAGACCCTCTCCACAGAGACGACGCCATTGATCCATTTTCAGACCAAGCTTTGGTTTTGCTAGATCACCAGCCCACGCCTCCAGCTTCCGAGAAAATTCCTCCGTCCACCATCCGGCCATCTTCGCTGATTTCACTATCCGCTGCAAAGCGTGCTGGGTGTCTTGACTTCGGACATGGACCACGATTCTTCGAACATTGGTGTCGCGGCAAAGCTGATACAAGATCCGAGACCCGAGGAAGCCAGTTGCACCAGTGATGAAAACGTTTTGCGATCCTGCTTCGGTCTGAGGGAAACCCTTGAGGGCCTCTTGTTTGATACTTCGAAAGGTTTCCATGATGTTGAATTTAGGCCCAGCCGTAGGGTCTTGACATCCGGCCAAAAGGGTTTCGACTGAATTCGCAATGCTTCGAACGGTGGACTTGGGATTCACAATGGTGTCGAGATGGACTTTTACGCCAAACCGCTGACGTATGAACATGGTCAAGCTGATGACTTGGATGGAGTCTAGTCCCACAGCAGCCAACGAAAAGTTCGATCCATTCAGCGAGTCGAAGAACTTGCTGCCCGGTTGTGCAACCATAGACAGAATCTTGGAGCATATCTCGCGTGCTATCACATTCTCCTTAGGGAGAAGATCCTCCTTGTAGCCATTGCTTGTAGCCTTAGGCTCGTAGGTACGAGTGGTACTCAAAAGCCAAGCATCGACAACTTTTCTGTCGATTTTACCTGAGACCGACAGTGGCAGCTTGTTGACTATGAGTAGATGGCTTGGAACTATGTAATTAGGTAGCTTGCTTTTCAGGGATTGCAAAAGCTTGTCCTTGTCAAAATTGGCGGCCAATAAATGCTCTTTGGAGATGTAATCGAGGTTCGTGGCCTGCATGTGAAGACTCCCAGGCTGCTGTTGTAGCTGTATCAGACCTACTAGTGCTTTTGCGTACGGTCCAGTCTGTGGCATTGCAGCTACAGAGAGAGAAACACCAGGGAACGTTGAAAGGTGAAATTCGACTTCTCCTAACTCGACACGCTGACCCCTGACTTTCAATTGATGGTCCTTCCTCCCCATGAAATCGAAAGTTCCATCCGAATTCTGTCTAACGAGATCTCCTGTTTTGTACACACGTCGTGTCCTATTGGGTCCAGCTCCTAATGGCCAAGATGGGTTTTTGATGAACACAGCTCTCGTTTTTGGCAAGTCGTCGAGATAGCCTCGAGCCAACGTTGGTCCTTCAACCACCAATTCGCCAACCGCACCAATAGGAACAAGTCGGTTGTGATCTTCAGGGTCTACGACCCAATTGAGCTCGCCACCAAATTGTCGTCCAATATATCCCGGACGAGAGTCCCTCTGGGCGTACTCGCCTATTGCACAGGCACCACATTCGGCTGGTCCGTAGCAATTGAAGAGACGCACTTTGCCGACCCATCGACTAAGATTCTCCTGCTTGACTGCTTCGCCTCCAAAGGCCAAATTCTGAAGAGTAGGGACTTCTTCTGGGGTAATCAGAGATGCGACAGATGGCGTGAAGAGGACCCAATTGACCTGCATCCTGTTCATTACAGAAGTGAAAGTGCCCATTCGATCTTCTTCGGAAGGAATACAAACGCATCCGCCGTAGATAAGTGTTGTAAAAACGTCCATCATGCTGACATCAAAGGTAAATGCAGCGTATTGAAAGACCCGAGATTTAGACGTGACGTTCATCGCACGACCATGGGCGAGAGAGCTAGTTCCCACAGAGGCATGCTCTTGAACAATCCCTTTAGGTTGACCTGTGCTTCCAGAGGTGAAAAGGACAAAGGCAGTGTGATCTGGGCGAACTTCTGGGATCATATCTTCGGAAGACGAATGCAGGGACTCGATCATGGATGAGGATACCTGAAGAACTGTAGGGACTATCCCATGGAATAGGTGAGCGGTCTCTGGAGACCCAACGACGATCTTTGCGTTCGCCTTCTCGATGATAGCCTTGAGACGGTCTTCCGGATGCGAGGGATCCAGGGGGACAAAGGCTCCTCCAGCCCTGTGAATGGCAACCATGGCAATGACTGCATACATGGATTTCCTGAAGCAAACAGGAACAAGTTTTTCGGGTGTGATGCCGGCACTAACGAAATGCTTGGCTAGTCGAAGGGATAACGCGTCGAGTTCTTGATATGTCAAATTTCCATCCCATGAACATAACGCGGGCGATTGAGGAGCGCTTTTTGCATGTCGTAAAACAAGATCATGCACACAAGAATCGACTTTCTGCGGGAAGTGCCGATTCCATCTCTGGATGTGATCTAGATCTCTCTGAGTGAATAGATCAACTTTGTCTACGGACTGATGCAGATTAGTTAGAATCTCATTGATAGCCGTGGAATATACATTGGCCACGTTTAATGCAGAGACAGCCGACAAGGTTGATTCGAGATAGTTGAGACCAACGAAGAGGTCGTTTTCTGAAAGGCCGATATGAACAGATACTTCAAACTAGATACTTTGTCAGTAAATGCCGCGCAGATGGAAATAGGCGGGGATTTGCAATTCTGACATTATTTAGGCCGTTACTGGCGTAATTCTCATTCACTGGTTTAACCACTCCAGACCAGTCTCGATGCTTTTCTTCTCGATATACCAGAGCGGTGTTGATTGGCAGAAAATCTGGCCCAATTGACGGCTGATGAAAGGACGCAAGGAATTTCGATGGCTGAGATGAAGATTGGACATGTTTCTTGTGCGCTCCTTTCAAAACGTCCAATAGGGAAGTCGTTGCTCCGAAATCTACCTGACAAACGCTAACAGATGAAGGGGATTTTGAGATCTCTTCTACGTCCGGATTCTTGCACGAACTGTAAGCAAAGCAAACGGAGGGATTGCCCAGATAGCATCGAAGGACCAATGCCCAGGCTGCTTGGAAAACAGACAAGGACGAGACATCATTTTCCGTGCAGAATGATCGCAGACGTGGTGTATCTCTAAAAGGGACTTCGGTAGATTGGAAACCTCTGTTGATTCCAGCTCTTGAGTCCAAGCAGGGAAAGTATGATTGGGGAAGGTCCTGATGTGAGAGTTGAAGATCTTCGTCTTCGTTCGTGTTGCCGCCCTTTAGATGAAGCATTGATGTGCCAATTGTGCTGCCCGACCGCTTAGAAATCGACGTCATCTCTTCCTGCAAAGTAGCTGACATTTTCCCTGCTAGATTGAAAGCGAAAGAAAAGATCTGGTCGAATGTGTTGTACTGGTACTTTTTTAAGATTGGACATGGGTACTTTTTTAAAATACATCTTGACGCCCAATCCTAAAGCCGTTGCTAGAGCCATTTGTACTGAAAGTAGAATACATAATTCCCTCAACCTGTCTGTCGAATCTGGTCTACCCCTGCTTCAAACCACGCGTTCGGAAGGCCAGCGGAGATCCTTCAGACTTCTAATTAGAGCATTATGGTGCCTTGAGGCCCTGTATTCGGCACTTGCTCGTTTTCATCCCCGGTTTTCGTCCCCAGTCTTCCACCATTAGGGATGAAAACGAGCATTGAGTTCACATAACGCCGAGTCAATGCGGAAGACAAAGCGCATATAGGCAAAGTAGCTCAACCTCTCGTCTCGCGATGCATGGGGCGATGGTGCTAGAGAGTCGATATGGCCTATGGCGTATACCGCTAAGAGTTCGAACAATTCCCACTTCGCGTCACAGAGTTGTAGACTCCACATCGAGACAGCAGACATCTTGGCTGCAGAGCTAACCGGCTAGTGCATCTCCTTAGAAAAACGAACGCGGTTTGTTGGGCATGGGCGTTTAGTAACGACCTCATTTGGGCGTTTGAGGCGTGCACGATGTGGCGCTTTCGTGATTCGCGAGGAAAAGCTCGCCTCATAAAACGATTAGCATTGACCAATCCCACGACGGATTCGCGACGTTCGTCTCAAAGAGGGTCGGTCGTCTTCGGTCACGTCTGATGTGATGGAGATGGCGTGCGTAGTTGAATCTAGAACGGAGAATTCAAGAGCTACGTCGTGAAAATTGAAGTTATCTAGATCCCTGCAAGCGCTGCTCCGGACATGTACGGTGATATGCAAAGTGACCTAGCGACATTGCAAAAAGCACGTTTTTGTTGATTGGTGCTGCTCTCTGCGCTGCATTCGTGTCGCCTCGAGTTCCGCACTTAAACTCCACGCGAGTGCAATACGACTCCACTACCACGAAGATGCACTTGGGATGCTGCAAATGCAACACCGTTACAGCAGCCGGTGCCAGACGATACTTTGTAGATCATGCAAACGGCCCATCGTACGACTTCGGTCTGCCAGACATGGAAATCATCATCTTCGTCTTGAGACTGGGGAGAAGCTCTCAAGACGTGGACTGAGTCGAACCTGCAGCATTGCATACAGCTCCCACCTAGTCTACAGATCACACTCTTTACAACCGGGTTTCGTTTAGCCGTCTGCAGGCCATGTTCTTCACAATTCGAGGCTTGATCCGAGTCTGATACACGTGACAGCTTTCCCAGGTCTAATCGATATCCCTCCTCTAGAGTGGATCTGGTAGAATTTGGATAGCACCATTCACCTCGATCCTCGCCACTAACATCCTCTCCACTTCTTGACTCTGCCTGACGAGTATTGTGTTGCCCCAAATGGACTACCAAGACTACTCCCAACTTCCACCGCCTGAAATGGGACCAAGGCCTTCGTTGCTGCCCTTCCTGGCGGACCATCATCTTCCGTACATTGTTCCAGCGATAGTCTACTGGGTCACCAGTATGTCAGATCTGTAAATATTTCAAATACGCCCAGCTAATAACATTGGGGCAGGTTTCATATTCCACTATATCGATACCAGAGGTCTTCTATCAGCGTACAAACTTCACACCCCTGCCGAGGATCTCACGAAGAACCGAGCCACCAAAACCAATGTTATCAAATTTGCGCTTTTCCAGCAAGCATGTCAATGCACCTTGGGATACCTCATGGCTACCGAGGAACAATTTGTCTCGCACGAGTATGCCATAGCAGCGTGGGCACAAAAGATCCGCTACGGCGAAATCTTGGCCATTCAGTGGATGCGGTATCTTGGGCTTGAATTGGCTTGGATCGCGGATGATTTCAAAGGCTTTGGATCTGGCTTCCCCGCACCATTCATGCAGGATACCTATGGCAGTAATATTGGCAACTTGTCGCAAGTTGTCCAGCCTCAAACAGCCATGGTACCTATTACTTTCTCAGCATGGGAATTGATCACCGCGAAGAGCTTCTACTGGATTTTGGTGCCATTGTTCCAGTATATCTCGGTGATGGTGCTGGCGGACACAATGCAGTACTTCACCCACCGGGCTTTTCATGTGAACAAATGGCTCTACAGTAAGCTCTATTGCACTTATTCCTTCCATATTATTTCAACTGATACATCTGAACAGAACATATACACTCAATGCATCACGATATATACGTGCCATATGCTTACGGCGCCTTCTACAACCATCCATTAGAGACTATTCCGATAGACATGGTCTTCTTCCCCATGTGCCTTGCAATAGCCCAGCTCGACAATCGCCAAGCTACCATTTTTGGAGCCATTTGGACTTTTAAGACAGTAGTTGACCATTGCGGATACGATTTCCCGTACAATCCTTGCAACATCGTTTGCCCTCATTCTGTGCTATTTCATGATCTACAGTAAGTTCACCCACCGCATCAAATCTTTGCATGCGTTACTTACTCATAATGCAGCCATCAAACTTGGGGTATGAAGCACAACTTTTCAGTCTACGGCTCGTTCTGGGATTGGTTGATGGGAACGCATTGGTCACCGTTTGATCAAAGGGCCCAAGAGAAGTACAAGAGAGGTAAAGTGACTGCTGAAGCCTCTGCAGCAAAGAAGAAATTAAGAGAGAAGGCACCTGCCATGGTTATCGGAAACTCGACAGCGGTAGAGATCTAAGTAAGGCAATTAGTGACGAATAGACGTAGAATAGGATTAGCTCGGGTTGCTTGTACCAGCAAAGATCTGCTTTTACTTGCGAAGACGCAATCTATCATTTACTGTTTCAGTGGGCGTTCTTCTCCCGTCCAAGAAAACGGAAGAGCCCAAGGCAAATTGAAATTTTCGAATAGGGCAATAGTTGCGTGATTCCAGAGCGTGGACTCTGCATATCTGAGGCCGTTCAAGCCGGTTCGCATATCGACCGTGCGTCAATTGACCATTTGTAGATCCCCGAAGAGCCTGGAGCCATAGAAGAATCAGATCGAGATCGAAAACCCACGAGCACGCCCGATTGAAATCTAATCATCGATGGCGTTTTTCGGAAATCCTCGTCCCTTACGTCTCACGCTATGTCGTCGTTGTCCAACTCGCTAGCAACTTCAGGCTAATACTTCTCTAGTGGCTTCTATCTCACTACCGCTTTTGACGACATCAGTGTACTATCTGTCCCTGACTCGTCCAAAGATGATTACTGCTCTTCATTTCGGACTGCAGCGCGATTGGCTTAGAAAGTCATGGCAGAGAGCAGCATTTTCTGTTTTCTTGATCTTGATGGAGGATCTAACCCTCAAGCTATCGGTGCATCATAAGATACTAGTATAACCCGTTAAGACGCCTTTCCACTCTCTCGAGCTTTGAGCACTTTTTCAAAGACCTCTACATCGTCTTCCACCAATTCCTCCCCTGCTCTGCTTTCCCTATCGTCATTCTTCCCCAAACAAAAATGGAAGGCATCAGTGGCCTCTCCTCAAACACCACCCTCCCCTCCTCCTCCTCCCCCCTCTCCTCCCAACCTACACCCTAACGCCCCTCCCCCCTCCTCCCCCACCTCTCCGACTTCCACCTCTCCCTCCTCCTCCCAGTAGCGGCATACTGGTTCATGTCCCTAACCTTCCACCTAATCGACAAATACGATCTCTGGTCCCAATACCGGATCCACACGCCCGAAGAATTCAAGCAACGAAACCGCGTCTCTGTGCGTGAAGTGCTGCGTTCTGTCATCTTCCAGCAAGCGATACAGACAGCGCTAGGACTGTGGATTGGATATTTGACGGATCCGGGCGATGAGGTGGGGAGAGAGGAGTTTGAGGTTGCTGTTTGGGCGGGGCGGGTGCATCGTGCTGTGCAACAAGCTGGAATCTACATTCCTTACGTTTTAGCAACGGTGGGCATTGATGCTAAAACCCTCGAGCATAATATCCACACATATGCAGCGGCGTTTGGTCCTACGATCGGCACAGCAAATAATAAGCCGCTGGCGCTCATGAATCTGGTCTTTTCCTCGCATGAAGGACAAGCCTGGACGAGTGCCTATTCAGCATGGGAGATCTATGCTGCGAAAACGATATACTGGGTTTTGGAGCCTGCGGCACGGTTTGGGATTGCGATTTTCTTTAGTGATAGCTGGCAGTATTTCTGGCATCGGGCTATGCATTCGAATCGGTGGATGTATCGTAAGTCGTTTCCCTTAACCGTTTTTACCTTCCTAACCGTCCTCCCTTCGTAACGGTTCCATTATCGGACCACTCCTACCGGACGGGCTTGAGCCATTGACAGCTTTCTTGTTGGCAGGCAACATGCACGCCCACCACCACAAAATCTACGTCCCCTACGCCTTCGGCGCCTTCTACAACACCCTCAGCGAAGCCTTCCTCCTCGACACAATCGGCACGACCCTGTCGCTCATGCTCTCAGGTCTCACAATCCGCCAGACTATGTGCTTTAGCACTATATCCGTGATGAAGGGTGTCGATGACCATTGCGGGTATAGGCTGCCGTGGGATCCGCTGCAATGGGGGAATGAGCAGAATACGCAGTTTCATGATGTGCATCATCAGAGTTGGGGGATAAAGGTATGTCTATCCAGCCTTTGGGATTCCGGACGAGTTGTTTTAGGACTTGGGAAGTCAAGGTGACGGTCAATTTTGACTGATGAAAAGGGCCAAAAAACAGAGTAACTACTCCCAGCTTTATACGACGTTCTGGGATCATGTGTGCAATACTGTTTGTCTCAAGAGCAGCGAGGAGATAGATGAGTTGTACAAGAAGGGTAGGCTAGCTGCGGAGAAGGCGGAGAAGGCGGAAAAGGGACAGTGAGTAGAGTCTGGTGGAACGCGTGTGATTAATGCTTGTTAAGCTTAGGGATGTTGATAAAATGGATGAGGAATTTCGAGAGTTTAGAAGGAAAGCTCAAGCTGTGAGGGATAACTGTCATATAGATATTTGAGAACTAGTATTGTGTGTGATGTTACGTTAGCGGGGTATAGATGCATTGCAATGAAAATTGAGGAGTTAACATGCTTAATTCTTGTTGCGCATGCTTCCTGTTTTCAGAATATGAAGCCTCATTTTCTGGACTGGCCTAATGATGTGGAGTATGCTGCCAACCTCAATTCCATCAAACATACATTTCGAGTGTCTATGTCATGTGATCATCCACAGAATTCGTTAAAGCATTGATCTAGCCGTCTAATTTTCAGAGCCTACGTCCGACAGCGCACCATAACATCCTTCACAACATTGACCCAACCCCTACCACACTCAAATTTCTCAACAGCCAACTTGCCGGCCAAAGCTCTACAAATCCTTACCTTCCGCCACAGCCCTCTCAGTCGACCGGTCAGTCGTCACGGCAATCTCCTTATCCGTGCTCTGGCTCCGCTTAGCAGTCAACTCCCAAACACGCTGGTACCTCTTATCAGCGCCCTCTTTATCAGCCCAAGTGGTTCCGAGGAGATTATCCCAGAAGACCGTATAAGTCGAAAAATTATACTGCCATCATCATCAGCCACACAACCCCCCAAACCAACTCCACATATCAATGCGTGTAACAACATACCTTCAAACCCCAACTCTGATGATGCAAATCATGAAAAACAGCCCCATTATTATTCGCAAGCCTAAACGGATCCCAAGGAAAGACATAACCGCAATGATCGCTAATCGTCTTAATAGTCGCGAACGAGCCAAAAAGCATACTCTGCCGCGCCGAGAGTTGCGCTATTTCTCCTGCAAGGACGAAACTGAGGATATCTAGAAAGAGGGTTTCGAGCCAGTGGGCGTAGACGGCGCCGTAGGCGTAGGAGACGTAGAGGCGGTGGTGTTGGGCGTGGACGATGCCTGTGGGAGGTTGTGAGCAGTTTGGTCTTGGGTGCAGGGGGGTAGGGGGGACTTACGGTAGAGTGTCTTGTTAACGTGGCAGAGTCGATGCGTGAAGTAGATCCATGTGTCGACAACCGTTAGAGCGATTAGATATTGGAACATGGGGACGCAGATGAAGACAACGAGTTTCGCTAGCGAAAGCTCGAAAGATGTGAAGCCATGGTTTTGCTCGCTGGAGAGGTAATCGCCAGCCAGAACCTGCGCTAAGCCCGCACTCGTCCCTTTCATCGCAACACCAAGTTTTTTGGCATCAATTCCGACAATAGCTAAAGTCATTGGAATGAGGTTCCTCGCATGGCTAATCACACCCGCTGCTCTCTGAATGCGGCAGCTCTCGTCCCCTACCATCGTAGGCTCGTTCCCGCCAACGTAGTTCAAAAGCAGCCCAATGGAGATTTGCATGACATGATACCGGATGACTGTTTGCAAACACTGCCATCTTGTGACGTGGTTTCGTTTGAGCTCGTCTTCGGAGGGGTGGATACGCCAGTAGCTGAAGAGATTGTAAGTGTCGAGAAGGTGGAAGAAGGCGGCGGCGATGGCGTAGACGATTGTCGGGAGGATGGTTGCGAGGATATTGTCGGACAGGAATGGTAGGAGAGGTACTTGTGGGACTAGTTTGCAGGATGGTGTTGGCGGTGTGGCAAAGATAGCGGTTGCGTTTGAAGCCATTATGAGGTTGGTCTTGCAAGACTGAGAGATGGAAAATGTGTACAATCCTCAATGGCTTGGACACTCCGATTGACTGACTGCTCTAGCAGTCTCAATCAATTGACTAGAACTGCCTGATAATATTACGCAGTGGGGCTGTAACAAAAGAACGAGAAATCCGAAGAGGGCTGGCAAAGCTCGTGTTCTGTACATGCAACGCTACGTGTCTGCTGTACCAGATGGAGATGCGAGGAGATCAAGTCCGCATATCGGACGTTGCTCCCGTCGACTACACAATTGTCTCCCAACAATCTTCTAGCCGACGCCGATGTTACTGAGGTATGAGGGAATTGTCTTCATCAATGGTGAGTGTAGGGCAATCTCGATTTTCGAAGCAGTCGAAAAGACTTGGCATGCACAGTCTTGGCACCTTTTTAGTCGAGACCATAGTCCAAACAGATTGACTTCGTTAATGAGGTATGTTAGCGGGAATTATTGTCGGTATTTGGGTGCGCTTCGGAGGAGGACCCACAGGTCCCTGCATGATACTTTCCTTTAAGCGACACTAAACCATCGAAGTCTAAGAGAATGGTTTGTTGTTAATGTAGGAAATGCTCGGTTTCGTGATACGTTTCAATTTTGTTTTTCGGAGGAAGCCTGCATGCATGAACCCCGCACGCCCAACATATGCACTCCGCTTTGGCCTAGGCCTTGCGGGCATTCTTTACCCCCGGGGTAAAACGTGCGACCTAAATGCCACTTCACTATTGAGAAGTGCATTTTGGCTTGCATCAGGCTTGAAGTCTACAGATGCCTGCAGAATATTAGCACCTGGCGTCTTTCGTATCCGCTAAGTGTCTGTAGGAGCATGCAGGACGGGATTGAATCTTCAAGATCTTCAAGAGGAGATTCTCGGACGACAGAGAATCTGCACATGGCTATGAATGGCCAATTGAGGATCGAGTCTCCACATCTTCGGGCTCCCAAGCTAGCTAATTCAATCCTCATCTTCCTCCACCACAGTCTTAGGAGAACGGACCAGACGCTCGCTTTATTGCCAAAGACTGAGCTGCGTTTTTCTTCAGCAAATATTGAGCATGACACCCGCTTATGACGTGGATGTTGCTGCCTCGAACACCCTGACAATCCTTGGTTGTGGTATGTTGTCGTAAGCTACGTTCAATATGTTCACGAAGATGACTGAGCTTGCTTCTAGGTACCCTTGGTTCAGCCATTCTTTTTGGCTTGCTGGTTAGTTTGACCGAGAATGGCTCGTCAAGAGGTTCATTGCAAAACGGGATAGCCTCCAATGGCAACAAGAAAGGCCTCTCGAACGGCCACACCCACTCTCCCTCAGACCAGGACTTCCAAAAACCCACCCATTTCATAGCCTGCGTCCGCACCCCCCAGTCTGCAGAAAGACTCCGGGCAGAGCTCTCCAGGTTCCACCATGCACCCGTCACGATCGTCCAAGGCGATAATGTCCGTGCGGTCCAAGCAGCAGACACCATCCTCCTCGGCTGCCAACCGCAAGACCTAGAATCCTGCCTCGGTGAACCATCCCTCACAAAAGCCCTCAAAGGCAAGCTCCTCATCAGCATCCTCGCCGGCGTGACAATCCCCCAGATCGAAGGCATCCTCCACCCCTCAAGCCCCACAACCAAGCCCGCCGCAAAAGCCAATGGCTCTACACGTTCCCAGGCACCGACTACTATTGTCCGCGCTATGCCTAACACCGCCTCCTTCGTCTGCGCCTCCACAACCGTTATAACTTCGACCTCAACCGCCACAGTCTCCGCCCTGCATCTCGTCGACTGGCTCTTCGCCACCATCGGTACCGTCACACACATCACTGCTGGCCAATTTGACGCCTGCACTGCCCTCTGCGGCAGCACACCCGCCTTCTTTGCCCTCTTCATCGAATCCTTGCTAGACGGCGCTGTTGCACTGGGGCTAAAACGCTCAGAAGCCCAAACCATGGCCGCTGAGACTATGAAGGGGGCTGCCATGCTGATTTTGGCTGGGGAGTCGCCGGATACTTTGAAAGAGAAGGTGGCAACACCGGGAGGGTCGACGATACAGGGGTTGTTAGCGCTGGAAAGGAAGGCATTAAGAGGAAACGTGGCGGATGCGTTGATCCGGTGTACGGCGGCTGCGGGTTCGCTAGGGGATGGACATTCATGATGACAGACGATGTCGTTGTGTGGCAAGTGAGGGTAAGCTGGCGTATCTCGTAGCTATTGGAGTAGTCCTGTTTGATCGGAAGGTCAGAGCGAAGAATGGAATGTGGAAAAGCGTCATACTTGATAGTTAGCTCACAGGAGGTTAGTTGAGTAGCTCATGCACCGCCAGTGCCTGCAAGATTAGCAGATTTCTGTATGACATTGAAAGTTGCCGTGCTTTCACTCACAGACCCATCGCTCTGCATTCTATCCTTTGTATATCAGTCTAAAAGGTTAGATCGTGAAACACCATATTCAATGATGCCCTCTGAAAAAGGGCTAGAGACAATGCACGAAAAGTAGATTGCAAGCATAAATCGCAGGTTTTAAATCATCAGAACATGGCCTCCACCGTCTATACATTTCGGAAAATGCTATACTATTGCATCATGAATACACTTCAGCATTGTCGCTCTATCATCTCGCCATAGTTACCTTCTCAGCTCCTTTCCATCATTGATACACCACCACTACTTCTTCGCAAAGATCCATCCACCTGTATACAGGAACTACACAGTTCGCATCAGTATTATTGCTCGACATACTTTCAATATCAGAAAACTTACGGCAGGAATTGCTCCCGAGAATGCGAAGATGCCCATCGCGGCAGTCAGGGCACCCCATCCATGGCGCTCGATCAGTGCACCTGCAGCCACGGGTCCGAAAAGCGTGGCAGCGGCCATCGCGCAATTGAAAAGGGCGAAGGCTTGGGCGTAGGCACCGCCGGGCCCGAAGGCGTCTGGGTCGGTCTTCTCTTTTTCTTCGACAACGGCGGAGAGGTCGGCAGCGACAGGAGAGACGATGAGGATGAGTGTGAAGCCTAGAATTTGGGAGCATGTTTAGTCAAGGGCTCAACATCGATCTCAGAATTTGCGGACTGGGAGGATAAGAGTGAGACAACAGAAAGCTGTAGAATCAGTGGCGACATTCGGGTAGGGCAAAGTAGGTATGTACGTAAGTAGCGGGACAAATAAAAGAAGTGCCCACCGCAACAAACGAGTAAAGCACACAGCAAGATCTTTTGCTCCGCCGAGTTGTGATCCACGAGTCGGAGAAGGATCAGAGGAGGAGCCGTCAAAGAGCACCCAGCCACTGCAATCCATCGAGGTCCAACTTTGTCTGACAATTTTCCTACGAGGGGTCCGGTGAGAGCGGGGATGGCGAGGCACATGAATATCAAGCCCGCATTGAGCGAGTTCCAGTGGAAGAGTCTCTTGACATACAGAGGCAGCACTCCATCGAAAGCCGCAAGAATCGAGACGTTGACAAAGATACCATAGATAGCAGTGAGAAGACGAGGCATACTGAGGAGCACGAGGATTGTTGGCATCCGGCTCTTCTTTTTAGGGGCTTCTTCGTCTCCGTTATCTAGGAGCGGAGCGTGTTCCGAGTTGTGGTGCGGCTTGTTGTGTTGTGCGGAGCCGTTAGAGTGCTCGTGCTCTAAGGTCGAACCGTTCGTGAAGGTGCCGTAGAACCCGTTTGCCGTCGAGACGGGCTTATATTTCGCCGCATGCTTCTTCTCAATCATGCACAGTCGCATCAGAATGTCGACAACGATCAGGCCCATCGCCATTCCGAAGACGGACATATAGCCTGCTTTTGCATATACGACACCTCCCAGCAGAGGAGACACGATCAGGCCAAAGCTTGAGCTTGACAAAGCTGTGCCCATCCATTGACCGATATTATCCCGTCCTACAGTATCTACTAGAAGGGCCAGGCCCACGGTGTAAGTGATGGCCGCGGAGGTCCCTTGCAAAAGCCGACTGACGAGTAAGACCCAGCTTGTTTGGGCAAGACCGAAGAGTATAGTTGCTGCACCAAGGACGAGAAGGCCGGTATAGAATGATATGGATCTATCGGACGTGTGGTCTGCAACCCAGCCGCAGATTGCTGTAATGTTATATTTGTCAATGACTATCCAACAGTGTGAAGTGTCAAGTACTTACGAGACCCAATCAGGATAGCAGCACCGAAGACTGCAAAAATGAAGGAGTTCCACCATTGCACTATGGGGCTGTCAGTATTGGCAGCAGAATGATTAAACAATGCTTGCCTTGATCTTCCGGCACGCCCGATCTTTCTTTAAGGCTGAAAGGTAGAACGGGAACGACCTATGCGAGGGATTATTCTCTCTGGTCGAGCCAAATTCTCCATCACTTCGACTGCTATATCCATGTCCCAGACTACAAGGCATCTTAAGACGAAGGCACTACCTGGACTTGCTGACTGAAGACACGTGTTGGGAGCTTGCTTACCACTCCATAGAGGAAGGCGTCCTATGAAGTAGAGTTAGCATGAAAGGCATACATGGGAGCGTCATTGTGGTGGACTCTTACTGTAAAGATTGCCACACAGACAGTGGCGAGGATGAAGCCATTTGAAGATCGATATTCCAGCAACCAAGGTTTTCTTGGAGCCTCTTTGTCTGCACGCTCGGCATCATGTGCCATGATTCAATTTCTACGAGAACACGAGGACAATAGTATTCAAACCAATAGAGGGAGAGTTGTTCAGGTGGACAAATCTATGCTTCGGAGAAAGTGAGATCGACCAGCACACAGAGGTGAGATCGACCAACACACAGAGATGAGATCTGGCCAAGCATTGCTCGCTGAAGGAGACATGACGGAGACATGTAGATAAGCATGCTTGTCCATTTCAGGCGCACGAAAGGATAACAGAGAGTTCCACACGGGGAAATAGGAATGACCGGCTCTAGAATAGTGAGCTCATGGCGGTGTGGAGTAACGAATCGATTTCGAGACTAAATGGTCGTGGTACCGGCCCTTCTCGGTCATGGCACGCGAGAAAAGCCAAGCGAGCAGGTCTCATATTGCTCCCTAGCCAGTCATTGGCCAGTATGGAACCTCTTGAACGCCCGGAGCTGTTCGTAGCTCCAACCACTATATTTGCACCATCCCAATGGGCTTGTGAAGTGGCGATAGACTTGGTCTAGGAGGTCTAATTAGGAGGCGAAGGGAGATTAGCAGCACCAGCCATTCGGATGATTTTGACAGCTCGCTTAGTGGTGATGTGAAAAATTAGTCGGCAGTAGCGGAGAGCCATCCAGCGCTTGTATCGGTAATTTATTACACCCGTTTTGATACCGGCAGGAATCAGGACCAGATCTAAGGTAGCTTGATTGAGATACGTGGAAGATCTATCACATTGGAATCGGGGCAAAGATGGCTGTAGCTGTAGCCCTTGTACCCAGGATATCTTCACTCCTTCATTGGATTGCCTTCCTTACGTTGGTGTTGAATCTGTCATTCTCTGTTGGTATGCCTCATCCCCTAAAGCAAGGGAGCCAAGGGAGCCATTGACTAACAAACTCTCTACCGCGGTGTAGCCGTCAAGCACGACAACTTCAAGACTTGCGACCAGTCCGGTTTCTGCAAGCGGAACAGAGCTTTTGCTGATGCTGTCGCCGCCTCCTCGCCCCCCTACCTGTACCAAATTAGCCCAGAATCAGCTACCTTCGCCAATGGCCAGTTCCAAGCCACGGTCTCGAAGACAATCGCCGACGGAGCAATAGTACAGCTACCCCTGAACGTTACCTTCCTCAAATCCAGTCTTGCTCGAGTGGAATTGGATGAAGAGCGTCGGCGGACGGGTGACATCGAGCTTCGCCATGGAAGTGAAGCTCGGAAAGAACGCTATAATGAATCGCCCGCATGGGCCTTGGTGGGCGGTCTGGATGTTGACGTGTCCGCTAAACTGAGTGAAAAGGGCAAGAAGGGTGTCACGACTATACAATTTGGAGAGAATCAACGCTTTACCGCTATCATTCGGCATGCTCCTTTCAGCATAGACTTCCAGAGGGACGGGGACACACAAGTCATGTTCAACCATCGTGGATTCCTCAATATCGAACATTGGAGACAGAAGGTCGAGAAAGAGGAGAGTGTCGAAGAAAGTGTTGAGAAAGCTGCCGAAAAACCTGGCGCTGAAGATGAGTCGACATGGTGGGAAGAGTCCTTTGGGGGCAACACCGATACGAAGCCTAAAGGCCCTGAGAGCATCGCGCTGGATATATCATTTCCCGGATTTGAGAATGTTTTCGGGATCCCTGAGCATACTGGTCCACTCTCGTTGCGTCAAACACGGTATGAATCCAAAATCTATAATCGTCAAACAGGGGCTAACGTCGGAATACAGGGGCGGCAGCCAGGATGACTTTACCGATCCATACCGACTGTACAACAGTGATGTCTTTGAATACGAGTTGAATAGCCCAATGACACTCTACGGAGCAATACCTTTCATGCAGGCTCATAAGAAAGATTCTTCCGTCGGCGTCCTATGGCTAAACGCGGCAGAAACATGGATTGATATCACCAAAAAGAAGAGAAGTGGACGCAAGCTTGACACGGACACGCATTGGATATCAGAATCTGGAATTTTGGATGTCTTTATCTTCCTAGGACCGAAACCCCAGGACCTCACAAAAGCCTTGGCCGTTTTGACAGGCAATACACAGCTGCCCCAACAATTTTCGGTTGGCTACCACCAGTGTCGGTGGAACTACATGTCTGACGAAGAAGTAAAGGAAGTTGACGCCAAATTCGATAAACATGGTATCCCTTACGACGTGATCTGGCTTGATCTCGAGTACACTGATGACAGAAAATATTTCACCTGGGATATGGATAAGTTTCAGAACCCTGTGGCTATGCACGCTCAGCTCGATGTAACGCATCGAAAGGTCGTTACGCTGATAGACCCTCACATCAAGAATACCGCAAATTATCCTGTTGTTGATGAGCTTAAGAAACGGGATCTGACAATAAAGAATAAAGATGGAGATACCTACGAGGGCTGGTGTTGGCCAGGCTCATCCCACTGGATCGATTGCTTCAACCCTACTGCCCGGGCTTGGTGGACAACACTATTCAAACCTGATTTCTGGAAGTATTCAACCTACAATACCTACATATGGAATGATATGAATGAGCCATCTGTTTTCAATGGGCCGGAGACGACTATGCCGAAGGATAACCTCCACCATGGTAATTGGGAACATCGTGATGTCCACAATATCAATGGCATGACTTTTGTCAATGCAACCTATCACGCGTTGTTGGATCGACAACCAAAGAAACCCCATAGGCCGTTTACTCTGACACGATCGTTCTATGCTGGCAGTCAGCGGCTTGGTGCAATGTGGACTGGTGATAACCTTGCAGAATGGGGTCACCTAGAAGCATCCCTTCCGATGATTCTCAGTCTGAACATTGCAGGCTTTCCTAACAGTGGTGCGGATGTTGGTGGATTTTTCGGAACACCCAGTAGCGAGCTTCTTACTCGTTGGATGCAAGCTGGTGCCTTTTATCCATTCTTTAGGGCTCATGCGCACATCGACACTAGGCGTCGAGAGCCATATGTCGCTGGTCCACCGTATACCGGCATCATGACCCAGGCAATTCGTCTCCGTTATCAACTACTACCAGTATGGTACACCGCGTTCCACGAGGCTTCGATGGACAATTCCCCTATTCTTCGTCCCCAATATTATGTCCATCCTGATGATGAGGCAGGCTTTAGTATGGATGACCAATTCTATGTTGGTTCAACTGGGCTGCTAGTGAAGCCAGTGACAAAAGAAGGCGCGACCAGTGCAGATGTATACTTTGCCGACGACGAAGTGTACTACGATTACTTTGATTACACTATATACTCCAAGAAGGGCTTCAAAACGGTGGATGCACCTCTGAACAAGATTCCAGTCTTCGCACGCGGCGGCCATGTCATACCTCGGAAAGACAGACCCAGACGATCTAGCCACTTGATGCAATACGACCCAATCACCCTGATGGTCGTTCTGGACAAAGCTGGCAACGCAGAAGGCTCCCTCTACGTGGATGATGGCGAGACATTTGATTACGAATCTGGGGCACAGATTTTCGCCAAATTTGTCTTCGACAAAGAGTCCTCGAGTCTGACGTCCCAAGATATAGCCACCACAGGTTCCATGACCAAGTCTTATCGCCAAGAAATGTCGAAAGTCCGAGTGGAGAAAGTTATTGTAATTGGCGCACCCAGCCACTGGACGGACAAGAAGCACATCACGGCAGAACAGGACTCGAAGAAATTTGAGGCAGAGATGCAATTTCACCCAGCGAGCGGGAACAAGGCCGCTTGGGCTGTAGTCAGAGACCCGGGAGTCAGCATCGCCAAAGATTGGAAGATCAGTTTTGCATGATCTTCTGCGGAATCCAATCCAGCAATCCGTGGCTCGTGCCTGGCCCTTATCGCGGAATGATTGCTCGAGTATCAGGATAACACAGCTAGTCTCGGGAAGGGCTTGCTTACTGCTACTGTAGTGTTTGATACACGGCTGTTGGAGAGTCATACCAGCCTTCTAAAAGCATGTTCGGCATTCGCAAGGAGCTGCAAAGAGTGGGAAAAGGGTAAGAAGGAATTGTATAGGTATCTTGTATAACAAATGACCAATATCAAAAGCTCAATGTGTTACCTAGAACTACGTTTCTCTACCATTGTATCCTATCTGTCGTCTGGTAAAACGTTCCCCTAGCATGCAACCTGTGACGTGTCCCGCCTACTTCAACGGTTCCATCGTTATTTTCCACAGTCCTTGTTATATGTTCTCGAGCTCATGTTAGTACTCCCCTAGTTCCTACCCCGCGCACATACACGCGTACATGTACCTTTCATACTGTTTGCTGTCTATTTTGAGTACGATCATAAGCCATCAATAATAAGAATAGAAGGACAGACCGAAGGAAAGTTGCATACATTAAGTGAAATACTGCCAACGCTAGTATCCAAGACTCCAAAACTATTACACCAAGATATCTCTACAACGCGCCTCTGAAACCTGCCAAGCTTCCCTCTCCAAGACAACTGCGACAAAACATTGTGACCTCTCGGGAGTGTAAACTCCATTGAGTAAGTACAAGAAATACGAGGCGGTATCTTCTTGGCGCCAACAGCCAAGGACACACCAATGGTGGCATCAGAAAGCTTAGCAGTCCTCCAACCATTCATGGAATATGTCACACGTAGCGCTATGCAGGAGAAACATCTTCTAGATTTCGAGACCCAGAACCGGCCAGCCACAGCGTCGTGGAAAGGCTGCATGGAGTCAGCCATATCCTACTTCTCCCTCATGCTCCAGGCCGCCGTCAACCGCTATCTCGAAGCGCGAGAGCGCACCTTCCCAGCTTCGATCCGGAGACGGATGAGGTGGTGGCAAAGTATATTTGGGGGACGGAATGTGTTTGCAAGTGGGTTTCCCACCCGCTGTTGACTTTATTGACCTAGGAGCGCTGATGATGGACAGTGGGTTGACATACTGGCATCTTGAGTCAGATAGGTATTTCGGCGCAAAGTTTGGGATGTCAAGGATACCTTTACTGTTCAGCTCCTGCCGAGACATGAGGATGCTCTTGAGCCTATGCATCAGCTGAGGTATGAGGCACTGCCAATGAGCAGTCCGTGGGGTGAGGATGAGATTGGAAATGTGCATTTCCAGATTTTGGAGTTCAATTCTGATTCAGACTGAGAGTTGTTTGGCAGGTTGCTAAGTTGGCGTTTGGGTTTGTGTCGTCATTGGTTCTGTCCTTGCGCTAGACATTGATGAGTGAGTCAGACGGTTATAGAAAGACATCAAGGCTTCGTTCTTAATATGCGGCGAGTTTAGGTCTTGATAAGTTGTGCCAAAAACACCTGGTTTTAGTTAGTTAGATGAATGGATAGAAGAATAGAAAATCTCATTCCCAAGACCAAAATCCTGTTTAATTCAAGGCACCTAAGAGCCAATAACGCAAAGTCCCAAGTAATTGCCTTCCCACAACTATGCAGTATATACAACCTAACCCTCCCCCACCCCTTCCCAACTTACCCCCAAATGCCACCCCTTCACTCCCTCTTACTACCAATACGAAACAACAGCGCACTCCCACTACAACCCACCCCCGGTGGCGCATGCCTCGCTTCACACAAACGACTGTTCTCGATGCCTTTCGCTATAGCGTCATCAGGAGTAAGCGTCGACATCGGCGCGTGGTACTGAGCGCTCGTTGCCTGGGGTGATCCTTCTATCATTCTGTTAAATTTGTGGGTGGGCTTTGGTTGGGAAAGGGGGGCGTGGGGGAGGGGACTTACGGACGTATCCTGGGACTGCGGCGCTGATTGGGATTGGCACTGGGTTTGGAGCGGCGGTTGCGAGGGCGAGGGGGTGAGGAAGGGGGTGGGACGCATTGTGGGGAGTTTGGAGGAATGGAAGGGGGTTATTTGTGGGTTTGTGGTGGTGATGGTGATGGTGATGGTGATGGTGGAGGTTGGATGTGGGAAAGATGTATCATGAAGGATATTCTTACTTTTATGTATACGGTTCTAGTTGGGAATAACAATGATTGACGCTCCTGAAAGCATGATGGGTTGGAGGAACTAGAGTTGGAGTCCTCACTCGTCTTCAAGTTGAGAGGACGGACAAGTCGATCAGGAGTTTGGTGGAATTTGTGCTTTTTCGAAGCTTCATAGCCATATTAATTCTTCGTTTACAGTTTTCACGATAATTCGTTTCAGACATATTGTGATTTAGTAGATGTTGTTTTGCTGATCAGGCTGCGGCAGCAATCATAGGTCGTTTCGCGATTCAGGAAGGTTTAACGGCACAGCATGGCCAACTATCCGGCTGCGCTCCGGTTGGCGGCAACTGGAAAACAAGGCGGCACTATAAAGCACCAATAACGGCGTGCGAAGAAGGAGTGACTAAGGTATGTATCCACTTGCTTTAGTGTGGGGCAAGGCTGAGGCGGAGGCGTTTGGGGTCGGGTTGTGGTTTTGGTGATTTTGCAGTAATAGTCGAGGACTGGGCGTGTGGAAGTCGAAATGTGCTAGGACATCGTACTTGTAACTATTCTCTTTGAAGAAATTGAGGAACGGACTTGAGAGAGTAGGAGGTGTTGGAGGATGAGATGTTGAACGCCAAAGTCGAGAATGCGCTGTTGATCAGAAATCGGTGGTTTCCAATAGACGATGTGAATTTTTTTCCCCAAGCTTAAGCTACAGTCTTGCCAGAGACATTCGTCTCAAATTATAAGTCAACGTTGTCTTGCTATGCTGATACAAGCCACCGCGGCTTGTCGACCTTGTTTGTTGGCATGATCCACAATGTTTGAGGCACAGGTTTGCTTGTTCCAACTTCGGCTGCGGTCCGATTAGCGGCATAAGAAAAACCAAAACAGAAAGGCGATTTTTATGTCATCTCGAGCTGCAGATACAGCGATGGCGCCTCTTGATGCTGAACAGCGTGGAACGTACACGGAAAAGATGGGTTTTAGCGCAGCGAACTTTACCTCACGATCTGCGTTGCTTGGCTCAACATGTTGCTGCGAGAAAATTATTTGTAATAATAAAACGGCGAAATGTCATGAATGATGTCTTGTGTGAGGGACGAGAACCTCCCAAGTGGGCATAGTGGTGGTGACGAGACATCCACCGCACATACAACCTGTCCACGTTACTACTTACCAAAACTGGAGCCTGAGTATCATCATCACACCACCGTTGCCTCATTTGACCATATAAACCGTCCGTCCCTTGCTATGCGAGATTTCCACCACACCCATACTTCTTTCGTTCGTATTTTTTCTTCTAGGTAAATCTTCCTCAACTTCTATGACGTACAACTCCCCTCCTGCCTCGCTCTCCGCACGGCTCCTCCTGGAATCATAGGGAACCAGAGAGCGCGACTCTTCAGCTTCAGCATACCCATTCACCCCTCGCCTTTGCTTGTATTCTGGCGGTGCTCGAGACGGTGAGATACTAAGTGGCGCACTCCCATACTCGATAGCTTGCTTGTGAGATTTTCTCGATTGTGCTATACTGTGTGCTTCACTCCCATGTTCGCTTGCTTGCTTGTGGGATTTCCCCGACGGCGCTATGCTGTGGGCTTCACTTCCATACTCGCTGGGCTGCTTGACCGATTTGCTCCGCCGTGGCCTTTCTGTACGATGTGATGAGACAACGCTGGCGGTCGCTCTCTGAGTGGATGAGACCGAATGTCTTCGACCAACTGAGGATGTTTCAGACCCGTGACCTTTTTCAGACTTGGAGGCTTTGGAAGCACCAGCACCTACTTCAAGCCCAGCCAGTGCCGCCAGCCCTTCAGCCTGTTTCCCGGATTTGGATTTGCCTGCTGACCCACTCAGTGCTGGCAACTCTTCCCTCACCGCTCTGGACGTAACACTCGACCGTCTCCTGCCTGGGGTTTCTAGCTGTTTCCTTCCTTTCGAACCCGCGGACGCAGCTGCTCCAGTGCCCAATGCTTTCAATCCTTTCATATCTCTCGGGGCTTCTAATTGCTTCTTACCACCCAAGCCTTTCTTTATACCAGCTCCAGAACCCAATGCTTCCAACTCTTCTGTCTTTTTCGCCCCTTTCCCTGTACTTGAGCCCTTCTTCGCCGCAGCAGCGACTGCTCCTTTCTCCAACTTTGATTGCGCAAGCTGCTTTTTCAGCTTCAAGATTTCCTCATCTTTCTCTGTTGAGCCTGACCTGGAGACTTCTGCCCCTTCTTCTCCCGTTGCAGCGATCGTAGTAGCGCCAGTAGCCTTCCCGCCTCCATCTACACCAGGCTCCTCAGCGCCGCCTTTGAATTGCTTCTTCACGAGGTTCTCCAATTGCTGCGGAGCGGCGTTGGCTTTGCCCATGATGTAGCGCTCCCCGATCTGCTCGCCCATCCGTTCCAGGAAATCCATGTTGAAGAGCGGTGTAATGTCGGTACAAGCAGATGTAGGTGCGGTCACGGAGGGTCAGCCAAAATCAGGAGAAGACAGTGTATGGCATCATATATCGCGTAGGAGAGAGGCATACTCCATGACAGGATCATCAGTCTCGTGCTGCGTCACCGCACAGAAGCTGGAAAGTAGCGGTGGTGGGAAGATGTCATGGCCCAGAACTGGTCGAAAATCTAATCCCACTCGAGCAAAGTGTACACGCTAACCGAGATCGAACGCCAAAACGGCCTGATATCTCAAAGTGGCTAGTGCCCGCAGGCCTCAAAATCTCCGACCAAGAGCCCCGTGTTTCCGCTGCTGTACCACCTTCAACCTAAGATTGTCGCGAGATACGAGTGCTATCTCTTCATCTCAAACAGCTATCTGTCTCATCTGTACAACATGCCTCGTCATCCACCCACAAAATCGTCAATTCATTGCGAGTCCAGAAGCTGACCTGCATTCGTCTGGCATTCGATGGAAAGGACCCGGCCAAATTAAAGCTAAGCGCCAGACCAATCCAATCACTTTACCGAATCACGAACCAGAATCCCAAGGCTGTTAGTGATACATTGCCAGACGACCTGTATTACCGCCCATGAGTGGCCATTGTCCATTTTGAGCTATCCGTACCTAGGATCTCTCCTAACCAATGCTCGTATCTTCCAAATCCGTGCCACTAGCGACCCTTCACTTAATTGGCGCTGGCCCTCCATCAGCGTGACCCTCTCCTTCAAAGTTTGTACAGCAGTTCGTCTCATACGTGCATTTTGTGGCTCCACGTCAGAAATGATGGCCGGTTTCAAATTTCCTTTTTGCGTGTATATGACTCTCATGCCCCCGCCGTGCCTGCTTACAACCTTCTCGGACTGTCAGGTCTACTAACGTGGGTATGTTGAAGGTGCAGTAATGGAGAGGTATTGTTTGGAGTGGGTTCATTTAACATGGCTGGCCAGTTGCTTTCCCCAAAGGCTGCAGGACCAGCCTGAGAAACTTGAGCCAGCGGCTCCAGGCATTAGTAAGTGTTCACGCAGTGCATCGCTTGAAGAACTTGGCTGATTGGTCTATAGTCGTTGATAGTAGTACGGAGGTTTGCAATGAGCAACCTGCTTTACAACCGCCTCCGGTGTACACCAGCGACAGCGAGCGCTCGATTTCTCAGACCTCTTGCCGCCCTTTGACGGCCCACCGTTCTTCGACCTCACACCGTCACTCGACATGGCTTGCAGATAGTCGCTCTCTCGTGTCAAGACCAAAGTCTCTCAGTGCGATAAGCTTCACAAGCAGACGCAGCAAAGGACGTCGTCCCACAATTGGCGCCCCATCAGACTTCAGGAAAGTACAGTCTGGACGCATCTCTCCTCTACGACGATCCCCATCATTTCGGCCCCTACAGTTGAGCATATACCTGCCTGGGAACGAGCTACCGGAGCTACCGATCTTCTGGAAAGATGATATAGAAGAGGAGGATGATGAGGATGACTTTGGACTCAAACGCCCAACTCAAGCACTGGTCAAGTCGAAGTCAGACCCTATGCTCCTCCGACATCCTTCGTCTTCGTACTCCATCCCACGGAAGCCGGTAGCCTCAAGGTCATCTTCAATAGATGCAACATCACGCTTCAGCATGAGCAGCTGCTTTACATTAAATACTCTCAATGACCTCAGTACGCAACCAAAATCTCGATCTACCGATCGTCTACGTTCTGGGTCCATCGAGCGCAGACAGAGCGTTGCCACTACGCAAGAGTTCATTGATGCATTGGACTGTCAATTCCCACGACCACCGCCGCCTGCTGCGCTGCGTTCAAATTCAGCTACCCCCGAACCTGGATTTACAATCTACCGAAGAGCCAGCGAGCAGAGCTTGCGTCTGCGCACTCACTTGGAAGAAAGACAATCACTAGAAAAACGCCTGCCTGACCTGTTGGAGGAGGTCTCACCGGTCTCCCCAGCTCTCAGTGGGAAATTGCCCGGCCTATCGCCCATTCTTGATCGTGATGACCTTGATGAAGTAGATGATACCGAGGGACCATCATCGGAGAAACATTGGTTCCAGCCTACCGTCCATGCCAAAGGACGGCCCCATCACCAAGCCCGCTCATCCTCCGGAAGCTCTACACTGCTCAACCTGCCTACACCACTACTGGATGCCCTCCGCTCAGACGCTGAGACTGCTATCCCCGTACCAAGTGTGACCAACACTGTCTCTGCCAGCACGCAGTCATCCATTCGCAACCGCTTCTCCCAGTGGCTGCTCAAGGCCCTGCCCACGGCTACATCCCCTGAATCAATTACCCACGAGCGCCGCGCATCCACGCCCTTATCGCTCTACAGCCTGTCCGCGACCACCCAGCTTTCGAACACGCACACCAAGCAGAGTTCCATGTCCTCGTCCTACTGGACACGAACCTCAGTTGACGTGGAAAAGGCGCTTGCGCCTCCAGTTCCTGGCGTTGGCGTGGCTTTCTAAACTTACAAAAAAGTTACTTGGCCTTTCATACCCACACTCGTTTATAACTTCAAAATTTCGATGTACAGCCCTTCTCTTCTAATCTTTCGTCGCTGGCGCTGGCTTTTAGATACCCTTTTCGAGAGTTAGCCTTACTTCTTAATAGAATTGCTTACCTATATATGATTACCTATAACAGATAGGAACGCGTGCCGTGGATAATCTTGATGTGTTATGTCCCAGGTGGACCACTGCGGCATCAACTTAATCCAAACAGATAACATGGCAAGAACTCATTAGCAAGAGAAAAGTAGATTGAAAAAAGACGTGTTGGTAGGTATCATTTATGGCATTCGCATGCCGACTATAAACAGACAATATCATTCGTTGACTGAGATCACGCTGGTTCCTGGCGGACTACCTTATAGGTCAAACACCAGACCCTTAATGCAACACCATCTATTCCTCCTCATCCATCTCCTACGCTAGTCTAACAGCCCCTTGCATTCCATCCCCTCCCCAAAAAGATCCAACCGCTTCATCAACTTCATGTAGATTTCGCCGGCTGGGTGGCTGTGGCTGCTGTGCATGTGGATGCCGAGGGTTTTGATGATGGGGCGGAGGGGAGGGGTGGTGTTGAGATGGTTGGTGAGATGCCATAGCTTTTGTTGTAGGGGGTGGTGGCCATTGATATTCGCGTGTTGGATAACGTGATAGGTTGTATGATTGAGAACGACCCCCTTGTAGAGGACGGCGTTGATCAGGGTATATGTGTGGTGGTTAAGCATGGCGAAGTGGAGATGGTCAGGTGGTTTAGTCAGGTGTGAGCTTATGGCTATGATGAGCTCGTCGAGGAGGGCGGTGAGGTCGCCATATTTGTGGAGTAGGAGGGTGAATAAATTGAGATAGTTTGGGGATTCGCTTGGAAGGTAGTCAAAGATGAGCGTACTGTGGTTTGGGTGTATATGACTCGTCTGTTGAATAGACTGTGTTATCCAACAGGTGGCGAGATTAGCCGTGTCTGTCCATATCGAGGTAGTAACCTTCGAGGACTCATCGTTTCCCCAATCTTGGCCGAGGCAAATTTGTTGATACGTAGAACATAGATGACTTGTACATATCAAATGTACATCTATAACCCGCCGACTTCTCCTGCAATGGGGATTTTGCCAAAAAAGTATACTCGGAGCATTAATTGCCGCTCATTGAGACTCATGCGTCTCGATCTCTTCTTCCATTTCATGAAGACACTCAAATTCGAGCCTCATCAGTTGGATCACCTACTCCTTGATAGCACCCGTCCGCGTCGCCCAAGCCCAACTCATTCAATGCCTTTTACCAGCCATCGCTATCACCATTAGCAAAACCATCGAGAGCGCTCCGTTGAACACACTATCGAGTTATCGAGATGAGGGCTGTGTCTTCCGTAAGTCGCCATCTCTCTTCCAACTAGGAATCCCTCAACGAGTCCACCAACGCAGTTACAGGCTCAGATGAACCAGAGACCAATATCCCACCATTGCTCGAGAAGAACGATATAGTCGCTATCCAAACATCAAGTGTATTTCAGGCACCAATCTCGGCAAATCATCACTATCATTCAACCGAAGTATCATTTCCCTCCAACGCTCTCGCATTACATCGTCACAAATCTCAACTATGCTGGCGGTGGCTATGGCAACCAAATTCTCATGAAAAAGCGCCTAGAGGCTCCGGGGATCATGATTATGAAGACCGATGGAACAATCACCTTGGTTGCGAGAGTAGTAGAAGTCTATCATGCTCCAGGTAGTAGGCCGCTGGTTGTTCGGACTGAGTAGTATTTGGTTCTCCAGCAAGATACAGTCTGTATTGTTGAGGCGTGGGGGATACGGCTCTGGAGAAAAAATTATAACAGCTGATATCAGAATTGGAGGGTGGAGTGGAGCCATGGATTTGTGTTGCTGTGGTGTTGACTGAGGGATTTAAGGGTTTGGCAAGGATCTTTGTGAAGAGGAGTAGTGAAGTTGCAGGATGTAGTGGAAAACGCATCTTGGCTAGAGTACCCCAACCCAATCAACAAACTTCATATTGTGACGAGATTTTTGTATTGCTTGAATGTTAGAATAGATTTATAGAGATTAGTATTCTCGCGAGTGACTCAAGGCGCCAGTACAATCAAAGTGGATAGACAGATTTCATGAACGCCCTTCGCGATATGCGAAAAGCAACGTCCGTCTTTGACCAAACGCTAGTAGTAAAGAAGCATACAAAACTACCTATGACGGTGAAAAGAATCAGGCACTGTCAGGTAGAAAGGTTAAAGAGATTACAAGCGGTTGAGAGGTGTTAGTAGCCTTATATGATGGCCCGTCCCACCAGAGTCACCCCAAGTCATTGGCTCCTAGGCTTGTCAAGCGATGGACTCGAGGACATGAAAAGCCATGAACATGGGCGCCGGATATCCTAACAGATGGCCTCCGGATCCAACAACGAACGAACCCTGCGGGACGAGAATGGCGACAGGACGGGGTCATCAATTTGACATGATTATCATTCAGTGTTTCGTAACAGCATCACATCTCTAGATCTATAGGTCTATACATGATCTATTAGTATCGGACCTCATTATGTCCTTGCTCCTTTGATGAACCTCGCACTGTGTTCAGTTATCAGCATCATCGTTGTCCGTTTTGTTGAGAGATGACTGGGCCGATTTTGAGGATGGGAAACGTGCAATACCAACGGTTTGCTGAAAATTGAGGTGGTGATTTAACTCGACTCATAATCATAGCTGCGATGAAGGTTCCCTCTGAGCTTTGAAAAATTGTGGAAAGATGTCCCGTAGCTCTTCCAAATCACGAACTTGATGCTGCCCACCAGCGATAATCGGATCCAGGTCATCTTTTTCTAGCTTATGGACCACTTTCCAACCCCTCGCGCTTGCATGCCCGCAGTTGAGAAGTGAATCGTCCACGAAATAGCAGTCCTCGCTGGAAGCAGCGCCAGCCTCTGCTTCGGCCTTGTCGAACATCCTCGCGTGCGGTTTGGCGATGAGAGGGGTTTGCTCGTAGTTACAGTACGTCACGCCTTCGAACAGATCTTCCACCTCCAGTAGCCTCACCACTCTCCTCGCGTGTGTGATGTGTGCGTTCGTAAAGAGCCACAGCTTGACCTTCGTCTTATCCATATCCATAAGTAGTTGCCGTAACCGCGCATCAGGCTTTATGATGCCGTCGAGGGGTAATGCATCATCTACTTCGCGGTTATAGGCTAGAGGGTCGATTCTGTGGTATTTGACGAGACCGGTGATGGCGAGTCCGTAGTCTTTGTAGTATTGGCGGTGCAGCATCTGTGCGTCTTCGGGGGATAGCTCGAGGTGGCGAACAAAGTAATCATCGATTAGCTCTTGCATCAAATCTTGAACGCGAGTGGATCGTGGGTAGAGACAGTTGTCTATATCGAAGAAGAAGACCGGACGTGAATTGGTACGATTAGTAGGCCTTGGATCGGACATGGTGAAGCTGAGAGGCTCGGAGCCGCTTTAACTGTGTGTTATCCCTTCCCATCTAAGAATTTAGGTATGCGAGCATGAACCAGCGCCAGCAAACAAATGAATGTGTTGTGGAGAGCCATGATTTCAGCACTCGCGTCGGAAAAAGAAACCTGGTGGAGGATCTTCAAATTTACGCTAGTGCGCTAGCGTTCCCGCTGTAATTTTGACCAGCGCAGAGATCTCCTCGACCCCCTTTCTCTCCTCGCAGCACTGCATCTTTGCGGAGTGACAAGCTCCACAGGTGTACTGTGTTGGTTTTTGTTCCATAAGATCGCTGATCGACAGACAGGGACTCATGGTAAAGGTGTCTTTGCAGACACCCAGAGTGAGAACTCAAGCCAATTCGCAGAATGGCTACAACCGCGATCCCTAACAGCAATGGCCACGTATTCAGTGACCAGGAACTGATTGTTGAGTATAACAAACTGATAAGGCTTCGTGATGATGTCGTTACAAACAGAATCCAACCAAGTAAGCTTCCCAAGCAGTCATTCAGCTCAGGTATTTCGGCGTCTACCACAGGATCCCTACCAGCTACATCTTCATCACAATCTCCAAATGGCTTTCACAAGCCATCCCAAGCCAACACCGCAACCCCGATGCAGGCGGCGACTTTGCAAGTGCCTAAACCACCATCAAACCCTTTTCAACTCAAATCGCCCAATATACAAAAGCTGCCAACCCCAACACCTGGCTCCTCTGGCATTGACCCGATCTTCTTGCAAAAGTCCGATGTATTAGTAAGAGCAGAGACACAGCAGGCGAGACAACGATTAGAGCACGCATTGGAACAACAAGTACAACAGAAAAAGAGGCAAAAGGCCTTTGATCAGGAAGCTTTGCCCGACTTCGATGTTACAGATGTCTTGAGAAGGGCTCAGGAGCTTGTGAAGCCGTTGAAAATACATGAACAGGGCCGCGCTGATGGGACTGCTTCGTCCACTGACTCGTTTGATGAGAATACGTTCTATTCCAGCCAGATGAACGAGTCTACTACGACGGAAGAAGCAGATGAGTCTCCTAAATGGCGTCCCCGTCGTATTTGCAATTTTTTCAAGCGAGGCGAGCGTTGTCGATATGGAGATGCTTGTACATTCTCGCATGATCCAGCTATGAAGGCGAGGCTTGATGGAGATGGATCTCAAGCAATGGATCTTGACAGCCTCAATGCTGACGAACAGACAAGCTCGCGTCAGGATGATAAGCCAGCACAACGTGTCCCAACCAACGGCTCGGCGCGCCAACCACCTCCGCAAGAAGGCCCTGCTGCTGTCCCCGCAGCCCAGTCCGAGGCAGAACGGATGCTACAGGAACGAGTTGCCCAGCTTGAGGCAGAACTGCGCAACTCAAGAGCTGCGAAGGAAGGACCCCCAAATGCCCCAGCTCGTCGAGATGTCAGAGAGCCTCATAATTCTCAGGAAGAATCGGCCTACTCGCCGCCTCCTCCCGATGAGTTCGGAAGAGATGTCGGACTACGAGAGCCAGAAAGACGTCCACCTACAATCCAGGGGCCATCTTCCGCCTATGGACAACCAGCACGTGAGTATGGCCGGCGTAACGAGAATGCACCCTCGCCGTTACCAAATAATGTGCGGGTCATCAGGAATCATATCACGTCTCCGGTGGCTCCTCAGCCAGCTCGCGTGTCACCACTAGCTATGGCCAAGGTTCCACAAGTCTCTCAAATACAGGGTGAGAGTCGTCGTCCTTCTCGCGCATCCAATGCTGGGAATTTGAGTGCCGGGCAAAGCCCAAATGCCGCAGGACAGCCCTCAAGCTCGAAGAAACGAAGAAGGGGTCTGGATTCCGGAGAGCAAATGCGTAATGTGGTTCCAAGGAGAGATCTTGGCTCGCCGGTGGTCCGTATCAAGGATGAGCCCGTCTCACCACCTCCGTTCGCCAATGGGGACTCGAGTCTACGTCATGTCGACCAAAGACCGGAAGTATCACGACCGCTCTATGTGGACACAGCAGGACCCCAGTATCGCGATCAAGAGCAAGTTTTTCAGAAACCAAGAGTAGTTGAGCGTTCGGCGTATGGACATGTAATTGATGAAAGAGGACCTCTAACGCCTATAACGCGCAGCGTTATTTCACGAAATGGCCAGCGTTATTATGCCAACGAAGAGCAGGATCTTCGCCGAATTGTCAGTGCTAGACAAGTAAGAGCTCCAATGTCATCACCGCCTCCCTACGCTGTGCAATATTCTGCTCCTCAACCGCGTGCTATGAGAGCTGCTTCGCAGGTCTACGTCTCACCAACTGGGCAAGGTGTACCGCAACATCATAGAGCATCCGTTCAGCCCCAGCCAGCCGCATATGTCAATGAAGACCGTTCTCCATCCCCACCACTCCGCCGGGCACCACAATCTCCAAATAGACGTTCTCCAAATGGACGTCATTCAATTGCTATGGCCCCACCACCACGCCGCATCATCGTTGATCAATGGGGCAATAGGTTTATGGAGGCTCCAATGCCTGTAGAGCGTCAAATTTCTGTTACTCCTGTCATGCGTGGAAATGAGTATGATTCTCGATATGAGCAGGTGGCTCCTCGAAGTGCAAGTGTGCGGCAACCACAGCTTGTCAGTGTTGACGAAGGTCAGTATCTTCGCAGAGCAGCATCGCCAGCTTTCCTCGAATATCCTACACCGTCTAGAATCAGGCAAGTGGTTGATCCACGAGGCGATATTTACGAGGAGGAACAGTACATCACGCGCAATGAGGGTCCCCAAGTAGCTGAGTATTCAGAGCATCGTCCGGCTGGGCGCTACGAGGAAAATGCAGCTCCACAGGAAAGGATTATGAGGATGCAAAGCGTTCGGCCTGTTGAGAGGCAGTACGAAATGCCTCGTGAGCAGATTACGAGAGTTCAAAGCGTGAGGCCTCAGCCGCGCATTGTGAGCTTGGGAGAAAGGCCTGAACAGAGGCCGCAAGTTGTTCGGCAAGTCAATGTACGCCCTGAGAATGGCTCGGGCAGGCAAATGAGCTTCGCTGTGGATGACAGGCCAAAGTACCAGTACGCAAGTCAGGGGCAGGAGAGAGGCTACGTCGAGGAGATTCAGGATGACGGTGCGGTGTATGAAACACTGGGCAGCGGCGGAAGACGGATCATACAGCGAATGTGAAGCATTCGCTGAGCTGTTTGGACGCGTTTGAGGACATCACTTTCACTCTTGTGCACAGCACATGTTTCATGTTACTAGAAAGGCATAAAGAGCAACATGCTCATGCATGAGTATTAATTCGACTGTATAAAACACTATCAAAAACCCCCATTCCTATACATTCTCGACATGGTCATGAGCGTAAAGGCTCCCGTAAAGTATTTTTAACAACTACTTTATTGTTTAACCCGAATTTGTACCTCACCAAATGCCGCTCCCTAGAGGGTGAGCAGCGCCGCTATATCACCCACACCGGGTGAGGCGAGGGTGAGCTGAAGCTGAAGGGACCCCTTCGAGCTCCACAGCCTTCGGTTAGACTTGCTTAAGCTATGAAGCCTAATTCTGGCTCCCTCCAAATAACCGTGTTGCCTTCAGCTCCGCCTCCCAGACGTCAGGATGACTTAATACACGCTCTCTAGGGGTGGAAGAAGTGTGGATTCAGCTACATACCCAGCCTTTCAGCGCCTCGCTGGTACTCTTAAAACTGCTTCATAAGATTGAACCTTCTAGAAACCCCGTACAGCGAACACTATCAGCTTCAACACGTGCTGACACTGCGTCTGTGTGTGGGTAGAGCTCAGGTTATTGGGCTTTGTCCTCCCTCTACAGACACAAAAGAGTTACCCCCAGACAGCGTCAGAGCTAGAAACGGGGGTTGACTTCGCTTTATTTGCTATTCAAACTAATGGTAAAGCCGTCATAATGCGGCACTGCCCTAAAGCATGGCCAATAGCTGGGTATGCTTCAATGCCAGGAACCAGATACTAGCAGCTGTCAAAGGCGAGCCGTAAAAGTGCATTGTTAAAGGCAGCGTGCCTGCAAAATGTTAGATCTCCCTGCCGCGGATTGCCTTCGCTCAACAAGCTTCTGGTTCTGATTGCTGAGTCAACATGAAACGCTGCAAAAGAAGACTGGGATCTTGCTCACCCACCTTAGGCTTTTCGCTAGCGTCTGTAGAGACTTGCAGGATCTCTCTCTGTCGCGTAGCTACAAAGTCATCCACGTCTTCGGCACATATTCCATCCGTCAACACCGACCTTGCCGGCCAAACAAATTCACCAGGTTCTTTTCATCAACAACAATATCAAGTCCTCTTTTAAAGACAGTCCCTGATTTAAAAAAAGACCTACCGTGGTCATGGAATCTTCTACTTGCCTAGATGCCCTCGTCACGCACGCACGTCGGAACGGCTCAGTATACGAGAAACCAAACGAAACACACTATGAGTAGCCTCCCCGCAATTATCAAGTATTCGCAGACACTAACATTATAGCAGCCCTTGAAGCAAGCAACGTCGCCATCAAGTTCGCAGAGCAAGCAGCGAATTTGCTAAGCCACGAAGAATTTGCGCAATTACTAAAGTTCCTCAAATCTCCCGGGGCGGTCTTGAACGGCGGCGACCTCAACCAGCTTCAGCAGAAGGTGGATGCAGCATTAGAGGAGTTCTACTCTAATGAAGCGATAATCTCTGGCTGTGATAGAGACAGACTTTCTTGCCCCGGCGGGCCCCCCGATGCCGAGCTTGGTGTAATACTGCACATGGAAACAAAGGACATCGAATTCGGAAATTTCTATGATCCCGACAACGAAACTATGAAGCTACTACATACTAAAGGCGTCAGACACAAGCTCAACTTTGGGTTCGATTGGCATTGGAGAAGTGAGACAACGCAGGATTGGCTTACTCGGCGCAAATGCCCGTTTCTCAAATGGAAAAAGCAGCTTCGAGATTTCCATAACGACTTCTCATGGCAGCTAATGGAAATGGTACCTATGCCATTCCCAGTTACCGGAGCTGCTTGCGCTCGGGAAGGAATCCGACAGCGTCTGCCTTTGGCAAAGCGTTTGCGAGTTAATGATCTTCTCGAGTTTGATCTCGACTTTCGGGCTGGTGTACTCCGCCGAATCATTCTCCACCTTCCTCATCTAGTTGCTAGGTTCTACACCAACGAGAAAACCAAGTAGCCCATAGGAGAGCTACTCGACGGAGGATGGAATTTCATGCTATAGCTCGTAGGGCAAGAAACTTGTCCTGACTTGTTTCGCAAGCAATATGCCGACGGCCGGAACAATCTTCTCCATAAGTGCGCACTCCTCTTTATCGACTATTTACGAATCTATACTAATCTATACAAAGGACAGCACCTTTCTGCCTTGTATACACCTATCGACGAAGGGAACATGAGGCGGGTCGGAAGCTTCGACTCGACGAGTACTCATCCTCTTTCCTTTCTTGGGCGCAACGATACCTCCAGCAAGATCCTCGTAACGTTATTGACGGCGGTGTTTCTCTGACGGACCTTATGATTCAGAAGATAGCCGGGCGACTAAGGTCTGCCCAGCCAAAGGTTCAAGCAGCTAAGCGCGAGAAAAAGCGTCAGAGGCTCATCGAGCAGCCTGGCGAGCCCGTTACCCAGCAAGTGACCAAGCAAAACACCAAGCATCAGAAGCGCACTGAGCAACCTAGCGAGCCAACTCCGCCAACTCCAGAGCAGGTAGACGAACTGACTCCAGGGGAGCTGGACGAGCTCACTCTAGAGGAGCTAGAGGAGCCTTTTGCGCCAGAATCTATCTAGGGAAACCTGTGCATCTCGTGGCCAACGGCACCGTTAAGATCAGAAGATCAGCGTTGCAGCAGCCTCTACGATTTCGTCTCTCTACAGCAAAAGCGAAAGAGATCTTAGTGCTGAAGGAGATACCTTGCCTTGACTTGACGCTCGAAGCGGTACAGTTATGTGTCCAAAAGACTGTGGTGTACGAAAGATCGATTGAGCGACTTCTGATGTCGGAGCAACGTGAAGAGTGGATGCTTCAAGTCTTGTCCGAGCTCGAAACTCTTGGCGGATCGATCCCAGGCCCCAATGCGTTTGTCAGTAGCGAAAAGTGGATGAGGACGGAATTCCGTAACAAATTACTTGGTGGTAGCGACTTCCACTTCAAGGACCAGGTCAGCACAGTTCAGCTGATTGTAATAAGAATCCCTGAAGCTATTGGAGACACTATATTTCTCCAGGGCGAGCTGGTTCCGGCTAGATGCGAGCATCCTGACTGGTGTTGTACGAGTCATCAAGCCGATGATCCTGGGCGTCGACTTGGGATCAAATTGAGATACAGCACCAAGCAAGGTATGGTCGAGCAATGGTACAAGCTGGGCGGTAAGAAGAACGCAGCAAAACTCAATTCTTTGGTGGATGTGCTCGAAGGTCAAGAGTGCGAGTGGACGGCGCAGCAGCCACGGCGATGTCTCAAGGGATGGGGAGGCAAGAAAATTTGGTACTCGTCCTAGTATGATTGAAATCGAATCCGTCTCAGGAGTACTCAGGCTATACAGCGAAGCATCGTCTCGTGAGGCTACTTTCCCTTAACTTCATTTATTCCACCTAGTGATGTACGGGAGAAAGTTGCTTTGAGCTGCAGAATGGCGCCATGGGGATGACTAGGCGGCGAAGTCCTTAGTTAGAGCTTGAGGACGGAACTGTAGAAGTGGCTGAGACGAAAGTTCGTCAATAAGCATGAGTTAGGGCAGGAGATGCAAGATACAGGCAAATCATACGCAGGAGCGAGGCTACTTATATAGCAACGCCGAATGGCAGCTGGTAAATTGTATCTCCGAGAGCCAAAATACCTAGCGATTATTGATACGTTGGACCTCCACTTGAAATTTTTACCTATTCGTTGGACCGATGCGCCCCAAGAGCCCCTAAAACTATCCACCAACCCATATATAATACTATCAACTAACCCTGGAGCCTCCCTGTTACCGCTAAAAGCTACTCCCTGAACTATACCCAACATCCTACAACAGTACCTAATCTTTCTCTGGAGGCAGCTCCTATAATCTCCGACGGCACCTCTCAAAGTCTCAAGTATAACGATACTACCTTCTGCCTATTAATTCATTTTACGACTCGAGAGTACTGATAATACTCGTTCAGCTACCATGGGGAAAGCTAATACGTGATTTTCGAGACAGGAGGGGAGGGGTGGGGGTTCCTATTAAGTCTATTAATACGGCCTCGGGGGGGAAGAAACAAACGGGAAGGCTTTTGGTGTGCTGCAGGCAAATTTTCTCCGTCATAATTGCGTGGTAACAGTATTTCCGTGCTATAGGAGTAAGCCCTAGTACGCGCACGGTCCCACTATGCGCACACCTCCACCAAATATGCACCAGCAAGCCAAATTTCAAATCCTACTATAACCAATATATATATAGAGTTAAAATCTGTACTGGAGATAGATTGAATCAATATTAATCCGTGTGACTACTGCTATAACTACTAGAATTGTATCGGAAGCTTCCGTGGCCTCCCTAACCTCCCCTTCTTAATTTCTATCACCTCCTCTTTAGCAGTAGAATTTTTAATTATAACTATATCTTCCTGTATTAGTATAGCGGGAATCTTCTTCTTATACCCTTTAGCTTACTCTTTAAGGCCTATTTAGATCTATTATACAGCCTACTTAGTAAGCCTTGCCTCCTCTTTAGCAGCCTTCTTTTCCTTTAATACTTAAGCCTTCTAGAATTAAGCCTATTACCTCTTAACCTTCCTCTAGGCTACCTCTATAGCCTTAGCCTCCTTTTATATCTATCTTTCTTCTTTCTCTATTATTTTTTACTCTATAAGCTTAGCTTTCTTATCCTCTTTAACTACTATAAGCTCTCTAGCCTATTATATTTTAGTTAGGCTAAACTATAAGCTTTTTAAATTATCTCTAAATATATTAAATAGTAGCTTAGTACGTATTCTTTTCTTCTTTTTAATAAATACTACCCTCCTAAGACCTTAGTTTTCTACTTCGAGGATTAAATTCTTAGCTATAAGCTATTCTAGGGTATTTAAGAGCTTACGGACTTCTGGCCTAATTATATTACTAACTACTGATTTAATAAGGTAATATACCTTAATCTAATTATTATCTAAGAGGGTAGTTAAGCTTAGAGAGTGGCAGGGTCTCAGTAAGGATGAAATATGCAACGCGCAAAGATCACAATGAACGAGTTATTGGGGTTGAATGAGTTGTTGTTTTTCTTAGCTCCTGAGCAGGAGAAATACATGAGGCCGGGCGTAAGCGCTTACTAATCCAGCAACTAGCAACCAGCAACCAGCAACCATAATAGAGAGCTACTTAAATTATATATTATTAATCGTCTTTCTTAAAGTTTACTTAGAACTTACTCTAGATTAAAAGGAAGTAGGCCTGTCTTTAACTACCTATTTACTATATTCTTTAGACTGAATACTTATAAATAAGCAGGCCAAAATAAGCTAAAGAAGTGTCTCTTATTTAGCTTACAAAGCCCTTATATATTATATATCTATTAATTAAGTTATTATAAGTAGTAGTTTGTTAAGGGACTAAATAAGCTTATATCTAGTAGCTATAGCCGATGAGTTGAATATAGAGGATATACGGCTATAATGATCTTGTATTAATCGTACCAGTCTAAAAATAGTATATTTAGATAGCTTCTATACCTATTAACTAGAAGAAGCCTATAGTCTCTCCTATTCTATACCTTTCCCTTAGTATACCTATTAAAAACCTTAGTTAACTAAGAGATACCTAATAAGTTATTAGTCTAGCTAGTAGGAGAAGATATAAAATAGGCTTCCTAGTTATTAAAATCCTCTAGCTAGGAGTCTTATATATTATCTATTTTAGCTTAGTAGATAATAGATAGTAGGAGATAGGATCTATCTATAGAAATTATAGCTACGACTATAATCTATTCCCTGTTCCTATCCTGGCCAGTACCTCTTATTTTAGGACCTTTAGAGAATACCCTTTTAGTCTTCTAAAGGATACTAATTAAGAAGCCTTTCTTATCTATATTATATATATTTTCTAGGAGTATATTATATTAAGCTATTTTCGAAGCTATCTACTCTATATTAATATAAGAATATTACTATTTAGGATTAATTACCTTCTTAAAATAGAGGTTATATTTATAATAATTATCTGCTTTCTTCCTATTAAGATTAAAGCCTAGTTAGAATCCTAAGTCGAGTTCCTTCCTGTTCTGTTCTATATAGCGGGAAACCTAATTCTTTGCCGGCTTAGTTTTATAGATATCTTTAGTAAAATTATATACTATAGCGGGAGTAAGAGGAAAACCTCGGAGTATAAGCTTATTAATATACTTAGTAAGGGTTTTCTCTTACTGCGTTGTAAGTAATTAAGCTTTATTGGCTTTCTCGTCTATAGTACCTATAATACCTCTATAATACCGTGAGAGTATGGTCCTGTTAACACCGAATAATCTGGCAGTAGTAGTATAATTAGGTGACTTCTGGGATTCTAATACCTCCAGGGCGTCCTTAATTGGACTTATATTGATTAAGATATCGGGTGTTGAAATTTTTCGCGTTGTTGTTGGTGGGGTGTGCGGATAGTAGGACCGTGCGCGTACTGGGGCTTACTCCTATATTACAATATATATATAATTATGTAGATCACAGAGTATGACTGGGTGGCTTAGTTGGTTAGGTAAGGTCAAAAAGTCCGATGTCAATATTTGTAAGAATACTTCTAACATAGTTCTAAATTAGAGCGATAGTCTCATACGCAACGATATGGTATCTATAGATCGCGAGTTCGATCCTCGCCCCGGTCAATTCTTTTTTGGGTCCTTTCACTTTTTCTTCCCCTCCGCTCTCCCCCCTTTTTTCTTTGGAAAAAAATAATAATCTATTTATTATATACCTATTGCGACTCCTGGTCAATACCTTCCCTCCAACCACAAGTTGGAGCTGTAGGCGGGTGGGAGCAGGTTGCCGAGAGCGGTTACCTTTTCACCAACAAAAAATGAAACGGGCAAAGCGGAGTCCTTTAGACTCGGACTCCGGATACAGATCGGCCGCGAATCTATTCGAAGAATAAATAACATCTGCCTTAGGCCAAAGCTGCGTCACTATTCTATCTTAACAAGAATATGGAGTACTTGTTCGGCAATTGCTAGCTACAGTCGGTCCATTTTAACAACTCATTGATATCTGCAGAGGGGCACCTTCTCCTCCTGAGAACCAGGAATCGGAAACAAAATTGGGGGCCCTGTGTTCAGCCCTATGCACTGCCCACAAGATCTGATTACACTCGGAACTTGATTCGTGTTTCTTCACCCCAAAACCTTGCACCCTTTCGCGCTAACCTATCACACACCTATATCCTGCCTGTCAGCCGTGGCAGATGCTTTACCCCCTACTCTCCAACACCAGCAGCGGCATCGTAGGGGGAGTTGGAGTGGTTCACGATGCAGCGGTTCAGCAACATCACGGGCCAGGCTCGTCATGGCCTGGAGAAGATGACACCTGCCGGCCTCATGTCGAGGCCGAACCAGATGGACATGCCTATCGCCCAGCCTATTAAACGCCCCATGAATGGCCAACCTATATCTCCCCTCACGCCCGTTGACACCATGGTCAATCTGTCCTTCAATGTGCCATTCGCGTCGAATCTCACCGGTCCTGATGTCCAAGAAATCATACATGCGACTCCAAAAGCTCTCGAGAGATGGACGTTTCCGGAGGGTACGAAAGAGCAGACACCGATCCACAAGCTGCCAGTGCACAACGGCAATGTCGAGCAGCTACGAAGGCTCTGTCGAGTCCTGGAGGAAGGTAGCCAAGGGCGAATGCAAGCTACAGTGACCTCTTCAGAACCAAAGCAAGTACCCGCGTTGCAGCGACGACCGTTGAAGGGTCTCGTGACCAATGTCTGTATATCTGGAGATGCAGATGTCGTGCACAAGATGCGAGCCAAGATCTTGAATGAGACACCAATTGCACTGGTAATGCTCCGGCACTCTTGTCGCGAAGGAAGACACCATTGCTGACATGATACCAGAGATGTGCCATCGTTGACATTGATACCAACCTTGTCATTACCCCGGACATGACCGGAGTCAGAGTTCAAGTCCTCAACCATCTCGATGAAATATCCAAGTATTGTGGCACCGATATCTTCCTGCTCAACCCAAAACACAATGATCCAGAAGGGCCTGCCTCGGATTATGGCAATGGAAGCGATCAGCGCTTCGATCAACGGCTACGCATCGCAATCTACGGCGACCCTGAGAGCTCCGAGCATGCAAAGACAAGAGTCCTCGTCCTGATCGACAGAATAGTAAGCATCATGAGCCTCCCTTGGCAATGCGATTGTTAATTCTGGAGTAGCTGCACCGTCAGGCGGATGCCATGAAGCTCGAATCCTCTTTACATACTATTATCTGTGGAAGGACTCGCAAAAACATTCGCATGATCGAGTCGGCTACAAACACTGCTATCTACTTTCCTCCACCATTTCCCCGCATTTACGGTTACGTACCGCCTGGAGCCCACCGGAGAGGTGAAGACGAAGTTTTTATCACTGGGGATACTCAAGAGTGTATCAGTATGGCAAAGAAGAGACTCTATGACCTGGTTGTGAACACGAAATGCTACGTCAAGGATGTGGTGGTGTCGGCGCATAAGATTGATAGTATATTGCTAGATCGACTTGACAAAGTTCGCAAAGTCATGGAAACGAATGGATCTTACGTCTTGTTTCCACAGCTTGGGAGCTCGCGGGGCTTGATCAGGGTTCAAGGCACTGAGATCTTGCATGTGGAACGGACTGTGCGCGAAATCATGGCATTGGTAAAACGTCCACCAAGGTCTACTTTGAGACTGTATACTAATTTGACTTAGGCTGGTCAATTCTACGGCGCATCATGGTGGCTCATGCTGCCTGAGTCTGCCCAAACGAACGCCATGCGAGCGCCATCATCGGCCGATATACGTACCATGCTCTCAGATATCTGCCTGAATTCTGCCGCTGAGGTTGGTTTCGATAAGCTGACCTTCTCCATAAACGGGTCGGACGACGCTGTCAAGGCTGCTATGATGGTCATCCACCAGATACCATTCGTCAAGCGAGCTCAATACCAAATACGTGTCAAGATCGAGCTTGCAAATGAGCACAAGGAATTCGTCAGTGGAAAGAAGAACGGCAAAATCAACAAGATCATGGGGCAGAGTATGCGCAACCCTAACGCGCGATTTGGAGTAGTTGCTGACTCGGTGCAATAGGCAATGTTCAGATTATCTTCGACGGCTTCAACGAGTACAATTTCTATATTGACGTCTGTGGAGCACAGTATGATGCTACAAAGAACGGCCTAGATCTTGTCGAGCAGGAAATGCCGGCTTCGATATCCTTCCATGTTCCAGACCAGTACCACAAGCGGATCATTGGGATTGGCGGCCAGCACATCCAACGCATCATGAAAAAATACTCAGTCTTTGTCAAGTTTTCCAATGCCATGGACCGTGGCGGTATTGGCAAAGAGGATGATGACATCAAAGTCGACAATGTCATCTGCCGTACGCCAGCACGTAACGCTCAGAGCTTAGACTTGGTCAAGCAAGAGATCATGGATATGGTAGAGAAAGTGGTAGGTGAACCCGGAGATCTAGAAGAAGAGCCCCCAAGCTCTCCATCTGAGGCAGCATCAGTGGACTGACATGGCTGGTGCTTTGTGAAGGACGCGGAATTCGTCTCCGAGACCGTCGTCATCAACCGCTTGTACCATAGAGAACTCATTGCTCGAATGAATGAGATCGACGAACTTGAAAAGAAATGGAACTGCAAGATCGATTTTCCAAGCACCGAAATGGCAAGTGACGTAGTCACCATATCCGGCCCTGAGTATCAAGTGCCTCAGGCCGTTGATGAGTTCCTGGTTCGTACCGTCTACGTTCTTTTGTATCATGCCGTGCTGACCTTAGGCAGGGCATGGTACCGGAGAGCCATGAGATTGTCCTTCCTGCAACCTCTCAGCTTCGAGAATTCTTCAAGTCAAACGACTTCCAAACAGAAGTCCATCAAAAGTTCAAGAGCCAATATGAAGTCGACTTGCTCGTGCGCAATGAATCAAAACCCGCCGAAGAGTCGGAGACAAGCGAAGAAAGAATTCTACTTGCTTACACTCGCAACAACGCTGGCGGTTTGAAGGATGCCATCGATTTCCTAGTATCGTGTCTCATTCCGTACGGCTTAGATGCAACAACGGTCAAAGGCGCCATCCCAAGACCCAAGTCAGACTCCTTTGAGGACTCTCTACCCTTCTTTGATTCCAAATTGCTCCAAAACTCCCCGGCACCTCTTGGAACAGACTCTCCCACTCGATCAACATTCGGGGATGATGCCAGCGATCGTGGTTCTCTCTTCGGCAAGATCCGCAAACCAGGCAGCATCTCCTCCATCTCCTCTTTTCTCGACCGCCGCAAGAACCAATCATCCTCTCCAGGGACCGGCTCCCTCTTCAAGCACGCCTCCTCAAATGCCTCCCGTGCCTCCCTCGTCTCCATGGAATCTCGCGACAGCGGCTACCGCAACCCATGGAACGACAGTGGCGTCAATCTCCCCGAAGAGGACGGCCACAACGGCTGGCCTCTTCGCTTCGAAAACAAGTCCGAACACAAACTCCCTTTTGGCGTGGTACCCGGGTTATCGGCGTCGCCAGGTGATATGACGCCCCGACACGACCCTCGCGCATCGTTCGACAGCGGACGTCCTTCCACTTCTCATTCTACAAATGGATACCCGGCCCCAATTGGGCCACCTCGTTAAATCTCCTTGCCGAATACCCCGTTATCGACTGCCTTATTTCTACGAATTCAACAAAAATATCATGTGATTACTTTTATTGGCTTTCTCATCTGCTCGGATACGACTGGCTTTGATACGATCCGTCTGCAATTTCAAAAGAAATACCCCCTTGAAGCGATTGAGTAAGATAAGATTCCTGGCAAGGCGCTCTTTCCTTTAGTTGCGAAAAGATACCACAATACCAATTTGTTCTGTTTACTTACTGCGGGAGGGGTTTGGCTATGTGCGCGCGATACCACTTTCCTTCATCATCTAAAAGAAATGGATTTTTCGAATATGTGCTGCGTGCGAGCTAGATACCACAGATAGACGAGGGAGGACAATGAATTGCATTTATGATTTTTCTCGCATACTGATCTTTCTCGTTTGATCTATAGTCGTAAGCTGCTAGTGACACAAAGCGAACACCAGACCGAGCGATCTCCACACGCTAACATGACATAGAACTACGTACGTACGATTCTAGGCGGCCATATGTTTTAGGATTGTTCAAACGCATTTGTGGTTTGAAACATGGCTGGTTACCAAAGATGTGGTATATTTATAATGGGGCAAAAGAAACATGACACAGAAACTCGTACGGAACACAGCGCTACTATCTTCTACTTGAGCCTCCCTCTTTTGCCCACTCTCAACCAGAATTCAGCAATCAACGGACCCTAACCACCAGGCCTAGCTTTACTACCAAAAACTATGGGCCAACACCATTCCTCCCACCGATCTAGCAAATACCAAACAGCACACGTCACCTCTTACAACACCGTGGCACAGAATCCAGAAGCCAGTTCATGGCACTCCGGTCCCGGGAAATCTCCTCCAGCACCGCGAATCCCAAAAGATCACGCACCTACACGCATCTCACAAGCAATCTCTCCAATTCCCAAGGCCCCCCACCTCGCTATCGCCAAGCCCCCGAAATCGCCCACGTCCTCCGCGTAGCGAAATACCTCGACCCCGTCAGCCGAATGTCCCTGAAATACACCAACCAGTATCTATACCACGGCCTCAAATACACCATAGCCTCAGAGCTCTGGTACCCTTAACCGCGCCCAAAACCCACTTTGGGCCCAAACAGCCAAGTCCGCGACTTGATACCGGGAGAAGCTGCAGGTCACAGGAGCACAACAGTAGACCCGGCGAGCGAAAGGCGCTTGCGGTTGCTGACACCGCTGGTGAAAGATGGGTTGTTTGGCGATGGGAAGAGTATCTGCGCTCCCTGTCTCAGCGTCCATGAGGATTCCCTCCTTCCTTCCTTCCTAGCGAGCTGGAAAAACCGGATAGAGAGCGCGAATGTCTGGGTGTTACGGGGAAGGTGTGGATATGTCCGCACCTGCAGCTCCATTATGATGAAGTCACGCTGTCCAACCCTCGCCCTTCCCGCCCTCATCCCCATCATTCTGATCGGCAATACTTTGCAACGGATTCCAAGGGCAAGAAGCCAGCCGCGAAACTCGAATCTTCGCAACCCAGCTACACAACTCAGGCACAGCCCCAAGTATCCTCAGCAGAAGCCAAACGAGCTCACCGACGCCCAAAGCAAGACACAACAAACCTATTAGGCACCACACCAGTCTCAAAAATAAAACAAGAATGCTACCACTGAGCCTCGGGCACGTCACAGCCACAAGCTTCACGAACTCAAGAGTATGCTTTCCAATAATACACCTCCGACCCCACATCCTCGCGCGAGCATCCACACAAATAAACGGCGTCCCGCCCCTCTACCAACCACGCACCAGTCTGCTCTCTTCAAAAGCCGTCTCCGCCTCTTTAAAGGGCATGGAAGCACCTATCTGCCCGCACCTCAAAACGAGCGATGCAGTGATAATGGACGCTTATGAGCGGACGTATATGGCGCTGGAGCAGATGGGTGCGCTGGCTAACGGGGATGAGTATAAGGATGCGGATGCGCCGCCTGCGTATTTTGAGTGTCGGTTTTGTAGCGAGGGAAAGATGGGGGAAGAGTACACGGAGTGTCATGCTAGATGGTTTTTCGATATCAATGTCGCCGGTCCTTATGGTGAGAAGAATTGGAAGAGGATGCTGGGGCTCACTGTTAAGAGGGATTTGAGGGATGCAGTTGAGAAGGGGGTTATGGATCCGAAGTGGCTTGTGCAATTGGTGCAGCCTGAAATGGTGGAAGGCCGGGGTAGAGGGGAAGGAAGTAGATGCAAGGGAGGTGGATATGAGGAGGAATTGGGATGATGCGCTGAGAGTGTATGGAGCGCTCATGCATGTGTCCGACTGGATGGAGACTCATTACAAGGGGTGTCCGGGGTGTTTGAATAAGGAGATTTTGAAGCCTTAAGGTGATGTTTGTTTGGCCTATTTGGAAGGGGGAAGGTACCCTGACGTTTTTCTCCTATCAGACTGCCTGACCTTCCATACGTACCTTGAATCTCTAGAATACATCTATGCTGCCATGCTACCTGCAGTTTGTTAGGAGTACACACAACCGGAACTATGCATCAAACCTCCATATGCTCTAGAAATCCATCCGCCTCTACAAAGCCACCTCCAAGCCTATAACACCTCAAGGCAAAGTGTTCTTATATCATCCGCTCCAATGTTTTACCCAGTTCTCCATACCTACAGGTTTCGAAGTTAGCACTGCCCTGCTCTATGATGAAAAAAAGCATTTCTCAGGAGCAGTGATTGGACATGTTGGGAGGCTTTGAGCCCGAAATGTGTAGCAGCGTAATTTCTCCTGTCAAAAGGTCTGTGTGTATGTGGCTGCCCTCTTTTTCTACCTGACAATATCATCTATACGGCTATACACTCTAGACCTTTTCAAGATGGTACCAATACAATTCATGCAATCTTCTTCCAATGCCCTGTAAAATCCTCCTTTATCATGCTCCTCGTCTAGTCTTCTTAAGCACAGAATTTTCCACAGCCTGCTCATATTTGATTTCCCCTTCACCGCTCAACCATCCTCTATTCACCTAACCAAAGTAACACTCTTCTCACCTGGATATTTCCCCTGCGGCCCATCTAAATGCGCGTCCAACACCGCTCCGATACCATTCTTCACACTCTCAATAGCCTCAGGCAATAATTCGTCAAGCTGCTTCGCAGTACTAGCCTGCCTAGCCCACAAATTGCCGCCAGCTGCCGCTTTCGCTATACCTGCGTAATCAGGTGATGGGGCAAAAGAGATATTCAAATCTTCATTAGTAGCTTTGGACCCAGCACCATCGGGATGGACGAGGAGGAGAGAGCGCTTGGGTGCGTTCCAGCCTTTTGTAGCATTGTCAGCCTAGAAAGAGGAAGGAGGGGGGATGTACCTTGATTGTTCAACACAATCGTCAAAACAGGTAACTTGTACCTCTGGCTAATCCAGTAGACCGATCCTGGTACACTGAACAAGAATGTCCCATCGCCCACAATATTACACACGAATTTCTTGTCCCCAGCAGCAAGCTTGATGCCTAAAGCACCACCGCCGGACCAGCCCAGGCCGCCGCCTCCGCAATTGATCCATGTACCTGGCAGACGTGGTAATATCTGGTCGGCCACGAATCCTGTGGAGGTGACAGCTTCGATGGCAAATATGGTGTCTTCGGGCACGGCTTTGCGGATGGCGGCTGTGAGGTAGGAGGCATTGTAGTGACCATCCTTGCCAGGGACCGCTAATTCGCGGATAGTGGTGATGCGCTTGTTGTGGATTTCGCGGAGTTTATCCCAGCGGTCTGAGTAGGTGGAGACTTTATTGGTGAGGGCTTCGTTGGCGTTGATATATTCGTGGAGTTGCTTGATTGCGGTGAAGCAGTCTACCTTGTATCGAGCTTCTGCTGGGTAGTAGAAAACTGGCATTTGTTGCTTTAATGGGTCTCCGTCCAGGTGAATGATTCTCGTTGACTCTTTCGGCTTGCATTGTGTTGGTATCCAAGGCACATCACAGTCGACTATCAGAATGACGTCCGCAGTCTTGATACTATCGTCGACTCCGTATCTCAATCCAACACTTGCGCGATGGTTTGAAGGGAAACACATGTCCGAGCCTCCCGTATCCAAGACCCTCAATCCCTTGACCGTCTCGGCCAGCTTCACAAGCTCTCCAGGTGCAGCATGGTTCCGCCCTGAGTATCCCGTAATCAGCAAGGGCTCCTTCGCCTCCACCAGTGCCTCCGCAATCATCTTGACAGCGCTGTCCGGCAGCGCCGCGGCGCCAATTGGGCCCCAATGCTCAGGCTTCAGCTTGTATTCCGGAATCTCTTCCTCCATAGCCTCCCTTGAACCCACGAGATATACTGGCCCCTGTGGGGCAGACGTAGCAAATTGTAGTGCCCTGCCCACCATCTGCTTAACGTTGACCCCCCTCTTGATCTCCCCCGTATACCGACAGTATTGCCCCACAATCTGCTTCTGATCCGGCACGTCTTGTATCCAATGAATATACTCAGTTCTCGAGCCACGCAGCTCTCCATCACACGTATACGGGCTCAGCCCAGCAAATATGAGCACCGGAGCTCTACCACAGGAGGCATTGTGGACGGCTGCTCCCAGGCCTTGGGTCCCGACATCGACGTGAACGAGCACGCACTGGGGCTTTCCGGTAAGACGGGCGTATCCATCGGCCATACTGAGAGCCACCATTTCGTTGGGACAAGTTATGATGCGAGGGGATTGCCCTTTCTTTTCGTTCTGGGCCTTTGTGATACTCTCGAGGATGGACGGGTGGTCTGAGCCAAGGTTGACGAAGCAGTAGGTCACGCCTAGCTCCCACAAGCTTTCGAAGAATGCATCTGAAGCGGTGTACCTGGCATAGCATTAGCTTTGAAGCCTGCATAGCAAGGACTGCCACAGCTGCAAGTCTGGGTGAGAGAGTGGAACAATGGATAGGAGGTACAGCAGAGACCGCTGTAGCTCCAGATCCAAGTGACCACGCCGCACAATGGACAAAAGGAGGAGCATACATCTTGACGGAGTATCAAACGATCAAGGCGGCTTCGGTCGGATAGCAAAGACCTCTCTAGAGACGGTGGGAGAGTAAAAACACGAGAGGAAGCGGTATTGGGGAGCTCGGAAGCCGTTAATAAAGAGGAGGAATGAGATCATATTTGCTTAATATATTTGTGATATCGTAGCGTACACAGGCTGCGACTGCCCCTCTCCGGCGACTGAGATCGGCGGTTACCCTCGGCTTCAGATTTCCCCAGATTAATTCTCCGGGGAGGTTGCTATTTGGGAATCAATAGTCTATGACCTGCAAGCGGAAGAAGTGATATTCTGCGGCTACAAAGGTCAGGAATGTAAATATGTCCCATGTGATCCCTTATGCCCGACTATTGGTAATGAGGTCAGCGGAGAGCTGGGTTGGCGGGATTTTTTGCGAGAAAACGGATTGGTCAATACTTCAACGTGAATACAGATACAATTTTGGGCACTATAGGTGAGGGAGGTAAAGAACATGGTTGGAACGAAGGAATAGCAGAACGGACGTGGGTAACAGGTGTGCAAGTCATATGCATGTAAATTACGAATACTTTGTTGCGCTCTCAAAAGTCAATGCTATCTGCCCATCCTAGCCCCCATCCGATGATGTGGATTTCACTCTCATAAGCCCATCAGATCATACTCTCGAAGACTCTTTGATGCGATATACCCATCTATTCCTTAGGAGGCAACGGCTCGACATTCCAGACTGCTTCAATGTCAATACTAATCCATTCAGTATTTGGATAAGGCACTTACTCATCTCTGCGTACTCCTGAATGCATCTGTCACTGCTGAAGAAGCCCATCCGAGCCACACTCGTGATGCATTTCTCCAACCAAGCTTCCTGGTCCTTGTACGCCTCGTCGACAAGCTCATGAGTCTTGACATAGCTGTTGAAATCGTCAGAAACAAGATAGTAATCGCCATGCTCGATGATGGAGTTGCAGAGAGCGGAGAAGCGGCCGGCGTCACCGAAGCGTCCACTCTTGATAGCCTCGAACACTTTGTTAAGATCTGGATCAAGCTGGAAATCTCCATAGGTGTGAGCATGGCGGAGATCTTCGACATCCTCTGCGAGGTTTCCGAAGAGGAAGATGTTGGATTCGCCGATTTCGCGAGTTATCTCAATCTGTACCATTCATTTAGGAGAATTCTAGAGGAACAAAATCAGCAGAGACTTACGTTTGCACCGTCACAAGTCCCGATGATCAAGCCTCCATTCAACACGAATTTCATGTTGCTCGTGCCACTGGCCTCAGTACCCGCCGTGGAGATATGCTCACTAATGTCAGAGGCAGGGGTGATGATCTCGGCCTTGCTGACGTTGTAGTCCTCAATGTAAATGACCTTCAACAGATCACCAATATCTTTGTCGTTGTTGACGACTTCGCCAACGCTGCAGACGAGATGAATGACAGTCTTGGCCATCCAGTAGCCTGGAGCGGCTTTGCCTCCGAAGATAGATACTCGTGGTGCAAGTTTCTTGCGCTCCTCAGGGCTCATCGCCTTGATGGTAAGATAGCGGTGGATGACACCAAGGATGTTCAGCTGTTGTCGCTTGTACTCATGTATACGCTTGACTTGGATGTCGAACAGCGCTTTAGGGTTGACGCTGACGCCTGTGGTATCTTTGATGTGCTGTGCCAAGCGGACCTTGTTGGCGTACTTGATCTCTTGCCATTCCTTCTTGAAATCCGCGTCATCAAGGAAATGTTCGAGCTTGTTCAGCTTAGTGAGATCTGTAAGGAAGTCGTAACCTCCAAGCTTCGAGGCAATCAATTCGCTAAGCTTGGGGTTCGCTTGATGGAGCCATCTTCGAGGAGTAATACCGTTTGTCACATTAGTGAATTTGTCAGGACCGTAGATAGTGACAAAGTCTTTGAATATCGTGGTCTTGATAAGGTCCGAATGTAGCTCAGCCACACCATTGACTTTGTGACTCCCGATGGTCGCCAAGTATGCCATTCTCACCATCTTTGGCTGAGATTCCTCAATGATGGACACACGCCGGAGCATATCACGGTCCTTGGGGAATGTCTTCTCTACGTATTGAAGGAATTGCGAGTTGACCTCGTAGATGATCTGCAAATGGCGTGGAAGCAGGTTTTGCATCAATGGGACGGACCATTTTTCCAAAGCCTCGGGCATGACGGTGTGATTAGCATAACTGAATGTGCCCTGAACGATGCTCCAAGCTTCGGCCCAATCGAGTCCCTCGATATCAACCAAAATACGCTGCATCTCGACTATAGCGAGAGTTGGATGTGTGTCGTTGAGTTGAATAGCCACCATGTCTGAGAATTTCGACCAAGGTTTCTTCGTCTTCTTGAATCGGCGAACAATGTCGAACAACGAGGCCGCACACCAGAAATACTGTTGCTTTAGACGTAATTCTTTACCACGTTCCAAGTTGTCGTTGGGGTATAGGACTGCGGAGATCGTCTCTGCACGCTGCTGATCCCCAACAGAGCCCTCATATTCACCAGAGTTGAACTTCTGGAAGTCGAATTCGCCCTTTGAAGCTTTGGAGGACCAGAGACGGAGATTGTTCGTGGTAGCGGTGCCGTAGCCTGGGATCGGGACATCATACGCTACCGCATCGACAATTTCTCCACCTTCCCAGATCGTAACGGTCTTGCCATCTTCATCCCTAAAGATATATTAGTTATAAACATGCAAGACCGCCAAGGCCACTCACTTTTCCTTTCGAACATAGCCGTAGAATTGGATGTCCACGGTAATATCGTGCCTGGGAAACTCCCAAGGGTTGAAATCTAGCCAGTAGTCTGGAACTTCGACTTGGTATCCATCCACAATCTCTTGCTTGAAGATGCCGTATCTATAACGAAGCCCGTAGCCCCATGCAGGGTAGTTCAAAGTAGCCATGCTGTCAAGAAAGCAGGCCGCAAGTCGACCAAGGCCACCGTTACCGAGAGCAGCATCGTGCTCCTGAGATATGACATCTTCAATTCTGAAGCCCAGATCCTTGAGACCAGCTGGAAACTAGATTAGCAGTGTCTTCCAGAAAGCAAAATACAGGAAGATATGCCTCGAGCCACGTCTTTCAAACCAACATTGAGCATAGCATTGTCCAAAGCCCTGCCCATCAAGAATTCCAAGGACAGGTCTGAAACTGTGTCAGCCCATGCTTTTGTAGACGTCGATTTTGTTACGTACAATAGACACGCTTCTGGTCAGCAAACGTCTGTCGCTGCTGAGTTTTGTTCCACTCGATAATGAGTCGGTCTCGGAATGCCAGTGCGGCGCCGGAGTACGCAGCTCTAGAATAAGGTATCAGAGTGCCAATCACCAGTAGGTAAAGTCTAGACGGTGTTGGACTTACAGCTCATCGCAATTGAAGAGAGATCGGGCAAGGGTGGTTTCGATGTGCCTCACGGTCTCGTCCTATGCAAGGCTTCAACAACTTCGCCCCACTCGCTGAACGATTGAAGGCCAATGTAGCTCACCTCAAACTGATCTTTCGTAGTGAAGCCTTGGACAGACTTTTACAATGCTTAGCAAAGCTTCGTAGATGTCAATTGGTCTCAATATACATGTTTCTTCCACCTGCAGAGGCCTCAGTCAGCACTGTATATTTGCAGCACTCTCTGGAAACTCACGCTTCTCGCTGTCCCTCAGGTATGCTAGCCTCGACGCTTTTAATGTCCTGGGCACCGAAACCAGTGACAGTACGCTTGTGCTTGGGACGGCTCATGCCCTGCGGGGCAATTGGGCCTTGCAGCTCAGAGACTGGGGCGCTGGAGGACAGGGTCCTCTCTCGAGTTTTGGTGGCCATTGTTGCTGGTGAGGAGGGGCAAAGGTATCAAGGAGGTATTAGGAAGGTATGGGAGGGTGTAGGAAGAGGAAGACAAAGGTCGGATCCTGCTGGAAGGTGACAAACTGTTGAGAATCCGCCAACGGTTAGTCTATTTGCGGCAAGAACGATAAATGTTTGCATTTTCCAGTGTCTAAATCCCTCCGCCAATCGATAAGGGCGGGGCTAAGCGTGGGGTTGCAACGGCCTAACGTTAGGGCCCGTCGCCGCTTCTGGACCTGGCAGAATCTTGGCTTTTTCTTTGCCATTTACTTGCCCTCCATACATGTCAAAGCATACAATGCCGTTGTGGCTGCGTGGTTTGAATTCCGCAATTTCGAGATATACTGGGCTGGGCTCTGGTACTAGAGGATCGAGTCCCTGAAAAGATGGATCACCATGACCACATTGCTTTTGTTTGTCGGCTTCCTGCGTCTTGGAACATGCATTACCGCGGGGTACTCAAGTCCTCGCTCTCTCATTGCTCAGCTTCAGCCTCACCTTCAGTCTCATGCATGAGTGACTCGTCATACTTATTTTCATTATCTGGTACCGGTCTATTGGTAATGATGATTGTGAGCCCGTCTTGCCTTACTTTTTTGCTGTCTTCCTTTAGTAACCTTAGACCCTATATATGCAACATATGTGTTCGTGAAAATGCCCGCTGAGCAGCCATTACCAGTAAATACTGCATCTAAAAAGGACTCCATCTGGCGAGACATAAATCAAAGTGCCTTTCGTAAGTGCATCCATGATCTTGCTGAGAAGAACGATTTTCCTGGGAACCAAAAAGTGCACTCCCACCAAGAGTGGAAAGGCCGAGGGATCGCAAGCAATGACAGGAATCATGTGCTGCCATTCGATGTTGAGGAACGGCTCGCCAACGATTTTGCTTTCATCGCGGCCGCGAAGAAAGAAGTAGAGGCAGTCTCCGCTGTGGTTCTGGAAGAAGCGGCGGACTCTCAGAGCCTGATTGTTCGGCTTGCTGCTAATGGAACTATAAGTGAAGTTGTTACGAGTAGACTTACATCCATCCTGGCTACACTCCAGGAATGTGCTAGAGGTAAGTCCGAAGATGGCGAGCTTCAGGTGCGATATATTTGACAAGTTCTAGGGCTGTCCCGTACTCTCTGCAGAGAGCACACTTTTGACGACGTCATTGATCTAAATCGAGGTCGTATACATGCTCGATTGCAATCTAAACATTTTCAGCTTCCCAAAGGTTCGAGAAAATCCAATGGAAGGCCACTTCAACGTGAACCTCTTGGTCCCAAACTCCAAGCTCTTGCTCGCCAATCTAAGTCGAAAGCGTTGAAACAGGATCTGGCTGCATTATGCACCACATATAGCCGCGTTGACGACTGTACTCGAGGTACAGACGAAGAAAAAGAATTATTGAGAAACGTGGTACGGCAAAGCCACGACTTTTGCACACCTAAAGGACGCACGATCAAGCAGACGATTGCGTTCTACGGCTTTAAGGGTAAAAATATCCTTGAAGACAAGCACATCCGCCAAGTCAATAAGCTTGGTCGTTACTGGGGTCTGTGCGTAGACATAGCTGAAGCTTCTAAGAAGCATCAGGGCCTATTCCGAAATATACAGCTGCAGACGATCCCCAAATACGAAACTTCCAATGTACCACTACCATCCAAAGGCAAAATCCCATGTTTTGTCCACGCCGAAATCCAACTCTTGATATACTACACATTACACCCTGATCCTAACATCGTCACACCTCGTGTCCTGGGCGTAAGCAAATCAGCCTGCTACCTCTGCAACCTTTTCATCCTCAACCACCGAGAATTCTTCATCACCAAAACACACGGCAGGCTATATCCGCTATGGACCTTGCCCGATCTGGCTGCTTATGATGAGACTCAGCGCACCAAGGTTCGGCGCGTACTGGCAAAAATAGACCAGGAGATCCAAAAGGCCCTCGAGCAACCTTACAAGTACCGTGCCTGGCCAATAGAGAGCTATGTACACCTAGCTTCTGGCTTTTTGTCTTCTCCTGTTCCATCAGACCTAGGGACGGTATTATCTGGAGCCAACTCGGACGTTACGGTTGCCGGACCTTCTGGCACAAAGACGCCTAGAGCTCTGTCTTTAGAAGCAATACCTCGCTCGGCCCGTGCGGAAAGACTAGAGAGGCGAAATTTATTGAAGGAAGTCCAAGATACTCGAAAGGTGCCAGGAACCCCAGAAGAACCTCCAGCGTCCTCGCATCCAGAACCCAAAAGGGTATCACCTGTCACTACTCAACCACATCCAACAAATTCACCATTGCTTGCCGCCGGACCCAGTACTCCTCCTCCTCCAATGACCTCCCCAATACCGCCATCCTCTCCTATCCCCACGCCTTTGGCCATTACCCGCGACGATCTTCCTGAATCTAGAGCACGCATTCCAGTACACCAAAACCCAGGCCTCGCTTTATCCGCAGCCGCTGAGCTTCCTTCTTCACCCTCATCTTCCAGCATCCAGTCATGGGAGTATCCCATAGAACGGACCATCACCACTACTTCGCCCTTCCGATCAAAACACGACAAGCTATCTTTGACGTTCGAGATTGAGGGAACTGGTCACGGCAACGTAGCAATCGCACACTTCTCTGGTAGCAAGGAACCAGCAACCGGGATTCCGATCAACCTCCGAGCAATGAAGGAGAATGAGGTACTGCATTTCGAAAGAGAGCATGAAGAGGACCATCTAGTCCTAAATCTGCAACATTCTGGAAATCAGTCAACGCAAATAAAATTGCAATGGCTGTAACCCCAATACCTGGAGCCAGGTTGTCCTTAATCATAGCAAGCTTGATAGAAATGATGAATTGCACTTGCCCACCCCTAGGTACAGTGCTCCATAGGTCCAGGCTAGATACAAAAAAAACCGCAAATCATGCCGCTGACGATCCTCCAATGCTGTCCGTGCCCTGGCTTCCATCCATATCCATATCCATATCCAAAGAACACGTATATCAAACCGATCGTAGTATCCCAGATCTCTCCATGCTCCAGGCCCAAACAAGGCTCGCTCTTTCCATGTAGTGGTCGCATGTGACGCATCGATGATTTGATCGTCCAAGGGGAGTGACCGTCCGTCCTCCATTACAACGCTCAAATGAAAACAGCAGAAAACTTCAAAACCTCCCATTAGGAATAGCTGAGGCGCATGCAAGTATGTCAAAAACTTTTTCAAAAATTCGCTCTAGGCAGATCGATCCGAGAAGGTGCACGTTGTAGTCGTCCTGTTATCCATCCAAGCCTCTCTTTTGCTCGTCCGATGATCTTCGACGCGAGGGAGCGCTCTCAATGTATGTTTCGCCTTCTAACTTGAGCCCGCCTTTCTATTGTATTTTCGATTTTTGGGGCGTTTTTGAACCAAGGACCCATCAATCAGGCGTTCCGATGGGTGTGCGTAGCGTTTGCCTTCTCTTAAGTAAGCCCTCTCTGATAATTCAAGAGAAGGCACTGTCCCATGATTCGTCCCAGAGCAAAGCGACACCATTTCCTGAGAGAGAGTAGAGGTATGAAAGTTGTAGAGGAGGCAGAGGAGGATATAGGAGGAGGCGGAGATAATGATAGATGGGATATCAATGAAGCCTAGCAGCATCCAACGTCGGCACAAGTATATACAAAACAAGGGTATGCAGAAAGGGTATAACTCTTCTCTTGAGCGCCGGCTGCGGCGCAGAGGGGGAACTTCGTTCCAAAGGGGCGATGCAGGTGGAAGGAGAGGCGCTCACAATATGCCTGAATCTGCTAGCGCGTTGTGGAGGATAGTATCTTTGACGGCGGCGAAGACGAGGCGTATGTTCGATGTGTCGGTCGCTTGTGTGAGACTGCGTAATCGCATTGTTAGCGTAACTACGTCAAAGATGCATCTCCCTTTTATTTGGAGTCTTGTGTATCAAACCATAGCCGAAAAGAGCATCCTGCATTGCAACCATGCATGCATCCAGCTGCTCAAGCTCGAAAAAGAAGAGATATTACTCACTGAGGATAGAGATTCAGATGCGCCCTGTTCACTTGATTAAACCGCCACAGCAAGTATTTTGCTGCGCGATTCACATCATTTCCTCCGCTGTAATCCGGAAAATAGCTTCCCAAGGGACTGCGTTCCAATTTCCCCTTGAACAGATCCACTTTGTTTAGGAATAAGATTATGGATGTGCGCATGAACCATCGCGAGTTCACCACGCTGTCGAATAGGACGAGAGATTCCATCATGCGATTCTGATTAGATTCTTCGAGGAGGACTTGATCGTACTCAGAGAGGGCAACGCAGAAGATTATGGAGGTGACATTTTCGAAGCAGTGGATCCACTTCTTGCGTTCGGATCGCTGGCCGCCAACGTCGAACATGCTGCAAGTCACTGAGTTAGCTCTGAAGCTTTAATACTAGCCAATTGGGGGACCAGAAGGGGAGCCTGGGGATTGAATATTGGACTGTAGAGAAAAAGCAGCCTACTGTATGCTTAATTGACCCATTGTGAATCGCGTTTCGTAGATACCCGTGGTCTTCGTTCGCGCTCGTAGGACATCGGCTTCGATTGGTATGTAATTGGGGGCGGCTATTCGGAGTACTTCGTCAAAGAAACTGCATTCTGATCAGTATTCGATCTCTCCCGGTGCTGAGAGTCACTCTCTAGGAACATACTAAGGCGCCGAATCCATCAGATAGAACTCGCTCTGATGGTCCATGATATCTGCAATGCTAGGATCCTTCCATATACTGACCACACACTCGCCCACATGCGGGTCCAGTGGCGTATGCGGATCAGGATCTACCTGATATTCCAATAGGTATTCAGCATTTTCATTGTTTTTGGGGTTGTGAGGTTCGATTTCGAATTGCCGCATAGCTCCTATAAGGGCTTTGGAGCAGTCGAGCACATTTTTGTAGATGGTAAGGCGGTAGAGGGCGAGTTCGTCTCTGGTGTAGCCGTTCTGATGGATGATTTTCATTTGCTTTACAATGGTTGATTTGCCACTTTCTCCAGACCCTTTTGGAGCAGTGTCAGTATGCTACCTTGGAAGTGTGCCTTTTTGTCGTTGAGAACAGGCAACATGCCCATTTGATGTGACATACCTAGGAGTAATATCTTGCATTCCTTCCTTAATCTTCTAGAGTCTTCTTCTAGCTTTGCATCTATCGCTCGACTTCGCTTCCTCTTCTCTTCCTCCTCGCCATCTTGCATACTCTGACACGCGCCCATGGTGCAGCGTCCAGCCCGCAGAGGCCAATCAGTGTAGAATTTTTCCACTTCGTGGGCACCGCTAAGTCACAACAAGGCTTGGTTGCTCCCGTGTAGGTCGAATAGGCGGGTAGTCGCTACTAGTGTTGGTTGAACGCAATGTCGAATGCGCAAGCTCGAGAAGGGTATTGAGACGCTGCCGTGGCAAGCTCTGATGTCTTGATGCAGGATTGCGGAGTCCAAGCCGGCCTAGGTGCCCGACCGCTGACTGACGGGAGAAGGAGGGGATCCGTGGGTTACCAAATCGCGATTGAGGTATCCCCTCTGGTAGGTTTAAGAAAAACGTAGAATTGCCCGCCAATTTTCGGGTGCTGGCCCGCCCGCAAGAACATTACTTTTACACCTTCGCACTTCAGTAAATCCACAAGCGATTATTTTTACCAAAGATAATTATCGGTACTCTCAACAAGTTTATAGTAGAAAGCTAAGCTGTCAGCGCAATATTAGTGGCTCTATGCCTTAGCAAAGTAGCATTCCACGTTTTCTTAGACCCGCGTGCCCCTTCCTTGTAAGCGGATGGTACACGCTAGGAAGATAGTAGATCCGGCCGTCTTGGCATTAAACCCTAAATTGTAGCTAGAGAACGATTCGGCTATACGGAGATTGACACCAAAAGTCTTGAATCCGTGGCGTACTAACTAAGTCGTTTTTATTAGCTGCGCACTCAATGCCCTTAGTTCAATGTATTACGAACACAATACATATTTTTGAGGGGCAAGCTTCATAGCAACTCTAATAACTCCAACTTCTTTAACTAATAGCAGCTATCTATTCAGACACCAACACCAGTATTCAAGCTCCCATTATAACTGCTACTAGGTCTATAGCCTTGCTTCCGACCATCGGGAAGCCCTGGGGGCGCAAAAACAGAGCGCAACGCAACTTTCGGATTTAACAGGGGGTACTTATGTTTACTAGGAGCTCTCACGAAATATGAAGTACCTATGGTTTGGAGCTCTGCATGGCACATTATCGCTCCAACTGAGCATGCTATCGCTATTGAATACTCGTGATACATGACATCATGAGTCACACGGCTCCCACGGCTGTACTGCAGGGCCACTCCACTCCACATGCTCCTTATCTAGCTTTCAATCCACCTGGAATGCAGCCTTCAGTATCCGCTCCTGCTGTGACTCCCGCTCATCCACTTGCTCCGCTGGTATTTTGAGGTTCGTTTTCGACCTCTTCTTTAGTGGAAGAGGTTGCATGTCCTCCAGGGTCTCCTCCAGGGTAGGCCCTCGGGGTCGCTGTCGTGATTGCGATAACCCTTTGGCCTGCTCCCACGTTTTCTTCTCTTTTACCTGACGGCCTGTCCTGGTCATTATGGCCGGAGCGGAGGATGAGGGTGGCTCATTGGCTGGGAGTAGAAGGGCGGAGGATAGAGGTGGCTCCGCCGAAGAGGGTGGAGGAGCAGAGGGCGGAGGCCTATTTGTACTGCCTTTCGGGCGCCCACGAGGTTTTCGGATTTGTGGTATTGGAGTAAGCTGAATACTGTAAGGAGTAGCTGTTTGATATATAGAGTCCTGTTGCTCCTGTTGCTCCTATTGCTCCTTCTGTCGCTTATCCCGCTGTTGAGCTTCCTTCTCGGAGGCTTCTGCAGCCGTAAGCTTTCGAGCATTGGCTTTATCATGCTTCTTCTTATCTTGCAGAGTATTCCACTGCTGTTTCTTAGTAGGGGGTAGAGCAGGCAACTCGGTCGGAATACCCTTACGATTTTTCTGGATAGCTTCGTGAGTACTCGTTACATTGACTTGAAAGGTAGCTAGCTGATTAGCTAGCTGATCGGCTTGCTGTCGAGGTAAAGTCTTATACAATTCGTCTATCTTCGCCGCCGCCTCCAAGTACTTATTCTTCCCTGTTTCTCGAAATATTGAGGGGTTTTGTGAGTTAGGATCCAACGTATCATCATAATATCGAGGCCACCACTCGTATGGAATGGGCACATCATCTATCCACCATCTAGGGTGGAAGAGAGATAACGGGATAGGGAAGCCGTCGTTGCAAGCTCTGAAGAGAAGGTGTTTACAAGGTAGCAGATATCGGACGAGGATATCGCAATTGCAAGGGCCGTGTACACGCTCATAAGTAGGAGAGCTCCGCTCCTCCACTAATTGCTTTGTTGTAATCCACTCGGGATTGACATACTCGAGGGCCCAGATAGTAACTTTACCAATGATAATTTGGAATGCAACAAAGTCAATAGCCCTCGGCCGATCAATACGTGACCTCGCTATGTCTTCTCGGATCTGCTTATACCACAGCTTGAGCTCTGCTTGCATCGATTTCACGGCATTCTCCAGTGTGGCTTGAGGATTCATCACTGCTTTTAATACAGGGTGCATGCTCTCATTGCGCTGTGTAGAATAAGCCCCCAGATTTCGATAATTCTTCGTATAGCAGGTAACCACGTATTGCTCTTTGTGAAACCAGTGCTCATAGAAGTACTCCTTCTCCCGCTCGTGGAATAGCTTTAATAAAGCCTCCCGGTTCTCTTGTAGAGTGATATAATCAGGTGATTGAGCCCAATCCCATGCTGCATTATAGATTTGTTGTCTTCGCTCATATGGATAGCTTCGGCTCGATTTGTTAACCCTCGCACGGATATTTCCGACAGCATGCCAGTTACATAGCTGCAGCTGGCAATCTGGGAGCATAAGAGGAAGCGAAGCAAGGAGGCCTTTGCCCTGATCTGAGAGGTTAATACGAGGTGTAGGACAATCATTGAATACCTCCTCTTTTAGTATTTTAAAGAAGAAGTTGAATGCTTCTTCTGACTCCGAAGTAGCGAATGAGAAAGCAGCTGGAAATGTACGATTCGTATTAGTCACACCCACGGCTACAAAGAGCAATAATTTGTGAGAATTCGTATTGAATGTAGCGTCGTTCTGTACCATGAAATTACTGCAGAAGCGCTTAGCCAGCTTCTGCTGGAATTTGTCAATAATAACGATTTGCTCGAGTATCCTTTTCATAGGGGCTCCGGCTTCATTCCTGATGTAAGAATAGCGCTGTCTGGCTATGAAATCCTCGTCATCTAGTACGGCCAGTAGCCCGGTGATAATCTCCTCCCTGGAACGTGTGGTTGTAGGAATGAGGTTATAGTACTTCTTCTTCTTCAAAGTCAACACCTCGTCTGGCTCCTTCGGAGTATGGTGGAGCACACGCTGTGACTGCTTATATGTCAATCCGCTTATCCTATTAGTCCTCGCAAGCAGGATAGCTTTCGCGTACTCCGGCTGGCGTTGCATGTGGAGCTCATAGTCGAGAGGATTGGGATTCAAATCATGCATGTGATCCTGACAGCCCACTCCTAGTATCCATGTTTTTTCTTGCCCACCTCGCTGGAGCGATCTGAAGCTGATATAGGCGTGCCAGGTACACCCTTTTGCTTTGATTGTGGTCAACTCTTGCCTACGGATAGTACCGTGCTCGGGGTCTTCCTCCCCTGTGTGCTCTGGAAGCTTCCTCCAATTCTTCGTCTCTTTGGAATGGTGGATACATTTATAGTTCTTCCTCTCTCTTCCACAGGAGCCAGTGACGATAGCGAAGCCCTGACTGAAGGCGTAGTCTTGTAGCCGGGTCCACGCATCGTCCGGGGTGTCAAAGACTTCATTCTTTTGAGGAGGAAGGAGGTGTGCTGGAGCGAGGCGGTTTATAGCCTTCTGGAGGATAGGGTGGAGGTCTAGCTCGAGCTGAGGGTGTGGCGTCCATACATCGGCCATGTTAAATAGCTGGTAGAGTAGGAATTGTAGGAGGAGCAGCGCAATAGGTTGTGAGAAGCATTGTGGGTGGCTGTAAGCGAATAGCTCTAAGGAGAAAGAAAAAAGCGGTGTGGGATAATATTCGAATTGGATTGGTACTTTATTTTTGGTGGGAGCTCGTAGTAAATGTAAGTACTTTACTAATATGGCTATGTAACTCCGGTTAAACCCGAAAGTTGCGTTGCGCTCACTATTTGCGCCCCCAGGGTTTCCCGTCCGACCATTATACCGCTGCTGACGCTCTGCAGGGATATATAGACGTATATTAGACCATTCGCCTTCCTCCCTACCCTCCCTATAATCGTTCCCACCGCGCAATTCTATAACATTAGCAATATGACGTGGGAGGCGCTCAATCCACGATTGGATACGCTTCTGGCTGAGTTCTTCTTCCCAACAGCGCGTCTAGACCTTAGTCAGAATCGCTCTGGTCCGCGGGCAGCCTTTACGAGTTGTACGCCTCTTTATCCACCACTAACACGGTTCTATAGTATTCAGATCCGGGGAATTACCGCACCACATAAGGCGAAGGACGTTAGCGTCCAGGAATATCTGATTTTAGTACTTAGACGTATACGAAGGAGCCTTATCTTCTTAGATAAGAGCTATAGGGCTATATACTTTAGTAAATAGGATAAGCTTCTTTAGGAGAATAACCGTTTAATAGCGGTACTAATTAATACCTCCCTTCTTTGCGTTTCGGACGATTTTACTATACTTTTAGTCCTATTTCTAAATAGACTTAGTACTACCTATATTCTTCAGTCCTATTCTTCTTATTACTGTCTCAAGTTCCTATTCAGCTTTAAGCTTTAGCTCTAAAATCTTATTTATAGCGTCTATATACGCCTTAGATTCTTTCTTTTCTGCTAGGGTCTCGTCCTTCTAGATATAGAACGGCCCTTTTCTATTATATATAAAATAGCCCTAGAATATAAACTCTATAAAGCCTCCCCACCGCCGTCGCGTATACGTTACGTTATATTTTTCCCGCGAAGTTCTCTATATTCTAACTTTACTACGGCGTTATCCTAAGTAAACAGACGTCTTATTAGTCTAGATTACTTTTTTCTAATCTTCTATTATCTAGTACTAGAAGCGTAAAGCGAATTAATAGCGGGCTTCTATTATAGCAGGTATAAGGCCCGGTTTCTTTATAGTTTTAACGTTTCTAAAGCTATATCTATATAGAGTTCGAAGTACTAAGGAAGAAGAGACTCTATTTTCAAATCCTAGTACTGCGGATAGCTTCTCTCTACTATTATAGTCTTTCTTTACTAAATTTATTAGTAAGGATAACTTAAGATAAGGAAAAGAATATACCAGCTACTAGGATTTAAGCCTCTTTTACTGGCGTTAAAATACGCGGTCTACTAGAATACCCTATATCCGCTATATATTCTTCTTTTAAAATCGACGAGGCTGTAGAGTCGAATCTACATTCTCTAGCCTTCTTCTGTAGCCTTTTAACTGACGTTATATTATATAGTCCAGCCTATACAGCTGCTATCTTCTCCTCTATACCGTATTTAGCTAGGGCGAGTACTTGGAGTCGCTGCGCTATCGAATAATTGACTGAACGGCTATCTTTGGCGAGCGTATTAAGGCTTAGGGTCTCTTCTAGGGCAGGGAGAGCTGCTGTAGGAGGCGAATAACGTACGCGGCGTGGGCTTTCAACGATTAATAGCGCAATCGACTCATTCAGCTGCGCGACTGGACCGTACCTGCGAGGATTTCTTCTTGGTGGAGCAATTGGCTGAGATTTAGGCCTAGCTGCTGCACCGTGGCGGCGAGGAGCCATTGGTACAGTGACATCTACAGTCTACGGAATTCCCTATCTATCTATATACCTGATACGTATCCCTCTAAGCCTATTGGCCCCATTCCTGACCCAATTGGCGCGGTAATATCGATATTTAGCAGCAGATGCGGCGAAATTTTCGGTAGGGCTGACGTCTGAGGTCTGCTTGGCGCTGTGGCACTTAGTACTAGCGCAATTCAAGACTTTTGGTATCAATCTCCGTATAGAGTAGAAAGCTATTAGAAAATAGCTTCTACGACAGTTTAAATAGGAAATATATCTAATTTGGCGCCTATATCGTTTATATATTATATCGAATCTAGTCTAAAGACGTTCGAGTCTTTATCTTCTAAAATTCTAAGAATTTTAAATCTCTACTCTCTCTACTTCTTTAACTATAGAATAATATTAAATAAACCTACCTCTAACGACGCTAATAGTATATTCGAAGTATATATATAATACTCTAAACTCTACTACATCTGCGAATTATATTTCTGCCTTGGGGGCGCCTCAGTGGCCCCCGGGGGTATGAGCGGGGGTTGCCAGAAAGCTAGCTGAGGAGCGCCCACCGAGACACCCCGAGGCACCCCCGAGGCAGCAAGAGGCAGCCCCAAATCAATTCCGTTAGGCCCCAAATTTGGAGGCCATCTGCGCAAAGGTTATGTGATAAATCACTCTGAATCAGGGCCCCGTAGGTGCTATATTGCGCGAGTTATTCGACTGCGCAGCGTTGAAATGTTGATGTTTTATCCCTGCGGGCGCTAGGAACGCGCCCAGTAACGCGCCCAGACATCAACAAAGCTAAGGCCTTAGCAGCCCCATAACGAGCGCCACGAACGTCGGCGCAATCAGCGTAATTGGCAAATGCGCAAATCCACCGAATACGCACATGTTACGCCGGCGATATATGCTGATATTTGCTGGAGAATTTGCAGAGGCGTAACCACTCGCGAAAACTTTGGCTGAATCGCCCGAATCCGGGTAGATGTTTGGGCTGCGACATGGCGCTGTTGGGGAGTGTGCCCCCCAAGCGCTGCCGCCGATCATGGAACATCAGGCTGCTCTAGAGCCGTCTCTACTACCTTAGAGCAATAAATATTGCGCTAAGATAGTAGAGGCGCCTCGAGGGCTCCTAAACGCTATCCGCGGAAGCTAATAGTTACTAAAGTAGAAATAATTTGTAGATATAGAGATATATTTTAACTAATTATAGTACTAGAAAAAGAAAGTAAAGGATCTAGACTATTAATTATTTATAGATTTTATAGTAAACGAGAGAAAGAAAGAGAAGAAGTTATATTAATAGATAAATATCCGAAAAGATATAGAAGATTTATTCTATCGATATTACGGGCCTAGCTAAAATTAGGGCCGTATACGATATATAGTAGTTTAGAGACTATATCTGCGAATTATATTTCTGCCTCGAGGGTACCTTAGTAGCCTCTAGGGCTATAAGCGGGGCATAATAGAAAGCTAGCTCAGGAGCGTCTCTAGAGGCCTATTATGGTTGCTGGATTAGTAAGCGCTTGCGCTTACCTTATATATTTCTTCCGTTTAGTAGCTAGAGAAATTAACAACTCTTTCAACCCCAATAAATCGTTCATTGTAATTGCTTTACGCGTTGTATATTCATCTTTACTAAGACTCTACTAATTGGTAGCAACGGTAGTATATTCATTCCCGCCGTACGCCAGCCCTTAGGGCACTAGTCTACCGCTATACGAGTTATTTAATTCGCCATAATAGTACTATTTCCGTACTAGTGCCTTACCGTACTATTACTACCACCGTTACTACTTCGGACCGAACCGAGAACGCCTTATCTATTTCCGTCTAAACTATACTATAAGGCTACAAGAACTATACTATCTACGAAGCTATACCAGCAATCTTCTATATTAGTATACCTTATATATAGCTCTACACTAGCAAATTCTATTAGGGCGCTATTCCATTTCCAGATTTCGCCCCCAACTATTACGACCCACGGTGGTTGTATACCTAATGGTGCGATAGCCACGTATGGGTTCGTTTCGTCTTATACTTCTATAGGAGAGAAGTTACTCAGGTAGAATAGTAGTCTTCGTCGATGTAGGTAATTAATATATTCTATATTAATAACTAGTAAAGTATAGTGCAAGGAGTACTATAAAGATTAACCAAGTTGAATATACTATTCCAAACAATAGGTAGAGTCCCGTATATATAGACATAGGAAATCCTGCCAAGCACTCTATAAGCGTTATGAGCGCCCGGCGCTTATTGCGCTCATCATTCTTGAGCGCTATAAGCGCACGGCGCTCGTTGCGCTCATCGCTTCAGCTACTAGTCCTATCTGTAGTACCTTGTCCTATAGGACAGTCCTGTTAGAACCAATAGTTCTAATACTAGCCCCCTCCTCCAGATTTCTCGTCCCGAGAAACTATCTATCCTTTATACTTCCTCGTTGAACTATCTATTCTAAAGATCCCCTTATCTATTATAAAGAACTCTCTAGCGAACTATCCAGGTTTATAATACGTCCTTATACTCTTTATACGAAGGCTAATAAGTAATACTTAGTAGGTATTCATTCGGACCGTTATTCTAACTATATAGCTATAGGTAAGAAGTACGACCTAGTTATATCCGTCGATAAGATACGTCGTATTAAGAAAGTTCGTAATAATACTTAGTTAGAAATAAAGGAAACGCAGGCGAAACTTATACGCCTCTAATTATAATTCGATTATATCTAGGATAAAGAGAAAAGACTAGTTAAGCGCGAGTTATAGAATATTAAGGAGCTGGAGAGGGATAAGGAACTCCCTTCCGGTACTCCCGATAGTTTAATATTTAACGTTAGCTCTAAGTAATTCGATCTCCCCGCCGACTTAGAAGGCCCTGAGAGCTTCGACTAGTCTTCTCTTATCTCTGATAAAACTCTTATAGGTATTCCCCGCAGTTCCCCGCAAGGTTCTTAAGAGGTTCCTAGGTACTTTCCGTTTTATCGTACCCTTTCTATTTAACTAGATAGAACTAATTTCTTCTATCTAGGATCCTCTCGACCTTATACTCTATTTCTTCCTTAATATTATAATAAAACGTTTCTTAGAGTAGTATATTAGAGTCCGCTAGCTCCAGAAGTAAGATATAGAATACCGGATATACTTTGGCGTTAGGCGGTAGTTAGAGTTTATAGTTAACGGCCCCCTTAACCTTCTTAATTAAGAATAGTCCGACTTTAATATAATCTAGTTTCTTACTCGGTCTCGTTATCTTTATATTTTTTATTAGGAGATATACTTTATCCCCCTCTTTAAGCTAAGGAATATTCTTTCTTTTAATATTAACCTATCCCTTTAACTTATTATTAGAGCTTTTAATTATTCTTTATATATCCTTATATAAATTTTTTAGCTCTTCTACCTTAACTAAGGCTTTTTCTATATTAGGCCCTTCCCTAGATTATAGAAATATATTTATATTCTTCCCGTAATTAGTAAAGAATAGTATTAGGCCTGTTATATCTAACCTCTTATTATTATATACTAGTTATACTATTAGAAGTAGTAAAACCTAATTATCTTATTTCTAGTTTATATAATATCTTAGGTATACTTCTATTATTTAGTTTACACGCTCCGTCTATCTATTAGTCTATAGATAGTATACTATTAATATCCGAAGTTTAGTTCTAATTACTCCAATTAACGTTCTCTAGTAGTTAGAAGTAAATAACTTATCTCTATCGGATATTATCGACTTGGGTATACTATAATCCCTTATTAGCTTATCGAGTAGTATAAAGGCTAACTAATCTACTTTATATATCTCCTTGAATAGTATTATAATCGTATACTTAGTAAGTTTATCTATAATAACTATAATTGAATTAAAGGTATCCTATATAGCTAGGTCCTTCGAGGGTAGTAGTTTAACTATAAAGTCTATTATAATATTATCCTATAGTAACTCTAGTATAGGTATAAACTAAATTTGCCTATACTTTGTATATCGTGTAGACTTATTCTACTAGTATTGGATATATTCTTTAATATATTATTCAACGCGCGCTCGAAGTTTTAGTACCGTATATCCCCGTCCTAGGAGTTCTATAGTCTTAGATACTCTAGGGTAACCTTGTAATAGGTTATCGTAGTAATCCCTAATTACTTCTTCAACGTATATATTAGGCAAGTAAGTCTTATCCTAGTATTTAAGTAATACTAAATCCAGTTAATCCTATCGTAGCTTTATTACGAATATATCGTTATCGTAGGCCTTTATAATCTTATTAGTCGTGTCAGGTCCTAATATATAAAGGGTTATTACTAGTACCTAGTATAGTACTAATAATCTATCGGCTTCTTATTTTAGGATTAGTCGTTCTGTAATATTCTTTTCTTCTATATAGTCCGATCGCCTACTAAGCGTATCTACTCGACTATTATCTTTTCCTAGGGTATAGGTTATTTTAAACTTATATTATCTAAGTAACTCTAACTATCTAACTTATCTTCTATTTAGCTCCTTCGTTATTATAAAGTTAAGAAGATTCTTATAATCCGTAAAGATAGTTAAGTCCGAGTAGCTTTCCGCGTATACTCTCTAATTTTAAAGTATATATACTACAGTAAATAGTTCTTTATCGTATATATTATAGTTTTATTCTACTACTAATATTTTTCGTGAAAAGTAGGTAACTAGGTACTACTTTTAGTCCTTTATTTGACAAAGATATACTCCTATTACAAGATCCGAGGTATCTATTTTAATACAAGCCGGTTTATTAGCTTAGAAGGTATAGAGTACTAGAGGATCCGTATATACTTTCTTTAGTATATTAAATGACTTTTATTATTTATACCCCTATATAAATCCGATATCCTTCTTAGTGATATCTATAAGTAGAAGTACTTTCTTCGAGTAGCCCTTAATAAACTTCCTATTAAAGTTAGCAAATCCTAAGAAACTTTATACTACTTTAACGTCCTATAGTATAGGCTATTCTACTATAGCTTTGATCTTTTCTAGGCTTATACTAATACATTTTATACTAACTATAAATCCTAGGAACTTAATAGAGTCCCTATAAAACTCGCACTTTTCCGGTTTAAGGAGAAGTCCCGCTTATAATAGGTATTCGATAATATCCTATATATACTTAACGTATTCTTCCTTGTTCTTAGAGTAAATCAAGATATTATTAAGGTACGCTATCGCTATTCGATCTAAGTATACTTATATAATATTATTAATAAGTACTTAGTAGGTTACTAGTGCGTTAGTAAGTCTAAACGGTATTACTAAGTACTCGTAGTAGCTATATCTAGTCCGGAAGGTAGTTTTCCATTCTTCGCCTTCTTTTATCCAGATTAGATTATATACGCCCCTAAGGTCTAGTTTCGTAAATATCTTTGCCTTGCCGAGCCGATCCTATAGCTCGCTAATATTTGGCAAAGGGTAATAATTCTTGATAGTAATATCGTTTAACTTCCGATAGTCGATATATAGCCTTAGACTTCTATCCTTCTTTAGCGCGAAGAGGATTAGATAATCTACTAGTAATTTGGATTCCCGAATAAATCCTTTCTTAAGGTTCTTATTAATATACCCGCGAAGTATAGTAAGTTCCTTCTCTAATAATATATAGATAGGTCTAAATATCGGCTCCTTACTAGGTTCGAGTTCGATCTTATAATCCTATAGTTAGTACTTAGGTAACGCTTTTGCGCTCGTCTCTTCCTTAAATAGGTATACCTACCGTTTATATTCCCGAGGGATCGTAGAAGGTTTATCTTTCCCTTTAATAGCTCTCTCTTTAGTATCCTACTAACCTTTACTAGTAACTAAGGAGTCGAGCCTTCTCTCTTAGAAGCCGCTCTTATTATTTAAGAATAAAGTAATATATACTTCGACCGGTCTTCGGTTCTTTCTCTTATCTATTATCGTCTACTATTAACTAATAGGTCTAATACTAGTAATATCTCTAGATCGTCCGAATTTAAGTATTTTTATCTTCTAGTTAATTTCTAGATTATATTTATTTAACTAAGGTATTCCTAAAATAATATTATAAGTAGCTATCCTAACTATATCGAATATAATCTCCTTATAGTATTACTAAATTATTACTAGTAGGGAGCGAGTTTCCTCCTCTACTTTTCCTATTAAAAATACTAACCTATCGGCTAGGCGAAGTTCGTAGGATAATTTCTTCCTTCGGGTTAGTAGGCCGCTTGAGTCTACTAAGTTCCTTGAAATAAAATTTCCCGTAGCTCCGCTATCTATTATCGCTACGGTCCGCTATCTATTAATATTCACTAGTATAATAATATAAGTGTAATACTATACGGAATACAATTGTTGTTTAGGGAATAACGTATTAATCTCCTTATACTTCCCCGTAGTATAAGGGATTATTCTTTTCCCTATAATAGTAGGAATCCGTATATTTCCTTTATAGCCTTATACAGAGTATATCTATTATATAGGTAGCTATACTATAGTACTTGGTTGTAAGCTCCTTTCTTGAAGACTTTAAGTAAGTTATTCCTTTCCTTTTCCTACTTATCTATAAAGTATAGGAAGTAGTAATACTTCCTCTTACTTGTAAGATACTACTAGTACCTATCTTCCTTATACTTATACTACTATATCTCTCTATAAGGGTTTCTCTTTAGTAGAGGTACCGTATATTCTTTCGCTAGGCGGTTCCTCTCCTCCCTATATAGTAAATAATCGGGTAATATATATTTAGTATATAGAACTTTACTATATTACTAATATTCCCTATCGTATTGATAGTCTTGTATAGGTTCTTCCTATCCGGGTTTTATAGATAATTACTTATTTAGTATACCTTATACTTTACTTTTAATTTCGTCGAAGAGTTTATATTTATCTTTATCCGACTAAGGTTCCTTAATTTCCGGTAATTTTCCTTCTACTTAGAATATAGTAGATCTAGGTTTGGGTATCGACGCTAGTCTCTCTAGACTAGCTTTCCGCTACTCCTAATCCGTCTTATATTATTAAGATCTATTACTATCCCTATAGTAATATCTCTATACTTCTTTATTGAATTCTAATTTGAAGGTATTATCTTCTAAATTCTAACTGAATTCTTCTTTATCGTAGAGTTACTATATTTCTCTAGAGTCTTCCTTATTATCTAGAGGTCCTCCTTCTATTGCGTTAATCTGCGGTCGGTATACTATATTCTTCGACCTGTAGTCTCTAGCTATATAGCCTAGTTTACTATAGCTATATATAATAGGAACCTATAGCAATGTGAAATAACGTATAGTAGTAGGGTTTGTACCAAGACTAATTCTCAAGGAATCTAAGAGTGAGGGGGGCGGAACCCCCTATTAAACAATGGGCGCATGGGACTCGTAGCGCTAACGCATACTAAGCGTATAGTAATCGCGAGCCAACCAAGACTTTGCTAAGCCTTCCATTATAATTGCCTCCTCCCCCTAAGGGCTCGTCCTCGGGCCCTGTTTCCTCAAGTATACTATATATGCTAATAGCAGGCGTTTCCAGAGCGGTATACATGATTTCGTCATACGGGAAGACTCGATAAAAACCTTTAAACCCCGGTGGGGAAACAAGGAAAAGAGTCTTCCACTACTTACAAGGCTTATAGCCTTACTACCCTCATCTCGTATGATTTAAGAGGGGAGAATTATAGCGATATATACTATAGTTGTACCAATAGTCAGGTATTTAGCTGAGCATGTCGTGCGCTTCCCTAGTCGAATCGCGGTGCCGTTCAAGCAGGCTCACTATAGGTACCGTTCAAGCAGGCTTACAGTAGGTGCCGTTCGAGCAGGCTCACAGTAGGTGCCGTTCGAGCAGGCTCACAGTAGGTGCCGTTCGAGCAGGCTCACTGTAGGTGCCGTTCGAGCAGGCTCACTGTAGGTGCCGTTCGAGTAGGCTCACTGTAGGTACCGTTCGAGTAGTAGGTGCCGTTCGAGCAGGCTTACTGGTTTCTACGTCGTTTATTTAGACTCGCTGACTAGCTTACAAGCCGGTAGATGAGGTTTTGTCCGTAGTACTATCGGTATCAGGTAGGACCCCTGGGTGTTCGCTTACCAAGAGCACGCTGTAGCAGGTAGATAGACTTATCCTGGATCAACCGATCCTATATGGCCAGTATACCACCACTACTCACCAGGAGGTACTAAAAGTACCCTAGAAGAACTTCCTTCGGAGGAGCTCGCGGATAGCTTCGTCTTTAGAGGTATATATAGCGCTACCTCATCCTAGAAGACCTTGTTTATCCTATGTCCAAGACCCGGCGTTTACCATACGAAGAATCGCTTTCAGGCGTATATACTATTTTGTAAGACGCCAACACACTGGCGACTACACGTGGAACGAGTTGTTTATAACTAATAGTTCCAGCAATAGGATTAAGCTGAATACCAGCTACGTTGCAAGTGGTTTGAGCCGGCATCTCGCCTGAGCTCCCCCGGCTTTGGGGTAGAGGTTTCCTAAGCCTCGTTATATGACTTGAACGGGTCTTATTGACCGCGGTAAGCATGGATCCTAGCAGTTCAGCTTTTGCCTCCACTGCTGGATGTTACGTCTATACTGCGTATATACTATATACCGCGTGCGTTACGCCTACTTCTGGAGTATCACCTCCCTCAGGAGTGTCTAGCCCGTTTGATTTTGGCGTTCCAATAGCTTCGTCTTCTATACATATACAGCGCTATCATATCTCGAAGACTTTGCTTATCCTATATCCAAGACCCGGCGTTTGCTATACGATAGAATCGCTTTTAGGCGTATATACCGTTTCGTAAGACGCCATCACACTGGCGACTATACGTGGAACGAGTTATTTATAACCAACAGTTCCAGCAATAGGATTAAGCTGAATACTAGCTACGTTGCAAGTGGTTTGAGCCGGTATCTCGCCTGAGCTCCCCCGGCTTTGGGGTGGAGGTTTCCTAAGCCTCATTATATGACTTGAACGGGTCTTATTGACCGCGGCAAGCATGGATCCTAGTAGTTCAGCTTTTGCCTCCACTGCTGGATGTTTCGTCTATACTACGTGTATACTATATACCGCGTGCGTTACGCCTACTTCTGGAGTATCACCTCCCTCAGGAGTGTCTAGCCCATATACCTTCCTGATTGCCTCAAACACAGGGGTATGAATCCCCGCTATATTGGCCAGCTTCTGCTGTAGGGTTGGTAACAAGAGATTCATGGATGTATTCGCGCCTGCGTAATCAGGGCGTCTCGACGGCGCATCGGCTTATCTGCGTCCATATCTTCTAACCTATCGGCTAGATCCACTAATTCTGACCTCTTTTGCGGTACTGGAATAGTTATTAGCACTGTTTTGCGTAGTTTGGTCTAAGCTTTATAAGGAAGATACTCCCTTAGTAGAATTCATCTATTAGGGGTAACTAGTCTTCGAGGTTCTTTCGGTACTGATCGAATCGTTCTAACCGATATACCTTCTTATAGCTTCCCCACGGTTACCGCGGGCTACCGCGTAGCGCTAACATTGCGTATAGGATATGATCCTTATCCGTCTTGAAATAGCGATGAGCCTATTAAAAGACGGTATCACATTCCTCTATCCAATCGTAGTATTCCCGGATAGTCTTCCCCTAATATTCGGATAGCTTCGCCGGTCTTATAGATAGGGCCCGATCTTCTTCCTCGTCGGAGGATACGCTTCGCGTACATTTCGAGCTACGAGTACGGCTCATAGAGCCCGAACTAGGTGGTAGGGTAGGAACTGTAGCTGGCGGGGGGGGGGACTTCTCCCCTTTCCAGGGCCTCGATCTGAGCTAGCGTCTCCTGGAGTTCTTACTACTTCTATAATTCTTCTAGACGGCGTCTCGCCTGTGCGGTAACCTCTAGATCTAGAGCGGTACGCTCGAGGGTCTCGATTTGGGCTAGAATAGCATCTAATTCGTATTACTTAACGAGCTCGGTTCGGCGGTGTCGAGCCTGCGCCAGGCGCTCGTCTAGAGTAGGTACTAAATCTATTACTTCCGAGGTATGGCTATCGTCCCTAGGCGGTTACGGGGGGTTTCTACTACCTTTGCCAACCGCCTATTAACGTTATCTATCCCTACTACCTTCCAAGGTGCCAGATATTTCACCTCCGTTCCGGCTGCGAGTTGTACGCGTTTACCTTAGCATACTTATTCTGGATCGCTACCCTTTATTAGGCAGGAGAATTAGAATTATAATAGGAACCTGTAGCAATATGAAATAACGTATAGTAGTAGGGTTTATACTAAGACTAATTCTTAAGGAATCTAAGAGTGAGGGGGGCGGAACCCCCTATTAAACAATGGGCGCATGGGACTCGTAGCGCTAACGCACACCAAGCGTATGGTAATCGCGAGCCAACCAAGACTTTGCTAAGCCTTCCATTACATATAGCAAGTAATTGCTTTCTTTCCCCCGTACTACTTTTTCCCTTTAAAGTTTCCTTTCTTCTTTCCTATCTATATAAAGTTAATCTCTATTAGTACTATACTATAGTAAGTATTCCGTTCCCTATAATCCTATCGGTAATTCTTTATTTTTAAAAAGAATCCCTTATATTAGGTTCCGCTAACTCCTCCGTTATACCGTTTCTCTATAGATTATTTAAATAGCTTATTATCGATCTCGATCGCATTTTTAATAAGTATATCTAGAGTATTAATTACTCCTCCGAATCTTATAAGCTCGTCTTTAATATTATCTTTAAGGCCCTAACAATATATTATTATTAGCGTATTATTATCCTAGCCTATTTTAGTAGCGTATATTTGAAACTAAGTCGAAAACTCTAACGCTGACTTCTTCTACTTTATATACTAAATAATATATATTACTACGTTTACCTTATTAGAAGGTCCGAATATATAACGGATTTCGACTATGAACTTTGGTATACTTTCTATCCAAGATTTAATATCGCTATCCTTGTCGTTATCTTCTATATACTTCTTTAGGAAAGGTTCGACCTACTTCTAGGCCTATCCTCGTAGGTATAATATAGCGAAGGTAGTATATCTAGTTACTAGGAGCAAGTCTCCCTGGAATAGTAGGTATAGTTATACTTGCGTGAGCTATAGCTTAAGCTTGTCCCTGTCTTCGTAGTATAGGTCTAGTACTATAACCTTAATCCTTTTTCTAGATCCTTCGTCTATAGTATAGCGTCTCTAGCCAGTAACCGTTAAGGTACTTAGGGTAGGGTTTCTACCTAAAGTTGTTGAAGAACTTATCCCTTAGGGTATTTAAAGTGTTACAACCCACGGTAGTTATATACCTAATAGTGTGATAGCCACGTATAGGTTCGTTTCGTCTTATACTTCTATAGAAGAGGAGTTACTTAGGTAGAATAGTAGTCTTCGTCGATATAGGTAATTAATACGTTCTATATTAATAACTAGTAAAGTATAGTATAAGGAGTACTATAAAGATTAACCAAGTTGAATATACTATTCCAAATAATAGATAGAGTCTCGTATATATAGATATAGGAAATCCTGCCAAGCACTCTATAAGCGTTATGAGCGCCCGGCGCTTATTGCGCTCATCATTCTTGAGCGCCATGAGCGTACGGCGCTCGTTGCGCTCATCGCTTCAGCTGCTAGTCCTATCTATAGTACCTTGTCCTATAGGATAGTCCTATTAGAACCAATGGTTCTAATACCAACGCTTGGCGCGGTACGAATTTCTTCCGAAGAATTAAGTTACTAGATTATATTACGGCCTCTATACCTTCCTTTTATAGGCGTTAAATAAAGCTTTTCCTTTAATACGAAAATACTTTCTTTAACTAATTATTAATAATAAGCTCCTTATAAGCTAAATAGGAGTTACTCTAGAAGAGGAGAAGCTAAAGTTATTAGACCTTACCGTTTATCTTACTTTCTAGTTAAACGCTTTCTTAGCGAATAACGTCAATATATATAAAAAGAACATTAATATATTATACTATTAAGTTATTCTTTTAATCGTTGATATATATAATCTACTAGTAGATATCCTTAGGGGTAATAAACTTTATATAAGATATAGTTATTCAAATAGTAGAGCTCTCTTAGTTAATCTATTAGAAGTTAATATAAAGAAAGATTCCTTTATATTTCTACTTACTTAGAAGTATCTCTCTTCTCTTATAGAGGCCTCCGCTATATTTATTAAAGGAGTTAGATTTTATAGAGACTCTAAGTATTTCGAAGTCTAGAAGGTTAACTAAATAGAAGACGTAGATAAGCTTCTAAGCCCTTAGATTTCATAAATAGCTCGAGGAAAAGTACGTTAGTATTTATTAACCTCGCGGTCCTTACTAGTTCTCTCTCTATCTAGTTCTCTTTTAGCTAGTCTATTAGCCCTAAAGAGGTTTCTTCTACTAGATAAGATCTATACTATAGATAATATTATAAGGCGAGTTTTATTTCCGAATAGATTAACTATAATATCTATAGGAGGGAATAATAGCGGATAGAGTAGTTTATTAGGAGGACTAGGCTTCGGAAATTTTAACTAGAGAGGAGGTTAGCCTCTATTCCCTCTCTAGTAATATAGAGCTCCTTAGAATCTAGAGAACCAATAATAAGGAACTGGCGAGATACTATAGACCCCTTCTAGCGTTGATACTATACTATATAATACTATAATTCAAGCTATACGAGCTACGATACTAGAAGCGGTAAATAATACTCTAGCAAGTTATAATCTATATAAGTTCCGAGGTCTAGTTAGACCTCTAGGACTACTAAGCCCTACCGGAGAACCTAGAGAAGCCGGTCAATCGAATTAATCTAGTAGTAGCGCTTTCTATACCTATAAACTTGGGTTCTTTTACCCGGATTATCTAGAGTCTTAGGGTACTAGTAATATTATATAGAATCCTAGAGAATTAATCTTCTAAGAAGTCTATACTTTCTATAGTTATACCTAGGACTTCGCTATTATAAAAGGCGAAGAGATAGTAAGAAAGAATCTAAATAATTACTTCCGTAGGGCGGTAGTAAACTAGTAGCTTAAGATTCTTTCCTAGGACGAGAAGGATACTATAATATAGCTACTAACCGGCCTCTAACGCCAAATTACTAGATTATAGGATTATTTCAAGATTATAATATCTATAGCTTTAGAAGAACTAAGCTAATAGTCCTATACTTCGAGGGATACGAGTAAACAAAATAACCTATTAGTATATATCTAGAACGTATCTAAATATATAGTATAGACCGGGATTATCGAAGAATACGTATAGGCTATATAGGCGTAGAATTACCTTAATATAGAATTCTAGGCTATAATTCCTCCTCTAACTATAAATATAACTCTCTAAGAATTTATTAAGTAGCTAAAGAGTAGGAAGGAAATATAGTATTAAATATAGTTATAGAAGAAGTAATAGTATAAGGATATTTAGAAGGAAATTAGAGAATATAAAAAGGATAGAGATAATTAATATGAATATTCTAGTAAGGAGAAATTTCTACCGCCGGGATATTAAGGTAGGTACTCTTCTTTACTATATTATCTATAGTAATATTAGTAGTAGCCTTTTTAGTAGAATAGACCGATAATAATAGAAGGATTTCCTCTATAATATAGATATTAGTAGCTAGGATAACCTTTTTATTCAAATCTATTTTAAATACCTTATACTTAGCTAGCTTATATTACTAATATATAGATAATATAACTATCTTAGCAGGCTTCTAGTCAAGCTATAGGCTAGAACTAGCCTCTAAGAAATATACTTCCTCCTCCGAAGTAACTCTTTATAATTACTACTAGAAATATATAGCCAAATTAAAACCCTTACTTCGCGAGTCAATAGAATTAGAACTATAGAAATCGTAGTAGATACCTATACTACCCTCTAAGGTAGTATAGCTATAGTAATCGAAGCTACGGTAATTAGAATTACGGTCTACTAGCACTCCTAATATAGCCGGTCTACTTTAGTTAGGAAGTCTACTTTAATAACTCCTAGGATAAGAACTATAGATATAGAGTAGACGGAGCTACCGAAGGATATCACGTAGGTATAGATTATAATCCTTAAGATCTCTACGGCTACTATATAGATACTAATAAGAACTTCTATAACGTCTAAGAATATAATGGAAGGCTTGGCAAAGTCTTGGTTGGCTCGCGACTACAGTACGCTTGGCGTGCGTTAGCGCTACGAGTCCCGTGCGCCTATTGTTTAATAGGGGGTTTTTATCCCCTCTCTTATAGACTCCTCAAGAATTAGTCTTAGTATAAACCCTACTACTATACGTTATTTTATATTACTATAGGTTCCTATTATAATTCTAATTCTCCTTCCTTATAAAGGGTAGTAATCTAGAATAAGTATACTAAGGTAAATATATATAACTCGTAGTTAGAACGGAGGTAAAATATCTAGTACCTTAGAAGGTAGTAGGGATAGATAATATTAATAGGCCGTTGGCGAAGGTAGTAGAAACCCTCTATAACCGCCTAGGGATAATAGCTATACCTCAGAAGTAATAGATTTAGTATCTACTCTAGACGAGTATCTAGCGCAGGCTTGACGACGCCGAACCGAACTCGTTAAGTAATACAAATTAGATAATATTCTAGCCTAAATCAAGACCCTTGAGCGTACCGCTCTAGATCTAGAGGTTATTATATAGGCGAGACGCTATCTAGAAGAATTATAGAAGTAGTAAGAACTCTAGGAGATACTAGCTCAGATCGAGGCCCTGGAAAGGGGAGAAGTCCCCCCCCGCCAGCTATAGTTCCTACCCTACTATCTAGTTCGGGCTCTATAAGCTATACTCGTAGCTTGAAATATATACGAAGCGTATCCTCTAACGAGGAAGAAGATTAGGCCCTATCTATAAGACCGGCGAAGCTATCCGAATATTAGAGGAAGACTATCCGAGAATACCGTAATTAGATAGAGGAATACAATACTATCTTTTAATAGGCTTATTACTATTTTAAGATAGATAAGGATCGTATTCTATACGTAATATTAGCGCTACGTAGTAGCCTATAGTAACTATAGGGAAGCTATAAGAAGGTATACCGGTTGGATACCGCAAAAGAGATCAGGATTAGTAGATCTAGCTGATAGGTTAGAAGATATAGACGCAGATAAGCTAATACGCCGTCGAGACGTAAAGCTGGCTAATATAGCGGGGATTCACACCTCTACGTTTGAGGTAATTAGGAAGGTATATAGGCTAGACACTCCTAAGAGAGGTAATACTCTAGAAGTAGGCGTAACGCACACGGTATATAGTATATATATAGTATAGATATAATATCCAGCAGTAGAGGCAAAAGCTAAACTACTAGGATCTATACTTACCGCGGTTAATAAGACCCGTTTAAGTTATATAATAAGGCTTAGGAAATATCTACCCTAAAGCCGGGGGAGCTCAGGCGAGATACCGGCTTAAACTATTTATAATATAGCTAGTATTTAGCTTAATCCTATTACTAGAACTATTAGTTATAAATAACTCGTTCTATATATAGTCGCTAGTATAATAGTATCTTATAAAATAGTATATATACCTAAAAGCGATTCTTTATATAGTAAACGCTAGGTCTTAGATATAGGATAAATAAGGTCTTCTAGGATAAGATAGCGCTATATATACCTCTAAAGACGAAGCTATCTATAATAAGCTATTAAAACACTATTATAACGACCCCTTAGCAGGATATTTTAGGTCTAATAAGGCTATAGAGCTCCTCCGAAGGAAGTTCTTCTAGGGTACTTTTAGTACCTCCTAGTAAGTAGTAGTAGTATACTAGCTATATAGGATCGGTCAATCTAGGATAAGTCTATCTACCTACTATAGTATACTTTTAGTAAGCAAATACCTAGGGGTCCTATCTAATACCGATAGTACTATAGATAAAGCCTTATCTACCGGCTTATAAGCTAGTTAGCGACTCTAAATAAACGATATAGAAACTAGTAAGCCTACTTGAATAGTACCTATAGTAAGCCTACTTAAACGGTATCTATAGTGAGTCTACTTGAATAGTATCTATAGTAAGCCTATTTAAACGGTACCTATAGTAAGCCTACTTAAATAGTATCTATAGTAAGCCTGCTTGAACGGTACCTATAGTAAGCCTACTTAAACGGTATCTATAGTAAGTCTATTTAAACGGCATCTATAGTAAGCCTACTTGAACGGTACCTATAGTAAGCCTATTTAAACGGTACCTATAGTAAGCCTACTTGAACGGTACCTATAGTAAGCCTACTTAAATAGTATCTATAGTGAGTCTACTTGAACGGTACCTATAGTAAGCCTGCTTGAATAGTACCGCGATTCGACTAGGGAAGCGCACGATATACTTAGCTAAATACCTAACTATTGGTATAACTATAGTATATATTACTATAATTCACCCCTCTTAAATTATACGAGATAAGGGTAGTAAGGCTATAAGCCTTATAAGTAGTAGAAGACTCTTTGCCTTATTTCTCTACTAGGGTTTAAAGGTTTTTATCAAGTCTTCCCGTATAATAAAATTATATATACCGCTCTAGAAACGCCTACTATTAGTATATATACCTATACTTAAGGAAATAGGGCCTGAGGACGAGCCCTTAGGAGGAGGAGGTAATTATAATAGAAGGCTTAGCAAAGTCTTAGTTAGCTTGTAACTATAGTATACTTAGCGTATATTAGCGCTACGAGTCCCGTACGCCTATTATTTAATAGAGGGTTTTCGTCCCCCCTCTCTTATAGACTCCTCGAGAATTAGTCTTGGTATAAACCCTACTACTATACGTTATTTCATATTGCTATAGGTTCCTATTATAGATATCTACTAATAATAGGAATAGTAGGTCCTTAAGGGCGACTTCTCTGAGGACTTCTAGTTTTCTAACTCTAAATAGCCTTCCGCCTTACTAATATCGCTATATTCCTTCTCCTCTACTCCGTTCGCTTAGTCTCTATTATTCCCTATCCTATATATAGCTTCCTTCCTCCTCTTAGGGTAGTTGGTAGCGAAGTACCCTTCTTTATTATAGTTATAATATTACTAGAAGTCTTACGCCTTAGCTAGAGGTCCGTCTTTATAAGGTAATATAGGGCGAGGTATAATAACGATAGTAGGTTCTATAGACTATTGTTTCGTAGGGGGGACGTATATAGATAAGGTACGCCTAGTCGTGGCTAGAGGGGTCTAAGTTAACGAGCGTATTAAAGCCGATACTATCCGTTTACGCTTCTCGCTAATATAGTATTATTGATTATCTACCCGCTAATATAAATTACTAAGCTCCTTTAAGGTACGGAAGTTGTAAGGGGTAGCTACGATTATATCCTATAGGCGGAGATTAACCTTATCCTTTAGTTTATCGATAATAGTCTCTTTATCTAGTTTTAGGTAGTTAGTATATATATAGAACTAGAAGAAGAAAGTAGTAAAGGTATTAGTAGCCTTCTATCTTAGCGCCTTAAAACTATAGTATATATTATCCTTTTTATTCGGATTCTCTATAATATTACTTAATATACTAAAGACTTCTTTCGGGTTCGTGAAGTACTCGGGATTATTTATTTAATAGACTTAGATATACTTTACTATAGTACCTCCTATATAAGAGATAATATAGATTACTTAGGTAGTATTATCCTTAAAGTAATCCTTATTAATTATAAGCTTATCGCGAATTTACTAGATCTAGTCCTTAATAGTAAGGTCGCTATCTATCTTGCAATATAGTAGTAGATTAGGTACCTTTAGTATACGAGTCTTCGAACTACTAACTATTAAACTTAGGGTCTCCTAGCGCTAGAGAGATCTATCTACTTATAATTTAGTAATATATTCCTCCTAATAAGTATTCCGATCTTCTAGATCTATATTCTATAATTATAGTATTTAGACCTTCTCTTAAGCTACTTTCTTCTAGTATTAGGCCGATATAGTAGCGTTATTAGCTCGATCGACCTTATTAACTATATTACTCTATTCTTTAATATAAGAGAGGGCGGTATTATACTCCTAACGAAGTTCGTTAAGGGATTATAATAGCTAAGCCGATTAGTACTTGGCCTAGTACTATAATTACGATATATTACTAATATCCTATAGAGTTTTAGTATCTTTAGTACTAGTAGACGCATCTTAAGGGATAACTAATACGCGTCGATATACTTACGCTTATTATAGGATGTCGTCGCGCTATTACTCCGTATCCTAGAGTAAGGATTCGCCTAGTTAGACTCGTACTATAGCGTATATAGTCGGTTGTTTTGATATAGAGGTGTTTTTTCTTTAACACGATAACTCGTATTAGCTATAGGTAGACTAGTATACTATTCTTATACTCCGTAGAGCTCTCTAGTAGTATAGCCTTAGTGACTACTCCTATAGTATAGACTTAGGGACCTTCCGTATCGTTTGTTTATACTTGCTAACGGCTTATAAGTCCTATCGTTTATTTAACCTCGCTGATAAGTATATAAAGGTAGGATAAGGATAAGATATATTCTAATATTAGGGGCCTGCCTAGAGCGAGTCGATAGGGGTGAAGTATAACTAGAAGAATATATCTAAGGAGGGAAGATAGATATATAAAGCCTGCGCGTCTTGGAGACGCGCCAAGCCGCTAGCTATAAATATAGTTATCGAACGTTCGATAACTATACTCTATACTACGCGTATCGGCACAAATAGTAAGCAAAGGCCAAGTCGTGATAATATCCGTATTCGTCGTATTATACGCTCCGAATAATATTAGGAAGTTCTACCGTAGTCTATAGCTTAGGTTACTATAATAGTTAGAGGTAATATATAATTACCTGATAGAGATTTCCTCTTCGAGCCTTATACTATAGGTATATATATCTATTTTATTAACTCTAGAGTTAACTTTATAAATATTCGAAATAAAAAGAATACGCCTCTTATTATTAGTCGTTAATAATATATAGGCTTAGTAGTAGAGTATAAAGCGGAAGAAACCTACTCTATTAACCTATATAATTAACTAATAGGCCTAATTTATTATATACTTGATCGAATTAATAGCTATATACGATAGTATTAGCTTATAGTACTAGAATAGCGAAGAAGTCATCTAAATAGTATAATACTATAGCCTATAGTAATAGTATGGTTATAATCTAGTTAACCGCCTTTACAAATAGGTTAAAGAGGAATAGTACTATACGTAAACTAAAGGGTAGATAGCGTTCTTTCTAGTAGAAACCATTATAGTAGAAACCTAGTAGCTACTAGTCTAATATAGCTACTAGAATATGACGAAAGGCGTCTTTCAGATCTTACTTAACGAATTAAGCCCCTAGACCTTATTATAGCAGTGTATCTACGGCGTTATCGTATATTATATATTCTAGAGCGCTCTAATCGTAAGGTATACTATTATTAACTAAGCTGCCGTATAGAAATAAGAGGTTATAAATACGTCTCTAACCCCTATTATACTTCGGAACTAATCCTAGTAGTAAATAGACGTATCGAGGCTCCGTTTAATAGTCTACTTGAGTTAACTAGTTATACTAAAGCTATTTTTGAAGGTCCGCAGTTAATATATCTAGTACTATATATACTAATTAGTAGTTTTAACTAAGGTATTAGAGGTCTATATCTCTATACCTAATTTTTGCCCCCTTCTAAAGAATAGCCGCTAGGGTCTTGGCGAAGATTCGATCAGGGTGATTCTTTAACTATTTATACTAACTATTAACGCGTAACGGGCCCTAATAGGATAGATCTAGATCGAATAGATCGACGAGTAAGTATAGAAAACCTTCTACTACGTATAGTAGCGATATAGGTACCTATAGGTACTCTAGGAGTTATTCCGACTTAGAAATTCGATTTACTAGTAGTATTAAGTTAGTATTATTCGAGGCCGGGTTAGCCCTTGGGTATATATTCGCTAGGTGATTTTACTAATATATAGAATAGATATAAAGATATCTGTAGCGGTCGCGTAGATAGTAGCCGCTATTGAACAATCTATATGTAAATAGACCTGAAGAGGAGGATTTTGAGGCGCTACTATCTACGTATAACCTAGTATCACCCTATACGGATATCCTTCGGACTAAAAGGTCTAATTAGCGTCTATTATCAATCGACTAGGCTACTAGATTATCCTAGCCACTCAGGATGCGTATAGTAATAAATACGTGATGGTATACGCGGATGGAGTTAAATTTATAGTATATATATAGCTCCGCAAGGCGAAGGCGATAGTCCAAAAGGGCTACCTATAACTATATACTTACTATAGGGTGCGTATAGTAATAAACGGCCTGGCTATATACCTCGAAACACTATAGGAGGTATACTAACCCGTTAGTCTCCTAGATTATATTACTATCTATACGATTAGTATAGTTATAGGCTAGCTTTGTAAGGTATTTCGTTTTAAATATTCTAAAGAAGATTTACTTAAAATACTTAATATTAACGATATAATAGCGCTTATAAAGACTAAAAAAGGGTTTCTTACCTTTAGTATACCTAAAAGAGACTATTAGGCTATCCCTCTCCTCTAAGTCTATAGCCCGGAAAGATATAGGATGGTATGGGATATTGGCTCTCTTATCCATCCCGGGGTATAGTATAGTATCAAGATCTGAAATCCCATACTATTAGTAGGAGGTATGGGATCTCAATGGGATATCCTACGGTATGGGATATTGGTGGGATTATCTAATAGTACGGGATATTTTCGAGATATCCTAGTGGCGGATAAGATAAGACCTATATAAAGTATACCTAGAATTTCTAGTCATCATTCTAGTCATTAAAACTTCAAATATTTTTTTTGAATATTCTATAATTCTATATTTCCTACTAGAATATCCTATATTATAGAATATTCAAAAAAAAATATTTGAAGTTTTAATGACTAGAATGATGACTAGAAATTCTAAATATACTTTATATAGGTCTTATCTTATCCGCCACTAGGATATCCCGAAAATATCCCGTACTATTAGATAATCCCACTAATATCCCATACCGTAGGATATCCTATTGAGATCCCATCCTATATCTCCTAAAAGATATGGGATTTAGGATCTTCTAATCCCATCCCATACCGGAATCCCATACCCAACCCTTGGGATATCCTATATCTTTCCGGGCTATATCTAAGTCTATACTAGAAATAGATAAATAGTAATAACGATAACGGCGACGGCGACTGCGACTATATAACTTATAGACTTGATAGCGATCCTAGTAATCGCGCTAGTTCTTTAGCGCCGCTAGGCGGTATTTTAACTTGCGAATTTAATTATAGTAACTAGAAGGAGGTATTTCGTCGATAAGGCTTAGGCTAATACTTCCTAAAGAGGTAGTAGATGCCTATAATTCGAGAGGGGTGTAGCATCCCTCCGAGTGGCTATTTTGGCTTATTTGCGGTTCTTGGCGGAGGTCTTAGGGGCTATCTTAGAGGCTTTCTTGGAGGCTTTCTTGGAGGTAGCTAATTTATATATAGCGATAGCTATAACTAGGTAATATTAAGGTATTTATATTTAGAAAGAGGGGGGAAGAATATAAGTATAGATAGGATGAAAGAATAGATAGACTAATATATATATAGGTTTAATTACTATAAAAAGAACTACTATAGCTCTAAAAGAGATATACTCGACTGAAGAGCCAACTACTGGTGGGATACTTATACAAATAGCGCTCTCAGGAAGCACGAATCTCTCGCTATAGCCCATGGTCATGGCGCATGGCTGAAACCGCATCTGATCATAAAACACACTAATCTACAGTCCTACTGTAGCGAATTATCGATAGATATAAAAGGTCTAGTATTTTAGGAGGATTAAATTTTATATAGACAAAAAGTCTATATAGACTAATTAACGCTAAGTCTCGCTACGTACGAGAGTACCTAACCCCGCAAATTTCAGCTAATTAGAATGTCCTATTTGGACTGCTAGTCCAACTAGTCTAGAATGTCTAATAGGGACGTTAGACTGGATGGTCTAAATTTAGACGGTCTGAATATAATTATAAACTGGACGGTCTAAAGATAGGACTAGATGTCTGGACTAGTAGTCTAGACCGTCAGTCCACGGACCGTCGCGAGCCCTAACTCGATGGTAGGCCAATCACGTCGACCGGCACACCATCGCTCGACAGCTTGCTCGCAGGTTATGGAGGGCTCGCGCTAGGAAGTTCGTTACTGATCGAAGAATCCGGAGCTATAGACTATACTGGGACACTGCTACGATACTATACTGCGGAGGGTGTGGTGCAAGAGCATAAAATGTATGTAACGGGTATGGGAGAGTACTAGGGTAGGGAGCTTTCAGGCTTTGACGGGGACAGTAGATGATCCTAGGAATATATCTACAGCAGAAAAGGAGAGAATAAAGATTGCATGGCGATACGAGCGACTTGGAGAATTTGGAGCGGGCAACGCAAGAGGTGGGCACTCTCCATATAGTTGCGCCCACTATATTCTACGTACTGTAATGTTACCTTACTCTATTCTCATTGTGTGCGCTTGCTTTACTGATAGTGACCGATGTAGCACCGCCGTTACCTCGGCAGAAGCCTGTGTAGCAAGGAGAAGGTTAAGAGGCAGAGCCGCCTAAGGCATTCTGTCATTCGTTTGACCTGACAAAGAGGCCAACACTATTTTCTTTCTCGACGATAAGCTTCCTTGCTCCGAAACATCCGAAACCCACTTCACTACCGACCCCAACGCTCCCGGCGAGCAGTTCGAGATCCGCCAGACCTCCTCCACTGAAGACTGGAAACCCGACACTAGCAAATCCCTCCAGCTCTCCCCGGCTCGCCAGCGCCTGATGGACGACATCCTGGCCCTCTACGGTAAGCCGCTTGCCCCCGAACCTACAATTCACACCACGATCCCAATCCCGCTGTCCACAGGCTGCGAGCCGACCGTCGAGCGCGTCAAGCGGTACATGCCGGACTGCGTGTACGACGACCAGTTCGTATACGCGAACGACCGGTGGAAGATGGCCGGGCCGTGGTTCGCGCTGCCCAAGCTGTTCAACGCGTCCGTCAACAAGGGGTACGAGGTCGTGGTCAACGACCGCAACCTGATCCAGTTCGAGAATGAGCAGAGTTGGACCTTTCGCGGCATCCCCAAGACGGCGACCATCAACGCGCTCGTCAGCCTCAGCCTCGACCCAGCGACTGTCGATAGCGACTTTACCCATATTATTTTAAATAATTCCGTAGCCCGCACCTGGATCCAACCACCATAAAAGCCAGAATCCTTATAAAAGCTTCCCAAAAAGGCAAATATGAGGTAGGGTCTTGGTATTACTAATAAGTCTTAGATCTTAAGAGACCCTGAGGCTACTGCTGAAGCCATTGTCGCCGCCGCTATACGACCGCCTAGATAGTCCAGTCGAGGAAGGCCTCAATGTTACGGCACGGAAGAACGGTATGGAAGATACCGCGGAGGTGCGAGCATACGGGCACGTTAACATTAGTTATCATGCACCATGCTCGTGCGCCAAGCGCATTGAGCATGATGCTCACCGTGCTCATGCCGAGAGTATGATGCCTATTATTCTCATGGGTTGAGCATGACGAGCATTGCCTTGGCAGGGATTTCCTATGTCTATATGTGCAGAGCACTGCTTATCACTCGGAGCATCGTGCTTAACTTCGTACTTGCTTTAGCAATAGATCTCATACTAGGTACTGAACATATCTTATTATATACCAGACTCGTCTAGTACCTTGTCGAAGCCTGCTTCCTCTTGTGTGTTGCACTCCTCTCCTTATTGAGAAAAGATCCATACGATACCTGTCACGCAAGGTTCGTAACATAGGGGACCTTATTTAGTATAGCTTTCAGGGCTATAGGTATCATAGGTGTTAACAAGATTCTTATAGTTGCGGACAGCCTTCGGTATATACCCCTCGATATCGGCGATAGTAATAGGTGATAAGCCGTTAAAGAGGTGCTGCTATATACGATCTTTGCATTCGGTAGAGACGGCCGGCGGTATAGTTAGGGCCGGCGGCGGAGCACTGGAGGCAGCAATATATCAGCGCAAGCGTCGTAGAGTAGCTACACCAAGAATAGACCAATCATACATCGTTCCAGCGTCAATTTTACCAATTTGGGATGCCTTTTAAGCTTTTATGGTGGTTGGATCCAGGTACGTAGGGTTTGCACCAAATTTTGGTGGGGGCCTACGGAAAAAAATCAAATTTTCGGAAAGAACCACATTTAAAATAATAGGGGTATTAGGGAGGACCAGGCGAACGATAAGGACTACTCGCACGAGGGATTGGGGTTTAGCTTTAAGAAGTGGCAGGCGGATAATATCAGTAAGCACCTGGATGATTCCCGCATGAAGGAGTTTGAGGCGGATAAGGGCGCGGGTAAGGAGCCGGTTAGGAAGTATGGGTCGGGCACGACGGAGGGGGGTGCGCCGGTGAAGGATCTTTAGGCGTGTGGGACGAAGGAAAGGAGAGAGTGTACGAGTAATATTCATTGATGAGACTTGTCCCGGTGGTGGATGAGGTAGATAGTAACATTCACAATGGTTTTCCCCCTTTCAAGCTGGCATGGCATCATACGATATGTCCCACGGGTGCTTTGCCGTGATTGAACGAAGGAGCACGCCGAAAGTAATGCGACGACTGCTGGTGTAAGCCACTACTTAGCCTGCCTCACTCCTTTCTGCTCCTACGTCTATTATCTCTCATCTTCACATCAGAGTCCACACTTCATTGCACTGCTTTATTCAGGGCCTATTCTTCCTATTATACCTGAGCACCGCAACCAAAGGCGCTATCAAGCACAGCGACCCCGCCGCCACCATCGCTCCCGCAAAACCCTGCGCCGGCACAAAGTCCGCCCGGCGCACATCCACCAGCGCCCCCGCAATCGGCGCTCCGATGAGCACTCCAACGCCCCCAAACATCCAGCTCATGCCCATTCGCGTGCCGATCACGCTCATCGACGGCGCGAGCACCGGGTGCGAGATCGCCGCGCTCGGCGCCGCAACCAGCACGCCCGAGATGACACCGTACAGCACGCAGAAGACGACAAAGCCGGCGACGTTGTGGATGGCTATCCATGCGAACAGCAGCACCGCCGCCGCCACCGACGCCGCAAGATGCACCTGCACGGAGCCAACGCGCGCCGCGGCCAGCATGGGCACTGTGCGCCCGAAGAACGACCCCGCGCTCACGAGCGCCAACGAATCGAACGCAAAGTCCTGGCTCTGGCCCAGCGCCGCGGTCGCATACACGGGGATGTAGAAGGGCGGGATGTAGAACGCGACGTAGTCAAATAGCAGCGCGAGCGCAAACAGCGCAAAGCTCGGCTCGCGGAAGGCGCGCAGATTGAGCAGGGCGTGCCGCCGGCCCGCGCGCTGCGGGCGGTGCGGGAGGATGATGGCGAGCGCCGCGGCGGCGAAGACGAGGTTGACGAGGGCGACAGCGCGCACCGCCCAAGCGAAGCCGATGGTAGGCACGAGGCGGCGCAGCATGAAGGTGAAGACGATACCGCCGACGCTGCCGCCCGAGTTGGCGCAGCCGATGGCCCAGGGGCGGGTTGAGGGCGGGAACAGCGTCGCGACGAGCGCGAGGCAGGGGACGTAGACGAGGCCGGAGCCGAGACCGACGCACAGACCCTGCGCGAGGAAGACGTGCCAGTAGGCGGTTGCGAGGGAGAGCGTGGCCATGCCGAGGACGATGAGGGTACAGCCGAGGAGCAGGAGGGGGCGCAGGTAGCCGGCGTCGAAGAGGGGGCCGGTGAGCACGCCGAGGACGATGACGAGGAAGCACTGCACGCTGCCGATCCAGGAGATGGGGCTAGAGGAGGTGCTTGGGAGCAGGGTGGTGAGGTAGATCTCTTGGAAGGCGCCGAAGGTCTGGGTGAGGCCCCTAGAAGGGTTGGGGATCAGCTTCGCTGGGGAGGTTTTGTGGGGCCTACTCACCATGCACTGATGAACATGAAAAAGGTAGCGAGGACGTATAGCCAGGCCTTGAGCCCTCCGCTGGCAGGGTGCGGATCGGCCGTAGGCCTAGCGTCTCTCACAGCATTTCCCCCAACGTTACTCGCAGCGTCTCCCGTGCCGAGTTCTATGTTCTTCTCGGAAGTATTGCTGCTGACTTTGGTTTCCGTGTCCCTAGTGGGGAGAGCTGGTTTATGCTGAGCAGCGGTAGTATTCTCAGACATGGTGGCAAGAAGCGGAAACAATGCTGAACGAGCAAGAACTCTGGACGCAAGAATGATCGCAAGTAGAAGAAAAAGCTATAGCTAGTAGAGCACATTAGTATCTCGTCGTATTAACGCCGGGTTGTTTGGCAAGGAAGATGAACAGGCAGGAATAGGGGCTTTTCGCAGTTTCGGAGATTTCAGGCAGGGAAGCCTGCTGGCTTTCTTCGCTATTGACTGAATCTGGCTAGTATAGTGATAATATGACGTTATGCATTATTCTATTTTTTTCGACCTAGTCCGAGCGATAGTTATAGATGAGGGCGAGGTGTCCAGTTTAATAGATAGACTTACAACTTAAGGAAATTTCATGGCCATTTTCAAAGTTTAAAGGGGTGTTTTCGGTTTGTCGTACTAGTCAGCTTAGTGCAACGCTATCGTGCTTAGTGTTTCAATTAATCGCTGCCTATCGAAGTAATTCGATTTTTCACGTTGCGAAAAGCCCCTAATAGAGATTGCGCATTTCTCATCAATCGGGTCATCAAACTGAACCCAGCGATCTGAGAAGAGCATGGATGGTAAGAAAGTAAGATGATTAGAAGATAGAGAGGTAGCATAGCTGTAGGGCTTTCCGCTAGCACTTTGCCAACAAAGATCGTCCATGGGCACAGTTTCATCCAGATTAGATGCTGCAAATACCCGATAATCTCCTAGGGACATACCGTCAGCTTGAAACCATTAATAATACCCACTCGCACGCCTCTAGAGGAACAGGCCGTTATTCATAAGCACAGCGCCATTCTACTGACGCTCCAACTTAGGCATTTCAAGGAAATGTTCCACGCACTTCGCAGAAGCCAATCCAACTCCCTATTCGTTAACATCGTCATAGCCGCACCCTTGCTAGCCTTTCGCTCCAGTGACCTTTCTGCACCAGCCAAACCGATCCTCAATCTTCCCCTGCTGTATGCCCTTCAGGATCGATAAAAGCTTGGCACAGCACGGATCCGGTTCATCGGAGCCACCATTATACCAGAACATATCGTTCGTCGACTTCCTCGTGATGCTCTTTACAGTCACCAAAGTGCCCGCCGTGCCAACCGCGAGGACCGAGCGCCGCACGGTCAGGTACGAGGAGCTGCCGAGCTACGGCGAGGTCCTCCAGCCCAAGTCCCTCGCGATCTCGCAGACGGAGTCCGAGGTCACGCTCTCGATCACCCGCTTCGGATACGGCACGACGACAGTGTAGCTGCTGTCCCCGTCCCCACCCATCTTGATCCCCACGAACCCAGACATGGAGAACTCGTCAATCTCCGTCGGCGTATTGCTATCGAGATGGAGCAGGATGCCGTAATCGGACGCGCTTGCCTTCTCAATGTGCGGCACAAGCTGCGAGTCGTTCCCGCCCACCTTGGCGGGTCCGGTATTCTCGGGCGCGACGCGGTCGTAGTCCTCGAGAATCAGGTCACCGGGGGTGGAGGAAACGTCATAGTAACTGGAATATTGAATCTATCTGCACTGGCGAAAGCACCGTTGGGTTTCGAGGCGCCGATACTGGGAAGTCCTGTTACTAAATAGCCAACGCCTACGTTTGCGCTACGATATGTCAGGCTGCTGCACAAGTGCGTAGTAGAGGGGGTGGACAATAGACAGCCTCATCCACGCCCAGCCTCCTGTTCACTACGGACCCCACATTTCTAAACCCCCTTGATTACTTCTACCACCTCGGCCCGAGGCAAATGAACCCTAGGTAGGTGGAGGCCGGCTGCTAGTTTGAGTTTGCTAGGATTCATCAAGTAGCTGCGACTCACACAATCGTCGGATCATTCTTGACTCACCCGAACATGCTTATGGAAATGCGTCGGCATGTCTGTTATTATAAAATGGCAGATATCCTAACTTAATGAGAGTGAGATACAATTTTCAAAAGACCAAAGAATGCCCTTAGAGGTGCATACACTCCCAGACAAATGAATGTTTTCTCCAAAAAGATAGATATGCCAAAAACCCAAAGGACCATTAGCTTGCTGGATGCAAAAAATGCGACCCCCAGTTTTGATGAGCAATAGAAGACAAAACCTGCCGTCGAATCCAGGTGTTCAGGGGAGGGGCACGGTCGGAGACTGCACGGAGTTGGGTTCATCATCGCAATGAATGTCAAAGGTTGCTTTGCTGTAGATGTTGAACCATGTAATGTCCTTAGTTTGGTTCTCCGGTACGGACATCCTGTAGTTGTAATTGTAGGAAACGAAAGCGGTGATGAAGGCCTTCACCATCATCACATCAGCGCCCTATCCAGGGCACCGCCGGGGGCCTTTTCGAAACGGCATGAAACAGAACGAGCCGACAATGTCGTTTGCATGCTGAAGGAATCGAGTCGGGTCGAATTCGTCCAAGGGCGCCATGTCGTCGGCTACTTTCTTCTTCCAGCTCTCCTCGTTTTGATGCAATGCATGGATGCAGGTGACAATTCTCGTTCCGGACTTGATCTTGCACTGCCGGTCGCTAACGGACATGTCGAAATCTTTCACTGCGGCGTTGTTGATAAGGGACCCTGGCGGTTTGTAGCGCACCGTCTCATGAATGAATGCGTTCAGCTTCGGTGCGACAGCTTCACATACATATCTCCGGATTCTGCCTTGAGCTCATTGATCTCAGCCAGAATCTGCTGTCTCCACGTCGAATTCTCGGGTTTGAGAAGGTGAAAGAGCGTTCCCATCACGGTCGACTTGGTTGTATCCAGTCCCGCGATCGTAGCTGTGACTAGATCATCGCGGGTCATCCCAATCGGAATCCCAAGCGCGTCATTGGCCTCCTGAACATTGGCGGCAACGGCGCCCTCTTCTGGGGTAGTCATCTTATCCTCGGTCGCTTTGCGCAGAAGCCTAATGTTGTATTCGAGTCGACGTGATTCTTTAGTGAGAGGCAATGCTGCTAATGGAAAACAGACCCGGTTCCAGAAACAACTAGCATAGAAACGCAGGTCGGTAAAGGTCTGGTTCAAAGCCGTCATGAACGGAAGGGACTTCAACTGGCCGTCATAGTTGAGTACTTCCAAGTAGCGGTTGACGTTGTTCTTTCCCCAGATGAACTCTCGAGTCCAGTGGTTCAGCAGTTCCCGTATGTTGATGGTTGCGCCTGAGCCATTCTTGACTTTGAACCCTGCCAACGCTTCCTCCACCTGTCGAGTCACGATTTCGTACAGACGTTTGTTGTCCTTTATACCCGAGTCAAGGTGACCTTTCGCTCCCTCAAGCGCCACTTGGTGATTGGAAGGAACGTCAGCGCATAGAGGCTCAACCGGCCAAATAAGAAGAGCGCAGGTGTATTCCGGTCGACATCCTTTCCAGTTTTTGCGATCAGTTCCTCGCAAAATTCTGCGCTTGGTCCGTACAGTTGAACCGAAAAGCCTCGAACAGTGCCGAACAGATCTGTCGGACGCTCTGTGTAGAGCCAGTCATAACTCTTATTCTTCCCCTGCAACATCGGAACTCGCATCTCTAGCCCCAGAACTGTATAGCAATTCTTTACAAAGCGGATGCCTTGCTTTTCGTAGTATTGACGCAATAAGTAAAGTCGCAGGACGAAGGCCCAAAGCAACCACAGGACAATTGTTACAGTCGGAACAGCGAGAAAATATATCCACTTGCTTGCCCTGGATATTTGGTCTGGATCATTGAGCGAATCATACGACGTGTGAAGCGTAGGATCTATATGACCCTCGGGTGCTGTGGAGTTCGAAGTGAACTGTTCCATCGTAGCGAAGGAGACGCCTCGTCTTGGTGTATAAGACGGATGTTGTTGGTGGCTTTACACTTCTTGTGCTTCGCAGGATAGATGGTTGGCTATTTTCTGCACTTGGCTTTGTGAATAAGAGAGTTGGATTGTGCTTTATCCTGCCGATCAACCGTCTCGGCGTCTTTACGAGCCTTGTGTGAGAGACACCGTATCGCTTGAGGTTCAGGTGAGTGTCACTCTAGTGGAAAGCTTGTCTTCCGAAGTCTTGGATGATAAACAAAGGCAACCACGGACGTGTCCTGGGGAGGCAAAGCCACTCTTCTGCAGCTGGAATTCAATTATACATAATGATACCTTGTATTACTTGTCTTACCTGCATTGCTGCAGTCGCATTGCTCCAGTCGAGACCCAGTATTCTCCAGTTACAATATAACGACAATCGACCACCGGGCCCCCTTCACAACCCCCCCCCCGGCCCCCCTTCTCTTTCATCCACAGGCGTAGTAAGCCTATCATTCAATTCAACCACTTGAGAAGTAGAATGCCTAAGCCTTCAGGGTCACACACCTGTTGCTTTGAAGGTCGATACCCCCACTCAGTTTGAACAATGCTCTTGATAGTCCAAACGGTCCGGTTTGAAAGGTAACCCGTTGAAAGTAGCGGTTTTAGGTGGTTCGTGGTCCGGTTTGAAATCTAAACCATTTGACCCGTTTAACCGTTTAACCGTTTAATCTAACGGTTCTAAACGGTTTAATAGCAGGGGTGTTCGGTAAATCTCTCGGGTGAGGCTTGAATTTATACAGTTAAATCCTGGGTGTAGGGCTACGGCTACTAGCTGGATTGTTAACCTAATTAATCATTTGCCACCTCTTGGCAAAACCGATAGTCCAAACGGTTGGATACGGTCCAGTTTAAATCTTAAACTGGACCAACTACTAAGGGAAAAGAGCAAACCAACCGGTTTAAATCGCCAAACCCTTAAATAATCGGTCCACCAAGAGCGTTGGGTTTGAAGCTTATTCTGCATCCATTGCCCGCAATCCTTCTGAGGATCTGCATCTTAGTTGTTATCTCGGGCACATGTTGCGGCAATTGGATAGAATTCATTTGTCATCTTGGTTGCTCAGCCCAATACCTAATAATCCTATCAGAAAAGTCCGTTTCATGTGAGGTGTAACAGTCTGACCACCGAATGGGGAAAAGATGCATATTACCGAGCTCAAACAAGATGAATACGAAGAGCAAGTAGGAAATAGTGTTTTTTTACCCGAAAAGAAGGGGTGTAAAATGATAGGTATACCGAGGAAATAATCACATGCACTGTAGAGTAGGGTACTAGCGCGGCTAAAATATTATATTAGCAACGCTATCGTTACGAATAAGCTTACTATATTATTAAGACTATACGTAGCTAGTCTCGGGTTTCTCTATTAAGAGGGTAGTATTAAATACGCAAGGTGAACGGATTTCTCAATACAGTAGTACTAGACTAGTCTAGTATAGAAATATAATATATTTAGCGTCTAGTAAGAGATCTATATTGATAACTAAATTAAACACGATACTTTAGATAGTAAACGAAGCTCTATATATATAGATATAGGAAAATCGTGCCAAGACCCTATAGTCGCTGCGGTAGTAGTACGCTCCTAGCGACCAAGAGCGATGTTCGCCCCGGTCGCTATTCGCTCTCTGCGGTAGATTCTATTAGATATATAGATATAGTAGAGGCGATAGGAGGAGTATTGAGTCTGCAACACCAAAGATTAGTCTATAAATAGTAGCTAGGGCTTTGTATTTACATAATTGGGACGGTGAAATGGCTTATAGATTGATATATGGTTGATTATCGCGTTCTGGGTTGCGATGGATTGGAATGCCAAGAAGTCCAGAAGATCATTCCGTCACTAAAACTTTCTTTCTGGTGCCAGGCAGCTGGGCTCTTCTTGCTTCTCTGTCAAGAATTTGGCATGACTTCATACTGCGTTCTGAGCGTACACTCTATAACCTGCCATGCTTTCGCCTTGCATTTAAATTGTTAAAGTTCCTAAAATTACTTCGTCGTCATGTCCAAAGCAACCATAGCACATAATCAAGTCTCGCATGATGCTGAGAAGACTGATATCCCCAATCTCCAAGGCATCAACGCGGGGACTGGTAAAGAACAAGACCCAAACTTCGTGGACTTCGATGGCCCTGACGACTTGACGAATCCCTTGAATTGGAGTCACGCTCACAAGTGGGGTGTTGTATGGCTTCTATCAACCATGACACTTATCGTGTGAGTTCGCGATTCCCTGTTTATCTCACTGCTATACTAACATGCTATTCCCGTCCAGGAATCTTGCCACTGTTATCATAATACCTGCAGCGCCCATGATTCTGACGGAATTTGCTTCCACAGACTCCTACTATACCATCCTCCTGGTCACCATTTGGGAGCTCGGAGAGGCCGTTGGCCCGTTGTTGACAGCACCCTTGTCTGAAATGTATGGTCGAAGTCCCATCTACAATTGCGCCAATATCCTGTTTGTGATTGCTTCCATTGGTGGCGGATTTAGCAAGAGTCTTAGTATGCTAGTGGCCTTCCGGTTTCTAAACGGCATGGCTGTTGCATCAATTGTCCTGAACCCTGGCATTGTAGGCGATATGTTTGTCCAAGAGGAGCGTGGCACCGCTCTTTCGTGGATGGGCCTCCCACCACTATTAGGAACGGCCTTGGGGCCTGTGATTGGCGGTTTCTTGACACAGGCAAAGGGCTGGAGGTGGGCGTTTTGGTTGAGTGCCATACTGTGCGGATCTTGTGAATTGATTTTCTTGTTGTTCTTTAGGGAGTCTTACAAGGTCCTGATCCTAGCAAGAAAAGCTGCAAAACTGAGGGAAATATCTGGGAATGGACATTTGAGATGTGCTTATGAGTCTTCGGATACCAACCGATTTGCCCTTCTGAAACGCGCTATCGTGCGGCCAGGGCAGATGCTCGTACAGTCCAACATCCTGTTACTACTGGCCATCTATGGTGCGATGATATACGGCTATCTTTACCTTATATCAACAACGCTCACCGGAGTTTTCGAGACCAAGTATCATTTTTCGCAAAGCTCGGCCGGTCTTGCTTATCTTGGAATAGGTAGGTTGAAAAGCCTCAACGTATTACGTTCATGAACTTATTGTTGGTGCAGGACTTGGCATGATTGGCGGTGTTGTATTCTGCAGACTGACCTTAGATCGGTATCTGAAGAAAATGAGCGCTCTCCACGGAGGAGAGATGAAACCTGAGTACCGCCTACCGCCAATGATTCTGGGTAGCTTGCTCATTCCCAGTGGATTCTTCCTCTATGGTTGGAGCGCAGAATATGCCATCCACTGGATTGTACCCATTCTGGGGACTACATGCATTGGCTTTGGGCTCCTTGTCACGACGTTACCCTTGTCAGCCTATCTAGTCGATGCATTCAAAGTCCATGCTGCCTCAGGGATGGCTGCGGTAGTGGTCCTGAGGTGCATAGCCGGAACTGTGCTTCCATTGGCTGGAGCACCTCTCTATGCGAATCTAGGTTTAGGCTGGGGAAACTCGTTGTTAGGTTTCATCGCGATTGCTTTTGTACCGGTACCGTTGCTGTTCATCAAATACGGAGAGCGGATTCGGACACATTCGAAGTACGAGGTTATCTCTTGATTAGGGTACGCAAAAGACAAATTTACTTCTAGGATCACAAGATCATATTCTTCGGGCAATTGAACTAGAAACCATTGCTTGGGACTATGTGAGGCTTCCCCATTTGTCTGAACCTTAGCAAGTGCAAAGGAAATTGTACCATCGAGCTAAAACGGGGAAGAGGCAAACATGCAAACCACCCGAAAACATTCCCACATGCAACCAGCCTCACAGTGCGCCCCTCTATTCAGAAGCCATTAAGGCATCCAATCCTCGCCAACCCCAAAATAATTACGTACTTTCGGCATGTAGGACGACTCAGGTGGGCAGAACTTGAATCTCTCCATCTGGTTCAGATCATTCGCCGACTCATTCAAATAACGATAACAGGCCGTATTTTCCTGTGCCCATGTCGCAAGCTTATTCCAGTCTCGGCATTGCCGGTGTTGTCCCATCCCATTTTCCGGCTTATCATCATTCGAAGACCAACGTGGCGTGTCGTCAGCTTGGCACATAACTTCGAGGCGCAAGTTGTCAAGACAGTGTGTAATATGGGCGAGCGGGTAGGTTTGGGTCACGCCTCGATTCCATTCGCTTACGGAGAGATGAATGCTTTTCTAGTCATCGTGTGAGAGGGCAAGAATTGGTGAAGTCATGATGTTTACTTACAAGGCAGTGCATACTATGGTAGCCGTTGAGGAGATATAGCCCCTTCGATGGGTCCCAAGGGAATGGTTGCGAATCTGGAATTCCCTTTGAACGCGTGTATTCCTGATCCAGCGCGACAATACCACTATCGAAGTCGATTGCATCCCATAGCGCGTCGGCTTGCGAAAGGTTGTCGCTGCTGTATTCGGTCCTATGGACCCATGGAATTGAGAGCTCAGGAGCAAGATTCGCTTTGGAGGTCTCAGCTTAGCTTCCAATATGAAGAGGATTTAGAAGCTTACCGAAAGCCGAAATTTCAGTGTTGCTTCCAGCCTTCGATAGCGCTAACAAATACACAAGCCAGACATTCAGTATAGAGGAAAGTAGTAATGGAAGCCTCTTCCAGACCATGCTTGGCGGTTTGCGAGCAGTATCGTCGGCAGAGAATTCTTCAGATGAATACGTTGTGGCATCCTCCGATTTGAGTAGTTGGTATTTCATAATGATACAGTGAAACCGAAACACTGATCAAAATCTCGCGGAAAACACGTAAGAAGTGAGATGCCGGGGAGCAAGATGTAATCCGAAGGGTTCTATTGCTGCTGATAGACCTCCGCTTACGGGAAGTGCTTCGAAGACAGCTTTCAGCTTCTTCACCATGTAAATTCCCTCAATGGTTTCATAGGGCAGCGTTATGACGTCGTCTGCAGGATCAAGTGAAATATTGACTTGAAATCATGCACCAAATCTGCCCGGGGAGGTCTTACACTTGCTGAAAATCCTATAATCAGCAGCATCGGCGATAGAGCTTTTCTTGGTAACGACTGCGATCTGGTAACTATTTTGATTCGTTGACGTGGGAACAGATGATGGTGCCCTGCAATGGCTTTCTGCCCACAAGCGCTAGTCATTCTCTAGATGCTTGGGAAATAAGTGGAAACGATCATCCTGGACCAGCCGCCCAACACCGTGGATCGAACGACGCGGTCATGCACACCACTATCGCTATTCCCTTGCCATATTTGCCTTCCTTTACAGGCTAGGTCAATTAAGTCATCAACGTCTCCTTTGTTGTTGATTTCGTGCATTTCGTCATTGTTAGAAACCATGAGCTTCTCGTCTAAGCATTCGTAAACTCAATTTTCCAGCTTGATCTAGGCTGCTATCTTTCGCCCATTGGCCGTGTAGTCGGCAAAGAAAGTTGCCCCATGAATAGGACCTTATTCCCGGCGTTTGAAAGACTCGTAAGCTCTATCCTGCAATAGTTCTACATACATACACACACACAAAAACTAGCAGTATACAGGGTTATCATTGCGGATTACGGAGGACGCTTTCCTTTCGTGTGGCTATGCTGAGAAGTTCTCACGTTGTAATCCATCCCCAATTCAGACCATTCAGACCATATCGCTTTCCTGGGAGAGCTCGTTTCTGACATGGATTCCATTCCCGGTGGTACTTTCTTTGTGCACGTCCTCAAGGTCCATCATCGCGAATGTTTCCACGCCTGGCTGGGAACTCGGCACCATGTGTGCATGGCTTTCGGTACTTTTGGCGCGTTGAATTTCGGAATATGTGCTTTTGTAGTGTTGATGACGCTGCGGACTACCAGGATTTTGTGAACGTATCGATTGCAGCGAGAGGACGCTGCGAAGACTATTTATAACTGCACTCAAGGACCGTTTGGCGAATAATACAGACAAAGACGGGAGGCAAGCGGCAATAAGTGCAAGTCCGGCTTCAAGGAGAGACCAGTAGAGCGAGACGGTGATGACAACTAAATATAGTCTAGTGAGGCTTTAGTCACTCTCAATGTAGTTTTGGAATACTAACGATTTTCGTCTAGTATGACCTTGTCACTAGCTGTGGCGAGCTTGTGGTCATTTGTCAGGATTTGGACGTAAATAATTAGTCTTGTAATGGATGCAGCAATGGCACTTGTTAAGTCAGTAATTACGCTCAGAACATAAGGTTGAAATAGGACCTACGCAGCTCCAATTAAGAAGACACCGGAAATCGCGCATTTGCGGACTTTTGTCATATGCAATCTCCATATCTAAAGATTGTTCATTAGATTCTCAATTCAGGAATGATTGCATAACGCAAAAGACTTACGACAGGAAACGGCAACAGAAAAACAAATAGGTCGAGGATGAAGTCTGAAGAGGCCATGCCTTCTTCCGCCGTGAAGCTGAATTTGCATGACTTGGAGACCTCCAACAGGGAACCCCATTTAGCATCGACCGCAGAGCCACAGTTGAATGTAAACAGCCCTAGGAAAGCTATCATCCAGAGGAAGACAACAACCACGGTGGACATGGTGATAAGATTGAAAGCACCACTCTTTCCGACGACGAATAAGCGCCGATAGAAAAAGAGGATGCTGGCTTTGATGAGTCCGTAGGCTATCAGCATCAGAAGCTGGAAAGCAAATTCAATCTTCGACAAGGTCAGTGATCCTGGGTCAACAAGACTTGCGAGCTTGGCTTCTCCCCAATATTGCTCACTTTTTGAATCTCCTCAACTGATGGTTCCACATGTGTCAACTCTTCAGCGGGTGACAGCTGTGGTGGTGGAGGAGTGGGATATCCCATGACACCTTTCCTTACTCCTATAGTCCGTAAGTAGCTATTCTGTAGATGGAGGATCATGGGCTGACCAGTGATGAGGCACGCTCCCATCCCCAGAACCATCATCTGCAGGTCAATGGGTGTTTAGATCAATTTCTTCACAAATTGAGCTACACAAACTCACCGAGGCAGCCAAAATCAACCAGTCATCAATCGAGACCTCGGTCTTTTGCCTCCTACGTATGTAGAAGCGAGTAGCTACCATAAGTATACAAACAGCTGGCAGTGTTGCCCCCATGGCGAGCACTTCAGGTGCGTATACATAGGAAAATGAAAGGCCTGCTGTGGAAGTCGTCATGGTCGTTCGTGTCCACTGGCGGTGATATTGGACGTATATCCGTAAAGGGAAACTAGACCTTTACTTGTACAGCGTGCAAACCTTGAAAAGGCAAAACTTGGACTTCACAAAAAATGCCAATTGCGGCAACAAGATGACTTCGATTCAATATCAACGTAGACCAAGAGAAAATTATACTGGAAACGTAGGAACGCATAAAGAGCTTCTCAGCGGAAGGATAGATGGGAAATTAGACATTCCGCACACTCCGCTCGAGAATCCATAGGTGGCGATTTTGCGACGTCCATCGTGGGTGCCCATAGCGTCATTTCGCAAGAGCTGAGTTACAAAACCCGGAAAGATGCATGTGGTTGCAATGCCGCATATGCATCTTCGATTTTGTACCGCGCCAATGACTTCATCTCAATCAAAGTAGCCATAGAAAGGCGAAACGGGGCTTCCGTTATCTAGCTGCCGAGCCCGACTCTTTGGTAAACACGGGCGATTCTTAACGCTAGATATCTCTGCGGACCAGTACCACTCGACGTCTTCTAACCCGGGGCTTCTGATCAGGAACATTGCATTGCATGGACACAGTCAGACGGAGGCTGCCTCGGCCCAGCGTCTCGGAAAGAGCGGTCATGATTCACGTGGTCAAATCAGCCATTCGATTTCATCTATATCTCGCACTTCTTTCCTTAAACAGGTATCTCATCCGATCTCTTCGAGTCATGAGCACAATCAGAAATGCGACCTTTGGGGATTGATCATTATCGACCAGTGATCTCGTCGTTAAGGCTGGCTGTCCACCATACCTTGCGGATCTCTGATAAAGTGACATCATGGAGCAGGAATCCTCTAGTCTTAGAGGTGCGCGGCGGTCTTTACCCTCGCAACAACCACAGGAAGCATAGTCTTTTGCTCTTTGGTTCTGTAGCATGACGTTGAGAGAATTAACGTAGTTCGTGGACGCTATGCCCATAATTACCAGCAATCCCTTTTTCAAGGCTGTGGTCCTACACCGCAATTTTCACCACATACATCTTTAACGACCATAAACCTTCACAATCAGTTTGCCATTAACTTCATATCGGATCTCAAAGCCAAGCCAATGACCATGCTACTCAAATTCATAGCACTGCTTGTGCTTTCACTCTCGTTGTTGATCTCAACAGCTCCTCTGCCTGGTTTTCTATCTTCCCTAGTCCTCTTCACTAGCCCCGCTGATGACAAAATAGTGGCCGAAGACGAAGAGGCACCCCCTACTCCCGGCAGTATGTTAAGACGTGGCCCAGATGAAGATGGGAGTGACATCCCCTCCATTCCCGGCAGCATGTTGAGACGTGTCCCCGACGAGGATGGAAATGATATTCCCCCAACTCCCGGTAGTATGCTCTAAACGTTATCGAATGATGAAGAGAGTGAAGTGCCGCCCACACGGGGGTGTTTGCTGAAACGGCTGTCGTTGCCTGTCGTTCGAGATACGGAAGGGTCATTCAGGCGTTGTGAAAGCTTTTAGTGCACGTTTCTTAGCTACTAAGACCTCGGACTACGGTCTGAAGCTAGTCTATACTCTCAACCCAAGGCCGACAGAGGTCAATTACTGTTTTTACACAATCATAGTGAATGAAAGCGATAGAACTTTAGGTAGCATAGATCGATAAGCCTCTGCTTAAAGAGGATGTATTATTCTTTCTTCTCAAGGCTACTTAATTAGCGATAGAACGTAACGCAAAGTGAGAATGTCTACCAAGTTTTCTGGTATGTTTGTAATTGGCCGCTTGAAATACGAGTAAAAAACGAGGAATTCTTACTAATCATCTCCCCGATCTCTCGATAACAATCCACATCCTCTATTCACCCTGCCTAGATTTCTCCCTCCGCGCCTCGGTAACGAGACACCTGCAGTCTACATTGACAACCGCCGGCACGCCGCTGTACAGCCTTCACCTCTCTCAAACTTGTATCCAGCCAAGCCAAACTTCGGCATACATGTCGTACACTTACCTTGTCATCGTGTGCCTGATAGCTGCTTTTGCTAATCGATATGCCCTTAAGGGTGTCTCAAATTGGCTGTCATACACGGATAGTCTACACAAATACGGCTGCGAATTGCCTCCATCATATGCCCATGGAGAGCCATTCCTAGGAACGGATCTAGCCAATCGTATCAAAAAGGGGATGCAAAATGGAAATCTGATGGAAGTCATGCGTCAAATTTTCGAGTCTTACGGCACGACATTCCGAGCAAAGATTATGGGCAAGAGCGTTCTCTATACGATGGACGTTCAGAATATCCAAGCGGTAGTTGCATTGGAATTCGAGAAATTTGGGGTGGAACCCTTGAGACAAGCGACCAGCGGGACGTGGATGGGCAAGGGGATTTTTGTTACGGATGGCCCAGTTTGGGATCATGCGAGAAGAACTTTGAGACCCATCTTTCACAGGGCTCAAGTTGGCAATCTCACAGCATTCGAGAAACATGTATCCAGGATGATCAAATTGATACCACGCGATGAGACTACAGTGGACCTACAGACGCTCTTCCGCCGATTGGTATGCGCTATCTTAGCCGTTGAACAGATTATATTATCTTCATGGTAGACAAGCTAACGCTTTCTGCTTTAGTTTCTTGACACATCAACCGAGTATCTATTCGGAGATTGCACAGACTCACTATCGTCAGAATCTGGCTCGCTCGAAGCCGATGCTTTCATCACGTCCTTTGATAATGCTCTCCGCGGTGTTAGTCGCAGGCAAATGCTCGGTCCTTTGATGAACCTACTTGGCAGTGACAAAGAGTGGAAGAAAGCAGTCGCTGAAGTTCATGCGCGGATAGACAAATACGTTGACGCCGCTTTGCAAAGGCGACGGGAGGGTGGGAGCAGCCAGATCACATCTTCTTCATACGTCTTTGCGGATCAATTGGTTTACGAAACACAGGACCGCTTGTTCTTGCGCGATCAACTTCTGAACGTATTCTTCCCCGCAAGAGACTCCGCGGCTATTGGTGCCAGCTGCGTATTTTTCATGCTTGCGCGTAATCCAGACGCATGGCAGAAATTGAGAGGAGAAGTCTTGAAGATTGACCAGCCGATAACGTTCGAAGTCTTAAAGTCAATGAAGTATCTCTCATGGGTTCTGAATGAAAGTAAGCGACTTTCTGAGTCCGCCTAAAATCACGTCGTGCGTTTTCTAATCTTTGCGATATAGGTCTACGCCTCTTGTCCCCTACCAACAGAGCAGTCCGCACCTGCCTTTCAGACTGCGTTCTCCCACGCGGTGGAGGAGTAAAGGGTACATCCCCAATCTACGTGTTAAAGGGTACTCGAATTGACATGGATTTTGGACTGATGCACCAAGACGAGGAGGTATGGGGGAAAGACGCGAAATTGTTTCGGCCTGAACGCTGGGAGAAGGTTAAACCTATGTGGACATACATACCATTTCTAGGTGGACCACGTATATGCCCGGCACAGCAGATGGTTCTCACACAGTATGGATATCTTTTGGTGAGATTGATGCAGGAGTTCGAGAGGATGGTTAATCGAGACGAAGTTTCAAGCTTTATTGAAGAGCACCGAATGACGAAGCAGAGCCGGAATGGGGTTAAGGTTGCTTTTGTTACAGCGGGCAAGAAATAAATCTTTATGTAGTTACGTATGTATTTCTACTTTATGGACTTTATTGAAGAGAGTAAGTATTATAAGAATACCTTAGGGCCAGGATGTAATGGAAGGCTTGGCAAAGTCTTGGTTGGCTCGCGATTACCATACGCTTGGCGTGCGTTAGCGCTACGAGTTCCGTGTGCCCCTGTTTAATAGGGGGTTCCGCCCCCCTCTCTTATAGATTCCTTAAGAATTAGTCTTGGTATAAATCCTACTACTATACTTTATTTTATATTACTATAGGTTCCTATTATAATTCTAATTCTCCTTCCTTATAAAGGGTAGCGATCTAGAATAAATATATTAAGGTAAACGCGTATAACTCGCAGCTAGAATAGAGGCGAAATATCTGGTACCTTAGAAGGTAGTAGGGATAGATAACGTTAATAGGCGGTTGGCGAAGGTAGTAGAAACCCTCTATAACCGCCTAGAGACGATAGCTATACTTCGGGAGTAATAGGTTTAGTCTCTACCCTGGACGAGCGCCTAGCGCAGACTCGACGCCGCCGAACCGAGCTTGTTAAGTAATACAAATTAGATACTATCCTAGCCCAAATCGAGACCCTTAAGCGTACCGCTCTAGATCTAGAGGTTACCGTATAGGCAAGACGCTGTCTAGAAGAATTACAGAAGTAGCGAGAGCTATAGGAGATACTAGCTTAGATCGAGGCTCTAGAAAGGTATAAGGGCCGATCATGGAGATGCTAGACTAGGTTCGGGAGACTATCCCTCTAGTGCGGCTATACGATAGCGCAAGTCGCATAGTAGATCGGTTTGATACGAGGGTGCAATCTCCCTCGATAAATATATTATCTCTAAGGACTCCTATTCGGGTTCCTCAGGATTCAGTCTATCTAGTAGTAAATCCACCAGTTATATCAGTCACGTATGCCTAGACCCTATTACATTTCTGAATCCTGAAACTCTCGCTATCATCGACACGATAGTAAGGGGGGTATACCCGTCTAACAACCGACCAATACTATAACTACCGTCACCGCTACCTATCTACTAATTAACGCCGGCGTTAAGCCAGTTAGTTAAAATTTGAATCGAATATCGAATCGAATAGTTAACTATAAGTTATAATAGCTTCCTTAGCGGGAGTAAGACAATAACTTAGATTAGATCCTAGCGATAGTATATTTAGAGGAGCCGATATAGGCGAAGAAGCCGGTACCAGCATAATATAGATAAATACTAAGGAGTATACGGCGTTTCAGGCCTATTAGATATACTATCAATAGGCCTTATTAAGTTTCAAGATATAAGGGATAGTAAAGAGATTAATCCTAAGCTTAAAGACAAAAGACCCAAAGCTATATAAAGGTAATACCCTAGAGGAACTAGATAACTTTCTATATAAATATAAGCGTTAGTTTAATACTAAAGGCTTTAAGTAAGAAGACTCTAAAGGCGAGATACTAGTAGGCTAAGTATATTAAAGGGAGGAAACAAAGAAGAAAGTTACTTATACTATAGGCTTTCTAGAGGATAGAGCTAAGACTAACTAGAAGTCTTAGTTATTATAGTTCCTGGTAGGGGCTAACTTATAGATATATTTTAAGATATTATTATACGAGTTCCTTAAGGGTAATAAAGACGAGGCGTATACCGAAGGTAGCTAGAAACTAGTAAATATAAGGCAGCGAAAGGGCGATTCGGTTAATAAGTATTATAACTATATATACAAGCTATATATTCGCCTTAGGGCCCTTAACAGGGAATAATCTTTTACTAATTAATAATTCTTCGACTACTTCCGAGTACGACTACTTTAGGAGTATAGGATAAAGCTAGATAAGCTAATTCCTAGGCTAAAGACTATATACGAACTATTATATTAGGTTTACCGATACGAGAAAATAGTAAGAATATATATATAGAAGGATAGATAGAGAGATAAGTCTCGTCCCGAGGGGTCTATAAAACCCTAAGTTTCGAAGAAGGATAATAAATCTAACTAAATAGCTAATTATAATTAGAAGAAGGGTCGTAATAGTAAGAAGGACTTAGGTAATAAGCCTCTCTTTATTATATAGAAGGATGAATTATCTAAAGATATCCGGGACCGTCGATAGAAAGATTAGGCGTACTTTAAATACGGGTTATCTAGATATAAGATATATAATTATATAGTAAAGGAACAAACATTATATAATACCTAAGCAATACTCGATATAGTAAAAAATAAGTAGGTATAGTAATAGCTCTAACCGCTATACCTATACGAGGAGTAATTATAATAACTCCCCCGTTAATAAATCCGAGCTAATAGATATCTTATTAGGTAACGCTAGTCCGAGTTAGAACATCGAGTTAAATATCGAGTCGAATATTGAGTCGAATACTAAGTTAAATATTAAATCGAATACCGAGTCGAACGTTAAATCGAATACCCCGCTAGCTACTAAGGTAGAATCTATTATTAATACAAGGGTATAGGCGGTAAAGGTTTATACTATAACCTAGCGAATTAAGGAACTATTAAAGATAGATAGTATCTTTATTAGTAATACCCTAGTACTAAATATAAAGGGTAAGACCAAGACTTTTAGTATACTAGTAGATAGTAGTACTAAAGTAAACATTATCAACTATATAAGCGCCTAGAAGATGGGCTTACTAGTATTTAATACTAATATTAGGCTAAGTATAATCTATAGAGAGGCAGTAAAGACCTATAGGATATACTATATTAAATTCTAGCAAGAGGACGAATAAGGCCGAGTCCGCTACTTTTAGGATACCTTTCTCGCTGTAGATATCGAAACCTAAATAATTCTTAGTATACTATAGCTAACTATAGCGAATCTAGATATTAATTAGGTTAAGAAGTCATTCCGGTAGAGGATCTACACTGCGGTAGTAGCTCTCACAACTACTTATTAAGTAGATATTATAGATCCGAAGGAGTTCGCTCAGCTTAATATTAGTAAGGAAGCATACTATTTTATTATATATACGCGTTAAGTAGTAAACGCTAACGAGCCTCCGGTCCATAGGGATCGTTATATATATATTAGTCAGGTAAGCAGTATTGCCACTAAGATAGTACAAATACTACCAGAGTATAGCAAGTACTCTGACGTCTTTTCGGACAGTAGTACTATAGGGTTACTAGAGTATAGACCTGTAGATTACGCTATCAACCTTATAGACGAGCGATAGCCGCCCTATAGTCCCATCTATAACCTAAACGAGGTAGAGCTCGAGACCTTACAAGGCTATATTAAGAGTAACCTTACTAACGGCTTTATATAGCCATCTATATCGCCGGTAGGGTCACTAATCCTCTTCGTACAAAAGCCCGGTAGAGGTCTGCGCCTCTATATAGACTATCGAGGACTAAATATAATCACAATCAAGAATCGGTACCCTCTTCCCTCATCAGAGAATCTATTAATTACCTGGCTATAGCTAAGAGATATACTCAATTAGATCTAACTACTATATATTACCGCCTTTATATTAAGAAGGGTAATAAGTAGAAGACTACGTTTAGAATACGTTATAGTCACTTCGAGTACTAAGTCTTGCTATTTAGGCTTACAAATACCCCTATAATGTTCTAAGCGTATATTAATCAAGTATTAGCCGAAAAGCTAGATATCTTCTATATTATTTACCTTGATAATATTCTTATTTATATACAAGATATTAGTACTAAGTATATCGAGGCTATAAAGTAGGTTCTAGATAAATTAAGATAGTATAGCCTATTTATTAATCTTTAGAAGTATTATTTTAGTATAGACAAGATATACTTCCTAGGCTATATTATCGCCCCTATAGGAGTAAGTATAGAGGAAGACTATATCTAGTTAGTTAAGAACTGGCTAGAACTAAAATCTATTCGAGAGATTTAGGTCTTCGTAGGCTTTGCGAATTTCTATTACAGGTTTATTAAGGGGTTTAGTTATATTATAGCTCCTCTAATAGAGTTAATAAAGATATTACTACCTAAAAGAGATATAGACTCGTACGCCCGAGTAGTCTCCAATATATAGAGAAGTATAGATATTATATTTAGAGGTATAGTATAGAGGGATATAAATATTATATCTAAAAGCACTCTAGATATAGACTCGTACGCCTAAGTAGTCTTTAAAGGTATAGACTTATACGCCCGAGTAGCTACTAAAGATATAGACTTATATACCTAAGTAGTCTTTAACGTATAGAGGGATATAATTACTATATCTAGAGGTACTAAGATAAACGAAAAGAGCTCTAAAAGTCTATTTATTCTTATACCTAAGGTAAAGAAGGCCTTTAAAGATTTAAAGATAGCTTTTACTACTATACTAGTACTAAGGTACTTTAATCCGGAACTACCAATATAGGTAGAGACTAATATATCGGGCTATACTATTAGTAGTATCCTGAGTCAGTTATATAGCGAAGTTTGGCACCTAGTAGTATACTACTTATATAAATAAATTCCGGTAGAGACCCGATACGATATATACGATAAAGAACTATTAGCTATTATCGAGTTATTTAAATACTAGCGCTACTACTATAAGGGTAGTAGGTATAAAACTCAGGTCTTAATAGATTATTATAATCTTAAGAGATTTATAAATACTATACGACTAAATAGTTATTAGATTCGTTAGGTACAAGAACTAAGTCGCTATAACTTTACTATCGAATATTATTAGGGGAAATATAATCCCGTAGACCTACTAAGTTAGATCCCTAATTATAAATAGGATAATAGTATTACTAAACGAGAGAACTATTATCTACTTAATAAGCTAAAGTATACCCTACGAGGGTTCTATACTATAGGGCGGTCTACTTTTATAGTAGGCTACTTTTAGATACTTATTACTAGTACTAATAGGGTACCCGGTATATACGGATAGTAGGCCCAAATATAAGCTACTATTACAATCGAAGACCCTATAGGTAACTCTATTAAGGATTAGTCTTTTAATAATTAACTCGAAGAGTTAACTCTTAAAGATAATTATATAAGGAACGTTATAGAATAATTAAAGAAATCTATAATTAACTCTCTAAGCGGCCTAAGTAGCTAACCCTATAGTCTTACTAGAGGCAGACTATACTATAAGGGACGAATATATATTCCTGAGGTATTATAAGACGTCGTTATAGAATACTATTATAATAGTCCGCTAGTAGGCTATTTCGGTACTAAGAAGACTCAAGTACTTATTTAATACAAGGACTTCTAGCTGAAGCTTACTAAGGATATAAGCGAATATATCGCTATATACTCTATATACGCTATAACTAAGTCGTTAAGGTATAAACCGTATAGTAAGTTAATACCCTTACTAGTCCCTATTTATAAGTAGAAGGATATATTATTAGACTTTATATCTAGGCTACCCCCATTAAAAGATTAGCGTAGATATATATATAACTTAATCCTTATAATCGTAGACCGTCTTATAAAGATATTATATTATATAGTAGTAGACAAGACGCTCGACGCTAAGTAGTTCGCCTAGGTACTAATTAAGAACCTAGTTCGCTATTATAGATTACCGGACTCTATAGTAATAGACCGTAGGTCGCTATTCACCTCTTAGTTCTAGTCTAGCCTTACGTATTTCCTAGGGGTAAGACATTACCTCTTAATAGCTTTTCACCCTTAGACTAATAGCTAGACTAAGTAATAGAATAGTACTATAGAATAATACTTATAAGCGTTCGTCTACTAGAAGTAGGATAACTAGATATAGTAGTTACCTACGGTAGAGTTTGCTTATAATAATATAAAGAACTCTATTACTAGTATATTACTATTCGAGGCTAACCTTGGCTATAGTCTAAGGATATCTTAGGACGAGGAAATCGATCTGAAATCTTGTTCTTACGCTATAGTTAATAATATAAAATACTTATTTACACTAATAGGCGTATATAAGGATACTATCTTGGCTGTATAGTAATTATAAGTAGAGTTCGCTAATAGATATCGGAAGTTATAAGACTATAAAGTCGGTAACTATATTTAGTTAAATACTAAGTATATAAAGATAAAGCGAAATAGAAAGCTAGAGTTTAAGAAATTCGGTCCATTCCTTATTATAGATATTATTAGCTTATAGTTATACTAACTAAAGCTACCGGATAGCTAGCGAATTTATAATATATTCTATATATCTTTACTAGAAAAGGACTCTTTAAAGTAGAGGGAGATAAGCTAAAGCCTAGAGGATATAGAATTCGACGAGGGCGATATATAGGACTATATTATTACTAGCGTTATAGATAGTATAATTTTTAAACCCGGTAAGGATAGCAAGGTAGGAGGCCTATACTATTAAATCTATTAGGAAGATTATCCTAATTTAGAGGATACTTAGGAACCCTTTAAGGGGGTCTCTTATCTACGGAAGCTATTAGGAAAGTTTTATAAGGAATACCCTAATAGGCCTATAGTAGAATCGGTAGCCGTCGGAAGGAGGCTATAATAATATATTCTAAAGAGACCTACGCTGAAGAATAAAAGTAAGGGTATAGAAGGAAGCGTTAAATATCCGTAATAGTACTATAAACTATAGTACTCTTTTATCCATTTTCCTACCTAATAAGGAGGTTTTATAGTTTTAATAAGGCTAGCCTAGGTATTATATAAGATAGAAGGATAGGAGTTCAAATAATATCGATCCGACTAATTAACTCGGACTCCGAATTAGATAGATTTCAATTACTTAACGTTTGTCTAATATTTACTAGCGTATTAGTATAATATCTATATAGTAGGGTACCGGCGTACTATAAAGCTGCTCCGGTAGGGGTAGCTAATTGCTATTATTCTTCTTCCTACGCTTACTACCTTATAGGAGCTCGTCTTAGAAAAGGGAGGATAATTATAAAGGCCGATTATAGAGATACTAGACTAGGTTCGGGAGACTATCCCTCTGGTGCGGCTATACGATAGTACAAGTTATATAGTGGATCGGTTTGATACGAGGGTACAATCTCCCTCGATAAATATATTGTCTCTAAGGACTCCTATTTAGGTTCCTTAGGATTTAGTCTATCTAGTAGCAAATCTACCAGTTGTATCAGTCACGCATACCTAGACCCGGTTACAAAAGGGGAGAAGTCCTCCCCCCGCCAGCTATATCTGCAAATTATTTCTGCCTCGGCAAATATTAGCTTCCGCGGATAGCGCCCGGAGCTTCTAGGGGTGCCCCCGCTGCCTCAGCGCAACGCGCAATGCTCCGAGGCAGTAGAGGCAGCTCTGAGACAGCCCGAGTAGCCAAGCTTCGGCGCCAAGCGCCTAGAAGCTTAACCCCGAAAGCCGTGATGTTCCATGATCGGCGGCAGCGCTCGGGAACCTCACCCCCCAACGGCGCCAGGTCGCAGCCCCAACATCTACCCGGATTCGAGCGATTCAGCCAAAGTTCTCGCGGGGGTGTTTGCCCATGGAGGCCCCGTACCGTTGATATTCGATGTTAACATATGCGTATTCGGTAGACTTGCGGCTTTGCGTATTACGTTAGTGGCGCTGATTAGGGCGCTACTAAGGCCTTAGCTTTGTTGATGTTTGGGCGCGTTCCTAGGCGCGTTCCTGGGCGCGTTCCTGGGCGCGTTCCTGGGCGCGTTCCTAGCGCCCGCATCCAGAACGTCAACATTTCAACGCTGCGCACTTGAATACCTCGCGCAATATGGTACCTACGGGGTCCTGATTCAGGGTAGTTTATCGCATAATCCTTCCGTAGCTAGCCTTGAAATTTAGGGCCAATCGGAATCGATTTGGGGCTGCCTCTTGGTGCCTCGTGATTGCCTCGGGGGGCCTCAGTGGCCCCTAGAGGCGCTCCTGAGCTAGCTTTCTAGCACACCCCGCTCATAGCCTCGGGGGCCACTGAGGCACCCCCGAGGCAGAAATATAATTCGCAGATGTATAGTTCCTCCCCTACTATCTAGTTTAGGCTCTATAAGCTATACTCGCGGTTTAAAATATATATAAAGTATATTCTCTAATAAGGAAGAAGATCAGGGCCTATCTATAAGACTAGCGAAGCTATCCGAATATTATAGAAAGACTATCCGGGAATACTATAATTAGATAGAGGAATATAATACTATCTTTTAATAGGCTTATTACTATTTCAAGATAGATAAGAATCGTATCCTATACATAATATTAGCGCTATATAGTAGTCTATAGTAACTATAGAGAAGCTATAAGAAGGTATATTAGTTAGAGCAAGAGTATTATACCTAGGAGTCCTTTTCGGGGTTCCTTATTAACCTAATTTAGAACCCTATAAACCGCTAAATACGGACCTTTTAGGAGATCTAGGACGCCTATTAGCGGAATAACTAGTCTACTAGATAATTTAATTAGTACCTAAAGAACCTCGAAGACTAGTTACCCTTAATAGATAAATTCTACTAAGAGAGTATCTTCCTTATAAAGCTTAGACTAAACCTATATAAAGTAGTACTAATAACTATTCTAGTACTATAAAAGAGGTTAGAATTAGTAGATCTAGCTAATAGGTTAGAATATATAGATATAGATAAGCTAATAAAAGATAATTTACGACTACTTTATAGTTAAGAAGCTAAGGGAGTATAGCTAGGAAATAGGAGAAGAAGGGATAGGAGTACTATAACTAGTAGCGGCTATATCTAGGAGAGTCTTCCTCCTCGCTTAAGGAGAGATATAGGTAGTATATAAGCGAATTGAACTAATAAATCTAATATTATCTACTATAATTACGGGGAATAAGGATATATTCGACTAAATTATACTAAACCTGCGGCGAATAACTAGCGTATCCTAGTTAGTTTAGTTATAACCCTAGAGGATTATATAGTAGAGCTAGCGAGAAAAGGATATCCCTTATCCTAGAATCCTTAGAAGGATAAGGGAAGGAAGGACTAGAGGTAATATTATCCTCTATTATAACTATTCTAGGTCTTATTCTTCTAAATAATAGAATAAAGGAGGCCCTAGCGGAGTATTAATTCGATATTAGTACTAAGGTAAATATAATTAGCTAGTATTTTACTATTAAGTATAATATAAAGCTAATAAATAAGGCTAAACTACTAAGACTAACTTGGATAGATAGTAGCTTAGTATATTACTATAGGGTATATTAAGTAACTATCCGGCTAAAAGATAGTTAGGGACGTATAAAGGATACTATTTATACCTATTACGCTATTAATAAATAGGGCCTCTTGTTACGAACACGTTGCGTGCTAGTATCGTATATAGATTGATTCTCAATAGGGATGGAGGTGTAACAGAGCAAGAGTATAAAGCAGGCTTCAAGTAATACTAAGCGAGTCTGGTATATAATTAGATAATATATATTTAGTGCCTAGCCTAAGAGATCTATCGTATATAGTAAATAATAAATAGTAAGTTAAGCACGATGCTCCAAGTAGTAAGTAGCGCTCCGTATATATAGATATACGAAATCCATGCCAAGCATTCTTGATTGTACTAATCGCACTAATCGTACTACGCTTATCGCTTAGCTTGCCAAGCCTTTAGGGTCTATCCGAGTTGGATACTAATTCATCGACTCGAACTATAACGGGCGCTACGCTCCTTGAGTATATCCCTAATCATGTTTCCTGATCGTAATATTAGCTCCCTCTCCTAGATTTCTCGTCCCGAGAAACTATTCATCCTTTATACTACTCTACCGTACTAAATATTCAGATAAACCGACTATCCGCCGAACGGTATTGGCTAGTAAGCTAACCGAAGTCGTGATACGGCCGTGTTCCCGATGTGTTGCCAGCGGCAAGTAGTACTTAATAGGTATAGGGTTCGATAGGTATTCTAACTATATAGGTAGCAGTAGAAAATACAACCTTATAGTATTACCCCTTAAGATATATTATATCAAGATAGAATAAAAGGAAGTATAGTTATAGTTAAAAACTACACGCGAAGAGTTGGCCCGTAATACGGAAGAGTCTATATATCTTTAGGCTATATTAATATACCTTTAGACGTAGTATAAATAACTTAAAAATAAAAAGCGGAAGATTATAGACTAAGAGATATAGAATATTAAGGAGTTAGAAGAAGACTAGTAGTCTATCCTAAGCGTTCCTAATAGCTAGATATTCAATATCTTATCTAAATAATTTGGCTTCCTAGATAGAACTAATTGGTCCTCCTTCTATAACGCTCCCGGAACTCTTATAGAAGTACCTAGTAGTTTATAAGGTTCTTAAGTGGTTTCTAGGTATTTTTAGTATCTTCGTACCCTTTCTATTTAACTAGATACTTCTAATTAACCTAATTTAGAACCCTCTTAACCTCGAACTCCGTTTCTTCTTTAATATTATAATAAAATATTTCCTATAAGGGTATATTAGAGTCTACTAGCTCTAAGAGTAAGATATAGAATACTAGATAGACCTTAGTATTAGGTAGAAGCTCGAGTTTATAGTTAATAGATCCTTTTATCTATTTAATTAAGAATAGTCTAACCTTAATATAATCTAGTTTCTTATTTAGTCTTATTATTCTTATATTTTTTATTAGAAGGTATACTTTATCCCCCTTCTTTAGCTAAGGAATATTCTTTCTTTTCTTATTAATTCGTTCCTTTAGTTTATAATTTAAGCTTTTAATAGATCTTTATATATCCTTATATAAATTCTTTAGCTTATCTATCTTTACTAAGGCTTTTTCTATATTAGATCCCTCCCTAGGTTATAGAAAAGTATTTATATTCTTTCTATAATTAGTAAAGAATAGTATTAGCTTTATTATATCTAATATCTTATTATTATATACTAGTTATACTATTAGAAGTAGTAATATCTAGTTATCCTATTTCTAGTTAATATAGTACCTAAGGTACGCTTCTATTATCTAATTTATATATTCTATTTATCTATCTATCTATAGATAGTATACTATTAATATCCTTAGTTTCGTTCTAATTACTCTAATAAGCGTCTTCTAGTAATTAGATATAAAGAGCTTATCTCTATCTAATATAATTAACTTTAGTATACTATAGTCCTTTATTAGCCTATCTAATAATATAAATACTAGCTAATCTACTTTATAGATTTCCTTAAAAGGTACTATAATAGTATATTTTATTAGTTTATCTATAATAACTATAATTGAATTAAAGGTATCCTAAATAGCTAGATCCTTAGATAGTAGTAACTTAACTATAAAGTCTATTGTAATATCGTCCTATAGTAATTCTAGAACTAGTATAAATTATATTTATCTATATTTAGTATATTATATAGACTTATTCTACTAGTATTAAATATATTCTTTAATATATTATTTAACGCGCGCTCGAAGCTTTAGCGCCGTATATCCCCTTTCTAGAAGCTCTATTATTTTAGTAACTCCCGGATAATCTTATAATAGATCGTCGTAGTAATTCCTAACTACTTCTTCTATATATTACTTAGGTAGATAAGTCTTCTCCCGGTATTTAAGTAATACCGTATCCGGCTAATCCTTTCTTAGGATTATTACGAATATATTATCTTTATAGGCCTTTATAATCCTATTAGTTATATTAGGTCCTATTATATAAAGGGTTATAGCCAATACCTAGTATAGTACTAATAATCTATCGGCTTCTTTCTTTAGGATTAGTTATTCTATAATATTCTTTTCTTCTATATAGTCTAATTACCTACTAAGGGTATCTACTCGACTATTATCCTTCCCTAGGGTATAGATTATCTTAAACTTATATTAACCTAGTAGTTCTAACTATTAGACCTATTATCTATTTAACTCCTTTATTATTATAAAGTTAAGAAGGTTCTTATAGTCTATAAAGATAGTTAAGTCTAAGTAGCTTTCTACGTATACTCGCTAGTTCTAAAGTATATATACTATAGTAAGTAACTCCTTGTCGTATATATTATAGTTCTATTCTACTACTAATATCTTCCTTAAATAGTAGATAACTAGATACTATTTTTAGTCTTTTATCTAGTATAAATATACTTCTATTATAAGATCTAATATATCCGTTTTAATATAAACTAGCTTATTTATTTAAAAGGTATAGAGTACTAGTAGATCTATATATACTTTCTTTAATATATTAAATGATTTCTATTAGTCTTTTCCCTATATAAACCCGATATCTTTCTTTATAATATCTATTAGTATATCTACGAATTATATTTCTGCCTCGGGGGTGCCTTAGTGGCCTCCGGGGCTATGAGCGGGGTGTGCTAGAAAGCTAGCTCAGGAGCGCCTCTAGGGGCTACCGAGGCACCCCGAGGCAGTCACGAGGCAGCAAGAGGCAGCCCTAAATCGATTCCGTTGGGCCCCAAATTTGGAGGCTACCCGCGCAAAGGTTATGCGATAAATCAGGCTGAATCAGGGCCCCGTAGATGCCATATTGCGCGAGTTATTCGACTGCGCAGCGTTGCAACGTTGAAGTTTTGGGGCTGCGGGCGCTAGGAACGCGCCCAGCAACGCGCCTAGCAACGCCCCAAATAACGCGCCCAGAAGCAGCGCGTCCAGCGCCCAGACATCAACAAAGCTAAGGCCTTAACAGCCCCCTAACGAGCGCCACAATCGTCTGCGCAATCTGCGCAATCTGCGCAAATGCGCAAGTCTATCGAATACGCAACGCCGATGATATATGCTGAAGAACCTGCACAGGCGCGCACCCCCCTGCGAGAACTTTGGCTGAATCGCCCGAATCTGAGTAGATGTTGGGGCTGCGACATGGCGCTGCTGGGGGGTGAGGCTCCCGAGCGCTGCCGCCGATCATGGAACATCACGGCTTTCGGGGTTAAGCTTCTGGGCGCTTGGCGCCGAAGCTTGGCTACTCGGGCTGTCTCAGAGCTGCCTCTGCTGCCTCGGAGCATTGCGCGTTGCGCTGAGGCAGCGGGGGCACCCCTAGGAGCTCCGGGCGCTATCCGCGGAAGCTAATTAGTACCTTCTTAGAGTAGCCCTTAATAAACTTCCTATTAAAGTTAGCAAATCCTAAGAAGCTTTATACTACTTTAACGTCCTATAGTATAGGCTATTTAGCTATAGCCTTAATCTTCTCCGGGCTTATACTAATCTTTCTTCTAATAATAGATTATGAGGACTTTCGGAGCAATTCCGCACTTGCAGCCAATTAGATTGGCCCTATATTCTGTATTCCCTCTCTCGGCTAGCGCCTTCAACTACCAAAAGTTGAATTCGTATCGCAACTTCTTCGCACTACTTCCCCGCGCCACATACGTCATATGATATCGAGATGATTTCATATGTTTTGGAGTTAATCATTAGCTTGCTTGCGCATCAAGAATTTTTAGAATCGGCCTATTTGCGCAATAGTTATGAGCAAAAGAAGCGTTTTCGCCATGTTTTGCTGGCAGCGCGAGCTCGGTGGCAAATGCCAAGCATTGAGCTTGGCACCCCCGGAACCTAGAATACCAAAAGTTGAATTCGCATCGCAACTTCTTCGCAGTACTTCCCCGCGCTATATATGTTATATGATATCAAGATGACTTCATAAGTTTTAGAACCGAGCATGCGCTTTCTAATACCGTCAAAATTTTCAAAATCGGTCTATTTACGCAAAACTTATAAGTAAAAGAAGCTTTTTGCGGGCAGCGCAAGCTCGGTGGCAAATGCCAAGCATTGAGCTTGGCGCCCCCGGACCCTAGAACACCAAAAGTTGAATTCGCATCGCAACTTCTTCGCAGCGATACCCCGCGCTATATACATTATATGATATCAAGATGATTTCATGAGTTTTGGAACCAAGCATGCGCTTTCCAACGCCGTTCGAATTTTGAAATTTGGCTAAGACTTGGCTGAGGAAAGCTCAAAAAACATGTTTTTGCCTGCGGACTTCCCTAAAGCTACCCCCGCAGCCACCCCCGCAGCTGCCCCCGAAGTACTAATATACTAAATCCTTAATAACTTTCGATATATTAGGGTTAGGACTTAGCTTTATATATATAAAATATACTATAAACAGAGGGCTTTCTAACTCCGCTTAAATTTTCTAAATTGAGTATAAGATAAGTGAGATATAGCCGGTTTTACGGTAATCTTCTGTGAAGATTACGGGCACTAACTTGTACCTTTTATACTAACTATAAATCCTAGAAACTCTACTAATTCCCTATAGAATTTGCACTTTTCTAGTTTTTCCGGGGTCCGTTTTCAGCTGGTGTTGATGGTGCTCTAGGGGAGTCGCTACCGTCGATGGCGACGATTATAGAAAATCGACCTTTTGCTTAGTTATCAATCACGTGATTTACTAAATGCTTGCTGATCCTGCTGATCCTACTATTAGCAAGCCGGAGTTGCTAAATACGCTGAAATCGCGCTGTTAGCGGGCGCTATTTGCTGATTACGCTAAAATCGACCTATTAGCGGGCGCTATTTGCTAATCCTGCTGATAGGCTAATTTCAGCCCTATCCGCGCGTCTAGCAAATTAGAAGATCTTAGCAAGATTTGGGAAAGCGCGATGTATTAGGTAAAGGGTATCTATTCTTGATTATAATATCGTTTAACTTTCGATAGTTAATATATAGTTATAGGCTTCTATCCTTCTTTAGTATAAAGAGGATTAGGTAACCTACTAGTAATTTAGATTCTTGAATAAATCCTTTTTTAAGGTTCTTATTAATATACCTACGAAGTACCTTAAGTTCCTTTTCTAATAATATATAAATAGATCTAAATATTAGTTACTTACTAGGTTCGAGTTCGATCTTATAATCCTATAGCTAATACTTAGGTAATACTTCTATATTTATCTCTTCCTTAAATAAGTATATCTATTTACTATATTCCTAAAGGATAGAGGGTATATTAGTTCCTCCCTTATCTCTTACTTTATTATCCCGCTAATCTTTACTAGTAACTATAGAGTTAGACTACCTTTTAGTACCGTCTTTATATAAAGCTAAGGTAATATATACCTTAACTAGTCTTTAGTTCAACTTCTTATCTACTATTAAATACTACTAATATATAGGTATAATCCTAGTAATATTACCGGATTAATCTATCTTAAATACTCCTCGAGCCTAATTAATTATTAGGTTATACTTCTTTAACTAAGGTATTCCTAAAATTATATAATAGGTAGCCATCCTAATAATATTAAAGGTAATCTCCTTATAGTAGCGCTAAATTATAATAGGTAATAAAAGTATCTCTTCGTCTATCTTTCCTATTAATAGTATTAACCTATTAGCTATCTAAAGATTATACTACTATAATTTCTTTCAAGTTAGTATCCTAGTTATTTATACTAAGTCTCGCGAGATAAAGTTTCTAGTAGCTCTAGAATCTATTATTACAACGGTCCGCTATCTATTAACGATTACTAGTATCTTTATATATATATTATATTACGCGGAATATAGATATTATTTAGGGGTTAACGTATTAATCTCCTTATAGCTACCTCTACTATAAGGGATTACTCTTTTCCCTATATAGAGAGGAATCCTATAAGTTATTTCTCGAACTTATATTTCTTATAGTCATTATATAAATATATATACTATTACTATAGGTAGTATTAGTTTGCTTCTAGACTCTAACGTCTTATTTAGTTTTAGTAGTATATTTCTTCCTCGTCTTTCTTATATAGAAAGTAGCTTAGTTATTATTTTCTTACTAAGTACTAAGGATATCTATTATCTTTATACTTATAGTACTAATAATTACTATAGGATAATTTTATTAGAACTCCTAGTTCCTTTCTATAGTTAATTCTATAATAGTCGTAGCTATTTTCTATATACTATCTCTAGTAGACTTCCTTATATTCAGGGTAATAGTAGTTATACCTAAAGTCTAAGATACTAAAATTATTCTAGAATTCTTTTAGTCTTTCTTCCTCTAAGTATTCCTTTCTCTCCTTAGATATAGTAGATCTAGGCTCGGGTATTACCGGTAGTTCTTTCCTTTTAATTATAACCTTCTATTCTAATTCTTCCTTATTCTAATCCTACTTAGGTTACTTTCCCTAAGTATTACTACTATCCCTAATATATAGCTTCCCTATCCGAGTATTAGCTTCCTTTATAAAGCTATTATTAGAGAACTCCTCGTCTCCTAAGTTAGATTCTCCGTCTAGTTACTAACTATAGACTTCGTTCTATATTAGTAAGATTCTACTAGAATTACTATCCTAGTCTCGTACCTTTTCTAGTACGTTCAGCTACTATTAATATACTATATTTTTCGACTAATAGTCTCTAGCGAAGTAGCCCGGTTTACTATAGCTATAATACGTAAGTGTTTTCTTTCTACCCCTTTACTGCTTCTTGCCCCTAGCTAGCCCCTTAAAGGCCTATTTACCTTTCTTCTCCGTAAAATCTAGTTCTATTAGTACTAGTCTATAAGGGTTACATTCTTTATAACCTAGGTAGTAGCTCTTCAATTTAGTAAAAAAGCTCAAGTATCCTATCCCGCCGACTCCTCTATTATACCTTTTCTCTATAGTCCTTTTAAATAGCTTATTATTAATTTTAATTACTTCTTTAATTAGTTTATTAAGGGTATTAAGGATAATCTCTAACCTTATAGGGTTATCCTTAACGTTATCCTTTAGACCTCTTTAGTATATAGTTATTAATATATTATTATCCTAGTTAGTCTTCGCTATATACTATTAAAACTAAATCGAATACTCTAATATAGACTTCTTTTAAATTAAGTACTAGATAGTTTATATCGCTATATTAACTTCGTTAGATAGTCCGAATATATAGTAGATTTCGAGTCTAAATATAGCTATACTCTCTATCTACTACTTGATTTCCGTATTATCGTTATCTTCTAGTTCTTCTACATCTACGAATTATATTTCTGCCTTAGGGTGCCTTAGTAGCCCCCGAGGCTATAAGCGGGGTATACTAGAAAGCTAGCTTAGGAGCGCCTCTAGGGGCTACTAAGGCCCCCTGAGGCAGTCACGAGGCACCAAGAGGCAGCCCCAAATCGATTCCGATTGGCCCCAAATTTCAAGGCTAGCTACGCAAGGGTTATGCGATAAACTACCCTGAATCAGGACCCCGTAGGTACCATATTGCGCGAGGTATTCAAGTGCGCAGCGTTGAAATGTTAACGTTCTAGATGCGGGCGCTAGGAACGCGCCTAGGAACGCGCCCAAACATCAACAAAGCTAAGGCCTTAGCAGCGCCCTAATCAGCGCCACTAACGTAATACGCAAAGCCGCAAGTCTACCGAATGCGCATATATTAACATCGAATATCAACGGTACGGGGCCTCTATAGACAAACACCCCCGCGAGAACTTTGGCTGAATCGCTCGAATCCGGGTAGATGTTGGGGCTACGACCTGGCGCCGTTGGGGGGTGAGGTTCCCGAGCGCTGCCGCCGATCATGGAACATCACGGCTTTCGGGGTTAAGCTTCTAGGCGCTTGGCGCCGAAGCTTGGCTACTCGAGCTATCTCAGAGCTGCCTCTACTGCCTCGGAGCATTGCGCGTTGCGCTGAGGCAGCGGGGGCACCCCTAGGAGCTCCGGGCGCTATCCGCGGAAGCTAATATTTGCCGAGGCAGAAATAATTTGTAGATATATATACTTCTTTAGGAACAGGTTAACCTACTTCTAGGCTCTTCTATATAAGTAAGTAATAGCGAAGGTTAGATATCGCTGAGTAGGTATATAGTCTCCCTAGAAAGCCAGGTATAGACTAATCTAAGATAGCTATCCCTCGAGCTTGTCTCTTTCTCTATAGTATAAGTCGGGCTAGGCTATCTTAATATATCTACTAGTTCCTTCGTTAATAGTCGGGCGTCTCTATTATTATTATCCGCTCCCTCCTAAGGAGCTTAGGGTATTAGCCCTAGGGTCTCTTAGTATAGTACTTATCCTTAAGGGTACTCAAAGTGTTACGAATACGTTACGTACTAGTATCGTATATAGATTGATTCTTAATAGGGATGGAGGTATAATAGAGTAAGAGTATAAAGTAGACTTTAAGTAATACTAAGCGGGTCTAGTATATAATTAGATAATATATATTTAGTGCCTAGCCTAAGAGATCTATCGTATATAGTAAATAATGAATAGTAAGTTAAGTATAATACTCCAAGTAGTAAGCAGCGCTCCGTATATATAGATATACGAAATCTATACTAAGTATTCTTGATTACACTAATCGTACTAATCGTACTACATCGCGCTTTCCCAAAAGTTACTGGGAAATCCCGAGTTACCGAGCGCGCCGGTAGGGCTAACAGTTACGTTCAGCGGAATCAGCAACTCAATATTACTAATAGTATCAAATCAGCTCGATCTGCAACTCAATACTACTGATTTAACGATGTTAGGTTAGTTAGTAATTAGATATTACTATTAGTATAATGTATAACCAATTAGTAATTAGATATTACTATTAGTATAATATCTAACCAATTAGCAATTAGATGTTACTATTAGTATAATATCTAACCAGTTAGCATGTCCATTATGCGTTTAGCTAGCTATTAGCTCAATTAATAATATAACGCTACTAATATATAGCTACCAGTTTTCTTTTATTATAATTGATTACTTCTTATATAGTCTATATATTTCTACCAATTAGTAGCTATATATCTTCTATACAAGATATAAATAGGTAGTCGAATCTAAATAAAGTCTTCTATATATATAATCTATTTGAAATATAGCTACTACTAATAGCTCCTTTAGTATATAAAAGCTCGTTATTAGTAATATCAATACAAGTTTAACTTGCACTTATACTAATCCTTCTTTAACTTCTTCACGGGTTATTTAACTACGCTTTCCTCGATTCTATAACAACCTATTATCCGCTAATCCGACTATATCTTCTACTCTTTATAATTCGAGTAAATAACCGAGATAGAGAATTGCGACGCCTAGTCGCTAAACTATTAGCGGCACCTAGCAAAACTCTAGTAGATCAGGGGCGTATATATTTCGCCCTTTTTTGCCCTTGTCCGATTAGTATCCGACTCGGGTTTTATACTATCCGAGTAGTATCTAACTTAGTTTTACCCTATCCGAGTAGTATCTAACTCGGGTTTTATACTATCCGAGTGGTATCTAACTCAGGTTTACCCTATCTAAGTCGGATGAATATTTGGCTAGATATTTCTTAATATTTCTTCTCGTAGTTTGCGGTCTTATCGCTATTATTTCAGCAAAGTGTCGCTATAGATACTTAATATCCGACGAATTTGCTCCCTATCTTCCCCGATAGACTTTATATACGATACCGCGAGCTTGATAACCTCCCTACTCCTCAGCTTACCGAAGTACCCGAATATTAGTAATATACGAGGGCCGTGGACTCGATACTAAAGTAAGTAAATATTGTATACGTAAGACGCTATATAGCCTGCTAATGTAATATAGCTATAATTAAATATACCGAAGAGAGGATTGATACCGCTGCGGTGATTGAAACTATAGGTTAGTTCTTTATATTAGAGGTTTTCCTTAAGACTAAAGCCTTGACTTTAGACGCGGCGAGGGCGGTTAGTAGCAGTATCTCTTCCGCTCTATCGACCTAGATATATTTATAGTATTATCTCTCTTCCTTTTAAGGGTTTTTACTTAGGTTTATAGTATTACCTAAGAAGGATTTAGTAGGAATTTGGCGTAGATTCGTCGCGCTGCCTTAGAATTGTTTATTAGGAATTTAGGGTAATATATCGTAGTATATTAGTCCTAGTCGATAAAACTATTAATATAGAATATCTCTTTTCCTCTAACTGTTCCCGGTACTAGATAAGTACTTCACTTAATATTTAGTAGTCTATAGAAGCGGCGAGCGCCTATTATTCGAGGATTAAGTATAAGCGACGCCCGTACCTTTTCAACTTCGACTATTCTATAGTAGTCTTATATCTACCCTAGATATCGATAATCAAAGACTTCTATAAGGGTAGTCTATATACGAGTAGATTATTACTTAAAGTCTCTATTACTAAGATCCTTTACCTCTACGACGACTAAGACCTTACCGACTAACTTTCCCTCCTATATAGTTTCCGGGTTTCGACTCTTATAGTCTTATTCTTAGACTTATATATAATCTCTACGCTAGGTAAAATACTATAAATATTTATAAGGTCTATAGACTACTAAATCCTTATAGAGACGTCCTAAATTAGAGGAGTCCTCTCCTATAGTCTTCTAATATACAAGGCCCGAATAGATATAGACCGGGTAGCTCTTAACCTAGCTACAGTCTACCTCCCTTCTATCGATATCTGAATTTGAGGTTATACTACCTCTATTTAGTATTTTCGCTCGGTACGCCTTAAGAAACGCAGCTAGGCTTTAGAGAAACCTAGCTATATTTAGCTATTCAGCCATATCTCTCGCCGTTCGCCAGTAACGACTATTATATTTATATAGGTATCTTAATATATAGTACTCTTCTATATCTACTCGCTATCCTAGTTAGTATAGATCTAGGAGGACCCCGGCCTTTATACTTTTCTCGTCTTCTTATTTTCTCCTCTAACTAAGTAATATAGGCTCCGTCTCTTAGAAATTTTTAATATCCTATATAATTATTAACTTGATATAGCGTTTATTATATTCTATTAATTGCTTCTAGTAATCCTTATACTTATTTGTTTGGTTATAGTAATTCTTTAGTAATATTAGATATACCCTTTCCGAGACTTGGGTACTATATCTATCTAGTAGACCGTAGTATCTAATTATATTAATATAATAACTAATACTATAGAATTTAGGAAAGTTGAAAGTTTACTCGCCCGTTTTCTTATTAACTAGCCTATATTTTTGAAATACCTCCTTAAGTAGATTAATCCTTTCTAACGCTATATTTATATATTCTAGTATCGCTTCGTTATAGGATTAGTATCTTACGAGTATAATGAAGTTAATAATAGCTCGTCCTATATATAGTATATCTGGGTTTTTTTCGGATAATAGAGGAGCGAAGACGGGTATTATAATCTATAATATCTCTTTACTCTCCTCTCCTATCTATTAGCTTAGCTTACTAAACTCCCGAAATCGCCTTAGCTTAGTAAATTTAGGTATAGCTCGAAACCGGGCGTCAATTAAGGCTTATACCTTAAGCTTTATTTATCCCTCTCTAATATACTCCCTAAGCTAGTCTAGGAGGTAGTTTAATAGCCCTTTAACTATTAATTAGTATAATATATTAAACGTCTATAGTTAGTAGACGTTAACTGCGAAGTGGCCGTCTATAAAGTTAGGCCGGTTATATACTATTATATCTAGTAACACCCTAGGTATATTCTTATCGTACGTTTTTTATATCTATAACTACTCTATAGTCTATTTAGGTATTTACTTTGGATATAGTTTTTCAGGACGTAGTTATTCCTATTTATTTAGCGGTACTAAGTAGACCGGATAGTATTTACCGCTCTTAATCGAGGTTATTAAAACTTATTCTTTATAGTTACCTAGTATAGACGCGAGTATTAGGTAGTATCGTTGTATTCATCCGTCTATATATATAATAAGGATCCTCTTTAGCGCTAGCTCCTTAAGTACTTTAAAAGAATATTATTAGTATATTAGGTAAGATCCGTATTTCGGCCGGCTTACCCTCGACTATAAGCCCTATAGCGTAGTAATACACCTCAGCTTTCATACTATTATAGACTAATAGTACTAGTCTAAGTAATATTATCCCCGGCCGAACCTGTACCTACCGAATACCTCGATCGAGGTTACCGATAGTAATATAGACTGGCTATACCTGTTAATCTCCGTGTATCTGTAATAAATAGATCTTGTCTAACGATATTATAATCGGTACTACTATTGAGCTATTAGGGAGCTTATCTTGTATCTCCTACTACTAGTAGGCTATATATATCTTACTAACGATTAGACCCTCGTCGAGGTTTCGCTAGCGTATTAGTATATAGTTAATACTCGAATTAAAAGGCTTATATCTGATAAGAGTTCGTATTATACCTATTATATTGAAGTAGAGTATATAATATATTCTAGTCGTCTCGTCCGGTTGAATCGATAGGATACTAAACGCTTGCCGAGACTATCTACTAGTAGTAGCAGAATACTTTATAGTATATAGCTTGGCTTTTAGTTATAGAGCGCTATTAAAGCTATAGGGTCCGTGGAAAGGTCGTAATCGAGTGTCTTTAAAGAAATTGTCTATTATACCGCTAGATAGTCGGGCGTTATATATCTATAAAGCTAGGATATAATCAGCTTCTGAATAGAAAGGGTGCTAGTCCGGGTTCGACTTAGATATTAACTCGGATATTAACTTAGATAGGGGCATGGATAATAACTCGGCTAGGGTTATATCCTCTTCCTCTAAAGGCCTCCCGGTACCTCGCTCCTATAGATAGTACTCTATAGAGCTAACGGTCAAGGTAGAGATAGTACCTATAGTACTTGACGCCGTTATTGACTTCGATTAATTAAGTACTATATCTAGCTTATCTTACTAGTACTAGATCTCGTTAGTAGAGTCGGTAAGTTCAAGTAATCGCCCTAGAGTATCGTTATCTATTAAAATAGTTAGGTCCTCCTAGAGGACTTATCTACCTTCGCCCTTATAGGGACTATTGCTAATCACGTCAACCTCGTCTCTTTAGCGTTTATGAATAGGCCCCTCGACTTTATCTTTATCGAGGCGTACCTGTCTCCTACGCGTCTAATTAGGGTCTCGGCCCTTACAGCGTGGTAGATACCTAGTTAGGCCGCTTCCGCTGCTGCACTGCTTCTGGTAACGTTTACACTATCGATCTATCTAGCTTAGGCGTATAGAGGTGTTATTATTGAGATCAACGCGTCTAGATAGGTATTAGTAAATATATTTACTACTAGATCCTTCAAGCTAACCCGCTATAGGTTAGGATAAATCTATCCTTACGTCGCCTTATATAGCCTATTTTTAACCGTTACTATTAATTAAATTATAATATATATATAGTAGAGTATCATCCTATAGAAGGTATTAATTAATAGATAGTTTAAGGGGATTTTCTTTCTATACGGTATATTTAATAAACGCCCCGGTTACTTATCTTATTAGGAAATATAATTAGTTATAAACCTTACGGTATATACCCCTATTACTAAAATATATATCTAAGTTAAACTCGGATTGTTTTTATAATAGAGTACTTGATTAAGACTTATATTTCGAAGAATAGAAGAAGAAATCTAATTAATCTTTGCAAGCAGATAATAAGTTTTAATACTCTATCTTTACTAGATATTAGGTATTAAGTATAAAGCTAGATATAGTATATTTAAAATCAGCTATTCGCTTTCTACGTACTATATATATATAAGTTCCGCTTTTAATTAATATCTTTATCTATTATATTAAAGCTCGCTACTTTCAATCTTTCGACGACTAAACTTACCTACTTATTACTACTCCGACGTGGTATTCTATAGAGAAGGGTCTATATCGCCCAATTACATTAAGTATTGAACTATTTCGTAACGTATTTACTATTTACTAACTACTAACTAATCGCTATTATGAATGAAAACCCGGTATAGACCCTACTAGTCGTATTACCCGCTTTATCCCTCCAACTCAGCGAAGAATCCTTAACTTCTCCCTATTTTATTCGTCCTATTATTATTCTTCTTATTATAGACGCGTTAGAATCATCTATAATATTATCTAATATAGCCGGTCCTTCTCTAATCGACCCTGAGGTCGATATAACGCTAGAGCCTACGCCAACCGAGGCCAATTTCTATACGCTTATTAGTAAGCCAAAGTCTAGTAACCCGCCTAGAATCCTATAGAACCTCCCTAATATCCGTAGAGGCTTATAGTATAGTAATAGCTTGTTTAGTACCCTCCGTTAAGTACTTAAAGACTACCTACGGGGTACTACTATTTAGGGCGAAAATCTTCGAGGTTCTAGCTAGGACTTCACCAAGGTCCTTAACTCCGTTACTACTAACTTTATTCTACCTAACTATATACTACCTTTTAGAGACGAAGTAATATATATACTCGTAAGACTATTTAATAAAGTACCTAGAGTAGCTAACCGATATACTAGTAAATGACCCTTAGAGGAGTCTTACGACTCGTTTAGTTCAAAAAAGCCTAGATACGATAATACCTATACTAAGTAACCCGATTATACTAGACTATTCTTTATACTAGCTCTAGCCCTAGATAATACCTACCCGCTTTATATTATCCTTAGAATCGGTTATATACGCGATAATAAATTCTATCTTGTCTAACTACGGTATATTATACGTAATACTTCGCTTACTAACGCTAACTAGCTCTAGGACTAACTTAGTTACGATACTCTAATCTAGTTTCTAGAAACTAAGAAATTCTGGACCGCCGAAGATAATACCCGGGGGAGCACTCTTATCTATATATCTAATAGGATTATAGAGGTAACTATAAACGAAGATCTACAAAATGCCATCCGTGATATATATTTATATAGTTACCGGCGCTACGAGCTTTGTGTCGTACGAGGGGCACTCTATTAGTTATACCACGTTAATTAATAGTTAGGATATTAACTAATAGGTATAATAGTATCTATCGAGGGCAATACGGCCTATCTAAATCAACCTTACCGAGGCAGCTTTATACTCTCCTACCGCTTAAAATATTCTTCTCTTACGGCAGGACCTAAAGGGAAAACCCTTAATATATAGGATCCTCTAGGCAAAGACCCTACTACCTCTTCTACTAAACCCTCTACCCTAAAGCCTTTTATCGATCCTTCCCTTCTTACTAATAAGTATACTAGTCTACCTACCGGGAATCTAAAGGAGCCTATAGATATTAGCTCTAGCTCGGATAGTAGTAGCGGTATAAATAATAAGGAAGAGAATAATAGAAAGGAAGGGGATTTAATAGATAAGGACGAGTAGAAGATATTATAGATTAATAAGGCCCATATAGGCAGGACTCTAGGGTTATATAATATCGAGATAGGTAGGGTAATAGTAGCTAGAGTAGCTACGAAAGATATAGAGGTATTAGAATAGGAGGATCGCAATAGGATATTAGTACTTTAGCCTCTACCTTATTATTTGCTCGCTACTAAATACTACCCTAGTATTAATATAACTAAGGTAGAGGACCGTCCATAATAGTCTTAGAAAACGTAGTAGTATATAGAGTTATTGTTCCAACTATAGAAGGGAAACCAGTCTATTAAGAATACACGAACCCTCTATAGGTTATTATCTATTATAGCCCCTAACGATAAGATAAAAAAGATTATACTATATATTCATCAGCTCTACTGCGCTGCTTGGATACGCTAGTATACTTACTAGCAGGGGGGGGTATTAATAGGGACGATCCCGGCTTTAGTAAGGTTCGTATCTATTCCTAGCTTTTAATAAAACCTGCTATTAACTCGGATAATACTAATGTCCGACTCGAACTAGACTCTAACGATTTTTATTATATATATCCTCGAGTATTAACTCTCCTTATAATAGCGCGAGGTTTTCGAAATATATAAGTAGGATTATAAAAATCTCGAATAGTTTAAAGCGTTAATCTATTATACTAAGTATCTCCTACCTTCGAAATTAAAGGTATAGAGTAGTAATAATATATATCCCTCCGCTAATAAATGGGATATTAGTTATCTATATATCGAGAAAAGCGCCGCCTATTTAACTAGTATACTAAAGTAAGGTATTATTCTTATTATTATACTAGTAAAAGTAATAGGTAACTAGTTATAAGAGCGGACGAAGATAATCAATACTTAATATCCAATATTAAAGCTATAGTACTTCTATACCTATATAGGCAAAATATATAATAATATTAATACTACTCTACTTATATCGGAAAATACTAAACTACTTCGATATAAAAAGGATAGAAAATCTAAACCTAGATAGGAGTATATTCTACTCCTTATAACTAAGGGCTCGTATAATAGGTATATTAAGGAAGTGCTATAGGACTCTAAGTCTCTATTCGTCTATAACTTTCGTATTAGCTAGATCTTTATTAATAAATTCTATAAGATAAGGATAGTAAAGGGTAAATATCCTAAGATAGTCCTTAGTATTAAGGATGAGATTAGTACCTAAGTCCTGGTAAAAATACTAGAGGATGACGAGAACGAGTAGAATACTATAGATATTCAGCGTATAAAAATATACTGATTATCTTTGCCCTAGGTGTAGGGTTTCTCCGCTATACCGTGGATACGCGACTTAACTAACTACTCAGCTATAATCTATATAATCGAGTAGCCTTAGTAGTGCGCTATTGAAGAGTATCGATATATAACTTATAACGAAGTCGAGATTGTTAGGAAACTAACTACTAGCTACTAAAAGCGAAAGAATCCGGTTAATAAGAGCGAGAATAATAAGAATATCGCAGATATAAAGGCTATCTTAAACTCTATCGAAATTAAGCGGACGCCTATAACTATAGATATTAATAGGACTACCGAGCTTGTTAAGCTACCTCTGTACGAGACTTGTTATATTATATACTTACTTAATCTAGAGTAAAAGGTAGCTCTTCGTACTAAGGATTAGAGGATCTAAGACGCAGTAAAAGCCGAATATACTAGAGAATACGTAATTGCTCGCAAGGCTAGCAAGGAGATACCTACGCCAGCGATTAATAACTACTTTAAATACGCCTATAAGCTACGCGCTGCTACTATTATCCTAAGCCTTCTAGAATTCTCTCGGTATAACTACCTTACTCTTACTTAGGACGAGCTTAAAGGGGGGCCTTTATATAACGGCGGAAAGGGTCGTATAGATTTTATAGAGTTGGCTGGCCTGATATAGAATTGGGCCAAGATACCGCTGGATAGTATTTATGCTAAATATATCGATGAACTTACTAGTAATATACCGAAGTTAGTAAAACTTAAAGAGTTAATCGGCTTGCTGGGGGAAGATATCTACGGGCGACTAGAGAAACTGGTTATATTTACTAGTTCTCCTATTATCGCATATATTCTGGCGGTAGTAAGTCTATATCTCTTCCGCTATTCTACCTTGACCTTATACTAACCTTACTCTAGTAGTTTAAAAAGCATTTTCCTAGTGAATAGCTATAGTATAGCTCGACTATACCTTCCGAGAAGCGAGATAAGTTATATATATAGCTATTCTAAGAAGAGGATAATAAGCGCTTCCTTATCTCTACGAAATATATCCTTAGAACTAGTATTACCCTAATCTATATATTCAGAAGTATAAATATAGATATAGACTAGATATAATTCTATAATATTTAGTGCGATAGGTAGGTAGTTCGGTTGTCTCAGCGACATCCAAAGACGTATAACTACTACTTTATTACGGACAATGAATATGGAGTAGATTAGAAGGTATTATTCAAATAGAGTAGAGATAATATAACGAGGTAATAGGCGTATAAATGAGCTAGATATTTCTAGTTAAGTAATAGCGCGCTTTTACGGGTTTCTTTTCTTCTACTCGGTAGTACTTTAACTTTATATAAGATAGATATAAGACTCTTATTACTCTTCTATAGTAATATTAAATCTAATCTATATTAGTTCGGGAAGACTTGACTTAGATTACTAGCTATTCCCCTTTGCTTTCTCCTATCTTTAGTAGATATTTCGCGCTATAGTCTTCCTTAAATATCCGCTACTAAAATCTAGATATACTACGTACTTATATACTAAATACAAGCTATAGGTAAAAGGGAATATAATTTATAGCCCTAACTTGCTAGATTGTAATCGTATTTAATACGAACTATATATACTACTATACTCCTTTATAACGTATTATCTTAAGTTATAATCTTCCTTATAATACCCTTCTATTAATATAGACTCTTTTAACTAAGACTATTATTAAATAAAGGGAGAAACCTACTCGAAAGTCAAGTAGTTATACCTATACTTAATATAGATACTATATAGGGAATAGCCTACGCGTCGAATAATATCGAGTATTAGATAGTATTCGAGTCGGATAACTCTTAATATCCGAGTCGAATAGCGCTTGATATACTTAGTATTCGAGTTAGATATCGCTTATTACACGCTAATTACTATAGGGCTTAGTACGGAATTATTCTTTATATATTATATATCGACCTTTTAATCCTTTCCTATACTCCTTTCTCTTACTACTAATATATTAATTAATACTCTATATCTTATATATATACCCGCTATAGAATACCGGTACGGGCCCGTAGCTATCGCTGCCGGTATTTCCCTCTCCTCTCTAGTCTCTTTACCTTCTACCGAATTCTATAAAAATACTAACCCTAGGAATTGGATAGTCTCGGTTATTTCGCGTGGCCTTATAGTCGAATAGGCCTACTATAAGGAGATTCGAGTAGTATTAAAGAAAGAGATAGAAAGGAGATATATCGTTAGTATATCCCTAGAGATACCGGAGAACTAGGCTAAACTTAGTAAGGCCTTATAGTAGTTGGAAATAGTATTTCCCTCCGTTTTTATACCTAGAATCCTCTAACCCTAGCTAGAGAGTTATAAATTAGGTATAGCCAGAAAGATTAATAATATCTATAATCACTATCGTAATTATAGAAGGCGTACTATACTATCTCTCTCTACGGATAGTACTCTATATATAGCGCGTCCGCTTACCTTCGGTGAAATAGGATTCTATATCCGGTCGATAGAGATAACGGCGAATATACTTTTCTTCGCCTCCGATATTATTAAGGAGAAAAAACCTCTAGCTAGTATTATATTAGACGAGATCGAATTTAGAATATTTAAAGAGGTCTTACGCGAGGACGGTATCTATAATAGCTCGACTAACCGAATTCTTTATTATATTAGCAAAAATGACGTCGAAGTTAATCACGCCCGTAAATTCAAGACGGCTACCTTATAGATATATAATATAGGCGAGAATCCTATCTCGTTTTATATTAAGACGCGCCTACAAGGTATATATCTTATACTTTACTTCGATCGCGCTCCTACTAACTATACTCTAGTAAAACGGCGGGCCTACGTGAAATATTGAACAATAGGCACACCTTACGTCCGTTTCCGCGGTATATTAGTAAACCTAGTTAATTACGGTACGCCGATACTACTAAATTATATACTCTAGTATTCTTCTTCGTTCTAACTTAGTAAAGGGCCTCTACTTCTTTATATTTTATTCTTCCTATTATTACTATCCCTATTATACCTCTATATAACCTTACCGGGCTAGATATTCTTCTCTTACGGTACGACCTAAGAATATAACCTATAATATATAGAATCCTCTACGCGAAGACTCTACTACCTCTCCTACTAAATCCCCTACCCTAAAGCCTTATAAATTCTCCCCCTTAATTAAGTAAGCCTACTAGTATTTCCTACCCGGCCTCTAAATGATCCTATATTTATCCGTTCCGATACAAATAATAGTAACTATACTAGTAATTAGGAAGAGAAAGGGTAAGAGGAGGAAGGGGATACTATAGAAGAGGATAAGGAGAAGGTATTAAAGGTTAGTAAGGCCTATAATAGTAGGGTTCCGAAGTTATATAATATTAAGATAGGTAGGGTAGTAGTAGCTAGAGTAGCTATAAAAGATCTAGAGGTATTAGAATAGGAGGATCGCGATAGAATATAAGTACTTTAACCTCTGCTTTACTATTTACTTACTACTAAATACTACCCTAGTATTAATATAACCAAGGTAGAGGACTATCTATAATAGTCTTAGAAAACGTGGTAGTATATAGAGTTATTATTTTAGCTATAGAAGGGAAACCAGTCTATATAGAATATACGAAACCTCCGTGGGTTATTATCTATTATAGCCCCTAACGGCAAAATAAAGAAGATTATACCGTTCATTTATTAGCTATACTGCGCGGCTTAGATAAGATAGTAGGCTTTCTAATAGGGGGAGCTATCTACGGGCGAGATTCTGGTTTGGGGATGTCTAAACTGAATTATTGCTTCTATCAAGGACTCTAGTCGACTTAGACAATATAGATATTCGACTCGGGCAACGCTAACGTCCGACTCCATCTAGATCGAAATCTATATATATAAAATTATCTAATAATTCGAAACGTCGCCCTATTATAATAAGTATCTCTTACTAGAGAGATTAAAGCTACGGAGTTATTATAATATATATCTATCGGCTTATAAATAGAATATCATTTATCCGTGTGTTAAGAATAGCGCCGCCCGGAATATTAGCGTAGCGAAGTCAGGTATCGTTCTTACTATCGTGCTAGCGAAAGTAGTAGGTAATTAGTTATAATAGTAGACGAAGATAATCGATATAAAGCGGACGCTATATACTTAAGATATCTCTAGGACTACTAATCTAGTATGACTACCTCCCTACGAGATTCGTTATATTATATACCCGCCTTCGCTAGTATAAAATACAGCTCTTCGCGCTAAGGATTAAAGGATCTAAGACGAAGCGAAAGTAAAATATACTAGATAATACGTAATTGCTCGTAAGGCTGGCAAGGAGATACCTGCGCCAACGACTACTAACTACTTTAAACGTATATATAAACTACGCGCCGCTACTATAGTCCTAAGCCTTCTAGGATTCGCTCGGCTCGATAACCTATCTCTATATACGGATGAGCTCGAAGGGGGGATTTATATAACGGCGGCGAGAGTTGTACGAACTTTATAGAGTTAGCTAATCTAAGAGAAGACTAGACTAAATACCCGCTAGCTAGTATCTATATCTATTACATCGAATATTTTGTTAATAACAGTCCGAAGTTAGTTATATTGAAGGATTTAATTGTCAAACTAAGAGAGGATATCGTCGGAAGACCGTAACAACTATCTATAATTACTAAGCTATCTACTACTATATATATTCTGGCGATAGTAGGTCTATAGCTCTTCCGCTATTTCGCCTTGGCTTTATACTAACCTTGCTCTAGTAGTTTAAAAGGTATTATCCTAATAAATAACTATAGCGTAGCTCGGCCTTACCTTCCGGGAAACGAGATGAATTATTCGTGCAGATATGCCAAGGAGACAACTATTATCACTTTGTTCCCCCTACGAACTACGTTCTTAAAACCGGTATTACCCTTATCTATACCTCTAGAAGTATAAATATAGATATAGACTGGATAAAGTACTATAGGATTTGATACTATAGGCGGGTCGTTCGGTAGTAATAGTAAAGATAGAAGGTATACGAGTATAGTATATTTCTAGATAAGGCAAAGGGATCTTGATTTGATTATTATCTAGATATATAGATAGAAAGCTCTTAGTAAGAGTAGGTATAATATAATAGAATTAACCTATAGGTATTGCTAGTAGCAAATTTGAGGACTAGTTTAAATATTGTAAATAATAGACCCCGTTATTCGAATTAGAGACTAGAGAAACTATACTATTCAACTCAACGTTACCGATATAATATTTATATCCTAGAATCCCGCTATAAAGACCCAGCCAATACTACCCGCTACTTTTCCCAACCTAGATTCGTCTTCTCTAACAAATCTAAACGCCGTCGCCGCTATAGAGGATATAGTTCTACTAACTCAATATATATCTACTAGTAGAGATTCTCTTTATAGGACGTATTATAAATGGAAGGAGGTATCTAATTATTATTAACTAAGTCGAAGAACTAATTTAATCGGTTAAGCTAATAATATAACTCTATATCCTACCTATATAACTTAAGAGCCGGCGGCAAAGTATATATTATTAACGTACTATAGCGAATCTAGTAAGTCCGGCTCCGTATATATTCATCGATGGATACTCGAGTAGGTAGTATCTAAGGTCTTGAGGTCCCGGGCCAATAGGGCGGAGGCGGCGTGTACTTGTCGAGGATATAGAAGAAACGGCGATGTTCGTTATACGTAGGAGAACTATAGCTAGAGATATAGTCCTAGTAGCAACCTATTCGAAAAGATAGGGAAATTTCGTTCGACTCGGATAGACTTTTATCTAACTCGGCTAAGTTTCTATCTAACTCGGTTAATAGTCTTTAAGCTAACTCGATTTTATATTAATATTATATTAATTAAAATAATACGACAATAACACGCTAAAGAAGCCTGTCCCTTTCTGAAAACCTTCGCCTTCTTCCCCTAAGAACCTCGCCTATCTAGCTACCTATAACTAGCTATATCGTCGTGGATTATACTCCTTAATACCTTATACTACCTTATTACTAGTAAAGACCCTTATATATATTAGATAGATAATAGAGATCTTCTAATAATAGCTAAGACAAAGGGAGAATAACTAGTAGCTACTAGAAAAGCCTAGGAGACTAAAGCGAACAAGCGAAAGGTAGGATTCGAACCGAGTAACTTATTCTATATATTAATATATTAGTAGATTAAGGCTATTAAAGAAAAGTAGCTAGAACCTAAGAGAAGTACTAAAGGGGACGACGGAGTAGTAGAGCCTAGGAAACGTCGAAGATATAATAGTAACCTTAGCAAGGATATCTCTGAAAAAACACGCGAAGAAGAGGTCTCTTCAAAGATAACTAGCGTCGAGGATATCGAAATATCTTCTAATAACCCTATAACTAGCCCTGTAAAGAGACTAGTGCCTACTATCGTTATAGGGGTATAACTTCCCTATACTCCTATATTCGGTCTATTGGATAACTCTATATTTAGGAGACGGAAAAGATGGGCTTCTCTATTATAAATACGATTAGTGTATAATAATAGATATAACCTATTAACTATACAGCGTAAATAGACGCGGCCGTTAACGTCTAGAATCGATACCGTATTATAAAGCGATACGAGTATTACCCAAAAGAAGACCGTAAGTTACCTATCGACGTTACGCGTATATTTAATACGCTAATATAGAAAGAAGAAAATAATATAGAACTATATAATAAAACGAGGTCCTTAAGGGAATATAGATACTAGGAACTATCTACGCAGCTCGGTAAATAATGAATTAGAGACGCGTATTTATCAAATATAGCTAAAATAGCCGATAGTATAGGAACAACGAAACCGAATATCTTTATATATAGAGTAGAATGGCTAGCGTGCCGGACGACCTACCTAGACGCCCTAATAGATAATAACTAATAAGTTTAAATCTACTAGTAAGAAATATCGAAAATCGAGAGAGAATCTAATTAGTAGACGGAAGGATGAATCAATAGTATATTTACCTTAGTATATAGGTCTTATAATAACTAATCGTTATAGTCGATATAATATAAGTAGCGATAGCTAACCCGTACCGCACTACCTATACGGCGTAAGCGGGCGAATTCCAGTACCGCGACTATAGGACGATTATCTAATCCTAATAATCGGGTTCTATTATCTAAAAAGACAAGGCCTAGACTATTATCGACTTCGTTGCCTATACCTATATATATATATCGGATATTAAATCTAAAGACGACTATAAGGAGGTAACTACGGAGGAGGCGACGGGACCTATCGCTTAGGGTAGTTCTAGGCGTCGCTAAGCGCAAAGATACTAATCCTTACAGGAATATTAATATATTTTCTACGTAACGAAGCCTATATTCCTCTCTAAGATTATAGGCGGTAACGATACCGATAGCCTATCACCGTGGCTAGAATATAACCCGGTAGCTCTAAGTAACCTTATAATAAGAATATAGAGAGAATAGAAGGCTAAGCTCTAAAGAATAAAGGGGCCTCAAGTTATCGGCGATCTAGATACCTTAGGTAATATACTAACTCCTAAAGAAGCTCGCAAGGTTATTACTCCTAAACCTCTACCTATTTATATAACGCCGCGTAATAGCTAATATCTTCGCAGCTTATAGATAGCCTAAGCGAATTCAGAAGTTTTATAATAAGGAAAATAAGATTAACTATTAAAATAGTAGTAGAATAGCTATACCTAACAGTTAAGGACCGGAAGAATAATATATTAAACCTACTATTTAATATGTGATTTACTTTCGCGGATCTAGAGAAAGGTATAAGTATTCTTCTTTCCTAAACGAGAATGAAATATATAGCTAACAGGTCTAAGATAAGGGTTGTTTTCTAGTACCGATAATTGTAATAAGTCTATATCGCATTTTTTTTCTAATAGAATAAGCGCTATTAGACTTAGGTATAAGAGTACGGATCTATAGAAAACTTTATCTACTAGTACTATTATTTTCGTTATAATAGCGCTTTACTATATATTCGAAGAATATAAATATAGCTCCCGTAGGATCAAGAGATAGGACGGTATATTAGTTAGTAGTAAGTTAACCTAATACTCGAAGAATAACCTATATACTAATAATACCTTGAGCTATATTCGAATATATAATAGAGGTATAGTACGATATAGGTGAAATCAAAACGCGGATAGTTACGGGACTACTTTATCGTTAAATAATAGACTACTACTATACGAACAGGCATAGTAAGAACTATCGACTACTAGTTACTAATATATTCAAGGATTCCCTAGGAGATCTAAAAAATTAACCGGACCTTTAGAGTATTCTAGAGGAGATAGGAATAAATAATACTAGTGCGATAGGCTAAGAAGAAGAGTACGGAAATAATAAAGAATATACGGTATATATAAGAAGCGATTATAGGTATATATTATCGGCTAATACTAAAATTAAGGCTAAAGAACTATCTCCCGAGGAGGGTCTCGACGAGACTAATTTAGAGTTTAGAAACCAGGATAGTTTTTTTGCTTCCCTTACCTTTAGTAATAATTCAGCGGAGATAATAGATATCTAGGTGTTTTTAATATAGGACTTCGAGTGTATATAGAAGGAGGCCGGCCTATAAGTAGATGAGAGTCTTTAGGAAGAGGATTATATTATAGATATTAAAGAGTAGAGTAGGTCGGTAAAGAGGTGAATTATAGAGGATAAAATAGTATATCTAAATATTATTCTAATAGGAGAAGAACCTAAGGACTAGGCTACTAAGGATACTATAGAGGGGATAGAGGATAGATTAATAGAGTATAAAGCGAAGCCTAACGGAATCAAGCTGTCAGTAATCGAATATATAGCTATTGAACGTATAATATGAAAATAATTATCGTATTATCTTTTAAAATCGCCTAGCTCGGATAATACTACCTGCAGGTTAATTCTAGATAAGATATCTAACTCGAATATACCTACTATAGCGGAGGATGTATCCGAACTATCTAACTCGGATGACTTCTCATCTACTAATGTTGTTAATATACTACCTAAGCGTATATATTTCGCATTCCGGAACAAATGCGCAATAGTAGCGTTGGTCCACGAAAGCAACTTTTGATACTAATATTGTAGGCGCCTAGCGGAGCAATTTGAGGTTACAGATACTACTTTCGGTAACCTCGAGTTGCTAATTTGGCTAATTTCTCCGTCCGTAATCGATATAGGATATAGACCCTAATCGCTATACGGCCTGCTAATAGCGCAAAACTAGCTATGACGCTAATAATATAATCTTTTGGGAAAGCGCGATGTGCGCTTATTGCGCTCACTACGCTTATCGCTTAGCTTGCCAAGCCTTTAGGGTCTATCCGAGTCGGATACTAATTCGTTAACTCGAACCATAACAGGCGCTACGCTCCTTAAGCGCATCCCTAATCATGTTTCCTAATCGTAATACCCCTCTATTATACTAGGGATACTAAGTATAGAGAAAGAATACCTTAAGATTAATACGGGTATAAGAATCTAGTATTTTAGTATCGATATAAACTTACTTAAACTACTAGACTAAGAAGAGTTTATTAAGAAGGTCTAAGGGGAATTAATAGTCTACGCCCTTCTTGTATCGGATCTAGGATTAATACTAATATAAAATACCTCTATAGGATTAGTAAAAGCGTAGACTAGCTATAATATAGACGAAGTTACCGCGATAGCGCTACTAGCGTAACTAGTATACTTAGAGGATATATTTTTAGTTAAGGAAGTAGGCTATTTACTCTTATATAAAGATAATAATTATATAATTAAAACGACTACTATACCCCTCTATAGACTACTCTATAATCTAGCTAATACCGAGCTCGCGGCCCTAAGGGCCTATCTAGACGATACTCTAGAACGAGAGTAGATAAGATACTCTACTAGCCCTACGGGGGCTCTAATCCTATTTATTCCAAAGAAGGATAGAGGTCTATACTTATACGTCGATTACTATAGACTTAATAAGGTTACTATCAAAAATTATTACCTACTACTATTTATTAGTAAAACCCTAGATCGTTTAAGCGGTACTAAGGTATTTACTAAGCTTAACCTAAAAGATACTTACTATTAAATTAGGATTAGACCGGGAGATAAGTAGAAGACTATATTCCGCACGCGTTATAGAGCACTTTAAGTATATAGTTATACTATTTAGCCTAACTAATACTCTAGTAACCTTTTAGGTATATATTAATAAGGCCTTAGTAGACTTAATCGATAACTTTTATATTATCTATCTAGATAATATTCTTATCTTCTTCGAATTAGCGGAGTAATATATAATATATATATATAAAGTCCTTAAGAGACTTAGATAGTTTAAGCTTTTTATAAATCCTAAGAAATATTAATTCTTTACTATCGAGGTCGAGTTTCTAGGATTTATTATCTCTATATAAGGTATAACTATAGATAAGCGCAGGATAAATATAATCTAGGAATAGCCGAGACCTAGAAGTTACTATAAAGTCTAGATATTCCTAGGATTTATTAACTTCTTTTAACGATTTATATATTATTACTCCTAAATTATAGAGCCTTTAATAAGTCTTCTATAGAGAAGTATAAAAGGAGTTAAGATAGGACTATTTAAATAATCTAATAGTATAGAATATACGTTTAACCTGCTCCGCGATATCTTTACTAATATCTCTATCCTATATTATTATAATCTAGAGAAATATACCCGAATTAAGACGGATACTTCTGATTTTATAATAGTAGGGATCCTATCCTAGCTATAAGATAGTATATAATAGTATTTAGTAGCCTTTTAGTCCCGGAAGATAATTTCTACTAAGAGGAATTATAAAATCTATAATAAAGAGCTTCTTACTATTATTATAGTATTAAAGTAGTAGTAATACTACTATAAAGGTAGTCTCTACCCTATTAAGGTCCTTATAGACTATAATAACCTTAAGTATTTTATAAATATAAAGGAGTTAAATAGTTAGCAAGCTAGATAGGTAATAAAGCTCTCTATATTCGACTTTATTATCTTATATAGACCTAGTAAGATAAATCTAGCCGATACGCTATTAAGACGCCCTGATTATATAGGCGCAAATATATCTATAAATCTCTTATTACTAACTCTATAGTAGAAGCTAGCTAATATAGCGGGGATTTATACCCCTATATTTAAGGTAATTAGGAAGGTATATAGGCTAGATACTCCTAAAGGAGGTAATACTCTAAAAGTAGGCGTAACGCACGCGGTATATAGTATATATATAGTATAGATATAATATCTAGTAGTAGAGGTAAAAGCTAAACTACTAGAATCTATACTTGCCGCGGTTAAGGAGACCCATTTAAGTTATATAATAAGGCTTAGGAAATCTCTACCCTAAAGCCGGGGGAGCGTAGGCAAGATACCGGCTTAAACTACTTATAATATAGCTAGTATTTAGCTTAATCCTATTACTAGAACTATTAGTTATAAATAACTCGTTCTATATATAGTTACTAGTATAATAGCGTCTTATAAAACGATATATACGCCTGAAAGCGATTCTAGAATCTAACTTATTAAAGCCTTATAGCTTAAAGACCCTTAGGTCTCTTACTATAGATAAGGTAAGGAGATAGATAATCGTATAGTAAACGCCGAGTCTTGGATATAGAATAAATAAGGTCTTCTAAAATATAATAGCGCTATATATATACCTAAAGACGAAGCTATCTACGATAAGCTATTAAAATACTATTATAATAACCTTTTAGCGGGATATTTTGGGTCTAATAATACTATAGAGCTTCTTAGGAGGAAGTTCTTCTAGGATACTATTAATAAGGATATTAAAGTATATATAGATATATATAATATTTATCGGCGTATAAAAGTAAGATAGTATCGTCTATACGACGAAATATATATATTACTATAGCCGAAAAGTCTATAGAAAGAAATTACTATAGACTTTATTACTAATCTACTACTAAGTAAATAAAGAGGATATATTTATAATATAATTCTTATAATAGTCGATTAGTATATAAAGATAGTTAGATACCTCCTAATCTAAAAGACTATTAATACTATTAATCTAGCGGAGCTCTTCTTTAAAGAAGTTATCCTTAGATATAGCTACCTAGATAGTATCGTCTTAGATAGGGGTAGTATATTTACTAGCGGCTTTTAGGCTAAGATTTACTATTAAACGAAAATAAAGAGGAATCTTAGTACTATATTCTACCCCTAAACTAATAGCTAGATAGAACGCCAAAATTAAACGCTTAAGTATTATCTATATATCTACTACGATAAGTAGTAGGGTAACTAGGTAGGTCTCCTACTACTAGCTAAATTTATCTATTACTAAGCTTAATAAGCGAGCTTCGAGAGGAGTCTATTTTATTTAATATATAGTTATAAGCTAGAGCTCGAAATATATTATTACGAGCCAAGAATATACTAGCGGTAACGCGCCGAGAGCGTATAAGCCAGTATGGGCTTGGTAGGGATATAGTTCAGGCGAATCGATGTTCGACTCGTTCGACTCGGATATAGTTTAGACGAATTGATATTCAACTCGTTTGACTCGGATATAGTTTAGACGAATTAATATTCGACTCGTTCGATTAAGGATGCTTGGCAGGATTTCCTATTACTATATATATAGAGTACTACTTACTACTTAGAGTATCGTGCTTAACTTCTATTTTCATCTAGTATCTACTATATATAATAGATCTCTTAGGCTAGGTACTAAATATATATTACCTAATTATATACTAGACCCGCTTAGTATTACTTGAAGCCTACTTTACCTCTTATATATTTATACCTCTATCCCTATTAAGAATCAATCTATATACGATATAGTACGTAATATTTTTATAATACTTTAAGTACCCTTAAGGATAAATACTATACTAAGAGACCCTAGAGTACCTACCCTAAGCTCCTTAGGAGGGAGTAGATAATAATAAAGGTACCTTACTATTGACGAAGAACTTAGTAGATATATTAAGATAGCCTAGCCTAACTTATACTATAGAGAGAGAGATAAGCTCGAAGGATAGCTATCCTAGATATTATTATATCTAAAGTTCTAAGGGGACTTTATATCTATTTAATAATACCCTATCTTTACTATTACTTACTTATATAGAAGAGTCTAAAAATAGGTTAATCTATTCCTAAAGAAGTATATAGAGGATAATAACGAAGATAGAGAGATTAAGTAGTAGATAGAAAGTATAGCGATATTCAGGCTTAAAATCTACTATATATTTAGACTATCTAACAAAGTTAATATAGCGATACGAACTATCTAATAATTAACCCAAAAGAAGTCTATATTAGAGTACTTAACTTAGTTTTAATAGTATATAGTAAAGATAGACTAGGATAATAATATATTAATAACTATATATCGAAGAGGTCTTAAGGATAATATTAAAGATAAATTTATAAGATTAGGGATTATTATTAATACCTTAGATAAATTAATTAAAGAAGTAATTAAAATTAATAATAAGTTATTCAAGAGAACTATAGAGAAAAGGTATAATAGAGGAGTTAGTAGAATAGGATACTTAAGCTTTTTTACTAAATTAAAGAGCTACTACCTAGAATATAAAGGAGAATACGACCCTTATAGATATACTCTAATAGAACTAGACTTTATAGAGAAGAAAGGGAAACTAGCCTTTAGAGGCCTAGTAAAGGGTAAGAAGTAGTAAAGGGGCAAGAAAATACTAAAGTATTATAGCTTGTTAGAACTACTGGTTCTAACAGGACTGTCCTGTAGGACAAGGTACTATAGATAGGACTAGCAGCTGTAGCGATGAGCGCAACGAGCGCCGTGCGCTCATGGCGCTCAAGAATGATGAGCGCAATGAGCGCCGTGCGCTCATAGCGCTTATAGGGTGCTTGGTAGGATTTCTTATATCTATATAAACGGGGTCTTGCCTACTATTTAGAATAGCGTATTCAACTTGGTTAATCTTCCTGGTACTCCTTGTACTATACTTTACTAGTTATTAATATAGAACGTATTGACTACCTATAACTACAAAGACTGCTATTCTACCTGAGTGAATCCTCTCCTACAGAAGCATAAGATACACGCTACCTATACCCGGTTATCGCACCGTTAGGTTAATAACCGCTATAGGGTCGTAACACTTTAAATACCCTAAAGGATAAGTTCTTTAACAACTTCAGGCAGAAACCCTACCCTAAGTACCTTAACGGTTACTGGCTAGAGACGCTATACTATAGACGAAGGATCTGGAAAAAGGATCAAGGTTATAGTACTAGACCTATACTACGGAGATAGGGATAAGCTTGAGCTATAGCTTACACAAGTATAAGTATACCTTTTATTCCAGGGAGACTTGCTTCTAGTAACTAGATATACTATCTTTACTATATTATACCTATAAGGACGGGCCTAGAAGTAGGTCGAACCTTTCCTAAAGAAGTATATAGAAGATAATAACAAAGACAGCGACGTTAAGTTATAGATAGAAAGTATACCAAAATTTATGGTTAAAATCCGCTATATATTCGGACCTTCTAACAAGGCAAATATAGTAATATATATCATTTAGTATATAAAGTAGAAGAAGTTAGCGTTAGAGTTTTCAACTTAATTTTAAATATACGCAATAAAAACGGGCTAGGATAATAATACGCTAATAATAATATATTATTAGGGCCTTAAAGATAATATTAAAGACAAGCTTATAAGATTCGAAGGAGTAATTAATACTCTAGATAGACTTATTAAAAATACGATCGAGATCGATAATAAGCTATTTAAATAATCTATAGAGAAGCGGTATAACGGAGGAGTTAGCGGAACCTAATATAAGGGATTCTTCTTAAAGACGAGGAATTACCGACAAGACTACGGGGAATATAATACTTACCGTAGTACGGTACTAATAGAGATTAACTTTATTTAGATAGGAAAGAAGAAAGGAAACTTTAAAGGGAAAAAGTAGTACGGGGGAAAGAAAGTAATTACTTACTATAGCTATAGCAAACTAGGCTATATAGCTAGAGACTATAGGTCGAAGAATATAGTATACCGACTATAGATTAACATAATAGAAGGAGGACCTCTAGATAATAAGGAAGACTCCGAAGAAATATAGTAATCTTATAATAAAGAGGAATTTAGTTAGGATTCGGAAGATAATACCTTCGAATTAGAATTTAACGAAGAAGTATAGAGATATTACTATAGGGATAGTAATAGATCTTAATAGTATAAGACGGATCAGGAATAGCGGAAAGCTAGTCCGGAGAGACTAGCGTCGATACCCGAACCTAGATCTACTATATCCCAAGTAGAAGGAAAATTACTAGAAATTAAAGAACCTTAATCGGACGAAGATAAATATAAACTCTTCGACGAGATTAAAAGCAAAGTATAAGGTATACTAAACGAGTAATTATCTATAAAACCTAAATAGGACGAACCTATACGAGACTATCAATATAATAGAGAATATTAGTAATATAGCGAGGTTCTATATACTAAGTATATATTACCCGATTATTTAGTATATAGGGAGGAAAGAGGCTATCTAGCGAAAGAATACGTAGTACCTCTACTTAAGAAAGCTTATTATAGAGAAATATAGTAGTATAAGTATAAGGAAGATAGGTACTAATAGTATCTTATAAGTAAGAGGAAGTATTATTACTTCCTATACTTTATAGAGAAGTAGGAGAAAGAAAGGAATAACTTACTTAAAGTCTTTAAGAGAGGAGCTTATAACTAAGTACTATAGTATAGCTACCTATATAATAAATATATCCCGTATAAAGGAATAAAGGAAGTATACGGATTCCTACTATTATAGGGAAAAGAATAATCTCTTATACTACGGGGAAGTATAAGGAGATTAATACGTTATTCCCCAAATAATAATTATATTCCGCCTAGTATTATACTTATATTATTATACTAGTAAATATTAATAGATAGCGGACTATAGCGATAATAGATAGCGGAGCTACAGGAAATTTCATCTTAAGGAACTTAGTAGACTTAAGCGGCCTACCGACCCGAAAGAAGAAACTATCCTACAAACTATACCTGGCTAACGGGTTAGTATTTTTAATAGGAAAAGTAGAGGAGGAGATACGCTCCCTACTAGTAATAATTCAGTAATACTATAAGGAGATTATATTCGATATAGTTAGGATAGCTACTTATAATATTATTTTAGGAATACCTTAGTTAAATAAATATAACCTAGAAATTAACTAGAAGATAAAAGTACTTAAATTCGGACGATCTAGAGACGTTACTAGTATTAGACCTATTAGTTAATAGTAGATAATAATAGATAAGAGAAAGAACCGAAGACTAGTCGAAGTATATATTACTTTATTCTTAAATAATAAGAGTAACTTCTAAGAGAGAAGGCTTAACTCCTTAGTTACTAGTAAAGGTTAGTAGGATACTAAAGAGAGAGCTATTAAAGGGAAAGACGAACCTTCTATAATCCCTTAGGAATATAAATAGTAGGTATACCTATTCAAGGAAGAGACAAGCGTAAAAGCGTTACCTAAGTACTAACTATAGGATTATAAGATCGAACTCGAACCTAGTAAGGCGCTAATATTTAGACCTATCTATATATTATCGGAAAAGGAACTTACTATACTTCGCGGGTATATCGATAAGAACCTTAAGAAGGGGTTTATTCGGGAATCCAAATTACTAGTAGATTATCTAATCCTCTTCGCGCTGAAGAAGGACGGAAGTCTAAGGCTATACGTTAACTATCGAAAGTTGAATAATATTACTATCAAGAATCATTACCCTTTACCGAATATTAGCGAGCTATAGGATCAGCTTAGCAAGGCAAAGATATTCACGAAACTAGACCTTAGGGGCGTATATAACCTGATCTAGATAAAAGAAGGCGAAGAATAGAAAACTACCTTTCGGACTAGATATAGCTACTATAAGTACCTAGTAATACCGTTTAGACTTACTAACGCACTAGTAACCTGCTAAGCACTTATTAATAACGTTATACGAGTACACTTAGATCGAATAGCGATAGTATACCTCGATAATATCTTAATCTACTCTAAGAAAAAGGAAGAACATATTAAGTATATATAGGACGTTATCGAATACCTATTATAAGCGGGACTTCTCTTTAAACCAGAAAAGTGCGAATTTTATAGGGACTCTATTAAGTTCCTAGGATTTATAGTTAGTATAAAAGGTATTAGTATAAGCCTAGAAAAGATTAAAGCTATAGCGGAATAGCCTATACTATAGGACGTTAAAGTAGTATAAAGTTTCTTAGGATTCGCTAACTTTAACAGGAAGTTTATTAAGGGCTACTCGAAGAAAGTACTTCTACTTACAGATATTATTAAGAAAGATATTGGATTTATATAGGGATAAGAATAATAAAAGTCGTTTAATACATTAAAAAAAGCATATATAGATCTACTAGTACTCTATACCTTTTAAGCTAACGAACCGGCTTATATCGAAATAGATACCTCGGATCTTGTAATAGGAGTATACCTTTATTAAATAAAGGACCAAAAGTAGTATCTAGTTATCTACTTTTCACGAAAAATGTTAGTAGTAGAACAAAACTATAATATACACGATAAAGAACTACTTACCGTAGTATATATACTTTAAAATTGGAGAGTATACGTAGAAAGCTACTTAGACCTAACTATCTTTACGGATTACAAGAATCTTCTTAACTTTATAATAACGAAAGAATTAAATAGAAGATAAGTTAGATAGTTAGAACTACTCGGATAATATAAGTTCAAAATAACCTATACCCTAGGAAAAGAAAATAGTCGAGTAGATACGCTAAGTAGGCGATTAGACTATATAGAAGAAAAGAACATTACGGAACGACCAATCCTAAAACGAGAAGCCGATAGATTATTAGTACCATATCAGGTATTAGCAATAACCCTTCGTATATTAGGACCTAATATAACTAACAGGATCGTAAAGGCCTATAATAACGATATATTCGTAACAAAGCTACGACAGGATCAACCGGATTTAGTATTACTTAGATATCAGGAAAAAACTTACTTACCTAATATATACGTTGAAGAAGTAATTAGGGATTACTACGATAACCCTTTATAAGGTTACCCTAGAGTATCTAAGACTATAGAACTCCTAGGACGAGGATACGTAGCGCTAAAGCTTCGGACACGCGTTAAACAATATATTAAAGAATATATCTAATACTAGCAGAACAAGTCTACACAACACGCTAAGTACAGGCAAATCCAATTTGCGCCTATACTAGAATTACTATAGGATAATGTCACAATAGACTTTATAGTAAAACTACTACCTTCGAAGGATCTAGCTACCTAGGATACCTTTAACTCTATTATAGTTATTATAGATAAACTTACGAAGTATATAATTATAATACTATTCAAAGAAATATATAAAGTAGATTAATTAGCCTTTATATTACTTGACAAGTTAATAAGAGATTATAGTATACCTAAATCAATAATATCCGATAGAGATAAGTTATTTACTTCTAACTATTAGAAAACGCTGATCGTAGTAATTAGAACTAAACTTCGGATATTAATAGCTTATTATCTATAGACTAATAGATAAACGGAACGTGTAAACCAAATAATAGAAGTATACCTAAGATATTATATGAACCTAAAATAAGATAACTAGGTATTACTACTTCTAATAGTATAACTGGTATATAACGACAAAAGGTCAGACACGACAGGCCTAATACTATTCTTTACCAACTACGGAAAGAATATAAATATATTTCTATAAGCTAGGGACGGACCTAATATAGAAAAAGCCTTAGTTAAAGTAGAAGAGCTAAAGAATTTATATAAGGAAATATAAAAGACGATTAAAAGCTCTAATAATAAGTTAAAGGAATATATTAATAGTAAAAGAAAGAATATTCCTCAGCTTAAAGAGGGGGATAAAGTATACCTCCTAATAAAAAATATAAAGATAACGAGACTAAGTAAGAAACTAGATTACGTTAAAGTTAGACCATTCTTGATTAAGAAGGTAAGGGGGGCCGTTAACTATAAACTCGAGCTTCTACCTAACGCCAAAGTATATCCGGTATTCTATATCTTACTTCTAGAGCTAGTAGACTCTAATATACTACTCTAAGAAACGTTTTATTATAACGTTAAGGAAGAAATAGAGTATAAGGTCGAGAGGATCCTAGATAGAAGAAATTAGTTCTATCTAGTTAAATAGAAAGGGTATAACGAAACGGAAAGTACCTAGGAACCTCTTAGGAACCTTGCGGGGAATTATAGGGAACGCCTATAAGAGTTTTATCGGAGATAAGAGAAGACTAGTCGAAACTCTTAGGGCCCTCTAGGCCGGGGGGAGGTCGAACTACTCAGAGCCGACGTTAAATATTAAACCGTCAGGAGTATTAGAAGGAAGGTCCTTATCCTTCTCTAACTCCTTAATATTCTATAACTCGCGCTTAACTAACTTTTTCTCTTTATCCTAGACTTAATCGAATTACGATTAGAGGCGTATAAGTTTCGCCTGCGTTTCCTTTATTTCTAACCAAGTATTATTACAAACTTTCTTAATATAATATATCTCGTTAACGGATATAACTAGGTTATACTTCTTACCCGCTGTAATATAGTTAGAATAACGGTCTAAACGGACACCTACTAAGTATTACCTATTACCCTTTATATAGAGAGTATAAGGACGTATTATAAATCTGGATAATTTACCGGAGAGCTCTTTACGACAAACGATAGGATCTTTAGAATAGATATTTCAACGAGGAGGTATAAAGGATGGATGGTTTCTCAGGACGAGAAATCTAGAGGAGGGGGCTAGTATTAGAACTACTGGTTCTAACAGGACTATCCTATAGGACAAGGTACTATAGATAGGACTAGCAGCTGTAGCGATGAGCGCAACGAGCGCCGTGCGCTTATAGCGCTTATAGGGTACTTGGCAGGATTTCTTATATCTATATAAACGGGGTCTTGCCTACTATTTGGAATAGCGTGTTTAACTTAGTTAATCTTCCTGGTACTCCTTGTACTATACTTTACTAGTTATTAATATAGAACGTATTGACTACCTATAACTACAAAGACTGCTATTCTACCTGAGTGACTCCTCTCCTACAGAAGTATAAGACACACGCCACCTATACCCGGTTATCGCACCGTTAGGTTAACAACCGCCGTGGGGTCGTAATATAGCTATAGTAAACCGGGCTACTTTACTAGAGACTATAAGTCGAAAAATATAGTATATTAACCGCAGCTAAATATACTAGAAAGAGTATATACCTAGGATAATATAGATAGTATACCTAAGGAAGAACTACTAGTATAGGATAAAGTCGAAGGAGATATTAACTCCTAGTATAATAGGATAATATAAGATAAACTCAACGAGGAATCTAATAATAAGGACGAATTTATAGACGAATCTAACTCTTATATTAGGGACTAATAAGAAGAAAACCTAAGTATTAGAGATAGTAGTAATACTTAAGAAGAAGAATTAGAGTAGGACTAGGACTATAATATAATTAACCTAGAAGAGGAAGAAGCCTTTAGTATATTAGAAGCTAAGTAGGAAGATATACGACTACTAAGGGAATTAATACCTAGATCTACTATATCTAAGGAGAAAGAAAACTCTAAAGAACTACTAATTTAACCCGGACTTATAATATCTAAGGGGAAAGGGAAGTAAGAAGCTAAAGAGTAAAGGATAAAGGAGCTATAAGTATTAAAATCGAAAAAGACTACTAAAACGATATCTTTTACCTAGACTACTAGAGAATATAATAGAAGTATTATATAGACCGACTATATCTATCCTACGAACTAGGAAGATAATACGCCAACGGAGAATTGTCTAAAGGGTGCGGTTTCTAATAGTAGATATACTATATAGAAGATCTATACGAATAGTATCTAGCTTAGAAGCGAAAGTATTAATACTTCCTAGAGTATAGATAGGTATAGATAGATAATTTACGAAGAGAATTAATCTATAATCTAAATATAGAGGAATATTATATAATAGAATAGTATATATACCTCTATAAGAAATGTTAGAAATATATACATCTGCAAATTATTTCTGCCTCGGCAAATATTAGCTTCCGCGGATAGCGCCCGGAGCTCCTAGAGGTGCCCCCGCTGCCTCAGCGCAACGCGCAATGCTCCAAGGCAGCTGAGGCAGCTCTGAGGCAGCCCGAGTAGCCAAGCTTCGACGCCAAGCGCCCAGAAGCTTAACCCCGAAAGCCGTGATGTTCCATGATCGGCGGCAGCGCTCGGGAGCCTCACCACCCAGCAGCGCCATGTCGCAGCCCCAACATCTACTCAGATTCGGGCGATTCAGCCAAAGTTCTCGCGGGGGGGTGCGCGCGCCTGTGCAGGTTCTACAGCATATGTCATCGGCGTAAATCTATACGTATTCGGTGGACTTGCGCATTTGCGCTGATTGCGATGATTGCGCTGATTGCGCTGACGTTTATGGCGCTCGTTAGGGGGCTGCTAAGGCCTTAGCTTTGTTGATGTCTAGGCGCGTTATTTGGGGCGTTGCTGGGCGCGTTGCTGGGCGCGTTCCTAGCGCCCGCAGCCCCAAACTTCAACATTTCAACGCTGCGTAGTCGAATAACTCGCGCAATATGGCATCTACGAGGCTCTAATTCAGACTGATTTATCGTATAACCTTTGCGCCGGTAGCCTCCAAATTTGGGGCCTAACGGAATCGATTTAGAGCTGCCTCGTGACTGCCTCGGGGTGCCTCAGTGGCCCCTAGAGGCGCTCCTGAGCTAGCTTTCTAGCACACCCCGCTTATAGCCTCGGAGGCCACTAAGGCACCCCCGAGGTAGAAATATAATTCGTAGATATAAGATAGAAAGAACTTATAGAATTCCTTCCCGTTTAGGGAAAAGAGTAATCCCTTACGGTAGGGGTAGCTACGAGGAGATTAATATATAAACCTCTAAATAATATCTATATTCCGTATAATACGATATATATATGAAAATACTAGTAATTATTAATAGATAGCGGACCGTTGCGATAATAGATTCTAGAGCTACTAGAAACTTTATCTCGCGAGACTTAGTATAATTAACTAGAATACTAACCCGAAAGAAGTTATAATAGTATAACCTTTAGATAGCTAATAGATTAATACTATTAATAGAAAAGGTAGATAAAGAGATACTTTCGTTACCTATTATAATTTAGTACTACTATAAGGAGATTACCTTTAATATTATTAGGATAGCTATTTATTATATAATTTTAGGAATACCTTAGCTAAAGAAGTATAACCTAATAATTAATTAGGCTTAAAGAGTACTTAAGATAGATTAATCTAGAAATATTACTAGGATTATACCTATATATTAGTAGTAATTAATAGTAGATAAGAAGTCGAACCGAAGACTAGTTAAGATATATATTACCTTAGCTTTATATAAGGACGGTACTAAGAGGTAGTCTAACTCTATAGTTACTAGTAGAGGTTAGTAGAATAATAAAGTAAGAGTTAAAGGAGGAACTAATATACTCTCTATCCCTTAAGAATATAGTAAGTAGATATATTTATTTAAGAAAGAGATAAATATAGAAGTATTACCTAAGTATTAGCTATAGGATTATAAGATCGAACTCGAACCTAGTAAGTAACTAATATTTAGACCTATTTATATATTATCGGAAAAGGAACTTAAGAATAAGAACTTTAAAAGGGGATTTATTTAGGAATCTAAATTACTAGTAGGTTATCTAATCCTCTTTACACTAAAGAAGGATAGAAGCTTATAGCTATATATTAACTATTAAAAGTTAAACGATATTATAATTAAAAATAGATATCCTTTACCTAATATTAGCGAGCTATAGGATTAGCTTAGGAAAGTAAAGATATTTACTAAACTAGACCTTAGAGGTATATATAATCTAATTTGAATAAAGGAAGGCGAGGAATAGAAAACTACCTTCCGAACAAGATATAGCTATTATAAATATCTAGTAATACCGTTTAGACTTACTAACGTACTAGTAATCTACTAAGTACTTATTAATAATATTATACGAGTATACTTAGATCGAATAGCGATAGCGTACCTTGATAATATACTAATTTATTCTAAGAATAAGAAAGAATATATTATATATATATAGGATATCCTTAGATATCTATTATAAGTAAAACTTCTTCTTAAACCGGAAAAGTACGAATTCTATAAGGAATTAGTAGAATTTCTAGGATTTATAGTTAGTATAAAAGGTATTAGTATAAGCCTAGACAAGATTAAGGCTATAGTAGAATAGTCTATACTATAAGACGTTAAAATAGTATAAAGCTTCTTAGGATTTACTAACTTTAATAGAAAGTTTATTAAAGGCTACTCTAAGAAAGTACTACCTCTAATAGATATTACGAAGAAGGATATTAGATTTATATAGGGAAAAGACTAATAGAGATTATTCGAGATACTAAAGAAAGTATATATAGATCTACTAGTACTCTATACCTTTTAGGCTAATATACCGGCCTATATCGAAATAGATATCTCGGATCTTGTAATTAGAGTATATCTATATTAGGAAAAAGATGGAAAGTAGTATCTAGTTACCTACTATTTAAGAAAGATATTAGTAGCTAAATAAAACTATAATATATACGATAAGGAACTACTTACTATAGTTTATATACTATAGAATTAGTAAATATATATAGAAAGCTGCTTAGATCTAACTATCTTTACGGATTATAAAAACCTTCTTAACTTTATAATAACGAAAGAGTTAAATAGAAGATAAGTTCGATAGTTAGAACTACTAGATTAGTATAAATTCAAGATAACCTATACCCTAGAAAAGGATAATAGTCGAGCGGATACCCTTAGTAGACGATTAGACTATATAGAAGAAAAGAATATTATAGAACGACTAATCCTAAAGAAAGAAGCGGACGGATTATTAGTACTATACTAGGTATTAGCTATAACCCTCTATATATTAGAACCTAATACGATAGATAGGATTATAAAGGTCTATAATAACGATATATTCGCAATAAATCTACGAAAGGATTAGTAGAGTTTAGTATTACTTAAGTACTAGGGTAAAACCTACTTGCCTAATATATACGTTAAAGAAGTAATTAGGGATTACTATAACGACCCTTTATAAGGTTACCTAGGAGTATCTAAAATAATAGAACTCCTAGGAAGAGAATACGTAGCGTCGAAGCTTCGGACGCGCGTTAAATAATATATTAAAGAATATATCTAATACTAATAAAATAAGTCTATAAGATATACTAAATATAGATAAATATAATTTACTTCTATACTAAGATTACTATAGAATAATATTATAATAGACTTTATAGTCAAACTACTACCCTTAAAGGATCTAGCTACTTAGGATACTTTTAACTTAGTTATAGTTATTATAGATAAACTTATAAAGTGTTACGACCCACGTCCGATCGTTTACCTAACGGTGCGATAACCGGGTATAGGTGTAGACGTACTATGCTTCTGTGGGAGAGGAGTCACTTAGGTAGAATGGCAGTCTTTATAGTTGTAGGTAATCAATGCGTTCTATATTAATAACTAGTAAAGTATAGTACAATAAATACCAGGAAGATTAACCAAGTAACGGTTTACCAAGTTGAACACACTATTCCAAACAACGGGCAAAGCCCCGTATATGTAGACATAAGAAATCCTGCCAAGCATTCTATAAGCGTAATGAGCGCACGGCGCTCATTACGCTCATCATCTTTAAGCGCTATAAGCGCACGGCGCTCGTTGCGCTCATCGCTTCAGCTGCTAGTCCTGTCTATAGTGCTTTATCCTATAGGATAGTCCTGTTAGAACCGAGGGTTCTAATACTAGCCCCCTCCTCTAGATTTCTCGTCCCGAGAAACCATCTATCCTTTATACCTCCTCGTCGAAACATCTATTCTAAAGATCCCATCGTCCGTCGTAAAGAGCTCTCTAGTAAATTATCTAGATTCGTAATACGTCCTTATACTCTCTATATAAAGGATAATCAGTAATGCTTAGTAGGTGCCCGTTCAGATTATTATTCTAACTATATTACTACGGGCAAGAAGTATAACCTAGTTATATCTGTCGACGAAATACGTTATATTAAGAAAGTACGCGACGATACTTAGTCCGAAATAAAAGAAACGCAGGCGAAACTTATACGCCTTTAATCGTAATTTAATCAAGTTTAGGATAAAGAGAGAAAGTTAGTTAAGTACGAGTTATAGAATATTAAGGAGTTAGAGAAGGATAAGGGTCTTCCTTCTAACACCCCTGACGGCTTAATATTCAACGTCGGCTCTAAGCAGTTCGACCTCCTCCCCGGCCTAGAGGGCCCTGAGAGTTTCGACTGGTCTTCCCTTATCTCCGATGAAACTCTTATAGGCATTCCCTGCAATTCCCCGCAAGGTTCCTAAGAGGTTCCTAGGTACTTTCTATTTCATTATACCCTTTCTATTTAACTAGATAGAACTGATTTCTTCTATCTAGGATCCTCTCGACCTTATACTCTATTTCTTCCTTAATATTATAATGAAACGTTTCTTAGAGTAGTATATTAGAGTCTACTAGCTCCAGAAGTAAGATATGGAATACTAGATATACTTTGGCGTTAGGTGGAAGCTCGAGTTTATAGTTAACGGCCCCTTTTACCTTCTTAATCAAGAATAGTCCGACCTTAATATAATCTAATTTCTTACTTAGTCTCGTTATCTTCATATTTTTTATTAGGAGGTATACTTTATCCCCCTCTTTAAGCTAAGGAATATTCTTTCTTTTATTATTAACTTACTCCTTTAACTTATTATTTGAGCTCTTAATTATTATTTATATCTCTTTATATAAATTCTTTAGCTCCTCTACCTTAACTAAGGCTTTTTCTGTGTTAGGTCCGTCCCTAGCTTACAGAAATATGTTTATATTCTTTCCGTGGTTAGCGAAGAATGGTGTTAGACCTATTATATCTGATCTTTTGTCGTTATACGCTAGTTATACTATTAGAAGTAGTAAAACCTAGTTATCTTATTTTAGGTTCACGTAATATCTTAGGTATACTTCCATTGTTTGATTTGCACGTTCCGTTTGTCTATTAGTCTATAGGTAGTACGCTGTCGACATCCGAAGTTTAGTTCTAATTACTACTATCAGCGTTCTCTAATAGTTAGAAGTAAATAACTTATCTCTATCGGATGTGATCGACTTAGGTATACTATGATCCCTTATTAGCTTGTTAAGTAATATAAAGGCTAACTGATCTGCCTTATATATCTCCTTGAACGGTATTATGATTGTATACTTCGTGAGTTTATCTATAATAACCATGATTGAATCGAAGGTATCCTGTATAGCTAGGTCCTTCGAAGGTAGTAGTTTGACCACGAAGTCCATTATGATATTATCCCATAGTGACTCTAGTACAGGCGTAAATTGGATTTACCCGTACTTAGCGTGTCGTGCAGACTTGTTCTACTGGTATTGAATACATTCCTTAATATATTGTTTAACGCGTGTCCGAAGTTTCGGCGCTGCGTATCCTCTTCCTAGGAGTTCTATTATCTTGGATACTCTAGGGTAACCTTATAAAGGGTCATTATAGTAATCCCTAATTACTTCTTCAACGTATATATCAGGTAAGAAGGTCTTTTCCTGATATCTAAGTAATACTAAATCTAGTTGATCCTGTCGTAGTTTTATTGCGAATGTATCGTTGTCGTAGGCCCTTACGATCCTGTTAGTCGTATTAGGTCCTAATATACGAAGGGTCATTACTAGTGCCTAGTATAGCACTAATGATCCATCGGCTTCTTATTTTAGGATTGGTTGTTCCGTAACATTCTTTTCTTCTATATAGTCTAATCGCCTACTAAGCGTATCTGCTCGACTATTATCTTTCCCTAGGGTATAGGTTATCTTGAACTTATATTGTCCGAGTAGTTCTAACTATCTAACTTATCTCCTATTCAACTCCTTTATTGTTATAAAGTTAAGAAGATTCTTATAATCCGTGAAGATAGTTAATTCTAAGTAGCTTTCCGCGTACACTCTCTAATTTTGAAGTATATATACTACGGTAAGTAGTTCTTTGTCGTGTATATTATAGTTCTATTCTACTACTAACATTTTTCGTGAAAAGTAGGTAACTAGATACTACTTTTAGTCCTTTATTTAATAAAGGTATACTCCTATTACAAGATCCGAGGTATCTATTTTAATACAAGCTAGTTCGTTGGCTTGAAAGGTATAGAGTACTAGTAGATCCGTATATGCTTTTTTTAACGTGTTAAACGATTTTTATTATTCTTATCCCTATATGAATCCGATATCCTTCTTAGTAATATCTATAAGTAGAAGTACTTTCTTTGAGTAGCCCTTAATAAACTTCCTGTTAAAGTTAGTAAATCCTAAGAAACTTTGTACTATTTTAACGTCTTGTAGTATAGGCTATTCCGCTATAGCTTTAATCTTTTCTAGGCTTATACTAATACCTCTTATACTAACTACAAATCCTAGGAACTTAACAGAGTCCCTATAAAATTCGCACTTTTCCGGTTTAAGGAGAAGTCCCGCTTGCGACAGGTATTCGATAATGTCCTATATATACTTAATATGTTCTTCCTTTTTCTTAGAGTAAATTAAGATGTCGTCGAGGTACGCTATCGCTATTCGATCTAAGTATGCTCGTATAACGTTATTAATAAGTGCTTAGCAGGTTGCTGGTGCGTTAGTGAGTCTAAACAGCATTACTAGATACTTGTAGTAGCCATATCTAGTCCGGAAGGTAGTTTTCCATTCTTCGCCTTCTTTTATCCAGATTAGATTATATACGCCCCTAAGGTCTAGTTTCGTAAATATCTTTGCCTTGCCGAGCCGATCCTACAGCTCGCTAATATTTGGTAAAGGGTATCGATTCTTGATAGTAATGTCGTTCAACTTTCGGTAGTCGATATATAGCCTTAAGCTTCCGTCCTTCTTCAGCGCGAAGAGGATTAGATAACCTACTAGTAATTTGGATTCTTAAATAAATCCCTTCTTAAGGTTCTCCTCGATATACCCGCGAAGTATAGTAAGTTCCTTTTCCGATAATATATAGATAGGTCTAAATATCAGCGCCTTGCCAGTTTCGAGTTCGATCTTATAATCCTATAGCTGGTACTTAGGCAACGCTTTTGCGCTCGTCTCTTCCTCGAATAGGTATACCTACTATTTATATTCCCGAGGGATCGCAGAAGGTTCATCTTTTCCTTCAGTAGCTCTCTCTTTCGTATCCTGCTAACCCTTACTAGTAACTAAGGAGTCGAGCCTTCTCTCTTAGAAGTCGCTCTTATCGTTTAAGAATAAAGTAATATATACTTTAACCGGTCTTCGGTTCTTTCTCTTATCTATTATTATCTACTATCGACTAATAGGTCTAATACTAGTAATATTCCTAGATTATCCGAATTTAAGTACTTTCGTCTTCCAGTTGATTTCTAGGTTATATTTATTTAACCAAGGTATTCCTAAAATGATATTATAAGTAGCTATCCTAACTATATCGAATGTAATCTCCTTATAGTATTACTGAATTATCACTAGTAGGGAGAGTATTTCTTCCTCTACTTTTCCTATTGAAAATACTAACCTGTCGGCCAGGCGTAGCTTATAAGATAATTTCTTCTTCCGGGTTAGTAGGCTGCTTAAGTCTACTAAGTTCCTCGAGATAAAATTTCCTGTAGCCCCGCTATCTATTATTGCTATAGTCCGCTATCTATTAATATTTACTAGTATAATAATATAAGTATGGTATTAGGCGGAACATAATTATTGTTTGGGGAATAACGTATTAATCTCCTTATGCTTCCCTGTAGTATAAGAGATCATTCTTTTCCCTATAATAGTAGGAAGCTATATATTTCCTTTATACCCTTATACGGGATATATTTGTCATATAGGTAGCTATACTATAGTACCTGGTTATAAGCTCCTCTCTTGAAGACTTTAAGTAAGTTATTCCTTTCCTTTTCCTACTTCTCTATAAAGTATAGGAAGTAGTAATACTTCCTCTTGCTTATAAGATGCTATTAGTATCTATCTTCCTTATACTTATACTACTATATTTCTCTATAGTAGGCTTTCTTAAGTAAAGGTACCGTGCGCTCTTTCGCTAGACGGCCCCTTTCTTCTCTATATACTAAATAATCGGGTAATATATATTTAGTATATAGAATCTCGCTATATTACTAATATTCCCTATCGTATCGATAGTCTCGTATAGGTTCGTCCCATTTGGGTTTTACAGATAATTACTTATTTAATACACCTTATACTTTGCTTTCGATTTTATCGAAGAGTTTATATTCGTCTTCGTCCGATTAAGGTTCGTTGATTTCTAGTAATTTTCCTTCTGCTTGGGATATGGTAGATCTAGGTTCGGGTATCGACGCTGGTCTCTCCGGGCTAGCTTTCCGCTGTTCCTAATCCGTCTTATACTATTAAGATCTATTACCATCCCTATAGTAATATCTCTATACTTCTTTATTGAATTCTGATTCGAAGGTATCGTCTTCCGAATCCTAACTTAATTCTTCTATATTGTAGAGTAGCCATGTTTCTTCGGAGTTTTCCTCGTTATCTAGAGGTCCTCCTTCTATTACGTTAATCTGCGGTCGGTATACTATATTCTTCGACCTGCAGTCTCTAGCCATATAGCCTAGTTTGCTATAGCTATAGTAAGTAATTACTTTCTTTCCCCCGTGCTGCTTTTTCCCTTTAAAGTTTCCTTTCTTCTTTCCTATCTAAATAAAGTTAATCTCTATTAGTACTGTGCTATAGTAAGTATTACGTTCCCCGTAGTCTTGTCGGTAATTCCTTGTTTTCGAAAAGAATCCCTTATATCGGGTTCCGCTGACTCCTCCGTCATACCGTTTCTCTATAGATCGTTTAAATAGTTTATTATTGATTTCGATCGCATTTTTAATAAGTCTATCTAGAGTATCGATTACTCCTCCGAATCTTATAAGCTCGTCTTTGATATTGTCTTTAAGGCCCTAACGATACATTATTATCAGCGTATCATCATCCCAGCCCGTTTTGGTCGCGTATATTTGAAATTAAGTTGAAAACTCTGACGCTAACTTCTTCTATTTTATATACTAGATGATGTATATTACTACGTTTACCTCGTTGGAAGGTCCGAATATATAGCGGATTTCAACTATAAACTTTGGTATACTTTCTATCCATGACTTAACGTCGCCGTCTTCGTCGTCGTCTTCCATGTACTTTTTTAGGAAAGGTTCAACCTACTTTTGGGCCCGTCCTTGTAGGTACGATATGGCGAAGGTAGTATATCTAGTTACTAGGAGCAAGTCTCCCTGGAATAAAAGGTATAGTTATACTTGTGTAAGCCATGGCTCAAGCTTATCCCTGTCTCCATAGTATAGTGTCTCTAGCCAGTAACTATTAAGGTGCTTAGGGTAGGGTTTCTGCCTGAAGTTATTAAAGAACTCATCCCTTAGGGTGTTCAAAGTGTTACGACCCACATCTGATCGTTTACCTAACAGTGCGATAACCGGGTATAGGTGTAGACGTACTATGCTTCTGTAGGAGAGGAGTTACTCAGGTAGAATGGCAGTCTTTGTAGTTATAGGTAATCAATGCGTTCTATGTTAATAACTAGTAAAGTATAGTGCAATAAATACCAGGAAGATTAACCAAGTAACGGTTTACTAAGTTAAACACACTGTTCCAAATAACGGGCAAAGCCCCGTATATATAGACATAAGAAATCCTGCCAAGCATTCTATGAGCGTAATGAGCGCACGGCGCTCATTGCGCTCATCATCTTTGAGCGCCATGAGCGTACGGCGCTCGTTACGCTCATCGCTTCAGCTGCTAGTCCTGTCTATAGTACTTTGTCCTACAGGATAGTCCTATTAGAACCGAGGGTTCTAACATAAAGTATATAATTATAATACTATTCAAGGAAATCTATAAAGCGGATTAGTTAGTATTCGTACTACTAGATAGGTTAATAGGGGATTATAGTATACTAAAGTCAATAATATCTAATAGAGACAAGTTATTTACTTCTAACTATTAGAGAACGCTTATAGTAGTAATTAGAACTAAACTTCGGATATTAATAGCGTATTATCTATAGACTAATAGATAAATAGAACGTATAAATTAAATAATAGAAGTATATTTAAGGTACTATATAAACTAGAAGTAAGATAACTAGGTTTTACTACTTCTAATAGTATAACTAGCGTATAATAATAAAAGGTTAGATATAATAGGCCTAATACTATTCTTTACTAACTATAGAAAGAATATAAATATATTTCTAGATCTAAGAAAAGGACCTAATATAGAAAGAGCCTTAGTTAAGGTAGAAGAACTAAAGAATTTATATAAGGATATATAAAGGTCTATTAAAAGCTTAAATACTAAGTTAAAGGAATAGGTTAATAAGAAAAGAAAAAATATTCCTTAGCTAAAAGAGAGGGATAAAGTATACCTCCTAATTAAAAATATAAGGATAATAAGACTAAGTAAAAAACTAGATTATATTAAAGTTAGACTATTCTTAATTAAATAGGTAAAAGGACCCGTTAACTATAAACTCTAACTACTACCTAACGCTAAAGTATATCCGGTATTCTATATCTTACTTCTAGAGCTAGTAGACTCTAGTATACCTCTCTAAGAAATATTCTATTATAATATTAAGGAAGAAATAGAGTATAAGGTTAAGAGAATCCTAGATAGAAGAAATTAGTTCTATCTAGTTAAATAGAAAGAGTATAATAAAATAGAAAATACCTAGGAACCTCTTAGTAACCTTGCGGGGAACTTGTTACGATTAGGAAACATGATCAGGGATGCGCTCATAGAGCGTAGCGCCCGTTATGGTTCGAGTCGACGAGTCGGTATCCGACTCGAACAGACCCTGAAGGCTTGGCATGTTAAGCGATGAGCGCAGTGGTCGCAATGAGCGCAGTGCGATCAGTGCGATCAGTGCGATCAAGAATGCTTGGCATGGATTTCGTATGTCTATATATGCAGAGCACTGCTTACCACTTGGAGCATCGTGCTCAACTTGCTATTCAATTGTCTACTATATACGATAGATCTCTTAGGCTAGGTACTGAATATATATTATCTGATTATATACCAGACCCGCTTAGCATCACTTGAAGCCTGCTTCATACTCTTGTCAGGTTGCACCTCCATTCCCATTGAGAATCAATCTATAGAACTACCGCACGCAACGTGGTTCGTAATAGAACTATAGGGAATATCTATAAGAGTTCTACTAGAGATAAAGGAAGACTAGTCGAACCCTTTAAGGGCGTCTAAACTATTAGGCAGGTCGAAACGCTCGGATAATATATTAAATATTAAGTTATCGGGATTAAGCGGCGGGGTAGTCTCGTTACGCTCTATCTCTTTAATATTCTAAAGCTTATAATATACTAACGTATCTTCCTCCTCTTCAAGTTTTTCTATCTTATAGTTTAATCTTATAGTATACGTAGTAAGCTTATTCTACTTATAAAGTACTTCGCGAAGTATAACTATCTTTTTATAATATTTCCTTTATATATAGTAAAGCTTAGCCTTAGAAAAGGCAAGCTCGTAAGAAAGACTAGACGACGTATACTCTATATACGATTCTAACTCTATCCTAATATAATATTCCTTCTCGCGATAAATATAGTACTCGTACTTTTATATAACAATAACTATGGCGCTTGAGCTAGTAAGTATACGCTATCTCCTAATTACTAACTTGGATAGGTTATCTAGTTTTAGGCGAGATATAAAGGATAATAGGTTATCCTTAGGACGAGGATTCTAGAGGAGGGAGCTAATATTATAAGCTAAGAATATACTAGTAGTAACGCGCCGAGAGCGTATAAGCTAGTATAGGCTTGGCAGGGATATAGTTCAGGCGAATCGATATTCGACTTATTCAACTTAGATATAGTTTAGACGAATCGATATTCGACTTGTTCGACTTAGATATAGTTTAGATAAATCGATATTCGACTCGTTCGATTAAGGATGCTTGGCAGGATTTCCTATTACTATATATATAGAGTACTATTTACTATTTGGAGTATTGTACTTAACTTCTCTTCTAAGGTACTAGATGTTTTACCTCCGTTCCGGCTGCAAGTTATATACGTTTACTTTAGTATATTTATTTCGGATCGCTACCCTTTATAAGGAAGGAGAATTAGAATTATAATAGGAACCTATAGTAATATAAAATCAAGTATAGTAGTAGGTTTATACTAAGACTAATTCTCTAGGAGTCTATAAGAGAGGGGGACGAAAACTCCCTATTAAACAATAGGCGTATAGGACTCGTAGCGCTAATGTACGCCAAGCGTACTATAGTCGCGAGCCAACCAAGACTTTGCCAAGCCTTCCATTACAGGTGGCGCTTCATGAATTTCTAGGGCTAATTGATTCCGAGCTTCTTAGTAATATTCTTCTTCTTTAAGAGCTCTTCTGGTATTCAACGAGTCTACTCTACTCGTGGCAGCTAACTCCAAGTTTGTAGGCGTACTATCTAATTGGTTAATCCTATCTCTTCTTCAGGGCTGAGCCTTTACTGCCGTATATATAGCTGTAACGTAGATAGTGTACCATTAATTCGGTGCTGTAGAGTCGTCCTAGGAACACCGTACTTCTCAGCAGCCTTGCGTTAGGAGAGGGCTCCTTTTACCTCCTTCCAACGCTTAAAAGCAAGCTCGACACGCTCTTCTAGGGGCAGATCCAACGGTTCGGAGGGGTCTGGGGGTGTAGTAGCCCTTATAGGCATAGTAGGAGTAGATAGGAGTGCTTTTAGTGGATATGTTTGGTAGATAAGTCGATATTTGCAAGGAAAAATTTCGATGTGTAGGACTCAGCCCTATAGGGTGGCCCAAATGGGGGTTTGGCCCAAATGGGGGTGAACCCTTCTATAGGGCTGATAACTTGGTGTTTGACAAGTGCTGTTTCATGCGCGGTCACCATACAGTCTCTCACAGAGCTGGAGGGTGGTGGTTGAAGAGGCCTGAAGAGCTGAAATCCGGCAGCTCATTTACAATTATCCATTTCTTTAGAGACGGGAGATCAACAGGGAAAGGAAAAGTTGATCGCCGGGTTTACTAGTGGCCGGGTTTTCTTAGGCTCAGACAAGTCGATCCCTGCCGCGGCTACCACAACTTGGTTGTTGTTTTGCTACCTTCTCACATTCCTATTCCGTTCCGACTCCTCTCGTGAAGCAGCTCCGACCCTCAAGTCAACATGGCGGAATTTGTACGTGCCCAGATCTTTGGCACGACCTTTGAGATCACAAGCAGGTGCCTCACCCCGCACCCGCACAGCTGAGGAAGGATGGTCGGGTGTTGACAGTGAGACAGGTACACAGACTTGCAACCAGTGGGCATGGGAGCTTTCGGCCTTGTGTGGTGAGAGAGCCTCAATTTAGTCGTGCCTTGGGACATCCAACTAAATTGTATGGTACAGCTCAGCAAAGGATCAGCTCACCAATCAGGCTGTGGCGGTCAAGAAGATCATGAAGCCTTTCAGCACTCCTGTCCTATCGAAGCGCACATACCGAGAGTTGAAGCTTCTCAAGCATCTGCGCCACGAGAATGTAAGAGATGGGCTCAGACACGATGAAAACCCAACGCTGACCTCTTGAAGGTCATCAGCTTGAGCGACATCTTCATCTCCCCGCTCGAAGACATGTGAGAAGGCTTGTCCGAAACATCATGCTTCTTTCCGCTGACCCCTGCGACAGCTACTTCGTGACTGAGCTCCTAGGAACTGATCTGCATCGTCTCCTCACCTCGCGACCACTTGAAAAACAATTCATCCAATACTTCTTGTACCAAATCTTGGTATGCTGTTGTACCTAAGCGTTAGGAACCCCTGCGCAAGAGCTGACAAACGTAGCGAGGGCTCAAGTATGTTCATTCCGCTGGTGTCGTTCACCGTGACTTGAAGCCCAGCAACATCCTTGTAAACGAGAACTGCGACTTGAAAATATGCGACTTTGGCCTTGCCCGAATCCAAGACCCTCAAATGACAGGCTACGTGTCAACAAGATACTACCGCGCCCCGGAAATCATGCTCACATGGCAAAAGTACGACGTCGAGGTTGATATATGGAGCGCAGGATGTATTTTCGCCGAGATGCTTGAGGGGAAGCCTTTGTTCCCGGGCAAAGATCACGTCAACCAATTCTCCATGTACGTCCCTTCCGAATCCTCCTTCCCAATCGAATACCACATTTTGAGTCGCTCGAAATGTTTCAGGAGTATCCGCTCCTGATACAATTCTTAAACATGTCTCGTAGCCCGCTGCACATATTTAAATGGCAATGCTAAACATAGACAGCATCACCGAGCTTCTAGGAACTCCACCAGATGAAGTGATTCAGACCATTGGCAGCGAAAATGTAGAGTAATCCCACCACATTGTACGGAAAACGAAATTGACGTTTTGTGATTAGACCCTCCGATTTGTACAGTCTCTACCAAAACGTGAACGACAGCCCTTGACAAACAAATTCAAGAACGCAGATCCCCTCGGTATGAAGCGCCCTTTTGACCTGTGGAGACATTTACTGATCAACTTAGCGATTGACCTACTCGAGAAGATGCTCGTCTTCGATCCAAGATTGCGAGTACGGGCAGGGGATGCTTTGGCGCACGAATACCTTGCTCCATACCATGATCCAAGTGATGAGCCGGTGGCGGACGAGAAATTCGACTGGTCGTTCAATGATGCGGACCTACCAGTCGATCAATGGAAAGTGCGTATACTTCAGTAGTGACCCCTTCCTGTAAAAAGCAAGAACAGCACTGACTTCAGCCTAGGTTATGATGTGCGACGAGATCCTTATCGATTCACAAGATACACATGGCTGACTGTCATCCTGGGCAGGTACTCCGAAATTCTAGACTTTCACAATGTTGAGCAAGATGGACAAGAGGATCACAATGGCTACCAGTAGCGGCGCTGGGAAGTTTATGATTTCTCTCCTATTCCCTCTGGGGCTGAGGAGTTCTGGCCTTTCGTTGTGGAGAATGATGAGGACGGTCAGGCCTGCGAGCCAAGCACAAAGCGTCAATGCATATGTTACCCCTTACCCAATTCCTAGGATGCTTTCTACTAGATACCAATCTTCAGTGCTAGTCAGGCAGTGAACCTTTATATCGTATCATACTTCAGCAAACTGTGAGCTAGAGTTGCTTTCAAAGTTGTGGATTGTGCCGTAGTTAGACTAGCTTTAATGCTCCCCGACTGAATCCCAGATGTCAACGTGCGACTCTCTGTTCCTGGGATTCTAAAGCCACACTTGCATAGATTTGGCCTCTGGGCATTTTAAGTACTGTTCAATGCTATACAATGGCCCCCAGCAGCAGCAGCTTTGCACCCATCGTCTGCGTGGTGGGTTTCCACCATGCCAGGTACTTTCCCTCGAGATGACAGGAGAGCAGTGAGCTTACAATTGGCAGAGGACCTGAGATAGAGAGCTGGTTTGGCGTTGAAGATGGCACAGATCCAGCAGCCGACAATGACTGGTCCTTCCTCCCTTTCATGGCCCTCTCAGACGGCGCCCACGCGTAAGACTCGGGGCCTCGTCCCCAATGCTCCCATGCAGAAGCTGAGCGTTCCATAGATCTACCGAAGACTTCTCCTACTTTACACTCCGCCGGAGAGCAACTGAAACCTCTCCTCCTACCTCCGTCTTCGGTATCTCTTGCACAAGGCAAATAGATGCAAATCAACTTCACAACCGACCTGCGGATGTTACGAGGAGTACTGTACAAAAAGCTGTGGTAGCCATTGCGGATAGTCCACAATTCTTTGGGCAATTGAGAGAGAAGCTGTCGATGGTTACGGGTGCGTGGTTTGCTCAAAAGTATGGAGAGGTTCGAGGCATGGAAGGACTATGGGCTAAGCTAATATGCCGGCTATAGAGACTTTACAGACGTGGATATCTTGAAGGTCGGTGAGTGGATCATAGGAGTTTTCACGGGGCACCAGCTGAGAGAGGCATAGAAATTCCAAGAGAGCCTATCGAGGACCCTGCAAGATACGGAGGATGATCAATATTTGGGTAGGGTCCTTGGTCTAAGAGTCGGGGCGAAACGCTCATGATTGCAGGTCTTTCTTTACGAGAGCTCATACACGAATACAAATACCAGACTTTGGTGCTGTTCAAATGCTGCTTGCTTCAACCAAAGGTAAAACCTCGGCGCCAGGACTTGTCACAGAATACACTGACTCCATCAGATGCTCTTCTTCGGATCTCGCTGCGAACGGTTATGCATGGTTCAATTCGCTCTGATATCTCTGATACCTGGCCTTCTACGAAGATTGGAGGACTGCGCGGACCCAGAATTCGACAGCTACGAGAAGAATTTAGTAATGCCAACATCTTTGAAGACGAGTGATCGGAATTCTTGTATGACAGCAACGTCTTACTATATTGGTGGCCTGCTGACTAGAAGCTAGTGCTGTCTTATATGGGGCTTCCATTGCAGCTGTAGGTAATGCTCTGCCCTTTCAGACGAATGTCACGACGCAAATCGAGGCTGATATGTCATTTCTCCCTTGTGCAGCTTCGGGAAAGGCGGCATGTTCGGCCCTTATACCCCTTTGCAACAGCTCGATGTCTTAGCCGACTACGGCACGAAGTCATATATCGTTGGATCAACAAATTTCTTACTTTTGCAGCAGAAGGACCGCTATAGCGACATACTAATCAACGTGAGGAAGAGGACATTCCGACCTGAGAGACTGCGAATACTAACGTTGTCTTAGCTCGACCAAGTCACCATCAGCATTACCTCTTCATCACTCCGCACCGCACTAGCACTCTCAGCTGCAGACCGCAGGTAAGTACCTTTCTCCCCATTGGCATCAGACCCAACCAACCACTGACCTTCCGAATAGATGGATAGACTTCCTCTCAACCACCGTTCACGACACCTGGGACGAGGCCTACCCCTCCCGTCCAAAAACAATGGGCTACATGGGTTCCGAAGAATTCATCCGCCTCCAATTCGAAGAATACCTCCTCGCCCTCCTCTCAACTACAAAATATCACCTCTACCTCCAATCGCACCCTCCCCTTCCCTCCATCGAGGGAGACCCCACAACAGATTTCAACCCCGACTTCCTATCCCACTGGCAGCAAACGTCCTCCTTCGCCCTCTTCAACAGCAATACCGAGTCCCACCTCTTCGATATCGTAGAGCCTCGACATCCTACAGCCGGGAATCTAAGTTTCGAGGATATACAGCGACGCTTCGCTATGCAGATACAAACCCTCCACCTCGACGAACGATTAGCAACGTCAAAGGAAGCACTAAACAAACATCTAGCAACCGGCCATAAAAAAGTCTCCACCGCATTCTCGAACCTCTGGGCCGACATAGAAGCAATGCGAGAAGCGCAGCGCAAACGGGCCGAAGCAGCTCATGTCGCTGCTCTGAAAGATGGCAAAGAGGGCACAGGTACGGGCACCAACGGCACCAGCTCCTCCCCACCTCCAGATCCTAACGCCAAACTTCGAGTGGACCTCACAGCAGCACAAGTGTCCGTACAAGCAGCGGGGCAAAAAGCAGGCGCCTATATCTCCTCATGGGGCGCATGGGCTAGTGAAAGGAGAAGAGGGTGGGCTGAGGGAAGGGCGAATACGAGGAATGAGGATGTGGGTGCTGGTGCTGGTGCTGGTGCTGGGGAGAAAAGTCCGGGGAAGTTGGCACGGTGGAATAGTAGTGCTAGTGGGAAGATGAAGGAGGAGAAGGGAGGTGACGGGATTGGGAGGTTGGATGCTTAGGTAGATGAGTATGAATAACGTAGTATACGGTAATGAAGTTTATACTGGCTTGGGTTTCATGTTAGAGGCATCTCTGTCCCAAAGTCACACAGAATTTCTCTCAGTTTGTGTAAGGTGATTTGGAAAGCAAGTCTCAGCTATGGAGGTATCTATCGATGCGGTCCGCAAAAATCGATCAAGCCTCAAGATCTCTCTACCTGTATGCAGCATACCACACTGCACGTCCAGTAAAGACTCCTCTCGTAATCGCCGGTCTTGAATTCATCTCTCATTGCATGCATTTCGCTATTTTTCTTGAAGATAAAGTAAAGTACCCACCTCTTCGCCAAGTTGCGCCTCCCCCCAGTAAGGATGAGCGCCTGTGTACGTGAATTATCATCAATTAAGCCAGGTAACCCAGCTCGTCATTGTCCTCCAGCCGCTCTAGGTATTCCTTCTCGATGAGCTGGTCGATGGACTTCTTGATGTCTTGGATCTTTGGGGTAAAGCGTGATTTGATTTGGGAGATGGTTTCTTGGACAAGGACGACGTGCTTCATCTTCTTGCGGGACTTCATGATACGGACGATGGCAGACTAGAATATTGTTAGTAGATGAGTTTGTAGTGCTGGTGGAAAGAACGATACATACCTGCATGAGAAGCTTTCTATCCTCCTCGATGGTCTTATGCGTATCCTCAACTTCTTGCTTGGCTTCTGACTTAACAGTGATGTTAAGGTTGACCTTGACTTTCTTGTTCTTGAAGTTGTAGTTCAGCAAGTATGAGGTCCCAGACTCCGCCTTTCCATTCTCAGGCGAGGGAATCAAGACCTTGGCCTTCACAAACACACTGAGTGAAGGATCGAGAGTTTCCGGGTTCAAGGCTGTGGCTTCTTGAATGGTATTGTAGGAGACGTTGTCGGTATCGTTGAAGAGCAAGAGAATGGCCATTTGGTATGTTGAGACGAGGAACGTGTAAGGAATCTTGGTGTTCTTGATGTAGTTGGCTCGAATCTCGCCTTTGCATAATTGCCAAAGCCAAGTGAGCTTCCGGCCGCTATGCTTGTCGAAGTAGAAGCCCTGGAATTTTTGGTATGTCGAGACAATTTCTTGTGGGGGGATGAAATTGGTGTTGGGTGGAGTGAGAGGCCAGAAGCCTGTTCCAAGTATCTGGTATGTTGCTTCGACCTTCGCATCGTCCGCAGTCAGACTCTTAGAGAGCATTTCTTTGAAGGCACTATTGAGATCGGCGGAGATCTGGATGTCCTGGAACATGCGTTGGAGCTTGTTCGTGTATTCGAAACCACAGGCTTCCTTTAACTTTCCGATCATGCTCGTCTCGGCGTCTTCGGATGCGGAGCTTGAGTGCACCAGACGCTTAGCCAGCATTCGTGAGTAAAATTTCTGGAACACGTCCTTGTCCTCGATGTACTTGAAGACAGTCATGATCTGAATCAAGGAAGCCTCCAGATCAGCCTCCTCTGCACTCTTAGCGCTCTTCTTCAGCAGTGCGTCGGTATATTTGGCCAAGAGCTCAGGTGATCGTGTTGAGCCTGTCTTGCAGACCTTGTTGCGGTTTACAAACTCTTTGCAAGCGTTGTCAAGAGATCGTACAAATTCGGATTCAGCGCTGAAAGCGTTATCGACCAGCTTCTGGTATTGCGAGTGTACCTCGAGCAAGGCATCGACATAGGTCTTAGGCTCCATGTTATCACCGTCAACAGCAACCTTCTCAACAGCGGCCAATCCAGATTTGCGAACATGAGCCTCGAATTTGTTTCGGAGAGGCTCGAGCCCATCGTGAACTCGGGAAAGCAATTTGTACATCCGTGCAAGATCATCTTGCCTATCCGCATCCAGTAATACTTGAAATTCGTCTCGCAGAAGAACGGAGTGGTCGGTGACGAGGGCAGTGAGACAGGTTGACATCAAATTCCTCATGATGTCTGGGTGTAGATATAGGCCAACGCGAGCTTTCTCTTCGTCCAGACGTATCTCGGCCTTCTTCATGTATTCAATAACAGAATTCTCGGCGATGAACTGATTGGACTCGTTCTCGTAGTAGGTCTTGGTAGCGGCCACGAAAGGCCTCTCGAAATTGTAGCGGTAAACTTCTAGTGTAGACTTGGTGCTGTCGGCCTCGTCTAGGCCTAGAGATACAAATGAGTCGACGATGCTCTTGACCTGGCTCTGCTCGATCGTCTCGCCATTTCGTTGCTTCTCCACCATCTTCAACACAGCATCCATGACTTTTTCGTTGACTTTTTTGAAAAGGACATCCTTCCACTGGACCAGGTGTAGTGTGTAGACGTCGTAAACGTCTTTCTTCCCCTCATCCATCTCTCTTCTCACCCAATGCCGATTCAGGTAACGGAACAGATGGTTGGTGTATTTGGCAGCGGTGGTGTATCGGTCCCATTCTCGGATGTAGTATGAGAGGAGTGCCTCGTCGACATGGCCTTTCGATCTCTCATAGAGATCGTCGAGATGATTCCTTAGGTAATCTTTGAGATTCTTGTAGAGATCCTCGCCTAGAAGATGGGCTATGACTCAAGTCAGTATAGACTTCCTGACTGTGGTTTAAGGTATGAACTGACCTCCGCGGTGGGCGTTACCACCTATGATCCCTCCCCCGCCAGCGGCGACGGCTTTCTGAGATGTGCAGAAGTTGTGGACAGCTCTAGGTGCCTGTTAGTAAGGCCGTGACGTTATAGCTGTGGCGCGAACTTACGTATAGATGCCCATGTACTGGACACTAGCGTTAGCGAAGCGTGGGATGTGGCGATAGCATTTTACTTACTGTTGTCATGTCCACGCCATCTTTCAGGTTGGTCATAATTTTGTCGACTCCAACTTGTAGGAAGTTCCATCTGCGAATGAGATCGTCAATATTGATATTACAGAGGTCGCATTTGTGATTGGGTTGAACCCGTTTCTCAAGTTCGAGTAGCCACCGTTCCATTTTGCTTAGCTAGAAAATATTTGAGGAATGAACTTACGTTGCAACAAGGTCGTCCTTAATAGGGGTCGGAGGCATGGTGATCGTCATGGTTGTGGTACTGTTTCAGCTCGCCTGAATGTGGTGATGCAAGCTTGTGATTGTGGTATGGTGAGGGTTGGTTGGTTGGTTGGTAGGTTGAGCTTGGTTGAGCTTGGACTATTTAAATCAGAGAGGTGTCATGTGGCTGGGGTGTCGTTACATCTGAAGGTGTCGAGGGAAGCTTTGCGTCGAGTGAAGAAGTGAGGTGTTGCAAGAGCACGCGAACAGCGCTGCCTCGAGGGCTTTTGATGAGCGTACTTCCGGCGCCTAGATAGCTTTAACACATCTCATGCCGGCCAGCATATGATAGACTGTCCTGGCTCAAGTTGAAAGCTCGAAATAATGTCGCTATGGTAATAAAGAAATTTGAATTGTGCAGTCATGAGTTACCAAGGCTGAGCAATCTCAAAGTGGCAAGCTTAGGCGGCAAATTCACGCCGCAATTGGCGCCAGAAATCTGGGGCAATGCCCTAAAATAAATGTGGAGTCCCTCCGGGTGTGTCACCGAGTCTTTAGACTTCTTTAAGACTTGCTTCGGCGGCCTACCAATAGGCTTTAGGTCTTGAGCGTGTCGCTCAGCGCGGTGCGAGTTCGATTTCCTAAGGCACGCCTCGCATTTCTTCTATGACGGAGTGGGAACGTCTTCTTAAGAGTTAAGGAATACCCAGCCCGTAGTATAGTAGCGGTATCTCACCTTCGTATTATATTCAAGGCTTTCCTGATTAGCTTGTCACGGCTTGGCCTTTACTTACTATTGGTACCGATACACGTAGTATGAAGCATGGTTATCGAACATGGTTATCGAACGTTCGATCATCGCTCATAGCTAGCGGCTTAGCGCGTCTCCAGGACGCGCAGGCTTCATGTATCTATCTTCTCTCCTTAGATATGTTCTTCTAGTCATACTTCACCTCTATCGACTCGCTCTAGGCAGGCCCCTGACATAGCTATACTGTCATGGTTCTACATACATACCTCATGGGCGCATATCTTAGTCTACCATGCGGTACATCTCTGTCACGGTGCCACCTAGATCTATATAGGCAGCAACCCCTGAGCTCGGCCCGAAGGTCCGATAGGGCTGACCAGGAGGCTGCGAGGTACGCCTGTAACAGGTATAAATTTAAGAACATCTTATTTAGATAGGATATTTTGGTAATTAAAGCTTGGATACCTATACAGTAGACAAAAATACTAAGCGTTTATAAAAAGCTTAAGAATGGCGTAAGTAAATAGCGATATTATCTTACTGATACTTGAAATAAAGACGATTATAAAAATAGACCCAAAACCCCATATAATACCAAAAATACAATGATAAAATAAGATCTAAGATTTGGACATAGTGGGGATCTTTCTTATAAGTTAACTTTGGATAGTCCTTGAAAGGTATAGAGTCTTTACCGAACCCACGGCCTTTCACATTTCCACAGTTTGCGAAGCGAAAATCATACCACTAGACCATATGCCCATATTGAAGAATTTAAAGTAATAAATGATATCTCACAAACTAATATTTCTCGCATGGCCCCGTCCCCATCGAGTCTCTAGTTTCTTCCAGGATCGATATTAATGGACATGCTGTGGCTACGGTTTATTGTTATAATCGTATGTAGTGTAACAAAGGAGTTGCATATCACAAAGACCCTCCAACTTGCAACGCAGGCCCCTCATCGCCGTAGATCGGATCCCTCTCAAACCACCCCAAAGCCCCGATCCCTTTCACTTCCTCCTCCTCTCCTTCATTTCCGTAGCACATGTCCCAGTTCTTGCCCTTCGGATAACTCCCCACCATGTTAAATCCTCCCTCGATATCCTCTAACAACCGATGAGCCACCCCTGCCGGCACAACCATAACATCTCCCTTTTCCACCACTGGCTCTACTTTCTTTGGGTTGTCTTCTCCGCCGAAGCATAGTTTCGCCTTTCCATGGGCGACACAGAGAACTTCATGTGCTGTGGAATGGAAGTGAGATTGGCTGTACATAGTGTAACGCCATTGTGGGGTCACTACGCCGACTGTAGACAGGTGTGATTCCATTGTAGAGGCGGAGGCGCTCGTGTGGAAAGCTGAGCGGTAGATCATCATTGGCTTCTTCTGGATGGAGGTGTTGGGGATGCGACCAAAAGCAGGTATCTGGTGAAATGATACCCGAAGGTCTTTGAAAGGTGTAAGTGGTGCTTTTGGAGTAGCCATCGTTGACAGGAAGCTGGACAGTGTAAGCGCAGCACACATGAAAATGTTGTAGGACGGTGGACAATGTAGCGTCAGAGTGCGCTTCGAAGGCGGGAAGTTGCACCTTTCTAGCTACGTCATAGGCACCTCGAATCTATCAGAAATATCCAAGAGCCTTTCCATCGGGTATCATGCTCCCTTGACCAGCTATGCATATGCCAACCTGCTGCGAGTCATGTACCAAGTTTATGAGCTCAAACCTCAGAACTCCTCGCAGACCCAAAATTGCTCATTATCTTTTCGCAACGCGCTCCACGAGCCTAGAAGATTGTCAGTACCGGGCTAGATGTTCGCCGATATTCGTGAATAGTCTTACCTCATGACACTGATGGAAAAGGTTGTGAGCCATGCAACCAACGCAATCAGAAGTACAGAGGCTAAGGCTCTCTGTCGAGAGCAAATCTCGTCGTCGCAATTTACCTTTTCTATAGACACAAAAGCCAGGCTCAAGTTTGCAGAATCGAAAACTATGAAGAACAGGTCGAGAAATATGAGCCGCATCTTCGCTTTTGCGGGGCGTAAGCCGAGGGGTTTTCCGGTGTATTCGTCGTACGTAATGTATGGGAGATAGACCATTGCGACTGCATCAACACTGATGGCCATATCTGTAGAAGGTGTTGTATGGATCCTCTCCTGACCGTTTAACGCTCTGATCTTGTTCTGATGATCCGTGATGAAATGTATTGACGCTGCGAGAGCGAGAGCCACGGCAGAGAAGACCCAGACGTTCATACGGATAAATAGTGGTACCATAGAATTTCGTAATATTGTACGCTGGGCTCTGATATACCATGCTCTTCTCTTCGCCTTATACCTAAGATAACGGCCTGGATTCTTCTCCAGATCTCCATTTTCATCGTTGGCAAGCCATGACCGAGAATAATCCGCGCCATACTGTCTCAGCCATTCTTCATCGACGATTTGCCCACCATCGGCTGATATGGCAGGGTATGCGGAGGCGTCTCTGAAGGCTCTCCAACAAGATCCTGTCTGTGTTACTGCACCACTAGGCAGAGGAGGGGTCCATTCGCGCGCATGATCCCATAACCTGCCCCGCGGTGGATCTGATTTGAAGGGGTGTCTGGAGGATGGGGTGCTGTTGTGTTGAGCAACCTGTGCTTCTGGCAGGTCGGGTAATGGGCGTATTTCTATAGCCAAGTCCTCGTCGTCCTCGTCGAGGGTATGCACCCAAGCTGAATTCGAAGGAAAGTGTCAGTGATTGTAGAGGTAGAGGCATTGAAGCTGATTGTCCCAACGTAGAGAAGTAAGCCAACAAGGTCTCACCAGGGATCGTGCGAACAATTCCTTGCGCCTCTCTGTCGTGAGCTACAGCATTCGAACCGGAAGAGTAGTGCGTATGCCCACTCGAAGTTAAAGACCGTGTTTTCTCCAAAGGGTTTTGCTCCGCTCCAATGGGCGTCTTCTCGTTGAATTGGGTCTTTGTAGACATCTTCAGAGCACTGCCGGAAGCCTCGCCGGAAGCCTCTTCCTGGGTTGCACCTAGGCTAAGAGAATGACTGGTAGATGGGGTCCCAGGGCGTAGCAAGCTTGCTGCCCTGGATCTGAAGGTGCCGTCTCCGAAAGCCATGGGGCTTCGCGTAGGAGGCAGTTGTGCTGGAGCCCCAGTAAGCAGGCTTGCTTACAGGCGAAGACTCCAGCACGAGGTAAGGTCTGCTGACGTTATGGCCATTGGCAGCCTGTGGTAGCGACCATTGGGCGATAAGATAGCTGTACTGCTGGTATTTGACCCATAATAAATACGTTGAAGAAGTAGAATATAACTCCGAAGCTGGGGAAAGCGTGGAGTGACGTGGGGTGGGTCTAATCGCACGCCGGGCCAAGCTCCGTAGCCTCATTGCATCACGCTTGCTCGACGCGTCTTTGACACGCTTCAAACTTTTTTTTTCTATTTAGAGATACTCTATTGTTTGAGCATCAGCAGGCTAGAACGGCAAGTCTGGTTCTTCATGAGCGCCGCTTCCTAGTCGAATCTCTCCTCCATCTACTTCTGACCTTGCGATGCGCCTATTCCTCCTACCAATCTCTACAAGACAAAGCTTGATCTACTGTCAACGCATCAATCAACAGCCCTCAGAAAAGACTACCTATATTGACAAGATTACTACGAAGGCCTCAGCTACCTGGCTAGGTTGGGAGAAAAAAGAGTCAGGCTGGCAAAAGAAGGTCACAGACTACGGGAACAAGCTATTCCAGCGTTTGCCGTACGAAGAATGGGGGTTGAAGAGCATACCACCGCTGAGCGCGAGGCGGCGAAGCGATGAGATCGAGGGCAAAGACGAGGTCCACCTCGAGTTTCCGGAGCTCTTGATTGAGCCGGAAAGGGTGCAAGATGCTCTAAAGATGTATGGAAGCAATAAGAAGCAAGCTTTCCACTCCAAGTGGCTGTGGGGAAGCATTATTGGGATGCCGATATCAGCGCCAGTGGCTTTGTTACCAGTGTGAGATGGCTTCCTGCTTGGGTGCCAGCCCTGGTGGCCCAAAGGAGTACACGTTTTGACGAGTCCATTACCTAGAATACCCAATCTCCCGTTCTTCTACCTCTGCTTTCGAGCATGGTCCCATTGGCGAGGTCGGTATTACCGCACATGTCTCATGTGACACCAGTGCTGACTCTATCAAGCTCGTGGCGGATCAAAACATCTCGAGTTTCTGCTAGATAACAAGCTCATCAAAATTTCCCCGTCCGCGATGCTGCGTACAGCGTACACCGAAGCCATGATGGACAAGAAACTGTGGGATCTTGGTGTGGAATTGGACAACATCGGCTCCAAGTCGAGTACCAAGCCCAAAATAGCTCCTCAGGAGACGGAGGAGAAACTACTGCTAAGCCAGAGCAGCGGAAAGCTCATCGCGGATTGCCTTGAGGTCCCGGAGCTGGCGGTGGAAATCCAGCGCGCTGTGTGGCAGGTAAAAAGGTCACTGAAGGCTAAAGAGGAGCTTCAGGAGGAGAAGGCGGATATCGAATCAGCAAACAAGACACACTCCAATCAATAATCTCAGAGCAGGCGTACTAGACTCTGGTATGCCGCTAAGACTTTGATCAATCGAAGCGCAACTCTTGCCCCAAAGCTGGGTCCACGTAGCCCATTCCGACGCATTTTGCTGCACTTTCAAAGCGTTTACGCTCTTAAAGGTGGGGTCATAATCTTTTGACTCGAGGTCATTCCGAGTTGTGTATCTCAAGGATGGCGAATCAATTCGGACAATCCCCTAACTTGACGGCCAAGGTATCTGACAACAAAGCTATAAATTGTTGAGAACTTTGGGTTCAAGACCCAAAAAGTCTTCCAATCATTGTTCAACAACCCTATCTACGCGGTCACTCATTGCAAGGCGAGCTGTCATAACGCAAGTCTGAGGGGCTATTGTCCAAAATATTTTCCAGCCCGCGAGAGTACCTGCGCCCGCGAGAGTACCTGCGCCCCCAATTTTTCAACACTTCATTCACTTCCTTGACAATTCGAAATGATATCATCACCCGGACAACCCACCTCTTCTATGCCCCTGGTCGCACAAGCACGATAGCCAAGTCGCATCGAACATGTTCGCGTCCTTCCTTCGAGCCGTCCGTGCTCCAACGTTCGGCATGGAAAGGTACATTACCGTCTACATCTCCTCCACTGCGGAGAGCAAACTCACAAAATGGCTTGGCAGGTTCCTAAATAAAACAGCAAGACCCCGTCGAGAAGCAGTCCTGCCACTACTCAGTTTTCCACCAGAGATCCGCGATGATATCTACTGCTTTGTTCTTCTCGAAAATACGGAAGCGTACCCGCATCAGTATTCCCTCAAAAAAGGTCCCGATCTTAGTCTTCTTTCCTTCAACGAGCAGCTCAACGCGGAGGCCACAGCCTTTTTCTACTCTACCGTCACCTTCAACACTAACTCCATGGACTTTCCAGAATTCATGACCGACCCATACGTACATTTCTGAGCATTCTCTTCCTGATTCACATCGCCCTTGAATGCTTCCAAACTTGGCAATTGGCCCTCTTTGGTATTGGTGTGAAGGACATTAACCCAAAATCTCGACAGAACATCTATTGCTGCAGATGACACGGACATCTATTGTTTTCCAAGTCGCTACCTCATTCGCCATTTGTGCGTCCGCTTCCTGCCCGAGAATAATCTTCCTTCCAGGCTTGCAGAAGAATGGAATAGGCCTGGCTTCAGGGCTCTCGCCCGTCTGCAGCGGAGCAGGAGAATGCACGACGTCCAACTTAACGGGACGAAGGATGATTGGAGTTGGACCGCATTCTTTACCGGCCTAATTGTGGATGAAAATAATCTGAAAACATTGATGCTGGATGTTACGCGGGCTTTCTGCCCTCATGGCTGCTGCCGACCCATTGCATACATCGGTGACACGTACGAGGGAGAAGGGTGCATGGAGAAGCTGCATGTCTTGGTCAAAGGCACGCTTACGGATGACGAGCTTGCTTTTTTCCGGAGTTTCTCCTGGGGTTTGGCTAGATGATGGAATCGCTCGGGTTGTTTGAGAGGGTGCTCGGATGGACGGGGCACAAATGTACATGGCCAAGGGCTGCTAGCCTCGAATAAGGGCATCTTGTGTCCAACGTCGCGAAACTCGAGCGCAGAACTAGGAGGATGATAGGGTTGCGTCACAAAATTACAGGTCAAAGACACACTGCCCAGTATACATGTCCACCATTTTGATCGAGCGGGAGAACAGTGATACGGGTATTCCTTGTTTAACATCGCTTGCTCTTAATCCTCTGGTTCCCAACACTATTTACAATGCCTCTTGCTTCTGGCATTCCACTTTTACAACACCTCAGAATCATTTCTATCCTAAATGCAGACTATGCATCCTGATCGCATCATCCTTCACCTCACTAACATATCAGGTTTCCATCAACCCACGAATACCAGTTCTCAGTCTTGTCTGTGCCTCAGCATTCAAGATGTCTCTGTAAGCCACCTCTCCATACATCCATCAAGCGCAGCATACTTATACATCTAAGGCCGACATTGAACTTTAGGCCGATGGCAAAATCTCAAAGAATATAGAGTCATACCACTACTCGATTTCCCAGCAGAGATCCGAATTATCATCTACAACTTCACCCTCCTCACCGAAACAGAATTCTGTATCCCAAGCCTGAAAAAGAACGTCCCAACCTCAGTCTCCTCAGTGTCAACGATCAAGTCAACAAGGAAGCTACCCCGATCCTCTACTCCAAGGCTGATTTTAACATCAACACTCCAGCCAACTACACACGCTTTATGCAAAATTTACAGCATTCGGTGAAAGCCGAATCGAAAGGATTATACCCAAGTCGCTGTCTCAGCGCATGCGCATCGATTTCACGCCCAATCAATTCAGAAAATCAGACGTATTCAGACACGTGCAAAGAGAATGGCACAAGCCAATTCGCCGCAAGCCCACACTGAGCTCAGAAACACACGACGAAGGAGTCGAGGAAACAGAACCTCGCTGGAAGTTCTTAGACGCAAAAATTGAAGCGGGACAATCGTAAAGGGGTTCAAATGGTTGCAGCTGACTATTGAGCAAGCCAATTACCCTCACTGATGAGCACATTGATCAGATGCTTCGGTAGCTAGCGGACGACGAGGGTTTGAAAGGCGGCAAGCTCTGGATTTGTGGTGATCTGCTGAAAGTGAGGTATTTGCTTGTGGATTCATGATCGCACAATTGACTATATAAATTAGTAGGAGAACGCTTCATTCTATACTTAGACGCTAGCTGTAATATCATTAATAATGCCTATGGAAGCAGGAAAATTTTTGTTTTCCGCTCGATCTCCTCTGTATATGGCGAGACTTTTAGGTTCAGCGCCGTCCAGATACGCCCGTGTGGCGCTCATTGAGGGTATAATCGCTGGGTTCGTGCTTGAGGTGAATTGAATAGGTGACGGTACAAGCTCTCGATAGCCTTGATTAGGCTTTCAAACTGTTCATGTTAAGCAAAAATGGCCTTGTTTCAAGCTCGACCTCAGTTGCATTTGGCAATCTCTCCGTTTTGATTTCCTCGGGGCTTGATCAACGGGAATTCCCCTAGATGTTTTGAATTACGGAATACTGACTAAATCGATCAAACATGGTCTCGTTTATGTAAGAGATTTCCATGGCTGTGTGAAGGGTAGCGATGGCCCTCGTCACGCGATTCATGTAGGTTCTCTCCATCGTCTCAAACGAATGTATTATTAGCAGTATCCTACCAGGAGCCAGCTCCGTCATTCCCGTCATCTTTAGATACATGCACCAAATAATTCTCTACCAAAAGCCCATCCGTCATATGAACAGAGATTCCTAGCGTCAAAACATACACCAATATAAAATTAACGAATATGTAATGCTCGTCCCCTAGTACTTTTGGTCCCTATAGACGCCATAGATCCGGAAATAATTAAACGTGATATAAACTTCAGGTGGACGACAACTTCTCAAAGTTCCGTCTGAGAACAGCGACAGAAATGTCAAGGGACTTGCGCAGCGTGGTTCTCCTCGGCCACGACATAGGACGTCTATCAGACTCAGAGATGTTCACGTCTTTGAGAATAGTGCCACCATTCAAATCTGGATCCCTACTACCGGCTCTTTCCCAATCGACTACCCAGTTGGTGTGGACAATTCGTGGCGAATGGTCTATGCCTGGAAGTCTTGCCAAACGGGTACCTGTCATTGTGGTGTGTGTAACCTTGGGTGGTTTTTCGATATTAGGAGTGCTTCTCGCAGCACAAATCGTGTCAGGACTGCCGGAAAGCTCGCTGCGAGAAAGCTGGCTTGGTATCAATCGCTGCTCCTTGCGTGAAAGGAAGGACTTGACCCGCTTGCGCTTGCTAGGGGGTTTTTCAGTCTCGGTGTTGCCTTGAGAGGGCGCTAGCATAGCACGGTCATGGTCTGACATGTCGAAGGCAGTGTTCCCGGTAGTATAATCGAAATGGCGAGGGTCAGCCAAGTCTTTTTGAGGATGTGGTCTTGCGCCATCGGTAGCTGGCTCATTCTCTTGTAGCCCTCCATATGCTGGGACGTCGTTCTGAGCACCAAGATCTTGGTAGCTTTCCTGCAGCAGATTTTGATTCTCGTCGACCTGGAAGTCGAGCATTGACATCTCCGACGGGTCCGCTGGCTGATCATGCATGTCATTGCTTCCCTGCACGTCTTTTAGGGCGCTTGTATCGTCAAGATCGAGCGTCCAGGCTGGGTCCAGTGTGGCATAGGCTTCTTCTTGCACCTTTCTAAATCCTGACGAGCTTTGATCCCTAATCAACGTTGATGCTGAAGTGCCGCTGATATGGCGATCAAAGTCTTCGCTGATCCTTTCGCCGGAATTGGACACCACTTGAAGATAATTATACCGGCTGGCGTCATTAAGACTGTTGTTTTGCCTGCGTAAAGCGTGACCGTAACCGTTGATTGCGGAGGGCGTCCACCCAAGATCTTGAACGGTTGAACAGCGAAGTAAATGCAGGAAAGACATTTTCTGGCCTCTAATCGAATAGAACCGGTCAGCTTCTTTCCAAAAAGATATTCGTAAATATGCCTTACATATGATTGACTGGGTAGGAGCCCGCGATCCGGGTATGAGTGGAGGCAGGTGTGATGTAGATTCCACCGAATTGTAAGGGGTCGGATAGGCGGCCAACGGCGAAGCCTTTAGCACAGAGCCCCATGGAAAGATTCTCGAGATCATCGAGAGTCTGAGATGCATTGAAGAAGATTCCATGAAGCGAGAAGGGCTAGGACGTATTAGCTAATTCTTGCTCATATACTGTAGACTCACAGAACAGTCCCATTGGGCCAAAGTGGTATGAAAACACCCAATTTCCTTATGCATGTAGCCCAGATGTTTGGCGATGGCGAACATGAATTCTAGAGTTCGATGCCGATCGCGAGTGGCATAACAGCAAGTCCTTATTTGGTCGAAGATTTGGCTGAAAATGCTGGAAGCTTTACGGCTCAACAGGCAAAAGAAAGCAACGACTGTGTGGGCAGCTTCCGTGGAAGGAACGTACTCTAGCGCCAGCGTAAATCGATTAGGGTCACGTAGCAATGACATGCAGGCACAGAAACGGTGACAAAGTCGCTGAATACATCACTTGGTCAGTACAGAACTAGCGTTACCGGAATCGAGTCTTACCTCGTATACAGACAGGTCCAACGAGGCTGAAGTTGATTGTGGAGGAGATGGCGTGCTAGTAGGGTACGCTATGTCCAATATTTTGTCCAGCGTGGAATCGTCCCACAACAACTGGCTACCGTCGTGGACCTCAGGTATCGTAAAGCAGTAATTTGGTCCATCTGTTATGATCTTATGGCCGTCTTGAGACTCTGAGATCAGGCTAACATGGACGGATGGGAAAGGTCGAGTCTGAAAGGCCGATCCCCCGGGCGGATGAAGATTGACGAGAAACTCGACACCTTTCGCGTCAAGTCTATCTGGATAGCAAGGTCAGTCTCACCCGCAACGCTCAGAGCGGGGCATACCGAGATCAAAAAGCTTAGGGGTTTCGATTGGTCCCTTGCAATAAGAATTTTTGCCAATGCAGTACGTGCAACGATGTGGGTTCTCGTTTTCAGGGCACTAAGAGCGCCAATATAGTCAGATGAGTTTAAGACGAAGCGAAGAGAAAGAGCAGTCAGGACTCAAACGCCGCGGCTGACAGCGAGAATGTCTTTCGTAACCTAGCAGCAGCTTGAGGCTACGAAGACGCTGCTTGAGATACCAATGAACTTATGACTAACCGGCCGTTTCTTATTAAAGCAGGCGATGCATGTTCTCAAAGTCTTGTCTTTCCTCTGCTTAGGATTTTTTGGGTCCTCGTAGACGAATTTGGTATGGAATAAGCCACTAGGCTCAAAGGATTGGCCTTGCTGTGTCTCGAGCAGCGAGGACGAGAAGTTCCTGGCATTTTCGAACCCGGCTGATGAGAGAGGCGTCGATGCATAGGACCTCGTAATCCCCTTGGAGAACCCGGTCAGCTCTTGCTCAGATGGTGGTGACAGCCATGACTTACAGCAGATGAGCTGATGCTATTTGGGAAGAAGAGGGAATTCGGACTGGCAGAAGATGTGCTTGTTCTCGGACCAGCGAATGAAGGGTAATCGAGGAGGCGCCATTCTTCGGCGGCATAAGATGATAATGGAGGCACGAACGAAGTTGTCGAAGGGTGTTCTTCCTGAGTACTCTCATCAGGCAGTTGGAAATTGGGGTAAGTATTGTTGACAGAGTGATAGTACATGACTATGCCAAATGGGACTTGCTGCAATGAGCGTTGGTTCAAGGCTTCGCCACATTAACAGGAGCGGCACGAAAATGCCTTGAGAAATTGCAAGGGGTGGTAATGTTGCGGGCAATGAGCACCGGGCTTGATCGTGCTGCAGCTTGTTGATATAGCACATATCGAATCATAGGACAGGCATTCTGATCACGCGTAGAGTAAGTTTGCTATAGTAGTGCGCTCCCATAAAAGAGGAGTCCGAGAGCAGTAATTTAGAATTGCAGCGAATGGTTCAGAATAGCATGGAAAAATAGCCAGACACTTATTTTTAGAGTGAAATTGCAAGTGGGAAACAGTGGGGGCTGTATCATACTAACGAAATGAGGACTTTGCCGCCCCGCAACCTGGGCTTTCAACGCAAGGACATTAAAGCTGTTGTCGGTGGCTTAACCGAAGATCTGCATAACAGGGCGCTCGGTAGGCCGCGGGCCGGAAGACAGGGAAGATGGCGTAGGAAAACGGCTGTATCTGGCCTAGGTCTGGGTTTCCATTGGCCCAGATTGAAAAACCCGAGAGCAGGGGGTTTGTATGATCAAACATGAGCTTCGAGTTCCAAATTTAAGCTCGATGTCAATGTCGGTGGATTGACAACTGTGGTTGTCAGTGTAGCAATCCTGCCTTCAGAGCTAAGCCGTTGCTGGCTAAAAGTTCAAGGCCTTTTCTAGGATGGGGACTCTTCCTCACGGCTGACAACAGGAGCCGGCATGAACTATACCACAACAGGGTATTTACTGAAGAAAGCTCACTGGTCCAGGCTTTGAAACTTTGCCATTGATGATATGTGCTAAAAATACTTCGTTATCAATTGGACAGGAGTTGAAACTATCGAGTTTTAGGGGTGTAGTCGAACCGGACTTTGCCAAACTTGCGGTGCGATTCCAGCCTTTTCTGTTTTCCGCGATTTGCTCTAGGAAAAAGGCTCGATGGGCATTCTGCGTGTGTTCACCGGGGATGACAATCAGTATACTGCAGATCGCTGGCCGAGTTCGGCTTTTTGCCAGGAAATTGCAACATATGCAAATTCCGTAGTAATGGAAATGTATGTTTTGGTCGGTTCTCCGTCGCAGACCATGTATAAAGAGTCGACCGTCTTCTCTTTCGAGACGCAAATTCTGACACAGCTCTCATCGTTATTTGAAGGCTTCCTGATTTCTGTTTGCTCTACACCCTCAATCAGAAACTGAGATAGAACAAATCCAGACTGGGTATTAAGACATCGCGCGAGCACAGTCCAGTCCAAGCGGTCCTGATACTGTTTCTATACGTCAAGATGCCGTAGGTCTCTGATATCTCCATCAACCCTGATAGCGACTAACTTGGGTAACATCATAGTGCAAATGGGTCCCAGGAGACCCAATATTCAACACGAAACGCCTCTCAGGGAGGAGCTTCCCAGATATCGTACGCTATGATGCATTTTCTGAAGGAACGGGATGCGCGACAAGCTTTCTTTGCTGGCGAACGTCCAGCAGATCCGAATAGAACCCAGGGGGCGGAAGAACAGCCGCAACGCAAGGGGGAAGTGCTGAGTGGTGATGGAGCTCATGTTCAAAGTAAGCCTTTCTTCAGCCTTTGCAATAGGGACACGCTAACTCGAAATTCACTAGGAAAGCCCAGAAACTGACGAGAGGACAGAGGCATTGAAGTTGCTGCTTGTTAGTTTCTCGAAATGGCATGGGAGTTGGTGGTATTCAGGCGGTGGTCAAAGATAAAGCGGGGAGAAAAGGAACTTTTTATTTTCCATCTTCGCCTGCTGAAGATGTCAATACTTTAATAATGTCAAAAGCGGCCAAAACCTTGTAAAGTCCTCGTGACAATCGAGCTGGAAGTGCGTCAGTGCCAAAAGCAGTCAAGCCGTATCAATTGTACTAGCAGTCGAGCCAGAACACTTTCGATTTCTCCAGTAGATGAGACTGGAGTGGGTAAGAAGGCAAAGCAGCCGAGCCCGAATGGCCTCAAGTTTTCCAGCAGTCGAGCTGGAAGTGCGTCATTGTCAACATCAGTTGAGCCAGAACATTTTCATTACCACCAGCAATCAAGCTACGAGCGTGTCAATGTAAGGTGTAGTCTTGCTCTTGTAGAGTTGTCATAGCGTATGAATCGTTCCAGAGCCTGTCGTCGATCCGCAATAATGGGTTTGTGTAGAATGAGCGACCTCAAAATGAGGTCGTCGAGGTCGTCGCGGTCGTCAGTAAAAAGAAGCTGTACAACTTTGACTTTCCAGACAGCTGCGGGCGCCGTCAAAACCTACATTAGCGTTGTGAGCTGATTCGGGAGGGTCTGAATAGTGGCTACGTCCCCGATGCAGCTGGCCTGGGACGAATGGTTCCCATGCACCCTCAGCAACTAGAGTGCAGAAAAATCAATGCTACATAGGCTACTTGCTTGCATGGGACAATATCGTTGGTGTTGGTCACAGAGGGTTGCTAGGGAGCCTCATTGCTTATTCTATCGCAGCGGGATTGGGCGGAGACCAACCAAAAAGCTCAGCTCAGACACATCACCCTGCAGAACACAACGGTATCTGATACGCTGTTATACCCCTCTCTCCCGTGTTTGGAAGAGTCGTTACACGCTAAATGCTGATCATCGATAGTAGAACCAGCCCGGCGACAGCAACATGTTGTTATGGCCCTGCGTCGGAGTGAGCTCCGGGCGAGCTCCACCACTCTCTGTCTCTTGGGGACAGAGACTGTCCACCTTCCTCCATCATGTCTTCATAGCTTCTGATACCTTCGTTGGTGACCAGAATGACTGTCGTTACGCTGCGGTCATTGCTTCGAATACAGCTGAAGCTATTCGTTCCACTTCAGCTGCCTCATTCGCTATTTCCTCATTCCAGCCTTGACCAATCCCCTCCCGATAACCCCACAGACCGTGCATCCCAACGGCAGTCCTCGAAATGACCTAAGGAATCCATGATGAATCGAGGACCACTGCCTTCTCTCGGAGAACCTTGCGCCTCTGAAAGCCAAAACCCAGGAGCGGTACCTTGGAGAATCCCGCCAGCCTACCCACATTCCCCATGGTCTTCCCAAATCACTCGAGGAGGCGAGCAAGGCAAGTCGGGATCTTTCAAGCCCGCTTACCTACCTAAATCTCATATACATGTGGCACCGTCAGTGTTACGCGATGCCGAGGAAAGTTCGTGTTTGACTTGGCATTTGACTTCGCGAATGTCCACGATGATATATATTTCAATCTCAATTGCCATTTCCAAGCAAATGCTGCACAGAAAGTGTCTTTTTGTCTACATCGGTGTTCGGGAAGAACTTGGGTACATGGAGGTGTTTTGGTCACTTTGGTCTATCGACCTCTAATCTTCGCTTCTGGTATCTACTAGGGCTTGGTAGCATGTGTATATATTCGAATAAACAGATATCATGTGAGTCTCAATGCTGGTTCTACGCAGCGTCCAGGACTGGGTACGGTTCAGCAACGATTGAGGGGTTTAGAGCTCAATATGCGTCAATTTACGCGTTTCTTTACTTTTATTCGCATTATTTGTATAAATTCACACTCAAAAATCATACGGAAGACGGCGATGACTCGAATTTTTTTTTCTCATTTCTTTGTCGAACTTAAATACCTTCTGAAGTCTCTTCTAATCTTTCTTCCCTTCAAACATCTCTCGAGCATCCCAATTCTACCAGCAGACGTTTGTCAAGCATACGTTCTACAAGCACTCGTTCTGCAAGCACACGCGTTCTGCAGGGACACATCCTACAATCACCAACATTCTACTCGCCTCAAGCCACATCAAAGCGCAAGCTTTTCCTCCACATATTCTGCAGAGCCCCAAATCCAAGGGTGAATTGCCAATAATAAGACAAACATCGTCCCTCTCAATTCCAAACATCCTCATTCATCAGCCACCATGGCAACATACACGTCAATAATAGCAGTAGAACAAGATCAATCCATCGATAGATGTGCTGCGTTCCTGATCGAACTAGCCAGGCAGGCTCATCGAAGCCCAAGTCCATCGCTTGCACCGCAATCATCGAACAGAGTCCAGCGGAAGCGAGCACGTATAATCACATTGGATGAAGCCATCGCAACACGCAAACGCATCCGACTCAGTCAACCAAAACCACCACAATCATTATTACAATACGAGTCCGATTCCATCATACAATCAATCGAAAAACCCCAATATTCAAATCTTCCCACACCCACACGCATTAGACTCACTCAATCAAAACCACTACAATCAATATTATCACAACGCGAGTCCGAATCCGTCGTCCAATCAACCGAGCGACCCTATTACCTAATGAATGCCACACCAAGGCGCCGCCAGTTATCACGCCAACCACCACGCAGACCCGCATCAGTCACACTCCAGCGTCCTTATCCCAATAACGATACACCAATGCGCCGCCGCATGATTGAATATCTAAGCAAGGGCATCTGCGTCCGCCTCTCCTCCCCAACACCAGGTTGGGCGATGTCATACGAGGAAGCTCACCAAGCTGGTCTTGAGAAAGGGAGGCGGCAAGACCTTGAGCAGAAAATAGAGGCTACTCCGCGAGATTGTTAAAAGAGATGGATGAGGATAGGCAGAACAAGTTCATCAGGCAGCAAGGGGAGGAGAGGAAATGGGTTTGGTAGGGAGTGGAGGGTCATGGCTAATGGAGAGCGGAGGAGAGTGAGGTCGGTGGTTTTTACGGTAGAGATGGGGGGGAAGGGGATAAGGAAGACGAGGTGTGGAAGGGTTGTGAAGGCGAGTGCGAAGGCGAGCATGTAGGGTGGAGCTCGTAATTTCCTTGGTTTGGAATGGGTAGTATTCGACAGCGCAGCATGGTAGCGTCAACATAGCAGTATTGGAGTATCAGCGGGAGCATACATGGGCAGGAAGTCAGCGATATTTTATTTGTTTGGGTTATGGGTTAGGGTCTTTTGTCAAGTCACTCGTTTTGAGTCAGTATTCTGTTCTGTCTTTGGGAATGGATAGATTGGAGGACTTTCCTTGGTCAGTTTTATTAGAGATCAGTACCGTTACATCGATTCAATAAAAGGGCTTTTCCCACCAACCACCTTCGCTTGACTTGTTATGGTTGCTCTACTGTTGGGATAATGAAGGGTGTCTATCTCGCAAGTGATCGAAAATGGCGGAACGGAGCTCTCCCACCGGAGAACTTTTGGGGAACGAAACCGACGTGTCAAGTTTTGGGAGGTTTTTACTGGGAATTTGAGACGGAAGTATTTCCATTTTGACTGGATAGGAGCCGGGTATATTAAAATTTTGTGGCCTAGTCGAGCTGGACTTTGGCAAACTTGGGGTGCGGTTCCAGCTTTTTCTGTCACTCACGGGCTTGTCTCAGTCCACGAATGAGCAGAACTACATACAAGTACGAGCTATATCGTGTTTTACCACGCATTCTTCCTGGTTCTACCACAATGTACAATGCTAGAGTCTAGCGCACCCAAAGGTTTCTTCGTTATCGTGTCCTACCTCCCACTCCTCTTCTCCTCCTCAATATGCCTCCCCAAATCTTCCAGTACGCCCTCTCTCGTTCTCAGATGGCTTTCAAGCCCTTCCACCATTCCCTTGATATCTTTGATCTCATTCTCTACGCCCCTCAGCCCCTCCCCAACTTTACTCCTCCCCTCGCCCCTCTCCAACTCCCGTATCTCTTTCCGCTTATATTCCAGCAGCATTTCCAGCTCTCGCTTGACAAGCGCCGGCTTGCTTTCTTCTTCTCTCCTCCTCCCACTCTTGCCTTTTGCTCTTGACTCGATTGTATTGATCTTGTCTTCTAGATCTTGGAGTTGCCGTTTCAGCCGGACTTCCTCCCAGTCCTCTGTTGTCCGTGTGCTGCTGAAATCTGTGCCGGAAGGCTGGTAGCTACCTTTACCACCTACACCTAGCCGACTGAGGTATGTGTCTCCGAACTTGGCTTTGCGGCCTGTAGGTGTTTCTTCGTCGTCTACTGCCCATCGTGAGGAGCCTGACTTTGTTTTCACGCCTTTGTTCTCGACATTGTAATCGATTTGCCCTTGCTCGAACGTAGCGCGAAGGGAGGATGGCACCGAACGCGGTATACGATAGCCTTCATGCCGGTTGTTCAAAATGTGTAGAAAAGCCAACGCAGCATGCTTGCCAATCGCCGGCTCGCTAGCCGGATTGACCAAATTCCACGCAGACCGTAGATCTGTATCTGGAACGTCTAGACTTGAGTATAAAGGTTCAAGTGATTGGAAAGAGAGGGCGCCGTGCAGCGATTTGTTGGCTGTGTAGATTGACTCGTATTTCGATTTGTCGGAAGGCGACATGTACCAGTCAAAGCCGTCTTTGAGGCCGAGCGTGTCGTCGTCATCGTCGTAGGAATTGGAAATGGGGGAGAAGGCGGGTTGGGTGCCGGAGAGGGCGCGGTTGGCCTGGACGAGGTGGGCTTTGGATTCTGGGACTAGCCAGTCGGGGAGGAAAGAGGGGACGTCTGCGTATTCCTGCGAGGCAAGGTCAGTATTAGAGGGAAATATAGGCTGGGACATGGGGAACAGGATATGCGTACGCCATTTACTAAGTCAAATATAATCCGCATAGCCACGCAAAACTCCTCAAAGTCGAGACTGCCATCATTATCCACATCCGCAAGGTCCCAAACTCTTTCTAGCTGGTCATCTCGAAGCTGGCTGTTCTTGAGAACGGAAGCTGCTTGAGCTCCGCTGAGGTGGGTGCCGCCATTGGCTAGAGGCGAGAAGATTTCCCAGTACTTCTCTACCTCTGCCTGTTCTATTCGCTTGTTCGACATTGTTTGAGTTCATGACAAGGTTGACATATTTTGCCATGTTTGTTTGAATGCTGAGCTCCAGCCTAGGCAGCCGGCAATCGCGGCTGTGGCGGTCCGTCCTAGGGAATTAGAGAAAACGACACCCGGAATCTAACATATTATCAGCACTAAAAAGTTATAAACCGTCCTGTAGTGTCTAAAGCAGGTCATGTTCAGACAAAGAGTGGAATAGTGATGCCACATCCATTTAATTTGCAGCCTGCATGTCAGAATGGCATTCTTCAGAAGATTCTAGCTCTAAGGAGATAGAAAACTTTTGTGCATACTAATTTACATATGAGGATCACTTGTCCAACAGACAATCCTCCACTTAAGAAGAACGGAAGCACCCAAAGATGCCAGTGCATGGAGAAGGGATATCAGTTTTTTTTTCGCGAGATGCAGGTCAGAGAGGCGAAGGTGAGGAATCCGTTGGTTTTAGTTGCCTCCTTTTCGCAAGGAGATGATGGGAAGAAGGTTGTCCAGAGGGATGGAGTGCGTGAAATTGAATGTTGCTGAGAGTCCTGCTAATTTGGTGAGTTAAGGCTGGATGAACGGTGTCTCAAAAGCAGTTCGACTGACAGTACCGTTCCTAGTCTAGTGTCCGTGTCCAATGAACGGGGCAAGAAAAGGATCCTCGAAATACACGTCTCGATAGACTAATGATTGATCATACTCGGCCATTTTCTCGAATTCCTGGCTCTCTTTGTTATCATCTTCCCCTGCTTCCTCGGCGACAATGCCTTTTTCTGCCAAATCTTTCTTGGCTTTAGATTGCGCAAGCTGGTTAGCTCTAATTCGTTTTGCTTTGAACTACTCTTTTTCTTCGGATGTTAAGTCGCGATCGATGGCATGCTTAGAATTCCGCTGTTCCGTCGTGCGGAGCTCATCCATGAAGTCCACCGTTGCTTGCAGCCTCCCCGATCTTCTCCAGCTTATAAGGCCGGCATCGTTCCGAAACCGCCTTGCTCTCTCCCTCATATCGCGCTCACTATAGTATGGCGTCAGCTTGCCATCCACGGTCTTTACTGGGATACGAGCCGCAATATCCCAGCCAGTGATTCTTGGATCCATTCGGAACCAAAACTCAATTCTCCCTCCTTCAACATAGATCGAGATGATGCGGGGTAGAACGGCAAAGTCCTTGATCGGGCTTTCTTTGCTGTCCGTAACTATCTTACCATCATACATCATGACTCGTATGTTGCCCTGGGAACTCGGCTGATATGCGGCCTCGAAGAGCTTCAGTAGTGCTGGACGATTCGCACGAGAAAGATCCACATCCAGTTGGTCTTTAAGAGGGGCCTTTCTGTGCAGAGGGTCGCCTCCCCTATCCGGCGCAACACCTGGTCCGTTCAGCGAAGTAATACATGATGGGGTCAATGGCACCTACGGTATACTCCGCCGGCCTCTTGCTTCGCCAGCTTAAGTGGCTCCTTCCGGATTTCAGGGAGAGGGATGGATTTCTCCTCATTGCGCGTATCGCTCATAGCATTCTGTACATCTTCTGCTTGCTTGCTTGTCAGTCCGTCTGGGCTGTCTGCAATTTCAAGTGTGTTTGTTACTTGCCTTCTTCCGTGAAGGTCGACTTATCTTCGGCGCCCATGGCGTCCTCGCCGCTGTTTTCCACGCCGTCGTTGGCTCAAGCAAGAGTCAGTGGTGGTCTTCCTTGGACGCTTCGGCACCTTTGTTGTGGACCTACTGTCTTCGAGGGCCTGAGACTCGAAGTCATCTTCAGCCTTGCCTGAGCCTACAGAGCCTCGATCGTGGCTTGATGGCTCTTCCTCAGTGACACCTTGTGAAACAGTGTCGTCCATACTCATGAGTTTAATGCCTAGACCATGATCATCGACTGCGGACTCGCTGGGCGAATACGAGCGCAGTTTGTCTAGATTTTGATTCAGCATCTCCCACATACAACGCCATATTTGACTGACCGTCGAGCGTAAGCTGCTCTTCCTCTAGGTCTGATCTAGTTCCATTGGTCGAAGTATCTGCACATCATCAGTCACGTACTGCAGGTGTTGTTGTCGGTCCTCACTTTGCCTGGGACCCAAGCCCCGCGATGCTGGGGGGGCTGCAAGCCAGATTGCCTGAAAGACTTATTCTTCATGTCTCTTCTTGTCGGAGGCATGATAGGGGGATTCGTGGCAGGGAACAGTGTGTGTGGTTCTTCAATGAGATTGCTGTTATTATTGTGAGGTGATTCAGGTGTGTATTCATGTGCGGAAGATCAGCCTCGAGAGCGGCTGCCAAGAGCTAAATTCTCAAGGATAGGCACTGACTACGTAGCGAAATTCGGTGAGTTGAAGGCTCGGCATTGTGGTCTATTCACTCCGGAAAGAGACATCTCTGTCGAGGCCATGACCCGTCTTCCATTGGCCTGCTGGATATATATAAAAACACAAGCCACCTTGTCTCAGTTACCACAATCTACCGTGGCCACAACAGCTAGACAATTGCCTACGTCCCTAAACTCCTGCCCACGCCCAAAAAGCGACGTCATGTGGTTCTGGAAGAGACGCTTCTTGAAGCGGTGCAATTCAGTCCATTACCCCTATATGACATTGTCACAAGCTACAGAGGCCGACTTCGATATCTCCGTTCACCAGACTTCCAGTTGTTGATCCCACCAGTCCAGGCATCAAGCAACAGCAACACTGGCATCGGTTCCGGGGGTTGTGGAGCTACATTGCTGATAAGTTGTTGACGAATGTCGTTCCACTGGGACTGATAGGACTCGTTTTCATCCACACCTTCGGGCCATGTACCTGTGATATTCCTGAAGTGGCAGTATGTTGCTTCCAATGCTTTTTGAATCGTCTTGCGGTCTTCAGCTATTTTTGGAAAATTATTTCGGGACTCGGATGGGCGGTTTGCTACTCCATTGTCCTGTTCTAAAACTTCATTTGGGAGAGGTATTAGCTCCCCTGCTGACGACCACTAGGAGCTTCTGTTGAGAGAACGACTTACCTTCTTCATCAGTGTATACAGCGTCATAGTGGACTTCGACGGGATCTACTGGGACCCCCCTCGCGCTGGTGGACTGCATCCTTGCTTCTATGGGGTGTTTATCAGGTGCCAAATCCTTGCGGACGTTCTCTTGCGCCTTTCGTGGCAAGAATAAGTGGATGTCTGATCAGATTCTGGGTGTTCTGAGGAATTGGGAGGTTTCTGTTAAAGGAATTTGAAATTGGAAGCAATGAATTATTCAACTTCTGTTTAAATAACGTTGTATAACTCTTAGCATGAATGTTGGAGACCCTTATATTTCTATGTTTGCCTGCAGATCTGTAATCTTTGAGCCGCAAACTGCACTTTTCCCGAGAGGCAGAAACCATACGAGTTGCCACTGCGAACTCTCGACCTTGCTAGCCCGGATTGATATGTACCGTCATTATCGTGTATCAATCACACAAACATAACCACCTGAGACCTCAGCAACTACTTCGCTGGTTCCCCTATTCAGACTCCGTGGATGTGTATTCGTGAATCAGAGAACCACAGGAAAGTGGTGGTTTGCAATAGCTCAAGGCACGGTAAGATGGAATGCCAGAGAGCATGATTCACAGAAGCCAGCCTTGACGCTTTCTTCACGCTCATGGAACACTTCGACGCCATGTGTTAGTAAGTCTTCTGCGAAAGATTCGACTACACGCTCATCATATCAAGTTGCCCTTGCGGAAATTGCTGTGCGAGAGCTCGAATCGGAGTATCCTTCGCTCTACGAAGGGACTAAATACACTGGAGAAACATCATTCAAAGATAGCTTTGACACTTGCACGGGGCTCCCGACCGCTTTTTAAAGATTTTCATTGAGGGAATAATATCCTATAGGGATCCTATTTCGTACTCATGGATAGATGACAAACAGGCAAATGATGCTGAGCAAAAGCTCACCGCGGACCGTCCTTAGCTCGATGGGGAGATGAAATGTCATTTGCCAAAACTATTGAACAATTTTTCTGACCCTCCCCGGGCGCTACTGACATTGATTTAGACCTTATTCACTAGAGACAACTCAACTGTGTTCCAATGGGTACTCAAGGAGCAGGACGATTTGGAGCAAAGATGCAGTGCAAAAGCTCAAGGTGGAAGGAGTCCTTTCGTTGCGAGCCAGAGATACAACATACAATTTCTGATAGGAGCTAGCTTCAGCACTTTCTGGGCCCTTCTGAAGCTCAAGACGGGGTGTTTTTCGCTCGATAAAAAGGAGAATTGCTCATCAATCACTACCGAAAGAAGCTTGTTTCGGCATTTTCTGAGCATTTCTTGCAATCCATCTATACAAAGTCGATTCACTAACATCTTATAGAACTATCTCAGCAAGAATAGCGCCATAAAAATGCTACATGACCAACTCCAGTTCCTTCCCTCCTTCCCAATGCAATTCTCCAATCCCATCGTAAATGCTAATGTCCCGCTTTTCATACCATTACCCATATCAGCAATTACATATTCGCCAATTCAGCATCAATCTGCTGATCCAAAAACGTCTTCTTCTCTCCTGTCAACTCAGTCTGTAAGCGCTGCTCCACCAGCGCTCGTACTTGCTTTTTCGTTACGTTATCCAAATCAACCTCCGTAAGGCAGCTGCGTACAGCTTCGACTATGGCATTGTCATCTGGGCCGTTGTAAGGGATGCGGAAGTCAACTGTGCTGACCGGACGGCTGGTATATCCTAGTGGACTCCGGCTCTGTCGAAGCGGCGGTGACTGTATGGCAATGAGGTTGTCTGTGCTTGGCATGTTGCTCATTCTCTGGTATGGATGATCCGTATAATGTTCACTCAAGCCTGCTACAGACTGTAGTCTCGAATGCGGACGTGAATACTGTGGCTGGTCCTTGTATGGTGCGAATGTCGTTGTGGATTGCCTAGCTGGATGACCAAAAGCAGCGGGAGACTGGGGCGGCATGTATGCGGGTGGCCCACCATGGAAGCCTGTAAGGATGGTGGAGGCTGGCTTGGCGGAGGAATATACTGAATGTATGTCGTCCATCTCGAAGCCATTGTTTCCGTATTCGTCTTGGTAAGGTTTCTCCATGTTGCCAGCCATGCCACGGCGACCTGGAAGGTTGTTTGCAGCAGCGTAATCATCCCATCTTTGCAATGGGACGCTCCTAGGATCAAAGCCTTCATCCTCATTGGCCACAATCTGCCTGTTGCCTTTCTCTCCGATGACGATTCTGGTGTTACCCCATGTGAAGTTGTCTTGGTTCCAGAAAGAGTAGATGGGAAGGATAAAGGAGTATATGGGGAAAGCCAGAAGATAGATGATCATCCACCCGATGTGTTGCCACTGTCGCTTCAGGATGAATATGACAGCTTGGAGACCGTACACAGCTCCAATCAAAATGATCGATATCAGCGGAAATTGGCCGGAATGGGTCGCCACACGGTAGATCAGATATCCTAAATACCCGCACGTAGCAGGAAGAATGATTGTTCCGAAAAGATCAATGAAGACCACAAATCGCATGCTGAAGCAGCAGAAGCCACAAAGGTCTTTCAACCATACCAACTCAGCCAGATTGTGAATTGTAGAGTTGATCCAGCGTCGTCTCTGCGAGAGTAGGACGCTCCACGTGTCTGGCGCAGCGGTACTAGCAAAAGCGTCTGGTACAAACTTGTAGGACATTGATGGGAAGTGTTTCGTCATGAGGGTTGTGAGATACCGATCTTCTCCCAAGGAGAAAAGATTCTTCTTGTGCAGAGTGTCCACGTTGCAGGTGTTGTAATCGTTGATGACCTTGTCGGAGATGATCAAGGGCCGACCTTTGTCAGCTGTTCGAAGTCGATACATACAGAAGCTAGAATCAGGTTAGAGACACCGCTGAGCTAGGAAAGCTAGAAGATGAACTTACCATCCAGGCAAGCATGTGACCGAGCCAAATAGAGACTCGAATGCCTTTGCCAAATGATGTGATATGTAGTATTCGTAGACTTGGATCATCGTCCACCAACTCCGCTCTTCGTTCTCTAAGCTAGTCTCACCACAGATACCGGCGATCTTTGCATCATTAGCACAGCTTGCCACAAGCCGATTTAGCGAGTCTTCCTTGACGCTTGTGTCTGCGTCAAGCATGAAGAGGTACTCATATAGCTCAGGATCCACGCCGATAATGTTGTTGATTTGGTGGAACAGTTCCAGCTCGAGTGGGGACATTGGCGAGCGGTGATGGACACGGTTGAGGAAGCTAAGAAGGAGGATTTGAGAGTCTCGTTTACCGCGGTTCCCTGGCTTTGCCTTGGTCTGCTCAGACTCCTTGCCCACCTTGACCACAACAATGTACGGAACCACATTTCCTTCGTACTCATAGAGACCAGAGTAGACTTTTCCATAATTGAGCTGCTCGCTACCTGTTCCAATGGCCTTGAATGGTAGCGCTGGAGGATCGATCTTAGGGTCGACGCCGAGGATATCAAGTACAATCTTTGGTGTTGGCCTATCGTTACCTCCTCCAACAATCATCCCGTCACACATGACACAGATCAGCTTCCGCTTGTTGTCATACTGAAGCGCTGTCAACGAGTCCAGACTTTTTCGTAGCTGATCTTCGCCTTCTGTGTAAGCTGGCACCTGGCAGATAACGAATTTATCTTGTGCTGCGGGTCTGCGTTTCGAACCGAATTGGAGGGCGGACAAGAATTTGGTAAGAATTACCAGACAGATGATGATGGTAAAGGCAAGCAAAATGTAGTTGTTAAATTGGCATCTGGCTGTGTCCCTGAAGTCAGGCTTCCCTTCGTAGAACGCGTTTTCCATGCAATTCAACGTTTTCTGGTAATTCGGATCACTGGATTTCCATAGGCTTGAGATATCGCTACCAGCGTTTTGTTGGATGACATCTGCCACTTCCTGGGGGATGAAAGAGTACATTGCAATGTTGCCATACAGCTGCTTGGTGTAGAAATAGTCCGTTAGGTCGTAGATCTTGCCGTTCAAGATAACCCAGTTGCGTTGGCTGTTCGAGGCTTGGGAGCTGATTGTACCCTTGGTATACACGAGATCACCCTTATAGTATCCTTGAATCTTGGGTAGAAAGGTGTCAGTGTACCAATTGATATCGTGTAATTTGGTGGAGGGATTAGGTTGAAGTATAGGGCCGGAAGTGTGTACGGCAGTAGGGTTCGTTACGGTGGTGTTGGCCTGCAAGGATGTAGGCGTAGTATCATTGAGAACCAGGTAAGAGCAGGCTTTTGACAGAGGTGGTGGGAAATATTCATCAAGATTCATGCCCGCGAAAGGCTGCATGGCCGTTTTGTCCGCGAGCGGTTGAATGTCCCCATGGGTTATCTGCGCAAACTTGGAGATGTCGTAGACTTTTCCGTGGATGCTGACCCAAAAGTCGTTGGTCCCCTGGTGATAGCCAACCTCCTTTGAGTTCCAAGCCTTGTCGAAGTTGGGACATAGAAGCTTGCCAAATTCGACAATGTAGAAGATGACGGTTGCGTTGAGCAGGAAGATGAGTAAACACAGGATCAGCTTCTCTCTCCAGGCGAATCTAACATCTGGTCGCTTCATCCGACCAATGTAACGTAGCGTGAACGAGGGTATCCAGAATGTCAATGCCCAGACGAACACAACCCAAAGTCGACGAGACTTGGAGACCGGCTCAGAAGTGATAGACTTCGGATCAGCCAGTTCGGGATCCAGGCCGCCGGTGAATTGGCCAATCTCATCGTCGTAATAGGTGTACTGTCCCCTCTTGTCATCGCCCTTAGCGCCGAGACCATAATCACCAGGCCTAGTGTTAATAGTCCGCGACATAGTTGGAGCAATGGACTTGGCTGCACCCTGACCCAGTGTTGCCATACTCTGCTGGCGCTGTAATAGGTTATCTCGGCTGCCATACTCTTCGCCCATTGGGGGAAAGAATCCACTTCCATTAGGATCAGGTGTGGCAGCGGAAAAGCCAGTTTCCATTCCTCCACTACCCATCATCCCGTAGGGGGATTGAGCGTAGGCAGGCATTTCAGCGGGTTTGAGATCCAGCATGCTTTCTGCCTCCCACCAAGCTGCCTCGCGAATCCAGACACGTTCATTTCCTATGACCACCTCTCCATTACTCCAGCCCCGTTCAAGGATCCAGCTTTCGACTCCATCGCGACCTTCATGGCAACCAAGTCGCGAGTATCGAGTGCAGAACTCGTCGATATCAAAGTCAGCAGTAAAATCTAAACTCTTGTTGCGGTAATTCGCCCATTCCGGAAGTCTCCATGTTCGAAGCTGTTTAGAAACAGTCCCGGCGGACCAGGCAGAAGTAGTAGAAGCTAGAGTTCCAAGGCTAGCGAGTGGTTCATCCGTGGGGTGCAGAGCCAGATGGTACCAAACTCTACTGCTGCCGAGCACAGCTGGAAGATCCATTCTGCTGTTCATAGCAACTCTGATGCCTTGACCTTCCACTGGGTATAAGATCTTTCTCAGGAAGCCACCGTCTTCTACTTCTGCACCGACCTTTTCTAAAGCCTCTTCTCGACGTTCCCGCTCCAATGCTCGGTCCCTAGCGACTGGTCCAGTGGTAACGCCCACATCCGCTGCAACATCTGAGACTGCATTCTGCATGTCTTTGACAATGGAGGAACCTGGGACAGGCACTTCGATGCCATCTTCTTTCATCTCAGCGTTGATGCCTAGATTGTCATCGAAAATTCCGCGAAGCGCAACTGCTTTCCCAAGTTCTTGTCCTGGTACTTCTACCACAGTGATATTGACCGTGTCACCATCGTCTTCATCCGTCCTCGGGGTTCGGGCGCCAACTCTGCCACTGCCACTGCCACTTTCACTTGACTCGTCCCCGTCCTTGATCCGTTGTAATTCTGCAGATATGGCGTTGTTAGCTTTCATCAAAACCCAGTCGACCAAAGCTTCATAGATTCCTGCAATCAGCACCTCGCGCTCATCCGTGCTACATCTTTGCATAAGGACCTCGGGTTCAAGCCCAAGAAGGCCGCCAACGTCTTCGCATATTTCTTCGAGATCTTCTTGGTCAATGAGAAGACCAACAGTGTCACCAAGCTTGAGGAGTCCAGCAAGGGTGGAAATCAAATTTCGGTGCGCTGACCCTTTGATACCAATCTCCTTCAATGAAGACCGAAAGTCTTCGGCCGAAGCCGTGTCATCGGCTGTAGGGAGGTAATGTGGCGGCTCGTAGGTCTGTGATCGGTTGAGCAGCGAATATGCCGAGGGGTGTCTCAAGCTTAGGAATTCTCTCTCCGCCGGCGTCGACGCGGATGTAAGAAGATAGTAGAACACGTCGAATGCTCGATAGCCTGGGTCTTGGGGTATGCTGAGTAGGCCTTTGGAAATATCGATGCCCGACTGGGAGATTGCTAGAGATGCAGCACTAATGTTTCCCGCAAGAGTGAGACTGAAAGTAGCAGCAAATGCAGAATGCCTTGGAGTCGCAGGGTTGTATGGCGTCACGCAGTACGTGAAAGGTTTCAGAGCGGCAAGAGCGGTGTGTAGGGACGACGGTAATGCGAGTGGAAGGGCAGATATGAAGGGCGAGAGGAGGGAGGGAGTTGAGTGATGCAAGGACCTATTAGAAGAATGATTAGCACACACAATAGCTGTAAATAGATATTTACGAATCTTACCCTAAGACGATGCAGCCATCTTCAGCTCGCCGTCGAGCATGTTCCCATGCTTGGCTTGCAAGCTCAGTGTCCACTGTGCCTCCTTGCTGACCGCCGACGCTGGGATTTGCAGCGGTAAGCCAGGTATTGACGACTAAACTTGTACTCGCATCGAGGCGGTAAGGGCGCGCAGAGGCATAGCTGGTGTGTAGTGCATTGAGCAATGTAGTTGTTGACACCTGAGTCGATTGCCTTTCGGCAGGACGGACACCGGTAGGGGTTGAAGCTCCTGAATAGGTTGACAAGCGATTGGGGGTTGCCATGGCGTCTATCTCTCCAGATATGCTCCTATGTTCTCCCCTACGAGGGGCTCCGTATGATCACTGCCAGATCGGGCAACGGAGCAGGCGTATATGTAAAGATGCTCAGCAGATGGATTCGGCTGTAGAGATTGGCGTTTGTAATCGTCCTTCTTCAATTCAAGGAGATGTTGACAGGGTTGGTTCGTAGGAGCAACACGAAGAAAAACACGCAATGTAGCGAAGGAAAGCGAGTGACGGTGTGCAAAATTGAAACGAGTGTGTTCTCTTGGGTGACAATTAGATGGACTGCTTCGTTTCTTCGCAGCAATTGTCGTAGTAGACAGGCGTTGTCGCCGTGTGGATGTTGTCTACAGAAATCTCCTCAGGGCTAAACAACAGGCTAGATCTTAGGCTGAGCCCCTGCCGCCACAGGTACCAAAATAGCAGCGTCCGGGTATCCGTCCTCGTATTTGATCTTTTCGACACACCTCATGAACTCATGATGGGGAAACAGGTGGTCATCGAAAGTCTATTGCTACTAGCCAATGCAAATGGCCGTTCCATACCGTTACGACTCGTCTATTCTGAAGACTTTTGAAGCGTTCTCCAGGGTCTTTTCGAAGTGTTTACTTTATGCAGGGTTAGGGAGGAGATCTGCGCTACCTCTTAGCGCCCGCGTGGTTCTCCCAGCGATTTTGTAAACACTTGGCTGTGGGCGAACAAGGACGAAAGAAATCTTAGATGGTGGTGTTGGATAACAATGATGACGACTCATCATCAGGCCCATAGTACTCATATGGAACATTGAGTAGGGAGGTAGGATCAAGTAGAGTGGATACCATTAGGGCTGTGGCAAGAGGCACCTCGTAAAAAAGATCGCGTACCCGAGGCGAAACTAAAGTTGGAATCTCAGCCTAGCAACGCAGACCTTTACTCTTCATCCCATCAGCGAGCGGTGCATTACCCACCCAAATCGCTTCACGTCTTTTCAATTCACTGCAACGACTTTCGTTTTGACTGCTTGTATTCTGTTCCCACTGGGAGTGCCTTTCCTTCGTTTGAGATATACACGTTGCAGGCGCCCCCTGCTCCTGGCCACCCATCGAGCCTCCAACCCAAGGCTACTTGCTTCATACTCGGACTCCAAAGAGAATTCCACGAGTAGGAGGACTTGGGTACGGGGCGTCTACTTCCATCGCTAGCCAGGCCGCTTGTTGCTTCTACATCGTCTTGACTGAGGAGCCCCTGTCGAGCCGCCATCATGGCGCTACATTCGCTCAATGGATCAACCCCATCACACGCACAGCCGTCTCTACCTGCACTCCCTGCTCATTTACAGTCAGATACGCATTTGACAGCGCATCTCGCCAGTCGGTACGGACTTCTTTTCCTATCTATGGCATCTGTCCGATTGCTAATCCTATCTGAAGCTTCCATGTCTCTCTACCAATATCAAGATTGTCGTCTCAAGCCTTAATATCACTCAACACATACACTTCGTCAGCAAAAGGCCCAGATGGCGGTAAAGTGGGTAGTGCTATGGGGGAGGCCGAAGACTTGGCTGGAAGAGCTTGGTCAAGACTGGGAGGCCGCGGCGAGAATCAGGCTGTGGTTTTCCTGTGAGCAGCGCACGGCTTCGCAATCTCTATATGGGAGCAATGCTAATTGGAATATCTGTCTAGCGGAGAATCTGGCTCTGGAAAGACAACCATACGCTCTCATCTGCTCTCTTCAATCCTCTCCTTCTCTTCAACGCCACTATCCACCAAACTATCTCTTGCCGCCTTCGTCTTTGATACCCTCACTACCACGAAATCCCTCACAACGCCAACTGCTTCAAAGGCAGGCCTCTTCTACGAATTGCAATATGACGCTTCATCCACGATGAACCCCACCCTGATCGGAGGTAAATTACTGGATCACCGATTAGAGCGAAGCAGAATAGCATGTGTCCCAACTGGCGAGCGAAGCTTCCACATACTATACTACCTGTTGGCTGGGACAAGCACTGCAGAGAGAGCACATCTTGGTTTGGACAATGCCGGTCTCGTGGCTGACAGCGGAGTGTCTCCGGGCAACAGACTGTCTGGAACTATTGGTCACAAGAGATGGAGATATTTGGGACATCCTACGCAGCTCAAGGTCGGAATTAACGACGCAGAAGGGTTCCAGCATTTCAAGACGGCATTGCGAAAGCTCGAATTTCCCAAGAGCGACATAGCTGAGATCTGTCAGATACTTGCCAGCATCCTTCACATTGGCCAGCTCGAGTTCACTACCAGCCAATCCACAATGCCTGCGGCTGATGACAGCGGTGGATACTCCCACGAAGGTGGGGAGACCGTGACCACGGTCAAGAATAGAGAGGTCTTGGGTATCGTTGCTGCTTTCCTTGGACTGAGCACGCAAGATCTTGAGACGAGTCTTGGCTACAAGACAAAGACTATACATCGGGAACGAGTCACGGTCATGCTTGACCCTAAAGGTGCCCGCGATAATGCGGACGAATTGGCACGGACTCTGTATTCCCTCCTGGTGGCCTATGTCATTGAGCAGATAAATCAGAGGACTTGCGCTGTGGAAGAGTCTGTTGCAAACACCATCTCCATCATTGACTTTCCCGGCTTCGCCCAATCGGCTTCGACAGGATCGACCCTAGACCAATTGCTCAATAATGCTGCGACGGAATCTTTATATAACTTTGCGTTACAGAGCTTCTTCGAACGCAAGGCTGATCTCATAGAAAGCGAAGAGGTCAGCGTCCCAGCGACTAGTTATTTCGACAACACCGATGCCGTTCGAGGCCTACTCAAGCATGGCAACGGGATCCTAAGTATACTCGATGATCAGACTCGACGTGGTCGATCAGACCTGCAGTTCCTGGACAGTCTTCGAAAACGTTTCGAGAACAAGAACCCCGCAATTACTGTGGGCAGCGCTACTGCTAAGATGCCTGGTAGCAATTTCGTCACTCACAATCCTGCTGCGTCCTTCACTGTGAGACATTTCGCTGGGGAGGTGGATTACCCAATCAATGGACTTGTCGAAGACAATGGAGAGATCATTCCAGGGGACCTGATGAATCTGATCAACTCTACCAAGAGCGACTTTGTCCGTGAACTATTCGGGCAAGAAGCACTGCATACTGTCATGCACCCGAATGAGAAAACCGCTATTATGCAGGCCCAAGTTAGCTCAAAGCCCTCGAGAATGCCAAGCATGGCTAGAAGAAAAGGCGAGCGACCAGGCAGACTTGCTGCGCGCTCTACAAGTGCCACTCACTCGAATGAAGACCTTGACACATCTACCGGAGACCTTCGCAAACCATCTGGGGAAGGACGCAAAGGCAATCCCCGCCTTGGCGGCGTTGACCAAGGTGCTTCTGGTCAATTCCTTTCATCGCTAGACAACATCACGAAATCAATCTCTTCTCCAGATACTAATTCTTACTTTGTTTTCTGCTTGAAGCCAAATGACCGTCGGATTGCCAACCAGTTCGACAGCAAGTGCGTCCGCACGCAGATTCAGATGTTTGGGATTGCTGAAATCAGCCAACGCTTACGCAACGCAGACTTCAGTCTATTCTTGCCTTTCGGTGAGTTTCTTGGCCTTGCCGAAGCGAATGACATTCTAGTAGGCAGCGAGAAAGAGAAAGCGGAAATGGTATTAAACGAGAAACGATGGCCGGGCAATGAAGCCCGTGTGGGCAGCACCGGGGTATTCCTTAGCGAGAGGTGCTGGGCAACCATCATAAAGTCCGGCGAGAAAAGCTTTATCGGAGGGCGCTTCTTTGATACAGATGTCAGCGACATTGGGGATGATGGATTGACCCCAATGGAAGGCAATAATTTTGCAGATTCTCGAGTTAACCTCATGGCACCACATCACAACACCCCATCACCTGGAGCATTCATCTATGGAGACGAGACTAAGCAAGGGGGCCACTTCAATGATCGAGGAATCGACGCTCGATCCGACGCTGGTGCCTCTGCGTTCAATTCTGGCGACATGTTCCGCAATCTAGAGACAAGGGAGCAGATGGCGGAGAAAGGCAACAAGAAGAACATGGAGGAGGTCGATACAGTGCCCGTATCTGGAAGCCGGAAGCGATGGCTGGCTGTCGTCTACCTCCTGACATTCTTCATACCGGATTTCCTTATCAAGTGGATTGGTCGAATGAAACGAAAGGACATTCGAATGGCATGGCGTGAGAAGTTGGCCATCAATCTTCTTATTTGGTTCAGTTGTGGCTTTGTCACTTTCTTCATCGTCATTTTCCCTCGGCTCATCTGTCCAACGCAACATGTCTTCTCAGCGGCAGAGCTCTCAAGCCACGACGGCAAGAATGGCCACGATTCCTACGTCGCGATCAGAGGAGAAGTCTTTAACTTGGGTGCATTCATTCCCACTCACTATCCCAACATAATCAAACCGCAAGCGCTCCAGAAGTACGCAGGCATTGACGCCACAGACCTTTTCCCCGTTCAAGTCTCGGCTCTTTGCAACGGTATGACTGGCAGTGTCGACGACACTGTACAACTCAGCTATGCCCCAACGAATGTGTCAGGTTCAGCGACCGTGATCAGTGCTACGGACCCAAACGCAAAGTATCACGATTTTAGATTCTTCACCAACGACTCGCGACCAGACTGGTTTTGGGAACAGCAACAGTCACTTCGAGCTCAGTTCAAAAAGGGTGACGTCGGTTACACCCCAAAGTATGTCAGCCAGCTAGCAACGAAGAAGCAATACTCCATTGCCACACTCTACGGCCGGGTCTATGACTTCACCGACTATGTCAAAGGTGGCCGTCGCCTGCAAGCCCCGCCTGGTGAATCGGTCCCATCTTCCGCCAATCCTGATTTCATGGACCCAGTGGTGGTGAACCTCTTCCAGATGAGCGCAGGCGGCGACGTGACCAAGAATTGGGAAGCTTTAAACATGCAACCAGCAGAAAAACAACGTATGATGGTTTGCCTCGAAAATCTCTTCTTTGTGGGGGCTACCGATACGCGAGACTCGGCTAAATGCCTTTTCGCCCAGTATATTCTACTTGCCATTTCCATTCTCCTGGTCACGGTCATCGGCTTCAAGTTCTTTGCCGCATTGCAATTTGGAAAGAAAAATGTACCAGAGAATCTCGACAAGTTCGTCATCTGTCAGGTACCTGCCTATACCGAAGACGAGGACTCTCTCCGGCGAGCCATTGATTCTGCAGCGAGGATGAAGTACGATGATAAACGCAAATTGCTGGTCATTGTCTGCGACGGTATGATTATTGGCCAAGGCAATGACAGACCTACCCCAAGAATCGTTCTAGACATTCTAGGTGTCAACGAAACAGTCGACCCCGAACCTCTGAGCTTCGAAAGCTTGGGAGAGGGTATGAAACAACATAATATGGGAAAGGTCTATTCTGGTCTTTACGAAGTTCAAGGTCATATCGTACCTTTCCTAGTCGTCGTCAAAATTGGGAAACCTTCAGAAGTTTCAAGACCGGGTAACCGAGGCAAGCGTGACTCACAGTTGGTTATCATGCGGTTCCTCAATCGTGTCCACTACAATCATCCTATGAGTCCCTTGGAGCTAGAGATGCATCATCAGATACGGAACATTATCGGGGTCAATCCGACATTCTACGAATTCATGCTTCAGATCGATGCGGACACCGTGGTGGCTCCTGACTCTGCTTCCCGCATGGTAGCTGCATTCCTGCATGATACGAGACTTATTGGAATATGCGGAGAAACCGCACTGTCGAACGCCAAATCATCCTTCACCACCATGATTCAGGTTTACGAGTACTACATATCGCACAACCTAACAAAGGCCTTCGAGAGCTTGTTCGGCTCCGTGACTTGTCTACCAGGTTGTTTCACCATGTATCGTATCCGGGCTGCAGAGACGGGAAAACCTCTATTTGTCAGCCGAGAGATCGTCGAAGCGTACTCCGAAATTCGAGTCGACACCCTCCACATGAAGAATCTTCTGCATTTGGGCGAGGATCGATTCCTGACTACGCTACTCCTCAAGCATCATCCAAAGTACAAGACCAAATACACCTTTAATGCTCATGCATGGACCATCGCACCCGACACCTGGTCAGTCTTCATGTCTCAGCGCCGCAGATGGATTAATTCGACTGTGCACAATCTTGCGGAGCTCATTCCACTGCAACAGCTGTGCGGCTTCTGCTGTTTCAGCATGCGCTTTATTGTCTTCCTTGACCTGCTCAGCACCATTGTCCAGCCAGTCATAGTCGCCTATATCGTCTACTTGCTTGTTTTGGTCAGCCTGAACTCCAATGTGGTGCCCTTGACGGCTTTCGTGCTTCTGGGTGCCATATATGGTCTACAAGCCATTATCTTCATCCTACGGAGGAAATGGGAGATGATTGGCTGGATGATCCTCTATATACTGGCCATACCGATCTTCTCACTCGGTCTGCCATTATATTCCTTCTGGCATATGGACGATTTCTCCTGGGGCAATACCCGAGTTGTGATGGGCGAAAAGGGCAAGCAAATCGTAATCTCGGATGAGGGCAAATTCGATCCCGCGTCGATCCCGCACAAGAAGTGGGAAGAGTATCAAGCTGAGCTTTGGGAAGCCCAAACGCAGCACGACGATACCAGGTCAGAAATGTCTGGCTACTCCTATGGCACCAAATCGTATCATCCTGCGGCTTCCGACTATGGCCACCCGCCATCAAGGCCTATGTCGCAGATGGAGCTGCCAAGATATGGATCTCGCATGTCCCTTGCGCCGTCTGAGATGATGAAGAGAGGACATGAGGATCATATGGAGATGTCTGAATTCTCCGATTTGCCCAACGACGATGCGATCTTAGCTGAGATCCGAGAGATCCTGAAGACGGCAGATCTGATGTCTGTGACGAAGAAGAGCATCAAGACGGAGTTGGAGAGGAGATTTGGTTGCAATTTGGACTCCAAGAGAGCGTATATTGGTTCGGGTGAGTACTCTCGATTTCACCGTTGTAAGACTCTAGTGCTAACAAAACAAAAGCCACCGAAGTGATCTTATCGGGACAACTGTAGATGAATAGGGTAATTACCCGGACATTGTATGAAATTTCGGTTCTGCGAGCGGCAGCATTGGGTACGGAGCAGGATACCTTGGCATTTAATGGTTAGGCAATGGAGGATGAAAAGCGAAAGGTTATAATGGGCATTTAGGACGGTTGCATAAGGATCTCGGCGTCTTCGGATCCGTCTATAATGGTATTCGTCATAGATAACAACAGCAATCAAAATCACGCCTTCGTAATTCTTCCTGCAAGCGACTCTACTTAGATTAATCCCCACATCTCCCCCCATGCGCCGTAGCTCATCCCTCATTCTTCCGCGAACTCTGCTCAGCAGAGTCCCCCCACTATTGAACCCTCTGCCTGGCCAAATCCTTCCGGTTTCAACAGTTGTGAGGATCGTATCTCCCTCATCAACAATGTCCACACGCCCATCTCGTAATACTCCCGCGCCCCCTCCAGCAGCTAACGCTCTCTATTGCCATACTTGTGGGCGTATAATCTGTAAGTTTATCTTTCTCTCATAATCTTTGTCTCAGTGGCGATGTCTCTGCTATGTCATTTGATGACGCATGCTGCCCGCCGTTAAAAAAAACCCCTTCTACAAACACGTTTATTGAAAAGAGAAATTCGAACGTTAGCTATGAAAAAGCTACAAAGCATCTTCAGCAACTGTTTTTAATCTGGTTTTGTAATCTTTCATACCCTCGTTTAATGTCCACAGCAATCTGACGCCCTTCGCTATTTAGCAGCCCGTAAATCCCACAAAAGGCAGCCCACGCCGCAAAAATACTGCTCTGACCGCTGCAGGCGGGAGAAACCAAGACTCACAGCTGCAGGTACGGAAGCGAAGATCGAGCAGACTTTTGTACGTTTACTGGGAGATGGGAAGCAGAAGAGGATTGTGGGGTGTGAGGAGGTGGAGAGGGAAGTGTTTGGGCGACGCGGAGAGGATGGAAGCGCGGATGACGGAGGAAGAATGGAGCCTGATAGAAGGCAGGATGATGAGGGAGAGCAGGGGGACTTGGACTCTGATGATGACTCTGATGAGGGTGGCGGTGTGCCACTTCCATCCGATGATGATACAACTACCGCTACGGATACTATTGGCAAACCAACTGGGAATCATGCCCCTTTAACATCTCAAGCACTGGGATTGAAAAAAGCTAGAGAAAGAGAAATGGTAAGGCAGGCTGCTAGGAGGGGTGTGGAGTTTGGGTTTAGGGTTGATGGAGCAGGGAGGAGAAGAAGAGTGGATTGTGTGCAAGGGGGTAGGGTCGTTGTAGCTAGTTTTGCTAAGGGGGAGTGGGCAGTCAGGTGGAAGGAGTAGAGGTATGAGATGGCGTTGGAAAGGGTGGCATTACATGTCTCGAGAGCGTCCTCGAGACGTTTACATCTTGCACAAGCAGATCATTGAGAACAGAACCTGACTTATTGAACAGGGGGTATTGTAAGTAGGTATGTAATTCTCTCGCATGATTGATGTTCAACTGCAATCTACCTCTCTAGACATGATCACGAGAAATTTCTGCCCGTTCCGCTTCTAGCCTCGCGGGTGCGCAGCGGCTCTTTAAGGTGAGCCGGGGGTGAGCGGCCCTGGGCCGTGCCTGAGCAGTGCCTGAGCCGCGCCTGAGCCCAGGTGAGGTGTTCAACCCCACACGGGTTCACCCTTAGTCCAATGCCAATCTGTTTGCCGGGCCACGGCAAGTCAGCTGTGGACGCAGCTCGAACGTCAATTGGTGGAGCCTCGGGTGATCTAACAGCGGTTCCCACATGTCAGGGTCTTCTCACCTCGGACCAAATCTACTTTCGTCCTTTATCGGTCGGCAGCAACATGATTTCAAAGATTCATACATCATGACTTTGCCATCCATAGCTTCTAAATATCACATTTCTTTCTTGTCATTCAAAGGAAATACCAATGGCCCTCCTCTCAATCCCAAGCTTCGCTTTTCCGTCATCCACAACAACCAATTTGCCGAAGCCAAAAAGCCAATCCTCAGGCCACGCCACGTCCTGGGTTTGCTCTGTCACCAATCGGCTACCGTCAAAGAGCCCAAGGACACTAGCGATGATGTCTGCCACACCTGATGGCATGGGTCCGGGCCCGTAGTAGGGAGAGATTGCGATACTAAGAAGAGGCCTGAGCTTTTAATACGCTAGACTGCCAGCCTCGGTCAGCCCAGGTGAAAACTCCCCGCAAACACATCCAATGGGTCAACATTATTAGGAGAGCCAAGAGATTCCCATCCCGTTCCGCTCAGAATTTCTCCGCATGTCAGCTTTCTCGTAAGCCTTCTTCGAGATTGTCTTTCGCTCCCTACGGATTGTGGCATTCCAGCCATACTTTGACAGCGGTTCCTACTAAATTGTCACTGTTATATATCGGTAGCGCTGGGCGATTGAAAGTAAGTCAGCACACCTCGTTGGCAGCAAGGAATGAAAGCGCTGACTATAACAGTCCAACCACGGCAACAACAGACGCAGGCGAGACACTGCCCAAGACCTAAAAACTAAAAAAGAATAAACACAATTGGTAAAGAACATGAATCACTAGACCTTGAAAGATAGAGACTCTCCTTCTCGATCCAACCCGCCTCCCGTCAACTTTCTACAGTATCGATTATGCCAAGACGGCGACCACCTCCGATCCTATATAGGGCTTCGTTGCCTCCGAACCCATGGGTCCGCCGCTCGGTGAGCTCGAATCTCTCCGCTCAGCCCACCTCTTCTATGCTAGCTAGGCACGGGTCCCGAGCCGTTTCATTTCTATGTTCGCCGACGAGCGTCACTGCCTGCCTACTGGTACCTAGAATCTAGAATCTTTCTAGTGTCGTATCTCACATAGTATATTGTAACCAATGGCCATTTTTTTATAGTTTTTAGACAATGCATAGAATACCCTTTGGCCATCGGAACATCCATATAAAGAGTCTAGTAGTCCTGAAAAACATTGTTTTTTTCCTGCGACACGTTCTCTCGTTGTGCTAGGTTTAACTTAAAATTGAGCAGGAAAGGGAATAAGAAGCCCTCCCCGCCCAAATTTCGTCTTAGGAGTGATGAATCGCGGTAGAGTGGAGATGAGCTCAAGCTATTAGGTCACAGAAGCACACATTTCTAATCCATCATGTACAGAGACTCAAGCTACCGTGCTCTAGAAGGCTCCACTACGTAGAAGCGCGCATTTATGGTCCTTCATTGTACAAGTGAGTCAACATCACCTGCTGATATGGGTAAAGTAGATCAAAGAATATTGCTAATCAGCAAGCGTCGGATGTAGAAGTAGTGAGTTCCACGCAGACATTTTCAGCACTATATCGCATGATTCTAGGAGACTGATTATAGGTCTCCTTCACACTTGTCGCTTAGATATAAAACTGAACATTCTATATTTGCTGCTTGAGTGTCTCATTCAGAAGCGATGCATACGGCTTGAATTTATCCTCTTCCAATTGCTCAGGCTCAACCAAATTGTAAGGAATGTCTCTCTTCAACCCGGCCCTAGCAATGACAATAGGTCTGGCCTGTTTTTTACGCCCGTCGACATCGACGTAGCCCATTCCACGAAAAGGCTGCTTGTGCTTCTTGATATCGTGCCATGCAGTACTGATGCAATTACTGGCAATCGACACAGGCCAGCCTGCTTCCGCATAGATGGTCGCAAAGGTATAGATCAAGCAGGGTGCACCATGCGCTTGCACTATGACGGGACTCATATCCGAGCCAGGGAGTTTTTGATTAATAAGATCACTGACCGTGCAACTAATGGGCATTTCGGGAGGCTTCTCATTCTCAGAGGGCGCATGTACCGGCTTAACATATCCGTAGGCAAACGCCCTGTCTGCTCGAACTACGTTCAGAGTAGCGACTCGACGTCCCTTGAGTCGAATACACAGTAGCGCCGTCTCCGGGTTCACGTCCCAATCAGGTTCGATATGCCTTGTGCAATCTTCGGCTGGGCCTGTTTCCCTAAATGAGTCCATCGTTGCCCGCTGGAAGCTACAGATTTGAGGATGTTGTGGTACACCGGGTCGAATAAGGCCGTTTACATCCGCCGGGATGCCGCTGACGTCGATGTCAAGCAGCACAAATTGACCGATCTCGTCCGGAGTGCAGCATTCATTTACAAGGCTGCTGACTAGTAACGTCCGCTTGCCTTTAACGCCAATACAGCTGCGGCCACGGCCTACGTTCGAGATATGGATGTGAGAGGAAAAGAAAAGTGAACAAAGAATCTCAAAGACCTTGTGTCGTGGAATACCATCCCTGTGCCTTTCCTCCTTGTGCCTCGCAGCCGCCGCAACGCAAGCACGTATCTCAGCAAGAACTTGAACAGAGCGAAAGCCCCAAGCTCCATCGACCATCCGCAATTGCAATAAGCGAGTATCTACTAGACTGAGAAAGACACCGTAATAATAGCCCATAAAAAATGCCTGGAAAACTGTGAAAGCGTTTATTTTTTCTTGGGAGCCGTTAACACACTCTTTGGAAAGGATGTGAGTATTATCTGAGCCGTCGTGATCGAAGTTAGGAGCCGTCAGCTCTAGTAGCCAGTCCGCGATGCCTTCAGGTTCGATTTCCAGGACTTGTTGTAAGCCATTGCACAACTCTTTATTGAGTATGAAGCCTTGAGCAGAAGCCAACATGTGAACGCTAGGGTCGATGCGCTCGTATGGTTCGCCGAGGTCAACAGCTGAATAGATCAGATCATCTATCTCCCCATAACCCTCTCGGCCGGCCCTTCGTAAACGTAGCTCAACAGCTTTCGAGGCCTGTGAGCCACGCTTCCATGCATAGCGACAGCGGTGTGAAACGTTCTTGTCGATGGGAAACGCTCCAATCGATTCTTCTGGTTGTATCAGGGAGACAGCAGTGCAGAGACCGCGGCTCTCCTGAGAGAACCAGTCCTTCTGATAGAACCGGTCGAGGTTGTGAGTAAAAAGGCTATGGTCCTGAGATAGCTCATATACAAGTCTACAGGGTGTTTCCAAGGAACTACTGACAAAGCCGTGGATGCTGAGTAGATCAAAGCCCGTCTCCGAGAGACATGTAGCAATACCTGCGAGATCCGAAGATGAGGTCGGAAATTGAGATGTATTTTCTGCTAACAGCCAGTATAGGAAGCGCACTACTTCTTTGGCATCTTTCGCAGGGAGAAGGCCGTCGAGAATGTTCTTTTCTTGAATCAGCGACAGACGAATGTCTCGCGCTCGTATGTGTAGGCTACGGACACAAGCAGCAGAGCGCCACGCATTTATCCTGCTCTGTAACTCGGAGACTAGCAAATCTTCGCCGTGGTCAGTCGCTTTAAGAAGCTGCAATAAAAGATCGTTGAAGATAGTCCGGACAATGGTGAAGTCGGCAAACGCATCTAAAGTTGCAATGATACACACCATGCACGCCGTAAACCGGGTAAGGCTACCCAGGACGGTCTGTGCTTGCGCGCCCTTGACTGTAATCTTCTTCCCGTTGGCCAGTAGCGTTATTGACGTATTCCAGACCTTGTTGAATCGAGCTATATCAAGGACGCCACGCCGTGTTAGTATGTTCAGCTCATCCTCGTCGAGTAGACGGAGGAACTCTGCGTCACCAGAGGATGCGGTCCACCAGTTGCCAACGCGGCGTCCTAATGAATATATGCTTGCGATGTCACCTGCACCTACGCCCAAGGCAAGAAGTGAGCCATAGCCGGTACTCACTTGCAGAGCCATTGGCGCTTAAAAATAGCAAGTTTTGGAAAGAGAAGTGGGTTGCTTCCTCGTTTGCGAAGAGGCTACTGGGAAAGTTCTGCAAGGCCTAAATGGATATCTTTGTGAAAGAAAATGGCTTCTTAGACCTTTTGCCTCGAAATTACCTAGCCCCATAAGCCAACTCAATCAGGCCCTTCAGTATATGGCATACAGCACCGGTCATAGTTTGGGAGGTGCAAGACTGTTGATTATTTCTATCTCGTGGTGCGACAGGCTAGGAAATAACTAGCGCAATTCCTCCACATCATAACTAATCAAAACTAATCAAAACTAATCAAAACCAATGCAAATGCAGACGAGAGATTTCACCACCACACTAAGGAGGCGAGACTTTTGTCAATCCTTGAGGGCAGTCCGTCGAGCAATCGACAGCATTTCACAGAGTAAAGCTAGACTGCCTTGAACTCGGGTTCGAAGCAGCCAATCCAGGTTTCCCTTATCTGCGCCCTATTAGTATGGGGAGCTAAAATAGCTGCATAGGTAGGTACTCCCTTGCTGCTCCCTTCTGCCTTCTCCTGCTCCCTTTAAAGCAGTCATGCTCATTTTCGCGAACAGAAATTGCAATCACCAATCTCAAGGTCGAGGTATCCCTTTCCTTGTCACCGGGAGTTGCATGCTAGACGGGGACTTCATGTAGGGGTTGAGATTGGTCGGATCAGCTTACGGCTCGAAATAGGAGAACGGCAAATATCTGAAATAACCCCCCACTCCCCCCGAAATCTTTTCCAAATACTTCCTCATCTTTCTAAAATATCCCCCCTCCCAAAATAATTTTATGCATTAACAACCACGACATAAGTCCAGATTCTACAGAGTACAGGTTGTAGAGCGCATCGTGAAGTAACTAAACTGATATGAAGTAGTTAAGAATTAGTAGAGTTATAGGGTTCGGGGAGTTAGCTGCTTTCCAGACTTAATATATTAGGAGTCGGGTACCCTAAAGGGCTACGGCTGGAGCCGCTCCAAGTAACTCTTTAGGCTACCTCTATGCTGGAGCACATATGACTGTCGCACCATCGCAGCGTTAGAGTAAACCAGGTCATGGTTCTACATACATATCTATATACCTCATGGGCGCATACCTTAGTCTACTATGCCGTACATTTCAGCACTGGCTTGGCGCATGCTTATATGCAGAATTTGCTCCATAGATTTCTCATCATCATATATATTCAATACATTATTCCAAACAACTGCATAGAGAGCTCTTTTGCATCTTCTCCCTGACAGTATTACTAGATAACTAGTATAATAACTAGAGCGCGGTAGATAGGTAGGGAGGAAGGAACAGAAAGAACGAGGCTAGTAGGCTAGGCTTTATAGGAAATACCGGGGGTATAGCATGGTACTAAATTCTACGTCCAGTTTTGCAACCCCTAGGGAGCCCATTGCGGATCCCCTCCATACTGCTGGGGTTCGCCGTCTAAAGTTGACGAGTTTAAGCCGGCAGGATACACTAAGAGTTACGAGAATAGAACTTCTAGAGAGCAGGAGGGGAGTAGTACCTGCGTAATAGGTGAGTAAAGGTGAGTTGGAGTGAGCAGAGGGTGACGCGAAGGTGTGTAGTGGGTACGCAGAGCAGCGTCAGCTGACTAACCCGACCAGGAGCCAACGCAGGTTTTCGTAGGCTACCTATGTAGAAAATTCTAGCCGAGTTTGTCTGTATACAAGATGATGAAAGTAAGGTAATAGCCAAGCCTTTGTTGATACAATGGCAAGAAGTAGATGATGGTAGCCAATCCCCATGATTACAAGGCCAGTAACGAGTGTATCCGTATTCACATCAAGACATCCATGGATCCAAACCTTGATCCAACCTCCGACTCCTGTAAAGATCGTAGTGTAGGTAACGTAGCAAACATCCTCCCAATTTGCAACACCAACACCTCGATATGGTAGATGTGGTAGCAAGATCCTCCGACCTTGTGACGCCTCAGAAATGGTGGGGGTTGTAGAAAATACCCTCCGAACTTTTCATATCCAGTAGCAGTGAGCCAGTGCCCAGCACGAGCTCGTAGAAAAAAACACCTCTCTCCCTGAATCTCGAAACCGTTAGATAATGTTGCCCTTAGGCAGCGCAACAAGTAGTACCGTCAGCGGCACGCTCAGAGCTAAAGCCCAGATATGGCTCTGCATCACAATCTTATCCTGCAGCACTCGTATCGTCTCATCCTGCACCCAGATGCTCTTGGTGAAAACCTTCTGCATCAACGGCTTCTTCTTGTACTTCTCGACCCATAACTCATGGCTGTAGCTATTCGAAGTGCCGAAAGTCTCCATAGAAACACCTTTCTTCGAGCGACTAGTTATACTGAAAACATCATCGGTCGAGACGTTGGCTTCGTCATCTGCCGCGGCATCGAAACTGCTCACTGAAGCGCCATCGTTGAATTGTTCCCAAGGCCTTAATTCTCGGTGGTGGTTCGTGTGAACGATGACACAGAGGCCTTTGTAAGCGGCGACACCGATATCGAAGCCGATGAAGAAGAGCGGGAAAACGAATAACCTCCACCACCGTGACTTGTGGCTGATGATGAGTAAGACACCGAGGATGATAGCCATTACGACATGAGCTATGCCGGAGTTGCGAACAAAGAGCACACGAGGCTTGTTGCCGTTGCAGATTGACCAGCGGATGAAGTTGGGATGTGACTGGCCGCGCAGGGTGGCTTCGACCATGTCTTTGACGAGGCAGAGAGCTGAAGGATGGGTGGTATGCTGAAGGGCGTGGAGGACGGTGGCACGGTTGCGGTGGGAAAGGTTGAGTTCACGAGGTGAGTTGGGAGCAAGGTAATGTGAAATTACTCGATTGATCTCTGAGCGAAATGGTTGAACTGAGACTTGGGGATCGTTAATAATGAAGCATCCTAAAGAGTAGAACAAGGCTTACAAGCCTGCCATTTAAGACCCATCTGCGCATTTGCATCTTGAACTGAATCAATCACACTCAATTGGGTATGGCCGGTTGTCCCAGAAAGGAAGGACTCCTTGTCAAAATTGGTAGGTGACATAGGTGGTTCCGCTTTGTCAAAGTCGACCTCGTAAGTGGTTACACCAGGCATTTTTGGCTCCAAGGTAGGAAGAGGATATGGCTGATTTGGGTCGGTGCCGTATGGCTGTGGTGCTTCTACTTGATACCATGGCGGTGACAAGGCTTGATCTGATTTGGGGGCTGCACAGAATCTCTTTGTGTAATCTTGGAGCCATAGGAAGAATTGAAGGTTTTCAGCATCGTGAGATACGTAGACTAGGTAATCCTACAGATCGGTCAGTATCCAGGCCCCGCTGATGTGACAGAGGATGAATGCGCTGTACCATAAAATCCTGAAGCGCACATGGTGGGAGTGCTTTGTTTTGGACGACATTCTCGAATGAGAGTTCTGGAGGAATGGCCCTCCTATGCTTCTGTGTTCTCTCAACGTAGATTTGACATTGGGTCATGTTCATAGGCCCTGGGACTTTGGTGACATAGTCGGGACGTTTGTAGAGAAGGACGGACATGGTGAGGTGAGGTGAAGAGAGGTAAATATATGAAAGGTGATAGTGACTGCCCTGTCGATATTAAAACATTCCAACTAGTGAGAGACTCCAACCAGGGAGGGGGAGGGGGCTATAAAAATAAAGATTATCAGGAGGTAGGATATGTTGCAGCTGGCGGGGAAGTGGTAGTAACGAGAGTAGTGGGCTTGCAGTAAAGTTGATGATGAATGTGAGTTGTATGCGTAGCGTATGTAACCAATCATTATAATTGGCCGGATGTTGTATGAGGACTCGATAATATAGCGTGGATGGAAGAATAGTGAAGCTAGAGCCAGGCCATGTACGCCAGGAACCAAAGGCGCAGTCTTAGGTGCATGCGTTAGTGTGTGACGGTTTACTTGCAGATTTAAAGGAGTGAGAGGCTAGCGGATAACGGTGCATCTCGCATCTCGACCCCTAAAACGTTTCGGCAATAATTCCACAGTCCTTCTATTTTGACCGTCTTCTGCCCGTTGCTTACATCAAAACTATCTCAGCTATTGTGACATGGCCGCTATGTCCGCAGCGTCTGCAGATAGAAGCCAATCTTCATCCCGTCTCCCACATTAATATTCAATCGATGAGTTAGCATCAGTAAGGTAGTCAGGCTTTCGCTACCAAGCCCGATCTTCATTTCGGGAAACAAGATTGCCCCGGTACGGGATAGTGCTTATTGCCTCCCGCTCATAGTCCCACCTCCCTTGTAGTCTGTAGACGACTAGATGAGTTCCACCTACCAGGAACATGCCGGAAGTCCGAGATGCAGGGGCGGATTATTCGGGCCTTACGCGCACGTGGTATTCCGTCTTATTTGACAACCGAGATCCCTGCCGTTTACTTCATCTTAGATCGAGATCCCTCAGCAGTTGTGATCTCCCAATCTGGACACCGGCGTTGTTACATCTCATCGGTGGAGGTCCCGCATCCATGGAACGGATAGGAGATCCATGGAAAAGGTACCTCTTTTAAAGTACCTCTCACTTATCTATTACACACAAAATCCACCAAAAGCATATTACCTTCTCCATAGATCACTGCGTACTCCATAGATGTAACACCTAACTGTATAGATAGTTGCTTAGAATTGCGCGTCCAATGTTTCGCCCCTCAACCGGCTACTGGCTTAAGGCACCCCCGGAGTAGATAATCTAAGCCCCTAAAGCTTAACCCTAGAAATCATCTATAGGCGCGAATTTTACTATTTAGGCTCTAAACTATAAGGAATGTTCTCGCCGGAGAGAGCTACTTAATAGGTGGAGTAGAACCCCCGGAAGCAATGAAGCCCTTAGCCATACCCCTAGAAAGCGCCCCTAAGAGCAATATTATCGCGCCTTTAAGCGGTCGGCCAAATAATTATTATTCCATGGAGGTTAGCAGTCGTGGATAAATTTCCCTAGCAGTCTATAAAAAGGTCCATAGGATGTATAGAATTGCTGTGTGGAAATAGGTGAGAGGTTCCTTTGAAGAGGTACCTTCTCCATAGATCCCCTGCTCGTTCCATCGAGAACCCTGCCCGATCCATGGACAACCCCACTCCACCAATGAGATGCAACAGCGATCACAATCAAAATTGCTTGTCTATTTGGAAGATAAGACAGGCCAACAAGAGTGCTTGCTGGCGCCTCAATCTCCAAAGTGTTCGATAGATCAGGAAAATAACGGAAAATCTTCGTTTCTCTGCTCTTCTCCGTATCGCCACAGAACCTGTGAACATGCGCCGCCGATATTCATTCGTGAAGGATTCGGTGTGAAGGAAGATTCGACATAGCTACGCCGACCACTTCACAGGGTGAAGTGGTTCGTTTCTCTATGATGATCCACAGAGCTACGGGGAATCTGGAAGGCCTCATGCATTCAGTAACAGTGCCGCCAGCGCAGCACTTTGAACTTCTACGCAGTGCGACAGCATTATAGCTAAACTTTTAGAGCCGAATTGAGCGCGAATTGCTACGACACTCCGTAATGCAACCACAGTCAGCGTTAAGTCTGCATCTTAGCTTTAAGGCCCAAGGGACGCCTGTCAGCATCCAAAAATATGTGCCCTTGGTGAACTACAGTTGCTGAGGGCCAAGCTAGGTCCAATTTGTGAGATAGTTAAGGAGAAGTGTTCCCTCGGGCAAAGAAAACGCGTGACTGACGATGCGTGGCATGATTCGTCTGATTCGTTACGTAGAGCAAAGAACGCCTTCCTTGGCACTTGAGAGATTAATGACAATCGGCCGCGGAACGATGTCAAGTATTCCAATTCCAGATCAGTTCTGAGTGAATGATCCTGAGTAGTCAAAGCCACCAATACCGACAACTTGACTAGCCTGTAATAGCAAAGAGAGCAATCGGCAGTCCGCAGCGTGGGTAGGATCACGAGGAGAACCCATGCTGCAAGCCATGGTGCTCTCCCATTCGCATGGTATCACCACGCGGTGTCTGTGTCGAGAATGCTCCGTATCGAGTTTCCAACTGGCTTTGAATTGAAGCCGCCAAAACCATTCAAGCTAGGGTAATATCCACCGGAGCTAGGACGATGATAATGATGATCGAAACGGCCGAGTGCCAGTTTGTGTTCATGGCGCAATGAATGAACTGTTGTGGGAACATGCAGGAACGACCACAATGGCGTTAGGTCAAGCAAGGGCCCGAAGCGAGAGGACAAGGATGTTGCGCCACGTGGAAGGCACCTGAAGTAGATTTTTCAAGCGAATACACATGAGTCGGGATGTTTTTTCAAGGATAGAAAATGTGATTAAGACTCAATAAACGCCGGAGATGGTTCCTTTCGTTGCGGCCATCGCTTGCCTCTAAAACTCCACCACATTCCACCGCAAGTTGCGTGGAGTTCTGTGTAACGGAACTTTCCGAAATGCTGCTGTCCAACTACCGTTTAACGATCATTCCCGTGGGTTAGGAGGTATTTCTGCAAAAGGCCACGTGCCGCTTAGCACGCGAGTGATGGAAGTTCGGTGGTTGCCGAAGAGAAGCTAAATCCACAATCACGAGTCTGATCCTGGTGGACCCCGGATCATGCATCTTTCTATCACCAGGTCTCACACGTTGTCTTTAACCCGGATTGCTTCAAGAGAATGCGAACGTAGCAGGAGGTGGAAACAAAACTCATGGTGCTTTCCAAATAATCGCAAGGAAGTCATGCAGGTTTGGCAGAATGCAGGATTTGGCCATATGTCCATTTTTTCAAGACTGATGTATTTACAGGCAAAGAAATGTAGCCCATGAATTGCATGAATCATTGCAGGTATCAGAGACTACTTGTACAGGGCGCAGGAGTCCAGAACAGGCAGGCTCGTGTGGGTATTCAAAATTTATCCATGATAGCTTTTGCATACTCGTGTGTCTTTGCCTTGCCTCCCAAGTCACCAGTCAAGTACTGGAGTCGTCAGTCCTAATTCCAAGCAGTCAACATGGGTGACTTACCTTTCCTTCCGCTAGGGTATCAAAGATGGCCTTCTGGATCTTGTCCGCATGCTCGTACAGCTCCATGTGTTGCAGCATCATGATGCTACTTAGTAGCAATGCCGTAGGGTTTGCGAGGCCCTTGCCTGCAATGTCGGGTGCAGAGCCGTGCACCGCTTCAAAGATCGAGCACTCGTCCCCAATGTTGCCGGAGGGTGTCAGACCCAACCCACCAATCAGACCAGCGCACATGTCTGACAGGATATCACCATAGAGATTTGGCATGACGAGCACCTTGTCATTATAGGGCGTAGGATCTGTTACGACTTTTAAGCAAGTATTGTCGAGTAACTCGGCGTCGAATTCCACTTTAGGGAAATCTTTGGCGACTCTTCGTGCCGTATTCAGGAAAAGGCCATCTGACATCTTCATGATCGTTGCCTTATGCACAGCCCTGACCTTAAGCTTGCCCACATCTTCCGCGTATTGGAATGCAAATCTTAGAACTCGTTCCGAGGCTGCCTTCGTAATGAGCTTTATGCTCTGGACAACACCGTCTATAACGACGTGCTCGATGCCTGAGTATTCACCCTCTGTATTTTCACGAATGAGAACTGTGTCGACGTTGTCATAGGGGGTTTTGTAGCCAGCGATGGATTTGCAGGGTCGAACGTTGGCGAAGAGGTTAAACGTGCGGCGGAGGGTGAGATTGAGGGAGACATGGCCTTTGCCTATGGGTGTCTGTTGACGTGTAAGCCCAATGCTTGACTGTGCACGTGAGATCTGGCCGTACGGCTAGGGGCCCTTTCAAGGCTACGTAATTTGTTTTGACGCTATCAATGGCTTTGTCGGGGATGACCGTCTTGCCGTCCTTCAACTGAGGTGTGACATCCGCGGATTCCCATTTGATTGGGGCCTGGAAGATATCAGCGTAGCTCCAATTGGGGGTGGAGGCATGCACGAGCCTTTGCTGCAGCAAAAATATCCTTCACTGATTGTGATATTTCAGGGCCGATACCGTCTCCCTCAATAAGTGTGACAGTGTATAGTCCCTGTTCCCCAACGCAAGATCAGCTTGTTGCTCGACCAATGTTCCTCGAGCCAATTGGCAAGATGTGTATAGAGTTTGGGTCTCGGGGTGTCCTACGTCTGAGCCTTTCTTGCCTTTGAACTTGGCCACTTTCTCCTCGTATGGGACTGAGTAGAATCTTGCTTGAGTCTAAGCGTTAACATAATATTAGCTCTCCATCCATTGATTTTAGCACACGTCAGACACCTCACACACCTGTGCTAATACTGGAATCCATTGTTGAGGCGCGTTAGCTCGCCGCAGGCATTGCCTCGCAAGGAGAGTAAAAGAGCGACTAGCTATCATCCTGGGATTCGTGGGCTTGCAGTGCACGAAGACTCCCGAAAGCTATAAACAATTCAAGCAGAGGGTGGAGCAAGAGGTAAAGTATTCTAAGTGTAATCGGAGAAAGAAGCAATTACCTGCAGCTCGCGCCAAGAACGAAGATGCAACTTTAAATGCACCTCGGCTACACTTGCACTACATGAAAAGTTGAAGCTCTCCCATGTCATGATTGTCTAGCTGCCATTGAAAGAACGCACAGCCCGACGTGCAAGTTCGCTTCTCTTCTGGAACTTCTCCAACCTCCCCACTACCCTACGATGCAAGAGCCTCGCCAACATGAACCCTGAGCACACGATTCTGAATCATTACAATCTGACAAACCCTTACCCAACTAGTTGGCCTGCAGAGAAAGACGAGAGCGATGCCTCAGACGAGGAGAGACTCATCAACAGCCTCTCGAAGGCCGGCATTCGTCGGTCTAAATCGAGATACTCAGCTCTTGAACGAAGTGGCAGTGATCGCCGTAGCTTAGTACCTGGGTCTCAGAAGCTTCGAGATGGCCAGGAAAATCTGGTACAGAAAGATGAGCCTGATCCTCTGGGAGGAACAGATAGTGTAGTACGAGTACTCAGACAAAGAGGTCTGCCAGTAGAAGAGGATCAGCGCCTAAGTGAGACCCTCTGTGCTCGCGGGATCTATAAATGCTAATTGTTTTCAGAGAACAGGTTCCTCCTCTCGTCCACTACGTTCTCACCGAACCTATACCTCTCGCAAGTCCATTCCAATGCCTCCACACAAACCTTAATCCAGGGTCTCGACTTCCTTTCCCGCTCGATCGACCTGAAGTCTGCCTCTTTGAAAGTGCTGGTAGAGTCAAACTTTGAACGCTTCGTCCGGGCAAAGACGACAATCGACAATGTCTACGCAGAAATGCGGAATCAAGGCGTTGACCCTGAATTGGAAAGGTCTCGCAGTCATACTCGCGTTCCGAGCAAAGGCAGCACACATTTCAGGAACGCCAGCGGTCAAGGTCCTCCAACTCCAAGCAAAGGAATTCACAAGCCGTTGCCAAGCGACAAAAAGAAGAACGCCTTGACGAAAGAGAGCGAATACGGCGTGCAGGGTATCAAAGCACCCTTGATCGAAGTCGCAGTCAAGGCGGAAGAGATCTGGGGTCCAGCGTTAGGTGGACGAGAACGGGAAGGAAGCTTGAAGTCAATTGTAGAATCTGTGGAAAGAAGCCAAGGAGTCTTCAAAGTGGGCAAGGCTGTGTCCGAATGCATCAAGCGCAAAGATTACGATGCTCTCGTGGAGGAATACTCTCGAGCTCGCAAATATACAGAAGAAGCCAAACAGATTGCTGAGAATGCATCATATAGCCAATCACAGCTTACGGACTCGCAGATTCATCAACTCGTTATTACTGGACGTATGTGGTCTGAAGTTGAGGAGCGAATCGACAGTTTCAAGCGCGACGTTTGGCGCAAATTGACTAATGTACAAAGCAATCAGTCTTTAGCCGCAAGACGTAACGCTCAGGACGAATACATGGCACTCATTAGCATCTTATTAGAGCTCGGAACGGAAGATAATCCGATCTGGGTATGGCTGTTGAGCCGTTACGACTATTTGAAGAACAAGATCACCGCTACTTTTGAGCGTTCCAGGGTAGAGATCGAGGTCCTTCGAAGACGTCTTGCTATTGCAGATCCGCCGGCTTCCCAGATTGTCGCTGGTCATTTGAAGAGCCCCGCTGGAATGGAGGCCGACGACAAGAGCAAGGATTTGGACACGCCACCAGTGCTGGAGCTATGGGACCTGATCTACAATTCTTTGAACAACATGCTGTCAGCCCAAGGTGGCATACTAGGAGAAGTGATTGAGTTTTGGGACAAGGCCCAGTCTTTCATAGACGGCAAAGTTCAGAAGACATTGCCCATAGGTATTGATGGCCGCAGCCGAAAGCACCATCGGCTGTCTTCAGACGGGGTTAGAGATCTTCAGAATGGAGCTCTCGAGCTCGTCGGGATACTACAAGACAACGTTTTCTCTTTTTTCACAGACCCTCCCATTGAGGACATATCCTCGTTATACTCTCCACTGCCACAAACTCCCAATACTCCCACACCAGTCTCACCGCAGTCCGCCACCCTCTCACCACACGCCCACCAAGACGCTCGCTTCAGATTCGATCAGAACAACCCACCACCTCCCTCGCCCCGCCGCGGCGAGGCTTGGGAGGAGTTTGCTTTCTGGCCGCCTTATGCAAACTCACTAAGCGGAGTACACTATCTTGAAAAGCTTCTTACCTTGCTTGGGACCTCGGCAAGCGAGATGATCGCGATGCGCCCTGTAGCGTCCGGACAGTCCATATCTGAAAGGTTAAAAACAATCGTCACAGGCGCCCGAGAACGATCAGCACGAGCAGCCTGCGCTGCATGGAGTAGAGATGCAGAAATGTGCAAAGTCCTGGAGGATTGGTCACGGGCGAGCGATCAACCTGAACTGACAAACATGCCTTCTCGCTTCGATGCTTTCGAATCGACTGTTTTATCAGGGATGCAGAAAATTCTATACATTCCAGAAGCAGCGGCTACAAAGTCGGGGTCAGGGGGAATCGTCTCTCCACCACCTTCGAAGCTGGTGCAAATGGTCAGAAGTCAATTCGTCACATCACTTTACAAAGCGTTGTCCGGTATGGTCGAGAATGCGCAGAGGTCAAAGGCCCGAAGCGAAGAGCATGCGGTTGTAGGGTCGGAGGATTTGGTTGTCTCAAAGGATGGTGAGAGAAGCCTTGACGGTGACGATAAGGTAAATTGTAGCCTGAATTGTCACATTGAATACTTGCTGATGCTTTACAAGAACATCCGTAAACTTCTCACCCTGTCTAACCTCTCGCTTCTGCAAAGCACTACTGTCCCAAACCTGATCTCCCAGTTCGAGACAAGTTTCTCTATAACATTGACCGATGAGTCAAAAACGGTTCGTGACGCTCTAACGCAAATATCCGATCGCCTCTTTCACTCTTACACCCAGCCAATTGCCTCCGAGATCTCTTCTATCGTTCATGCTGGAATCTCCTCACCGGATTGGCTACCCCCAACTTCTCGCCCCTCAGCTGTCCAACCATACGTTTACGAAGCGCTGTTACTTCTCGTCTACGTACACACCGAGGTATCAACCACTGCGGCGCCATTGACGAATCAGATTCTGTCGCACCTTCTCGAGCAAATGAGCCTGGCATTCCTGGATGCTTTCAAGCAGAGAAGCAGTTATCCACTTGCGGGTCTCATGCAGGCAACACTAGATGCGGAATTTGTAGCGCAGACATTGAGTCAATACACGACGAAGCAGGCTGGTAACACTCAATCCGAGATCTACATACAGTTGGATCAAGGAACTACTCCCGACGCCAGTAAACGGTTGCAGGGAGAGTTGCCGGAAATGAGGCAAGTCTTGAAGAGGTTGAGAGAGGGCACGAGGTCAGAATTCTTGTGCTTCAAGCGCGAGAAGAGAGTGCAAAATTGAGGATTGAGCCCTTCGCATGTCAAAATGATAGGGTGCTTGCCCAGCTGATATCAACGTTATTGGTCGAGGATTGAGCCACGACTTCCGCAAGAGATGCAGTGTGGAGAGGGGGCCAAACCCCTAAAGCTAAGCTCTTTAGGAGTGGATTTAACGGTATGACAAAATGTAAAAATGTCAATTCTTTTCAACCTTCGAAACTCAGCCTCTTCACCTTCTCTATTTCACCATACGAAACAATTCACTCAGTTCTCAAGACATAATGCCATCCAAAGGTCTTGCCATCTTGATCGGCGCTGGCCCAACATCCGTACGCAATTACCGCTCCCAGATCTATGAGCCACTGCTAATCGAGAACAGGGCGCCGGCATAGCTCGAGTCCTCGCCTCCCCTTCTCACGGTAATCTTGCCGTTGCCATCTTCGCTCGGAATCCCGACAACCTGAACAAAGTAGTTGAAGGCGTCCAATCCTTAACCTCAAATCTAGTCATAGGCTTTCCTCCGACATCACACCCGATAAGCTCTCAAAAGCCTTCTCCGACATCCGCTCGCACTCCTCATTCAAGAACCTGAAACTCAAAGTCGCCGTCTTCCACGTCAAGAATTCTAGCCGGAAACCTTTCCTCGAAGAAACGCACGCCGAGTTCATGGATACCCTAAATACCTATGTTGGCGGCGCTATGGCATTCGCGCAAGAGGCCATAAAAAGAATGTTCGAAGATAACGGTAAAACACCCTTGGCAGAGGGCGGTGAGAAGAAAGGCACGATCGTCTTCACCGGCACTCTTGGGGCTATGAGAACGAACACCAACTTCGCGGCTTACGGAGCCTCAAGGTCGGGCGTCAGATCTTTGGCACAGGCTCTGGCGAAGGAGTATTCGCCGGCTGGGATCCATGTGGTGCATACCATCATGAATGGTGGGATAAAGGATGAGGATGTAGAGGCGCAGAAGACTGGGAAGTCAAGGGGTGCAGAGGAAGTTGGGCAGAATTACTCGTGGCTGGCTAACCAGGGGCCAAGTCTGTGGACGCATGAGTTGGATATGAGACCTCCGCAGGAGAAGTTTTAGGGGATGGACAGCAGAGTGTAAGTGAACATGGAAAATATATCAAATGACTGTATCCTTTTCTGCCAACTGCCGATTTCGGAGTCACTAGAGCCCTTCCGAGGACTAAAATTGAACTAAAAGAAAGTCTTGGAAGCAGAACTTTACTCAAAGACAATCCTCATGAGCAGAAAGAATGGAACAAAAGCCATCTGAAATAAGAACTTGTGTCAAAGCAAAAATCTTATGAGCAGAAGGTAAGGGGCAAGATGCTACTTGGGAGCATAGTTCGTGCCAATCGAGATACTTCCGAAGAAATAGATAAGAATGGGCGGCAACGGCCCTGCAATACAGTAGTGCAGTTGCACTTCTTGCCGTTCATCTCATTTAAATCCATCAATCTTCGTCCCATCCGTTTGTTTCTCGCAAATTTTCACTTTGCCCTTTCCTTCACCCATTCGTCCTCTCCTTGCTTGACTCTCGCGCCTTCCCTCTTGGCAAGCTTCCTCGCTCCCTAATGCCCAAGACGCCCTTCTGCCTGCAAGTCCTCCTTCCAACAAGGCTGGTTGAAAAAGGTCCGTAAAGAACACAAGAGTCGCCAATGCACAATTACACAATCTTCAAACTCTCTTTCCGATAGATTCCAAATCACTGCTCTGTTGCCCTGCTACGAAACGCCGCCGGCATCGACTCAAAAATATCCGTATCGTCATCTTCACCCTCCTCAACATATCCTTCCCTTCCCAGGAAACAACTTCCGCAAACTAGTTCCCCGGGCTCATAAGATCCAAGCCATGTTTGACCCTGGGCGCAGAAGAGATGGTGGGCGGCTGCCTTGAACGGATCACTGTTGTCGCTCTGAAGGGTTTTTATGATAGATTCCTCGTCTGGGCCATAGAAACTTCCGGCATCGGTGCTGTCATCGTCTGCAATGTGATAATGAGGGCCGTGTTTCTGCTTCTGTTGGTTTGCATCTTCTTGTGAACTGAAGTATGACGTTTCTCCATCGTCACAATGACTTCTTTGCGCAGCTCGAGGAGTCTGTTGATCGTCCCCAGTGCTTTCTTCAGCTGGCTGCCTTTCATCGGCATTGTTCTCTGACTCGCAGTTCAATTCTGGAGCTGGAACGCTACGTGGGGTCGAAGTGACTCTGATAGCCCCAGGTGCCCGAGGGCATTCGGAACAAAGACAGCCAAAACTGTGCTTGGATTTCGTGCACTCAGCAAAGGAAATCCAGCGAAGCTCCACCAGTCCGGCTGCCAAGGGAGTATAATCATCGCTACAGGTGGAACAACGTAGTATCTTGCTTCTGTGCCGTGTTTGGCCTGGTTCCAGAGCTTTGGAGTTCAATCCGGGCAGGGAACCTGGAGTCCACACTAATTGCTGCATGACCGCGTCGAGCTCCAGAGCCATAATTTCATCCGCCCTTTTGATACAATCTGTCAAGGTCTCCGTCCACTTCGAGAACAGAAATGGCAATTGCTTTTCAACTAGGGGACGACTGGGTTCCGGGCCATCTCCAATCCAGTCGTAGCCTTCAACGTGAAGGAGCGCGGCGGCCATCATCAGCATTGGCAACAAGTGTCGCCCAGTGGCTCGAAGTGCCATCCATCGAGCAATAGACAGGGCGTGGGAGCCCTTTATCATCTCGTTCATAGTGTTGACCCTAAGGTCGATCGATTTTTGCAACACACAGACCTCCTATGTGAGGGCTAGAAAAGCGCGTAGGGCGTGTTGAAGGCCGTGCCATATAGTTCTCGGTGCGAACGCAATCATGTTGTCTGTCGAAATTCTGCAGGAACCACATCATACTGTTTGTAACAAGCGAAGCAGTTTCCTTGTTTTGCGATCTTATCAAAGGACCAATAATTGTTCATCCTTCGTCATCTGGCTCCGAAAAGTCCAAAGTATCTAAGAAGAGGCGGAGCATCGCAATCTTCTGTTGCGCGGACATTGACTTGGCCTTTTCGACGAATATTGTTACCGCCGACCTAGAAAATTAGAGACATCCTGGAAAAACTTTTCTACGAGCGCACATTGAAACGTACAGTGTATCAGCAGTGGGGCCCTCGTAGGCTAGAGCTCTTTTGTCTGCCCCTTCCGAAATCAAATATGCGCATAGGTCAACATTGGCCGCTTCCGCTGCGAACTGGACGAGATTAGTAGATATCCTATGCAACATGACGCTCACACTGCCTTGAATGCTATCTTCGTAGACCAAAGAAACTCAATCTGACTAAACAGCAGGCAGCTTTGATGGTCTAGACTTACGTGAAGAGGTGTCCATCCCTTAGAACTCGTATCTCGTACTGACGCGTCGCCCCGGGCTATCAGTCGCTGTACTCCCTGCATGTTGCCCGTTTTGCAGAATTCAAAGATAAAGAATTGTCTGGGGGTGCGCGAACAGGATTGAAGCAAAATTGCCATCCACTAGCAGAACTGCTCATACTTGCTTCCATGCCATGCTTAAGACCAAACTTGGTAAGCCACCATGACGGATAATATACGAACAAGGCGACTAGATAGCCGCCGTTTGATTTCTTGGAGCGATCATTTGTCTTTGCAGTAGTCGTTCGAAGCCAAATCGTTCCGAAAAGAGTCTCAGTTGCTGAGATACGATGGTGGACCTGGGAGCAAGCTACCTGCTGACGCTTGGAAGCGGGATAAGCAGTATCGAAGTAATCTGACATGCAAACTTGGCTGGCAGTATTGATAGTTGTATTATTGTGGGGTTGTCGTATTGCGTCGTTTATCGACTTCGCGAATAGGCCGGTATCGAAAAAGCTCCCAGTCGCTGAAAGCAAAGAATTTTCGATGGGGGGCTCGGATAGAGTCATGAATATCAGCGACAGATGTGATTGAGGAGAAGAGTTGGTCTGCCTTGGGCTTCAGAGCAGTATCATGGGCTTTGGTTTCGGTTGTATTGAATACTGATGCGTGATTTTCAGAATCCAGAGACACAATTGGCTCAACTTCAGAGTATGGGGGTGGTGAGGGTGATTGCGATTCAGAAAGGCTTCGAGTCAATAGTGGTGCCTTTTGTGCTTCAGGATCTGGCTTTTCCATAACATCTGCCGCTGGCATGCTGTGGTTCCTGACATAGGTTGGAGACAAATGACTGCCAACACACTATTAGCTTTCATGCACTCAAAGACATAATGAGGTTCAAGCCTGCTATCGTAACACCGCGGCCTTATAGCTAGTAGAAGGGTGATCTTAGCTTCCTGAAGGGAATCACGAAACTTTTGGATCTTTTTCTCTTTACTGGCCGCTTTCAATTTGTTCTAGAACCGTACTCGAAGGAGATGTGAGCTAAAGTTTAGTTCGAGTTCTCGTACAATATTGAGGAGTACCTAAACGACTCAGTCACTGACGAAGAAATTGCACCTCTCGGGTATCACAACTTGCCTTGATCTTACCCTCACAACACTCCATCGCACTCATTATGCCATGACCATGGTGCTGCTCGTTCGCGATTTCATTTGGCAGCGACAAAAGACATTTCAGCTCCCGGACAAGATCCTTGATATCGTCCGGCGCCCCCTGGACTGTGACCCAAAACTCGTGCAATTGGATGAAACTGTTGGCGAGTTGCACCGCGATTTGCACGACTGCGATACCTGTGTATATCAAACGTCAACGCTTTTCAATATGATTTGTTTTCAAGGTTTCTTCGCACCACTTGCTGCGGCCGAGAGGCTGTCCATTGCGTTCAGTCAAGGAAGCACGAAGCTGTGATTATTAACAACAATCCGTATATGAAGCAATAAGAACGGGAATCTATGTGCTATATGGTTGTCAGACTTTCTTCACTCAAGGTCTCGAGACAGCTAGACGAGATATTTTTTTTGAGTGTCAAGGCCACTTTTTCAGCCCTCCTCATGCAAAGCACAGCTGCTAAGCATTCTGTTAAATATTCTCCCTATGCACGTCTGACATATGCAGGGTCGCTTAGCATTTGGTTCTGCCAATCGCCCTGAAATCCTCAACAAATCGCAGGGCGGTCTCGAACCTATTCATCGGTCGATTTGATAAGCATCCTTCCCGGCGAGTCCATATCCGGTAACGCGTTGTTCCCAAATGCTGCATTGCATGCAGCGCAGTCATATTTGTCCAGAGCACGCGGAGCGTTGTGTTCAAGTGTCATTGGTCAAACCAACCTCCTCGATAGCATCGAAGGTCACACTTGAGCGCAATAGGTACGCATACTCGTGATAAGTCCATTCACATGAAGATTTCCCAGCTTTGTGCGGTGTACAGCTCTTACTCATACAAATTCTGTTCTGACATGTTACCCCACAGCGAAGCTGAACAAAAGGCTGCCAATAAACACAAAGCTGAATATCTTGGACCCACACCCACCCAGCTCGCTCGCTAAAGCAGAAAATGGAAGACACATCGCGAGGGAAAGTCTGACATTGGCATCAAGAAGTTTGCAACGCGGAAAACGTGTTTCAAAACGCAGTCCAAAATTTTGGGATGCCCCCTGTAGGGAAAGAGCACTTATCAAGGCAAGGACCGAACTGAACCGAAAATGGCAGGCACCGACGCTCCTTCTGTTATTGAATGTAAAGTAGTAATACACAGGCAGCTCACCAGATCTAGAAAAACGATTCACCAATTCCTCTCATCGTCATCAGCCACATCCCAGTCAGTCTCAGCAGCTAGCACAGTCCCACTGTCTGCCTCTGCATGGTCACCATCGGCGCTCCCCCCACGCATAGTAACATTGCCGTCACCATCAGGACCATTCTGCTTCGCTGTCGATTGTGTAGGAACAGATGGGGCATTGTACCAACTGAACTCCAGCTTGCCGACAGATGGAATGTCTTTGGTGCCATACATGAAGCTCTCGGCCGTGGGCCTGTCTTTGAAAGTGATGATTTGCGTGTCGGGTTTATCAGGATGGGTTTCGATGGCTTCGAATTCGCCGACCCCCTGTAAAAATAGGTCAATCAGTACTTCTCTTCTATATCAAAGCAGAGAGCTGGTAGCTTACGAGCAAGTGATGTCTCAAGGCTTCGTCCTTTTCACGCGTAAACTCCACTCCTGAAACTCCCACTTTCTTCGTCCGATTATCCAAGTTGTACTTCCCTCCACCTCGTGTTCCGAAAGAGCCTCTCCCTCTGCCCCTGGACGAATCGTATCCAAATCCTCTTCCTGCAAAGCCTTCCCAGCCCCTGTATGAGCCTCTCCCCCTGCCTCTTCCCTGTCCTCTAGGTGTGTGGTCTGTCAACGCAGCATCCAGACCTAGGCTCTTAGCCTCAGCCTCTAATTCTGCAACTTTTGCTCTTAACGCTTTAGTGTGCTCGCTCACATTGCTATCGTCAGCTGCGTTGGAACCATTTGCCTCGGCGCCTGCCATGGCAGTATCATCGCCAGCTGTGACGCCCTTTGCATTCAACTTTTCAAGCAGCTTCCGCTTCTCATGAGCTTGCTTCTGCGCCAGCTCCTCCTTCTGCTTCTCTAATGCCTGCCTCTTTGCTTCCATATCTTTCATATACGCCTTCTTCTCCTCCAGCTTCTTTTGCGCCGCCATTGAGTTACGTTCGAATTCCTCTTTGTCGAAAGGATGCTCTTCTTCCTTCGGGAAAGTGGGCGAATTCGCACTAGTCTTGCCAGTCGTTGGTGGAGTGGGTAGACCTCCGGGCTTGTACCAGTAGACCTTGACGAATCTGTTGTCGAATATGACTTTGGGGCTATCGTAGGCTTTTTTGGCTGCCATGTAGTCATCATACTTGACCAGGGCAAGCCTCTTGTATGGCTGCATTGTGACGTCCTCGATGTTCCCAAACTCAGAGAAGAAAGCTCGGACTGATTGTTCGTCAAACTTCTCTTCTGGTATTTGCTCGACAACAATAGTGGTAACAGAACGATCGTGATTCGGTCCAGCTTGCGAGAAGTCTGCGCGATTGTTTTGCCGTCGTGGCTGGAATCCCCCCCGATCTCCCCTTCCTCTTCCTCGGCCCCGGTCATGCCCAGTACCGCGTTGCTCGTGGGGTATGCTGTGTCCGTTCGACGTGGGCGAGGTTGGTTGCACATTCAGGAGGGAATTCTTTGGGTCGTATTCTAGGGAGATGGTTAGCTCTGTCGGTTTCGCATAGATGAGAGACCTACCATCCTGACCAGGCACAATCAGGCGATCAGTGCCATGCTCATAAGGACAAGCGTCTCCTCTCGCACAGTACCCCTGCGTATCATAGTCTCGGCATCGCTCTCTCCTCGTATTCCTTGGTCTTGCAGGGCCTTGCCCTCCAAATTGAGGATGTCCATTGGGCGAGCCTGGGTGTGGTAGTGGTGGCATACCAGGTAGCGGGGGTAGACCCATTGCTTGCATGGCCATTATAGCAGCCATAGGGTCATTGGGATCAAATGGTAGTCCTTGTGAGGGAACTGGCATGCCTGGTGACATTCCTGGAAAGCTTGGTGGAATTGGTGGTGACCCGGCGTGCAGGAAAGGATACCCATTCTCTTGAAAGCCTCCCCTTCCTCCTCTGTTCCCATATCCATCTCCCCTGCCGCCTCTACCACCTCTTCGTATCTGCTTCATCTGTCTGTCACCACGAGCATAATTTGGATCAGCTCCGTCCCCATTCCCCTGTCTATCATTGTAAGAGCGCTTTCTGGACAGGTTAAAACCCCCAGGAGCACTCTGCCCCACGCCTAATGAGCCATATGCGCCGACAGGTCCTGAGGTCGCTGGAAAGGTAGGGCTGTGAGAGGGAGCGCTTCGTGGAGGAACATAGCCGGGGAGATATGACTTGGTATGTATCGCCAGAAAGACATCGTTAACAAAACCGTTGGTGTTGTTCCCCAGAAAATCCTCTAGGCTCTCAATTGCGGTAGCTCTTAATTCTGGCTCGGGAGATTCTGCGCGTATTAAAGCTAAGACATAGTCGGCCAAGACGTCGCTGTCTGCATCGGAAATTTTCTCAAGTTTCTTAACGATCCATGTCTTCAGTTCTGTAGCATCAGCTTCATCGATGAACATCTTGTGGGATTCTCCAGGGCGCAGTGCACCCGCTGTCAGCTTGACGTAAATAATAGAGGCTTTGTTTGGTCGCGATCGAGTATGGATGCTAGAATAGTGGATAGAGAGCTTTGATCGAGCTTGTGTCAATCACGTCTCACAAAGCATTTTGTCTGGCAGCCAAAACATTATTCGGTGAATTGGTTTTTCCGGCCCCGATGCCGCCTTCTGTGGTGGATTACCCCTCTCTTCGAAAAATCATCTAATTGATGCCCCTGACTCAAACTGAACTTGCTGAACTTTGCTGAGAGGTAGATCGAAGCTGGTATGGGTGGAGGGACATCCACGTCAGGCGGTCTCACTTTCAGTAAGTTTATCACATCACAGTTTCACAGGGCACAATTTTGGTGCGGAACTTTCATTTCAAGTCCAAGCCTATGTACATTGTTCCTGCATCCAGCAAGGACTCTCGCATCAGAATGAAGAAAAAATCATAAAAAACTTTCCATGCTCGTCTAAAACCCTGAAAGCACAAAACCCTTCCTCACTGACATGAATCATTTCTTCCAATCGCAAGCATATCTTGGTCTCATGTGCGCACGGACAGGCCTATGCATATGCGTGTATGACTTTTGAGTCTAAACTTGATCTGTAGGGTGCGCTCTCTATAGCTTGTCGTAGTACTGAGAATCGTGTTAGCCAGATACTCACTTGAACAAAATTTGAAAGATGACTTACGTTCTCAACACCAGGCACAATTTCCTTGACACCCTTTCTCTTCCGCATTGCCTGCACGATTTGACCAGGCTTCGTCGATGGGTCGAGTGGCGAACCACCAGGCAGGATCTGCCAATGATCGAACACAGATTGAGGGAATGCCTGTCCACCAGTATGCGAGCGGAGATCTGCAGTGAAACCAAAGGATTCGTTGACGGGTAGATAGGCCTTGACGTTGAAGAGAGGTGTCCCGGGTCGTTGCTCCTCAGAGAAGACATGACCTCTCCTTCGGGTCAGGACACCGTAGATACCACCCATAGCTTGTTCGGGGACTTGGATTTCGACCAAGTAGATAGGCTCAAGGATAGCAGGTTCAGCGAGAAGAGCTGCAGCATACAATACACGTCGAGTCGTTGGGATGAGTTGTCCACCGCCACGATGAATTGCATCAGCATGGAGCGTCACATCCATGATGTTGAAGCGGACCGAGCGCATAGGCTCTTCAGCGACAGGACCTTCCTTGGTAGCCCATTGGAAACCAGACACAACGGAGTCCTTGATTTCATTGAGGTATTGGACAGCCTTGGTCTGGTCGACAAGCAAGTTAGCACCAGTGGTCTCGGGACCGAAACACCAGATCTTTCGTGCATCGGTAACATCCCAGCCATGCTCATCAGCCAAGATACGAGCGCGAAGCTTGAAATCATCACGAGGGCTGATCTTGCCAGATTCAATGTCCCTCGAGACCTCTTCGTCCAAAGGCTGCGCGGTGACGTACAAACGGTTGTGCTTGTTCGGCGATTTCGACAGGGCAGTCATACTTGACATTGCGCCAACAGATTCACGGTAAGGCACGACAGGGTCGGAGACACGGAGAGGAACGCCGGCATGATCTTCCTCAAGATCTTTGAGGCAAATCTCCAAGTGCAGCTCTCCAGCACCAGCCACGATATGTTCGCCAGCCTCGTTGATGAATGCAAGCACGCAAGGATCCGACTTCGACAAACGCTTCAGACCTTCGACTAGCTTAGGCAGGTCGTTGGCGTTCTTGACTTCTACGGATCGTTGCATGACAGGGGATACGGAGAACTTCATGACCTTAAGATTGTGTGCGGTCTCCGATGTAGTAAGTGTGCCGGACTTGAGTAAGAACTGGTCAACGCCGACCAAGCCGAGAATGTTGCCAGCTGGGACATCCTCAATTGGCTCGATGTTACGACCCATCATGAGAATGGTACGCTGGATAGCCTTGATGAACAAATCCTCTTTCTTGCCAGGGGTGTAGTTGGGACCCTGGATGCGGACCTTCAGGCCGGACCTAACAGTACCAGAGAAAACACGACCAAAAGCGTAGAAACGGCCCTTGTCGGATGTAGGCACCATTTTCGAAACGTACAACATGAGAGGAGCCTTGGGATCACAGTCGCGAATACCGATACACGACTCATCATCCGGTGGACCTTCATAGAGCGTCTCCGCACGGTACTTCTGGGCGGTTATAGGAGATGGCAAGTGGATGATCATCATTTCCAGGAGTGCGTCCGCAGCGGGCAAGAATTTGCGCATGACAACTTTGAGGAGCTGCTTGCCCTCGTAGTCCTTCTCTTCGGCAGATAGCTTGATCTCAAGCTTCGTGAGCAGGGTTGGGATCTCGTCTTTCTTGAAGTTCATGACTACGCCGAAGATCTTGAAGATTGGGTCGAGGATGAATTGATTGAAGGCACGCTCTAGTTGCTGACCTTCGTGTTCGGCATTCTTGGTCCATTTCTTCGTCTTTGGGTTGAAGTAGTTGTCGCCCTGTGGGGGAGTCGTTAGTTCTGCATTCTATTTACTTGTTGAGTGGGAACATACCCATAGACGCTCCATCATCTTGGTCTTATCAACACCGAATTTCTTGGCGTATTTGACGGCGAATTGGCGGACAGTGAAGCCCCATCCGTGAAGACCAGACCCGAAGGCCACTGTACCCTGATATGGCTGCACCTGGACATCTCCCAGCGCCTTGTCGTAGTAGGTAGAGATGACGACGTTGACAGATTCGATGGTTCTTGAAAAGGACTGGTACAAGTCCTCCTTTGAGACCTGGAGCTCGAGAAGAGCGCGGTCGACCTTGTTGACAATGACAACGGGCTTGATACGCTCACCGAGAGCTTGTCGGAGTACAGTCTCCGTCTGCACGCACACACCTTCGACACAATCGACAACAACGAGAGCACCGTCAGTGACACGGAGAGCAGCCGTAACTTCGGATGAGAAATCAACGTGACCTGGGGAATCGATCAAGTTGATCAGGAAGTCGTTTCCTTCAACCTTTTGGGGGATGTCCTTGAGATCATCCTCGTCTGCCATGTGGGAGTATAGGGAGATGGCAGTTGACTTGATGGTAATGCATCGGTCCTGTTCATCCTTGCGGGTGTCCGTAAACCGTTGATCTCCAGCTTTTGCGGCCGAAATAATACCGGCTCTCTGAACGAGGGAGTCGGTGAGGGTGGACTTTCCGTGGTCGACTGCAAAACCGTCGGATCAGAGCAAGCCTACCAGAGAAAGCAGAGGGGGTGTAGCTTACCATGGGCAATGACCGACATATTTCGAATATTTGCTGGCTTGTCCATGAGCTCACGGATCTTTCATCATGTCAGCCATCTTTCCGGACCAAAGCGAGTATTTCGATGTAATCTATAGCATACCTCTTCGATAGTGAAGCTGTTAGAGATCCATGTGTTAGCATACGTCCTGACCAATGCAAGGACTCGAGCCTCTGAGCTGAGCGCTCCGATCTGAGCTGTTTGCTCTGAAACTTGAGATAGACTTACTTGACCATCTTGGCGGTGTTTTATCTGAACGGCTTCGAGGTTTTTTGTATGTGGGGCTAACCCGCTTTGCAGGACCGAGGGCTCGCTCGACCTGTTGTTTTGAATGCCTCGAGCGAACTCGAGAGCTTTCGAGGACGAGGGAGAGGATTTGAAGAATGTGAGATGTCTTTCGATGTAGTGGTAGAAGGTGAAGAGGTTCTTGGTGGGAATTATTGATTTGCAAGCTCCCACTAATTACTGTTGCCCCTCCCTCGCTTATTTTTGCGCTAATGAACGCGAGTCATTCTTGCCCTAACCGGACGCATTGCTTAACACTGCCAGAGCCTCAACTGTGGGTTGATTTCTCGCAATCCTAATTTGATGAGTCACAAAGCAGAGAGCCGTGGAACATTCTGAATTTCAAGACCGCCATTTGTCATGCGGAGCTCATTTAGTATTTCTACAATATATGCACGGGTATCTACCATTCCATCGAAGCCCAATGACTCCTTTTCGCTCATGATGCTTACATTGACTCCGAAACTCCTTGCCATATATCAACACTCCCACTCACGAATGCTATGACGAGCCCAATATCCTCGAGTAAGCATCGTCCACTTCCTTTGCCACCTCCAGAAGCGTGACAATAACAATCTGATGAGTCAGATTCGGTAACCTGTCTCTGTGCAATCCAATCCATTCCAGGGGCGGAGTCGCCTCGCCCATATCTCTCAATTGCGGTGTCTCGATGATCGGGGGCTGTAAAGCTGTGTACTGGTACTTCGACAGAGGGACGGTGACGACTGCCGTTATCTTTTGATTTTCGCCCTCTTCACTTACTTGACTTCCATCTTCTCCTTCCACTTGCGGTCGCGGTCCGCCAGTGATTTGAACAGCGGATGGCGGTAACGGCTTTCCCAAGCGCTGTGCCAGTGCTCTAGCATGACTTGTCCACATGCCTCGGATGTAGCTGATCCTAGAGTAATTCCAGCCCACGTCAACCTTGCCCTGAAAAGAGCTCTTGAAAATGTAGTCTATATGTGTTGATTCTGGACTCTGCCACGTCTCCATAGTTGCTACCAATGTTGGCACTTTCAATATTGTCCCTCCTCGAGAGCCGGTTGCGGATGCCACGACGTCAGCCACAGAGACTTCGCTCAATGTCCTTGGCACGCTGGCCCGAGTAATTCCAGCCAGTGCGATGCGCAGCTGGCCTAAAGTCATACCGAGGTTGCTATGGATCTTGTCATCATTCAACACCACTGCGAAGCGAGCTGAAGCATCGAGTGCTTCCAGTTTGAAGATTTGGTTATCAAAGAATGTACTGGGAAAGGCTCCCAGGTTGACGGCTCTTAGAGTGACAACCACGTCGGTCTGAAGTCTCAAAGGAGATCTGGTAGTCTCTCCACCAGCCTCCTCTTGCCTCTTTGCAGCAGCACGGATAGCCATAGGGTTGATGGAAGATTTACGGCGCAAGAATTTCTCGATATCCCGGAGTGATGTCTCGTATGCTGCTAACTTTTCTTGATACAGTCGCTGGAAAGCTTGATATAGTGCAATCACTTGTGACGCGCTGGTGGTGGTGCAAAATACTTGTACTCTATCGCCATCAAGAACGCCGACAAGTCTGTCCCGGCTGACAATTTGAGGGTCTCTGACATTGTACATTATAAACTCAAAGCTCGTAACGTCTGTAATAAGGAATGCCTGGTAGTCGAACGCAGCTTTGATGCGCAGATGGTCAAAGGCCAGGGAAGCTTGAACCAGAGGTGTCTGGCTGTGCGCTTTATCTACGATAGGCCATTGTATTGACGTGCGCACTTTCAAATGTTGTAATTCGACAAAGCCACTCATTCTGCCAGTGCCATTGACTGCCATCTTGTTGAAGCCCAGACACAAGTTTTGTTCCCAATCAGAATCCTTCTTTGACGAGATCCAAAAGTCGGAAATGATAAAAGCGGACTTGCCTAGCGACTGACCTAGGTCCAGCTGAACATCAAGCTCAGCAATAGAGATGGTCGCATTCCAGGGGAAAGCGCCTGCTGCAGCGATCTGCTGATAGCGTTGCACAATGAAAGCCTGAGATTCTGAGGCCGGCACTTGCACAGGAGTCGAGGGAGACTGACGGATCTCTGGAGGCACCCATATTTCTCGGAACAGCAAGAAGTCCTGCGCTTGCTTCCCATTGATTTGTGCTTTCATTGGGCTGACTTTAAGTATCGCGAAGATGCCATTGTCAGTGCTGACATGCTTGCTGTTCATGAGAGACACAACAATCGAATCGACGTCGAAACTTCCAGTCGACTCCCTGGAGTAGACGTGTTGCACAGACACTTGGAGGCCAGTGAAAGCTGCAGAGATCGTGAAGAATCGGCCATGCTCTTGCGATTGGACCGTGTTGACGGTAAGGTAGATATCTTCGAAACGTGCAGTGGCCGCAACCCGTGCAATGGGCTGGCAGCTTAGACTGAATTCCTGCCTACATATGCGAAGACCAAGGTTAAGTCTGCAATTGCCGAAGATGGCGCTAGGATCAGCACCGCGAAGTCTTTCATCTCCGAGGAACTTCGGTTGTGGTATATTGGGTTTGACCGCCTGTTCTTGGTCTTCTGGCTCACCAACAATGTCCTTGACGCTTGATGAGATTTCCATGACCAATGGTACCACCGTTGGATACAACGTATTCGAAGACGCGTCCACCTTCATCTCCGCGTTCAAAGATTTCTCGTCCGCTGTTGCGTTTTTGTATTCGACCTTAAAGGCAATGCCAGGTGCTCGAAGAGTCGTGCTGCTGCTACTAGCATTTTCGGGTGTAAACTGGTTATAACGCCCATGCTGGGGCAGACGACCGCCTCGGAGAACATTAAGAGCTAGGGATTGAGGATCTGCATGGCTGCGGCCCTGTATGTATACCACGGCGCCAGCAAAATCGGCATCTATGAGGAGTGAAGCAAGCTTTTTGTTGCCCAACAGTTTCTTTGTCTGACCATCAGTCACAGGGGTCGAGGCATTCCAATCTGCAGTCGCTGTCCGAACTTGTTGGACCGAGAGCGCGATAGAGCGCCGTAGGTCGCTCGCAGGTAGAATGAACTGTGACGTGAGGCGAAGATCTAGAGACTTACCTACAGCTTGGAAAGCTAGCCTGCGATCTTGTGCCGTCGATACATAAGCAACATTAAAGACCACCTCTGGTAGGAGGGCTGAATTCAGGGATCGTTCAGTCGTTACGTCGGATGAAGGTGTCATCTGAAGCTGGAAATTTTGGATAAGAAGCCGAGCTGCGTTGTGCTTCCGTGTAGCTAGGTCTATTTTGGTAAAAGACAGTATAAGGTCTTCGGGCTTGCGGCCTGGTGATATTGGTATAGAGTCTCCGATTCTCCAGATGACGCAGATATTAGTCAACTCCAAGGAATACATTGCGTTGAACAGATTGGCCATGCCAGCGTTGTTGTGGACTTGGTTGTCTTCGGTATTCTCTACAACTGTAGGCCCGCTTGACAGTCTTGGATGTCTCAGCTTTCGCAAGTTTTGGACTTCATGTGAGAGATCAACAGTCTTAAGCGTGTCCTGCAGGTGGCCGAGGATTGCCACTACAACGGATGCTGTTTCGGCGTAGACATTGATCTTGAGGCCATCGCTTCGAATTTGATAAGCACGAACAGGTTCACCTTCATCATTAAGTTTCGAAGTGCTTTTCAGAATAGCTCCAATGGAGACTTCGCCACACTGACGTAGGTCGAGCTTGTCAGAACGCAAGAGATTCAGCTGTATACTGTCTAGTCGAACCTCGAGTTCTGGAAACTTCATCGCGGCTTCACTGTTAGGTTCTCTGTTCGTTGTCTTCAAATTTATACGACCCATCTTAAATTTCAGCTGAGCTCCTTGTGCGACAGTCATCGAATCTGAGGTGTTAGCGTGTACTGCTAGACCTGCTACCGTGATGAATCCGTTATACAAGATTTGCTCCAATGCAACCAGCTCCTTGTTTGACTCCTGGAAATCAAACATCTGCTCGTACCGTTCTTTGACCGAAGAGATCCCCTGATCTATACTCGAACCAAGGCTGATTATCTCTGGCCGGCTGACCGTTGAGAGTATGGCATGCACCGCAGATGCATCGAAAACAATGCTTTCGACCAACATATTGAGAAGTACCGACTTCTTGATCGGGCTCAAATCAAGACCTAGGCGTCCGTTGATAGGAGGAATCTGGAAAGTGGACAGCTCAATAAAGGTGTCGTTACCTTGAGTCTTAAAAACATGAGCATGGTTCTTGAGATCGAAGTCTACTCGTAGATCATAATCGTGTCGCAAACCTGAGCGAATCGAACTACCAGCTCCCGTGCCACGGATCTGATAAGTCAAAGATGGCAAGACAGCTAGACTGATGAGGTATGAATCCAGGAACAGTGCTACATGAACTCTGAAAAGGCCGGCCTGCTTGTGAGGGGCGGGCCGCGATTTCTCTAGACTGGTGGCGGGCTGCAAAGATTTCGCCCAATGATTGATACGTGGAATTTCGTCTTCCAAGAGGCTATCAGCGACCTCGATGAGCTCGAGCGGGTTCGCTAGGATCTCGAAAGATACGTCTTGGCCAGAGCCAACAAATTTCCACGCATGTTCGAGACACCCATCAGAGTTGCTGAGTTTAGAGCCAAAGACTCTTGGCAGCCTCAGATTATAAAGGCTCAGTGGAGTCGAATGGCGCTTGACCTCAGTTTTTGCTGCGTCAGCGTTCACGAGAAGACTCATTGAGGACCCTTCGGGGTTTTTGTCGTCTTGCAACGAGATGACGGAGGACTTGAGGCCTCCGCAGAGCGAGATGGCTTTTATGTTTTCGGTGTCAAGTGACAGGATGGTCGTTTCGGCTGATACTGCAACATGAAAGCGGCTGTTGCTAGGTGACGGCCGAGGAACAGGAATGCTGCTTTTTTTCGTTGGACTTGGACTCCGTGTGGCTTGGAGGGTCTCTACAACGTTTTTGAGAAGATCCAACAACGCCCAGTGTAGGCGTAGAGCAATCACGGCACAGTGTGCCTGGATCGTTGAAGTCAACACAGATGGAGACTCGGACGTAGAGGAGACAGTTGTGAGCGTGGAGGCGCGCTGATTAAGAGCAATGCCAACAATCAACTTTTCAGTGGCGATCTCGTTCTGATGTGGCCCGGGCTCCACAAGGACCTGAATCTTCCCTGCCCTGAGATTTGCCTTAAGGGGCATTGATCTTTCTAGATCTTGTGCGGGTGGGCTCAGCATTCGACCGTAGACTTTTCGCATCAAGTCACTCGATCTGACGTGGTCAAGGTCCCATGTACGCCAGTGCTCGAAATTCGCAATCACCCGACTGCTAGCATCCGGTGGACATGAAGCTAGCTTGTTAACAAGCTGGGCATGCACCTTGTTGCGGGAATGGGCCGGTAGACATTGATGGATATAATGAAGACAAGACATCATTTTCCATGAATCGTTGGTTCTGAGGTGGCGAGAACCACTACGCAGCACATATGAAGCTTTCGTTAAAAACGGTGGATCGGGAAGATCTTTCCCTTCGATGGTAAGCAGTAACACTAGCAATCGCAGCCGGGATTTTCGCTCTTTCTCAATGTTCGAGAAACGTCGAGCTAAATCCTCGGATAGAACTATTGACTGCCGAATTAAGGCGGATATGTGGTCAACCTTTCTACTTGCGCTCGTTAGCTGGAACATATCGAACTGCAAATCTGCAGCTGAGGTCTCGCCATGCGACATCCAAATCACTGGATTGGTGATGGACAGGCTTATGATCGCTTGGTCGTCTGCCGCATCCGCCATAGATTCGCTTGCCGAGCATGCTAGTTGATCAAGAAGGACGTGAATCGATGAAGTACTGCTCTTAGGAGACTGCGGGGCCTTGGAAATCATGTTAGAAGATCTGATGGTAGCAGCAAGGTTCTCGGTGTTAATGTTGTAATGCTCTCGGCGGATAACCCCTTTCGGACCGCTACTCCTTGTGCTCACAAACCTGACACGTGCCCAAGATACGAAAACTCTGACATCGGTAATTTGCGAACCGTCCTCGCGAGTTTTTCTAGCATTCAGAACGTCTGTCATAGTATCGATCTGGAGATCGTCTAGAAGAGCTACAGTGTCGTTGGTTTCAAATTGTGCCAGCAGCTGGGTTACAAGTATAAGTGCCTCGGGAGTACAGAAAGCCTTGAAACCCGTGGTCACATTGACCATGAAGCTGCAATGCTCTACGTCTTGATCTGATGTTTGTGATTTAAGATACTCCAAAGCATCGGCGTCATTCACAACAAAATCCGACGGCAATATATTAGGTAAGTTAGGAACATCGCGTGTGTCAGGTTTTGTTGCGAGAAGGGGGAAGTATGGTCTTTTGTATGGACTCGAGAACGCCAAGCCAGAGCGTGCAAAGCTAGCTTGAGAAGCCACATCCTCTCCAGGCGCATTACGTACTTGGGCTTTTTGTTGAGACCGCAAGCCGTGTTCCTTTCCCGATAGATCATCGGCCGTGGACTGATGCCGTGTGCTTACGGGACCCCGGTTCGGGCGATTTCCTAGACGCCGCTGGCTTTGGTGGGCTCCATTACTGCTGTCCCGTGTCTTGGCCTTGCCTTGTCTAGAAAACGCGCTGGTGATGAACGAGCTCTTGCGGCTACTTGCTGATCTTGACGACACGGAGTTGGCTTTGCTAGAGATCACGGACGGTTCATCGAGCGCAGAACTATCCATTGCTGACACCGGTTCAGGCATGTGAGGAAATGGCATCGCAGGTGGCCTGGACTTTGTTGGGCGAATCGAAGCTCCCAACCCACTGGTCTTGTCTGGCTCTAAGATAAGCCACGGGGTGCGATGAGACCTTGAATCGTGTAGAGCAACGTGACCCTGCTGTAGTTGACGGTCACCCTTGAAATCCAGCTTGCGCTTGATTCTATTCAACTCAATAGCAGTCTTAATGTAAGCATGGGTGCTGCTGACATGTTGCAGATTGCCTCGATCTATTGACACTCCATGAGCGTCTGCTACAGCCACAATTAAGTCCGGAACAAGTACATGCAGGCGATCAGAGAACAGTGAGCCGGCCCAATCCTTGTAGTCGACTTTGATGTCCTTTGTACTCAGGAGGAATATCGCGTTTTCGACGCGTAGTCCCAGCAGAATTGGCCTTGTTCGGGCGCGCAGAAAAGTGACATCATGTATCGAAGGTGGATTTAGGGGAGGCAAGGCGTTCTCAGCATCCTCGAACGACAACGCAAAGCATCTGACCGACATCGCAAGGCAATGTAAAAAGTCAATAGAAGTTTCTCCAGTGACAGAGCCGATGTCAAAGTCCCAGTTACAAACATAAGTTGGCTCTGTAGGAGGTAAACCAAATAGTCGATGGCCCAAGACTTCAAGACCGTCAATGAAGACTTGGGTGTTCGAGTACGTTTCAGGGCTGTCTTGGTGGACCTCAGAATGAGGTGTGTGGGAGATTGCGATTGGGCTGGAAGACACCGCGAGATCCATGTAGTAATTGGTGATTCGAAGGTCGCCAACAAGGGACGAAATTTCCAATCTCACATTCTCCTTAGATGAGTAGAGATGAGCTGGGAGCATGGCACAGGATTTCTCGGCAGTGATACCGAGAATGACGTCCAGATCGTTGCTAAGGCGGCTGTGTTGCCCAGAGTTTGTATCCTCGGAGCTGCGTTCTTCGACTTTCTTGACTTGATCCAGATATTCCTCCCAGGTACGAAAATGTATGTCGTCTCCGAAATAATTGTCTTTGACCTTCATCAGATATCGAATAAGGAAGCCGTACAAACTAATCGTGGGCGCTACGCCGTGCACGTTCAAGAGCAAGATGTCGGTCAAGCTAGGTGATATGGTAGTGAAGTAGTTGTAAGACCCATTTATTGCCAGGTCTTTGAGTGCAGCAACATCGAAATCGTCCAAAAATGTATGTTGTGTATTTCGCGCCGATGTCAGAAGTTTGAGCCCGCCGTCCTGGACCTCGATGTCAAATGTTACCTTATTGCATGCTGGATGAAAGATCCTGGCAGGAATGCCAAGGTCAGCCCGGAGGTTCTGGCCCCATATCACAATGAAAGTGTTGTCATTAGGGTCCGACGGGTTGTTAATTAAATTCGAGTCATTGGCATTGACATATAGCCTGAAGTCAGTAAAGCGTAGGCCAATCGAGTAGTCGAACGGAACGAAAGTATGGAAGTCTCCTGGGGGCCCAGAAGTCCAGTCGTTAATCAAATCTGTTAACAAGAACATGTGATCACGAAGCATGAAAAGCTCCAGACCGTTGTCTTGTATGTCAATATGCCATTGACGCAGGGTGTTCCATCCCAAAGGGTTCGAAAGGTCGCAGGATATGACTTGCGATTGGGAACGCCAAAGCAAGCCGTGATTAACGCTAGAGGATATCTCAAGTCCTTTAAGGTCCAGATCGACACGATTTCTATATCCATTGGCCCTAGCCAGCAAGTCCATGGCAAAGCTCACTGTTGAGTCGGGCATGACTTTGACGTCTAGCCAGCCAAAAGGGCGTTCCCGGGGGAAAGTGTTCGCGTTCTTTGATTTGTTGCCCTTGGTGGGGGCCTTTGATTTCTTTTGACTCGCACTTTTCCCGGCTGGGTCCATGGTGCGTCCTTTCCATCTCCAGTCTTTGGAATCTTCTCGTGTTGGTACTCGGAGTATAGTCTGCTCCTCTATCTCTACTACTACTTTCAACATAGTGCTGACTCGAGGCTGTCCAGGTAATAGCCTTGCAGCAGGAGTGGCATCTTTGTAGAGAGTAGGGAAAAACAACGCCTGCATGTCCGCACGCTGTCTATCGGCCCAAGGGCCATAGTTGATGGTCCCTCCGCGAACCTTGAGGTCGATGCCCCAGTCCGGTGGCGTGTCCCCGTTGATGTTCACTTCAGACCTACGTGGAGGATTGCGGGTACTGTTGTTGGCGTTGGGGACGAGCCCAGGAATATCCCAGTAGAAGCTCATGAAAATGGCTGGCGAGTCAACGATGGTAGGAAATTCACCGTATTCAACTGCTTTCCACCGTTCTTGTTCAACAAAATCATCGTCGTCGTCCAGATATCGCGTCAGGCCCAACCACCTATTCTGCGCATAAATCCCAGCGTTGTCGTCGACAATGTTGTCACCAGCAGCTGATTTTAGGTGGGGGTGAGTGAGAGACTCTACGGACCCTTTGCGATAAGGAAGAAAGTCACGGATCGAGGTCCAGGCACTGACAACTTGCTTCCGGAATTGAAAATGCTCAGACCATGAAGTCTTCCCTTTGGATTCCTCAGCGCTTCTGGAAGAAACCTTAGCTCCTTCATGCATGTATGACTCCGCATAATCTCTATTGTGCTTGAATTCGATTACAGGATGGACGAAATCGAAATCAAATGTTTGTTTGTACTGATCAACAGCACGAGATCGCCGTGCATCGATTTGTCCATAAGCACCATCGAACTTTGCAGTGAAAATTGAACGCGTATTGCGATTTCCCATCACAATGGCGCCTTTTTTACACTCAATTCTAATTGGTAGGATGTTGAGTAGGCCTGGGAGTGCATTGGTGGTTGCTGTGAGATCTTGAGTAGAGCTACTGGTCGAGATCGATGCGGAATTCTCCTCCTCCTTGATGCCATCAAATTCGTGGTCTTTTTCCTCCTTTTGCTCGACTGCTGAGAGTGCTTCATCCTTAGAGTACAAGTCCCCACCAACAGCGTTCTCTGGAAAGGGGGATCTCCTGCTTTGCTTTGGTTCTTGTTGAGATGGTGAACTCGTCGGCGTGCATTTTGGACCTTCTTCTCCCCTCATGCTCTGAAAGATAGCATCATAAGCCGGACTGCGGTTGTAGATGAACCACTCTACACCTCGGCTTTTAACAAGTACCCGACAAGGAAGGTCTCTAGACCGAGTGTTCCCACCAGTCTCACCATCCCTTGCGTTTTTTCTTCCACTATCTTCACCACTGGATTCATCTTTCTCTGACCCAGCTGTCTCAAAGACTCCTTGTGTCCCTTCATCCTCTAGCTTCTGCACATGACGAAGCCAATACCTCCAGGTGATGTAGCCGTCGTGGACTAAAATAGTCTCGTTTTGACCGTGGTAGCGCACACCTTTGAAGAAGAGCCGCCCTGCTAGAAGGGAGAATTGGAGTGCCTGAATGTCCACATAGACGCGATGACGGTGCCATGTATATGCACGAATGCCGTACGAGACGAGGCTTGCGAATAGGCGGTTGAAGTAGAAGAGGAAGGTGATAGTTCTAACTCATACTGTGAGCTCCTCATCACATCGATTGAGGGGGAAGGACTTGGGGACTTACAAGACCGAGCAGACGATGTACCATATGAGGAACACCCTATCATATTGTTTAGAAAGAGTCGATTTAGAATAGGTGGATGGTAATCTGTAATGCACCAATTGAATTGTCCCTCATTCAAATTAAGGCCCCGCACAGCTAGAGTGTGCTCGGCCATGCCTTGTTAAGCTTCGAAGACAGCTTGGGAGATTCATGCTTGCTGAGTTGAGCGACGCAGCTCTTGCCAACGGAGGAGCATATTGTCACATCTTCTAGACAGTCGGGGTCTTGCTAGAATCTTAAGCACCATCTCAACAATGGGAATATCTCGAGGTTGGAGAAACGGAGGATGCTGGAAGCTCGAAAGTCAAGGAAGTCAATAGGTACAGGGTCTTAAAAGCGGGCGCTAGCTCGGGCTGCAGCATAAAATCAAGCTTTTCCGCCCGCGAACTGATCTGCACAGGGGTCATCAACGGTTGCCTCATGCGAGCTCCTCCTAATATTTTTAGTCTCATGACCAGTTAACCTCGCCAGTATAATACTGTCATTATTCTCAAGGCTGAAGCGAGCTTCCTTGAAGCAACATCTATCATTGCCGATGGCCAGCAAATAAGGACCTTCTCGCAATTGCCGGGAATTGCCATTCTAGCCCATGCTCATCCCACCTTAGCAATCTAGCTAAGCTCCTTTGCCGACTCGTTACGAATACCAGCTAGTCGACATGCCTGGGGGAGCGTCTAGGGGTGGTACAGGCTCGAGTCTCACCAAGGCGACTGTCATTGTTTGCGGTGTCGCGTCTCTAGTTGCCTCCTTGCTCTCTTTTCTGTATGGGCTCTTTCCTTCCCAGCAGGCCTCCGTGTTTCCCATCTTATATGGCATAGTGCTCAGCTAACGTTCTCGGATTCTAGATCAGTATGGCTCCAAACGTTCGTATGAGAGTTCAATCGAGCCATGATACGTATTGATGGGAAAATAGGAAGAACTACAGAAAGCCGCTGTTGCAGCGATATGTGATTCGCATTCTGCTCATGTATGTCGGCATAGTGTACACCGTGAACTGACCCTAACCGAGCTCCAGGGTTCCCATATATTCTGCGTCGTCATGGGCCAGCATAATGTCTCAAGATGCAGCCTTCTATTTGGATCCTTTACGAGATATCTATGAGGCACGTACTGCTACGCTGCGTCCTAGAGCTATCTGACTCAACGGACTAACCAGTGTTCTAGGCCTTTACCATCTACACCTTTTTCCAACTCCTCATAAACTTCATCGGCGGCGAACGTTCCCTCATCATAATGATGTATGGACGGCAGCCTGTCAATCATCCTTGGCCTCTCAATCACTGTCTTGCCAAAGTCGACATCTCCGACCCCCATACATTTCTTGCCATTAAGCGTGGCATCCTGCAATATGCATGGCTAAAACCTCTCCTCGGTATCGCAACGATCATTATGAAAGCTACCGGTACATATCAGGAAGGGTACATTAGCTTGACATCTGGCTATCTATGGAGCGGCATACTTTACAACGTTTCCGTCACTCTGAGTCTTTACTCGCTAGCGATGTTCTGGGTCTGCATGTCGCAGGACTTACGGCCATTCAGGCCGGTGCCTAAATTCCTTTGCATCAAGTTGATAATTTTCGCTTCATACTGGCAAGGCTTCTTCTTATCCATACTACAATTCGCAGGTGCCATTCCAAACAACTTTCAGGGATACACGGCAGACAACCTTGCTGCCGCCATCCAAGATGCTCTGATATGTTGTGAGATGCCCATATTCGCCATTGCTCATTGGTACGCTTTCTCTTGGCAGGATTATGCAGATGTCACCATCTCTGCTGCTCGTATGCCTGTCAAATATGCATTTCGGGATGCCTTTGGTGTGAGAGACTTGATCGAAGATACAAAAGAAACATTTGGTGGCAAACATTACGAGTATAGGGTGTTTGACACGGGAGATAACGTTCTAGCCCACGAGGAATCCGAGTCCCGTAATGCTCGCATGATGGAAGGCATGAGGTACGAAAGAGGCGGCAAGGGCAAATATTGGATACCGAAGCCTGGCGAGATAAACACTCGGACGCCCTTGCTTTCAGCTGGCCCCGGACCTAGTCGAGCTAGCACAATGAGTTCTTCCAAAGGTGGAAGAGGCTTACACGACGACAGCGTACTTGACGAAACTGATGAGGCTAAACTTGATGCCGAGGATGAGAGGCTTTTCACAACTGCTAAGGCCTTGGAATTTGGAGACTGGAACGTACGTATTTATATGCACGGTTAACTAGGCATTGCTAAGGCTGAAGCAGTACCCTGTCATTACTGCTCATGTACCAGCTGCCGAAAGGTGGCTAGGTGCTGATCCGGATCTTATCACCACATCGACCAACAGAAATCTCTTACAGCCTACCAAAGCGAACAAAGAACGAAGAGAGAGTAATATACAGAAAGACCTTGAAGAAAGCAAACGTCGAACGAGTAGCAGTAGTGCAGACTCAAAGTCCAAAAGACCGTCTCGAGCGCCGGTACTGAATGGCATGCTTCGCGAAGAGTCGTCATCGTCTCAGTCTGTTAAGTCCGGTAGGAGCCAGCTGGTTGACCTTATGGTTGAGGACACTGAGGCCGAGGAGACTGAGCGTGTACGAGCTCGAAAGGAAGGAGGGTCTGCCTGGAATGAAGCTGAGACCAAGCACTTTATGTAAGTCTGTTCGCTTAACTAGCCACAAAAGCGCTGACTAATTATCCGCCAGTCGTACTTATGACGACGAGGACGAGGGGAAAGTAATCAGACAAGGCTTTGAGCCCAGTAGATTCAACCCTGCGTCCAGCTCAAGCTTCGCAGTTGGCGACGATGACGACGAGCCAGGTAATGTGGGGAAGATGCACGAAGAGTCAGAAGAAGCTCGGCATTGGCATGATGGGGAGAGCGAAGATGGAGAGCCTTCGTCAAAAGGCGAAACAAAGTATGGCACTTTGGATGACCGGCATGTATGGACGAAAGACGGAGAAGATCCGTGATACCCTTGTGAAGATTAGCGAGGCGTTAAGGTGCTTTATGTACTACTACCAACCCATAGCTGCATCCGGTCGGCGTTTGATATGTGACGAGATAGGAAGGAGCTAGAGCTTTTTGCCTTGCAATTACTCTTATACGAATAGTCGAGTTCCTAGTGATTGAAATGTGATGCCAGAATTAGTTTCAAAGCAGAAGGAATCGTGATGAATGCATTTCAGATTCGCCTCGTTCAAAGCACATGCACGTGACCGAGGCGACCTACGCGATTCTGAACTCTGAACTGCTTTGCCCCGCAGTATCTCGATAATGACAAGCATGTACCTCTAACCCACTCACCAACGTCATACTTGATCCATTGTACATATCCCCCTTGAATCGCTCCTTCTTTGGCTCTCTATAGAAGTGTTTGGTTGCTCTCGCAGCACACTATCGCACAATCGTTTGCCACCATTCATTACACGTGGTGGCTAGGGCGCGTTTTGGACACTGTCGATTGAGCGCATATTGCCTAGAAGCACTAGAGCTTCCGAATACCGGGTTGGGGGCATCACGCTACGCGCATTTGATGGCCCATTACATGTTGGAAGGCGAACAAGGTCAGCAGGGTATTATCCTCGACCTGTCAAGTGCTACGGGCATAGACTTACGCGGATCTAGTGACAGGGTCACAGGAAATCCCTATCGCCAACTCCAGGGCTGCAACTGCCCTTTCGAATTCTCAGGATTCCTCCCTCAACGAGTCCTTGAATAGCCAGCTTTCGCAACTTCGGCCTGAATCAGCTGGAGACCTCGACCTCTCCCAAGGCAAACGTGGTCATGGAGAGATGACACCCTCTACCTCTTATTCAAACAGTTCAAGCCAAGAAGGCATACTCAAGGGTCAATCTAACGACTATGAGGGGGTGATCATGCAGGACAAACTGGAACCAGCCCGCGCGCTCAACGCGAGGCCACCACCCGGTTGGTCTACGGGACCTCATATTGAACACATGAGTGCACCAAAGCGCATGGCGAATGGAGAGATCAAGTCACTCAGGTACAGTTTACCAACCAGTCCGATAGACGCCAGTCAATACGGGCACTCGAGAAACAGCAGCAGAGCGTCTAGAAGCTCTCAGATTGGAGAGGTATACGACACCCATCGTGATACAAAAGCTGAAACCACACTTACTATGACCAATAGTTATCTAGCCAGTTACGTACGCGCCTCTCATATGCCATGGTCAAAGTCCAGAATGGCTGGCAGTCACACAGTATTACTGAGCTTGAGGATATGACCTCGAATCAAGCTTCGCCCATCTCTGGATTGTCTGATCAGCGGCGACCCTTTGAGTCTGCTCTAGCAAACACGATCCCGGCTAGCTACTCTACGTCCATGCAGTCACCCAAGCGAATTGCATTAGCGCCTGAGTATGACAACGCTTCGCTGCGAACAACAACGGTCGCCCCAGGTCATGAAGATAGTCCTCTCCAATACGGCGACGCTACACGGGATCCACAACCACATCAAGTCGGGGCGGCTTACGAATCTTTTTGGCGTGAGCATGAGGGGGGTAGTGCTTTGAGACCCTCTGCGGCGATGACTTCACCGACGGGACGCCCGTCCCTTGCGCCTCCAGTCGACATAGTACCTCGCAACCAACGTCGTCCAGACGCATCAAAGAGACAACTTCCGACATTGCATACGAGAGACCTCTATGGTGCTGATAGCCAGCCCATCTCTTCGCTCTCAACTTTGCCCGCGACTCCACCTCCAAAGAGAACGCCCAAGATGCGAACACCAAGTCAGCAGGCGGCTGTCGAGAAGGATGCCGTGGAAACTTTGTTATTCATGTCGAGCCCCGGTAATTCAGGATATCACCCACCTGCAGCAGTAGCTGGATCCCCACTGCGGAGTAACTTTGCACCCCTAGCGAACCCGAGGGTTCATCATGATACCCTTGGACGTGATGGAACAGGGGTCCAGAGAAACTCTTTGCCTGTAACGAGCCTAATGCCACGATCGAAAAATCAACTTTCCGAGGTTGATATTGACAAGATGCTTGACGAGGCGACTGATACGAGTAGCAGCGACGATGACGATTTACAAGACCAGCGGCCCTCACAGCAGTCACTAGGTACCTAAGGATATGCTTGCGATTTGGGATTACGTCTGAACGGTGCCATTCTTGCATTTTATATATATATATATATATTTTTTATTTGCTTATCCTGGCATCTGTAGCCCGAAATCTTGGGTACATTTGACGCTACGTCCATTCTGAAGTGAGATGGGGCAGTGTTCATTTGTCACGAGGTTACATTATGCTCTTGCGAAGTAAAGGACATGCTGCTATGAATCTTTGATACCCTACTGCTTTGGTGATGTTTCATGTACTTCTGGCCGTGATCAAGGCTCTTTACAAACGAACTCGACTAGTAGCTGGTGCATTCTTCGGGAAAATGACCGAAGATGAAGTTCAAAGCTCGGAGAATGCTGAGAAAATTTAGCTAATAAGCCATTAGTACCAAGCATTCAAAGGTTTCTATCCGCTGTGTACCAGAGAATCCGAGCTGGGTATGAGTCATAACTCATGTGAAAACAATCAGCACCAAGAAATCTGGTCGCGAAAATTCCTTGATCCGTACGTTTGTCATCTATCCTCCAATTACGCTATCGAAGCTTTCTCGGCTTCATGATAACTCCTCCAAGAATTCTGACCACGAAGATAGGGGACTAATCTACCATCCTTAAAGGTCCCTCGACGGCACTATCTATTGTCAATACACAAGTCATAAACTTGCAGCTCAAGCTCCGAACACGTGTTCACTAATAACAAGGAGCTCAAGAGCTGAAAATATCATCGGGAAAACGTGAAAAGAGATGGCTACCACACCAAGAAGATTTACGATGCGAGTGTTTCTCAACGGATGGCCTGGTGAACGAGACGAATTCCCGTGTAAACCAGATGACACTATCAAAAGTTTTAAGATAATGATCGTCACGTTCTTGCAGACAAGGCCAGAAACACTTGAGTTGAAGCAAGAAGGGCAGCCGGAGCCGTTGCAGGATCACCTCATATTGGAAGCCTATGGTCTGGGTCATCAGTCTACTATGGATCTTGAGGAGCATACCAGAGAATACACAGCGATCGAAAGGTCTCATTCCACGCGGGGGAAGAGGGAAGGCATTAGAGGGCATGTCAATGCGAACATTGCGATTGATATCGATCGAACCAAGGAACATGGGGGCCCGTATGTTCGAGAGCATTCTTCAAATTGAATTAGATGCATCCACACAAACGTCAAAGGAGAAGGGAAAGGGGACGCTACAAACTCCGCATTCTGTGGTGCCCTTAGTTCTACGGCAGGCTGAATGCGGGGGAAAATCGCCATTTGATTTGGACGCATACATGGGCTCTTCTATCGGCGATACTCGCTCTCGCTTAGACCAACTCTGTAAGCGAGCTTCTACAGCTCATTTTTGACAACACTTGGAGCTGTGAGCTGCGTCTAGGCGACGCATCCACTTTTTGCATTACGCGATTCAGTAAACAATGCGAGCGACTAAGTGTACTCGGTGGAGGATTTTCAACTAATGCACACCGCCCGTTTCGTTTCCTAACCGAGCTCATGATAGAGAGCTAGTAGTAATTGATCATTGGCAAGTTGATAGAGGACTTGTCATATTCTTGCTTGCTGCGTCGCGCAGAGGGAATTCTGGCCGAAAAGATCAAAGCCGGCAAACCAGTATCCGAGATCTCGCTTGTATGCTCCCTTTTCACTACCAGGTTCAGGACCGCTGCCGTCAACCCGAATGTACTTCCAGGCTTAGCTCCTGTTGGTTGAAATGTTCCACGTCCCCAAAGTCCAGTTGCAGCCCTGCGGAGACACTCGTATTCGACTTTCGGCATCATTCCCTAAGACAGGATTTCTCAGCCGCGTACCCTACCTCTCCTGCTACGCCTGCAAGGGCTCTTACTCTTAACTCATGCTAAAAGGTGACGCCTTGCAGCGGTCACACTCGGCCGATTTAACGCAATGGACATGACTGGCGTGCATTCATGATATACAACCTAGGCCCTAGTTTCAGGCTCGTCGCCTCCCCAACCCGATTTTCCCAAGGTACGGTGGCCCCTACCAGCCCCTGGGCTTCGATGGAAACGTCCACGAGAGGGCGTTGCTCAAATTGGACTACGATGAACAGATTTTCACCCTTAGGGATGGCCTCATCATTACCACTACTGGCGATGGCGACCAGCTATGTGCGGGCCCTTACCCAGCTCCTGTAATTCCTCAGTGGGTAGCCGCTGTTGACCCGCGTGGTCAACTTTTTCACTTTGGAACTATCCAGATAGGATCGTTTGCGGACTTATTCGTGGCGGAGGAAGACGGTACGGGCAAAACTTCCCACTATTATGCGATCATTGCTAAGCTGCCTTTCCATCCATCAGGGGTTTTCAAATTTTCGGATAACTTCGGCATAGGTGTGCCCATCACCGCATATGGAGGCTATCCTCGCCTGTTCTTGCAGGCACAGTTTGTTTGAAGGGTGGCAACTCCAGCGTTACGTCAAGCGTGAATGCAATTGCTCGTTCACTCGAGCGACTTAGTTGGGATCGTAATGATGATTGGAATCAAGGATTTAAACGACTATCATTGCGACGAGCTAGATATCAGCTTATATTTCCGAGTTGCTACGGCTGTTGATTGAACGAAACTGGTTACAACTACCGAGGCTACCACAATAGGAAGTCGGATAGAAAAATCTTTCTCGCATGCTCTAACACACTACGAGCATCCAACCCAGGGTCTTTGACGGCTCCCCGAAGCCGCATGCCAACATGGGCAAGTGCCCCTCGGGTATGTCGATACTACTGTTTCGTCTGACCTTGTTTAGCCACCCTGCCAGTCAAGGTAGCTATCAAAGTCAATGGCACCGTCATGAGCTGATGCCAGAAACCGAGGAGTAGGATGATGTAGATTTCAGTATTGGTAAGCTCGTAACGATGGCGCGTAACCTTCCACGCCAGAGAAATGAATGTTGCCAGTCGCTAAAGAAATGTCGTTTTCAAGATGTCACCTGCGACTGCTGGCTCGAAGAGTGCGGCCCATGACGGGCTTGTCTACATGATGTAAAAACCCAGCTGAATCCCAAGGCCGTACATCTCCGTCCACGGCGCATACAGTTGACATGATTAAGCGGATCCTGCGACGAATGCAATAGAGAGGAAATAGGAGGCCCCCAATCTTCAGATTCGATGTTGTATCACTTAAAAACTTGTGCAATTCTTCTATTATGTACAAGTTGATGCGATGCTAGGTTAAAGTATTCTCTGACACGATCGGACGTCAGATTGCAGCCTCGGACTGCAGCCTTGGGCAGTGCTAGCCTAGGACGCCCGCACGCACCGGATGCGGGCTGGGGACAATAAGTACATGTCCAAAACTCTTCACCGAGCTCATAAATCTTCCGGGGATTATCGACCCCTCCTATTGAATCTAACACTTGAAAATCTTCTCTTTTCTTCATCTATATATTCTCTCGATTACTCTTCTATGTACTAATAATACAAAACGAGTATCTAGGTCATTCCCGCGTATCCTCGAACAACACTACTCCAGCAGTCTAGCCGCAATATTGAAAACTCTACCCTAACCACCCCCATGATCCCCTTCTTCCCTTCAGCACCACTCCATCCGCCCCTCATTCCCCACTATCCTCCGGGTTCCCACTAGTCCCACTACTACCAGGATTGGTCTGAACGATCTCAAAATCAGCAATTCTCTTTTTGGATGAGTATTGAACCATGAGGTGTGCTTATGGCCCGCAAAAGAGCTCGGGCTCAAAATAGGGGAGAATTGCGGGAGTGATAACTTTGAAAGGATAATGTACCCCTTCATCTGGCTAACTAACTAACCGTACTCGTACTAGTGCCCTCATCATCCTCATTTGCGCCGCTATCACCAGCCGTCGGATTAGTGGCTCCCGTCCCATCAGTGGTGCACTTGCAATTGCTGGTGCAGAGTTTCCCGTTCTGGTCGGTAACGCCATCGCAGGATTGGACTTGACATTGGTTATCGCGTGTGCAGGTGCTGCACTCCGTGTCGGAGGCCCCTGGGCACTGCATGTGTTGTGAGGTCAGTGCTTGCTCGAGAAGATGAGAAATGGCTTGAAAAAGTTGATAGAATAGGAAGAGGTCTTCTGCTCGCGAAGAGTGCGTGAAGAATGCGATACGGCATCCTCTAAGAGCTAGTTGGAAGGGAAGTCGCGTACGTTGATGTCCCAGCTTAACTGGTTGGAGAGAAGGCAGTCGTCACCGACGCCTTGGTGGATGGGAGAGCGGGTGAGGAGATCCTTGGTGGTGGTGGTTTTGCCTGTGTTAATCAATAGTGAGATCTTGGGACGGGGCTTTGAGGACTTGCATTTCTGGAGGTGTATTGCATGAGAGGGCCAGCTACCACGGAAAACGTGATGCTTGTGAGCGTGACGGCGCTGATGAAGGTGTAGAAGCGCGTGATGAAAGCCATGTAGTTCTGGGGAAATAGCTTTCGAGTTTTGTTTTGATGACTGAGTTTCTTGCAATTGAGTGTTTTTGAAGCTGGGAGGATGTTGTAACGACGTGGGTTGTTGATACTGACCACTAAGAGAGACTGAGGGGATTTATATATTCGTTCGATGACAGTATAGTCGTCATAGTAGTTCAGCGAAGATAGCGAGGCCGAGCAGACTTACGTCATAAGACTTGGTTCTGTTCCCTGTGGGAGGTCTTCCTTGAGTGTCTTGCTCCATTTCTGATCCTACAGAACCCACTTGAATCATGTTCGCATCATGAAATTTATCCTACCGTCATCCATGTATATCACGGGAGTCAAATTCGCTCCTAATCAAGTAACTAAGCATGGCAATCCTGCTGTTATTGTCTTCAATAATCCTATGAAAGAAACGAGGAGGATTCAAGACAGCCGCAGTATAGATGTCAGGCTAGGTGTCAGAATAAGTGGCAGTCGCTAAGTTTTAACAAGTTCTGATAACTTCGCAACCAGCGCATATGAGTTTTAGATGTTTATCAAAGGTTATTTACCTCTGCAATTTTCCACGCAAATATATTTTGATCAGACTGTTCGTTGGATCACTATTGTAAGATCTATGCAATGCCAAGACTGCCACTTATTCTGACACCTAGCCTGATATCCTGGATACGAAGGTGAGCAGCCAGTCGCGTTGATAAGGTAAACCACGTGAAACCTTTTCTTGGAAATAATTTGTAGCTTTCCGACATTGTTTTGCTCTACTTATAGCAACATTGCTCCTCAACGATCTATATCTGAAATATGGCTCGAGTTCTAGAAGAGTCTCACGGTATAGATATCCGCAGCTTGTGACGTATATAGATAGCTACCGACGAGTGCCCGTAATCTTCACAGAAGTTTACCATAAAAACGGCCTTATTTTATACTCGATTTAGAAATGTTAGCGCAGAACACCTTGGGGTATGCTGACTAAGCAGAGCTAGAAAGGTGATTGGAAGGGTAAAGGTACTATGATCGATGTGTCAGAGCGAAGTAACTAGTAGAATATCCGATGTCAATTGATTGAGATGAATATTTGACTTGTGAGTTCTCCTTGGTGCAGAACTCTCTATATATGCCGCATAAAACATGATACAAGGCGTATCGCATGAAGCATGATACAAGGCATATCGCATGAAGCAGAAAAGCATGAAAACAGGCTCATTGCCAAAATGCCTTGGAACCATCCGAGACATGCAAACTTTTCCAACTCATCATTCCTACCTCTCAGGACTATCTTGAACAGCCAGCTCTCATATGTGCTAGCACTTTGTCACCATGAAAAGCTATGCGATAAGCCTTGTATCATGTTTCATGTGATACGCCTTGTATCATGCTGTTGAATTATAAGCTTATCTATAGCTTTATATAATGGCAACGGTTTTGGTATATATAAGAGCTGGCTATGAAGACAGACAGCTCTGGGATGCAGAAATAATCTTTGAAGCTTTGCATGGTTCGGATAGTTCCAGGATACTCGGTGCCATATCACCATGTGCGAATAGGCAACCTGCCGCCATATCACCATCTGCGAATAGGCAATCCGGTGCCATATCGCCATGTGTCGAATAGGCAATCCGTCGCCATATCGAATAGGCAATCTGCCGTCATATCGCCATGTGCGAATGAGCCATCCGGTGCCATATCACCATGTGCGAATAGGCAACCTGCCGCCATATCGCCATGTGCGAATAGGTAATCCGGTGCCATATCGCCATGTGTCGAATAGGCAATCCGTCACCGTATCGCCATGTGCGAATAGGTAACCCGGTGCCATATCTCCATGTGCGAATAGGCAATCTGCCGTCATATCGCCATGTGCGAATGAGCTATCCGGTGCCATATCACCATCTGCGAATAGACAACCTGCCGCCATATCGCCATCTGCGAATAGGCAATCCGGTGCTATATCGCCATGTGTCGAATAGACCATGTGCGAATAGGCAACCTGACCGCCATATCGCCATGTGCGAATAGGCAATCCGTCGCCATATCGCCATGTGTCGAATAGGCAACCTGACCGTCATATCGCCATGTGCGAATAGGCAATCCAGCGCCATATCGCCATGTGTCGAATAGGCAACCTGCTGCCATATCGCCATGTGCGAATAGGCAACCTGACCGCCATATCGCCATGTGCGAATAGGCAATCCGGTGCTATATCGCCATGTGTCGAATAGGCAATCTGCCGCCATACCGCCATGTAAGAATAGGCAACCTGATCGCCATATCGCCACGGTGCCACATCGCCATACCGCCATATCGCCATGTGCGAATAGGCAATCCGGTGCCATATCGCCATGTGCATTATAGGCAGTGTATGCCATATCGCCATGTGCGAATGAGCAATCTGGTGCCATATCGCCATGAGCAGAATGGGCAATCATGTAGACCGTGCGGTACGCCTGTCTCATGCTTCATGCGATATGCCTTGTATCATGTTTTATGCGATACGTTTGTTTCATGCTTTTCATGCGAAAAGCCTGTTTTATGCGAGGGCTTGGCTATGGGGTATATACAGGAGTCTCTGTACCTAGAAGAGCTCATTAAGTAAAATATTAATCTTCAAGGTATTTCAATTAATCGATATTGGATATCCTACTATTTGCTTCGCTCTGATATATCGGTTCTTAGTGTCCTTATCTACCTACTACCTTTCTAGCTCTACTTTATCAGTAAACAATATTCAAAGACCGTTGCCACTATATAAAGCTATATATAAGCTTATAATTCAATAGTCACAAATCTAGGATACTAGATGGGCTTTGGGTGGCGGGCGGTGGGTGGTGAGATAGGAGTTGGTACGAGGCTAGACGAGGTTAGGGCTGAGGGCTTTGTATTAAATCGCAGGCCTCTATGGCTAGCCACCTTCCATGTACATCAATTCTACCCAAAGAATAAACACGTTTTTTTCGTTCTCAGCTAGTTCAGAAGCACATGCGATAATCCAGTTGTTTGGGGAGCGGTTCATTGGTGTTTGTCGGTGCTAATAACTTAAGGTGTCGATGGGATGCTCTCCTGTCTTAACCTTGAAAGACCTATGGGCGTGGGCATTCTCCATGACAGACTAACATAAACGAGGATAACATGAATGAAAATGGATGCAGTTTCTGGCGGGCGAGCAGAGATTACCCGCTGCAAGCTTCTGCAGCTGCATCAGTCTCTTGTTTCATTCAATCTCAGCTGAACTTGGCGAATTCTATGCGTGTAGTAGCCCGAGATAGCGGTCTGGCGGCTGGCGAATGGCAAGGAAGGTTTCCATCCACTCCTCGAAGGCAGCCGAAAAGAAGTTCACCATCTTTTGGCTATGTGCACTTGTAAGTCCAGCGCCAGTGTTATCAAGTAACGCGACAATTCACAAGCGGAGCCTGAGGCTGTAACTACTGTTATACCAAGAATCGCTTGTAGACCTAGATGAAGACTGCCCGGACTTCGGTCAGATACATTAACTGGAAAACATGCGCAATGCCACTAAGGATTATGTAGACTTGTTGCCACGTGGTCTCCATGTGAGCTTGAATTTTGCCATTATCAGAATTGGTAAGTATGTATTAGCTGGCATTATCGTAGGAAATAAAAATTTTCTGCGCATACGCTACATCTTCTGAAGGAAGGCGTAGAGGTGTCGGTGAACGCAGGGATATAGACCTGTCCTTTGGCTAAATGCAGCTGGGCTTCTAGTACAAAGAAATCTTCATTTCGCCCACCGGTAGAACGGACGGCTTGGATACAATTACACCAGGAGACATATCGCAGTATGTGTTTGATGGAATTCTGCAAGCCAATCTCAGCGCTTGTAAAGAACAGATGTTCAAAGTCATCGATGGTGGCCATTCAATTGTTCACGCACGCTACGGGAACCTTGATAAACGTATTTCGAGGACATGCTTGACTAATTTCCTTATAAGAAATGCAAATATAGATAATTGTCCAAGACTACCAGGCAGCTGTGATTGAGGGACTTTACGTTGTCCGAGGATAGGGTATCGAGGCCGTGATATATTGAAAATGGTGAGCATTGATCAAGCCTAGCGAGACAGATCTCTCTCTGGCAGGTCCGGATTGGACATTATGGTCACCATCTGTAATTGACGTTTAGACAAGAAGGGGCTCAGTGAGAGCATCTGCAGTAATGGACTAAGTGAATCTGCTGTGTGACTAAATCAGAGGGTGCCGGAGCACATGGATTCATAGAGAATTGGGCGACGCCGCCCAGAATAGTGCCAGGAAGTTAGCTGGCAAGACCTGTCATTGTGCAAATAGATTATGTGCGCTTTCAATGGAACAAATCCGAGCGATAGATCATTACAAGGATTCTTCAATCACTCAAACAGATGTACATTTTTCAGGATGGACAGTACAGAAGGATATTTTCTGAGGCATTTACTGATTACACTTGCTATACAAGACTCAGTTGAAGTGTAAGCTGACAGCATGGAACAGGTGTTAGGCACAGGCCGTGAAGCTGAACTCGGCGGACGTGAGAATTGCTAAGAGCCACCAACAGACCATTTAGTACAAGATTAAGATCTCCAGAGACAATGTCGAGTCCCAGCCGAAGGTCTCGCTGTGCGCAATGTCCTCGTGGAAAGTTGATGTCTGACCATTTGAAAGAAGTGGACTACGGTTCTGTCTGTCGAGCTTTTAGTTGATATTTTAAAGGACGAGGCTTAGATCACTCGTAGTAACTGCATGACTCTCGAGTCATCGTATTCCTGGGATTTGGTTGAATAGCGCAAGGGCTATAGTAGGAGAAGAGTGACAGGTACCAGGAAAACATGTGGAAGTCAGCCCAGACTCTTCGATTGAAGCATTGACAATTGAGCAACGTGGGCCGATACATGGCAAGCTCACACAAGTTCACAGGCATACCTCAAGGCAGATTGTGGAGGAGGAAAACCATGAATGGGCAACCAGACAAGCAACGAATCTGAACATGAGCGCTGACCACGTTTTAGAAGTTGTATTCGCAAAGTTTCCACGTCTCGAGATTGCGCAGAGCTAACCTTTTCGGGGAGCACTGTTGGAGGATTTTGCGGCTTGAGCTCCCGCAAATCGGGGCCCAACCCGCGAAGCGTTGACAGGCAAGCCGCTCAGACTGGGGAGAGCTCTAGGAAGCCTCACAGGCTGGATACGTCTGGAGCTTCAACAGACCTGTCGTGCTCTTAGGTCGCGTAATACGTTGTAATGAGGGTGGTTGTGGGCATCCTGATGCAACTCGATCCCGACCAATGGATACATGGAGGGGTAGATACCTAACGTTTGGTAGTATTAGGTAAAATTGAGGATGGTGCCCTCTTGGCTTCATTATTATTTGATGATCGATCTCGTCGATCAGCAAGCCTCAGTCCCGTTCTCCGTTATTTGTCACGCCCAAAATTTGTCAAACAATCTACCGCTGCGAAAGTACATGGCCCAATATCGCCTCTATCGTCTACCCTGCATCTCTGCAGGAGTACTTCATCCAATATCGCCTCTACCCAGTAATCTATTATTGCTACTTGTCTGGCCCATTTTGCAAAACCATGACCTAGGACGATCTCCCATCTCCTCCCGCATCTGAGGCCCCGGCGCTCGGACTCGACACGATGCTCGAAATCATGTCGCCTCCACTCCCATGATGGAGCGACGACGGTCGTCGAAGAAGACCAGGTCTTATGGGGGAACTCCCAAGAGCTCGCTTCCCCCCACTTCTGGAGGTCGCCCACAGTACAGGGAGCGTGTGAGATCGGCGCCCTCGGGTGTTTCCTGGACTGAAGAGCAGTTGCAAGCGCAGCAAAGGGCCGTCGAAAATACCTCTACTGGCAGGTCCAGGAGAGAAAGCCAGACTTCAGAGCCGTCTCTATCGACGCTGTCTTCCCCGACGTCTCCCACTCCGAGACACCTTGGTTTCCCGTCACAGCGCGACAGTGGCTCTCGTCAAATCACACCTCCCACAAGCAGGCAATCGCAAGGACTCCCTCCTGATAATGACGGGAAGACTGGAAGCCCTGCGGTGGTCCAAGAAGTTTCAATTGCCGTTCTAGGGGCTCCGGCGGTTGGCAAGTCGACTTTCGTACACTGTGCTTTGGATCTTAAGAAGCCCTCAATATCGCCTGTCTCGAGCAAGAAGGTATCACTGGAGGGTAAAATCTCGATTGTTCGACTATACGAATTGGCATTGGAAGATGTAGAGGTCACACCAGAGCAGAGTGTGCATTGGCCTGAAAGAGTAGGAGATAAGATTATGCCAGACATTGACGGCGTTTTGGCTCTGTACGACGTGATGGACCAATCTAGCATATCCCCGATGCCAACTTTATTAAGTGAGTCGGTCAGATTTTTCCAGTCCTTCGTTCGAGTAGAGGGGGTTAGGACTTGAGACTCGGCGCGTATGCTTTGAACGGAAGCAATCTCAAATTATTACTATGTCAAACATGCTTACACTCTGTCCTATCTACAGAAGCATTAGTAAACGAAGCTGTACCCACAGTGCTCGTCTCTGCCAAATGTGACAACCCGTTTAAATCATGGGAGGTTGACCAAGAGAAGGTCAACAACTTCTGCAACACTCTCAACGTTGAGTCTTTCCAGACATCTATCTCCGCCCCGGAAACCCATAAGAGATGCATCTCCGTCATTCTGCAAAATATCATGATGGAACGGCGTCGTGAGTCCCATATCTGTCCCATATCTGTCCCCTTCCCCGGCAGTATTTTGCCGAGCTGGTCTTCGGATCTTAGAATTTGAGATTTGCGTATGACAATGATGCGCTCCTTTGCTGACTGGTTGAAGAACTAGCCTCTGAAGCTGAGCGCCCATTGCGTCCCCGCGCGCTGATTACCTCACAACCCAGCCGTGCATCCCTACCAGTACAAGCAGCCGGAGCAGAAAGTAAACATAGTTGTGCTGCGTCTGAAGTGCCAAGTTCTGCATCAACGATATTCGAACCAGCGTCAACGTCCCTAAGCCGAGCTACTGTTGACAGTCCTTATGCTCTACATTCAAAGAGCCGCCGGGCAACTCAAAAAGGCTCAGATGGAATATCTGATGGGCGAAGGTCACCTATATCAAGGCTGTTTGAAGAAGGCAGTGATGAGGAATCTGCGTCGACCAACAAGAGCGGGAACGGCCAAAGCACAGAATACCTCCAGAACGAGTTTGATATCCCACTCAGGCCTCATCCTTCGAATTCCTCTGATGCGCCGGCAATAGCTACAGATCCAATCTCAAGCAACGGTGGGGATCAAGACCCTACCGCTGCTGAGGCTGCCTTTTTTGCTCCGTCAAAAGCCAGCTCTAGAGGGATAGAAGACGCCGATCCTCAAGAGTCGGGCGCCTCCTTCGATGATTTAGTTGATCGGCTTCTGTCACAACCAAAGTCAAAATCTGATGCGAAGTTTGCAGCAATTTTTCTATGCCTATATCGGAAGTTTGCTGCACCATACTCATTGATTACGGCCATTGTCCGTCGATTCGAGGATTTGAATGACAAAGATATCCCATATCTTACTCGAATGACTGCGCAGCTGAGGTGCTTGAATGTCCTCAAGGACTGGGTTTCGGATTACCCTGGCGAATTCGCCCACCCTATGACTCGTCGAATTATGACGGGCTTTGTGCAGGGTTTGGCGGCCTCTCAAGAGTATGCCGTCGCCAGCAAAGAAATCTGCCCACACTTGGAGGTGGTGTCTGAAGATGATGACACCGAGTGGGCGTGCTCAGACAAAAGCAGGAGTAGGGCAAACACCATGGAAAGCTTCCTGACGATGTCTTCCATTGCGAGCACGGCTTCAACAGTCAATGCTGACTCTCCAACTCTCACCGCCGACTCTTCAACAGAAGATGTTGTCGACCACACAAGCTCGGAGAAGGCACCAACGTCCCGCCCCTCCACGATCTCTGCGACTCCATCTTCAACTTCTAGCATAAGTAGAACAGATAGTCAGTCTACTAGCTCATTCCAGACTCTACTAAACTCGGTTGAAAATGCTCAGCGTCAAGCCCGGTTCCTGGCTCCTGTACCTCGAAACCCCCTGACCAAGATTCAATGGCATCAATTCATGGAGATACCTGACGAGCAAGTTGCTCGAGAACTCACCCGCATTGACTGGATTATGTACTCTTCAATCAGGCCTCGCGATCTGATAAGAGACGTCAGCCTTCCGGCTGAGCAGAAAGAGAAGTGCACGAGCCTCGAACATGTTAATCGCATGGTTCAACACTTCAATCACATTGCGTACTGGGTCGCCAACATGATACTGCTTCGTGACAAGCCAAAGCATCGCGCAAAAGCCCTGGAGAAATTCATGGGAGTGGCGTGGAAATTGCGCCATCTCAACAACTATAACTCACTCGGCGCAGTGGTTGCTGGCATCAATGGCACGGCGGTGCATCGATTAACGCAGACTCGAGAACTCATCCCGCCACAGTCACAAAAAGAATTTATGCGCCTCGAGATACTGATGGGAACGCAGAAAAGTCATTTCGCGTACCGATTGGCTTATTCGAATACTTCGACCGCGCGAATCCCCTTTCTGCCACTTCACCGACGAGATCTCGTTCTCGCTGAGCAAGGCAACAAAACCTACATCGGCGTAGGAGAGAACAGACACATCAATTGGAAGAAATTCGAAGTCATGGGCGAGGTCATCATCAGTATTCGGCAAAGCCAGCAGGTCCCATATCCACATATAAGTCGGAATGAAGAGGTACGGCAACTGGTGCTAGAGGGACTGTTCTGCAAGGACGATGATGTGAGTTTTGTATCTAGTAAATACTCCCTCGCAGCATGGTCAAAAGGCTGACAGGGGGCTTCTAGCAACTTTGGGCACGCAGTACACAACTAGAAGCGCCAGGCGTCGGCGAAACGAGCAGAAAGAAGTTCAATTGGTTCCAGCGATGAAATTAATGATTTTATGACATTTACGTTTTTGATATAAACTAACGCATCAGGGGTGAACAGCCCTGTGGTGAGTGGTTTGGAAAGATGGGTGGTACCAATATGATCATAAGAGCACACGATTGCTTAAGTCAATTTCCGATTTGCGTGGGGGATATTGAGCCTTGAAAAGACTATTAGCGAGGCGCTCGTGAAGGGATTTAAAGGGATTTACCTAAAAGTTTGAAGATGAGCAGACGGACACTGGCAATCGTGTATCTCCCTGCATTTGACCCTTGCATCCAATTGACAAAATCTTCAAGTTTCATTAAAAGACAACAGCCATCTTTACCCTCCAGCCGCCATCGTCTCTGATGACTTGTTCCCAATAATCCTCGTAACAAGCTGGGAGAACTCCATCAACCCCTGCCCATCACTTCCTTTGAGATGCCTCAACTTCCTCATTTGGAGCAGGCCAGCCTTAAAACCCTTCTGTTGAGACCATGGAGCTCGGTCACGACCTCGCCCCCTGCCCCTACCTCGTCCGCGTCCGCGGTCGCCACGGTGTCTGCCGAACAGGTGATCGTCAGGGTAGTCTTCTGGAGGTTCGGTTGTAGCTTCGTAAACCCCTCTTAGCTGATCGCGTAATCGAGGGAATCGCTCGTACAGGAGTTGGAGGTCTGGAGAAGATTCAAGTGAAAGTAGTGGATTCGCCGCTAAGGAGGGTCTACTATTTTTGACATGAGAGCTGACGGGGTTCGTGAATGCTGCTGGCGGGGGCTTCGGTGGCAGGCCATTTGGGTGGCTAGCTTGATGAGGCTTGTAGCATTCGATCGAACAGCTTCGGATTTCTTAGCATGAATATATTGATACGGCAAAGACTTGGTGCTCACTATTGTAATTGACATGAGGGGCACTTGTATTTGGCGATTTGAGTGTTGCATACCCTGCATGGAACTGCCATCCTTTCAACAGTCCATTACTCCGACAGCCAGTTGGTGACTTGCATCTTTGCCTTAAAGTACGCTTCAGATTGCCTGCGGAGTGAATGGTGGGGACGGCCACCGCGTTTAGTTAGCGGCGCTTCACTGGGATTAGTAAAAATGACGTTACAAAAATGTTTACAAAGATTGCCTCAAACGTCCTTCTCGGATCTGTCCTTTGCACACATCAGTATCATGGCAATTTTCACTATGTCGAACATGGTTCCAAGGGCTTCTTTGCCTTTGAAACCCTTGCGCTGCTCAAGCAAAGCACCACGGGTTACTCCACAGTATCGTAGAGCATTGCATCAAAGCACGAGACCGACGAGCCTCACAGCATTTAGCCAACGACCAAGACCGCTAATACATCCTGCAAGCACACGGCTCGCACCTGCAATCGCTGGTAGTGTTCGGACGATATTCATACAAACGGAAAATACACCAAATGCTGATGTGAGCATTCGACCCAAAACAATAAAAGTCAACTTCTGAATTATTGAAGGCACTCAAATTCCTTCCTAACCATACCATCCTACCTGAAAGTTTGCCTTCGCCCTTCCTCGAATACCTTTCGCCCAGATCTACCTTAGCACCTCCCCACCCGTCGCCACTAGCTGCGCGATTGATGAACATTGATGGTATCACTTCGATATTCTATGGTCCTGACTTTATCACTGTTACAAAAGCCGGGGATGCGAACTGGGCACACGTTAAGCCGGAAGTCTTCAGCTTGATAACGGAAGCGGTCACGTCTGGGGAGCAAATTGTCAATACGGTCGAGAACAAGTCATCCGAAGCCGGTCAAGAGGGGGGTGAACAAGATACTCTGGGCTACGATGAGAATGATGGCGAAGTGGTGGGCATGATCAAGGAGCTTCTCGAGACCAGGATTCGGCCCGCAATCCAGGAAGACGGTGGCGACATCGAGTTTCGAGGCTTTGATAATGGAAACGTGCTATTAAAGCTCCGTGGGGCTTGCCGGACGTGTGATTCAAGCACAGTCACATTGAAGAATGGAATTGAGAGCATGCTAATGCATTATGTATGTGTGCTTGAACGGATTGAGGATTACATTCGTACTGACAAGTCTGTTACAGATTGAAGAAGTCAAAGCTGTAACGCAGGTCCTGGATCAAGAGGAGGAAATTGCAATGAAAGAGTTTTCTAAATTTGAAGAGAAACTGAAGCAGCAAAAAGGACCCGATGCCATTGCTTCGACTGTGGGCAAAGGGAGCCTCGATACCGTGGAAGCTTGACGCAGTGTTACAACCTGATATTTTTGTCCTTGCAAGGCGTTTGGGATGGGCCTTCGGGAGGGCACCCAGCCGTCGAGGGTAGTCGTTAGGGGCAAGGTTCGAAAGGCAATCTTGTCTTTAGTAGATCCATCCAGATTGTTAAAGACAGATTGAACCCTCGAATACTTGTCATACAACGTTGAATCGGCGACTTGGATACTATATGGACCCGGTTCGTTGAAGAGATGCCCTTGTGATGTTGCCCTGCATCTGAATAATATTTCGCAAACCGGAGCTATCTTTAGTAAGCTCGATTGGGTCTCTCACGCCTCTGCATGACATACGGACCCTTACATCTTGGTCTGAGGGAAAGATTTACGAGATCTGCAAGCAACGACGTACCGGATGTAGAACATACTATTAGAGTAGTACCAAGTAGTACTAAATAGTACCAAGTAGTTCCAAATACTTCCAAATAGTTGCATCTAGGTACCGTAGCTGTACCCCACAATCCCAATTGACTGGACAGCTTCCGACTGTGGCTTGAGCGAGCTTGTGCGCTCTAATAGTAACATCCCTTTCTTCACACACTATTCCTTCGGGGGCAACCGGCCGCCCATCAGCATGAGTGTTGGATGCAATTTCAAAAGCTGTAGTAAGGGAATCATGATGGAGCGGAACCCTTTTCCCATTCAAAGTGTCAAGCAATCGAGTTTCATGAACGTTTCCGGGTCTTGCCATTGCCATGTCCCAACAAAATGAAAAGTAACTTGAATGGGTCTCGTGATCCTTCCCCTTCATGCACGTGGATAATATGTATGTTACTCTATGTACATAGGCACATATTGAATAACAATCTCAGATCGAACGGTCAAACTAGGGTCAACGACCCCTCTTTCTAGCTTTTTCTCCACGTTTGAACGAACGCCTCTCGCCTCTTTAAGGCCGTCTTCCGCGGGGTCGACTCCGCTAAAGAAAGCCTGGGGAACATCCCAGCAATCCTGGCATCCTGACATTCTGACATATTCAACATCATCCTCTCCCTCACCATTGCGAGAAATATACTGCCAAAAGGCGCACGACCGACCGCCGGGGACAGCCTGATTGACGAATTCACCGAGACACGGGTTAGCCAAATTTCGCCCGCTTCACAACCACCACCCTGATCATCGTACCACCTGCTCGAGTCCACGAGTGAAAGCTATTAGACCCATTCATCCCCTCTCGACCCACCGCCCTCTCCCAGCTTCCGATGAAACCAACATTCCAAAAAGCTGACGCTGCTGTGTCGACAATCTGACTTTCCACCGTCGCCTTAGCAGCTGTTCCCTCTACACTACAGCACCTCGAGATAAGGCACCTGCTGGAAGCGTCAAGTAGGAGAGGGAACTCGAAACAAGGTTGCATAAGTGAATCACATGGGCCCAATCCAGACGTCTGACGGGGCCTAGAACCGTCCAATTCGATTGCGAAGAACATAAGAGACTACATACCTGAAGATTGTTGTTCAACCGGTGTACACATAAAGTTCTCTGTAATATCCCACATCACTTCTCATTCGGTACGCTCTTCCAGAAGCTCGATTGATCTGTGCACGAAGAGGGCAGCTGATCGCTTTGAACAACTCTCGCATTGATCTTCAATTGCTGACCTCCCGTAGATACCCAGGAATTCTATTACCGTCCACCTTCTTACTCTTCGGCGTACATTAGAAGGATCTTACGGCAGCTCAAAGTTGTGAATAATTAGAACGGCTAGGTGGGTGTTGCCAACTTTCCGAGTCGTGGTCCCTCTGCTTGATTTTCGAGGTCTACGACACGATGTCATCCGCAAGACGTGTCGAGTTGCCCCAATCTTTTCCAAATTTACATTTATTTCGCGACTACATGCATGTCGAAAACTGGAGTGGGATCAAGAGCACTTCACGAGTTGGAATGTCCATCGCGATCTCCTGCATCCTTCACTTAGGCTGGAGTCTTTGGCTTCGAGATTGAAAAGCTAATATGACCGAAGTGATAGACACTGTAAGCAATAAAACACGTCGGACTTAGACCGATATACCTCCAGCAAAACTTTCGACTTCTTTCATCATCCATCAAAGTTCAACCAAAATACGGCGACCGCTCGGAAATGTGCTAGTTAGCCGAGCATCTTCGACAATGTACGTGGCACATCTTGCACATTTTCTTGGTCTGTTCTACATCAAGTCATTAACAAGCTTCATCATCCAGACTCGCAAGACATTAATTGCTTGTCGAAGCTAGTCATTCATTGGTCCGCATCATCTACTGGACTGGTCGGGTCTTTGTCCAATGTAAGTGGCTGGCGAACAATCCGTTGTCGGCTTTGCTACGGCAAAATGGCAAGACACATTGCTAACATCATCCCCACCAGTACAATCACCACATCCAAAGTGAGTGACCCCTAGTATGCAAGCTTCGTCACGCTTTCGTTACAATATTCACAAAGATCTTCGTCACCCATGTCACTTCTTCGGAGCAAGCCTCAATCATCTATGACCTCACACCTTATCCTTCCCGCTTCACATATCACCTAACGGGCAGGCGTCGACACTCTTCACCTCACATCATACGGCTCACATATTTGCAAAACACACTTCTTCTGAGCTTGCTATTCAACCCAAACCTCTCATCACCGCATCTATCTTTCGCACCAGCTGCAGGCCTCATCTAACTAGTCTTTAAAAGATCGTCTCTCCCAGCGATGGCCTCAGGCCATTGAACACCACTTACACTATACGACTGCATCTACTTTACAGTGATGACGTCCAATCCAAATTCGCAGACCCTAGCAGGCCAACCGAAGCGCACTTCATTCAGCGGGTTTCCAGGTGGCAGTGCAACGATGTTCCTTGATAGGTCTAAGGCAGGGATTCGCGGGTCCACACCAGACTCAGAGGCACTCGCGTCCTCGGATGATGAGCAAGATCATCACCACCGACTGCACCAAGTCACTAGCAATCCTGGGCCGGTACCTACACGCCGTCCCTCGTGGCTTACTGAAACACAACAAGTACAGACTCGTAAAGGTTCGTTCGGGACAAATGGACCTTTCACTCCAGCCAGTCCCAGCTCCGCAGCACCTAACGACCAGACGCCTTGGGGTGGTAATGTAGGCTCGAGCACAGCGTCAACGTTAGGCCGCGGTCATTCTACTGGTACCTCCTTCCCGTGGGGGAGCACTATTTGGAACAGCGATTCCCAGAAAGGGCCACCACAGCGGTTGACTGAGGTGTTACCATCACCTACTAGTATGGTGCCCCCAGGAACCACCGGCCTTCATGGCGAGGAATCTCTGCAAAGCTCGCATGGTCAAGAAAACGCAGCGGAGTCTGCAATTCCTTTCGCGATCCCCCTTCAGCCAACACTCAAGACTTATCGATCACAGTCCTACTCAGTTGGCCAATTGGATCCAGAATCATCCCTTGTACCTCCGCCCACATACGCTGGCTACAATGCCTATGGACGTCAAAGGAACGGGGCACCTTACACAAACTTACAGCATAGACCATCACGTCCCAGTATGTTGGGAGACTTGTCCCATGACCCTTCACTTCTAGGACAGCTTCGGGAGGTTGAAGACGACGATGAGAGCTCAAACGGTTCCGAATCCGGAGTCCCGCTTTCCACAACGCAGCGTACCATTGAGCAGCTTGCCATGGAGAACGCCATCCTCCGCCAGCAAGCCGCTGAGCAACTGGAGAGAGAGACTACCCGGAATCGTAACCGATCAGCCACTAACAACAGCAACACGTCAAAAGCAACTCGCAGCTCCAACCAAAGCTATCAGCAACTTGTGCGTGATGGTGCACCGGAAGCGTCCGATTATGCTCTGTATGAAATTGAAGAGCCGGACCTCTCCCAGCTGTACAAATTCCAGGGTTCGAATGCGAGGAGATCTAGTGAGTACACCGCTAAATCGAGTACACAGTGTGCAATTCCAGGCATCCCCGAGAACCGAACTTTGGAGAGCGTCAAGAAGGGGCATTGGCAAAGTTCGTTAGGCTTTGGAGGCATTGGAGAGCCGCCACAAAGCCGTCGCCATTCCTTCGCCGACGTGCCGACCCGCCAGAACTCCATAGGGTCTACAGGAGAGTCCCAGAACGGACACACGGCAGCAGACGTAGGTCGATCCAATGGTAGGCTCGGAAGTCCAGGAGGATATGGTGAAGGTCTGGTCCGCCCGTCCCAAGGCGATGGTAGTGAGTATACCCGTTTTCATTGGAGTCAGCGCATACAAGAACGAGCTTTAGAACTGGAACATTTACGCGACCGCAACTTTGCAGTGTCATACTTCTCCCAAACGGACCCTTCTTTGCGCAACGCAGAGACCCACAGATCCCCGCTTTCCCCGACCAGCATGCACCAAGCGTACATGCAGACTCAGTATGGTCGTCCGCAGCACCTCGATCACGCCCAGACCCGACCCAATCAACTGCTGTACATGGTCACCTTCAAAGCCCAACGGGCCGACGTGTTCTACGTGCAAGAAGGCACCGGCCTTCAAGTGAGGAAAGGCGACTTGGTCATCGTCGAGGCTGACAGAGGCGCAGACTTAGGGACTGTAGCAAGCGAGAGTGTCCCATTCTCCGAGGCAAAAGAACTGAAAGACAAATACATGCAGGAACACTATACTTGGCTCATGGTCTTCTCCCGCCATGGTCAAAACGGAGCAGTGGCGGGCCCAAATCCAAACGGCCAACCAAGCACGTCGAACAGTGCGATTGGAGGAATGGGCGGCTCCCCGAATCAGACCGGCGCTCAAGATCTGCCAAGCAGCGAGTTGAAGCCTAAGATGATCAAGCGTCTAGCGCAGGCTCACGAGATCCAGACTCTGAGGGACAAAGAAGGCAATGAGGCGAAAGCAAAGCGTGTTTGCCAGCAGAAAGTGGTAGAACACCGGCTTAATATGGAGATCTTGGAGGCCGAGTTCCAGATGTGAGTCGTTGGGAGGAGCATTAATAGATCAGCACTGATGCCTCTTAGGGACTGGAAGAAATTGACCTTCTACTACTTTGCCGACGAGTACATCAACTTCAATTCCTTGGTCACAGATCTCTTCAAGATCTACAAGACACGCATTTGGATGTCAGCAATAAATCCTGCGTCTTTTCAGACGCCAGTTGGAGGCCTGCAGATACCCGGAGGTGCAGGCCCCAATGCCTTTGGGGCTGATGTTGATCAGTATCCCAACCGACGTCAACCACGGCAGATCCCAACCTCAGCAGTATCAACTGGCCCGCCCCAGGCAGCATTGGGTGCTGTCGACCAGGCATGGGGTCCTGGTCGGGAAGCCAACGTCATTGGTGGGATGGCATTTCCTCAGCTCTACGCACAGCCATTTCCACCTCACGACCTTGATATGCGTCAGCTAGACCAGTATTCGTTGGAATATCGTCAGGGTCTCCCGCAGGCGCTCGGTATGCAGCCAACCTTCACCTCTCCCAATTACAACGCACCCAATCTCCACCAATCTTCCTCCTTTACTTCCAGACCCGACAGTAGCAACGGTGGACCGCAACCGGCTCAAATACTTGGCAGAGATTGGAACCAAGCAATGCAAGGACTATCACTAGGTCCATGATCACCACTTCTTCGTCACGACTCCACCCACAGCAGTTGGGCCCAGATTTTTCAAGAGCAAGCTCCGGGGCTTGAGCCACGAAAAGTTCTAAGCCTTTCTCATCTACGATTTATTCTTGTCATCTTGTGCTCAGCGGCTTCACATTTCTTCTTCGGATCCAAAAATCCCCTGTACATGCTTTCATGGGAACGGCGAAAGGTTCTCAGAACTCCCGGTACGACGGCTGATTCGAAAAACTACAGGCTTATGCCCCGGCTCACTCCCATGTTTAAGGCATCTATGGATTACAAGATTGCCATGACTTTACGACGATACGAGCGCATAGAGGAATGTCCATCCTTCCATCTCCACAACACATATGAGACGGGAGAAATGGTAGACTGGATATGCGCGATTGGATACCTTACTAGGTACATCAGATTATCACAAGATAGCTACCTAGATCCACTCATTTGCAATCGAGATATTAGCTAGAGCAAAGGAAAGCAAAATTTCAAGTCTTGCTACCCGACGCTCATTTTGCCTTTGAATGATCTATGACATTGCCCATTTATCAATCATGTCGACCATTGACGAAAACCACCCTGCGTGAAGCCTTCCGAGGCTGGAAGGGTATTCCTGCGGTGTTAAAATGATCCCTCTGAGAGTAAATGCGATATCTTAGGTTGGCAAGGCTGGACATGAATTTTTCTTCTGAGCATGTTGACTCAAATTTACCGAAGTATTGGAAACCAAGCGCGGAATACTTCGTGAGGAACCATCACCTTCAAACTCTCGGCCCGCTTCAACCTCTACCTTATCGGTCATTGCGCAACAGTCTTGGCGATATCCTTCACCCGGCATCAACCATGGCCAAGGCTAGCACGACTAATAAGCGGTCCAGGGGTACGACCCGAAGAATCCCATATTCCTAGCTTCTGTTAAATGCTGATCCGGGTCTTGCAGGAGAAACAGAGCTCGTAGAACCAAAAACAAAGAAGTCGAAGTCCAGCCGAAATGACCAGCAACTTAGCCAAGTCGAAGATGTGCCCGATTCCGAGGAGGATCCTGGGCATTCCATGAGCGTGTAAGCTTGAGTCTGAGACCTCGCTGCACGTCTAAGCTTCTTACATTCATGTCAGGCAATTCTTAGCTGCGGCGAAGCAATCCACAAAACGCAGCAACGCAGTCCTTGCCAAGTTCTCCAACACTGTCGACGAGCGGAAGCAGAGACTGGTTGGTTTACTGGATGAACGCGCTCTCAAGCTGTACGCTCGACTGGTTTCGTTCTTGCGCTTTAAGCATTCGAAAGCTAACAGAAGATCTAGTACGGAAGAAAACAATCAATTACAAGGATCTATCCTCACAATTCTTTCACAGAATTACTCGACTAACCTCGAAAAAACAACTTCGATGCCGACGTCCGTGCTCAAGCATGTAACGAGTACGAAGCCTACGACATCCACAGTCTACAATGCTACCAGGTCTGGCATTGCTCTATCGAGAGAGCTGCTTGGACACTACGATCGAGGTTGCCAGCAGATTGCTACATTAGAGGGTGTCTTAAGGATGGAGGCTGGATCCGAGGGCGACCTCCAGATACTACAGAGAGTAATCAACCAGCAGGGAGAGAGGATCAAGCTTGAGGTGGAGCAGCTACTCAACGGAAGCAGGAAGTTGGCGAAGGAGCATCCTGGAGGTGATGCATCGACAGGGGACGATGATCTGTGGAGTCGATTTGCTGTGATCGAAGCTACGGAAGAGGAGGGCAAAGCTGAACGGAATGGAGTAGAGGGATGGGCTGTGACAGCAATGCAGATGCAGAGAGGCATACAGCGGATGGTCAAGTACCTGCCAGAGGATAGCGAGTGATGATGAAGGCAGGAGTGAGGAAGGGTTGTTGCAGATTGCTGTGTCCTTACATGGAGACTTTGGCCTTTGCTATGCCTTCTATACGAGTAATTTGCTGGATCTAGCACATCGCTTTCATCAAATCAAAACAATCTAGACTGCATGATCCATCGTTCAAGATAATTTCAATGGATGGGAGAGAATGACAGGGTTAAGCTGAAGCCGAGCTAAGACCTCGCTTAAATTTCTTAGTCCGCTCCACAAGTTTCGACCTCCGCCCTCAGTATCGCGAACTTGAGTTCCATCGCACGACCACGACGACAATTTCGCCCACACAGTCAAGGTATGCCTCCTAGTGACCAAAGTACTCATGGACTGCATGAACCGCTGCGCAAATGGCGTTCGAAGTGGTCCGATGAAGCTCGAATTGGCTGACAGAAACTCCCCAGATGGGCGCCCTCAAATACGTCGAAGAGCTTCAAAAGAAGAAGCAATCCGACGTCCTCCGCTTCCTTCTCCGAGTCCGCTGCTGGGAGGTAAGATAAGATAACCTTCCAAAGCCCTCCAATGAGGCCCCCACATCTACACAACTCCTCTGGTCTGGGTCTTGGGAAACCCAATGTGGCACTTTACAGTGTCTTGCTATACACTCGTTGAACATAGCTGAGAGTGCATCAATATAGCTCCGCCAACTAAACATCATCCACCGTGCCTCTCGTCCCTCTCGTCCAGACAAAGCTCGTCGTCTAGGCTACAAAGCGAAGCAGGGCTATGTCATCTACCGCGTTCGCGTGCGTAGGGGAGGCCGCAAGAGGCCTGTGCCTAAGGGTGCTACTTACGGTCCGCCAAGACCCCATACGTACAATTGATGCGGCATAGTTGCTGACTCGGAGCCTGCGGCGAAATAGGCAAACCCACCAACCAAGGAGTCAACCAGCTAAAATACCAACGCTCCCTCAAATCCACCGCGGAAGAACGTGTCGGACGCCGCTGCGCCAACCTGCGTGTCCTGAACTCCTACTGGATCAACCAAGACTCTACATACAAGTACTTCGAGATCATTCTCGTTGACCCCCAGCACAAAGCCATCCGTCGTGATCCTCGCATCAATTGGATTATCAAGCCCGTCCACAAGGTACATTCTCCACCCCTTCTTCATTTGACGCTGGAACATCTGGCTAACCCGAGTCTAGCACCGCGAATCTCGCGGCCTTACGGCAACTGGCAAGAAGTCTCGAGGTCTTGGCAAGGGCCACAAGTTCAACAAGACTACGGCGGGCAGGAGGAAGACATGGAAGCGTCACAATACCGAGTCATACTGGCGTTATCGTTAGGAGGCTAGCTTGTTGTGCGTTGAGATTGTTGCATGGATTGAGCGTTAGGTACAGCAATGTGCTATGATAGCTATTACTGAAATCAAAAGAATCTCCAAGTGATTCGGCATTCAATGCCTTCCCTTTGCGAGAACCGCCTTATCGAACTTCCTCAATGCATCGTTCGAAGGATCATGGGTTTCTACCTTGACAATCGCCGCAGTGACTTCCATCTTGTAGGTCATTAACGAAGCAAACCTGGTAGGGCAAGGAGATGGATCGGCAAGAGCATGCTAAGCTTTATGTTGCATTTGAACTGACCCTTCACGTAAATTTCGACAACCTAAATGTCCAAAGTAGCTGGCTGCCAAGGCCAGTGGCAGCTAAGTGGGAAGCATGCAGAGGATGGGTTTCAAGAAGGGTAACAATATTGATTTTGCTGTATAAGACAGCTGGCGATTTTAGCGTCGAATGACCAATCCGAAGGCATGGAAGCATAATCCTCTCTTGACCTGATTACAGGTCCTAGAAGCTCCATCATCCGGGTGCTGTAGACCCGGAAAAGCCTTGCCCACCCCCCATATGCAAGTAGATGCCCCAAGCCCATGCGATACGCCATACCCATTATTATTACCACGCCGAGTAATCAAACTGCCTGGGTATCTTGATCATTATTATTTCATTCCAAAACCTTCGCTCTCAACGACCGCTGTCCAGAGCTTGTCCTCGAGTATCTCCCTACTCTGATATCGATACAAAGCTAGCATGTTGAAACAGGTCCTAGCGATCGGTAACCTCGTGCTGTGATCACCGAGGCATACAATCTTGATGACTAGACTCATCGCGCCCATGGCTGGAATTCGATCGCTAGCTGTGATGAAACTCAGCAATTTCCTCTGATCTTTGGCACTTGCTCTTGCGAAAGCCTCCCAGAACCATGTCACCACGGACTCATTGGCTCCATCTTTACCCTTGCCCCAACCATCGTAAATGGCAACAGTTTGTAGCGTCGCTACGTCCAATGACTCATCTGAACCACGCACAAGAAGTTCAATCTCTTCGGGCCGAAACAAAGACAAGGCATTGCCTCCGCAGACAGTAAAAAACCCACGTTTGAAGGGTTCATATTGACGAGCAATAGACGTATCGAGAAGGTACCGTACATACAACTCAACAAATTCATGCCGATTGCTGTTGTTGACACTTCGCTTTTCTCCATTCGTATAGAGAGGAACTTGTACGATCTGACCATAGCGCTCCACGTCGGCGACAAAGTCGCGGCAGAAAGTTTCGTCGACGTTGCCGTCGAATTCGAGCATCTCCTTGAGGCCATGGGCCAGCGATGGATGGAGTTCAGCAAGATCCTCGAGAGTGTGACCCGGAGTCGGCCGCAATGACGAGGTTGCTGGGCCAATATAGTTGGGTGCAGACGCGAGAAGTTTTCGGAACGTGAAGGGGGGAAGCGCCACATCGAGTATGGTGGAGTTGTAGATAGCAAGGCCAAGCAGGACTCCTACCAGGAAGAATTGATCTGACGTTTCGAACGTATTAGGGTTAAAGTAACAGTAACGGGACTCTTCATCGTACACGAATAGGCCATGCTCTGGGTCGAATACTTCCCGGACCAAGAGGAGAAACCATTCTTTTCGGAGTCCACCCGAGTCCAGCCCCTCCTCACCCTTGAATTCTATCTTCAACCCTTTCTTGATTTCTTCTTGGCCCGTGCCAACGACCTCACTGACACCACGAAGACTGTCCTCAACCAGGCAGTCTCTTCGGACCTGTAGTACGAGGTACTGGCTGATAGCTTTCCCGTCCATTATGCTATTGAAAAAGGCTTCGCGAGCCTTGATCTCCATTTGTCGACGAGCATCGTGTTCCATGATACGTATTTTGGCCCATATCGACAAGAACATTGGATATTGACAGAACGAGAACTTCCCCCTTCGAGATTCCCAGACCTCGAAATCGGCGACTAGGTCTTGAAGGTCTAGAAATGTGTTGTAGAAAGCACTGGTTGGAAGAAGCTGACCGTGTCGATTGGCCCGTTGACGTGCAGCGGAGCCAGCTCTTGTTCGGCCTGCTCCAGACGAAGATGATTTGCTCACATCTTGTACGCGAGAAGAACCCTGAATATTGGCTGAGAATAGCAACGACATCACTTTAGCAGCGGCTTTGATTTGCCAATCTTCGGCATATGGAACTCCGATATTGGCCTTGTCAGGGGGCTTCGGGACTGCTGAAATGCTAAGCGCAGCATGGAGATGCGCGCAGGTTCCTGCCCCTGGTCCAGAAATACTGGGTATCAGGCCACCGCTCGGGTCGTGACTGTTGGAGCGTTTTCTACCATGCTGTTTGGAAAGTCGGTATGTGACGAAGCTGCCAATCAGGTCCACTAAGCTTCGGAAATGAGATTCTGAGAATCTACCGAACCAGTTCACAAGATAGAGATGGCATTCACTCGAAGCATTCGCCAGGAGCCCCAAGATACGCTTTATGATGCCCGAATGTTTCTCTATGCTGCTACTCCTTGTACTGGGAGTATACTCCGAATTTGGATGGAGAGATGCGATTGGCGGGCTTGGAGTGGAAGTCTGACCCTGACTGGCGGACCTTTCAGACTTGACCGAGTTCGAGTATGTCGGTTTGCTAGGTTCCGAAATGTATAACAGAGGGTTTGCAAGTAAGATAAGGAGAAAGCGGCAGTCCTCAGGATTTTTCACGGGTCTTCCTGGACGGCGAAGGAGGGTTTCAGTTGCCTTGAACAGTGTGCGCTGGACATGTAGACACGCATCCGCAATCTCATCATTCATCCGCTGGAGTAAGTCGGTCGAAATGTTTCTGAATGAGCTTATTTGTTTCTCGTCCAGCAATTTGCCGTCTTGTAGCTGCTTCAATATGTCTCTCCAAGAGCGCCCAGTTGAGAAGACTGAACGGTACCATTCGTTAAGCTCGGCCCAATTGATCCGCGGAGTCTTCACATTTACTCTCTCTTCCGAGCCTCCATCTGGTAATTGGCTAGCATTGCTTCGCGGCCGATTTTGTTGGACCTGGCTTTGTCCTGTCCACCACATTCCATTCTCGGCAAAGCGGCCAAGTAGCAGCATCTTTCCATCCAGCTCTGGAAACGTGGTTTCAGAAGTAGGCCAGTCTTCTGACCTTTGAGTTAAGCATTTCTCAACGACAGTACCTTCACTTGCTGCTCGATGAAATTGAGGAGATTTATGTGCAAGAAAAGCTGTATTTAGGCATTCGACACTGCTGAAGCAAGCTATGATATAATTCTCGAATTGCCTGAACATGTATCGGGAAGGCTCGAGTGTGTGCTGCCGATTGTCATCGGAAGCATTGTTCGTTACTTTAGGGGAGGACATCTGCAGTGAGGGTGGCGGAGGAGGAGCTCTAGATGGAGAGGGTATCGGCTGAGGAGCGGTTCCTATTTTTGCATTGTCGAGGTCGGATCGAAAGGGGTGCGGTAACGTGAGACTTACGTTGGCCTCTCCATTGGCTTGCTGATGACGAGGCTCTGGAGTATGTCTAGGTTCATGGTCAAGGCTTGATAGCAGATAGCTTCGTAGGCATTCGTCAATCAGACTTCGAGTTCTGTCCAATGATAGATAGGGGACTAACACTAGATGTCAGAGACCCGTGAGAGGTGCCAAGAATATCTCGTACCTTTCTTGAGCGGACCTGGCTTTGAGGGTGTCAATGAAGGATTTGGAGCCTCGGGTGCACGCATGTTTCCAGGCAATTCTGCCGATGGCTTCAAATCATTGATCATGAGGCACACTGTACAGCGAAACGTCTGGACTTGGCGCGGCCATCTAATAACAGAATCGCATGTACTGCATTTGCCTGTCCCAAGGTCTTTCTCCGCATGTTGTTGAGGAAGCCCATTCTCGGAAGCCATGTAGCCTTTGGAAGCAAGTCCGGGAGAAAGCGTTGGGGAGTCATAGAAGTCATCTAGAGTATCATCTTGAAAGTCGGCCTCGGCTTCTCTATCGATCTTCCTTCCATTGCCAAATATCGAAGGGAAAGGATGGCTGTGAGATCGCTCATGCCGAGGTCTCTGGCTTGAACGGGAAGGAGGGATCGAGTCTGGAGCTAGAATCGGCACACCAAGGAGCGGTGGATCGTGGTATTGGTCAATCTGGCGACTCTGGAAGGGTGGAGCTCTCAAGCCTCTCGATGTTGGGCGTGAAGGAGAATTACTAGCTGCAGGAGAGCCAGGGGCCAGTCGTGTGGGCCAAGGAGGCATTGATTTGTGAGATTAGTGCCGAATATGAGCTATACTGGCGGCGATTGACGCAGTGAAGCTGTAACATATGGCATTAACTCAATGTACTACATACATTATGTACTCCGTGACACACAGCTTGAGACAATTCGTCGTGGAGGGGAATGCAGGCAGTGGCGAGGATCTGCTGCTGATCATTGGCCTGTATCACAGATTTCTCTGTCGACGTAAGTCAGGAGCGAAGACAAGGTAGCGTATGATTGGACAATACACCTGTCGAGGCACAATTCCCGAGGTAAAAGAGAGGACATGGTTATTGTTGAGTGTAGGGGATAATAGAGAGTTTCGAAAGAAACTAAGGCGGGGTAGTCGGGCTTTCTACAGCGGCGCGCGTTCGGGCGGCTCCCGGGGCAAATATTAGTTTGCCGTTCTCCCGTTCTGGGAACTGCTTCAGCATACGATATCTCTTCGACAATCTATTCAATCAACTAATTTTTCGTAAAATTTTTGTAGCCTGTTTAATTTTGTATATTTCCCTCCGGAATTGTAAATTCGTAAGTGCATTATTTGTGGTGTTATTCAAGTACGAAACTTACTACTCGCCCTTCCCAGATCGGCAAACCTTTTTTTACCCCGCGAGGGTCCCTGTTGACCCTGAACTTTAGGGCTGGTAAGGCTGATATCAGAAGCCTGGAGATTTCGTTTGGGGGAAAGATAGCAGACCTGACACAACTAGGCTCAAACTTTTACTCATTGCTGCAAGCGGGTCTGTCCAAGATGCTTTCAAGAAAACATGGTACAGTGTGGGTGAGAGCTACGCATAGCAATATAAGACGCGCCTCCTGCTCTGCTGTGCGGCGACTGGCAAGCATTGCTCAAACAGACTCTTCCTTCTATACACCACGAGTCAAAAAGGAGCGGCTGTGGGACGACATCCATTACACCTGCCAATGGGGTAAAGGTGAAAGATGGGGCAAGTGGGTCATCGTCTCCGATTCCTCTCTTCCGTCCTTCGATTTCTTGAACCTTTGAAGCGGCAATATCCCTTGTATGCATATAGTCAGAGTCTGACCTCGACGTAGAGGCGAGACCGATATAGGCATGTCAAGGCTTTCTCTCTCCGATTCCGATCGAATGGCTCGCGACTGGTTCGTGGAGACCACAAGATCGCTAGGTTGTAGCACCAGCGTTGATGCAATGGTAAGGATATATGATTCTTCCTGCGTAGTTTAAAGCTGGTTCTTATCCATCTCATTCGTCAAGGGAAACACATTTGCAATAAGGAAGGGCCGGCAACAAGGACCACCGACCTGTGCTGGCTCACATCTTGACACTCAGTGAGCCGCAGCATTCAACTAAAGATCAAGTCCTTATTGATCGGCTACAGGCCTACTGGAGGACGCTATGACGGCATACTTGGTGTCTGTGCTGGCGTCGAGATGCTTCGAGTGTTGCAAGATGAGAAGATCGAGTCCGAGTATCCTATTGGTGTCATAAATTGGACTAAGTATGCAGGTTGTGATCCGTGATAAGCCAGTTCTGATGATTTTACTTTGAATTTAGCGAGGAGGGAGCACGGTTTCCCATTTCCATGGTAGCATCAGGAGTGTGGGCGGGCAGGATACCACTTGAGAGAGCGCATAGTATCCAAGAAGTCGGAGGTGGGAAGCAGACAATGAGACAGGAACTCGAGAGAATAGGTTACCTGGGTGATATGGAAGCCAGTCACAAAGCATTGCCCATCGGAGTAAGTCGAACTCTCCAATCGCTCTGGTGGCTAATTGCTTAGTGTTGTAGGCACATTTTGAATTGCACATTGGTCAGCCATTTGTTTTTTTTATTCGATCAGAGTCTTTCGCAATACCAGTTCGCGGGAGTTCGCATCTCATTCTGATTCAACCATCCGAAACTTTGATTTCACAAGCTGGCGCGTCGTTGTCGATTCGAAGAACCGAAGAATTAAGTGCTGATTTTGTTGTAGAGCAAGGTCCTCGCCTTGAGGCACAGAACCAGAAGATAGGAATTGTTCAAGGGGTAAGCCGTGAACCTACTTTGTGCTCTTAGGCACTGGTTGACTGCTCACCCAGGTCCAAGCATATCGATGGCATACCGTTACGGTTAAAGGCCGCGACTGCCACACCGGCACAACAGATTTTGCCAACCGTTCGGATGCAATGCTCACCGCAGCCAAGATGATTCTTCACTCTCATCGACTCGCAACGAAACATTCTTCCCTGGCAAGTACTGGAATCTTAAACCTGACTCCTGGAAGCATGAACACGGTTCCCGGAACCGTTCGCTTTGGTCTCGACATCCGAGCTGGCGAAGACGATCGCCTAATGCGACTAGAAGAAGAACTCAGGGTAGACTTTGACAAGATCGCAAGGAATGAAGCAGTAGATGATCTGAATGAGTGCGGAACCATCGGTAAAGGATGTACGGTGGAGTGGACATTAGATGCTCCGAGCGAAGCGATCAAATTCGACAGGGACTGCATTGCATGCGTTGCTGACAGCGCGAAGGATCTTCTTGGAGATGAGCATGGGAATTTAACCCAGGCAATGATCAGTGGGGCGGGACACGATTCGGTATTCACGTCTCACCGCGTACCGACATCTATGATTTTTGTACCGTGCAAGGATGGAGTCTCACACAATCCAGCAGAATACTGTTCGCCAGAAGATTGTGCCAACGGGGCGCAGGTTTTGATGGGTGCTGTGCTGCGTTATGACAAGCTTAGAGCCCAGAGGAGCAAATGATGATCGAGCTTTGTTGTGGATATGCTACAGTTGTTCAAATGGACTGAGATCATGTGTAGAAGCAATCTTCTAGAGCTTTTCTATTTGCAGTGTCATCTGCCACCTTCGACGGCAACGACCCCAGCAATTTCTTTCACTGGACCAAACACGCTACCGTTCAGCCGCATACTTTGTAGTCCCTTGATCTTGTTATCGAAACTTGAGTCGAGTGCAATTCTCCTAAGAAGGAGGAGCACCACGGCCTCTACCAAACCCGCCACGAAAAGAAGGAGCGAACTCTCCAGGGGCACCGCCCTCCTTAGCATCTCCCATATCACGTCGTCGGTATCCGCCGTCACCACGGTCTCCACGATCGCCGCGAGGTCCTCCACGTCCACCAGGGCGGCGCTCGCGATCATCACCACCCATCATACCCTTGGGAGGAGCGTGAGAGCGCTGTTGCTTGATGTGGGTTGCGGGAACAATCTCAGCGGGGAGGTGGAGCCATTCGCGTAGGTAGTCGAGACCTTCCGGGGTGAGTGTGTAGTAGTACCATTGCCAGGAGAACTGAGTCTTTAGGTAGCCGCGGGACGTTAGGGATTGGCAGGCTTTGACGACCTGGAGCGAGTTAGATTTTGGCAGAATGAGCTGGACGAACATTGCGTACGTAGAGGTTCTTGGTGTCGATTTCATTATGCTTGGGAAGGTTGAAGTCCTTCTTTGCGACGAGCACGCCCTCTACAGAGATCTTTTAGTAAAAGTGCGAGTGAGAGATCCTCAAGTGTTGGGCCTCATCGAGGTGGTACATACCACGAAAGAGGTACTCGTGAATCTTCTTCCTATCGGCCTTGGGGATAAGCCTGGGTATAGATTAGCTCTCTTGCTGCTCCAAGCATCTAGGCAACTAGTAGAAACATACATGATCGCGAGTTCCTGGCGCCTTTCGGGGAATCGCTTTGATCAATGCTGTTGCTCTGCTGGTGGTTGTACTGTCCGTGGACAGCGAAAATTGTGTGGGAAATTTAGACGAAAGAGCCAAGGCGCTAAAAATTGCGGCGCGCGGCCACTGCCGGTATGTAATGTATTCAGCTCGAAGCCTGTGAGGTCTAACAGAAACCTCAAGATTCGCTCTTTTCTCATCACTCACCGAAAGGACCTTCAAAATGGCGCCTCACGTAGTGAATGTCTTCCTAACTTCGTTCCCCGGCCTTGGTTTACCTGCTACATTGTCCCTCCCACTCGATGGCTCCACGTCTATTGCAGACCTAAGGCAACAGCTTTCAAGACGCCTCCCAGATCTAAACACCCGACTTATATTCACTACAACATCTAACAGGGAGATATCTTCCTCAGAAGCACCAGTATCGTCATTGCTTTCTAGCGATCATGACAACTTCCTTCCCCTTCGTCTTTCAGTTCCGTTGTGTGGAGGAAAAGGCGGTTTTGGCTCCCAGCTCCGTGCAGCAGGTGGGCGCATGTCGTCGCGGAAAAAGAACAATCAAGGCGACAGCAATAATTCAAATCGCAACTTAGACGGCCGAAGGCTAAGGACTGTCAATGAAGCAAAAGCTCTTGCCGAATACCTTGCGCTGAAACCGGAAATGGAGAAGAAGGAGAAAGAGGCACGAAGAAAGCGTTGGGAGCAAGTTGTGGCTCTGACGGAACGGAGAGAGGAGGAGGTTCGAAATGGGTCGAAGGGAAAGGTTGATGGGAAGTGGGTGGAGGACAAAGAGGAGGCTGGAGAGAGGGCGAGAGAAGCAGTGATTGCCGCTATGAAGTCTGGAGACTATCATGACAATCTCAAGGTATCTTCAAGTGGTAGTTCTGGCGGTGGATCCGGAGAGCCAAGTGAAGAAAGTGAAGACGAAGAGATGGAAGAGCCAACACCAAAACGAACCATCGCCACTTCGGCCTCAAAGCCAACCCCGGCCCCAGTAAGGACATACTTGGGCTTCGATGAGGATGACGAATTCATGAGCGAAGACGAAGACGAAGTAAAAGGTGACGAAGGCGTTGCAGCTGAAGTTACCAGAGGCAAGGGCAAAGGAAAAGCCCTGGCTTGAGTAATGGAATTGTTCCTATATTGGTTTAGCGATGGCGTTCAGGGAGAGAACAAGACTGTATAATAGCTTGATACGAATTTAGACCTCAATCATGAACCTTGGATTCCATCCATGATCAAAATTACTAGTGTCGTAACTAAAATGATTATTTACAGATGTCGGCGCAAGAAAAATTTGCCCATTTGATGGCACCAGCCACTCGCCTTGCCTATCTGTTCAAAGTTCCAAGGGCTCCGGTACCTGTGTTTCTCTGCCCTGTTCTTGCGCCGTATACTGGTCCGGTGCATAGTACTCGACGCCGAGATGTACGGATCCAAAAGCGCCAACTTCATATCGAGACCGCCGCAGCACCTGTACATGAGTTGCCCACGCCCTCACAATTGCTCGAACTCCCGAGATCATGCCCAGGCTGCGGGGCTTTCACCCAAATCGTTAGTCCCGACCAACCTGGATTCTACAGCACCAATCGAAAGTCCGTGAAAGCTTTCATAGCCCGCCATGGACAAGCTTCGGGGAGGGGTCAATCTGGAGAATCAGAAACATTTCAGCGCGTCTTAGGTTCTGCAGACGCGGCTTTGTTGTCTCAAATGGGATTGACTGGTGCGAAACCACCTACAGAAGGTATAATTTGACATTCATGAATTTCGGCTGCGGACTAATAGTTGTATAGCGTCTCAGAAGCCTTCGACGAAACCTACCCCTATATGTAATCGCTGTCATGACCTGACACATCATCATGCTGGTGTTTCCGTGATCCATCCTACTATCAAGTCTATCTCAGAGATCATCGCCGAGTCCCCGCATAAATACAACCACATATATCATGTCCTGGATGCAGCGGATTTCCCTCTCTCGCTCATACCTTCCTTGCAGCGGCAACTGTCTTTGGCTCCTCAAAGATCTTTGAACCGGAGAGCCAAAACAAGCCATTTCCAATATGGGCGGAAGGCCGAGATGAGCTTTATCATTACACGATCCGATTTATTGGCTCCAAAGAAAGAGCAGGTTGATAGCCTTATGCCATACATTGTTGAGGTCCTCCGTGATGCCTTGGGCCGAACCGGCGAAAACGTACGTCTTGGTAATGTGCGGTGTGTGAGCGCTAAACGGGGATGGTGGACGAAGCAGGTCAAAGAAGACATTTGGAATCGGGGTGGAGGCGGATGGATGGTGGGAAAAGTAAATGTGGGCAAAAGTAATCTGTTTGAGAATGTCTTTCCTAAAGGTCGATACGAAGACATCAGCATTGGGGCTGTACGCCATGCTGCGCAGCAAGGCCCTTATTCCGGTCAAGAAGACCTAGAGTCGCAATCCATAGGGGGTCGGGGCCAATATATTGAAGAAAGGACCCAGCGATCATCAGATGAAGAGAACTCACACATGCTGGGGGACTCGCTTTTGCCTCCTGCACCACCAGAAACGCCGTTTCCCGTGTTACCCTTGGTATCCTCCCTTCCTGGAACTACGGCTTCTCCAATCAGGATTCCTTTTGGTGGTGGGAAAGGGGAGCTAATAGATCTGCCTGGTCTATCCCGAGGAGATCTCGAAGATTTTGTTAAAGATGATCACAAGCAAGATCTGGTCATGCGTCACAGAATCAAACCCGAGCAGCTTGTGATCAAGCCTGGCCAATCTCTCCTCGTTGGAGGCTTAGTGCGTATTACACCACTGACCGAAGTACCTGTTCTTGCCTACCCCTTTGTGCCGATGAAGTGCCATGTTACGTCTACAGAGAGGGCTATTGCAATACATACCCAAAAAGAAGAGTCCGGGGTGGTCAAGAATGTGAAGCCAGGGGTTGGAAGTAGAATGGACCCAGCAGGAAACTTCCCCTTGAAATGGGACGTTACGAAGCAGCGTGCTGGCCCACTCACTAAAAAGGAAGCAGCTGGATTAAGTCCAAAAGTCTTACCGTTCGCCATACTATCAACTGACGTTCTAATTGAGGGCTGTGGTTGGGTGGAGCTTGTAGCTCAGGTCCGAAAGAAGGACATGGAATCCATCGATGCAATTGGAGACTTCTTCGACGCTCGACCATACCCGAGAGTCGCAATTGTGAGCCCGGATGGAAGGCATATTGGAGTTCGTCAGCCTATGGGGGCTTGGATGCTGAATCGCAAAGCCGGATTGAGCCAGAAGTCGGCGAGACCAAGGCGCAGCATGAAAGGAGAGAAGAAAAATATGAAAATAACCCAGCGAAAAGCGGAAGTGTTGTCTGACGTGGGAGAATTAAGATACCCGCCGGCAAATAGCTAGGATTTATACAATGATATTTGAGCCACCAGTCTAAACTCCTGTGCTACCACGTTCCTTTTTGAAGCAGCTAGTCTACAACAAATATGTACCTATATTACGCTATACATAATTGAGATTCTGTTCTACATCTGTTGAATATCATGGTTCTTCCGTTACTCAGGAAAGGCAGCAAGAGACGATACTCTGCTCTCGAGGGCCAGAACATCTTCATGTTCTGGCTCAGGAGGAGTGCGAATCAGAAAATTCTCCGCTCAAGTCGGACAAGAAAGTTAAAATTCACTAGATATTACGCATTGGAAGTAGAACATCATAGAGCCTTGATTCTCTGAGCACCAAGTTATCTTGAAATTTACCGCTAGTGTATATCAGTAATCTATATCGGCGCTTCAATTGCCGACTTGAAGCAAAGAAAATGTTCAAGTCAACAATGCAGTAATAATGAACGTCGCACGGCGAATGAAAAAGCTGAAAGCTGTAAGTTTCTCCCCTATCTTGCCTCGCAAAGCAGTCATACTAACGGCCTGCGCAGAAAGTCAGTACAGCCTGCAAATCCCTTTCTAGTACACCCTAACTCCTTCCACAGCTACTCGACATACGGATTGGACCCGGAGCAGCCATTCTATCCAGCGACGTAAAGAAGATCCACCTCGACTTCGCCCGCAAAATCAACGATGGCCACTTCGGCGCCCGTAAAGTCTGGCGGAACTACCTCCCACGCCTCAAATACCACAACCCGGCCGTATCCATGACCGTAAACCGCACCGACGATCAAGAAGGTCCCGCAACACTCACAATCCACTTCGCGCCTCCCTCAAAATCTACATCACCTACAGCATCGCCAGCCCCTGCCTCGTCTACTGACCCATCTACGCCGCCTTCAGATCATAATCCATCTAGAAGGGTAGAGACAATCGATATGAAGCATAAGCAAGATAGCGAGATACTGTCTAGGTTATTGGAGTTGACAAAGGCTACACCGTATGAGGCGAGTCCGGATGAGTTGGTGGAGTTGAGAGAGGTAGATGATAATAAAATGAGGAGTGACAGGGATAAGAAAGCGCAGATGAGATTGAATCAGATTAGGAAGCAGGAAGAGGTTTTGCTTGCTCAAGCGAGAGGGGCTGGAAAGCTTGAGGGGGCTTCGTTATAAGGGTGTGGATGTATAAATTATAGGCATGCAAATTTGGCGTTGGATGAGGCAGTATAAGGGCCATCATCTCAATGGGCATAGCTGGCGTGTACATTATCAATGCAATTGAGCGGATGTCTGGTCTAGACTTCGATATTGCTGGTCATTCTCCCCAAACACCGCTGTGATCTAAGACTGCCATATGCCGAGAAATGCAATCGAGTTGCGCTTTGGACACCTCCACGCTCCCAATTCCGGCTCGAAGGTTCTGACGCCTACTCGAGGTCGACGGGGAAGTTGCCTTTATCTATTTAGGATCAGAAGCTGGATGGGGTACAAAAAGATCCAGTGTTCATACCTCGTTGATCGTCCCAGCGTTCGCACCAAGCGCTAGGGCAAAGCGATCGGTAGGCAAGGTAGAACTGGGTATGTAGATCAGTACCAGGACAGAGCGGAACAGAGAGGGTTGGAATACCTGACGGCATGGGGCGAAGTCCTCGCTTTTAGCTAGGATGCATTTGTGGTAGTCGACGTAGTTTTGCCAGCAGTGCTTAGTCCTATTGATCGTATAAGTACTCAATGCCATTGTACGAAGCTATACGAGCACGAACTGGTTCTGGTTGGGGAATCTGGCATCGAAGCCTGAGAACAGCAAATCAGTCAATGGGATCGCTATCATGGCCGCAAAGCTCCTTGGAGCTTCCAGTGCTCGTGTCTCAAGCTGCAGAGGCTCCTTCTTGGTAGAATGGGAGAAGATGGTAGCTTACCAGCTGCGGTTCACATCAGTATCTTACACGTAAAGGCCTTCAGAGTTGGAGGACGTACCTGTAACGAACTTGAAGGGCTTAGTCACGAGCTTATCCTCGTCGTCTGCCATTTCGCGTTAGTGACTTCAGAGAGGAAAGACCTGTTGTCTGTCCCAGTACTGATTATGTTTGTACTTGTGGCTAAGGAGTCCTTGGGTGTGGATCATACAAAGACCTTACTTAAGCGGCTCAGTCTTGGCAAAGACTAGCGCGTTTAAAGTTAGCTCTGGCCTACACGAAGAAAAATGCTATGTCTTCCTTACGTAATATGGAGAAGACATCATATTACTTCAGTCTTTATAGAATAAGACTGCTTTCGAGCTCAGCTCCTATTACATGCTCTATTGTCCTTGCAAAAGCGCCTTCTCCTTTCCTCCTCCTCATCCTCCTCCTTATTTAGCGACAGTGGTGTATTTCTTGCCTCCAAATATCTCAAATGATCCTCCATCGACTTTCCCCACCCTTTTTATTCGCTCCATAAGCGCAATGATTCCACAGCTGCTAGAGACCACGACCTAGCAAACAGATATCCCTCTTCCCATACCTTTTAAGGTATATCTTTCACTTGCCCCAAGACTATTCAGCCTCGTCTTACTCAAAGTCTTCACGCTGTTCTTGTAATCCTTTTCTTACCCTCCACAATTTTGATTAATGCGACCCTCGTTCCATTCAGATCAACTGTCTCCTTTTGCTCGCTCTAGTCCCGAGTGAATGGGTCAGCTAAAGTTCTCAACCTCTATACGTTCTTGGGGAATATGGAGGAGAGGGTATGCTAGGCTATCTTTGGCAGGCTAGGTTTCTATAGGGAGGTGGCATTAATGGGAGGGATAGGACATCGAGGATTTGTCTGCTTCGGATGTGCTATTCGCTTTTGCCTCGCCAAAGCCATGTTTGATATCGTCCTTTAAGTGATCTTGTATTCGAGGTTTTCTTTCTGGCTTTAGCATGGGTTGTAGCCAGTAGATGATTCGAATACTCTTGGATGGCATCGCACAAGCAAGCAGTGTTTATGAAATGCTGTAGAGCAGCCATCGTGGAGTTCAATGGGCTTTGTTGTAAAGAACTAAACGCTATGGTGCGCCTGGTACCCTAAGAGATATTCACTTTACGAGCTAGAACATCCGACTTCCATAATTTTCACGTCTGTGACTTACTGTGCAGCCTGCTTCTCATACCCACCTAATTTCCTCCTTTGCAATCTGCCTATAGTTGAGCGACGCTTTGCTGGTGATCTTCACATTCCCATAACATACGACCTCGGACAACAAGCTCCCAACAGAAACACTTTCTTTGCACCTGAGTCGCAGCTACTGAGTCTGCGACTGGAAGCTAGAGGTAATACAACCCACCACCGAGATCAAGGCTCTGTCACGCCGAATGTATTATCTCTGTTTTGGGGCTTCTACTAGCACATTTCAGGCTCGAAGGGCTAAACGCTTTTTCGAATCAATTGACCTCAGACTCAGCTGTCCATCCTAGTCCCATCCTAATCGCAGAACCACAACACTTTTCATCCTTCATTGCAGCCCCAAGGCGTATTTCCTTACCCAGTTTGCTTCAATAAACATCAGGCGTGAAATCAATGACCTGAGCCTTCTCAACCACATCACCAATACTCTTCAAAAACCCTTGATGCACCGGGTCCTCGGTGACATAATCCCTGTCCTCTATACTCTCGAACTCCACCACGAAACCGTGCGTGATGCCGTGCTTGAAAATCGAGTCATTCAGCAAATAAACATTTAATACTGGGCTCTGTTGAGAGGGAGAGCGATTTGGAATACCTACCTGTATTCCCTCGGGGCTGTTGTCTTTGCCACCAACCGAGGTTTTGAGGTAAGGCTTGTTTGTCGTGGGATGCATGCATTGGTCTTTCAGGGCAAGCATGCGACGGCATACCTGTTTCGCCAGTTAGGCCATATTCGAAAATCTCTTTGAGATTGGAGAGGTGGAGAGGGAATTTGATGCGGCTTAGACGAGCTTACATCTTGCACAGCAGTCTGTTGTACTTGAGGTTTGAACTGGAAGAGGACTATATGTACGATCGCCATTCTTGGGTTGCCAAGCATTAGCAGTGTTGTCAAATTATGTGGATTGTAATTCAAGACGTGTAGGGAATTTGATTCTTGGTGAGTAAGGAAAAACTACGAGGCGAAGGGCCAGGCCTCTATTTATGCTGCATTTCGGTTAGTGGTTGTGTCCTTAGCTACCGAATACTACAAACAGATGCCGTGGCCACTGTCTATGAATGAGAGCATGAATTACAGTGTCCAATATGACTGATGCATATATTTGACACAGAATCCTTTCTACTACATAATATTCTACAGTCGAAGGTCAATCAAGGCATCAATTGGGCTTCTTGAGTGCCACGGCCTGGAGAATTAGCTGCACAAGACTTAGCACAATGCTTGCTCCACCTATGATTGCAATAAGCTAAAAGGTCCAATACTGCGTCGTATCATGGCGGTGGCGTAGCAGGTCTTTCCAATTCTTTAGTCTTGCGCCTTTTAGTTCGTCTCCAAGGAGCTTGACCCTGCCGCCAAGTACAGGAAAGTCTCGGTGGACGAAGTAGACGAAGCGATCTTGAGGTACGAGTGGATGACTAAAAAAGTTCTCAGAGCACAGTGCGTTCAAAAATGGATCGGCATCATTTGACAAAATCGAGCTGCATCTCAGCACCCCTCGGAGCAGCAGACGCGAAGGTTTCGATTGGCCAAACAGAAGCCGGTACGATAGCAGTGTTTCATTGAGAATGTTCGTGATCTCGTTATGATTTGCGCGGGGGTCGGAGCTGCTGAGCTCGGTGCTTACGAAGCAGTATAGTGTACCCTCGGATTGTAGCATAGCGGCACATAGTGACGGATAGCGAAAAAGTGAAAGCGTTCTAGTGGAGCTGTCGTAATCAAGATGTAGTGCCATGGTATCCACCCAACGAGAGTTGACGCGCAGCAAGGTATGAAGTAAGTGTGCATTCGCTTCGGCTGGGTCAATGCAGAACCCTCTTAATAAACGTAACACTGCGGGCAGTCCGTTTCATCTTATACTGGCCTGGCCGATAAGGGTCTAGGATACGGTCCTGACCATCCAATATGTATTCCACCTCATAAAACAGCTTGTTCAGCGCGAGAACTCGACGTTCAGGATCACCTTCGGGTAGTCGTTCAAGGGATTCGAAGTCAGGTAAGTCAGGTGCCTGGATCTTAATTATGACGTTCTGATAGCACTACCACCGTTTAGTAGAAAGACGCTCGCCCTCGAAAGAGAAGGCAGGGCAATGAGGACATTCATTAGTTAGATCGTAGAACTACGGTAGTATGACGTGTTCCAGAAGATCGATATATGCTTGCGGTAGCCGAGCAATTAGATGCGTACTGGGCAAAGTTCTGCCATCCTCACCCACAGCATTACGGCGCTGATACGGTCGACGACGACGCCGCTGACGTAGTGCACGTTCCTCGATGTTCTCCCGCGCCCACTGGGTATGTAGTTGGCGCGTACGCAGGTGATATCGCGGTTCTGGTAGTGGTGCTTCCTCTTCAGAAGAAGAATCTCGGTATTTAGGTGGGCTCGAATCCTCTAGATTACGGGGCGGTACGACCACTTGGATAACTTATTAGACACCTGATTGGGCAGGGCGAGGCCGTAGATGAGCATTCTGCTGCTACGGTCGAAGGATCTGCCTCTGCGTATTTTGTATTTCTGCCCGCTGACTTGTAGCAGCAACATCGAGCTTCCTAGCGCTCTAAGCGGTCCTGGCGCGTTTTCCCCTTCCCCGATTGGTTATTCTACGGTTGACGGCATTCTCTATAACATCTGTAAGAGCGGTAGACGAATTCTGACGCTTTCGACGGTTTGGACGCGAGGCAGGGGCAGGAGCGCTATTATCAATATATATCGCAAAAGCAGGCGTCTGGCGCCGCGGACGCGTGATGGTACGCTGGTTATAAACACCATCACGAAGACTAAAGACACCTTGCGTCCCTGGGGCTATTAAATAGGGATAAGAGGTAACAGCGCCAAATATATATATATGTTATCTGGTCTTTTTAGAGGAGAATGTAAAGGGGCTGACCTCAGCCCTATCGGGGGGACCCTAAATTCTGGGCCGAGTATGCAAATACGAATTTTATTCGCGATTTCATTTGCTCAGTTCTGTATCGTTTTTCGTAATTTTGACAGCGTTAGATAGTACATAGTCTACTCTATAATATGAAGCTCGGGCTTTATATATAACGCTATAATTATAAGGTAATTAGTCGCAAGAAAAGTCTCTGAAGATATAAAGTCCAAATTTTAGGGTCGGGATTGATATACTTCCCGTACCGAGTCTTGGCGCAGAGTCGCTCGCGAAACACTGGAAATCGTCGTATAACTTTTGCGCAAATAGATCGATTTCAATTTTTTGACAGTGTTAGAAAGCGCATGCTCGGTTCCGAAACTCGAGAAATTATATATCATATGACGTATGTGGCGCGGGGCATTGCTGCGAAGAAGTTGTGATGCGTATTCAACTTTTGGTGGTTGAAGGCGCTAGCCGAAAGAGGGAATGCAGAATATAGGGCCATTCAGATTGGCTGTAAGTGAGGAATTGCTCCGAATTTCGCGATATTCTGAAGAAAGATATACTAAAGGTTAATGTCACGGAATGCCAAGCATATCACGTGATTGGGCTTGGCATGGCCCCATATCTAGCACATAGCTTACTAGCTAGCAATCGAGGCAGTTCAACTCCACCATATTCTTGACAGTTAATACGTCTATAATCGCCCTCCTCATCTTTAGCTAACCACTCTACTCCACTAGTAATCGGTTTATTCAATTCTTACCAGGTGTAGATATTCCTCATACCTAGTCTAATGGTAAAATTGCCTCCACAGGACCCGCCGGCACAACAGTCTGCTTCAAAGTATACGTGTACCCCTCTTTGATAGGTACAAAGTGCGTCGTACCTCGAAAGGCACCTCCGTTGGTTTCTTCACTCGTATCCCAGTAAAGCCTCCTAAGCCATTTGTGCAATCTCGGATAATCGTAGCGGATCATCTTCAGATTGCACTTGAAAAGTGTGAAATACGCCGCGTCAAACCGAGCGATGGTAGTATACAGCCTGATGTCCGCCTCCGTGATATGATCGCCGAATAAGTAGGGCGTCTGATTGGCGGCAAAGTGTGACTCCAGACGGTCGAGCGACTCAAAAAGTGCATATACGTTGGTGTTGTATGCCTCCTGAGTGGACGCAAAGCCGCACTTGTAAACTCCGTTGTTTATTGTATTATACACCCATTCGTTCATGGCTTCAATCTCTATCAACTTGTCGCTGGGAAGAAGCGGCTTGGATGTCTCACGTAAAGATGGATCGATGAAGGCGTCGAAGGCAGTGAAGAACATACGGATGATCTCTGAGGACTCGTTACTGACGATTGTCTCGCGTTTGCGATCCCACAGAGCGGGGACTGTGTAGCGGCCCTCGTAGGTCGGGTCGGCTTTATGGTAGAGTTGGGAGTGCTTTGTGAAGCCATAGAGAGGGTCGCATGGCTCGGAACCCTCTGAACCATCGTAAACCCTGGAGCCTGTTCAGACGCAAAGACTCAGAAGTTTGGAAGAATCGTGGAGCCATCTTACCAGCCCTCAGGTGTGCGCACGTAGCCCATCACCACAACTTGGATGACATCCTGTAATCCTTTGAGCTTGTGCACGATGTTAGTGCGATGTGCCCTACGTGCTTGTCAGCCACATTCAAGTCTATATACAAAGTCATGGAGCCAACTCACCAAGGACATCCCAGATTCAGATACAGCACGTATCTTCCCTTTTCCGCTGGGAATTCTGCCTCTGGGTCTGCGCTAACCCAATTACGGAATTGGCTTGGCTTCCTCCTGTAGTGGCCGTCCTTGTCCGCTGCGTTGAAGACCACTTCTTTCGGGTCTTTGCTTTCTGCTTCTGCTTTACTTGCCATGATGAATCTTAGAGATTGGCACGAACTGTCTGAGCACTGCTTTTTCTTCTACTTCGAGATGGATGTGCCTGCGGCGTGCAACCCTTGAGTCTTGCGGCAGCCTAGGAATGGGTACGTGATTTCTGCATTAAGGCTGTCAAAGAGAGGCTCAGCGGCTAGTCAGTCTGGTGGGGGACGTCTGTGCGATGATCTTAACAACACAGACAGCTCAGCTCCAGCACATTTCCGCACCTTAGATTTGCTGCACAAATCTAAAATACAGCACGCGTTTACTAGGGAGGTTTCTTAAATCCGTTTCAGGAATGAGCCTAATTGATTACGTAGCATGACCTGAAAGTCGCGTCCCCAATGCCACACCCCCTCCAGGTTACCCGTTTCGGAAGGCCCTGTAGATCACGAATATCAAACCTCCAAGATCCCTACACTTTAGTATTTAGTTATCACGTCCCCTGATCAGCTTCTCTTCTAGCCCTCACGCCTCCTTGCTGGGGAATTTTCTCTTCGCCAACCGTTATCAAAGGCTAGGCTGAGTCTTTGAATTGCTCTGTTGCCCTGGCCTTTCCGTGGGAGCACCACCTGGACGCGGATAGATCACATGCGTCCAACATGCCTTCACGACAATATCCTACAGACGTGGAGACAAAGGACCCTCCTACTACAAGATCAACGGACTCGAAGCCGATTAATGCCACATGGGTACGCCGCTTCGGCACTCTCGCCGCCGTCGCACTCCTCAAACGCGTCCGGCCCCGCAAAGGCACCATCCTCGTGTTATCTCACCGACTCTGTATTAAATACGGAGATCGGGTGGACCTTTCAGAAGCCTCCGCGATGCATTTCATCGCCCAGCACACCTCTATTCCGGTTCCTAAAGTCCACTGCGCCTTCGCTCACCGCGACAACACTTACATCGTGATGGAGCATATTGATGGCGAGATGATCGCGCAGGGATGGATGTCCCGAAGCGACGAGTCGAAAGCCAAGATCCATTCCCAGCTAAAGGAGTTCATCCACGAGATGCGACGGATTCCGCCTCCGCGATCTGGTGTTGCAAATGTCGATGGCGGATCGCTGTTCGATCCTCGGATATCGGTCCCTACGTGGCGATTTGGACCGTTCACATCCATCCAGGCGTTCCATGAATTCTTACATGATGGCTTGAGGCCTGGTCCTATCATGCCCCCCGGAGTCAACGATCTCATCGCTCAGCATGAAGGGCCTTGGCCGCCGCCTACTTTCACTCACGGAGATCTCAGCAGCCTAAACATTCTCGCCAAGGGAGACCAGGTCGTCGGTATCGTGGACTGGGAGACTGCCGGCTGGTTCCCGTCATATTGGGAGTATACCACTGCCTGCCAGGTGAATCCACAAAACTCGTTCTGGATAGGGGAGATCGACAAATTTCTGGACCGTTTTCCGGCAGAACAAGCTATGGAGAAGATTCGACAAAAGTATTTTGGTGACTTCTAAGGGACTATCTCAATAGAGGCCAGTGGCTTTGACGCTTGTCATGCCATCATACTATCGTCTCCTTCCCCTCAATCAAATCATATGTTGGGGCCTTGCTTGAATCATATGAGCCCTGCCCATCAAAGCGGTGCTGATCCTTCTTTCTCTGGCAGTACTTCATTGTCTCGTCACGCACTCTCTCCCATTCAAGGACACTTCTACCTATGGCTTTTCCATCGGCTTTGAGTCCTTCCAGCACCTCCTTGACCCAAATCACGCAGTTCCAACCTGGCTGGCCTTGTCCGATAGGTGTGTTGCGAAGCACATGAACCAGCCGCGTCTTATCCTTGACTTTCCCAATCATGATGCGAACGAGGAGCATGCCTGTTGGCGCAAGAGGGATGTCCTGTTCATCGAAAAACCACTGTGTTCCGCTTGGAGTTACCCTCTCTTTGGCGTGATATCGCATGCCGCGACGCCGATCGTCCTCGAGTTTCGGTCCGACTAAAATAGCCCAGTGATACCTAGCCATGAGTTCGCATTAGTGAGCCGTCACCACCGTGTCCACGGCTTCCTACGATATAGGGTAAGCCGATTATCGTGACGTACGTGTCTTCCCTGCCCGGCATCTCAGGGGCACCGCCACGAACATAGAGCGCGATGTAGACGCGATCTTTGTTGGGAGCCATTGTTGAGGAGTGATTTAGAACTTGAATGCTTTCGTAGGGTTTGAGCGCTCTTGGGACGCATAGAAGGGTTCACCCCCCAGCCGATCACCCTACCCAACCGATCAGCCCTATAGGGCTGACTACCGAACACAGTACTGAAGATTTATATTTTATTGCAGATATCGACGTTTTATACCTTACCGAGTCGCTATATACATATATACGCCTTACGAGGCTGTCGAGTACGTTGCCTACGGCCTAATGGCTGTCTAATAGGGTTGCTGCTCTGTTCCTTAGCTCGCTGCTGTCGCCTTGCGAGCTCCGTATTCGTTGGTAACTAATAAGCTTTCGTAAAGGAGTTGCTGAGGTCTCTAGGGCTCGTATAGCTGGTAACCGTATCTTCGGCGCTCGCCTTGCTGGTATATGTGGGGCGTATATCGCTGGCGGCGCTAGGGTATATATTGTTGGCGGCGCTAGGGTCTATAATCATGACAACACATTCATCCTCAGTGGCTGCTAAGTGAGCCACGGATTTACTACATCTTCAGTCCTTCGGAGCGCAAACGGGACCGGAAACAATTTGCTCCCTTAGTGGGATGGTCCCCACTAACGACGATGAGCGTGGAGCTTCTGAAGAAATATGCCATCTCCTTGGTGGTTTGCCCTTGGCCATTGCGCAAATCAGCGAGTTCATCCGTAATCGTGGCTACTCTTACGAGGAGTTCCTCACCATCTTCCGCCACTCTTCGGCAAAAATCCATGCTCGAGGAGAGACGCCGGTTGAGTATAATCATACCCTTAGTACTGTCTGGGACATATCACTGTAGAAGCTTTCCCGTGACGCCAGCGTGTTGCAAAGCCTTCTTGCTTTCTTTGACCCGGATAAAATCGAGAAACGTCTCCTGAAAATCCCCAATGCCAGCTTAACGCCTGAGCGCTTGCAATTTTTGACGGATGACTTTGAGTACGAGTCAAACCCCAAAAGCTATGTTGTGCTCCATGAAAGCTAACGCCCCGCAGATTCGGTGAAGCTACCGGTGAACTTATCATATTATCTCTTGTGAATCGAGCCTCGGCGACTAAAGTCTCTCTCCGTCCATCGATTAGTGCAAAACGCCGTTTTCGCACGGATACCGCAAGATGAGATTCAAGAACTTCTCGACTCCACAATCACTTTATTGTCCAATGGCTTTCAGAACACCTGGAAGGAGTTGGGGGTATATCAAGGTCACGGCTTTTCGGCATGGGAGATCTGTGGCGAGGTCTTACCCCATGTCAGCTCGCTGATCGAGCTTGTCAAAAGACACAAGCTCAAGGCCAGTGAACCTGAATCTTTTGCAGAGCTGGTCTTTCGAGCAGGAAAGTGAGTTCTCACCACTAAGCGACCATTCGCAGACTTGGCACCAAATAAGAGGTTACATCAGAAACACTAATCACACTGCTAATTAGTTACCTTTGGGAACGGGATCAAGCAATTGCAGCTCGCTCGTTCCTCAAGTTCGGCCTGTCTTTGGATATCGATCGCGAAGGAGAGATGTGCAACCGAGCTGTCAGATTGCTTGGCAACATTCTCATAGATCTAGCGCAGCCACCGTGCTGCATTAGAAGCTTTTCAAGAAACATTGGCATTACGATTGAAATTGGTTTTACCAGATGATCCTATAATCGCCAATGTTTATGACAGTATTGCTTGTAGTTACACCGAGATGGACAACGCCAACAAGGCACTCGAGTATCTTGACATGGCTAATGAGATCCATCTAGCCTGTGACCCTAAAGGCATGTCGAGGACGAAGGCATGCTATGCCATGGCTATATGCGAACTAAGGACTACGACAGAGCATTGAGCGCTTTGGAAGACTGCTGGCACTTACAGAATCGCACTCACGAATCGATCATGACATCGAAATACCCCGAACATAGCGGCGACATTCTGCTTTTAGCTCGCATTTGCTACGGTCAGGGTGACCTACCAACTGCTCTTGAACTAACCTCGAAGTGCATTACAATGCGTAAGGGTGTCCTGGGCAACAAAGGTCCAAGAGTAGCTGACTCAATGTTTTTCGTTGCTACTATGCTACGGGAAACAGGCAAAGAAGCAGCGGCTGCGCAGCTGCTAAGGGAGATCGTACACATGAGCCTGGGTGTAAAAGAAATGGAAGCGCATTTAGCAAGGGCGCTGTGGAATTTGGGCAACGCGGAAGAAGCGACTTGTAATCGGGACGAAGCAAAGGATCTGAAGGCCAGAGCTAAAGCTACGAGGGTGCAGATTGAAGGCAGAGAGTCTGAAGACGAGGATACTGATGAAGGTTTTCATAGGCTGGTTACCTTCTTTTTGTGGTAGTATGACGCTACGAAGTCCAACAATTAACAATCGACACTACAGAATTTAACTGTCTCTTCTTTTAGATTTTGGTTATATTATTGCCCTTTCCCTTTGAACATGAACGTCACTTCTACTGGTGCAAGCCCACATTTGTATTAGTCCTCGCTAATTATAACGCGAGTAGTCGAGTTCCGGAGCCTTCCTTGTACCGGAGCCCTGAGCATTTGATGAAATTTGGACGTTTTATGAGACTTATTGAGTTGATCGATTATCTAAGAAGCTCAGTGCATGCAGGTGTTTTATGACTGAGACGGCTGACTAAGCGAATTTCCAACAGCATTATCCTAGGGGCTGAATTTGAGCAACTCCCTGGTACTGTTTGGGGGCTCTAGGGCATACTTGAATGGCCCGTAGGGTTCGATTTAGTAAGGTGCTGTGCTGCGAAATAGTATTAGACAGACAGTGTCTATGAAGTGAGCTGCATTGAACAACATGTCGTCAATACAAGACAAAGCTTTTTGCACGTTTGTCTGAACTTTTGATAGATTGAGAATTTGCAGAAGCGTAGCTAGCTATATACCTTCACTAAAACAATGGTGCCAAGCTTTTCGATACATTCCCATACTCTAGCGCAGTACTGAAGATCTTGGCTGCTTGGCAACCTCATTCACTGCTTGAGCTTCGAAAAGTTTTAGAGACACCGTTCTGCACGATCGTTGGCGGTAACAACACAAACATGTATCCAACCCTCATGTTGAGAATGCAGCCTACACGGCCTCTGGGGATGCAGCCCACAAGGCCGCTTTTCAGGCCTATGCCGGTAAGTTATCTCAATCCGCTTGTGCTACTCAGACACTGACTTCCTACAGAAAGAGGAGCACAGCGGTATGCTACACAACTTTATGCCTCACTTGAGACCTTGACCACAATGGGAGGTTTGAAGGAGACTGTGTGGCTACAGTGCTGACTATACTCTTCTGCCAGCACATACAATTTCACAGCGCCTCCGCACTTTGAAGAAGATTCCCCCGGAGCTTATGCCATTGGGTATGCTATGTCGAACGTCTTTAATCAAGGGACAACCGCTAATACAACTGGTTGCTATAGGTGTCGTATTAGGGTAGGTGGATGCGTAATTAAGCTAAAGGCGACGGCTGATTTAACAATCATATTGCAGCGTTGCCATAGGCTTTGCCTTCTACAGTTTGGGAAACAAACTCGTCACCGACAAGACCCTGCGCCTTCACAAAACGAACCGATCAGAGAGTTTTAAGTGATTTGTCCGCCGCGAGCTGAAGAAAGGCTAGGGTGACCGGGGTCCCAAGCTGGTATTGGAAGCGGTTCTGGGCGATCGGGGCTTGGTCGTCGATACTGAATGGAAGCTTTAAGCAAATGCACTCCTTTGAAAGAGCCTTTAGGAAGTCCGTGTACGTACAGATGATATGCCGTTTTGTGAAGCAGAGGTGCCCGTGGAGGAGAGGCGAATATTCATAAACAACCGTTGACTCATTCGTGATGGAGTGGCGCGTCTCAAGAAGACGTCCTGAACCCCAATATCATGCTGGCTGTGGGCCAGCAACATCAAGCCCTTCGAGACCTTGCATTGGATCTTCTGGGATGTCTTCCAACTCTTGACCTCCTCTGCCCGCTGCTATCCTATCTTCCTCACTTACGGCGTGCTTCGCTAGATAACCCTCCTACCCTACCAATCAGTATATGCGATCCAGATTAGAAACGTAAGGGGAAGATTTACCTGCTCCCAAACAGCAGTCTTGCTTCCCAAGCTCTCATTGGCATCTTTCTGCGGTCTCGCCTGTGCAACCCTGATGACCCTGCCAAATAGCTCGCTCTGGTCCATGTTGTCTATTGCCTCTTTTGCATCTCCGGGTGCCTCGAACTCGACGTAGCCGAACCCTCTATGGGGCTCTTTTGCGGAAGGAAGCTCAGGCTTTGGTAGTGTGACATCGACGATTTCGCCGAACGGTAGAAAGGCATCGGCTAGTAACTTGTCGTTTACTGCATTGTCGAGACCAGCAACATAGACAGTAGCCTTCAGGCGCGACTGAAAAGAATTAGCATTAAGCGTGTAGAGTTGGATTGTGCAGGCCACTTACCGCGTCTGTCATGCTTTCGCCGTTAGTTTAAGAAGACGTAGAGAGCAAAAGACTTCTGCAGAAGTCCCAATAGCATCGTCATGTAATGTTGAAAACTCCACCAGTGTTCTATGCAAGGCTTGGTGATGGACGGAGGAAGCGTGACGAAATGCCGACGCTACTGAAGTCAACCACAGTTTCCAGACGGTATTTAGCTTGCAACTTATTGAGACACCCATGCTATGAGCTTCGGTCTCGCAGGCAGCATTCCCTTTAAACTGTACGTCTTCAGGCATTTTGAGCAGCGAATTCAAGGCTTTCAGCGGCCTATTTCCGTTTCTCCATCCAATTCTGTGAAACCGCTCTACTTGAAAGGGCTGACAGCTCAACATGGTTGGTCTACGTGAAATTCCAAGGACCGCTACGTTCACCTGGTCACCAGGTACCGCTTCGCCTTTTCTTGCTACGGGTACAAAAGCAGGTGCTGTTGACGAAGGCTTCTCGAACGATACGCAGCTTGAACTATGGGATCTGGATTTGGACAATACTCGGCAGGGTCAAGAGCCACGGCCATCTGGGAGCACAAGTACGGATTCACGGTTCAATGATATCGCATGGACGAAACAAGGGTCGGACGATTCAAGGGGCGTCATAGCGGGAGCGCTGGAAAATGGCTCGCTGGATTTATGGGACGCCGACAAGCTTCTCGAAGGTGATGGGGATGCATTCATGTCACGGACATCGAAACACAGCGGCGCTATCAAAGCACTACAGTTCAATGCATTCCGCTCAGAACTACTAGCTACAGCCGGAACTAAGGGAGAGCTCTTCATCTCTGACTTGAACAATGTCGGAACTCCCTTTCGCATGGGCAATGCAGTCGCTCGTGCCGATGACTTTGGATGTCTTGATTGGAACAAGAGAACAGCACATATATTGGCAACGGGCAGCAGCGGGGGAACAATGACCGTTTGGGATGTGAAAAATAAGAAGGAAAGCCTGACTTTGAACAACCTGGGCAGAAAGCCTGTCAGCGCTATAGCTTGGGATCCAGTCAAGGTAGTCATTACTTCGATCATGCAAGTTGCTTTGCTAAATATTTACTCAGACCACTCGATTGATCACTGCAATTCCTAATGATACTGACCCCGTGATTCTGGTTTGGGATCTCAGAAATGCGAATGCCCCAGAAAGGGTGAGTTCTCTTCGGAGCTACGAAGCCAAAGATACTGACTGCCGAAAGGTTCTCCAAGGCCACGACGGAGGCGTGCTTTCACTCTCTTGGTGTGCACAAGACAGTGATCTACTACTTTCTTGCGGAAAAGATAATAGGAATATCTGTTGGAATCCGCAGACTGGTGAATCATGCGGCGAGTTCCCGGTCGTCACCAACTGGACTTTCCAGACTCGATGGAACCCGCATAACCCGGGTCTCATGGCTACAGCCTCCTTCGACGGGAAGGTTACAGTTCAGTCGATCCAAAATACTAAACCCGAGGCGGATGGAGCGCCTGGTAGTCAGTCCCAGGCTGTGGATGATGATGACTTCTTCAGTAAAGCTCAGATGCAGCCTCAGGGTCCTCGATTCACACTAAAGAAGGCACCTAAATGGCTACAACGGCCTTGTGGAGCATCGTTTGGTTTTGGCGGGAAGGTGGTAAGCTTTAAAGCGAGCACGTCGGATGCAAAACGCTCAATGATCCGTATCTCGACATTTGCCATCGACGACGGCGTTGTTTCATCCACAGAATCCTTCGAAGCAGCCTTGAAGGCCAACGATCTGGACAGCATCTGCGAAAGTAGAATCGCGGATGCCACTTCTGAAGCGGAAAAGGCAGATTGGAAAGTCATCAAGACTCTGACGTCCAAAAATCAGCGAAAGGACCTGCTAGAGCACCTTGGGGTTTCAAGCCAAGACGACGAGGCTGCTGATGGAATTTCGAACTTGTCCATGAATGGGACAAAGAATGAAGAACCTGCGGCATCACACAAACGATCAGCATCTAACCGTCTATCAGCATTCTTTGACAACAGCGCCGACGGAGATAGCTTTCTCTCCGAATTGGCAGCCACTAAAGGCGCAAAAACTAACAATCCCTTCCAATTGTACTCCGGCTCAGAGTCTGAAGCTGACCGGAGGGTCACACGCGCTCTTCTGCTTGGTGAATTCGAAAAGGCATTGGATGTCTGCTTGCAAGAGGACAGGATGTCGGATGCCTTCATGATTGCGATTTGCGGAGGTCAGCAATGTATTGACAAAGCACAAAAGGCTTACTTCAATCGCAAAGCAGGAGGTCCGAATTATCTACGATTATTGGCTTCTGTGGTTGGGAAGAATCTCTGGGACCTAGTACACAACGCCAATCTGGAAAATTGGAAAGAGATCATGGTAGCGCTTTGCACTTACGCTGATGCTAAAGAGTTTCCCGATCTTTGCGAAGCGCTCGGAGACCGACTAGACGAGCAGACGAAAGCTGAAGGAGGTGATGTCAATCTTCGAAAGGACGCATCATTCTGCTACCTTGCCGGCTCCAAGTTGGAGAAGGTCGTTTCAATCTGGATTGCAGAATTGGAAGAAAATGAAGCAGCTGGCATGCAAAACCAGAGCGCAGATTCCTCCTTCTCCGTTCACGCACGTTCGCTGCAGAGCTTCATCGAGAAGGTCACAGTCTTCCGCGAGGTTACTCACTATCAGGACAGCGACCGAAATGCAAAATCAGATTGGAAGTTGGCGCCGTTGTACGAAAAATATACCGAGTGTGCTGACATTGCTTCTGCTCATGGGCAGCTTGAGATTGCAGAAAGGTATCTTGACTTGTTGCCAAACAACTACCCAGCTGCAGAAGTCGCAAAGAGCAGGGTGAAGCAAGCTACGCGGAAGGCGGCACCACAGCCCACAGCTAGGCAACCTGCAAGCACTGGTCGAACACAACAGCGAGTGCCACAAGCAGACTTCCAACAGCAGCAAAGCCCAGCTAGGCAACCCCCGGCGGGTGCTCAGCAGAACCCATATGCACCAGGCCCAGCTGTGTCAGCTCAGAATCCATACGCTCCTACCAATGGCCAATATGGGGCCTCGGGCTACAATCAACAATTTCAACAACAGCAACAACCACGACAGCAGCCAGGAATAGCGTCCTCGTCTACCTATGGTGCTCCATACCAGAACCAGCCTCTTGGACCTCCTCCACGGAATATTAATGCGTCACCTTCAATACCATCACCCTCGAAGGCTACGAGCATGAGCAATTGGAATGACACTCCAGAAGACTTTTTCAAAGAACGCACGTCCCGACGTGGTACTCCCGGTATTGGTGCAGCTCCGCCGCCAGCATATCAACCAGTACAGCAACCTACTACGGGCCCTTCGTTCGGGGCACCTCCAAAGTCGACACCACCGCTTGGTCCACCGCCTAAGGGATCTGCAGGACCACCCCCAAGGATGTCCTCGCCATTGACAAACACGTCCCAATACCCGCCGATTGAGAGGCCCTCATCTGTAGCAAACACATACGCACCACAGCAACCCTCGTCTACTTTGCCTGTCCAACAACAGCCCCCAATACCCCGAGGACCATCACCTTATAATCCCCCACCATCTGCCGCGCCACCCAGTAATCGGTATGCTCCAGCACAACCACCTCCTTCCGCAATTCAGCAAGAACCTACAATGATGCCTGGGCCCAACCGACAAGGACCGCCGCCCTCCAACCCATACGCTCCGCAACAGAGTTATAATGCGCCACAGCAACAAGCACCACCGCAGCCACCTCCCTCCGCTGGGCCTCCTCCACGAGCTGGGCCTCCCTCGGGGCCACCGCAAGCGCCCCAGCAGGGTTCTCGCCCTGGGACTTCTCAATCTCAGCGCAAGTCTGTTCCACCACCAAAATACCGTGAGTTCATGCGCCCAAATTATAACTCAAATGAACAACGCTAAAAGTTTCTAGGCCCTGGAGACCGCACCCATATCCCCTCCAACGCCATACCCGTCTTCGAGATCCTCAACCACGACATACAGCGTGTGAAGTCAAAGGCACCATCGTCCTTCAAAGCACAGGTCAACGACACAGAGAAAAGGTTGAACATTCTTTTCGACCATCTCAACAACGAGGACCTGCTGAAGGAAGATACAATCCAAAGTATGGTGGAACTGTCACAAGCGATTCAGGCTAGGGACTTCGAGCAGGCACAGGCTATACATGTGGAGATCATGACGAATAAGACTGATGAGTGTGGGAATTGGATGGTAAGTTTCACTGTTGCGTTCTAGTTGTGACTATGCACATTTGACTGACTGTTTGGGTTTCAGGTTGGAGTGAAGCGCTTGATTGCTATGAGTAGAGCGACGCCGTAGATGTACATAGTTAGTTTTTGGGATTGAGAAGAAGCAGTGCAAACGCATTGAGCGTTTGCTGGTAGCATAGACTAGATCGACTAGCTTTGGAGAAGTATAAATACAATTCATCCTGCATGGTTCACAGCGAAGTATGAATGACGAGGATTTTGCATACAAGTTGTATTATTTTTGATGGAATATATACAACAAATATATTTCTTTATATGTGAAATATGTCTAATATATTGCTGAGAGATTGAATTGATCCCCCGGTATCAATGTAATGTTGCTCGTAACTTCATTCAACGTCGTGGCATCATAATATCTCTGGTCTTTCTAAACCTTATCTCGAAGAGGCCTCTCCGATAGAGGAGCTGTCTTCTAGGTCTGGAGGGCTGCTGGCGCCAGCTCCAACCTTCTCTATGTTCGAAGGGGCCGGCAGCTGCGATGCTGGAGCCTCGGCGCCATCATTTGATTGGCTGGCGTCGTGTGAAACCAGTACATCATCTTCCATCGGCCGCCAAACCCAGTCTCTTCTGCGCTTGCGCTTTCCATGAGTTGATGTGGCATGCCCATCCTCGGCTTCGATGGCTTCTCGCCTTCTTCTATGTTCCTCCTCAGTCGACGGCGCATTAGTCTCATCGTCCGACGGGTCTTCGATGACTGGAATGGGCGCAACCTCTACCAGCGTCTCTTGAAATGACACTCGCTTGACCGGCGGGAACATGCGCCTGCCTCGTGCCGATGTAGCGGACAGAAGGCGTTTGGGTAAAGGGCTGTTGCGGAGGATGCTGTGGGTGCCGATGGGGAGAATGTAAGGCGCATCGTGTGGGTAGGGCGAGTGGGTGGCGGATGATGGAGCTAATTCAGTTGGGAAGGATGGGAAGTGAACCTGAGGTTGTATGACGGAGGATGGCGTAGGAGGTGGGCCTTCGAATGAGTTTGCTTTAGTGTTGCGGACTGTAGGTGACTCGGTGGTGGATGTGGCGAGGTTCGGCGCTATCGAGGTCTGTAGTGACAGCTTTGGTCTTTTTGGCGTAGACGGTGTTGTTGACGGCATTACAGACAGCATGGCGCCGGCCAGTTGCCTTCTGAATTCAAATGTTTGTGGAGATGATTCTCTGTGTCTTTCTGGGAGAGAGGTTGGGTATGTGTCTCTGCTTTGACGGCTTGGGCTCGGTTCTTGCATGCGCATGGGCAGGACAAGCATATCGACTGCTGCCTTGGAGTATGACAGAGAGATATTTGGTAGCTCAGGCAGAGAAAGGAGGGATTGGTTGAGAGTCGTGAGGGCGAGAGCTGAGGAAGAGGCAGTGTCGAGGATAAGTAAGCAGTACAGCCTGAAGGAGAGCGGCTATGAGAAGGAAGAAAGGAGTAAGTCCAACATTGTGTACAACAATATTCGATGGAGAATATAGAAATGAGAAGAGATAATAGCTTTAGATTAATATTTAGGAGCGTTGAGAGAATAAATGGCAAGATGCAAGATTAGTAGCGAATAGCGATATGCAAGAATTAACGGCACGGTTAGAAGGAACGATCGAACGACCAGGAAGGCGACCATATGGGTACTAAGGGAATGGCAAGGATGGCAAGGATGGCAAGGATGGCAAGGGTGGTACTATGAAAAGTAGTGGAGCTTCTAATTGGAGAGGTTTTCATCTCGAGTGCTTTATTGCTGATCGATGATTCGTTCCCCAAGATCGACGGTAAGCGCCGACTATCTTTTCTTGACTAGAGCCCGAAATAGATACAATCTCGCTCATCCTCCTCCACAAGTCCCAACGCCGAGACCGAATGGCCAATTTTTCGAACACGTATCTAATTGGAGACGGGCCGGTAATAAGCTAGAAGGGCCTGATTGATGACAGTCCAGCCGACATTGCACATGTCACACAAGGCTGCCTCGGATCTGGAAAAAGTCCTCGCCTCTGGACTCGTACGCCAATCTTAGCAGTGCTCCGTCGTCAGTGTTCGTGGCTGCATTTTGCTCGGTTTCGGGTACTACACTGCGGAGAAACAGACCCGTCTGACAATGATACCGACGTGGTCAACATGCAAGTTGCGGCCCCAAAAAGGCACGACGGGAGGATAATTATACATTTCGTAAGCATCCACAATCTCCCTAATCTATCTGGGGGGATTGTTCTTCTAGAAAGTCTAGCGTCTAACTACCACAATAGGACTACGGTTTGTACAGTCAGTCATATTTCTAGACCGCACACTGACCTGGACAATAAAAAGACTGCTTTTATGCCGCCGTCTTTGAACGGGAAGATCCGAAGCTGATATCCTTGCCCCTCGCGGTACAACAAAAACAGATCATCGTGACTTGCAATTACGAAGCCCGCCGAAGGGGCTTGTACAAGCTCCAGCTTGTGCGAGAAGCTCGCAAGAAATGTCCCGATGTGATCATCGTCTTAGGCGAGGACTTGACACGCTTTCGTAATGCTTCCAAGGACAACTATAACTTCTTGAGAAGCTACACGTGGAGCAACAAGGTCGAGAGGCTCGGTTTCGATGAAGTAAGTGTCTCACTTCATTACCTCGCGGGTTGCAAAATGGTTCGGATGAGAGCCCCTCAAACTTGCGTCGTGTCAGCTCCAGTTACAGTGATGCGCGCAAATTGATGAGGCCACGAGGTCACTCTCGGAAGTTATTTTTTCCCTGGAATATGCCCAAAAACGTCCGGTTAATTATTGCTCGTTGCCATTCATACTGCAAGTTAATCCTTGGGAAGTGTCACAATTGTCCTGTGACTTCCGAGACTGGCTAATCAGATTGATGTGTGCTTGGGCTAAGTCAGAGGACAGGTCTTTATGGACGTGACTGACATTATTAATTACAACGCCGAGCTTCTAAATTACAACAACCTGGCTTCTTCCTTTTTCCATCTTGACCGTAATGATCCTACCGTCGGCTTCTCTTTCGATGCTTCCCAAGTGTTTGGCCATACGTTCCCTGTAGCTTCAACATCTTCCAAAGCTACGGCCGTTTTAGCAACTAAACCAACTTGTAACGATGACGAAGATCTCTCACTCCGTCTCCGGCTCGGCTCTCATCTTGCTCAGCACTTGAGGCATCAATTAGCAGAGCAAAAGGGATACACATGTACTGTCGGCATCAGCACTAATAAGCTCATCTCGAAGCTGGTTGGCAACGTGAACAAGCCCAAGGGCCAGACGACTCTCATACCGCCTTACAATCCCCATCCTAGTGATGGTGAGAGCAATGTTACCAAGTTTGTCGACGACCATGACGTCGGTAAGATACCTGGCATCGGTTTCAAGATAGCTCAGAAAATCCGGAATCATGTGCTCGGACGTCCAGCAGCCTTCTCTGCAGGTCTGGTTTATGGTCCCACGAAAGAGAATGTGAAAGTAGGAGACGTCCGTACCCTCGATGGCATGGGACCAGAGCTACTGGGTCACTTGCTCGCTGGTGTCGGCGTGCCCAAAGACCTCGGGGAGAAGGTCTGGGGATTGATCAATGGTGTGGATGATACTGAAGTAGCGAAAGCCAAAGAAGTGCCTCTGCAGATCAGCATTGTTAGTCTTGAATGTCTTGCATTGTAATCTCGCTTCTGACATTCTGAGTAGGAAGACAGCTACATCAGGCTTGATGAGATCGAGCAACTTAAGAAAAAATTGAAGATGCTTTCTGGAAGCCTTATCAAAACGATGCGGTTAGATCTCACTTCTGCACTGGATGAGGATGACATGGGTATGACATCTGAAGGAGAGGACGATGCTCCAGCTCAGGTAAACAGTGCTACCGCACCTCGCAGATGGGTTGCCCACCCAAAAACCTTACGGCTCTCCACTCGCCCTCGTCCTCCTCTGAACCTTGATGGGACACGCTCTCGAGCCTTCAATCGCATATCTAAATCCACCAACATGCCGACATTTGTCTTCAGCTTCGCTCACAACGTGGACGTCCTGGCGAATAAATTGGTTGAAGAGGCTATAGTGCCACTATTCCGCAAGCTTCACCCAGAAAAGTCTGGATGGAACCTCAGCCTGGTCAACCTGTGCGCAACAAACATGTCACTGACCGCTAGTGATGGCAAAGACGGCGCTGGCCGTGACATTGGGAGGATGTTCAGAAGACAAGAAGACGTGCTTAAGGAATGGAAGATTGAGGATGTGGACACCGCCCCTTCAGATGATGATGCCAATGATCAGCAAACAAAAGAGGACGGCGATGGTCGAATAGAGGACAGAGTTCTTCAGCAACACCCCTTAGAGCACCCTCCTCTTGGGTCAGAAGACCTTCGAGCATTTGCACAGGAGAGCTTTCAGGGAGACGACGCATGGGATAGCGACGATGAGATGCAGGACGCTGGAGACTCGTGCAGGATCTGTGGTGCAGTGATGCCGCCTTATGCCATGCTCGCACACGAGCGCTTTCATGATCTGCCGGACTGAAAGGACATAAATCGGACTTCAGGGTTCGATCGGCTGTTGATCAATCTGTGCACAGGTTCAACAAGGATGGTTCCCTCCTCTACATATCATTGCTCGGAGAATCCCTAGCCCGCCGAGCTACCGGCTGATGGATGAGCATCCTGCCCTTGAAGGTGTTCCTCGCCACGACTTCTCCGCCAAGTTTCGGAGGAATTGTGATCAGTAATGTATCCCCACAACGGTACTAGGGAATCCGATTACACCATCGTTCGATCACTATCTTCAACCCTCCGCAACGCAGTATCCTGAGCGTCACAGCCTCGTGATAGGCCCAGGAGCTGGTGGAATCTAGGAAGCGGCCAGGAAGGGTAAGGCTAGACTTTGAGAAAGATACGATTGCACAAGAATGGCGAGAGAGGATGAAGACAGCGTCTGGGGATAGTCCTTGTAAACTCTGCAGTGAAACAGGAGGCCTTCAACCACCTTAGGCCCATCGTTTCTACCAAGACCAACTCAGCTTTCTCATTGGATTTCACGTAAACCAACCTGTCTGCGTAAAAGCCTTGATTCGTACTCTTTGTGATGTGCAGTACTTCTACCCAACAGCACCCCTCCACCAAGCCACCGCCCCAACAATAAAAACTACAACCATCCCATCTTCAACAACCGTATTCCAAATCCCACTATACCTCGCCGCCAGTGTGATATACCCCCTCCACGGCTCCGGCAAAAACCCCGCCACCATTCCCATCCATCCCCCAAGCTGACTTCCTCCCCTATTCTCCAAAAAGAACCTCGAACTCTGCAACACCAGCTCCGCCGTAGCGAAGACCCAAAACACATTTATCCCCCCCTCATGTCCTGCCCCCGTAATCCCCCCTCTCGAGATGTCGCCGTTTAAGGCGTGAGAGGTGAAGGTTATGTAAATTCCTAGGATTAGGGCGGAGAGTGCGTGGATGATGCGCCAGAGGTAGGCGTACGTGGAGTCTTGTTGGGGTTGTGGACCGTCCATGCCTGGCATACCTGGCATTCCGCCGCCCAGCATAGCTGCTAAGCCTGGCGGCAATCCCCCGTCCATTCCCTCTGCTCCTGCCTGGCCCTGAGCTCCTGGTGGTGGCATACCGCCCATTAATTGCTGCAGCATCTTCATCATTGGATCTTCATCGCCTTGTCGCTGCCCGCTGTCATTACCGGGCGGAGGGGCCCCGCTCCGTAGAAGGGCGCGGATGTCTGCTTCTGTTGGGCCGGCATTGTTTGCATTTGAGTTGGGGTATGTATTGGGAGTGCGAGCGGCGGAGGGGTGGGTAGATAGGTCGACTTCGTCAGGGTCTGCATGTAGGTTGGAGGAAGGGGGAGAGGCTGCCGGTGGTGGGAAATCTTGTTAAATGTTAGCTGGTTTACTATCATATAGAGCCTTTGCGCAGCATGCCGGGTAGGTTCTGTCTTCCAGAGACGTTGGTGATTTTCTCTAATCGTGATGAACCTCCGGCTTTTATCTTGGCTTCGCGGCGCTCGCGGCGGAGGCGGGCTTGTTTTTGGCCTGGCGTCTCCGCATCTCCGGCTTGCGATTGGTGTTCTGGGCTGTCCATGGTTGTGTCAAGTGTTGAGAGGAAGAAGTAGGGTTAGGAAAAGCTGTCGGAGGTAGAAGGTAGCTTGCCTGGAAGTGATATTGTGTAAGGCTGAGTCGGACTACGATTACACTAACATTAACGTTGAAACGAAGTGTTGTGACTGCTAAACAAAGAAACCGATTTGCAATTGGACGTTATCACATGCTTTCTGCTCCTAAAGTATTTACTACCACAAGGCTCTACCATAGAAATACACACCCCGCAAACAACGAAGTAGCTCTAAGAGCTCAAATTTCCGTCTCCACATCAGGCTCCCTCCCGCTCAAGCCTCCGGTAAGCTTGTTCTGCACCTTCTTGATCGAAAACTTAGTCTGGTCTTTCGCGAATGCAAGGTTCTGGGCGGACGTTAGCCCCTTTTCCACACATGTAAAGCAAGTATAAAGCTTACCCTGACAGGTTTCCACTGCAGCAGACCCCTATTGTGCCTCTTCTCTGTCTTCTTGTTCGCTATCTCTCTCTTCTTCTCATCCTCTTTTCTCGTGGTCCCCTCTGCAGAGCCGTCCATGTCCTTCCCGGAAGCCTTGTTCTCCGCGTCCTGCACACCCAGGTCAGAATCCGAGTCGCTGTCATCATCTATACTGTCATCATCGTCACTTGGCACATGAGGATTATGTACAGGCTTGTCGACACCAGGCTCTGCTCTCTTGCGGCCCTTAGAGTCCATATACGCTTTTGGATCATGTGTGAAAGCACCACTCCAATCTTGACCATCTTTGGCTAGCCACTTCTTGCGCTCTTCAGGATCAGCCTCTTTGAGCACATCGCGACCCTGTGTCAGAGATTTCTCGTGCAACTCTTCAACAGCTTGAGGCATTTCCTTGGTCACGCGCTTCTCACGCACACCTTCGGCAAGACAAGCTTCCCAGGTCTCGAAAGTTTCACGGCTATCGCTGTCAACTACAAAACGCTCATGGTCTTCGTCAGTCCCAGCTTTGAACTGGCAGCGGAATTGCAGTCGGCCGACCTCTTCCAGATCTTCGAGTCCGGGAACCTCCTTGGCGCGAACGTTTTCTTCGGTGATGTAGTTCTGTGTCAAGCGGGCCCCGTTCTTGGTAGTCCAGATGGGAATATTGATATTAGTCTCTGTATTGTCTACTAGAAGATGCAGCCAGATGATAGCGTAGGCGGAGGCTCCTCGTTTCCCGGTCTGATGGAATTCGAAAACCACAGGTGATCGATAGCGGAATTTGACGGGCAGTCGTACATTATTTTTGCCGTCTTTCTTAGCGATGTCCCAGAACATGCCGTCTCCTTCTGCAAGTTTTTGGCATTGAGTTCTGGGGATCTGGCCAACACTACCACCTGTCCTCATCTTTAGTTTTGAGTTTTTCTGATAGTTGAGGGCCAAGATCCTATCTGAAAGGAATTCGAATGTGCCGACATCCCAACCAAGCATATTTGGTGGCAACCGGGTCTCGATAGCTCTAAATAGCAAAGAGATTCTTATTCGACCAAAGCCCTAATAAAATTAGTGGGAAACTGAAAGCGAGCGAGCAGGACTATACTTACAATACCGCCGTCAAGCGGGTACCATCGAGTGACCTGCGAGCTGGTCTGGAGTATGTCTGACAGTTTCAGTGGCACAACGCCGAGAATTGGGTCATGTTGTCTATAGCGTTGGTCGCGGACAGTGACGGTAACAATTTGAGACCTCCAATCCCTTATGAACCTCTCGGTTCCGGCATTGAAGATGGGCTTGCTACTGACAACCTTGGCTCGAGTACGGTATACCTGACCACAATTTAGCAATCTAATAGGAGTGATTCGACAGGATAGTCACCAATTGGTCGTTGTAGAGGATGGTGCAGTAGCTGCTCGGCAGCTTCCTGCTTATTTCGTCTGTATTCTCCCCAGCAGGTTTGGCAGGTTCGTATTCCCTTCCTTTCCTATTGCCCTCGCTACCTTGAATGTTCTCGAGTTCCAGGTTGACAATCTGGTGGACGACGACGCTGCATATACCACTGGGCCATAGAGGATCGGGAGGGGTGTGTGCAACCGCATCCTGATCAGTGTTATTCAAAGACCCCTTCTCGTCTTGCAGCTCTGGGTTGTCTTTGAGTGAGTTGGGCAGATCGGGATTTTTGCCGTCGGTCCGTAGGGCGGATCTGAACTTTGGCTTGGTAAAATACCCAACTTCCCAGTGCAGCTCTCCGGGCATTTCGCTGTCCGCTTCCATGCCTGAAAGCTTCGATACTTGTGGATACATTTTACCCGGATGCTGTATCATCTTCTGCATGGAAAGCTCGACCTTGCCCACAATGTCATCAGCGCTTGAGCGATCAGAGTCCCATAGCTCCACACTGAGCTGCTCATCAGCTTTAATGTACTCTGGATTTACAAGCAGTCTGTAGAAATTAGCATTGATACACTGCAGAAGACTTCGGCCAACTTACGCTGCAGTCTCTTCCCAGATCGGGTTCAGGTCGTCAGTAATCACACGTGTACAGTACATTGGCTTGCCGTATTTTGAGAATGTCAGTGTGACATATGGGTCTGAGCCACCACCCTTGCTCCCACGCCTGTCTTGTTTGCTTAGACCAATGGCTCGGTGGATTCGAATCCACATGACACCCAATGCGAGGACGTCCTTCGCAATCTCATCACCTTGCAGAATTGCGCCCATATCGATCGACATTGATTTTGGAGCAACGTACATGCTCGCCGCAGCCCCAATGGCATAGTTGACAAAGTTTGAGATCAGAGGTAGGTTTAAGATGTTAAATCCTTTCTCAATCATAGGTATACACCCGGCCTGAACTTGAGGCAAACCCATGAGAGTAAACGTGAGGTTCTTCAGGTATGGTGGTTCGGGAGTCATTTGAAGCCGTAGTCTTATTGTTCCTACCAGGCCCTGCAGCTCGACAAAAATTGGTAGTGGGACACCAAAGAGGCCTTTGATACCGAGGTAGAATACAAGTTGCATGTGCATGTTCTTTGCCTTGGATGATGCGTTTTTGGCATCACTGGGCTTGGCATGGTAGGCAAACGACGCTTCGATGTTGTAGTAGTCACCTCCCTCCTCATCGGCAGCAGCCTCCTGAGGATCCTTGTTCTTCTTGTTCTCTTTGTGTATACTTTCTTTGAGCTCTCTGACATGGGTGTCTGGAAGTGCGCGGAGACTCAAAATTCGGACGGGATTATTGCCTTGGTTGATTTCTGCCACTCTGACGTTCTCTATAACTCCAGGAACCGATGCTCCCATCACATCTTCAAGGGTGTCTGCGACTGAAGCAAACATATCTGGATTTATCAAGCCCCAAACGATCCCCAGTAAGGTGTTCATCCATTCGACGGATTCAGGCAGGAGATTTGCGGTCGCCTGCGCTCGTCAGACCCAATCGTCGTTGCCACACTTCATGACTTGGATCACTTACAGTTTCGCCTCTGGACTGTTCACTCGACCATTCAACCTCCCTGCCGCTGCGGATGACTTCCTTCATCCAAAGCCAAATACCAGAAACGATGCACATAGAAGTGGGTATCAGGCCTTTCAAAGAAGCCCCAAATATTTTTCCGAGAAGTATGATAGCAATAAACACGCCGATGCACAAGCCCGAAGCTCTCGTCTCCAAAGCTGCAAACATTGGCTCATAGCTGACTGAAGGTGTGGGATGGAACAGTATGTTCGTCTTCTCTCCGTGTATGGGAACATCTGAAGTACTCCCTTCGGCTACAGGATCAGGCGGGGCTGTGATATCCTGATTGTGCTTGTATTCGGGATTGGTTTGCGAAGCGTCGGTTTTGACGGTGGTGTCTTTTCCAAGGTTTGCATTTGGTACTGATAGCTGAGGGTTTTCCGCAGCCTTTATGAAGTCCTTGTCCACATCTTCGATCTGGACGTCTTGCTGGGTGGTGGGGTCGTGGACTGTCTTGAGAGTACCTGCTTTGCCAGCCTTGGTTTCCGTGTGTGGCCTGGCATCACTGGCACCGTCCTGACCTTGTTGTCGCTCAAGTCTGCGGAGCTCCTCAAGCCTGGCATCTCTGTCCTTTTTGTCTTTATCTAGATTTTGCACAAAGGTCTTAACATCAGGGATTTTGTTCTTCCCGCTGTAGTAGCCTCCCGGTGCATGCTTTGGAAGGAAAGAGTGTTAGTTGAAGGGCAGTACCATTATACGGGGCTGTAGTCCTACTTACCTGCTGTTGTTGAGACATGACGACTCATGCGTCTAACCAAGCATAAGCATCAAGATAGCTGACAGAGGAGTTCTCAAGGTCCCTCGAGCACAGAGAACAGGATTTCTGTAGCTTGGAAAGGGCAATGGTGGAAAGGAGCTAGTTCTTTGGACCGTTTGGGAAATGCCAAGGCAAATACCGGTCGTTCTTTACGCGTTCCGGGGCGGCGCCAATTTCTCCTGCGAGATGACGCATGTGCCTCCACCACTTCTAGCACCAGATTTGAGATTTGGGGGCAACAAGCCCACGAGGTGTGCCGCGAAGGGAGAGATCGGTTCAGATGAGGCTTTGGAGTGGCACAGCTGGTCGTTCTGATATGTCTGGCTCAATGACTGGACGCCATTTCTTTGATTAGGGTCATGAAGCTCTTACACCACCCTTATGCAAGCCTGCGTGGCATCGCGCTTCTCCGTAGGATTTGGAGAACGATCAGTTCTCCTCTTTGCCGAAGTATCGACCTCTTCTGCAGTGCTTTCTATCATTAGCCATACGTAGCGTTGACACTGCTCTATCTTATTGTGTATCATCTTGCATGACCACAACTGCATATTGCTATTCGCTCTCTTCCATTTGGTCCTGAACCCTTTTCGTTCCTTTGCATTTTGTCTTAACGCAAGCAAGACCCTCTGAGCAGTATCCATCACATCATGGCAAGGATCAGAGCCTTCACCAATGCAAAAATTTGCACTCGTGGGAAGGAGATCTCGCGAGACTTCTATGTGGACTTAGACACTGGTTGCATTGTCTCAGAGCCTTATGAGGATCCATTGAGCGTTATTGACATGCAGAACTATATCATAGCACCTGCTTATCAAGAGCTTCAAATCAATGGGTGCCTGGGTGTACATTTTACTACCTTCGAGGAGCCACGGAGTTATTTGAACCACCTTGAGACTGTCTCTAGGCACCTTGTGTCCAAAGGAGTCGGTGCCTTCTATGTCACGCTCCCACCGGTTAGCCAGAATCTCTACCGCAAGGTATGGCCTGACAATTCTCCCAAAACGAAGAAGACAACGTTTTTGGCTAAATGGCGACAGATCCTGCCGCATCTCAAGCCCCAAGCTTTCGCCGGAGGGGCTGACCTACTAGGCGCTCATTGGTATGTACTTTTCGGAGTATTCCTTTCCCCATTGGGACCATTGTTTGAGTCTCTGAACCCGTCGCGGGAGCAGTGACTCAGGCTGTACTCCCTAAACATGTCCCACAACCCTGTCTTATATCCGTAGAGAGTGATGCTGACCCCGAAATTTGCGTAGTGAAGGTCCATGGCTTAATCCACTCAAGAAAGGAGCACACGGTAATTATTTCACAACACAGGGAATCACAGCTAATGCTATGATGCAGACGCAAATCTTATGCAGAATCCTGCAGAATCCTCTGTCAGGTCAATCTACGGTGACAACGAAGCTCTGTCTTCATTGAAAATGGTCACCCTAGCACCAGAGCTGGGCAATTCGCAGGAGCTTATCCCACATCTCACACAGCGAGGCATAGTAGTTTCCCTCGGGCATACCGCAGCAGACTACGATACTGGTATGAGAGCTCTCAGAGCTGGCGCAACAATGCTAACGCATGTCTACAACGCAATGAACAACTTTTCACATAGATCACCTGGAGTGGCGGGCTTGGTCTCATCGCGGGAAGCCCCCTACTTCTCCCTCATAGCTGATGGTGTTCACCTACATCAGGCAGCGTTGACGATGGCCTTTCGCGCGAATCGAGAAAGGTGTATCCTCATAAGCGATGCTATTGAGCTGGCAGGATTGCGCGATGGAGTATACCCGGGACATGCTCCGGTTCCTCATCCTCAAAGGAAAAGCATGAACAGGGTCACAATAGAAGGGACTGATACTCTCGTTGGCTCCTGTGTTAACGTCGAAGAATGCGTGCGGAACCTCAAGAGATGGAGCGGATGTTCTTTGGCAGAAGCAGTTCGGTGCGCATCGGAGAACATTGCAAGTCTCATGAACGACCGGGAGAGAGGAATCATTGAAGAGGGGCGAAAAGCCGACTTCGTTGTGTTGAATGATAAGGGAGAAGTGCAACAGACTTGGCTCAAAGGAGAGAAGTTGTATGAGACGGACATGATGAGCCACAGCTACGCGTTGGATCACTACCAAATGCAACTGATGCTTCTGGAACAGCAGAACAAGAAGAGGCTTATGCTGGCAAGGAAGGAGCACGAAGACAGGGGTAACGAGGGACAATAATACGGATAGAGATAGAAGACGAGACCGACATGATTTAGTATCACAGTACTGCAATCGTAAAGTACATATAGAGTTACGCAAAATCACGGATTCTGTTTGTATTCATAGAGTTGTTTAAATTCAATCGGGTCTCGTCGAAAGTCTAAAAAGCATTGACCAATTGGAGCTCGAAAGTCAGATTCACAGCAATCCGCCGTGCAGCCTTACTTCTCGAAATGGGCCTCGATTTTGCTCAATATGGCGAGCTGCATGATGGAATATAAACTGATCGAAGTCATATGGGTTACTATATCGGATCCCGTAGGAAATGGTGGCATTAATCAAACCTCGAGAGGCTGACTTATCAAGCGCCATCGTCATCGGTCAAATGCTCCGCTTGGCTCCAAAAGTAAAGATTCGGGACCCCCCTCCTTTCCTCCGGAACTTCTTCACGACCCCCGCACCACCGGCTGGTCCGTGGCTGCAAGAATGGCGCAAATACACTCTTGGTCATACAGGAGCATCAGCCAAGCCCGCGTGCCCCACCTCCCGCGACTTCACCTCTCTCTTACCACTCCCTTGTTCCAGGTCCCCACACGCATTACATCGACTCACAAATTGATCAACCACCATACATACAACTGCGTTCACAGCAGCGACCATGAGCGAAGGTGACGTTAAACCACCCCAGCCGGTGGTGGTAGAGGCCCACAACGTCGGTAAGCACAAGGGTAGACACAACAACAGGTACTCCTGCTAATGCTAGAGCGCAGATACCTACCATGTCCCCAAGGCGATGCTTGAGTAAATACAGCTTCCATCCTGTTATACACAGTTGTGGGCTAATGTCAAACAGCAAGCACCCCTCCAAGCCTCACCTGGACTCGCTGGAACACTACCAAGAGTTGTACAAGGAATCGATCGACAACCCAGACAAGTTCTGGGGCAAGATGGCGAGAGAACTCATCACATGGGAGAGGGACTTCGAAACCGTACACTCTGGGTCCTTTACTAACGGCGACAATGCATGGTTCCTCGAGGGCAGGCTCAACGCCTCATACAACTGTGTTGATCGTCATGCCTTCAAGAACCCCGACAAGCCAGCCATCATCTACGAAGCCGACGAGCCAGATGAGGGACGCATAATCTCCTACGGAGAGCTTCTCCGCGAGGTATCAAAGCTCGCCTACGTGCTAAAGCAGATGGGTGTTAAGAAGGGGGATACAGTCGCCCTCTACTTGCCCATGGTACCTGAAGCCGTGATATCTTTCCTTGCCTGTACCCGTATCGGTGCCGTCCATTCCGTAGTCTTCGCAGGATTTTCTTCGGATTCTCTTAGAGATCGCGTGATAGATGCCAACTCCAAGGTTGTCATCACTAGCGATGAAGGCAAGAGAGGCGGTAAGGTTATCGGCACCAAGAAGATTGTGGATGACGCTCTCAAACAATGCCCCGATGTAAAGCACTGCTTGGTCTTCAAGCGCACTGGCGCCGACCTCTCAAAGAACTGGACAAAAGGCCGAGACCTCTGGTGGCACGAAGAGACCGAGAAATACCCAAACTACATCGCTCCCGAGTCAATGAACGCAGAAGACCCACTTTTCCTGCTCTATACTTCGGGATCCACAGGCAAGCCGAAGGGTGTCATGCATACCACAGCCGGCTATCTACTTGGAGCCGCAGCGACTGGGAAATACGTCTTCGATATTCATGACGGCGACAAATTCTTCTGCGCTGGTGATGTTGGCTGGATTACGGGACACACTTACGTCGTGTATGCACCTCTCTTGCTGGGTGTTGCCAGCGTCGTTTTTGAAGGCACGCCAGCATACCCAAACTTCTCTCGATACTGGGAAGTCATCGACAAGCACCAGGTTACGCATTTTTACGTAGCTCCCACAGCGTTGAGACTGCTCAAGCGAGCTGGCGATTCGCATGCCAAGGCACCTATGAAGCACCTTCGCGTATTGGGATCAGTGGGCGAGCCTATCGCTGCTGAAGTCTGGAAGTGGTATTTTGAGATCGTTGGCAAGAACGAAGCTCATATAGTTGATGTGAGTCAAGCAACGGCTGCTGTAGGGAAATTCAGCTAATGACAATATAGACCTACTGGCAAACTGAGACTGGCTCCCATGTCATTACACCACTTGGTGGAATCACTCCTACGAAACCCGGAAGTGCATCGTTGCCGTTCTTTGGCATTGAGCCCGCGATCATCGACCCAATATCTGGTGAAGAAATCCATGGCAATGACGTAGAGGGTGTTCTGGCTATCAAGAAGCCCTGGCCAAGCATGGCACGCACTGTCTGGGGTGCCCACAAGCGCTACATGGACACCTATCTTAATGTGTACAAAGGCTATTACGTGAGTCTCCTTACAATCATGATACATCAATGTGCTGACATTTAATTGTAGTTCACTGGCGACGGGGCTGGCCGAGATCACGAAGGGTACTACTGGATCCGTGGCCGTGTCGATGATGTCGTCAACGTCTCTGGACACAGACTGTCAACGGCTGAGATTGAGGCAGCTCTGATTGAGCATCGTAAGTCGCTTCGCGTCCTCAGAAACTCCTTGATGCTGAAACCTAGTAGATCAAGTTGGAGAAGCCGCGGTCGTGGGCATCAACGATGAGCTGTCTGGCCAAGCTGTCAATGCCTTCGTCTCTCTGAAAGAAGGCAACGAGACAACCGATCAAGTCAAGAAGGATCTGATTATGCAAGTGCGAAAATCGATTGGTCCGTTCGCGGCACCAAAAGCAATCTTCATTGTCGACGACCTGCCAAAAACTCGCTCTGGCAAGATCATGAGACGTATCCTCCGAAAGATTCTGGCTGGGGAGGAAGACCAGTTGGGAGATACCTCTACTGTAAGCAAACGCAAATCCTCATACACAATGCCAATACTAATGGTGCTCGCAGCTCTCTGACCCAAGCGTGGTAGACAAGATCATCGAGGTTGTTCAGGCATCACGAAAGAAGTAGGAAGTCAATGTAAAAGATCTATCCTTTGCCTAATACTTATCTCCTTACTATTTACCCCAAGCTTCATGAAATGGTGCGATGTATGCTTAAATCCAATTGACCAATACAATAAGTTCTAAGAGCACACGTTTCATGCAGAACGTAGGATGACTGAGCATGCTAAAGTGGCCGTGCATGTTGAATAAAAAGGACAAGTTGCATTTCTCCCATCGACAGTAATAAGTCATAGAGCACCAGTCGGTCACCGATCAAGTTCGTGGCCCTGCATACAACGTGGGATGCAGCTGTGGGGTTGATGATTGGCTTGGTGTTTCAGGGCACTCCAGGCACAACATTCGTAAAATATTCGCAACCTATCTAAGGTATCTTATTAAGTACAGTACTAGGGCTAAAGTTTTGGCGGTCCACCCCACCAAAATTTCGACCACCAATTTCAACTTATTACTGCACCACTACTTCAAGAGGAGATGACTTGTAACTTTGTATAGTAATTACAAAGTATATATATATTATATACACCCTGAACTTAGGATCAGGGATTGCTATTTTCGTTTAGGAAAGGGAGCAGGGCTACTTTAGAGGGAGCACCGAGGGAGCGGGGGGAGCACCAAGGGAGCCGGGAGGAGCAGCGAGGGAGCACCGAGAGAGCATGAGGGAGTGCTATGGGGCAGTGCAGAGGCGCAGCAGGTGGAAGCCTGAATTGGCTGCGTTGAGCCGGCTCCAATTGTTATTCCTGCTCACTCGCACCTAGCTAGGCGGCACAACCAGGCGGCTTACCAAGGCCCGACCCTTCGACTACAACAGTACATCATGTCTGTCCCTGCCTCGACTTCTATCTGTCCTTCACCTCTACTCACCTCGTTCTTTGGCTTCGTGTATCCTTGTTGCCTCATTCTCTACTGTCGTCTCCTACAAAATATCTCTCTCGAAATCAACCCACAATCTGGCATATGTTGAGAGCTACAACGAAGGCTTCCCCTGCGCAGCTCCAGCGCCATCGACCCGATCCATTGTACTTCTGAATTCATCGAGACTCAGACCTCGACCAGATGCTTTCCCCTGCACAGTCTATTCTTTGGTCTACGGCTTGGGCTAGCGATATAGCTAGGCCTCTCATTCGCCGCCTCGGACCTCGTCTACGCTGTAGCTCATCCTGTTTTCTCTGCCTTTCCTTGTCAGCCATCGTTTCACCACCGCTCAGCTGATCTGCGACTCTACTGCGATACTGATTGAGAACTTCAGCTTAGGGCGAGGATCTTATAGTACACTGGCTGTCGAATTTATAGTACGCCTGCCAAGCTGCCACAAGACCAATAAAACGAATGCCTCATCCTTCGAGGCGATTACTCGGGCCCTCCACTTGCCTGCCTGGCTGTGTCGACAGGGACTATACCTTGCTGTAATCAGATGACTCGATATCGAGGGGCTAAGCGTAAAGCGAAAGAGCGATAGTGGGTTAGAGCTAGCGAATAAAAACAAAGGAGCGGGGCACCACTTCGATTGATAGCAGTCTTCGCGTTTCTGCCTAGCTGCGCCGCTAAAAATGCCGTAATGGCATCGTTCTGGTGGCGTGGCCTTAAGACATTGATCTCGCTTTTGGCCGAGTATCGTGGAGCCCGCAGTGCTGCCGATCCATTGCAGACATCTCGGCTCGAAACCTGAGGCAATAGTAACTGACGAGACAGAAGGGATAGACATCTTCGAGGGGGCGCAACGAAGACTCAGCCAGCACTGGATATGGATCGATTACGAGGTTCCAATAGTCGAGAGCTGCGCCAGCGGTCCCAGGGGTTGCCATCCAGTTGCGGTCAGAATCAATTGATGGCTGCCGTTAACCCCCTTCCCCTCCCTACTGCACACTCACCGACGAGGACCTTAGCCTACTCTTCACAAACCTTCCTCAACGTTGTATGGTACTGCCTCAAGATAGAGATGGCGCGCGCCTACCCAAGCGGCAGCACTGCGTGGATGACAATTAGGGAAAGTCTCATGATAACGCGCCAATGATCGAGGTTACCCGAGCGCTCTAGTACACTTGGTTAGAGAAAAGGTTTAGCGCATAAACATCGTCAAAACCACAAATATGGAGACTGGCACGATGACTGCCTCAGGGGTTTGAAATGGTGGACTCGCATGCTGTAGATACTAGAATACGATGCTAAGCCATCAACATGCCCAATTGTTGCTATCGTAGCGATTACAGGATTATGCTCACCCTGCACCTGGCCCATCAACAGGAGCTAATGTTAGGACAAGCAGCGTGGGGAAATCGGATCTGAGAGCAAGATTATTCTTGGCCTAAACCGCTAAAAATAAGAAGCAGCTGCGTCGGCAAAATCGAACGTGGCCCGAACGTGGCCCCAGACGCCCGGCGGGCGCCCGGGGCCGCTCGGGCGTCTCACCCAGAAACTGGTCCGTGCGTCCGGGGCCACGCCAATCACCGCTAAGGGCGCGCCGAAAACCCCTGGCTAGTCTCGCAGCTACCCTTGACTAGTCCCTGTAGCCCCCCGCACGGGTGCATGCTGCTGCACTCTAACACTGCTGTCGCGCACTGTTGTAACGCTGTCGCAACGCGATCGCAACATCTGCGCACATCGCCCTCGCGAGGAAATCGCCCGAATCGATCGATTCCAGCACCGCGTTGGGGCTAACCCCCGGGGCTGCTCCAGGGGGGGTGGGGGGGTTCCCGAGTGCTCCGGTCGATCATCGAACATCAAAAAAAAAGCATATAGGGCTGAAAACACGTGACTTGGCCCGAGGGGCAGGCGGTAGCTAGCGCTTAGAACCCCTCCTACCCATCTCTTTATACTTAGTCTTTCCAGCTACGCAGGCACTACTCTTAGCAGCTTACTCTTCTTTAAAGGTAACCTTCTTACCATTTTAGCGGCGGGGAGTTTAGCGCTGGTACCGCTGGTTAGGGGCAGCGGCGGCGGTAGGGGTAGGGCCTAGATCGAGAGGAATGGCGTCCAGACATTGCAACACCACCGTATTCATATTTAGGAGGCTTTAAGGCTTCAAATTTAACTATTATATCGATTTATTAACGTTTGTTGGTTTTTCTATGTAAAATGTGGTAGGGGGAGCAATAAGTGCTAATGCCAAGCATTGGCAAGAGTCTTGCACACGACAGAACATGGCCCTGCGGTAAGGCTGCTTGCTTAGAACAGCTTCCGAACTATCCCAGCACCTCAACTGCATATTATCTATGAGTTATCTGAGTCGAGGTGTTGGCCCGGCCAGGTTTGGCGCGCAGGCGCAGGCCTCGCCGCAACATAAAAGCCGCTCTCCCTCACACTTCTTCCATCTTTCCTTTCCCCCCGTCACCCTCCAGCGCCCAGCTCTTCGCATCCCGTCTCGTGTACGCTCCCTCGGACCTTCAAACCAGCCCCCCCCTCTCACTTGTAAGTCTGACAGAAGTACTCTCTCAGTAGGATCGCTATTGGTCGTGCGTTACTTCTACCCTTCACCAGCTTCGCCCGTTTACCGTACCGCTCTCTCGAATCTTTCTTTGCTATCCTCCGTTCGGGCAATCCCATCGACCACTATCTCCTCCATCCCTTTCTCCTATGGCGCCTCTAGACTTCATTAACGCTCTCTACTATACTCCGTTTGACGTTTAGGCTGGCTGGGCGTAACTTGAGCGCCCGGATTCATGGATAAGGCCGCTCCATCTATGGACAAAGGTAACTCACCACCCTCATCCATGGATGGGCCAGATCCACCACTGGTGTGGAACACCTTTTGCGGATAACTTCGGCATAGCCCCTTAACCCCCTTTTCCAGAAAACCTCGGCATAGCCCCTTAATCCTCTTTCAGCCTGCCATTACAATTCTCTGCCCTTTATAGTAATTCTGGTAGGGTGAGCAGCAGCAAGCGCTAGCTTCCCACCCGGCGCCAAGGGTTTTGCAATTGACTGTACCTGAATTCTGACCTTCGATCTTTACACAAATCCCTAGCCTCGTCCTAACTACTCTATACCTTCCATTACCTATTTACCCGAGTTATTTAATGCTACGTTTCTCCCTACTACTTATATACTAGACAGTTGACATTGATCTTAGACGTGTAGGTGGACCTGATTGGCAAGCTCTTTACCCCACGCATTCCGACATCCCGGCTGAGGATCAAGACGACCCCAGCCCTTAAGAGTCCTATTGTGCCCTCGATAGCACTGCCACGCTGCGTCCCCATCTTACCACTATGTCTACCAATTGCACGCTACAGGGTGGCCCCATCGCCATCGTGGGCATGTCTTGCCGCCTCTCAGGCGACGTTTCAACACTCGATGACTTCTGGACCCTGCTCGCCCGTTCACGCGATGGCTGGTGCTCGACTCCCGCGGACAGGTTTTCCCACGGCGCCTTCTACCACCCGAATCCGCAGAAGAGGGGCTGCTTCAACCAAAAGGGAGGTTACTACATGAATCATGACGTTGCAAAGTTTGACGCGCCATTTTTCCACATTGCTAAGCAGGAAGCCATGGCCATGGGTATTTCTCTCTGGTACTCCGGAAATCCGTATGAATCGAACTGACAAATAATAGACCCACAGCAGAGACAGCTCCTGGAATGTACATATGAAGCGCTCGAGAACGCTGGCATCCCGAAAGAGTCTATTTCTGGGCGCAACATGGGCGTCTTCGTCGGCGGGACCTCCTCAGACTACCGTCTGGGCACATTGAGAGACTTGAATCAAACCCCTATGTTTGACTCCACGGGCAACCACCAGTCTATCCAGGCCGGCCGCATCTCATACTACTTCGACCTTCGCGGGCCCTGCTTCACAATAGACACTGCGTGCTCATCTAGTTTGTATGCGCTGCATTCGGCCGTTCAGAGTATTCGCTATGGCGAGACAGAATCAGCCATCGTAGCCGCATGCAATCTGCACCTGCAGCCTGATGACATGGTCTCCATGTCCATGCTGGGGTGAGTTATTCCTGGGACCTTTACAGGATGAGGCTGACTATAGAAGTATCTTCAATGACCAAGGAAAGACATTCGCCTTCGATCACCGCACTAAGTCTGGCTTCGCGCGAGGTGAAGGCGTCGGCTGTCTCGTTCTCAAGCCCTTAGGACAGGCACTGAAGGATAATGATAGGATTCGCTCAATCATTGTCAACACCGGCACTAACCAGGACGGCAAGACTGTCGGTACGTCCATATTCTATGCTCAAGTCGCTACTCAGGCTAATATCCCAGGCCTCTCAAACCCTAGCGGTGAAGCCCAAGAACAACTCATACGCCAGGTTTACGCCCGTGCCAATATCTCTCCCGAAGATACTGGCTTCGTCGAAGCCCATGGCACAGGTACCAGAGTCGGTGACCCCGTCGAGGCCAGCGCCATCTACCGTGTCTTCGGCCCTGGTCGCACGAAGCGATTTCCCCTGTACATGGGGTCCGTAAAGACCAATGTTGGCCACTTGGAAAACGCAAGCGGCATCATCTCCATCATCAAGGCGTCCCTGATGCTTGAAAAAGGGTTCATTCTGCCAAACGTCAACTTCGAGAAGGCGAATGACGCGATCCCACTGGATGAGTGGAACATCAAGGTTCCCACCAGTATTCGGCCCTGGCCAAAGAATAAGCGCTTCATCAGTGTCAACAACTTTGGGTTCGGCGGCTCCAACGCTCACGCCGTCTTGGAGCGCCCTCCCATTTCCCTATCCGACCTTGCGCAAGGCTCCAAGAACAAGGCTCCGAAGCTATTTGTCCTGTCTGCCAACGATAATGGCGCAGCCAAGCGCGCGGCTTCCCAGCTCGGTATCTACATCGAGCAGCACCCGGAAGTCTTCCAGAAGCGTCTCATGAGAGACATGGCCTACACTCTTGGCGAGCGAAGGACACATCTCCCCTGGCGTATTTCCCTCACAGCGTCATCATTTAATGAGCTCGCTGCTTCTCTCAACGGCGTGGAGGCTCTCCCCGAACGAGCAGCCAAGGTTCCCAAGCTGGCCTTTGCGTACACTGGCCAGGGCGCGCAATGGTCTCAAATGGGTAAAGAGCTTATGGACAGCCATCCTGTTTTTGCCAAAACTGTGCAGGCTGCTGGAGAATATCTCAAGCGCCTAGGCGCAGATTTTTCTCTACTGGAGGAACTGTCCAAGAGCCAAGAAGAATCTAACGTAAACAAGTCACACATTTCCCAGCCCATTTGCACTGCCATCCAACTTGGTCTCACAAACTTGTTATCATCCTGGGGAATCAAACCCTCCGTGGTAATTGGCCACTCCAGCGGCGAAATCGGAGCAGCCTATGCCACCAGGGCTATCACCCTTGAGGATGCCATGGCAATAGCCTACCATCGCGGTCGAGTCGCCTCAGAATTGAAGGTCAAGGACCCGAGCCTCCGCGGCGCTATGCTTGCTGTTGGCGCTGGGCCTACCGAAGTTAAGGGCATTATCCAGTCCCTCGGCCTAGAGAACATCACTATAGCATGTGAAAACTCACCCAACTCTATTACGGCGTCGGGAGACGAGGATGCTATCGATAAGCTTGCGGCTGAGGTAGAGAATCGAAGCCTTTTCAACCGCAAGCTGCGCGTCGACGTAGCGTATCACTCGTCTCATATGCAGCTTGTTGCGGACAACTACAAGACCGCCATCAAGCACATGGCGCCAAAGGCCATGGAGGGGGCGATTTTCTACTCCTCGCTTCTAGGAAATAAGCTCGACATCACAACATCGCTTGGTCCGTCGTACTGGATCGATAACCTGGCCAAACCCGTCTTATTCTCTTCGGCTCTGCGAGAGCTATACAACGACGCCAAGCCAGACGTTATCGTCGAGATCGGCCCTCACTCTGCCCTTGAGGGTCCTATTAAGCAGACTCTTAAGGGTATCAGCCAACAGGCGGCCTCAGAGGTCGAGTACTTGCCCTCCCTCGTCCGCAACCAGCACGCCACCAACACAACTCTCCGGCTCGCTGGCAAGTTGTTCGTCAAGGGCCATGCTCCCGAATTCAAAGCCATCAACCAAACCGACACTGGTCTGCAGAAGCCGAATGTGATTGCAGACTTCACTCCATACCCGTGGTCAGACCACAAATACTGGTTCGAGTCTCGGGCAAGCAAGCAGCACCGCCTTAAACCGTTTTCTCGTCATGATCTACTCGGTGTGCTGGAGGATACATACAGCGATACCGAGCCAACCTGGCGAAATTTACTCACGTCCAATGACGTGCCGTGGCTGAAAGACCACCGAATGCAGTCCTTAGCAACATTCCCGCTCGCTGGGTACCTGTGCATGATCGTCGAGGCAGCATCTCAGCGAGCACAGCTCCGAGGCATCCAATCCCAACAGATTGCTGGTTTCCGCTTTCGAGAGATTCAGGCTTCCAACGCCCTGATACTCGATGACGGCACCCAATATGAGACTCTTGTCTCTTTGAGGGCATACGCCGAGGGCACGAGGTCGTATTCGAACGACTGGGATGAGTTCCGCATCTCATCGTGGACGTCAAGCAGGGGCTGGCTGGAGCATTGCCACGGTCTCGTTCGCGTCAAGAAACAGTCCGCAGCCAATCCAGTCAGCAGTACTCAACTCCAAGCCGCAATCGCTCGCCGGGAAAAGATTCAGGATCTCGCTAGTGGCGAGCTATCGCTGAAGACGTTCTACGCTGAGCTTAAAGGCCGCGGGGCCGGCTATGGCTCGACCTTTACCCTGCAGCCCGCCGGTGGCCTCAAAGTCCATGGAGAGTACTCTACTAGTAGTGTCGTCGTTCCTGACACCGCGTCCATCATGCCCTCGTCATATGAGACGGCCTCTATACTACCCACGGCATTCACGGATCTCTTCTTCCAGCTTACCTTTCCCATTCTCGGCGCAGGTCGCGGTGAGATGCCATCACTCTTTATGCCCTCCTTCATTAAGGAGGTAGAGATCAGTAGCGTTTTACCCAATCAGCCTGGCGACCAGGTCCAAGTTGTCGCACATGGATGTCCAGACTTTGCTAATCCTGGACCTGTCGACTTCTTCATCGACGTCTGGCACGCCACTCAGTCCAAGCCGGTAGTCAAGATCACCGGTTTCAGGATGACTCCAGTGAACAGCGACATAGGGGAGGGCCAGAAGCCGCGATCTTTGTGCTACAACGTCCAATGGGAGCCTCTGGATGGCAAGTTGCAATTCAAAAAAGAAAATGGAGTTACAGCCTGCGGATGGGATGGCCAACAGCCCGTTGACGGGGAGGATGGCTCGGCTTTCGACGGCCATAATTTTCACGCTGATCCCGTGAATGGAGAGCAAACAGGTAGCGATATTAAGCCTACCAAACACGCCGAAATTGTCATAAGTGGTGACGATGCAAACTGCGAGGCAAAGGACAACGGTGGAGAGCATATTAATAGCAGGGCGGTTCATGCTAATGGTGAAGCCAAAGGCAACACTGACACCGACTGCACCAATTGTAATCCGAAGAGCCTTGGTGGACACGAGCAGGATACTTTCGTAATCAAAAAGACCAACAGCACGATTCCCAATGCCAATAGTGAAGTTCAGAAGACAAACGGCACCAACGGGCACGCAGAGGCAGTACCAGAGTTCGAGAAAGAGAACGACACCAGTGGTCACAGTCTAACCTCAACTTGGGGCGATCTCAGCGACGCCCTCATCGTCCTCGTCACAGAAAAGGATGAATCAGACCCGCTCGTCTGCGCGCTTGCCGATCATATCGATCTACGAACTGGCTCTAAACCATCCATCTCCTCCTTGTCCCGCCTCGACCTTTCGTTGTCCTCCCACTGCATCTGCTTGACCGAGCTCGATACTCCTTTACTCTATGAAATGTCGGCCGAGACATTTGATCGCATACAGAAGCTGCTACTTACATGCTCTTCGATGCTCTGGGTCACTACTGGCGCGTACCGCTTCGCAGAGAAGCCGGAGAACAACATCGCTCAAGGTCTCCTCCGTACTGTTCGCTCTGAGATTAGTAAGGTAGCGGCAACCCTAGACCTGGACCCCAACTCTCAGCTCGAAGCTCCGCATGTAGCTGAGCTCATCTTGCGCGCCTTGAAGGCCTGTCTCGCGACCCCAGAAGATGGTTCGCCGGTTGACTACGAATTCGCCGAAGAAGAGGGCAAGCTAATGGTTCCCCGGTTCATCGAGCTGGAGGATATGAACCTCACCCTCTTCCGCGAGACGCAGCCCTCAGCGCCCTACCTTCAAGATTTCGAGCAACCAGGTCGCCGCCTGAGGGTTGCCGTTGGTACATTCGGCGCTCTCGACTCATTGTACTGGAAGGATGAGGCCGAGCTGCCCCTAGCCGACGATGATATCGAGATCAAGGTCGCCTCCACGGGTATGAATTTCAAGGATGTCGTCATCGCCATGGGACAGGTTGCCAGCCCCTACCTCGGTGTCGAATGCAGCGGGACTGTAAGTCGCATTGGTTCCAAGGTCACCTCACTCAAGGTCGGCGATCGTGTCTGTGCCACGTCCCAAGGAGCCTACAGCACCTATGCTCGTTGTCCGGCCACCAGCGCTGCCATCATCCCTGAGGACATGAGTTTTGAGACTGCAGCCTCAATCCCTGTCGTCTACAGCACAGCGTACTACGGCATCATCGAAATCGCGCGCATGGAGCCCGGCGAAAAGATCCTCATCCACGCTGCCTCAGGTGGTGTCGGTCAAGCGGCCATCCAGCTCGCACAAATGATTGGCGGTGAAATTTACGCAACTGTCGGCAGCACGGAGAAGAAGCAGCTGCTCATCCACACCTATGGCATCCCTGAGAACCACATCTTCTTCAGCCGGGACACAGCCTTCGGCCCAGCCGTGAGAGAGGCCACGGGTGGCGGAGGTGTTGACGTCGTCATCAACTCTCTTGCCGGAGACCTTTTGCGCGAGACGTGGGAGTGCCTGGCGCCCTTTGGACGATTCGTGGAGATTGGCAAGAGGGACATTACGTCCAATACGCGACTAGAGATGGCCAAGTTTGAGCATAATTGTTCCTTCAGCTCGGTCGACTTGACGCTCGTTGCGGCGGAGCGACCCAAGATCATGGGCCGAGTTTTGACCGCCGTGATGGGCCTGTTCGCTAGGACGACAGTGAAACCCATCGGACCCATCACGACGGTTGGTATCTCAGAGGTTGAGACTGTACTACGCAAGCTACAAAGTGGTGCGACCTCTGGTAAGGTCGTTGTGAACCACCTTGTCAACGAGCAAGTCAAGGTAAGCAGTAACAAATAATGTGTCCAGTATGATTGTTATGGACTAACTTTTGGGTGGTTTTTAGGTCACGCATCCGGCTGCATCCACTGACCTGCTGCAAGGAGATGCCACGTATTTGATCATTGGTGGTACTGGTGGTCTTGGCCGCTCCATAGCCAAACGAATTGTCCAGCGTGGAGCTCGCCACGTTGTCCTCCTGTCTCGGAGCGGCAACGTCACCGATGAGCTGAACCAACTGATACGAGATAGCCGAGCTGTCGGCGCTTCGATCCACATCAAGCCATGCGACGTAGCGGATGAGGCCCATGTCACAACTCTCGTGGCAGATTTGCAGAAGACGCTACCTCCCATCCGCGGCATTATCCACGCAGCGATGGTGCTGAGGGTAGGTGTCCTTCTGTTATCAACCGTTATCTCCCCCATGTGCTAATAATACTAGGATGTACTGTTTGAGAAGATGACCTTTGAGGACTACGATCTTGTTGTTCGGTCCAAGGTCTCCGGCGCGTGGAACGTTCACAATGCTCTCCTCGACACTTCGCTGGATTTCTTCATCGTGCTGTCTTCTGTCGCCGGTATCGTGGGCAATAGAGGTCAGGCGGCGTACGCTGCTGCCAACACGTTCCTCGACGCCTTCACTCTCTACCGCCGTCGGAAGGGCTTGGCAGCCTCATCGCTTGATCTTACGGCCATCGAGGACGTTGGCTACCTAGCTGAGAACGCCGCCGAGCAGTCACGAGTCCTGAAGAATCTCTTTGGCAACACTATTGGAGAATCTGAGGTGTTGGCCCTGGTAGGGGCTGCTATCGGAGGCAAGATAGGTAGCGTCTGCCATGACCAATGCATCACTGGGCTGGACTTTGAGAACCCGTCTTCATTACCATACTACGCTTCCGATGGAAAGTTTTCTTACCTCCGCGACTCGGCACTCGCCAAGTCAGCGGACGCCAACGCTTCATCTGCATTGGTAAGTTTGGACATCGCACAAAAGCTCCGTCGAGCCTCCACCATGGAGGAGGCCCAGGAAGTGGTGACCACAGGCTTGCGGGACAAGCTGGGTGCCATCTTGATGCTACCCTCCGAAGTCATGGCGGCGCAGCAAGCGACGACGTCCATCACGGCCTTTGGTTTAGATTCTCTCAATGCCATTGAGATGCGAAATTGGATCGGCAAGGAATTGCATGCTCACTTGCAAGTATTAGAGCTACTGACGAGTGGAGGCTTAGGAAATTTGGGGGCATTAGTGCTGAGGAAGACGAGGATTGATGGAGTATGGTCGAAGCAGGATCAGACGTGAAGATCTTATGTTAAACTCCCGATAACTTCCTAGCGTCCAATACGTGCAGATATTTACGAACCTGTTCTATCGGCCAGAAACTCCCAGCGCCCTGTACCTCGGCCTGGCTGGCCTCAACGGTAGCCAATAAATGCACATTCGCCGGTACCCGTCAATCTGGTCGCTTCCGAACCCAACTCTGCTAAGTCAGTCAACCACCACTAAGTTAACAAATAACTTAACACACTCTAGCACTAACTATACGCGCCACACCTACAATAAGAATCTAAAAACTCTCTTCACATCCTTTTTAATTCTTCTTCAATGTTTGTCCATGCCCGTGGCAGTAGATTCTCCATGAGCCAGTAGTTCTCGCCATAGTCTTTACCCAGCATATAGAAAGAGTTTGGCTCACCTATAGGCTGATTAAGTGCCTGGTTATAGTAAATCACCATAGTCCCCGGCGAATTGCTCCTCGACTCTGTCTTCTCACCTTGACGTAGAACTGCTGCACTAAAGTCGGCAGCTTTGATCAGTTCGGCCTTGGCCAGGTTATTAAATATAATCGGCAGAGAGTCCGGCTCTCCGAATAAGAGTCGCGCGCTTTTACAAGCCCTGATGTCCTGGCGCACGATCCGTAAGAAGCTAAGGGTCTGTTGCTCTGTAGTCTGTTCAACCTATCGGACGGTTCTTCGAGCTTTACCCCTCTTACTTCTCAGAACCGAGAAAGAACGAGTCCTTGAACCAACCCGAAGTTACTAGTCGCAATCTGGTTGGCCCAAGATATCGTGATGTGTAACCGATTTACAGTCACCACGCTGAACATCAACTAATATGAAGATCCTCTGCCTCCATGGCAGCTACGGCAGCGCCTCAGTAAGTGAAATACCACCAATCACTTCTCCAATCTAACCACTGACATTCCCAGAACTTCAAGGCCCAACTCAGTCCTTTCGTCGACGCCATCGAGAAATTAGGCTCCGTCCAATTCAAATGGATTAACGGCGGTCACGGTGCCACACCGCCTTCTGGTTTTGCCACCTACTTTGGAACGCCGCCGCTCTACCGATTCATTAATTACGACGGCATTAGCGGGCTAGACGACATGCTCACCAGGATCAGGGAGCTTCCAGAAGGGATGACGGCTGAGGATACAATACGGAGGATGGTGGGCAGGGAGGAGATGTTTTCTAGGCCGGCGGTGAAATCTGCGCTGGATAGGCTTTTTGAAATTTTGGATGAGGATCCAGAGATTGATGTAGGGTGATGAGTGACTTTCGGATGGTTATTCAACGGACTGATTGGACAGGGCGTTCTTGGATATTCGGAAGGAGCTACGACGGCGGCTACACTTGTTCTCGAAGAGCGTCGTCGCAGGGAAGAAGAAGGCCGGCCCCGCCGCATCAAGGTCAGTTCCCTCTCCTCTACCGTACATGTCTCTCACTAAGTTGCTCGCAGTATGCCATCTTCTTCGCTGGCTGGCCCCCCCTTCGCCTCCATAACGACTCCGTGCAGTGTCTCCTCGCCGATGAGTGCGAGGACACTATCGACGTGCCCACCTGCCACATTGTCGGCTGTAACGACCCGTACATCCACGGCGCCATGGCGCTATTTGGCGTGTGCAACGAGGACACGGCGACACTGTTTGACCATGGCAAGGGGCATACTGTGCCGCGGGATGCGAGGACGATTCAGGAGTTGGCGTCGGCTATCGATGAGACATGGAGTAAGAGAGAGCGGTGTATTTGAGGAAGTGTGAGACGTATTGCATTAATTTTATTCCTACTGGGATGTAACGGCCTATAGTTAGTAGGTTATGTCTGATTGGGAGTTAATTGATTGGCTGTTGCTTATTATGTCCGACCGAGACGGCCACGATATACCCCGATGACACCACATATGGACTGAGAAAGTTCTTCGTAGAGAATACGATGGCCAGGCCGGTATTCGTCTAGGCCTACGGAGCTGTAAGAGTAATCTGTCAGCTCCATGCCCAACAGCCTAGAAGCACTTGAGACTGACACAATCCTCTACCGAGTGATCAGAAATGTGGGGCGTGTGAAGCTGTGTCAACCCATTCAAACCAGAGCCGTAGCAGCTTCGACGTAAAAGATGCAAACATTAGGAATATCATCAGCACAGTGAAGAAGATGGGGACCTATGCCCTGGTAGGGAGACCTAGCACTTAAAGCGAGAGGGAGCAGGACGCATTATCATCATGACGTGTCCCTATGGCGGCAAATGTCTTCGTCGTTGGCGTGCCCCTCCCTCCCTCCTTCTCCACCTCCCCTCTGGCCTGGGAGCAGTACGGTACATCCACCGGGCACACAAGGGGAAACAATCCTAACCTCATAGACGATAGGTCTAATCGTGACATCTATGACGTTTATATGATTGTGATGTAATCCTTAAATGTAGAGTGTGAGGCGCACATTACCTCCAAGGCACCGGCAGAAATTAATGATGCTACTTTCTACTGCACGCAGTGAGTCACTAGAGAACGCCTTGTGCATGAGGGACATTGACATGATGTGATTATCACAGGCTGCAGCTCATGAGCTTGCTTCGTCTAATTCTGACACGAACGGAAGGACTTCTTACTCTACAAAGGCGGCCAAAACGCTTTCCTCATCTAACTTATACCCTGGAATACGCCGTTACACACGTCACACATGCACCACGCTTACGAGAGAAGTTAAAAATCCGTAAAACGGACGGGGTTGCGGGAGGCAGTATTGATCTGTATGTAGCCCTCAATCCATAGCGGGCACAAGTACCTAGATCCCGAGGACTGGGACACGGGTGAAGGCACAAATTTGTATTGCAACATAAGGAGATACAGTTGAATTGAAAAGCCACTGGCATGTCTTTGGTATATCACTCAATTAGCTACTTAGATCAAAGTTCGTGGTGTTTGTTGGAGGTTCAATATGGCGTGTGTAGGCCACATCTCTGCCAGCAGACATGAATCGTCTCACAAATAGGCGTCTACTAGCTCATTGGTATAGCCCTGAGGTATCCATTGCCATTCATACTCAATCCGGTAAACACTCAATTGGCAAACATTGGCATCTAGCAGTAGACTTGTCGCCTCCCGTCAATTGGGGGACCTCAGTAATGCCTTTGATACTGTGTACTGCAACATGCCGTCTTTCGCCCACTGTGGTTCCCGTCCTCCTTCCCACCAGTCCGAACCTACTACTCCTGGCATTCTGCCAGGAGGATTCGGGCTGCGGTTACCGCACCACTGCCACTCTTTTGACAGAGTTCTGCCAGCTCTCTTGCCTTTTGTTTCATGGCATCTGATCTTTCGCCCAGCAAAACATCCAAGAGCTCTCGTGCAAGCTCTTGAGCAGACCACTGTGGCTTTGTAGTCCTGCTTCCCCATCGACCAATGCCTAACATCTCAACCCGCTGGGCGTAGTCGTAGCAGTCTGTCCACTGTGGAAGTACCACTTGGCGAACACCGGCACTGAGATCCTGTTAGACAATTGGATATATAACCTTCCCTCCCATGGGCAATTATTGACTGCATTATGGAGTTTTATGGGAAGGAAGGGACGACGGAACTTACACAACACATTCATTAAATGAGTTTGCACCTCCATGATGTATCGAGCACACTATGTGTCCAGTCTGGAGGAGAGCAATCGGCTCAGCCAGGATCCAGTCGACAATCCTCACCAGGTCAGCCTGGATTTCCTTCCCAAGAATTTCATAGATCCTCGAGCCGGCCTCTAGGACTCTATACTCTCCACATTTCTTCAACTTCCAGAGAACTTGTAATTGAGGAGCGTCGGACTGCTTTTTGACTGTGTCTATCACGGTCTTTACGGCCATGGCGAGCTCCGACGCCTGATCTTCTGTAACAAGACAAATAGATCCCAAGTTGATATATACCGTTGGTCCTCTGGCTAACCACCTCTCCAGCCCCGGTTCCGTATCTGAGATTGGTGGGGCACTGCGGATGATGGGACCGCAGGGAAAAACATGAGGCGGAAGGATAGCTTGGAAATCGAGTTCTGGGAGAGTGCTAACAAGGATCTTTAGCCCCGCCGGTCGATTACGAAGTAAATCAAGAGGCGTCCTAAGGGTCGCACTTGTATGCGATGTTAGGTACTTCTCTACATCGTGCCGATGGCTATCTTTCGAAAAGACTTTGACTGTATAGAGAACAAAGTATATGTTGAGTGGTATTAAGTACCACGGTACAGGATATGGAAAGCCAGAAAAGAGTCTATCTATTATTAGCATCGTTTCCTATCTCCTCTGGAATCTCGGCGGGCAGCGCTGGACTCGGGCCCGAATTGAGAAATTTACAGTGAAACTTACGCAGGATATTTCCAGAGACCAGCTCCCAATGGTTGGGTTGATGCCGCAAACTCCTTAATGGCGTTCGGGCTGAGACATGTGAACTTCACTCCCAAATGATAGCAGGCTGTCAGTGCCGGGGTCATGAGGCTATCCACCACGACCAGATCTGCAGCAACTTTGTTGATAATCTCCACAATCGAGAAGAATATGTCTACCAGCTGTGGACCGCTATAGGGAATGAAAATGGGTGCCGTGTCTCGGATAGCCCGAGGCGTATTTGATAACCCTGGTGGTGCTAAGAATGACTCTGGGAGGTAATTGTTTCTCCATGGGATTTCCTTTCTGGAGAAGTATTGCCGCAATGCCTCAGCCATCGGCAGTCCCTCAATCTCGTGAAAGGTTATTGGTTTTGCATAGGGCAATGTGCGGCGCGCATGGCGCCAGACCGAGATTACGGATGCCTCAAAACCACCGAAGGTAGCAAAATGGAGTTTCACATCGGGATCGGCCTGTAAAAGAGCATGGGAAGTTGCCAGGAAAACGTTTGCTTCACCGCGATCGATGTTGGTGAGTAAAAGAATCTTCTTCGGTATGGAGGGTTTTTGTGTAGCCATATTACGATCTTAGGTGCACGGGAAAGGTGTGTAAGTAGAAGCTCCGCGGTAACCTGCCCGTTCTGCGCCAGGCTTGTCCTATGTTGTCGCGATTAAAGGACAGATGGACGCTTTGCATTTCCGGTGTTTAGTACAGCCGATCCGAGCCCGACCCAAAGCAGCTCTACCTTAAACACCTTTGTCAGACGACTTTCGGGCTCAAATCAAGTGGGATTTAAAGCGAGGGCTATTGAATTACGAGATTATTGACCTCCAAGGAGTAAGTCGCCGTACAGTCGAGAAATACAAGGCTTCCTGGCTCAAATATGGTGAGGTACATCTGCCTAATAGCCGCTCTAAGACGATTAGCAACTTTTATGAGGAGCAGCTCAGGATTTATCATTTCTCTCACCCAACGTCGAATCCAGACGAAATGTGCTAGTTCTTGTATAACGAATTTGAGGTCGTTTATGATACCTCGACGGTATGGCATGCTCTTATAAGGCAGGAAGAAATTCGGTCGTATGGCCAGGGAGCATAATGAAGAGCTTAGAAGCTGGTTAGCTCGTTTAAGCGATTGGTTAGTGTGAGGAGCATACTCCTCAATAGCGCCAAGCCTGTGGCTTGGCAGCGAGCAGTACCGTATAAACCTCAGCAGGGCTCTGCCCCATTAAATTCTTAGCAATTAGTCTTACTATCAAATGATTGACTGGTTGACCTCTTGTTTCACACTGTTACAGAACCCTCGATGCATATAGCATTACACATGTTCCATTTAGTGGGAACGTATATCTCGATATCTAAGCAGTACGTTCTACCCTAGGGTTCAACTACTTACCTATTCGTTTCGTCCAATGAGCGTAGGTATGCGAACAGGCACGTAACACTACTCTCCGGATCCCGGGCTGATAAGCTATCCGAGTATACGTGGATTGAGCAAGGAAAAGAAGACGTCGAGTGGATAAGACTCGAGCAACGGCAGATAAAGCCGGAGCGTGGGGCCGGCAACAGTAACCATCCACCGTCCGGTGAGAAGTGGCCAAGTCTAAGCAGCAGGCAGGGGCTATCTTTAAGATTCACGCGACGTTCTAAGAGGAATGAACCCTTCTCTGACGTGGAGCACTGGTGCTTCGCAATACGCTCAGGTGGAGATAGAAGTAAAACGGCCGAGGAACGCTCATAGCATCGCAGACCACCCTCTTATCGTGGAGAACGACGTGTCCTCTGACACCTCCTCAGACGAGGAGGCAGAAGACTCTACGGCAAATCCTAGTGACAGCAGTGCTGAGCGCTGCTGCAATTTCTCCTCCACCAATAATCCTGTTCCCACATCTAGTATAGCCGGGACTCAGATCTTGAGCGATTTGCCATGAGGCCGAGAGTCTACAACTGAGAGCGAGGAGGTTCCGATCGACGATCTGAAGGAAGTCGAAGGTGCACTCGGCTGGTGAGTCTATAATGAGCTTGCGCGCATGGCCATGAGAACGTAGCTAACAGCTTTGCACCAGTGGCCCAACCATGCCAGAGTCGTGAGCAGATTCGGCAGCGCATAGCGGCACGGTCATGCCTACGCTGCATAGCTTGATACGGGACTCAACTGAGACTGACCAGGAAAAGAGGTGCAAGAAAGAGGTGAGATCTTCAAGTGGACAGGCGCATCCAGCATCCATGGACACATTGGACGAGTTTCTACGCGTGTGCCGAGCTCGAGATCTGGCGACAAAATGCAGACCACTCGCCAGTGGCAAGCAACAGTCTCTGGTTGATAACTCAGAAGTTGATAGTCCTGCTCGTGATTGGGGGACGACTAGCAGTCAAGACGATTCTTGTGCCGGCGGCATCCTTGAGCCTTCAGCAAGGGTGAACGTAGCCAAGGATGCGTTTGACACGAGCGTGTCTAACAGGCCGATTCACGACGAATCCGACCTCGGAGTCTGCAATACTGCACTGTCAGCTGAGGGTGTTCTGAGTATACTAGTGCCTGATGATGCTAGCGGCCGAAGAGGATGTTCTTTGCCCAAGGCTACAGAACCGGTAGTATCTGGCAGTGAAAACGACGCTATGGATGAAGTGTCACGGTAAACTCAAGACTCGCTTCTGTCGATGAGCATGCCGGGGGGCGGCCGCTAAGTTATCCGCCAGGGCAATTCCGAATGAACCTTCACTGACTTCAACACCCCGTCAAGTCATCAAAATTGACAGTAGTGGTGGTGAAGGCAGTAGCGATGAAGACCAGAAGGGAGCACCAGCTCAGCTTGACCTCCGGTGTTCAATAAGAACTTTTGCTACCATACCCTAGATTTTGGTGTTTATGAAAAGTTAATCCTTGAAAGTCGCGCAAATCACCACCCTTCGTAGTCTTTCTCTCTCCCTGACAACAGCAGCATTTTCTTGAAATTATCAGAACTTAACCAAGCGGGAATTAAGAAATCCTGTTGATGAGTCCAATCCTCAACATCACAGCTCGCCAAATCACACCTTTTACCTTCGACCTCCCTGATACCTTGCAGAAGCGACAGTAAGAGTGGCCGCTCTGCAACTACTTCAAGCAGAAAGCCTGTAAAGGCCCAGGTCGACGAGAACCGACTCCTGCTTGAGGCCTCTCTCGATTCTCTACCTCCTCCAACGGACCTAGCGACTGAGAGAAGAAGTGCGAGCTCCCCAAGAAGGCCAGTGCAATCCGATAGTTCATCTACTCGCAATCTCGTAGCAAGCATAGCCCTTCAACGATCGTCATCAACTGGTTCTTCTGGCAGGGCATTGCACTCGGACGACACGTCGGTACCTGGCAGACCTCCACCATCGCCATGCACCATTGAGCCGTCTAGTTCGGAATACTCTCCGCATGACATTTTGCCGCCAAATATCAACTAGAATTAGCCAGCAGGCCACGCTCGATCATCAAGCCCTACTGCCGGAAGAACTCGCTCAAAGTCTCCGTTGAAGCCTACGCAGTCCCAAGATATCAGAAGTAGCTCGGTCTTGCGAGGTAGATGTCAGCAAAAATCCTTCGTCGACGAGCCCTCTAGCGCAAACTCGTCCTCGCCGAATACGTCACTGCCACAACAACCCAATCAACTGGAGAACCGTGTGCGTTCACTGAGCTATGTGGCGAGAAGTAAACGGCCTCAGTCATCGAGAAATTATAGACAGTCCAAGCTGGCTATTGGTAGCTTTCACGCGAGCACCGCGAGCCAACAGCCATCTACCGTGGCCGGCCATTCGATCACACCTTTGATCTCGACTAGCATGCTACCTCCACCCGTTCCGGAGCAGCTGTCGAGAGTTGCTCCTCCTTCGAGTGCTACTCGGAAGAGTACCTTTTCTCAGTCATCAATAAAGCACACACAGTCTAAGCTGACTGCTGATAGCTTCTACCAGCAAGCCAACGTTACCCAGCGGTCACCCTCAGTCCTCGGCCATTCCTTCGCCGGGCCTTCTAACCGAAATTCTACTTCGAACGCTTTGCCACCTTCGATCGCGTCGAGTCAGCTAATAACTCGAGAGTCCACTATGGAGCCCATCGTGGACAGGACTCGATCTCAGTCGCCAAAAAAATACACACAGCAAAAGCTGACTCTTAATGGCCTCTCCAAGCGAGGCAGATCTCAACGGCCATCTTCTGCCGATGGCTTTTCTCACACGGATCAACTCTCCGACCATAAACCAACGCGCTCTCTCAGATCTCAGGCGATGGACGCTGCTCCCGCTATCAATTTCTCCAGCTCCTTAGCCGCCGATAAGAATTTTCTTTCCGACAAAGATGCGTGGCTCCATCTTATGCCAGGCATGCCAGGAAAGTCTACCAGTTCTCTGACTGAGACAAAGCGGTCCAAATCTCGAGGCCCACCCAAGATATTACCTCGTTCAAGCAGAAACATAAGTTCCTCGAATGCACCTCAAATAGGTCACCCCGAGATTATGGACTCCATTACTGGCTTGGCGCGTCAACCATCTTCTAAAGTCGCCTCTCCCACCGTTCCCGGTGTTGAACAGGATCAAAGCCCGACGGAGGAACTCAACAAGGGTGACAAACCAAGCAAAGTCTCATCGGAGCTAACCGCTACACCAGCCACCGATGATTATGCTGAACCTCTGAAGTTCGTTAAGAGCACAACAACAAAAGAGCGGCTCAAAATGCCGCTTGACGCAGAGAAACTTGAGGCCGCAAGAACCCTGACCGTGAACCAGCCAAGATGTCGTTATTGTCTCATGTATTTTATGACGGACGATGCTCTGAAAAAGCACATCAACGGAAAGCACCCTAACGGGCCCACTGCTGAATGTAATTGGAATGACTCAGGTTGTGAAAAGAGGATTCGAGATCCGCAACTATTGAAGGATCACATCCGATACGAGCATGAGCACGCACCTCCGCGGCGCAGAATGTGGGCAGGGCTTCGGATCGAAGGCAGCGCCCTTCGCCGTTGCGAGAATTGCGGACATGACTTCCTTTTTCTGCTCAGGCACAAGCAGGGTTGCGGAAAGTACTATCAGTGTTCAATATGCAATCTTCGCTTCAGCAGAAAGGAAGTCTTGGAAAGACACCTCGAGACGCATAAGACTGTTCGCGAAAGGTTCCATTGTACTCGGAATGGCTGCCGCAAAACTTATGCTACTAAGCTCGGGTTACAATTCCACATTCGAGGCTTTCACAATGGCGAGAGAGTTTCTTGCTCTTACTGTGGTAAGAAATATACCGTTAGCGGTATTTCGCACCATATTGAGATACATCGCAGACCGCTTGAGGAGCGAAAAATACAAATGTACACAGGAAAAGTGTTCGGCAGCGTACCTCACTCCTTCCGGTCTAAGATCATATATCCTTCATACATATCTAAGGATTGGAATCGAGTACAACATCGATGGGTGTGGTATGAAATTCGCTAGCGAAGCAGGCTAGTCTCTTCACTGCCGATTAGCATATTCAGGGGTCGAAGAGGTATGATAGTCCTTTGTTGGCAATCAGCTGGTTAAGGTCCTCTTATACTCGAGACTGTGAAGATAGGCTTTTCAGAAAGGATCCGGTTACCCTTTGGGAATGTTTTTAAACAGCGATGAGTCCTTGGCCTTTGTCTGGAATTGGCCTTGTAATATATAAGATAAGACTTACAGTAGCCTCTGCCAGTCCTAGATTATTTGCGGGAATCATGGTTAACGTCGGGCCATTGATTAAGGGGTTTAAGGTTGTGCATATACCTGGAGGCTACTGGTCTATTAGAAAATGAGTAGTATTTTCTATGACGCTTCTGCGGAAGACTGAGAGATAGACCGAGCCATAGTAGCTTTGGAGGGACTCGTTGACTGCGTTCCAACCATAATGTCCATAATTATCGTTAATTTCGTGCCAGAATTGCACCCGCTGGCCAAAAAACTTCCTAGCTACACGGTAAACCCGACGGATATAGGGATCTGTAGCAGCGGAGGCGGATGCTCCCCAGGTCGGTACATCCAATCATACGTTCAACGATCCCGGTTAGTGCGAAACGGCGTCTCATATTAATAACTAGAGTGTAATTAGATTGTGGTCCTTGCCAAGCCTGTGGCTGTCCGGCATGTGGCTGCCGTAGTCTAAGCTCTCTTGAGCGATACAGTATGCCATGCGTGCAGAAACAGGAACGCCGTCGCAAATAACTTGTCCTTCCTTCTGTGCCTTCCTGGCCTATCAACTCGTGACGGAGTCCTAAAATATAGCAACCCTGTCAAGGGAGCCGAACAGAGGATTAGAAGGAGGACAATAGTGTAGCATTAAATGAGGTTGTAGCGCGCAAGTTCTGCTGTAGAAACGGGCGTGGTGTTGAAGCAAAATGCGATTCCGTGAAAAACACAAAACTCCACGACCCTACCCTGAGAACACATACTAAAGTGCTCCTGAAAAGGGTATTTCGCATCCTTAGTAGAATCGCCAAACTACGGCAAAGGGCTGGGGAGATTTCTCAAGCCTCCTGTTGTATGAGATGATGCCCACTCTGAGACTGGCATCTCCAGGAGAGATGGTACTCCGTACAACTTGCTGAACCGTATTGTTATTGCGAGCGAACTTCGGTCCTGTATCGTCCCATACCTCCAGGCCAAGCCGGTTCTTGAGTGTCTCGCCTGGGGGGTCTGACCATACGAGTGTTACCTTGAGAGTGGTGTACCCGGGCACGACCTGTATTGTCTCGAGCCACCTAGGGGTATCATCGCTGACCTTATCCATGCGAAAGCCTGTTCCAGGGTCGCCGTGCACGACCGCGATAGTGTTGGCAATATTGACGCGGCCATATCCTGAGTGGTTGCTGGGCACGAAGTTGGGAGTGGTAGGATTCAAGATGTCGGCGCCGTTGATGAGCAGCGCTTTGATCAGCGCGGCACTTGAGGATATTCCTTGATAGCTGCTGGTGAGGGCTTCGCGCAGGACGGCCGCACAGCCTGCGACGAGCGGCGTGGCTATGCTTGTCCCGCTCATGAAACACCAATTTCCGTCGGAGTCGAGTTGCTTGGCCCTCTGCACGAGGTTTGGGGCCTCTGCATGAGGTGTGAATTCGCTGTGAGGATGAATGTACCTGGCGCGACAACGTCAGGCTTGCAGCGCCCCCTGTGGATAGGTCCGCGGCTGCTGGTGTCGGCTACGGCGTCGGGATTCCAGTCGTGTGGATCTCGTGAACTCCGGCTGGCACCGACTGTGATGCAATTCTTGGCCGCGGCTTGAGCCCCGATATGTCCTCTGTACAAAGGGCCTACTGGCTTCCTGGCATCATTCCCTGCCGCGAAGCATATGACCATTTCTGGGTGTTCGTAGACGAATTTGTCGATCTCCTCCGCGCCGTCAGTGTATATCATTTGTCAGAATGGGATTAGATTGCCCCGGGTGTTGTGTGTAGGGTGACCTGTCCCCCAAGGGTTCGAGTGTACCCGAGTCGCTTGTATTTGATATGCCTCATCGAAGAGCATTGTGAGATCTCCAGGAGGTCTCAATTTCCCGCTGGCAGGGTGCCAGATGCTCTGCACGATTAGTTCTGCCCGAGGCGCTGTGCCCATAACTCGGTCGCCATTTATAGTCTGGCCGTCGCCAACAGCGGAGCCACAGACGTGAGTACCGTGGTCCTGGGTGGAATTGTGTCTCGGGAACCAACGAATTACACGGTTCTGAAACGCGTCGTGAAGCGGCCCATTCTCTCCTTGGTCAAGCCCGCTGTCTGCAACAGCAATTACTTGCCCTCTCCCCTGGTAGGGCAGCGGTTATATCGGCCCGGCAGGTGGCTGCAAATCGATTTGCAGTATTCGTCGGGCAATATCGTTATTCTCTACTACCTCGCCTACCTCTTTAATGTGACACACATCGTCAATGGACGCCATAGAGTCGAGGTTAAGACCTAGGACAGGAAGCCGGACCTTGTTGGGAAGGAACTCGAAATCCCCCACGCCACAATGTGATTTCTCTATTATGTCACTTTGGAGATCTTGGGATTTCGGGTCCACGCTTTCGTGAAAAATGATGTCGACCTCATATTTTTGGTCCGGTTCAGCTTCTTTGGCTTCTTTCAAACTAGGTGCAATCTTGAGTTCTTTTGGATATATGTTTATATAGACGACAAGGTCCAGCTGACCGATCTTTTCCAGATCCCCATCTTGATATTGGCACAGGTATGTGTTCTTGGAGACGTAATTGAGGTGCTTCACACCCGCATGGTCCAGCTCCCGCCTGTCGGACGGGCTGAGCTGGGCCCGGCTCTGGACCAATACGTATTTGGTCTTGATTAATTCAGTGGCTGGTCCAGGCGACTGGCCGAGTATATTCCCATTGATCGTGATAGGAAACATTGGCGTATCCTGTGCCTAGATACTCTAGTTAGAGCCAGCATCTAGCCATGCACTCTAGAAAACGCTGTTTCATATCTTTTCGACTTACCTGCTGAGAAATGGCCATTTCTGGGTGGTGAAGCAGCCGTGCTATGTCTTCTTGAGTTGGAAAAAGCCAAGGAGTTGATCCTATGTTGTCTCGTGCTTCTAGATCTGCCCCAGAGTCACAGAGCAGCTTTACCACGAGGATGTTTTCGCCCACCGCTGCGATGTGCAGAGGTGTCGATCCGCTGTTGTTCTTGGCATTTGGGTCAGCCCAGTATTCGAGAAGCAGTTGTACTATTCTATCGTGCCCACCCTGGGCTGCGTGGTGTAGCGATGTCCATCCAGAGTCATCCTTGGCGTTTGGATCTGCCCCGTACTCGAGAAGCAGCTCTACCATCTCAGTATTCCCCTGCTCAGCTGCCCATTGTAGAGCGCATTTAGCATTTGGATCGGTCCCTTTGTCCAGGAGGGTTCGGGCCTGCTTGACGTCTCCATGCTCAGTGGCATGGAGCAACAAGTCCCCTGCATCTGATCCCGGTTAGAGTTTACAACCCTCTTAAAATTGGCGAGGTTGTGCTATACCCTCTGCCTAAACCCATTCAGGCCATGGAACAGATGCCAACAGTGCTTTCTTGTTACAAACTCTGACGGCCTGGTTGCACTCTTCAAATAGTCACTGAGGCTTTATTCTAATCAATCACGTTTCCTTGCGTTCGGATTGATTCCAAATCTTGCCGTGTCACAGCCCTTCAAACGTATACAATGGACAACCGAAATGACTATGGACAGATACCGCTACATACGACGGCTGAGAAGGGGTCCATGGAGGTCGTACGTCTGTACATCCAGATAGGAGCAGATATCATGGCGCAGGATAAGGACGGCCGGACGCCGCTACATCTAGCGGCCGGAAACGGGCATGGCCCAGCAGTGCAAGCGCTGCTGGAGCCGGGCGATGGAGTGCGTGGACTGCAGGTACTGTCTACTCGGTCTTTCTTATTGCTAATGTCGGAGAAGAGGCAAATGTCTAGAAACAGAAGAAAAGTGGCGAGACGGCACGCAAGGTTGTTGACTTTCTCCAGGATCCACAAATCCCTATTAATTCAGCAATACTTGATAAGATTAGAAAGCTACTAAAGAAGACAGAGGACGACTTTCAATCTACTAATATATCAGAGGCACTACATAAGCTGCAGAAGATGTCGTTCGAGGTTTGGTGGCTGTTATACAACCTACGTTTCCCGGACCAGCAAAGATTTGCAGATAAAAGGGTATCTAACGCAATACACCCGTGGTTATCCTATGGTTCTTTCATCTCTCTAAATGGAGATACACACGAGGAACTGCTACAGACCCTAGACGAGGTTATAGGAAAGATGGGAAGGCTGGCCAGCGTCAATACACGAGATAAACATGGATAAACGCCGCTATACTTGGCGGCGAAAAAGGAAGGAAACAAAGAGGTCATATGGTTGCTAGTAGAAAGTGGTGCAAGCATCAACACATGTGATGACAAGGCACATGCGGCGCTTCCCCAACCGGCAGTAGTACTGAAATGGGGAGTGCAAAATAAATATATATGGATGGTGCCACTTTTACTGGACCAAGATGTGGATGGTGTGACTGGCAAACCTGACTACGGACAGACAACGCTCGAATTGGCTGTGGAATACAGATCCTTATTCACGATAAATGAGCTAGTGCAAAATGGTGTGAACATCAAAACAGCCAATGGACAGAGAGCCCTGATGTTTGTTGTGGGGATACAAGGACTCTTATACGAATTGGACCTTGAAGTAGCGAAATGGGGAGGAACCGACGCTAGGGGAAAGACCGCGCTGTATAGGGCGGCAGAAGAGTGGTTGACGTTCGTTGTGAAGGAGCTAGCGGAAAAAGGAGCAAGCATCCACGCAGAGTATGAGGTTAGAAGCCTGTCCGTGCAGGAGAGGGACTTGCAGAAGTGGTCCGTGGAGCAGGATGATAAGTTCTAGAAAACAGTGAGATCGTTGATGAAGAGGACCGGGTACACCAACTATTATGAAGATCGGAAGGCGTTACCAAACCGAGCGCTGGAGAACTATATCGACAAGTACGGGATAGAATATAAATGCAAAGCTACATGTTTCTTTCTTCAGTGTATATGCAACAGTATTAAGTCACTGCGAAAACTTAATAACCTAGTGAAAGTGCTGGAGAAGTGTATGGGGAAGGAAGTCCGAACGGGACTTTACTCATTGAAACCAGTAGAGGAGGAGGCATATTTCTTGATACAAGCGTCACAGCTGGCAGAGATGCTCGCAAACAAAGGAAGTGGCAGATGGTAAGGGCTATGCCTAAAATTTAAGTTCAGGATAAGGACAAGCAGCGATATGACGGAGCAGTTGAGCGGGCTAAGTGGTTGGGGGTAGGAAGAGGATGAAGCAGATATAGGATAGATTTCGAGCCTAATATAGAGCATAGAGGGCAGTAAGGTTATCTTCTCAGTCCTGCATGATAAAGTAAGGCCTGGAAAAAGGGTGCCTTGTTCCACTCTGCCTTTCGAATGACGTGTACCACGCCGAAACAAGATAGAAATAAGTGATTATGTTTGTTTGAAAGAGCAAGGTAGACGCTATGGCTTAGTCCTGGATACTAATATAAGATGAATCCTTCATTTAACCCAATACTCCTAATCCAAGGCTTGGATCTGGCCTGTACCCCCGTTCGCCCGGCTAAACTCCAGGAATGCTGGTTGCTGAGGGCTAAGTGCTGTTAAAGCTTCGAGGAAGGTTAAGGGGTGCGCAGCACGAAAAACGCGATTATAGACGAAACCGCGAAAACTTTTGTCCGGTAACTGTAGAACCACAGCAACGGGTAGATCGGGCGTCTAGAACGATAGCCAAGGCCCAATAAACACGAATCTCCTGGATTATCTTCAGACTCGGCCTTTCACCCTTTCACCCTTTCTCCCTCTCCCTCACCTGTCACGAACTCGTTTGAATCCTACGTTTCATCAGTCACTACGGGGCCATCTTCGCCTTGTTTCAAAAGTGACTCCAATTTATTCCAGACAGCTTTGACTGTGTTCCATTCTTTGTTGCGCTAGGCTACCTCGGTTTAGCCCGGATACGAGGGGCCAAAATCCATCTTCAGATAATCCAGGGGCTGACGCTCCCACTCCCAAAACTTGAAATAGAACCCTCGTGACGGCCGGATCTTCATACGTATTGTTATCCATATCTAAAATCCTTGCGCGCATCAAAAACACTCTTTCGCTGATGATCTCGACTTTGCAATCGCTACATCGACATACCTCGGCGCAGTCTTGGAATCCCTAGACTATGAATGTACCATGGTGGATAGGGAGGATTATCAGTCTTCTGTGCCTCTTGTTTGCTGCTGTGCAAGGTAAATTTCTGGTCGACGAACAAAGCACCGCTTTGGAGCTGACAATCTGTCAGCACATTCATACAGTCGAAAACCTCTTAATTACCTCTCCCTCGTCGAAAACCCCGAGATCGAAACACCATCCGCCCGTGTACATGCCTACTCACATTTCAACATCTATTTTGATTTGCACCAGGGGAAACAGCAGGTCAAACTTACCCTCGAACCCAATCACGACATCATTCCAGATGGAGCCTCTGTGCAGTACCTTGGTCAGGATGGCGAGATAGTACGGACAGAGCTGATCAATCGACATGCTCACAAGGTCTTCAAGGGAGAGGCATGGATTCAGGGCTATGATGGGATGTGGACGCATATGGGATGGGCCAGAATTATGATTCGAAGAGATGGCATCGAACCCCTGTTTGAGGGAGCCTTTACCATCTTAGGGGATCATCACAATATTCAGCTACGCTCGAATTACATGGCGACGAAGCACGCGTTGGATCCGGACGTGGAACACAGCGATGATGAATACATGGTTATATTCCGAGACTCGGACATTGACAAAAGACTTCCGATGAGCCACCAGGAATTACGCAGGTCGGATGAAGTCCAACACTCCTGCAAGTCACATGAGTTGCTATTCAATTCGGATCCTACACAGACGGTGCTTAAACGTGACGTTGGATTTTGGGGAGCTGCGCCCATCAACTCTTTGTTCGGGAAGAGGCAAATTGATACCAACGGCATTCCTTCAGGAGGTAATTCGGGGAGTGTCAATTTGAAGAGTACCATTGGCCAATCGGCTGGCTGCCCTACAAGTCGGAAAGTTGCCTTGATTGGGGTGGCGACCGATTGCACATACACTGGATCCTTCAATTCCTCCGAGAGTGCACACGCCAATGTCATCACTCAGATCAACTCGGCTTCTAATGTGTACGAGAAGACTTTCAACATCTCGCTAGGCCTCCAGAATCTGACTGTGAGCGACGCAACATGCCCTGGCACACCAGCCGCGGCAACGCCATGGAACACTGGCTGTGGAGGCAACACGTCCATCACTGATCGTCTAAACACGTTCTCTCGGTGGCGAGGAGATCGAAATGATACCAATGCCTACTGGACTCTACTGACCACGTGCCAAACAGGAGCCGAGGTCGGTCTGTCATGGTTGGGCCAACTCTGCGTAAGTGACGTGACAAGTAGTTCAGGGGAAGTGGTTAGCGGAGCAAACGTGGTTGCGAAGACATCAACGGAGTGGCAAGTCATTGCGCACGAGTCGGGCCACACTTTCGGAGCCGTCCATGACTGCGATTCCCAGACCTGCGCGGACCAACAAACGGTCAACGCTCAGCAATGCTGCCCTCTTAGCGCCACTAGCTGCGATGCTCAATCAAAGTACATCATGAACCCTTCCACCGCTGAAGGCATATCGGCATTCAGTCTCTGTAGTCTCGGAAACATCTGCTCTGCCCTGGGCCGCAACAGTGTCAAGAGTTCCTGTCTGTCCAACAACCAAGGGGTCACGACTATCACCGGCCAGCAATGCGGCAACGGTATAGTCGAAGCCGGGGAAGAATGTGATTGTGGTGGCACTGCCAACTGCGGCAACAACACCTGCTGCGATCCCACGACTTGCAAGTTCAAGGGCAGCGCTGTCTGCGATGACTCAAATGAAGACTGCTGCCACGACTGCCAATTTGCCAGCGGCGGTACCGTTTGCAGAGCTAACACAGGGGTCTGCGATCCTCAGGAGACCTGTTCAGGCACTAATTCTACCTGCCCACCCGATGTGTCCGCGCCGGATGGCCAAAGCTGTGGTAATAGCTCTCAAAGTTTACAGTGCGCGAGCGGGCAATGCACATCGAGAGATCAGCAATGCAAGACGCTCATGGGTTCTTACACCACCAAGAACGACACCTACGCCTGCGATAGCCAAGACTGCCAACTGTCATGCGCTTCACCCGAATTTGGGCCCGGAGTCTGCTACAGCATGCAGCAGAACTTCCTTGATGGCACTACCTGCGGTGGCGGCGGGAAATGCAGTAATGTGAGTACTACATCCTCACACATATAAAGAGACTCATCACTAATCCCTCCATAGGGCCAATGCAAAGGCTCCTCAACAGCCAAGGAAATTGGCAGCTGGATCCACGACAACAAGAAATTGGTAATCGGCATCGCCGCCGGCATAGGCGGACTTCTCCTCCTCTCCATTCTCAGCTGCATCGTCAGACGGTGCAGGCGGCCGAGAAGACCAAGACGCAACCAGCCTATGCCGCCGCCCATGCAGCAAGGTTGGGCTGGCGGACCAATGCCCCATGGGGCATGGATGAGCGGCGCGCAGCAGGGCAGGGGTGGAGGATGGGCAGGTGGGTACCCGAATCATGGGTACGTACAGCCGAGTGTGCGGTACGCATAACGCATTAAGGAAATGCATTGGGAAGAATGCCAAGGTGGATTGAGATTATTATCGAATGGCGTTGGGATTCTTGGATGAGGTAACCAGGGTATGAATAACATGCATGATCAGAACGCGTTGAGAGGCATAGCGATTGGATTGGCTTCTGTAGCTAGATTCTCAGAACCTATGATAGATACTATTCTACGTCGATATATTCCTACATTTTGCTCACATTATACCATCCTCTCCCGTCCCACAGAAGTAGGCTTCTCTTTAAAGAAAACATGTAATGTGCGAAGGCGTGAATCTGGAGTCGCTCGCTAGCTTTCATCCGATCACGGCGACGAGGGAATAGATTATCCTGGGCCTCCAGCACCTAGAATTTGCAGACTCTTGGTCCGTCCTTCGATCCTAAGGTTCCTACTTGATGCTCAAAAAAAAAAAAGGAGAAAAGCTTGGGACCAAGGGCTAGGCAGCTCCTCTTGTTCGGAGGCGGGTCCAACAGCCGAACCATGAGACCTGAAAATGTGGGGAAGGATTAGTACTCCACTGTTCAGCGATAACAACCGTGTCTGAGGTGGTTGATGGTGAAGCCTGCAAACCACAAGCATTCTCAACTTGGCCCCGTGACCTTACGGCGCAAACTGAAAGAGCTCGAATTTCCTGCCTCCCTGTAAACACCGAACCCGTCCAGCTTCCTCTAGCAGACCATCGAGTGGTAATCTATGAAGTAATATAGGACTCAAGGCGCCCGCGATGGAAAGATATGGAAAGCTCAGATACGAAAGGTGCTTTATCGCCTTGTGGTCTGTCTCTTAAAACCCGGTGGATGGCTCCTATGGAGAACATGTGTCTAGTCCATTGGCGAGAGGATATGGAGCTCCAGATAAAAGAGATATGTGCATTGAGTAAGCAGCAAAGGGAAGTGGAGGATCCCATAAGTTGTTAGCAATAGGTTAATGAGAGAATGAAGGACAGGAGAGCGCGAAATGACTATAAGAGCAACTGCGTGAAGTTATGGCAATCTGGAAGGACTTTAATAAGAGCGCAATAAGGCTTGAGATGGAGCGAATGCTAAAATAGATAATAATTGAACGTAGATGAGGAAAGAGTAGAAGTTGCCTTAATATATGTAAGTGCTGCAATATGATATACCGAAGGACCTAATACGCAAAGACTTCTATCAGCCTGTTTGATGGAGAGATATCGACACTCGCCTTAATCATTCTCTGTCGTCATGGGGAGCATTCAATGCTCGGACCGCAGAATTCCAATACATGATCACACCTCCTTGTCTCATTAAAATAGTCTCACTAATCCAAGCCTTGCACCAACCACCGCTCCCACCATCCTCTCACGGACAGTACAGCCTCCCTCCCATCGTCCCTCTCTTCCTTCCCATCAGGATTTCCCAAAATAGCAGTATATGACCAAAATATTGCCGCCACCCAAGCCGCTGCAGCGATAGCTACCGCATAAATTGGAGCAACTATGTTGAAGAGGACAAGTTTAATGATGCTCCGAGTGCGCGGATCGTTGATGGCATCCTTTTCATAGGACGAGAACATGAGGCTGAGTTGGTAGGTCGGGGGTGGTGATAAGAAGTGGTAGAAGCAGTTTGGTGATGGGCATGTCGGAATGCAGAGGCGTAAGGGCAGGAGTAACAGGAGCACCGTTGCCGTAAGTAAGGTGTAGAGGGCTAGGGGAATGGCGAGGAGTGGGGCGAGGGTGGAAAGATAGATCTGTTGGGGGACGTTATCGGTAAGTGGCATCTTGGAGAGTTTGAGATAATAGACCTACTAAGATCCACACCGCGTGCCTCTTCGGACCGTCCTCTTCGTCTTCGTAGTCCACATCATCATCGTCGGTGTAGGATGTCGTTCGGAGGTAGGACGTTGTATCCAGTGGGTGCGACTGCGCTGAGTGTCGGTCGATTGACAGCTTCTCTGGATCTTGTAGGCTCCACCGTGAGCTGCTTGGTCCGGGGGATTGGTTTGAGACAGGCTTGGTCCGGTGGGTATGTGGGAGATGCGCCGCGGCTGGTGGTCTTAACGGATAGTCTTCCACGTCCGGCGTGTATATTCCATGTTCGTTTTCAGTGGAGCTGTACCTATGAAAAGATAACTCTGTAGATGCCGATGCCTTTTCGATCATGACGTCCCCATATAGAGTAAGATTGCAAGGGAGAAGCAGGAAGCAGGAAGCAGGAAGCAGTAAGCAGTAAGCAGGAGGACAGAGACAACAGCGGGCAGAGAGAAAAGGTCAGCGGAGGGTAGAAGGAAGAGGAAAGAGGAAGAGTCTTCGCCTCATCATAACTTCCGGGTGGTCTTGAGGACTCTTGGTATAGAACAGATCATGGGCAGCTGGTGCGGGCATTGCAAACATTTGGCAGTCTTGGAACGTGAAAGCCAAGCAGTGGCCAAGCTCTTGGGAGGCTTGGAAAGACTTGGCAATCAGCCAAAAGCCGAGGACGACGAGAAAGAGGAGCGGACTACGTTAAAGCCATTGGATGGGAGAAATACTCCTGCATTGCGTCTATACTTGTGATTCTTCCGAAGTCAGTCAGTATTGCACACGGTGATGGGCCCCAGATGATAAGACTTGGCGTGGAAAGCTCGCTGGTTTTGCAGGCGCTTCTAAACTTCTAGGCAAGCTCGGCAAGGGTTGGTCAACAGAACAACAGAAATACAACCGGATTATGTAATCATAGCCATGCGATCCCTTACTGGTGAGGAAAGGAAGTCACTGCCCAAATCAATCACCATACTGATATTGATGGTCAAACAGTTGATTGACTGTAAAGACAATAAGATTTGCTTGCTGTAACTATAGACACAAGGTGTAGTATAAAGTATTGCACATCCAGACTCCTCTCCTACCTGCTTCATCTCCATAGTCCAAGAGGCTCCACAATTCACCTGAGCTCTTTGCGTTATTTATGGGAGTCTGTTTGTAGCAGTGCCAACTCATTGCACATTTCATATACACATAACACACCAAAATGTGGTCACCAACCCTCAAAGCACCATGGGTATCATAGTAGTGTCGTTAGGCTTTGTAACAAGGTGAGCGGTCATCCAAGACTGCAACGCGCGTCAGCCTTGGAAAGATTTCCTTAATTAGAGCGGGCAAGACTTACATCTGCGGATCACACATGCTCAGTTCTGTGCTTCCAGTTTGGGTTGTCCGTTCACGCTGCTGTGTTGGGGACTATTCCGTCCACCAGATCCCTCCTTCCGCTTTTCCTCCTCGCCATCTTCATCATAATCTTCGTCAACGTCTATTTCTCTGCGCGCCGATTCGTAAGCTTCACGGCGCTCATCACGGCTAGCATCAGATGCCGGTGTCTGAGGTGGGGGCTCGTTCGGAGCCGCCTGATGCATTGAAGGCAGCGTTGGAGGATGATGAGCTGCCTCGGAGGGGTGATAATTCTCATCTGCCCTTCTTTGCTCTTCACGCCGAGTAGCAGAAGAGCTTCGACTGTGTCTGACAGGAGGCGATGCTGGTCTGCCGTAGGGAGATTGTGCTCTGCCACGTGGAGAGCCTGGCCTTGGGCGAGGAGAAGGTTTCCTGTCTGGCGGTGATGGTCGACGGTGACGAATGTCATCTAGCCTGCTTCGACTCTCGCCATTCGTAGGGTGCTTATTAGGCACCTTGTACTCATCATCAGACTCGTGGCCGCGCTTGAATCCAGTAGCCGGTCGATCTTCTCGTTCACGAGCTGCAGCTTCAGCAGCAGTGAAAGCCGCGGCTGGTGGAGGCGCACCAGCAGCTATGCTGGCTGATTGAGAGGTATTAGCATGATGTTGGTAATGTGGCTGTGGATAGTTGGGCCCTGGCGAAGATGGCCTGGCTTCTGCTATTGGCCTTATCTCTGGTGGAGGGCTATCCCCACGTCCAAAAGGCGCACGTGGACATGGCCCAGTTTGGTTGCCACCAGTAGCCAGCCTCAGACCAGGGTCCGGAGCTCCGTAATTAGGATTAGGGATACGATTCGAAGCGGTCGGTTGAGTGACAGAAGGCTGAGGCTGTGGTAAAGCCTGCGGTGCCGAGTACGGTATTGGGGCGTTATGGTTTATACATGATGGAGGCGAAGCTCGTCGAATGGGAGTATGACGGTGCGGTTCTTGATACGGCCTCATCTGTTGGTCTTGACGAGGGCTCACCGGCCTCTGGGAGGGCGGTGGTCGAATCGACTCCCGCTGATCGTACATACTGGTAGGTTGAGGAGGCGGTTGAGGGTTTGGGATTTCTGCCAGACGTCTATTCCAATCAGGCATTGAGCCATTTTGGGTGGGCGCTGGTTCATGAAGAACTGAAGTAGGGCCAGTCGGTATACTCCAATTCGGGCGTGGAGGGGCTCCAACGCTCGCAGCCTGGTATTGCTGAGGATGCACATCTTGCGGCTGAGGAGCATGTTGCTGGTTTGGCAAGCCCGTAGATTGACCATTATTACGTAGAAGCTGCAATCGTGCCTTGATATGCATGTTCGACGGGTCCAGGTCAAACGCACGTTGATATGCGTCCAATGCGTCTGCAGTCTGATTGTTGCATGACTCATACTACTTTACGTTAGCCACATGGTCTGCGTGCGATATCCTGCTGCGGTAACATACCAAAGTGCCGAGATCGTACCATACTTCGGAGATGTACGGATTCAGGCGAATTGCTCGGGAGTATGCATCAAGCGCATCCCGGTACTGGTTGATTTGATAATAGAGAACACCAATAGAGCACCAGAACGTCGGGTTGCGCCCGTCTCGGTAGACTGCTTGCTGGTATGCCTCGTATGCCTTTGAGTACTTCTGCTGAGACATGTAACACCTTCCGAGAAGGTACCAGCTTTGCGCATCGGTGTTGTCTAAAAATGATTGGTTTTGGGGATAAAAGCATTGAAATATGTACGACCTACCTGAGCTGACGGATTTCTCCAAATACTCAATCGCTTGCTCCTGGCTGTTGAACAAAGGACTTTCCTGGTGATGCAGCCAGCCGAGCTGCTGCAGGACTTTCGCGTGATTCGGATCCCGATCGAGAACCCGTCGATAGGCAGCTTTGGCAGAGTCATACTGAATTCTCAGGTATTAGTAAAGCGGCGTAGTTGTACTTGTGTAATACATACGTCTTTCCGCTGTTCATGGACATGGCCAATTTGGAACCAAATATCCTCTTCTGTCAATGGCCTTGGTGGATTCTGAACGATGTACTTGAAGCACTATAGGATAAATTAGCAATGGCGCGCATTGAGGAGAAAATCATGATGTACCTCCAAACTTTGGTCGTATTTCTGCTGCTGCTTGTATATTATTCCAAGACGAAAGTAGATCTCATTTGCCTTCTCGAAGTCTGGCTGCATGTGCATGACTTGCGAGAACGCCTCTTCGGCATGTTCAAGGGAGCCGTAACGGTCGTACAAGATACCAATACCGTACCATAATTTTGGTTCCTATCAATGGTGAGCCAGAGCGACCGTAGTAGCATGGAACACCCTACCTTGGGATCTCGAAGATGATAAAGTGCTTGCTGATATGCTGCATATGCTTGCTGTAGATCTTCCATCATGAGATAGCAATGACCTTGATTAAATTAGCTGAATGCGTTGACTTGTGATAGATAGATGTCGCTACCCAAACTGCCCCAAACTTCGCCATTGCTCTGATCGAGCTTGAGAATGGTTTGTAGGTACTCGACGGCTCTTGGGAAATTCTCTTTTGTTCTGAGGATGCAGGAGATCGCATTGAGGGCTTGGATTGATTGACAGTTGTGCCGCAAGGCTTGCTCGTAGGCGAAAAGGGCGCCATCAGAATCACCCTGAAGCTCACAAGTACTGCCTAGATGATGTCTTAGCACATGCTGTGCAGCTAATGAAACGCTTTGCAACAAGGCAATTACCTATCCCCAACCACACACTCTCGTTCTGTGAGGCCAAGTGCGCTGGCGTGATCTTGTGATGTGCTTGCATTGGCATGTGTCCATTGACTTGAGGAGGATGAGCAGCAAGGAGTCCATGATGTAGATGCAGTCCTGCTGGAGAAGCTGGTGTTTGGTGGTGACTTGCCATCGAGGAAAGCGGAGTAGTGAGGCTGAAAAGAGAAGAGGATTGCCGCGGAGGCAGCGGTCAAGGCCAGTGTATGATAATCTTCCTCTTAACAGCCCGGAGTCTCCGTGTCCCTCGTCTTTCTTTAGGGGTACGTTAGATTTACGGAAGGAAGTGGTGAAACTAGGGCGTCATGGATGATCAAGGAATGACAAGGCAGAAGATTGCGCGACGGCAAGGGGAAAGAAGGTAAGATGGAGATGGAACTTGGGGCGAGCCCACACCTTAGCTCCGAATATCACTAGCGCTTTCAGGCCTTCTGGAGTGTTGCTTTTGACCGCAAGCCATGATTCTTTAGCTTCCGTCTTTGAAACTCAAACGTTGGCTTGCTCCTTGGCCCAACCCAGATCTACAAGTAACAGTTCACAGACTGATGAGAAAAATAAAATCTTCTGATCATTAAAACAATTTAGTTACATCTTCAGCCTCCTTCTGTCGGCAACAAGTCAGCTATTACAGAGAGGAGTAACGACAATCCACAACGACTTCATCCACAATTTTCCCACACTTTGTTTGTATATAGCTGCTGCATGGGACAAGGCTCTTAACAAGTTAGCATCCGGGCCCAACCTTTGAGCCGCCTTTCCGCCCACGGCTTAGTAAACACTCACTATCGAAATGGCCTAAATGACCTAATCGCATAATAGTAAAACCGACTGGCTGTGGCAAAGACGTGGGTGCGTGCTTTCTTTCCCGAGCCCGGGATAATCGCTTGCCAGCGCAACCAAATAAGCTGATCGATCTAGCTTGTTGGGCTACTCGACCGGGGCGCCGCTCCATCTGCATGCTTGATGCACTTCGCCTGCTCTTTGCGCATGTAACCTTAATTTTCTCGCCTGACAAGCCTGACAGATGATCCAATAATCTGGATGGCACCCATTAAAAAGCCTTTCCGTGGGGTGATCATAAGCGCCCTACTCAGCTCCTAGAAATGTACAACATTCCCGCTCAGACCACGCGGAAATGCATCATCTCGTCAGTACCGCTTCCCCATGCTTCCAAATACCGGCAAAGTCACCTTGCCCTCTTAGTAAAGGAGAAAGCGGGTTGGTCCATGTAGTCGTGCTGACGGGGAATTGATAGCGATCCAGAATATCTGTATCTCATAATGAAGTCCGATATAAGCATCTCCCGCTGACTTCGCAAAGCGATCTTAGGTGCTTATAATCTGCAGGAGCGTTTCTAATAACCAGATCTTTGGGAGCGTATCGATTTTTAGTTTTCCTTCGTATCCTGCCAGCTTCTTCTTACATTGTCAAATGCTTGACCAGGTCTGCTGAGCGTGGTTCACTACGTCAGAATAGAGCGTTGGGCATAGTTCATTGTCGGGTGCGTAAAGAAGTATTCTGCAAATTCTAGGGAATTTCACCTGGGTGTTGATACATGTGGACTTCGTGGTTCAAGACCCTGGAATCAGCACGTTCATTGCTCAAACACTTTGAGTAGTGGCAATATCCCAGCTCAAATATCGTAGAATCGACACATTCCCCGCTCAGACTCTCATAATACTGGCGCAATTCCAGCTCAACTGCCTCTGGAATCAGCACACTCTCAGCCTAAACACTCCTAATATTGGCTGACTTCCAGCTCAAACTGCCCTAACATCAACATGTTCATCGCTCAAACTCTCTCGAGAATGACCAACTTCCAGTTCAACTGCCTCTATTCTTAACCTACCACAAATGGATTACTTGTCCGCGCGATCATCTTCGTGCTGGCCATCATGCACGTCGGAGCTGGTGGAACTTGCGGATGCTTTTGGACCCTGGCTAAATACCGCATCCTGTGGACGGCTGAGACAAGGCGCAGGTGTGCATCTTTATTAACTTGGGATCTCTTCCCTTGAACAACAGCGGTGAGAGTAATTGGATTCGGGATTTTCTCTGGTCTTTCGCCTTTCGCCTCTCCCTTTTTCTCTGCAGCGTTAGATTTATCCGGAGAATTTGAAACCAAGTAACACGGAAACGTATCTGTAGATGTAGAAGAAGCTCGCCGCTGTCTTACTGCTGAACGGGTCATTTATGATAAAGGGCCTCAAGCTTATCCTGAGGGAACCGGATAGACGCAGGCAATATGTACAAAGAATATGTAAAGCTCCGCTTCATGCCGTCATCGATTAAACTGCTTTGGGCCAGGCAGGCAAGCCATCAAGATAAAAGACACATCTGGCAGGAAGGAACCGTGGAATCTGGGGGATAGCAGCATTAAAGCTGTGTTCTCCTGAAGCTATCGTTTCACATGAATAGTAAAGATTTTCGGCATGAAGGCCATTCGACAGCCCATTGACATATTTTCTGACATCTTGGCGCTCAGCCCTACAAGCCTCGCTTAGTATGCCCACTCAAAACTAGTGCGACTTTTCATGGACATCTTCGACGCTCAACTTCTACAACTTCAAAGAATCAATCAGGCAATTCACCATGTCCCATAGGAAGTTCGAAGCTCCCAGGCATGGTTCCTTGGCCTTTCTGCCCCGAAAGCGTGCCAGTAGGCACCGTGGCAAGGTCGGCTTGAGTCCTCGACGTGTGCTCCCCAAATGCTAACTTTGTCGAACAGGTCAAGAGCTTTCCCAAGGACAACCCTAAGCAGCCAGTTCATTTGACAGCTGCTATGGGCTACAAAGCTGGCATGACCACCATTGTGCGTGATCTTGACCGTCCAGGTGCGAAGATGCACAAGAAGGAGATCGTGGAAGCAGTCACTGTCATTGAAACCCCACCCGTACGCCTATCCTCCCTACTGTGCCATATATACTAACAAAAGTCGCAGATGATGGTCGTTGGCCTCGTTGGCTACATCGAGACTCCCCGCGGCCTTCGTTCCCTCACCACCGTCTGGGCCGAGCATCTCAGCGATGAAGTCAAGCGTCGCTTCTACAAGAACTGGTACAAGTCAAAGAAGAAGGCATTCACCAAATACGCCAAGAAGCACGCAGAAAAATCCGGCCAACCCATCACCCGCGAGCTTGAGCGCATCAAGAAATACTGCACCATCGTTCGCGTCCTCGCCCACACTCAGATCAGCAAGACACCCCTCAAGCAAAAGAAGGCGCATCTGATGGAGATTCAAGTCAATGGAGGAAGCGTAGCAGAGAAGGTCGACTTCGGCAAGGGTCTATTCGAGAAGCCAGTGGAGATCAGCTCGATCTTTGAGAAGGATGAGATGGTGGACGCCATCGCTGTCACAAAGGGTCACGGATTCCAGGGCGTTACTAGCAGATGGGGCACCAAGAAACTCCCAAGAAAGACGCACAAGGGCCTTCGCAAGGTCGCTTGTATCGGAGCATGGCATCCTTCGCACGTGCAATGGACTGTTGCCCGTGCTGGTCAAGACGGCTATCATCATCGTACTTCAGTCAACCACAAGGTCTACCGTATTGGGTCTGGAGAGGCAGAGGACAATGCTTCAACAGAGTTCGATGTCTCCAAGAAGCAGATCACACCGTAAGTTTCATACACCGGAGACTCAAAGGCACTAGCTAATCAATACATAGCATGGGTGGCTTTGTGCGATACGGTGAGGTGAAGAACGACTTTATCATCCTCAAGGGCGCTGTACCAGGTGTCAAGAAGCGAATCATCACCCTGCGAAAATCGATGTTCGTACACACGAGCCGGAAAGCGTTGGAGAAGGTGGATCTCAAATGGATCGACACGTCGTCGAAGTTCGGACATGGAGCCTATCAGACTCCAGCAGAGAAGAAGCAGTATCTGGGGACCCTCAAGAAGGACCTCGTCCCTGCTCCATAGTCTTCTTGTGCTTGCTTCGTGTTCAACATTAGCGACATCGGCGAAATGTACTTGCATGGCTGGAATGAAGGAAGATATCCGTCGAAAGTGACCTGAAAATCAAAAACTCCAAATCATACAATTGCTTGCCTAACATCTATCCGTCAGTGGCTTCTTGCATAATCGTTTACTCCGTCATCAAAAATAGGTGGGTAGCCCTAATCGATAAGGACCCATGAAATTCGCTGTCCAAACTCACCCAGTAGCCTTTCCGTTAAAGCCCAAGAGTCCATAGAAATCTGAATGACATTTGCGATTTCTAGAAGAGCTAAGTTTGAGCCCTTTCGAGTCTTGCTAAAGCGCGACAAGAATCAGCGCGCTTCCCTGCGTCATCTTGCAGCACGTGTAAACTTGGTCAACCACCAACCAATCCCCTCGCTCATCACATTCACACCTCTCACGACGCTCTGTCACAAAATCTTACCACTGAAGCCTGCTCCAGCTACAATTTCTCAACCATACTACCCCAACCAGTCGTTCTCCCACCCCAGAATCATGTCCGACGACGCCTACTCCTCCTTCCTCGACAAAGCGAACCAAGACACCGGAGCCAGCAAAGCCTCCACCCAATCCAAATCAGCGTCAACCAAAGCTGTAGGCACAGAGGTGCCGGCTACATTACAGAAGGTGGAGCAATACTATGTTTCAGAGGCAGATGAGCCATTTGAGCCCGTGAGCTTGAAGTGGGGTGGGAAGAATATGCCGAGTGAGAGTACGCAGCCTCCACGAATATGGCTACAAGGTTGCATTTACGGGCACTTACTGGCCTACAGATGAATTCGGAGAGCTCATAGGACACAAGGGAGACATATCGACTATCAGCACGAAGGAGTTTGATCCTAAGGGTGATTACAAGGAGGTGCTGCAGGCTGTAGAGAAGGCGGGGGATGGCAAGACGAGGATATATAGGCTGGAGACGGGGAAGTCGAGGGTGGAGTATTATGTGGTGGGGTTTGATGAGAAGGGTGGGAAGGTTGTGGGGTTGAAGGCGAAGGCTGTGGAGAGTTGAGTAGTCAAGGAACAGGTAGAGAATTGAGTATGAAATTATGGATGATCATCAAAGTGAAGATGTTGATTTGGAAGGCTCCTTCTTGGACAAATGAGGCCTCCTTTAGCAGAAGATTTCAAGCTCGAATGAGCGCTAGAAGGAGACATAGGCCTCAACCTAAAGGAGCATTGTCTCGGTCTTAGAGCCTCGCAAGCTACCCATCTAGAGACGCCCTTCCCTGAGATAAATGCCACATATGGATTCACACCTATAAAGCAGGCTTCATGGAAAACTTAGCCTCTCATACGGAATATGCTCGGTGTCCGACACAGTGGTGCTTATAGGAAGTCGTCGCAATCAAGCCATTGAGACTGGTGGGCATCGAAATATAACCCTGAAGACCTCGGTCGCCGTATGCACTCTACTGAAAGCCGTAATTCCGATAATTAATTATGCATGAAAAGAGACTCCTAAAGAATGTGGCATAGAGGATCTTGCATCTAGCAAACACAGAAACAAGTCACAAGCCATCAGCTGGTCAAGGAAATGCACGAATGATGATCGCGCATATCCTTTGAAGGCTTAGCTGATCTGGAGTACCTGATGTCCTTGTGTTTCTTCCTTCGGTTGAAACTGACCGGTGGCAGATTGGCAGTGTTGAATCGATAGGCCACCAAGCGACAGAAATAGAGCATCGAGTCCCCGTTAGGGATAGGCTAGCCGGGTGTCGTGCGCGTTCGATCTTGTGGCTGCTGCGGGAGGCGAAATCGAAATGAAAAGGAGACCAGGAACGAGAAATACTGATCCCTGCATAATCACTCAACAAGTATCCTCCAACGAACGTTTTCTACTACAAAGATGTACGTCTGTTCAAAGTATACATCTCCTCCACAGATTGTGAAACCGAAACTCTTGTCATTGTGAAGATATCGAAACGAGGATTAAGCAAGCTAAACTCAGCATTTGCCGCCTCTGACGGATGTGCCAGATTAGTCAGCACAGGGAACTCGTCGCCTTTAGCAACTCTTGCTTTCGTTGTACGACCATCGAAAATCACATAGGATTTCGCAATTCTAATATTCAATACGGTGTTTAATGGCATACAAAGCCGATTACATTCGTTTCCCACCGAGTTGTTTCCCTTGACGACCCGCGAATCCTTCTGTCGCTTTTGAGGAGAAAGACTACGGCGTTCCTGCAGAGTCTTACTCCACCATCAACAAAGAGATCATTGCAGTTCCTGCAACAACGACTGGTTTCTGAGAGCGACAGAAAAATTTCAGAGGAGAAGGCGGGCCTTCATCTTCTGGCCAAGCCTTCTCTCAACCCTATTGACCGACCTGTCGATTGCGGACATCTTACCCCAATTCTCGCCTACTACATCCATCCTCTACCTTCACAATGTCTAGCAGCGATTCATCGCCTCCTGGCACTCGAGAGCCCACAGCCCCCGTCCACGTCCGCCTCAACAGCTCCAGCAGCAATCTCCTTACAAATGACGCCAACAGCAATCAACCCTTAGCACCGAGCCGCCAACGCTCATCACGATCGCTAGTACCACAGCAAAGATCCACACCAACATCATCCACAACAGCAGCATCAGAACGAGGCAACATTGCATTAAACAGGCTATACAATGGCGGGCCAATGGACTCATCCGAAACCCTACTCATCCCTCCCACACGATCAAGGACACACCGATTTCGAGATGAAGAGTCAGCCCCTGGCTCTCCAGTAGACGCTTTTTCAAGAAGAACAAGTTTTAGTTCAGATGGGAAAGGCCGTGACAGCAGGATATACGGGATGGACCCTTTCGCAGATTCAAGAACACCGTCAAGAGCCGGCAGCGACGACGAAAACGTCAATACCCAAACCGTGTCCGAGAAATATAATATCCTACCATCAGCAGGGCTTCTTTTATTCCCAGAAGATGTGGAAAAGGACGACTGGTTACACAACCCTGATCCGAACGAGAAGGAGTCAAGAGAGTGCAATATCTTTACAAAAAGAGGATTTGCCAATGTAGGAGGTCTGGCTTTGGTGGTTATAGGTCTTTTAATCTTATTCATTGGATATCCCATATTGTACGAGTCCTTGGTCTACAGGTTCGATGAGTTGCTGACACTATCACAGGACCTTCGTGCAAAGATTTACAGAGCCCACACAGGACTGTGCCTCAGACCCCAATTGCATAGATGTTGGGAAGATTCCATTGTTTCAGAACATACGGACAAGCTTGATAGATCCTGATACACCGAAATCGGCAATGTCCAAGAAAGCTCCAGACGGCTCGAATTTAAACCTTGTGTTCTCAGACGAATTCAACACAGATGGCCGGACTTTCTATCCGGGCGATGACCCTTATTTCACAGCTGTGGATTTGTGGTACGGTGTGACGCAAGATTTAGAGTGGTACGATCCTGATGCTGTCACAACGAATGGGGGTGTTCTCGAGCTCAGATTCGATGCTTTCCAAAGCCACGGACTGAATTACCGCTCAGGAATGGTTCAGTCGTGGAATCAATTGTGCTTCACTGGTGGAATTCTGGAGGCTTCCATTTCGTTACCTGGAAGGGGTGACACAGTGGGGTTCTGGCCCGGCTTTTGGTCCATGGGAAACCTTGGAAGGCCTGGCTATGCCGCTACAACAGATGGAATGTGGCCGTACAGCTATGACAACACGTGCGATGCCGGTATAACAGCAAATCAGAGCCAGACTGATGGCACAAGCTATCTGCCAGGGATGCGACTGCCTGCTTGTACCTGCAGCGGAGAGGATCATCCTACGCCAGGCAAATCACGCTCTGCTCCCGAAATCGATGTGATTGAAGCTAGTGTCGTTCCACTGGGCCCCCAAGGATCAACAAACATGATAGGAGCAGTGTCTCAAAGTTGTCAGCTTGCACCATTTGACATCTGGTATCAACCGGACACTGGTATGCCTTTCTGCTTCTCTGTCATTCTCTGCAACGATTATACTGACCAAGACAGATTTCATTGAAGTCTATGATGATAGTATCTCCCTTCTGAACTCGTACCAAGGAGCCCCTTTCCAACAAGCCTTATCCGGCTTGACGAACATCAACAATGACTGGTACAATGCCAAGGATTATGCTAAATACGCGTTCTACTACGAGCCTGGGGCAAAGGGTCAGATTACGTGGTCTGTAGCAGATGTTCCAGTATGGAAACTCGATGCTAGAGCTATTGGACCGAATGGCAACGTGGGGCAAAGGGTCATACCAATGGAACCAATGGCTGTGGTCATGAACTTTGGCATGTCCCCTGGTTTCTCGGCCATCAACCTCACTGGTATCATAACTACTTTACCCGCAACAATGCGCTTCGATTACATCCGTATCTACCAGAATCCAGACGATACGAGCATGACATGTGATCCTCCCGGTTACGAGACGACTCAGTATATTAGAAACCATATGGACGCGTACACAAATCCAAACAAGACACAATGGTATGTTGATGCTCTGTGTTATGCTCTTCGTACTTCACTAACACCCTTGCCAAGGCATCAAACGCCACATTCGTGGCCCAAAAACACACTTGTCGACAATTGTAAATCATGAGCGTATCCGCGCATCTTCGATCCTCTTCACGGCATTCCTCGGAGCATTATAGATCTCATCCACCATATGCATAGCGGAGTTGGCGTTATCCACTACCACGGTCTCATATCGTCACATACCGTACACACGGCCGCGCTATTGTCCGCGCAACGAAGCACCATACAACGGCTCTCTTATCGTAATCTAATTTTCTCGACGGCTGGACACTTGGCTTGGCTTTTGCACCAGTGCTTCTTCGAGATGTGTACAACACCTTTCATCGAGATGTAAAGGATGGCTCAGTCCTATTTTGGGGTTTGGGGTTTCAATATCTAGACTTGTTTTCGGGAAGCATCCTCACGCCGCATGCATTGTGTAGACAGACATGGGCTTATGAGGCGGCGTCATGTGCGGGCTGCTCAGCAGAACCAGAGCTTTGAATCAATAATTTATTTTCATCAAACCGTCAATCTCTTCATTTTAGAGCTCCCTCGTCCAAAGACCTGAGTCGACCTATTTTGTACATATTCCTACAACATCTATCTATCCCTGGGTATCGTGACTTCCACAATAACTCCGCTCGCTCATGCAATGCTGCACTACCTAGACGAAAATTCATAATCAGCCCTTAAATCCAACCACCCTCCACCCAACTCCATCTCTCCATCTCATCCCCCCACCCTTCCCATCAGCTCCCGACCCTCAAAATACAAAACGCGATATTAACCAACACCCCCGTAACAACCCCAATCTGCCTCCTCTTACTCCACACCCCCTCCTCCCTAACCAACCACACAATCGCCCCGACCGCCCAAAAGAACCCCATCACATTCCCCCACAGCATGTCCTCTAGCCCTCCGCCAGCTTCATCGTCCGCCCCTCCTCCTACCGCACCGCCAGTAGCGTTGAGGGGAGTCCCAGCGTCCAGCCACCGCTCTTCTAGCAGACGCATTTCTGAGGGTGAGGGCATGGTGTCCGGAGTATGCGTGTGTGCTTGGACGGCTAGGAATTGTGAGCGGAGGGATGCTACTTCAGTGGGGGAGAGGCCGGCAGAGAGGAGACGGTCGAAGCCTTGGGGTGCTGGTTGGGTTGTCGTGTCTGCCGAAAACGAAGCTCTAGCCCCAGTTGATTGCCTATCTTCCTGTCCTTGAGACTCGGATTGTAGAGAGGTAGCATCTTTCGCCTCAGCTTCAAGCTCAGCAGGCGAGAGCTGCCGGTCGCTGGAGATAGAACAGTGTATGTAGATTTGGGCGGGCGATTTGCCTGTTGATGAAAGGCGGAGGCATGTGCTGAGGGGTACAGTTCGGGGGAGGAGAGCACCGGAGTGGATGAGGCGGAGGGGAGAAGCTTGAAGGTCCAGGGGGAGATGTGGACGGATTAGGGTAGAAAGCGTTATGGGGGTGATTGTGCGGGGAGAGGAGATGGTGAGCGGGAGGTCGGGGATGGAAGCGGTAAAGCGAATTATGAGGTTGAGAGGGGGGAAGGAGAGAGGGCGAGGAGAAGAGGGTGGGGAGGCCATAGTGGGTGGCAGCTTGAATAATGTAGAGAGGTTAGCTTTGCGGTTCGAGATATAAATGCCAAGGCCAAGCAAGGCGCTCGAGAGAACAATTCCTTCAACTTTCAAACCGCGTCAATCATCTACCAGTTACCACCCAACTAACGCGACAGCTATCCCATAGAATCTCAGACATACAAAACAACTTTATCGAGCTTTTGCGCCTCACTCTCCTTCCCTCCGAGCTGCACAATCTTCCACCATGGTCACAATCAGCGAGGTCAAGGGCAACTCGCGCGAAAATCGAACAGCAGCCCACACGCATATCAAAGGCCTTGGGCTAAGGAATGATGGCTACGCAGAGACTAATGGCGCTGGCTTTGTTGGCCAGATGGCCGCAAGAGAGGTCCGTTGACGCTGTAGAAACACTTCGAGCTTTCAATGGCAGAGTTGCTGAGAACCTTCCAGGCATGTGGTGTCGTCGTCGATCTCATAAAGTCCAAGAAATTGTCAGGACGCGCAGTCCTACTAGCTGGTGGACCTGGGACAGGAAAAACAGCGCTTGCTTTGGCAGTATCACAAGAGCTTGGAAGTAAAGTACCGTTTTGTCCCATTGTCGGCAGTGAAGTATATTCAACAGAAGTCAAGAAGACGGAAGCTTTGATGGAGAACTTTCGAAGAGCTATTGGTTGGTCATCGATCCCAGCATCGGAGAAATGTAGCTAATCCAGCGACCAAGGCCTACGAGTACGAGAGACCAAGGAGGTCTACGAAGGAGAAGTCACAGAGCTTACGCCAGAAGAAGCAGAGAACCCACTAGGAGGATACGGGAAGACAATAAGTCACCTGCTCATCGGCCTGAAATCATACAAAGGCACCAAGAAGCTTCGCCTGGATCCCTCGATATACGAAGCAATACAGAAAGAGCGAGTCACTGTTGGGGATGTCATCTACATAGAAGCTAATACTGGAGCTTGCAAGAGAGTGGGACGATCAGATGCCTATGCTACGGAGTTCGATCTAGAAGCCGAGGAGTACGTGCCAATACCCAAAGGTGAAGTGCACAAGAAGAAAGAGATAGTACAGGACGTGACGCTGCACGACCTTGACATTGCAAATGCGAGGCCGCAGGGTGGGCAGGATATCATGAGTATGATGGGTCAGCTCATGAAGCCGAAGAAGACAGAGATCACAGACAAATTGCGGGACGAGATCAATAAAGTGGTCAGCCGATATATCGATCAAGGTGTTGCTGAGCTTGTGCCTGGTGTTCTTTTTATTGATGAGGTAATTCATATATTGTGGACTTGTACTATAACAGCTAACAATCATAAAAGGTGCACATGCTCGACATCGAATGTTTTACCTACCTCAACCGCGCCCTCGAATCATCCATCTCACCCATAGTCATCCTCGCTTCGAATCGCGGGAAGTGCACCATTCGAGGCACAGAAGATATCGTTGCCGCCCATGGCATACCTCCAGATCTTCTCGCTCGCATACTCATCATACCAACCAACACCTACAACCGAGAAGAAGTCAAGACCATTATACGAACACGGGCTAGGACAGAAGGGTTATTGATCACCGAGCCAGCCCTCGACAAGATCGCAGACCATGGAGTCAAAGTCAGCTTGCGCTATGCACTGCAGTTGCTCACGCCAGCCAATATAATGGCAAGAGTCAATCATAAAAAGGAAATTGACGTGGACGACGTTGCCGAGTGTGAAGACCTGTTCATCGACGCAAGGAGGAGTGCGAGCATTGTCAATGCTGGCGATAGCTTCATATCATGATTATGCCTGAGCGATCAAATCTCTGTATGATCTGGACGAGGAGTGTATACAACACGTGGAGTTTCCGGAAAATTAGAGCGCGGCGCACTCGCCAACTATCTTCAAATACACGCGGCCTCGCTCCGACCAGGCCATTCTATTCCATCTGACATCAAATGGCCCATCTCACTCGAAAGCAGCCTCGCTCGGCGTGTCCGAGAGTCTTGGATACCATCTCGATCAACGGTACAATTTTCGCTGCCTGATATGTCCGACCTGAAGAACGAGTACGAATACTATGATGGCTGAGCTGAGCTAATGTAAAGCCTTTGATAGAGTGCACAGATACCCTCAATTTCCCGATTCCTCTTAGAAACAACTGCGTAAGATGAGGTACAAGCGTCGTTGCCTACCTTGGCCCTAAGCATTCCGCAAGCGAGATAGCCAACAATTCATCATCACGTACACGGCTCGTTATTCCTGACAGTTTGATTGACCAATGATTCTTTGCGAGGCAAGCCTCAACCGCTGCATTAACGCGTGTTTCTTCAGCCGTGTCACATATATCACTCATATACATCGTGAGCGGCCGAGATGCGGTCCCTAATTATACTCCGCTGTATTCATCTATAAAAGCAACTCTATTGACCCTCAAAGTATTCCTGTCAAACATCAAGTAGACTTCCCAGTTACTACAAACTTCCGTATTCCTGATTACCCACGTCTCAATACTACCCAATCGTCATGTCATTCTCCCAGCCCTCTGCAACATCGGACATCCTATACCATTTCCCATCACAGATGAACAACGTCTTTCTCAGAGCCAATCCACAGTTCTCAGACATGCCTCCTCCACAAAAGCCCCTTCCAGAGCAGAAACACCCATCGAAGACGTCGCCGCCCTATTCTCGTCAAAACTCCAATTCCTCGACTTCATCCAGATCCACAAGATAACTCTACTGGTAGAAGGCCACGGATGTAGCTCTCACAGCTCCTTCGTTGACCTTGAAACGCACAATATCACCGCTCTGAACGCCATCTCCACACCCTCATGCATTTCAACAAGATAACTCTACCGGTCCAATATTCCTAGGTTAGCTTTTCTAGTCTGCTTGGCCTCAACAAACACAACATGCCCACTCTGAACTCCATCTCCACACACACGCACACACACACACACACACACACACACAGATAGATTGCTGCAGCCAGTAGCCAGTCTTCGACAATGGTCACCTTTTCATGATCCCGATGGATTCATCCTAGCTCCTTCATCACAACATGAGCCGATCAAGACGCTGGGAGCATTGAATTTGACACTGATTCAGCATTCCAAGCGGCAGAAAAAGAGGCGAGGAGCTCTTGACGAGTTGTTCTGCAAGGGAGTGCACGAGGCCATGATACAAACACTGCATGAGCAGACAATGTTGGCATGCGGAGGAGAGAGAAGGCTCAAACCAATGACTGCAGCCAGCGAGAACAGCCTCAGTTTCTAGTCTGGAGTTGGAGGTTACTTTTTCCAAGCAGCACCTTCTGTAACAATGGAAATCTAATAATATTCATAAACAAAGTAAAAGGGTATCTCACGCCAATATCCATGCATGTATGCACCATCGCTATGCCCATCCTTTCCTAATGCCAATCAGCTCTACGCCTTCTCCACCTTCACCCCCTCGCCATCTGCATTTCCTCGCCTTCCAAACCCTCACTCCCCCGCCATCGCCTTGTCTTCCAGCGCCATCTCCAAGGCTTCAACAACTTGTTCCAGCGTCTCTTCCAATGTCGACGTCCACCCCAAAGTAATCATTCCCTCCTCCGACTGCTTCCCCTTGTCAATTCTCCCCTCAACGTCACCGTTTTCAAAGAGCCATGCATGTTCGTCGACGTAATTCGGCCAGACAATCTTATCAAAGTAGCCCGGTGGATCTTCCCAAAAGCCTTCGAGGGTCACGTACCCGTTCCTGGCCTCTCGCCTTCTCTTCGCATCTTCGTATCTGGCTGTCAGCAGAACTTTTACATCAGATAACTTCCCAATCTGTTCCTTTACGCTCTTGCCGAGTAGGAGGAACCCATCAACGATGACGATTTTCTTCTGCTTCATTTCCTTCGGCCAACTCTCCACCTTCTTAACCAACCTCTCCACAACCTCCACCTTGATGCCCTTAACACCATGCATACCATCCATCTCCCCCTCAAAGTTCCCCTGCCTGACCAACCCTTCCAAGGCCTCTCCACCCTCTTTCACCCTCCTCAAAACACTCTCGAACTTCTGCAGATCCAAACTCCCTGCACAATCCCAATCCTGCACCCCATCTTTAACCGGTATCTCTGAATCAGGCTTATAGAAATCGTCTGCGTGAATTGTTAACGAGTGAGGGGGTGGGAAGATCTGTCGGAGGGCGGTGGTGATGGTTGTTTTGCCTGAGGAGGTGGGGCCTGTGAGTGCGAGGAGGAGGGGTCCTTTGGCTGAGGAGCGTTGAGGTTGAGAGGGTGGGGCGGAGGAGGAGGCGGAGGACATTGTCGGATTTGAAGTTCGAGCTGGGGGGTTGGACATGGTGGCTGTCGGGGTAGAGGTGTGGACGAAGAGAGGCTCTAAGGCTGGTTATGAACTAAGGGTCGTGGCATCGTTTTCTCATAATTGTTATGTCTTCTGGACTTGGAGGTAGGAGGTTTACAGGGACACGGTGGGATTGGGCATAGTGGGCAGACAGCGATATCATTGGTCTGATTTTAGCGGCGCATGTGGACATGTGGTTATGCTAAGGTACCTTGATAACGTTTTGCTAGTCATGCTAGAGAACCCGCATGCATTTTTGTAGCTAATTATTTGATGCTCTTTGAACTTGGAGCTTTAAAGCTCGCTGCTGCTGTTCGAGCCTCAAATGTCACTGCCTATCTGTACACTCTTCTATGTTCATGATCCATTCTCTTCAGCCACCATCTCATGCTGAAAGGAAACGATTCTTGCTCATGATTCGTCGCTTGCATTTCAAGCAATGTCTCTCTCTAAATTCAAAGCGCTCGCTAAAGGGCAATTTGGTTATCGAGGTCCCAATTTTGGTTGAGGGTACCGCAAGACATAAAGTACAGGTAAAGTCGTGCTAGTTAGTTCGTTGAGGGTTGGTGTAGAAGCGAAAAGGTGGACAGATCGTGAAGTTGACGAGCAATGTCGAAATGGTGTTGATGAGGCCCTACTCCTCCTCGCTCTCGGAGCTCTCGTCCCCTGAGCTGCTCTCTGCGCCTGGGGCTGGATCTTCATCTAGTATTGTCAGTAATTCTGCCTTTGCAAGCTGCCATTCGTAAAAGTGTGACTTACAAACAGCAATAGCGCCAGGGTTGTTGAACGTGTTGAGGCTGTTTTGAACCTGCGCAATCCTAGCCTCCTGCTCGGTCTTGCTCATGGGCTTATTCTTCTTGCGTGTTGGCGCTGCGCTGGAAGCTACTGGAGCCGGTCGAACGTGAGGATCGTCATCTTTGGGAGCGTGTTTTCGTACGAACGTGAGGAGCTTGTGGAGAACTTCATCGGAAAGCTCATCGATGTCAAGCTCAAGCTCATCTTCTTGTACACCCTGTCGTCGCCAATAGTTTAGCTCAAGATCACTTATCTGGTGGGTCAAGATGGCACCATTCGATATATATGTGTATAGAAAGATTTTCTTGAAATTAGATCTTACCTTTAGATTTGGCATGTTGTCCCGGATGATCTTGAGCGCAGTCGCCATCTTTGACTCTGACAAGCTATTGATCCGATTCGAAATATCTTGCTTCTGTTCGTATGTGACATACGGAGCCTTCTCTTTCTTAGCCGGCTTCGAGTGAACCTTCTTTTCAGCTTTGGCGGGCGCGATCTTTTTGCTGTCTTTGCGCATCGGTTTGGTGCCTTTCGCCGCCTTTTTGTTGGACACTGGAGGTGAAGCTTTCTTCTTCTGGATCAGCTCAACCTGCTTGGACATCTCTCGAATCTGCTTTTGTAACAATTGAAGCTGAGTCTGCTCCTCTTCTTCCTCATCATCTTCCTCCTCATCGTCGCTATCTTCAGCCTCGGAGCTGCCAGCAGACTGGGGCCCCGATCCCGGTGTATTCGCCTCAACATAATCACGCTTCTTGCTAAATTCGCTATCAAAAATCGCTTCGAGCGATTTGCCGGATTGGTGAATGGGATCATTGCCGGGGTTGAATTTGTAGCAGTTCTGGAAAACCAGTTTCACATCATTTTCGAACTCCTTAGCGTTCTCGTACTCGCCTTGATCAAGCTTCGTCCTGATCGTACCAAAATCCATGGGCTTTTTCACGACGCTGTAATACGTTGGTATGTTCAACGCCACAGGGTCGACAGGCTGCAGGAAAGGCCATGCGAAATGGCTGTATTTGGGCTTCAACAACTCGCTCAGGACTTTGTCGCAAAACTTCAACTCCAATTGATACTTCTTCTTTTTTGGCTTCGAGTTCGCATAAGGTAGATCTCGAGGCGCAGGGGGGTGAATCTCCCGCTTCGGACGCCCGTCTCCAAAAGTCGAATCGCGACGGATCAGCGGCGTACCTGTGGGTCCCAAGGAAAAAGTCTGTGGAGAACCAGCCGAGACTGGGGATCGCGCGGAGCCTGGAAGGGAAGACCTGGACTCTCGTCGAGGCGGGGCCACCTTAGGAGCTGGGGGCAGGATCGTCTTCTTCTTCTTATCAGCAGCACTAGGTTCCATCGCGTCTGGTCCTGGCACTTTCTCCATCTGCTTTTGGAAAGAGTTCTTCATCTCGTACGCCACTTTGGTGAATGAGTGCTCGGCACCGTTGAAAGTGCGGCAATTCTCCACAATCAGGTTAAAATCTGCAACAAATGCATCAACAGTATGATATTTGTACGCTTTCAAGTTTTCTTCCAAAGTCCTCAGATCCATGGGGCTCTTGATTATATTGGGATAGCTCGGAATGTTCAAGGCCACGGGGTCCACAGGTTGTCTGAAAGCAGCAGACGCCTGGATACGCTTGACGTTCTGAATGACTCTCTGAAGGCTCTTTTGCTGGACTGAAGTCATTGGAGGGGCATTCGAAGGATCTTCGGTTTGTGCTCCGTTGACCTGGGTGTCGATCATCGGCCTCTCAGGAACTTTGAAGTCTGGTGCTGAGGATGATGCATCCTCATCGGTCTTCGAACGCTTCGCAGCTGGACCATCTACTAAATCATCATCTTCTCGCTCCCTGACTAATTTAACCGGGGGAGGGGGCGAATCTTGCATAACCTGATCGGATAAAGGCTCTTCAGGATTTGACAAGGGTGCCGAGGTCTCTGCTGGTGGCGCTGGAGATGGCGCTGGAGATGGCGCTGGAGATGGCGCTGGATCAACTGGAGCTTCGGCCACTGTACCCTCCGGTACAGGTACGGGTGGGTGATGTGGTAGATCTGCGGTTGGTATTGTGCTAGGCTCATCTATAGTTGCTGGGGCCGCGGTATCTTCTTTGATCACTGGGGCAGTTTCTGTGGGCGCGGGTGGCACTTCCTGCGTGTCTTTAGGCGGTGGAGTGGCGAGTGATTCTGATTGTGGTGCTGAATTTGCAGCGGCCGTGACAGGCTCTCCTGCATCGGCCATGGCTCCGTTTGGTACTGGCTCAATAACGTCTGCGACAGGGTTCGCTGCTTCAGCCATTACCCCGTTCGCTAGCTCTGGGTCATTAGCGAGATCTAGCTGATGCTTGTGCTCCCTGATTTCGGCAGTTTGCTCAATGCTCGCAGGTTGGGTTTCCTCGCGAAGGTCGGACGTTGGCTGCTGAGCCACGGTAAGAAACGGATCGAGAGACGCGCTGTGCTCCATAGTGGAAGCGTCGAGGGCGTCGTCTGGTGCGGACTGGCTCGATGAGGGTGGTTGAGTGTCAAAGGTGGGACCGGAGTTGGGCAGACTCGAGGTGACATCTGCTGTGCTCTGAGTGTCGCTCTGATGATCTGCGCTTCCAACGCCGTTTGTTATTGAGAGTTCGGAGTCAAGTGTATTTTGGTGAGAATTGGTGTTGTGAGCTGAGGTGTTGACAGAGGTGAGAGACGTTTCTTGAAACTTGTCGCCATTTGGCAGAGGCGCCCTGGGAATCTATAATCAGCACTGGGAAGTCGCGACCGGGCTCTGCAGGATATTCGTTGACTCACTCTTGCGCGTTCAAATCCATATCCATTTGATCTGGGTGATCAAGCTGTGCTTTAATCTCGAAGGCGCGACGGTCAGGCTCGAATACAGCCATGTGTAGAAGCTAGGTGATATGGAGCGATGATCGTGACGCGCGCAGAATTTAAATATTAAAAATGAATGTGAGACGGCCGTTGACAATAGGAAGCTGTTTCACAACACTGATTCTAGCACCTTCCAGAGTCATAAAGTAAATCCAAGCTCTGCTGACGAAGTGAACACAATTCAATGAGTGTGAGAGGACGCGCAAGTGTTGCGACTTTGTTTGTGGCGTTCTTGCTTTGCGACAAGAAGGTGAGTCTTGGCGTGTGGGAATAGCTTCAAGATTTTCCCGATGCGTGTAGCGAGATGTGTGGTTGAGACTAGTTAAAGTAACCGAGTCCACAAACGCGGGGCACCTATAAGCGAGTTTGAGATGTGGCTGAGATAAAGGAATGCAACCAGGTTTTTGTACACAAGGCTGATGTCGAATCTCGTGACTAGGCGCGAACGACACGTTGGCAAGTTCCGGATGACGAAGAGGGGCCTATCTTCGTCGTTGGAGCTTTCATGGGAAAATATTGCTGTCGGAAGAGTCAGGGAACGGCAGTGATTTAAATCTAGGGCACATGAATTTTTTACGCCACTAGCCCACTTAGCTGCATACGATCATCCAATCACATTTACGATAGCTAATTACTTAGGGTGTCGGCAAATCATCCTTGTTTATTGCTGATGGATCTCGAACGCGTCAGGGAAAGGGGTTCATCAGCAACCTTGCATGCTTTTCGTCGAAATAGCACCCATCCATCAAACGCGAGCGAGTTGATCTGAGATGCTCGAAGTCATCCCTTAGAGAACCGTCGATGATCTCCCTCATCCGCTCCACCACACTCCGAAACCGCTCATTGGTCGCATTCGGATCCGAAGGACCCCGCGATAAAGTATGACTCAAGGATGGCAAAGTCGCACAACACGGTCACGCGATCATCCTCACAGCCTTGAGGTCGCATGCGGCCAAAGGCTACAAGAATAAACCTCAACGCAGCCCGTTGATCATGGCTGCTTATGTTTGCGGCTATGCGTCAAGGATGGCAATTCAGGCAACAAAGAATCCAACGAGAGACATTGACACGTCGTAAAGACCTCCCATAGATCGATAAAGCGCACCAAAATCAAGTCAAACAATTTATACTAGTAGTGACAGCATCAACAGTCTGACTTCTTCAGGAAAGACAAGAAAAAGACTGGACAGAGGCGGGAAAAGTTGCAGTAAGCGGGCGACACGGCAGCAGACTTATCGAAGACCAGAACATTAGTAGACACAGACTCGTAATAGCACCAGCAACAAGGTGAGATAACCAGCCAAACACGTCTGTGATTGATTGATATTGAAGATAAGTGAAGAAACTCACTGCTGATGAAAATTGGAGGAGAGCTTGGATCGTGAAGACAATAAGACATCGGCAGATCAAAGGCTTGGCGCACTTTACCGCTTTTAACGTAGCCCAAAGCTTAACCGAAGTATCAAAAAAAGTCCGGAACCCACAACGGCGAGCATAAACAGCAGCCTCATGCTTGGGACGAGGATCTTTAGGTGATCCGCTCAAGCTCAATATTGTCACCACAGTCCTCTGTCGTCATCATGGGGAAAAAGAAGACACCGAATGGTGTAGTCTCAAACATCTCCTCCAACGCAAATCCCACAGCGTCCTCGAATACACACAGCGGTAGCACATCCTCGATCCTCAGATCGTCTTTCTGCCCTTCATTTTTCCAACTCTCTCTATTCGCTTCCGTAATTCAAGGCCTCGACTCACAGCATCTGCGTATACATGATACAATCACTGGTCGACTGCGGTGCGAGCACGCGATCGGTTCAAAAGCTGCTGTAACTTGTTTGGATTGGGGCTACTACGGAGAAACCCACCGAGATCGACATCACCAAGAAGCCAACAAGAAGCGGAAGAGGAGCGAGCTGGTCAATGGAGCTACCTCCAATGAGAAAGCAGGGGATGTTGTGCTTGCGTTTGGAATTAGCGACTCGGAGATCCAGCTCTTTTCACCTGCGGAGGCAAAGCCTGTGGGGACCTTGAAAGGCACACATACGCAAGGGATCAGAGATTTCAAGTTCGTCGATCATGGCCTACATGCGGAGGGTTGGAGCGTTGGCGGAGATGGAAGGCTTGTGCAATGGGACTTGAAAAAAGGTGTAGCCATCAGGTAATATCATTCTTGCCCTGGACTTGATTGGCCCCTGCTGACTTGGCCAGAAACGTCAAATTACCTCACGGACCTACTAACACCCTGTGTCCTCTACAATCGTCCGTTATATGTGCTGCATATAATGCCTACATACTAGACCCGGGGTCTCGAGAGCAACCACCCGCCTTTACGGCCTCTACTAACCCCGTACATACAATCGTGGATTCGATATCCAGGGTGGGAAGAGGCACTATATTTTTAACCGCGGCTGAAAGCGATCGCTTCATGACTGTATTCAACGCGGACGCTCCCACGTCAATTGGGTCGCTGCGTACCGAGAATGAAGTTTTACATCTCGATCTCTACTCCAGGCACGGTCGCTTGGACCGAACGGAATTAGAGGAAGGGCTCGAAGTGCGGATGATACGACCTCAAGAAGCACTTGCAGCGGTGAACAGGGATGGAACTCTAGAGATCTTCCCTGAGCCGTTCGACTTTGGCGGCTCCCAGGGATCAGATAGCTTGAAAGCTCGGATGAAACAAAGGACTCGAAAAGCGTCTGCTGTTGTCAGAATCGTACGGCCAGACCGAAGCCCAGTGCCGTTAGTGAACGCTTCATTTCAGAACAGCGAAATAGCATTGGCATGGGCTGAAGGAGGCGTCAATTTGTTTTTCGAAAAACTGCAATGGCGAGATGAAGGTACTGGGAACCTATTGCTGAAAGAGATGACGGACATTGTTAAAACAAAATGTGGCGCTGGCGTTGGAGCTGTGGTCATGAATGGAGTCAAGGATATGGGCAAGACTCATGTCGACGAGTCCCAGACTGTGGTTGCGAATGGAGACGCAGACGATGTCTCGATGGCTGACAAGCAATCAGAGGTTATCAGCATCTCAAGTGGTGTGGAGGAAAGTGAGTCTGAAGAGGAAGAGGAAGAGGAAGAGGAAGAGGATGATGAGGATGCTCCGGCAGGGCTGCTAGAAGCGAAGAAGGCAGAGTCTGAAGATCCCGAAGGTTCAGAAGACGTGGACATGGAGGATGTGGAGGTGGAGGAGCAAGGAATGGCAGCGGACCAGGACTTGGGAGACGCCGAAGAGCAAGCGGGAGAAGCAGAAGAGCCATCGTTTGGAGATCTTCTACGAGCAAACACATCTGAAGCAGTGGACGTTCAAGCTGCATTCGCAGACCCCAATGCACAAAGTCTAGTGCCAAGAGGAGAAAAGGGATTACAGCAGCTGCCTTCAGGGATGTCACTTGGCACAGTCCTAACCCAATCGCTCCGCACAAACGACACCATCCTCCTCGAAACCTGTTTTCACGTCACGGACCTGTCGATAGTTCGCGCGACAATTGAGCGGCTGGACTCACCGCTCGCCACAGTACTCCTCCAACGACTGGCAGAGCGTCTGCACAGCCGACCAGGTCGAGCCGGCAGTCTTATGGTCTGGATACAATGGACCGTTGTCGCCCATGGAGGATATCTTAGCAGTCAGACAGAAGTCATGAAGAAGCTCAAATCACTTTACCGGGTTGTTGACGACCGAGCGAAGAGCTTGCAGGCTTTGCTTATGCTGAAAGGTAAGCTGGATATGCTTGATGCGCAGACAAATTTGCGGAAAAGCATGCAGGCGCGATCTAGGGCTGCTAACGCTCTTGAGGAGGATGACGAGGAGGGCGTTACTTATGTTGAGGGCCAAGAAGAGTCAGACTCTGAAGATGAAGAAGGGGAAGAAGACAGTGCCATAGACTCAAGGCCTGCAAAGGCTGGAGCAGAGGATCTCGAATTGTCAGGCGCACAAGACAGCGAGGCTAGTGATGAGGATGACGACGATGAGGACAGTGAAGACGATATGCCTACAGCCACGAATGGGGTCATTGCCGAGTCTGATGGCAGCGAGAGCGACGAAGAAGGTTTATTTGATGAGGAAGCATCATTTACGGATCATGAGTCTCGCGACGAGGACTCTGAAGACGAAGTCGACCACGAGTCCATCGATTCTGTCGATTCCAGCGATGCCGATACCTCTCCTCCACCCAAGCATCCGGCAAAGAGGTCGAAGCTAAGTAACGGTATTAGCTCACGACAGCGATAATCCCTTTATCGAATACCACGGCCCTTGACTACGACGTGCCCACAGGATATCGCTCATTTACAACTCAAACTTCATTTCTGTGCAGCGCAGCAACGCGCTGTCTTTACGGCCACAATTTTTACAATTCTTGTTTCTATTCAGAACCGTTGATTCACCAAATGGTTAGCATGCCTCCACACCCTTTGAGGCAAGAAGAAGCATCGAATAAGCCGAGTCGAGTCGAACTTGACTGTATTCTATGCATGATGACACGAGTGCATGGGTCATGGCGTACTGTGGATTGCCCTTGGCGAAAGAGGCATGCATGATATCCCCGGCGTTGATTTTCTTTTCTTCGTGAGCGAGAGTGGACGGAGCACCGAGTGCATTGTTGGCTATGAGGTAACTGTAGGGTAGGCCTCTGAAGGGCGATCGATGATAGACACGTAGCAAAAGGAATGAACGATTAGCTGACTGTAGGCCAATGCTCAATTGAAAGACTTATGCTACTGGAGAATTTCAATGGCTGTACGAGCAGGAGCGGGAAAGTACCCGGCTCTATCGAAAGCTTCCATATCATTACCTGGAATGCAGGTGTCGACCGCTGTAAGGAGAGGGATTGCCCGGTGCCGGGAAAATTTGATGGGACATTGGTGCACGATAGCTTTGTGGCTGATGGTGCTTAAGCTGTTTGTTGTGATTGCTGTGACCCCTCGGTGAGTTCGATGTCAACGGCAAAGATTAGGCAGATCATCTGCAGCTGAGATTAAAAGCCGTTCAAAGAGAATGAGGACACTAGTATGGTGACGAGATTCAAGCCAAGGCCACAGACCGGTCTCTGCCATCAGTCCAAAGTTCCAATGCCAACACATATTTACGAAGACAAAGGCACCGCCTCCAGTCCAGACCAGACTAGACGAAAACGAACGCCATCAGAAAACCGCGAGGGTTGCCAACTCTTTGGAGGGAGGGAGCGAGTTGGAGCACTGGGACTGGACAGCCTGGGATGAGGATTGCAATGGAGCATGGAACAAGAACTGGACCAGAAGCCGTAGAAGTCATTGACACTACAGCACGTGAGGACAAGCCCGTGCTTTGGAGGTCGTGGAGATGGTGGAGTCTGGTGAAGCCCGGATGAAGCCATTGACAGCCCGTAAGAACGAGTCAATGCTTTAGAGGTCGTGAAAGTAGAGATGATGAAGCGATTGAGAGTCTGTGAGGATAAGAAAATGCTTTGGAAAGAATTGAGGAGATACTGTGATATTGAAAGCTTGTGACACTTCCAGAAAGGAGTCCATAAGGATATCAAAGGTCTGTAAGGATAAGCCAATGCTTCCAAAAGGAGCCGGGAAAACACCGCGTGATTGAAAACTTATAACGCTGTCAGGGAGTCTGTGGAAGCCATTAAGAGCCTGTAAGGATAAGGCAATGCTTTGGAAAGGAGCTGGGAAGATACTGCGATGTCGAAAGTGGGCGTGGAGAGAGCGCATGAGTATGAGTGTGATCGTTACTGCCCAACGAGGAAGGAGCTAATGTTACGATTATTACAGACGCTAAGCCGTTTATGATGATTTCTGCTAGTTACCTAGTTGCCGTCACTCTTCGTCCGTCTTTTCTCACTCACATCACGAATCAATAGAGAGCTGACATTTGTGCAGCAATCGAATTGACATTGTACAGCACTATAAGGTCAACTGCCTCCCTGCAGAGCTTGCTGTTCCCCCGCATTATAGAGCCCCCTGCCATTGAGCACGAGCTCGCAGCACTATACGGTCAACTACCACTGTATAGAGAGCCTCTTGCTTTTTTAAAGCGCGCAATATCACAATCAACTGCCTCCGTGCAGAGCTTGCTATTCCCCCGCACTATCTACAACTCCTCACTCATCTCGCCCTATTCCATTTTTAGCCGCTGTTTGAACCCACCAGTGTGCTTTACTCACTTCTACAACTCCTCACTATCTCAACTATCATACCTTTAGTCGCTGTTTGGGCCCACGAGTGTACTTTACCCACCTTCTCTGTCACTCATCTAGCCCTACTCTACATAAGTTGCTCGTCCAATATCACCATTTGTCAACATTGACGGTTCTAGTATCCTACCGCCTACCGTCAACAGCCCAAAACATTACCATGCCTACCGAGCACGGACTCACTGAGCAGATTGAGGCCTCGACACGCACACTCCAGCGTTGTACCGATACCGCTCGCGCGTCCGGCAATCGAAAGGGAATCCAAGACGCTCAAATCGAGCTCGATTTAGAGAAGTCCAATCGTAAGCAAAACGCAGTGAACAAGACACTCAAGGCACCCAAGTCCAAGCCTGTGCCAATCCCTGGAGCACCGCCACCTCCGACCAAAAGATAATCGGTCGCGCGAGAGGCTTGTGCAGCAGCAGAAGAATCGGTACGCAAAATCGAACGATGCTCAGCGTCAACCAGCCGAATCTCGTGGACACGAGGACGTCCTCAGAAACGACTCCGCTGCGTCGCCTGGACATCTACGTAGCTGTACAGCAATCTATACGAGACAAGAAAATCGCTAAGGATCTCCTTCAAGAAGCCAATGCAGCTGTTACGAAGGCTGAGAAGAGAGAACAGTCTGCACGTGAGGCCGAAACCAAAGCTGGTTGCAGGCAGACCAACTCTGCGGACGCGCAGCCTGCAGTCAGGTATGTGACAGACTCCGAGTTGCTTCCTGACAGTCTGGTTGATTCTGACGAGCAAAGACCAGCATTTCCCTGGGAAGCCGAGGCCAGAGCCAAAGTCGGAGGGTCAAGGCGAGCTGAAGAAGCCAAAGCTGAAGCAGGGAAAGCGGCAAAGGTGGAAGAAGTCGACGCCAAAGTCAAAGCTGAAGAGGCAACGCAAGCTGAAGAAGTCAAGGCTGAAGTGGAAATGGCAGTAGAGGTAGAAAAGGCAGAGAAAGCCGAAGTTAGAGTCAAAGTTGAAGATGTTGCTGAACTTAGATGTTAGAGATCGAAGTTACTTACACATCGGATCTGATTCAATCAACATTGGACGTTTTCGCCAGTATGCTTTGTTTATTCCTCTATCATACAGTATGCACATTATTCCCGCTCTGCGCATTTGGATATCCCCATAATCATGAAGTCATTAAATGCATCAAACGTAGCGTAAATCGCAAAATAAGCACACTAGCCGTAAATCCCAGCTCCCATACGTGGTCATTTCCCCTTCCTCGGCTCTTCAATATCATCACGAAGCAGAGCCATCACCCCCCAAACAAGCTCCTCGGTTCCTCATCACCGCCAACAAGATCAAAACCCACTCGTCTCCCAGACCCGCCAGCGTTGGAGCTCGCATATACAGCTCCTCCTTGCAATGGCTCATTCGCGATCGGCTCCGACGTCAAGCTCCCCGAAGGACCGGCGTCTCGTCCATCCAATGGATCAAATATCACCATTCGCCTCCTCCGAGGAGGCGAGCTTTCGTCAAGATCGGGGCCATATTCGGAGTCGCTCTTCCGCTTTCGGCTCGATGGTTCAGGTGCATCTGGCCCCCCGTCGGTGGAGAGCTGACATTGGGAGCCCTCCTCCGTGGTGGAGGTGGGCCATCGAGATCCGGAGCATGCTCGGAGTCGCTCTTGCGTTTTCGACTCGATGATTCTGGTAGATTTTGCTTCTCCTCCGTCGGTAAAACTAACGTTAGCAGTGCTTAGAGTTGGCGGCGGCGAAGCAGTGAGATATCCAGGAGGCCCAGCATTGCTCTTTCGCTTCTGACTCTTCTTGGACGTGGGTGAGTTCGTTGGAAAGATCAAGTCTGCGTTCGGGTCGTGGACATCCCCATCGTCTTTCCCAGGACGCCCAAAAAGCTGTTGAGGCGTCTGTAGCTTAGCCACATGCTTGCTGACATCGTGGATCTCGTCCTCCAGCAGCGGGATAAAACGAGCATTCTTAATGATGGTGCTCATAGTGTCATCATCCAGCAGACTCCTCTCGGCCTTCTGATGTTCTTGTGCCGTCATGCCTTTCCGCCTCTGCAGCATCTGATCTTCTAGTGTATCCTTCAGCACGAGAGTCTCTACATACACTGGATGAGTCTGTCCGATACGGTGGGCACGCTTAATTGCTTGGGCTTCGACATTTGGTTGCCATACCGGGTTGACGAAGAAGACTCGCGAAGCGCTGGCGATGTGGAGGCCATGAGCAGCTTGGTGCACGTTCATGAGGAGGACTCTGAAGGTTTCGGTGGTATTAAAGGTCGTAATGTAGGCATTTTGTCGCTCTAGTGTGAGCGTCTTGGTGTATATCAAGTAGCGGACGTCTATAAGATCTAAAGCTTGTGCAATATACCACGCAATATGGTCGCCTTCGTAGAAAATTAGGATCTTTTCGTCTTGGTGGAGTACGCTGACTCGGTCCAACAGATAGCTTAATTTTGCAGAAGCAGTTCCGCTGAGCTTGGTCTTTGCTAAAGGAGAGTCTGGTGGAAATGGATCGACAGGTACATTAGTTGCTGGAGCTTTAAGTGCAGACTTCAATGCAGGCTTGAGGACTGTTAGGCGGCTAGCGTTGGCTGGATCAGAAGGCTGCTGCGAATCCGGGGCTTTCTTGACCTTCCTGGGACCCGGACCTGCTTTCGCTCGAGAGATGGTTTGCTTTTGTGACAATGTTGGCACTCTTGGCTGGGTTGACAAAGGCTTCTTCCGAGGCGGAGCTTTAATTGCTGAACCTTCTCCAAGAAGGGGATCGTCTGGTATCACTTCCGCCCCACTAGGTTGCACGTCCTGCCGCAGCTTCTTCATAGTTGTCGTTCCGACACCTGCTAGTTCGTACGAAGGGTTGGATATATACAAATGGCTGTCTACCCAGGTCTGAGCTTTAGCGAGCTGAGTGGCGCCAACGAGCAGCGGACCGCTGTTTTGGCTCGGCACGAGAGACCACGGAGCCCTGGCATCTTTTGGGAAGTCTTCCACAAACATTCCCATCTCGTGCAGCTCAGCAAAAGATCTCCACGATGCGGATTCCAGAACGAGGTCTCCAAATGTAAAGACCTTCTCAATCAGTGTTCTATCCTGCTCCTGACCATCTGCGGCAAGACATCCATGCTCCTCATAGTATGCACGAGAGACTTTCAGAGTTTTGGCAACGCCTTCAAGTGAAAACCCGGTCCAGTAGAAACCTGACTGCCTCAAATTCGAAATAAGGATATTGAGTTGCCTTCGATTCTTCGGGTGAAACATGTAATCTTCATCAACACGTTCAGAAGTCACAGCGTTTGCGGTCAAAGTCAGAATGAAGAGATTGATGCTGAGCTTATCGTGCCAGCTTGGTTGCAAATATACCACTCGATTGTGCAGGGTTGGCAATTGAATATCTGCCTCGATGTCCTCAATGCGATGGCGCACCACCAAGCTTTCCAAAAGGGTCTTCAACGATCTCACTTTCCTTCGCCCGTCTTCGTAAGGCATGATGTACTTCTGCCACGAAGCAGGGTCTTCGTCTTTACTGTTTGACCACGGTTTCAGCTGCAGGAAACCAGCAACGATCAACCCAAGTTTTTCGAGGTCCTTGCGTTCTTGTGACAAAGTCGATTCCTTTCTTCGCGCTTGGAGTACGTCCGCATTAGTTGCTTTGAGGGCATTGTCAATGGAGTCAGAAGTTTCATAGGTAGCTGTCCCGACTTCAACACCGACGAGTCCATTGGCCGGTGTTCCGCTGACCACCCATCTTCTGTCAACGTGAAGCATCTGCAGTGCCCAATAGGCCCTGCCTTGACGCCCAGACGAAGAGAACTCATGGCCTTCGTCCATAATGATTCGCAAAAAATGAAGGTCTTTAAGTGGAGATTGGTATTCGTTGCTGGTAGAGCAGTGACAATCCTCGTCTAGCGAGCAACTGCATCCACCCTTCGCTGCAAATTTAGCTTTAGCTTTTGAGCGAGCTTTGGCGGTCTCTGAGGGGACCATTTCTCGCTCAAAACACTGTCTTGACATGAGAACAATATCGTACTGTAGAAGCTGATTTGCTGGTGGGAATGGGAGGCCCTCAGCTGAGTCAAAGCAGAGCACCTTGAGACAATCTTCTTCTACATGTTCCGAAATCTCGCACCTCCATTGGCTCAAGAGATTCTGGGGTACTATGATCAACGTCGCAGTACTGAGGCGAATTGTCTTTCCCTGTGGAATCGTTGAAGGACGCCGACTCCACCTTGCGACGGGTGCTGGGATGACATATGAGCCAACGTTGTCCTCTAGAATGGCAAGACAATTGTCATGGTCTTCGCCTGCGCGGGAAAGATCGCCAAAAACAGTCCTCCAAGGTACCTGAGAACGGCCAACGGCAGCCGCTGCCATCTCCATAAGTGACCCAACCTTGGGTCGCACTGGATGCAGATCAACAGAGTATTCTGGCGGTATCACTGGCCAATGGCCTTTAGTAGCCACTATCGTCGCTAGGCAGATCAGCGTTTTGCCCAGCCCCATAGACTCTCCCAATATGCCGCCTCTTGCTTCGTCATATTCTCGTTGGTCGCGAAGCAGCACACCGGTCTCCCTGTCATAGTAGAATGCCTGCCCAGTAGGCCCTTGCAAAGGTGCCAAACGTGGATCCACGGCCCTTGCAGGCTCAGTCTCCCTCTTGATCATTGTAATCGCAGTGCTCTTTTGGTAGGGGTAAAGGCGTGTCTGCAAGCCTGGCAACTTGACATGCCTAGAGATGGCCTGTATCGCATCGTTTGAGACGGGACATGCAGTGGGCGAAGGTCTAGAGACAGGGGAGGGAAGGGTGTTGAAGAGGTAGAATAGTGAGTCGTCGTTGCTTGATTCGAATTTGTAATGTTGACTAGGATAATCCGGATTTTGGAAGCCTTCCCACGATTCCAGCGATAAATCAAGCTCATTGACTAATTTTATGAGGATCTTTCGAAGGTACCGGTTGCTCCTATTGACCTGTCGCCGTCCAACATCATCCGGCAGCACATGCACCCTGATGGTAGCGAAATTTTCGGTTCCCTGATGCTTGCGAGCATATACTCGGACCCACTTGTTGTCGGCAAGCGTTCGTGCAAAAGCCACAGGTCCTGCATCTCTGGAGACGAGGTAATCGTGGAATGCAAGCCATAGATCATTCGATTCCGTCCAATCATCCCGCGCGACATAATCACCACCTCCAACGCTCAGACGTACGGTCAAACTGCCCAAGGGTATATAATAGTTGAGGATGTCTAGCAATGCTGCCTGGCCAGCCATAGCTGGGGTAGCCTTCGATCGGGCATTGACTTGCTTGGGATTGAGAGTAATGTCGAGCTTGCAAGAAGCTGCATCAGAGCCCTGAGACTCAACTTCTGGGGTGGTAATCCTCGAATGGCTAGATTCTTCAGAGGTGGGTTCTGTCGAGGACGACTGCGCAGATTTGGGGCTCTATGAAGAGATGCTATTAGCCATGACCCGGAAGCAAGGAACTCAGAAGACAATATGATTTGAATGTAAGGGTTTCGAGGCCTACAGCATAAGGTGCAATATCAGATCCACGGCTTGGTCTCTTCTGAGGGTAGGATGCCTGAGGTTCGTCCCTGGGTCTTTTCCCCAACAACTGCCGAGGCGGCAGCTGATTGGCAGAAGCCATGCTCGATGTCCTCTGTGCAGCCTCGTTGAAGACTGCTAGATTGGCAAAGAGGCTTTACTGTCATGGCGGGATTCGAAAAAGTAACTGCTGAGAATGACTGGACTTGGGGAGGAGCTGCCTTGAGCGGCGCAAATATTTGCCAAGGTGACAGAAATCTGGCCCGGCCTCCCGGCCTCACCCCCCACCGGGTCTAGGGTGAGCGCCGCTTTATTCTCGCGCGACGCGGGTGACTGTCGCGCGAGCCTGAGTGATCCTGGGTGACTGCGCCCCCTTGGAGGTGGGGAAACTGCTGCCTGATTGCTATTCTTATCAGAAACCATTACGTGTCTCTTTCACCGTCCAGGTGGGCGCTTTGTTACCACGTAATCTGATGGCCTGGTTGAGATCCAGGCGCAGAGCGATTCTAGATCTACTCTTCGAGCGCGCTATCTCTGTGGAAAAGCGGCGACAATAGGAAAGACACTTAATTATCAACGGGGCTCCCTTAAGCTTATTTCTTCTTATCTTCCTCCTCTAGCCCTAGTCGGCCTTACTCGCTCGCTTAGCTATCCGCTCCCCCTCTACCGTCCTATTATTAAAGTTCGAATTTCGACCTTTACTAGGAATACGTCAAAAGCTGTAACGATCTCGATCTCGCCGGTAATCAACGTTATCAGGAGCGATTGGAAAGTTAAGCTCAATCGTTATGATGGGACAGAATATTTCATGTTCAACGATCCGTTGATGATCATATCTAATATTAAACCTTGAGGGAGGTCTCGTAGATTGTCCAAGGGTTCCTCTACAGACATCAAAGGATTGGACAGTAGGGTCATGGTCAAGAAGTCACCAAATCACGTTTTGAGACCTCTTTCCTCCCTCCAGCTCAGCCGCAATTCCGTCGCGCTAGGAAGAATGTAATGGAGGTAATCTAGCACAACGAGATCAAGACCATAGCTCAAGGCGCAGCATCTGAAGCCAGGGAGCCTCAGAATGATACGGGCTCAACATCTTTAGGATGAACAGTCCCCAGTCATCATCCCACCTAAGGGCATAGAGAGCGAGAGAATACTCCCAGTAACTTGGATACCAGCCTGCCTTCTCCCAATCGACAATCGTTACCTTATATTCATCTTCGAGGTGGTGGTCCGTATTCAGATCACGGTTTCCAGGAGCGACCTTGCAGATTATGATGTTTTTCCGCTGACAGTCGGCGTGAGTATATGTCGGCTGGTGTCCCCTAAAGACGTAGGAAAGGGACTGGCGATAAAAGTCTGCTTTATAGGTTGGTCGGCCGTCATGTATATACTTCAGCGCCATTGCTTCGTTAAGGGCATCTTCGCTCTTAAACGGCCCATTAATCGACGGTGCTTCTTCACAAGTCCAGAAGATCTCATCCAGGAGATGACGTTCGCCGAGGCTTCCAAAATAGCCTGGCGATGGAATTTGCCGTAGCTCTTCGTAGAAACATCTGAGTTTGGCAACGATAACTTCCTTTTGTTGCCTCGTAAGAGACGGCCATCTGGAGGCAAGTGTATCTCCGTCAACGTTCTCCATGACGATATAATTTTTCTTTGTGCTGGGTTCTGTGTAGAGAGCGTAGACCTCGGGGATAGTGATAGTGGTCCTGCTTTGGACGAAGAGCATGTTTTCCCCTTCGATGATGTCAACCCCCTGGCCGTACTTCACCACGAAATGTCTGCCGACCCGAACAACTGTACGATTACCATAAGCGCTTAACACATCCCTCGAATCTTCAATTTCTGCGTTCGTTGGGAGGGCGCTGGGGATAGCAGCTGCTATAAAAGGTAATGTGATTGAGCTGGCCATAGGGATATGCGGCCGGCTCACCCTGCTGGAGAATTCCGCATAGCTAAAAATGCAGCCTCTGCTCTGAAGTACGAGGACAACTGCCAGGACCTGTGCGATCCTAACCACGGTTTTCTCCTGGGAAAAAATTTCCTAAGAGCCAATCATTGCTAGGAATTCTCGGGCCATCAATTCGCCGAGAGGTTTAACGAGTTGCTCTTAAAAAATTTCGCCTAGGAATAACCTCCTAGGAGGAAAGGTCGGCAGGATGGTCCAAAATTCGAGCCTCGAGTGAGCTGGGGCAGATTTTTGTCGCCTTCAGTTGCCAAGCCAGCTATCGATAAACTCGTTAGCGCGCCTTGGCGTCAGATCTTAGAGAGGAGAGTGAAGCTGCGCGCAAATGATGCTCTTTCTACGGGAAAACTAATCACAATCCAAAATGGCCGTACCTCAAAATCCGATGGCCTTTACGGATGCAATGGCTGATCTTCTTCGGCTGCCTGATGAGACTCTGGCAATGACCTACACCTATCTCAACAAGTACAGACGATTCCAGAACTCCTCAACTTCACCTGATCCTCTTGACGCATATGTCTGTCTTCCCAGATACGTTCGGTGGCTCGATCCACTACATTTCGATAAGTGTACGACTATGGACTAACCACGCCCTGATAAGACGTTGGCACTAGCTTGTCTCTCACTCGCCTCCAAATCGACTGAGTCCCCACGTCGAATGCGTGAGATAATATTTCCTGCGCACCGTTTACTCCACCAATACGATGATGCTTCGAGCACGGATTCAATCAATAAGCCTCTCACAGCCCCATCGCAAACCTATGATACACTCCGCGCAACGCTCGTGCAAGCAGAACTGATGCTCTTGCGGGTCCTTGGTTTCGAACTACGGCTTCCACTGCCTCTTGATTATCTACCTCGCTATCTCGAGCGGGCGATGGGGGATATTGCTGAGGCAGGTGAAGACTATGATAGGTGGGGCAAGGAAGAGAAGGAGGAATATGGGGTGGTGAAGGAGACCATGGACACAGGTTTGGGGAGAGCTTGCAGAGCTATGGCAGTCAACAGGTACGTGACCCAGTCGCCTGTTGAATTGCGGGATTGAATGCTCATACTCGTCCAATAGCTGCAAGAACTACCAGCTCGCCAATCTCTTCCCAGCACGAGCGGTTGCACTGGGCTGTATGGATACGGTCATGAAAGCTAGAGGCCTCGATCCGCTTGGTGACAAGAAGAGATGGGTGGAGGATATATCTGGCCGTAAAGTAGATGCTGAGGATTTTGAGGAAGTGGTTGAGGCATTAAAACCTGCCTGACTGGTTCGATCCATTGGCTGTGATATACTTGGGCACGCCGGAAATCTATAAGGGTATAGTCTGGATGCTAGTACATCTTCTTTCCTCGTGTGGCAAGCGATCGAATCTCATGAGTAATGAAGAGTAGAGGCCTCGCAAGTCGTAAATGTGGAGGCTCACATCGCATGTTCACTCCAGTTAGAGTTTCAGATCCATCGACTGGGGAGGAATCAAGCTTCGCCAAGCTCAGCCAAGGGCGGGAGGGCTCATGGAGAACACGCGAGCTACGGAAATGTGACGAATGCCCAGCTGGAGCCAAGTGTAGAAACATATATTTCAACTGTTCATCCCATCTTGATCAATTTCTGATGCTGCATCATTAACTTCTCTGCAAAGGCATCTGATTCTGGGCACCAGGCAATCTTCCCGAAATTGCCGCGTCCAATGATTGGCTTCCTTCCTCAAAGGGGCATGGTTTAAGCGGCCCCCGGATCAGACTTCGTCGTTAGCAATGCCCCCCTCATGTCAAAAACATCCTGTAAGGCGACGACCATATTTACCAGCTAGGAATGATGCTGGTTCAATACTACTTCGCGTCAAGCACCCGTTGCCCAAATAACATACCACATATGCTCTGCACATCCTCGTGTCGGTGACCAAACGCCAAACGTAGGGCCGAGGATACCCAAGGCCCGAAGCCATGTTTCGCCTCACTACACACTACAAAGGCCCTTCCAGATTTCTGACTCGCACAAGCAGCCTCACCGCTATCTTGGTCGTCGGTCTATGCAGCATACTCTATCTCACTTTGTTCCTGCCCGGCTTTTCAGTGAAAACGGGACTGGATCGATGGGTTCCCAAAGCCTCAAACAAGACTGAACCCCAAGCCCACTGGGATAAATCTCCTAGGCGACTAATAGTATTCGGTGACTCCTGGAGCGACAATGGCCAGTACCCTATTGATCCGCCACCAAAGGACCAGTTGCCCACCCGAGAGGAAGCGCAAGGCAAGGTCTGGACAGAGTGGTTAAGTTCCGCAGTATGGTGTTCCCAATAAGCGCCACGAAATCCTACTGACAGATTTCCAGATCTCATGTACCCACCACGATAACTTCGCAAGGTCGTTGCCTTACTCATGGGATAGCGGATACAGCGGCGCTGTCGTCGACAGTAACCTCCTCAATGCCACGTTGATGAATACCACATTATCGAATAGCACTTTGGTCACAGACTTCGAGATTGCTGAGCCGCTGGCGGATTTAAAGACTCAAGTACAGCAATGGCTGAAATTTGAAAAAGAGCAGTATGGCAATAGTCGAGTGAGCGTGGTCGAGCGGAATGGCACGGTTTTCACCATATGGTTCTCATTATGGGATCTGTGGTACTACTCCGAAAAGACAATTGAGGAGGCTGAGGTGGCTGTGACAAAGACCATGGACTCGCTATTCGAGCAACTCGATTTGATTGCGGAGAATTGGCCTTCTGAATTGAAGATTATTATGCCCGAAGCAATCGATACGACGTTTTTGCCTGGTTGGCACAGCATAAGGACCGGACCCCTAGGCTCGGATCCTCAGGGTGAGAGCCAGAGGAGTGCTGTTCTCCTCACTGAACAATGGAACCGCGCGCTGGATATGAGAGCGACCAGATGGAATCAAGGTTCGATGTACATCTACAACACCAACGAATGGCTGCTGGATCAAGTGCGCGAGCAACAACTCTTCACTGCGCATTTGTCCGATGCCAATGGCATGGGAGCTACCGAACCTCCTTGGAGTAATGTGCGATCAGGCTGTGTCGAACGGAACGCAACTCTGGCAGAGGCCTTGAGCTTGAAGCGATGCACGGATCCGAACACCTACCTCTTCTGGTGCGTCATTTAGCTTGATCGCTTCATGAATTAGGCTAACGGTGGCATAGGGACGACATGCATTTAGGTCCTGAGGCGATGAAGATGATAGGAGAAGGCATCGCTCAAGACATTGCAGCAAATCGCGGAGACTCATGGTTCGCACACGAAATAGAGATGACCAATGAAGAGGGAGGAGCACTAGAAGCTACTTCCACAAAAGACCCCCATTTAGAAGAGCCTTCACCAACAGATTCTCCCATGGAAGCTCGGCCAACGCAACGATAAAGCGGGACAGTTGGATAAATATGTGCATCTCAGACATACTGGCGTTTATTATAAAGGCCATTCTACGACCTCTAGGGAGATATTTAACGAAAGCATGATCGGGACTTGAGGGACACGTTCTTGTAGCATAAAAGATACCCCATTTTGTACGTATAGGCTGATCATCATGGATTTGACCAATCACAGTTTGACATGCTTGCATTCTTTGTCGCGTTCTTGCATTTTGTTCCCTGGTAAGAATGTCTCATCCAGCCCACTTCCGCGTTCGGCCCAGGGAGAGTCAAACAATGAACAAAGAACATCCTCCCAGCGTCTCAACGAAATCTCCGCAACCGACACCACACCCATGCACGCAATCAGAAATAGCTTACCCAAGAGACAAGGCCATCAAAGCTGCTATGACGAATCCGCCAAAATGGACGGCACCAACAAAGAAACCACTTTTCTTGCACATTCCGACCATCTCTGACAATCCTTATACATGATAGCGCTTTCATCATCAGCAAAGCATAGCATAGCATTATAACCTTCATCGATGTCAATGTGTACCCTTCTCAAATGTCCTTCCATCGAGTACTGCCTTTACTCCCTGCTCTTTCAAATGAAGCACTTGAACGTCGATGGGCCATTCAACCGGATACACTGCTGAGTTCCAAGATCATGCCGGACGAGACGACTAAAGCTGCTTCTAAGGACAACAAACCTCCGACGCCTACACCGAATAGCTCCTCGCCGCCCGAGGATCAAGCCACGCCGTCGCCTGAGGACGAAGAGCTTGAGGACTACGAATCACCGAAGTATCCTGGTCGCTCACTGTTACGAGAATCGGACTCAGGGAATCCTGCTTCCAAGACACCCCAGCCGTCTGTCTCCCAGGACCCAGACGCTTGGAAAGGAGAGTCTCCGAGCTCGATCTGTCTTTGCCAGCCAGACCCAAAAGTCCCCCGACCAAGAAACGGTACGTACTGAATACACTGTACAGAAGCTTGCTCGCTTGTCACTACCATCCTTCATCGACTGCCTCCATCTAAGCATAACTACTCAACGTTGCTTGTTTACTGATACATTCTGATACAGCTTTCATTCTCTACCGCCAGCATAACCAAGCCGCCGTCGTCCAGCAAAATCCTGGTCTAGCGAACCCAGAGATCTCAAAGGTCATCGGTGATCACTGGAGGAACTTGTCATCAGAGGAGAAGAACCACTGGAAGCTCCTCGCTGACGTAAGTCATCCCCCCTCCTAGCTATCCTACAAAAACATAAACCCCTTGACAACCTCCCAGGAAGAAAAACTCCGCCATCAAAAACAATATCCAGACTATAGGTACCAACCTCGCCGCTCCGGCCGCAACAGCAGCCTCTCCACCTCGCAGCCCTCCTCTACCGAGACCTCGCCCCGGAAGTGTCCCAAGTGCGGCGGCCGCTCCATTCACACCTCAAGCATGATTTCCAACAGCGTCTCCTTCCCCAACCAACTCCAAGCCACGCCCGCAACGCCCTACTCCCCCTCCAACGCCCTCATCAAAACCCCCAACACAGCCAACCGTTTCCTCCGCGGCCTAGGCAGCCCTCCTATTGGCCAACCACCACCAGGTCATCGTGCTCCTCGCCAATCTACTGCCCCTGGAGCGCCTCTCCGGCTTGTCTCTCCACCCTACAGCCGTACACCGGACACATCGAGCTCTCCACGCCTTAGCAAACGCCCTGATTCTAGCCGTCCTTTCCTCAGCAGTCCAGACCCCAAACGCCGCCGCGTCACTAACGCAACCCACGTCCCCATGCGCAACAACAATGGCCCCGGGACCCCCTTCCCCTTCACCTCAGGCCACTCACGCCGGCAATCCCTCCCCCGTCCAGATTTCATGGGCCCCGGCATTGCTTCTCCGGTCACCATGGGCCCTCCCCCTCGCCCACATAATACGCAACACCACCCATCGGCACTACTAACGCTTGCCCCAATCCACAACACCCACCCAGACACCATGAACGCAGACACGCAAGCCAAGTCCCTCGAAGCAATGATCCTCTCGATTCCCACCCTGGGCAAAATCCGCGTTCTTTCCAAAATCTCTCCACCACTAGCACCACCAGGCCCATCGTCTCCAGCGCGCCAAACACGCGGATTGGTAATTGCAGTCGATGCATCTGAACCCTTGGCATTGAAACAACTTACACGCACTCTCTCGCAAAACTTGGAGGAATACGCAATCCGCGTGTTCGCTACACCCTCTGCTCTCTCTGAGGCAGCACCCTCTTTCCAAGCCTATCTGAGGCTGATGGACGAATATCACACCCTCTCTCAACAAGTTGTCCAGTACATAACCACTGCACCGGGCTCAACGTCTCCGCAGGATTCCCCCTCGCCCGTGTCGCCGAAGAGTTTTCCCAAGGAGAAAGACGGGGGAAATGCGAGTGTGGGAAAGGAAGCTAGTACGCCTATTGCTATCATACCGGGATATCAAGTCACATGGTCCGACTGGTTCGCCAGCCATGTTAGTATCGGCGATGCGTATAGTCCTATGGATCACTGGCAATGGGGCGCTACACTATGGCGTAATGTCGTAGGCGCTGACATTACCGTCGCTGTTCAAGCTGCTGTTCCGACTGCTGAAGATGCTCCCACGGCTGGAAAGGGGAAAGAACCAGCAGCCAAGGGCAGCGAAGATGGCGAAAGGAAACGCAAGGCTACTGGCAGTGTGAGTGGGAGTAGTATGAGTCTTAGTGGTGGTGGGGTGGAAGTTCGATTGGAGGATGCGAGGGCTGTGATTGTGAGGGGGGAGGCGGGTGGTGGGGTCGCTGTTGGGGGGTTGAGGAGGGTTGGGTTTGAGATTGGGGAGTGGGTTCGTGGATGGGGCGAGAGGGTTGATAGGAGGGGGAGTGCAGGTGGCACTGTATGAGCTATCGTTGAGGGGCCAGGGAAAGGAGAGGGTTTTTAGTGGTCATCAAACCGTTTGAATAGGTAATCGGGTGAGAGTTTTGTCGAAAATTGGAACTGGATATTGCATAACTAAGGTAGCTTACCACGCTCATATTCTTCTTACAAAAGATCACTCAGACATGCATGATTTTCGAGGCCATCAAGTGGCAGAAAGCGGATCCGGCCAGGCTTAAAAGAGGTGTGGTTTTGGAGTTGGACTATTGGTCTAAATGCATGGACGTCCTACAAGTTGATAATGACCGTACTTTTTGCATATGGCGAGGTAAGGTTGGCTTGGTCATGGGTTCGAAGAGCTGAGACTGGCCCAGAAAGAGCTTCGGATGAGCTGGCATTGGCTCGAAGCATACTTCGATTGAGTTGACAATGGTTCGAAACGGGCTCCATGGGAGTCGATGATGGCTGGAAAACTGCTTCACATTCCTCGTCTTTGGCTGAAATTGTTCACCACGCGCATTGGATAGGGTTGATCGGCCGCTCTTGGATTAGTATTTTCTCCTTCTTCACGCCATCCATCTGTGGCTGTAACACCTCATTCTCCCTCACACTCCAACCATTCCAGTTGCTTATGGGGTTTCAGACATTGCAAAGCTCCGCCGGGTCCAGGGTGTAAAGTGTATCTCCCACCTGACGTGATACGTGTATTTGGCCCATATTGTGGTTCGATTTTATTAAGGCCCAAAGTTTGATAGCGAAGAGCTCCAAACTCCTTTCCAATGTCTGGTAGGAATGCGAGTAACTCGTCTTGATGGCCGTTACCTAACCAGCCCTGATGGTCGTGGTGTGACCGTGAGAACGGTACCTCCATCTTTAGATATTCCAACGTGGGAGGAAGAATCTTAGCTAGGTTCACAAGCGTTGTACCCTTGCGTGAGAGTATAGATGCTTTTGTGACTGATTTGGGAGAAGTGAAACCGTGCAAAGATTCGAGTGGTGTTGCGCAAGTGTCGCAGCAAAGGCTAATTTTGAGGGTCCGAAGGGAGTCCCCGGCGGGCTCGAGTAGAGCATTGACAACCAATTGAGGCTTTTGTCCATCCTCGGACCCTATCCGTTGGCTGTCATTTCGGGGTTTGTGATATGTAAGGCAGGGAACGAGAGTATATTCGAAAGTTTACAAGTTCTTGAGCTTTGAGAAGACCGTTGAAAAGACGTTTGCGGAGATGATGCATCCCTTCATAAAAAGACTTGTGATATTTGAAGTCCTAAGTGCATCTGTACACAGCTGTTCTGGGAGATACAGAGTCTGTATGTTCCCCCCTCAAAGGATCTCCATGCTTGGACGGCCAGAAATGTCCGCAACCATTCCCCTGACATGACTGCACGGGGCTGGGAAACGTGGCTCTTGGCCCTGGCTTTCCTAAGTCTCGTGAGGGCTTGAGAACCTTTCTGCCCTTGTCTTGCTGCTATTATTCGATCAACCACAGTTTGCAGATGCAGGCATCGCGAATCCAAGGCTGGATCGTGCTTGTGACGAGTTCGATATCTTGGAGGTTAGGGAACAAGCTTAGGCAAAGAGCAGCCACGGCGTCTTATTGTCCAACGTAAGATTTCAAATCCCAATTACTGACTTCTGCCGGTGTACAGAATTCGCTGAACGAGGCCAAATATGCGAAGTTTTTCTTTGACCGCTTTTTGAATAGCATGGAGGGGAGTCACATTACAGCCGAGGACATGTAGGTGCCTGGGATAAAGACGGGTCCATGCATCTGAAGAGCACTGGTACAGTTTGTCCCAGTGTTCCTTACCCACGTATACAGCGGAAGCTTCCAGGTTGATGGTGGAGTTAATGGCTTTCAGTTCCCTGTACTCCCTTAATCTGGATTCAGCCAAATCGTGTATACCGCGACAGGTCAACGAGAACGCCTCAATGTCATCCGGCGAGATGTACTCCAAGACCAGCAACAAGGCAAGATCGGCGGGAAACTTTGTGAATGGCATTGTGTATGTTGTAGTATTGATGTAACTAGACGTAAAGAGGGATCAATGATCTGGGAGATTGGAGGCCTTCATAAGGAGTCCTGGCAGTAGCGCCAGGCAAGGGGTTGTTTGGGTGTCAGTGCAGCCGGTGTTGTACAACGAGGGAGATTGAGGGGCAATTTGAGGCTTGGAGGAGAAATGTGGGGATTGCAATAGAAGACTTAAGCTATAGACCAAAAGATGGAGAAGAAAGGTGGAATGGTGGGGAAGAGGAACATACCTGTAAGTGGGTTACGTAGTTGAAATGATGTTAGTATTGTGAATTGAAGGTCCAGGTCGAGTGATGATAACATTGCATGACGCACCGGCAAAACGAGGCAAAACCAGGAAGCTACTTCCAAGGTTGCTTAGAAAGAGCATTCATCTGGGACAAAATGTAGGTAGATTCCTTACAGAAATTTGGTAATGATTCACTACAGAGTCTCTCCTGCAAAAATCGTTTCGTCAAACATCAAATCGTCTCAAAAGCTAGAGCAACCTCGATCTCAGATAGAAATAAAGAAACTCTTCTCCCCCTCCCTCGGCTCAACCAAAGCCCTCCTAATAATCGGATCCGCACAACTAATCCTGATCCTCTCCGGCGTCGCCGGACTCTGCAAGCTCAGAACATCATTTACTCCATACTGCTTCCTAGCCGCCTTCAATGCATCCCTGATGGCAAAGAAGACAACACTACCCATGAACAGCGGCGGCTCACCCACACCTCTGGAACGCTGAATCGTCCGCAGATTCTCCCACTCCACGTCCTTAAGCAGACTAATGTTCATGACCTGCGGTATATCTCTGAAGCCAGGGATCTTATACGTGCCTGGGCCCTTCGTGAAGAGTTGGCCAGATGCGCGGTGCCAGAGACTTTCTTCGGTGGTGAACAGGCCTTGACCTTGGACGAATGCGCCTTCGATTTGGCCGTAGTCGATTGCTGGATTGATGGAGCGACCGACGTCCATTTTGATGTCTGCTCGTAGGCACGTCCAGTCGCCTGTCAAGGTGTCAATCTCGACTTCGGCGGCTGCGACGCCTTGCGTGAAGTAGTAGAACATTTGGCCTGTGTTTGGGCCCCATACGTATCCAATATCGGGCGTCTTGTAGAAGCCGTTAGCGGAGAGGTTCACGCGGTCGAAGTATGCAGCATGGACCAATTCTTTCATCTTCGCATCTTTGCCGAGTTTCTCTCTGTAAGGCTTCAGGCGTTCGTTGAGTTGTTCGCAGGCATTGAAGATAGCATAACCGTTGAGGTCGCTGGAGGCGGAGGCCGCGGTTGAAGAGGTGTTCGCGACGGTATTTGTGGCAGTCTCAGAGATGAAGACATCCGAGAGAGGGACGCCAAGGGCTTGTGCTGCGATCATGGTCATCTTTGTGTGCAGGCCTTGGCCCATTTCGGTACCACCATGAGCGACGAGGACTGAACCATCGTGGTAGAGGTGGACCAATGCTCCTGCTTGGTTGAGGAAGAGCGCAGTGAAAGAGATGCCGAACTTAGTTGGAATGATGGCGAGGCCCCGCTTCTTCCATTTGTGCTCCGTATTGTATGCCTCGACTGCTTCCCTACGTTCCTTGTAGTCCATCGATTGTAGAACCTGCTGATACATCAATGGAACATGCCAGTCTTTAAGCTCTTGCTTGAAGTGCGTGGGTTCGTTTAGTTTGTACAGGTTGATCTCACGTAGTTTCTCCACTGGCATACCAAGATGGTCCGCGATCTCTTCCATGTACGTTTCAGCAATGAATAGCCCTTGAGGTCCTCCGAACCCGCGGAAGGCTGTGTTGGAAACAGTATTCGTCTTTGCCAAACGACCACGGACATGGACGTTGGGGAAACGATAGCACCCATCAATGTGTGACAAGGCCCGGTCAATAACTGCACCACTGAGATCCTGGCTCCAGCCGGCATTGGCGAAGACATCTGCATCTAGAGCTTGGAGTTTGCCATCCTTGTTTACGGCTACCTTCCACCTCGCAAGGAATGGATGTCGCTGGCCGGAGGTCATCATGTCCTCATCACGGTTCAGCATACAGCGAACAGGTCTTTTTGTCTTATTCGCAGCAGTGGCACAGATGCCTGAGAGTTGGATTGACCTGGTCTCCTTCCCACCAAACCCGCCGCCTAGGCGTTTGACCTTGGAGACGATCTTGTTGGCTTGGACGCCTGTGACTTGAGAAACATAAGATTGCCTACAGGCACTGTTAGTATATACTTACCTATCTGTAGGAACCAGATCAAAAAAGGACCGAAAGCTCACGTTTCTGTTGGGTTTTGCGTGCTGCTATACACCTCCATCTCCCCATCTTCCGGCTTTGGTACGACCACGCATGCCTGAGTCTCGAGGTAGAAGTGTTCCTGTCCGCCCATTCGAACGACCCCAGAGAACACATGATCCGCCTCTTCCCAAACGTCTTCGTTAAAAGCGCCTTCGTCTTGTCCGATGTTGATATATCGATAGTGTTCAAAGTAGCTTTCTTTTGCAATGGCCTCCTCAATCGTAAATATGGCAGGCAGATCTTTGTACTGCACCTTGACAGCCCTGGCACCGGCCTCAGCTTGTTTGGCGGAGTTCGCAAGAATCATGCCAATAGGCTGTCCTGCAGTGAAGACTTCATCGACAGCAAAGAATGTCTCGTCACAATTTGGTGCACCCCACCAGTTCGCCTCTGGATTTGGCAAGTCATGGCGGTCCACATATTCCACAACGCCAGGCAGATCCAAGGCAGCCTCAAACTCAACCTCTAGGATCTTTGCATGGGCTTTGGTGGACAGCACCATGACACCGTAGAGTTCGTTCTTTTGCACGGGTATATCATCAGTGTATTGTGCTTCGCCAGTGCACTGCTTGAGAGCTGCCACATGTGGGTTAGGTTTACCCAGGATCCGCTGCTCGTATGCTTTCGTGGCTTCATGGTCTTTCTTGCCTGTCGAGATCTGTCGCTCGATTTCCCCTCGAACGTCTTGATCTATGTCCGATGCCTTGACGCTGAGTTCGGAGAGGACTTCATGATAGTATCTATAGAAGAAGCCAAGAGCGAGCGATTTGCGATACGTGGCCATCCCCCCAGGCACGCCAAAACGGAGGTCAAAGTCCCTCTCTAGCGCATTCATGGTTCCTTCTAAGGTTGCAGGGTCTGTCCAATTCTTTCCTCTCAAGTAGGAGACAGCTTCTTTGGCCGCAATAGTCGTCGCAGCCATGCCACCATAGACAAGATCCACACTCCTCACACGGTTGTCATCGTTCAGGGAGACGCGCAAAGCAGCATTGACAATTGCTATGTCATCGTCTTTGCGTTTAGCTTGCTTGTACGCACGAAGATATTCTCCCTTTTCACTAGCAACGGGGATGCGTAGGCTGGCAATGATTGCATCTGGCGCCAGAGCTGTTGTCCTGTAGCCTTTGAAGAACTGCGACATTGGGATCTTGGTCTCTTTATCAAGGGATTTGGCTATGAGCATTGTATTCGTTGCAACAAAGACGGGATTCAGATCCGAGATGGGAGAAGCTGTTGCCAAATTCCCTGCCGGCGTACCAACATTTCGAATCTGCCGTCCTGCGAAATATCGTATCTGCTTGTGGATTGCTTTGAAAGGTTGCCCTTTGACCGGACCGTAATGCTCGACTGCTTTCAGGCAGATTTCCTCAAGATCGGTCAGGACAACGTTACCACCAATTTCCAGGTGGTCACCGTTGAATTTGTACTGTCGAAGCTCTGCGATATCCCCGACATAGACCGAAGCAGTGTATTGCATAGCTTTGAACTTGATCTCGATCTGCGTTTCTGTGCTGCCTCCAATGATCTTTGCTGACGGATATGCACTCTTAATTTCGAGCAATTGCTTCAAGGTAACTGGCCGATACCATCTTTTACGCTTGTTCCCAAACGCTAAAGGCTTGAGTTGATGCTTCCTCAGAGCAGGGGGGAAAATCAGCTGGGTTTCTGGATTGTATTCGATAAACCCTGGAAGGGTGAATCTTTTGATAGGCTGGTCGCCGTTGGCACCATCTGTCCTCTTTGAACCACAGCCGTTCTTTCCACCTCCGTTACCGTTTTCCATACAGCAGCCTCCGCCACCATTGGCTTTCGCTTTGCCACATGAATTTTTCATGCTGAAGGACTGTGCAGCATCTAAAATTGGCCGGTAGCCAGTACAGCGACAGAGATTACCGTCGAAAGCCTCTTCGACTTCAAGCTCCGAAGGATCTGTATCGTTCCGTAAAAGAGCATATAGACTCATCACTATGCCGGGAGTACAGAAGCCACACTGACTACCACTGCCCATTGCTATTCGTTCTTGTGCGGGATGTGGGTTTTTGACATTCCCAATGCCTTCCACTGTGATGACATGCTTGCCATCAACACTGACTAGAGGAGCGAGACAGGCGTTGACACTGGCGTGATAGAGTTTCTTTGTTGTTGGATTGAGTTGAGATACTACAACCGTGCAAGCACCACAGCCGCCTTCCGCACATCCAAGTTTTGTACCCGTTAGGCCAATACCTCGGAGGTACTCAAGGAGTGTGATCTCTGGATCAATAGATACGGAGTCGATAACGACCTTGGTGCCGTTCAGGTAGAATCGTAAAGTGTCATCATATGGTTCAGTGATCATCTGGAGGGAATGCGATCTCTCTGTAGAGACGGCCGGCTCAGGTTCGATGATTCCTGGAGCCATCTTTTCGGGATGTTGAAAAACTATCAATCAACATTAGAGGTCGCTCTCAACCAGAGGAGCATTTAGCAAAAGAAACGTGTAGCATCAACGTCTTCGTCAATAACCATCTCAGCTAGCAACTACGTGCAACGAAATGTTGAAGAACCGTGAAAAGAAGTAGCTTGAAAGGTTATCATAAACTATCGGAATTAGGACCTGTTTGTCGGAGCCCGCCGTCAAGTCGCGTGCCTCAGAGAATGATATTACATATACAACGGAAGGTACCGATATGTACAATACAGATTGAAGGGTTTATCCAGAAAGAGCTAGCAGAAGTCAGTAAATGCGAGAAATCGTCAGAGATGAAGCAGATGCTGCTCTTGTACTCGCTCGCAAAAAGATCGGTCATTCTCCACTTCAATTGCCGGAGGAGCTCTGATAAGGCAAACTACGCTAGCGCGATCGGGATTAGGCACTATTTTTCTATTGCCCAACTTTCTAGTCCTCATGCACGATACATCTCGAGCACCAAAAAGCCACAATGCCTCCACGAATACAACTGCTACAGACTGGCCGGTCGATTGCCATAAGGTCCAAAACCTCGAGACCTTTATCCTACCCAACACCATTATGCCTTCGCCTTCAACAGAAGAGGATGATCACGGCAGATCAAAAGCCCCTACCAGAAGCAGAGCAAAACCCAGGGCCAAACCAAGAACAGCTTCCACACGTCAGCGAGGAGGCAGCAACCACTGGCAAGATCACAGGTGAAGGTGGACCTGAAGTTGAGCAGGGTACACCTGTGCAAGAGGTATGCTGGCCGATTGCCATCACCACTATTATTGCTAATAGCTTTATGAAGGTTCTAAAACGCGATGAAAAGGCCCAAGAGAATGCACCCAAGGTCATGCAAGATGATGCTAAGCCATCGGCACCCAAAGGAACCAGATTATACTCGACTTCGGCCAGACGGCTCGCGCAAACACAAGCCATAATCAATCTCGGGCCTGCAGAGCTTGAACCCTCAGGTCAAATATATGGTCTACCAGAATTGCCTTTACCGAGCACTTCACACATCAAGCACCGCTACGATCCAATCATCAAACAGGTGACCAATCTCCTGATGCAAGACGGCAAGCTGAGTGTAGCTCAGAGGGTACGCCCGTCAGTTCCTCTGTTCTTTTCAGACCATTCGGAGGTCTCATAAGCATGCTTTGAAGTAGTATTGCTAACTCTTGGCATATAGAACATGGCTATGATACTCGAGCGTTTGCGGACCGCGCCTCCACCAACTCCAGACCCTAGACGTCCTTTACTCCCCGGCGCTCCTCCTACAACCCATCTTCCCCTGAACCCCATACTCTATCTTACACTTGCGATTGATTCAGTAGCACCTCTTTTACGGATACGGTCACAAAAAGGCGCAGCTGGTGGAGGTGTAGCGTTACAGATACCAATTCCATTAGGTCTGAGACAGCGACGACGGACAGCCGTGATGTGGATTCTGGACGCTGCTACCAAAAAACGTTCGAAAGGCAGTGGGAGGACAATGTTTGCCCATAAAGTTGCGGATGAGTTGATTTCAATAGCTGAGGGGAAAAGCAGTGTCTGGGAAAAAAGGGGTGGAGTGCACAGGCTCGGTGTCGCCTCTCGAGCCAACTTGTCATTTGGTAATAGGAGGAGACCCAAGTAAATAGCAATTCAATGGACATACTTCTTTTCAGATGATATCTCAATGGCCCCGGGACTTGGCGGGCCGAACAAGGAATGCTGCATGGGTACTTCCCTCACGCGATCCTCTTATCTGTGCTCTACGTTTCTCAACAACTCAGCAACTCAGTCCCTTGTATACCGCATAATCTGGAGTACGTTTCTACCGTCGACAATATGTAAATGTCAATGTGCCCCCAAACTCCGCGTATAAGGTTCGGTCCGGCTGTTCAGGAAGACCAGTGAGACAGCGAGGGGTAAAGTGGCGACTGCAACTTGCACGAGACATGCTCATGCATCCGACTCTTGTCATGAAATCCTCAACGTCGCCTCAAGAGTGCTTGAATATGCTACGACCACCCTGGGAGTGCTTGCTTCTGGCCGCAGGTTTCGAATAGCCAGACAAGTAGCAGCCAGCCACACCATTACCTTATGACAACCTTGATTTATTGACTAGCCTCCAGGCCGTGTACTAGAATATCATGGATTTTAGCAGTGCTCTTTTCCCAGATGTGCATTACAGGCTTGTGTGATATCCGATGTAGAAGGAACTAAGAAGCTAGCCATCGAGCAACTGATATAGATTCCTCTAGCTTGGTTCTAGAATACTGCCATCTCTGTGGGTTCGGAGAACTTTAGAAGAAGTCACGCAAAGCAGGCATAAGAGATCTATCGGGACATAAAGCAGCGATGGAGGGGCAGCCGGAGAAGACCCAGATTTTGGATGATTCTGCCCAGGCAGTAACTGGGGGAGATCAAACAACGGCCAATGCCCAACCAGATCTACGAACAAACACACCACCTGCAGATGCGCAAACCTCATATTCTGTGATAACCACGTCTCAGTCTCCTGAATCATCAACTCTAAAAGAAAACATACCTACAGATTCGATTGAAGCGGGCTCTAGTCTAAACATGAGCACCCAAGATCAACCGTCTCTGGCGCAAGACTCGTCAAAAGGAGGGAAAAAGCGAGGAGCCCATCATCCCGAAGCTATCAGGCGTGGCCTATCATTTGGGCCCATCAAGAAGCCTGGACAGACGCAAAGTCCGACACGGGGCATTCTCAAGGCAACGTCCAAGTCTCCACCACCCCGATCCAAGCAGAGGTCACGATCATCGAGCAGTGAGGATCCAGATTCCGGTGAAGTGGGAAGACTTAAGAAGGACGATTATGCTGACGATGCTGATGAAGAAGGTGTGGTAGAGAGCAGTGACGAGGACAATCAGGCGTGGAGCTCTGAAGATGAAACCTCTCCTTCGGGACGAACAAGAGGCAGGAAAAGAGCTGGGTCTGAACAACCAAATATTCCTTTGATAGCCGAGGGAGACAAGCCTGCAGTTACGGTCACAGGTCCTGAGGGCGAGAAGCCGGTCTCAACATCCAAGAGGTTCATTACTCCTGTACATCCAAACACCAATTTCGACCATCGAAGCGCCAGCAAAACACCCAGCCGGAATGCCAGCCCGAACACCACCGACTCGGAGGAGATGGATGATATCCGAAGCGCTCAACAGCTAAATATCCACACTTCGAACTTCGATAGCACGGTCCCTCACCATGTCATTCAAACAATCATTCGCGGCGGTTTCTATAGGATGCAGGAGGAAGCCAATGAGGGTACACGACGTCTGAGGAAGTACCTGGTAGCCACTGATCTGAGCGAAGAGGCTAAATATGCTCTAGAGTGGACTATCGGCACCATCTTACGTGATGGAGACACACTCTACGCAATTTACGCCGTCAACGAAGAGACTGGCACCGGCAAGGCAGGCGATAGTCTGCCTATTGGGGAGGGCGGCAAAGCAATTCAAGATACCACAGCCGTAATGGAGAAGGCAACTGCTGCTTCCAAAAAAGGGGTCATTGATGTCAATGCCATCGTCGCTGGCAAAGGCAACAAAATTCCGTTCCCCCTCGCGAAGTTCAAGCGCAGCGCGGTCGCCAGACTTGCAAGCTCAGGAACGGTCGCATGCGCTTGAAATATTGCGGCGGATTTGTCTTGACTTTATTAGGAAGACAAAGCTGCAAGTCAGAATCGTGATTGAGGTCATTCATTGCAAGAGTCCGAGATCGATGATTACAGAAGCTGTAAGTAGGCCTACATCACCTACAGAAATCCAACCATACTAAAACTTGCCCAGATTGATGCCCTTGAGCCTACACTCGTCACTGTTGGCTCTCGTGGTCGTGATTCTTTGACGGGGTAAGAAACTGGCATCAGTATATGAACAGGGTTGAAGTAGCTAATCTTTAGTAACAGGGTCCTTCTCGGCTCCTTCTCCAACTACCTTGTCACCAAATCATCCGCCCCCGTCATGGTAGCTCGCAAAAGGCTGGCTAGCCTTAAGAAAGGGGAAATGTCTGTTCAAAAAATTCGCCTGGCGAACAATCTAACACCTTCACGGTCACGCCTGTCGGATGCCAAGGTTGATTGAGAGGTTCTTGATGTCGAGCTACGAAAATATGGTCTGAAAAGTCATGACGCTAGATGCAAGGAGAGCTTAGATGGTTTATTTCCCCAACATTTCACGGCCTTTCTAGCACTCGTTCTCTGAAAAGCGGGTTGAGCTGGCGATTGTGGAAGATAAACAGGGCTCCATATTCCACTCGTCGTGCATAGGAGATTCCAGCATTCATAGATACCCAGCCGTAGTAACATTTCATAGCCGCTATCCCAAATCGGTTTGGTTTCTACTCAACTAGGGGAAAGATTCCACAAAATTTAAGTATCACATATCTTATGTTGTAAAGCAACGAACCTGGAAGCTGGTCTTTGAATTAGGCCGAATGACCAGGTATCGAGAAGGTACTCGCTCGATTAAGAAGATATAAAGTATAATCCAAAACCTGACTGGGTATTATGCACATAACTTGCACCGGTGTCTTTTCAGAAGCACCTACATATGAATTGATAGCAGTCGTTCTCATTGCTGTGTACACCTTCTCCTTATCATATATGAAAAACTCATGACTCTGTTGCCGGCAGCATCTACTCCTGTTCACTTCTTCGTGAACTAGAGGTCGTTAATGGCCATGAATACAGTTGAGGTGGAAAGGAGGAGGGCGAGGCGAGTTAGGCGCCTAGGCCGTTGCGGCCGAAGAAGGAGAAGGAGTCCTAAAGTGTAATCGATTGAGAAGAATCGGCCAACTTCAAGTGAATTCAACGTTACCGCAGAGCTAGCACGCTTAGCGCCAATGACTTAGGTAAGGAATTAGTCATTCCTACCTTGATCATCAGTGCACAGACTGAAGGCGCCTGACAACCAAGGAACGGATAAGATCTTGTTATATCGATTTTCTTCGGACAAAGTCCTGACGACATGAATATTTCATCCCAAGTGTTGCAGTTCCAGAAAGAGGTGTCTCGTTTGCAACGTCGAGTAGAGCATCTTGAGCTTGAGCTTCTGGGCCACAAGGTCGACAAGCCAACATTTCCTTTCCTTCAACTTCCGCGAGAGGTCCGAAATCAAATCTATCTCTATGCACTCATGTGCGTCTTCTACGCCAATCTGTCCCCTCAGTATATGGAATTTTACAGACCACCTACACCTGCGATATGTCTTGTGAATAGGCAGCTCAGCGCCGAAGCGAGAAATACAATTCATTTTGATGACCCGGATGATATCCACGATTGCCTTGAGACTATCGGGACCATCAATAAGTCTCATATCCGATCTATATCGATATGGTTCGACTATCGTACAATCGAGCAACGTCAACGTGATGGAATGTCAACCTCAGGCACCGCTTCCCACTGGGTGAAGGCCTTGTTCGGAAGTAGACTGACGAAACTCATGAAGATAGATATCTCAACTGAGTGTGTCGGCGCATCATCCTATTCATTGTATTACCCGTCTATGGATCCCGCCATGGAACGTGTAATTAAATACCTTTTTCAAAAGATCAAGAAGGAACAACGCGGCATCTAATGCTTACTGGATTCAACTACGACGATCGGAAGAGATTTCCGGGCAATTGGCGGGTTACAATGACGCAGTTCGATCCGGACTGGATTGACGACCCGGACTATGCTGGCCTGATGCCAATTCCACCACCAGAATATCTTGACGATGATGAAAACAGACGAATGCCGTCCAGCAACGTCTGCAATGTAACGACCGACAACTGAGCCGTGTTCCCTGTCCTAACTCATGGGCACATACCGCGGGATATAAGAATGTAGAGAACGGGCATAGACAGGTGACGCTTGCCAGCCGCTGGGAAAGCAGAGTGTTCGAGGAGCTCTTTTCAAGGTTGCGCTGGCGTCGTACAGCTACCTGGTAGTGGCCAAAAGGGACAGTCTGTTCGCAATAACCTGGTTCCACTTGTCAAGAGCAAGCTGCTTCTGTGTATCTAACCTGCTAGGCCCTGCTGTGTTGTTATCTGCACGCTGCGTAGCCAATACAGCATGAAAATTGAAGTAGAGCAGGCAAGTGAGAAGGAAATTCATTATGGGCGAGATGATAAGAGTTTGAAGGTGGGATCAACGCAAGAAACAAATTTCTGGAACAAGGTGTGAAGTAATATGTGTATTTAAGCAGATCCCATACATCTCGTAGCGCTCTTGATAGAGACAAGTAATCGAGGACACTTGTCCTGTGACATTACCTCAAAATAGTGACTGTTAGAGACCTCGCTAATTTCGTCTTGTTTTCAAGGGGGCAATGCTGAGAATTGGGTTTCCTATAGCCTACGGATCATCTATCTTAAAGCTATTAGGCAACCTCCACTTCGGAGTACCCAACTCGAAGGGACTCAATCATTCTAAACCACCAAGTACTCTCCCATGGAACGATCACCATATTTCCAGCCTCCTCTATCGGTATGATATTAATATACATCACACCCTCCTTTTCGTATATGCGAATTGCACCTTGATCGTCGACAAGATTCACAATGACTGTTATAGTATTCGGGGGAGGCTCTAGAAAGCATGACATCTGGTGAGAGAATCAGCTGGAGACTGGACCATTAAATATTCCATGACCTTTCCAGTATCGGTTCTATGACAAGGGAGGTCTTGAGAGGCGATCGTGGAACGTGGACGGTGTTCTAGTGTGAAAACGCCACTCGTCGTGCATAGGAGGTTCTAGCGTTCATAGATACCCAGCTGTATAGTAATAATCGATGAAGCAAAGGACCCTGCCTTCCTCTTCCTAGGTTCTACTAAATCAAGGGCAGGATCCCTCACAAAGATGGGGAGTATAGAAATTGCATGGGCGATGCTGGACTTCCGAAGTTTCACCGGAGCACTTTCAGACGCGACTCCAGATCGCGTCACCCGAGTTAATCTCACTTTGCACTCTTTCCCCACCACTCCAACCCTCTCTGAGGATCGCTACCTTACTCAACTCATTTGCCATCTCAACCTCCCTCCTGCCCACAATTCAATCTTTCTCACCATGGAAGACCTCTCAAACGAACCCCCCACCGACATCAACCCCTACGAGGTCCTAGAGATCGAGACAACAGCGAGCTCAGCCGAGGTGAAATCTTCCTACAAAAAGCTAGCTTTACGATATCATCCAGGTACGTCGAGACCCTAGCAAGATTATCTACTACATGAAGAGTACCGCTTACAGTTCACCAGACAAAGCCCATCCCTCAGCCCGCGACACTGCCCACACCAAATTCCAAGAAATCGCCTTCGCATATGCCATCCTCTCCGACGAGCGACGACGAAAACGCTACGATACCACAGGCAACACATCTGAATCTCTCGACCTTGATGACGATGACTTCAATTGGAGCGATTTCTTTAGAGCGCAGTGGGAGAATGCGGTTACCATGGAGAAGCTTGATGAAATCAAGAATACGTATCAGGGCTCGGAAGAGGAGAGGGGCGATGTGTTAAAGGCTTACAAAGAGAGAAAAGGCGACCTCGATTACATTTTCAGACACGTAATGCTCAGCAATCCCTTAGACGACGAAGATCGCTTCCGCGGATACATCGACCAAGTAATCGAGGTTGGTGAGGTCGAAGCATATCACGCCTACACGCACGAGACGGCGAAGAAGAAGAAGGCTAGGCATCAGGTAGCCGCAAAGGAGGCTAAAGAGGTCGAGGAGGATGCGAAGAAAAACCGGGAGGGCAAGGGTGGGAAAAAAGGCCGTGGAGGTGGCGAGGAGGGGCTTGCGGAGATGATTCAACAGAGGCAGAAGGCTAGGGCTGGGACGTTTTTGGATGATTTGGAGGCGAAATACGCGCCAAAGAAGGGTGGTGCGAAGAGCCAGAGTGGGAAGAAGAGGAAGGCTGAGGAACCGCCTGAGGAGCTGTTTGAAAGGAATCGAGGGAAGAGGGCTAAGGCTTCTAAGTCTAGGGTGGAAGAAGGCAGCGAAGATAAGATTTCTCTGGATGGCGAGGATACTGCGTCGGACTTTGACGAGGAAGATGAGGAGGAAGTGAAGCCGGCTAAGTCAAAGTCAAAAGCAAAAGCGAAGGGGAGGAAACCTCGCTTGCAAAAGGCTCGCTTGCAGAAGGCTAAGGCGGAGGATGACCAAGACGAGATGTCTCTGGATGATGAGAATGCTGCGTCAGACTTTGGAGAGGAGGGTGACGAAGAAGTGAAGCCAGAGAAAGTGAAAGCTAATGGGGTGAAGACTCGCAAGAGGGCGAAGAGAGGTGGTTATAAGAAGAGGAAGGGAGAAGAATTGAGTGGTTGAGAGGGACTTTGGAGAGTGCTGCAGCGCCTCTCCAATGGAGGGCATTGAACAAAGAGGCGTTGGCGTATCAACAATTCATTACAATGCATATCGAGTGTCACACAATTTTCAAGCAAAGCCAGAAGATCTGGGCTACATTAATGAATTAATGCTGCATTCCGCATTGGACGGCTTTAGCATTTTATGGACGATATTGAACAGAGGAGCATGAGCGAATCAACCTTTGCTCACGGTGCACATTGAACGACGAGCATCCTTCAAGCTCGGCTCAGAAAACTTGCGGCATAGTAATGAATTGATGTTGCATTTTAGCACGGCACAGTCTTAGAACTTTATGGCCGTGAAGACTCGTTGAGTGAGGGTTCTTGTGTGTATGCTAGTAAATTGATATCTTTATGAAAGGGTCGAGATTCAGCTTCGGCACAATTATCTTGCTTCGGGCAGAGCGTGGAAGAAACATTGAAGATGCGGCGTTGGAACATCAACGAGTGTGAGCGATGTTGGAGGGTTTGGGGCTTGTGTTTTAGCCTCGACGCCAGTCCATTTTGAGTTCCACCATCGAGGCGGCCCTCCCGCTAGAGGCAGAACTGCGACATGGTCAACTTGTTTGATGGGCTTGGTCTCCATATATGAATTGGCGCGTGCGTTTCAAGGGGTAGGAGACTGTTAGATGAGCTTACCCACATGTTAGTCCGCGATGATGTCTGATCTTCAAGTAGCTGTGCAATAAATAGAGTAGACTCCCTGTGGAGCTGCGGAGCGAGCATCTCATTCCCTAAGTTGTCATTTGTTAGCTTTGAGACGATGATGCTAACCTCTTCCATCGGAGATTCCCAGCGACTCGTCATAATTGCTGTTATAGCTTTTATCGGGTTCACAGCTTTCTTCACTCGACGCAGTGGTTCTTCGCTTCTTAGGTATTCTCACTCGGAGAAACGAGCCTTCGCAGCTTTCCTAGAAGGGTTCGACAATGGGAAGAATTACACTACCGATGAAGACGATGTCTACTATGTAGCAACCCGTGTTTTGGTCTATCAACTCTTGCACGGTCCGGAGACTCGCACGCTTACCTCTATTCCTGTCGTCGTGTTGTGTACGAAGGATGTCGCAGAGCACAAACGCGCCCGACTTGAGAAAGATGGCGCAATTGTGACTGTATGAAAACCAAATCCTATCACGTACGCATCCGCTGATCAGTCAACAGGTAGTCGAAGACGTCGAGCCTGCAGCTTGGATCAACGAGACTGCCCAGGGGCAGGGCGTGTTCACCAAACTCCGCATGTTCGAGATGACGCAGTACAATAAGCTACTGAGCCTCGATGCGGACATGCTCATTACGCGGCGGCTGGATGGAGTCTTCGACGACCCCGGAACTCAAATGCGGCAAGTCGCTCAAATGGGAGATCGAGAGCTACCAAGGTTAGAGCCCGGGGAGCCTGTACCTCCTGCTGGCCTAGAATACATGATGGCAGGTCAGCCTCAGCAGTCGGGTCACAATAAACCTTATCCGCCAGATCCAGACAATAATTGGTTGTGCCTTGGCTTCTTCCTCTTCAAACCTTCGCAAGCGATGTTTGATTATTACATGGCGCTGAAAGGTGTCGAAGGGCGGTTCGACCCCAGATTCCCGGATCAGAATATGCTGACTTATGCGCACCGGGAAGATGGTCCTATGCCCTGGATTCGTGTGGATTATAGATGGACATCGACTTTCCCAACGTTCAGTGATTATCTCATGGGTGCCGCAAGCTTGCATGAGAAGTATTGGAAGCCATATACGGGCCTTGGAGATGAAGAAAGAGCGATTGGGAATGATAAGCTTCATGCTATGTGGTGGAAAGTTCGTTGGTCGATTGATGCTTTTTATGAAGAGAGGGAGAGAAATTCTTCCTGAGGACAATCGGAGAAGGGACCGAATTCGATTCTAGAGTCCTTTGCAAGTACCTAACCACAATCAACCATTTGGCATCCAGATCCAGGTAGCCAATTCAAGCTCAGGGCAAGACACCAGAGATGATTGAGGGGACGAAAAATGCAGCTTGATCAGCTTCAACCGGTGCTGGAACATGTCATCGGTTCCAAGACAACTATTTTGCGGTGACGCCTTGGATTTGATCCAGGAGCCATTTCAACTTCGAATTTCTTGCTTCCACCTCCAACCCAGACTCAGCAAAGGTCGGAGAAGTCTCCGCCATAAACGGGGACAAATGGCTGCTCAGGGGGGGAAAAGGAAGGCAAAGGGGTGCAGCTTAAGCAAGGCAGAAAGTACAAGAGACTTGGATGCATAGTGTGAAGGGAAACTGCTCTGGAGGAGCACGGGAAATCATGCCTCGACCCGTTGAATGTTGGGCCGTGAACATAGAGTCCAAAAGGATAGCTTTAGACAAATCTCACATGTTGGAAGTGTATCTACCATTCTTCCGGTTTGACTCGTGCAGACACCATGTAGCCATCTGTGGCTTCTCAATGGAAAGAACTTGTTGATGGATCTAGGTTCCAGCTTACTAAGCGAGGCACCAATCAAACTGCTGCCTGCAATACGATTGCTAGTGCCTAGATATCCGCGCACTTGACTATAACATTGCTGAATTTCTCATCCTTAACAATCTTAATGTTGCCTCGCATTTCAATGAATCAAAGCGCGTCCTCACTTTTACACTTCATATTATCACCCTTGGCCTGAGTGGCCAGTCGCTCATTAAACCCAGTCTTCTCTGCGAGTTACACGTGCAGCTCGCATCAGAGCGCTGTTCTTGGCGGGACTCCTGAAGCCCCACCAGCAGCGCGTTTCTTCACTCGAGTCTTCTCATTAATGCTTCACCACCTTTACACCTCCTTGTAATTCCATCAACCATCTTCAACACTCCCATAGCGGATATCCTCGACACCCTCAGCAACGATGTCATTCGTCGGCTTCGGGCAGAATAATCAGCAGCAGCAGAGTACGGGGTTTGGCGGATTTGGTTCGAACAATAATAATACAAGCTCAGGTAGGTCACATATCGATTACGGTTTAGCGCTGCGTCTGTCCCACGGACTCTCGTCAGAAATTACTGGTCTTTCTCAAGGCGCTCCAAGATCTCCTGGTCTGACTCCTGATCGCATCTAGGCTTTGGCGGTTCAACACTCTTTGGTGGCAGTCAAACAAGCACAAGTGGTGGCTTCGGTTCAGGAGGTACGTACGGCTCGACTTCACTGAGGTTGGGCTTGAGATCGCTGGTATCTTGCGAGTTCGACGGCGGCATGAGAACACTATGAGCCTGTACTACAACCGTGGAGCTTCATGGCGTTCACTCTATACTCTGCTTTTGGTACTTGCCTGCTTTGGCTCCAGAGGCCACACATATCACCAGCCAAGGAGTTCCTTAGCCTTGGTCGAGCGCCGGACCTCGAATTTCCGGGAGAAACATGTACGGATAGAAAGCTAACAGCTGGATCTACAATAGGTTCAGGAGGATTTGGCTCTGCATCGACAAACACCACCCCCTTTGGTCAAAATCGACCCGATTTCGGTGCCCCTGCCACCACAACAAGCGGCGGCCTCTTCGGCGGCGGTACAGCCACTGCTGGAGCTAGCGGTGGTTTCGGTAGTTTCGGAAACACGAGCAACAACAACAATGCCTCTGGTGGAGGCTTATTCGGCGCGTCAAAGCCAGCCTTTGGAAGTGGGACTGCTGGGGGCTTGTTTGGCGGCGCCAATACTCAGAACACTGGATTTGGATCGACCAACAACCAGCAAACGAGCGCCTTCGGGGCGCCTATAAGCTCGGCCCTCGGAAACAACAATGCTGAATGTCAAGGCACCGGCAGTACGCCTTTTCAGGCCTTAACTGAGAAGGAGGGGGCTAGCAGCACGAGCAATCATTTCCAAAGCATCAGCTTCATGGCTCCTTACAAGAACTTTTCATTCGAGGCAAGACTTCGCAATCTCTCAAACGAACACACAGTTACTGACATGTAGCAGGAATTACGATTAGCAGACTACAACCAGGGAAGACGTTTCGGTAATGGCAGCGGCCAAGCTGGAGCATTTGGACAGCCCAACTTTGGGAACAGTTTCGGCCAGCAAAACACCGGCGGCTTCGGTCAATCAGCCAACAATACAGGAGGGGGACTATTTGGTCAGCCAGCCACCACGTCATCTTCCCCATTCGGAGCCAGCCAGCCAACACAGTCGGGTTTTGGCTCTGTCGTAGGAGGTCTTTTCGGTACTCCAAAGCCAGCTACAAGCAATCTCTTCGGGGCGGCTTCGTCTTCTCAATCGAGCGGCGGTCTCTTCGGCACTGCAGGAGGCACTGGTGGTGGATTTGGAAGTGGCTCAAACCTCTTTGGCAATAACAACCAGCAAAACAACCAACAGTCGAAGCCGTTCTCATTCAGCAACCCTACCTCTACTGCAGGAGGATTTGGGACAGGTGGCAACGCGTTTGGTACAAACAACACCAGCAACACTGGCGGTGGGCTTTTCGGCAGCCAGACCACTACTCCATTCGGCCAGCAGCAGCAGCAGCCGGCTCAGTCGAACCCATTCGGTGGCTTTGGTCAATCAAACCAAAACCAAAATCAGACCAACAACTCCCCCTTTGGTGGCTTTGGCCCACCGCAACAGCGAGAACAGAAGCCGGGCGGGCTGTTTGGCAATCAAGCCAATACTAATACTGGAGGGGGACTGTTTGGCAATCTTGGCGAGAACAACAACCAACAGCAACCCACGACAGGAGGAGGACTATTTGGGAATACCGCCAACAACCAATCTTCTGGAAGCTCGTTGTTCGCACCTAAGCCTGCTAACACTGGTGGAGGTCTCTTTGGGAATTCGACCACAAACAATTCCAACACTGGAGGCGGTCCCTTCAGTGGATTCGGTAACAATAACAACAATGCGAATCAACAGCAGAATCAGGCTGGTGGACTGTTCGGAGGCACCGCCAACCAGCAGCAAAAGCCTGGAGGCCTATTTGGCAACAGCACTTCGAACACGGGTGGTGGATTATTTGGCAACCTGGGCAATAATAACAACCAGCAAGGAGGGAGTAACCTGTTCGGAGGAAACAATCAACAACAGCAGCAATCTGGAGGTCTCTTCGGTAATACCAACAACCAGAGCTCCAACCTTTTTGGATCACAGCAACAACAGCAGCAGCCTCAGCAGCAACAAAACGCTTTTGCACCCCCACCCGCTTTCAATGCCTCTCTGATCGATCCAGGTAGCGCGTACGGTAGCGCTTCCATTTTCTCAGGCTTGCCTCCCCCGCCAGTGTCTGTTGGCCCTATTGCTACGCCAATCAATGTCAAGCAGAAGCTGAGGAAGAGTGCCATCCTGCCACACTACAAGATGAGCCCGAATGCAGCTTCACGACTTGTGACTCCTCAGAAGCGTGGGTTTGGCTTCAGCTACTCGACATATGGTACACCCGGAAGCGCCTCAAGCAACGCAAGCACGCCTGGTGGCCTCAGTAGCAGTCTACTATTCGGAAGCGTGGGCCGAGGTCTAGGCAAGAGTCTGTCTACAAGCAACCTTCGTCGAAACTTCGACAGCGATGGAGAGAGCATTCTCACACCAGGTGCCTTCTCTGCGGGCAGCTCTCGTTATGGTGGTACAGGGAGCTTGAAGAGACTGACTATAGATCGAAGCCTCCGTACAGACCTCTTCGGAGACCGAGGAACACCGGCAGCGCTGCCAAGCCCTGAGAAGAACGATCAGTCGAAGCAGCCTGGAATCTTGAAGAAGAAAGTCAGCTTTGATGCGAGCACGGTTGGAGGCAATGGAGAAAACACGAACGGTGTCCAGGTCAATGGTAATAACAGCATGAATAACAATGATCAAAACAACTCTGCCACCCCAAGCGCCGAAGAGCAAGGATTCCTTAGGACACCATCACGTGGGCAAGGACGACTTGGCGCATCGAAGCTGAACGCTGTCACGTTACAGCCTGAGATGGAGCAAGTGAAAGGCAATGAGCTCGCCATCGTTCATGAAGACGAGTCTCCTGAATCTTCGAGTGCGCCTGCTATCCGAGCTCCAATTCAAATCTCGCAAGAAGATCAACAACCCGGAGCTTACTGGATGAAGCCATCGGAAAAAGAAATACAGAACATGAACAAGGAACAACTGCGCCACGTCTCAAATTACAGCGTGGGACGCGGGGGTTGCGGCTATGTCGAATTCAATGCGCCTGTCGACCTCACCCTGACGCCTCTGAACGAGATATTCGGCACCATTGTTCAAGTCGAGCTGCGTTCCCTTACTGTCTATCCAGATCAAACCAAGAAGCCGGTCTTAGGGAAAGGTCTCAACGTGCCATCTACGATCCATCTAGCGAATTCATGGCCAAGACAGAGAGATCGCAAGACTCCGCTACATGAGAAGAGTGGACCGCGCTTCAATAAGCACGTCGATAGACTACGCAAGGTTGGCGGTACCGAGTTCGTGAGGTACGAGAAAGATACTGGCTTTTGGATTTTCAAAGTACCGCACTTTACGACATACGGCTTTGACTATGAGGACGATGCGAGCGAGGCAGAGAGCTTGCAAGCAAGCATGCTGAGCGAGGCTCCTCCCGATACACCAACACCAAAGTCGCGAGCAATCAAAACTGGACGCACCCCTACGGCAACTAATTCTACACAGCGCTCTTTCGCGTCCACCCAGGAGTCATCCTACGTCAGCTCTAGTCCAGACGATACTTTCCAATTCCGAAAGCAAAAGATGCTGCCTGGTGCATTCGATGAGGAGCCGGTATCTGACGATGATCACGAGATGCAGGAAGTTAACAACAACGACCAGTCTTTTTTAGATGAGCGCTTGGCCGCCTCACCTTCCGACAGTGGTGAAGACGAGCCAAGCGACATGGACGACAACAGCGGTGAGATCGAAGAAAGATCATTTGTGATTCATGATGCGGATAACGACATGGAAATGGAGATGGCAGGGGCTTTCCCTCCGATGGATGCGGATGAAGCGGACACCCGTACGATGCTCAGACTTGGCTTTGGTACACCAGCAAAGGCTGCTTTCAACGTTAATGATGATTGGGCCAAGGCGCTACAACGGACTTTCAGCCCAAGGAAACAGGATCGACAAGCTCTTCGCGAAACTCAAGCCCATTTCCTGATCGACCAAGACGACCAAGAAGATACACCTGCAAATCCCTTACTAGGTAAAGGATCACCCAAATTGGACAATCATATTCAGTTGATGAACTCGTTATGGGAGAAGGAAGGAGCGCGACAGAGTGGACGGAACAAAAAGCAGGCAGCGAAGGGAAAAGGATTCAAGGTCTGACCTCCCCTTCTAATCATTTCTAATGCGTTTGGGCGTTCTTTCCGACGTGCCTCTTTAGAGGACACAGATTGATCATGGCTTGCCTCACCATCACAATGTATGTAGTAAATAATGAAAAAGAAATGAAGCTGAGATTATATCGCATAGTGGCCCTACTCGAAGAAGTCCAAGATTAATGACGCTGAAGACGACATGGACCCCAAAGAAAGATCATTTCATGACTCCCACAAGCCATCCTGGGGACCCAACGCTACCTTGGTCTACGCGATTCCTGGAAAAGTCGGCATTCCTCGAAGTAGATCCACTCAAACAAATCCTATCTTGAGCTATCGGAAAGGCGCCATTGTATCTGAGGGCAAGGATGTCCGGTTTGCCACACTCGCGAATGCTCCTAATGTAAGCGCGCTTTGTCCTGCACCCGGCGTCACTGCATCAACACACGCTTACCATCCTCACAGCTCATTTCAGAAACACTCATCAAACAACGCGCCCACACAAAGGTCAAGCCTGATCATAAAGTTCCCATGGCAAAGCTGCAGCAGACTCCATTCAAAGACATGGCCTCCGAAGTCCAGCCAGACACCGAGTACGAAAAATCAGTCTGGGAGCTCGCATCCATCCTCTTCGACGACCAAAATCCCGAAGATTACGGCATACCTGCTGCTCAAAAAGGCACCTACGACCATCGCATCCGCAAAGACCGCCTGATCGCCTTCTGGGAGCAACTCTGCGACGAGTCCGCAAGGCAAGCAGCCAGTGCAGCCACAACCGCCGAAGATCGCGCCATCGCCCATCTCTCAGCACATAAGGTCGTTGCAGCTTGCGACGCGCTTGTACAAGGCAAAGACTTTCGATTGGCTACACTGGTCGCGCAGATTGGAGGCGATGAGATCATGCGTGAGGATATGGCGACACAGATCGACGCGTGGAGGGACTTGAACGTGCTTTCTGAGATGACGGAGCAGATTCGAACGCTCTACTCACTACTAGCCGGCAACACCTGCGTGTGTGAGGGAAAGAAAGGTCCGTTAGAGGATCGAGCAAAGACATTCGTCATCAGCGAACGCTTCGATCTCGACTGGAAACGCGCCTTCGGACTACGCCTATACTACTCCATCCTCACTGAGGAACCCATCGAAGCCGCCGTCGTCACATTTTACAACGACCTGCAGTCGGACGAGCCCAAGAAGCCCGTTCCGTGGTTCATCGAATCCTGCACCAAGACCCCGTGGGACGACAAAAACCCCTCCCAGCGTGAAGACATCCTCTGGGGTCTGCTAAAACTCTACACCGCTTCCAAATCCGCCCTCCCAACCCCCTCTATCGCCGAAACATTCGCACCTCACAACACGACCGGGAACCCCCTTGATACGCGCCTCTCATTTCAACTCTACCACGCCCTCACACTTCGCTTCCCCACCGTCCCTGACTCTGCGCCTTTCCAAGCCGATGCCCTTGCCTGGACATTCGCTACTCAGCTCGATGCTGCTGGTGAATGGCTCTGGGCGCTCTACGCTCTCCTCTACCTCCACTCTCCGCAGCAGCGTCATATGGCTATCCAGTCCCATCTTGCGCATCATGCAGCTGATATTAGGACTGAGCCTGATGATTACAGCACTCTTCTTGAAGAATTCAAGATCCCTCCAAGCTGGATTTGGGACGCGAAAGCGCTCTATGCGCGAAACGTGCTAAGGGATCCTGTCAGCGAAGTGGGATACCTGGTTAAGGCAGGCGATTGGAACGAGGCGCATGAGGTATTGAAGAAAGAAGTGGGACCTATGGCTGTTATTGAGGAGGATTGGGACATGCTGAGGCAAATCCTTGATGCTTTCAAGCCTGGAAAAGAAGAAATACACGAGTGGGGCCTTGGAGGGCAGGTCTATGAAGACTACCTTACCTTGCTCACCAAGAAAATGGAGGGAAAGAAGAAGAGGGAATGCCTCGAGAGGCTCGTGGGCGCGCTGCCCATGATGGCGAAGGGTGGCGAAGATGAGTTTAGGGAGATGGTCGCTGTGCAGGAGATTAGTGGAGTAGTGGGGAAGGAGATTCTCGCTATGAAAGAGAAGGTGAGCCTCCTAACCATGACACATGAAAGGAGGGCTTTGCTAACAGGTCGACAGGGTATTGAAGGTGCACGTGTCTTGCAGCTACCGCTTACGGAGGACGTGTACCTAAAGCACACGATGGAATTGAGCTTGCAGTATTACCAAGCTGTCATGGCTGGAGAAAAACGAGAATCATTGTCATCGAGATGATTGCATGCTTGCATACTTTATCGAAAGGATAGAGGAGAAAAATGCATTTCGATTCTCGTCAGCGATTATTGAGCGACTTCGGGGGACATTTGCTTCCCTCCAGCGCTCGAAAGCATCTTGAAGGAATGGCGTTATTCACAGCATGCAAGGCCTTGGTAGCGTTCACTGTAGATATAATCGAGGAACTTGTTTCAACTTCACTGGATCTCGTCTGGATGAGAGATCTCCAACTAGAGCCATTGACCAGCGCTCCCACTTAGGATCTTGTCCGAAAAAAAATCTCTCACCTAGTCGATATGGCGGATCTCCCACCAAAATATTCAATATGAATCTCTATCGTTCATACAACCCTTTTATACAAACCTTTGTATGGGAAATATACTAGGCAGTGCTGAGAGATTAGATCTCTCATACAGTTCTATTTGGTCGGAGGCCTTTCTGCACTCCTATGCCTACGTGAGACGTTCTCCCTGCGCTCCCACTCAAAGGTTTGTATGGGCGATCTCCCACCTAAACTTGCATGGAAGGTACTGCCACAGAATGACTTCTACATGCTGAATTTTGTATGGGAGACGCGTGTACGCTCTTTGTAAGGCTAACAGATTGGAATCCGTAGTCTCCGTAGAAGTGCAAGATCTTATATAGTATTCACAGACCTCACTTGATCCATCAACCACAATTATATTTCAGTATCTCAACCCTCAGGAATCCGTACATGTAGCAATCTTCCACGAGCTCCAATATACATTCATCTGTCGGTCTAAGTACAATATGAATATATGCGCCATTGATGACCCGGATGTCATCAAGTAAATAAGCGAATTTTGATTGGTTGGCAACAAATCGCGCTAGTACATCGCTTTTTGTTGATGCTCATTACTGGCGAAAACGCGGTTTTCCGTTTTGTACTATTTAATCGCGAGCTTCGGGGCAGCCCTCAATCTATTATGATTGTCTCTCAACGGACGCCAGACAATGCCGACGACTCTATGTGCTCGCTACCTGCTTGCCTCCGGAATAAGTTTATCTGCAAAGCGTCGAGCTCAAAGCAATCTAACAAGTCAGCGGAGTGTCAGCCTCGCTCGTTCCCATCCTGAAGTAATAATGTATGCAATTTCCAATTCCGACCTAGGAAGTGGCCGCTGGTATGTTTGGACCGGTCGAGGGGTGAACCTTCTATATCCTGCTCATCCATTCTGATCTAGGCCTTTTTGAATTCCTGATGGATATGATTGCTGTTCATTCATGGGACACAATACATATGGTATCAATCCAACGAGTACTGACTTCATACGCATGCTGTGTACTCCAGAGTGGGATAGTGATGTGCAATTCACGGGTTACAGCTGTGTTGGGACGGGTTCTCCATTCAAGTTTGCCGGAATTCACGTCCAATTCAATGGGCCCGTTTTCCTAATACGAACAGTCATCATTGAAGACCTCTCTTTGGGGCTAATCTAACCATTCTCGGACCTTACATACTCTTGATCACACCTTGTTGAGAGTGAGAACTGTACTCAGGGCAACGAATCACATCCCGTTCCGACTGGTTCTGTACCATTCCTACATCTTGGCCTGAAGCACTTGTTTTGGCTCATGAAATGCTTGATCGGTTCCACAGATTAATTCTTTGGATACCGACTGATGAGATTGCACGTGGTTTTCCTCTCAGTAATTGTTTTATTCGCCCTGGATATAGAAGTTCGCCTTCGCACATAATGACCCGCCTTTTGCGTCTGCTAACTATTTGTCTTGGTCACCAGTCTTTATCGATGGATTACCTCTGACGAATAGCGACCTTATCAGTAAGCACTCAGGTACCTTCACGCGGACTCATCAGGCTTTGAGCTCCCGTCCTTTACACGCATCTGCCTCTCGACCAGCAAAATCTTACCTAGTCGAATTGTCGGGATGCATGTTGTTCCAATTCTTGCCATGTAATTAATATATAGATGCCGAGGGTGGACCTTACAGTATGACGTGCATTACCACTCTGAGCTGCCTTGTTTGCGGAACTCCAAGACGTTGGAAATTTCGGATCCCGAGCACTTTTGCACTGTACGGTTGATTTCGTTAGCTAGCATGTTCATAAAGCATCGAAGTCACGCATTTGCCAATCTCACGGTAGAGCATGGCTCAAAACGACATACACCGAAACTGTTCGACACCCCTGAAGAAGATGGTTGATTTTGATGAGAGCACTATGCGGACCGAGAAGCTGCCTTCAAACTCTGTCTACATATCTACGGATCCAATGTTATCACCCGGTCGAGAACATGTACACACTGAGCCATCACTGCAGGCCTCGAACGGCGCTTCTATTCTAGCTGACGACATGCTACTTCACCTTACCCTTGAAACAAGCAATCCCTCCCTTGAAGCGGCTGCGGATCGAGATGACCACATGATCAACAGTGTATCGCAGGCGTCGTTCCATCAAAAAACCGAAGACGGTGCCGTCTCTACCAGCCTGTCGCCGCAAACTCCGGCAAGCCATATAACAAGTGCATATCATCCAGAAGAACGTGATCTCAAAGATTTTGAAGGCCTCAGAGACGCACAACATTAACGTATCCTTTGGGACCTAAGCGGCGTCAACGATTCCCAGAAGAAGACGACTTTCCCAATTGGATCTCGGTCAAGACTTTGGACCCGTTATGGAAGCCTGATGAGGCTGTGGAACATTGTATCGTCTTGCTACACGACTCTGCAAGTTCTGAAAGTTCTTTAGAACAATTGGCACTAAGGCTAAGGAGGAGACATCACGACAACGCGTTTCTCCTATTGCGCGGCTTATAGGGAACGTACTGCGGTCGCCCTGGGTATGCATAGAACAATCCCCAGATGCCGTTCGATGGGACTTTCCTAGAGACGTTCAAAACACTTCTCATAGATATTGCGACCAATGGGTTAGTGGCCAAATGTGGCTTCGAGTTGCATGATGTTGTGGTTATTGGATATGGTCAAGGTGGAATGGCAGCCTTATGGAGAGAAAGTGAATTTGGCGGAATCATCTCAATTGATGGGCCAATGCCCGAATGCCTCCCTCTATGTTCAACCACCAAAGCCAAAACTCCTGCCTTGGTCCTCAAAGGCTGTTCTGGGTCCATAAACGCCAAGCAGCTGCTAGAGGTATTTGAAAATTTTGAATGTACTATTAGCGACTCCAAGCCTGGTGATTACCACGTACTTCCGGGACCGTCCGAGATGGAGACCATGTGTCGATTCTAAGTCATCGAGTCAGAAGGGAAGAATGGACAAAGAAAGCGGTCATTAGCTTTGGTAAGCAATGAGAAAGTTTCAAGCGTTTCCACTGCCGACTCGATTGTAGATGGCGGCGGAATAAGAGGTCATGGCAGTCTGTTGATCCTGCAAGCACTCATGGTCAAGATAAAGAAAGAGAAGACTCGTATACAAGAAGCAGAGAGCGGTACAAGTACGGCTCATTCGAGTTTCGCGCCCTGCACCTACAAGCCGACTAAGAAAGCGTCTATGGTCAGAGATCGAGGAAGATCGGAGCCCCAGCCTGTGGAGCCGTCCGAAACTGACGCTCAGGCCTGCAGCAATGTCTCGTGCACGCGTCTCAGCGTCGTACTTGCCATGTCACTATTTCGACTACGTTGCTGGAACTAGTACCGGAGGGTTAGCTCATTGGAATCTTAAGGATAACCACATACTAATATCGATCAAGGCTCATCGGCATTATGCTATCCTGTCTCCGCATGACCGTCGACGATTGTTTAGAAGAATACGAGACGTTTGGGACAAAACCTTTGTCCATCCCTGTCCTCTGTCATGCAAAGGCATAGTACGGCACAAATACAACGCCAAATCGCTCGAGAAAGCCATCGGAGAGGTGTTTGAGAGACACAGTGTTAAGAGACTTGGTTGGAAGTACCAAACAGAGAGAGATCTCTGCAGATGGTATAGAAGCCAAGATCCTGTGGTTACTGAGTTCTATGCTAGTATTGGTCATACGACAGCATCGTCCTCGCATATCCGGAAAATCAAACCAGAGGCGATATGCCGTATTTGTTTCGTACTTACCAAGCTCCACCGTTGGCGCCAGACCGGCGTCTGGCTAGCCTATATGAGGAGCCTAAGACCGATAGATACTTATTGGAGAGGTTTAAGGCTGCTTGGCACAAAAGACTCAAACCAGATGCGATCGAAGAGCATAAAGCTAGCCTAGAAGCGCTGTTCAGCGAAGATTCAAGATTGTATCCAAGGCCATTGTCAACTGTGGAAGTTGCTCTCAGCGGCACCTGGTAACTTTTCCTCTATTAAGATCATGCCTCCTCCCAAGCGGTTAAAAGCAACAGAAACGAATCAGATTCAAAGATGGTGGTTTCGGTTCCAACAACCCCAGCGAGGAGGCATATCACGATATCATTGCAACTCATGGGGGCCTACGCAAAACATAGGACCATTTGTGAGCATCAGTACCGGCGAGTCACGTTTCAAGTTGTTCACAAAGAAAGAGAACTTCCGTGACTCTCTTGCCAATTTCAAGGCTGCAACACAGAGGCCAACACTGACTACGTTGACCCATCAAAGTATGCTCCAGCATGCAAATCATAACAACGAAGTGGCCTTTCCTTAATTCCGATTCGAAGGCGGCTGAGACCTAGGTGCTGTCGTCATGGACGAATGAAGACCTACAAGTGCACGTTTTGGACTCAAGAACTTCCAGGTTCGGGTATGAAGGCGCTTAGAAAGATTCTATTGGCCGTCGCAGAGTATCTGGAGCAACCTGAGGTAGAAAGGCAACTCGATGATTGTGCCAGAATACCGGTTGAGAGACGGCGTCTCCGCACCCGCAGTATTTTGCAATGGGAGCGATATGCCTCGACGTTATACTTCTTGTGCGATGACGAGGATTGCAAAGAAGCCGAGCCTCTGCCTCCTCTGACAAAACGCCCACCTCTTTAATAGAGCTGCCCGTTTCAATACGACCCAAGAATTCAGGGAACGCTTAGCTGATACACACGGTATTGACCTTGCAAATATGCAACAAAGGGTCGACAAATGCCGAGAGTACTATTGGTTACATCCAGGTGGAGCAATGGCGTAATCTAGTCTCTAATTGTGTCATCGTCTGCCAGAATTTGTCTAGCCTATCAAAACCCCCAAAATATGCCATCATGATCAATGAAACATGGAGTTTCCGAGGCAGTATGGCTCATAGCAACACTTTGGACAACCATATATAATTTGGTAGTCCATGATGAATGGTCAGACCGCCTGCGGCCGAATTCCTACCACTCCAAACACATGTCATCTCCCGAGGATGAATATGCTCGCCCAGCTTGTCTATCTATACCTAAAAATCATTCTATAATTTGCTCGGGACAATGTACCGTTGCAAAGACGTCCGTCAGAGACGTGGACGAACGAAATTTGGGCTGTGGAGAGTGTCATCGGCCTGAACGAGGATTTAGGTAATCCTTCGGCTTCCCCTGAGAATTAATGTGTACCCTTAGATATGCGAAGGTTCATATGCATTCCGTGGGGGCACCACGGTCTCATCATGATTCTCCCAAACCATCTGGATGCCAGCAAAAATTTCGAAGAGCAGCCAAACTTAAATGTATATCTTTGAAGGCTCCGGCTCAGGGGTCTCAATGGCGCGAAAGGGACGGCGTGGGGTCACACCACATCATGTTGATCAGTGTACCTTCGAAGGAGGATGGTGCGAGGCGCGAACTGCACTGCTAGTGCCACTATCAGTGTCGTATTGAGCGGCAAAATTTCAGCCCTATCTCAAGATTCTGTCTGCACCAACAATTGGCTGCCTGGAAAAGGTTTCTACAATAGTGGACTTGATGCACGAGGAGCTCAACCTTCCCTGCCAGCACAAGGCCAGCATAGGATTGAAGTAGGGCCGAAAAAAGACTCAATAGGTCAAAACATACCTAAAGCATAAAGTTCACACTGACTGTGCAAAGGATATGGTATACAGGTGACAATACACTAGCCAACGCAACGCGAAGGCCACACTATGCTACACCGTATTACGCACTGGCAGTGCATATTGACAGTACACTGATCATGCAGGGAAACGCTGAGAACCCTACTCTAGCTTTGACTTTCCCCACGATCCGCTTTGCCTTGACAAGGGTAGCTTTTGGCGTACGTGGACTTGGCTCAGCTTGCTTGAAGTGAAGCAAGAACAAAGTGACGAATCGCTTTGCCAATCAATGACGTAGTCATTCTATCATGGAACATGGTAGCACAGCCATCATTGCGGCATTCAAGACAACGTTTCCCACGTTAACTACAGTTAAAGACCTTCTCTACCTCAACTATACTGTCTGACCAACCTCATCGAGCTCTCTCATTTCGAATCCAGACACCAGCGAATCGATTACGCCATGCCTTCCAACCCTAAAGTTCCCGTCTTCGATCCTGCAAAGGAGCTGCTGCGCTGGTCCCCTTGTCAATGCTCGAACGTGCGTTAGATCCTATTGTTCCCACCCAACAAGTCTGACGCTGGGTAACATGCTAAGCTATGGCGTAACCGACAGCCATTTCACGATGACGGTTCCGAAACCTAGAGGGGTTTTCCATATCTACAAGATCGACGGCGAAGACAGCTACATGGAAATGCAGCCGGAGGACCGGAGCACTTTGGGCATGACTCGTGTACACCGGGTGGAATTTGGGCAGCTGAGTTGGCATGACACGCACTGGAAACTACTGTTCTTCGCAGAGGCCCGTGTACCTCACATCGGGCCCAGCCCAGCAGGTTTCGGAGTTGAATAGAGCGTGGAGGAGGTGCATGGCACAGCGGGGCTACAGAATGCTTCTGAAACGTAGTCTGTCCGATCGATAAAGGCTCTCCAAAGCGATATGAGTGTATGACCACTCAACTTCTACATGTTCTAATGAAAAGTGACTCCACGGTTCGAAATGAATTATCGAATAACAACGTATTGTGAAATGAACATTTGTAAGTTACTCATTGTACTTTAAAGAGTCTTAGAAAATCGACCTTGTTCGAAGGCGTATGTTGGACGTAGGTAGATCTATTGAGCATTCTATCTGACATTATTTAGCTTGGATTCCGTTCATTCGCAAGCTGTACATGGAACTATTAGCTTGGTACGTTGAACACCCCATCTAATCTTTTCCCGATTGTATTTACTCTATTCCATTTCCTCGTGAACTGTTTCGAGTTTCAAGTTTCAAGGCTAAATTCCAAGAAGATAATACATATAACGGCATGGTCACGGTCGTTTTAGGAGAGTACACGAGATAGTACATCTGCCTGATGGAGTAGTTGGAGCTCGACAGTATTCTGAACGAATCAAATCCTCAAACCTCTGAAACGTTTTGAAGAGATAACGTTGTTCATAGTATACATGGCCTTGATAGCATTCAATGTAGACGAAATTCAATCATTGGCTTCATATCCTCTGGCTGTTGTCTGGACGAGAGAATTTGATTTTGTATAGGAGATCTGTATGGGAGACTTCCACTGCTCCTGCCTAAGCTTGTATGGGAACTGCTTCCACAGAACATCTTCTCCATGCAAAGTTCGATCCGTGAAACCTGATCTCTCAACCCTCCTCTACACTTCTCCCATGCAAAATTTGTACGAGCGATGACTCCCCGGTGCTCCAACCTAAAATCTTCTGTGGGAGATCTCCCAGCGCTCTCTAACAGCTCTCCTATAACGCTCTATCGTGCAAATCTTTGTATAAGAGATGTGATCTCTTAGTCCTAGCGAGCGGATCTTATACAAAGTTATGCAGGAGAACTCTCCAATCGCTGGCATTAAGCTTTCATGATTTTGTATGGTCACATAGCTCGCATTACATGGCTTACAGAGCTCCTACACATTTCCCTATGCAAAATTTCTGTATGAGAGATTTGATCTCCCAGTGCTAGCGAACGGACATCCCATACAAAATTTTCTTGGAGGACTCTTCGCTTCCAGTCGGCCCTTCAACTGCTTTGTGGGAGATCTCCCAGCACGACCATAGAGATTTCTATAAGACCCTCCTCTGCAATTTTTTGTATGGGAGATCTGATCTCTCACCATTTCTATGTAATTCTCCCGTACAAAGTTTTATACGAGAAAACTTCGGCCGCTCCCACTGGACATATCAAATATTTGTACACGAGTTCGTCCACGGCTGCCACAGCTTCTATTGTACAGACCCACAGAGCTCCTATGCGACTCTTTCGCACCACAGTGTGTATGGGAGATTTGTTCGCTTATATCGGGAGATCAGATCTCCCCTACAAAGCTTGACATGGGAGCTCTCCAATCGCAGTCAATAGTCTGGTCAAGATCTTGTATGGGAGATCTCCCAGCAAAATCTCCCAACGCTCTCAGCCCTCCCAAACAACCGTCTCAAGCGATAATTTATGTGGGAGATATAATCTCCCAACGCCTCAATAACTGTCTCCCACACAAAATTTTGTATGAGAGCTCACCGTTCCCACGGCTCTCACCCAAGGTCAAGTTCTGGTAGGAGATCTCCCAGCGCTCTCAGTGACCCAAAAAGTTTGGCGTCGTTCATCCGAAGAAGGTTTTAATATACTAACATGGACTCATAGACCAATGATTCGACATGATTTCCAATTCCATCACCCCCTGTGCTGCTCTATTCGGTCCACCAATAGACCTACAAACTGCACTTTCTCGGCTTTACAAAAACTTAACTTGACGCAAAGTCTGGCCTTTTACCCTTCAACGCGCAAATTTGCAACTCGAAAACCTTGAATATCTGACAAATTAGCACTCAATGTGGTTCCTCTTCCTCTAAAAGAGGACTCCAATCAATTCGCCCGCTCAGCTACTACTGCTCAGCTGCTTACTGCTTTCCTCGTCCACTGCTCTTGCTCCTGTCTTTACTGCTCTCCCACAGCTCTGCTCCTCACCGATCTGGCTTTGCTCCCACTGCTCAGGCTGCGCTCTCTAGTGCTCTTCCTCTGCTTCCAGTATATTTGCGTTACTCTGCGTCTGCTCTTGCTTGCTCAATGATGCTCCCACTGGTTGCTCCGCCTGTCACCTGTGGCTCGTTTTCATGCTTCTCTGCTGGATCCGTGAGGTCTTCAAAAAGTCTGTTCTTTCAATAATGTTTTACGTGCCTTTCCCTGCCAATGCAATAAAAATTATCGCCATAAATGATCTCAGAACAGCAGCTCAGATAGTGTAATGGCCAGCACGTCAGGTATATACCCATTTGGGCATCGGGGCAGGTTCCCACCTGCTTTGGTCTGCTTCCGTCTCGGAAGTGCTGATACTTCACCGAACGTCCCTGGAAATCTCAGTTCGAATCTGAGTCTGAGCAGTATTCACTTTGTCTTCCATCAATCTTGCCAGCGAATCAATCAAATACAGAAAAAGGAACTACCAACGAAACGAACAGGCTGAGTTCAGATAGTGCAGTGGTCAGCACGTCAGGTGTCCGCTGGTTCTGGGCATCGGAGGGGATGGTAAATGCTGCCGTCTCGTTTTGCAGGGCTTGACAGTTCCTGAAACCCTTAGTTTCGAATCTGAGTCTGGGCAGCCCTTTTTTTTTCTCTTTTTTTTCTCTTGGGCTTGTGCTTGAAAATGGGAAGGGCGAATTGATGAAATAGAATATATAGACTCCCGAATGCTCCGTACCTAAATGAATCTCTAACGAATCCCCATCGACTCCTGAACGCTACGATACTATGTACAACACTTTCTCTCTTTGAGAATGGGATCATTGACCAGGCGAGATAAGCAAGCCCTTCTTCTGGGCGTCGTGATCCCAGCCTCCTGCTCTAGCTTCACCACCATGCACTTCCGCGTAGCCTTTAACCCTAGCCTCAAGTTCAGGTCTGAAATGTCGTACGAGACCTTGCAGTGGCCATGCGAACGCTTCGCCCAGAGCTAGAAGGGATATCAGCATACCTGTTATCTTAGTCATAAATAAGCGAGGACTTACCGCAGATAGTATGTCCCTCAACCTGCTTCGTCAACTCCTGCAACATATCGATCTCCCTCGCCCTGGCTTGGCCCTTCTCGAACCTCTTCATAATCTGCTCAGTCCACTTGCTGCCCTCTCTGCACGGCGTGCACTGTCCGCAGCTCTCATGCTTATAGAATGACGCCAATCGCGATATAGCCCGCACCACATCCGTGCTCTTATCCATCACGATCACTGCTGCGGTGCCTAGGCCTGATTGACTGTCCTTGAGTGCGTCGAAATCCATCAATTGTTCATCGCAGGTCATCTTAGGGAGAATGGGCGTTGATGAACCACCGGGAATAATTGCTTTCAAGTTATCCCACCCGCCTCGTACGCCACCGGCGTGCTTCTCGATGAGTTCTTTGAGGGGAATGGACATTTCTTCTTCGACGGTGCAGGGGTTGTTGACGTGACCGGATATGCAGAAGAGTTTAGTTCCAGCATTGCGTTCGCGACCAAATGAATTGAACCAGCTGGCGCCACGACGGATGATTGTAGGAGCGACGGCGACTGTTTCGACATTGGCGACGGTGGAGGGACATCCAAATAGACCAACTGATGCTGGGAAAGGGGGCTTTAGGCGAGGTTTCCCTGGTTTGCCTTCTAGTGATTCGATAAGGGATGTCTCTTCACCGCAGACATAAGCCCCCATCCCACGGTGGATGAAGACATCAAAGTCATATCCACTACCACAAGCATTCTTTCCGATCAATCCCTCTTTATAAGCCTCCTGAATCGCTCGCTGGAGCACGGTAGCTTCATGATAGAATTCCCCTCGGATGTAGATGTATGCTGCGCTGCAGTTCATAGCTCGGCCGGCGACTAAACAGCCTTCGACAAGCTTGTGGGGGTCTTTACGCATGATTTCTCGGTCTTTGCAGGTTCCGGGTTCGCCTTCGTCCGCGTTTACGACGAGGTAGCGGGGTTTGGTGTCTTTGTCCCAGTCTTTGAAGTTCATGAATGACTGTATTGGTTAGCATTGGTATGTCTGGTGGGGTGTGATGGAGGCGTACCCATTTCATGCCTGAAGGGAATCCAGCGCCACCGCGTCCTCTGAGGCCAGACGCTTTGATTTCCGAGATGAGCTGGCCAAGTCCGTTAGCCAGACATTTAACAACCAAGATAGTTGGAGACCAACCCAATCATGACCCTTAAGAATTATCTCCTTCGTCTTATACCAATCCCCATACTTCATCGCACTCTTCAAATCCGCCCCATGATGCCCATACAGATTCTGAAATATCCGATCCTGATCCTTCAATCCCCCAAAATGGGTCCGCTTCGGCGGCGGTGCATCCTGTACGGTGGCTAGCTCTCGCCGTTGTTGTCGTTGGGATGGTGTATGCACTCCATTGAGCCGCGAGGTGGCGGAGACGGAGGGGTGGAGATGATGGGAGAGAGCGCTGAGGGGCTTGGGAGCGGCGGCCCGTGATGTGATCATTGCTGTTGAAGAGATGTAGAGGAGGGAGGAGAGGTACTGGTGTGGGTGTTGTAGGGTGGCTGATTTTGCGGGATAATGTCGAGGTCATCGAGTAGATAAGCGGGATGTGATTGGTTGGGAATGAATCGCGCTAGTACATCGACTTCTACTTTGGCACGTTCCTCTTCACTGTTCAGATCCACGTTTCCGCTCCTTACGATTCACAAATAGCATATATCTCACTCTGACTGTGAGTAAAGTGACACCCTGAAAATTCGACTGGCGGTATTTTCATACCCAGATTAAAGTAGTCTGCTTTGAGCATCGGCATATGGGACGATCTCTACGTATCCCCTTTCTACAAAGGATTTGTGTATCTCAAGAAATGTGCAATGTGGCTTGCCAGGGTTTGCGTAGGACATTCCTCATATTCATAAACTTATTAAGTATATTTTTAAGTCAAGAATACCTCCCATATCCATCCCATATGTCAACATATACACCAGCCAAGGGTTCAAACTCCCCATCTATACAAGGAAGAAAATGGCCAAAAGCGAACCAATTGTCAACAAGAATGTTGGCGCCGATGCAATGGAAACAGCGCTATTCTCGATGTTTCCATACTTGTCCCAATGATACCCCGCGTAGCCGGTGGGGAAGATAGCGAGAATGTCAGACGGGACTCGGTTGTAACCACTATATGGGCTACTACCGCCGCCGCTGCCGCCGGTCGTTTGTGGGTTACTGCCACCGCTCGTGGTTTGCGGGTACCTTGGCCCAGTGTCTGATGCAGTCGTTTGCGGGTGGTAAGGTGCGCCTGTTTCGCCCGACGTTGGCGATGGGGGGTAGAAGCCGGTTCCGGATGGGTTGGTTGGGGGGAAGTATCCTGAGCCCGAGGGGTGACCTGTACCCGAGGGACAGTAGCCCGAGCCTGATGGGAAGCCGCCGGTGCCGGAAGGATAGCTTGATGGGTTGCCGGTGCCAGTTGGATAAGCGGGTCGGGTGGGGAAATATCCTGAGCCTGACGGCGAGCCGGTTCCTGACGGGAAATAACCTGAGCCTGTTGCGTAGACACCAGTCCCAGACGGATAGCTGCCAGTCCTTGTCGGGAAGATGCCTGATGCAGTTGTGGACGGCGTTGTACCAGATCCCCCATCAGCGGCGATAGCAATGATAACGACTGCCTAACACAAGGCCTCCCTGCAAACAGGCACAAGGCCCAAGGAATAGGTGGTCGAAATCACAGCAAACATAGAATCCAGTAGTGCCCTGGTCTTCGCAAGAGAAGACGCCAGCAGTAATCGCACATGTCGCAAGGTCGTTGATCGTCTCTGTGTCATCTGGGTAGAGACGGATGGCGTCGTCGGAACCTTTTAAGCCTGCAATTTCCAAATCACTGATGGTGCCCGCGGTAGTTTCTAGGTAGCCTTCAGCAGAGAGACTAAGAGGTGTCACTGCATCCTGAGTGTCGACAAATTTGAGTACATCATATGCAAGGGATTCGTCAGCTACGACGTTGATATATTGAACCGTTGTGTCTGGTGTGTTGTCTGCGCGTCGCGTCTTCTTTGACTGGAGTCTGATTTCCAGAAAGAATGTTGGCTCGGGCGCTGCTTGCGTGGCGGTGAGAGTTATCGATGGGGCAACTGATGATACCATGCAATCCACTGCTGGTGCTGGTGACTCAAATGGCCCGCCGTCGACACCCAAAAACATTCAGCGTCAATTGATAGCATCCTTCTGGAACGCTACCAGGAGCTCCGACCTGGACGGCAGCCGAAGTTGAGCCAGCGCATGTGTAGAAGATAGTATTATCCCCAGTTACGCAGGTCAGAGAACCGAGCACAAACGAACAGATCAGTAAACGCGGTCGGCGTCGTTCTGAGCCGCTGTATTGAATAGCAAGAAAGGACCTTTATTAACGGGGCTGACGTTCGCAGTTTCGACCTGGCCACCACCACCCTGAGTACCATCGATAGAGGTCAGCTGGCTCAATGTATTGACAGAGAATTTTGATGCCGCCATCAAATCTGTGACATATTGCCCCATGTCGTCGGTTTCGTCCATATCGTTGACTAGCCTTACGTATGACCCGTCGACAGGCCTCACACCTGCGGCCTGGAGAATGAATGTTGGCTCTGTGGCCGGGACTGGGACACATGAAGAGACTGCAGAAGTGGTGGTTGCAGGAGCTTCGGTGCTTGAGTGGTGACGGTGCTTCGTGTGATGGTGTTTCGTGTGCGAATATCCGGTAGGGAAGACACCACCGCTGGCGATAATTCCTGTGGAAAAGACACCCTCACTGGGAATCACGCCAGTTGGGAATACACCGCTAGGGATTACCCTAATGGGGAAGACCCCGGAGGGAATGACTCCAGTTGGGTTTGATCCGGTGCCAGAGGGGAAAACGGGTGCGAGCCACCGGTGCTGAATGGATATGTGGGCTGCAGTCCCGTCCCAGAAGGCAAACCTGAATGCGAATATCCTGTTCCAGATGCTGGGTGAGATGGGTGCAAGTGTCCGGTACCTGACGGCAGCACGATTGAACCAGGAGCTCCTGTTCTTGACGATGGAGCTACAGATTTCGATGAGTGGACCGGAGACAGGTGTATGGAATGATGAGATGTTCCATTGCCTGGAGAGCCTCCGTGGCCAGAACCTCAATATCCAGAACCTCCGTGTCCAGAAGAACCGTGGCCCGACGACCCTGAGCCTGACGGGCCAGACCCTGAGCCAGATCCTTGGTGGCCTGAGGCACCTGAGCTTGAACTGCCAGATCCCGCATGCCCCGAACTTGAGCCTGAGGAGCCTGAGCCAGACCCCGTACCAGCCGACTGACCATTACCAGACTCAGTTACAAGGCTCCATCCATTGTTACTGTGAGCACCTCCTGCGACAAGAGGGGAAGAAGTACCAGTTGAGAAGGGCGCAGATGTGGTAGGGAATTGTATTGTGGTGGCGGTTGAGCCAGTGGCGTTGAAGTAGTGTACGCCATGGCTTTTCATAGGGACTGGCAAATGGCTTGCGATTTCGAGGGCAGATTTGCTCGCAGATTCGCTCCTGGTGGCCGTGACTGTAACAGTACCGGCAGTGACTGTTACTGTTACCGCTGGTACGGCGGGGCAGGTTTCGACGTTATGGGCAGATGCTGCCGCCGCAAGTAAGAGGCCGGAAAACCAGATATTAGTGTTTAGCACTAAGGATATTATGTATTAAAGATAAACACTGTGGGTGATTATAGTGTCATGAATGAGTGGAACCCCAGCATTACAGGGCTAGATAACTCTGGTAAAGAATGAATGCGGGCAGAGCACCGCTGGGTACAGAAAGAAAAACACGGGAGAGTGAGGTGGAGGAGAAGAAAATAAGAGGTAGGAGGCGTCGAGGGAAAGTCTACATACAAAACCAAACGCAACCAGCCGAGGATAGGCACAACATCCGTGATTCCAGACCACATCTACAAATTGGCAAACGCGATGTCTGAAGAGTATGCATAAAGTAAGCAGGACAACCTCAGCTGTGGTCGATCCAGCCACAGTCACAGCGGTAAAGCACGTTGCAAGGGCTGCAGAAGATCGATCCTTGGATTTCATACCGCTTTGAGTATTGGAGAATGTTGTCATGACTCTTTTGGGACGGTAGGTTGGACTAGCACAGATAGGGAAAGCCAAACGAGATGAAGCCGAGTTGTTGGTAAATTAAGATGCAAAATAATGTGTCCTTCATGGTAGGAGCTTTCGACCAAGTGTGACTTGAGGATGGATGGTGGGGTCGTTGCTGTGTTTCTGCTTGCTTGAGACGGGACGCATGTTGCCATTCACAGAGGGTTCCCCTAAAAGCCAACGTGTTACCGCCCAGAAAAGCCCTGAGCGTTGTCGAAATCAAACCCAAGAAATGATTTCAGGCCGGGAAACCGTCGGAAAACCTTGACTTCAATAGAATCAACAGTAAAGGATGTGAAAAGATCTAGAATCTCCTGATCGGACAAATTGACGGGAACCAAAAGCGGCTGCTAATTGCTAGTCAGGTCCCAAAGGAGAACAAAGCACGTGGTATTTCTCCGCTCACCAGGCTAGAAGGAGGCTCTGCTGCTATATAGAGACTCTTTCCGCAATAGTGGCATGGGAGAATGTTCGATTACATAGTCTGATTGGAACACGCTGTTATTACACGGCTACCTTTCAAGTGATAACCTTTTATGGATGTATAGAATGATGCAGGGAATACTTGGGACAGCATGGTGACTATCAGGAGTAACAAAACATCTGAAAGGAGGAGCGCAATCTCACCAGCTCTAGTCTACGCCCTCCAAGGTTTCGTGGGAGATCTAATTCGGCTATCGAATCCAAGGTGCCCATGCAGCTCTGCGCATTGCGTGCGGCCATAAGCTGCTCTATTAGAGCTGTATCCTAGCACACTGATAGACTAAAATCTGGAGCAGTAAAAAGAGTGAAAAATCTGAAAGGCATTGTTTTCGTTGACCAAATAGTAGGGTCGTAGCAGGCAAGTATGCAAGTACATGGGACGGCTTTGTGATATCGGAGATGAGTGCAGTATAAGGCAAAGCATCCTACTTACATTCAATCTGTAAGTTTGGAAATTCCTTCAAATTTTGGTACGTTTGAGTGCAAATCTCCGGACGCCTTTTGACTTTGACACGGGCCGAGTTGCTCTCGTGGTTCGCCGCAAACAATCTATGCTCACGGCTTTCCAAAGCAAAAGTACAACCAACAAGCAAATGGGTATTTCGAAGCATTCGAACACCAGTCGCCAATCCATTACCTTCACCGAAATCCAAATTGCGAGGCACGTCAATGTCAGACCGCGACAGCATCAGAACCTCCAAATACCCAAGGTTTCGGCTGCTTCTCTACCACGTTACGTCGTAGCCTCCATCCCTGGCTGTCAATTCTCCTTTTGTCTCTTGAGCCTCTCGTACTCCTGCTCTCGCATCCTCCTCTCATGCTCTCTCCGGCTCTTGTCCCGTTCGCGTTTCTGCTTCTCAGCATCAACACGCGCGGCTTCCTCATTCCGCTCCTTCTCTTCCTGCTCAGCAGCACGCCGAGCCTCCTCTATCCTCTCTTTCTCTTTCTCTGCAGCCTCGCGTCTTCTTTCTTCTTGGGCCTTTCGCTTTTTCTTCTCCAAAGCACTCAGCTTACTATCAAGCTCGGCTCTTTGCTTTCTCCTCTTGCGCTCCTCTCGTGCTTTCTTTTCGCGATCTAGACCTTCTGCCTTCCTCCTAGCTCGTTTCTCGTCCTTTTCGCTAACTACCCATGGGATACTGAGGACGTCTTTGCGGAAGGCGGTGTTCTCGGCCCAAGCCGCTGCTTCTTCGTTGGTGGTGTGGATGATGGCTGGAGGAACACTCGGTATTAGCATAACTACATGATTGACTTGATAGGGGGCTAGCTAGCTTTATAGAAGTGAAATGCATGCGTCATGACTTACAAATCCGCTCCAGCTGCATCTGTCTCTCGCCTCTAAATGACCCAATCCCACCCTTAGCCTTCACCACAGTCCCTATGTCTATCCCATTGAGATCGATGGTACGCCCTGTAGCCGTAACACCCTCGAAAGAGACACTTGGCTCGGCTAGGCTGATGCTTAGCAGATTTGGATCCTCTGTTGAGTGCGCGGCCTTGCTCGTAGACGTCGGCCGTCTGCATGTAATCTCAATAAGTGTACCACTGCTATCATCCAGCAGCATAGACCAGCGCGTGGGCCACTCGTCGATGGCGACAATTACGCCGACAAGGCGTATCCATTTTATCGGGTGGTTGAGGTGGAAGTAGAGATTCTGTCCTGTGGTAATACATGTCAGTCCGGAGCCTCTACAAACTTAGCGGCAGTTGCTGTGAAGGTAATGGCAATATGGGTGTCGAGAGACCTTACCTTCGAAGCCTGCCCTCTCTTGCAAAGCATGCACGTCTCTCGCTGTCAATCTTGCCCATGCTTCGTGTGTTGGAGAGAGCGAGAAGCAGTAGGCAGGGTAGAATTTCAGGGGGGCGGAGAGGGAGGTTTGCATAGCATTTTCGGTGGTGGTAGACGGCGCATTAGGGACGAATGCTGCTTCCTGAGGATCGATAGTAAGGTAGGCCTGGTCTCAAGACGTGACGCGCCCAGAAATATGCCAAGACTTTGCCAAGACTCGACCCGATCTTCTCCAACAGACACATCTTTCGATGTGACCTCTCGCCACATGAGATTTACAAACGTCAATATACAATGTCAGATATCGACATGCCAAAGAAAAGCAGTAAGCCGTCCAGATGTATTAAAGTCTATATGTCTGAACCTTCAATGAATTTCGTTTCCGTGCAAATGGCTGTTCTACTCTGCCTTACTATTGACCTTCGTTTCATGCCCACCTCACGTATCTAATCGAAAGTCATTTATGTTTCCCAATAACTTTACAACAATACTCGTCCATATCTCCTAACTTTGATTCACTTCTAGAGCTTAAAAAGTTGACAAAGTGACACAGCTGACGGCAGAATGTGAATTCACTCCGTTCAGCATAAATACCCACTGGCTACCCCCGACTTCTTCCAACTAACTAATTCCTTCTGTTTGAATGTTTTTGTGACATGCTGAATTTTCAGATTATCCATCTCTTACACTAAAATCTTTTCCTTTCGCTCCACGCATACGAAATAACGAGCTTAATCTGGCAACAGATGCCCTTTTGAGGAGACATCTGTGCCCGTGGCTGTTGAGATCGTCTCTCATACGTTGCTGCGACATTGATCTCGCCATGGCTCCGTCAAGCAAAGAAATTCGCCTCAAGAAGAAGATACTGCTCTACTTGAACCAGATACCGGAAGACTTCCATCCCACATACCTCAGGCAGATCGCAGAGTCTCCGGAATACCAGAGGGTCGTCAAATATTGCTCGCCGGATCATTTAGCTACGGCTGAGAGCGCGAGAAATCAAAGATCATCTGAAGAGGGCGCATCAAGGTAGCGCCAAGCACCATCACACCAAGAAGTCTGAAGACCGATCAACCCAGTCAGAGACTGCGAATTCTTATGCTCAGGTGAATTTTAATAGTACACTAGTAACTTAGACATGTGCTTACCTCTCCTACAAGAACGATGACACAAACATACATCTACGGCCGACTAAGTTGTACGAGAAGGAGTAGGGCCTAGCGGCGGGGCTAGGAGAAGTCGTAGATCCTATGAAAGGACATTGTCTTATGTTCACAGCCGAGGACCGGAGGCTCAATCCTTGGGACGAGCAGAAGGAGATGGACGATGTCTTCGAGACCGCTAAGCAACTGGAATTCGCTTTTGTAAAAGAGGCGCTGCTGGACTTCATGAGCTTCAGACTTGCGGCCCCTAGGAGCAAAATGGAACTGCCCGCTACTTGGAAAATCTCCGATCCCAATCTGCTATACAAGGCCTTTGCAGACGATCAATATGAACGTTCAAGGGGGCAACGTCCATAGAGCCTACGGACGGATGAAACTTTGGAGCTGGGTTCAGATGAGGAAGCCTCTGGCAGCCGCCGCCGAAAATACCAAGGCTCCTCATCTAGACATCGTCGATAAGCTAGGACGCAAAGGCGTAGGAAAAGTGTCCGAGAAGGAGATTGCCAGAATCCTCAGAGCTTATGGTCGTAGTACTATGCTAGAGAGAACTAGCACGATGTCGCAAAATGGTTTGGAGGGCCAGGAATTGTAATGGTCTTTGCTGCCGCAGGTGTGTCAACATGTTGTCTGTCCCTTTTTGAACTCCAACACTAACATGCGTTTCTTTTTTGCGGGAGTCAGTAATTCCAAAGTAGCCAAAAAATGGTCGGAGTTCAAGCGGAAATGCCTGGAATATATTTCCAACTTTCCCTAGCATTATAGCATTAGTCGATATACTCGGACAAGATGTTCTCGATCGCTATTGCCGCAACGGACAACTCTTGGATGATTATATCTCCAAGATCCAGGATTATGAGGGCTTTATCCTAGATGAGAGTCTCTCAATCCTAAATGAAGACTCTGAGAGTCATGAATCTGGGTCTGAGGAGGAGTCTTCTTGACAAACAGGGTTATTAGTTGGTGTTGTCTTGCCGAGACATAGGGCCTTCAAAGGAGGTAGACTCAGTTGTGGACCTTGGCTAACAGGCAAGATATTGAACGATGATTTTTCTTACGCATACTACAATCAAAAGAGCAAGACAATGAAGGTGAAGAAAGGCTGGGCCTCATGGGTCTGAACGACATCTTGCTATCTGTACATATCTGGATTATGAGATCACCATTCTTTGCCATGAGCAAAGAAATCAAAGATTTCGAAGACAACATGCAACATAACACTTCGAAATGTCGACGGAGGGCAGTAGGCTATTCGTGTGCACAAGGGTAGAGGCTCTGAGCGTTCGACGACTTTCATCGCGGTGGGACTGGGCCTTGTTTCTCACTTCTACAAAACAAGCAAGTAGCTATGAAAGTTGTGTTCGAACTCACTGGCCATTTGCTTCGTGTTCATGCCGTCATTTCTGCACGCACCAATCATCGCTGGTACAGTTTGCGGTTTATCTCTCGAAAAATCTGAATTTTCGAGTCTCAACAGGTATTGTACCCTGTCAAATCATGGAAAAGAGTTTAGGAGACTGAAAGGCTGACACGGACGGTGCTCAGCTAAAGGGTGTCCTGGTATAGTGTTATCGCTCAAGGCGCCCTATGCTTGACTTAGTTTTAAAAATTGCAGGGATCGCCCTTTTAGTAAGATTTTAAAAGGTGTTGGATTAGTGATAAGGCAAGACTACCAATTCGATTGTCTGATAGACCCCAAACAACCTTCACCATGGCGCAAATCTTCGAGGCGACGATTGTCTACATAGAACAGGCCGTCGAAGAGCTCTCATCCTCCCCACTCTACATCAGGAAGTTGGCCGAAAGCCTGACGTTCAGAGACTTCATACAATTTCTCTCAACAAGCGCGCCGCACATCACGGCTCCGATCCCTGAAGAAGGAGTTCAGACCTGCGCTGCGCAAACGAAGAAGTTGGAAGAGGAGAAGAAGGCCAAAGGGAGAGAGGCACCCATAGATGATAGACCAGAGAGCAGCAAGCGGCCCAAAGTTCGGCACACTGATAAGGCGACGAGCCTCGAATAGCAGCGCAAGTTCTTCAACCTACAAGTAAACGTAAGTAAATACAATCTACTTAGGGCCAACAAGGATGCTCACAAGCTGCGAAGAGTGGCACCGGCCTATTCACTCCACCTAGTACGGCGCCGAGCACTAGCGATGGGAATACAAGCCGCAGAGCTTCGAGAAACCCCGAGCAGCTTGACGACCATTATGATGACCGAAAAAGGCCCGAGTTAAATGGCGTACCTGACCAAAATCAGCCAACACCAATGCCGGATGACCAGTCAAAGAGCGATGAGAACACCATCTGAGTCAGACGAAGAGTCCGACCAAGACGAGGAAATCCAAAACCAGTTGCAGAGGTGATTCAGAGCGAAGAATATCTAAATCAGCCAAGCAATCAGTCAAGCAAATTATCGATCAATCAGGCAATCAGACCGGGGAACAGCCAGGAAATGGCAAAGACCTACCCCAATTGGCCAATGAGCTCGACCAGAACGAGGCAGTGGTTGGCGCTGCAACGGGATCAAACGAGACAATTGTAGTGCACACGGCTTCAATTTCGAAGACCCGCACGATGTACGAAAAAGAATTTGGAATCATGAGCGCCAATGCAGCGGTTGTTGACCCCATGAAGCAGCATTGGTTTACGTTTCGGACCTTCAATCGCTGTCGCCATTTCAATGTAAAGCAGGAAATCAACGACATGTTCTCCGAATGCCAGAAACACCTGGTCTTTTTCCGGGTCAAGAAAGAGCTCCTCAGGTACCTAGAGGACAGGAAAGCCGTTCCTGGTAGCCGCATCGAGATTCCCTCGGCATGGAACATCGGCGCTCTCAAGACCATCACTTCAAAGTCCTGGGACGCTAAGATCCGTAGAGCTTATGCACAAATGAAACTCTACTATTCTGTCAACGAGAAGATCGCTTCGGGTTTTAAGCCAGTCAATCATGGTCATTTATATGACGAGATCTTCGGCGCTCTCAAGACCATCACTTCAAAGTCCTGCGATGCTAAGATCCGTAGAGCTTATGCACAAATGAAACTCTACTATTCTGTCAACGAGAAGATCGCTTCGGGCTTTAAGCCAGTCAATCATGGTCCATTATATGACGAGAGAGATTATCTTCATGAGCTGGGACTTAGAGCGGCAGGAAAGGTTTCGGATAAAGAGAAGGATTAGAGCATGGATGACCATAATCTGGCATATAATGCTGGTAAGAGATGGCTCGATGTGGTAGACTGGTTTGACGGGCCCGCCATTGCAGGTTTGTGAACACTAGATTCATGTTACTCAAGTCTAACATTCAAAATTCCCAAAGGAATCGGTAGCTCCTATGTAGCTAAGGATTGGAGAGAGTTCAAGCGATACTGCCTCCAGTACATTTCCGAATCTCTCTACAGCATTAAGGGACCGGTTCTTATTCTAGGCTCAGAGGCCCTAGAACAATACTGCCGCGATGGATATCTGGGACAAGAATAAATCGACAAGATCGAGAAGTATAAAGGCGTTGTCCCGGGAGAGGAGTTTGAGTACAGACTCCTGAACGTGAGCTCCGGCCTCTTGACTATGATCCTTGATCTATGACGTCGAATCCAAGGAGTCCGAGGATGGAGATTCTGAGAGTTAAAGTCCTCGGTAGTTGCATTTTGGAATGGGAAATGAGCTGGAAGGGTGGATTGATATTTGGGGAGGGAGCAAGGTCTTTGGCGAACGTAGCTCGAAGGAAGCCACTTTTGATTAGGGACCGAGGCGACTATCGGAACAAATGCGTGCTTTCTCTACATAATTGAGCTCGAAGTTCATGGCTCTTTGCCATGAGCGAAGCAACAATAGCATCAAGGTTGTCCATATTTGAGCATGAGATCATGATCCTTTGCCATAGGCGAAGCAACAAAAGCATAGCTTTTGTACATGTTTGAGCAGAAGATCATGATCTTTTCCCACATGCGAAGCAACAAAAGACCTCAAATCAAAACAAATGAACCTTGAGTGTTGACTGCTTTTTATTTACTAATGATACATACCTTACCGCTGAGTCGAAGAATCGTAGTCAATGAGGGATCACTGATTCCCCTTCGCAGCATCCTCTTCATCATTCTTCGGCACGCCAACCACCTTCGGCACAGTCACGGCGTTGATCTTTCGGAAAGCCTGCAGATATTATAGTCAGCCATTACTCTCTCATAATCTGTCCAGATATCTCCTCTCCCAATTGATGGCATCACACACCTGCCACCACCACATATTCCACGTAAAGCTCCACCCCCAGAACACCCACCCCTCCCCATAATGCACCCACCACCAGGGATTGAATAGTTGATCAATACTCACATTCTGGATCGAGCTATCCGGCAATTTTCCACCCCACTTATCCTCAACCTTCGTGATCTTCCCGGTAGCCTTGTCATAGAAAATGTTGATTTTGCTGTCGATCGTCTGCTCTTTGCTGATGCCCTTTACGACGTAGCGTGTGCGTAGGTCCATGGAGATGGGATTGCCGCTGGAGGTGACTTCGTGGTGGAGGCGTTCGATCTCGGAGAATGCGGCTTGTAGGCCGTACCATTGTGGCTCGTATTGTTTGCGCCCGACGGCTTTCGTGATGGGATCTTCGAACGTGCCGTCGTCGGCCCAGAGTTGGAGTTTTTTGAGGGATGGGCGGCCTGCGAAGAGCTGGGACGAGGCTTAGTACTTGGCACAGGTGGAGTTTATCGAGCAGGGGTTGCTCACATCTAGCACGCTTCCCACGAGAATCTTCTGATCTTCGTCGAGGGTGACACCGCTGGCCGTCTTGATGTTAGTATTCTCAATGTTGAGATCGCTCGATGCTGGGAATGTCAGATCCCATGACCTTTTGCCGGTAATCTTCTAGGCTTACCTGAAGCCATATTGCGAGTATGAACGGCTGGTGGTTGCTTGAAGGATTTGGATGTAAATAGTTTGCTGTGGATTGTTGAAGCTTGTAGAATTCTCTGGAGACTCGTCTGGGTAATGAGAAGACGCATGTGTAACTACGAACAATTATGTAGTAGGGGCGAAGTCGAGGGAATAAATGACGAGGATTGTTTTGGATGACGTGTTGAACCATTGCATCATGACTTTCGGCCTCAGGGTCTTGTCTGTACTCGTACAGCGGCTAGAACCGTCATAAATTTGGCGCATGCGCACGTGATGACAATATTCAGGACAGCGACAGCAATATCAAAGGAATGCGTTCAATCTTTCTAATGACCAGCAGTGGCAACGGCCAAGATCTCCCTCTCGAGCCCTAGCACGTGGGTATACCCGATACCCGCCTCCTCAAGCTTCGCCCTGCCAGCATTTTCTCCAACGAACTTCTCTGGCTCTTTCACACCCACATAAACAGTCTGTATCCCCCCATTGCGTTTGCTCTTGCTCTTCAATATCGTCTCTGTACATGGAAGATTCCCACTAGCTCTCTTATTGCAGGGTTCCATCGTCGTGTACAGAACCAGCCTTTTTGACGCTGTATCCGTTGGCCCTATTTCTTTAATGTCCTGCTGCTCTTCATACTTAGCCAAGCAGCACTGCTCGGCGTGAGTGTTCCCGGGGAGCTCCATGGTGTAACCAGTCGACACGATGCGATTCGAGGCCTCATCCACCAGGACTGCTCCCACGCAGTAGTTCGTGGGCTTGGGAGGCGCCTTTCTGGCAAGAGAGAGGGCATAGCGCATGTACGCTTGGTGATCTCCAGGTTCAATGGGCGAGGGGTCTGCCATATTGATTGGAATTGCTCATAGATGAGCAGATCTGGCTTCCGTAGGTTGGTTCTGGAGCACTAATTCTGATGATTGATTCGGCGGGCCCACTATGCGCTGACTAATCTACTTACCGTCGTCCAATCACGTCGTCCGTTGAAGTTGCCTTCCCCAGAACAGCAAATTGAAGCCTCATGCTTGGCTTTTGGCTTACAGTGTTTCATTGAGTGCGATGAAATCTGTTGGCGCGATTCCCCCTGCCTCGCTGCCTCTATATCGCATTGTCTGCTCTATACCCTTCGCTACCAAGAATTTTGTTCCTCGATCAAGGCTTTACATTGCCTATTAAGCCCTGTTGACTTGACAAATCCCTCAGCTATTTGGACAAGCACAGGATCGGCAAGCACCTCATTATGACGACTGAATTTCAGCCTCTTTCTCTCTCTACTGGCGTCCATAGCCTCCTCCGTCGTGGACCAGTTCTATTGGGGTCGGCTCAACTTTACGATGACAGGTTTATTCGAGGGATTACTGTGGTGGCGTGAGGCACTAGAACCTGCATATTCCTCCCTGTCTTCCTTATCATGGCTACCCCTCATCGCAAAACATTCATAAGCATCGTTTCCCCGTTGAAAATCTCTCGATCCATCTATTTTTTTGAGCGCAAGTCAATTTTGGTCTCCAGTATTGAGCATCGTTGCCTACCTTTTTACTCCGCACTAGTCAGCCTCGCGTCGTCAAATAGCTTGCTTGTCTCTGCCAATTTCTACAAAAGAAAGCCCTTCTCTGTAAGAATTTTCTCTAAAACTCTTGTATTCTCTACTAACAAAAGCCGTTAAACATACCACTTTTCATCAATTGTCATGCACGCCCAAATACGCTAATAATCTATGCGGCTTCTTACCAGAAGCTTTGTTCATTTGCATTGCACTGTCTCTCACAACGCCACGCTCGGTCAACATTAGATTTTATCAAGAAGCCCCTCGTGCTCACAACTCTACCATTACGCCAAAGTAAGCACAGCAGTAATGGGTCGAAACAAATCCAAATCTTCCAATGTCCAGCTCTTCCGAAACGACATTTTTGATCTACCGTCGAATGAGCATGAGGATGCTTTGGCTGCCGGATCCCAGGATTTTGTCTTGAGTCGGGCCCTCGATAAATACATCACTGATTGGCCCGGCTATATCAAAAAAGCTTCCGAACTGCTCAAGCCGGGCGGATATTTGGAGGTGCAAGAGACTGATGAGCGATAGTATGAAGGCGATGGTAAGAGCGCCAACGACGGCAAACTCGTCTACAAAGATTGGGATTAGCTATATTTCCTTAAATCCCATCCCCAATATCGCGGCACAGACTAGGATTGTGGCAAGAACGCCGCAGAGTGGATGAAGAAAGCAGGATTCGAAGACGTGTAGGTGAAGAAGTTTGTTTTCCCGTGGGGCGATTGGCTCGCGAGACAGCAGGGACATACTAAGACGCTTGAGTATGGGACTTTTCATAGCAAGGGCTTGCGGGAGTATTGGAAGGGGAGTTTGAGATGGATGCGCCGAAGGCGGGGAGGGCCAAGAGTGCGCAGGAGGAGGCGTTTGGGAGATGGCGGGAGGAGTGTGAGAGGAGCTTGAAGAAGGAGGATGGGAGGTATCAGATTCATTATGTGACGTGGGGGCGAAAGCCGGATCAGGGATAAGGGGTGGAATGGAGGGGTTCGTTAGAGTGCGCGATGATACATACGGCTATGAGTTATAAGAAAAGCTTTTGGATTTCTTTTTGCTTTGGTCTGATTTCTTTGATCTTCAATGTAATGCAAATGGCGACTTTGCTAGCGTTGGATTCTGCTGGCGCCTGTCGTCCTAATCTTGAACACACATGCAATTAACGATTTTCCTCGACTCTATCTTCAAGCGTGGCACCATCTTTACGCTGCAATCTGTCTGGCCTCCACACGGATCGAAAAGACAGCCGACATTCGTCACGCCGACTCCTTCTGCACCCTGAGATACTCCCCAACAGCCGGCCGCCTCTCTTCAAACCTCTTGAGCTGAATTTGCTCATCCGAGAGAACGCCCAGCATATTAGGCTCAGGAATCACCGTCCGAACGCGCCCCACCAGCTCGAACCTAAGCGTCTCCCCCATCCACAAATCTTTTAGAACATGAGAGCCAAGGTCGAAAACGTCGAAAACGAGCTTAGCATACATTTCCTGCCTACCTGCCACCTCCTCATGGGTGAAATAGCACCTGTCACTGGGCCCAACCCCGAGTTCTTCCATGGCCAAGTGCTGTAGCTTCGTGAAGCCGCGCATAATGGAGATCCAGTTGGTAATCATTGAGGTGAAGCGGCCTTGCATAGCGAGACTTGGTAAATGGGATAGGGTTTTGACGATGAGTCGGAGGAGCGGAGCGTTCCAGTTTTCGGTCAAGTCGAGGTGTCGGAGGTAAGGCGCTTTGGCTGCTGCTTTGATGAGAGGGAGTGATGATTTGTGGTTGCCGCGACAGGTCTTCTGTACTTCTGAAGCTTTCAACCACGCCGTTCCGCGCTCGAGATTGTTGGCGAGTGTTTGTATATTCGGGCACTTGGCTATCATGAACTCGCAGTAAGGACCCACGATCAGGGTCTCGACTGTCGGTAAGATGATCATGCGGGCGAAGGATTCGAAGATCTGGATATGGGATTCTGGCACACGGAGCTCGAGCTGTTTGAGTTTGGGCATCTGGCTGAGCATGCTGACGAGTCCTGGAGCTAGAAAGGGAAAATAGTATGTAATGTCGAATTTGAATGATCTACCAATGGTCAAGTCTCAAGATCTTGTATATGTACCAACGAAGAAGGAAGAACTCACTTGACGTGAACTGTGAACGCTGGAGACGCCTTCATTTCTGTTATACGTAACCCCGATGCGTCTGTGACGGTCACATGCTGGAAGATTGAGGGCATAGAGAGCGCTCGAAAACGCTTGTTGGTCTTCGAAAGAGGGTCAATTGGTGCGGCACAGCTTGTGGTACCATCTGGTGATGCCTCATACAGTGATGTGATGATGCCGATGAGAATTTCGTTGGGCATCTGGGACAAGTTGTTGTCTGCCATTCGTTCGGTAAGCCTGGCTGCTGTATTCTGATTTTGGTACTGATAAATGGAGATATACTCTGCTGCAGCAGCGAGAATCTGAAGACTGGCCATTCTATCAGTGAGTTTGAGATGGTTCATGTAAAGTCATCCTTTGTGATCACAACATCAACAACTTCACTCCGGCTAGCGCATAAGACGATCCGATATTCACCCGGGAGGCATGTTGCTCCGCTCCTCTATCTCGAACTTAGCCACTTGTGAAAAGGCTGCTCCCTTCCTTGAGACAGCTCTCATGATTGCTAAGCCCGTGCTCCAATTCCGTTCAAAACGCCCGTCTTCATGGGAACTTCCCTCGAAACTGAAATACCCTAGCAGCTTTGAGCCGGTCTCAACACAAATGATTTGGATTATTGTGCATTGTCGCTGGAGCACTACAACTCTTATAGTCCTATAGAGAGAGAAGTTGATGAGATGAGCATAGAAATTTAGATAGTAAGGCAGTATCCACAAGCACGAAGCCAGCAGATTGTTAGAGACTAGAAGCTCTGCAGATAGCAAGCTCGAAAGAAAATTTGGAGCTTGAGAGCAGGCCTTTGCGCCGAAATTTGGTAGCTGCACTGTAAGGTGGGAGGTTTTCCGTTCTATTCACCGATGCATTCCATATATCTATGCTCATTGACTCGTCTATCTGACACCTTCGTAGACCCTTGCACTGTTAGTAATACAAACTCGGGGCTTAAGCAAATGCAATTATTTTAAAGTAACTGCAGTCGTAAGCGATATTCCTTCCATCGAATGAGGCTTTATAACTCCGGGGCTGTCCATCCGTCTCTAACAATCTTCATCAGCGCCGCCTGTTTGTAGGGGAATGATATCTCCTTCTCCTGAAAGAAGCCAACGTCTTTTAAATAATTGATGAATCTACCACAAGGTAAGCCATGGAAATATAGAGACCATCAATAGCAGGGCGTCGCTTACTTTTTATTGTCAATTCTCGGCTCCACAAGCACGCGCTGCGTTCTATAATCTGCCAACCAGAAGTAGTGCACCAATGCACTCATCCATATTTTCACTCTGTGAGCACCACGAAACTCTTGCTCGCCTACCAAGGCATGAAAGCCCCTGTCCCAATCGTTGACATCACTTCCAGTTAGATGCCTTCCCAATTGGTCCTCTTTGACCCAGTAGAGCTCAAAATAGCCGAATGGTTTCCCGTCCCAGCATCCGATCACGGGAAAGCTATGCTTGTCGTTCAACGCTCGCGTAAGGAACGCCTCCTGCGTGGATTGGGGGCCAGCGACGCCCCAAGCGGCCGAGACACGAGGCTGATTCATCCAATTGTATAGTAAGTCCGTATCGCACGGGTGAATGCTAAAAGTGCCTAACGATGGCAACGCAGCAGTGGCCACACCTGAATTGGGAGGGAGGAAGTTGAGTGTGTTTCCAGACCCGCTTGAAGTCGGTCCGTGGTACTTCGGAGCTCTTGAGGACAGGGACGCAACCCGAAATGAGAGAAATTGACCGACACTAGGAACATACCGGGTATAGATTGTGGCTCCTTGACCCGGGGGTTTTGGCCGTATCGGATGTCTGATTGACTTGGTGAAGGTGTATTGAGGTACTGGTGGAGGGTAATAGGTAGGAAGATGGCTGCTTGACGCGAAGGGCCCGGGAGATTGGTTGCCAGACCATAAACCATGTTGCGGTACTTCCCCTGTAGTAGTATCGTGTCTCGGTGTGCCTTCCCTGTTCGGGGAACCAGGTCTTGAAGGGTACGGGGATGCACCTGGGAACGGCGAAGACGAAGTAGGGGAGAGCGTAAAGAGGAAGATACGAGGATCCAACTGCCAGAATGACTGCTGGCTAACGAACATCTTCTGCCAGCCCTCTCCACTTCTCTCATCTGTTGTAGCCCCAATGCAGGACTCCTCGCTAGCAATCAAGCCCATCCTCTCCAATTTTGGCAACAGGTATTTGCCTTTGAATATGCCTTCTCTTTTGATATTGATACGCCATGGACCTTTTGGTCTTCCTGCCTCTGGCATCTCCGGGTTGATACCTTTGGTCAGGTGTGGGTTTGGTGCGGGCTTGGTCCCAGAATCAGTGTTAAGTCCAGCCAAACGAGGCCAGGATAGGTACCTGATGGAAATACCACCATAGTGTTCCCCACAGCATCATAGCTATCTGCCTTGTAGGAGAAGTGGCAGGCTTGAAGTCTGTGTTGCTGGGGTTTGAGATCGAAGAGATGAATAAGTTGTCATTGTGCAGTGTTGGGAGCTTGTAACGGTGTGCTCGACGTTTCGTAAAAGCGTAGACCCGTTCTCTCTCGTCTGGAAGTGACTGAGGCCCATCTTCTTCTTCGTCATCATCGCCTGTTTCCAGGATGATGGTCCAGCCCGGTGGGAAGATGGAGTGGTGGATGTTCAGGTCATTGGCTTTAAAGGAGAGGCCCGCAAAGACCGGGGAGACCGTGATTGTCTGGCCATTGGGTAGGTACAGCAGGCTTGGTGCCATGATTTCTAGGAGACAAAATCATGGCACGTTGAAGAAGAATGTATCCGTTGGGTCGACCAGCTGGAGAAGGCCGAAGTCGAAACGCGCTAGCTTATCGATAGAACCTTGGAAGCTTCCACCGGCTCCGCGCTAAAGATAGCCTTGAAGCCGATTTTCTAGGGGCAGTTTCCATCCCCGGAGCCTTCCCCACTCTACCACTTCAGGGCTTAGGTCAAGCCGGAGTTTGTTGATTCTAGTGTGGGCTCTACCGCGCCGATATAAGTCAGCCCTGTCAATTCAGTAAACTCGATCTCCAGTTCGTGGGTTACACACGTCACCTGATCAGTCATGTTGACTGCAGGAAATTAACTTAGGTGATAAAGTTCACAGTGCGTTGGCGCATCTGTGGGCTCAGCTTTGGCAGTGGCGACCGTGGTGCCTAATGGTGACTAACTCATGCAAAGCCGATCTCCCCGCAGAACCACTCACAACAAGACAAACCGCTGCGGCTGAGTCAAGGCAACAGAAAGCAACCACTTATTATTCCATCACGCTTATCACATTCTTTATACTGCTAATCTAGCTGAGTTGGTCCGCACGTATAGGTTTACTTCGTTGAGTCATCATTGGTAGAAGAGTCAGGGCAAGGTAAGGCCACCGCAAGGCACAACACTTGCCAGCCCTGATCGGGCGTTGCCCGCCTTCGTGCCTGCCATCTAAACGCTATATATGATCATCTCCGAACCTTCCAATCGATTACCGTTACATCATACATCATCCGAGCCTTCACTGCCCTGGCTGTGTGTTCATAAGCATTGGTTACTAAGGTTGGTAGGTGAGTCGTGACGTTCGACAGGCACCTACTACAACGTCGACAGGCACTACAACGGATGTGCTACGACCTCACGATGCCGGGTTCAAGTGCAGACAGCATCTCGTCGTCTTCATCTTCAATAAATGAACAGATAGATCAAATTCCTACCTTCACTCCTCCCTCATCCGATACTGTTGGAAATGGAACGGCGTCGCCAAAGAACAAGCCGAAGATCAGAGCGTCCATACTCGAATACAAGACCGTCAATCAGATGTATGATCCTAGTCTTTTCGTAACCCTGAGCGAGTATAATGTTGACCTGTCATGTGCCACAGATGGGACAGAAAGAACTATGGTCTCAAACTTGTGGAGTCCCTCGACAAGGAGTTCAACAGAGAAGATAACTATGAGGAATACATTTTCATCGAACGACGTAAATATGGTGTGTCCAAGGAGCGTTATGCTAACCTCAATTTTCGCTAATCTCAAGATAGACGAAGCGAATATGCACTACAAGACCTTTGTCGATATCAAGTCAGAAGCTTTGAGAGACGTATTGCGGGAAGTTCTCGAGGGTGTCAACACCGTCTCACTTCGTGGGGACAAGCCCGAAGTAAGAATCTTCTTCGATTAATTATCTCTTGTGATATCAAAGTCTTGATTAACTTGGTTGTAGATCCGAGTTGAGGTTCTGTTCCACTACTTGACCGAACTGGAATCTCGACGAGACAACGGTGACCAAGAAACCGACCAGGCAACAAAGCACCTCGACTTGCTCGTTCGCTATCTTCAAAAGCATTTCGCCTCGACCATCCAGACCCTGCCCCAACTTATTGAGCATAATGAGATCACTTTCGACCTTCTTTGGGCATTATTTCCCCCAAATTCTCTTGTCTACACTACTTGCATTTATTCCGAACAGCCAAAATGCCTTGTTTTTGACTTCGGTGATGTACAGGTGATTAAGCAGCAGACATACTGGGTGCTTCAAGGCCGGTACCTAGACTATGACGGCAAAAAGTTCGGCGAAGTCTCGAGAGCTCTCTTGATACCCGAATACCGTGGTGCCAAGATCATCACATCTCTTGAGACCTTTCCCCTCGGATGTCATCCAGAAGTGGCCGAAGTCGAGTCGACTCTGATCGAACGTGGTCGAAAGTTTATGTCTCTCCAAGGAGTACACCACCGTTCATACAACGGTCTTGCGCACCTCAAGAAGGACGGCCAGCCTATCAAGTTCAACCTGAAAGGTCGCTTCATGGTAGATCCGCTGTGCTTTAAAGAGCACAATGCCAATTATGAGAGGCCACGCATCGATGGAGTTTCCGTCCGCGACTTGCTAGGCATTCGAAGACGGGACTTAGAAGACATATCGGAACTACTTGGCAACCAAGACATCACTGGCACCAACTCTGGCAATGCTCCTCAATCAGACGGAAATAGCCAACTAGGAGAGATGACGGACGAGGAGTTGCTGATTTGCAGTCCGACCGTGCTGGGTTTCAGTTTAGAGAGAAGGCTTTGGGGTAAGACTTTCCAATCGCCACAGAAATTCACGTTTTTTTTTTATAGAGGAATGTTAACGATGCTGATGTCTATTCCAGCCGAGTTCGCCGTTGCCGGTATTGAAGACATCCAATGGAGCAATCTACCTTTCCAATCCCTCGTTATTCCCACCAAAAAGAAGGACATGCTGCAAGCGCTTGTCCAGCCCTACAAGCCCGATGCCGAAGAACGACCCTTTGATGATTTTGTGGAGGGAAAGGGCAAGGGTTTGATTATACTTTTGCAGTATGTTTCCCTACACTCACCATCCTTTATCACACACGTGCTAACTTGAGTTTGCAGCGGTCCGCCTGGAGTAGGCAAGACATTGACCGCCGAAGCCATCTCAGAATATCAACGTAGACCACTCTACCGCGTTCGTTTACCTTCCTCAGCCTATCTTTATAAGTTCAATTACTAACAACTCCTAGGTTTGCGCCGGCGACCTCGGCCTCGACTCCGACAAACTCGAGCGCCGCCTAACCGAAATTCTCGACCTAGTAGCTCGCTGGAAAGCCATTCTACTCCTCGACGAAGCCGATGTGTTCCTTGAAAGCCGCGAACGGCAGCATCTCCACCACAATACCCTCGTCTCGGTCTTTTTGCGCCAACTAGAATATTTTCAGGGCGTCATGATCCTCACTACCAACCGAGTCACTGCGTTCGATGAAGCAGTGCAGAGTCGTATTCATCTTGGGATCAAATATGAGCCGCTAAGTCGAAAGGCAAAGGCTGAAGTGTGGACGAACTTCTTGGAACAGGCGAACGTTGCCGGTGGGAAGGGGAAGGCGACGAGAATTACGCCCAGCCAGCTGGAAGATCTGAGCAGGAGAGAGTTCAATGGACGACAGGTAAGATTCCATCGTGCTTACTGGTTCCGCACGGGTTTTTCTAACATCGTATGTAGATCAAGAACACAGTACGCATGGCTTACGCCTTGGCCATCGCAAAGAGCGCACCGCTGGGCTACGAACACCTGATCGACGCCATAGAAGCGAACGAAGATTTCGATGATGATTTCCGTGGAGGTGGTGGAAAGAGCGGGGCTATGAATTCCTACCAGTAGATACTCTGCATTATGGTGGGTTCTGCGTTGCAGTTCGTCACACTTTGGGTAGATATCACTTTTCCTTTGAACGCGTGCATACGGATGGCGAGCGACGAATTGACGTTTTTGTACTAGAATGGAGCACGAAATATGCATTGAATAGATTTGGGTTCACTGCATATCTCCTAGATTACACGTTAGCAAGCCTGATTTTGACATACTCAATGCTTTCAGTCATGCAGGTTCGATATTTTCTCAACTCCTACTGTTGTTCAAAGGCCGGTTCTCTTAGCTCAGGTAATTTTTGGTATCTTGACTTACTTGGGGTTAAGGAGTGATGGTATGCACGGTCTCTGCTCCATTTACTTACAAGCTGGCAGACATCCCAGGTCAGTCAACCAGTAGTCGGCTCAATCTACGCTCGCATTTGGGTAAGTCCGATAATGCAACAGCTTCCGCCTTCCCAAAATCTCGGTTCTGTAGGTGTGGCGGGAGTTGGAAACATCGCATTACTTGGGAGATTCCCTCCTCGGTATAGAAGATCTGTGCTCCATCGACTCGTGAACTGGCGGGTATGCCAGGTCCGAAGCCTAAACCGTGACACAACCTACGCTCTCATGTATGTGACCTCGACATTCCATCAACTTCAACTTTTTCCACAACGCCGTTCTTCCTGCTCGAATCACCTTGGAATCCTGTCATATCTGAGGAGATTGTCTACTGTCTTTGCATGGCTTCTGCTCTATTCTCCCCCGCGATAGCAGTTTTTCCGCGGAAAATTGCACCACATTACACCAATTTCGTGGCAATTATCAGCAAATTTGATCAACCACGTGCTAGCATTTTGTTCTTTAAGTGCGTAAGAGTGGGTTTGGAAACACGAAACGGCTTTCATTCTTAGCATGACAAAAGAATAATACATACCTACAGTAAGGCTCCTGGTGTACAAAAAGAGCAGGTGACATGAAAATGGTGTGAGTGACACGACTGAAATGGCAAAGGTCATGCTTTGAGAGGGTGTGATACTGGAGTCTGTAGGTACAGAAGGGACGCGTCTTCCCCACATTCCTCCTACCTTTCGATTCACCCACATACCTCCATTCCAAGCAGCAATATCACTCACAAAGCCAAACACACCCACGTACCAAAAACTCGTCCAACGACCCACTCAACCGCTGACATGGCTTCCAATGGGATGTCCTTTGCAATGATCGATGAGCTCCAAGCAAAGCTTGCCTAATTCGAGCCCCTCGAAGCCACCCTCAAAGAGCGCGACACAACCATCTCCAACCTCAAAGCCTTCGAGGCGGCCGTTCACAAATCCTACGACAGCGAAGGCAACGGTAAGCAACCCCCATCATCCCCACTCCCATCAAACACAAGCCTAACCCTTCCACTAATCCTGCGCAGAAATAGAAGCAAGCAAATACTCCCGCGTCACCACGCACATGACACCCGCAACATTCACCCCCTTCTTGACCGAGAAAATCCTGCCTATCTTGCAGAAAGGCGAATTCGGCGCGAAGCCTATCCTTGTGGCGTTTCCGAAGGGGGAGGCGCTGAAGGTTATGATGGCGTTGGGAGAGAAGGGGGTTGGTGGTGGGAAGGCTTAGGCGTGGTGGATGTGGCAGGTTGGGGGCCCATGTGGAGGGGGGTGGGAGGCGGGTTAGTGGTGCATGCATTGCTTAAGTGTTGTTTTGTTTCAGAGTGGAGTGGGCTGGAGGGCGGATCAGCATAGCACGCGTTGCTTAGAGCGTTGATGGAACAAATACTTGAGTCCTGAAACATTATTTCTTGCCCTTGTAGGAGCATACAGAGTGCCAGATCCAACGCCACGCTCCCTCGATTCTGTCCAAACCGCACAACGCCTGTTCGCACCTTGAGCGACTCCCTGCGCCGATTCGCCTCAAATCGACCATACACCTTCCCCTATCCGCATCAACTCAAACTTCTCTTCGCTGCTTTCACTGCAAACAAATCCCCAAAAACTCCTCCCTACTAATCGCCCCATCCCCATCCAAATCAAACTCCTCAATCATAGCCGCCAACTCCTCCTCCTCCAGCCCCTCCCCCAACTCCCTCGCAACCCGTCTCAAATCACTCAAATTAATCTTCCCCTTCGCCCCCTCATCAAACAATTCAAACGCCCTCAGTATCTCCTCCCTAGGATCTCTCGCCAATATTCTTTGCGCCATTATGGCCTGGAATTTCTCAAAGGGGAGGAGCAGGCGCGTGTGGGCGTAGGGAGAGGGGGCGCTGGAGGAGGAGGAGGGTGATTGGGGGGAGCCGTGTGTTTGGAGGATGGAGAGGATGTCAGCTTTTGGGAGGTCGAAGCCAAGGGCTTTCATTGCGACTTTTAGTTCGTGGTAGTCTATGCGTTGATCTTTGTCTAGGTCGAAGAGCATGAACTGCGCATACCATTATATCAGCCCTCTGTTCCCTCTCCACTCTCTTCCTCCGCTCTTATTCCACCCTTGCGTCGGCGCTTGGGAAATGAAGGGGGGGTTGGGTACACACCGCCTCCTTAATCTCCTCCCTCTGCTCCTCCGTCAACTGATTCTGCTCTTCCCGTTCCAACCGCTCTTTCTCCATGCGCTCTCTTTCGCGCTCTAGTCGTGCGTTCTCGCGCTGCTGTTGCGTTGTGGATGCGCCGAATGTTGTGCCGAGGGAGCGGTCGGGCAGTTTGCCTAGGTTGGAGGTGTAGGGTCGGGAAGGGAAGGAGGGGTGTGATGAGGATGCCATTGGGAGGAATTTGGAGGGTGTGGGTGCTCTAGTCCTGGTGTTTTGTCAAGTGCCAATCTGAGAGACGCGTTGTAAAACGCGATTTTAGCGGCCAGGGTCGGCTTGCGATGACGTGCGGTGACATGAGTGTGGTGCCCTGACCAGCTTATCTATTTGCTCAAGCTCCACGCTTCTTCAATACAGTGCCAATTGAGCTTGTAGTTGACTTGAGAAAGACTCGGCTTATATTGAGAAATCAACTTGAAATTGCACTGAAAAGCTACGGCCAAGGTAGGCGGTTCATCTTCCATACCGCTGCCATTTCCATTGCCAGTGCGCCAACCAGACATTAACAAAATACGTTACGCTAACATCGAGAACAGCAACAACAATGCCAACCGTCCTCATAGTCGGAGCCACACGCGGCCTCGGAGCCTCTCTAGCCAAACAATACGTCTCTCAAAGCGCCCGAGTCTTCGCAACCTCCCGCTCGAAAGACACACCCGAATCCACAAAAGACATAACCTACATCCCCCACATTGACGTCGCAAAAGAAGATGCTGGCTCCAAGTTAGCCAAACACCTGGGCTCCATATCCCTTGACACAATCATCATCACAGCCGGCTACTTCGGTACAGAATCCTTCGACGAACCATCATGGGAGAAACAAGTCAAGATGTATACAACGAGCGCCATTGGGCCTGTGTTTATTATTCATCATCTTGTGAAGGCGGGGCTGTTGAAAGAGCGGAGTAAGATTATACTTGTGAGTAGCGAGAGCGGAAGTATTACGCTACGGCATGAGAGCGAGGGAGGGGGAAATTACGGACATCATGCGTCTAAGGCGGCGGAGAATATGGTGGGGAAGCTGTTGAGTTTGGATTTGAAGGAGAAGGGGGTCGCGGTGGGGATTGTGCATCCGGGGTTTATGAGGACGGAGATGACGAAGGGGGTGGGGTTTGATAAATTCTGGGACGACGGTGGAGGTAGGAAGTCTTTCCCATTATCTCGGAGCCTTATATTAACGGGGATTTGCAGCCGTGACACCCGACGAAGCAGCAGAGTCACTGATCAAGTTTATTGAGACATTCGATATAAAACACACGGGCGAGTACTGGGCGCCTCGAGGACCTAGGTAAGCATCACCTGGCTTTAAACATATACGCATATTACTCAGCTGAAATCCCGCGCAGAGACATCGGTACCGCGGAAGCAGTGCTCGGCAAAGATCTTAGTACGCCGCTTCAACTACCTTGGTAGGGTGTCGTTCGACCTATTCCCGGCTTAAGAGCCTATCGGAAATTGCCATTCTATCCAGCACTTCGATAATGACGCTATGAAAGAAATGAAAGAGCAGAGAACTACTTGTTTTGTGGGTTTCTGACTCCAGTATTGTGGCGTGTTTTCTCCACAGCGGGTGGGAGAATGCCATTCCATACTCAAATCACTTCGACATTAACAGCATCAGACACTTGTAAGAGCAGAGCATGGCTATCGTCGTTGGCTTGTTACCCAACATTTTCGGCATTTCGGGTACAAACGATAGCAGGTGCCGTGCTGTTGCTGCTCCATTAGCCCAACCTGTTACCATTCCCATGCTTCAAGTTCAGCAACTACGACGCTTTCCCAGCGTTGGTCTCGCTCTAACACCATTTCCTTGACTCCCCGGATTGCAGAATCTTAACGTTGCCCGCTCAAAATGCATAACTTTTGCCCCCAATCCCTCACCATTCACGAAGCCTCAACCTCAGACCCTTGCCCCAGACTCCCCCTCACAAGACTAATCAAAACCATCTGCATCTTCCGCTCCGCCCCCAGCCCCGTAATCCTCCCGGTCCGCCCATACCGAACACACATGCCCTTAATAACAATAAAACCCTGCCAGAGCTTATAACTCGAGATCCTATCTCTCGTATCCCTTCCCCCTATCCGTCGCGCTTACTGTCCTGATGCATCCAAAGGGAGCTAGTTCGAAGGGTTAGATATGCAATCTTTGTCTAGGGTGTAATGTACTCACTACGCGTATTCCACACACTAGGAAGCCCATCATCAACATCTGGACTCCCAGCCGGTCCGAACCGCAACACCGGCTGCATCTCAGCTTCCATGGTCTGGCTCATATGCTCGCAGTTATCGCGGAGTGGGGGGAAGCGCGCGGGGCCACATTGGACGTTGCGGGGGAAGTAGGCGTTTAGAGTTAGAGCTAAGTCTCCATTCGGACCTGCTTTACCCTCCCATATGAGGTTCTATCTCCAGAATCTTCCTTATGTTGCATGTTGAGAATTTTGAAACCCACCAATACCAGTCACAACCCCCCCTTTATCCCTGCTCCCACAAAACGTGATAAGCCGGAGTCCGGCTGCGCGGATTTCTACGCCCGTTATGCTGGCAACTGCGTGTTGCGGGCTTTTGAAGAGGTCGATCATGCATCTGCCATCGCCCAGGGGGTTGTTAGTATGCATGCTGATGCAGGAGGTGTTGGGGGTTTTGTAAGGTACCGCTGATCCAGCGCACCGGGAGGTTGAGGTCGAAGTCTCGCTTGCCTGGGACGCGCTGGCCGACTGTTAGGAGGCGAGGGAGTTGCGCGTCGAATGTATTTAGGGCGTCTAGACAACTGAGTTGGAGGACGCTGTAGCCTTGACATGTGATGAGCATGTCGTTCAATGTGGCGTTGTTGATTGAGATGTTGGGAATGGTGGTGTTTAGGGAGGGCGCTAGCTGAGCGGTTGTGTTTGGGTAGTTCAGAAGGGATAGTACATCTGTTGCAAATGTTGAGTTGGAGATGTTCGAGGATGCATATTGCGCCAGAAGGCTGTCTGGGCTCTGTGTAAGACCGAAGCCTGCCGATGAGGCTACCGAGTTGAGCAACAAGGCTGCGACTCCACGAGCGACCAGATGCGTGGTGACAGTTGAACGACGATCATATGAAGATCCAGCTGCATATTTCCTGAAGCATGGAGATATAGAAGAAATCGCGTAGTGCGATTGGCGAGACGATATGCGAGTGCTTGCGCATAGATGGGTAAGTGGCGATGTATATGCGATTGACAGTTTCGCATCTTCCACGGGGTCTTGATAGCTTTGCGAACGCTATTGCCGTCAACTTCGTTCTACATATTTCGAATTGTGCTAATTCTGGCACATTTTCCACGCCCAGAGTTGCATTCCTGTGCCCGAGTATCTCACTTGATTGCGCGTCTTGTTTGCTTCTTCAGGCTTTCGTGGAATTAACGTGAGCGACTGAATCTTACGGTCGACAGCATTCCCGCTAGACAAGTCTAACTATCTCCTCCTGGCCGTCTTTGGCGCATTGCGTATGGATGCTTCCAATAGTCACGCGTTCTACAAGCCCAATTTTCGGTAGACGCCAGATCAGCATCACATTGACCATACACCATCCATCCCACGCACCAACACGTGAGTCGAACTGCCAACTATCGTCCTCCTCGGACTTAGGCCTCGTTTTCGACAGGAGAATCATTTTGACCTTCTCATCCAGCTCGTCGAGGAGCGGTACGTGCCAAGCAGTCCCAACTCGCCGACGGCTTTTATCGAGAAGCCAGATACGTTGACAGCCTTCATCGTTTGTAGATTGATACTCTGAGACCGTGGACGAGAGCAGAAGCCTTACAAGCAGACTTTTGAACTGCAGTATAGCTGGTCCATCTGTGTTTCCTCCACGGAGGTTATTGCCCGGGTGCGTTCGGTATGCCAAGCTCAGTACCATCGGTTTCGCCCAATGCAAGTTGTGCATTATATCTTTGTAAGCGGAACAGTCCTGCGGTGCATATGGCGGTGCTGGTTCGAGAGTGGGGTATCCCACCACAGTTGTTGTCTTGTTATTTAGGCCGTATCGCACAACATGTCGTGTTTTGTTACCTGGCGTTACCATTTCGAAGCGGTCAACGAGAGGGTTAAATCCCTCCAGTATGTTTGTCTAACATGTCACTGGACCATGCCAGGCTGACCACGCGTAGGTTGGAAGGCTTAGATTATGTTCACCTTGCGGGATTGACGGATCTCCATTGCTTAGGAACTTGCGCCGAATTACGCCTCTATGGGGCCACAGAAGCACGAAGTCAATGACATCTTCGATCAAGCCGTTCGAGATTTTCCATGCTAAAGGAGCATGCATCACCTCCGATATTCCTTTGAAAGCTGCTAGTATATCGGTCGGAAACGTCATGTTCCTTGCGGTGTAGCTCTCGACGATCCTTGCATACATCTCAAAGGTCAATTGCCAGTCCCGATTGTTGGCTGGAGACAGCCTTCATTCTATGGCTTGGGAGTTAAAACACGTTTCTTTAGTGCTTTCAATCTCCTTCAGGGTGAGCGCTGGAATCTCTGAGACAGTGTCCTCATGAGCTACATCTGTGGCGCCGCGAAAGTGAAACTGATCGTTGCCAAAGATGATCAAGGTGTGCGAGAGCTCTGCTTCTTGCATTGTCCAAGCTCTCGTGTCCCATGTCGGCTTTTCCAAAGTCTGTGTTATGCTTGATGAGGCAGCTACGAGACGTATGCCACCAATGTTCCGTACCACCTGGCTGGGTCCGCTGATTCGAGCTGTAAGCGACTGGTCGTCATAAGGAGTTCGGACGGTTTCATTATCGGGGTGGAGATGTGAAAATAGAATATCTGAGAGGCTTCTCTCTGTAGCAATCAGAGTAGCTATTGCACTTGAGTAAGTCTGACCGATTTGCTCAATTTGTATAGCTTTGTCTCTGGGATCGTCTTGGATGATGCATAGCTGATCTACCCAAAGTACAATATCTTACCCATTGTCGAGGCCGTTGAGATCTCAGACCAGTTCGATAGCATCTCTAATGACAGCTGGTATTGCATCCCATTCTTTGTTCAACGCTCCTTCCTGGAATAGTATTGATTCGTTCGACTTGGAGAGCTGTAAACCCTGCTTGCCTCCCCAAACATAGCTGAGTGATATGTGGTTTAATCGGCAGAACAGGCTCCACCTGGTCAGACACATCCGCTCGGTATCAATAAATCTCAAGCCTCTTGGACCACCAGGGTTCTCACTAGTCCATCGGATTCGAATAGTTTCACAAAACCAATGATAGTACCTACAAGTCTTGATCCATGACCACAGAAGACTTGGTGAGACTTGATTGCCAATGAGTCGTCATTGATACATCGGATATTGCCCTAGGAGGTGAGCATCGTTTGCTAAGAGGCGAATAAAGGTTCGATCTCTCTCCGCTGTCCTTATCGCTTATGGGAATAGCACGTTGGTGTAGATCATCATCCATCGTACATTCTGCTTGTCCTTGTTACCGAGAGAATTGATATCCCAAGACTGCGAAGCAAGGTAAAATGAACCAGCCACAGCACTACGCACGTAGATCTTGACAGGTTGATCGTGTATCATGGCAAGTGAGTTTCTGGCATCAAAAATTTCTGGCAGCCTTGCTTTGAGAGCGGCGACAACGAGCTCGCAGAAGCTGCAGTCAGATTGTGTGATAACATCAAGAGTACCCAGCAGGTGTTCTGTGATTGAACTCAGCTCACGAGTCGCAAAATACAGGTTATCTTCCTATTGAAAATCCAAATATCGTATCACAAGCAATGTGCAGGTGCAGAACTTGGGTCAAGCCCCCACACACTTTCAAACGCCACCCATGAACCGTACCCCTATGGCCAATTTCATGAATTGGAGCTGTGGTATCAAAAATCCGGGACAACGAACCGGATATCTCATCCGTTGGAGATTCGATAAAGTACCCTAGAATAGAGAGCGTGCTGCATCTTGTGCACAGTGGTCCTGGCGTTGCCGCAATATGTGGCACTAAACACCCTCAGCCACGTAGGGATACTTCGCAGGTCCCAAATAGCGTCCATCTGGGATAAGATCCATCAAATAATTATTTAGGGACAGCGCCCGAGAAGGACAAGCGATGCTTGTGATAGCGGAATGGTTAAAAAATACTTTTTGGCAGCCTGGACAACTTGAAAATGCAAGCTTGAGGGGTGTCTGCCGTACAAATTTATCGCAAAAGTAGGTCGTTCAAGCTCATGTGTGCTAATTGTTTGGGCAGAAACCCAGGCAAAAGAGGCTCTCTGACGGCAGCCTGAAAAGCGGCGTTACCTTCCAAGATTGCTTAGTCATATAGCCTCCACGCCAAGTGTCCTAGCCTCGGCATGACAGCGGAGTTTGTCCGCTCCCAGGGTTTGAAAACTTCCAAGCTCTCCGACCTCGCTGACCTCACCTTTCGACCTCCAAAATCCACGGCGCGAAACCAGCGGAATGGTCCCAGAGAAATGTCCTCGTCTGCTACGATTAAGAAAAAGGACCATGCGATACAGGCAGCCCACCATGTTCATTACCCATTTTGGTTCGGAGGATCAGCGTCATGTTTTGCTGCTACGGTGACACATCCATTGGACTTGAGTACGAGCTTCTAAGATACATCCAAATTATATTGAATCCACGTAAAGCTAATTGAGTCGATAGTCAAGGTAGAGGATTACCCTCAGCCACAGTTAACCCCTCCAGAAAGAACCTCGCGCTTACACAGGGCAGGTCCGCCTCCAAACCCGCACCCCAGATGGCCCAAAGGGCATGCTCGGCACCTTCCTACATATCCTCAAGAATGACAATGTGTTGGGACTTTACCGCGGCGTACGTCCTCCTTCCGCTCCAAAATCCTGGCCTCCTTCGCCTTTTCCTTTGTTCTATTCCTGTCTAGCAATGCACAATGCTAAAATCCTTCTCAACAGCTCTCCGCCTCCCTCCTCCGCCAATTAACCTACTCCACCACGCGCTTCGGAATCTACGCCGAGCTAAAAGAGACTTTCACCACTGCGCGTCACTCCCCCTCCTTCGCCGGTCTGATAGCTATGGCCTCCACTTCGGGGTTTTTGGGTGGCATAGCCGGCAACCCAGCTGATGTGCTTAATGTACGCATGCAAAACGACATGTCGCTCCCGGCCGCCCAAAGAAGGAACTACAAAAATGCTGTCGACGGACTATTCCGCATGTCGAGAGAAGAGGGCTGGCGCAGCTTGTTCAGGGGCGTGTGGCCGAACTCGTTTAGAGCAGTGCTCATGACAGCCTCCCAGCTTGCCAGCTACGACGGGTTCAAGCGACTATTACTTGAAAAGGCTGGAATGGAGGACGGTCTGACGACGCATTTCACCGCATCTTTCCTGGCGGGGTTCGTGGCGACTACCGTCTGCAGCCCAGTCGACGTGATCAAAACGCGGGTGATGAGCGCAAAGGAGAAAGAAGGCTTACTCGTCTTACTACGACGAACCATTGCACACGAAGGTGTCGGATGGATGTTTAGAGGCTGGGTGCCTAGCTTCGTGAGATTGGGTCCACATACTATCGCTACGTTTCTCTTTTTGGAACAGCATAAGAAGATATACCGGCATTTGAAGGGGGTAGAGCATGACGACAGCACTTAGTGGGGAGTATTGGTAATCCTAATGTCTGTTACCTTTCTGCGTTGCATATACAATTTTCTCTACTTGTTTAGAGAGCAAGGTGTTGGTCGCTGCATGCATATAGATTGATCGGCATTTTCAGGCGTTTAGAAACACACTTAGAGGGCTGCGTGCCAGAGCTCTATTGGCAGTCAATTTTGTCCCACTTCCAGGTTTTCAGCGTCCATCTGTCCAATGTAAAAATGTTCTTGACTTTGGTTTCCAATGCTGTAACGCCAAATGCGGCTATCTGGGCGCATAGACCTAACGCTAAAGGCGATGTCCCCTCGGTACCTGCATGCAGCAGCGAGACTATTGATGCATTATCGCGTCAGAGAACATAACATCGGTAGCAATATGCAGGCGGATTAATCGGCAACTGAAAATTTAAAATTGGATTTATTGGGGGCGGCCCAAGTTGTTTATCATTACAAGCTACTGAAATGGCAAATATTACACATTACACATTACCGCCTTCATTGGCAATTCAAAAAAAAAACAGAATCAGCAAAAGATGAAAACAAGAAAAGAATTGGGAGCGCACCGCTGGGGGCTCAACCAGCTGCCTAGCACATCTCAATCACGAACTCTCCATACACCAGCAAATCAAAAGAACTAAAACCAGTAAAATCATTAACAGACATTGGGAGCGCACCGCTGGTGGCTCAACCAGCTGCCTTGGCAAATCTCAATCTAGGTGCTCTCACTTAACACTCCCATCCACGTTCGCAACCGCCGCAACCGTCGTCCCAGTTTGGGGTCTAGCACCAGGTTAGTTCGTCATACTCGACACCAAGGGACAAATACACCTTACGCTTACACATTAACAGTAGGTGACACAGTCGGGCTCAGGTCAACCGAGTTCCCATCTAGCGTGCCTGTGTTCTTGTTGTTGTTGCCGGCTACGTTGTCGCTTAGTGGGCTCAGAGAATTAGAGATTGCGTTGGCGGGATTGGATTGGCGCTTGCCGTTGCCGTTGAGGAGGCCAGTATTGGAGTTGCTGTTCCCGGCATCGTTGGCTGAAAGGGGGGAGACGGAGTTGGAGACGACGTCGACAGGGTCGTTGTGGCGGCGGGGAAGGGTGTTGCCGTTGAGGAGGCCAGTATTGGAGTTGCTGTTGCCGGCATCGTTGGCCGAGAGTGGGGAGACGGAGTTGGAGACGACGTCGACAGGGTTGTCGTGACGGCGGGGAAGGGTGTTGCCGTTGAGGAGGCCAGTATTGGAGTTGCTGTTGCCGGCATCGTTGGCCGAGAGGGGGGAGACGGAGTTGGAGACGACGTCTACCGGGTTTTCCTGGCGCTTGCCGTTGCCATTCAGTAGTCCAGTGTTGGAGTTGCTGTTGCCGGCATCGTTGGCCGAGAGCGGGGAGACGGAGTTGGAGACGACGTCGACGGGGTTGTCTGAGGGGGAGGAGGTGGTGGGGAGGGAGTTGGTGCCGGCTGTTTGGAGAATGGAGACTGGCAGGGAGACGGCAAAGGTGGTGAGGGAGAGGAGGGTTAGGAGGGTGCGGGTGTGCATTGTGTTTGGGTGCTGGACGGTTGGTCGAAGGTGGTGAAAGTTGTTTATGGTGGAGTAGGGGGGACTGAGAGCAGCGGAGATGAAATTGAGATCGACGGAATTGGTAGTGTTCTTTTTTCACTCGGGGAACGGAATGAAGAGAGAAACTATGGTCGGGAAGAGCTCGTCTTTATAAAAAAAAAGGAAATGGCACCATTTACGAATATTTACCTACCAAGCAAGCTACCTACCTCATCACGCAATTCCCAGTTGCCAACACTGCAGGCACAGTACATACGCATAACGCATATCCACCACGAGTCGAGCGCATATATGCAGGTACACCGGCGTAGCTGCACCGGCGTAGCTGCACCGGCATAGCTGCACCAGCGCCCTCTACGACATCAACGCGGGAACACGAGCAAACGAAACGCATCAAGAAATTTTGCAGATCCGCTTTTGTAGATTGCATATGCGCATTTCCTCTATTGTATTGACTTTGAAGATCTGCAACTGAAACAGCTAGGTTGGGACGCTAATTCGGGCCTGAACGGGAGAGGAACGGACGGTGTGGAACTCTGTCTGGGCGATCCTTTACTTGGTGGGCGAATGGGAAGCGAGAGTGAGATTCTGATGCCGAGGCTGCATATGGAGATCGCCGGAAGAAGGAAATGAGGCGGTCTGTTTGGAGATGAGTTGTGAGGCGTTCGCGGTAGTTGCCGTCGAGAAAGCGTTTCGGCAGACTTTCTCCTTGAAGAATTAAGTTTTGAGCTAGCTGCCCTTAAGGCAGACGCCGTCATGAATTCTGCCATAGTCATGCTGTGCGAGCAGGCACTGCTAGACTTGTTAGGTCCTTGTTGCCTAACCATTTCCGCGAGGTTTCAGTCTTACCTGAAAGACCTCACGCAGGATGATCTTGTGGCGTGATCTCTCGAGACCCGATATGATCGACTCCAGCTCTGCCAAGCAGTCATCCGGTCATCCCAACATTCAACTTGGTCACCAAAGATCCACGCCATTCGTCTTAAGATTTTAGAGGCTGGTAAATAAGCAGGTGATATTTTCAATCAGGCGCCGGGATTTTGACAGACTTTCGCCGCCGTGAGTTGGCATTAACCCCACTGGAGCTCTAACATTGTAAACGATCAAAGAGGAAGTTGTGATGCCTCCTCGATTCAAGTTCGACTACTCGTATGAAAGAGAATTAGACCTAGACTCCATCACATCAATCGAAGATGACGACGTACCCATTCCCCTAAAGCTAGACGCTGACGTTAACGCCACATTAGTACTGCATCGTTTTGTGTGCCGAGCTATTTGAGAAGCATGGAAAAGCCCTTAAAAACACCTGCAATCATCATAGATCGAGCCTTGAGCTTGAGGCTTTAGCTAAAAGGGGGTGCCATTTGTGCTGTATTCTGTGGGCAAACTTACGAAACGAAGGAGGTCTGGACAGGCTGAGGCGCATACAGCGTGAAGGTAAGCTTCGCTACGACGGCCCACAGACCAGCTACAGCATTCATAAAACGAGGTGATGAAGCGAATTCTCGTCCTGGCCGGATCCAGCTTCAGATATGGCTTGGTTACAAGCCACGTCATCCGCATAAGGCATGCAGCTATGGGGAGTGCATTCTCAAAACTACTGATAATGATGAGGGCTTTCTTGAAATATGCTCATTCCTGAGTCTGTCAACCCTTTAGCATCCTAAGACGTCACCTCAGTATTCTACTAATACTAGAAAGCTGGGGAGGCACCGCACCCTCCAAACACTATGACAGTCTCTACAGTGTCGGATGCCTCATTCGCTTAGGCTTCAAGTTGGCTATCCGACTGTCTTTCCAACCATGCAGTATGTCGTTATGTAGCAGACGCATGCTTCTCAGCTCCAACGCGAGTCGTTGGCGTTGGGCTTCCAGGTCAGACCAAATTCCCGCGGCTTTACGTATCGTCCGAAAAGGATCTGAATATGCAGTATCTGGCGTTGAGTCATTGTTGGGGAAAGGTAAAGATACCGACATTAACAATGCTCAACTTGCACACGATGATGGCGAAAATAGACTTGGAGAGCCTGCCAAAAACATTTTAAGACGCTATTCTTGTTACTAGACGCCTGCAATACCGATATCTCAGGATTGACTCTCTGTGTTTTACAGGATTCTATGGAAGACTGGGAAAAAGAAGCTGCTACGATGAGCGATGTCTATAATTACGCTGTGCTCACTATTGTGGCTTCTTGGGGTAAAGATAGCAGCACTGGTTGTTTCGTCGAAAGACCGCTTTTGAGCAAGTGGTCGTGTAGAATCTTTGAAGATGCACGGAAGGCGGTCTATGTCTCTCCGGAAAGCGTTGATGAGCCAAAATATACCACTCCTCTGCCGCTTGAGAAAAGAGCCTGGGTTGTTCGGGAACGAGCCCTTCCAGCGAAGACGCTTTCTTTCCGCGATCTGGAAATGCAATGGACTTGTCTTGAGTCTCGTGGGAGTGAAGCATGGTCTCTTACCGGAGCGGGACCGTCGGACAAAGAACTTCCATCATCGGAGAAGCAATCCTTTCGCGATCTCCTCTCCATGAAGCCTGGTCTCTGTGGAGCTGATATAGGCTACATGTGTGGCTTCTACAAGCATTGGCGGCCGCTAATTGCGCTATATACTGCCTGCAGACTTACTTTCCCGGATGATATATTAGTTGCTATCTCCGGCCTCGTGAAGAGGATTGAGAAGCAAACAGGGCTTACGAATATCTTCGGAATGTGGAAAGACTTTCTTCGCATGGACCTGATGTGGGAGGGCACGCCGGGTTCGACGAAAAATAGGTGAACGTCTCTTCGATATCCTACTTGGTCTTGGGCGTCGGTGGCAGGGACAAACGTATCGATGTTGAATTTACCAGAAGAGGGCCAGTGGAGGACGACTGTTCTTCCTTGGTCACTAATGAAGCGCGATTTTTATCTCTTCGCACTTGCACCGCGCCTCCTGGAGGACATTTTAAGCTATCTTTGCCCATGCACATCACTGTGTTGGAGACTGAGGGTCGATTTCTCTACGTTAAACAGATGGAAACAGCTTACTTACCACGATACTACGGACGCTTCGAATGGCGTAGAGCGCAACGAGCTGATCGTTTCAAATGTTTGCCAGACACCAAAGACGACCTCCTATACTACCTGCATCTAATGCGGAATGTTGATTGTAGAACAACGTGAAGGCGATCAAACCGTTTTCAGGGGTTGCTCTTGGCTCGTCTGCAGTCCGAGTCAAATTATCTCATTCGCTTGGGATATTGGTTCCTGGTCGTCAAGGACCCTTCAATATTCCAAAATGTCGAGAAAAGGACCATCAGCCTGATCTAGGTGTACTCATGAGGTTTGGGAGGATGGCAGGGGCATCATAGCTTATTTTGAATGCCAAGGCTTATTGACTATCCATGGCGCATCACATTAAATACAGATTTATACCTTTATAATAGCGCGCCTTCTCAGATCGCCTTGCATTCGTACAAGACACCGCAACAATGATGGCATTCACATTTCAAATAATCCTCGCCATCAATCTACCACCCCCAAACCGTCGCCACCACTTCCAGTAATCTGTCTCCACCATAATACACCCCTTCCCAATCACCAAGATCCAATCCCGGCACCAGATTCGCCAACACAAACCCCACCAGACAGCCAGAAGATACGCCCCAAAGCAGTGCAGACCTCTCATCTTGCATTTCTTCGGGCTCAAATAAGTACTGCCAGAGCGAGGGCACGAGGAGAATCGTGCTCTTCTGGAATTGGGAACATTAATAAAGGACTTCGAATTCGATGCCGGTGCCTCGGACCAAGTGCATGATGCTGGTGTAGTAGGCCAAGAATATTAAGGGGATGGAGAGGGCGAAGATAAAGTCGTTCATGGTGGGGGGTTTTGCGGATCGTTTGAATGGTGTATCGTGTTGAGTGAAGAACCTCCGGGTGATGAGTGTTCTAGAAATGCAGCGTGCGAGGGAGGCTGTTTTCAAGCAGCGGAGCTCGCAGCTGAACGAACCACTTGACCTCTATCGCTAGATCCAGAGCGCCGACAACGAGATAAATAACCAGAAAAATGCCCAAGATGAGGATCTGGAGAAGGAGCTGGTGAAGAATAATCTAGACGTGAACGAGCTCGTCAGTGATGCTCTTACTGGACAGTTACAACTTGATCACTTACTACTGTTCCGAGAAGGATGAAGCCTATGCCAATGAGAATGAAGCCTATACCAATAAGATCACCCCATCTGAGTATTGAGTTCAGGAATGTGACGACCATCATTTGAGACGGAGGGAGCGGAGGTGTGTGTGAGTGTAGTGGGTTGGAAGCGCAGAGAAGGGGAGGGTTGCTGATGACATGGTTACAATGTCTATATTTTTGTGAATGAAAAGGCATGTGGTCTTGGCCGAGATCTGAATAGCGCTTTTCTTATGCGACATGTGAAAGTAGTAGAATTTTCATGTCCAGTATTTTCATAGACTTGCGCCAAGTCTAACAGCATATGTCTTGTAACAGCATGTGATAAAAGGGAATTGCGAGACGTGAAGATTTTGAGAGTAATTGAGGCTGAAGCTAGCGTCTACGAGATTCTCAAAATTCACAGACGACGAACCATTAAATCCTATCATGGACTTAGCAAAGACGCTTCACGGTATCAGCACGAGATTCAATCAATATGCGCGGAGTGATGAAGTAAAGAGATGAAGAAAGGGTTAAAGTGATCATTTCCGTTCGTGACGGCAAGCCACTAGCTTCAATTCGAGGCCATCGGCGCATTGAACTCGATATTCACGAATTTGAAAGTTAGTGGCTACTTTTCTGATAAAGATACATAAGTATCATGATCCACCATTGCCAAGGAGACTATTATTTGGATATTCGTATACGTGTATATAAAATTATAATTGATACTGAGTTTGAGAGCATTAGCTCGCATTACTTGCCACTTTCCATGAACTGAGAAAAATTCTCCTCTCCGAAGTCCATAATGTGCAATGTGTTGGTGAACCTCGCCGTACCCTATGCAAAGTGTTCAAGCTGCTGCCGTTACCCAAATCTGCCATAGCCCCATGGTCATCAGACAGGTGACGTCCCTCCTCCGTATTCCTGGCAATTTCAACACGGGGAAAGACAAAAAGCCGCCGCCTGCCCTCCTCTCTTTTTCTTTTTTCTCCATACTTCCGGGTACCATAACACTACTTCAGCGAGTTCCCAAACACACGATACTATACCTGCTACTACATTTGCAACATCCAGAACATCCGCCGGTACATACGTAAACACACATAATTCCCACTGGTGGTCATGTATACGCCCCGCAACTATAACACTGCTGTCTACTCTTTGACGACTTACGAAACACACGCTATTACACGATCTATCATACGCCGAACTTCCACAGCATCAAAATTTGACAATCACCCACCCACAAACACATTCTCCACCAGCAACTCGCCAGATCATACCTTCTTCCACATCTCCAAACGCCTACTACATCACCACCCGACCAACACACTCCGAAAACCCGACTCAACATTCCACAAGTCCATCTTCCACACATCTACCGCCACATCATCAGCAATATCAAATAATCAAGATGGCATCATTCGACAACATTGAGCGCCCAGAAGAAATGATACCTACTGTAGATGAGATAATCGAAAAGGAAGATCATCTCATTGCAATGGCAAATGAACACATCCATGCCCAGCGTGTGGCTTCATGCACCTACGCCCAGGGGGGCGAACATAGCATCAACTGTGGTAGGGCTGTTGATGCAAGCGTGCTAGAGTACCAACACCTTGCCAGCAAAGGTCTTATCCGAGTCAAAGACTACGAAGAGTGGGGTTGTGTGGGCCCGGAAGAGGAGCATTACCACCGAGACATCGCCAACACGAGAGTCAGGAAGGCTTTTATGCCAATGGACTGGAACAAAGGTTTCACAGGTCGAGGTAGTGAGTGTACCAAGCATTCTACTCTTTTTGGTCCAAGTACTGACAAATCTCTAGTGAGCAAAACGACTTTGGAAATCACACATGCAATTGGGCCATCCGACGAGATCGAACCCACCGGTATGTCGCCGTTCGACTTGAATGGGCTGCCGTCGGAGCGGGGAGGTAGTAGCAGAAGTATCGGGAGTACGTCCTCTGTTAGTGAAGATGAAGAGGAGAGGAAGCTGAGTGTCAAACAGCGAGTGCGCACAACGTCGTCTCGAACGTGGAAGAGCTTTCTCCGAATCCTCGATCCGAGATACTGAACGGTGATGAAGTCGGCCCGTTCGGGGAGAGGAGCGTTGATGAGGATCTTCAGCCAGTCCGGGAGAGGAGAGGAGCCGTCGTCTTTGGCCATTCCAACGAGAGAGACGATGATGAGGCAGTCGGCCCATTCGACGAGACCATACTACGAGTCGAACCTACCCCCACCGACGCGAGGAATCACCTTAGCAACAATGCTAACCGTAGCTGCTTACTACTTGACGAACAAGCGGTGGAGCCATCCAACGAGAGGAGTCCGCCAGAACTGGTCGACATTACCAGCCAGATGATGAATGCCCTCGACGAGGTCTTCAGCGAAGCTACTACCGGAGCTATATCCAACCCTACAGAAGGTCCCCTCGAAGCCTCTACGAGCGGAGCTACACATCCTTCAGTAGACGATTTCAAGACGACACCCATTATTGGAACGAAACGAGGGCGACAACCCTCCCCGGATTCGGAAGACGAGGACTCGGAGGTTGAAGAGTGCGTATCGAGGCCCAAGCGACTATGCATCTCGCGAATTAATGGAACAAACACCTTGGGCCAAGTACGAGACATCGTGAGAGACATTGCCAGCCGAGACCCACAACTACACAACAATCCCACTACTACCATAGCGGGCCCCATACCCCAAGCGAACAAGAAGCGAGACCGGGAGACTTTCGAAGACACCTACCCAGAAGAGGAGAGTAGAGTGTTGATAAAGAATACCAACACCAAACGCGCACGCCGTTCTGGATTGAGAGAGACTGCATCCTCTGAAGACATCCTGACAGAGATCCATAGCCAAGGATGTCGAGATTCCGCATACTCTACCACCACCACCACCACCACCACCACCACCGGCAAGAGCGATGCTAGTACCGGAGAGACGAGCACCGCAGAGACACTAGAGGACATCGAAGCGACTGACAGCAACGCTTCGAGCATGGACAATGGGAACGAGTCGAACAACAACGCTCGGCAGGCCACCTCAACTCATCGTGTCCATCACATCAAGCTAGAATTTGACGAGGACGAGGACGACAACGTCATCGATAACACACCCCCAATGGATGTACGGCCCACATACCAAGATACCGTGCTTTATAGGATCAAGGACCACCCAGGTTGTTTCAAGAAACGCCTCTTTTCCGAGCTCAACGAGGCTGATGGGATTGTTGTGATGTCAGTCAAAGGCAAAGGCAGCAATCCCCCACTCATTCTCAGGGACAACATTCCCACACCTTGGACAGCGGAGGACGACGAGAAGCTCCGCTTCTGGGTCCAAGATTATGTGACCCGCAATTGGCTCCTAATAGCTTACTCCTTGATGCGAGGTGACGAAGACTGTAGAGTGCGATATCGCGAGATCATTGTCGCATTGAACAATCGGGCTGGGAGACATCAGTATGCTGGGCTTCCGAAGAGCCTGATTCCTGTCACTGCCAACACCCCAGCACCGGATGCGGCACCAACGGAGTCATCGGCAACACGAACACCACCAGTAACAACGCAAGAAGCCTTGACATCTCATGCTCCAGAAGGGGAACCACCAGCACCACCGGCTCTACCAACACCACCAACCATAACAGCATCATCAGTGGCAGCAGCAGCAGCACCACCACCACCACCGAAATCGGGTAGAGTCTTGAGACCTCGCATTCATCACGCAGTGCCCAGATTCCAATGTGGCAACATTATATATGACACCAAGGCTAGGAGCCTCCCCAAGGTCTCGAAGAAGGGGACCCTGGTGGACAGCAAGGGCAACGTCATCCTAGGCACAGAGGGAGAGATTAGAATAGCCTTAAAAAATACGCAGCTGAGGAGGAAGGCTGGCCAGAAGCTGGTGCTGAATGCGGGGCCCGATGTACAAGACGAGGAGGACGACGCGAGCACGAACGACGTGCTGAGAGTGAGGGGTGCGGGAGCTGCCAAGCGAGGTGGCAAGGGAAAGGGTAAGGGCAATGGCAAGGGAGCACGGCGGTATGGAGTCGATCGACGGGCTGGCAATCAGAAGAAGTGAGCTTGTGAGCGAGGCTCGGTTATGCCTCCAGATGGATGGGCGACGATAGGTTGATCGGGAGTAATTAGGACTGGCAGCGGCCGGAAAGGAGGAGGACAGACCGCGCATTAGCGATTGACATTGCATTCTTTTCCATCGTGTTTCTGAATGTTTACAGATGAGGATTTGGCGTTCTTTCCTTTGGGTTGGTTCTTGGCAGCGATGCCCATTTTCAGTGTTATTGTCCATAGCAATCAATAAATCGGGTTTACCCAAACCACAAATTTTCGACCGTAGCTCTTGAAAAGTGCTTGGAACTTTGTCTTCCTTTTCACCGCTCACGAGGCGATAGGGATATTTGGGGTGCATAGGGTGGAGAAGAGGACGCGGCATCATTTAAATGGCACAAGGCCCATTCATTGGCAGAGCAGAACAATGCAATATCGATACCAGCGGAAATGAGATTAAAGCAATGTGATTAGCTAATTGCGATGATGCTGTGTAAGATGAAACGTCGCTGGCGCTATCGCTACCGCACTAAAATCGTTCAGCCTCACAGATCTCTGCTGCCTCAAGTTAGCATAGCCATATTGAAATCCTAAAATCCTACAATCCTATCACTAGTGCTAACGCCATGACTGAAACTCATCCTTGTCACTCCTGGCAGTTCCAGTTTTTTTCGCATTGGTCCCTGGAGCGTTGTCATCCATGTTGCGATCCTCGACAGTACTTTCCCGCTCAACTTGGATGCTTTTTGAAGTTCCCTCTGGCCACTTGTAACGTAGTGGCATGGTTTAGTCGCACAGTCTTGTTGCAACCCAGATTGCAGTCGACGTTACCCAGTTCTGGGCGGGGCATACTCTGGTCGGTGCAGCTGTCATCATTCTGGCTGAGGTTTGACGTCCTTGTTTATCTTCCGAGACCTAAAGACCGAAGATGCTTGCTTCAAGACCTCTCAGGATTATCGTTGCATTGGCCCTCTGTCATCAAATCGAATCCCGCAGCTTCGAGCTGCAGAAGGCTCTTGCGCCCCTAGCAGACTGTGAGGATATCAAAGAAGCGGGCTATGGCGTGGGTTTCGACCTGACAGCAGGTTATGGGTGTGATATGACCAACGCTAAATCTCCGTACCTTTCCGTTGACCACTGAACAGCATCGCTGCTGTCAGCTATCGAAATAGCTCCAAGGTGGTCGTCGCCAAGGTCGACGGCTCATCTGAGCACAACGAGTTGTTTGCACGTCTTTCTTTGGCGTCCTCTCAGCATATAGCGTATGTTTTCAGGCTCCGAGGCACGTTGGAACCTGCTATTAACTGTACTTAGCCCGCCCTACACAAATCTCCGCGATGCCTTCAACGACAGACCCGGCAAGAGATGCGTAAAGCCCGAAAAGCTATTGGATTGCCCGCATCCGAAGACGTCGGCGTTCTCGCCGCTGTGCTCAAGGGTCTGCTGGACGCAGTCGAAAGCCACCTTGAATGCAAATTCGGCTCGGCTGCAGCGACGTCCCCTCACCTCCTCGCCCTGTACGAAGAGGACATGGGCGATGCCTTCGAATATCTTAATCTTTATTGGTTTCGTCTCCCTGTTCGATACCGCCACCTGCGTGAGACAAGCGCCGCATATGCGGGTTATGGCTTCGGTCTTTGTTCGAACTATACCGACCTTCCTGCCTGCGAAGACGAGCTTCAGAACTGGCCAAACGATGTAGTAAGTACACCCGAAAAGTGCTCACAGTATCACGATCCGTCACCAAATCAGCCTACTACCTTTGGGAGCCACCTTACCGGCATGAGGAGGATTTCACTCTAGGTAATAACGTCAAGCACGACAACCCAAGCGAGGATTACTACTGGGAGTCGGTTAGAAAGGGTCTTTTGGATATCATGGTATACAATCAGTATATGCCGAGACCTGCCAAAGTGCTGTTGCTTGGGGAGAGCGCTCATGATGAAACGTTTATGGGCGTTCTGACTGAGGCGTTGGAGAGCGTAATGGAGGATATGCCGGAGATGCTGCAAGAAGGCGCCGAAGACGTTGGGGCTCGGGGAGCGGCAGAATTTGCCAGAAGATCGCCATGGAATCCATACAGAGGGCTGCAGGAAGGAGTGGGTCGATTGAATTTAGTTGATGACATCGATAAGGATTTAGAGGGCAGCGACATCTTTGCTAGAGGACTTGTCGAATTGTGACTCCACGGATCAAGACATAAAACCAGAAGAACAGCCATATAATATCTACATTGACAACGTAGTAGAATTCGACAGAAAAAGGAGAGCTCATAGACGCAGCGAAACAAGGACGAAAACAGTCTTCAACGAAAGGGATTCAAATGACCTACGACAGGGATCCTCGGCCCGCTATCGGCGTTATCCGGAAACTTTTCCAGGCCTCCACATTCTGCTTATTACATCAACTGCTAAGCATGTCTAATTACCAATTTTCTCTTTGTTGCCTATGTCCTGCGCAAGTTTTAGAGACATCATCAGCACCTTTCGGCGTACGGAGTAAAGCTACCTTTGGATCTTTAGGCGTGGCGGATCCTGCAATCGTTCGACCAAGTTGAGAGACGTCTTTCTTTCCGAACGACTCTCGGCGAACATACCAATAATCCACTCGCAATAAGCAGCTACTGCCATACATCAGAGGCTGAAAATAACAGCGCCCAACACCACCTCATCTCTGCCAGCTGCAGATGCCTGTCAATGGGGAGTCGAAGTTGCACTTCGATTGCATAGAGGATACTGTCGAAGCATTCAGTATGTAACCAAATCAGCGTCCTTGTGCCCTTGTTTCAATTCCTGCACCGGAGAAACTCGATGTAAATCTTCTTGGAGCACCTCGCACTGAAGATTTATTGGCACCGACTGACCGAACTTTTTTAGGAAATGGCGACTTCATAGTCGTCCTCGACTCTACAGACCGGGAAAACGAAGGGGACCTCATTATCGCTGCAGAAGATGTTACGACTGAGAAGATGGCTTTCATGATCAGGCACACTAGGTAGCCTCTCTGCCATCGCACGCCTCACTCTGAGCAGCCGCTAAAGTGTTGATTTCAGCGGCCTGATCTGCGCCCCAATCCCTCCAACTCTCACTGCCACCTTCGATCTTCCTCAAATGGTGCTCGAGAACGCCGATCCAAACCGCACTGCCTATACTATTTCTATAGATTCATCAGATCCTTCTGTCACGACTGGCATATCAGCTCAGGACCGCGCCCTCACGTGCCGTACTCTTGCATCCCCTTCCTCGAATCCTGTGTCATTCAGGCGACCAGGACACGTCCTTCCCCTGCGCGCTCGTGCTGGGGGGATAAGAGAACGGCAAGGACATACGGAAGCTGCCGTGGAGTTCTGTCGATTATCAGGCAAGCGACCGGCTGGTGTCATCTGCGAGCTGGTTGAGGATGGTGAAGAGGTGGAAGGGTCCGCATTGAGAAGAGAGGGAGGGATGATGAGAAGAGATGGATGCTTGAGATTTGGAAAAAGATGGGGCCTGAAGGTATGTACGATTGAGGATCTACTGGACTATGTGAATAGACAAGAGAAAGGTATACACGTCAATGGAAATGTTTAAAAATCTATGCATGAATCTCAAACAATCGTTTCAGAGCGCCTTTCAATATGCGACCGAAGTCTTATGGCAGTCCTTCCTCCCATTAACATCCATAAAAATGCCCGACGGAGTCACCAAATGAAGCTTGGACAGCAACTAAATGCTCAAAGCTCTTCGCAATAGTCATCATCATCATCATCCTCATCAACCACATCCTCCTTGGTCGAATCAGGACCACTCGCCGGCACAACACTGCCACTCGACAAAGGAACAATGCCAGTCACCGAACTGCTACTCGTCGTTGCGCTACTACTCATGGCGGACGTAGCAATCTGAAACGCACCACCCACATTCGGCGTCCCACTCGCATCCAGTACAACTTTTACCCCAGAAGCCTGCCCCGTCAACGAAAAACTCTCCGTCCCACCCCCCAATGTCCCCAATTTCGACCCAAACGGCCCATCATCCAACGCACTACAATCATCTAACCTCTGGGCCAACCCCATCACCACCCCCGCCGCAATCTGCCCAAAAAACTGATCCGTAACACCCGTCGCATTACACAGATCAAAATGCACTTGCTTCCCATACCTCGTATTCACATTCGCGGTATTAGACCCCTCTTCCTGGTCGCAGTAGCCAGCGTCTGTGCATTGGTCGTTTACTTTCACTACCACCGGCGTGCCGAGTTGTAACCCGTTGCTGGGGAATTGGTCGACGAGAGGTTGCAGATGCCAGCATTGACCGCAGCCGGCGCCGACGCCGTCGATGATAGGGGCGCCGGAGGCATAGGTTATGTTGTTTGCGGCTGCGTAGCCGGTTCCGTAGGTGCCGACGGCGGAGGGGCCGCAGGCTACGGAGGGACCGCAGTTTTGGTTCCAGGTGAATGAAGATGTTAAGACGGGGTATGAAGCGGTTGTTAGGGTTGGGAGGAGGGAAGCGAGGAGAGATAGGACGGCAGGCGAAAGTGAGCAGTGCATTTTGAGGGTTGAAAAGTAGGGATATAATGATTGTGAGGGAGACTGAAGATGTTTCTTGTTATGAAGGTATTTAATGAGTGGACGATCCTGACCAGAGGACCTTAAGGTAGATCAAATGAGTGGAATCTCCGTCCGGGACGTTGTGTTTCTGATAACGATGGGGAAACAACTGGCCCCAGGGGTACGGCTTCTATATATTCTCTCTCACATGAAGCTTGCCAGCCCCTGCTGAGTGCATGACAAGGAAGCCAAATGTTGGCTCCCATGCAGTAATACGGAATGCGGTGGCCCAACATGGCACCTCGTGACCTACCCGCTCACTACCGCACGAAACATTGGAGTCTCAATATCCACCTGATGGCGGCTCGGAGCATTAAATCCTATGGCTGCTTATGGAAGGAAGGTACCTCCACGTGGAGCGGCAATGGCCCGTTTGTTGAAACGGAGCTGGATCCTTTGACCCCCACGCGGGAAGTCAAGTTTGTTTGGCCGCCTCATTGAGGTGGATATACGAAGGGACTTTGGCGATCGTATAAAAAAAGTGCATTGTGCGTTGGTTCACTTGGTTGAGTTCTGGACTTGCTGCGCGGGCCTTTCTTTTATTGCGCTTTTGGCGCGCGAAGCAGTTGTCGAGGTTGCGGCAAAGAGAAGAAAAAGACGAGCAAGACTGTGATCCATTGGAGCATTAAACGGGTATTGTTGGAAGTACATTACACACAACATAAGTTGATGTACAAGCAAATGAACAAATTGTTGGTACACGGAAACTCGTCAGACAACCTGCCAGGTGCTACACACTTCGGAGCGTTTCTTGCGCTTGAAATGCCCCAGACTTTTATCCATCCCACCCAATGCTTTTCCGACTGTCACGTACTTCGTAAATCCAGTAATAATCCAGATTATTACTACTAATATCGACTATATCTCAACGAAACTATCCCCGATTCAAAAAATTTAAGCGGCCTTGGAAAGTACTATATTTATGGTATATTTTATATTCATAAATCTAAGCCCTAATCCTAATAGGGCAAAAGTTATTAAGGATTTGGTGTAATAGTGCTTCGGGGGGCACTTCGGGGGTGGCTGCGGGGGCTGCTTTAGGGCACTCCGCAGGCAAAAATATGTTTTTTGAGCTTTCCTTAGCCAAATCTTAACCAAATTTCAAAATTCGAACGGCGTTAGAAAGTGTATAGCTAGCTCTAAAACTCATAGGATTATGTCGATATTATATGACGTATGTAGCGCGGGGCATTGCTGCGAAGAAGTTGCGGTGCGCATTAAACTTTTGACGTTCTAGGGTCCGGCGCCAAGCTCAATGCTTGGCATTTGCCACCGAGCTCGCGCTGCCCGCAAAACATCGCGAAATACTAATAACTATTACGCAAATGGGCCGATTTTCAAAACTCTTGATGCGCAAGCAAGCTAACAATCAGCTTTAAAATCTAGGAGCTTTGCAAAAGAAAGAATGACGTATATTGCGCCAGGCATTGCTGCGAAGCAGTTGCGGTGTACGGTCAGATTTTGATGGGGTACGGCTTGGCACGCTAACTGGAGAAGGCGGGTTCTATAGGAGCACTTTGATTGGCTGCAAATGCGGAATACCTCCGAATTTCCTCATATGTTATTAGAAGAAGATAAGGTTTCATATCATGATACTAGTGTTCTATAGGCTTAGTGCGTTCCGGGTGTGATAGATCTAGTTTCTTAGAATCCTGCAATCATCTTTTCCCCCGCAACGAGCTAAAAATGGAACAGCCAACAGAATCACAGAGCTGGGTACAGGTACCGCAACACCGTCGATGGGGCTTCGAGGAACCTCGACCAGAACTACTCAAGATCCTAATCGATCTGCGCGCAAAGGAGCATCAGCCAACGTACCACCCACCTCCAGAAAGAGGGTATGGCCCGAGCCTATCCTCCATACTTTCCCATCACCAACAGGCTAAGGCAAGTGATTCCAGTTGTTCAGAATCTCTTAAGATTATCACTACTAATTCTCAGCAGAATCTGCAGACCAGAGGGCAACAGTCCAGCGGGTCTTATGTCCCAGATCTTTTTGTATGTTTGCTCCCCCCAGGCCCATTTTGGTTTTATAAAGTACTAATAGTTGAATCAGCGAAAAGAGAATCAGCGACCTGGCTCGTTCCAGGACAAGAACTTTCATCCATTTGGAAACGAGGATGTCAAAGGAGCCAGAGACAAATACTTTGGTGGTCCCATACTGGATAAGTCCGTGCTCAAATGGCGGCAAACGCACTACACCAGGGCATGTGGAGATGTAATCGGAACGAGAGAATCCAATATCCTGTTACCCTTTAACATGAGCCAAATCGTGAAGTCAGTTGCTGTTATGTCAAGCGCACACATGACCCAGACAGCAATTTGGGTAGGACCCCGCCTTCTCCTCTCAACGCTACATTTACATCATTGGGTCCAAGCTCTCCCATCGAATGAGGAATGCGACCTCGTTCGTAAAACAGGTCAGACTTTCGACGTCGAGAGCGAAAGTTGCTCGCACGTCCTGTCAGTGCACTCGCCAAAAGTGCAGCTTCTACAATTCAGCGCTGAAGACGACATCGGAATTTTTAAGCTCCAAGACTGCTATCCTCCAAGATCAGACTGGGTGAACCCTGATTGGCTGATGGAACGGGACGATGCATACAGACATGATCTGAATGTGGGACGGAAGGTTGCCTGTGTGGCTTACAATGGAAAAATAAGTGAAGGAGACACGAGGAAAATCAAGGATGAAGCTGCGATTCAGTTGCAGAAAAATTTGCAACAATTCGCGTTCTCGGTGAGCCTTTGTTGAACTTTGTGAGACTAACAGGCACTAACAATCAAGCAGGCTGAGCCAATAGATCTGGACATAGTCACAAAGCCACAGATGAAAAGTTTCGCCCCTGGAACCCTGGACAAAGCAGACGCCAATGACAAACGCATGGTTTTTGGAGTGAGCACTTCTTTGTGGAAAGGCTCGAGTGGGGGACCATGTGTTTTATTAGACGGATTCGAAGGTGGTACAATCATCGGACTGGGTAAGAATTCCCCCTCGTTTCCAAGTCGAAAGCTTGCATGAAGCGATCTGACTAACTCCTGTTCTTGTATACAGTACGGGGTTACGAGCTTCTTTCATATCCATACAACTTAGTTAATGGGTTTCCCGTTGGCTTAAAGGCAGCGCTCAAACAATTTTAGGGCTTCGGGGTTTACATAGTGTTCGTGATAGCGTTACGCCCGGTATGGTAAAGGGAAGGTAGGTCCTTGACGTCAAGAAGGGATTGAAGCCGACCAAAATATCCCCCTTGTTAAACAGTCTTACACTTAGGAGGAGTGTTTATTCAACGGCGAAACGGGCAACAGAGATATTGTGATAAATACTGTGAGCAGCTATAGCCCAATCAGGCTCCTTAATGCTGCGCTCCTCCTAGTGCGGGCAGCTAGAACAGCTTCCTCCCTGCTATGCTCCCCCATGCTCCCTTGCAGTTCCCTCCTGCTCCCTCGATGCTCCCTCCTGCTCTCTCGATGCTCCCTCCTGCTCCCTCGGTGCTCGCTCGATGCTCCCTCCTGCTCCCTTGGTGCTCCCTCAGTGCTCCCTCTAGAGCGGCCTTACTCCCTTTTGAGAACGGAAACGGTAATTAGCAATCCTAAATTCGGGGTGTATATAATATATATATATATATATATATATATAATTATCTTCAAGATCTTCCAAAGCTTATACTAAGCTGCTGGTCTTCTCTGTAGTGATATTGGTTGCGCAATAACCACGCGGCTAGAGTCTTGTTCGGACCAGAGACGCAGTGGTAATCGTTATACGGTACTGCTCCTGCGGGTGTGTCAGATCATCTGTATGAATCTAGCAGGGCGAGCGGATGTACACTTGAAACTTCGTGTGATGGATGATGTTGAGGTAGGTAGATGGACTCACCACATACTGTTTATTCCAGAGCATTAGAAAAGTCGACCCCGATACATACAGTTACGTTATCAAACACAAAAGAACGGGATCTAGACGTGTCGAAGACATTCCGAGGAGAGAGGGACGACTCGCTGCTCAACGGACGACTTTCTTGCATGTCTCCAGTATCTTTTCCAATTCTTCGCTATCCTCTACTCGACCGAATTTCTCTCCATGCTTATCCAGTAGATGCTTCACAATGTCCTTTTCCTGGAGGTATTTCTTCTCTCCTCGTGGACAGCCTGGAACTTTGCACTGATACCAGGCGCCAAAGCAGGCCCTCTCCCATCTTTGTTTGTTGTTCCGAGCTCGGTCTCTTCTGCCGTCAACAAGGATCTTGGCGCATTCCTCGATCCAGTCTCTGACATGTTCTTGGGCAAGGTAGGCCTCGGTGTGCTTGCGAATTGTCTTGATGGTCTTGTTCTTGGGTAGGAGCCACTTGGGTATGCCAGCCAAATCATCGTCGGTGGGCGATCGGCCTGTTGTTGCGTCGTCCACATAGATGATAGTACCACTCTCTTTGGCCTCGTTGACAGATGCTGCGTTGGGTCGGTCGCAGCTTGGAGGGTTCGATTCTCGTTGGGCTTGCTCAAGTGCAGGACGACTGTCTGGCGGGACTTTGTCTTCAGAATCGCCGTTCCCGTTCTGGGAATGTTCATCTTTCTCCTCCGCTGATTGGCTTTCCCGAGCCTCAGCGCCAGGTTGTCCTGCATTCTTGGGCCGAGCTCTTGCCTTTCGAGACTTCATCTTCCCGATAAAGACTCCAAGATTTGTTCTTAGGGGATGTCGAGCGCGCCATTCGTCCAGCTTCATCGCGTCGAGGCCATATTCCACGTTGAATCTCTGATAGCGGAATCTATCCACAGGGTCGAGAGCATTTTTAGCTTTGATCATGTTCCCGTGGGTACGCTCGGAATCAGTAGCCCATTTCATTGCAAAATTCAGATAGTTCCAATACCGAGATAGCCCCTGACCTTGGATACGACTGATCTTATTGTTCTTTCCAGTTCCAACGCTCACTATGATCTTTGCGCATTTCTTAGCGTTATTATTCATTTTTCTGACTTCATCGTAGATTTCCTCGCATGGGTTGTTCGTTGCTCCAAATCCTCCATCCACGTACTCAAGGCCGTCAATGACTACGGGCTTGAAGTAGGTCGGTGCTGCGGCAGTAGCACGAGCGACTTGCCATATAGGGACATCATGGGCTTGAGCAGGATTCCGGTCAAACTTCTGTGCTTCTAGGTCTTCACTCTTGTGCAGATTCTCATAGGTTCTGAACAGATATGGCGGTTCCACACCTGACAGTCTCTGCTTCTGAATTGCGACAACGAGCCTAAAAAGGGTCAGAAAGAATTAATGAGGATGCGCAGGTCTCTTACACTCTGCATCTATTCTCGTCAAAGGCGAAATTCCTTCCACCGGGAAAATCAGCCACCTTCGGTATGTATCTCTTGACAACGTCTCTCACGATTTCCTGTAGGACCTTATGATTGTATTTATCCCTAGGCCAGAAAAAGGGTGATCGGAGATGGAACCATCGACTGTGTCCGAAGACCTTAGCACCTAGTGTTTCGTACTCTTTGATGCAGTCGTCGGTATTCATTCGCAAACGTCCAAGCATGATAGCAATTAGACTATGATGAGCGTCAGCATGTATATAATGCTTTGGGGATTGATCCTTACCCTCCAGTGCTCGTACCTGCCATATAATCAAAGTAGTGGCATGGTAGCCATGGAGATGAAGCTGTCTTGGGGCTTCCAGCAGCATTCTGCTTGTCCGGGGGTGCTTCTTCTGGGACTAATCTTGGGGGCGGCTGAAGTGGATGATAGCTGGATTCGGCTGGCCCGTCGGCTTCGTTGGGTCCGGGCAGACTCGCAGTCTCAAGTCTGCCAATTGCCTCCATGAGCTTTTGGATGATCAATAGCGCAGAGTAGCCTCGAATGCCGCCTCCATCTGCGCGAAAAGTAGACATGTAAGCTTGAGCTATGCCATTGCAAACGACATATGCAAAGTACTGCGAAGGCTTTGAAGGGATTCTTTTTGGGTAGGACCTTGCATTAAGACAAAAGCCTTATTGGTTCATAGTAAGAAGTAGCGCCCTTGCTGAGGCAAGTGTATTTGATATCAAAGAATGTTGCAGATAAAAGCTAGTGAGACATACCTAATGATAGTATTGCCTTCTGATCCCAGACGGCCGTCTCTGCGAAGCTCTCCGAGTTCTGCGTTAAGTTGGTCGAATGTCGCCTCGGAATCTGACCAAGGATTTGGTTCTCGACAAGCTTGTTTTTGTGGGAAATTGGTGGAACAGACTTGATCTTCTTATCATAGGTTCGCGCCCTGTTCGCTTTGTTTGAAGGATTGGGCTCATTTTCCTCCGCTGACCCTTCAGCCAGAGGCTGATTGGTCGAAATTTGTCTGGAGCTTTGACGCTGTTGCTGTCGTCCATCTTGGAAATCGAAGTACGCAGTATCCTCCTGTATTGGCTCTGGGGAGGTGGACTGTTCTCGAAGCAGGCTATGTTCGCTTATAGCTCCAAGTCCATCAACGCTGGTGTTAAGGTTTGTAAGAGTTTCGTCATTGGATGCAGATGGGGCTGTTGGGTCGGTCATTCTCGTCTGCAGCCGGAATGTGTACACTAACTATGACCAAGCTTTTATTAGAGGGGTAATTGATCGCAAGAAGCAGGTCAGATAACTGGGCTATGATATCACCAATTGCGCTGTGCGACACAGTAAGAAGACTGATTTGATGAGCTCGCTTTTGCCATCGAACGAGGGATTATTATGTGTTGATCATTTTGAGCCTCATCGACAGCGCGCTGAAGATGCTCGATCTCGATCCTTTACCGCCCACTTAGTAGCCTTTCACTGTTTCACGACAGCCATCGTCCTCTTCAGCTGGGAAAAATAGAAACGCTCTTCATGGTGTGCGAGCACAAGCCAACTGGTAAGTGATTGGCCCCAGAGCTGCTTGGTAATCGTCAGAACGGACGCCTCCTGCAGGAGTCGAGAGCATGCAGGTCTAAATAGAAAATCACCATGAGGTTGCATAGAATACGGGTACGCCACAGTCCCCAATGCAGTCATGATAGACGATTCAGCTTATCAGGTTGAAGGAAAACACGCACCTCACAATCGCCATCAAGCCACGGGCGTTAGCATTTTGCAGCTCACATGGCTGAGGGCCCAAGGCATACGTGGCTGATTGTGGCTTTCCCACATTATGCTGGGAATGGGATTGGTATTCACGATGATAGGCCTGCGAGGCGAGAACTGTCAGAAAGAGGGGGGGCGTTCGTTCAGTCTAATGAAGTTCTGTTTAGTAATCTTTATTGGTCGCTTCATAATTGGACCGGAGATTGCCGCGGAATGGGGAGGAAGGAGCCCTGCTCCGCCACCACTCGTTTCAAGCCAGGAATTCGTAAAGCTGCACGCGCGGAGATGACCCTGCTCGGCTATGAAAGTCAATAAGTCTCCCTTCTACCATCCATCGTGATTTCGCCTCCAACGCTTCCTAAAGGAGTCACAGCGTTGTAACATCCTTATCATCCATTGGACGACGTGGACAAATGCTCCCTTGAGGATTGGGCGCAGCTGAAACCCTGTCACTCCTCGGGCGCCTGCTGAGACTATCAGGCGGTCAGACCGAAGGGTAAATAAGAACCAAGGACGCTCCTCTATCGAGTTATGCTGCCCAAAATTCACTCGCCATTGTGTCGGCGATTCTTTGTTTATTTGCGATTTATTCCGACACCTTTGAGATGTTGACATCCGCCTACCAGAACTCCATGTCTCCGGAATCAGATATTAAGCCAATACAAAGGACGAACAGCGGTCACGTGATCGTTTTCGACCCCGCCACTCAAACCCTCACCACTGAAAAAGCCAAGAGGCTCAAAGGTACTTCTTGTAATCGACAAGATCTCATTGCCCTAATGCTAATTCTGATATAGACTACGACGCCAAGCTGCAAACTGCCCCTAAGCTTGGTAGCCGAGTGGATATCTTCGTCGACTCCCGCCTTGTCGCAACGATCAACCTGAGCAAGCTGAGTTGGGCTACGAACACCAAACGCTTCTTCGGCAAATGCAATCAAATCCTTGTCATGGAGCTTCCCGATGGCATATTACCACCCAGAATAAAGGCTTAGTAAAGTCATTGCAGTCTGCTATGAAATACAACGCTAGCTATTCTATTGGTGCCGCAATTCCACTCTCGCACTTGCCTTGGAATCTTGCTCCGTGTGACATCTAATGCGTAACGACAGTACTTCGCGTTTCACATTCTATAACTCGCCGAAATTCCCTATGGATTTGGAGGAAGGTTTTCTTTGTGGAGTCTCCCACATTCCCCAATCTTCTGACCTATACATGAAAGCGTCTTCGTGGCTCAATTGCTCTAGGCGAGCATTCTCTAATATTTCTTTACGAGAGTGGAATGGCCATGTTATGCTGCTGAATGCACTGGGAGTGTGAGCTAGGAGTTAGCAAGGAGACATCTGGTTGGTTGGCTCCGCGTGAGGAGTTTGGGACATGGACATCTTGATATACCTTTTATTCAATTCTTGTTCTGTTATTGTAATATGTTTAGGCTGGGTTAGAAAAAGGATGGAATGTGTAGCTTTTGTTTACAGACGCTTCTCTGGCATTAGCCTTACAGATGGACCATTGAGGCGTCGTGACTCCCAAACACGCAGCGTTTGAACCACTGCCTGACAGCCCGATCCTACGTCAGGCGGAATTACATTAATGTGGATAGTCAGAGGAGCGGGCTGAGAAAACGGAGGATTCGAGACGTGTCCTAGCCTCTCATTTTCTACAGCTGTTGTTAGGCTTCCCTCAGGCACAAACTAGGTAGACATCTAATTTAAACTCATTTATAATCCCAATGACCTGGCTGCGCAATAAAGAACTAAAGAGTCCACTGATCCAGCAATCCGGGGAAGACGAGGGTCTCTGGTGTGCAAGGCTGCATGATCGAGTTGACCGGTCGATGATCTGTGGCTGAGCTGTAGCCTACTTATATGATTACGAGTGAGCCTCGCAGTCAGAGATGGCGTTTCGTGTACTCATGATTAGGCCGAGTGACCTACGATGCTCGCGGTGTGGTGTGGTTGACAAGGTATAGGCAGGACGAGTATTTATGCTCGTGGACAGTCTCTGGAACATCTACGCGCCCGTTCCACATGTGATTAACACACACATGGAGGGGTATTCAAAGTCTGCGATTTATGACAGTGCCGCGCTCGAGTGAGGCTTCAGATTGCGCTGTATATCCTACTCATATCTAATTAATTGAAAGGGTTATGGCTATAGTCTTTATTTGGTCCGTCAATAAAATTGCCTTTTGTCTCTTTGCGAAGCTCGCAAGTGGAGATAGGAAGGCATATGAGTACCAACGCTTGAATGGGTTGTCAAACTCAGAACATTGTAAGCAGGGAAGTCGATAGCTCTCGGGTATATTGAGTCGAGTCTTAGTCAAATTCATGAAGAGATAGACCAAGAAATTAGCAAAGTCCGCTGGTTGTGATTCGAATCTAAGATAATACCGTGAGTAGATGAGCAGAGAGATTAATGGCTTTGAGTTATGTCAAGCCGGATCTATTCACAACCATTAATCGACGAAGGGAAGAACTGAATACACTCGCGCATATTGAATCAAAATCTTGGGAAAATCAGGCGAGATGAGCAGAAAAGCGGACGAATCTCAATTACATTGAATGGAACTTAGATCAAAGGTTACAGGTAGATGAGTGATGAAATTAATGTATCTCGTGCATATTGAGCAGAACATAATACAACACCAGGAGTAGTCAAGTCGAAAGTTTTATGAGTGTCGCTAGGTCGAAATTATGAGTGGTCTGGTTAGAAGATCGTTAAGTCTCGGTCACACTAGATTGAAAATTGGTCAAGATTAGGGAACGATAAGTAGCGGAGATGATGACTCTCATGACAATAGAGCCCAAGAGGGACGACGGTGTTGGGTTGGCAAGCATTGGCTGTACAAATGTTTCCTCATTACAGAACGATGTGATGAGCACTGATATTGGAGTTTTAAAATTGAATTGCACAGTCTTTAGGACAAAAGTCGAGCATGTGACAGCATAAGGCAACAATAACCACGATAGTGCATTCACCACATGCGAGAACCCAGAAGTATAGACTTAGACCGTGTTGGCCAAATGCTCGGCGTCCTCGCTCGGAATCACATACAAATCCTTGATGAATCCACGGTGCCGCTTCATATTTGAGATCCAGTCAAGTTTGTCAAGGTCCAGCGTTGCGATCATGCGTTTCGAACCTTCCTTCTTGTAGAGTGTAACACAGCTGCCCCATCTCGGCACCCTCTCATGGTTCGTCGCTTTGCCAACTTGCACAAGCACAGATGTTAGCAGGCGCATCGGATACTCAAGGAGCGAGACAGAACTTACGGTCAAGATTCCTGATTTTCTCCGTTCTCAAAGTAAGCTTCACAGGATCGAATACGATGACCAGCTCGCTGTTCGTCTCCTTGGCCTGCTCCATCTCTGTAGTGTCCATCGAAATCGACGTTCAAATGAGAAAAGAGGTTGGTAATGGTAATAGGAGGGACTTTGGGATGTAGAGTTTATGTTGAGGAACACGATTATGGGGATGTCGTGTGCAAGGGCAGGGTTCCTATCGTGTACTCGTAGTTTTTGAGATGCGCCTTTGCGTAAAGTCTTATAAGTCCGGAGCAGGTAGGTTCTGTCAACTCCTGAGATTTGCCTTTGCCAGGCAATAACAACCCTGTGAGAAGTCAGTATAGGCTGTGTTATAGGGAATATTTTTCATACATTCTGCATCTACTTTCATCAAACGCAAAGTTCGTTCCGCCAGGAAAAGAGGACTCCTTCGGTGCCTGCCGACTAACGACATCTCTCACGGCATCGCGTAGATGCCTGGAAGCGTATTTGTCCCTGAGTAAGAAGAGAGGTGATCGGAGGTGAAAGTGGCGGGGGTGTTCGAAGACTTTGCCGCCCAGTTGTTCGTACTCGTAGATGCAGTCGTCAATTTTCATCCTCAAACGTCCAATCATTATACCAATCAGTCTGTGTTTTAAGGTTAGCTGCATGTCCTTAAGTGGTGATACTCAACATACCCTCCAGTACTTGTACCTGCCACGTAATCGAAGTAATGACATGGAAGCCATGGCGAAGTTTCCGTTTTCGCAGGCTCAGCGGCCTTATCAGGCTGAGCATCCCTGTGGTTGTCTGGCGGATCTGGATCTGTATTCGCCCTAGTATCTGGTGACAAGGGATGATAGCTTGACTCCGCGGGCTCCACAAGTTTGTCTGGCCCTTCTTTATATACCTTTTCAAGTCTGCCGATGGCTCTCATGAGTTCTTGAAGTATCGAAGACGCTGAGTATCTACGAACGCCGCCCCCATCTGCGTGGAAGTCAGTCACGACCACATAGCAGGCACTATTGTACAGGCAGAGCGACTGAGGTGTGAGGGCAAGGTTGCGAAGAGAAGACGAACTAGTGCGCTACGCCTCCTAATTCTTTACTTCCTTGAGGAGGCATGACCCTGTATGATCATGATCATCGATAGGGTGCAGTGATTTAGAATTATGGGCGCAGCTGCAGGCTTCCGAAATTTGGGGCACCTCCTAAGCCTATCAGCCGGACTCGCCGAAGACTTTTAAAACGCCACTGTTTCCCCTCCGATTCTCCGAATTAGCAATCACCTATGTATCGGCGGCCAATATATGTCTCGAGCAGTCAATTGATTTCTCCCCTATTTTCATCACCATTGCCGTTCAATGTGGAAGCCCCTTTCTCAAGAATCAATGTCTTCAGAACCAGAAATCCAGCCAATAAAGAGGACAAACAACGGCAGTGTGATCGTGTTCGAGCCCAAGACTCAGACTATCACGATAGAGAAAGCCAAGAGACTCAGAGATTAATCTTCAGATCTGAGAGACAAAATGGAGAATATTACTGACTAGAGCCCGCAGACCAAGAAGCCACAAAGACGCAGACTGCTCCCAAGTTTGGCAACAGATTTGACATATATGATGAATCGCGTCTTGTCGCAACGCTGAATCTCGGCAAGCTTGGTTGGGTTCCAAATACCAAGCGCTTCTTCGGAAAGTGTAATCAGATACTGGTCATGGAGATTTCCTGATGGCATTGTGCACCCGCTGGTCGCTGCACGAGACCAATTGCGTCTCGTGCAAGGTACTACGTTAGCCATACTGTCATTGCACTTTTCTTGGATTCCTGCTGTGTTTCGATCATGATGTTATGACGGCCGAATGTCGCTTCTCGCACTCATCTCGTTTGTTTGACTTCTAGCTCGGATTGTAGGAAACAATCTTCAAATCAGCCGAACCACCATAATATACCTTTTCGATTCACGCCGGAGACAAGACTACATTTTCGAACCTAATGCCATACTCATTCACAGTAGTGGATGACCTAGCTGCTGGCTCAATAGCACCATTGAAGCTATCAATCTTTAATCAAGTTATACTGGAGGTCAGCGGAACGCCTGTGCGGCAGAACATGTACTTAAGAGCAAAGCCATTGGCTGACTGGTAACGGGGTCTTTAGCATGTGGGCGAGCTAATAAGCTCATATGAGAAGAATGGTGTTGATATTGCATATATTGCTAATCCTATGGAGTTGCATGTAGAATAAGTAGATTTCTCAGTTATACGCTAACCTTCATTAGGCTTAGTGCCAGGGTCACAGCTCTCAACGTTTGGAAGGTTGAAGCGCAGCGTTCTCTCGGTCATATTGAGCTAGCCATGCAGGTGATTCAGCAAAGCCTTGCGCCCAGGGCGTATCCGGACATCATGGCTCCCTTTCTGATGGGAGACTCCTAGATCATGCATCATGGTGCCAACCCTGTGAAAGTGACAGAATAGTAGCGCGAAGCGCCACAAGAGGAGGCTGGCAAACAATAAGAAGTTGATGCATGGCTAGCCTTTGTTCTGGATAGGTGTCAGGCATCAGCTTCTGCGGATGGTAGATAGACACCTAACGTAGACTCAGAAGTATGCCCAAAGATCTTACCGTCCAATGAAGAACTGAGGAGTTGAATGAGTAGGTCACTTTGCGAGCAACGCTGCTATGGCTGGTTGGTAGCCTCATCTGCATGCTCAGAGTAAGCCCAATAGTCAGACATGGTGTGTTGGGTGCTTGTGAATATGCTGACCGACTTATAACCCCCGTGATATTCTCAAGACTGACTAAGTATAAACAGATCGACGATATGTACTCGTGGAAAGTCTTTGGGTGGTCGTTTGAGTCATTCCACGTGGCTTAACCTTGGCAAACTCGGTTGGGCTACGACCACGAAACGCCTCTTCGACAAATGCAATCAGATCTTTGGTATGGAGCTTCCCGGTGGTATGATACCACTTGTAGTGAAGGCGGCGTAGATTCACTGGAGTCTGTGGTCAAGGGCAACGCTAGCTATCATACATTCGCACCTTCCTTGGGCTGCTGCGAAGTGTGATCATTGGTACATGACGGCCTTGATGTGCTTTTAGCACCTAGCTACTTCCTCGACTCCCCTCGCCAAATTGTGGAAAATTGCGATCAGTATGGAACCACGCACAATTTGTATATTCTATAATCACCTCAACTATACATCAACGTGTTTGCCGTTTAGAGCTGCGTTCGTCTGGTGCATCAGACCAATCAAGCTCTAGCCTAGCTTCATGACTATTCGGCGAGCATTCTGTGATGTTTCACGATGGAAGTGGAATGAGATTTATACACTGCCATTTTGCAGGGGAATATCAAAGGAGTTGGCAAAGACACATTTGGTTAGCCGGGTCAGGCGGAAGGTCGTGGGAATGGAGTTCACTGTAATGCATCGCTCTGTCCTATTCTTTCCTTAATGTCATAGTATGTTTAGTTCGAGGCAAGCGTATAGTCAACGTAATGAAGCTGTTTTGAGAATTGATGTGTAATGCGGCTTGGGAGATGCTCATGTGGCCTTCTAGACAGGCATTAAGGTGTCTTGGCTACTGAACACGCTGCCTTGTAACCTCTATGTCTGACGGCATATACGTCCTGCATTTAGCGAAAGCGGATTGATAGGAAGGAACACAGGGAGGGGCTCTGAGAGTAACAGAGCAAGGCTACCATGATGGAGGAATCGAGACAAGACCTAGCCTTGTGATGTGGACCAGTAGTATCAAGCTTGAGCTCGGGCAGTACATAGATAGATACCTAGTGTAAATTCAAAAGTATGCTCGAGAGTACTGCTGTCCAACAGTGGCCCATAGAGTTTTGTTGGTTACAGTCGCTTGAGGTGTACAACACCGTAAGGTCAAACTAATTATCTGGTCTATTCACTCTGTGGATCCTCATGTCTCTGTGATCTGGGCAATAAGAGAAGGTGGTGGAGATGTACCAATGCTTGACTGTGCGTCAAAACCATTACCATCAAAGAGAGAAGAGCATGACTCTTGGTCACATTGAGTCGAGCCTGAGTTATTACCATCACAAGACGAGTCAATATTTCGATGACTCAGGGTCAAATTAAGTTACATGTAAGACCGTATCATGAGCAGATGACTCGAGAAACTAATAAATTTCGGTTGCATTAAATCGAACTTAAGTGAGTATCATTAGCAGACGAGTGGATCAGTTGATGACTCTGCGCCATGCTGAATAGAGCCATTGTAAGTACCAAAAGCATATGAGTAGAGAAAGTGCTGAATGTCGGCTACAATGAGTCAAAACGTGGTTGAAGATTGAAACATAACTCAATCTAACTTAAAATTGAATCCCAAATACAAGCAGATGAGTAAGACAGTTGATGAATATCGGTCACATCGACTGATACTTGGGCAAGACCCTAGTGACATGGGAGAGAAAGACCACGACTCTCACCCAACTCAAATCAAAACTAAGTCAAAGTCATAAGTAGACGAGCAGTAAAAGTGTGACTGGTAACTACTTCGAACTAGAAGTCGATCAGAAGCACTGAAGATAGTGAGTAAAGTGACGAAGATGTTGGATCGACAACCATTAGCGGGAATATTCATGTTTGAAAGTACCCAAAAAGTGTCAACCACTAGGTTACCGTCATAGAAAACTATTGCTCGCAAACTTCATATCCTGCGACAACATGGAAGGGAGAATCAAGTGTGCACTATGCACGAACTTGCAACGTGGCCTTCCGATGCCACCACGACTCCAGGTAAAACATTTAGCTATGCCTCAATTCCTCGAGTTATGTGGAGACAATGAAAAGGCCCACCAACGCCAGGAAAGAAAAGCATGTTTCTATAATTATGGGAGATCCTAGCTTGGCGAGATGGATCTTGGAGGATTGTTTACTGCCTAAGGGCTCTTGAGTGCCTGAAGACCTTGGCATTCTAGGGAAAAAGTCTGAGCCAAAAAACCGGTTTGCGAACCGTGGGCTCGGATCAGAGGAGCGATAAGCTAATACAGGGATGTGCCTTGCGACTCACCACTCGCTATGGATTGGGGAGATACGACTTAGGAAACTGCTCGTAGATGAAGAATAGGATGGAAAGTATTGCATACGAAAAGTTTTTGGAGGACTTTAAAAGCGAGACTATTTTTGAAGTTTCGGCTGAGAGTCATCGAAGGAAAAATTCCATATCCATCGTTATGTCGTTGCTTCTAGCATTATTCCAGGAAAGAGAAATGAAAAACGAACGGAAAAGATGGATGCTCATATTGTATTCAAACTGTGCATGCAATGATTATCTAAAGATAGACATCTCGAAGCTTGCTCAGTGAAATTAGGGTTCGTGAGTGTCGCCAATTCTCAACGAGGACAACGATGTCTGGTCATTGCGTCGTACATTGCCCCTTTTTGCCATTTCGCCCATAGTATATAAGTTGCGTGTTAATTGAACTAGCAAGAATCGAAAACTAGATTTTCGTAAGAAGAGAAAAACGCCAGTAAAGTACTGCGTGCAAGCGGTACATCCCCACGATAGTGTGCACTCTGAGGAGAAATAAAATATCCGCCGTCCATGAATTTGCCACGTGGCCTTCCAACGCCACAATAAAGCCCGATACGTTCAGAGGGAAAATGAAACATCAAAGCATGCATTGAACAACACATCGATCGAAAAAATCATGAGGCCACATTCTCCCTCTAAGCGCTGGTGACCGTTAGGGTGACTCTTCAGTCAGAACGCTCCACAATGTGACTATGCCACTGCGACGACTGGAGCAGACCCGCCATGAGGAAGCTCCATGACATAGATTTGGTTTATCAGTCCGAAGTGCCGTTTTACGTTTTCCATCCAGTGAAGCTTGTCGAGATTAAGTGTTGCGATCATGCGTTTCGAGCCGGACTCTTCGTAAATACTGACACGGCTGCCCCATTTTGGTGCGGTCTTCTGATTGGTGGCTTTCTCGACTAAAAATCTGTCAGTAAGGATCCCAGAACTCATGACACAGGAATTAGCTTACTGTCGAGATTCTTAGCTTTTTCGGTTGTCAAGGTTCCCTTTACAGGATCGAACACAATGACACGGCCACTGTTTGTTCTTCTGATCCCCGTTGGTTCTGGCTCTTCCATAGCCATTGGCGAGGGATTAGATTGAGAATTGACTAAGCGAGGGCAGGTTGGATAGGTAAGGACAGGAAAAATGGCTCAATTGCAGTTCATTACTTTGTTAGAATCTGGAGGAAAAGAATAAAAGCCGTGCTCATTCGGGGGGTTTGGTATATAACAAGGGTCGAAGATCTTTGGCCTCCACCCAGCGCATAAGGCCAGATCGGGTGTTGGTGTCATTCAATACGGCAAAATAAGCTTCTGCCTTGACTTGATAGGGCTAGGAGACAAGATTGCAAGTGCTGCAGGCTTCCTGAATTTCGCCCAAGGATGCATTCTTCCCGATGACGCCGCCCGATGACATAGCTAAGTTGGATTCCTACCAACTAGTAGGCTCTCTGACAACGTATTGATGACTCGTCCTCGAGACACACTGCCCAACGGCATCTCACCAAGATGTCATTCTGCCACTCCTTGGGGCTCCTGATCGCGTGGCTGAGTACAGTAGCTGAAGAAAAAATGGAATATGCCTGCGTAGAAAGGGGGCTGAGCCTCAATCAGGCAGCTGACATGCAGGGTTGCATTCGGATTGGTGATTGGCCACCTTAGCGCCATTCCAGGATGGACGCCACTTCGCTTCGAACAATCTTCCTATTGGATATTCATATCTCTCCTGCATAACTTGTCACATCCATTGCTCGAGTTCTCATTCGATCTACACAAGCCACTCGAGTCCTATTCTGCTTCCGCACTGAGTAAGCTATCTGCAGGAAATCGCAGGCCATATTGGTTCATTCGTTCGAGTGCATCTCACTGCTGAAACCCTTGGTGAATAGACGCCTGTTTTTTTCCAATTTCAAAACCTCGTGATTTGATCCAATTGATTGTTCCTGCGACATGAGGGTCATGCTCATCTGTTCCCAGTTTTGCATAAGGCCACAGTCAGCCCCGCACTGTTCTCCAGCTACTGTGTTTCGTGCGTCAATAGTTTGTGAGTGGCGCGCTCGGCGCACCCATGATGGGAATAGCATTGCAACATGATGGCCCGATCTGTTGGGCCCCTTCTAGACTCTGGAGGCTCAAAATGGGGGTCGCACTACATAGTAGTCGCAAGGCTCACACAAGGTTTTGTTGTCATGAATATCTTGCCCTATGCCACTTTAATGCTTATACACAATTGGCGCTGATCTTGAAGTCCGAATTCCGAATTGCAATCAAGCCTCCTACTCGAAAGTTTGGGCGTCCATGGAGGCATGGAGAGACTTCGACCCAACTACCAACCCCTGGGGAACCCCCAGATCTTCAGCAGCAAGCCCAGAGCGCAACTCAAGATCGACAGTGATTAGGACAGCGCCAGAAACCAATCAAGATGACTCCGACCGCCATCAATCCTTATCGCCCACCGAGTACAACACGGAGAGCAATGATTATTTCTACGAATTCAACCCGCGCGGTCCTCAGCGGGCCGCGACCACGCCGAACCTCCCCAACCACCGAGCCATCACCCAAAGCCAAACGCGACAGTCGACGCACGACACAAAATACTCGGCAACATTCGAACAGACGGCTCCATGGGATCAAAAGGCAATATTGTCGTTGGACGGTGGTGGGATACGTGGATACTCGGCTCTCTTGATAATCAAAGAGTTGATGAACGTTATCATGAGACTGGAGATGAACCATCCCGATGGCGCGGCCGATTCAAGCTACCATCCTGAACCACCGGCCCCATTGTTCGCGATAGAGTCAAAAGGCGATGGTCAGCCCGATGTAAGGGGTCAGAGTCCAGAGTCGGCTCTGTGGCTACCTTGCCATTACTTTGACTATATGGCGGGGACCAGCACGGGAGGACTCATCAGCATCATGCTTGGCCGCTTGAGAATGAACATTGATGACTGCATCTCGGACTATGAGATACTCGGAGGCAAGGTATTTGGACACAGCCGATGGTTTCATCTGAGATCACCTTTATGGTTCCCTAGGGACAAATACAACCACAAGACCTTGCAAAATGTTATCAAGGATGTGGTAGATCACAGGGTGCCGAAAATCCACAAATTTCCTGGAGGGCAAAACTTTGCCTTTGACGAAAACAGGTGCAGAAGCGTGGTCTTATCATATCAGCAGCAGACAAACGAAGAAGCTAAACAGGCTGGGGTCGAAAGAGTCTACCTCTTCCGCACGTACAAGAATCTTCACCAAAGTGAAACAGCTCAAGATCGAGAAACGGACCGAAACCCCGGTCCCGCCCATGACATTCCGATTTGGCGGGTGGCTAGGGCAACATCCGCGGCACCGGGCTACTTCAAGCCTATGAAGATACGCAAGCTCGCCTATCTGGACGGCGGGTTCGGTACGAATAATCCGTGCGAGGAGATATTCGAGGAAGTACGAAAAATGAACAACCATACAGAAAACTGCGCCAGTATCATCGTCAGTGTTGGGACGGGCATAGACAAAGAGTGGGGTCGCTTCAAGAAATTAGGACCATCTCGCTTCATCAACTTCCTCAATGTCGCCAGAAAGTGGGCTTCGGACTCACAGGAGGCACATGTAAGGATGGTGAACAGATCACAAGGAGCCCCGTTCAAATATGTAAGACTCAATGTCGAAGATGGAATTGGCCCTATGAAACTGGATGAGTGGCGTGTCAGAGGTTCAGTACGAAGATTTATTGGGTCCTGCATAGGCAAACTAAGACGATCGCTTGGTGCACCACGATCAAAGTCAAATCGAGAAGTCCAGATGGAAAATGGACACGCTACTGCCGAAGAGAAAGACAGTGATTCAACTATCGACACAGCACCTGCAGCTCCCAGCCAAAATGACCAAGCAAACATAGAAGGGAGAGATACCAGCAATGTTCCAAATACCGTACCCCAAAAGGACTCCTCGGCCATTCCGAGATGGTTCCAGCCCAAGAACAAGACTCTAGACTCAATTCGAAAACACACCTCGGAATACCTGAACAGACTAGAAGTACAAAGGTCCATCGAAGAAGTAGCCGAAATGCTCGTCAACGGAAGACGAGCAAGAGTCAGCGCAGACCGCGACAAATGGGCAAAGGCTTGCTTCGGAACGTGGTACCAATGCAAGATTCCGAAATGTCCTAGAGGAGAGAAGGAATACGACGATCGCCATTCGTTAGAAAAACATTTCTTGCATAAGCACGGTGATCAGTTTACCAAGGAGAACATGCCTGTGCTGGACAAGGCGCTGGATGAGTGCAAGATAGTCGTCCATTGATAGTAGCGCATGAAGGTTCATACGACGGCATCTGGATTTTGGAGCATATCTGTATGCAGCCTGGACACGACTGAGCAAGGCGTTGGTGGATATCCTAAAAGTGTGCAGTCTTCGAAGGTTGCATTAGTTGCGATGTCTGCATTGCATTGGTCATCTTATAAGGAGTTGGGGAAATTTCAGAACATATTAGACCGCAATTATTTACATTGGGGACATCCACAGACGGCATATTGGCACTAGGAGTTTCTGCACTGGCAGGGGTAATGGATTGTACGATACATTGATGGGTGATTTGGAGCATGTGTGATGTAATGAACATTCGATCTCGATGAGACTTTGTATCTAGCAGCGAGGGAGATTTATCTTCTGGTAATGTGCATTTTACCAGAAGCATCAAGGGAACTTGCAAGCTCAGGTTCTTAGAGCAATTGCTTCCACAATCAAAATCATCGTGACGAGCTATTGACCGATGTTCCTTGAGAATAGGGACAAGAGAGCAGTTTAGCATCATTGCCGCTTTGCTAAAGTTTTGTGGAACTTCGTTGTGTCTATCTGCTCCGTACAATCGCATTTCAGGATTATCAGTCTAAAGCGGGCTCTATACAATGACTCAAGATATCTGGGCAGTGGTGCTCAGACTAGAATTTTTTCAGTATCAATGGCCAATGCTGTTGAGTCTGGAATTCGTCAGCGTCTGATCGAATACAGAGATGCCTTGCATTAATATGAAAATTTCATTGTAAAGTCTCAGAATGTCTTAGGGTTTGAGAATTGCCACTGCAAGTTGTCCTAGCAATTCTACCTGCTTGCAGATTCGATGGTCCCGCGCTGAGCCATAGCATGGCGCTCATCATATCTTTAATGCTGTTTCCTCAAGTCTACAAATCGATGTTAGCTCTTCAAAAGATAACTATCGATATGTGGCTTACCCGGTAGATGCGTCAGCTCTGCTGCCCGCCTGGCCTGGGGTCATATCTCCTACGACGAGCTTCTACAAGCGCCACCTGGCCAACGGCGAGATCTGAGTCTTGCTCATTGCTTATGACTTGCCACTGGAATCAACGCATTAGCCAACGGGAACCCAACTTTCAAATACAAAGCTCACCTTTGTCAAGGTCCCTCTTTCCACCCCGCCGCACGACACTAATATTTCGAGTATCTTGGTATAGCTCTCAGTATCGTCGAGTTGCCGGAGAAGAAAGTTATCAACGGGGCCTGGGACTCATCTAGCCTCGCCTGTCTTGGCTTTGATCCACGTCGAACCATCGTCAAGTCGCTACTTACTCAGCCCACGAAGCCGCATATCAGCATGGACGCTTCTCTCTTCAGCATTACATACGTCTTCGGCTTTGCTGGTGATAGACTGCAAGGTCCTCTGTGACGGCTTCCTTTTGCACTCTTCGAGAAAGGAACCAGATAAGAACGATAACTTCTTCGAGAATCCAGGGGCCATGACTGCCTGCAGAGGCGGGTGTGTCGACATGTTGGGATTTTTCTTTTCTGTCGTGCGAAGTTGGGCGAGATGGCGATTTCGAAGTACCTGGTACAGTGTCGAAGGCTGAGGGATTAGGATTGTAATGAGCAGGTGGCCCTCGTGGACCAGAGAAAGCCGGGATGGAGCCCTTTACGAGCTAAGCGTTTGCAAAGCGAATCTTCGCCCGTCCTATTCGGGACGTTTGTACTGGATATCTGAGGGAAAACATCTCTAAACCTGGATAGAAAAGAGTCGAGAACGTGGAAGTTGAGGGCGAAGGGAAGGGTCAAGAACACCTATGAGTGAGATCGTGCCATAGCATATAACACTAGAACAACACAGCTCTATTCTGTGCAACGCAATTTATGTCACGTGGTCACGGTCAGCGGCCGACAAATTGTCATAACACCGCATGCTGTTCGTACATGTTCTCCGCCTCCTAGACTGTGTTACTCGTCCACAGCGTTATTGCTGTCAAGGTCTTCTTACGGCCTTAAGGTAGTCCAATGATACGGCACAATCCTAACCTACCGGGAGCGTCATTCGGTCACGAAACAGGATCATCAGGTTAGACTGACGCATGAACACGAGTCGTCGCGGAGAAAAGCCTTCCAAATGTCACATGTGCCCTTTCGGATTCGGACCTATGCTAACGGCCGTAGTTAATTGAGCCTCGGGCGAGCGTGGCAATGGAAAATGGTCAGCTGTCTTTGTCATGACCACACTTTTTCCCTTGCGTAACACTATCCAGGCTGCAAGAATCGAGAAACCTAGAGGGCGCGATTGAAAAAAAATTGCATACAGGTTCACTGCCAATTATGTGCACGAAAGTCAGGGGTAATGTTCCTCCGTTGATTGTTGATGCACGCTCTAGTTTCTAACGTATTGTCTGTCTAGTATCTGGAGTTCAAGGTCCTTGTGCAGTGCTATGTTCACACTTAACCGTCTTGCTGTAGGGAAAAAATAGCTTCATATACTATGCACTGAAGAGAGATTGACTTACCGCCATGGTAGAGGATATGGCGGTGGTCACGAGCCCCATGGGCATGGCAGTCACTTTGACGACGAGCAGCAGCATGACGAGCCTCATGGGCCTCACGATCGTCGGCGGCGCGCAGTCTCAACGTCACGGAGATTCTGATCGTAATCCGCTTTTTGCGAGTTCGTAAGCGCCTCTTGTCCGGTGTAAAGCTGCCAGTTATCAAGTTTCGGATCGCTCAGGCCTCGTGGGCCTTGTTTCTGCAAGAATGTTTCAGCTAAAGAAGCTGCAAGCTGGGAATCGAACTCAAATTTACCTGGCGCACAATATCTTCTTCCGTGGTACTGAACCTTGTTAGGCGATAGAACTTTTGACCATCGACCTCCTGCCTGGCGGTATGATAGGAAATTGTTCATGGCATTCAGGTCCCAACTCCGTGGCCCTATCAACTCGGGGAAGCCGTCTTCCGCATAATGTCTCTGGGCTCTGGCAACACAGCGATCGATATCATAATCGACCTTGAGATCTGTGCGGAATTTGCAGTGGATCAAATAGCGAACGGCACGGGGTGAGACTCCTCGAGAAAGGAAGTAGAGACAGACGATGGTTTCGTTGGTGCGCCAGGAGACCGTGGAAGTAGGAGGAGCCAACCCTCTCGGATATATCGCCATTGTTGAGATTGATAGCGTGAGCAGTTGGAAAAAGTGGATAAGGAATAGGTTGCTGGGACGTAGAAGAGTGAGGGGAAATGTGTAATTAGAGAGGAATGTACAAGGAGAGTTGAAGAGGAACGTTGAAGCCTGGTGCTGATACTCTTGATAAAGCAAGATAGGGGATCAGACAGTAGCTCTGTGTAACATACAACATGTCAGCTGCGAGATTCAGCTTCATTGGTTGCCTCGCTGTGCAGGAACACAGAATTAAAACAGAGTGCTACTGTAGCGTATGTGAGTAATACAAAATCAGGCACTGGCCACCTGCAGACTCAACTTGCGACAATAACGTGACACTCCCAGCTCGTATATCTGTCAATTGGCAGATTCTGTGCTTGAACTATGCTAAAGATTTATCACTGTCTGCTCTATTATGGTGGTATTGACCTTTTATCATCTCCCCTACCTAGAAAATCGGCTATGTATTCGCCCAATGAAAGCTCAGCATCTGCCATCAAAATTTTAGGATCAGTCAGGCCTCGTAGGCTTTTGCTTCTGCATGAGCGGGAAAATGGTAATGGAGCTGTATAGTGAAGTCGAAGTTGCACAAATAAAAACAATGATCACCACTTATCAGGCATTTTTTGAGTTCTGACGAGCTATGAATCTACCAATACACGCTCCAACTCCTGTTATCCTAGGCCATTCCATGCTCACACCGCGCTTGGATTGTACCAACGCCTGCTCTCCACACGAGCATATCAATATCTTCCCAGCTCCAACCGCTTGAGAATGTGCCAGCGCTCAGCTCCGTCCCGTCGCAATGGCATGGTCCACCGCGGCCTTTTGTTCTAACAGGTCCCCGATTCGGCGTTGGATCATCAGGAGGTTGCGATCGGCCGGTTCACTGGGGTCGACGAAGGCTGGATTTGGTGGACCTGAGATGATTCGAGGACGTGCGGCGGCATTTTGTCCCATCTGGGGGTTGTACCTGGCCAGCTCGCCGGTATTCCTGAGCCTAGGGAAAGATTAGCGATGAGGATACACGACCATAAACCTGGATCACCCACTGGTTGACAAGCGGAGAGCCCCTAACAACCCAAAGTCTGAAAGCAAGCTTAGCCCTCCCTCTCCAGAACCCGCTCTCATCATCCCTTGCGGTATACCAGAGGTGCCTGATAGCACGATTGGCATTGTTTTTAATATGATGATGGAGGCTGGCGCAGTTGATCGCCTCATATTTCCACGGGACGAGAAGGACGTTTCGAATGTTTTGCATAATCTCATTCAACATTTGGTACGTGTATGGATGGATGAAGGGCAGGCTTTGAATCCGGGGGCCGGCTCTTCTGACGTGGAGGAGGATGGCGCAGATCAATTTGCATTCTCCCTCTGTAAACCATGTGCCGTTGACTGGGTGTCGGATCCAGGCGTGGGGAACGTATGGGTAAGGGAGGTGGGATAGGACACGAGTTTGGGGAGGGCGGCCGCCTGCGTAAGCTTGGGAAGGGCGAAAGGGAGGCGCTGAGGGGCGACGCATGGTTCTGGCAGCTGCGTTGGTATGATCAGGAGATGTAGGAATGATGTAACAGCCTGACCTTCAGATTGCGTGGCCTTTCTATCCCTCAGAAGTTGCTGAAAGTGACCAGGTCTTCAAATGGAAGCTCGATGCTCGCTGCCTGGTTGCTCTTTTGGCAACAAGTGAACGGAGCAGGTATTGATAATAACGATTTTGTGACCTAGGCAAGCGATTGGAGGCCCAAAAAGAACGACACCAAGAGAGAGATGACACTGCCCACCATGACAGGCCGGCAAGAAGAAGAGTAGAGGAAAGAGGAAAGGTCACAATCAAACAATAAAACTGATTAAGCTAGAGGCAAACGGGGTCACACACGATCACCCAGCCCCAATGGTAACCGGTCTGATTGGTGGACCATATCTCCGGTGGGGTTCAGAAGAGTGAAGCATTTTGAAACTCAATCCGGGATATGGCACCGCATGACAAGGGTGTATATACTATAAAATTCATGCTTAACGTGGCCTAGAAAGTCTTTGTTCTGGTACTGGGGTCTTCAGGAAGCCCCTAGCGAGGTGAGGGATTAGATACTTTTCCGAAGGCAAACAAAAGATTGGGATTAGCACGTACTAGAAATTACCAAGTTTGCTACAGCAACAGTGGCATCAAATTGTGCGTCGTCGTCATCCTTGATGATACCAACCGCGTTATTTAGATGGTGTCCAATTCTTGCCTATCTGCTGGCGTGAAGTCCCATCTTCTGAAAAGCTCAATGCTCAGCCGCATCATTTGGGAGCAATTCCTCGGAAAGCCACGGCTACTATCCCTCGTATAGTTCAAGGAGCGAACGACCGAACGGTGATACGGTTGTGTCGCCTTGTAGATGTTAGGCGGCTATTAGTGCGAGGCAGATGCCTATTAAGCAACGATCTACCACAGTTGTTCAGACTTTCGTAGCTATTTCAGAGATCTGAAACGCACGCGATGATGTGCTATAAAGGTCTTTGTTCTGAAGATTGGTATCGAGCGCTCGTGGCGAACAAAGTTGTTTCGAAAGCATGAAAGAAGGGAGCCGCACCACGTATCTGACAATGAGGATGAAGACGTTCTTCTCAAAAGAGCTTTCTCTCATCAAAGGGATCGGAAAAAATTTCTGTGGCTCCTCGCCTTTCCTTTTGTTCATAGACTGGAAACCCTACCGGTTTCACCTCTCAACTTTTTTTTCAATCTCGAACCACTCACCAACATACCCTTCTCGTAAATCGTCATGATTCAGCTCTTCACCCTTCTGCTCCTGGTGAGCACTGCCCTTTCCGCACCCCTCTCTGCTCGCGATGGTAGCGCAGTCGACCCCAGCGCTACCCAACGCGCAAATCTCCAATTCACAAGCTATTCGGCCGGCTGTGACAGCGGGACAAACGGCAACGAGGATGTCATTTACTCCAAGAATTACCCTATGAATGTACACATTTCTGCCTACAACCTCGGCCGTCACCTAAAGCCCTCGGAGCAGCTCGACTTCAGCAATAATGATTGCAACAGTTTTCTTTACACGGCGCCTAATGCGCAGCAGGCTGGTTGTTATACTGTCACTAGTTCTGACCTGCCTGATTGTTTTCGAGTTTGGGATCATAGCCAGTAGTCACAAAGGGTCCGGAACCCCGGAAGATTCTGCGGGTTGGTAAAGGAGTTCGATGATGAAATTATGAAGTGTGTTTTTGGTGTTTTTGAGCAGTGACTTTCCCCGGGTGATTAGTGGTCATAGTCAGTCCTCATGTTTGCTTTTTTAATCTTATGAGAACATGCCAGGAGTGCTCGTGTCTTCGAATGCGCGTTTTGTAGACGTCGCACTACTCGCCAGGTTTAGCAATATTCTATCATCGATGAAAAATATTGATATGCAACCTTTACCTCAGCTTTTATGATCATAGGTGCTTAGGTTTAAGTCATGCCATGTCCTATAATGCAAAATCCCAAGAATGTCAATTCCTCAATAGTCCACCGACATTCTCACTTCTCTCATATGCATCATTCGCGAATTGCATCCGGGAAGCAGATTATGCCGCTACCGGATACCGAACCCCTGCCACAATCGTTCAGAAATTCTCATAATTGAAGGAAACTAATCGGTGCTCTAAAACTGGCTAAACAATCACGAACTCCTCAATGCTCGAAGCCGAGGAAGCGAGAGCCACAAAATCCAGGCTCCTTTCCCAGAGAAATGCAGGCCCAAGGAAGGTATATTCACAACTTTGGTCATTCCTGAGAATTTTCCGCAAGACAAAGATGCAGTCGCTGCCCTGGAAGACCACCAAGAGATCTCCGCACTCAGTGGTATCTGCCACAAATGCCAACGGCCGCTGTGCCGACAAGGCTTGAGGCGACCAAGCAAGGCCGCCATCGTTCGGCAAAGCCATGGTGAATTCATTGAGAGGTTGTTTGGGTTTGGAGTAAGACAGGACTCCTTCTTGTACCCAAACGGATGCGCACTTGTAAGCACCCGAATTCTTGAACTCTTCATAGTTATCACGATCTCAAAAATAGAAGAACGGAGGCATCAGGTGTGAAGAGTGGTCCCACCACTACATTTTGTGATGGAAAGGCGCTACATCTACTGTGCTTGTGTCATGTTTCACGGTCCCAACGCAACGACCGTTAAGGACAAGCCTGTTTGTTTGATGCAGGTCTTGTAATTGGGCATCGTAGCTAGGGATTCCGGTTGATATAGTCAGAGATCGAGGAGTACGTTGGCCAAAATCTATGACCCAGCTTGGAAAGTCAGGATTCATGTTTTTCCGGCTCTGACAGACTTGAAGAGCTCCTAAGCGGCGGTGCTGATTGATCAGATGTTTTATTACGTCCTGATATAGGACTGATACTGACTTCGCATAGTCAACCGGAAATGGGACTTGGCTAAAGGTGTTTTCGTCGCCACAAGTTCTCGCGTTCGCCGCCGGTGTCTTGGAATTATCCGACCTGAATCCATATTTGACAAGGTTCGAGAGCTCATTGGCCATCCCTACATAGGCATAGACTCTGTCCCGATCATCAGTCGCGTCGAATAGACTCCCATCTACAGCTGGCCCAAGCCAGATTGCAGAACCTTGCCCAACACTAAATCTCAGCCACCATGTATTAATATTCATATCGACCCTCAAAGGATCTTTAGTAATATCTACCATTCTCAATCTCGACCTTTCGGATCGCGAGAAAGCGATATGAGCATTCGTGAGAGTCTTCTCTACATCATACAGTTGATCCTCGATATGCGACGTGCTAGGTATGATCTTCCAGTCTCTGACAAGCTTGCCGCATTGTAAAACAAGATTTCGGGCCGCGAAGACCTCCTGGCGTATCCAAGTTCTTCTGAACCATCCTCGCTGGAAGGTTTCTCGCAAAGCCTCATATGCACGACGCAATCGAGCTAGGCAGCTCAAGTCATGACCTCGTAGATAATACCAACTATCACCGGAGAAAACATGCAGTAAGTCAAAGGCAAGGTGGGTCCACTGAAGTTGCGGGCCTAGCCAAGCTATGACAATCTTTGCCTTCCTGTAGATGATAAACATGTTCTGTACCTGACTTGCTTTCTCTTGATTGTCATGCTGGTTGATACACAGGGCATCAACCCAAAGATAGCGCGGCCTGTCAGCTAGGTGGAGATTCAGTAGAGCAGAAGCGAGATTCTCAGTCACGCCGAGTACTGTTTCTCCACATCGGAGAGGGTGGGTAAATGCAGGTTCTCCCCAATGATAGGAAAGAGCTCCATACTCGATCACCTCATTGTAATCGGGCACCCCAAGTCCTTCGGAGGCAATGATGTCAGCGGTAAGGAGGGAGCATTGAAGCATTTCTGCGGGAGTTCCAGGGTTTAAACGTATGAGCCTTGTTTGCCATGGTCGAAGGCGGCTGTAAAGGTGTTCGGCGGCTTCCGATGGGTGGAGATGTTGTTCGGGGCTCGTCGAACCTGTTGTAGTACTAGGGATATATGCTCCGAGCTCTAATGGAGTCGGAACCTCTTGCTTCAACCAGCAATCTGGACCGCATTGGGGTCCGGATTCTTCATCGGAGCTTGAGACAAGGCTAGACTCAGTGGTTGCTGTCGCCATTGCTCAGAAATCTGTCGTATCTATCGTGTCGAATGGTTTTGGTTTATAGAAGCTAAGCCGTCATCGAAAAGCTCTTGATGCTCGTTAGGAAGGTTGATCAAATATTGAGATTGTTGAGGTCTGATTGCAGAATCATCTCTCGGCGGCGGAAACACGCTAACGAAATTGGGACTTGGTGCATTCTCCAAGCTCTCTCGGATGTAGTTGAATGTACAATACTTCAGGCATATTCCAAAGTTGTCAAATGTCGTCGTAAATCCTGGTATATGCAATACAGCCGACTTCAATATGCCCAAGGTCCATATACCTGTTCACCCAGCCGCTAACTCTATATGACTAATTTTATTATATTCCCCTACTGCGTCCTGCCCATCCCTCACAGTGCAGCACCATTTTCCATCTCATGATACCTTTCTTCAGCAGCAGCAATACACTTAATATTAGCTGCAAGCTTATTCATGGTCTCCACCCACTCATCTCCCGGAACTGAATCCCAAACGATACCCCCACCAGCCTGCAGATACGCAACGCCATCTTTCACAAGCATCGTCCGTAACGCTATACATGTGTCCATTGCCCCTTCTCCTTCCTTTCCCTTGCTATCTACGTTTCCGTAGCCAAAGTAGCCCACGGCGCCAGCATACACGCCTCGCTTCTCCTTCTCCAGCTCGGCGATGAGTTCCATAGCGCGGACTTTAGGAGCTCCACTGACGGTGCCGGCAGGGAAGATGCTCCGGAAAGCATCGAAACGGGTTTTGTTCTTCCGGAGTAGGCCGCTGACTTGGGAGACAAGATGCTGGACATGCGAAAATTTTTCGACAACCATCAATCTATCGGTCCTAGTGCTGAGAGGATCGCAAACGCGGTTGATGTCGTTCCTCGCCAGATCGACAAGCATGACGTGCTCGGCCCTATCTTTCAGACTTCCTCGAAGCTCATTGGCGAGTTCGAGGTCTTCTTCGGGAGTACTGCCCCGCTTGACGGTACCAGCAATCGGATGAGTGATAATACGGTGGGTATCGGGCTCGCGTTTGACGAGAAGTTCGGGAGATGCGCCAACGAGGTGGAAGTCGGGGTAGGAGATGTAGAATAGGTAGGGTGAGGGGTTTGTTGTACGAAGTTGGCGGTAGATATTGAAGGGGTGGAGAGTTGTTGGGCGGGCCATGCGGTGGGAAGGGACGGCTTGTATTATGGATCCTTTTTGTATCTCTTTCTTTAAAGTTGTGACATGATTTTCGTAGCCTGTTTGACCGATGTTCGATTTTGCTGTCTGGTCCGGCGTTATTGGAGGCTGAGGTGGTAGAGGTATGTCCGGAGATTGCAAAGTTGCAATTGTAGCGCTTATCGTCTGATAGGCGTAGTCATAGGCGGATGAGATGGATGTAGCGTAAGTAGGAGAAGGAGGTACGTGGAGATATGTTATGATTTTGACGACTTGGAAGAAGTGGTCGAAGGCAATGATCGTATCGAAGAGCATAAAGAAGGACTCCGGGACCTGGAGAACGTCTTTCATCTTCCGCGCCGTCTTTGGCTCGAAATATCGAACACAATCATAGCCCACGTAGCCGATGGCGCCTCCTGTAAGTGGGGGTAGTATGAGGCCTGGTATGACTGCTTCTCGGTACTGGGCAAGCTCCGCCTCGAGGATCGGTAGTGGGTCGCTTTCTGGTCCATGGCCTGGACCAGTCTTGAGAATCTTCCTTGGATCTGGAAAAAAGGTCAATGTAAAAGCTGCCGCGAGTATAGTATGTCTAGCTCACTAGCCCCAACGAAGCTATATCGTCCAATAGTCTCTGAGCTTGCTGCACTTTCGAAGAGAAATGAATATTTCGCAATGGACCTGTGGACTCTCAGCTCAAGCCATTGCGTCTCTCGTCCACGTCCCTGACCTAGCTGATATCTTCAAATATGCCAATGTAGGAGTCAGGATATCGGCAGGTATGGTCGCACATAATGGTACTAGGTTTGGTGAATGTGGTAAGCCATTTGATAAGGCAAGTATTTCTTGTACTGTATCCAGTGACGGCTGTATGTTGAACTACAAGGCCATCAGCATTCTTTGTCATCTTCAGTTTTCTGTCACAGACGCACTTGAGGAGCCATTTCGAACAGATGTGTGAGTATGCAAGTTAATGACTCAATAATAAAGAAGCCCGAAAAAATTCTTTGATGACACCCGCGGGAGATCTTCCCGCGCCTGCAGCGGCCCCTAGGGAACCTTCTTTGGGCGCGGATCTTGGGTGGCTCCAAGGGTGTGAAGAGCGGATACCCCAGTATTGGAGACACATCCATGTCTACGTCGATTTACTACACTGATTATTCCTTTCAGGCAGAGCCTGTCTCGGGTTAGGACTATACATTCTGTCACTGTCTATCGGAATCTACAGATAGCCCAACCCAATGCACTGGAAGTCTGCTTCAGGATATGCACATATACGAATCTCAAAGAATACCCAAGACTTTTCCAAGTCATCCCTTCCGAGGCTCCCTGACGCCTCCGTCAATGCCTGATAGTACACTGAAATGCCCTCGCTCTCCAATAGTTTATTGATTCCATCCACTTTGCCCGTAAGGAGTAGCACCATATGGTGTCGCCCCACCACCCCACTGACTCGTCGCGCCTGGATTGACATACGGTGTCGTATATCCTTGGTCCACACCATACTCTCCGCCTTGCATCCCATCCGGCTCTTGTCCACCGAAGCCGTCTCCACCGGCATCCCCATTCCGATTTTCATCGCCTGCTAGCTCTTGTAGAACTGCGGCAAGTTTCTGCTGCATGACCTTGATACCCTGTTGGACGACGGCATCTGGTTCGAGGTTGCCTATCGATTCAAGGTCGAAGAAGAATCGAGAGGGTACAGCGTTGTAGTCGAAGGGTTCACCGCTTTGCTGAACGCCGCCTTCGCTTTCCCAGCTGGCGTTCTTTTCATCGACAGGCCTTCATAGATTTAGCTATGCGTGTTGTTCCAAAGCTGAATCTACGTGGGATGATGCGGCTAACTTACCATTCCGCGATCGGGTCTATCTCGTACCAGTAATCGAGATGTCTCAGCTTATTATTCGGGTCATATTCAAAGCCAATAGCACTTGTAGGCGCCCACTTCGCATGCTCCTTCGCGATCCCCTTCTTCGCTACGCACTTCATGCGCACCTCCTGCCCCTTCCTCAACTTGCAAATCACAGACCCCAAGCCCGCTTCATCAGTGATGACCGGATTCCCAACCCATTCGTTAGGTCTGGGCTCCGCAACTACTAGATCTCTTGCGTATACCTTCATGATCTCATCGCCCGTACATTTCGCGTGCATAGTCAGCGTTACGCTGCAATTTTCGCAGTACTGATCGCAGTCACAGTCTCGAGTGTAGAGCACATCTTCTATTTGTTTGGAGTTCAGAGGTATGAGACCAAGGCGGTGAGCTATGAATTCGTCGGCAAGGACGGAGGTGTTTTCGTCAACCTCGACTAGGTCGATGGCCATGGTGGGGACTTCGGCGAGCATAGTGCGGCGGAGGGAGTTAGCGAAGGCGAGGTCGACGTTTTCCAGGACGAAGTCGGCGCGGTCGGGGAAGGACTATCGAGTCAGGGCCTTTCCAGGAGAATGCGTTGTTGGACAAGTGTACTCACCTCTCGAATTACTACTCGAGGCCCGACCTCGTCGACGTCCATCGGCCCATAGTCCATGACGAAGACTTTGGCCACTGGGGGCCCTTTGCTTCAGATAAGTATCCTCATGCGAGGGCGCGCATGAGCTGTTTGAGATATTGTCGGGAGTATATCGCACAGCTCTGAGGAGATATCTATAGGTCGAGAATCAAACCAAGTCTTTGAGTCGAGAAAGTGCTTCACGAAACCGTTACATAAGGCTGAGACCATTGGCGGGAATAGCCGTGGCGCTGGAGATCCATGCGATCTCCGTTCGACGATGAGGTGAAGTCTCATGGAGCAAACAATCCTTTCTTTCTTGCGCTCAGCGCAATGGACATAAGTTGATTCAATAGTACCTTCATAACAACCCATGGAGAACCTTTCGTTGCAGGATCTGCCGCCGGCAGGAGGACCAAACCATGTGCAACCACCTCCTGGAGGCCCTCCCCAGCTTCCACCGCAGGTAATAACGCCTGGCTCATTCTCCGTGGCCTGCAGACGCTAAAGATTTAGATGTTCACAACCGCTGCCCAACTACTAGACCTGACAGACAGTGAGACTCCCTTCGAACTTCTGGCTGCACATCGGAGAAAGGCCAGGAATTAGCATGGCTGACCGAGGCGAGCACTGTTCGAACATCTACAGAGAAGCTAGTACTTGTTCTACGCGATGGAAGGAAGCTCATTGGGGTATTGAGAAGCTGGGATCAGTTCGGTATGGGCATGCCTGTTCGAAGCTAGATCAGCGCTGATGGCGAATCTACACAGCCAACTTAGTACTACAAGACACAATCGAGCGCACCTTCGTCCAAGATGTCTACTCCGACATCGTCAGAGGCATCTACTTGGTCCGGGGCGAGAATGTTCTGCTACTGGGCGAAATTGTATGAACACATTACAATCATGTCTCTGGCTGGCGGCTGACGGCTGACGGCTGATGGCTTACCCATACAGGACCTGGACAAAGATGACTACATACCCGAACAATTCCGCAAAGTCTCCGCAGAGGAAGCGCACGCAATGAAGGTCAAGGAGGCAAAAGAAAAACAACATACCGACAAAGCCAAAGCGAAGAAGTTGCACTCGTTGGGGTTCGAGGTCGAACATACAGGGGAGATCCTCTTCTGAAGTATATGGGCGGAAGGCCCATATACCTTTACTGAGGTGGTATGATCCGAGAGCAATATTTAGACGCCTGCATAAGCCAAGTGGAGGACTGGAAGGGGAAGACGTCGCGCAGAAGCAGAATATTGTGAAATGCTTCTGCCGGCACGAAGATGAATACAGAGCAGGTTACATTGAATCATCTCGGTGCCACCCACATTGTGTACCCTACGCCCGGTTCTTAGACGTTTTGCTTCTTCTGGCAAGCAGATATCTGACTTGAAACGCCAATACCTGTGCAAGGATGTTATCTTCAACATCCACTAACAATGGATTCTCCAACTTGAAACGCAAAATCCCTTTCTCACGGAAGACTAAAAAGGATAACATCGCGCGGAAAGTTTGGCAGGTTTGATCCTCCTCATTGCTATCAAAAGCCGTTTTTCCAGCTCGTTACTGTTCAAAACCAAGAGCCAGTTGACTCAGGTTATCCTTCAAGCGCCCAAAAATTTCAACAGACGAAGTTTCAGTACTTGAGTATCCCAAAAATAAGCTTGCTAAGAGTCATATTCCAGCTTTTTGTCAACCGTGAGTCTGTGCAACAATGTTATTTTCGACTTCCACCAACAGCCAAACCTCCACCTTGAAACGCAAATATCTGTGCTACAACGTTATGTTTGTCATCTACTGACAACGAACTCTCCAATTCGAAGCGCTATACTTGTGCAATACTGCTATTCTCGAACACGCTGCTTCGTCTTTTGTCCTACAATGCTGCTCTTTATTACCATGAAATATGCGATAGTGTTAACGGCTATCATTGTAGCTTCGCTGAGGCTCGTCGAACTAAAGGATAGATGCCGTGGCGCCGAGAATTCTTTGTCTATGTACATAGAGTAGCTTGAGGGGCATGCAAAGTCATGCATGAAGCCGTTTCATGGCATTAGGCTGCCAGGATGTCACGTATGTTGTATGACAGTGGATAATGACTCTGACCAGACTATACCTCAATTAAGTCATCTTTTTTCGAAGTCTTGAGGACTGAGGTGCCGGAAAAGCCTCTGCAATTGTAATCATTTATGATTATCACAATTGACACGCTTTTGTCGAATTTGATCATGAACGCCGTTGGTCGATACTTTTGGGACTGCCGGTTGGGTCCATAGTAATCAATGCATGCTTGGCGAGTAAAGGGTTGATAATGGAGCTGTCAACTTTCTGGCAAGGAAGCATGGCTGATGATCAGGCTAAGGCCTTCGAGCGCCGTCGAAAGCAGAATTCGCAAGCTTCTCAGCATCCTGATTCTGCGACCTAATCACTCGCCAAAACAAGATCTCAACGCCCATCTCGTTGAGATCCTTAATCTTCTTCTCAATCTCTTGGAATAATTCCCCGTTTGCAACAGGCAGACCCTTGGCATTCAACCACCTATTCTTGGCCCACTTGGTAGTCCATTCCGTCATGCCCTTGAACACATAGTCCGAGTGAGCCTTGATAATAATCTGGCTCAGCTCCTGTTCCAGAGTCTCCTTCTTGATAATAACAACCATTTCCAGAGCAGCCATGCAAGCCTGAAGTTCGGCAGTCTGACTCGTAGCCATAGGCTTGTTCCTCCGTTTCACAATATTCCATGGCGAGTCCTTAGCGAAGTAGACGCCAATAGCAGAAGGACCCCAGACTTGAGGCGTGCTTCTGCAGGTCCCATCAACGGCAACGATGAGAGCTCCGACATGAACTGATGGGCTTCCACAGTCGGCGCATTTATGTTCCATGCGAGGACAAGCTACTGCTATTGAGTAGCCAGCTTGCCAGCCGATGGAGTCCAGATCATAGTCTTTACCGTAAATTTCCGAGGGGATGAATTTACGGTCTGCTCTCCATTTGCGGGTTGTTGAAGGTTGTCCGCATTCTCCTGGAGTATGGTAGTTGATTCCCATACTGGAGCTGATGAGATCCTTCAAATGCCGTTCTGGCCAATGCAGAAGTTGGTCAGAGTCAAAAGTGCTGGGTAGGTTCCTCTATAACGAGTAAATGTTTAAAGAGTTGTGGGGAAAAATTCAGTGGAGTCAAACTTTCTCTAGCGTTCTAAGTAGCCGACAATATGTGGCTAGCGGGGGTGTCGATATAGAATGCAAAATCTCATCCTCTTTATCGTTGGATATTTTCTCTTGTAGTCTTCTATGCAAATTAACGCGGATATTGTGTTGCGAGATTGTGACGTCAAATCATCTCAGGGAGCCATGAGTTAGATTGTCGCTAAGTATCTTTGATCCCTCATGAGACTTGTTGGCCAAGCCAGCTCGATGGATATTTGTTCTGGGCAGGTTCGATCTAATATAGAGTATAGAGTGCTGGGAAGATGGAATTCTAAGGTGAATCTCTTCCCTCTCTTGAGCATCGAGCCAACGATACTCTTTTCAGATGGTGCTTCAGCAAAAGTAGCTCCTTCGGCTTCACCTCAGCCGAACTTTAGGTCCGTTGGAAATCTGGGTCCACTGGGACTAAACAATACTTGGCTACTAACACTTACACTGTTGAAATACTAACGCAGAAAATGTCTGTTGTCAGGCCAACACAATGGTCTCTTTCTTCGCATATTCGTTAATAGCCTTAAGGTCCATAATAGAGCCCATGCCCACCCTGAAATACCTGTCCTCTCTTCTCTGAACGAACAGCGCGAAGCATTCCGTCGATTGAAGCAGACTCGGTCGCGAGCCAAAGATGCCAGGCAAGTTTCCTCCTCCATTCACCATTTGTGGCGCGTCGTTTGCGACCCAAAGTGCGTATATCTGCTTCGTCTCGATTCTTGGATCTCCTCTATTCTCGAAAGGGCCACGCACTATCAACTGAGGTGGTGCAGAGTGTTGGGCAGCCTGTACATGATCAACCGACTCGTAGATGGCCAACGAGGTAATGACGGAGCCATTCTATGCCGGTTTGGGGTCCCGCATCCAGAATGTGCTCCAGGCCGCTAAAATGGTGTCGCGAGGTCTGAAATTTGTGATATTTCGCTGCTGAACCTCACGGATTTCCTCCTTCGTGATGACAATGAACCCTTTCACGACAGGCATGAGCCAGCTGGATATTTGAATTTCTCGAGCATTTTGAGATGCTGAACTATCTTAATTTTGGGATCGAGTGGCGTTGGCTTTGGAGAGAGAGAATCTCGAACCTGCAAGGATACATCCCTGGCCAGCGAGAACCCTCAAGTCTGATTGCCTGAACGGCATGCTCATAGTACACAGGGGTTGCTAGAGAAGCCCAAGACCATAATGGTGGTGTTGTGTATTCCTCCGGTGGCGTTTGTGCCGTATGATGTTCGGACGAGCATGCTTGGGCAGCATCCAGCGGTCTCCCAAACAGGCCGCGATGGAAGTCGCTGAGCCACAGACCAAATGGATAATCTGGTTTCGTCCTACGGCTCTTCTTAAGCTTGTATAACGTCCTCGGCACTGACTCATGTTTTCGAGAGGGCCAGGCCAGAGCTTCCTTGCCGCGTTCTTAGCTTCCTAGACAATGATCAATTACGTTTCGTATGCCATGCCCCCAATAGCAACGAGTTTGTCGGATTGGTAGGTCAGCTTTGCCGCAGTGTAGAACTCGACTAGGCCGTACCAGCGCAGTAGAAGCTCAGGAGAGAAGTGATCACCTGCGCTAATGATGTTCTTTTTTAAAGGGCGCCCGGGTGTACTTGAGTGGAAATGGTGAGAAGATGACATGAACAATTCCAAAATTGAGGCAAGCTGGTCTGTCTTGTCCCTTTGCACATCTCCGTTCTCACTTCGAGGTCGATCAGTCTGAGATTCGAAGTAGAGTCGGCCTTGGGTGAATTGGACAATTTGACGAGATAAAATGCGCTCTTGGACTACCCATCCAATGATCCAATAGTGGGCTATTCTGCACACTATCAACGATCCTATCGGCACGCACTTGGGCATAGAAGTAGCCGCGTTGAACACCCCATCGACCTCGGTAGGGCATTCTCACTAAGCGACTGCTAGCTTGACGAGGAAGGAAGCAGCCTTTGGTACCATCTTTAGCTCCTGTCGCCGCAATTGTCAGAGTTGAATCTTGATAGGTAGAGAAGAAGCCACCAAACGAAGCACAAGATTTTTTAATGAAGGGGGAAAGTGAGACCAAATCGATTTCGACAGAGGGTATTTGAGCAGATTGAAGGTGGAGAAGTCATGAAGCATCCCTCTTGTGGGGTAGCTTTCTTGTTGGCAAACATTGAAAATTCGTAAAGAGAGTCCCCAGAAAGTTCCCAACCCGGCTTCGTCAAGCACACACGTGCTAGAATTTATTGCTCCCTCAACATGACAAGCATTTCATACGGCATCTTTCCAAAATGTACGATGATCATGAGACATGGGGTGAGGCAGAGTCACTATAACGACAAGTGGCTCCACTGTGGAGCTCGCCAACATCAAGAAAGTTTAGCCTTTAGGGTCATGGGTCAAAGCCAAGGCTTGCAATATTGTGTCTCAGGTTGCCCAAAACTGTTTCGTGATTATTAATTGGGCTCTTCAACCAGTATTCTCGAAGGCTGGACGGCGATGCAGCTGTGTGATAAGGTCCCCAATTTGTGCAAGTCTTACCATATGCCAAGCCATTTCTTTACGGGCGTCTTCTTGTCTTCCCAGTCCACGTAGACCGCCTCTTTGCTTCCACTGCTCATAGGTTTGTCATCGTTTTCTGCAGACCCACTCGTTGCTCTGCTAATGGGTGGCCCAACAGCTCCATCAACCCTCAACGAAGGTCCTAGCGTCTCCTCATCACTCTTTGCAGTCCAACCTCCCAGCCCTTGGGAGTTCTCATCTTCCAGACCATGTGCCCTTCGATAGGTACTCCTCTTTTGCACGTCTTCAATATCTCGCTTCCTCCTTTCCTGGGTTTCAGCGGTCGTGCGGTTGACGTCCATTTTCCAGACTTCGATGGCTTTGAACACAGATCGTATAGGATGCCAGAGGAAGTCTTTAGCTTCTGGAAGCTGTTCTCGGAAGACTGTAGCTCGTTTCCAATTCTCGTAGGCGGTGAAAGAGGCGAGGAGGACGAGGGTGCCCTGGTAGAGTGGGAGTTAGCATCCAGACGTTGTAAATCACAGAAAACAGATTCAGCGACGGGAGGAAGTGGGCAGGAGCAAAAATTAGTCTCACCAAGCTGATGAACGTATGTATTCCGCGACTCGTAAGGAACCAGAACATGAAAGTGCCTGGTGGAGGCATCATCCTGGGATACTGCTTGGTCTTTTGTTCGACTTTTTGCTCCTGGGTGAGCTGGGGTCCGTAGTGGCGTGGAATCTGCTGTTTGAGCCGTTTTCCATGAGATGGAGGATTGAATTTGGCGGGCTTCTCCAGGCGAATGACTTTCGGGACAGGTGTAGTGGTAGACGCATGTTTACAGGCAGGTAGTGTTTGGCGGATGGGTCGTGAGGGTCTAAGGGCACTGGCATTAATATGATATGGAAATGTGTACCCTCTCGGTAGAAGGAATCTTGGGATTGAGCTACTCATTCTGGCGACGCAATGATGCTTCTATTCGAGTAGTTGCAAAGAGATCGTCGAATGCACTGGAGGTTCAATGTCCCGGGAGCCTCATAGGGCAAACCCTAAACGAATTTCTTGCCAAGCTCTATTCGTATTTCAACAACATATATGTCTATTTGAGATACAGTCTATGGATATCCAAAGTCCCCATGTGGAGATCACAAGGAGTATTTTACGCATGGTTTCGTGAATTGTGGGCTCTTAGCTCGACTTTCTCAAACTATATATCTTAGGAGATTCGTTGCCGACAATCTGCATCCATGGCAATGGCTTCTGTAGACGGACGAGTTGGCTTATATTCGGAGGCCATACAACATCAATCCGATTAGTACAGCGAATTACCATCCTTTGGTAGACTCATCACCATGGATGTTGCTATTATCCATCAACTTTGTCCAAGCACATAGAACGCTTCGAGGACTTACCAATCCTTCCCAAGTCCAAAACGTCCCAGAGTCTTGGATGGTCTTGCTTTCGACCACCCGCACCATCCCTGCCACTGACTGCTCTGCGCTGATGATTCCATCAACTTCCCAACCGATAGATATGTTTGCCATATCCCTATGAAGGGTCAAAAAAGAGCTAGTCCTACTAAAGGCCCGGCGGCTACTCACGTAGCTACTTCTCCAGGGTGCATGGCTAATATGGTGGTATAAACCTTCGTCCTTTGCAGCTCGGCTGCCATATGCTGAGATTCCTCAGTGACTCTCATAAGTTGCATATTACATAGAGAGAGAGATTCTTACCCGTAGCATCTGATTCAGTGCTGCTTTCGACGCTGCATAGGCGGCAAATCTAAACAAATGTGATTAGAATCCAAGGACTAGCTCACGTTCACAAAAGGAATTACCCATCTTCAAATGCTCGAAAGTCCATGGCGGATCCTGAATCGCTGGACATGAAAGTGATAGTCCGAATCGGGATGCGAGTTTGTAGGAGCTTTTGCGCAGTGATGATAGGACCAACGGCATTGGTTCGTAGATGGTTGGAGAAATTATCGAAAGAGCTGATATGATTCAGCAAACAGCCTCAAAAGTTGGCAGTCGAGAGTTATACAGCTCAGTCGCTCGCTGAAATGGTCAACAAAGGATCCTGTGCATAATGATACTGTGATGGCTTACATTAGGATAGTCAAGGATTCCAGCGTTGACGACCACATGATCGATTCTGTCAAGGTTCCTCATTGCAGCGATGTCATTGACAAACCTCTGACCGCCATTAGACCTGGTCGAGGATCGTTATCACAAAGCAAACGTACAATTATGCTAGCTTCTGACGAGACATCACACTCCAAGAGCTGACAATTTGCCCTCGGAGCGGAGCCGGAGAGTGTCCAGAGTTGGGAAGCCTTTGTATGGTCTCGTACAGTGGCAAAGACCTGATCACCTCGAGCAAGGAGCTGCCTGACCCATTCCAAGCCAATGCCTCTGCTCGCTCCGATCACTATCCAGACAGCCATATCAAGCCCTTGAAAGCCCTGAACCATCCAAAAAATTACGCTCCGAATGCAATCAGATCAAGCTAATGAGCCTAGAAGACGGAGTGAAACAATGTGCGAGAATCCAATGCTTCTACAATTACTTCGCCCAAAAAACAATGCATGCTGCCAAAATGAGAAGTACAAGCTCAGCCTTGCACGGTGACGAGGCAAGATCTCTCGGTTGACGGAGAAAGCCGGGCTGATCCCTAATCCAGAGCTTGAATCAGCCAGCTTCTGATTGGCCGGACAATTTGCGCATAAAGTTGCCATCGTCATTTAAATTCTTTTTTGCCCTGCCAACTTCGACTTTCCAACCACACCACAGCAATCACGCTTTACAAATACGCATACATACACTACACACATCTACTCATCATGCCTCCCAAGAAGAACGAAGAATTCTCGGATGGTACGTATCTCTCCTTTGTACTCTTTGCTCGATCCGACGTGTCTCAAGGCTCAGAACGCCCCTTGCTCCTTGACTGCATCTAGCAAGATTGAAGGCGACTACTGCAGCCGAAGCCATTCTCATGGATCACTTGACTTCATAGGAGCTCAGGAAGCTCAGAAAGCCGCAGTCTAAGACCAAGCGAACAAAAAAAGGGAGCCGGAGCATCTTCCGGCGACCGCAATCACAGTGTTTTTGCTGGAATACGAGCACAACAAAGAAAACCATGCTAATACACTCTCACAACAGGCGATGACAAGAAGGGCGCCAACCTTTTCAAGGTACTGTGATGACGTCGCCACTCTACTGGAGCTTCCGGAAGCTGACACAGCTCAGACACGATGCGCGCAATGCCACAACTTGGACGCTTCCGAGGGTAACAAGATCGGTCCCAACCTCCATGGTTTGTTCGGGCGAAAGACTGGTCAAGTCGAGGGTTTCTCATACACGGATGCAAACAAGAACAAGGCAATTGAGTGGAAGGAGGACACTCTGGTACGGAGCTACAAATTTTGTTGGTGGCGGAGAGCGCCTACTGACAGCTGCTCCAGTTCGAATACCTCGAAAACCCCAAGAAATACATCCCGGGAACCAAGATGGCTTTCGGCGGTCTCAAGAAGGCCAAAGACAGGAACGACCTGATCACGTACGTTTACTACGTCACTGAATCACAAGACGCCTGCTAATCCGCCCACAGCCATCTCCGCAACGCAACCAAATAGATAACCCTCTCGACCCTCCCATCCTACTCCACTCCTACATTGCGATTTTCCTATTGATGCATGGTGTTGCATACGGTGTACTATACGGTTTAGATTCGAATAGACAGACAGGTTATCATCTGGTAAAAGAGCTTAGGTTATGGGCACTGTCAAAAAACGATATACATGTAGTCTCGGCCTTGTGCGCTATACTCGGACTTCGAAAAAGACGAAGGCTGTTGTAAATACAATAATTGAGTCTTCTTTACTTGTCTACAGGATCGTGGCTGCAACCGTCCACCTCAACCGCAATGGATATCCGCATCGATCAATGCGAGGAATGCTTTTCGCCACTCAACGCACAAAGCCTGCGCCTTTAGTGAACATCTTCGCGGCCTAAGGGGCCCATGGTAGTTGAATACTCATCAATTCCGTCCGCAATGATGCAACTTGCAAAACTCCATCGCGGTCATATCAATCGTATGTGTAGAACAATGTCGGGTACCTTGGTCGTACTAGCCCGCGTTAGAAGCCCTTAGCGTGCATGAATCGACTGGCTCAGGCTGCACCAGCCACTCTATTTCAAAGACCGCATTGGAGACCGCCCGCCTCACAATGCCCCTCATCGTCCAGCAGACGACCGTACTACAACGACCTCTGCCTCATGACTTGAGGCCTGAGTCACACAGGAGAAGAAGGTGCAAAAGCGGAAGCGTGTTATTCTTAGGGTGTATGCCAGTTTTGAAAGTCACGTCTCAGGCAGCTGCTAACGAGCTAGCAGCACAACGACCTGCAGACCTACTTTCACAGAACACGACCCATGTTCATTCACTATTATTTCCTGAAAGTTTCAACAAGCCATGATGACGGCAAACCGCGAGGGGAGTCCCCAATTGTACGATGATCACCCATCTTTAGATGCATCTCTATCAGACTTCGAACACAACCAACGGTCCCCAGTCTTTGGTCTACCATCACAACACTCAGGCTTCAAATCGTCAGAAGAGTCGGAATCAGAAGATGAACCTGTATCTGAAGAGCCATGGTCGCCGCCTGCGTGGAGACAGAAAGCTGCTGCTGGAGACTGGTATCGAAACGACCCTTATGGGAAAAGGAACCCTCTTCTCAAACCCTCCGCGAGTGCTTCACAGTCAAGAGGCACAAGCCCGCAGTATGAGAGTGCGCAAGAGGACGAAGACTTGACGGTACCGGCGAACATACCGCTGCCCAGAGGCTCGATGTCTCCGGTCAAGGAAGCCTCGCCAAATCCATCTCCATTCCCAGAGGGAGGGGAAGACTTTGCTCATAATTTTGGGGAGACAGAGGAAGTGATAGTTGTGCCGGAGAATACAAACAATTGTGTGACACCCGGCAAGACTGTGTGGGAAGCTTGCTGACTCTGAAGATTTCCGATTTGCTTTACGAGCAGAAGTCCAGCAACGGACTGAGCCAATCGAGGCTGCATTATCCTGGATACGAACATACTTCGCTCACGTCTCCAAATCATGGAGCTCCCTGTCTTCCACCATCATGACGATCGCCCTCGCCTACACCACCATCCGCCTCATAACCCATACGCCTTCGCAACCACCCGTCCCAGATCTTGTCAAAGTAGCCGGCCTAGCCCGCTCCTTCGAACCCTTGATATTCTACTCCGAGAACGGCGTCCGCCAAATCGGCGACCTGCAAGAAACAGGCGTTGCAGTCTGGGACCTTGGCGAAAGCGTGCGCTATGCCAATATGACCTCCGCGCCCCTCATCGTCAATGAGCTCGATGGACTGAGCGAATCACTGAAGACGCTCGCAATCGAATTGACCAAATTCTTCGCCAATGTAGACGGCGACATTGACGGCATACTGATAGTCATGGACTGGGCGAAGCGCGAACTCTCTGCTCTCTCGTCTCTGCCTTCTGGCTCTCTGAGCTCGGCTTTCACAAATATTCACACTCTCCTCTCCCACATCGGCCTCCTCCAACACTCCTCCACCGGCCTCCCAACCCCGTTTGGCAAGGTCTTCACCGCGCTCTTTGGCACCACGCAAGCGCAGCGCACATCGCAAACACTACACCGTACCTTCAATGAATTCCTTGGAGTGTTGGAAGAGAGTATCAATGCCGAGCTGACCTATTCCACTGCTCTATTTGCGCTCTTCGAAAACATCGACCGCCAATTCCTGAACCTCCAGCGCTCCGTGATCCGCGAGAGCGACACCCAAGAGCGGCTCGAGACCGAATTCCTCAGCTCACTCTGGACGAGGATAGTTGGCCCCAACCACCAATTGCTTCGCAAATACGAAAAGAACAAACAGCTACTTGCATCCGTGCGGTTGAAGACTACACAAAATAAATCCCTGCTGGTCGAACACAATGGAAAATTAGTTGCGTTGAAAGGCAATCTGGAGACACTGAGACGCAAGTTGATCAGCCCTTTAGTCAGGAGACAAGATAGCAGTACGATTGGTGTTGAAGAGCAAGTACGAGGACTAGAAGGGACATATGATCACCTGAGGCGAGTGAGGGAGAAGCAAAAGGGAAGGATGCTGGAGGCTTTGTATGGAGCTGGTGGGAGGAGGAGCATCTTGAGTAAGGAAGAAGCGCTTGGGATTGATTCTTAAAGTATTTTATGAGCGAGCGATGAAGCACATGATCATTTACCTCAGTTGTGGAGTCAAGGTATGGGTAGCATGCTTGTTCCGACGTGTACAGGGGCGTTGGGTATGGTCCATGGTACGAGAGGAGTTTTTGTGGCATGAATGTTGGGTTGTGCGATTTCCTTGTTCAGATGTTCTAACGTTCCTCTGCTTCTTATGTAGAAGACTTGGATTGAATGCAGCTTTTCACACAGCACCTGTCCTCCAACGCCGTGCTATTCTCCTACTATCGGTCTACATTGTTTCAAGCATGGTGATAGCAAATTTTGCTCGCCCTTGAGCATTAAATGTTTGGCTTTCTGCTCTTCTTAAGCCACGAACTTCAGAAATTGGTTCTTCCCTTGACAGCAACTTTGCAAAAGGTTGCTCCTTTCGAATATTGGCCCTTCTGCTCGCCTTAGGCATGACCCTCCTGAAATCCTGCTCTCGGTGAGTGAGATGCTCTACGACTTGCTCCCTACTTTGAGCGACGATTCTTCAATCTTTCACCCACCTTGAACAACGAACCCTTGAACTTTCGCTCATCAAAAGCGTCTGCACTCACTGCTCTTTGAATAGCGAGTGTTTTCACTCGACGAAATCCCTTCCCTTGAAAATTCTCTTTCCTCCTCTTTCGTGAAGGGGTAAGTGTCCTGCAGTCCGGTTCGACTGAGGAGCCGTCGGGCCCATGGTCGGATCTCTTGTGTCTCTGTTGTCCCATATCTTAGCTCTGCACCTAAGCCTGTCCTTCTACCAGATCCTCGAGCTCAGGCATAGGCCCAGGCACTTCCACCCTAAGCACATCCACGATCTCCCCCAAACTTGCCTCCCCATCCACTTTCCCTCAGCACTGGTAAGCATCTCCCCAGGCCGCATCAACTCATCGTTCTTCTAATAACTCTCGTGCGCCTCTTCGCTTAAACTGCACGCACTTACAAGGGCCCGGCTCCCCTCCTCGGTACTTCTCCCAAAGATCTTGTAGAAAGCCCACATAGCCCACATCAGGTACCACGGAACCCACCTTGCCAACCCGGAAACGCAGAACCAGGACAGCATGATATGACTATGACTTGGGGCTCGCCGTTTAAGGAGGTCGCGAGGGAAGCGAGGGGTTTTAGGGCGTACATGAGGAGGGGCTTTGAGATCACGTATTACCGAGTGCCGTTGAAGGGGGTGGTAGGGGTTGGAGGGGCCTTGAAGGATGAGAGGATGTTGGCTTGGAGGGTTTCTTCCCAGCCTGAGGGGCCAGTGCTGTATTGCAGGTTGTAGAGGCCGGCGTTGAGGACCACGATGTCGATTTGCTTGTGAGATTTTGATACAAGGTCAGTGAAGGCTACGACGCTGGCGAAGCTGTTCATGTCTAATTGTAGGACATCGATCTTGCTTGGTGCGCCACTCTTTTCAAGGTCGAGGCGAGCAGCTTCGCCTTTGGAGACATCTCGGACGCCGAGCACAAGCTGGGAGACTCCGAACGAAGTGTTGGGCTACGTAGAAGCCTAGGCCTTCGTTCGAGCCGGTGATGAGGACCGTTTTCCCTTCAAACGTGATAGTGGGGATTGCTGGTAGGTTCCATTTTGCGCGGAGCAATGCGAGTCGTCCGCTCTTTCTATACATGATTCTGCAATTAAGACGGTCGATTAGAGCGTCAAGAGCTTGCCTCCGGGCTCAACGTAGCCATCACATTGGACGACTAACGAGGTCGAGTATGCAGACGCTATTTTTGTCATGCTAATAGCATATATGAGCGTTCTTCATGCCCATCATCCAAAGAGTGTAACTAAGAGAGTATCCAGTATTGATATGTCGACGGCCACGTCATCTTAATCCTGCTGGCCAAATTAGTATGGCCGCACCTAGTAAATTTTCGTGCATACTTGAAATCCTGACTTCCTCCATCTCAATTCCTGCGTGCTTTCCTTGGGAAGCTTCGCCTCTTTATAGTAAAGCACCTCGGCGCCCCTTATTTGTGTATGAAAAAATCTCATCAGCGCTTGGGGTCATAACGACCCTAAAATCGGAATCATCTATAGTCTTTACTCTGGTGCAGGAAGTATTGATCATTTTCCTACAGGGTGTTGCCATTGTTGGTACGAGACCCAGGCTTGATATCCCCCAACTGCGAGTCCAGCCATACCCAACACCACCGCAAACATTACGCCAATTAGAGTTGCCAGCATAATATATCTCGCACCACTTTTGCGTTCCAGCCATTCATAAAGCCATCCTCGCGGCGTTGGATTCTCTAGCTCCGCATAAAGCTCGGCAAGATGTCCGCCGAGATAGTGGTAGGTGATCTCTTTTTCCTCGCTGTTGCGGATTGTGCTCGACTCAAAGCGGAGGCAGTCGGGGTCGAAAGAGGAACGCGAGGTGAGTGATAGCAGAAGTGACTTTGATTTCTGATCGGTCAGAGGGAAAAGTATCTTCTGGACCGAGTCAAGACTTTCGAGCGCGAGCTGGCGGGGAAGAGCACCACTGGTGACAAGCCATTATTAGTGCCTGCTTCTGTATCATCGAAAACAAGACAAACTGAAGGATTGAGACCTCAAGACCGAGCCATCAAACACCTGCTTTTACAACGCAGAAAGTGGAACTGAGCAAAATACTGAGCTCGCAAGAGCCATTGGGTGGCTTACGAAGGGCTGTCCGTCTCATTCTAGTGCGATCCGATAGAAATGTTGTACTTACAGCTTAAGCGTCTCACTCATCGACATGTTTGGCGGTTTGTCCTTTGTCAGTCTCAGATGCTCCTTCAAAAAAGCTGTATTGTGATATATGTCTATTACGTTGTTCTTTCGGTCGAGCGTTAAGTGTCTTCTCAAGTCATCTGTTGGCTGGAACCTAAGACCAAGACGCTTTTTGAGCCTTTTCGCCACAAGCGCTGCCTTCATCTCCTGTTGATATTTCAGATCGTCGTCATTAAAGCTGGGGTGGTCCGTCATTGGAAATATACTAAGTATGAAATCGCTAAATGTCACATCACTGCGCCAGGCTATCGGCGAGGCGCTATGCTCGAGAAGGCCAGAAGACTGGCGTTGCGCAGAGCAATTGACTGTTGTCATGATCTTCACGGCCAGGTTGATTGCACGTTCTCTATCTGTAGCTGGTGGAGGTTTCCGACCAGGACGATTATCTAAAGCCCTAATCGTGAACTGCTCCCGAGTAACATCTGGATCTGATTTCAATTGCTGGATTACATCAAAGAGCTCTTCGTGTGTGGTTAACGCAGGCTCTTCGCCAGGTCCAAGTTCGGGCTCATAAGAGCCAGTCAGGTGTTTGTAGTATTCGAAGAATCGCGCAAGGCGTTTCGACCGGTGTGAAGGGCAAGTGTCTATCTTGTGGCATGGCCCTGGATTGCAATCTTCGCATGGCGACCAAGACCAGAGTGTTCGACCAAGACCATGGAGATGATCCTCCGTGACTATCGCAAGGGGCGATAACGAGATCGAAACGTCGACGGCCATACTTGGGCTTCGGTCAAGCAAGCGGATGGATTTCGCCATAGCTAGCGAAGCTCCGCATCAAACGGCCTCAGTGACATTCGGGACCGATAAATATCCTTGAGGCTCTGCTATTATATCTTCATGCGGTGAGATTTCCTTCACACCCTCTTCCAGAAAGCAGTTGAGGCTGTGTAAGCCACGGTTGTGCTAGGCTAAAGAGGTACTAGTACACAATCTCTGTGGGACGACGCCCCGAATACTTGAGCAATAGCCCAAAACTATTCTCTGCAACCAACGATCCTCGAACACAAATATCCGACTTTGACGATAACTGAGCCACGCTGTGCTCCATAGTGACTCACAGTTTCAGCTACTGTAAGAATCAGCTCATGAACGCCCTTTCTGCGAGCTTTGACGCAGCCTTAACCACTCCGCGTTCAATAACAGCAGTAATGAGTCCGCGACGGGCTTTAATGCCCGCGGGACTGATAACTGCAGAAGATTTGACGCCCCGGAAACATACCCCATCTGAAAGCTCTGATTCAGGGTACGCCTCTATAGGTAGCGTGCCAGAAGTGGGACCATACCAAGGCTGTCAAACTATCACAGAGGAATTCGCCCTTCATCCGCGCAACATCTTCGATAGTAAAGTCAAGCTCAAGGTCTTCAATAAGGAAATACCTCAATCGACTCGGTACCGCTTCGCCGATTTACAGGAGCTGTTAGCGAGGCCGCTCTACGATTACCTTACGAAGGCGAAGGTCCATTCCAGTGGTATTTCGATCAAACTGAAGGTCTTAGGTGAAAACGAATTCGTTGCAAAGCCCTGGATACTCGTCTTCTGTGGCGATACAGCATCGAAACGAGTCAAGAAATTTCTCAATAAACCGCACATCAAGGCCCAATACAAACCGTGCAGTACCGAACCAGACCGACCATCTTTCGAAGTCCACGTCTGCAATCGGCCGCCGAGATTGATGGCAACCACAAATCCGATCGACGTATATGGTGACTGGGATGAGACTGCCACCATGTGCGGGCAAGTCATCGAAGTCGGTGAACCTGACCAGACTCGTACTGCCACGCTGGGTGGTGTCATCAAGATCCTCGCATCTGACGCGAGCTCTAAGTTTTATGGGATGACTGCCGGCCATATAATCACACGAATGAAGGATGAACTCAGTGAGGTTGAGGATAGTGAAGATGGCGAATCTCTCGAAGGCGAGAATGGATTGGAACTTGACTTCGAGCTTGACGGATACCATGACATACAAGAGCTGGACATGGTGGGATACCCATCACGAGCCACAGTGCAATTGAACAGACATGAGGATTCTTGGCCCTTAAAAGGCCACATTGCTGTGGCTTCGGACCCAAACTATGAGCCTGATCTAGACTGGGCCTTGATTGAATTCGACGGCGACGCAGCAGGGTACTGGCCGAATGTCTTCCCAGGCACTGACCATAAAGTGGGCGGATCGCTGAGGGAACTCGCTTGCGAGCCTATGATAACCGATCCTGACCGACCTGTTGTCCTATTGAGTGGCATTGGAGGCCCCAAGCATGGAACCTTATCGACTTCTTCCTCTTTTCTTAACATGGGTCTGACTAAAACCTTCACTGAAACATATACTTTGACTCTATCTCCCAACTCAGGTAAGCTAAGCTTGGGAAGCTAAGTGCCGCTCTAATTTTTTTCTAGTGCTGTACCCGGGTGACTGCGGCTCTTGGGTGGTTGATGATCAGACTTACGAAGTCTACGGCCACGTTGTAGCTTCAGACGTCTTAGGGGAGGCTTACGTCGTCCCCCTTCATGCGACACTTCAAGATGTTGCAACACGGCTCGCTGCGAGATCCGCCTCCCTTCCTACTGAATTCGACATACACCAACCGCTTGAGCAGCAATCTGAGATAGTACTTTTCAACCGTGACTTCACCTATCCCGGCGTGGATTCCTCTGCCCTCACCCCACAGCCGTCCATTCCAAACCCTTTCACGACACCGCAAGGTCTGGAGCGACTGAGGAATGATATTGATCGACTATATCTTGCGCCTGTTTCCTCGCCTCAATATCCTTCTTTCAATGAAGGCCGACATTCGGAGAAATATCAAGGCAACATCATAACAAGCAGCCATCAATCCCGACCTCCTCTACCAACAGCTCCAGCTGAATTCAAAAGAAGCGGCCACCAACGTCCTCCTGCTTTAACGGCGTCACCAGTGGCGAGCTTCATACAACGTTCACCACTCATGGGGCCGCAAAATGACAAAAATCTCAACACCTCCAGCCGACGTTGTCCTAGCCGCAGCACGCACGATGCCTTTGAGAATGATAGCAAAGGACTCGTTAGCTATGAGGCCTACACGTTCACAAAAGAGCCTGCTGAGCACATCGGGCGGAAGGAAACTTGGGGCTATTGTAGGAGGACGACAATGCTAGTAAGCCAAGGCAGTCTTGCGGAGCAACTCAACAAGCAGTGTCAGAGGGGGGAATTGGCTTCAAAGCAGTATCATGCTCCTGAGATGAAAGGATTCAAACAGCGCCAAATCGACCGACTCATTGATAGACGAAACGCTAGGGATGACCCTAGATTCCAATATCAACTTGTCTCCGTCAAGCTTGATCAACGCCGGGTACAAAGCGGTAATATTGAGACAAACAGCATGCATGTTATTCTAAAACGGCAGCCCCGCCAAGGAATCGCCTTTGATCCATCCTGGAGAACTGGCGTCCTTCCGATCTTGTCCAACGAGATCGTTGATCTTACGGACCAGGAAGAACCCGAGAGAACACACAGTTACCCTATAAGCAAAGAGTCGGCTCACGCACCGAGGGGGCCGATTCCAGCTTCGTATCAGACGAGCACGTCACGAGGTCATATTGGCCATCATGGATTATGTGCTGCCGGAAACACCTCTCGAGTCCAGGATCCCGGCATCAATCGTGGTCCCTATCCCTATCCTCAAGAATTTTTGCACCCTGGCCACGGAGATAGGATCAACAAGCCCAGGGAGAAGAAGCATGAGCCACCTAGAGTGATCAATGCGAATCTAACCAGAAAGAAGAAATCCTACGTATCGTCGTCCTCCTCCTCCTCTTCCTCCTCCTCGGATAGTGATAATCTTTCCGAGATGACCAACATCACTGGACCTACTATGTCAAGTGAGGGTAGGACGTCGAGCTGCAGCAAGAGCTACAGGGAAGAAAACCGCGCATTCCATAATGATAAAAGACGGCAGCCTACCTCTTCGCAAGCCCGTCCCTTTCCTTCCTTGGGCACAAATAGTCCGCGTCACAATAGTAGCACCGTGAACGACCGCCGCGACATTCAGCACACACTACCAGCTAATCAAATCCCTCTATGGATAAATCCTCCAATGGTACCTGCTCTTCCCGACGAGCCTCCTCGTTGTCAATCGGCTACTCTACCGCAGCCGAGCTTAACCTGTGAACAGGTGTTCGGACCTAGGGAACTGACAAATGACACCGAAGCTATGGTTGCCTACGGCAGAAGAGCACATGCGCCTGCTGAGAGGGAAATGGCGTTCGACATGTGAAGGATGGGAAGGAAGAGAAGGATTTGAGAGTTTGGTTCGAATTCCCGAGCAGAAGGATACCGGATCGACGATTCCTAGTAACCGAGTGCGACTTGCATATATCTCCAGAGGCGTGGAGGGCGATTACGATGAATATGACTAATGAGGACGACTACATGTTTCAGCAGGTAGCGATGATGTGATTTACGTTTTACTTACTACAATTTAGTACTACTCTTTGATAGCCTCTTATCTTCTGTATCTTCTATGCGCTTGACGTACGCTGGTTATATGCTGAAGACGAATTTTCTTGTATGAGGATAACGAAAATGAAACGCTATGAATGAGACACGATTTGTTGTTTCGGTCTGCCTTGTATGAGGATGAGTATGTGCTATTAGCTTTACGCGGTGGGATCAGAACGGCTTGTCAATATGTGACTATATTAATATCTCCGTTCGGAGTCTGACCGTTCTGTTCTCGCAACAAAAGCAAAAATCTTGGCCTCAAGATTTTCAATCTCGGCGTTCAGATTTCGATGCCTCCTAGATAGCCGTGTAATTACTGGCGTGATATGGAAATGGTCGGATCGTCGCTAAGTATATACTTCATTGCAATCTTGTGCTTTGCTTTTCCACTTGCGGCGGCACCAGCCTTCTCTGCTGGACTAGCTGTATCGGAGGTACGCGCTCGCCCGGGAAAGAGCTCATTTCAGCGCGAAGTCTAGGGAACAAGCGAGTATACTCCTCCTAGACGCCACCCATGCCGTCCCTAGTGGCCTCAATCAAGGATGTGCGTCAGCTTCAACACTTCCCGTTTTGGGACTACGTCCGATCTTCAAGGGCCAGAGAGAAGAACGCAAAATGGAGGCACACAACAGCTTCAAAAAAATTAGCAAGTGGTACAAGGGGTCATGCAAGGCTAGCTCGATAGTTTTGAAAGCGAGTGCTGACAAAGATTAATGAAAACCATACTCAAAAGGGATGGTAGCCACATGGTCAGGGAGTAGCAGACAATCTCGACAGTTCCAGCGTTCCTTATTTCGGCTATCAGAGATCATCACCAGAGGGCTGCGTAATAAGGTTTAAGGGTCAGCGAGTGGCAGAAAGATGCCTTGGTAACTGTTGCAATCCGTTGCTTGATTGCTTTCTATACGATTCCAGAAGCCTGTTGCTAGCCGTTCTTTGTCTGTTTTGGCTATATATAGGGCCCTTGGTGCCCCCATTAGCTAGATATCCTTCCCAGCCTATTGCCACATTGCAACAGTAACACCGGTTATTCGCTGAATACCTGTGAGGAGGGCCAAAGAGACTCCAAACCATCGTCATTTTCATTCATATTAGGTTTTATCTAGTTTTCTTGCTAGTGTAGTCCTCCATGATCTTAGTAAGTAGTATGGGGTGTCAAGGATCTGTGTACATTACTACGATAGCTGATGTATCACTTTGCTGGTATGTGCCTTCATAATACTCAATCACAGTCCACATAGACCAGTCCTGAATTTTCCCCAAATACATCTCAGTGTCTTTCAGCAATTCAGAGAAATATTCCAACAATGCAGTCATGTCATGGTTCCCAATGAAAGGAGTACCCCCTACTATCCTTTCCCGAATAGCTGTTCAACCCAGTTTTTTATAGACCAAAACCTAATCAATCAATCTAGAAAACACCCCTCATCCTCGTCCTTTTCCTCCAAAGTCCACTACCCACATTGCTTCAATACCTGCGCGTGCTGCACCAAAGCCATCTTCAATCTAACACTGCTTCTCTTAGATAATACTAAAACACCCAACCAAAGAGAGCTATATAGTAGAAATCCTCGCTTACAGACCCCCTCGCTCATCATCAGCATCGGAATCCAACCCCACTATTAGCGGCCAAGCTTGAACCGTCCAGCCCATCCTCTGCACAGGGGACATTATCAAAACTTTCATCTCCAGTGACGATAGCGCTGTCATTCATCAGCTCAGTCTCTCTGGCTTCGGATTCACCATCGCCTCCAACAGTCGCACATTGCTTCTCTTTATGCTCAAGCAGCAGCTGAACGAGAGATTCATCCCCGTGCTTCCTTGCATAACCCACAGCGGACTTGCCCTCGCCATCCACAGCATCAACATCCACATCCACCCCAGCGCCCAACAACACCTTCGCCAACTCGGGGCGACCACTGGCAGCGGCATACGACACGACCGTACGCCGGTTACCATCTTTACTATCCACCTCCGCGCCCGCAGCCAGCAAGGCCTTCATGATTTTCTTATGTTCGAAAGCCATACTCATTTTCAGAATCATTGCCCCGTTAACATCCTGCGAATGCCTCAACGTCGTCCCAAGCACCCCTCCGCCGCCCACGAAAGTAGAGTCCTGCCCTCCTCGCTCGGCGCATTCGGGTTCGCGCCCTTTGCCAGGAGTAGCTTCGCGCACCCACTGTGGCTGCGCTGCGCGGCCAAGATGAGAGGGCTCCCCCCTTTGCTGTCCGGTGCTTCAGTGGAAACGTTCGCGGCTAGAAGAATTTCGACGGAAGCGTCTTGGCCGCGGCGTAAAGCCCACCCGAGAGCTGTGCAGCCTCCTTTGCACTGTTTTTCCGGGTCGGCGTTAGCGGAGAGGAGGGCGGCCCAGAGGAATGGCGTCATTTTGTCGCCGTCGGTGGTTTCGATGGAGGCGTTGGCGGCGAGGAGGATGTTCACGGTACTGGTGTGGTCTAAGTTCATCACTGCCGCTGCGAGGGGTGTGGTTCCGCTGTTGTCGGGTAAGTCGAGGATTGCGTTGGCGGCAAGGAGCAGACGGACTATGTCGTCGTAGCCTTGTTTAGCAGCTAGCCACAGGGGCGTGCAGCCGCAGGAGGTTTGATTGTTGAGTAGAATTTTGGTTTCGAGTAGGGCCTGCACGATGCTGGGGAGGTGGAGGATGGAGGCCGGAGGTCTGTTTTGCGGGAATTTGGCTGTATCCCGCGAGGCGTAATGCTGGGATTGTGGATGCCTGTGTGCAGCATGCGACCTTGGTCTTGTCTTTTAGGAAGCGCAAAGTCTGCTCTTTGAGGGAACCTTCGTCAACGGCCTCACGGAAGTGATGGGCCCAGTACCTTGAGGCGTACGCGAAGGTCTTAGCCCTGAAAAGAGACTCCAGTTGTTTGTCGGAAGAACCGTATCCGCAGCCGAAGACATCGATGACTTATGTATTTCACTGGTGCATTCAACATTAGTCTGCGAAAGGCTCTTGAATCCTGGGGCAAAAGAAGGAGGACTTTACCGCGAGGCGATTTGAAACGATCTGGAAAATCCCAGTAGACATTTCTCTTGTCTTTCCACGAACGATCTCTTCTCCTCGCGTCGAAAAATTCAACCCACACGTCTTAGAAGATGATTCCCGCCAACAGGACTAGAAGCCTCTCTGAGCTGCTGGCGGACCTCTGCCACTTCTGCATCACAATTTTGCAGCTGCAGCCAAAGCCTGCTTCGATCCTCCGTGCTTCCTGTATACTTCAAGGTGCTCAGAGAGCGCGAAAACTCGGCCGTCTGGGTATGAAGCGTGTCAAGCTGTGTCAAAGTCACCTCTGCCTCGTTCGCGGCGTGCTGGAAACTATTCCGTTCTTTCTTGAGGGACTGGCATAATTGGAAAGTCAAACTTACTGCCCCAGGACAATCCCTAAGACGGCCAAGGCATCCATCGCGAAAGCAGCTGAGACGGGATGGAAAGGGGAGTAAAAGGCGGGAGGAGGAACAAGAAGCCTATCATCCTCGAACAGGCGCAACCCGAATATTTATGAAGCTCATCAACGAAACCAAACGCATTTCACCAAGCAAACAAAGATCGATCGAGGTCACAGCCGGGTGAAATTCTGCCCAATGGCAGGCTGTACACTGCTTACTACCCCACCCCTCAACAGGCAGGGGCTGTGTAAGCCGATTGGAGGCAAGCCACGTGCACGTCTCCACACCTTCATACGTCCACACACCTCCATCTCGCCTTCAAGGTCCTCGGCGAGGCTGGCACGGTTCTTGTGATTGACGGCATGTGATGGAACACAGCCACCAGCTTCTCAAGTTTGCCTTCGTAATCAGCTCGTACTTGCTTGAAAACCGATGGTCCCTCGGTCGGAGCAAAAGCAACGGGTCGGCGCGGGGCGCTGTCAACCCCACTCTAGCGCGCAGTCCATTAGGGACCAATGCCGTAAATCCTTTAAACCAAAAATCCATTTAACCTCGGTTCCACAAAACAAATTCTTAATCCATGGTATATATTCAGAATCCTCGGGTTTTAGAGTCCGTTTTTACGATTCTAACGCCGTTCTAGTTACCTTATTTAAATCGGAGTTAGAATGCTAAAGTTATGAATGAAAATGTAATTAAGGTGTATTTTACGCTGAGTATGCCCCTAAGTCTGTACCCGAGACAGCCCCCAAGTATATACCCAGAACAGCCCCTAAGCAAGCTCCTAAAGTCCCCCCTATACTTGTGCCCGGAGCAACTTCTGAACATAAGCCCGGAGGAGGCCCCCTAAGTACGTACCCGGAGTAGCTCCAATGCAGTGCATAGCTTAAACACAACGAGCCACTCTAGCACCTAGCCTTTCTGAAAAAGCCAGTTGCCAAAGACAATCGAAGACTTTGAAGTCACGAACCTGCCACTCGCGACTCATCAGACGTGACTCGATGCTGTTTTCTCATCGGAGAGAGCCAAGCTTGGAGTATACCGAGCTAGATAGGAGCTGACAGCCTACTATATGAGAGCCTATGGGCCCCGCCCGTGAGAGATTTGATTGATTGATTGATTCATAAGACCCCGGTTCACCCTCCTAGGGGCGAACTATGCGCTCGTTATGTAATCTATCTAACTACGACTCGGCTAATCAGACCTCGCCGCCGTCTCAATCATCGTATTGCTTCCCTGTGGCCCAGTGGCATAGCTTGTTCTACGCTCCAGTCCCTTTTTTGTGCTCGTATCGTTCTTATTAACATCTGCCCCCGCGATCCAGTCGTTTTGATCCTCGTCTAGGGTCTTATACTGCCCTAAAAGCCCTGTTTACCTCATGAAAATAGCTGCTTTTACTGTATAGTCGGTTAGTAAGACCTTATGGCTGAGGTGTGCTTTCTGCAGCTCCTCCCGCTCCTTTTTCCAGAACTTCCTCCTCTTACTATTATACAGTCTATATATAGTAAGTATATAATTGGCTGTCTAGAGTCCGTTTTTGCAATCGTATTACTCCTCCTCTACCCCTAGTACCTATCTACTATATAGAAATCTTCTAAGCCCTATCTTTTCTATTCTTATTTAAATAATTAATAAGCTTATCAACTTTTTAAGGCCTTTATACATCCTAATAATCCTAGGGGTCGGTACTAGTTAGATAATCCTAAGCGACCTTCCTTTAGTCTCCTTGGCCCAGTCCGTTACCTATTTATTTTACGTATCTTTTTTGATTTCTTTCTTTATAGCCGCTATTAATCTCTTAGAATAAATTAATAGCTTTGCTATATAGTCTATATCTTCTTTAATGATCCTTGCTCGGTATTTATATTATCTCTATCCTATAGTATACTTTATAGCTTTATTAGCTGCTTTATTCCCTATAAAACCCCGATATACTAGTATCTAGTATATTACTAGCTCGTATCCTTCCGCTCGGACGTGGTTAATAAGTTTTACTATATCTCTGATTATTATTTGGCCTGATATATATCCTAGTTTCTATATTATAGTAATCGCAGCCTGGTTATCGATAAAGATATATACTTCCTAGCTTGCCGTTCTTTTAAGTACTATTATTAATAGGGCGAGAAAAATTTCGTATAGCTCTACTAAATAGACTATATACTAGCTATCTTTCCCTATATACGCCTTAGCTCTACCTAGCTACGGTAAGACTATAGCCGAGCCTATTTTCTTATTAATCCTACTCCTATCTATAAATATAGTTATATATCCCTTTTTCTCTATATTTCGTACCTAATTTATAGCTTCGTCCCTTAAGAGTATACTAGTTCTAGGGGGTTCCTAATCTGGTAGTACGCTATACGGGTATATAGTCTCTATTTCTTTTACCGGTCTGTACCTGGTTTCAAATATTCGAGTTAGTATTTCTAAAGGGCTGGTTTTCCTTGTTTTAGAGGTTCTTTTCCTCTTACTAAGTATCTATCTCGGGTAGATTATATCTTCGTACACCGGGCCTATAGCTATCCTTAGAGTTAATTCTATTACTAGTTTCTCTAGGGTAAACTTTATAGGTAGTAGGTACGCTTTAATATTTAAAGCTACCTGTAATATAGCTCTAAAGGCCCCTATGATATATCGTGCCGCTCTTATTTATATATTTTCTAGTATACTTAGTATACTCCTATTATAGCCTTTATATCCTTCTAGAATATACTATACTAATAATCTATATATAATTTATAGAAGTACTATCGCCTTATAGATTTTTCTTAAACTAATATAATTACCCCCCTAGATCGATCCTGAAATCCTTACTAAAGCCCCTATATTCTTTACTACTCTGGCTTTAAGGCCTTCTACTTATTCCTTCTAGCGGAGCTTTTCGTCGATTATAAGACCCAGATACTTAACTATTAATTTAGGACTAATTATCTAGCCTAGCAGATATATCTATTATATCTTATTGAATTTATTCTTCCTTATAAGATAAATAAGCTAATATTTAGCTAGGGCGAACTCTAATCTATAAGTACGGGCCTAAGGTATATAAATTTCTTTATAAACTCTCTCTAGGTTATTATAGTTAATAGCTATATTACGGCCTATAGTAAGTAGTCCCACGTCGTCTATAAAACCTATACTAACTATATTAAGCTCTTCTCTTTTCTAATATAGCTTAAGTAGTTCGGTATTATAGAATAGAAAAAGGATTAGCGACAACGGTAATCCTTATAGTATTCCGACTGAGATAGCTAAGGATTCTATAGTATACTTATTTATTTTAACCGCCGTTATTCGTATATATAGAAAACTTAAAACCCATTTGACTATCTTATCGTCTATTCTTCGTTTCTTAAGATCGTAGAGTAATCTCCTATATAATACTTTATCGTATACTCCCGAGATATCTAGTAGTAATATCGTTGCTACCTCGTTTTTATTCTAGGCCGTATAGATTCTCTTAATTAGATAGTATATCCCGTGTTCTATAGATCGGCCTTTTCTTCCCCCTATATAAGTAGCTAGTAGTAGCTAGAATGTTTCGGCTAGATATACTATCCTTTTAGCGATGATGAATTCCAGCGCCTTTCCGATCGTATTTAATAGCGCTATTGGTTAGTATACTTTAGGGGCCGAGTAGTCGTCTTTCCCTAGTTTTCTGAGTATGATTATTACTAAGTCCCTAAAATGCTTTAGGTAGTATCTATTCTATAGGTAGTCGTTGAAAATTCGATCTAGTATAGGGATAATATTATCGATAACCTTTTTAAGGATTATATTCGGTATACCGTCTCCTCCTAGAGCTTTTTTGGGTAGTACTTACTAGATTACTCTAGTGATTTCTCCTCTTTTAATCTTCCCTAGACGGTAAGGGGGGTTATAAGCGGTATTACTTATATTATCTAGATCTACCTGGACCGGTAGTGGAAAAAAGGCCTTTATTAGTAGCTTTACTTTGTCTTCGGGGCTATTAATTATAGTATCGCCTTCTCTAAGGGCCGGTAGACACGATTATCTAGGTATTGAGTCTCTTGACTATTTAGTCTTTTTCTATATATCTTAGGGGGACTTATATACTTCTGCTACGAATACCCGAAACGATTTCTTCATCGCTTTCTTAATCAGGTTAGTTTTATAGTTCCTAGCGATTCTGAAAACCTCCTATACTTCTTCCGTTCTGGCTCGGCGCCATATCCTTTTAAGCTATTTACAACGTATCTAAGCTTCTTTACACTCCTCCGTAAAGCCTAGTCTAGATCGTAGCGAGATATATAGCTCTAGAGTAGAGTAATCAACCGCTGTTTGTATCGATTTAACTAGGTTATCGATCAATTCGTCCGTCTAATCATTTATTAAAGGGCTGGTTCCTCGCGACTAGCTAATATTTTGAATAGGTCCAGATAAGTCTATTTCCTCTTGTAGCTTCTCGATTAGGGCCTCGGTATTAGTTTTATTCCAGTTTCTTCGCTTTATCGCGGCCTTCTAGATAGTTATTAGATCGAAGATTGATATAATTGGATTATAATCCGAATAGCAATCTATAGCTTCGTCTATTCCGTATTAAATCATCCCTTGTTCAAGGCCCGGTATTACGTATATAAGATTAATCGTTATTTTATAGTTTTCTTCGTATATAATAGTTCCTCTTGGTAGTAGCTACTCCATCGCGTAGCTTTCCATAAGTATGATAAGGTTTTCGGCTTCTATATCTATTTTGGCTTCCGTTCTACCCTATACTAGGTGGTATAGATTAAAGTCCCCTAGGGCTATATGCTCGCCGTTTATATATTTCTCTATAGCCTATAAGAGAAGTAGGAGGGTAGTTATTTTCGTGTTTAGATTCGGGTTATAGGTATTATAGATATAGACCGTTCTCCCCTCTCCCGTTTTTATATATAGTATAATTAGGTCCTTAGAGTAGATCGTAGTATACTATAAAGCGAGCGCCGTCGTTTTTTGTATATAGTAGTAGACTCTCGTTTCCTTATAGTTAGGGTATATTAGATAAAAGTCATCTTTATTAGGGTAATAGGTGTAATTAATTTCTTTATTCCTCTATAGTTCCTAAATAGCAATTATATCGTAGTTATTAGTATTTTCTTTTATAAAAAGAGATATTATAACCTCTCTTGATTTCCTCGTATTATATTATAGAATAGTTAGCTATTCGGCCCGTTCTACTATTAACTAAGTTAGCTATTAGCGGTATCTATATTTATATCCTCTTGGCTATTATCTTCTTCTCCTAAGTCGCCTCCTCTTCTTTTCTTACTATTGCCTATATTGATAGTCTTAATTCTTCTAGTATTACTATCCCTCTTAGCCAGAGCTTCTTTCTAGGAACTATCGTTTCTAATTAGCGTTTAAGATCTCGTTCCTATTCTTATAGGGGGTTATAGTACTATACTATTACTATTCGCTCTCGGACGACGTTTTAGGGTAGTTTTTGCTTCTAGAATTAGTCTAGTACTCTATAGGCCCCCTCTTATAGATAAGCCGCCTCCTCGACCCCGGGTTATAGCGCTTAGTCCTCCCTTAGAGGTGTTGTTCTTAGTATAAGTTACTCTTTCCTATTCGGGTGTCTAACTTATAGTTTGTATCGAGGCCTTACTAATTTTATAAAAAGCTAGGGTACTAAGTCTCGCTGCTCTTATCCTTTCGATTTCCGACTTCTTTTTAATATATAACTTGTCCTACGCTTCGTAGGACCCTCTACACACGGTATATTTAATAGGTTTGTCCTTAGGACATTCCCTATAGTTATATACTTCTATATATCTTCCGCATATTTCTTTATTAGGGCACGATATTAATAAGTAACTATATTACCAGTATACGAAGCATTGCTTCGATCTATATACACGGTTATATACTATATATCGGTACATTACATTACCAATTACTAGACCTTTGTTACGACCCACGTCTAATCGTTTACCTAACGGTGCGATAACTAGGTATAGGTGGCGTGTGTCTTATGCTTCTGTGGGAGAGGAGTTACTCAGGTAGAATGGCAGTCTTTGTGGTAGTAGGTAGTCAATGCGTTCTATATTGATAACTAGTAAAGTATAGTGCAAGGAGTACCAGGAAGATTAACCAAGTTGAACACGCTATTCCAAACAGTAGGCAAAGCCCCGTATATATAGACATAAGAAATCCTGCCAAGCACTTCTTGATCGCTTGATCGCTTAGCGCTCCAGCGCTTATCATTCCTAATCGCTTAATCGCTCAGCGCTCCAGCGCTCATCGCTTTAGCTGCCTATCCTGTCTATAGTACCTTGTCCTACAGGACAGTCCTATTAGAACTAGTGGTTCTAATACTAGCCCCTCCTCCAGATTTCTCGTCCCGAGAAACCATCCATCCTTTATACCACCTCAACGTACTAAATAATCTAAGGACCCTGTCGTCCGTCGTACCGAGCTCTCTAAGGAACTCCTAGAAACTATTATACGTCCTTATAATAATTGCACCCGTCTAGGTAGGTAGTGTTTAGTAGGGTCCAATTCCGATCGTTGTTCCGCCTGTGTAGCCGGTGGTAAAAAGTGTGACCTTGTGGTGTCACCCCTTGAAATACGCCGTATAGAAAATGCGCGAAAGAAAGTTCGCACCGAGATTCGTGAGATAGTTACTAAGCTCGCACGTTTATAAGCGGAGGAAGACCGTATTAAAGAGGAGAAAAAGAGACTTGTCGAAAGGGAGCTTCTAAATATTATAGAGCTGGAGGAGGATTAACGAGCCTCCTTAGCCGCTTTAGACAACCTTATATTCGACGTTAGCTCCGAGCGGTTCGATTTCCCCGACAGTTTGGAAGTCCCCGAGGGCTTCGATTAGTCCCCCCTTATCTCCGATAGAACTCTTATAGATATTCCCTACAATTCCCCGCAAGGTTCCTAAGAGGTTCCCAGGTACTTTCCGTTTCGTTATACCCTTTCTATTTAACTAGATAGAACTAATTTCTTCTATCTAGGATCCTCTCGACCTTATATTCTGTTTCTTCCTTAACGTTATAATGAAACGTTTCTTAGAGTAGTATATTAGAGTCTACTAGCTCCAGAAGTGAGATATAGAATACTAGATATACTTTGGCGTCAGGTAGAAGCTCGAGTTTATAGTTAACGGCCCCCTTTACCTTCTTAATCAAGAATAGTCCGACCTTAATATAATCTAGTTTCTTACTTAGTCTCGTTATCTTTATATTTTTTATTAGAAGGTATACTTTATCCCCCTCTTTAAGCTGAGGAATATTCTTTCTTTTACTATTAACCTGTCCCCTTAGCTTATTATTCGAGCTTTTAATCGTTATTTATATATCCTTATATAAACTCTTTAGCTCTTCTACCTTAACTAAAGCCTTTTCTATATTAGGTCCTTCCCTAGGTTATAGAAATATATTCGTATTCTTTCTATAGTTAGTAAAGAACGGTATTAGACCTGTCGTATCTAACCTTTTGTTATTATACGCTAGTTATACTATTAGAAGTAATAAAACCTAGTTATTGTTAGGGAGCCTTAGCGCCTTAAGCGCTTGGCATTCATGTATTTTATTAATTCTAGCTTAGCGAGAACGAACAAGCTTTTTACTACCTATACTGCGTATAAGTGCCTTAACAATTAGTAGTAACGGTCTACAAAGCCTTGAAAGATACACCTAGCGATCTTTCTAGGCTCCGCCGAGTTATTAGTACTCTAGTAAACCTTAAGGGATTCGGGAGCTACCAGTCGCTTTCGCTCATCCAACACCTACCAGGCTCCAAAAGCCTAACTACCCCATCATTTATCCATTCGTCACTAAGGTACTTTACGTCACCAAGGTACTTTATATTCCCAAGATCTCAGATCTCAGATCTCAGATCTCGATCTATACCGCCGCCAGTAGCGTCGGTAACACTATCACCGGAGGTTATCACCACAGCGTAACGACCCTACCATACCTACCCTACACTAGCCCAGGAGGACCCTTATTTCAGAGAGTTCGGAGAAGGCAACACCTATAAGCATACAAAGAGTCAGAGTCTACACCCTAATACAAGCAATCCTAGGGTCGTCAAACTGGCGTTAGCAGTAGACTACTCGGTTATCATCCTTGCTTTCAATCTTACCAATTTTATCCAATCTCGGTACTAATACGCTAACATTATCGATAACCCTCTCCGCTGATAGATTATTACCTATATTATAGAAGGTAAATTTCGACCCGCTGAACCTCAGAGAGCCAACTACCGGGACAGGAGGACAACCAGGAGACGCTGAGGACAATCAGAATCTCTCGACCTACTAACCTTAGGGCCTACCTGGCCAGAAGATTAGGCGGTCGACTAGATAGTAGTATACTCAGCAGTCCGTCAGTTTAATAAGTCAATAATAGCTATTTAACGGCTGCTCGAGGACCCTCCATCTACCGGAAATACTCCAGAGGCAGACGGAGGAAGGAGCGAGTTACACTCTAAACCTTTAAATCAACCGTCTTTAAGGACTATAGAGTCTAATACCGGGGTCGCCGGTACTGTAAATACGGAACCTTAGGAAGAACCTAGAGCATCTTATCAAGTACTAGAAGCCAGTAAGGTAGTAGGAAAGCGGCCTATAAGAGATAGAGATCTAGGGAGTCCTCTTCGAGAAAGTACCGCGGATTTTACTATAGGACAGCTCGAGGCGGGTTCAGGACTACCTTCTAGCAAGCTATAGGGAGATAGAAGCTACTCTAAGAACGTATACCAACGGGACTGCGTAACCCTGCTCCTCGTGATTAGGCGTATCTCAAAAGGAGAACCTAGCTATATCTAGTCATTCCTAAAGGGCTCTATCACAGACTTAGATACTAGAGCTGTATAATCAATATACCGACTACTCTCGGAATCTAAGAAGAAGCAATTTCAGATAGAAGGAGATTATCAGTTACTAGATTCTTTAAGCAGTACCTTTATTCTCCAGTCTTAATAATACTTTAGAGGCTAGCTAGAATGCCTTCAGGGTGGCCTATCAGGTAATACCGGAGAACTCGACCTTGATCAGGATACTATTAGTCAGTTACTAGACTATAGTAGGCTAATATCGGAACGACTAATGATACTAGGCGGTATACTTGCATCGTCGAGGCCTTCAGGTCCTTTCCACCCCCTACTAAACGCCAGAACAGAGAGGTCCTCTCGCCTAGGCCGATCCAGGCTCAATCAATACCGAAATATAGACCCCTACGACGCTGAAGTCGAGGATCGACTTCTCTAGGATCTAACGCAAACCCGGGGTAATACTAACCTAGCCTTCCGATTCAATCGAACTACACGGGATATACCCAGCTAAAACTAGCTACTATACACTATTCGATCACCTCGCCCACCGATAGTAGAACTACTTACTCCTCAATTTCAACCGTACCAATTTCCGGAAAACCCGGCACGAGTTCGAGATAATATAGGTTTTGGGAATATACAACAGCCCAACCAATTTCATTCGAATAATAACCAGGACAAGTTAATATATCTCAGAAACAGGGTCGCGAAGTAGGAGGCCGAGCTTCGTTAACAGAATAGCCGGGAGCCTAGATTCGTTCCTAGGGAAAACCGAAGACTACAATCCCTTACAGGGCAACAACCCCGGGAACGAGAACCATATGTATATCGGAGGGATCAATTTTCCGGGTAACATAAGCCATACCGGGGGCCCGGCTACAATGCTAGGTACGGCCAGCACCGTAGCCCAGAGTATAGACCCGTCGAATAGAGTCGGGAAGCGATGCCCAAGGAACGCCCTTTGAGACCTCAAGATATCATATTGTTCAATCCCGACAAACACTCCGTAGCTTTTTTTATCAGACGTTTCTAATATATCGCAGAGATAGAAGGTAGCGGCCCAGTTTTACGGGTACTACCAATATGCCTAGAAGGAGATGCCCTAGATTAGCATACTGGTCTTTCCTTAAGAGTTCGCGTTGAAATAAATCACGATCTTGCTATTTAGGAAGATGAATTACTAAGAGAATACCGACCTGACCGCTTTACATCGATAAATAGTGCCGAAAAGATGAAGTTTAGATTCAACAATAGCACTATAACCTTGAGTTAGTACCTTACTAAGAAAACCAATCTTCTCCACGATACTAGTATTGTTGATAAGGATCTTATCGTTAGATATCTCTGGAACGGTCTAGATACTAGACTTACTCTAGCTACGCCTATACAAGAAGAAGGGGATACTATTAAAGGATTCAATCGGTATATTCGGAATAATGAGGCAGCGGCCAAGAGAGTTCATGACCTCGAAAAAACCCGATACCGCCTAGCGGCCTCTAAGAACTCTAAGTTTTCCCTAAAGGCAAGATTCGTCCCGATACAGGCGAGAGTTCAAAGACTTTTTGGGAATCTAGCTACCAAAGGCATCGTCCAAGCGGTAACCGATCCCCCAAAGACTTTAATTAGACATCCGCTCGAGATCACAAATTCTAAAGTAAATACTAATCTTCGGCGCCCTATAAAGAAGTCTCTACCCTGTCCTTATCGTTACTATAGAGGAGACTACTAGGATATAGATTATCCCTTAGATACTAAGGAGGATTGCTGGAAGGTCATAAAGGTTAAGGAAGGCGAAGAAGACCCGATAGATCTTAATAATAAAGAGAGTAACTCAGGGAATCTAGATACGTACGATCTGGAAATATATATAGCCCTGGAATACCTCGCGGAGGAGGACATTCCGGGGGAAGTCCTTCAGGACTCCTGACTGGTAGTCGGGGTCCACTAGAGGAGAACTCCACCGATAGCATATATATCGCAAATATTGCTATATTGCTATCTACGGAAATCGCCTCTATAGAACCAAACATTACTTTACCTGCTACATCTTTGGAAGAATTCGCCATTGCCTATAACGCTGCTTAGTCGGTTTCAAATGTCCTAGACATTATTACACCAGCTATTTCTACCTAAGGACTACCTGGCATAGTTTTCCGGCATTATTCGAGTGTTATTTATCATTATTACACTAGGGACGGGAGAATAATACGTTTTTGTTTCGATACGGGATCCGGAGTTTCGTTAATTTCCGAGAAGTGCTGGCAGGCGTTTTTTAAGCTCTGTCGAAGTTATACTATATCCGGAGGGAGATGACTTCGTTGTAGAGGAGTCGGATCCGGAGAACTAATATCGATTAATTATATCCGACCTACGATCAATATTAAGGATGAAACGGGACAAATGGTTTCTTTTATAGGAGAAGTCCATATTATTACTAAACTTCCCTGCGATATGATTATTGGGACAGACATTATGAAACCAAATAAGATAGATATACATTGGGGTGACGTATAGGACACAGCAGTAATATAAGGGAAGCATCGAGTCCCTATTAAAGTCTACCTAGGATCTACATCCAGTCCATACATTATACCGGAGACCTTTAACCCAAAGTCTTTCTTAATCAAGCCTCGCCTACTATGATCACCCAAACGAAAAACGGTAAATGTGTACGCTGCTGAATCCTCGATCCTTGACCCTGGTATAGGACGAAATATTCTAATCAAGCATCGCCCACTAGCCCGCGGTAATGATTACCTTTTCCAGCCAACACCGAAGGTAGATCTAGAACTCGGAACCTGTATTACTGGTATTCAGGCGGTGGTCGACGATAATCCCCAGACCTTGCCGGTGTCGAACTTTGGACTCTATTCCTCTAAGGTGATTTCCGGGTAGCTCCTAGGGTAGTTATCAGTACTTCAAGTCTCAGCAAAGCCGATAGAGATCGATTTCTATTTCGCCGATGTTTTTGCTGGGAAATTCAGGGAAGAGCTAGATATCCCGTATATAGTGGATTTCCCGGAGGAACCAGGCGTACTAAACGCCGATATCTCTAGCCACTAGGGTCCAGAGTACTCGGAACGGATAGAGAAGGTACTCGAGAAATATAAGAGCTTGTTTTGTAGTAGTCTAGGGAAATTTAATAATGGTATAGAAATACCTATTCCTTTCAAGGACGAGAGTAATATTTCTAGTCTTAAATAGAACCCTTACAACCTCTCTCAGCGAGACCGAAAAGCTATAGACTTAATTCTAAACTCTCTAGTTAAATAGGGCCGAATCGAAAAGGTACCTCTTAGTATACCTTCGGTAGTATCTTCCCCGGCGTTTATAGTCTAGAAAAACGGAAAACCAAGGGTAGTAGTAGATCTCCGGAAGATTAATACTAAGCTTTACCCCGATGCCTATCCTCTCCTGAAGCAAGATACCATTCTAGGCGCGCTGGGAGGGTCCGTGATCTTTTCGTCGGTAGACCTTACTAAGGGATTTTTCTAATAGGGCACACGTCCTTCTAACTGGTAGAAGACGACCTTTGTTAGCCCTTATCGGGGCTAAGAATAGTTGAAAGTCTCCACTATAGGACTAGCCAATACCCCAGGATTCTTCCAGTACCGGATAGAGAGACTACTTACCCTATATCTATAGCAGTTCGTTCTAGTCTATATCAACGATGTTATAATTTTCTCGGCAAACTTAAAAGATCACGTCCAACATTTAGACTAGGTACTAGAGCTTCTCGAGAACAGCGGAGTTACCTTATCACTTTCGAAGTGCTATTTTACATATCCTAGCATTACGGCTCTCGGTCATCATGTTTCTAGGCTTAGTCTTAGTACTATAGAGGAAAAGGTTGAAGCTATCCAGAAGATGTCCTTTCCCCGAACGCTTCGTGAACTAGAAACCGGACTGGGATTCTTTAGTTACTATCGGAAATTTATAAAGAACTATACAGCTATCGCCAGGCCGCTTATAAAACTGAAAACGGATGGTTTTAAGGGCAGCCCAGTCAAAGGCAGAACCCGCCGAAATCATACCGAAAGGAAATAACTCTTATCCAACCTAGAGGGTAGTCTACCCGAGCAAGTTAAAACGGAGACTCCCCCGATAGAGACTTCTCCGGGATCCCCGGAATCGTATAGCAAGCTCCAGGCAGACCTGTAATATTACCAAGCTTAGGGAGCTCTAAAAGAAAAACTATATAACGCCCTAACCTTGGCTTTTCTAGACTTCAAACGTCTGTTTATCCTCTATACTGACAGCAGTAAAGAGAAAGGTTATAGAGTAGTACTATATTAAATCAGAGCGGATAGAGTCGAGCGCCCCGTGTTATTCCTTTCCTGAGACTTATCAGGTATAGAGACAAGATACTAGGCTACGGAACTTGAAGCAGGAGCCCTTGTATAGGCACTTACTAAGCTCCTACATTTCTTTGACAACGGCGAATTCACCGTTATCACAGACTATAGCGCCCTAAAATCGGCTCTTCAGAATACAACTAGTAGTCGCCGAAGCGCTCGTTTAAACAAATAGGCTCTATACCTCTCCATATTCTAACCGCGAATGAAAATCCTTCATCGAGCTAGAACATCCCATGGAAATACGGATGGATTATCTAGGCTTCCTACGGAACCGGAGGATTTGACAAACGTATTCCCGGTAGTAGTAGTGCAGGCAGAAGATCAATTTCTTAAGGATATCGCGACTGAGACTCCCAGCGATCTATATTTCGGCTGTATATACTAACAAATCCTGAAGCAAATTGATAGTACCCAAGATGACGAGTCAGGACCGCGGACGGTATACCAGTCATATCGTCTAGATATAGAGACGCAGTTACTGTATATGGTTAACTAACCCGGACCCGATCGTCTCTGTATTCCAACGAATCTCACAAAGCAAGTACTAGAATATATACACGACTGATATGCGTATGGAGGTATATATAGAACGTTTGATCGGCTATGTGGATCAGTCTATATCCCGAGAATACGCAAAGTAATCCAGGAATATATCGATGGGTGTCCAGCTTGCCAGCTTTCCAAGCTGTCCCGACAGCTACTATACGGTCAGCTACACCCTGTAGAGGCTGTCCCGGAACCCTTATATGACCTCTCTATCGATTTTATCGTGGGACTTCCCCTAACTCCGGATAACTATAATACTTTGATGACTGTAACTGATAAATTTTCCAAATATATATGGTTAATACCCGGGAATGAAAAGGACTCGGCGGAGACCTGGGCGGAACACTATTTCAACTTCGTGTACCGCTTCTAGGGAATCCCTTGTCGAATTATCTCCAACAGGGATCCTAAATTTACTAGTACTTTCTAGAAAACCCTTTTCGCAAAATGCGGTATTACCCTAGGCCTTATAACGGCCTATTATCCCTCGTTAGATAGCCAAGTAGAACGGACTAATTAAACGGTCGAGACCGCTCTTCGTTACCTACTTGTGGGAAAGTATAAGGAGAACTGGGACGCGCTACTTCCTAAAGTTAAGTACGCTTTAAATACTTCCGAAAGCGCGGCTACGAATATTATACCCTTCGAAGTTCTATACAGGGTTAAACCCCGAGAGCCTCTAGTTACGATCCTCAGCCTAGATACTTATAATCAAACAGCCGTAGATTTCCTAAGACAGCGGGAGAATATACGCCGGGATACCTTTAACGCTATTAAATTGGCCTAAGCCAAAATATCTGTACGATATAACTCCAAACATCGCATCCCGGACTTAGTAGGAATGGCTTACCTGAAACTAGCGAAGACCGGAGATGCCGGTTATTATATTCCTAAAAGCTCTTCTCTCTCTACGAAAAAGGTCGGGCCATACAAGATCCTTCAGAAGGTAAGTTCTTTAGTATATAGGTTGGAACTCCCGCCGTCGATATCTAGAATATATCCGGTGATTTCGGTCATACATTTGGAACAGGCCAAGGCCGACCCGTTTTAACGGGAACTACCACCACCGGTACCGATTATTATCTAGGGCCAGGAAGAATACGTAGTAGATAGAATTCTAGGAAGGGAGAAACGCGGACGTTAGAATAGGTACCGAGTCTGTTGGAAAGGATATAATGAAACGACCTATAAACCAGCCTGGAGACTAAGACAGGATATACCGGAGATTGTTGACAAGTTCGAGAAAGCTCGGCGGTAATCTACCTGACTGGGAAATTCAAAAATCCTGGACGCCAATAATTCGAGGAATCCTGAATGATAGGAATCCTGGATTTCTTTAAATACCGGTTATCGAGACTGGCACCCTGTCCGCAAAGATATAAAACTAAGTAAATAATAGAGAGTGAATCATATAGTAAAGGAGATACGGGAGATCGACTACGCTAGACTCACCTTAAAGTAAGAGTTCTCTTACTTCCTTCCTTCCTCTTTCCTTATTATTATACTTATTACTCTACCTCCTTTAATATATATAACATATGTATTATATTATATACTCTATCCTATACGAAGTCGATCTTCTATATCGTGATCTTCTATATTATAGTCTTCTACATCGTAGTCTTCTACATCTCGGCACTCTATATCTTCAGCACTACGTTCTTATAACTACCAAGAAGTTTATACCTTCTAAGTCTAGGAAACCCCCCAAGCCTGGACCTTCCAAGTCTGGATCTTCTAAGCCTAAACCTTCCTAGTATAAGTTATCCTAGGAGAGAAAGGAAGAGCAGGAGGCGTTAGAATAGCAGGACCGGGAAACTCGAACGGAAGAGGAACGGTCACTTATCTTTATTAAACCTATACTAGAGGAAATCAATACCTACCTAGTAAACTGGACCCGGTTAGACTAGATAGTACGCTAGAGATTTCTAGTAACAGAGTCAGATATCTATCGTCTTATAGAAGCCGAGATTCTGAAATTACCGTCACTAGAAAAACTTTTACGACTCTAGAAAGACAAGAACCCGGGCTTAAAGGTATACCTATACAACCAGGATCTTATCAAGGAAGTATTATAATTAATAGACGTCGAGATCCTCAAATTTCTGACGCAAACCCGCTTTATCTACCCGGTAGATCCTGGAATACCAAAAGATATCTTATATGCTCCCGGGTTTAAACGACGGTTAATCCCTAATAGGAACCACTTAGCAAGCCTACTATAGACTACCTTATCCGAAGAAGCTCAGGAGTAGGTTATTAACAGTCAAGATCCCGAAGTAGTACGAAAAATTAGAAAACTCCAAGAGATTTGCTACGATTTTAATTTAAACCTGTACTTCTCCGCGAAGGATAAGGTATATTATCTAGCCCTACCGGCTATTATCAGCGTTAACGACTACCTTAACTATCCCTAGGAGGAGGCCTTCACGCCCGATAAGGCCGAAACCTAGGCTATAGCCAAGTATAAGTTAACAGTAGCTGAGAAACGTCGAATCTCGAACCTTCGATAGGAATACCGGTGGACTAAAAAATCAGAGTTTCTCGAGGGAGAGGACCCAGAAGTAGATACTTTATTAGAAACTTCCTACGCTCCCCCTAAGAGACTTTTCTGAGAGGGCCAGAATCTTGAGTAGTCCTATAAAGCTATCGAGCTCAAGGGAGCTATTAAGAATTCCGAGGAGACTAGAGGTATATACTAGGTATACGGCCTATTAAATAGTAATATCTTCGAAGACGCTAATAAGGCGAACCTATAATACCGCAACGGACCCGTAGGTTTAAAGATCGACTAGTAGGTAGGAGAGTATTCTGATATTTTAGATCCTCAAACTCCCGATATTTCAGATCTTCGAACCTCCAACCTTTCACATCCTCAGAATACTAATACCTTCCAAAACGCGCGAGCTCGACTGGATAATACTTTGTCGGACTCTAGCGAGGAGCCTAGACTTCCCCTTACCAAAGAGGAATAACTGACCTGGGACATTATAGCAGTACTATACCCGGATAAGCCTCCGCTTAAGGAGTTCATAGCGGTACCCCGAGGAGTAGCAATACCTATTAACGATATTAAGCCTATAGACGTACGACTAAAACGTGTGTCACGAGCCATTTTTAATAGAGCTAATACCGGCGAAGGTCCAGTACGAGCCAGTATCTTAAAGGAATGAATAACAGAAGCGGAAATTAGGGATTGGCCGATTATCAATCGTTTTCTATCCTAGGATACTAAGGATACCGACGAACTAGTAAGGTCTGAATAGGATAAGCTGGTGGCACCTTTTATAGTTCTGCTAGATTACTATAAATATTAGGCTATAAGACTGGATATTCCGAATCGCAAGGTTAATCACAAGTTCGACTTTATAGCTACAGGGAAACTACCTATAGTATCTATAGCCTTAGGTTGGCCAGCGGTAGCCGTCGACGCGGAAGGTATCTAGAGATTTATCGTTTACGACAACATCGAGCTCTATAGGGATATAGGAGCCCGGATAGGGCTACTTAGAAAATACCCCAAAGGAATAGTAGATAAGTAGAAGAAGGAACAGGATATACCATCTAGTAGTAATACTATTCTAGGGACTGTGTGTAATGTCGGAAACTATATCCTACGGGACTAGGACATCTTGGGCCAGATCCCCCCGGACGAGGAAAAGGGAGGCTCCGTCTTAAAAGCTTAGAAAACCTAGGATAAAGAATAACCGAGAGAGCCCGTAGTTAAAAAGCCGGTAATGACTACGGAGGGACAACCCTAGAATGTATTACTAAGGGAGTCCGCAGATACGTAGCTGATAGTAACCTCGACGGGATAGACCTATATCGAAGACGCTATAATATCGGGATATAAGGCTATCGAAGACAAGTAACCAGTGATTACTTAGGCTCCTAGGATACCGGTTTTTGGGGAACTCAAACCAAATCCCCCAGGATTGCCGGGGTTCGAACTAGCTAATCCTGGTTAACTAAATCTCCCAAGATTACCGGAGGTTAAATAGTCATCTAATCCTAGTCAGCTAGTACTAGAGCGGTAAACCCCGAAAGTCAGTATAATCGTCGAAGATTCAAATCTATATAGCTCTAGGAAGTACGGTCTTGGTGGTCTCCCTAGGCTTATACTAATAATAGCTATAGGCGGCTTAGATAATAAGTATGTTAAGTATTCTCGGATTAGACATTAGAGCAGGGATTACCCTATAACCGCTGCCCCCGATAAGGAACAATACTCTCGCTCGAGATAAAGGTTAGAAACCAATAACTCAGACGAAGAGCTTGACGAGTACGATAATCCGTACCAGAATAAGCCCAAGAGATAGTGTCGGATTTCGCAGCCTGATACCTAGTATCGTTAAGACCCGGACATCGATATATTTGGGAGAACCAATACATTTTACTAATCTACTGCCATAATTGAATAAGAGAATAGTCTACCACCTTATCCCACAGTACCTCTAGTATCGCCTTTACTTAACTAGGAGTTAAAGGCGACCCCGGAGTGGTTCAACGCCGAGAATCGTTTTGCGACACCTTCGCTTAATCGGAAGTTAAAGGCCACTCTAGAGTGGTTCAGCGCTGAGAATCGTTTTATAAGGCTATCGCCGCCCTCTAAAGACCGGATATAATTTACTTAACTTAGTTAGAAATTGAAGGCTACTACCGCCTATATAAAGGATCTGGAGTTATATTACAAGGGGATATCGAGCGTCACGAACTCCCTGCTCCTACTAGCAGGCATCTCCGACCCGTATGCTACTAATAGCCTTAGACAGGTATCAGTAGAGGTAGAGGAGAATTGTATACAACTACGACGACGATTTCAGGCAGTATATCCCGAGTTTCCTACACACCGACCAGTCGCCCAGGTCCCTACAAGTCGCGTACCCGAGTATCTTAGGAGGTTTGCAAATTCTGGTTTTCCTACGCGTCGATCAGAATTCCCGGCAGCGTATCCCAGGGAAAGATTGAGCCCCTAACTTCCTGGACGAGTTACGGACACTGATTTCTCTACACGTCGCTCAGACACCGGCTTTTCCAATGAGTTCCCAGCGTATCACTCAAACACCAACTACTTCTAGGTCCCGGAATAGCCCGATAACAACGATCCTCGCCGTATTCATACCTTTATATACTCTTTCTATTATTCTTAGTATACTAGCCAAATTATCCTATAGGAATAGCTCAGTTTACATCCCAGGCTTTTCTATATACACACTCGCCAAATTATCCTATCGGAATGGCGCAGTTTATATCTTCCCAGATACTTATACTTCTATCCCTACTAACCCGGAACTCGACAAACCTAGGAACGTGGACGCTCGGGACGAGCTTTTCTGTGTCCCCGGGAGATGTTAGGGAGCCTTAGCGCCTTAAGCGCTTAGTATTCATGTATTTTATTAATTCTAGCTTAGCGAGAACGAACAAGCTTTTCACCACCCATACTGCGCACAAGTGCCTTAACAGTTATCTTGTTTCAGGTTCATATAATATCTTAGGTATACTTCTATTATTTGGTTTGCGCGTTCTATTTATCTATTAGTCTATAGATAGTACGTAGTTAATATCCGAAGTTTAGTTCTAATCGCTGCGATTAGCGTTTTCTAGTAGTTAGAAGTGAATAACTTATCTCTATCGGATATTATTGATTTGGGTATACTATAATCCCTTATTAGCTTATCGAGTAGTATAAAAGCTAATTAATCTGCTTTATAGGTCTCCTTGAACGGTATTATAATTATATACTTCGTTAGTTTATCTATAATAACTATAATTGAGTTGAAGGTATCTTATATAGCTGGATCCTTCGAAGGTAGTAGTTTAACTATAAAGTCTATTATGATATCATCCTATAGTAATTCTAGTATAGGCGCAAACTGAATTTGCCTGTACTTGGCGTATTGTACAGACTTGTTTTATTAGCAATGAATATATTCCTTAATATATTATTTAACGCGTGCCCGAAGTTTCGGTACTACGTATCCTCGTCCTAGGAGTTCTATTATCTTAGACACTCTAGGGTAACCTTATAAAGGGTTATCGTAGTAATCCCTAATTACTTCTTTAATATATATATTAGGTAAGTAAGTTTTTTCCTGATATCTAAGTAATACTAAATCCAATTAATCCTATTGTAGCTTTATTACGAATATATCGTTATTATAGGCCTTTACAATCTTATTAGTTATATTAGATCCTAATATACAAAGGGTTATTACTAATACCTAGTATAGTACTAATAATCCATCGGCTTCTCGTTTTAGGATTGGTCGTTCCGTAATGTTCTTTTCTTCTATATAGTCTAATCGCCTACTAAGCGTATCTACTCGACTATTATCTTTCCCTAGGGTATAGGTTATCTTGAACTTATATTATCCGAGTAGTTCTAACTATCTAACTTATCTCCTATTTAACTCTTTTGTTATTATAAAGTTAAGAAGATTCTTATAATCCGTAAAGATAGTTAGGTCCGAGTAGCTTTCTATATATACTCTCTAATTTTAAAGTATATATACTATAGTAAGTAGTTCCTTATTATATATATTATAGTTCTATTCTACTACTAATATTTTTCGTGAAAAGTAGGTAACTAGATACTACTTTTAGTCCTTCATTTAATAAAGGTATACTCCTACTACGAGATCCGAGGTATCTATTTCGATACGAGCCGGTTCGTTAGCTTAAAAGGTATAGAGTACTAGTAGATCTGTATATGCTTTTTTCAACGTATTAAACGACTTTTATTATTCTCGTCCCTATATAAATCCGATATCCTTCTTTATAATATCTATAAGTAGAAGTACTTTCTTTAAGTAGCCTTTGATAAACTTCCTATTAAAGTTAGCGAATCCTAAGAAACTTTGTACTACTTTGATATCCTATAGTATAGGCTATTCCGCTATAGCTTTGATTTTTTCTAGGCTTATACTAATACCTTTTATACTAACTATAAATCCTAGGAACTCGATAGAGTCCCTATAGAATTCGCACTTTTCTGGTTTAAGGAGAAGTCCCGCTTATAATAGGTATTCGATAACGTCCTATATATACTTAATATATTCTTCCTTTTTCTTAGAGTAGATTAAGATATTATCGAGGTACACTATCGATATTCGATCTAAGTATACTCGTACGACGTTATTAATAAGTACTTAGTAGGTTACTAGTGCGTTAGTAAGTCTAAACGGTATTACTAAATACTCGTAGTGGCTATATCTAGTCCGAAAGGTAGTTTTCTATTCTTCGCCTTCTTTTATCCGGATTAGGTTATATACGCCCCTAAGGTCTAGTTTCGTGAATATCTTTACCTTGCTAAGCCGATTCTATAGCTCGCTGATATTTGGTAAAGGATACCTATTTTTGATCGTAATGTCGTTTAACTTTCAATAGTCGATATATAGTCTTAAGCTTCTATCCTTCTTCAGCGCGAAGAGGATTAGATAACCTACTAGTAATTTAGATTCCCGAATAAATCCCTTCTTAAGATTCTTATCGATATACCTACGAAGTATAGTAAGTTCCTTTTCTAATAATATATAGATAGGTCCAAATATTAGCGCCTTACTAGGTTCGAGTTCGATCTTATAATCCTATAGTTAGTACTTAGGTAATACTTTTACGCTTATCTCTTCCTTAAATAGGTATACCTACTATTTATATTCCCGAGGGATTATAGAAGGTTCGTCCTTTCCTTTAATAGCTCTCTCTTTAGTATCCCGCTAACCTTTACTAGTAACTAAGGAGTCGAGCCTTCTCTCTTAGAAGTCACTCTTATTATTTAAGAATAAAGTAATATATACTTTAACCGGTCTTCGGTTCTTTCTCTTATCTATTATTATCTACTATTAACTAATAGGTCTAATACTAGTAACGTCTCTAGATCGTCCGAATTTAAGTACTTTTATCTTCTAGTTAATTTCTAGGTTATATTTATTTAACTAAGGTATTCCTAAAATGATATTATAAGTAGCTATCCTAACTATATCGAATATAATCTCCTTGTAGTATTACTGAATTATTACTAGTAGGGAGCGTGTTTCCTCCTCTACTTTTTGTTAGAACTATTGGTTCTAATAGGACTATCCTATAGGACAAGGTACTATAGATAGGACTAGTAGCTATAGCGATGAGCGCAACGAGCGACGTGCGCTTATGGCGCTCAAGAATGATAAGCGTAATAAGCGCCGCGCGCTCATAACGCTCATGGATTGCTTGGCAGGATTTCTTATGTCTATATATACGGGGCTTCGCCTACTATTTGGAATAGCGTATTTAACTTGGTTAATCTTCCTAGTACTCCTTGTACTATACTTTACTAGTTATTAATATAGAACGTATTGATTACCTATATACACGAAGACTACTATTCTACCTAAGTGACTCCTCTCCTATAGAAGCATAAGATATCTATACCTAAACCCGATTATCGCACCGTTAGGTAAATAATCGGACGTAGGTCGTAATACTTTGAATACCCTAAGGGATAAGTTCTTTAATAACTTCAGGCAGAAACCCTACCCTAAGTACCTTAACGGTTACTAGCTAGAGATACTATACTATAGACGAAGGATCTAGAAAAAGGATTAAGGTTATAGTACTAGACCTATACTATAGAGACAGGGATAAGCTTAAGCTATAGCTTATACAAGTATAACTATACCTTCTATTCTAGGGAGACTTGCTCCTAGTAACTAGATATACTACCTTCGCTATATCGTACCTACGAGGACGAGCCCAAAAGTAGGTCGAACCTTTCCTAAAGAAGTATATAGAAGATGATAATAAAGACGGCAACGTTAAGTTATAGATGGAAAGTATACTAAAGTTTATAGTTAAAATCTGCCGTATATTCGAACCTTCTAACGAGGCAAACGTAGTAATATATATCATTTAGTATATAAAGTAGAAGAAGTTAGCGTTAGAGTTTTCAACTCAGTTTTAAATATACGCTACTAAAATAGGCTAGGATAATAATATACTAATAACGATATATTATCAAGGCCTTAAAGATAATATTAAAGACGAGCTTATAAGATTCGGAGGAGTAATTAATACTCTAGACGGACTTATTAAAAATGCGATCGAGATTAATAATAAGCTATTCGAATAATCTATAGAGAAACGGTATAACGGAGGAGTCAGCGGAACCTAATATAAGGGATTCTTTTCGAAAACAAGGAATTACCGATAAGACTATAGAGAACGTAATACTTACCGTAGTATAGTGCTAATAGAAATTAACTTTGTTTAGATAGGAAAGAAGAAAGGAAACTTTAAAGGGAAAAAGCAGCACGGGGGAAAGAAAGCAATTACTTACTATAGCTATAGCAAACTAGGCTATATAGCTAGAGACTATAGGTCGAAGAATATAGTATACCGACCGCAGATTAATATAATAGAAGGAGGACCTCTAGATAACGAGGAAAACTCCGAAGAAATATAGCTACTCTATAATATAGAAGAATTAGATTAGGATTCGGAAGATAATACCTTCGAATTAGAATTCAATAAAGAAGTATAGAGGTATTACTATAGAGATAGTAATAGATCTTAATAGTATAAGACGGATTAGGAACAACGGAAAGCTAGTCCGGAGAGACTAGCGTTAATACCCGAACCTAGATCTACTATATCCTAAGTAGGAGGAAAATTACCGGAAATTAAAGAACCTTAATCGGATGAAGACGAATATAAACTCTTCGACGAAATCGAGAGCAAAGTACAAGGTATATTAAATAAGCAATTATCTATAAAACCTAAATAGGACGAACCTATACGAGACTATCGATACGATAGGGAATATTAGTAATATAGCGAGATTCTATATACTAAATATATATTACCCGATTATTCAGTATATAGAGAAGAAAGGGGCTATCTAGCGAAAGAGTATACGGTACCTCTACTTAAGAAAGCTTACTATAGAGAGATATAGTAGTATAAGTATAAGGAAGATAGGTACTAATAGTATCTTACGAGTAAGAGGAAGTATTACTACTTCCTATACTTTATAGAAAAGTAGGAAAAAGAAAGGAATAACTTACTTAAAGTCTTTAAGAGAGGAGCTTATAACTAGGTACTATAGTATAGCTACCTATATAATAAATATATTCCGTATAAGGGTATAAAGGAAGTATACGGATTCCTACTATTATAGGGAAAAGAGTAATCTCTTATACTATAGGGAAGTATAAGGAGATTAATACATTATTCCCTAAACAACAATTATATTCCGCCTAATACTATACTTATATTATTATACCAGTGAATATCGATAGATAGCGGACCGTAGCGATAATAGATAGCGGAGCTACAGGAAATTTCATCTCAAGGAACTTAGTAGACTTAAGCGGCCTACCAACCCGAAAGAAGAAATTGTCTTACGAACTACGCCTGGCCGATAGGTTAGTATTCTTAACAGGAAAAGTAGAGGAGGAAATACGCTCCCTACTAGTAATAATTCAGTAATACTATAAGGAGATTATATTCGATATAGTTGGGATAGCTACTTATAATATTATTTTGGGAATACCTTGGTTAAATAAATATAACCCAGAAATTAACTAGAAGATAAAAGTACTTAAATTCGGATGATCTAGGAACGTTACTAGTATTAGACCTATTAGTTAATAGTAGACGATAATAGATAAGAGAAAGAACCGAAGACCGGTTAAAGTATATATTACTTTATTCTTAAATGATAAGAGTAACTTCTAAGAGAGAAGGCTTGACTCCTTAGTTACTAGTAAAGGTTAGCGGGATACTAAAGAGAGAGCTATTAAAGGAAAGGACGAACCTTCTATAATCCCTTAGGAATATAAATAGTAGGTATATCTATTCGAGGAAGAGACGAGCGCAAAAGTATTACCTAAGTACCAGCTATAGGATTATAAGATCGAACTCGAACCTAGTAAGGCGCCGATATTTAGACCTATCTATATACTATTAGAAAAGGAACTTACTATACTTCGCGGGTATATTGATAAGAACCTTAAGAAGGGATTTATTCGGGAATCTAAATTACTAGTAGGTTATCTAATCCTCTTCGCGCTGAAGAAGGATAGAAGCTTATAACTATACGTCGACTATTGAAAGTTAAACGATATTACTATAAAGAATAGGTATCCTTTGCCAAATATTAGCGAGCTATAGGATCGGCTTAGCAAGGCAAAGATATTCATAAAACTAGACCTTAGGGGCGTATATAACCTGATTCGGATAAAAGAAGGCGAAGAATGGAAAACCGCCTTCCGAACCAGATATAGCTACTACGAATATCTAGTAATACCGTTTAGACTTACTAACGCACCAGTAACCTACTAAGTACTTATTAATAACGTCGTACGAGTATACTTAGATCGAATAGCGATAGCGTACCTTAATAATATCTTAATCTATTCGGAGAAAAAAGAAGAATATATCAAGTATATATAGGACGTTATCGAATACCTATTATAAGCGGGACTTCTCCTTAAACTAGAAAAGTGCGAATTTTACAGGGACTCTATTAAGTTCCTAGGATTTATAGTTAGTATAAAAGGTATTAGTATAAGCCTAGAGAAGATCAAAGCTATAGCGGAATAGCCTATACTATAGGACGTCAAAGTAGTGCAGAGTTTCTTAGGATTTACTAACTTTAATAGGAAGTTTATCGAGGGCTACTCAAAGAAAGTACTTCTACTTACGGATATTACTAAGAAGGATATTAGATTTATATAGGGACAAGAATAATAAAGGTCGTTTAATACGTTAAAAAAAGTATATACGGACCTACTAGTACTCTATACCTTTCAAGCTAACGAACTGGCTTATATTAAAATAGATACCTCGGATCTTGTAATAGGAGTATACCTTTATTAAATAAAGGACTAAAAGTAGTATCTAGTTATCTACTTTTCACGAAAAATATTAGTAGTAGAATAAAACTATAATATACACAATAAAGAACTACTTACCGTAGTATATATACTTTAGAATTAGAGAGTATACGCTGAAAGCTGCTCGGACCTAACTATCTTTATAGATTATAAGAATCTTCTTAATTTTATAATAATAAAAGAGTTAAATAGAAGATAAGTTAGATAGTTAGAACTACTCGGATAATATAAGTTCAAGATAACCTATACCCTAGGAAAGGATAATAGTCGAGTAGATATACTTAGTAGGCGATTAGACTATATAGAAGAAAAGAACGTTATAGAATAACTAATCCTAAAACGAGAAGCCGATAGATCATTAGTACCATATTAGGTATTGGCAATAACCCTTTATATATTAGGACCTAATACGACTAATAGAATCGTAAAGGCCTATAATAATAATATATTCGTAATAAAGCTAAGACAAGATTAATAAGATGCGGTATTGCTTAGATATTAGGAAAAGACTTACTTACCTGATATATACGTTAAAGAAGTAATCAGGGATTACCACGATAACCCTTTACAAGGTCACCCTGGAGTATCTAAGACTATAGAACTCCTAGGACGAGGATACGTAGCGCCGAGGCTTCGGACACGCGTTAAACAATATATTAAGGAATATATCTAATACCAGCAGAATAAGTCTATATAATATACCAAGTACGGGCAAATTCAGTTTGCGCCTATACCGGAATCACTATAGGATAATATCATAATAGACTTTATAGTTAAACTACCACCTTCGAAGGATCTAGCTACGTAGGACACCTTCGATTCAATTATAGTTATTATAGATAAACTAACGAAGTATACGATTATAATACCGTTCAAGGAGACCTATAAAGTAGATTAATTAGCTTTTATACTACTCGACAAGCTAATAAGGGATTATAGTATACCCAAATCGATAATATCCGATAGAGATAAACTATTTACTTCTAACTACTAGAGGATACTGATCGCAGCAATTGGAACTAAACTTCGGATATTAACTATATACTATCTATAGACTAATAGATAGACGGAACGTGCAAACCAAATAATGGAAGTATACTTAAGATACTATATGAATCTGAAATAAGATAATTAGATTTTACTACTTCTAATAGTATAACTAGCGTATAACGATAAGAGATCAGATACGATAGGTCTAATACTATTCTTTACTAATTATAGAAAGAATATAAACACGTTTCTATAAGCTAGGGATAGACCTAATATAGAAAGAGCCTTAGTTAAGGTAGAGGAGCTAAAGAATTTATATAAGAATATATAAAGGACGATTAAAAGCTTAAATAATAAGTTAAAGGGATAGGTTAATAATAAGAGAAAGAATATTCCTTAGCTTAAAGAAGGGGATAAAGTATACCTCTTAATAAAAAATATAAAGATAATAAGACTAAGTAAGAAATTAGATTATATTAAGGTCGGACTATTCTTGATTAAGAAGGTAAAGGGGGCCGTTAACTATAAACTCGAGCTTCTACCTGACGCTAAAATATATCTAGTATTCTATATCTTACTTCTAGAGCTAGCAGACTCTAATATACTACTCTAAGAAATATTTTATTATAATATTAAGGAAGAAATAGAGTATAAGGTCGAGAGGATCCTAGATAGAAGAAATTAGTTCTATCTAGTTAAATAGAAAGGGTATAACAAAACGGAAAGTACCTAGGAACCTCTTAGGAACCTTGCGGGGAATTGCGGGGAATACCTATAAGAGTTTTATCGGAGATAAGAGAAGACTAGTCAAAACTCTCGGGGCCCTCTAGGCCGGGGAGGAGGTCGAACTACTCGGAGCCGACGTTGAATATTAGACTATCGGGAGTGTCGGAAGGGAGACCCTTATCTCTCTCTAACTCCTTGATATTCTATAACTCGCGCTCGACCAACTTTTTCTCTTTATCCTAGACTCGATCAAATTACGATTAAAGGCGTATAAGTTTCGCCTATATTTCTTTTATTTCTAACTAAGTATCGTTATATACTTTCTTAATATAATATATCTCGTCGACGGATATAACTAGGTTATACTTCTTGCCTATAGTAATATAGTTAGAATAATAGTCTGAACGGACACCTACCAAGTACTACTTATTACCCTTTATACAGAGAGTATAAGGATATATTACGAATCTGGATAATTCACCGGAAAGCTCTTTATAACAGACGAGGGGATCTTTAGAATAGATATTTCAACAAGGAGGTATAAAGGACGGATAGTTTCTCGGGACGAGAAAACTGGAGGAGGGGGCTAGTATTAGAACTATTGGTTCTGACAGGACTGTCCTATAGGACAAGGTACTATAGATAGGACTAGTAGCTGTAGCGATAAGCGCAACGAGCGACGTGCGCTTATGGCGCTCAAGAATGATAAGCGCAATAAGCGCCGCGCGCTCATAACGCTTATGGATTACTTGGTAGGATTTCTTATATCTACATATACGGGGCTTCGCCCACTGTTTGGAACAGCGTGTTCAACTTAGTTAATCTTCCTGGTACTCCTTGCACTATACTTTACTAGTTATCAATATAGAACGTATTGATTACCTATATATACGAAGACTGCCATTCTACCTGAGTGACTCCTCTCCCACAGAAGCATAAGACATCTACACCCAAACCCGATTATCGCACCGTTAGGTAAACGATCGGACGTGGGTCGTAACACTTTTCCTATTAAGAATACTAACCTGTCGGCCAGGCGTAGCTCGTATAATAATTTCTTCTTTCGGGTTAGTAAGCCGCTTGAGTCTACTAAGTTCCTTGAGATGAAATTTCCTGTAGCTCCGCTATCTATTATCGCTACGGTCCGCTATCTATTGATATTCACTAGTATAATAATATGAGTGTGGTATTAGGCGGAATATAATTGTTGTTTAGGGAATAACGTATTAATCTCCTTATACTTCCCCGTAGTATAAGAGATTATTCTTTTCTCTGTAATAGTAGGAAGCCGTATACTTCCTTTATACCCTTATACGGGATATATTTATTATATAAGTAGCTATACTATAGTACTTGGTTGTAAGCTCCTCTCTTGAAGACTTTAAGCGAGTTATTTCTTTCTTTTTCCTACTTCTCTATAAAGTATAGGAAGTAGTAATACTTCCTCTTACTTGCAAGATACTACTAGTATCTATCTTCCTTATACTTATACTACTATATCTCTCTATAGTAAGCTTTCTTAAGTAGGGGTACCGTGTATTCTTCTGCTAGACGGCCCCTTTCTTCTCTATATACCGAATAATCGGGTAATATACACTCAGTATATAGAATCTCGCTATATTACTAATATTCCCTATCGTATTAATAGTCTTATATAGGTTCGTCCTATTTGGGTTTTATAGATAATTACTTATTTAATTTACCTCGTACTTTGCTTTCGATTTTGTCGAAGAGTTTATATTTATCTTTATCCGATTGAGGTTCTTTGATTTCTAGTAATTTTCCTTCTATTTAGGATATAGTAGATCTAGGTTCGAGTATCGATACTAGCCTCTCTAGACTAGCTTTCCGCTGTTCCTAATCCGTCTCGTATTATTAAGATCTATTACTATCCCTATAGTAATATCTCTATACTTCTTTATTAAATTCCGATTCGAAGGTATCGTCTTCCGAATCCTAATCTAATTCTTTTATATTATAGAGTAGCTATATTTCTTCGGAGTTTTCCTCGTTGTCTAGAGGTCCTCCTTCTATTACGTTAATCTGCGGTCGGTATACTATATTCTTCGACCTGTAGTCTCTAGCTATATAGCCCAGTTTGCTATAGCTATAGTAAGTAATTACTTTCTTTCCCCCGTGCTACTTTTTCCCTTTAAAGTTTCCTTTCTTCTTTCCTATCTAAATAAAGTTAATCTCTATTAGCACTATACTATAGTAAGTATTATATTCTCCGTAGTCTTATTAGTAATTCCTTATTTTCGAAAAGAATCCCTTATATCGGGTCCCGCTAACTCCTCTATTATACTACTTTTCTATAGATTATTCGAATAGCTTATTATCAATCTTAATCGCGTTTTCTATAAGTCCGTCTAGAGTATTAATTACTCCTCCAAATCTTATAAGCTTATCTTTAATATTGTCTTTAAGGCCTTGATAATATATCGTTATTAGTATATTATTATCCTAGCCTATTTTAGTAGCATATATTTGAAATTAAGTTGAAAACTCTAACGCTGACTTCTTCTACTTTATATACTAAATAATATATATTACTACGTTTACCTTGTTAGAAGGTCTGAATATACGGCGGATTTCGACTATAAACTTTGGTATACTCTCTATCTAAGATTTAATATCGCTGTCTTCGTCGTTATCTTCTATATACTTCCTTAGGAAAGGTTCGACCTACTTTTAGGCTCGCCCTCGTAGGTACAATATGGCGAAGGTAGTATATCTGGTTACTAGAAGCAAGTCTCCCTGGAATAAAAGGTATAGTTGTACTTGTATAAGCTATGGCTCAAGCTTATCCCTGTCTCCGTAGTATAGGTCTGGTACTGTAACCTTGATCCTTTTTCCAGATCCTTCGTCTATAGTATAGCGTCTCTGGCCAGTAACCGTTAAGGTACTTAGGGTAGGGTTTCTGCCTGAAGTTGTTGAAGAACTTATCCCTTAGGGTGTTCAAAGTGTTATAACCCATGTCTGATCGTTTACCTAACGGTGCGATAACTAGGTATAGGTGGCGTGTGTCTTATGCTTCTGTGGGAGAGGAGTCACTCAGGTAGAATAGCAGTCTTTGTGGTAGTAGGTAGTTAATACGTTCTATATTGATAACTAGTAAAGTATAGTGCAAGGAGTACCAGGAAGATTAACCAAGTTGAACACGCTGTTCCAAACAGTAGGCAAAGCCCCGTATATATAGACATAAGAAATCCTGCCAAGTACTTCTTGATCGCTTGATCGCTCAGCGCTCTAGCGCTCATTATTCCTGATCGCTTGATCGCTCAGCGCTCCAGCGCTCATCGCTTTAGCTGCCTATCCTGTCTATAGTACCTTGTCCTACAGGACAGTCCTATCAGAACCAGTGGTTCTAACAACCTTCCCTGATAGCTAAATTTGCTTGTTCTACTATTCTATATTCTACTATAAGAGACGCTATCTACTAACCCTCTTTAGGCCTGTTAAGATATCCTAACCACATAATATCCAGTTTTACTGTGTCCTTGTTTTGAGTCTTGATATACTCTATTCCTTTTTCTATATCTGTCACATTAAGATCTTTAATCCTTACCCTATATACTAGTACTCTATATATCTATACTACCGCTTTAGCTTTCTCGCTGAAAACCGATATCTATCCTTCCTATTCTCTGAGCTTCGTCGCTTCTTCTTCTATAGCTGTAGTAATTACTATATCTCCGCTGGGTAGAGTTCTTGCTACCCTGATGTCTTTAGTACTAATATTGTTATTTCTAATATACTAGTTAACCTTTTCTACTAGCGCTCGTGGTTCCTTTACTGCGTTCGCTTTAGAAGCTTCTTTATCGTTTATCCTGACGATAATCTCTATATTCTTATTATATAGTGTAGGTAGAATCTATACTCTACCGATAGAGGAAGAGGGGGAGGAATAAGTAAACTGGCTGTCACGGAGCCTGCTGGCCACTCCGGCCTATAATGATGTAGTAGCTACGCTGTTCGTTGTGTAGGATCCCGCTGGTTGGTTCTTGAGGATAGTAAGCTTTTCGTCCATAGTATTATCTCTGGTGGTTATCTCTCTGGCTAGTTTTCTGACCTCATCCAGTACCGTTTGGATTCTAGGTTCCTGAGTCGTTTGTTCCGTAAATGCTACTAGGGCTTATAGTACTTCTTGGAGAGTATTTGAGGGAGGTTTCTGTCTATTAGCAATATGGTTTAACCCGGTGTTTGCTGCTTGCCGTAGCATGATTACGTGCTCCTTATAGTCTGTAGGCATTTGGTCCTATACTGGCCAACGCGTCTTTTCCGTTATGACTGGGGTTAATTGGCAGTAAGACCCCCGCCAATTAGTTGAAGAGGTGACCGTTCTGAGCCGATAGACGTGTTAATATTACGTGTTTAACCAAAAATCGATTTCGAGCGTAGGTGGAAGTTTTTCCCGCCCGTGAGAGAGAAAGGCGAAAGGTAGACCGACTCGAACAAGATATCCCACATCAAGCTAGCGTAGCCCTAATCCAAAACCCCCCAATATTATTTACATTCTCCAACCCCACGCTCCCGACCACCCACCCAGTCTCTTTGTCTCCTCTGCACCACACAGAATGGCGCCCACAGCCCAACCAACCATCCTTTCCCCCTCCGAGCTCTCCTACCTATATACCTCCCTCTCTCTCAACCCTCCCATCCGCCCAGACGCCCGCTCGCCGACTTCATTCCGTCCCTTAGTCGCAGAAACAGATCTCCTACCTACAGCAAACGGGAGCGCGCGGTTATGTTTTGCTGATGGGACGGAGGCGATTGTGGGGGTTAAGGGGGAGGTGGAGCGGACGGGAGGTGTGGGTAAACAAATTGGTATAAGAGAAGATGATGTGGAAATGGGGGGGATTGAGGGAGAAGAGGGTACAGGAGGGGCAGGGGGTGAGGATTGGTGGGTGGAGGTTACGGTTGATATGCCGGGCCAGAGAGATGATGATGCTATGGTTGTGTTTTTGGCTCAGATGATACACGAGGGCTTGGTTGCGGATGGGGGACTACGGGCTCGACTTGTGATCAATCGAAGATGGCATTGGCGGCTGTATATTGACGTACGTTCCTTGCTTCCCTCTCAATTGTCTGCTCCCACCCTCAGCAAACACAATTCTATACATGGATGCTAACAGAATTTCTTACAGATCCTCCTCCTCTCGCCACCCCATACCTACCCCCTCCCCCTTCTCAGTCTAACAGCACACCTCGCGCTCCTCTCAACGTGTCTACCTGCCCCAGTGGCTGGGTTAGAGAAAGATGACGATCCAATATTCAACGATGACTGGGACGCTGCGATACCACTCTACCCGTCTACTCCACCTTCTTCAAAAGCGAAGGCAAACTTATCTGCGGCACGCCCACCAATCACTTTACTAGTTATTAGTGTGGGCGACAACATCTTCTTCGACCCCTCCCACGCCGAACTAGCTGTCGCAGACGCCGTGGTCGCTGTTACGGTCGCCTCTTCCCCTTCCTCTACCGACGATCTGAACTTACTAGCCGTGCGGACCATTGATCCACCAAGTCGGCTCTCTTCGTCTGCTGCAGAGATGGGTCAGGCTGTAGAGGAGGGAGCCTGGAAGCCCAAGAAGGGAGGCATGAGCAGGACCGTGTTGAGGAAGATGGTAGGGATGTGTGTGGCGCGGGGTGGAGTCGGAGAGGAGGTGTTGGGGGGTTTGGAAGGGTTTACTTGAAAGGCGTACGGCTTCGAAGGGCTACATTCATGGATGATATTGGTCTACCGAGAGAGACTTGGGAGATATCAGGAACACCAAACTCTGCGTAAGAGAGGGGAAAAGCCGCTTCGGCAAATATTTCCACAGTGGGCTGGAAAGTCACTTCGCGAAGTGTTTTAGACACGAAGACCGAAAGCGGATATGGTTGTTTCTCAAACAGGAGGCTCGTATAGGATGGGCTGAATTGAGGGCCTAATCCGATAGTCCTAGCTCAGAGCAAATCCGGGTCAAACAATATGTAGGTGCGAAAATCATCACACAATTTGACTTGCGGATGCGGATCAAATAAAATTCATCATAGACCCAATTTGGCTTCGAACAAATACTGTCTGGGTGAAGTTAATATTGTGATGAATAAGGACATGCACAGATTGGGAAATTTGATGACTAACAGATCGAGGAGAACATGCACGCATTGGGAAATTCAGTGATTAGATAAAGGCTCTCATTGTTTTTGGTATTTACAAGCCTGCTAAGAATAGCAGGCGTCCATCTCTGCTTCAGCTCTCGAGATGGTCTCTTTTCTCCCCTCTTCCTCTTTCTCTTCCCCCACCTCCCCTTCCACCTCCAAACGTAGGTTCAATACGATTTGATACAAGATGCCACCCCAGTTCCCTTTGCTCCGATAAAGATAACGAGAGATAAGCAACCTTGTAGCCACCCCTAACGATAGGAAAGATCTCTTGAGCGAGAGAATGAGCGTAGATGCATAGCGGTTTGGAGCACTAAGAATTATATGAATAAGTTTTACGTTGGCAAATGGCGCTTGCGCAGCTAGCCTAGTATAAGTCTATGAGGGCCGCTTGGGGGTATGTGGCGAAGAGAGCAAAATATTAAGTTCCGTGATAGATGGGATCGTTGAGGGCCGGGATCATCGTCGGAGGCTGTGTTGTTGTTTTGGGCCTGGTTGGCCAGCAAGCAGGCTTTTGGTTGTAATGGTCTATGAACAGAGAACGCTGATAAAGCTGCATCGGTGAAGAGGCAGGTCGGAGCGCGAGAATAGTGTACAGTAAACGACACGCGTGTGTCATTCGTAAATCGCTGTTGATGAGCTTAGTGGTAGACAGAACCTGCGGCGAAGATGCTCGCTGCAGCAGAAGCAGCCCATTCATTTTCCTCGTAAGGCGGCGTCGGAAATCTCGAATTGGGTGCCTGGTTCGGTCGTTGCTTGGAGACGTTGAGGGGTGAGACTGGTTCCGCCATGATGTTTTGGTCGAACAGTATGCCATTCCTCTTGGCTGATGGCGACGGAGTCGGATAAGGGTTCACTGCAGCCATGTTCGTGGAATTTTGCAATGGCTGCCGTGATAATCCCCTCAAGTAGTCTTGTTCCTCAAGCTTGCTCCGTCGGTCCATCCGTTTAGCCGCGGTTTGAGCGCTGTTAAGAGCTTCGTGAAGAAGTTCATCCTCTTCGTCCGGCGTGTCGTACATGTGACTTGGATGCGTCGAGCGATGAAGTGCTCGCCTCGTCCGACTTGAGATCGGCGCACCGTTGGCACCCGTGAAACCTGCCGAGTCTAGACATGGAGAACTCGCACTCTTCGATAATGGCGGATGACGATCGAGACCGTTGTTCACACCAGCAAGCTCATGTTGGTGCTTATGCGAAGATGGCGCTTCGGGTGAAGGCGAGAGTGGCTCAGCACCAGTTCGGGCTAACTGCAGTGCCTTATCGACATCGTTGAAGCTCTTCTTCAGGACCGAGTCCATATTCGAGTCAACCATCATTGATGAACGGTTGCTTTGCCAAGGGACACACCCTGCGTTGGCCTCAATATCATCCACGGTGGGTGAGACTGGTGCCGTGGGCTTTCCAGAAAACCTGCGGGCTCGTTTTCGGAGATGAGAGAAGAAGCCTTCTTTCTGTTCGCTGGTAGGCGAGATAGGTCCTCTTTGCCCGTTCAAGGCACGCTCAGCTTCTTGACGGTGGTAGTCGGTATAGTGACTCCCATTCGAATGAACTGATAATTGTCGACCGATCTTCTTCGATGTCTTGGTGTCCGTTGTCAAGTTCGCATTAGCGGCTTGACCAGCAGCATTTTTCGTAGGATTGTTGTGTGCTTGCGCATTCACGCTGTCTGAGAAGGGCGAGATCGGTCGGATAGAAGGCAGTATTGGCATGGGCGCCGCATTTGTACTCGTACCGTTGGTCCAGGTGGCACGCTTGCCGGCGAAGGGCCGATATTTAATTGTTGGAGGGGTCGCGGCCGAAGCATCGACGTTGATTGTGTTGGCATGGATTGGAGAGGGTCGGGGTGAGGCTACTTGAGTCTGTGTGACGTGTGCTGGTACTGCTGGCGAAGGGTCTCGGATGAGAGACCTCCTGAACCACGACGGTCTGCTCGAGTAGGCAGGGTTCTCGTTAGAGTCCCGGGAGGTGTTCGTCTCAACATTTGACTGCTTCTTCCCAAGGAGACGGTTAGAGCTCGATGATTTTGGTCGTAGAGGATCAACCGCATCGGCGAAGTACTCGTGCCTCATTGCTTCGGCCGATGTTGGTCGATTGCGAGGATCCCACATCAGGCACCAAGTGACGAAGTTGCTCAAAGCAACCGGCCACTGAGGTGGTCGAAGAATAGTCTCCATAGAGTGAGGAGCCATCTGAGAGATGATTAGCAAGCCGAGTCAGAAGAAAGCTTGGACGAAAGCCATACCTTAGGGAAAGAAAATCCCAGCTTCTGTGCCAGTCTAGTACCCTCCCTCCAGTCCCCACCGCCAACTTTGTTGCCATTTTTGTCGTACCAATTACCAGGTGACCCCATGATCTCACATACTCTCCACACCTGATCAACCTCATTGCCGCCCGGGAACAAAGGCTTGAGATTAGCAATCTCTACGGCCATCGCACCAATAGCCCAAATGTCGACCGGTGCCGAATATTCCCCTGCTCGGAGCAAGACCTCCGGCGCACGATACCATCGGGTCGAAACGTACGTCGTATAAGGGTGGTGCGAATGCGTCTCGCGAGCTAAACCGAAATCTGCGATTTTGATTGTGTACATAGGTGGGGTGGCAGGAGGTGTGACGAGCGCAGAGTATCTCCTGAATGAGTTATTCTGTTCCAGAGCAGCTGAAGTGGACACCAAGATGTTCTCTGGTTTGATGTCGCGATGGAAGAATTGATGGTTGTGGATGTGATCGAGACCTGATAGAATCTGGAAGAGTATGCTCTTCACACTGCTGCCATCCAAGCATCTGTGGTCGCGTGCTTTCATGAGCTGGTACAGATTTCCGTCCATGTGTTCCATACAGATGTGGAGCTTCTTCGACGTGGGGTCGAGGAAGATGTCGAGTGCGGGTACCAAATGAGCATGGATGGGTAGTGAGCGTAAGAAGATGACCTCTCGAAGTTCAAGGCACGGCACGTATGATTCGAACGTCTTCTTCACCGTCTTGATTGCAACCTGCCTGCACGTTAGTCGCGGACGAAAATTGGGCAGCCTTGGAACACGTACCAAAGTTCCTCGTCGAGCGATGTGAGCTCCTGCTGTTCGGACACGAGCGAGAGCCACGCTACCGAAGCTGCCATCGCCAATCTCTTTGATAAGCTCGAACCTGTCCTCCAAGCATGCTGATGACAAAGGTGCACCGTGTGATGACTGTCGAGGTGGATATTCCTGTCCGAGCGCCATTGTAGCAAGTATTGAAGTTCACCGTTGGAGACGAGTCAAGCTTTCCTCCTGCGGATAGTGACAGGTTTCTATGCTTGATGGAACAACCGACGTATAGACTTGGTCCAGTCCAAAGCTTCCAGCGTCCCAATGGTTGTGTGCTATGATCACAAACAACTTATGCTTGCTCAAGGTCCTCCAAAACTGCTGTAGTTTTCGATTGGTTCCCTGCTCTTTCAGACTGATTGGTAACACTGCGCATGAGGATGCGTCACGAACTAGCTTGCTTTGGTGTCATTGGTGCCAATGAGAGCTCTGGTGGAAAAATGAGGCTATGACGGGGCTGTTTTGAGTGGGCAGTGTCCAATTGTTCGACCTCCAGCGCAAGCTTTGCTATCGCTCACACGTAACTTGCTGGGCCAGAATGGAAATGGCGGGGCTTTTATCGTTTTGTAGTCCCGGCAAGGGTTTGGAATTGAGCGCCGTTGTTGCTGTCAACCACGCGTAGACCTGAGGAATGTTGACCTGCCGCCTGTTCCATATGACGTTGCTTTTTCGTCTGAACCTCCTCTTGTATTATTGTAGATATTTCGCGATCGTGAAGTAGTTCGGAAGGAATGAAGAAATTCTTTGTTGGATGCGTAGGAGTTGGAGCTGATCTGACAATTATTTACGGCCTGTCAGCGTCAAGGTACCATGCGGGTTCGTTGGAACACAGGGTAATCGGGACGCACAGATTATAAAAGAACGAAAGGGAAATGGAGCGGTGAGATTTGTGGAAAAGAGGGTCAAGGCATGATGGGAGTGAGGGTGAGGATGGATCGTGCCCATTATTGGCATTGCAGGGGGAGCAATGGGAGGTGAGCTAGGGCGTGATGTGATGAAACCAGGGCGGTCTCTAATTAGAATCCTTTTTGGGCCCGCCCCCCGCGAAAAAGCTGCGCAGAAACGTGGTTATCCACCACAGGATGGAACTAGGCACTCTAGTTGACTCTAGCTAACTGTCCTCCACCCGATCTCCCACTAAGCCACTAAAGCTACAATCTATAAAGTATACTAGGAGCATGCCCAATCGAGTCAGCAAGGGCAACGCTTTCCATCACGGATAGCGTCGACTCTGTGCTCATCAATCGTCTAGACCTGCGCTATCAAGTAAAATGATTCACTAAATGTTAACCACCTGTCGCTCCCTTGAGCCCCTTACGGATTTCCATTCAGAGAGACAAGACATTATTGATCAAATGCCTCAATAGCAACAATCGCCACATTGCGCTACTGCCATATGCGCAGTCGGGCAGTAGCATGAAAAGGGAATGAGTTTCTGCAGAAGGATGCAGCAGACTGATCATCATGTGCTGACGACAATACATCGCCTGCGAGCCGATGTCACTGCGGCTTTTTGATGGGCTTGCCCTTGGAGATTATTTTCTCCTTTTTCCTTTGACTGCCGGATCGGCCCTGGGCCGGCAACTGCTGCTGGTCGACCGCTATCACAAATCGAGATAGAAACCCTGTCCCTGGAAAATGTTGTTTATCTTGGCAATTACACTAATGCATCCTTGTGAGATTGTCTGTTCCTGACTATCCAATTGGCGGGACATGGATTGGAGTGCCGGCGACGAAGCTCATTGGTTAGAGTTACTGTCAAATGGGACGGGCTTGTCGGGGAGTAGCGGGATCCCACCAATCTGGACGTTGGAAGGTTTTGGAAGTCACCAGTTTGAATCCATCGTTGGCGATCATCTTATTACCTTTGGGAGCGTGTGCTGATCTCCGTTGAGGGTCTTCCGCTGCTCTATCTGTGACAGCTGCGCATTACTGAATAGTTGTCCGTATTGCCGTCGCGGTCATCGATGCCGTCAACGACGTCAATGCTGAATCAAACCATGTCTTTGTAGAACTTTTTAGGCTGCATAAGCTTGACGATCGCTCCAAGGACCAATGTGTCTGTGCCCAAAGTGACGAGACACCAAGCGAAAGGCGGGGGAGGTTTCAGAGCTCTATTACCACCGTGAATGGCTCTTCAGGCGAGTTTGGATCAAGCTATGACGAGTAGAGGGTGATGTCAAATTGGAGTGCAGCAGTTGGAGACATTGGGAGCCAAAGTGAAAGCCATCGGCAGCGGATTCATACAATTACCAGACGGGTAGAAACTAGTCTGCACCTTGATACTCCGCGCTCTAGCACCCACAGAAATGACTTGAAACGAGCATGGGTGGTTGAGTACCTGTACATTTCCTCAAATGCGTGAAGCAAGTCGTATCAAAGAAAACCCGCATCACAAATCTCAATTGACGGGATCCTTGCGTATTCACTTCGTACTGCAAGTCATCGCCCGGACGCGTATGAACACATGATCGTGCTGCAGCTCGCCGTCGGCTTTGTTCTCAACTTGAAATTGAAACAAGCGAGCATGTAGCAGCGATGCTCTGCAGTGAAATGTGATCCTAATTGTCCTTGTGAAGGGATGCTGCCAAGAACTTCCGTCCATAATTTGTGGGTAGTGGTGGTGTGTCAAGGTTTGAGGAAGTGAAGTGAATGTGCCCGTGTGAAGTTGGGATGTCAACACCGAAGACGGCAAGCATCTGCCACTCAGCAACTTCCTGCTTCCTCACAACATATGTCTTCTACCAATCCACCCACCTCCAATTCAATCTTCCCCCACCTTCCAGCATGCCCTCCTAGCCCTCCTACTGACATCCACAGACGCCTACAATTTGACTCTTGGTGCTGCTTCAGCAACCTGGCAAGCTGAGGTGGTTGCTCTGACCCCATTTGACACAACACCTCAAATTACCGATTGCAGCCCCGCAATCAAGTCATATTCACACCATTCATTACAACAATCTACGCTTTCCCCCATCAATCTTCGTCATCCTACATCGACTTCATCTACATCCACCCTCCAACCTGCAAACAACACCTTGACCTCTACCTCAAAGACAACTACATCCGCCAGCAGCCTTTGGCAATCTCAATCCTGATCTTCAGCAGAAATTGCTCTTCACCAGAACCATGGTGGCTTCTAGGGGACCCCCGAAGCTCACCTCTGCCTATGTTCGTGGGTGGACCCCGCACAAGAAGGCACAGTGAGTGTCCCAAGTCCCTGTCACCTCGTTGTTTGCTCTCGTTTGATATACCGGAAGTACAAGCTGAGCGTAAACTTTTAGGATTGACGCCCTCGTTCTACCCGACAAGTAAGACACCTCGGTCAACACTCCTTACGCCACTACTGTCACTAACATCCGCCACTCAGGTTACGCTGCTGGGAATGCCGAAAACTACTCAAGACTTCCTTGTTCTCGGAGATTAACCAGAAGGAGATCAAGTCCGCCATTGTGGCCGGTCAAATTGACATTGATAAGCTCCAGGACGTAGCATGGCGCCGCTGTCGTCATTGTACTCCCAAACAGGTGACCGAGCTGGAGTGCATTATGTGTTTCAAAGTCAAAGGCCTAGACGGGTTCACAAAGGCACAGCGGAAGGACCCAGACCATGCGGTAAGTGCATCGAATTATACTGCAGTCCCGGCCACCAGAAAGCTCACGTCATCACAGAGATGCATGGAATGCGTTTTCGAGCACCGGGCTGAAGACCCTATAGAAGGCACAGCCAAAGACTTCTATGAGCTGAAAAAGTTGCAGGAAGACGATGACCTCGACGATGACATTAGCAACGCTTATGAGGATGTGGGTCTCCTTTGTTCCCCGGGCTGCGATGAGCGTTAACATATATCTTAGTCGGAGTTTGACGAGAGTGAGGCGGGCGGAGCGTCTTTGTCATATTATGAGCTCAATCAGGAGAACCTGGAGAGTTTGAATATCTCTACCAACGGGCACAGCTCCAAACCTTCGGCAAGCAGGCAGTCCACTAGTGCATCCATGGCCAGTACTAGACCAGCATACGCTGGCGTATCCTCAGCAAAACTCAAGGCTTGGCAAGATGTAGGCCGCAGCTATGGTGGTAGCACCGCCAATTCAACATGCGGGGCTCAATTCACTGGCTATGACGGCGATGGAAATCCGCATCAGAGGACTCGTTCGCCATCGACAATCGCCAGCGAGGACGGAGATGATGGGGAAGAATCAGACGACACTACAACGGCCGAGCGCTTGCACAATGCTAAGGCTTTGGATGTAAAGGCTTTCGTGAGTATGGAGTATCCCATGTTTCAATGACAGGGCTGAATATCATGAGTAGAAAAACGCCACGTCCAAATTCGCAAAGCTTGAAGGTCCAAGGGTCCAAGCTGCTCCAAAGCCAACTTACGAGGGGCGTACCGTGTCCTACGGGTCTGATGAAGCCTCCGACGACGATGAATACTTCACGATGTGAGACCCCGGTCACGGCGCTCTAGCTTCGAAATACTTGATCTGGGGACGTAGGGATGACAGGGAATCAGAATTTTGCGAGCATGCGGCAGTGAATATCGACGGATCGATAATGAGCAATTCGAGGCATGCATATTGTACCATAAGCTCTGGCTTGCAGAACACCGGAACTTCACATAGGCTAATAGACGGACTACATCTACATCAACCTGTCCGGATGCGCAGTGAAAGTACGAACGTCTCTGAGAAGTACGAGTCGACCTGTTCATCTGTAATAGACATCATGTAGGAATGTTTCATCCCAGAGCCGTTGTAGGGAGACCAACATAAAACGAACACATTTGATCGTGGGGATCGTGGCGCAGCAATAGAGCCACGTAGACCACTACAATTCATGGAGTATAAAGAGCCGGGGGCCGCACGCGCTCAAAGGAATTTGCGATATCCAACACCATTTGCTCGAAGCTGCAACGTTTTACAGAGCGAAAGCCGGCCAGTGATTTGAAGTTGGTCACATGCCCCGTCGGCTGTCTCCGATCCCTTGTTTCGAAGTCCTTCCTCACGGGGCCATCACATGGCATTTCGATGCTCGCGTAGAGATGATACTTGTTTGAAGCAGTTGATGTAGAAAGAATCCGTAGCAGTCTTAGATGGTGATTAGAAATGCCGTTAGAAATTGTATCTCACAAGTCGGGCAGCAAGCGAGATGATCAGCCTGCCGATGGCGAGGATGGTGTCCTTTGAGTGGACTCAGATGCGTCATCGCAGCAGCTGATGGCAGGGATCCCCAGGGATTGTTGGCAATAAACGGGGCGCAAGCGAAGATCTGCTGCAGGCCCATAGCACCAATAGTAATCTGAGTAGGCTTGTTTACGCTGATCGACGGAGCCAACGTCAATTCCCACGCTTCCCATCTTTGCTTCAGAATCTCCAACACACGTTTCAGTCCCGGAATAGAGTAGCCTTAGAGCGCGGGACTCCTACATCATCGCCATCCGCCGGTCTACAATTCCTTCGACCATCGCGCCAATGCAAACAACCGTCCTCTACTGCTGATTTGACACCTATCCTGCTACATACTACTGCAAGTCATGCGAACTCTCTTATAGCTGTCCAAACCAGCTTCAAACCACATCCCACCACCCCGTCGACAACCTCAAGGCTGCTAGGCACCCGTTGCGCCGACCTTGCCTCGCGTTTCGCAAATCCAGATGTTTCCCTCACTTCACATCCAATATACTTGACCGTGAGCAGCAAGGGGTTGGAATTTTTGGGTTTAAGGCCCGTGTAAAGTTTTAATCACTATTCAGTGGTCCAATATTTGCGGCCAATCCTTGCAGTCCGAGCAGCTACAGGGTGAGATGGATTACGAACAACCCAGCGTTCATTATACCGACCCTGGGACGCAGGTCCCCCGCGATAACGGTTACTCTGGATCGCAACCACGCAAACAACGCCCACACTCACAATCATATGCTCAAGAAGGATTCGCGATGCCACAACAAAACCATTACACCCCACCTCAAAAAGTGGACGAGGCTGTCACTTCAGCGTTTGACAGAGCAGGCGCAGAGACCCAGAACTACGTCCCGCCGGAGTTGATCGCACAGATAACTCACAACGTCATCAAGCAGCTCCAGTCAGGTGGTCTCGATGGAACAACACCTGTTAACCCGCAGAACAGCTTTTCGCCTCCCCCTCCACCCATACAACAACCTGTCCCTCTTTCGCCATCCACCGCTTCTGGAACATCAACCAACATGCCAAATCGGGTCTTTACCCCGCCGTCACCACAAAAGCATCAAGACTACCCCAACCATAGCTCGCCAGAGTCGCACACGAGATTCACTATGCCAGATGGCCCTCCTAGCCCTACTCAGTCCAGAGCAGCTGCCTTCAGTTCGCCTAGAAGAACCTCGTCACCTCAGAGCCAAGCAAGCGATGCGGGCGAAAAGCCAGCCAGACCAAAAGGCCCATCAAGACTCTCGACAAGCAAGGAGGAAACTACATTGGAGAGAATATGGGGCCAACTGTTCGACGAGGAGGGTCATCCTACGGTCAGGCTTGGCCAATTCCTACGTGGCCTCGCTGTGCACATAGTATGTTTGATGTCTCAACACGCTTCTACCATTGCGATTCTGACTATGTGACGCAGATAGAAGATTATGAGCCTCGTCAAAGCATCGTGATTACGCCGAGCAAAATGCAAAAGTACTACGAAGAAGTCAAGCTGGCCAATGAGAAGTATCCATGGTCAAGTAAGCTCCCTCGGTCTACCTATCGGAGTACATAGCTAACATAATCTTCAGAGGTCTTCGACGACGAGCGTTCCTCAATCTCGCGAATGTACCGAGATCTGTCGTGTCAGCACCACCTCGTTCAAGAAAGATACGATGAGCGACCAGATATCCCAGGTCTCACGCCAGTTGGCTTTGAAAGATGGATCACCCTCCTAATCCAGGCACATCCTGACGAGGAGTTCGAAAGGCTTCAAAAGGCGGTGCTGGAGATGCCGATAAGCAATCCAGACGACAAGAAGGAGCGATTCCCCAAGGAAATCTCAAGGAGACTATTCCCAGGCCACGGGGACACCAGTATCCGCGACCGGATTGAAGACTCTATCTCAGAGCACGCAGCTGTCGATCTTCCTCGACGCTCAAGCCGAGACGAGCCCCGAAACCGTCAAGACTCTCCACCCCAAAAATCCGCCCCTACCATGGACCACACCCCTGCCCCGCAGAACCATCGCGCAAGCGTCAGCTTCAACTTACCCTCAACCACCACCAACTCAGAATCCGCCTACGTCCCCCCAAATCTCGAACGCGAACGAAAACCTTACTCCAACATACCCTCTGAGTGCGCCATCGACGACACAAATCCTCCCATGCCTATGCCACCACCAACTACAACCCCTATCGAACGCGAACGGAAGCCCTACAGCGTGATGCCAGGCGGCGGCAAACAATACGAAGACGAAACCAGACCAAAAGACCTCTCGAAACCTCGCTCAGAATCGAATGCCCCAAAGCCAAGCCGGTCAGATTCCAATGCCCGCGCCCGCCCCATCATCGTTGGCCAATCCCGACCAACGGAGATTCCAAAACCTGAGGTCCACAACCATCACCGCGCCCCCAGCAACGCCGGACGCCGGCGCCGCAGCCCTTCCTTCAGTCGTGGTACGACCCAGGACTTCCGGCGATCAGAAGGAGATGTCCGCGGCTATACACCCAGTTCTTACGTGCCTCCCGCTTCTATTCCTGTCGGTGGTGCCCCAGAAGCCATCTATGATGAGTCGGATACACGGAGACATTTCGAGAAGAATGCAAGAGAGCGAGCTGAGCGGGCGAGACGACAGGCTGAAGAAGAAGCTAGGATGCATGGCGAGAGCCCGAGAAGACACGACCGTGGTGGCTTTGAGGATAGGCCATCGCCTAGACGGAACGATTACCAGAATGATGAGGACTACTATCGTGCTGGTGGCAGAGGCGGCGGAAATGGGTACGACTACGCTCAACCGTACGGTGGACCTGTCTATCGATAAAGCCGCGAACCTCACTCAAGGCCCGAAACGATCTCAGAGGTTGAGGGACAAAGATTGCAGTCATTATTGATTTGGATGAAGAAGACTGCATGGGATGGATGTATTTACGGCCGGGGCTCCTACATATACACATTCGCTTCTGGTTTGTTTCTCATTGGTTGGAAGAGGCGTTGGCATTAGCGAAATCATGGGAGACTGCCCTTCGAATTCGAAAGAGGGTCTACGGCATGCGTTCCCAGTTATAATTTTTCGAGGGTTTTATTGAGATACCATGAACTATTAGCCGTTTCGTTTGAGGTAGTCATGTACCTGTTGAGCATGCAAGATTTTCGTAATTCCTTTCCGGTGCTCGTTCTCCTTGTACACATCCCACTATTCCTCTCTCAGCTTCCAGTATATTCATCGTCGGTAAGCGGCGTGATTCAGTACACTATTCGGAGTCAACTCCTCCAAATCTATCTATTGATTGCTCTCAATACATCTCTTTTAACCCGGACTCTGCTCCTGGGCAGCTTCTAGCCCATCTCATCTGCTCCTGGGCGTAGGGTTTTGGCTCCAAGGCCACTCCCGAAGGCCCTCCTGTCGCTCCTTCATTTCTTTTCTGTATTACTTTTTTTCTTGGCTTAAACTAATTTCTTTGGAGAAATATACTGAGTCCGAAATTCCCTGGTGGCTCCAGATTTTCTGGCGGGTTTCTCTGTTCAAGAGCGGAGCTTCTTGACCATCTGCGTATTAGTAGCCGGCTACCTTACTGATAGCCTCCTCAAGCCGCTGTGTCGATCTAAAGATTTCCATTATTCGTTGGAAGAAGGGTGGCTCGTATCTCGGCTCAATTGTGATTTCCACTCCTTCGCGTGTTTTCCTCTATGTGGATCGTCCGATTTCGGGGCCCTTCGAAGGATTCTTCACGTGCTGGCTAACGTATGCGGCTCCTTGCACTATGTATAAGTATGCAGTAGCTTCATGCTTTGGACTGCTCTCGACTTCCACCTTCCTCTTCGAGGTTTTCTGGACTCTGAGTGTTGGACGTCGTCAAAATTTGGAGGATTTGAAGCGCATGGTGGCTGGAATTCGTGTGCAGTAGTTCCTCGGTTTAGGGGTTTTGCCTTCCTTTTTGGGGTCGCTCTTCTCTGATTATTGGTTCGCTGGAATTCTGGACGAGGCCATTTATTCCTTTTTGAGAATGATGGGCTCTAAATGTTCATTGTATGGTGAGTTAGAGAACTCTCTTGTGATCTGTTTTGAGGTTTCATTCCTCTAACCATCGAATCGATAGAGGACTAGAAGATACCCTTCATTCCTTTCCGACGTGGTGTTATTTGTGGTCTTTGGGCCTCTGGCACATTGAAAGAAGCCCTCACATTCCCCTATTAAGATTTACTTCCTCTGTTCGTGAGATTTATCCCCAATTGGACCGCTGCCAGCCAACCTATTGATACCCACAGACTTGCAAGAATTCCACCCTTTGGCTTCCCTTTCTCGCTCGGATATTTGTGGCTTGTCTGATGAGCGTTGGAGCTATGCATGTCATTCTCATAATGATACTGAGCCTAGCGTACGACCCATCTGATTCTCCTGCCACTTGCGATCCCACTCGTTCAAGGCTTTCGTCTCTCCTGGCCCCTTGGGACCGGAAGACGATCCAGCGGCGACGCATTGGTATGACACGAAAGTGGAGTGTGGCTTTCGCCTCTCCCTGCCAGATTTTTCCTGCATGTAGCGTCAGAAGCAAGACATGAACAGTCTAAGGCGCCGTAGTACTGACTCACTACAATTTCTTTCTCCCGCTTGTCTGTGACTTTCACAAGTGTCGGGCATTTGATGGAGGGACCCTGCCTCTTTTGGGATTACTAACTTGGACTGCTGATTGTCGTGGTTACACGGCAGTGGACGGGCGATTAGGGATGATATGTCACGCCCTTCGTTTTTGCCTTATCCATTAGACATGTGACGAAATGGAGAGCTACACAATGGGATTTGCGTCAATCTGTCTTCTTTGGGGTTTCCAGTCTCTGTATATTCGGTGTCGCGGCTACACAACGCATGTCCCCTAGAGAGTGACTGAAACCCGACATCTTGATGCATTACAAGTTCTATCTATATCATTCTGCGGTTTCTTTCCTCTTTCCCCTCTTCACCCTTTTCGGCTTTTGCTATCTTTTACTGTTGAAATCTAGCAGCGTATTGAGGAATACAACGGATGGACTTGATGGACTTCTGCTACTCTCTACCTATCTGGTTCTCCCAATCTCTCGGTGCGGAGCATCGTGATTACACAGCATCCCTTGGCGCCGGAAGAGTGATTCAAAATGGCAACTTAATGCTTTCTTCCCAACCAAACACCCTGGAGTCACGAGTGACGTTGGCTTGAGCTACTAACCAAATTCGAGTTTCTCTATTTCGATTGTTGAACGTCGTGCGGAGAACAGCTAGCCAAATCCCAAGATCCGCAAGGTTTACATGTGGTTTGCAACCAGAACTCTGTGTTCTTTGAGCTCAATTGGCTTCTTGAGTGCAGCATTAATCACAGTCCTGAATTTCTTGGGCTCCACAAAATATCAACTATAAATTAGACAGCCCTTCGGTTGCTTCCCTCATAGATTTCGTGTCTGAGTCATTCTCCGAAAACTGAAGGTTCAAGTTGTTGGCTTTTCGTTGGGTTGCTATTCGGCTAGACTTCGGCAGTTGGCAAGGTACATTTGTGGCAGGAGCTCCTTCTACCTAGCGCAGCTCCCCTCGCTACCTCGTCAAATCTTCCTGACTTTAATTCCTGAGTTTTGTTCCTTCCATCAAAGAGTCTCTCACTCAGCCTTTGGGTCGGCCAATCCTGTGGCTCAGTAACGGTACCATTCTCTTCTTTGCCACAGGACCTCCCCTTCGTCTTCTCGGGCCGTGTGGCGATATCTTGACTTGAATCATACTTTCGGAGAAACCACTTTGAGAATCCGGCAGGATGACTGGAGAGCCATAGCTCACTAGCAGGATCTTGACCCTGGTCTTGAAACAACGATCTGACAAACTCCTGAAAAGACCTTAGAAAGCCGGAGGCCACGGGAAGTCCTTCGGAAGAGGTGCAAACGTCGAATTGAGGATCTCTTAAGTCGATCAATACACATACCTCCTTAGGGATGCCTGCGAGTACGCTTTCAATGAGCTGGAACCATTCTTCTTCCGTGGCTGAGCTCTGGAGCCTCGCACAGCTCAACGCCATTGATTTCTCCGTTCGCAGTGTGGGATTTAGGCGTAAAGCCTGAAGGATCAGGTGTTTAAGTATATCAATCGGGGATGCGCTCTGTATCGATGTTGCTGTTTGCTTCTGCAACCCTTTTTTTCCGCCGGTGGTTTTCAACGCCCACAGAACATGTACTCGTGCGTCTTGGAGCTGTTCAATGACGCTTATGCAGAAGTCTTTCACCTCAAATCTTGACTGAAATGCTCCTTTTATTACTGACAGCGACGAACTTTGAGTCGATAACCAGGCTTGTAATTTGGGAGACTGCCAGACTATAGTACCGAAATGTGTCGGCAGAGTCTATCAGAGGCACCTCGGCCAGGAAGGTCATCATCCGGGACATTTCCAGGTCGGTGAGTCGCTGATCTGTATTGAGAGCAGCAGTTGAATTAATCGCTTGAAATGCTTCATAAACAGGTCAGTGTGGGCATCCAGATTACATCTTTGTAAAGCTTACAGATCATCATTTCTTTAACTTCCAACACCTTGACATCGGATTGGTCCAGCTTGGTAAGAATGACATCAATTTTCTTGTGCATATCTCGTTGCTCAGCCTGCCCCCCCACCCAAGCTGATCAATTCTTCGAGAACAGTCAGCGATGGTTTCTACCAGGTCCTTATACCGGAGCTCAGCAGGTCTTGTAATGGAGTGAATGACGTGCTTCAGAGTGCCTTCTTGGTACCAATCATAGGATCGGATCAAAAACCTGATGAGATGTGCGGAGAGCTCGATGACTGCTTGCTGCATGCGTGTTGTTGGATATAAGGTTGTGCTGAGATCAATTCGAGGTAGTGCATCGGCAATTTGGGAGAGCGCTTTGGCTAACGAAGAGATGACTGCTTCATGATTAAGAAAAGCCTGGTGTCTATCAATTTCTGAACCTCCATGCCTAGATTGAGGTGACTGACCACGAATAGGAACTTCATAGCCCCCATGCGAGAGCGACATATTTTGGGTGGTGCTGCACGAGCACATCTATAATGCCTCCATAGTATTGCAAGCGCGTGGCTACCTTGCCAAGCCACTTCCTTGTCTTCTGGTTTCGATGAGAGGCTTCATACTTGAGCCTGGCCTTAGTGACCGTGTCTTGAAGATATTGAAGGCTTGTCACATTTTTGACAGTCGCAATTTTGCTATCATCCCTGTTTAGACACGATGCGAACCTTTCGCTAGCTGCTTTCCCAGTGTCTTCAGGTAAGCCGTCGCTGTATGTTCATCAACTTGATTGTATAATTGGCTCTAACTGTGATCCCGTACTGATCTTCAGCAATGCCACTCTTTTAAGGCCACCATCTGGTATTATATTCCTACTGCGGTCATACGCGAAGTCGGCGGTCTTTCCTGCGAAAAATGACTATATGTAAGTATTTTATCGGAGGTTATGGGTCAGCATATACCTTTCCTGCCATTCTTCGCGATCGTGGCGGCAACGACGCCGATCTTTCGAAGCGAGTAGTATCTAGAAGGGTTCACCCCCAACCCTATAGGGCTGAGGCCTAGACATCGAATTTTTTCCTTAACTTTATATCGCGCTGTCCCAAAAGATTATGTCATTAGCGCTACTAGTATTGACCCCACAACCGGCAGGACCCTACAACCGGCAGGCGCTAAGCCTAGTTAGGTATAGTAGTAAACAAATACCATAAACAATTCTATTCGAATTGCTCCATATTACCCACTCAACTCTACTATTATGGCCACGTCAACGCTCTACAAGCCCCTGGACCCTCTCCCAGATCTAGCCGATGACGAAGACCTCCAGACAGGTCCTCCGGAGCTCCTAAAGGAGCAAAGAATCCTGTTGGCTCTGTACTTTTATCACAAAGTTGTTAGTACCCTACAAGCCAAACCTATTTGCTAGATCGCTAGTCGCTTTCGGATTAGTCGGAGTACTCTACAAGATCGGATTAAAGGGGCAAAATCAAAGAAGGAATACGACGAGGAACGGTAATTGCTATCGCTAGCAGAAGAAGCTTCTATCATAAGATAGATAATATAACTCGGCAAATAGGGGTGGCCACTAAGGCTTATTTAATTGCGCTCTATAGCCCAGTAAATACTTTAGAAAAGAGGCTATACAAGAGATCTAGGATATTATTAGGTCGATAAGTTCTTATATCGCTATCCCGATCTAAAAACGAAATTCCTCTCGCCTATAGATAAGAATAGGAATAATACCGCCAGTAACCCTGCAACGATAGCTTATTAGTTTGAGCTCTATATTACAATAAAGCAGAAGTATAATATAGAAGACTAGGATATATATAATATAGACGAGAAAGGCTTCATGCTTAGAGTCCTAAAGAAGGTTAAATATATTATCTTAAAATATACTATCTAACTATATATTACTTATTACGGTAATCGGGAATAGGTATCTCTCCTTAAGCTTATCTCGCTCGACGGAAGACTCCTTCAGCCCTAGATCATCTTTAAAGGAAAGCAATAGTAAGTAGTCTACTGGGAAGTACTAAGTAAAGAGAAGGTCTGGGGTCATATTATATATAGTGAGAACGGCTGGACAGATAACGAATTAGGCCTACTTTGGATAAAGGAGTACTTCTACGAATATACGAAGCGAGAAGGCTTGAAAGATGTTGAAATCTCCAGGACGATCGATATGATTGGATGGTGTCATGAATCAAGTCCATGCAAACATATCATGTGAATGCATATACTGCTTGATTATCACCGAAAATCTAGCTACGAACGCAGAGATTTTCTCTCCTATCTACTAGCGCCTTGGCATGCTCGCTTAGTTATTGGCCCGGCAACTACTATATAATATCGAAGGCTGCCCATTTTCAACAAAAGATAAATATAGAATGCTTATATTCGACGGCCATCAATCTCACATCTCAAATGAAGCTATTGAGTTCTGTGAGGCTTATAATATCATCCTTTTATGCCTTCCTTCCTACTCTACGTATCTACTCTAACCTCTAGATATCTTATTCTTCGGACCTTTGGCCAATATATATCGAAAGCAGCTATTAGAAGTTACGAGGTTCGCTACCTATGTTTCGGTAAATAAGGCAGAATTTATCGAATATTATTGCTAAGCGAGGAAAGTAGTAGGCAGGGAGGATATAATCAAAAACGCTTAGAAGAAAGCTGGCTTATCTCCCTAGGACCCTAATATAATCATTAGAAAGCTCCCTGTCAATATCGATATCAGTATTCGTCCAGTTATACTATCTAAAGCCGGGGTCACTATTAATAGCTTCAAAACGCCTACTAATATCTAGCAGATATAAGACCTCCTTTAAGCCATCGGAAACATCGATCCTCGAGTAGAGAAGCTAGGGAAAGCCGCTATCTATGCTACCTCCTTCTCGGAAACTTAAGAGAGCGTTAATAAGTAACTAATAAGAGCTAGTCAACGAAATTAGAGGCGTAAAGGTAATAAGTAAGGTACTTACGGTAAAGCCCGAGTTATAAGCTCAGAAGTCGTCTAAGAGAGGTTACTTACTAAAGAATAGTAAGAGAAGGAGGATACTTTAAGAAACTAATAGAAGGAAGAAGCAAAGGAGAAGAAGGTACTAGATAAGATCTAATAAGCGAAGAAGAAAGAAGAAGCCAAAATATATAAGCTTATTAGTCAAGTAAGAGTAAGGGCTCGAAAAGATAACGAGAAGAAGGCATTTACTGTATTAGGATTCATCCGCTATCTATTCGAGCTTCCAGAGCCTCCAATAGTAACACTAAAAGTACCCCGAGCGACAGCAATCACGACTCGCCGAGTATATATATCAGATACATCACCGAGGACGGAGCAGCCAGTCCCTGAGCGAGAGCTATCACCTACTCCTGTGGCTACGCAAGGAGGTCGGATTATTAGGAAGCTACGGCGACTGCTGGAATAGAAGCTATACTCAAATAGGAAGGAGGTATTGCAATCGCGTTTTCAGGCCTGATTTCGAATTCGATTTGCGATATAATATAGCAAGCACATTCATGTATTTGAGAATTCGGGTGGATGTGCCACACTATGTATCTAAGATATGGCTATTCTGGATATCAGGGCCTCTTTCACTACTAGTCCGCTGCCTCCGAGTATATTGTAGAGCCCCAATTCGGTCAGTTCGCTATATAATGTCCTTGAATGGAGGTGTTTATGTGGACAACATTGCTAATTTTTTAGAAGTTTGCCTAATTAGGCTTAGCGCCTGCCGGTTGTAGGGTCCTGCCGGTTGTGGGGTCAATACGAGTACTCGTATTGCCCCCCAAACCGCCACTCCCCCCAAACCGCCAGCCGCTAAGCCTAATTGGGAGCGCTAATAAATGATTTATCAGTGTCACTATTCAATGCCTCCATTCCATTGCATTGCATGGCCATGTGGCCTAATTAGAGCTCTACAAGAGGCCCGGAGGCAGTGGACTAGTAGTGGAAGAGGCCCTGCTATTCAGACAAGCCATATCTTATGTGGTTGGTGCAGCACATCCATCCGAATCCTCGAATGATTCGATCTCGTAGAGTAGTCCGACTGATTCGGAACCGAGTAGCGATCTGGCAAGTCGATTCGGCTTGTGGTGTTCCAATGGTTTCGTGATAATAGTTTATAGCCAACAGGATCCTTTGCTCTTTCGGGAGCTCCAGAGGGCCTGTCTGGAGGTCTTCTTGCTCTGGTAGATCAGATAGAAGGTCGGCAGGGTCGTCAGAGCCGTGGAGCGTTGATATGGCCATTACGGTGGCATGCAATGGGTGGAATGGAGGAGTTTGAGTATGATTTTCGACATACCATTTAATAGCTTGCCTAATTAGGTTTAGCGGCTGGCGGTTTGGGGGACTGACCTAGAAATCAGCCAAATCAGCAATTCTGGGTTGCGGACAGCAACTCGAGCCCCCCAGAGCAGTCCCTAACCATCCCTTACCATCCCTAAGAATATCCCCTAAAGTCATGCGACGGTCCTGGCGACGATTATAGATATTAATCAACCTTTTGCTTAGTCAGCAATTACGTGATTTGCTGATAACTAGTTAGTTACTGCTGATGCTGTTAGTCATCAATTCCAATTTGAGTCATAACTAATTAAAACAAACAAACAGCTTTGTTCTTCCCGCATTACCGAATTCACGTGCAAAACACAGAACAGTCTCAACCAAAATGGCTCCACGTAAAAATAATGCACTCCTACTACGTGAGGCAAATGAGCGAGCCCAGAAGTTAGAAGAGGAGAACCAGAAGTTAAAAGAGGAGCTACAGAAGGAGAAAGAGGAGCTACAGAAGGAGAAAGAGGAGACTCGAGGAACCACCCTCACTGAATACCTCAGTCTCTGTCATGAGCATTTGTCCAAGTCGATATCTGTTCAGACCGACAAGTATCTCAGCACTCAAGGAGATCCCAGCAACGCAGATGGCAAAGTCCGTCCGGACTATCTACAGCCGTGGGAAGGCTTTATCGACACGCAAAAGAAAACACTGGAATCACTCTATTCTGTCTACCCGTCGGATAATATGCCTAGAGTCTTTAACAACAAGAGTGTCATCAAGAGTGCCGGGACGGATGTGGCATCAAAGAAACTGGCAAGTGAGCAAGACCTGCAGATTCTCCAATGGAATATTGTGCAGACGCCGGTGACTCGAATTGTGGAACACCTGAAATCGCTGGATGATGTCCGCGATGAGCTTAGACTAGCGGGAGGGATGGAGTTCAGTAGTCATCTGAACTCCTTGAGCGGTGGCACCGAGGAAGTTGACCAACGGCTGGAGGCACAACAGCTGAAATCCTCCACATCCCGTCCCGCGCCGGATCAGATTTGTTTCTACACGCCGGTCAAGGGCCGCAAAAAGGTGGCCTTGATCGTCGAGTACAAAGCGCCCCACAAGCTCACCCTCGCCCACTTCCGCCGCGTCCTCAAGCCTGACCGTTCCCGGCTGGAGCTGGACGGGATTATCAACGCGGTCTCGGTGCCGTCGCCCCAGGACCGAGAGGCCCACTTCGGATACCACGCCGAACGCCTGGTGGCCGCCGTCGTCACCCAGGCCTTTTCATACATAATAAGGTGCGGGACTCAGTATGGCTACATCACCACCGGAGAGGCGTTCGTCTTCCTCCATGTTGAGTTGAAGAACCCTAAAATAGTCTATTACCACTTGGCTGAACCCAACGAGGACGTCAATGCGCAGAACAAAGCTTTTCCAAATACGGAAGATTACTTGCATCGCACTGCCATCAGCCAAGTCTTGGCCTTCACTATCCTGGCTCTTGGATCGGCTCAAGAAGATTGGGGATGGCCAGAGGATATCGTAAACACCCTCGAAACATGGGAGGCGGATGTTAGAGCCATTCTCAGGGAAATTTCCGAAAGCACCGAACCTGAGGACAAATCGTCGCCGTTCTTACCAAAATATTGTTCGCGAACATACAAACTCGACGTTCCCGATCGATCTCCCATAAGTGAACGATCTCCCATACGTAATCGTCTCCGCCCCAGGAAGACTACTTATCGACCAGGGTCTAATCCTACTTCCGAAGGCGACCAGGATCCACCTCCGACGGATGATGAATCTTCTCCTCCCGATACTCCCACTCGACCCCAAGGCGGCCCACGCGGCAAGCGAGGTCAGCGGGCTCCTCCTCCGCCCGGCACAGGTTCTTCCTCGCGCGGAGGCCAGAGGCGTGCATTTTGTACGCAACTATGCTTGCAAGGACTGGCTCGAGGGGGACCGCTTGACCGTCGGTGCCCGAATGTGTCGAACCACTGCGAGGAAGGGCATCAGGGCGATCGGCATCAGCTCGATGGTGAGGGATTTCGGGTGCTCCTGGGTGAACAGCTGCGGCGGAGCCGAGGTAACGCGTGCCAACCGCTAGGGATGCAGGGTGCTCGAGGAGCTCTTTTCGAGGTCACGCTGACGTCGCACGGCTATACGGTGGTGGGCAAGGGGACAGTCCTGGCCTTTGTCAAGGATCTTCGACACGAAGCGGAGGTCTATCGGCGGCTGACGACACTCCAGGGAGTTCACGTTCCAATCTGCCTGGGTAGCATTGACTTGGATAGTCCGTATTACTACGAGGCTGCAATTGAAATCGTGCACTTCATGCTTTTGTCCTGGGCGGGAGAGTGTCTGGATGGGAGCAAGACATCCACGGGCACGGATGGGCAGAGATGGACATCAGACCTGGTCCGCGCAGTCAATGCCATCCACGGAGCTGGGGTGTTGCATCGAGACATACGAATGCCGAACTTACTTTGGAATGAGGAGACGAAACGGGTTATGGTGATCGACTTTGAGCGGGCCGAGATAGTGAAGGTCATCCGACGGGCTCTATTGCCGATGTTGCCAAAGGGGAAGAGGAAGCGAACTTTGGGGGCGAAGGAGATTGATGGCGAAGACAAAATGGTGGATGTAATGAAGGAGGATCCTACAACGCGATTACGAGTGGCACTGGATATGTCGGCGGCGCGGATGATGTTTACTTCCACGGTTCCTATTGTGGCAAGATGCTTCTGATACGTTTGATAGGTTGATAGGTGATGTGGCCACAGATGAAATTCTTAATGCTCCCCTCATCTCAGATGTCTTAGCCGGTATTCCAGAAGCCAAAGAGAAAGGGTGCTAGGGAGTAGGCTTGCCGGGAAGATGAAAGTGATGTACCGTGGTCTTTTCTACACAATTGGGTAGAGGGGGCTCTACAGGATGGAGCGGGGAGTACTGTCAGAGTTGCAGAGAGAGATCACGTAGTGACTAAGATATTATGAATAGACTCGAGACGGCCTGTCAATAGGAATTGATCAACCGCCACAATGATGTATTTTGCGTCTACTTTGCCTTCCCTATTCTATGTATCCCCTATCTACATCATTGTTCTCTTCCGTCGGAGGCTTTTCTGCAGGGCATGATTTCACGTGACGTTACCCAGCAGGATTAGTTATGTAATCAACTTAATTTGCGCAGGACTGCTGCCTAGAAGTCCCGGCATGATTGTCATGCTCGACTTTTCCTTCGTCTTTTACACCATGGACACTCTTCCCAACGAGATCCGGGATAAAATCCTCTTCCTGTCAAGCCGGTATTGGTCAGCTGACAGCAGCAACTTCCTTAACTCAATGCTTGTTTGCAGTTCGTCTCCTTAACCTATAGACACTGGGATTCAAACTGACGCGTTGTTCCTGTAGGATCATGGTATCAAAGCGTGATGTGGTCTGCCCCCAAATTTTTAGCTGTTGCCGTGGGGGAAGCCGAGCAATGGGTCTTCGTTCCAATACTGCGGATCATCAAACGGCATTACAAGAATGATTTTCCTAGACGCCTTGAAGATTCCTTGCAGGCTGTTGTCGCTTGGCGCTGGACCTTCAACGTAATGGTGAATCTACTCCTGGAATGGGCTGCTAACTCCACGACGACACTGAGCCCAATACCGCTATTGGCTGCTGCACAGTATGGGCACCGGTACCTTATGCAGAAGCTGTTGGAACGGAACGATGTTGCAGCCGACTCGCGATCTGATTACGGTCGAACGCCACTCTCATATGCTGCAGCGAACGGGAATAAGGAAATTGTAGACCTGCTCCTAAGGCGGGATGATGTCCTCGCTGACTCGCGAGATGATATCGGCCGAACACCCCTGACATATGCTGCAGCGGGGGATTGTAAGCAAATTGTGGAACAGCTACTGGGGCGGGATGATGTCCTCGCTGACTCACGAGATTACTTTGGCCGGACGCCTTTCTCATATGCGGCAGAGTATGGGCAGAATATGGCTCTGTGGCTGCTGATGGAGCGGGAAGATGTCGCAGCAGACTCACGAGACGACGTGGGTCGAACACCTCTGTCTTACGCTGCAGAGAAGGGTTCTTGGAGTGGGCTGTACCTGCTTCGGCGGGAAGATGTCGCAGCAGACTCGCGAGACGACGTGGGTCGAACACCTCTGTCTTACGCTGCAAAGAATGGGCGCGAGAACGTTGTGCGGCAGCTGCTGGAGTGGGATGTCTCAGCTGACTCCCGGGACAGCTCTGGCCGGACACCATTATCATATGCTGCAGGGAAGAGTTCTGGGGTTACGCTGTGCCTACTGGAACGGGAAGATGTCGCAGCAGACTCGCGAGACGACGTGGGTCGAACACCTCTGTCTTACGCTGCGGAGAATGGGCGCGAGAGGGCTGTGCGGCAGCTGCTGGAGCGGGAAGATGTCGCAGCAGACTCGCGAGACGACGTGGGTCGAACACCTCTGTCTTACGCTGCGGAGAATGGGCACGAGAGAGTTGTGCGGCAGCTGCTGGAGTGGGATGTCTCAGCTGACTCCCGGGACAGCTCTGGCCGGACACCATTATCATATGCTGCAGAGAAGGGTTCTGGGACTGCGCTCGCGTTGCTGGAGCGGAATAACGTTGTAGCTGATTTGCAGGACAATACTGGCCGAACGCCACTGTCATATGCCAAAGAGACTAAGCGTTAGGGGGTGGTGGATGAACTCGCACTGGCCCAGTAACCAGAAAGATCAGGTTTCCTGGAGGGGACAGAACCGCTACAGGATCGGAAAGGCGGACAAAAAAGAGGTTCGTGCTGCGGGTTTCATTAGCTGTAATAATTTAGTCTTGCATTTCAAAATCAGGTAGCGACCTATTTCGAATGCTTACGTCTTTAATAGATATAAGCCGGCGGACGAGGACTGCTGACCTCTCTGAGACATGCCCTTGGCTTGATGTCTTGTGCACCTTATTAGCGGCTACTTGTAGATTGTAGAGCCTCCATCTGACCATAGTTTTTCGCTGATTACTAGTAGCCCACTGTATTCCTTTTTCTTCGCATAGACTCTCGAGACGCGCCGTAGCTTCGTCCTTCTCATTGTCCGGTAAGAGGCTCCATGGACAGACAGAATTGAGGTCTGAGTCATTACGTAGATCAAATAACATTCGCCGTTAATTATAGAGCTCAGAGGGGAAAGTATTCATACCAAGAAATCCAACCATCGCTTATCGTATTGTTTCCCCTCTACTCCCATTACATATGTTCCCCAGTTCTAGTTATTTTTTAGACCTTTGCTTTTCGCCCTGTGGCTGAAGTCTTGGCATAAAAAAGCTCAGCCTCACCAAGATGTTGCTGCCTTCTCTAAACTTCGGAGCGCACGAAGAATAGTGGAGTCCGACGAAGCCTCCCTGATTCATGCTTGCACAATCTGCCACATAACCGACGTCCCCAGCAAAGATGTTCATCCACCACCACCAGCCTAAAGCCCCACCATAGTGAGCTCCCTCACCTGTCTCCTCCACTAGACAAGTCACAACCATGAGTAGAAAGAGCTGGCATTCACAACAGCAGGGACACATTCGCTTGGAGGGGAAGAGACCGAGTGATGGGCCCCCGCGCAAGATTAGTCCGGCGCCTAAGGCTGCCCTTGAAGAAGGCATCCTCCAACTACTGGCCTCCGCCGCAGAGATGCAGCAACATCAAGACCTAGATTCAGCACTCCAGCTCTACCAGGCTGCTATGGAGAAGGTCCGAGAGAACGGATTGAACCGCAAGCGTCTGTTCACAGGGACAAACAAGAAGCCTCCACCATTGAGCAGCAGGACGCCCCTCGAGTGGTGTCTACACGTTGGAGATATAGCATCCGCTATCTGCTTGCCGGGGAGCCCGAATGCAGCTCTCACAGAATTACGGACTACGGTGTCACTTGAGCGGGTGGAGCAAGTGCTGGATGCCGGCGCAGACGTCGAACATCGCATCGGACCTTATGGAAGAACACTATTGCTGCAAGAAGCTGCTGAAGGAAGACATGCTAGTGTTCGGTTGGCTCTCGATCGCGGTGCTAGTGTACATTGTATGGACGATAATGGCGATACTGCACTTGCCCTATCACTTTCGTATCAGAAACCTCAGGCGGATCTCATCGTTGCAGACCTCCTAGAAGCCGGCGCAGACTTGAACACGCGAAATGGCTAAGGTCAACCACTATTCAAGGTAGCTCTTGCCGAAGCTCAACCTGAGGTATTGGAGCGCGTCATCGCCGCGCTCTCGCCGCTGACTGCCGAAAATCGCGATATCATTCAGGCGTGGGCTGCTGGGCTCCCGGTGCATGAGAAGAAATGGAGCTTCAATCGCGCCTGCGACGCATGCGAATATTACTAGGCCACGGCCTTGACCCAAATCTACGCTTTCAGAACCCACGCTATCAGGGGCAAGGGACGTCGACACTGCTTGATGTGGCTACTCGGAGACAGGCAGATGCAGATGGCAGCGACCTCCTCATTACAGAGCTCCTCGAAAGAGGCGCTTAGCCAAACCTACAGGTAGCATTACAGTGCGGCAGCATTCAAGTCACTGAGCTTATCCTTACCAAAGCCACACCGATGACTGAGAAACACTATCAGCAAATGGCAGCCTGGGTGAAGACTTTACACGTCAACCCCACTAGGTGGGGTGCGCGTGACATCGACGTCCTTAGGCTGCTCCTAGGCTACGGCTTGAACCCTAAACTCTGCCATCCAACGGCTCCTCATTCGCCTTTAATCATCTGTGCTGCTTCCAATGGTAACCTTAGCCTTGTGCAGAAGCTTATTGCACATGGTGCGCAGCTCGACGTGAAGAATGACGATTCTGACACCTCGCTCATCTGCGCGGCTAAGAACCATCACCGGCAGGTCTACGATGCTTTGAAAGCAGCTGGACTAAATGACAAGTACTTTTTGTTTGGGACTGTGTGGAGTAGTTATGCTGGCTCGTAGGGTGTTGTTTAGAGCCCTGGACCCAATCCATGGCAAATTTGTTAAGCTAGGATGAGCTTCGAAGCACTTTCTAGGAACTCCTGTCTTTGAAATCACAGACAAAATTACTTTTGGCCGTTGCAAATAAATTCTACTCGGTATCAGAGATTTCTGAGGATGTCGTCCGCCAAGTGTCATGTGACACATCCAGCGCAACGAGAGATCTCGATGACAGACGATAGCCGCCACGCGCAAACCTGTCTAGTGGGGCCGGAAAGATCACACAGTGAGAGATCTGCGCAACGCAACGTGCGTACGTAGATGAGGGAATTATCAATTGATTCTCTACTGTATAGAAAGAATTCACGTTTAGCATCCGTGGCCTTCAATCTCCCTGCTATCATCATTCATTGCATCGTCGTCAATCATAATCCAGTAATAACAAGGCAACCTAGATCTTAGACCTACCAGCCGAACCCAATTGCGCCTGCCATCAGACTCCAAACGCCTGGTTTCTCTTTCTTCATAATACATTTCACTTGGCTCTACCTCCCTCATCAGCATCAACGTCAACACCCTTCCTCTAAAGCCCCAAACACTGGCGCATATTGAGATTCCCGCTACCCAGAAGCTCACAGAGGACCCTTGGGGGCTGCCATATCGGCTTGATTACGGCCTTTTCGATGACATGGGCTCGGTGAGCTAGGCGGTGCAGAAGTACCTAGGCTCTACGCAATTTCGGAGTCAGCATTGCTCTTTAAAGATGAGGTTGGAGTCGAAAGATATCTCTCAAGCGTCGGAGAAGATTTCCGACATCCCAAACACGTCTCACGACTCGGATTGGGATAGGGAAGGAGAAATAACAACCCGGAAAGGATGCTTACGGGTTGCAACTGCCAACCTCTCGATATCCTGAAATCTCTTGGGGAAAAGAAAATGCTTTGGGCTTCTGGCTCTAGCCAACTCCGATGCTCGTCCACCGCTGCTAGAGAAGGAAGGCTGCTGTGGCAGCTCCCGAGCAAATTTCCGACGTCATAGAGGCGATGGAATCTGCCATTCCCCAGGACTTTGGTCGGCGATGGTCGGCGATCAAAACCACCCGGCCACGTTCTAGGAGTTGTACTTGTCTTTGAGGGACGACGAGCCCAAGCTAAGGTGCCGTCACCAAATACTTTTGCCACGGTTGGTTGAAGGATGGGCAAGCATGCCATCACAATCCCCAGGCATGGCTCTAAACTACTCCAGATGGTCGTGTTGACGATGCTATAAGAGACATCGGTCGTATCAACTCGAATCAGTGCAATAATACAGAATACCGTGATCATGCATGTTCTGTTATGGACACGTTTGTTAGGAATGCCGTGACAGATGGTGCGGAACATGAGATGGAAGAAGTAGACTTACACGGCGCCCATGCCAAAGATCACTATGACAACAATCTTCCTCCAAGTTGGCATCCTCAGCTTCCACAATACCGGCATCGGAAGCGCGATCACAATGACGTTCAGAACGAGATTGATGACCGCGGCAATCAAAGAAAAAGCAGCCACGTTCACGCATGTGCCGTTGAGAATGGTCTTGTCCCATTCATATACAACAGGGGAGCAAAGCAGAAAGCTAGGAACTATGATGCCTCCCCAATAGCTGATTGTGAGAGCCACCACGCCATAAACGACATAACGGAGGTCTTTGGTGGGGATGATGCTGAGGTATAGGTGCATCATGGATAACTTGACGCATGAGTTCGCCGAAGCTCTTAAAGGTATTGCTACCACGATGGTCTGAAGCTGTCAGCGATACTATATCACAAGCAACAGTATGGGCTTTCGTACCTTGCTCAAGAACAATGCTTCTCGTGTCGTCAAGCTTGGAACGTGATATCCAATCTTGCCCGCTACAACGGCTTCGCATCAAGACTCAGCATGCATAGGGACATAACGTTTGTCAGTGATACTGACACAGGACGATAGTAACAGCATCGCCCAATTCGAAAGCCTTTCCACGCATAAGTCTTTGCAGTCGTCAAGTGCTACATCAGAGTGTCCCTTACCAAGGCTACAAGTACGGCATAGTCATTGAAACGCAGACAATGTCCCTTGATTCTCCTCGCCCAGAGACGAAGAGCAGTTGTCACCGACGCCAGCGTGAAGGAACTCAAGCCAACGACAAGCAATTTGAGCGCTCCATATCTGACACTACGGACATTCTCCTCTGTCGATGTAGCGTCCATTTCAAGTTGTTTTCCTATGTCAAAAGGATTGAAATAAAACGAGTGTGTAATTTCTCCTTTCAAATAACTGATGCTCGGCCTTTCGAGACTTGTCATTTCATATACGTCAGTCTACCCTTATAGGTATTCTATGACCAAAATCAGTGGCCTGCTATCGGCCTTATCAATAAGAAACGGCCGGTTCCTGCATCTTGACCTATTTTCAGTCTTTCAACCGTCCATCTTTATCTATTGTCGTCACGCCATCCAATAGATGTTGCATCTACAGTCCTACAATCCTGCAGTCATGAAGGAAGCCCAGATCCCGCGTTGACCTGTGCCCGAGAGGCAAGGCCCAACGGCCCAGATAGACTCCTGAGATTTCGAAATTTATAATTCATGACCCGTGCTCGTCAGGATGCTGATCGAGCAAATTCATCGCCAGACTTGTCAACTGGCTTGCATGAGAGCACACTGAAATACGGGGTACGGTCTTTGTATCTGTTTAGCATCGGTTTTATCAATTAGCTGACAATGGATCTTGTATGAAGAAGGCAATGCACTGCAAGCTTGATAGGTCTCACCATATACCTATTGCAGCATAGGGACAGCTTCCGAAGGCCCGAAGGATTCGACTCTGTAGAAAACGGTCTACACATACAGCCCAGGCCTTTGCTCTTTCCCTATCGATTCCCGGATACTACCTCCTTATCGACCTCTCGCTTACGTTTCGCTGGTCATGGACGGCAATGATCCGACCAATCCTGCACAGTCTGTTTTACACAGCTCCCACGTCAGCATTCGGCGATTCCCCGCGGAAGCCGCATCTGTCTCTACATGCGCACGCATCAGAAATTATTCCTACACCGATCCCCACCGTTGCATGCCCGCCCGAAAAAATTCTACGCGACTGTCTTACGTACCCCCTTTCTGCACGTATCGAGTCATATTTCTATTGCCGAGCCAAAGATATGGCAAACCAGAAAAGCCAAGCTAGACATGAAGTCATTCTGTGTATGAGAGTGCGCCCATCTTTACCATTATTCGCTACAGTGGGACTGTGGTTTAGTGTGTCTCATGATCAGATGCGGTTTCAGCCATGCGCCATGACCATGGGCCATAGCGAGAGATCCGTGCTTCCTGAGAGCACTATTTATATAAGCATCCCACCAGCAGTGGGCTCTTCAGTCGAGTTCATCTTTTTCAGAGCCATAGCAGTTCTTTCCCGCCCACCCGCACCTTATACATAGCCTATATATAGCCTATCTACACTCCAGGTCTATGCCGTCTAGGCATGGGAGTTTTCTAGCGCTGGGGCACCTGTTGTGGCCTTTCTAGGCTTGCTAGCCCTGGCGTTGGACCGCCCAAGCATCTATTTACATATCCACTTGTGCCGGTGTATATAGCTTCAGGAGTGAGAACACTAATAGCGCAGAACGGCAAATGGTCTGCGGGTTTCCCGCCTTTTTGTTTATCCGTACAGACCAACGGTTAATGCAAACATCAGTATTCTCCGAGATCTGTATGGGGAACAAAACATATATCGACATCGGGGTAATATTTGAGGAGAGAGCTGTAATATTAGGTAACCTATGAGAGCGGGGGCTATGCCAGATTCCACGAGATCGAGCCTGTTTAGGAAACATATGAGTAAATCACCTTACGTGCACGACCGGATCAAGCTACCCCGTTGATTCTTGCCAACGCTTAAATGTATTGCCTAAATTACAGCAAGTTTTGGTGCTTGGTCAATCCTACGCCATCCTTTGCACACACGGATAGCGACGAAAGGAAATTTGCTTTCTGGTTATCGGTCAATTTCATATGTCATTTCCAAGATATATTGCTTGCCAAGTATCACAGCCCCAATCTCTTCGGAGCTGCCTCAGAGTAGCCTCTGCCCCCACAACGAAGAACCCGGTCTCTTGCGATCGGAATCCCCAGGCATATTGACCATCCAGAGCTAGCGGCGGCCTTAAACATCGTCGCTAGATTAGTAAAATGAAATTCACTCCATGGAACATACAACTGGATATCGCAGTCTACACGATAGCTTGGGGTCTTTCAGGTACACAAGGCTTATCCGTACCACGCATAGTTTGAAGTTGAAACGCCCAATCCAGGCCCTTGCTGAAGGCTTCAATTCGATGGCGGTAGCGCATAGAATTCCAATACAAAGAGGCTGCACCAGCAGGAGCTTGTTCATGAGGGTGTTCTACCCATTCTTGCTCCTTTGGTTGTTTCCATTCTGATTGTTGATTCTGCTGTTAGTAGATTTCTCGCCCACTCGTCCTCGCCCGAGTGGATTACTGGAACTTGGTCTCACTTAGCGGTGGCAACTCTATAGCAAGTGCTTGAGGCTCCGTTGGCTCATGGCATGGAGTTGGAAGGATAAGCCTAGAAACAGTTGACCCAGAATCACGTGATGACGTATGTGGCTGAACACCTTCAAAGCACAAATAAGTAAACAGCTCAGAGCATTGCACATTTTCTCTACAAATCGACATCGATTCGCCAATCGGACCATCCTGAATCACCACAATCCCGGACAATGCCCAAAACAGCCCGCCGCACCAGCGGCCCCAATGTCGCCGCGAACCGTAAGGAACCTTACACCAAAACCTCTCCCAAGTCCACGTCGAAGACCGACAAAGAGAACGTCGACCCCAAAGCCTTGTCAAAGTCTAAAGCTTTACCAAAGTTGGACAAAAGCACGAAGGGCAACTGTCGCGATATCCACCTCGACGAAGTCAAGGACGAGGTTCCCTATAAGTGCCTTTCGAGTTGCTGTATCTGTGTGGAGTGTGATGCAACATACCCATTGCAGCTCCCAAGATACCCTCTCCGACTCGCTATCGATTTCCCACGATAGCAACGCTAATACACCAAGCATCTAGGCTACGACAATGCAGCCACAATCCGCCGCAATCTCAAAAAACTTCTCGAAGACAAATCCACCATCCCCGGCACCAGCAAGAAATGGAGCCAAGCATCCATGGCAGCCAAGATGCAAGAGCTAGAAACCCGCAGCCACCTAGTCGAATACAACGAAAACGCAATAGGACCGAGTGCGAGGTCGTTGGGCAACTTCATGAAGAAGAGTGGGCAGATGGGGGGAGGGGATAGCCCTTACTATTATTGGGGTTATGTGATGTTGGAGAAGCTGCGGATCTACAATGAAGAGAAGACGAGTAAGCCGAGGGAGAAGGCTGAGCAGGAGTAAGTGATCGTTCTTTCCTCCTGTTCTATTGCATACAAGCGAGAGGATTGCACGAGATCCTCACATTACATCGCCACGCCAGATTCGACGGCGGCTTTCGCCGCGACGACCCTTCCCAACGCCGCATCCTCCATGAGGCAGGCAACCCCCCATCTCACGCATAGGATGTCGAAGCCAGACTCGGCGAGACGCAAAAGCAGGGCGAGCGCAAGCGTAATGGTCCTGATGTTGAGAAACCTGCAAAAATGAAGCCTGGCACTGTCTAGAAGGAGAAGCCAATGTCAAAGACATGTCCAGGCTCAGTCGAGAAATGCTTCGTCTGTGCGCCTAATATTTGGTCGAGCGATCCGACTTAGCGCCCCGGCCTCTCTGGTCCTAACTTCTCCACTAAGTTCGATCCTGAAAGTAGTCTTTTGGCGGATATGATTCCTCTGGATCCGTATATCGTCTATGAAGCGCATCCAGCGGAGACACGGGCTCTGCATTATCCCGATAGTCATAGCGTGTATTCATAGAAACTATGTCATTCATGCGATTCAGAAGATCGCAGTTTACTTGCTGAAGTTCTCTCCTTCCATTAGCATACCCGCGGGCCATATGCGCTGGGACCCGAATATTCAGAAGTTGTGGTGTGGCCTGGTCTTCCGCCACCTTCGGTGGAAGAAATGAATAATGCTGGCAGATAGGTTGTGGCTATACTTGACGGAATGTCACTATAGGATAAATGTAGGATAGTGTATGATGAGGCATGTCATAGAACGCAGATTGGTCAGTCTAGTAGGATTTTCATTGTTTTAAACCTTCGATGTTCGCTCTTTAGATACACGGCTGGTCCACAAGAATAATACTGCAAATACCACTTCACTGCATCTTGCACACTCCGATTGCTACCTCTTTCACTGAATTCCGCGCCTCGTCTCGCTCCATCAAAACGAGTCAACTTCTGAGTGAACCTCCAAAGTTCTGATTCTTACACTCTGCTGTTTTGCCTTATTACTTGACCTGATCTTCAAGGGCAATTGGAGATTTCTGTCTACGTGGTGATTTGATGGCGCCGATTCCTGAGATTATATAAGTTGGCTGAGCATCTGATCCGTTTGAGGAAGGCTTTGAGTTGGAAGGTTTACATCAACCTCTAGCCCTCTCTGATGGAAGAGGTCTATGGACCCGGTTGCCTGTGGGAGATCTGGATGGATTGTGCCAAGGATCATTCAATATCAGTTATTCATTTCCTCCTACCCACTTTGGCAAATAGAATTCACTCCATTGGCCCCGCTGGTAATAAGCTCCTTCAAAACCTCCTGCTCCCCCCAATTGTCCCATATTAATAACACCGACGTGTTAAGCAAATCCTAGCTAGCTACTCCACAATCATGAGTCGCCTACTCACCACATCTAACGAGGCGCTGCTCCAAATCTTCGAGGAAGTGGTCCACAAAGACCTCGAGAACTTTACTCTCAGCTGCAAGCGCATTCACGTCGTAGGAGAAAGTGCCCTCCGAAAGCATCGTGAGGGCAAGACGAAATACACCTAGATCATTTGCGGCCACAAGAAAGAGGCCAAGAAGGGGACAGAGTTCCATCCAACACTCCTACTCCGTGATGTGTTGACGGACAAGAATATTGCACTCTACGTGAAAATTTTCTGCCTACGACGTCTCTCTACGGTTGGTGAACAGATCACAGATGAAGTACATCGAGTCTTCGATGACCAAAGTGGTGCAATCAGAGCAGAGATCCAGCAGAATCTTTACACAGGTGGAAAGAGCGCAGAAGTCTGGGTTAAGGGTGTTTTACTCCTTTGCTTACTGCCAAATCTACAATCTTTCTCCCTCGAATGCTCCCTCAGAAACTCGAAGTAGCTTAGAAATGTTGTCTCTCACATCGGTGCGCTAAGTCATCAAGTTAAATTCAGGATTGACGCTCTCAGCAAGCTCAACAAGGCTAGTTTCAAGAATGGAGACTGCCGCTACTTCTTGCCTTTTGCTGCCCTGCCATCACTACGATCACTTCGTGGAGTCAGCATTCAGAAATACTTCTGGGATAATGAACCTCTGGTCTACGGCTCCAACATTACAAGTCTGATATTCGAGCAGAGCCTACTCGATAGTGAAAGCATCAACAATGTGATCAAGAATACCTTCGACCTCGAGCACTTGAAGTTCTCTTTCGATGGAATGGAATCGAATGCTACGGAGGAGATCACTCACGAGATTGTTGATTGTCTTTTGCGAAGAGCCCAAAACACGCTCCGATCTCTGGACATTCCTGGAGATATTTGTGCCGGCGAGATAGCATGGGACTTCGAGGAGGAAGAGTCTGTCCATAATCTGACGGAGTTCGAGCGCTTGGAGATAATTCGTGTGGGTAACACCATATTCACTGAGTTGGTCGATGAGGATGAGGATGAGGATGAGGAAGATGATTATGATCACGGTGAAAACAAGAAGGCGAATGAAGATGAGAGCGGAAATCATGTACAGGGTCTCACTCGGTGGACTCGGCCTCTGGTAGAGTGCTCGCCACGATCCGTTGTGAGCCTTAGTTTGACTCTGCCGGTGAGGAAAGGGGAGGCATCTCAATTGCTTGAAGGCTGGCTGGACGGAGAAAGAAATATCCCAAGAAGGAGATTACCTTCGAGGACAGCAACGATCTAGACGAGTGGACGGAGAGAGAAGGCGAGAAGGCGGGCATTTCGATCAAGCACTTGAAAAAGGATCGGCGCGGAGGCTTTGAGAATATCTGATGCCGATTACTGGGGTGTGGAGCGTCTTGCTATCATGGTTTGGCTTGGACAGAACAAAGCGATGCATGCATATGATCATATCGATGCAAAACTTGTGGCTCTTGATGCAGTCGTAAGAACCTAAGTCATAATCGATCTTTTGCTAGTGAAAGATGATGGCATTGTCTACTAGCGCATGAAATATTCTAACAGGTCTGAGCCCGTTCAAATCAGGCCCAGATCGACTTCCCATCTATTTAGGAGTTCGGCTAAGCGTGGGCGTTGGGGTTCTTTCAAGCCACGCCATGTACACCAAACTCAATACCATCAGCGGTGCGGTCAGGACGAGGAACGGCTAAAATTGGGATGCTGGAACAAAATGGGTGTTGGCTTTAGATTCTCCAGGAGACTGCAACGCAACAAGGCTCGAGCTGAAAATGGTCTGTAGTCTCGATCAGCAGTTTTGAAGATAATTGGTGGGCATGTGAAGGTATGACTCACGGCTATAAATGTAGCTGGTTGGTATATTGTCCCCAGAACCGACAAAGCTTTGATAGACCGCGTGTCCTTTTGATTTTGATTTGTGAGACTCGCCATAGTCTCATTGTCGTGCTTCATGTGATACGAATTCTCTTTCAGTTTTTCGATGTGCTTGTGCAGTGCACCACCGTTTCTGTTTATGTGCTCATCGTTGTGATAATCTAGCATTTTGAACAGCTTTCACATACGTTAGTCTCCATGCTTAAGGCAAGCTCAGATGATGGGGAGGCGTCTCAACTTACAAGGCTCAAGGTGCCTTGGGAACGCTCTAGGAGGGCAACCACTATCCATCGATGGCTTCTAAGCTCCGCCGAATAGGCCTGCAATTCGGAGACTAGATGCTGTCCGGGAACACCAATATTGCTATCATCAAGTGCGATGCAATGTAATTCACATTCCTTTGCTACCTCAACATTTGCGTCGAGGATCACTATCGTCCTCAGCAGGCGCTCGCGGATTTTTTGGACTCTTTGATTGTCCGCAAATGTCACTGAGTAGTCGTGCGTGAAGTCCCGTCCGAATCGCGTGAACACGCTTTTTCGTCCTTCACATGGTATAGCATTGGATGATCACCCAAAGCTCTCGTCTGCTGTAACTTTTCGAACCGTCTTCTAGCTTCAATACAAGGCTGGAGTAAGACCCAGATCGACCTTGCGCTACAAGAGTTTCAATGTTAATATACTGATGTCTGTCTCAGTGACCATGGTGAACCCGCAGCTCTTTTGTTACGAGCGACATATCGGAATACAGTACAGAATTCTAGAATCGTAAGTTCGTCAAGCATAATATATCCAAGTTCATGCAGAGCGTACCATAACCTGTGCCCTCCTTTCCTCCTTGCGATATGTTTCGGACTGAGCGCCGGTACCCGTTCCACACCTATCGTCCCCGCCAGTTTTTGGAGCCGAATAAATGCACATAGTCTAGGAATGGAGCGAATACGTTGTGAGAATTGAGGATAGCCTGGACACCACTGAGGTTTACATTGAACTCGCCCCCGATGACAATTTTGGCGCATAATACTGTAACACGACTCAATTTAAGAGTCTTGTGGCGGGGATTAGGCTGCTCACTAAACCAAATCCTTTGGAGAATCTTCATATTCCTGGAATACCCCCTTCTCAGTCCAATGAAGCATCATGGAGACATTTATTGCGTTGACCTTACCCGAAGATGGCGCCAAATAGCAGTCATACTGTCAAGTCTAACCGCGTTCCTGTCTTGCCGTAAGTCAGCGACCCCGAGATGGCGTAGATCCTGCGGGTGAGTACTTGCCTTGTTGCTCTTTGTAAAATTGCAGCACGTTAACGGATATTTCTCATGGCTAAAAAGTCTTTCAGAATCCCTCAAGAGACGCTGATGGTAGAAATGCCTGTCTTCGCTAATTAGGGATGGTATGTCAAGGGTTATCGGGTACCGTTGGGATTCGTCTGCACCTGCGATGTGCATTGCCGATGTTGTATTTTTCGTAGTCGAGCAAGTCCTTCAATTCTCTGCATATGGGGAAACGTCGGTCTATGAAATTAAATATGGAGTGTCCAGGTGGCTGTGCATTGGTAAGCGGTAGTTGATGCGGTGGCATGCACGCACGCCAGACCACCCCGAATAACAGTTTAAGTCTGAGTAATTGGCGCCCTATTTTATGTGCGAGCTAAGTCCAAGCTGACATATTCAAGGTCGAAGCTATCCTATGCCCAACCTTCCAGAATCTTGCCTCTTGCTCGAAGCCATGGAGAACCAGGTGCCATTTCAATCGTACGTCAAGAAACAAAGCTCTTGAATACGCTAAAGCAGACTTTTCCGGCAGGGGACTACAAGGTTGAAGTACTTTCGCCCACTTCTATCCATTATGGTTCAACATTGACAAGACCAGGGACGCGATGAATATTACTTGTTGGCAGCGTCCCGGAAGCTGATCGATGTAAGATCGCATATTTCGACTCCTTACGCATTCAGCCGTAAATGTCTTACAATTGCAGGATGAAATTAAGTCTCTTAGATATTAGCGTCATAGCTCGGGCACCATTCAACGAAAACAAATAGGTGTGATCAGGCTAAAGTGAGGCGGAGTAATTGAGTTCTAGGATTAGTGCTATCCCATCAGGTGCAGATTTGAGCTCGTCTAGTAGGACTAGCATGAGGCTTACTTGGTTGCGCATTCCCTTCTTGAATCTGTTTGTTTGGTCGGGCTGCCCAGTTTAGACAGCTGTAATAGATTACCAGCTTGTCAAGCTACTTGGTTTTCGATGAGTTGATTCATATAGTCGAATAGATAATAAGGTATTTCGGCTGTACGATGCTATGTACAGTACCCAATTCAATGAGCACTTGGCACCCTAGTCGCGGGCTGCTGAGCGAGAGATACCATGATGCTCTTGTTACCACGCATGTCCGAGGTTTGCCCTGAGCGTTGCGGAGCACGAAGTCTTCGGGTTCGCGCCCTAGAAGATCCCAGCTAGACGGGAAGAGCCAACTCGGCTGAATGAATGGACGCCATTGTTAAAAGTCTATCAGAAGCTTTATTGGCAGGTGGTTCAGTCTCTTCAAACTTGGAACGTTTGAATAGTGATTTCGCGCGGTCCTGTTACCAACAAGGACACAAAGGATGAGAGAAGTTGCTGGTCGAGCTTGGAAAGAGTTTATGTAAACTCTTGGCATCTTCATTAAATTATGCTTGGCTCATTTAGCACCCCTGTTTGGCGCTAGGGAACAAGCCAATCAGAAGCGTTGCGCAAACTCATCCCGCCACTTCCTTGTCAGAAGATAAATAGTTGGCCATGCCCACATTTTCAAAGGATGGGCATCACATGCATCGCTCAAAGGTGGTGTCCCCTTGCGATCCATCCTTCTCGTCCAGAGGCTCTGGTAACCTATGCCCGTGATGGATTCTTCCAACAAGATCATCCCGGGGCTCTGGAATCCGCTACATTCGAGACGCGCCAGAATAATGTAGTGGCAGCAAAGAGAAATCGCAAGTCAATCACAAAGAGCAAGGCAAGGTTTCAGGCCGATTCACCAAGGACCTTTGCCTGCCATAGCATCTGGTCGCGCTAGCGACATGACGGTCGACTCGCGGCCACTTGATTCTTCGGTGGTGGAGCGCGCTTACCCCAGATCGCTCCCAGCCAATAACCTTGCGAAAGACAATAGCCTTGAGATAGCGTGAAGAACCAATTCTGAAACACGCATATCAAATGACCGTCATTGTTTCAGATTCTTGCGGATCTTCATGGCTCCGTGGTGGATATGCTACTCGCCCACAGATGTAAGTGATACTATTATTACTTTGTGTCACTTCTTATTGTCCAAGTGTCAATACGAGCCAAGACAACCGACAATGCATACTTCTTTCTATTGTTCGCCTCTTCTCTTTGTTCACCTCACCCTTCTTCTCATCCACTGCGTGGAACCCAGCACGAACTTGACGACTTTCATTTGTTCCTTTCCTTTCCTCACTTACAATCTTACAATTTTCGTCTCACGACTCTTACTTGCAAACCACTCATAGACATAGACTAATACCCTCCGCTGGACGGACGCAGACGCACATAACACCACACGAACACCAGGATGTCTTCCACAGGGAACCAGCATCCTCCTACTTTTCCGGTTGTGCCTCCATCTCTCTCCGCTGGCGATCATGGGATGCGAGATAATTACGACGCTCAAGACACACAACGACCTACACCACATACAGTATCAAACATCACCCCGTATCTCGGACTCCGTGCTCGATTATCGCAAGTCTGGGTCAACCGATGGACCATTCTCTTACTTCTCGTTCTCGTCAGGGTCCTCATCGCCATTGTTGGTGTAAACCATGACCTCGCCTCGGCCAAAACTGTAGCATTGTCATCATGCACAGCAGTCGAGTCTATTGGCAGCACCATGGCCTCTATGCCTCATTACCTTTCTGCAGGGGTGAATGAGCTAGCTGGTACTGGTGTCGAAAAGGCCGTTCACGGCCTCATGTCCATGCTCCTGATGACCATCACTGGCGTTGAAGAGCTCATCGTGTTCTACGTCAACATGCTTACTGGAACCTACATGTGCCTCATCACACTTCTGGTTGCCGGAAGTCTGCATGCCGCTCTAGAACTTATCGGGGATGTCAGCGGCTTTCTCAACACAACTCTGCACGGCATTGGCGACGATATATCCAACGGTATTGGCGCCTTCACAACGGACCTCAACAAGTTCACGAGCGGTCTTAATAGTGTCCCGAAATTGTTCGGCAGCTCAGACACCATACCCACGCTCAACGTCAACTCATCCATCGATAAACTACAGAACCTCGAACTTCCTGGCAATCTGACTGCAGACTTGTCGAAGCTGAACAGCTCGATACCCACTTTCCAAGACGTCCAAAATTTCACCGACAATGTCATTCGTTTCCCCTTTGAAGAAGTCAAGAGGCTTGTCAATGGGTCGCTCCACTTCAGCTTCAATCAATCTCTACTTCCAGTGCCAGAAAAGGAACAGCTCACTTTCTGCTCCGAAGACAATGGCATCACAGACGCCTTTGATGATCTAGCCAAGATTATAATCATTGCCCGCAAAGTATTTCTTGTAGTCCTGCTACTTGGGGCTATTTTGGCATGCATTCCCATGGCTTATCAGGAAATTCGACGGTGGCGCACTATGCAGGATCGGGCCAAGCTGATTGCTGACAAGTCATTCGATCCCCTGGACGCTGTCTACATTGCTTCTCGGCCATATACTGCAACTGCAGGTATCAAAGTCGCGGCGCCCTTCAGCTCCACCAAGAGACAAGTTCTCACTCGCTGGGTGGTCGCCTACGCGACTTCGGTTCCGGCACTGGTGGTGCTCTCACTCGCTATTACGGGCCTACTCTCCTGCCTTTGCCAGTACATCCTGCTCAAGCTCGTGGTCAAAGAAATACCCGCGATCGCCGCTGACATGGGTCATTTCGCAGACCTAGTTGTCCAGAAACTCGACAACGCCTCTCAGGCTTGGGCCAACGGTACCAACGGTGCAATCTTGGACGTTCAGAATGATGTCAACCACAACATTTTCGGATGGGTCAACACAACCACAGGTGCCATCAACGATACGCTCAATACATTCATCAACGAGACTATGAAAGAGCTGAATAACACATTCGGCGGTACCGTGCTCTACGAACCTGTTACTGGTGTCTTTGAATGCTTGATTGGCCTTAAAGTCGCCGCCGTCCAAAAGGGCCTTACCTGGGTTAGCGACAACGCACAAGTCGAGTTCCCACTGACCAACAACAACACCTTCTCTCTCGGTGCGGCCGCCAGCATCGCTGGCTCCAATTCGTCAAGCTCAACCAACAGCTTCCTGGCCACTCCAGGTAGCGATCATCAAGACCAAGTCACCAACGCGGTCGTCAAAGTCGCTCAACATCTCGCAGACGGTATCAGGACTGAAGCAATCATCTCGACCTGCATTCTGCTCCTCTGGGTCATCATCGTGCTCTGCGGTGTCGCCCGTGCCCTCTATCTCGCGTCCACAACCGAGAAAGTTCGTGCAGAGGGCGGCCCCTCGTATGCCGGTGATATACCACTTGAAGACCGAAGTAGAAATACGATGTATAGCACTTCTGGACCTGCGCCGGCTTATGAGCCACCACAAGGGAACCCGACCGCGTTCCCGAGCTTTGGCCAGCCCATGGGACGGAGTGCACGCACTAGTGACGTCTCTGAAGAGGAAGAGTACCCAGACGAGAAAGCGGGCTTCGGAGGATTGAGAGACCTAACATATGAGCACGCAGCACAACGACAGAGCACTTATCCTACAATCGAGAAGTCTTGAGTCTGATGTTTCCATCTACAATAATCCACACTTGCACGCTATTCGAATCACAAGTTCTTGATGGAGTGGGTGATGCGACAAATACTGTATCTGGCGCTCAGCGTCATTGTGTCTCTTTCGAGCAAATTGATCGTCTTGAAGCTTAGTACTCGACGGTCTCTTATGTAATATTTTCTTACGTCTTAGGTTGGATGGTTGGATGATCGCAGGAGCTCTGGCCCACTCCAATCGGTTTTGGGCTAGGTTCATGTGTCGGGGATTGAGATTCATGGAGGTTTTTGGTGGATTGGTGATGGAAAGGATCAATGCTGCTGCTACCTACATGGCCCTCTTGAATGGATCTGGTTCGAACACCTGGTGTGCATGGCTGGCAACAAACACGGAATGAATTCACGAATACACGATACCAACAAAACAACATGGACGAACTTGGAAATAATCGCGCGCCCTCGAGGCTGCAGCTACCTTTTCCACCTTCTTCTACAACGATATCGACATGTCATATTCCTCCAACCATGCACCTAATACTGGACACATTCACTACGGACCACGTTAATCGCGCGCATACTTTGCATATCAGCTTGCTCGCCAATACAGCTTCCTCTGCTACTTAATGGGAAGAACCGCTGCTGCTACCTGCCTTGCTCTTCTTTTTTCGGAGAGATCTGTGGCGAGGCTAATCGCGCGTGGTGGAAAAGAGGGGGATGTACATAAATAAAACAAAGTTGGAAAGGGGGATTCACGGCTATCGAATGGACATTTTTAGATAGCTTGAATTAAGAGCAATCCTCCTACCACCACAATGAGCTTCCATTATACCGTACATGAATATGCCTATGGTTCTCAGCGAACTTCCATTTACAATTACAATGATGTATCGTAAAGCCTATTGTAATCCTGATAGCCTTGCGTAAACATCCAAATTTAGACAGGCCTCTCAGCCCTACGGAATTTTCAGCAGGAATCCTCAACTTTCGCCCATCGTACTCGCAACTTTCATTCTCCAAGTCACTCGTTACGCTGGTGAGGAGCTTCGAGCGCAACATGGGACCTTTGGCTCTCCCTCTGACACACTAGCGCCATGATGAGGCCAACGCCATCGCGCTACCACCGCAAATCCTCCCTCTCCAAAGCCTACCCTAGGCCTGTGCCTCCACCCCAAAGAACGCTCCTCTACACTGTCATAGCAGCCTTCTTATTCGTCTGCCTTCTCTTCTACGCCTCGCCCTCCGTCCCTGTAATCCAAGACATCAGCCTGTTCCACCACACACCAACGCACAAGCCCCCAGCGCAAAAGAACAGCACAAGCGGAGATGCAAAATGGTACAGCGATTGGAAATGGCTTTATCCCTTCTCGGCCACGATAACGCTCGAGGAAGACCGCTCTGTGCTGCCACCTCTGCCGCAACGACCACCTATCTATACGTTCTATGATTCCGAAGCTGAGAAGGCTGAGAAGACAAAGGCGGCGGAGAATAAGTTGCTGCTGTTATGGAGGAGAGCTTGGTGGGCTCAGGGGTTTAGGCCTGTTATACTTGGAAGAGCGGAGGCAATGAACAACCCAATCTACGAGACCTTCCAGGGGCATAAGCTGCAACCACAGCTTGAGGCTGATCTGGTGAGGTGGCTGGCATGGGGGCAGATGGGATCGGGGATTTTGGCAAATTGGTTGGCTGTTCCAATGGGCCCTCGTGACGATCATCTGCTATCCCATCTTCGACGAGGCGACTATCCAAAGCTAACGCGCTATGAAGGCCTCGGGGCTGGCCTTTTCTCCGGAGAGAAGAGCGCCATTAACGCTGCCATTGAGGAAGCGCTGAAATCGCCAAAATTGAAGCAATCGAAGTCTCTGCTCGATTTCGTTGATCACTCTACTATCTCAGTCGATCACAACCCGGACGCCATCGCCTTCTACGACGCCAATGCGAATGCTGAGCACTACAAAGCCATCACTAGCAAGCTGGCGGACGACAAAGCCGCCGGACTACAATCGCTGGCTCAGCTCATAACGTCACACCTTCATCTTACCTTCCTCAATACCTTTATCGATGGCTTTGCGGTCCTGACTCCATACCCTGACAATGCTCACGTCCTCACTCAACAAGCGCTCTCCCTAGCCGACGCTTTGAGATCTTGTCCGTCATCACCCATACCCTCATCATGCCCTCCAAACCGGCAAGACTGCACACCATGCTCCTCGATATCTCCACCACCAGTGAAAACCCCGGAATACTTCACCAATGCCTCTGCCGTCTACACCATCGGCACAGTCCCTCACCCTTTCACACTCGCCTCGCTTCTGGCCAATACTAAAGATATCACTACGCGGCATATCAGGCGCGACACAGATCGCGATCGCTGGCTCAGCGCCGTCACCGAAAAGACACTGGGCAAAGACCTCGGTGGCCAATCCCGGATCGTCAGCCTCAAGGAGACCGTAGCAGGCGAATGGGGATCTGCCCGTGGACTATGGATGACCGAAGACCCGACCCCAAACCACAAAGACCTAGAATACCACTTCGGCTTCCAACTCGCTCCCTTCAACATTACCAGCCCAACCCTCGACAATCTACCTCTCTCGCGAAAGGAAAAGCAAGCGGCAGATCAGACATTGAAAATGCAGAAAGAGTACCTAGCGAATGCGCAAGAGGTCTTGAAGGCGAAGGGGGAGAAAGATGAGATGGTGGGGACTAGGGAGATGGTTGAGGCGTGGAATTTGGCGGATACGGAGGCTTGGAGGTTTGTGAGGGCTTTTATGGCTAGGGAGAGGGTGGAGAGGACTAAGTGGGAGGAGGAAGAGAGGGCGTTTGCTGGGGCGGAGGAGGGGAGGGGGAAGGGGTGGGGGAATTGGTTCGATAGACGGTAAGGATTGGGTAGCAGGTGAGGCGGGATTATACTGTAAGTCTTCCAACAATGCTATCATTGGGGTCTGACGCGGCTTACATTGATCCCACTCTAGTCTTGGCCTCGTGTATACGACTAGGACATCTTTATGGCATCAGAATTCTTTACATCAGGACTGCAATTGTTCTCCATTGGACGCGAGGAGATGGATCTCGAAGCCACCGGCATCATAGTTCTATTGCAACACGCGGCCCATTCCTTCTGGGGTTCGTCGTAGGATCGCAAAGCTAACCTCTGCCAGCCTAAGTCCGTGGCACGTCTCGAGACCAACCAATAAGCCGCTAAACATCTGCGGTTCCTTTAAAGTTGTTTTGTGAGTTGAAGATGCCTCCTGCATCCTCCCGTTGGGCTTACATCCTGAAACAAAGATAATCCTGTGAAGGCTGTGAGACTGAACTGTGGTTGGTTGTTAAAGTTCCTGCTGATGGCGATCACTTCTCAGCTAAGCCTGCGCCGCAAAATGGGAACATCAAACAACGTGGCTTGCATAATCCTTTCGATATGACATCTTTGGACTGTCACTTTTTCTCTTGCCCCTCCCATCTCCTTTCTCTTCTGTATCTATACAGGAAATCACCATGGTTGAACCAATTGGACCGGAGGTCTATCTTGCTATTGCAAATGTTGCGCAGGGTGCTGTGCATAAATATAAAGATAAGAGAAATTACAAACAGCAAGAGAAGCTTGCTAAGCTAAACAGCGAGATTGCGAGTTGGCGCACTGGTTCTTCTAGTTCTGGTATCTCGCTGGGCGATTTGTTTGCGCAGAACGGTCTGGAGTTGGGAGACGATGGATCCGTTCAGTGGAGCATGGACAATCCAGCACTTCCACGGAACTGGAGTAAAGCCAGGAAAGGACACGATCTCGGTCTACTCATATTCTTGAACTTCTTCATGAGCGCTATGAGTAATGCCGGGACACCTGCTTCGAGTTATGCTTTGAAAGAATTCCGCGTCAGTCGCACGGTAGGACTCTTAGGCTTTACCACTCTGTATGTCATTTTACTCAAGCCCGCCCCAAAAGAGGAAAACTGATATTGTCTAGGTATCTCATCGGTCTCGCACTCGGCCATCTCGTCTTCTCGCCTTTCTCAGAAACCTTCGGTCGCAAAAGGCTTTACATCGCATCCGCGTTCCTATTCAGCGTTTTCTGCATCCCAGTCGCCGCCACGCCGCATATCGCTGCGGTCTTCATCTGCCGCTTCATCACTGGCTTCGTGTCTGCTATTCCCCGCGTTACAGTTTCGAGCAGTATTACAGATCTCCTTGATGCTGAAAGCGAAGGCCGCAGCTGGGTGGTGTTTCTTTCTTCGTTGACGGCGAATTGGGGGATTGTTGTTGGGCCGGTCTTTGGTAGTCAAGTTGCTGATGCGCTCAATTGGTAAGCACATTCATCCTAACACGGTCTTAGCATGCTGACGATGCAATGTTAAAGGCGTTGGATATTCTACCTCGCAGCCATCATCACCAGCGCTCTCGGCCTCCTCCTCTTCACAACCTCCGAATCCCAGTACAGGCTCCTTCTCGACCGCAAAATCGCCCTCCTGCAATCCTCACGCCCAGACCTTGAACTTCATAGCCGTCCTCGACCCTTGGCACCGGACTTTCACACCTTCGTCCAGCCCCTGACCCTCCCCTTCTCCGAGCCAATTGTCTACCTGACCTCCCTCACCTCCGCATTCGCATTCGGCCTCCTCTACCTCCTCCCAGTCGCTCTCCCACTAATCTACGCCTTCTCTCCGGTAAGATTCACTCAGCAGAAATCCCTCCTCCTCTTCCTCTTCGCAGCTCTAGGCCTCCTCCTCAGTATCCTGACTCGCTTTTACGAGCGGCATGTCACCCGCCGCCACCAGGGAACCAGACAACTGTTTACTCCAGAGAAGAAACTCCTCGGCTTCGTACTCGCTGCACCCTTACTGACAGTCTCACTGTGGTGGTTCGCATGGACGGTCCCTCCCCTTAGAGCAGGCGTGCCGTGGGCTGCTTCTTCTACTTCGCTACTACTGCTGGGGTTTGCGGTGGGTGAATTTGATATCGTGCTCACCGGTTATCTGCGCGATAGCTACAAATCCCATTCACGGAGCGCGGGCAACAGTATGACATTCCTTCAAGCGCTCTTCGGGGGCGTGTTCCCAATATTCACGACACCGCTTTACACGAACATGAACCACAACCTCTCTACCTCGATCTTAGCTATCATCGCCACAATCTTCTGCATAATTCCCATCATCTTTCTAAAGTTTGGCAAGAAGCTTAGAGGGATGAGTAAATTCGCTAGGGAGAGTTTAGGGAGAGAGGAGATAGAGGCGATGGAGAAAGTAAAGGAGGAGAAGAAGAGGAAGAGGGAGGAGGAGCGGGAGAACAGGAGGGAGGCCAATCGGGCTTATGCGGCTGCGGTTGCGAGTATGGGAATGGATGTCGAGCAGTTGGCTGTGTATCCTATTTGGTGATTGATACCAGCATAGGTCATGGACCGGCATGTACAAGTGACCGGATGTACTTCCTTACTTTCGATACCTATCGCTGTGAATGGGATGTTGATTTTTCGAGAGAACTTGATAAGATCGTTACGGTATCAAAACGATTTTTGCACAGGTTCTGCTAAGGCTACCAAGTCCAGTTCCCAATTTTGGTATCATAATACCATGAAGCACTACCAAGTCAGATACATGACTTTCTCAAAAACTTCTCTGCAATAGCCACCGCCTCAAGCCCAATCCCAATCCCAATATCGATCTTACGCCTCCCCACTCCCCCTCTGCCCCCCCTGCCCTTTCCACCTCTCTTCACAAACCTCACTAGCCCCACTCCCCTTCCACGCACTAAGAATCAACCCAACAATATCCCCCACCCCCTTCCCATTCTTCACCTCCGCAAAAATCACCGGTCCCCCTTCCCTCATCCTCCCCGCATCCCGTTCCATCACCCCAAGATCCGCACCCACAGCCCCCGCCAAATCAACTTTATTAACAACAAGCAAATCACTCCCCGTAATCCCTGGCCCCCCTTTTCGTGGGACTTTATCCCCGCCCGCTACATCGATTACATAGACGATGAAATCCGCTAACTCCCTTGAATAATTCGCTGCCAGATTATCTCCTCCGGATTCGATGAGGAGAATGTCAGTGGTGAATCTGCTGTGGAGTTGTTGGAGAGCGAGTAGATTGGCGGATATGTCTTCACGCACGGCGGCGTGTGGGCAGCCGCCTGTTTCTATTGCTCTGTGGGAACCCTCTAGTCAGCGAGTCTTGAGAGACGCCTTGCCGCGTTGTACACTTTTGATTGAGAGTGTCTGGGGCTAGAGAGGACGTACTGGATGCGGGCAGGTGGGAGAGCGGAGTGCTTGGTGAGGAATTCAGCGTCTTCACGCGTGAAGATGTCGTTTGTTACTGCTGCTATGCTATATCTGGTGCGGAGGGCGAGGCAGAGGGCGAGCATGAGGGCCGTTTTGCCGGAACCGACTGGGCTGTAGCAGGATCATTGTCAGCGAAGGTGCCTTCTGTATGTGGGTGAGAGCATTGTTTGTGCTAGCTAATTTGAGGGAAAGGATCATGAGGGCGCAAGGTGTATGGTTGGAGAAGAGTAGGAGGTAGGAGGGCTTACCCACCAATGCCCACCGTGAATGCGCGTTCGTTCCAGTCTCTTCCTTGTATGATTGGCATCTCGCGCTGAGTGTAGGAGCCGGGCCCGTCGAGTATTTCATGGGAGTGGCCATGTTCAGCGGCGTTGAATTCGTGAGAGTGTGAGTATGAGGCTAGGCCGTCATGGCTGTGGGGTGCTGCTGCTGCTGCTGCCGCCATCTTAGTAGTCGGAGCTTGGAGAAGACTCGATGTCAATTGAAGCGGGTTGCAGCCGCTGAGGCGAGTGGGGAAGTGCAATGTATGCCAAGCCTGGAGATACGCGGAGATAAGGAGCTCTTGGCCCAATGTTCAATCCCGAAGATATTATTCTATTGTGTACAACAGTCAGCTTGCCGGACCTGCAGTTGCTGCAGTAAGAGCTCCTAGTATCTTTGCTGCACGATGATTGAGCCACTTGTTTGAATGAAGGTCGCTCCTTCCAATCATGACTTAACTCCAAGACAATACAGGTTAGGCAACAGATGTCCAAAGATCCTCAGGGTTCTTTGGATTTCACCTTCATTTGGGCTAACTAGCAGACTCAGTGTTAGCAGCGGCGGTCGAATCCAGTTGCTTTGTTTCACGGCTTCGGATTACCATGCACCACAGGTGCGGATTGCGGACTCCACAACCCTGACCATCCTCCCTCGCGCTGGTGTAGGCGATGGACCCGCTGTCAGTCTCGGCAAGCGTGGCCGGGTTTGTCAGTCTTGCGGACACAGCCTTTCAGGGTATATTCAAGTATGTGAAGGCCCTCAAGGGCGCAAAAGAGGAAATCGCAACCCTGTCCGCCGAAGTCACGACTCTCTTCGGCATCCTGACAAGCCTCCACCTGGTTATCACCCAAGTGGAAGAAGACGCGCTCACATCGGTGGCAAGGACTCATCACATCTTCGCATGCCAACGCACATTGGAAAAGATCAACGACAAGCTTGGTATACCCTCGGCATCAACCACACTACCAAAGACTCCTCCTGGGAGCCGGCCAAAATCAAATTACGATGGCCATTCTCGAAGCATGAGATGGACAAATTGATAAATGATGTCGAGCGGCACAAGGCCACATTGACATTGGCCTTGACCGCAGATGGTATGACTGGCATACTGAAGGCCCTGTCGAGGCAAAATGCCGCAGCAAACGATCTTGCAGCCATCAAGGATGAACTCAAGGCAGCAAGGGAAGCTATGACACGCATCATGATCGACAAGAATCGACACCAGGCTCTAGACTTCATGTGCACAATAAGCACAAGGGCAAATCATGAGAAGAGCTTGAGACTTCGTTATCCTGATACAGGCTTATGGTTGATAGAGAGTGATGAATTTCAGCAATGGCTGAATGGTAATGAGGCCCCAAGACTTTGGTTTTGTGGTATCCCAGATGGCGGAAAGACTGTTCTAGCTTGAACTGCTATTGAGGAAGCAGTTGCGAAGAGCGATTCCAACAACGCTATAGCGTACTTCTACTGCGACTACAACGATATAGCCAAGCAGCGGACGATCAATGTCTTGGGCTCGCTCGCACAGCAGATCTCTCGACAAGACGAGTAGAGCTTTGACATCTTGCAGGCCTTTTATCGCAAGCAGATAGTGCAACGGCAGGAACTGGCGACCCAACAAGCAGAGGATATCCGAGATCTGATCCGGGATATGTCAGCTAATTTTGACACCAACAGGGGGTGACATAAGTCATTGGACCTTCGGGGTTTACTCGGGCGAACATGTATATCAACAGCGTGGTAGAACTTCGCTTTCCGGCGTGTAGTCGCCTCATTTCTATGCTTTACAGCCCTCTGGGGGGTCCTTGGGAGTAGTGTATTGCCATAAGGAATAAAACTAGTGGGGCGGTGAAGAATTTAGTGGGGTTGAAGCTCGCCCGGGTAAACCCCGGAGGTCCAATGACTTATGTTACCCGCTGTTGACACGGTCATGATCATAGTTGATGGACTCGACGAATGCGGCACTGGTTGAGATCCTTGCCTGTCTGAACTGCAACGATAGCTTGGTAAAGACCTTGTTCTTCAGCCGAGACGAACAGTTCATCAGAGATTGCCTGGGGGATTACAGAAGTGTCGCTGTTGGAGCGCGAAACAGCTATCTTCGGTTATATGTTGGTTCAGAAATAGAGACCAGGGTCCACAAAAGTAAACTTCGCATAAAGGATAGCTCGCTGACATGAAGGAGTATATGGCCGAAAAGGCGGACGGAATGTAAGTCGACCCATTTCCCGTTTAACGGCTGCATGATTCGGTCATGAGTCTGGGTGAGAGACCGAAAAATGGTGTCATCTTTACTAGGTTGCATAGATTACCATGACTGATCTTTCTCCCAAGTTCCGCTGGGTTGCCTGTCAAATCGATTTTCTTTGCGAACTTCCCAATGATGCCGCGCGGCGCAAAGCCCTCCAATCGCTACCTCCCGATTTGCATTCGACCTATTCACGCATCTTGGACCGCGTCGATCAGGCCAATGATTATATCCGCACCCTTGTCTAGATAGTACGTAGTTGTGGTAGCCTTATCCGCAAATCCTAGATCGGCGATGCTCCAGAGTTTTCTTATTTCGCAGTCAAGGGATTTTTGCTGTCTTTGAGCCACACCAGCCCTCTAGCTGCATATCGCCTCGATCCAACATTCGACGATAGCCAACTTGCAAAAGTATGCCTTACACATCTTTGCTCCGAAGATTTCAAAACGACCGTTGCCCAAAGCGAGACTGCATTGAACGCTCGGAGACGCCAATATCCACTCAGACGTTATGCTACTATATTTTGGGGTCATCACGCCTGCTGTTGTCTCAACACCTCTGATGTCCGGGGCCTGGCACGAAGACTTTTCAGCCCGCTAAAGCCAAACATCTTTGTTTCTTGGGTACAGGAATATGCTCTGGACACGTTGCATGCATTACTCGTTGGTGCCTACGGGTATAGTGACCACAAAGCTAACAAAGTCGTATCTGAAAATTTTGAAGCCATTTGTAGCAGTGCCGGGTTAACCCAGCCTTTACAAATTGCAACACTGCTAAGGCTTCTTGGGCTTTGCGAATGGCTGATCCTCGAAGGTTGCGATATCAACTACGACTATGGAATAGGAAATCCAGTACCTTGTGCTGTGATGGGGAATTATGTCATGGAACGTCTGATTGCATGGGAGTCTCCACCGTTCAATCTTTCCTATCTACGTCTCCAGCATAGGCTTTAGGCCGTTGTGAGACTATTGATCGAAAGTGGAGCTTCGCTGGGAGATTCCACTTTGGCCCTCTATTACTCTCCAATATTGGATCCAGAGGCTTCCGTCTTGCTCTTGAAAGCGGGGGCAGTCTGCGATGAAGAGTATTTCTGCGTAATCGGCAAGCAGTGGGATTCCGAGTATTACGCTACTTTCCGGAACGCTGTTCAGTCGCAGCAGATATCGAAGCAGGAGAATGTACCAAAGCTGCTGGAGCTCCTTGTCCAAAGCCAAGACTTGAAAGTCGCGGAGGCAGATGAAGCCACTAGGCGTCAACGTGAATACGCTGCTTCGAAGTCCACTGTACAGTTTGGTCAAATGGCTGTTATCTCTCGTCTGCTCCACGAGGGTACCCTTGATGTTGGGTATCAGGATCCGGGAAGTGGAAACGCCCTACTTCACATTGCTTCATCAAATGGGCAGCTCGATATGGTCAATGTCCTCCTCGATCATGGGGCAGATATAGATCTCGCAAACAACCATGGAAGTACTCCACTACAGAGAGTCGTTTGGGAAGGAAGGCCACAAATTGTCTTCCGCCTTTTGGAGAGGGGAGCTGGCTCCACCAAGTGCGATGAACGATACAAATACTCCATGGCATCTTGCAGCCGATGAGGGAGCTGCAATTCTAAAGATTCTTATCCAACTCCAGAAGGCCAAATTATCTGTAGTGACTGCGAATTCGGTTGAAGCTTCCACACCTCTGGTCTGGGCTGCCGAAACAGGCTCAGTAGAGACTTTGACCTTACTTTTGGATCTTTGGGAGCGTGGCGAACTCGATCATCCCAGTCACATGTCGATTTTTCACTATGCAGCCCTATCTGGTAAACTTGCAGCGGTGGAGCTCCTCCTGCAGAAGGGCTTTGACCCTATGCGTATATACGACGGGGAGACTGCTCTTCACTGGGCCCTGGATGACGCTACAGAAGCAGTGAGCATAGATATAATCAGATTGCTCTTGGACAAGGGCGTGGATCCCTGTTTAGCACCCATCGATGGTGAAAGGGTCATGACCACAGCTATTCATTATTTTTGCGCGCACGACACGTTTCGGAAGCGCGATCCAGATTTGTGGCAAGCTGCGCTGCTGATGCTATGTACAGGAGACAGAAGATTAGACATGCTAGACGCAGATGGGTTTGCTCCTGTGCATCTCCTATGTCATCCGAAAAGAGCTCGGCCATGGGCCCCTTTGGAAGGTGCGTTAGTAGGTCTCCACGATCTCGGTGCCGATCTCGACATCAAGACCCGAGCTGGTTCAAATTTCTTCAGGCCTCTCCTTGACTCCATTCATTCGCGTTTGGTGTATGGGCCCCACAGCTGTGCCAGAAGTAAATTGTAAAGTATTGGCCAACATGATCAAGCTTACTTCCTGGAATAAGAATTGCAGCTTACTCGACGAAACAAGTAGTGGTGGACATCGGCCTCGCAGTACCTCTATACAAAGTAAGCTCCCTGCCCTCGCGCGTCGCTTGCTCGAGCTCAATCAAGATGTTGATGAAACCGACACAGACCGCATCAAACACGCGCCGCTGGAATACGCTTGCTTAGTTGGCTGCAAAAAAGATCTATTCGGAGACATGCTCCAAAGATCCAAGTATTTGAACCGTCGACGGCCATCCGGTGCCACGCTGTTCCACCTCGCGCTTTCGAAAAGTTATAGAGATTGGCTTAACGAAGAGGACCTAGTTCGTGAGCTTCTTGCCGCAGGTCTTGACCCGGACATTACCAATAGCACAGGAACAGCCCTACTGGGGGCTGCCGAACGAGGCCTGGGACAGGTGGCTCAAGCGCTTATCGGAGCTAGTGCTAACGTAAACGCCGTGCACAAGGACGGATGGAATGCCACACATCTCGCCGCTAAAGCTGGACACTTGCACACTCTAGAGATTTTAGCTACGACAGATGTTAGGTGGAATGATTTAGTCGATCTAACTAACAGTGGTGGTAGTACATATCATGGCCTGAATGTATTGCATGTCGCAGCCTGTTCGAGCAAGACCAATATCATAGGCTATCTTACTGACACAAAGAACTTTGATGTCAATGCGAAGTCTACATGTGGCCTTACTCCACTACACCTCTCAGTGCGCTGTGATGGGTACGCTAGTGTGACTTACCTTTTGAAACGAGGTGCCGATGCTTCACTGGCAACGGACAACGGCACAACGGGACAATGTGTTGTATGCTATTAGCCATTTTCCTTTATCACCATTTCTTTATTAATATTCTAGCGTCTTCTACTGTTTGACACTCCATCATATATATTAGGAGCCTTATTCTATAGATTCTGGCTCCTTAGGCTGTTCACATTCATAGATCTTATTGATACATTGCAACGCTTACACCACAGCGACAGTTATAAGCCCGGATTACCCTAATTGGTTAGCTTAACGACACTAAACCCGATCAAGTATACCACCCGCTGCACCCGATTCTTCAACATCTTTAATAAGCCTTAAACTCATCCAATTTCCTTTATCGCGGTAGAAGCCATCAATATGAGCTTACAAGCTACCGTTCCTGCATCGATTACCCTTACAGGTATATCAGTATAGTATAACTGGATCTCTATCATTAGATCCTGGCAGGGTCTCAGTAAGGATGAAATATGCAACGCGCAAAGATCACAATGAACGAGTTATTGGGGTTGAATGAGTTGATGATCCTTTCTAGCTACTGAGCGGAAGAAATATATAAGGCAAGCGCAAGCGCTTACTAATCCAGTAACCATAACAGTTGCCCCCGCCGAAAGGTGCCGTTCGCCTACGAGGTATCAAGAAGCTAGAAGAAGCTAGAAAAAGCTCTATACATCAAGAGGATTGTATTACCAGGTCGAGATTCTGTACGAGCCGACCATTATCCGGGGCCGCTGTCATGAAGAAAAGTGGGCGATATCATTCAGGGTCGCCGTTATTAGGAATGAAAACTTGATAGGTAGAGTATTAGTGCCGTACCTTTTCTCAGGAATAAAAACATCGATAGGTAGAGTATTAGTGCTGTGCCTTTTTTCAGCCATACTTATTTAGTAATATATAGCTCCCCTCGAGTATTGAGCTCGATATTACTATCTTCTACCAGCTTCCCGAAGTTCTCTAAAGGAGCTTATCTCTAGCTCTTAAATAAACTATTATAGAAGGTGATACGCGATATAGTAGGGAAAGTATCGGTAAAAAGAATAATAGCGTCGTTAATATGTTTAGCGATACTGTTATAGTATGCCCGATTATCTATAAGCTCGTCTATTTCGTTCTTTGTAGCTTTAAAAGCGCCCTAGACCTTTAAAGTTTATATAGGAACCTTCGTCTGCGGCATAAATAATTTCTAGTATATAATAATCCTGCTCTACTTGAATATGCGTCTAGTATAGCTGTTGAATACCTTATAAAATCCTTCAAGTAGCTATACTATAGCTACTACCTTTCCTTCCTTAATACGTAAGTTCTTCTTAAGGTTTTTATTATCTAGAGTTAGGGTAGTAATAAGCTTATCCTTTATATTATTATCTAGTAGTAGCTCCTCTTTATCTTTATTACTATCGATAAGAATTATATTCGGCTTCTACTTTGCGGGTATAGTATTTTTTAGAGGTAGTAGAGGCTCCTACGTAGGCTTCTATATAGGCTCCTTCCTTAGTATAGTCTTCTCGCCCTTTCCTTTTATCTCGGTTACTAACTCCTTTAGTAGTATCTCTACCTTCTAATACTTCGATAGTAGGCCCGGTATATTTTTTCCTCCCTTATACTTTAACTTTAAAGCTATCTCTATAGCCTTACCCGGTATAGCCTGAATTTTATAGACTCGGCCGTTAATAATAGTATACTTATTATATACCTTTATCCTAGTGAAATCCTCCCGGTCTATATTATACGACCGCTCTCCTTTATCTCTATATATCTATATATATCCGAATAGAACCTTATAGACCTATTTTTCTATCTTACTATCGTAACGCTTTACTACCTAGCTATAATTCGTCTATTCCGAATATAGCGGGTCCCTTAAATAGAAGACCGCAGGCTATCTCTTATAGTACTCTATCTAAGAGATTACTTTATTCTTAGTAATATTAGCTACCTAAAGCGATAAAAGATTAACGCCAGTTAGCGGCTATATAGATTCGTCTACTATTATATTATAATTAGGCTCGTTATAAAGTAGAGGGTCGTTAACCTTCTAATCGCCTATCTAGTCCCTGCCTCCTTCTTTCTAGTAGGTATATACCGGAATACTAGAGTATAGCTTTATTGAAGTAGGGGAATTATTATTACTAAGGAGGATCTTAAGGGCAGGTAAATTAACGCGAATAAATAGACTAGTAGGCTTGCGGAAAGGAAGAACTAGAGTATCCTAGAGATTATCGAGCTCCCTCTTTAGATCTAGCCTCTCTTCTAGTTAATTCAGGTAGTTAGTATACTATAGTACCAGTTATAGAAAATATATATAATTAATTTAGGGGGTATAAAGGTTAAGACCTTAGTACAAGTCCGGGTAAATAAATAGCTCTATATATAGGTTTTCGTTAATAGGGTAAGCTAAGGGACTAATAAGTTCTCTAAAAGTTACCTTAAAAGGATTATTTATAAAATTCTATAATATATATACTAGCTCCTTAGGTTCTATAATAATAGGTAGAAGCTTAGCGTTTACGGTAATAGGGTACCTCGAAATAATATATACGTTAATTATTCCAACGATCTAATTAATATCAGGTCTAAATCCTAACCTAATAGTCTCCTTGTTTTAGCGTTATAGATATTCTAATAGCTTATTAATAGAGGGTAATCCGCTAAGAATGAACCGCGCGTTATTATCTTTAGATAGATAGTACTACGAAATAGCTTCGGCGTAACGATAATCTTTTGGTTTAAAAGGTATACCCTAGAAGCTATTATATAAGGGTAAAGGAATAATAAACTTGGCCTCTATATCCTTTTCTTCCGTACGGTCTTCTCGTAGCTCGAATTCGTATTTAGGAAAAGATATAGGTTATATTTAATATAATATCGCGTATAAAAGGTATAGGGTATAGGTAAGTTAAGTAAGGTAAGATATTATGATCTTCACGAAGCAAAACCAAGTATATTACTATACCGTGATAAAGGCGTGAAAATTGCCACCGAAAAAATCTCTGCAGCCCCCGCTTTTATATCACTTATTCGGCTTTATTAATCCCGAAATATTTATACTAACTTATACTAGAGCTATATAGATACCTGCTGCTTATACTAGAGTTATAGCTAGATACTACTATTTATACTAGAGTTATAGCTAGATATAAATTCTTCTGCCCCTACTAGAAAGCTAGTTAACGTCCTCGTTGTCCTAAATAATACTCCGGGCCTTTAGTAAGACCCGCTACGTTTAACGTCCAGCTTAATAGTATACTAATAAGTAATACTTATCGGCGTATAGGAAGAAAGGTAGCGTTCAGGATTTCTTCTAAGCTGCGCTTTATTATCTCTTTCCTTTAGATTCTTTTTAAGACTCTATTCGATAGCCTCGTATTAATTAAGGCCTATATTTTTCTTCGTATTCCTAGATAAGCTCTCTTACGTCTACTAAGTTATAGATACTATACTACTTATTCTAGACAGGTCCCTATCCTTTCTACTTGACTAGGTATTTAATTACTATTCGCTTTCTACGACTAGGAAGCCTTCTCTCTCTTCGGTTAAGTAGACGTTTAATCTCGTAGTAATTATTAGTACCTTCCTCGTTATTATCGAATACCGGGTCCTAGCCGGTTTCCCTTAGCCGCTTATACGGGTCCTCTCTAAGCGGAGCGGGTTCTAGTACTATAACTAAGATGATAGGGTATATAGTTATTGATTCGGGGAGGTCGAGCTTGTATATAAGCTGTCTGTATCTCTTAAGGATCTTGAATAGGCCAGCTCGTTAGTTAGAAAGCTTCTTATTATCTAACCCTAGTAATCGATATCCCTTATAGAGCTTTAGGAAGACTATATCTCCTTCCTCTATAAGGAGCGGAACGTGCTTAGAATCGTAGCGAATCTTTGATTCAGCCGCCACGAAAGCAATTACGTCTATAGCTTCCTTTCGATTCGTAGACCTCGTATTAGTAATATCTATCTAATTCTTAGATATTGAAACTATAATCGTTATTCCGTTATAAAGCTTTATTCCGTATATAATCTTATTCGGTAATAATATTGTAGAAGTATTAGAAGAATTATTAAGTACTAAACGAAGCGTTATGGCGAACTTATCCTAGGGTTTATCTAGGAAATAAGTAATATAGAACCTCAGGGCAATTTCGACTATTTGATTCGTTTACTTAGACTAACTATCCGATTAAGGATAGTAGGTAGTAGAGACTATAAGCTCGGTGCCTAATACCTTGAAAATAGCCTTCTATAGTATAGAAAGGAACTTCGGATCTCTATTAGAGATAATTACGTTAGGAATTCCCTAGTTAGTTAATATAGCGAGTAACCTAATAGCCTATTCCTCTGTAGTCTAGGTATCCTTCCTAGATACTATAGTAACCTTCTTAGAGAATTTATCGGTAACTATAAGTATAGTATTATAACTATTCTATAGGATAGGTAATATAAGAATAAAATTAATAGTAATAGTATAAAAGACCTTGGGTGGCGTAATAATCGGTTTTATCTCCCCGTAAGGTATATATCTCTTAGTTTAGTTTAGCTAGTAATTAGGATAATATAAAATATAGCGCTTAAGTCTTCGTATAAGGTACCTTATATAATAATTTCCGATAATCTACTTATATATATAGTAAAACCCTCTATAACTTCGCTTATTATAGGCTAGTTCGAAGACTTCTTATTCTATAGTCTTAGGAATATAGAGTCGTTCCCGGTTGTTAAAACTATCCTTATAGTAGATAAGACTATCTTGTAGAAAGAATTAGATATTAGGAACGCAGATATCATTCTCGATACTTCTAGGATCTAGCTTCTCTAGTCTATCCTTTTCCCCGGAGAGAGCGATTATAATCTTAGACTATTTCTTATCCTTAGTATACGCCTCTATAAGCCTTTTCCGGTAGTCTTCTAATATTTCGGTAAAGGTTATATTATAGGTAAATACCTTATCGAGCACCCCTAGTAAATCTATATCTACCTTTTCTTCTTTATTGCGGAGTAGTCTTAATAGGGTATTAGGAACTATATTTTATTTTCTAGGTCTCTAATATACGTCTAAGTCGAATTATAAAGCGTATTAGGAAGCTCGAACTAAGTATAAATTCATCCTATTAGAAGAGGACGAAGATAAGGTAGTCTACCGGGCGATATCCGTAGTAGCTGAATAATCGGTAAAGATAATAACCTTTTTTATTAGTACCTATACTAGTAGGTATAGAATCTTCTTCAGGGTCTAGATTAACCTAGTAACTTCGAGTTCTATAGACTAGTAGCGAGCCTTAGTAGTATTAAGTAGCTTCGAGAGGAAAAGGATAGGTTGTATATTAGTCCTTAGAAAGGAATTTCCCTGTAGGTCTCCCTTCACGTAGTATACTATAGTACCGATACTATATCTCTTAGACGTATTAATGTCAATATATAGTTAACGGGAAGGATCGCGATAGTACAGGTATATTTCAGACGTTAACGCCTTCTAGAGCAGCTTGAACGACTCTAGCTCTTCTTCTATTAGGTCGAATCTCGCGTTCCGTAAGTATATCTTTTGTATATACCCCCTTTTACTAGGGAGCTCTTTAATAACTCCGTCTTACGACGCTAGAGAGGCTCGGTAATCTAGGTAAAGTAACTGATATTACTTCGTAACTAATTTGCCATCCTAATATAAATTTCTAGTATTTATAGTATATCCGGGAATCGAAGACTCTTAATAGCTGCTACCCTTTCTATAGTAGTAGTTATACCGAAACTATCTACCTTCTACCCGAGTAGCGTAACGGAAGGGTATACGAGGAAGGACTTCTTCGGTTCTAGTATAATCTTCAGGCTTATAAATAGGGAGAAAATAGTATTTAAGTATTATAGGTATTCGTTTATTAATCGGGAAAAGATAACTATATTATCTATATAGTACCTCGCGAAGTATCGGTATAGTCGAAGGAAATTATCTATCTTCCTTTAGACGTAAGGTACTAATCCTTTAAATCCTATAGCGGCGACGTTATAGTATTCCGCCCCTTGATACGAGATAACCGTAAATTTATACTAATCTTCCTTCTTAACTAGGAAAAGATGGAATTAGCCGCTATAGTTAATAATACTAATCTAAGTATATCCCTATATAGATAAGACAATATCGTTCTATAGTAGTAAGGGGTAATTATCAGAGATTATAATCTTATTAAGCCCACGGATATCGACAATAACGCGTCCCTTCCGTCTCGGGGTCTTCTCCGGACCCTTATAGACGGTCTTCTATATAATAAATACCGGGAAGGTAAATAGCGAAGGTTTAGTGGACTATAATATCTTTCCTTACTTATATATTTTATTAAACTTCTTATCGATAAGGGCCCGAGTATTAGGGCTAAGAGGATATACCTTATTGCCGAGTTTAGCGTTAGAAGATTACTAATTCGTTATGACAGGAATAGTTAGCCATTTAGATTCCGGGAGGTCGATTATATTTCTAGTATCTTCCTAGATTCGAGGATATTCCTTAGTAAGCTTCTAAATAGCGGAGATATCTTCCATTTTACTATAGATGGTAATATCGTTAGCAAGCTTCGTTTCTATAGTAGGATCAATGTAAGTTTATATAATTGCCGGCCTTAGGTCTAGCATCTTGGTCAATTCGGAAGCTATATATTCTTCGCTATATATAGTCTTCGCTACTAACGAATGATTATCTAGGTTAATAGGGTAGGTTTCTTCCGCTTTATACTCTACTACTAAGTCTATATATTATCGACGACTAATAATAAGAGGCGTATTCTTTTTATTTCGAACGTTCATAAAGTCGACTCTAGAGTCGATGAAATAGATATATATACCCGTAGTATAAGGCTCGAAGAGGAAATCTCTGTCAGGCAATTGCGTATTACCTCCAACTATTATAGTAACCTAAGCTATAGACCGCGGTAGAACTTCCTAACGTTATTTAGAGCGTATAACGCGACGAATATAGACATTATCTCTAGCGGTAGTCTGAATAGGAACCGAGACGTTATTATAGCTCCCGAAGATAACCTTATTGCGTAGTAGGTCAATAGTAACCTGTTTAGATCCGAGGACATCTATTCCGATAAGTATATTTGCCTTCAAATTATCTATAATATAGAAATCTCGGGTGATCTTGATCGTAACCGAGTCTCCTGCTTCTAATTCTCCGTCTATATAGAAAGTAAAGGTAGTCTATTCGGCTGTAGCGTGTCTATTCAAACCGATTCCTCGTAGTATAATAGGTGATTTATATACCTTCACCTCGAAGGTAGGGATTCGCTTCTTTAGAAAGGTACGATTAATTATAGTTATTAGGCATCCTATATCCAGGTATCTAGGCTCGCGAGGGGCGTTTAGGGACAAGGTAATTTACCTAGTAAGATAGTACTATAAGCGGAAAGATATACCGTTAAGTAATAATAGAGGCGCTATAGATTCGATCACTTCGCCTTTATTAACCACCTTCGTTAGTAGTAATACTTACTTAATTAATAGTAGTAGTACCTCTTTAGCAGGTATAGGATCAACCGACTTCTTCGCAGAAGCCTTAGTATAGCGGCATGTTTTCGCCTTGACGTATATATAAAGCAGATTATTTGAAGGAAAATCTACCTTATAGTAACGATATATAGAACGATACCCTATCTTGCTAGTAGAGATATAGTACGAGACTACCACGAATCCTATATCGATGTCTTCTAACTCCTTCTTTTCCTCGAGAGGGACTAATTCTTAGGCGTTATAGAAGTTCTTATTAGCATCTATATAGTAGCCGTAGGGATCTTAAGGATTATAATCCGTGCCTATATAATATCCTTCGGTAGCTCTGTCTGCTCTATACCCGTAGTTTTTATCCTAGGAGTTATTATAGTAGACTTCCTAACCGAAGTAGACCGGCTGTATTAGGAGTACTAGTGGACCGTAATTCTAATTACCGTAGCTTCGATTACTATAGCTATATTACCTCGGAGGGTAGTACGGGCGTCCTCTACGGTTCCTATAGTTCTAATTCTATCGACTCGTAGAGTAAGGATTTTGATTTGCTATATATTTCTGGCAGTAATTATAAGGGGTTACTTCGGAGGAGGAAGCGCGTTTCTTAGAGGCTAGTTCTAGCCTACGGCTTAACTAGAAGCCTACTAAGGTAGTTACGTTATCTATATATTAGTAATATAAGCTGGCTAAATATAAGGTACTTGAAATAGATTGGAATAAAAAGGCTGTCCTAGCTGCTAATATCCGTATTATAGAGGAAATCCTCCTATTATCGGTCTATTCTACTAAAAAGGCTACTGCTAATATTACTATAGATAATACGGTAATAAAGAGTACCTACCTTACTGTCTCGGCGGCAAGAATTTCTCCTTACTAGAATATTCCTATTAATTATCCCTATCCTTTTCACATTCCCTAATTTCCTTCTAAATATCTTTATACTATTACTCCTTCTATAACTATATTCGATACTATATTTCCTTCCTACCCTTTAGCTACTTAATGAATTCTTAGAGGGTTATATTCGTAGTCGGGGGAGGAATCGTAGCCTGGAATTCTATATCAAGGTGATTCCACGCCTATATAGCCTGTGTATATTCTTCGGTGATCCCGGCCTGTACTATATATTTGGATACGTTCTGGATATATACCGATAGGTTATTTCGTTTACTTATATCCCTCGAAGTATAGGACTATCGGCTCAGTTCTTCTAAAGCCGTAGATATCGTAATCTTGAAATAATCCTATAATCTGGCAATTTAGCGTTAGAGGCCGGTTAATAGCTATATTATAGTATCCTTCTCGTCCTAGGAAAGAATCTTAAGCTACTAGTTTACTGCCGCCCTGCGGAAGTAACTATTTAGATTCTTTCTTACTACCTCTTCGCCTTTTATAATAGCGAAGTCTTAGGTATAACTATAGAAAGTATAGACTTCTCGGAAGATTAATTCTCTGGGATTCGGTATAATATTACTAGTACCCTAAGACTCTAGATAATCCGGGTGAAAGAAACCAAGTTTATGGGTATAGAAAGCGCTACTACCAGATTGATTCGATTAACCGGCTTCTCCAGGTTCTCCGATAGGGCCTAGTAGTCCTAGGGGTCTAACTAGACCTCGGAACTTATATAGATTGTAACTTGCCAGAGTATTGTTTACCGCTTCTAGCACCGTAGCTCGTATAGCTTAAATTATAGTATTATATAGTACAGTATTGACGCTAGGAGGGGCCTACGGTATCTCGCCATTTCCTTATTGTTAGTTCCCTAGATTCTAAGGAGCTCTACGTTACTAGGGAGGAAACGGAGGCTAACCTCCCCTCTAGTTGAAATTTCCGAAGCCTAGTCCTCCTGATAAACTGCTCTGTCTACTATTATTCCCTTCTATAGGTATTATAGTTAATCCGTTCGGGAATAAAACCCGCCTTATAATATCGTCTATAGTATAGGTTTTACCTAGTAGAAGAAACTTCCTTAGGGCTAACGGACTAGCTGAAAGAGAACTAGATAGAGAGGGAACTAGTAAGGACCGCGAGGTTAATAAATACTAACGTGCTTTTCCTCGAGCTACTCGTGAAATCTAAGGGCTTAGAAGCTCGTCTGCGTCTTTAGGAGCTAGTTCGCTACGATATTATCCTACTTCCTTTTAGTCGACCTTCTAGACTTCGAAATATTTAGAGTCTCTATAAAATTTAACTCCCTTAATAAATATAGCGGAGGCCTCCGCGAGAGAAGAGGGATACTTCTAAGTAAGTAGGAATATAAAAGGACCTTTCTTTGTATTAACTTCTAATAGATCGACTAAGAGAGCTCTACTATTTGAATAACCACGTCTTATATAAGGTTCACTACCCCTAAGGATATCTACTAGCGGATTATATATATTAACGATTGAAAGAATAACTTGATAGTATAATATATTAATACTCTTTTCGTATACGTCGACGTTATTCGCTAAGAAAGCGTTTAACTAGAAAGCAAGACAAACGGTAAGGTCTAATAACTTTGGCTTCTCCGCTTCTAGAGTAACTCCCGCTTAGCTTATAAGGAGCTCGTTATTAATAATTAGTTAAAGAAGGTATTTCGTATTAAAGGAAAAGCTTTGTTTAATACCTATAAAAGGAAGGTATAGAGGCGGTAACGTAATCTAGTGACTTAATTCTTCGGAAGAAATTCGTACCGCGCCAAGCGTTAGGGGCGAAATCCGGAAATGGAATAGCGCCCCAACGGAATTTAATAGCGTGGAACTATATACAAGATACGCTAACGCAGAAGATCGCTAGTATAGCTTCGTAGATAGTATAGTTCTTGTAGCCTTATAGTATAGTTCAGACGGAAATAGATAAGGCGTTCTCGGTTCGGTCCGTTCGAAGTGGTAACGGTAGTAGTGATAGTACGGTGAGGCACTAGTGCGGAAATAGTACTGTTGCGGCGAATTAAATAACTCGTATAGCGGTAGACTGGTACCCTAAGGGCTGGTGTACGGCGGGAATGAACACACTGCCGTTACTACCAATTGGTAGGGTCTTAGTAAGGATGAAATATATAACGCGCAAAGATTATAATGAACGAGTTATTAGGGTTGAATGAGTTGATAATCCTTTCTAGCTACTAAGCGGAAGAAATATATAAGGCAAGCGCAAGCGCTTACTAATCTAGCAACTATAATAGATCCAGTGCAAAATAATTAGATATCTAGGATCTTATAGACCTATCGCTCGATCAAGAGCCCCTAATCACTACTCCTACTCTTCCAAGACGAATAGGGCTACTACTAGGCCTTATAGAAATCGAGCGTAACGATTAATATACTAATTAGTTACTAGAGTTTAATATTCGACAAAAGGATTATAGGGAGAAGAAGGATATACTAATCCGTACATTATCATATATACAAAAATCGATCTCACCTAAGTACGTCACGTATATTCTCGATAAGGATACTCTATAGCAAGCTCTTCAATCCCTCTAACAGGCTATCGAACCTTATTTAAGTATCCGAGCTCTTAAGATCGATTATTAGTATAAAGTACTTTGTATAGGACTACCAAAGGGTTAGAATATTAAGTAGTAGCTTAGTAGATAGGAAACGGTCTATATAGAAGCTAAAGTAACGAGGTATTCGGATGTCGAAATAGGTTTAATCCTTAACTATTTTATTAACAGCCTCAAGTAGACGGATCCTACCTAGACCGTAATATTACTTTGTAACCTATAGCTTAGACGTTCCCGAAACAAGAAAATACCTACCTTTATAGAAGTCCTTAATCTCTTTCGACAAATCGGTATAGATAATCTACTATCTAGTAACTCTATATCCTTATTATATACGGTAACGCTATAAGGTTAACCTCTAGTACCTATATCTATAAACCCTCAAAAATCAAAAAAGGAACCGCCCTAGGAATGTACTTGTAGGATAGTATATTAGTATAGTAATTGCTATTACCTTATCGAATCACTACGTCCTAATGGCTAGAAACCTAATACTAAGATTGTTAAGAAAGTAGAAGAAGCCCTAAAGGATTTAAAAGTTAAAGCCAACGTCGAAAAGGCTAGAAAGTAGAGAGCTAATAAGTAGATATCGAAAATAACTACTAAGCCTCCAACTGAACTATAGGATCCAAGAACCTTTACAACAAAATAGTATTATAGCGATCCTGTAGCAGTCCTTAATATAAAGGACTATAATATTACGAACTCCTAGATACTAGATTCCGGTTCGAATATCTATATCTATAACGATCCTTATCGCTTTAAAATAACTTACTCTACTATATCCGATAACTATCTTGTTTCCGGATTAACAATATATCCTATTACTACCTATAGGACGGTCGATATTACCGTCGCGTCACTAACTAGTAGGATAGAAAATATTTCACTTAATTAAGTAGCTCTAATCCTAGGATTCTTTACTAACTTAGTCTTATTTAGTAGGGCAAAGGCTACAAATATTTATTAGGATACTATAAAGGATACTCTATATATAGTCGAAAAAGGAAGATAGGATCACTTCTATCAGCTTAAACTATATAATAGATATTAGATTATTAAATATAATAATCTACTATCAGCGAAACAAATCTTTGCTTTATCCGCTACGAACTCCGACTTATTAATAAAGATAGCTTCAAAAGCTATATCTTAGCAAAAAACTTTCGAAGCTTCGCCAAACTATCTATACCAAATAATAGGCTATATAGGAGCTAATACTATTTCTAAGCTACTAACTATAGCTGAAGGACTAAAGCTTACTTCGCTATATACTCAAGACGAGTTTAAAACCTGCGAAACCTATCGCCTATCGAAAGTATATCGGATTATTTCAAGAAGAAGTGATAATAAAGTCCTATCAACACGTCTACTTTATCGAGTAGCCTATAATCTTATTCCTATAGAGCAAGGCTATAATAGGTATACTTGGATCAGTTATTTTGTCTGCCAGAATACCTACTTCTATTGGTTATAGACATATCGTAACAAGTATAAGGCTACTAATATAGTCGCCCGTATAGTTAATATCGCAGAAAATTAGTACTAATAGCGGATAACTTTCCTTCGTACTGATAGTAAGAAGTCCTTAGGACAAGTATTCGAAGACCTACTCACTAGGTATAGTATCTAATTAGAGCGTACTACTCTATACACCCCTGCCCAAAACGGAAAATCCGAGCGCTCTAGGGGGGTAATTATTTAGAAAGCTAGATGTATAAGGATTAGTACTAACTTACTATATAATCTATAGCCGGAAATAGTATCAGCAGTAGTATATATCCTTAACCGCACCCTAATATCTAGGACGGGAATAACACCGTTCGAAGCCCTTTACTACTTAAAGCCGACGCTCTTATATATAAAGATTTATAGCTATAGAGCTTACCCTCTTATTTACAATATTCCAAAGCTCTAGAAGCTAGAGCCTCGAGCTCACATTGGGTATCTAGTAGGGTACAGCTCCAGGAATATCTATCGTATTTGGATTCCTAGTAAGAAGAGCAAGAACTACTGCAAGCTATACAAATCTTGCAAGAAATCCCTGAAGCTCTACTAGCCGATAATCAAGATAAGTAGGAGCTGGAGATTCCCATTCCTAGTAATGGCAACACTACTACAATCCCACCTCCCAAGACAATAACCAATGAACACCAATTATACATATCACCGCCGCCATTAGAACTGGTCGATCCTAATGAATCTACATCCTTATCGGCATCCTCATCGGTATCCTCATCAGGAACACCACCAGTAGGTAACGGAGATGGTAACTGGGAATATCGACCAATAGGAGCTCCCGCTCCCTGCTCCAACGATATATCCGTAGATATAAATAAGGATTTCATCCTTCCTTCCAGAACCAGGAACCGTCGATAAGCTCATACGGTAGCCATCAACAATCTATATAATCTTTCAGGATATCACGCTGCCTTCGCTACTAACCTAGTACCTAAAGATCACCTCTATCGTGATTAACTCCTAGACGAGCCGAAGAATTGGAAGCAAATGTTAAAACACCCGTATATACACCAATTTATTCAAGTAGCAAATTGGGAGTTCGACTATCTAAAATCTAGGGGCACCTTTCAACTTATAAACCGAGCTACTATCAAGTCAAATATTCTACTACTAGTATAGGTTTTCAAATATAAATTTGATAACGCCGGCTTCCTTATCAAATATAAGGCCCGACTATACGTCCGCGGCGATCTATAGAAGATAGAGCAGGATACTACTATAGCTACTCTAGCTATCCAAGTATTCCGAGCTCTTATAGCTATTACCGTAACCTTCAAACTCAAGGCAAAACAATATGATATAGTTAATATATTTATCAACAGTACTATAAATAAGGAAGTCTATATTAACTATCCAGAAGGAATGAAGCCACCAACCTATGCTATTAACCTATATTTCCTTCTACTTAGAGCTCTGTATAGCCTTAAGTAGTCTCTACTACTATAGCTCCAAGAAGTCATATTAACATTGCTCGATCTAGGCCTCTATCTAGTGCCAGGAGTCGACTGTCTTTTTACCAACCAATAGCTTATCCTCTTCTTCTATATAGACGATTTTATACTACTTTATCGTTCCTAGGATAAGAAGAAGTTCGTCTAATTTAAGGCAGTACTCCTTACCAAATATAAGATTCGGAGCTTAGGTAATCTTAACTGGTTCCTAGGTATTCGGATCATTCGAAGCGACGACAAGCTCTATCTATATTAAGACTCGTATATAGAAAAGCTGGTAGAACGATACTATATCCCAACAAGTGGGCCAAGTCCTAAAATACTACTCCTTATAGATTAACTAGTAGAATATAAAGATACTGCGACAAAAGTATAAATCTATACCTACCAACAGCGTATTAGATCACTTATATTCGCGGCAACGACCACGAGGCTAGATATCGTATTCGCTACAGCTAAGCTAGCGCAGTTCCTCGTCAATCCATCACCGATATATTTAACTATAGCTAACAGGCTTCTAGCATATCTTTATCATACAAAAACGCTGGCTATTAAGTTTTCAAAATCCAAGATTAACCCTATATTCCTCTCTAGCACCGATACAGCTTTCGTAGATGATTAGAAAACTCGGAAGAGCTTATTCGGCTACCTTATCTAGCTCTATAGCGGACCTATAGATTGGAAAGCTTTAAAATAGGCCACCGTTACTATATCAAGTACTGAGGCGGAGCTACTGGCCCTGTCCGAAATAGCTAGGCAGACGCTTTGGTAGAAACGATTTTTCGCTAGTATCAAATTTAATACTTAATAATAACTCGTCATACATTGCGATAATAAGCAAACTCTAGGACTAATGTAATCTGAAACTCCAAGGCTTTCAACGCGTCTGCGGCATATAGACGTATATAGTTACTGGCTTAGGCAGGAAATCCAGGAAAAACGGATCACAGCCTCATGGATTCCCACGGCCGATATGCCAGCAGATGGCCTCACCAAAGCTTTACCAATTCAAAAACACCAAAACTTCATTAAACTCCTCAACATGGCCGATATTTCAACCCTTATTGTGTGATTTTTACAGCCTGATCGCATCAGCGCTCAAGCTGGGGGGGTGTGTTGTATGCTATTAGCCATTTTCCTTTATCACCATTTCTTTGTCAACATTCTAGCGTCTTCTACTGTTTGACACTCCATCATGTATATTAGGAGCCTCATTCCATAGATTCTGGCTCCTTAAGCTGTTCACATTCATAGATCTCATTGATACATTGCAACGCTTACACCATAGCGACACAATGGCTCAACGCCTCTACATGCTGCTGCCTCTCGCAAGCGAGAACATGGTTTGACTCCTTTGTGAACACGGATGCGACACGCTTGTTGAGGACTGCAAGGGTCTGATCCCAGAGTGTTATGCGGCCAATAAGGGTTATAGCAAGGTCGCTGATTTTCTGCGCGAGACAAGAGCTAAACAAGAAGCTTTGAAGGGCAAGTCGCAGCCCCAGACAAAGCGAACAGTAAAACCCAAAAATTTCCGGGCTATGAAACAGCTGCAAACCGCGATCGACTCTAGTAACCGAGAACTCTGTCGTCTTTTGGTAGCAAGCAGAGGAACGGAGATTCTAGAATTACAACAATTCGGCCCAATGCCTACTTCCGCTTTGATTCACGCAATTTTCTCTCACCAGCCTGATATTGCGACCGACTTGATCGAAGCTGGATCTCCAATCACTGGCCGAACCGATACCCCGGGTTATGGCGTTTTCATGCATGCGCAGAAATGGGACACACATCTACCCTTGAGACCCTACTCCGAAAATACCCATACGCGCTTCCAGATCGATTTTTTTGCGGCCTAGTGCATCCGATATACCTTGCTGTTAATTTCCAGTGATTAGGTTGTTTGAGCTTACTTCTTGAATGGGCGCGTGATACGATGGAGCCGATTCACAATAAGCAGAGCAAGATCTACTCTAGTGTAGTCAGACGGGGAGGAAGCGGCAATTCTCAGAGCGCCTCGACCGATCTGCACGCTCCCGAAGTTGCGTCTGGGACACAGGTTTCACCGCGAGCTCGCGCAGCATCAAATCCCCTTACAGGACAGCTCAGTATGTTGCTGAACACACAGATTGATCGACGAAATTTAGAACAGGAGCAGAATTAGAGAATTAATCACTGGGGACTCACCCCTCATAATCACATCGGAACCCCCCTACATGTGGTTGCTCTACAGAATCGGTCTCGGAGGCAAGCTTTTGAAGATTGCCAACGTGTTGCTTGACGCGGGTGCCGACATCGATGCTTTGGACGAGGACCTCAGTACTCCTTTACATTGGGCTTCATCAGTAGGGTTCCAGGAGATGATGCAGCTGCTCTTTGAACGCGGAGCCAACATTTATTCCCGCGATCGATGGAGAGACACCACTTATGCTTGAGAACTTGACTCACCCGGGCAGATCACAGGGGTTTCGGTTTCGGAGAGTAAAATCCGGAGAACATAACATTCGGAATTATAAAGGCATGGATGCTGATTATCTCCATCTTTCACACCAGGGTTACGTCAAATCTGCGGATCCAGGCTGGTTCCGAAACTCTTTGACGAACCTTGATATCTTTGGCAATTCTGCATGGAACGCCTTGATGGCTTCATGGAACTTCAACCAAGGCCAATTGATATCCTGTCTTCGGGATAATTGTACAACAGACGAATCCAAGCGATTGTTATGGGAGCACAGTCCCAGGTTTGGCAATATCAGCCTTTACCATCGTATACGCGAAGATCCGGCCTTGTTGAAGGCTATGCTCTATTTCAAGCCAGACAATGTGTCATTGAACAAACGCTCTGAATTCTACAATACTCCTTTGTGGACTGCAGCGGCCAAGGGTAGATGTAAAGAGATGCACCTTCTCATACGTGCAGGCGCCAATATCGATCAAGTCAGTGGCGAAAACGGTACACCACTAGAAGGTGCTTGCCAGTCGGGTCGGCTTCCTGCCGTGAAGCTGCTTATATCCTGTGGTGCTAGAACGAGGAACATTGAAGGAGACGATAGCACTGAACGAAGGTCTCTTTTTTACAGGAATAGCCAACACCATCCTAAAGTTAGGAACTGGCTTCTGAATGGCAGATTTCAGGAGACGCCCAAATTGATAGCAAGCCGCCCCTGGAGTTCATTTTTTGGGCTGCGTCCTTCCAATTGTATGCGGTCTGATACATGGGATCCAGAATCTGGGAAGATAATCCAGCGAGGAGCGACTGGCGTTTGATCCGAGGCATCGGACAATGGAAGAGCAGCGGTCTGGGCACACGGTCCGGGTCAGGGAAGTGACAAGCGGGATCTGCGCTCTCGTCGTCGAAAGCTACAAGGTCATCAATGTGAACGAGCTGGGTCTAGAGGAAGGTGAACTCCTGACGGTCATTGAAGTATCTGGCACTAGATGGTGGGAAGGCCGCCAAACACTGGGCGTTCACGAAACCTGGACTGGATTATTTCCAAAATCTTGTATTTCTACTAAAGTTGCGTGCGTTATTGGAGACAATACCCCCAGGCGCATCATCCGACTATCTTCCCGTGAAGAAGGGAGAGCACGTCTTTATTATCAATGAAGGAAGGATGATCTCCATAACAGTATCGGTCGAAATCGGCAGGACAAGCGTGAAAGCTATTAAACATGCAACATGCGCTATCCAGAGGCCAGAGTCCTTTAAACGTGTAGGAGCGAAGACGACGAGTGGTCTGACCTTGTTGAAGGCGACATCATTAAAGACGTCGTGCTCACTACTATTGTGATTGTTGCAAGGGCAAACCTAAATATCTGGAAGGCCAGATCAAAGATGGACGTCGCCCTCTATTGCCCAGACGCAACGCTACGCTGGACAGTTACATCTGCCTACCTAATCTTCCTCCTGATGCTTCCTCCTGATGCTTCCAGTGGGGATTCAGCCACCATAACTCCAAATGACCAGCGTTGGATATGGCCCATGGTACCATCTGAGGCGGGAATCAAGTGGAAGAAGACGCTTCCATGTGGGCCTACTGATCAGATCATCATGGAGCAGATGGAGAAGACCTTAGCCGGCCTAACGATGTCACAGGATCAATGAGGAAAGCCTCAGACCCGTGACCTTGACTGGAAATGGTTTCCAAAGCTTGCGAGCGATATTGGCGAATATCGGAAACCGTCTACCTCGCTGTGAAGACATTGCTCTCCATCTCGCACACTGAAGGGAAGGAACCTGGTAGGTTCTGTGAGTACATCGTTATGGCTCATCACGTTGACCATTTTAGACATGATCGCGGAGTTTGTTTCAAGTATGAAGTAGGAACGAAAACCAAGACCTGTGATGCTGCATCGTCCTTCGCTGTTATTGTGTTGGATTCACTACTGTGGAGAGGGTGCTCGTTGGTGTCAGATAGGAGGGTGTAGCGAATTACTTGCTGAGTGGATTGAGCTTGGGGAAGCGAAGAGCCCCTGAAAGTGCGCGGGAGTGCAGGGGAGCGCAGTTGAGGGTCTCGACAACTATCGAGGGTCGTATGCATTGGATGCGATGCGGAGAGGAAAAGTGGCGGGCTTGATTGGCTAGGGTTGTACGGTTTTGGCCTCACATATTCTTACTACTTGGGTTGAATTGGACTCGAATTGTAACGCATGATTTTATTAGGCTTTTGCTGAATAATTCAGTATGGTCAACGCATGCTGTGAGCCGTAAATCTAGCTGGAATGATCATCCAACCTGGATACACCAATGTCCAACACAGAGTAGACATCCACCTGAAATCACAAACGAGAGAACACATCAACAGCAGGCAATCTGGTTCAGTGCCCCGAGCAAAGATCATCCTCCTTCCCACCCCATCCAGTCCACCCCGGCCCCAGCTCAAACGTCGTCACCCTAGGCGACAATCTAGGAAACCCATGCCCCGCAGCACGCCGTCTCCAATCCTCTTCAGTAGGATGTTGCTGCTGCCACGCCCTCAATATCCAATACCTATTTTCCAACTGCTCGACATAAGCCTTCAGCCCGGATCTAGGCGCCTTAGGAGCAAAATTATGCCTCGGCAACGAGCACCTTGTATAGCCGATATGTTGGAAGTCCTTTCCAATCCATTCGCATTCGCAGGGGGAGCAACGGCTGGCTGTGTATGGGTTGAAATAGCATGTACCGAATTCGGCGGCGAATTGTATGTTTAGGAGATCCCATTTGTATGATTGCAACTCTCCTGCTTGGTAGAGGAGTTCTCGGAGGAGACGATAGAGGTAGCTTAGGATGAGGCCGTCGCAGGCGTTGAGGAAGGCGATATTGAGGATTCGTTCGATGCGCGAGTCCATGTCTTTCCGTTTCGGATTGTTTTTAGGCCAGTATAAGGTCTTGCAAAATTGGTTGAAGGGTTCGAAGAGCGTGTAGTGGCCGTAGGAATACATAGCGTAGAGTCGCTGCGTATGGCGGTATGGAGATCTGATACCGTGCTTCTCTTTGATAGCTGGGATCATCAGGGCCCACTCTGGAGGTGCGGTGGTGTGGTCGATTATGCACTTCATCAGCAGATCGGGGTGACCGCATTCGTACCAGTGGTTTTCGACGTCTTCCACCTGGTGCTGAAAACTGCAGTAGCGTACCTTCGTCTTAGGCCCGCAACCGAAACAGATGGAGCCGGGTGACTCCTGGTCGGGAATTCGCGCTTCACAACCACCTATGCGGCACTGGAAGAAAAGTCTATCATGCCGCCTGACGGGATAGCCAGCTGCCTCACAAGCCTGGTATTCTGCCAGCTTGGACGAGGTGAGGAAATCTGGATGACCTGGCGTATACCGAGTGTCTGGCCAAGGGATGGCGTGCGGGACTATGATGACTTTATCTCCGTTGTGTGCCATCAGCGGTGCCTGAGTGCCAGTGTTCCCTGGATAGAGGATCACTGGGGCGTAAGCAGCGTAGCCCGATGATCTCGCTCGGAGCCTTGAACGCAGCTGGAAATACCCATGCATTTCTTCCCACAGGAATACATTTATCTTATTGAAGAACAAGTCGACTGGCGTGTATGTAGCATAAGTCCACGGGAATTCAATCCCTGTGGAAGCATCCTTTTGTAGTAACCTTATGACTCGTAGTACACCTGGGGCAATCAAGCGGTACCCAGAATCGAAAGAGGGATCGTCATCCCTCGCGAAGGGATCCACAATCGCGAAGGATTCCACAGGTCTCTTCGCTTTGATCAAAACAGTATCAATAGAGGGATCATCAAAAATCGCGAAGGGATCCGGGTGACTAGGATCAAAAATCGCGAAGGAATCCAAAAGTCTCCCCGGTCTGAGCGTAATGTCGCTACGAGGAGGGGAGGCTTGTGGAGTAGATTCATCGTCGGTTGCATCATTTTCAGAGCCACTCGCACCGTGAATGGCTGAGTCGGACAGATTGACGTCTGGCTTCGAATCGCTTCCTGCGGAAGTAGTTTCAATGTCTGGGGCATGCGTTTCGACAGCGACCGATCTCTCAGAAGACCTCTTGATGACTTCTGGCACCTGCACATTGATAACGTCCAGAGCAGGCTGGGTCGTAGCAGCTTCCTTATCTTCAGGGGATGAAGCTCGACCGCCCAACTTAGACTCTTCTAGTACAGGTCCTGGTGCATGTATTGCTCGCCTCTGAGCCGCCCTTCTCCTTTGTGCAGCCCCTTTCGCCTTCTTTTTGTTAGCTGTACGAGGCGTGCCAGGGGACGATCCCATGCTAGGGACAGCAGTTTCGACCGCATCTGTCTTATTGATGCTCTCCGACGCAACCACGGTCCCACTCCCGGTGTCTTGTGAAGATGCTTCTTCTTTGGATTGCTCTGAAAATTGCGCTGGCGGTTTCTTGATGTCTGTCGATGTGTGCGATTCCACGAGTCCCTGGGCTTGATTTTGCTTCGTTGAATTCTTCGGACTATCCTTCGTGTCATCAGCAGCTGGTTTATCTGTGTTCGTGGTTGGACAAGTAAGGAAGAGCAGGAGATCAAGGAGGATTTTGCCGGCGTTGACGAGTTTTGCGGTAACCTCAGCTGTCTGGATGTCCACGTTATGCAGGTTATTATATTGATCGATGATGACATTGGCGTGTTCTATCGTCTGCCGAGTTGTCTCTTCTTCTTTTTGGGTGTTCTGCGAGCTGTGACCCTGGTTCGAGCGGCGCGTAAAAGGAAGAGGGGGCTGATTGCTTCTCTGTAATCTGTCAGATGGCACTTGGGTATAAGAGGAAGGCTCGAACGTACGATGGGCTGCAGCAAAAATGATTTGGCTAGCGGCATAAGGTCTATGGCATATCGAACCTATGAGAGTTAGAGGATTCTCGAAAATGCCGGAATGTTACTGACTGGGTCATTTAAGCTGCGGTTCCGGACCGAGACTAGGTGATGGCAAGCATCATTCTGCCATCTCGCTGTATATTCCATATGAAATGGAATATGGCTCTCGTTCCAGAAGATAAGACAGTCTTCTGCTCTGTAAGAGCCTATTCGTTGCGCTAATTCCCTTTGCCTCTGCGCGATAACGCCAGCGATTAAATGAGGGTTCTGGCGGACGAGCTCATTGCGCGCTGCGGTGTTGAGGGGCCTTATGATATTGTCGTCCTGGTCTCTGGAAAAGACCTGGAATAGCGCCGTGGGCCTAGAGCTGCTGCTGCCTGCGTGATCTATATCATCGCTGTCGTTTTGGTTAGATACATATGTTCGACCTGAGGAACCCTCAGCAACTGCTCCATCATCCTCAGGGCTGCTGCTGTCTGCCTGATCTGGATCATTGCTGCCATGTTGATTAGGTACATCTGTTCGACCTGAGGAACCCTCAGCGACTGCTCCCGTATCAGCCATTGCCTATGTCTTATTTCTGGCAGTGTCAATTTATCGGGCGGGGCCTCGACACACACTGTCGCGCCAAGCTTTATTCTCTCGCCGCAACCTAGAGCTACTCGGTTCCACCAAATACATTAGAATGGCTTAGACAGAAGCAAGGAGTGCGACTTCAAATGTAAGGGTGTGGTGGGGAAAGTCGATAGTCCGTGTTAGGTTGATCTTGATCTATTTTAAGCGCGCAATTCGATAATGATAAACAGGCACTTCTGGAAGAACATCCGGCCCGAGTCCCATTCCAGGATTTTAAAACGGCAAGACTCACAAGCCTGCTCCCATCGGATTGGGAGGTGACTTGCTTCAGCAAATTCTATGCAGAATTTATCTCTCGAAGCGGTCGAGGGTAGAGCTATCGATCTTCAGAAGATCTGCACCACCCGAAGTGGCTGCTCTTTGAAGATGGGACAGCGGCTGGGGTCAAATTATTGTTCTTCAATTTGTTTGTCCTACACTACCCGATGTAGCTGCCGCTGAGACGGGATAGTCTTGCATTGTGTGCATGCTGCCCCTACACCACAGTTAGCTAATACAGGATTTCCGCTTATTCTAGTATATATTTACCATCTGATCATTTCTTCCTCCGCATGCAGTCTCAAGCATAATGGAGGTTTATACTCGAGTCCTCAGGGTCTTCTCCCATGTCTATACTAGACTGTGTAGCACATTGTTTTCAGGCTCTCTCAAGGCCTCATTTGTCAGGGTGCAGGCAGGAATGCGAGCAAAACAAATTGTCAAATCACGAGTTTAAGCTCGCCTGAATTGCAGGCAGCATGTACAAGTTAAACATGGCGGTCAACAGAAGAAGCATTGAAGCTTTGCATCCGCTGTTGTGTTCATGTTTGAAGGCGCTCGCATGCAACGACCAAGCACAGAGCGTATAGCTACATTTCATGTTAATTCTCACGCAAAGGAATCCTCAAATCGCATCGTCAGAGCACGCATTAAGCACCAAGAGGCATGGAAAATAACTCCATAGCCAGGAAGAATCTCCCAGAATGCTCAAGTATGCTGTGGAAAACGAGGCCTTGGAGAAAAGCTAAGTCGACTTGACTACGCTGCTTCCAAAGTTCAGCACACGGTTGGCTATTCTGTCCCCAGGATCTAGCATGAGTATGGATAAATCAGAGGGCACTCGAATGGATCTGGTCTGGTGGTATATTGGAAACAGGTGATCTTCAGGCATGACAGATCGGTTAGGCAGGTTTGTTGTGGGAGGAGGATGAAGCTGCTTGCTTTGAGGGCGGTGACTAGCAGACATTAAGGACAATCAAGGTGTGTAGAGAATGGCTTCTGCTGTTTGGCTCCGGAGAGGTCAACATGACATAAAAGTGTGTCATCTTCAGTGAGTTCCGGCACTAGAAAGAGAAGTCGAGTTGTAGAAAATGCCAAGCCGGCTGACGGTTAGCTAGTTCTAGTGCCAACTGCTGCATTTATCAAACGCTTCCAAACATTACCAGCTTCCGCATGCAGCTCATCCATCTTGTGAGCTTATTGTCACATCGCAGATATTAAAGGAGTTTGTAAAGCTACTAACATAACTATTACCATCATCCTCAATGCCAAATTCCTCCATATGAACATATGCAGCCCTCCTCAAACCATGCGAAAGATCACCATCTCACTCAATTAACATAGCTAAAGATCCTGCGCCAACATGTCAGGACAAGCCAATGTCTCAGAGATCTTGAGAGCGCTCGGTGAATTTTTAAACAGCCTTTTTGGACAAGTGTCTAGATCTGACAATGCGTGCAGGAGCAGCATCTCGACCTGGAGGCACTCCTACGCAATCAGGTTCCCCCCAGCAAGGTCCCTTGCAGCAGCAACCGCCACCTCATGGCTACCCTCCCTCGTATCCTCCAGCAGGTCCTCCAGCGGGAGCTGCACCATACCCACTCCCTCAGCCAAGTTACTCTGGAAGCATTGATCTTAGCAACATCAAGCCAGTGAACTCAGGCTCTGTCAGCTTAGCGCCTGCATATGATGGCAGACCCGCCCGTGCTAGTAAGTCTTCCAAAGATATTACCAGCGCTCGGGAGTTGACGAAACTTCTTGCTAGCGCCAACTCGCGACAGCGACCCTAGAATGGCTGGCCGCCTATATCAACGGTCTAGATCACGCTCGCCATCTCCTCGCATGGCACAAGGCTTTCGAGATAATTACAACCCCTACAGAGAGGAGCGCCGTGAAGAATATAGACGTCCCAATCCCATACCGTACGGACGTGAGAGAGACTTCACCCCAGATCAGAGAGGTCCCCTACCAGGCTCCCGGTTCACTCCCCCTCCAGGAAGAGGCTTCGGCGGGCCTGACGATCGGTCTCCTATGGGTCGTCGTGGAGGTGATGAAAATAACGTCGAACTTATTCCTATTGATGCCGGCTTCGTGGGCCTAATCATTGGCCGCCAAGGCGAGACGTTACGACGTGTGGAAGCCGATACATCAACTCGAGTCCAATTCATCACCGGCCCTGAGAATAGCGGACCAATGCGGCAATGCAAGATTACAGGGCCCTGGCATGCGCGTGAAAATGCAAAAGCGGAGATCTACCGCATTATTGAAGAGAATGGCCATGCTGTTGGTTCCTCTGTAGCAGGAAGAGCGCCTCCGCCTCCTGGTCGTGACATGGGAATTGGTGTCAGCGGTGGAGCTAAACAAGTTAGTACAGGTCAGCCGGCGCTTCGAGACAATGAGGAAGCTATAAAGATCATGGTCCCCAATAGGACAGTCGGTCTAATTATTGGCCGTGGCGGTGAAACAATCCGAGACCTACAAGAGAGAAGCGCGTGCCATGTAAATATCGTTGGGGAGGAAAAGAGTGTCAATGGTTTACGGCCCGTAAATCTGATTGGCACACCTTCTGCAGCCGCCATGGCTAAAGAGCTCATCATGGAAATTGTTGAAAGTGACACCAAGAACCTTGCAAATCAAGGCGGTATGCCGAAGGAAAATCCGGGAGTACCACATCTTAGGGGGGTGATGGTGACAGAATCAATGATAGGATCATTGTACCATCAGAGGCTGTAGGCATGATTATTGGCAAAGGTTTGTCGCTCTGCCATCAGATGTAAGAAGTCGCTGACAAGCTTATAAAGGAGGGGAGACAATCAAAGCTATGCAGGCTGAGACAGGCTGCAAGATCAATGTCTCACCTGGCCAAGAGGCTGAACGTGAGATTGGCTTGGTGGGATCCCGCGACGCCATCGAGCGTGCCAAACTAGCGATTATGGAGAAAGTGCATACAGTAGTAAGTCCAATAGCTCGTCCTTCGTCGCACCGTAACTCACCCCACAACAGCAGGAAAAGAACAATCGCTCAGGCGGTGGAGGAGGCGGTCGTCGCGAAGCCCAACAATTCAACGGGCCGTCATATCCCAATATTCAGCCCCCAACCCAGCGCCAGCAAGATCTTCCACAAAATGGTCAAAATGCACAATCGCAGCCCCCAGCTGGTGGTGAAGATCCGTATGCAGCTTACGGTGGCTATGAAGCTTATGCAATGCTGTGGTATAATTACCAACAACAAGCTCAACAAAACCCTCAGAATGGTCCCCCAGGCTCGTGATGTTGTGTGACTAGAAATGATGATTATGACGCTGTGACATGACACACTTGTATGCATGCATGATATGACGCTTGATACCCGAATGGTTGGTACATATCGCTTTACATTACATCGCATGATATCACACTCTCCAGGACACCCCTTGGATGGCACTCTCGACATATACTCTTACCGCATGGCTGGCGCTTCGCATTGATCGTGCTGGCATTCTCAGTTGGGCGTGACACGACGAAAGATGACTGTGACATTCTTTTCTACCGGATACGCGAATACTTCTTCAATCACTTCCGGCATTTTATCGCCAACCAGTCATTCATGCTTTCATTTTTTACATTTTTCAAAGATTTTCGCCATCACTCGGATCCACGCCGCATGGGCAATCTTCAGATGAGGTAGGTAGAGGGAGCATCTTATTCGATTGTTATAATAGAATAGGGTAGACGGAACTTCCGACTGTACAAGCCATTCATTCGTGTACATAACAGCTTCAGTCTCCAATCGAGACATCTCTCTTGGCCTCCATTGAATATCAAATAGCTGACTGACAGCTCCGATATTCACTCAAAACGTCTTTCTAGCCCTCTCACATGCATCGATTGGCCGTTTCTTGCCCTCTAGCATGTATTGATCGCTCAAGTGATAGCTTCAGCGTCCCTACAAACATATCTCTGGCACTCCAAAAGTTTATTCATTGATTGAGTGACGGCATGAGCCGTTGCACATACTACAAGCAAATACACGAACCATCGAGTGAGCTTTTTCGATGATCCTTACCTTATATGTGATGTACACACTTTGCTCTTCAACTCTCTTCTATGGTGAACCACTATCGGTTCTACCTGTGCCATTCTAGTATCCCTATTCCGAGGTCGCGAGAAGCATCAAACGCTGAGAGATCAGCTCTGCTATAGGGGATCGAAGGGGACCACGGACTCAAAAACGTGTTAATAGCAATTTACTTGGTCCTCCATGTCATGTCATCACAGTGCTCGTTCCCCTACACTCCTTCGTACTCAGCGTACGAACCTTGACGTGCAAAGAAACCATTATTCAGAAAATGTTTATGAATCATCCAACCTTGCTTGCTTGCTTGCTCAATAGGCGTATGATATGATACATGCTGCCCAAGAGGCTCTGTCTAGAACACTTGCACATGCGCCCTATCTACTCCTTCCTAGACGGAAAATATCCAAACCGTCGTGCCCCTGAGTATAAAAAAAACATGGTCTTTCGCAAGAACGCCGTCGCTGAACCGTATGATGATAGCCTCCCATTATATCAAACGCCGTTCTCGCGCATTATGATCCCTTCTGCCTCTTCCCTCCCACTCTTGGGCTCTGCTTCACCTTATTCGCGCCTCCTACGCCGTTGACTTCTACTACTTCCTCTCCGACGACTAGCCCTACTCCGCTGGCCCTCCGCCGCTTGCCTGTAACGTTGGGACTCGCGTTCGCGCTTCCACCGGGGGTAGCTCCCGCGCTGGGATTCGTGCCTTGATGGCTCCCTTGTGGAACCATGCTTACGCTTGTAGGGCCGCCATGATTCATGCTATTCTGCAGTGCAAGGTTCTGCATCGAGGGTGTAGGGTGGTTCGACAGGGTAGCGGGCGAAGCGGAGGGATTTGAATTCTGTGTAGGGAGGGAGAGGTGCGGGCCTTGAGCGGGAGAGAGGAAGTTTTGTTGGAATGCGTTGAAATTGTGAGCTTGAGCTTGAGGGTTTAGTTGGCCGGGATGGTGCATGGCCGGGTTGAATTGTGGATTCTGTTGTGGATGTTGTTGCATTTGCGGATTCGAGTATGAGGCGCACGTTTGGCGGAGAACTTCGGCGGGACCCATGTTTGGTCTTTGCCAGGCTTCTCGCATTAAAGGGGCCATTAATGAGATACTCTCACCAATCTATAGGCACTAGGTGTGAGCATCTTCCATGCAAAAGCCGGACAGCAACTTACTTCAAGAAACTGTTGAATGGCACTCGTCACGCCCATATCAGTGACGGCCGATTTCGGTATAGGTATCTGTGGTGGCTGATCATCAGGAGGTTGTTGTTGCGCCTTCCGTCGTTTGCCTGCGGCTTTGCTCATATTCGGCGACTGCTTGATCTCTGGAGACTTTCCAGCCGTTTGTACTAGGCCTGCTCGAGGAATGTATTCGTTGTGCTCTGAGGCGGCAATGTCCAATACGTCCAGCTTGCTTTGTTGGTCGAATTGAGCACGTAGCGTACCCATTGAGACAAGCTAAAAATGAGTAAGCTTAGAGCGCAAATTTATGATTCCAGGATCCTCACCTGATGACCATTGGCAAACCAGTAGACCCATGAGCACTTGTGACTCTCTACAAAGTGATTTCCATTAGGTAGATCCTTTTGGATCGGGTTGTCCATGATCATCTGGATACTCTGTACTCCACTGTTGAACCATGACCAATAGTACCTCGCTATAGCTGGAGTTGGGATTTCGTATTGTTTTGTGGATTCATCTTTGGACGACCATAACGATTGTCTGAGCATTCCTTGTTTGGAGAAGTATTGATCCACAAAGCTGTTCCAGTATGAAATGTCGTTAGACTGTCTTCGGCCTTGCTGTAGGGCTTGGTGATTTCCGCCGAGTCGTCCATCCAGTTGAGATCTCGGGCTTACTGAAAATTGGCTAAGCTCGTAACCGAATCTTAAAAGCTTTGAGACGAACAACCCATTCATCGAATTCTGCATAGATTGCATCATAGCTCGCTGTTGCTGTTGCTGTTGCTGTTGCTGTTGCTGTTGCTGCTGTTGCTGCAACTGGGCTTGCTGCTGAGCTTGTTGGGCTTGCTGCTGCTGAGCTTGTTGGGCTTGATGCGAATGCTGTTGAGGACTCGGTTGAGGTTGCTGATTTTGTTGCGGCTGTTGCTGCTGCTGTTGTGCTTGTTGCTGGGCCTGCTGTTGCTGTTGTTGCGCAGCTTGAATCTGCTGTTGTTCCTGCTGCCTTTGAGCCTGTTGCTGAGCCTGTTGCTGAGCCTGTTGATGTGCCTGCATTTGAGCTTGTTGACGTTGAGCAGTAGCAGCCGCTGCCGGATCTGGGCCAGTCGGTATTTGGGGTTGAGAAGTCACTGGTGGTTGAGAAACTGGCTGGCCTTGAGCCGAGGCGGCTTGGCTGGGGGCTTGTTGCATGGTCATTTGCTGCTGCATCATTGGGGCCTGTTGCTGCTGAACTTGCTGCTGTTGCTGGGCCTGCTGTTGCTGTTGTTGCTGTTGTTGCTGAGCATTTTGTTGACTCTGTTGCTGCTGCTGATGCTGCTGCTGCTGATGCTGCTGCTGATGTTGTTGAGCCGCGGCCGCTTGCTGCTGTTGAGCCTGTTGGGCCTGTTGGGCTTGTTGGGCTTGTTGGGCCTGTTGGGCCTGTTGGGCCTGTTGAGCTTGTTGGGCCTGTTGTTGCATTCTCGCGTGTTGCTGCTGCTGTTGCTGCTGAGCCTGTTGCTGCTGAGCCTGTTGCTGAGCCATTTGATGCTGGAGGTGTGGGGGTAGAGGAACACGTGGCATGGGTTGATTCTGGAGAAATTGGGCTTGGGGCATCGGTGGATTCCCATTGCCAGGCATCATTCCGCCATTTGGCTGCTGCTGCTGCTGCTGCTGCTGCTGCTGCTGCTGCTGTTGTTGTTGTTGTTGTTGTTGTTGCTGTTGTTGTTGTTGTTGTTGTTGTTGTTGCAAATGCTGTTGCTGTTGCTGTGCCATTAGGCGTTGCTGTAGTATATGCTGTTGCTGTTGCTGTTGCTGTTGCTGATGCTGTTGATGTTGCTGTTGTTGTTGTTGTTGGGCAGCTTGTCGCTGCGCCTGCTGTTGGGCTAGGAGCTGAGGATTCTGGGCCGCCACTAACATAGAATCGTTAGCAAATTATTGAGACATCACAGATAGTAGCGGTCAAGGTTGGCAAAGCCCATCGGAGGACGACAATAGGGAAAATCGAAGTAGGCGAATAACGCGTGAGTAAAGCTGATCATGGCGACGTTGCTATTCCTCTGTTTTCGAAAAACCTTCAGGAAAGCACAGGCCTCTCGAACGGTATAAGTCGAGGAAAGTCATCTTCACGAGAAATGATCGAAGGTGCAGATTGAAGACTGGGTACATTGTTGTTGCCAGTTTCGTATTTTGGTGATAATGAGAGCCTCAGAACGCAGTCGTTGACCTCTTGGGCTATGCTCTTGAAGTGAAAAGAAATGTATGACTTACTCATCTGCTGCTGGTTATACATCTGGCTTTGATGTGGCGTTAAGTGGCCCATTGCATGAGCACTCACACCGCCTCCAGAGACTCCAGGTGGTCCACCAGCTTGCATCATCCCGGGCATCATTGGTACGGCCTGGCTGACTTGAGGTCCCCCGGGCCCGGCCATTCCAGGATGTATTTGCTGGCCCATCGACACTCCAGGTTGTCCTCCACCGGGCACACCTTGATTGGATGGATGGCCGTGGACCATTGGTTGACCGCCGTGCGCTATCCCAGCGTGCCCAGGCATACCAGAGTGCGTGGTTAAAGGTTGAGCCATGCTTGTCATCATGATCGGAGCTGTACAACTTGATGTTACTTGCGTAGTAGGTCGGTCCGCGCTCGGGACGAGCAAGAATACGAAAGGTGCTCAGTTGCAATCGAGCACGAGGCCTTGGTGCTGACTTTTGTGTTGTATTCCCTCGCCAATTTTGCTTCACTCTGATAACACTAGCCTCCCCGGGTCCCAAATGTATGCTTTTCTCTCCCTCCCGCGACGGGAGACCTAACGTTTTTGTTGTACCTATCCAAGTCCTTTCAGCATCGCGACTTGCTGAGCTAAAATCTCGTGAGGTCGCCCGCGCGCCCACTGGCGCAGCCCCGGAGTATTATTGCTAACGAGGCGCAGGTACAAGTCTTGCCGCAACCGTTGATGGGGCCAGCAGGTAATTTCGTTCACGTTGATATGCCAGAAGCCGGAGATATCTGGCCCTTCAGCCTTCAATCCGCACTCTTTCTTCACGCTCGCTACTTTCCCCAAAGATTTAATGTTTCCCGAGACCGTCCCTCCGACTGCGACAGAATGGCGGGAGTGTCGTGGGTGTTCTCCCGGCGGGGGTGGGCGTTAAGGCCGTGAGTCAGGACGATACGCACGTAAGAGCTGAGGCAAGTAACTGCAAATAAAAGTAGAGGAAGTCCAATTGCCTGGGAGCGCAAGAGGTGTATTCACTCATCTAATGGAATCACCTTCGTAACTCTGCCGCTAGTAGGGATGTAGACTAGACTAGAGTGCTTTAGACTTTCCAGGCCCCCACTAATAAATTCGCCTCACTGCTCCACGAACAACCACCACCACCACCACTCACCGCATCAATTCCACGGCTTTGTTCTAGGCTCACGACGATATCAGTATGCTATAGGTATGTAATCAGATTCTTCATCATCCCTTGCACAACTCGCACACGTCGGAACGATGACAACAATATAAAAGTCTTCTTTTCCCAGCTGAGTCGACCTTGAAGAGACCAATCCTTCGGACCCCTTCGCCGGGTGTCTGCTACTTGCCAGTATACCTTGTCTGACCACATCATCTTTGAATCTACGCTTTCGACTTCACTGTCAATTTGAGCTATCTGGCTGACCGCGTCAAGTTTGAACAGGCGCCCCATGCACGACGGCCATTACCACCCCCTGCTCATCTCGAATACTCCCCCTTCTCAGCGGCCCCCTTCAAGACCCGATGCTTTTTAAGAGCGCTTGAGAGTTGTTTTGTATGCTCGACCTCGGAATTCACTGTTTGCACCCAAGGTAAGCCGTCCGTGCCTCCAGCTCGTTCTTCCTACTCTATACCACGTTCTTCTATGATGAAAACACGAACACCAATTCGCAGTTTCCTCCTAAGCCTAGCGCATGTTTAGAACCTATTAAGTCGCTAGATCCATGCGGGCATATCTTCCTTGGATGTCTGATCGAGAACACTACACATTTACGCTTATTCTTGGCTCTTATTTTTTTTTTCGGAGGTAGCTCAGCCGCTGATTCAGAACATTCCTAGGTGATTGTCACTACGAAGAACCTCTCACAAACGTCGTCGAAGCACAGAAGATACCTTTACACCGAATTTCAGTCCCCGAAGATGCACCCCCCAACCGTACCAGACGAGAGAAACATTTGGGGATTATTGGTCCGGGATACACAGAGGGTATAGTAAGTCGCGATATTCCTCGAGCATGCATATTTTTCATCTCTACTCGCGGTCGTCGTCAGTACCTCCTTCTGGATGAGACTTCAATTTCTGAACGATGCAAATCAGCGAGATTGGTACGCTTTTCTCCGTGCTACAAACTCCTCACATGACCAATGGACCATGTTATGGCTCTCTTTAAAAGCATGAAATCTCGCCATTAATCAATGTCACTTCTTCTGCATGATTTCTTCCTCAGTGTGATAAATTCCAACTACTCTTGATATCCATTTGAACAAACTACACAGCTACAAACAAGATATTGGTTTCGAGTACTACTCCATTGATCATTATGACCCTTTCGTCGTATTCATCACATGGAAGAATGAGCAAAGCGTCATGTGGAGCGGGCTATGAATGGTCCACTTCTACACCATACCCATCAAAAAGCTAGACCACACTATGGACTTCTACCCTCGAACTTTCACCACGCGAGTCTTATTCCCATCCCTCGAACCCAATTGAAGTTCAAGTAGATCTGACTTACAGATGCAACCCGCATGTTCCCCCAAAAACTTTGCAGTAACAGTAAACAGTTCAGCTCCAAATTTGAATAATTCTAGATATAACCCGAAATTGCAAGCACTGATAGAAGTTATCAACCCATGGACTTGAGAAAAAAGTAGATCGTAGGTATATTGCTAATAGTTTGAGGCGTGAGGCCTACATCAGCCACAGCCATAGGTGAGCAACCGCATCTCCGCAAGCGCTCACTACACTTACACAATACACAATAGTTTATTTGTTTTTAAGTCTCTGTATTGCTGCTGCTTAGGTACCTATCGTGGCTCATTTTTAAAAGCGATCGAGAGTCGTGACTTCCCTGCACCGATTGTTGTGGAACTCCAATTAAAGTTCAAACTGGGCCACTCTTTCTCAACGGTTTGATGGCTATCGATCATCGAAAGAAGTACATACTGCTCTGCTTACAGAAGCTACACCTGCCCACTGCTCTCGCACACATGTACATGTACTCCTCAAGAAATTCGTGCAGCACGAAAATACGTTTGCATATGAATGAGAGCTACTCGCCGTCTCTTGGACCAAGATGGACACTTCCTCGAAAGTAGAGGTCGTCGACGTCTCTCAGATTGGCGCCTTTGCAAGCGGCCTCATCTCATTGTGGGCTCAAATCGGAACCTTTTTCGGCGAGAAGGAGGCCCAGAATATCTACAGCGTCATGTCGTTTGGTCGTGGCATCGGCAACATTGCTTCTGGGCCGATCAGCGTGGCTTTGCTGAAGACGGCGAGGGCAGTGGACCGCAGTGCTTACGCTATCGGCAAGTATCAGGGTGTTGTTTTGTATGTGGGTGTCTGCATGGCGTTCAGCGCGTTGTTGGGTGGTGAGGGTTTCCTTGCCGTTGCGCATGAGGAGAAGACACAGATACAGAAAATGGGAGTGGTTGCTAGTTCTTTTGCGGGCCAGGACGACGTACCTGCAGGCTCTGTTGCGGCTGATGAAGAGCTAGTGTAGATGACCTGAATGTCAAGAATGAACATATCCCAAAATATACTGCATTTACAAGGAATTTTGGCCAAAGCTCTAAGATATTGTTTTCGATAAAGCCTCAAATTTCAGACCTACAGAAGTTACCAATCTATAGGGTTTGTGAATTAGATTGTAGAACGAACCTGGTTGGAAGCCGAGCTTGAGCTTGCTTTTTCTTGGCGCAATTGACGGCTCCAGGGTACAACGCTAGGGCTCTCCTAGGGGCGGAGGCAGCGAAGATTTGCAAAGCTCTACAATTCACCAACCAGGCGAATTTCGACAATAGATTCGGTACCAACCTTTTAGAGACATACAAAATCCACAACTCTATACGCAAAAATCTATTGTCAAACTTCGTATCTGTGGAGTTAGAGCAAGGTGAACGGTTGGGGGGTTTTTGGCCGGTTGGGGGTGAACCCTTCTACTTCCATATCGAGCTTGTGTTCGAACCACCACACCACGAAGGCGGAGCGACAACCTAGTGTAAGCTTGCCCAGACCTGCCTCCTTCTAATACCACAGTAAGGCCGGTTCGAAGCCCTCCGTTTCTATCAACATTAGGCACGCCGCCTTCGAGTATTGCAGCAAATCGGGTTCAAAGCCCTTCAATCCTACCAACGATATGGCGAACGAAGTTACAGATCACCGCATGACCAGTATCCATCCTCGAATCCGATACAATACTATCGGCGGTGTCAATGGCCCGTTGGTCATTCTTGACAATGTGAGATCTATCAAAGAGCCCTGGATCTATCTACTGACGTAGTTGCTCCAGGTCAAATTCCCTAGATACAATGAAATTGTTTCGTTGACCTTACCAGATGGGTCTGAGAGGTCTGGGCAGGTGCTGGAAGCTCGAGGTACGAGCAATCCTGCATTACATGTGGTCATGGGCAGTGGCTGACTCCGGACACATCTAGGCAGCCGAGCAGTCGTTCAAGTACGCCATTGAGAGTTACTTTGAGAGTCGCCAGGATGCTGATTACGTACAGGTATTCGAGGGCACTTCAGGTATCGATGTCAAGAAGGTCAGAGATAGTGTCCGCCAGCTTTGGTGGAGGTCGCTGACAAGTGCTAGACAAAAGTCGAGTTCACAGGACACAACCTGAAGATCGGAGTCTCCGAGGACATGCTGGGACGTATCTTCGATGGATCAGGAAGAGCCATTGACAAGGGGCCGAAGGTGCTGGCGGAAGACTACCTCGATATCAACGGCAGTCCTATCAATCCCTACTCTCGAGCACGTCCTTGCCAAGCCTACAATCTACATGAAGCTGATAGGGGACTAGGTCTACCCGGAAGAGATGATCGCAACAGGTATATCAGCCATAGATACCATGAACTCAATTGCTCGGGGGCAAAAGATCCCTATCTTCTCAGCCGCCGGTCTACCACACAACGAAATCGCTGCCCAGATATGTCGTCAAGCTGGTCTGGTCAACAAGCCTACGAAGGATGTTCATGATGGACATGAAGAGAATTTCTCCATTGTGTTCGCGGCTATGGGTGTCAACATGGAGACGAGTCGTTTCTTCACACGGGATTTCGAGGAGAACGGTAGCATGGAGAGAGTCACGCTGTTCCTGAATTTGGCAAACGATCCTACGTAAGATCTACTATCTCGGTTGGTTGAGGTAGATGCTTACAGAAGCAGCATCGAACGTATCATCACTCCCCGTCTCGCCCTCACCACAGCCGAATACTACGCCTACCAGCTCGAGAAGCACGTCTTGGTCATTCTCACAGACCTGACAGCCTACTGCGATGCCCTTCGAGAAGTTTCAGCCGCCAGAGAAGAAGTGCCAGGTCGACGTGGATACCCAGGTTACATGTACACTGACTTGTCAACAATATACGAGCGTGCTGGTCGAGTGGAAGGACGCAATGGCTCCATTACGCAAATCCCAATTCTTACTATGCCTAACGATGGTACGACTCTCCATTAATGACCACTTGGAGCATGCTAACTCCAAAATCAGACATTACCCACCCCATTCCCGATTTAACAGGTTACATCACGGAAGGCCAAATCTTCATCGACCGTCAACTTTACAACAAAGGAGTCTATCCCCCCATCAATGTCCTTCCCTCCCTCTCCCGTCTCATGAAATCGGCCATCGGCGAAGGCCACACCCGCAAAGACCACGGCGACGTCTCCAATCAACTGTACGCCAAGTACGCCATCGGTCGAGACGCAGCATCCATGAAAGCTGTCGTTGGTGAAGAAGCTCTGTCATCCGAGGATAAACTTTCACTGGAATTTTTGGACAAATTCGAACGTACCTTCATCTCGCAATCGGCATATGAATCGAGGACTATTTATGAGAGTATAGATTTGGCCTGGAGTCTGTTGAGGATATACCCTAAGGAGTTACTAAATCGGATACCGAAGAAGATTCTCGATGAGTTCTACCAGCGCTCGGGCAAGGGGAAGAGAGGCAATAAGGACACGAGAGATAACGAGGAGCATGAGGAGCAGCCGCAGACTAACGGGGAGCAGAGTGAAGACTTGATTGAGACGTAATGGGAGGAGTGTGTTGTTATGGCGAGGGCAGAGAGCAGAGGTTATTGTCTTGACTAGGTTGGCAGCGTGCTTTTAGTCGCCTGAATGCATTGAGCGGGTAGAATGTAAGCACATAGATACAATGCTGAGCTTCTATTTATGCCCGATATGCTCCATTCAATGCTGTATGCCCCGAACGCCATTCGCTACGCAGGGTATCAATCCATTTATGCCGCTGAAACGCAAGACTTAAACCACAATCAACCAAGTAAAGACCTTTTATTTCCCCCCTCCTATCATCTCCCCCGGCTTCCCTCCCCACCTTAATCTTCCTCAACCCCACACCCCCCCAGCCACGACGCCAACCTCCCCCTCAAGCAACCCACTCAACGTACTCCCATCCCTAAGATAAACCCATTCCCCCTCCGCCTCTCCCGTTCCCTTTCCTCCTTCGCCAGCAACCCAATCGTATCGCTTCGGTCCACTCACCGGACTCGATAGCCATATCTGCTTGTTTGGAGGCTGTTTGTTTAGGACGTAGGTCCCATGGGGTGGGAATGTTAACGTCAATACTCCTGCCTGTTGGTTGCGTCATTGTCAGAACAAGCCTCCTAGCCTAAAAGGGGGTAGGAGAGGGGAACGAGGCGGGGTGAGCGGGGAGGGTTCACGCTGTATTCAACATCCACGTCTTCCCGCTCTTCTTGCAGTTCTTCCAATTGCGCTAATAGGGCGTCGATGTATGCGTCTGAGATTTTATGATATACATCCACCGTAATCGCCGCCGGCTCCCCTATCTTTCTCTCAACCGGAGGCGCAGCTTGCAGCGTACTCGCCGCTGAAAATGTCCTCGCTCGAAAATGTTGAGACTGGTGTTGATTTTGCTCGCATATCGGCGGCTGGTAGCCCATCCTCCAAACCGGCACAGGCCGCTCTCGGAAGGCGTTGATACTCCTAGTGAGTCCAGGGGTTGCATTGTAGTGAATTGAGTTTCGAGGATGTATGGGTGTGGTATGCAGGACGTGTGTTCTGGAGGGAGCATTATGGCAGCCCAAGCGGAGGAGCTGGGTCGAGACTTGCTGGATGTTGGGGTTGGCGTTTGTGAGCATCTTGCCAGACTCTTATTGTATCGAAGGGCGGTTTTGGGTGGGGTTTAGTGGTTATGGGAGGTAGTTATCCAGGTCAAGAGGAAGCTGATACGGAAATATTTATGCCGGTCATGACGGAATTAGAGCCGCTATATAACAATATGGAGGCTTGGCATGGTGTTCATGTTGATTTCTTCACTACTTTGGACACATTTTTCGAGAGGCATACAAGCCATACAGAAATTCGTTATACGTCAGTCATAGATGTAAATTCATCCGCCAATCCCTTTCCCTCAAACTACCCAGAACTAGCTACCCCCAACCCCCTCCCCTCACCCTCCCACTTTTTCAACCAAACCTCTACAAACTTCCTCACATACCCATCCTCTACCATTCTCAGTGCCTCTCTCAAAGCTTTGCTGTCTTTTTCTGCCGTCTTGGTTTCGAACCTAATCTCACCTGCCTTCTTTTCGGCAACTCCATATCTCTGCTCGAAATGATCGATCAGCTTGACGGCAGGGTTTTGCTCTGGGTCGCCGCCATTTCTTTCGTAATCTCGTAGTTTCTGTAGCCATTCGTAGACAGGGACGACGGTGAAAGAGAGGCCGGAGCGCTGAAGTTCCGGAAGGAGGTCATCTGTCCAGGAGAAGGTGTGGCGGTTAACGAGGTTGTAGACCAAATCGGTGTCGGTATCGGAAGCCGGAGGCTGTGATGTGGTGATACAAGCGAGTTCGAGGATTGTACTGGCTACGGTGTCGACTGGCAGCCAAGATTGGGTCTCGTCAAGAGCAGGTAGAACGCCCAGTGTCAGTGCCGATCTGATAATCAATGGGATAGCCTCCATATCATTCCAAAGACCCATCTTCCCATCACCAACGATCTGACCGATCCTAAGAATTCGGGTCCTGGCACGTGCTTCGATAGCCGCGTTACGCACTATGTGCTCGGCAACGAGCTTTGAGCGTGCGTAACCATATGGTGCTGCAGCTTTGAGGTCGTGTATTGGAGCTTCTGGAATAGTAGCTGGTGGAGGCGTAGATAAAGCTGTGGCTATCGAGGAGCAGAAGAATAGTCGGGCTGGATGGGGCGCAGAAACGGACATAGAAAGCTGGACGAGGTTATGAACGCCTCGTATGTGCTGTTCTTCAAAGCTGCTGGTGCCGAGATTAAAGTTGACGGCCCAGGCGCTGTGGATGATGGTTGTGGTTTCGCGTTGTAACCTTTTGTATACTTCAGGAGACAGTCCAAGGTCTGCTCTGCTGAGATCACTTGTCAAGGCTATCAATCGACTTGTGTCTGGTAGGCTGAGATCACGCTGATGCAACGCTTTCAACACACGCTCTTCGGGATTCTCGCCCCTGGCTAGGCAGTATACGCAGCGAACGTCAGACCGATTGAGCAGCTGGGCCAGAATATGTGCCCCTAGTGAGCCAGTCGCACCTGTGAGGACCTAAAAACACGGTCAGCGCAAGTCGTTCACCCTTGGATACGTGACAAACCACTACGTGCTGGTTTTGGAAGGTCGAGTACTTCTTGATCAGGGCTTCCATCTCTTGAATCTCATCTACGTCATCATTTGATGCCGTTTCGTTCAATCTGAGAGCGTAAAGGTGCTTGGCTAGACGAGCCACGTTTACAGTGTCGAAGATGACATTTTGACCAAGTTTCCTGCTATTGCCGCCGATATCCATTTCCTTCAATATCAATCCTCGCATTTGGATAGCTTGAAGACTGTTGACTCCAGCGGCAAAGAAATCGTCCTTGTTGCTCGAAAGGTGCACACCTAAAGCCTCTCTAAATGTCTTCATCACCCAGTCTTCGATTTGCGGTATATCAAGTCGAAGGGTGCCAGTGTTGGCGTTCTCAAGCTTCTCATATACGGCCTCAATATCCTTAGCAAACACACGATATATCTGAGCCCGCTTGATTGACTCTTTGTCAGTCTTTGGGTAATCAATGTCTGCTGAAAATGGGACAATTGTCTCTTTGCTAATCTGAGAGAAGCTCTCAGCATGACTATTTGCATGCTGTACCGTTGGCCAAACTGCATCAATGAAGTCTTCGTCTGGCATTTCCTTGGAGCCTGCGTTTCGAAAGATCAGGATACCGGGTGCTGGCCTGCCGGCGCCGAAGATGCAACACTCCTTGATCATAGGATCTTGTCGTATTCGGCCTTCCATAGGGACCGGCAGCACTTTCTCGCCGTTGGTCAGAGTAAGGCGGTCATCTAAACGACCGATGTATTTCCAGGCGTCCATGTTAGGGTGCTTCAAGAAGACATCTTTAGAATGAAACGACTTGGGCGGATCGTTAGAATTCGATACCACCAGTGCCGGCAGACCATGCAAATAGACGCATTCGTAGGTGCCGTCTCCCAATGGCTTCATCCAGATGAACTTGGCAACAGGCGGAGGTATTCGGATGTAATCCCACGTTTTGTCTTCCGCGGGGCGGTTGAAGGAGGATCCTAACATGCCCATCTCCGTAGCACCCCAGAGGCTTTCAAGGCGAATTCCTTTATTCACCAAATCATTTCCCAGGTCGTCTGGGCACCCACTTCCAGAGAACACTACTCGTTTGCATTTCTTCATGGCGTCAACGCCTCTTTCCGAGCCTGCTAGAAGTTCGAGCGTATACGGCACCAAATGTAGCACGTCGGGTCTAAGATGCTCCAACACTTCAATAACGTAGTCTGCCGTAAGAGGCAGATTCGGATTATTCATGTACACCGTCTTGCGAGCTATCATGGCATTTACCATTGCCCAACTCCCGTAACCGTGAAAGAAGGGAAAGGTATTGAATTCTACTTGACCTTTGGGTGGAGGTATCTTCATCATGAGGCGTTTATGCGGGATGTAAATTGGTTTTGGGAGACCAGTCGAGCCAGATGAATGCAGTATGGCAAGTGTCCAATGCATCTCTGCCTCCCGTTCAGTGTTCTCGCGCTGGAAGCGCGGCTCATCGGATAGCGGTTTGTCGAATTCGTCACGTCCTATCATGTGTATCGCCTCGACAGGTTGGAGCTCCTGAGTCTGCGAGGCGAGGGTTGCCAATTGAGCTGTCTTTCCAGGAATGATGGCAAAGGCACCCGTTTCCTCGATTAGCTTCGCACATGCGATGGGTGCCAAGCGGGGAGACAGGCATAGCATTGTATATCCTAGTCTAGCCAGAGCGAAAAACGTAATCACGTAGGCTAGATCTGTGGGAGCCAGCAAGGCCACCACTTTGGGCGTCTCATTGCTACTTCCAATCTATTTTATCAGATTAGATAGACTTGTTATGTATGCAATCAGGATGTGGGATCCCACCGGCTGCAATCCATGGTTTAGGTAGGATTTGGCGGCATGATCCACAAAGCGGTCGATATCCCTGCCTGTGAATCCTTCGAAATCGATGACACCACGCTCGGATTGTGGAAAGCAGAGCAATGGTATCTGTATCTTATCTGCGGCTCGGGCCTGCAGGAGATCGTCTGCGATCAGATAATTCTCCTTGTCTACGGAGACACTGCCATTTGCAACTTCGTTTGTGGTGGCTACGTGTGTCATGGCTGAAACAATGGAGGCCCACTTGTCAGAAAGTAATAGACACGAAGCGTTGTTTTGTATGTCAAGAGGAAGGAAAAGTATATCCAGAGAACAGAGAATAGTATATACTAGGTTACCATCAAGTACAGTAAGGACGGTATCACGCAACTGGTGATGACTTTGTGCTCATTTATCGTCAAAACTTAACTGTCCAGCAATTGCCACTGATTTTCGGATATCGAAGAGAAAGTGGTCAACGGCCATCCAAGCATCAGAGGGAGGGTCGGCCATGATTGGCTTGCCGCAGAAGGATTCTATTAGTAGATTCAGACGGCAAGGAGCGCCAGGTGGCAATGTAACTTTATTATGAGACAACGGCGCGGTTTTCGAAGGAGCACTATCCCTTACCAAAACGCCCTAAGGCGATGTACGATCGATTTCGGAAGCCTGCTGGGCAATCGAGACTGGCCGTTGTCGCAACTTCATCATCTTACCTCAACGTTCTTTCGGTACAGTAATCGCTGAATCCTTGCGTCATTGCTTTCAAATGACGTGTAGGCCTCCTCCAGTCTCCAAAAATTCGCTTATCGTAAGATACAATTTGGTTCAGTGAAAAATCTGAGCGCTGGTAGCCCCTGGTGCGGAAGCGAACCAGGAGCCTTCCACCTTTCACGGGGATGGGATTACGCCATCGATAGCGGCCCGGTAGCCGTTAGCCGTACCCAAAGGAGGCCATTGCATCTTAACACTCAATATTATCTTGCCATGAACGCCACTTGGCCCGTCTGTGGGAATCCTGTGAGAAAGAGAAAGGAATTGAATACACCTTTCATGGCGAAGTAGGGACATGAAGCGGTCCGGGTGGTATAGGTAGACGGCTTGGCTGACCGACAAGATTCTTCCTGGTTCGAAGTCAAATATTTTTGACTTCTGTTATCCGAAGTGTTTGGATGGTTGGACAACATTTTTTCGTCAATCGATCCCCATCTTAGCACAGAGCCTTAAAATCCCACAACAACGAACCCTGCAAAATAGTCTAGCATCATGGCAGCAATGGAGAACCTCTACCGCAACCCAGCGTCCTCCGTAACCTACCACCATGATACCTACCCCTACATATCCCCGTCGAAGTTCGCGGGATCGCTCAAGAACAAAGTTGTGCTCATCACTGGAGCTGGTCGAGGGATTGGAAGAGCCACTGCCCTCGCCTTCGCTGCAGCAGGCGGATCGGTAGCCTGCATGGCACGCACAAGATCAGATGTCGAGGCTGTCATCGAAGAGATTGAACAGAATAGGCACTCTCGAAGCATAGCCATTGTGGGAAACGTCACGGATCCTGAAGCGCCCGGCCGGGTTCTGAAAGAGGTAGAAACAAACTTGGGCCCCGTGGATATCTTGATCAACAATGCTGGGATAAGTCGAATCTCAGACATTGAGCATGAGAAAGATATGTTAAAGGCTTGGGACGTTATCAATGTCAACATGCGGGGGACCCTAGCTTTCATCCATGCAGTGGTCCCCTCGATGATGTTACGGAAGAGCGGCTGCATCATCAATGTCGTCTCCGTCCTCGCTACGATCTCTCTCCCATACTTCTCCGCCTACAGCTCTGCAAAGGCTGGCCTCATACGTGCTACACATATCATGGACATGGAGTTCCGCCCTCACGGCATCTATTCCTACGCTGTACATCCTTGCATGTGTGCAGATTCAACTTTGGGTCAAGGTGCTCTCAATGTGGAAGCACATGAGAAGGTGGATGGAGTGAAGCAATTCATGAAAGACTTTGTGCCGAGTATGAAGGATACATTGGCTTTGCCAGCAGATACCTTTGTGGCTTTGGCTGCTGATCCTGACGCTAAGCACATGAGTGGAAAATATATCGATAGTAGTCAAGATTTGGGTGAAGTCTTACGCGAGGCTAAGAAAGGTCCCGAAGGGAGGATTGAGAAAAAAGGGCTGTATACGTTGAAGGTTGATACGTTGTGAGCGACTGCGTAGCAGAGCTTGTTATTCCTGAGGATTCATGATGATCTTGCTCTTCGCCTTCCCGCTCAGAACGTCTTCAGCAGCGGCCTGAATCGCCTTCAAACCACCACTTCTCTTCTCAATGGGTGTTGGTTCAACAGCCCCTGCGATAGCTTTCGGCAGATACGTAGTATACCACCATTGAGCATACTCGCTAAACTCTGGTTTCTGTGTTGCGAACTCAAAGGTATTGTAGACCCGCTCCACGTTTCCGGGGAGGTCCACCTCACCCGCACGTGTGGAGATGAAACGGCCCCCATTGGGCTGTAGCAGGTTACTAAGTACCTGCTGCGAAGTTGGATCGCCACTCGCAGTCATGAGATATTTGAAGGTCCCCAGTTTACGAAGCTGTGATTCGATTTCAGAAGACTTATAATCCAAGACTTCCGAGGCGCCAATCTCTTTCAGATGAGTGAAACCTCGAGGAGAGGCGGTTGCGATCACAGTATAGCCGACCTAATGAATGTCAGATGCCATGGTGTTTTGAAACTTAGAGGGCATTTCTCGTACGCTTTTGGCATACTGGACAGCGTACCTTCACGGGATGTCAGCAAGTCTTATTTGGAAAATCAACTAGGAGACTTCACACACCCTCCGACTGCTCCACCCGCACCCCAAATTAGGACCTTTTCGTTCCCATGTGCACTGCTGTCCCCCTCACCAGGCTTCTCCATGCCCCCATACACATGCAACGCACCAACCGCTGTCGACAAAGGGAATGACAAGGCAACTGCCAGATCAAAATCGGCATCTCCAATCTATTAGGAAAGCAAGGTTAGAAAGATCTTAGTCAACGTGCAGTGCAACTCCTACCTGAGCGGTTGACTCCGCCTTGCTCAAGACATATCTCTGCCACCCTCCCCATTTCGCTTCCTTCGCTACATACGTCGGCGTGCTACTCACAACCCTGTCCCCTACCTTGAAGTCTTTCACGTCGGCACCGACAGCCGCGACCGTGCCTGCGATGTTACTGCCGAGAATGAATGGGTAGGGAACGGGCATGTAAGCCAATTTTCTTATGCTCGCGTCCAGAGGCTGGATGGCTATGGCTTCATTCTGAGCCATTCCTTAGCAAGTGCCTTCATGATGTGTGAGTCTCTAACCTTTATGAGGATCTCACCCGGCCCAGGCTCATGGTACGGTGCTTCGTCAATTTCCAAGTCTGCTTTTGGGGAGCGGATCCATGCTGCTATGTTTTGAGGCGACATCGTGAGTGCTACTAGAGTCAAGAAACAAAGTCTGTGTACATTGAAAGGCCTTCTCTATATATCGCTTCATCTACTGTATATATTGTTGAATTTCCAAGCAGAGGGCACATTTCCCCATTGCTTTGAATTCCCTTACTCATGGCTGAGGTATTCAAAAGGTTTCGCATTTACGCCAAATTTCCTTTCCTCACTAGGTTTAATCACACTGTCCCAGTACCTTGGTTACTGACTCAATTCGTCAATCCGCTAGCACTTATTAGCGTGGACTAAAATCTGCAGGTGTCTTTGTCAGACGGACTATGCAGACAGCCACAAAACTAACCACTGCGACTGACTCGTTAAGGTCACGACATGGGTCTCGATGCTTCCAGATGATCGCTACTGCTTTTATTGAGCAGGGCAAGCCGAATTGCTGGTTTTGGTGCATTGCAGAGCTCGATTTGGTAGGGAAAATGTTCATCTGACCTTGCAAGGACCTTATCTCACTTCGAGATAGGTATTAATGCAACATCTCCAAAAGCCTCATGCGTGAGGGAAATGGAAAGGTGATCGCGCGGAGCTGAAGCGAATACCAAACTGGGACTCCATCTACAAGGGTGGCATTCGTGGTTCTGGCAACCATGCAGCACGCACAATGTGTTGCATGATCTCCCTTCTATCGGGCATAGACTGGCTTTGTTTCAATGTACCGGTAACCTTGGAGGGGAATGGTAAAGGGGCCGTAACATTATTGGCGTATGCTTCCATTTGGGGATAGCAATACTGTTTGGCTACCTTGTAAGGGAAGAGGCGCACTCTACGTGCGAATACATTGGGCTTTCGATATCAAATGACTGCAGAAAGCCTGCGCAAGATCATATAGTGCTCTTTCCTTTGGTGCTTCCATGCACTACCGTCAAATCTATAGCTTATCTGAAACTTCCTCGGAGGCCTGCCCGCGCTCGAAACCTCCACTTGTGAGGTAAAATGTTCTACCGCAGTGGGTTCCGGGTGTTTTGATGTGAGGCTGACCTCAGATTCATCTCATGATGGCGGCGAGATTTTGGTCTCTTTGGGCTGAGGTACAGCATAACTCTCCTGTACTTTCTTTTTCTTGATATTTGTTCAGGTAGAGAGAACATTAATAGAGGATTTCGAATATGTTTAAGAAGCAACATTCTAAAAAGGTTCTGATAATTGCCTTTACTTTATCAAATATATAGTCTTAGGGTTTTGTGAAGTAAAGCAAGGCTTGGAGTGCATGCTCCAATAACGCCTATCCGACTTGTGCGATTCCCCTGATCTTCCCAGATGCAATATTCTAATCCAGTGCTCCTATAAGACATGCATGCATCGCACTATAGCTCGTAAGTATAGCCATTCAAGTCATTCAAATTGCATACATTCATCTCATTCCTCAAGTATCATATTCGCCCTCCCTCCTCCCCCTCCCCTCGCGACCGCCTCATAGAATTGAACCTCGAAATATCAGTCGGACTCTCCGTACTCGAGCTCGCGCTCTCCAACTTCGTCTCCCACGGCTCGCTATCAGTCGAATCCATCCGCTACATCGTCTGCGGTGGTGGAACTGTCTGGCGCGGTGAAGCTGTATACCCGCGAATAGCCGGACGCGACGTATTCGAAGAGTGGAAAGTAGAGGCTATGATATGGACATGGCGTGCGGGCAGTGTTATTGGCGAGGACTCGGATTCAGAGCTCGAGTCTAGGTGTGTAAGGGTGTGCGCGCGGTTGGAGAAGGGAGAGGAGACGGGGCCGTCGGAGTCGGAAGTTGAGGGGTCGGAGTGCGTGATGCCGGTGGGTGAGGTATTGCTAGGCTGATTAGTGTGGATGAAACCGCTTTCGGAGTCTGAGGAGTCCATGCGGAGATTTGACGGCCTCAATTGGAGGGAGGGAACGTCGGACTCGTCGGATTGGTAGCGGCGGTGGAAGGTGGGTCGACGAGGCATGCCGTCTCTAGAGAATCCGGTTTCAGATTCCGAGGAATCATATCTCTCGGACATAGGGCGCTGGATTGGTAAAGGATATCTGAAGGCTGGGTGGCGGCCATCGAGGGATGGGGACGGGTGGCCGGAGCTGGCTGCGCTGATGCTGGGGGAGGCTAGTTCGTGGCTGGGATCTGGGGTGGGGAGTTCTGAGTTCGAGTACATTGGTTCGGGGGTTGAGAGTTCGGAGCGTAGCTTTTCGGGACTTGGGGATGGTGCTTCTGATCTTGATAATGATTCTGGGCTTGAGAGTTCTGACCTATTTGCAGGAGAGCCGGGGAGTTCGATGATACGGCTCTGTGGTCGGATGGCGTTGGGACCGAAGAATTCCATGCCTTCCATTTCGGACAGGGGTGTCATGGGATTCTCCGCAGGTGTTATTGTGACAGTAGTGGACTTTTTGAATCCAACCTCTGGGTCTTCTGAAGAGTCATGCTTCTGCATGTCTAACATGTCGGGCGCAACTTTAGGCTCGTCACCGGGAAGCTTGGCTTTTCGATCACGCTTCTTACGATACATTTTGCGGACGAAGAATGCGCCAATGAGCGAAGCAATGAGGACGATGACGATGGCGATTCCGGCTATGGCACCTATGCCGATACCGTGAGAGCTATTGCCTGTCGATTTGACTATTGACGGACCGGTTGAGGTTGGATTCGAAGGTGCCGTGCCGGTGGTGTCGGTGGACGAGATGGGAACGATATGACTTGGCATGCTTGGGTCGAACGTGGCTTGCGAAATCGAGAAATTGGAGTGCTCGTAGTCGACGATCAGGAAGCTATAGAACGTTAGTAAATTGTAGGCGAATCCATATTCGCTATATTGCTTACGATTCCTGGAAGAAGGTTCGGCCCAGCGTAATTGAGTTTTCATCAGATGCGCGCTGCAGAGGGAAGTATCTTGACTGTTTCTTAACCAAAGGATAATTGGCCTCGAGATCAAAGCTAGCGTAAGGTAGAGTGATGTTGACTGATGGTCCATTGAGACTGTTGGCCAACTCAAATATCACACTTGGATTTTCTTGGACCAAAGCATCATGCAGAGTATCGTTGACGAGGTACAGGTTGTTAAGAGGGTCCCAGGAAATGCCAAAGGCAGTCTCGAAAAGCTGGCATGCTTCTTGGGGAAGCCACAAGTATGGCACCGTGGAATCTACAAGTGCCATGATACCATGAGATAGTAGCGGCGTCTGAATCTTCGAAGTGGAGTATGTGATCGACGGTATTGCCACGACGAGCTGCCTCACTACTGTTGGTGCGAAAGTAAAAGAGACAGCGTTCGGCGTGAATCTTGATGCATCGTAGCCACCCAATGTCAAGCTCGCACCAACACCGCCGTTTGGCTCTGAGAAGGGTAAGCGGGATTCTATATCTTGAATGACTTTGCTTACGATAAGACGCCCCAGCTGTGTAGCCATATGACAGACTTGGTATCAGGTTCTCATTCTTGAGTGAGGTTAAGAGACTTGGCGACGAGTCGCTACTGTCTGTAAAGTTGATGGGTTGATTTGAGAGTCCCAGACTGCCAACATAGAAAGCCTCTGTAGTAATACCAGCAATCACTTGATGGTTCACTGAGATGTTGGCGGCTCCAGGCTTTCCTGGTAGTCCGACCGTATCATAGCCATATGAGCCATTCACAGCATTACCAGTGTAGCCCAGGTTGCTCTCCGCGCCAAGTTGGAACATGTGCTTGACATTCCAAGTAGAAGACTTGGTGTCATCATACTCTCCACCCCGAGCTTGTGTACAATTCGCAGCATCATTAGGGCCGCAGCCTTCAGGCGCAACCACCCAGGTAGATGCTACCTCGGTAGACGCAAGGACTTGTAGCTGCTGAGGTGGGGTTCCGGCAGTGATCGAGAAGGTTGACCAAGCACCATCGGCTCCAAGGCTACGAAACCGCAGTTGATTAGCAGCTGACAATGTCGATTTCTTGATAATATGGGAAATGAGAAATCGCATACAAGTCTCCGCTTGGATCAACCACGATCGGCGCTGCTTCGATCGGCATTATCGATTACTCTTTTCGGAAATGAGACAATATGGTGAAAGGACAAGAAGGAAAGAGTACGAAAAACTGCAACGATGGGAGTTGCGTCACTTCATAACAGCACTGATGCTGGCAAGTCGACGGAAGTAAGAATCGAGACACGCTGACACCGCATCAACAGAGTATATCAATAGATTTCCAGAATAGTGGGAAGGCACGGAAGAGCCTATCGCGTTGCTAGCAGGAATAGAATTCGAATGGTCCAGGCATGCGCAGACGGTCGGAAGAACGTGGGATGCGGATACCATGCGGTTCATGGCTGGCCTCATGCAAGCAACAAGTGCATTACACCCCCACCTTCGCAACGCTCGCACTGTAGACTTTATCATGCACGGAGCAGGCATTCTCGTCTATTATTGCTAGTTCCTGTTTGCTGGTCCTTGCGACTGCTTATCTGACAAAAAAACTCTTGTTCTGTGCCACTTGCCATGTGGCTCGCCGTGCCTAGCTCACCTAGGTCTTGTTCGCCGGTATGATAGCGGGACACCCAGGTGTCGAGACGGAAAGGTTGAAGGCTTGAAGCCATTGAAGCCGTGCGAAAGATGGGAAACTTTGACTGGGTAGTCCTGCATGAGGCGCGACATTGTAAGCGATAAAAGACCCCGCTTTCTTAGCTTCCAATCCTTCGACTGCACCTCCTCCCAAAGACATCCACTGTGAGAAAATGGCGCAAACAAACGGCCAATGATGACGGATCCCAACCGAGACATAGGGCGAGCTGCAGCTAGACTGCATAGATGTATGCAACTCAGAGTTGATCCCACCACCACTTCTTGAGCCGGGAGTTGACTTCTTTCACCGCCAGTAAGAGATCCAACCAACCGACATCTCCCCTCAACCGGACGCCTGAGCCCCACCAAGTACCGCGAGCTCCGAAGAAGCAATGGTCAAAGGTCCAGTAAGCGGGCCGATGACGAAGTACCATACTCTTCATGGCTAGGATGTCTCGTGAAGGCTTGGTCGAGGCTTCCAAAGCGCTCAATTCACCGGCGAACCCTGTGAAGAATAGGCGCTATCGAATCAGCCTCACGCAAGACTCCGAGCGGGTGGCAGTCTTGAGTACCTGAAATTCCGAAGATCCCCCTTCTAGCGAGCTAAGTGGTCGCAAAGTCGAGACCTATATATGAGAGCTCCTCCCGGGCAAGCTACCTAGTTCGTCGTTCCTGCACTCAGCTTCCCGACCCTCACTCGTTGCTAGGGTCAGTATACAAGGACAATGGCTTCGTTTTCATGGTTTCTCTTACTCGCTCTAAGCGCTGTGCTCAGGCCAGTCTGCAGCGTTCCGCAAGGTAGGATTGCTCCAGTACAGACCTTCTCACTGGAAGATAGAGCTAACAATTGACGCAGAGCAGCTTGCAACTGTAACGCAATCAGCCCAATTCCTACAGTCCGGACCTGCGCCAGATTTGGCGGGAACAGCCAGTGCCTCTGGACCATCCTGTGGTGGTTGCTACATTGTCGCCGATGTCGCCGGACTAGTCTGGTACTCAGAAATATTCATACATACAGCTGCAACGGCAGTGGTTTCAGTGGGTGTTGGAAATGGCACTAGCGCTACGAGAACCTCAATTACTCAGAACGAAGGGGAACTTACATACAACTTGGCTTCCACCGCTGGTGGCGTTTTGGCACAAGTAAACTACTCGCCCTCCTTCACTTTGGGAGGAGCTGTATTGTACGTTGGACAAAATTTCCCTAGTGTTTCGGTAATGCGCTGACCAAGAGCAGAACCTCACCTACTGCATATAACGTTTTCACTGGTATGACTATCGCATTAGCCTCCGGGCAGGATTTTTGAATCTGACGCGATTATAGCATACTCCATAACATCCGCGTTTGCGTCTAATGGAGTTTGTATCACAACATCCGGCGCGCCCATCACGTTATCCTCCGCGTACACGGAAATCTTACAGTCCGCGAATGGTCAGATTATATTGGACGCCAATGGACAGAAGTCGTTCATCAATTTCCTCAATTTCTCCACATGTTCTGGTGGTGGAGAGAGCGTCGTCCCGACTGCATTGATTCAGGTGACCACTACAACAGCCACAAGGACGAGCACATTTTCGAACGTGCCTCTAGCTGCCGTGTCGGCTACTCTGACAATAGCTCCCGTAAGTCCTCACAGTTCATGTAGACATCTCACGATCGCGATCTTCTGACTTTGAACGCCGCTGTCGTTGAAGTTGGGCTCATTACAAGTTGCACGATTAAGCTGTATACCTACAATTGGATTCTGTATCGCTGCGCAGAGCTGCTCATGACTAACTTGAGAATCTCAGCAATCTGTACCAATCGCAACTACGGCGGAGTCTACCACGAGTACACCGTCGACTACCGTCTTCCCTTCAGTCGCCGCTCCCAAGATCGTCATTGGCAACAAGACCGTTACACCCACTCCAAACCCTATCGCCCTTTCAATATTTAGTGGTAAAGTGACGACTGGTACTACCACTATAGTGGGAATAACTTCTAGCAGTTCTCTATTTGCAACGGGGACTGCAGGGAACTTCTCTATGCCGATGACATTTTTTGGGAAAGCCGCCCTAAACAAAGCCGACATCTGGCTGACGACTATGTGGGGAGCTGGCATGATGGGTCTAGGAGTTTTCGTGTACTACTTATAAGGCATAGGATATATGGGAAAGGATATATGGGAATGGATATATGGGAATGGATATATGGGAATGGATATATGGGAATGGATATGAAACTACGAATAATCATTAATATATAAATGAGATAATACATCCATTAAATATGATCAACCTTGAGACACTACTCGTCAATTCTCATAACAGATTGAGCCGAAAAGACACATCTCTCAGTGACGGCTCTCGTAAAATTGCAACCTACAGACTATAGATCTTAAGAATTTATTGAACAAGAGGTGTTTCAAAATACTCACTGTACAACAAATGAAGATGAAGCCCAAAGTATCTGCAAAATGAGGGTTGGGGTTATGTTGATTGGAGGCGCTAAATTCCAAGCAATTTTCTCAGCGACCTCAATTGTTTCAACAGCCTTCTTGATGGCTAGAGCTCTCTCCTTCAGCATCCTCTCCACCAAGAGAATATAAGGATAAGAAATTTCCTACTATGTCATCGGGGCCACCGTCTGAAGGTGACACACCAAGGGCTGGAGTCATGTGCTTCGGTTTGTCACAAAGTGCTCCTCTTCTCGGCTGTCCAGGACGAGCGAGAGGTGGCCCTCCGATACCGCCATAATCACGCATACTGCTATAATTGTTATTAGTCACGCCATAATCGCAAGGTCTAGAGCCTTGAGGATGCTTGAAGCTATTCAGATTTCCACGGCACTGCTAACACAAGCTTTCTCGGATGAAGGCTCAGTACATCGTTGGGCAATTGGAGCGGAGGAAAGCCCGTCTTAAAACCCTGTCTCTGTTTTGCTATTTCCTATTCCCATTTCATAGGCTACATAATTTCCGTTCCTTTCCTGTTGCTTCTCTTCTTTCATACTCATTTCTCCAGCTGACGATAGTAACACTCGCCCATCATGGCTTCCCACCCTACCAGTTCCACTGATGGCGTCCTCTCCGTGCCCCTTTCCCTCCGAGTCCTCGGTCTCAACTCCGGCACCTCGATGGACGGCGTTGACTGTGTGCTCTGCCACTTCACTCAAGCCAATCCGACAGCCCCTTCTTCATATGAAGATCGTCAAATACGATGCCATCGACAACCCGCAATCAATCAAGAAACCGACTTTCCGCATGATCCCAGAAAACAAGTCATCCCCAGAACAACTCTCCCAAATAAATGTCCGCTGGTGCAATGTCTTCGCCGACGCAGTGGAAGAATTCAATCGGCGGCATGGGTACACAATGAAGGATATCGACGTCATAGGAAGCCATGCGCAGACGATATGGTTGTTGAGTATGCCCGAAGGGAATCAAACGAAGAGTGCATTGAAAATGGCGGAGGGGACGATACTGGCCGCGAGGTTGGGAAAGACTGCTGTGAGGAATTTCAGGATCAGTGAGCAGGCTGTTGGGAGGCAGGTTGGCGCCAATGATTGCATTCTTTGGCGGGTTGACGTTGCAGCATCCGAAGATTCCGAGGGCGTGTCAGAATAATGGGGGGATTACTAATGTTTGTTTCATTCCGCCTACGGAGAGAGAAGGGGATGGGATGGACGGGATCTATGATTTTGATACTGGGCCTGGCAAGTAAGTAGAGGCTTCCTCGACGGTTCAATTAAGTACAAGCGGAAGATGCTAATGTTTGGTTATGCAGCATGTTCATCTCACACGATAGTTCTGTTCTTGATCCCAAGCGGTGAGGCGACTGGTCTGTCTCTTGCTCAGGTTCCAGTATCGCTCGGTGTCACATCTGGCGATGCCTCGGAGGTTTCTTGAACAAGACATTCCACACCGCCAGTTATTTTCTTCCTGAGCCCAAATTTTGCGACCTGACTGCAAGCTTAAATCGAAGACCTTGCGGCAAAAATAGGCCATGGAAGTCATCCAGTCGGCTGGGCTGGACTCTATCCACGTTCGTAATGCTTGTAGGTTTTCGAGTCCTGGCCTTGGTAGCAGTGGAGATTCTGTTCTAGGCTCAAGAGCGAGCGAGAGCCGGCAGGAGATACTTTATTTCGTCTAAGCTTTGGTACGCTCAAGACCATCTTCATTCTCAACCATCAGCATGCTTGCAACTGGTATTTAGACGTCATTCGAACGTAATATATCGTTGTCCAGTTACCGGCTGCCCACAGCTCGCTGTTGGTAGACCTCGAACAGCACATTTGGAGCGATCTTGCTCATTCTGATAATTCCATCCCCGATAGCGGCTTGTTTAGTGCAGTAAAGGTCCATGCTTGTGCAGTATGCAAGACGGGAAATCTGCTGTAAAATAGATTTGCATGCTTGATGGTATCTCACAATTTAAACAGATGGGACGTAGAAGCACCTATCCACACGTGACATCTGACCAACCACATTTCTACCCTGACGTATCTTCGTATTCGTCCCTTATCACGACCTACGCCCTGTATCAACAATCAGCCCACTTACCCCCTTACTTTACCCCCTCACAAAAGAAAAAGGAGCCTACTCACAGCAGCGCAAGAGTCAAATTCCCCTTCAACGTAGCCTTCAACTCAATCTCTACATCCAGATTCAACTCCAACCTCAACTTCAACCCATCCTTCTTCTTCATCTCACTCTCCTCGCCACCTTCTCCCTTCCCCGTCTTCAAACTCTGCTTCGGATTCCCATGCCGTTTTGGAGTCTCCCCTCTCTGCGCTCGAGCATATGTGACTGGGCCGTCCATTGAGGTTTCGTCGGGACCTATGTGTTCAAATAGTTGCATGATATCTTCCTCCTCCTCCTCGCCTTCTTGTTCTTCGACCGATGGCATTTGCTCTTGCTGTTGTTGTTTTTGGGCTTGTTTTTGTTGCTGGTTCGTTTGCTTACGTCGCCGTGCGCGGCGCGATTGGGAACGTGAGCGGTAGCCGGGGTCTGAGGCTTCGGAGTCTGTCATTTCTTTCTTTGGGGGAGAGGGTTTTTGGTTTGAAGGGGTGGGCGAGTTGGAGGACATTGTGGTGGTGATGGCAGTTGCAGTTTGGAGTGTCGGAAGTAGAGGGGAAACTCAGGAGGAATAGGTGGTGCCAGTTGTAGGGAGTATGAAATTGGCAAGATTGATGGTGAAGAGAGTGAAGAGCCTGCTAATGATGCAAGTATCATCAAATTGAAGGAGTGAAGCTTCGCAGCCATCTTGTTTGATATTTGATACTCCGACACCCCTGATCATGATCGACCGGGATTTAATCTGGCTCGTCGAACTGCCAAGTTCTGACACGTGGCAATCGCATTTTCCCACGTTTTTGAACGATGGAAAAGCGTAATTGTGTGGTTCTTGGTGCCATGATAGCTAGAAGATTCGAACGTTTATCCTATGTAGTTCTCCATATCAAATTCCAACCTTATGCTTCAGAATTGCAGATCGAAACCACCTTCACAACGGAGCGAACCCTCCGTCATCGTGCATGATGATCACCCGCCGGCGGATTGCGCCTGTCAGCACTCGCCAATCAAGGAATGAAGTGAAAAGGCTGGTAACTTGCTATCGCGACCTGCCCGTTGGAAGCTTCGACTTCCAGGTCTGCTGCGTCATACACCTAATCATTCCCAGCCATTCACTTTCCTTTCCATGACCGCTCGATTCATTCACTCATCCCACAACTCTCAGACCACAATCGCTTGACCCTTCATAGCAAGCAGCTCACTATCCCCTCTACTAAATCCTTGGATGAACACTCCACCCGATACACCTCAGAAGGGCAGCAACATGGTAGAAGAACAAACGAAAACAGACGAAGCCCAAGCTACCGCCGGCGCCAACGCTCCAGGCTCCCCAGCCCAATCCCAATCCACAAAAAGCACTCCCCCAGAGCTAGGAAGTAAAAAGAACTCCCAGCAGAACACCCCCCAAAAAGAAACCCAAAAAGGAGGCGAATCGCAAGCAGAAACCGAAGGTGACGCTAATGCGCCGCCCTCCTCACAACCACAATCGCGGACCGCGAGTAAATCCAAGCCAAGGAGGCAATCTAGGGGCAGGGGAAGGAGCCAGGCGCCTGATAGCGATGCGGAGAGTGTGGCTAGGAGCGATGTGAGTGATGCACAGGGAAGAGGAGGGAGAAGGCAGAGGAATAGGAAGAAGAAGCAGCAAGGTCCTCCACAGACGCAGCAGGCGGAGAAACAGGGCGGTGGGCCTTTAGACAGTCTCGACGAAGTCGGTGAAACCGCGACGGAGGCAGTCGATAAAGTGCAAAATACCGTTGGAGGCGCGACTGATTCAGTGGGCAAGACAGTCGGAGGATTGACGGGTGGAAAGAAGAATGGTGGAGAGGGAGAAGGGGAGGAGGATGAGGGCAAAGGAGAGCAGCTGAGACTAAGGCTGGAACTTAATTTGGACGTTGAGATTCAGTTGAAGGCGAAATTGCGGGGGGATTTGACGATTGGCTTGTTGAACTAGGACGTGAGCTGTGGTTTGGCTGAAGCGTGCGCTATTGTGAGTTTTGTCGGTCTTGATTGATGAATCGGTATGCTAACTCGAGATAGAAAGATATTGCATTTATTGGTGCTGACATGCGACTGGATATTTCCACGATCGAGCAGGTTAGACATCTTCTGGCTAATCGCCATGAAGGAGGCTTTACATTAGCTGTATGCATGCTGTCATTTGGGTGGTTGCCATAGGTAGCCTGAAATAGTGGAATTAAATCTCAATCACAATGCCCATGATTTCCTAGATTGACGCCTATATAATGCCTATGCTATAGATGATAATTCCGTGCCGCTGTCCCCTATATACGCTCGCATAAATGGTATCATGTACATTCTAAATCTGAAACCCCGCTAAAGTCCCGCAACAAGCAACAGGCCGTAGCCCAATGATATGACAACTAGGAATGTGAAGATACTGGCCGGTATACCCCTGGAAATAAAATGCTTCACTTGCAGATACCGCTGCCCTGTCTGCGAATCTTCCATCATGATAGCAGCTACCAACGAGTCAGCACTTCAGTCACTTCACCTTGTAGAGTGGAAGAATATTTACTCATGTTTGGAAAGCCGCTAGTAGGCAAACCCATGGCCGCAGAGCACATCAACGCGGAGCTCATGACGAGCAAATTCGGATGAGGCTCTTTCAAGGCAGCGCCGACTTGGTGGACCAGAGGTAGGAAGATTAAGGCAGCGACTGTGTGGCTGATGAATGTTGCGATGACGAGTATCAGTGCTGCAAAGACCACTAGGACACCGTATAGGCTCATGCCTTCGACTTTCTCTGTGACGGTGGCCGCGATCGTATGTAGTAAGCCTGACGAAGAGACTGCTTTGCCAAGAGAAAGCCCGCCAGCGGCTAGGATGATGATGGTCCAGAGGAAGTTGTTGAAGTCTTCTTTGGTGAGAATACCTGTACCGAAGAAGGCGACCATTGGTATGATAGCCACAACGCCCATATCGCCGAAGAAATGCTCCAGTTGATGAGTTACGCACCACAGGACAATAGTCACGACAGTCACTATGCTGATGAAATACTGCACACCTGTGAATTTGTCCTTCATGGGCCGTATGGGCACGATCGTAGTGCCTTTTCCGGGTTGGAAGGTAATGAGGAGAAGAATCCAGATTAAAAGGATGGAAATTATGCAGACAGGAAGAGCGACGAAGAACCATTTACCCCAGCTGGGTTGCGGCCGCATGTTTTGGAGGGCGATGATGTTCTGCGGAGAAGCGATGGGAGACGCAGCACCGCCGATGTTTGCAGCAAGGGCAATGCCGAGGATTAGAGCCTTGGAGAAATTGGAGTCGGACGGAAGGTTGCGGAGGAGTGGCTTGAGAAATCGTTAGACTTGTCCAGTTCAAGTATAGCAGAGAACCTACTTGGATTATAGAGAAGCAGAGCACTGGTGAAGCAACGTTACTTATCCACATGCTCAATATCATGGCAACAAACATGTTAGTGATTAGGACAGTTCTTGGCCGAGTGCCTGCTTTGCTGAGGACGAACGTGGCCATCATCTTCGCAATGTGAAATTTTGAAAGTGCTGCAGCAATTGTGAAACCTCCGAGCAGTAACATGATGACTGGAGTCCACATGGCTGCGAAGATGTACTTCGTTGCATCTTTGGGATCCAGTCGGTGATGTGGTTTTTGATCCTCACGGGCCACTCGCAAGATAACAGCCAAGAATGGTACTAGCAAAGCTGTCACGAATAGAGGTATGACCTATTCCAACGTGAGTGTAGGTCACGGTTTGACATTGCCCGGGGACATGCCTCTGTCGCCCATAACAAGCTGACGAATACCAGTAACGCCAGACAATTCTGCTGCTCTGGCTTCTTCATAATGGGCACAACTAGTAATATCACGAATAGAACGATGATGCCCATCAGTGTAAAAAATGTCGAGCTAAACAACCATTGTGGGCATCTATACTTTCCAATAGGCGTGTCGAGTTCTTTGGTGGCTACCTCGCCGGTCTCGTCACCTTGTAACTTTGGGTCCTGGTCTCCGCCGAGCAATGTCCTCCTCAAGCCCATATTTGCAGCTTGGGCTTTCCTTTCTATTCCGATCATCTCTCGCCAAACAGTATTGCGTTCCCATACGACGTGCTCCCGAAGATGCAACCGTAGCTCTCGCCTGGCTGTGGGTACGTCACCCTTCGTTATAACGTCTGCGTATGCCTTTTCCACGTTCTGGATATTCTCATCGATGTGTTGCATCGTCACCGGTTGGAAAGGATATGCCGGTGCGACCTTTTCTTTGATATACACACTCTTGAGGTTGCGATTCAACGTCTTGTCATACTTCTTGCACACTTTCGAGAAACCGGTTTTGTTCAGCTGAATGAACGACTTCAATTCGCATAGCGAGACGTATAGGCTTATGGTTCGCTTCTTCAATGTCATGCCGGAGGCCACAAGGGTCGAGAAAGCCTGGTCACTGTAGTCATCGTATGCCTGGCTCGCTCTCCGTCTCGAGGGTGGCAACTCTCTGGAACTTCGTAGGTCACCCTCAGCCTGTGGCGCGTTGGCATCGTACGTTTTCCTTCGGTCCCTAGACATGCCACTCATATTCAAGCCAGTTCTTTCGTCTGCGTCGTCATCGCTATCGCCTTCTTCCTCCTCTATTGTCGAGGCGCTCATGGTACTCGTCCGCCGTTGCCTACCGCCAAAGCCGAATTTCCCGAATATGCTTCCACGTCGTGGTCTCCCTTTCTTGTCTCCAGGGCCATCCAGTTGGTCCATATCCACACCATCGGCCTCAGCTCCAAATTCCTCCTCTTCTTTCATCAGGTCCCCAACCTCTCCGTAGATCTCCAGCTCCTTCAGCTGATAGAAGGAACATATCTTCTCGAGTTCCTGATCCAGCGCCCGTCGAAATACTGCATCAGGGTCATCGGTATTGATGAGCGGAGAGGCCTCTGCATCATTCTGGGCTAAAATAGGAGACTGGTGGATGGATTTCTCTAGCTGGTATATCCTGAAGTATTGCAACGTGGTCAGCTTTGCCGCTAGACTCCTCGAGATCTCGTCGCTCTGGGGCCGGGGATGAATAGAGTGAGAGAGGCTCACAGCTTTTTGAGGTTACTATAGGCAATGTAATGACTGCTCCAGTCTGGCACCGCGTTGAACTGTATGCTGTGAGAAAACTTCATGTTCTCGTCGGGAAAGGGAGCCTGGAGCTTTCGCCCAGGCTTCTCCTCGCTTTTATGTCGATGACGACTTCGGGCAACTTCGGTGTCCTCACGCTTTTGAAGAAGCCGTTGAAGCTCTATTGACGAAGACGTTGTGAAATATGGCTCGGATGGCCCTTACCCAATGGACGCGGATATTCTGTGTGCAGGTGAGAACGCGCCCACTTCGCGATGGCTTCGACGCTGTTTTAAGAGGCCTTTTCCACTTCTGTTGTCCGGCGTTTAGATTACGATACCAAGCTAACAATAGTATTTTAATTAGTAAGGTGACTTTCAATACGAGTTTAAGATTGCAGGGACCGCTGCCTGAACGTTTTGGGCCAAAATTCAAACATGACTGAGCTACCTTTACCATAGTTAGCCAATTCTTATTTAAGCAAAGCTACCTGAGGAATATGCGCTCGGAATCCTGCAGTCCGGAAATGAAAAATGTTGCAAAAAAACTGGGCTGAACTGGGATTTGAACCCAGGACCTCTTACACACAAGTAAAGTACCCAAAGCAAGAACTAAATGTTATTATTAGACATTATTCAATGGACAGTCTTCCGAGGGTTTTGGATGTAACTGACTTCTGCCACTGAACTATCCAGCCGACTGCCATATACTCATGAATACAAATATAATTATATATAATCTATTCAAAGACAACCATAGCCAAATAGATCATACAGAAGTGCCAATGATTTCACAAACAAGTTGTTGGCGGAGGCGCAACGTGGATTTCCCAGGAAAGACACGCCACTTAGCCCATGAAAAAGATGCACTCAAATCAAGAACACAATTCCCTTACAAAACCTTCGGAGTGCTGTTTCATCAAGCAGGGTCAAAGGTTCAGCATCAACACCGGCATTTATTCACTACATTACTAGGATTTCGGATAACCCCTAGAAGATTATTTCTATTACTTCAAGAAAGAAATTTCAGTGGTCAAAAATTTCCAAATGACCATAGAAACCACATCGCAATGGAGGCACCATTTACGCCAGGCTCCAATTTCACATTGGGTTGCCACAATTGACCGATGCACTCTAGATCCTTTCAAGAATCTTTTGAGCACCCCACATCCGCCAACTGCCAAACAGCTGAAAGCTTTATCGTACATCAAGTGGGATAGGCCAGGAGTCTACCTTTCTGTAATCGAGCGCAAAGATGGAACAGGTCATGCCTTCGTTTATATTGGCTCCGCCACCAGTCCGTACGGTGGACTCCATCACAGAGTAAGCCAACACAAGAGCCTACTGTACAGTGCGAAGGCAGCGTAAGTCGTTGAAACCCCGACATTGTCTGAATATTATGAATCTAAGACAAAGCAAACAGTCTACGTGGGTCCTTTCATCATGGGTTACTCAATCGAAAAGGAGTTGAACGCGCTGAGAAATTTTCAGTCATTGCCGTAAGCAGCTTCGGTGACTTTTCGGAAGAGGCTATAAAGACAACCAGGGTGTTGTGTCTGTTATGTGAAGCTGTTTATACCCATTGGCTACAATGCATATCAACTGAGGCATTTCCTGTGCACCTACATTATCTGCATTTTTGTCCTTGGTCAATTGAAACAATTGAATATCTAGGTGCTTGCAGAGAGAGCCCTTTGAAGCAATCTTTTCATTCTTTACCACACAAGATCCCAAAAAGCAAAGATGGTGCTCGGCTTGATAAGAACGATTACCAGAGAACTCGATTCGCAGAAGCCTCAGAAAAAGAAGATCTACAAAGCATCAGCAAATGAAAGACGAAAAGAAATTCGCAAAGGGGAGACAGCGGATGAGAAAACCAGGCGGCTTCAACGGAGATACCTGGAGCCTCGTTACGTCTCGCAGCCTAGAGATCCAAACGCAAAATCAGCTTCAAAGTGTATTTATTGTCATTGCAAGAGCCATAACACCCGTACTTGCAAACAGGATCGTGCAGATAAGCCAACAGCGTCAGTCAAATGCCATACGTGCCGCCTTCCTGGTCACAATAGCCTCACTTGTCTCCAGAAGAAGCAGGAAGTCGTCTGAAAAAGTTGAAAGTTCCACAGATTCCTCAAATCAAATTCCATGACTCAGACCTCAGAAACAAGATGACGAAAAGGGCTTTACGACTTATGAAAGGAAAGAGTCGAATTAGCCAGTCTCTCGAAACCTTTAGCTGCACACATTTCTCACTTTCAATCAACACGTTTGTCCGTTCCGTTCTGGATGCTCTCTTCTTTCCAGACTCGATGACGTATTACAGGCCAATCGTTTTCTTTGCACGCCCTCAACCATGACCGTCAGAACTCCCTTACCACCTTTTCTCAACAGTCTCAAATGCCTCTTCTGCTTTCTCAAAAGGAAAACGATGGGTGACCATGACTTTGGAATTGATCATTCCACTGGCGACGAGGTCTACCGCGGCCGGATACCCAGCTGTATATCTGATAGCTCCCCGGATTGTCAGGTCGCCGATGCAGACAGTAGTAATAGGGAAGTTGACGATATCTTTACCCATCTTACAGGCTGTAAATATCCCCATTGTAGAGATGGAAAATCAACACTCTGAGTGGAGTTGAGGTGAGGGAAGAGCGATCGTAAGATGGAAGATGAGGCCTGGAGGCGGGGAAAAGCCACAGGATGAAGAAAGGAGGAGGAAGAGGAAGAGGAAGAGGTAGAGAGGAAAGGAAGAAAACGTGGCCAGGAGGCCAGAGAGCTTCCGAAGAGAATCGGTGCAACACTGTGAATGAGAGCACTACCTCGTTCCCCGGGGGCCATAATGAGGTCCAGTAAAGATGGAAACATTACAGGCGAAGCAAGATACGGAGGTATATTCACACTAAATGATGGAGAAGGATTAAATCATACTGACAGCAGCCGATTTCAAAGGGGAGGCAGCCGTAAAGTGAGGGCAGCGAGTCGCAGACTAACCGGACCTGGCACGCTTGACCGCAAGAGGGGTTTATGCAGGTGATTCATTTGTGCAAGTTTCATTGGTGCCGCCTCGCTGGTCCTTGGATGGCAGATCACCGGATCGCTGCCGGGATGACGAGGTTCCTGGAAAACGCCCCTAGACAAAACCTTATATCTTAGGTTATCTCAAGAGGTTTCGAACTTTCTATCGCTTTTTCAATTCACCGCCGTCCTATGTGTTATACCGTGTGAATGCCAGACAGAGCCAATTAGGCCCCGATCAGCAAACATTCATGAGCTGAGCACTTCCTTAGTCTTTGGGACAATGCTACTACCGACTCTGGTAAATCCTTGGTCTATCAGAACACACCTACCGGACAGCCGAAGCCATGTCAGAGAATAACCAGATGGCAACACCGTTCAGTCGGAGCCTGAAGAGAAAAGTACATGATACAGAGGAAGTGGAAAACCCACCTAGCCAGTCACGCTCCCAGCTTTCATCTGCACGTCGAGAAGATTCGAACCATGGAGAAGCTACGGAAGAGAGCGCAGGGGCTACAACTCGCCCATCTGTTCCCAGTAACGTTAGAGGACCTAGTAATAGCAGCAGTTCAGTATTTCGTTCGACCAGCACTGAGGAGGAGAATGGTCGTAACTACACACCTGGAATAAGCTTCACGTCAATAAACCGCGGCGTGAGCAGAGAACAGAGCGATGCTGCCGTTGGTCAAAGGAGGCTCGATGACGGAGGAAGAGAGGAAGGGAAAATACATGCGGAGACTGCTGCAGAGAAGAGCGATCCTCAGGCTCAATCGAGGCCCAACATGCAAAGTCTCACAGAAATTGATGTAAGTTCTCCCACATAGATTGCGAGTTCATGTCTGACGAAAGAAGAGGAAAAGAATTTTTGCCGCTGTAGCTGAAGTCGAAGCAAGATATCAAAGAGAGAAATGGGAATTGGTGGCGAAAGCTATGAGGCGTGCTGGGGCTGCCGAGTACTCCAAGGATCTGCTTGAGAAAGAATTCGCAAAACCAGCAAAATCTTCTGCGCCTAATGTTACAGAGCATGAACTCCATAGGCAAGCATGGAAGGATGTCCTATGGAAGATGATGGAAGCTCCGGGAGCCGGGTCTGTCTCTACTCGCCCAAGTCCTTATGACAACGGAGTGATTTGCTCGCTCAGAAAAAGGGTTACAACTCTAAACGGTCAAGCATCAGGTCAGGCCGTTTTTGAAAGGCTGAATTTCCAGATCCTCCCCACTGAGACTTTAGAAAGCCCTCCGGCCGCACCAGGCAATGCGGAGACTACGATTCATGGTACAACCAAAGCCAATGCAAGTGGTTCAGCAAAGCCCCTTGCGCCGAATTATCTAGGCTTCGGCGTGTTGGTCAATCAGGGGCCACTCCAATATAATACACAGCAAATCCCACCAAATGTCCGTTCGCAGATGGCGCAGCAGGAGAATCGCCTCTCATGGCAGGTAACTTCCCAGACAGGCGGTCCATCTCAACAAAAATCTTCAGGCGCTGTACCGGCCCACCCGACGATGTCTCCTGTCCAAGCACCCTCCTCGCAGCAATCTATCCAGAGGTCGCTACTATACCACACACCCTCTCGTGAACCAAGTCAGGAGCAGGAGTCTCCCCAACCTCAAGCTCCGTCCCTGGCCCCAGTGACAGTAGTTCAACGCAAGCCAAGTACACCAACTTCTGCAAGTGAAGCAACGATTCAACAAAGCCGACCTGCAGCGAAGTCGAGAAAACCCGTGTCAAAGAGCCAGTTGAAGTACATGCTCAGACATCGTACATTGAACGAAGTAAACAAACACAAGCCGTGGGACGTCATAGCTCAAGAATGCGGCGTCAACGCGCCCTTGAACGAGATTTCTGCGGCTCTTGAGCAAGCCGGCTTTCCAAGCATCCTCTACACACCGACTGGCGCTCCAATGATTGTGAGCAATCCTGCTTCGAGCGCCGCGATGTCACCGAGCTCTCTTGCGTATATCTTCCCATACAATCCGAAGTCGCTTACAACACCGGCTACTAACGACGCGACTACTCCACTACCCACTTCAATTGATCTAACTAAGGAAAACGATAAGCCTACTTCGACGACGCCTACGCATGCTGTACAGAATCCATACGCCAGCACCGAAGAACGTTACCCTTCTATTCCTAAGACAGAACCAAGCCAAAGTAAGGATGAAGGAGACCCAGTCTTAGACTCGCACCAGAAAAGAAGCGCAGCTATGAGGAAAGCATGGGCTAAACGTCAAGCAGAGGGCCGAAATGGGCGCCATGGCGGCCCGCCCAGGTCGAGTACAATCGCTAGGAATACATTGATAGGAAGTTCTCCCACCGTTTTTGCTACTCAGGTCCTTGCTGCTGCAGCGGCTGAGGCGGAGGTTGCTTCTCCCTCCAGGAGCACGCCTCTAGAGGCTGAGGTCGCGAGCTCATTGTCATCTCGGGCCACGCCCGTGGAAGCTCCGGGCATAGCGGTATCTAGTCAAGGTCAAAGCCAATCGGGCAAGAAAGTAAGCATCCCATTCTACCTTCCCTCTATGCTTGCTCACAAAGCAGCGTGGCCCCTATAAAAAGAAAGACGTTGCGGCTAGTGTCACCGCGGAGACGCCTGCGCAGCCCATGGTCAGACCCTTGCACAGCCCTATTTACTCACTTACTAAATCCCACCAGCACCACCCCTACCAAAACACCTTCAACTTCTCCGACGAGAAACCCTGCCCCTACGCCTGCGACAAATGCGGCAAAGCCTACACCACCCCCGGCGGTCTTAACTATCACAGAGCAAGCAAGCCAAACTGCGAAACAGACACTTCAAAACCCCGTCCCTACGCTTGCGAAAGATGTGGCAAGTCTTACCAGAACAAGGGAGGTTTAAGCTATCACAAATTACACTCTCTGGATTGCGAGGCCGAGCAACGGAAACCCGATAGGAGGACTAATTCTCCTAAGCAGAAGGAGGTGAAGAAACTTGCCGGTCCGAGGACTGTCGGGGGCGCGCGGATTAACACTGGTTTGGAGCACTCTCCTGCTGCTACTCCCGACTGACCCAGGGTTGAGAGTCTAGGTGTTAGGTCTTTACGACTTGCTAAATCAAGGGGCGAAATGCCAGGTTCAACTGGATTTTTTGTTATGTGCTACATATCAGGAACGAAATGCGAGGCCTTTTCAGGCTTCTAATTTGGTTTGAGTAGCTGGAATCTGTTGCATTTTCGAGGGAGGATATCTGTTCTCACACTTTCATCGTATGATACCCATATTCTATTCTTGTACATACTTATGTTCCTTCATGTGAATAAAACTTGTTGTATATTCCATAGTCTGGTTGCTATCAGCTTTCAATCCGGCGAGAGTGGACTTTATTTTTGAGCGCTGTTGCGCGATCTCACTTGCTTAGATTGTATGCTCGTCCATGTCAGAGAATCGAGCATAGGTGAGCTATGAACAGGAAGTTTTTCTGGCCCTGAACCCCTGTTTTTCAATTTCCTAAGAGTGATATGCATCAGACTTCCAAGGCGACGAAACCTTCTCGAATACACTCACTGGAGAGTCACGCGGGGGAAAGGTCCTGGTAAGGGTCATGAAATTCTAATATCAATCCCATTCAAAAGGAACATCTTGCGAACTGAATCCTTTGGACCTCAACAACACTGCTTTAACAAACTCCTTCCAAGACCGACAACAAGAATAATCAAAGATGACGATTTAAGCCAGTATCTTCAAACTCTTCGAGAGCCTTCCGATCAGACAATATGTGGAAGTCCGGAGCAGCCAGATTTACGTGCAGAGCATATCATATAGTCATAGTAAGCAGGACTACGACTTTTCTACTGTTTTAGATTTGGCTAAATAGGTATCCAGAACCAGTTCTAGGATTTTGCATCGGTGCGGGGGCCCTTGGCCTTGCGGCATATTCCTATTCAAAGAGACGGCACCCACCATCGACACCATCGGTAGGCTTCGAGTCCATCAGCGGGCATCTCATGTCCATTGGAGAAGCTTCGCAGCCCAAGGAACCCAGCAAGCCTTCTATACTAGAGCAAGTGGACGCCCTCGAGAGAAAACGGGCTAATACTCGAGTGATGAAGGAGGCGGAAGAGGAGCTCGGGAAGTTCCTGTGTCGTCTGATTTGCACTGAAGAGGGGCGGGAACGTCTGCAAAAAGTTGCGCAAAATCTTTCTTAGCTTACCCCGATAACCAAGACGACTCCGGAGCTGGGGCGGACGACGAAGCGCAGAAGGGGAAAAGAGAATCTGCACTTGAGGCGCAAGACATGCGGGACCTGGAAAAGGAGTGTGAGAAATTGGACTGTCTCGCGCTGAGAAAAAGTGCCATCAGGGTTCAAGAGGTGGAACAACAGCGGAAGGACCGTCAGAAACTGGACTGTCACGCTGATGCCAAAAAGTGTCAGTGCATCTTGAAAGCTGTCGGTAGCCGGGAGAGGATTCCTAGTGAAGACGAAGGAGAGGGAATCCGTTGCATTCGCCCAGTAGGATCTGTCCTGTGGAGATTCTGCGCAATTCCTCAACATACAAGGCAAGCACGATGCCGAGTACAGGCCCAAGCAGCATCTTCACGTGCAAAATTCCCAATTCATCTCGCTCGAAATCACATGGAAAATCCAAGACAATAATCAAAATTTTCAGAATATAAGACTTTCGAAGACAGACTTCAAATCTCTTTAAGAACTCAACCCCACCATCGATTGACAATCAAGATTTACTCGAGACAACTGTACCCACATCACAGCCATCAATCCCACCTTACATCCCTCACTTGTTAGCCAGCTCGATAAATACAGCCAATATGTGGAGCTTCAAAGTGGCCAGAGCCCTCTGCAGAAGAGAACGTATCAAACCCTCGCCTTCAACCCCCCATGTTCGTCTAGCTAATAGGTCCTCTAGGCGTTTCATCTTTTGATGTTGGAGCCGCCATCACGATCGTATACCATATCTTCAACAACCGAGACCCGCCGTCGGGTTCATCCGCCGGCTTCAAACTCATCGGCAGCCAGCTCATGACGACTGCAGAAGCTGGCAAGCCCAAAAGCGATTGGATGAAGGCGGTCAATGAGGAAGCTCTGCAGGAGCCGCGAGTGGGAGGCATTTTGGAGACACTGCGGGACAGATCTTGGAGCGCCGCGTACAAGTTGCACTGGGTTCATTTCCTATCAACGTAAAAGATAGTGAGATCGAATCCGACCAGTTACCAATAATTTCCGTTGAATCTCACCTTACCATAACCTCTTTCTCCTCACAGTCGCTAGATTCAAACCATGTCTCCTTCTGCTCCCAATATCCAACCCTCTCATATAGCTCCTCGTCAGCGATCGTGCTCACCCGTAAAAGCAGACCACCGCATATCCCCTCCAACTCCAAGTCCTCATTTGGAGGATCTCTGAATACCACCAATCGGTAGACTTCCTCGTTATCAGAAAGTGCGATATCAATCGTTGTCCTCACTGAAGGTATTTGCAAGAGATCGGGGTAAGATAGTGCGGGGAAAATAAGGCCACGGAGGACAAGAACTCCCCAGGTGATCGAGTCTTGTCTCGCTTGTTGATCTGAAGATACCGAGAGCACTTCTGAGAGTAGTTCGAGACCATCAAAAATGATGTCGCCATCTCGTCCCCAGATTGTTGACCCGCTGAGTTTGTCTCTTTCGTTGTCAATCATCATGGACGGCCAGGACCATGTGGGGAAGATTCCAGACTTGACGCGTTTCTCACGCTTCTTGATCAAGTCCTCATCGTTCATCAGAATGCTTTCCTTAACGTGCCATAGCAGATCTAGCGGAAGTAGTTCTTTCCAGTGCCCCCATACAAAGTGCAGGCCTGTGCGAGCTTCGCTGAAGCTACTAAGGCCACCAATGGCAACCAGTAAATCGGCACAGAACGTGAGATGCGCAGTGGTGTAAGCTTCTAGCATCTATGGCTAGACGTCGAAGAAATTCTCGACGAATTGTGGATCTTGCAAAAAATTAGACTGTTTATCCGGGGGTGTTAAGCCAAATAAGCCCTTCTTCACACGTAGCCAACCGAAGAAGCCGGACAGATGTTTTTCGTCTGCGCCGCACTCTAAACATTCCCAATGGACCTATTCAGGCCCAAAGAAGACCGTTCTTGGGGACAGGAGACGTTCTTGAAGTACCCAAGCCCTTGTAATGAGCGGCGATGCCTACTTGTCTGAGATTTTAAGTCCAAAATCGTCAGGGTCTCCCCTTGCCGATCGAGCAAAGAGGCTGAATTTGGTGTTCTGGAAAATTCTGCATGGAAGGTGTTCGAGGGGCTCCCTTCTCGTGAAACAGCCAGCATGGCTGTCAGCGCCCCACAGGGCTGCGATAGTAAGAAGACAATGGCCGTACACGTCTTGCAATTTTTGTGCTTCCACTTTCCAGTCATCCGGAGAGTCTTGAATGATGCAAAGGGAATCAATCCAGAGATATTGGTATCGAAGCCGTCTGGTAATGAAGATTGCGTGCTGAAAAGTAAGGGGAATATCCTCCATGTCAATGCATTTTTGATGTGCTTCGTACTTGGAGGTTGTCAATTGCAAAATTTTCGCACCCCCCAACAATGACTCAAAGCTAAGTATTCCCGTTTCGTGTCGTTGCGGTGCGATATCGAGAGAAAAGGAAGACGTGAGCCATTGTCCATCCCCACGTCGATAAGTCGAGTGGGGAGAGTAGTGGGCGCACTGGAAGCTTGACGACATAGTCGATGCTTATCTATGCAGTTGTCGAGCCATTCAACAATCTGTAGAAAAGAAGGCTCTGATGCAGTATAGTTTGGGGAACACTGTTGAGGATGTGAGCCAATGGTCTGGTGTGAAGGACCGGCTGACGCCCCAGAAACATCATCAGTATTGTGGTCAGTCATTAGGATCAAGTATCAAGGAACACACCTTCAACCTAATGGACATTCAGCAGTCTATACACATTCTTCTCAGAACTACTATTACTTGAGATGCTCTCGCTCAAGTCTAAGCTATCCTCACTTTGGCTGTGGTCTGATTGAACATCAAGCACTTCGTCGCCTGAGTCAACCAATGCATCGAAAAGACCATCTACATCGACGAACTTTGCTTCGATTGTGGAGTGATAATTCATAGACTTCCCAAACCCAATTCCGTAGCTTGTCTTCCTGTGTTCGAGATCTCGGGACTCCGGTATGGCAAGTCGCGACTCTAAGGCCACCAAAGCTTTGGCAGCGTAGACGGGAGGGGAAGACAGTTCTTTATACAATAGGCTGCACAGGTGACAGCCTTGCTCCGCCGACAGAGTCGTCGATATCCTCCTCCACTCCAGCTGTTTCGTCCGTGGCAGTGCCTTCTTTCTCAGCAACAGTGTCTGCTTTTGCCACAACGCTCTCTCCAGCAGTAATCTCTTCTTCGTCAGTAGCCTCATCCACGTCCGCACTACTTTCGTCGTCTGGAGAAGCGTGAAGTATTGGAGCAGCCTGGCATACACGCTCGCATGCGGGACACAACAAGTGGAGTGCGACTGCCGAATTGAGCTCTGAGAGGGGAAGCTGTTCGACTATTACAGACGATAGCATTGTCGCAAGGAAGAAACTTGAACTCTGGTAGTAGAATTGAACAGTCAATAAGTGTTCTTCGCTGTTTTTCAGTGATAAAGGAACAGAATGATTGCCGTGGTCAAAGGTAGTAGAATAAAGAGTCTAGAGGTATTGAGGCAAAACATTTTCGATAATCGGCTCAAGATAACATTACTTGGCTGTCCTAGAATATTGTATGCTACTACGGTTGCCGGTTTCTGTTGAGTTGCTCGTGTTTCCTGTCAGTGGACTTCTCACCTTCAGCTTGAGAGTTCTCATTTGGATTAGTCAGCAGGCTTTATGCCGCAGCAAGGCTCGCAGCTTTCAGATCAAAGATTTTACCTCCCCTGGCCACTCAAGAGCACAGAAGATGACGCTTCTCCCTTGATGTACTCTTCTAATTTAATTCAATTTACTTACTGTGTGAGATAGTTAGCGAGGCTCCAGCCGTTCTCTCATCCCGGCGAGTTGTTAGAATAACATTTAACCTGTAGATTTTTGTTTCTGTATCCGGACATTTGGAGCAGGGATATCCAGGTTCAATGTTGCTAACAAGACAGATACAGCTTTAAATAGTGAAAGCTTTCATACGACACAGCGCAATCCATGCGGCACGGCAAAGAACAACTCCCAGATGTCAGCCCTACCAAGGTAACCATCCATACCCATTGCCATCCCTCCGTGTTGCAATTCCTCACCACGACCTGCCCCGCAAATGCCGCTCCCCGCTCTCAAAATTCCCACAAGCGTTACACCACACCCTGAGCTCGTGCGCTCCCCTCATCCACCCCTCCATCGAATTCATCACGAGGTCTTGAAGCCCCCACAGGAACTCGCATGCGAAAGTAAATAAGCCGCAAGTGCTATCATAAGGGAAACCGGGTGGGAAATCTTCCTCCTCGTCGATGTATTCGTTGAAGGGTAGGATCGCGGTTATTTGGGGGATATCGCCATTGCTTAGGTTCGCTTTGGCATAACTTCTAGCTTTAGCGCTGGTTTCAGCGTTGATGGGCTTTCTGGTTGGAGTCCCTGCTGGTGAGTCTCCGGTGGATGTGGGGATAGTGGAGTGTTGGTCTTCTACATCCTGAGATGTGTTCGAAGACGATGAACTGGACTTGGTGGATGAGGTAAGAGGCTGCTCGGACATTTAGTGGTATACAAGGCCAATAGAGGATGATAGCATACTCGAAGGAGCATAGTGTATGTGGACATGTTAGGCAACGTTTTTACCCACTGTGACAGGCGGTCGATGTATTTATTGGCGAGTTCACGCAGAGGAGTGAGCTTCGAAGGGAAGACTGAGGATAGCAAGGAAGACCTCGAGTTTTGATGGATAGGAGAAGTCATGAAGGACAAGCGAAAGTAATAGCAAATTTATTTAGTCGTCACGAGTCAGCGGTGAAGAGGGGGAAGTTGGAGTGGACTTAAGTATGAAGCACGAAGCGACATCTTTGTACGGCATACCCTCATCATCCCGACGCCGAAAAGACATAAGAGTCATGCGATCAGTTGCTCCGAATTGCCTCGCTTTTGGCCTATCAAAACCTTTTGGGAGTATGAAGCAAACCTGCGAAGTTACACCCTCACCGCTCGGGATTTGCCACAATATCTTCCTCACAACAGGGTTGAGGAGATTTTGATCACAAGACGTTGCCTGGCTGTGGAACATGTCTTAATTCAAACCGAAGCCAATAGAGCACAAGAGTCATCGTCACTGTTCCGATTTGCCTCACCTTCGGCCCCTGGAACTCTTTCGGCCGTATCAAGCAAACATGCAACATCCGGACTCTCATTCGTGTACGTTTGCCGCAACATCTTCCTCTCTCCACGCCCTCGCCTCCCTCGGCCATACCCTCTTGTAAAGACTCACCCCAATGGCATCCTGCGGGTTGATCTTTGTATCAAAAGTAGCCTTGAAGTACCCATGGGTACCCAGACTCTCCTTGATGAACCCACTGCGTCCTCTCTTCGTCCACAATTGCAGCGCTTTGAACCAAATCACATCGTCCTTGTTGAAGAACATATACCGCACAGTGACGAGCTTCTTGTGGATCTTGTAAGGATGGCCAGTCAGTATGACACGCTTGGCTATGACACGAGATGTGGATGGCGGTAGAGAGGTCCCTGTTCCTATAAGATTTAGTGGTGCACTAGGCTTGGTTGGCGAGGTTTTGAAGAAGAGAGCGGGGACAGCCCCCCAGGTTATTGGCGCGATGAAGGATGCTACGGCTGTCTGGCCTGGGTGAAGGTAGCGCTGGAATTTGTGGACATCGTTGGGTGTCGTGCCCAATTGAGAGAACAGAGGGTTGATGATAAAGCGGCGGGCTCCGCAGTGTAAAATCAGCTCATCCTTTGATTTGAGAGGATTGGGATAGTCGGCGCTTAATGTGATGCTGAAGTTGACAACTGTTCGCTTTTGCTCGTGACGGAGGAGCGAGTAGAGAGCCAAGGGCATCCTGGGATTGTAGGTTTGTTGGATAGAAAGTGGTACGTTGCGCAGGTGCACATTGACACGTTGGCCTGGTAGAACTCCGCCGACTAGAGCATCGTTGTCTACCTGCTTCATTGCCATCTTGTAGTTCGATACCTGTAATAATCTGCTCCAGTCTTCTGGTTCATGTGCTTTGTCCTCACTAGTCTCCCAATGGCTAGTCTTCAGGCTTTTCAATCCTCTGTATCTCGCCAGCCGTTCTCTAGCAAGTACGTTGGGGTGAAGCTCGATCTCGTCAGGGAACTCAAGATCCTCTTCGGCCTCATTCTTTCGTGAAGCTCTGTATTCAGCTAATTGAGCTGCTTCCTCATCGGGTGCTGGAGCTAAGAACATCTCTGACTGCGGATACTCGGATGGTGCTGCTTCGGTAGGCTCTCTCTGCGTAGTTTGATCAAGTCCTTCAAGGCCGTCCTGAGGTAGTGCTAGCGATTCCATGTTGAGGTCCCCTTCGTTGTCCACCTCATCCTCGAAGTCCGAGCCTGAGTCCGACATGTCACCAAGGAACCAAGCAGCCTGGTAGGAGGAAGTGCCTTTGGGCAAACGCTTTGGTTGTTCAGGAAGATGTGTCTCATCGTCCGAGAAGTAGTGATGGTCGTCCAGAAGAACACCTCGCTTTTCGGTAGGCGCTGCTGATACGGACAAGACGTCAGCATCTTCCATCGCGGCCTCATAAGGAGCAAGCTCCGCAAGGTCCTCTTGTTCTGCGTCCGGAGCTTCAAGTATTTGTTCCTCTTTGGGTTCATCGACGGCCATCTCATCGGCTTTGCGCTTCTTCGACATGGGTAGTGTTGCATCGGTAATCTTGTCGATCTGAAAATGGCCCCAATCTCCCACTTGCACGAGTCTGTTGGCTTTCAAGCCTCTTCCACGCACGACACCCGTAATAACCACTTCACCTTGAGTATCAGCTGGCTCAGGATTGCTCGGCCATTGCACACCCTCTGGCAGCATCCAGCTTCTATTTTCTCGCCATTTGACGCCCTTTGGGGTAGTTGTGCACAAGGAACGGATAGCGTTGGCACACTCGGTTTCAGAATCAAGAGAAAGAACCTTCTCTTGTGTAGGAAAGAAATGGGTGATGTAGGACTTTAGAGAAGCAGTAATTTGTAATCTTATCTTTAGCGAGTCAACACTGTTGAGGTCCTGCACCATTGTGAGCACATTAGACACCCCTTGTCCTTCAATTGTTTTCAGCATCTGCTCCCCTTCCACCCCTGGCTCTTCTGTGGGCGACAGCAAGAAGATGACAAAGTCTGCACACCGGCATGCATCAAGAGCTGCGAGTAGACCTCGCTCGACGGGCACATAGACTAGGTTCTGCTTAAATCGGTCTACTCTGACTTTCATGTGACCCTCCAGAGGCCATACAGACTCCGCATCCACGGCCTGATTCAATTTCTGTATAGCAGCTACTGCATCCATATCCTCGCAAAGAGGCACCACAGCAATGACTCTTGGAGCTCCATTATGACCAGCGAAAACACTTGCACTCTTCTGATTTTGCTGATGTTTGATCAGCCGAACTTGCTTGGCTTGATTCTTTCGGTCGAATTTGGACATGACTTGTTGATGTGTTGTCTTCCTGCTGCCCTTACTTTCCGTCCCTTCGATGTTCCCTTTTGCTAGCTCTTTGATCAAACTCTTGGTAGCATGCCTCGCCTTGAATGGCTTATGGGAAACTTTTGTGGTGTTCCTGTGGTGATGGGTCTCTGGTAGAGGGGCCATGCTGCCGCCAGCTTTGAACCTGAACGGCAGGGAAGCCAGCTTGTCGTCTTCGGAGTCAACAAACGTATGTCGAGATGGTGGGTACTGAGAAATTGCAAAAAAACATTTCCAGGTGGAGTTACAAATTCTTAGCGAAGGCGGAATAATTCCGTCTCCGCAAAAGCGGCGTTTCCACCACTACATTTCGACTCATACTCCAACAACGAGCATCAACAAGTCCAGCCGTTGCATGTTGGCATCATGTCTTTCTACGATGAGATCGAGATTGAGGATATGACCTACCACGAAGCCACGACCCTATACACCTACCCATGTCCCTGCGGCGACCAGTTTGAGATCTCTCTCGATGATCTCCGCGATGGTGAAGAGATCGCAGTCTGCCCAAGCTGCAGCCTGCAGATCAGAGTGATTTTCGAAGCAGTAAGACTATGACAGTAGATCCCAAGTATGAAAGAAGTACTGACTCTTGGGTGCAGGAGAATCTCCCCAAAGACGAAGATGGAGCAGCGCCTGCGGCGCTGGTTGGAGTCGCTGCTTGATGAAAACGAGTCACACTGGCCCCGACAACGAATGGCCACCAACGAGACCTCCATTCGGGTGAGGATGAGGAGGGGAAAGGCCGAGGCAGAGAAGATGGAGCCATGCAGTATCCAGAGGATCATCGCTCAAGCCCGTACTTTCAAAACCTGCCGGTTGAAAGGAGGTGCTGCTCAGAGTTTGTAAGGAATTATGGATAGAGAAGACCAGGAAGGTTGCAAAGCGGTGCAAGGTCTCGAGATTGGGGGAAGATTTTGAATGGTCGCACCCTCGAAAAGCATGGAATGAAGAACTTCATAGAATGGCTGGAACTGTACATGTGCACCTTTGGACATAGGCCTCTCGGAGGTTCATACTTGTTTACTGACATAGATCATCTCTGTCATATTATAACTCAATGACCTTGAGGCTTTTATCTTGCGCTATCACATCTCAATCATCCTTCATCTCCAACCCCTTCCAATCGCCCCTAACCCCTCCACCCCAACTCCAATCCCCGGCGTCTCCCTCCTTTTCGCTACCTTCCCCTGCCCCCTCACCCCGCTGACAACCTTCTCTAAGCTGGTTTCAACTACCACTCCTCCCACGAGCATCTCCCCTAAGGCAGCGTGCAGTGTCTCGAAGTTGAAAATCAGATCTAATTCGCACACATTTTCGAACAGTCGATCTAGAGATTCGACAAACACTTGTATGAGGTCGAGGAGTGCGAGAGGCGACTCGGTGGAGGTGGATATTAGGATGAAGTAGAGGGTTGCGTAATGTCGGTATGTTATTAGGGAGGGGGTATCGTTGTGGGGTTGATTGGGAGTGGGGGCAGGAGTTGTGGAAGCAAGTAATGGTGGGAGACTATAGAGAAATTTCAGGAGAGCTCAAATAGTTCCCTAGCCTCAGATAATGGAAAAGACGTACGGTAGGAAATTGCAAGCTGACGCAGGGCGATGGGAAACAAGGGTGAAGATCTCGGAGATGAGGCGCTGTTGCATACTGGTATCCTTCGAATGATGTTAGTGACATGATCAGAGAACATTGTTTTGGCGTAGCCATAGCATAGTAAAGTTCAAAGCATACCAATTGTGTATAGAACTTCGTAAGCCGCGGCTGGCCAGAATTGTTGAAGACGAGGACGGCGTTGATCATTGCGATGCTATTCGAGCCTGAGCCAGGTCTCAGTCGTTCTCAGAAACATGAATGATGTTGCATGTCAGTGCACAGCTTCTGAAACAAAGTAGCATATAGAGCTCGAAGTGTACCTTGGGGAGAAGACTACTCCTAAGATAGAGAACGAATTAAGGGCAACACCTCAAAAGCCCTGCCAAGATTTCGCGCGGAATTTCCCCGCCCTAGCAATTCCTCTTCACGAAATTCTGTGAACCGTTCATACACAGCTCCTACCGCAATAATGGAGTTAGAAGTCTCGAAAATGACCTCCCAGGCCACCCGCCACCCCAACCCGCGGAACCCCCTCCAACCCTGTCCCCATGACCCCGAAAAAGCAGCCGCCAAACAACGCATCTTAGAAGCACACAAAACCTACGGCCGCGGCCGCCCCATACGAAAGCAAAGCATCAAAGACAAAAAACTCCGCGGCAACCTCAAATCTCTCGAAAATAAATACAAAGACGCAACCCTAAAAGCCAAAGATGCTGAGATCCTGCTCGAAAATGAATCCGGTTTTTTGGAACCAGAAGGCGAGCTCGAGAGGACTTATAAAGTACGACAGGATGAGATTAAGGGGGATGTGGCTGTTGAGACTGCGAAGAAGGGATTTGAGTTGAAGCTTGAGGGGTTGGGACCGTATGTGTGTGATTATACGCGGAATGGGAAGGGATTGCTGTTGGCGGGGAGGCAGGGGCATGTCGCTACCATGGATTGGAGGGGTGGGACGCTGGGGTGTGAGTTGCAGCTGCAAGAGACGGTCAGGGATGCGAAATGGTTGCATAATGACCAGTATTTTGCTGTTGCGCAGAAGAAGTATACCTACATCTACGATCACGCGGGCGTTGAGCTACATTGCTTGAAGAAGCATATCGAGGTTACGAATATGGAGTTCTTGCCATACCATTTCCTGCTCGCTACAGTGGGGAATGCGGGATATTTGAAATATACGGACACGAGCACTGGACAAATGGTTATTGAGATGCCTACGAAGCAGGGAAGCCCGACGGCGCTGGCACAGAATCCGAGTAATGCGATCCTAAACATTGGAGCACAGAATGGGACGGTCTCGCTCTGGTCGCCAAACTCGACGACGCCGTTGGTGAAGCTGTTGGCGCACAGGGGCCCTGTGAGGGCGATGGCAGTTGACAGGGAGGGACGATACATGGTTTCAGCCGGCCAGGATTTGAAGATGGGGGTGTGGGACCTGAGGATGTGGAAGGAAGTGAACAATTACTTCCTGAGACAGCCGGGATCGAGTGTTGCGATTAGTGATCGAGGCCTAGTGGGTGTGGGCTGGGGCACGCAGACGAGTGTTTGGAGAGGGCTATTTGATAAGTCCCGAGACGATCAGGAAAAGATACAGGCTCCGTATATGGGGTTCGGTGGAGAGGGAAGACGTGCTGAGCGAGTGAGGTGGTGTCCGTTTGAAGATGTTCTCGGCATCTCCCACGATAAGGGGTTCTCCAGCATTATTGTGCCTGGAGCTGGGGAGCCCAACTTTGACGCTTTGGAACTCAACCCTTACGAGAATACTAAGCAGCGACAAGAAGCCGAAGTCAAGGCGCTACTGAACAAGCTGCAGCCGGAGATGATATCGCTGAACCCGAACTACGTTGGCAAACTCGATCTCGTTTCCGCCGCTGAGCGGAAGAAGGAGGCAGATCTAGATAGGAAGCCTGAGGATCCAGTGGCCAAGTTCAGAAATCGGGGACGAGGGAAGAACAGCAGTCTGCGGAAGCATCTGAGGAAAAAGGGGAAGAGGAATGTCATCGACGAAACGAGACTCAAGATTGATGCTTTGAGGATGGAACAGAACAAGAAGGCGAGGACGACGTTGAAGAAGCATGAGGAGGACCTGGGGCCAGGTTTGGCGAGATTTGCCAAGAAGGGACCTTGAGGTTCCGCCGAGCAGCACGCACAAACTTCACACAACTCGCTACCACCCCGAGACGAGATATTCGATTTTCCGAACGGCGACATCCGCCTGCCATCGCGCCAGCAAGCCCGATCTGCGCTCCAGAGGTCTAGGACCGAGAATGAAGTGCTGCCCTGTGGACAAATCTTAGAATTAGCGATACCGTTGATGAACGAATGGCCTTAAAACCGTGCTCCAGCACTGCCAGGTGGGAGAACCTTGCATGTTTCAATCGGCCGAGATTTGAAACGTCTTCTTATGAAAGGACGCAAGCGAAGGACTGGGAATGGTGAACGGATGATTTGCAAGCTGCCATAGCTGAAAAGCATGAAATTAGATAGCTTTGGAGAACGAATGTTAGATCATTGGTATAGAGTAGTAGTGGCTCAAAAAGCGTTTCTCTACAAGGACGGGTTATGGATCGAGTAGCGCCAACGTGGAAAGGAGTTAATGCATAATTTATGTAGCACAACTTTTGAACGCGCTGTATCAATACTCCTTCCCGAAGACCCAAACAAATGCTAGCCTACTCAATCAATACTCGGATGCAAAATAACCATGCTGTGATCATCCGAACCCCAATAATAATTCCTCGCCTCCATCTGTCCCGACCAGTGCAACTAACCCCATCCTCTCCATATTATCAAAAACGATGCGACCGATAAAGAATGTGGTTGGGCGAAGGATGTATGATGCTGTGAGTGACGGGGATCCAGACTGTAAGAGATCCACTCGAAAGGCTTATCAAATTGGAATAGGACTGGGTCTTTGTAGAGCGAGGACTGGGATCAGCGGGATCCTGAACGCGCGCGCACGACTTCGAAGCTATCCACGCTCATCACTTTGCGATAGGTGCCCGTTGTGTAGCACCCCTTCTGATTTGACCTACGACGTTCCTCGCGATCTCGCTCAAGCTCCTCTCTGCAAAGCTGCCAAAACTCCGGCGACTTTTTTGGTCCACGATGACGTTCCCGCATAGCTGTGCGTATCAATTTTTCGACTAGATAGGCGCCCAACACCATAAGAATGAAGGTGAAAGCGAAGGTCTTGAAGCTGAGCTTCGGTGGGCCTAGGTAAGCTTTCACGGCATCCACGACGGCGTTCGCTGTCATTTCGGACACTTCGAAGGGGGTTTCCTCTGTAACATGCTTGATGATGGCGGCGAGAACGGCTTCGGAGATGCATATGCAGGATTGCGGGTCGAGGCTATTGGTAGGCGGCATGGTGAATGTTGATGTGGCTGGATATACTGAGCTGAGATGATCTGATAAGGCTAGTGACTCGAGTGACAGGCTGCTTAGAAGTGATATCTGGTGGTGAAGCTGGCAGGATGCTGAGCGTGGTAGGTGAAACCTGAATAGTAAGGGTTTCTGGGCGGCGGTATGTGAAGCTGGCAGGGTGATGTGCTTGACAGGAGAAGCCTGAGTAGACAAGTTGTCTACACGTCGTTGCTTGCGTTACTTTTAGTTAGGGAAGGCACCTTCCTCAGATACATGGAAAGCCATGGCGGGATCCTCAAAGGCCGTTCACAGATGCGGGAGGAGCGACCTTGGCTATGTAAAGGGTTCGGGCCATCAGGCCTTCCCTATCCGTAGGGTCCTCTGGATCTATGCCCTTGGCCAGATTTTCACATATAGTGGCTTTTTCTCATTCATCAAGAACACTTTCTTGTCTGACCAATCCCCTATGTTCTTCTCAGAAAGCTCCAAGTCAAAGTTCAAAAGAATCTTGGTCAGAGTCAACTTCATTTCCGCCCAGGCAAGCCTGCGAGTACTTTATCAGCCTTCCGGAAACAATTCAAGTCGCTGGTCACTCACGGCTTCCCAATGCAATTACGAGGCCCAACGAGAAAAGGCTCGAACATAGCCTTATCATCCCGAGCAAAGTTTGGATCTGCATCGTCAAGCCACCGTTCTGGAACGAAAGTATCAGGCTCAACAAAGTTAAATGAAGTTCGATATGCTGTCTGCTGTGGGATGCCCACGCGGACCTAGAGAAATCAGAATAAACCGATAGCCCGTGGGGAAGAGAAGAACTCACACCTGCTGGAACTGTAACGCCGCAGACTTCTATCGGTCTGTCCACTTGTCGAGGGACCGCGATAGGCTCTGTTGGATGCATACGGAGGGTTTCTTGAATGACTGCGTGCATGTACGGCAGCTCGGACACTGCCCTGACCGTGATTTTGCTCGGGTCCTTGGCGAAGGTTCTCCTGATTTCTTGCTTGAGTCTTTCCATGACTGGCGGGTTACTCAGCGCAAAGTAAGTAGCCCCGGTAATAGTTTGGGCTGAGGTTTCACTGCCTGCAAGAACAAGTAGTGCGGTAGTCGAGTCGATCTCCTCCCTCGTCATGCCACCCGGATAGTTGTTCTCTAAGATGTACTTCATGAAGTCTGGTCTTTCTGATTTGGCTGCAATACGTTGGTCAATCTTCTGGCTAGTGAATGTAAAGTTTTCCTTATACTTTTCCGCGAGGGCAAACGGAAGAGCCCATCTGACAATTTTATCCAGAGGTGGGAAGTGGTGGAAGATGGTCAGTAACTGGGCGATTTTGAGACCCGGGAAAATAGCAGCAATCCATGGATGGTTCTCGGCAGTCTCGAGGCAATGGAACGATTCACCGAAACATAGATCGCCTATGACATCGAAAGTCAGATAGTTATACCACTCGCAGACATCAACTTCCTTCCTCCGATCATGGAGGCGGTTGATCAATAGATCTGTCCACTTCTGCAAGATATACTCCTGTTCCTGTAAGGCACGGGGCGAGAATGCATGGCTGATGATCTTTCTTTGGCAATGATGATTCTCTGGGTCAGGGATGGTAGTGATAGATGGCACACGGCTTGGAGTCTCTACCATCCCAATTGTCGGCTTTGGAAGTTGTGGACGTGGGTCTAGGAAGATGTCTTTCCAGGCGGAAGAACCGATAAATGACAATTCGTCTGGATGTATACGGACGACTATTCCATATTTAGCGTGCAGCACCTGGGTCCACTTGACCATTCGACCATTTACGATGCGCCAGACGAAAGGGAAAGGTGTCGCTGCCGCGAGTTTCGGGCCAGGAAAGTTCCGTAATGGGTGGAAGTAGACGTTGTAAACCACCGTTAGTAATAATTTGACGCAGACAGCTCCAAAGGCCTAGAGACCGTCAGTTATCGCTGGGCGTGCACATGAAGTAGACTCACGACCGTCAATGTCCACCGGAGCCAACCAAAGACCAGAGACATGTTTCGCTCTTGGGATACCCCATCGAGGCCCATGGTAGAGCCTATGACACTGCTGTCAGACATTAAATCTTGCGAGTAAAGAAGACTGGATCGTGATTTGGATTCTTGAAGATTGGATGTGAGGGATGCGGATGGTCGATGTTTTGAGCAAAATTTGGACCCCACATTGCGCGTCAATGTGAGACCTGCCCCGAGCCGCAAGCGTAGCCGACTGGATGCACCCTATTGCTTTGAAAATTGTCGTTGGGATTTGGTTAAACGAGGTCTTTAACCTCGAATAAGAAGTTGGTTGGCACGGCTCGGAGGTGGTGACATCGTCGTCGCGACCCCTCCCCGCCCGCGGAATGAAAGATGGAATCATCGTGCAGAGTCAAGTGACTCAAGTTCCCACAGGCTCAGGACGACTGGAGAAGACGACTTTCCAGTAGACGATCTCCATGATCTCTAATTCTTCATTGGCTGCGTCGTTTGTTTCGCGCCTTTTAATTACAGCCACTGCTTTGGGGAGCTTCTTCATTTCTCCGGGTAGTCGTTGGTGCTGGCCGACGTAGAGATGAACGCGCTTCATCCATGCTGTGTTGCTTGATGGGTTGTCCGCGGAGTAGTCTGGGAAGACGAGACGACCAACTGGGATGGTAGATTCGGAAGGTGAAGCTTGTGGAAGGTTGATGGTTCCTTGTATCTCGAGGATAGCGAGGCCTGTGGGTGTTTGCAGTACTTGAGGGAGTGGATTAGCAGTCGTGCTGATGGGATCCTTGGGACTGAGATGGAGAGGTATGGAAGGCATGATGGTGGTTTATTGGAAATGGATGTAGGGAAAAGCGAGCAGATGACCGAAATTCACCAGTTCAGGAACAAGTGATACGGTCAGCCCTACGAGTGGAGATTCTGCTACGTAGAACGGCCATGCTACTATCGTCTAAGCTTCAACCTCGTACTCTGTGAAGCATCAAAGGCATTGCTTAAATGTACTGCTGTGGAAGAGAAGAGCAATTGCACCGAGATAAGCCTTGAGTCTATGGACAGATGATGATTTCCGCTCTTGCAGTTCCAGATCTTGGCCTCTTTCCTTGAAGAGAGTTTATCGATGCCATGATTGTGATGGCTCTCCGCTGGTGCAAGTCAGCCTGTGAAGGCTGAATGAAGCCTGAGAATGGCGACTGTACCGGCCGTAACGTAGGCAGTTCACCGCCCTTTGCCGCTTCCTAATAATCTGGACCGTCGGTCCCGCAGAACGAGGACTGCTCATTTGCTCGGGCTCCTCTCTTTGTGAAACTTCATCCAGGAGCAATTGAGAAGCTAGATCAATCGGGCTATTGGTACTCCACAGCCTGTTGGTACCGAGCTTGCCACTCCAAGAATAGCGCTATCCTTTTAAATAGTAAAACAAGGTGCCCTAGCAAAGTTCCTTGAGCGTGGAACGATTAGAAACAAAGTCACCGGACATTTGTGAAGAGCAGTTGTCTGAGAAGGAATTGGCTTTCTCCACCTACCTTCCTTCGATCTGTGAAGTTGTGCTTCGATGTATGACCCTCCTCCGGTTCCCTTTCCCTCGATCCGTGAAGTAAGGTATGGCGTGACGCATGCTGTGATATAGCCCAACTCTGGTCCCCCAATGAATGCCCTGTATCAGTAGTCATCCCAATCTCCGTGAAGTTTGGTGCCTATTCATGGAAAGAAAGGGTTCTGGTTTGTCGTGGTCATTCAGCCAATCCATACTATTGATTCCTTCCATGCCACCTTCCTTCCCATCCACACCTATGCAGCCAACATCATAGCCTACCCACTGGTCCATAATGAATGCTGCTTGCGAGTAGTCATCCCCGGAAAGCCTTGTGAATTCATTGCCTATTCATGGGAAGAAAGGGTTCCAGTTGTGACGGGAGCTTAACCAATCCCCACTATTGACTCCTTTTCATCCTCCTTCCTTGCCATCCACCAATACGCAGAACAACGTCGAGGATCCATGGTTCCCGATGAATGACGCTCGTGGCCAATCACCCTCCAAACGTCCTGTGAATTCTGATCTCTATTCATGGTAAGAAAAGGCTGTGGTTGTGGCAGCCGCTCAGTCGATCCGGACTATTGATTTCTTCAAGCCCACCTTCCTTTTCTTCCATCAACAACCCCCAAAGCAACACATAAACAACACGTGTCTGCCTGGATGCTACTCGATAACACGTCCGATACTGTGTTATTCAAGACAATAAACAGCGGCAACGAACTTTTCTCGCGTCTAATTCAACAAACAACTCTCCACAACGCAAGTCAGTACTGAAACAACAAGCGAAAGAATGGAGAACCAACACTCAGGTAAGACAATACGAAGCCTTAAGAGAGACACAAGACTGACCAACAGACGCGCTTCATGTCCATAGAAACCAGCTCTTAGCAACGCCCCCGCCAGGAACAGATCTGTTCTTAGATGCAACACAGTTTACTCCAAGTCGTCACCCAACGCCGCTTCGCGAAGTCATCAGCAAGATCGTCCACTCGATGCCGTCTAGTCCAGAAGACCACCCAGCAACAACGCCTTGGACTAAGCGATATTTTACTGTTCCCTCTGCTAAGAGCAAGGTGGTCCCTGAGTATAGCCTTGTACTAAAGCCGATGTCAGACAAACAAACAGAGGCGGCGGCACGACCGCGTCTATCAGTCCAAATCCCACCTCCATCATCGGACAGCGATGAGGTCCACACTTTACCGCATATGGCCCACCATGTTCCGTTTCAAGGGCTTTCGTCCAGGTCGCTTCATCCTGCAGGCCCGAGTGTTGCAGAACGACCAGTGCAATCAACCCTTAATGCACGCGCAACTGAGTTCGAGGACCTCTCCGGCTGTACACCCAAATCTAGCACAGCGACTTTGAAAGGAAGACCAATGTATTCCCTCATAGCTGCAAAAGCAGCTAACAACGCAATCTACCAAGACGTTACTATCAACACCACTTCAAGCTCTCCATCTGAATGGGGTCTTTCCGGTCGTCGGCCTTACCCTACCGCGACGAGTCTAGCAGTTACACGGACACCATCACGCATCGCTGGACGAGTCACCGACCTAGGAGACCTTCCAGGACCGCTCTCATCAAACACCATGAGTCTGGCAGGCAAACCCTCGTACTCACGTGTAGCTGGACGCACACCTGTCCCCGCTGCCCTCCAAGCGAGAGCAACCCATACAAATTCAAAGACTTGGGTCAATCCCCAGATCAAGGAACATGAAAAATGGCAGCAAATTGAGAGGAACATGAAGCGGATGTTCCACCGCTCTAACTGCGTTCCAATGACCTACCACGACTACCTACAGCATCGTGTCCTATTCCAGCAAGACCGCCAGGCCGAACACGCACGCAAGCTCGCCGACTTGCAAGCCTCCTCCCGACGAGGCCATCCCCGCCTACCAACTCCTGGGCCCAAAGTGAAGATCCTCCCCGCCTTCGGAGGAAAAGTGCTCAATGACAACCGAAGCGCTGCTCTAGCCATGCCTTCGATTTGGTGTCCGTGGTGGAAAGAAACGGAGCAGCATCCGCAAGCACTGTGGCCTTGTCCAGAGGAGATGAAAGAGGAGGGCGACGAGCGTATGACATCCGGCTTTCGACGCTTCCCTGCCATGCCGCGAGTGCCTGGCAACGCGACCGTAACATACAAGCAAAAGTTGCCCCTCAAGCCTGAGAAACTCGATAAAGTCTGGAGGAAGAAACACATCTTTGCGAGGATCCAGGCCGAGAGAGACGCCGAAGAAGCAAAGGCGAAGAAGGTCGAACAGGAGAAGGCGAGACTCATGGCACTAAAAGAGTCTATTGATACCGTGGCAAAGGCCGTTTACTTGGGCTTGACACAAGCCGAGGCGCGAGCTAAGGTGGAGGTCGACGCCGAGGAATCCGCTGAAAAGCTCGTGGCTGAAGATACAGCCAAAGAGGCGGAAGCCGAATATGAGGAGATGGAAGCGTTGGTTGGTCAAGGCCTGACGGATGCAATTAATTTCTAGACCGAGGACGACTTTTGACTGAATTGCAACGTTGTACGATATGAAAGAGGAAGCATGCAGTAATTTGGCGATCACCACTGGAGATGTCGGCGGGAAGGACACAATCTGCGAGCGTTTGTATGATATTTTAAGGGGAGGCGTGCGATAATATGGATAACTCGGCCACGATCACCAACGAGGTTAATGAGAAAGACACAAGCTGCGACCTTCATGCTGCGACTTTTATGCTGCGTCTCTTATGCTGCGATTAGTACATAACACACTGGCGGCCATACCGTTCAACGAGCATACTCAGGTAGCCAGCCAGCCAGTTCGTTGGCTCTGCATCTCGTTGGCAAGATGGTATCTGTTCGATAGAAGAAGGAGGAATAACAGTAACGGCCGCATTTGATAGATTTCGTTGTTAGCATCAATTACAATTCAATCCCAGGCTGTTGTACTAACAACTGCTATTGCTGATACACCGTGAAGAAAGATCACACCGATTGCGATTGTCAGCCCCAGGTGAGTGAAGGTTGAGTGACTGCGCTTACATATGTAGAAGCTTCATGATTATGATGACAAGATTCGCTACCCAAATTTTAATGAAAAGCACAAGGTCAGCCAGATCAGGCCATTGGCGAATGCAAACTCTCCTCGTAATACAATGTTCAATATGCTGTTGCCAATTACGTCGTGTTGTAGTGCTGTGGTGCTCAAGCAATGAACGGGTCAGCGAGAATGTGGGCGGGGGTTTCGTGATGGCCCTTCATCACGACGTGTTGACGCGGCTATCGCTCCTGCCAAATCTGGCAATGTTTATACGACTGCATTTCTGGCCTTGTGGCGTTTTCCGCCTTAATAGACGCTTAGTATTTAATTGTTTACGGTTTGATTGTGTAGCAATTTCCTCACGGGGAACGCCTGCATTTATACCCCAATATCATCTGGATGCACATGATGCCCTTGCAAATTCTGCTCCTTGTGCGGATAAACAGAGCCTAACCACTGCATCCGAGATTATCTTATGTTCAAACATCAGTAGCGGAGGTGGCATAGGGCGAAGGCCACACTGCACACGTAGTGTACAATGTCAACGCCACCACCGGTGCCTTGTGCGGCGGTCGACTGCTGAGCGAATACTACCAATGCCACTACCAATGCTTGATGTGGCGGCGAATTAAATATTCAAAGCCAGCTTGCTCGCTGCGAATTGCTTCGTGGAAGTCCTGCTTACCTAGCCTGAGGCTTGCCTTTTGCTCCTTTGCTTGACCTGAGTGTCGAAAAAGGGTCCAAAATGCTAAGATTGGGTCAGGAACGAGCAAGGATCGGGCATGTCAGAGGCAAAATGGTTAATAGGCCAATAGGTGACACAACAATATCCAACAGCTCACACTCCGCATCATGCTACACGCCGAAAGTGTGGCGCATTACCGAGAGCCCTGTTTTCTTGAGTTCTGTCTTGCTATTTGTGATGTACATTTGTGGTGCAATTTTGTCGACGTGACTTCAAGTACATACTTACCCTTATGCCTTGCCCAAGAAAGTGCTTGCAGACTGTCCAGGGCATGCCCGGAGCCAGCTTTTCGGGTCACTACTGGGGCTTGGAAGGCGTACGCCCAAGGGACCGGAGTGTACGCCTGCGAGCCCGCTAACCACAATTCGAGTTGGACTGTTCTCCTGAGAAGTACCCTCCGCATCATGGCATTATTTGTGACGAAGTCCAATCCCAGAGTAAAGGGTTCGTTGCTGATCGGATAGTTCCTCATCATACACTTCACCACCAGCGGTATCTGCTGTTGTTGAGCAAGAAGGTATCAGATGGAGCTAGATCCCTCGGATGGTTGGCTTTCCTGGACGCACGTCGTGAGCTATAGGGAAGATATAAGGACCAGGCATTCCATCAGCTCAGGCAGGGCCTCATGAGATCCCAGCTGGAGGTGAATTGCACGAGTTTTACGTTACATGTGGGCAAATTGAGGTCCAAGCAGGCGGGCATTTCTACATGCCTCCCAGGAGACTTCACAGGCCTCGGCAGCCTGCCTAGTGGCTAATTGCATTGGTTGATTCGAAATGTGATGCTCCAAATAACGATGTCTGACCACAATGCCATGTCCTTGGGCGTATGTTGGCACCAGCAGTGCTCCATCCTTCAAGATTTTTTAGCTTTCTGCTCTCTCGTTCCTAGAAATCATTACCAACTTTTGGTGATCCAGTGGCCTGGGCAGGCGTTCAAATGGCGGCTTTGACCAGCAAAATGTCCGTCCTTGCTCGAGATGGAGTCATCAAGGGTCTCCTCTGAATCAGCTGCTTCTTCACCCTACGGCACTGGTTACCGAGGATATGAGCTGGTATGGGACTTGAAGCATACTCCGACGCGATTGAGGACCTGAACGTTCTGATTGATATCGATGAGGGGATGATACCTCCTCCAGCTCTCCACTAAGCCGCTGCTGGACCGTCCCACTGTGTTCGTCGAGGTCATCCAGCGCGACCATTTTGACAGTATTCCGTGCCGGTAATCTCAAAGCGCTCTTTTAGGCTGTCGAGAGGGAGCAAGCCAAGCAGGGGAATCTGTGATAGGAGGGTGCCGCGAGGTCATAACGGTCATTTCGGGAGGCCAAAACAAATGCGATCTCGGGTTTGCTCGGTTGCGGGTTGCAATCCCTTCATTTACTAGCCAGTGAGGGTTATTTCGTTTGTATTGCTAAATGTGAGCGTGCATACGCCTGTCTGTAACATAAAAATAATGAATAGACAGGTAGACGAAAGCAAAAATGGATGTATTAATAGATTGAAGCCGTTCAAGATCGACACGGGCTTTTATGCCGCTAAGGTCGACCCTGTCCGTTTTGGGACATGCAGAAAACCTTACAATTCTCTTGTTATCAAGTATTGGGGAGTTTCTTCCAACTTTGTTTCGACTTAGTGTCTTCGATACATACACTAGTGAATGCTGTGCCATTCGCTCTTATCCATGCTTTCATTGAAGAGTCTAGTACCGCTCAATTGTGGCACTACGCCGCTTGTTTTCCCTGCCGAATCCTAAATACGCACGATCCAGCTGTAATTCACAGTCGAACAGACTTTGAGCCTACCATTCTACCTCTACATCGGCCCAACCCCCTCACTGCATTCACTTTCTTTCGGCAGCCTTCCAATGGCAGAAGATCATTCTAAGGATTACAGTGCCGACAGCTCGGACAGAGAAGGGGTAGGCCCCTTCGAGATTGGACCAACGATGGGTTAATAACCAGGAATTTTGCTAACATATTTGGTAGGAGACCTTTGAAGATGCTCAAGACACCTCATCCAGACCCGAATCGCTGGAGTCTTCGAGTTCTGTCCGCCCCCTGCCCAATGGCCGTCCATCGTCTACTGTCTCGACTCCCCGGGCATCCAAAGAGGAAACAACCCCTCTTGAGCCAGATAGTCATGGTGCCGGTCCGCAGAAAGAAGAAATACCTACTAAATCTCCACTACTGACCGCACACCGAATCTCGGCAACTTCCCTTGACGATGTGCAGCTTGACGGGACCAATGACAGCAGTTCAATCAGATCAGGCTCTGCCCCTACCACATTTACGGAAAAAGATATGGCTACATCCCCTCCTAAGTTGCCTTTTAGAGGGCAAGGTCTCTCTGGAAACCTCCCTTCAATACCATGGGGCCCCCCTCCACCTCTCGCTCCAAAGGCAACCGCAACCGTGCCAACCCCTTCTCCTACACCAGCTCCGCGAAAGCTCGGCATGAGCTTTTCGTGGCTTTCAAGGAGCGGTTCTGCAAACAAAGAGACTATACCAGCCCCTAGCCCTTCCCCCAACGCCCACGACCGGCGAAATACCGTAACTTCAATGGCATCCATGAACTCGAACCCCGAGCTAATGCTGAGCAAGTTGGACGAAGGCCAGGACTTTGACAGTTCAGCTGGGGCTAAACGACAAAGGAACAGTCTGCGAGAAAGGTTCAAGATGCTTCGAATGAGAGAAGAAGCCGGCATACAATCTTTGGAGGGGCAGGAAGTTGGATCACCGACTGGCAGCGGAGGAGCTTTGGCAGGCTTAATCGGTCGAAGTGCAAGTCTGGGACTCGGTATTGGGAGTCCCACAAGTGTTGCAGATGAGAAAGAGGGTGGTCTCGCTGCTAGTCCTCTTCAATCACCAGTTGCAGCTGCGCCTTCAACAATGCCCTCAGTCACCAACCCTAACCTCGCTCCTGGCACCGCATCCGGTGTTTCTGCCGGGCCTTCTGCAATGACGGATCCTGCGGCCCCTGTCGATTGGGATCTTTGGCAATCCGTCGTTTATGAAGGACCCTCAGCTGTCGCGAGAACGAGTGCTGAGGAGCTCAGCGTTGCCATTGCAAGCGGCATCCCCAGTGCTATTCGAGGCGTTGTATGGCAGGTCTTGGCTCAGAGTAAGAATGAAGAGCTGGAAACTGTATATCGGGAGCTGGTCGTCCGTGGTACCGATAAAGATAAGGATACAATGCCTATTCCGAACGGCCATCAACCACCGAGTAGTACCGTGAACAGCAACGGGAAAAAGAAGGATTCAGTGGCCTCGTCCTCATCGTCAATACACTCAGGTCACTCTACACCAGCAACATCAGCAACTAACGGCCTGACATCTCCATCTTCATCACAAGGAAAAGACACAGAAAGTATCATGAAGCTGCAGGCAGCAATGATGGCTGAGCGCAAGAAGAAAGCAAAAGAGGACGCTGCTACTCTGCAGAAGTTAGAGAAGGTCATCAAAAAAGACCTGGGCGCCCGAACGAGTTATTCTAAATTTGCTGTGGCTGCTGGGCTTCAAGAAGGATTATTTGGGGTATGCAAAGCCTACGCGTTATTCGACGAAGGCGTAGGCTATGCTCAGGGTATGAATTTCTTGGTCATGCCTTTGCTCTTTAACGTAAGTGAACTAAAGACTCTACAAGGAGACTCATCTGACATTCATCCAGATGCCCGAAGAAGAAGCTTTCTGTCTGCTTGTGCGGCTCATGAATCAATACCACCTTCGCGAAATGTTTATACAAGATATGCCTGGCCTACATCTCCATCTATATCAATTTGAGAGGTTGCTGGAAGACCTTGAGCCAGCGCTCTATTGCCATCTCCATCGAAGAGGAGTGGCCCCACAACTATACGCCACCCAATGGTTCCTCACCCTGTTCGCATACCGTTTCCCTCTCCAGCTGGTCCTCCGTGTCTATGATCTCATCCTTAGTGAAGGCCTTGAAGGAGCCATTCTCAAATTTGGCATTGTTTTGATGCAGAAAAACGCCGAGACTTTACTCGGAATGAACGATATGTCCGGTCTTACGAATTTCCTAAAGGACCGACTTTTCGATGTCTACATAGATCAGGCACCCTCTTCAACTTCAAGACTTGAATCAGGTTTCTTTGGCAGTTCCGGTGGCATTGACAAGGAAGTCTATCGTGCCGATCTCCTTGTACAAGACGCTTGTGCTGTGAAAATCACACCTGAAGCATTGAAGAGCTATACAGCTGAATGGGAAGAGAAGCAACGAGCAGAAAAAGAAAGAGAGGCAGAACTGGAATCACTTCGAACAGCTAATGCGTCTCTTGCACTTAAAGTCCGATCACTGGAAGAGAGGACCGAGAAGTCGGACACAGAGCATGTGCAAATGGCCTCAGAGCTCGTCCGGACGAAGGTTGAAAACCAAGAGCTGCAGGACAGCGTCGAAAGCCTAAAAGACCAAGTGGAGGAATTGCGGAATATGGTGGAAAGACAACCAGAAGAAGTCGAAAATAGGCTCAAGGAGGAAATGGATCGGATAATGAAGAGAAACGTGGAAGTCCAAAACGAGAATAGGAGTTTGGAGGAGCAGATGGCGGATATGGAGAAGGCTTTGGTGGAAACGAAGATGCAGAATGCAGAGGTAAGGAACTCCCTCCTCCACTAGAGCTGAATGGGGGGAATTTCAATGAAAGGGTCGCTGACACTGGCTAGATCTCCTCCGAGCATGACAACATGAAGCAAAAGTGGAACGACTTGCGGAGGGCCATCGAAGCCTGAGACAAAACCCAATTATTATTTGTCGTTTCCCTACCATCGTATACATGCTGTTTTGGTCTGCGATCAAGCGAGTAGATGCCTCGTTCATTAGGAATGTACCTTATCTGGGACTGCATTGGCGGCTGCATACCGTTTGGCGTTGAAACACTTATGGGAATATCTGATTAGCGAGCGAGCATGTATACCCAAGATTGCCTTTACGGCTGTGCCAAAATATGTATCTTGTCCAGCATATCTGAACAGAGGGAGGGGTTTCGTCCCCTGCTAGCGTATTCGCTACCTAGTAACACCCCACTCGCGTCTCCCCGTCTGACGTCTTATCTCACAAAAGCCACAAGCCATTTTAGCCCATCAACTACGAAGGCCTGTGGTCTACCAACAACGTATGGCGACACTCGGCAAAATTTCCCTGCTCCCCACCGCTGAAAATTGGTTTAAGTCCCTTTACACTATCAACCACTCGAAGCCCTGGTGATCAGCTTGCAACACTCCTACTGTGCCTTCGCCGTAGGCCTTTGGCGAGTCCGACGGCCTCGTGAACATTCCAAATAGTACTGGTCATTCGTTCGAGTTCTTTGCGTGGAGATTTTCGTCCAATGAGTAAATACCGTAGATGCTATGGCATACATTTGGCGCGAGGGTGGGTATGAGAACAAGCTGGACTTTGCGTCGGGGAGCTTGTAGCTCCTTGAGTGCGAGCGGACAGATCTCGTGTGCGAGATGGCGATGAGAAGGTTGGTTGTGGGTAATATAAAGGGCAGGGTGTATGCTCATCCATTACCTGCGTTATGACTTGAATTGTGTAGGAGCAAGTTATCAGGCCATAGCTATCTCTTCCGTTTAGCGAGCTAGCATGCCTGCCGATCTATGACTATCCGATGGTGCAAGTGTTCTGCTGTAGACGATCTCATGCCGTACTCGTGGACCTCTGGCCAGGCTCTTTCCCCGAAGAGTCGACCGCAACTGTAGAGGGAGCCGCCGTCCAGATCGAAGACGTTTGGTTGCGAACCCATTCACGGATCTAACATCCCGTCAGCAAGCCTAAACAACATACACATTCCTAGCAGAGATCCAAATACGTACCCCGGCAAAAGGCTTAGTATCCCTCCCAGCCATCTCTCCCCAATCCATAAAAAGCACTCCATATACCAGCACAAACAAACAGCTCCCCCATGCCGCCAATTTTACCCCCTTAACCCAGCGTGGTCGAGCCCACTTCAGCTTCGCTCGCCGCCGGTACTTGCGTTCGAAGCGGAATTGGTGCTTAGGATGGAGTTTTGTGAAGTCGGGCGGCCATTGCTTTTGCGCTTTGTAGGGGTTGTTGTGGATTGTGAGCTTGGGGAGGGCGGAGGATAGGCGGCGGAAGGAGGGTCTGAGCATGTTGTTTGCTGACTCGCGTAATCGTGTAGACAATGAGGATCAACCCAGCAGAATGTGCTGAATAAGGAGTTGCAGTTGTCCAGAGAGTTGCGGCGTTCGTTTCGTAGGGCTCGGAGAAAAAGCGCGCTAGCAGGGGTGGTCGAATATCAACATCAGAGTCACAAAAGTTACGTTGACTCACTAGCTTACCACGGTCTATAAAGTAATATCTATGTTCGCATGTTACATGGACTGAATCCCTACAGACTGCGAATTACGCACTGCTTGCCCCAGAAGACACGCCTACTTTGTCCTCCGAAGTCCTCGAGACAAGGGTCAACACTGTTTCCTTCTCCAGTCATGGCAGCTCCTAACGGCGCCATTGGTGCCATGGATCCCAAGAATGCGACGGCGAAGACTCTGAAAATGGAGAATGTGAGCTAGCTGCCTCCGATAAATGGCGAAAGAGCTAATAGGGTTCATCCAGACGGAAAAACGAGACACTTTGATCGAGATTGAAAAAAGATACCAAAAGAAATGGCAGGAAGCCGGAGTGTTCAACGCAGACGCCCCTTCAACGTCTGAAATACCTATGGGATCAATACCTGCAGCCGAAATACGGAAGAAGCATCCCAAATACTTTGCTACATTCGCATACCCTTACATGAATGGAACACTACATGCAGGTCACAGTTTCACTGTCAGCAAGGTCGAATTCACAGCCGGCTTCTCGAGGATGCAGGGAAAGCGCGTTTTGTTCCCGTTAGGATTTCATTGCACGGGCATGCCGATCAAAGCGTGCGCAGACAAGCTTACGGAGGACGTTCGCAAGTTTGGGCAGAACTTTGAGAAGTACGAGGACGAGGACCTAGGCGGTGTCGGGCAAACCGAGCAGGCCCCTGCACCTACGCAGGCTCAGACGAAGGATGATATTACGAAGTTCACCTCGAAGAAGGGAAAGGCTGCGGCAAAGACGGTCAAAATGAAGTACCAGTTCCAAATTATGCTTGCCTTGGGTATACCGAGAGAGGAGATCCACAAATTCTCGGATGCCAATTACTGGCTAAAGTACTTCCCTCCAATTTGCAAAGACGACCTAAACAATTTTGGAGCCCGGATAGACTGGAGGCGTTCTATGACTACGACCGATGCGAACCCCTACTACGATGCCTTCGTACGATGGCAGATGAATCGCCTGAAGGATTTGAACAAGATACAGTATGGTGTCCGATATACAATTTACTCGCCAAAAGACGGACAACCATGTATGGACCACGATCGGACAGAAGGCGAGGGTGTTGCTCCTCAGGACTACACAGCCCTGAAACTTAAAGTCAAAGAGTGGGCATCAAAAGCTGCGGAGAAGATAAAAGGAAAGATTCCAGAAGGAGCAAATGTCTATTTTGTCCCCGCGACTCTTAGGCCCGAGACGATGTATGGGCAGACGTGTTGTTTTGTTGGGCCTAAAATCAACTACGGTGTTTTCAAGCTATCAGAAAACGAGTACTATGTAGTAACCAAACGTGCTGCTTGGAACATGGCATTCCAAGGAACATTTTTCAAAGGCGACAACTTTGCCCGGGATGCTAGTGAGCTTCCTGCTGTGCTAGAGCTACTAGGTTCAGAAGTTGTTGGTACCCTTGTCAATGCACCCCTCTCGATCCACAAACAGGGTGTGCGGATTTTGCCCATGGACTCGGTTCTGCCGAGCAAGGGCACAGGTGTTGTGACCTCGGTACCCTCAGACAGCCCTGATGATTATGCAACAGTCAAAGATCTAGCCAAGAAGGCAGAGTACTATGGCATAAAGAAAGAATGGGCTGAGCTGGAAATCTCGCCAATTATTGAGACACCGTCGTATGGAAACATTACTGCCAAATTCTTGGTGGAGAAGATGAAGATCAACTCGCCAAAGGATGCGAAACAACTTGCAGAAGCCAAAGACTTGGCCTACAAGGAGGGCTACTATAAGGGTACGATGCTGATCGGCGACTTCAAGGGCCAGCCTGTCGAAGTAGCGAAGCCTAAGGTTAGAGAAGCTCTGATCAAGAGTGGTGAAGCTTTTGAATATGCTGAACCCAATGGTCATGTTGTCAGCCGTAGCGGAGACGAATGTGTCACTGCGTACCTTGGACAATGGTTCTTGAACTATGGCGAGAACGATCCTGAATGGCGAGACACCGTCCTTGATCACGTGAAAAACGGAATGGAAACGTATTCCTCGGAGACCCAGAACGGGCTCGAAAAGAATTTGGACTGGCTAAACCGATGGGCATGCGCAAGAACCTATGGACTTGGTTCAAAGCTTCCATGGGATCCAAAATTCCTTGTGGAGAGTCTTAGCGACAGCACGGTTTACATGGCCTATTACACGATCTCGTACTTACTGCACAGCGATATCTTTGGGACCAAGCGTGGAGTTCTCGACATCAAGCCAGAGCAGATGATTGACGAAGTCTGGGACTATGTCTACTGCCGACGAGAGCTTAGTGATGAACTTAGGAAATCATGCGGCATCAGCAAAGCAGACCTGGAGACGATGAGACGAGAATTCGAGTACTGGTACCCCCTGGACATGAACTCCTCCGGCAAAGATCTCATTCCCAACCATCTAACCTTCTTCCTCTACGTCCACCTTGCCTTGTTCCCCAAGGAGTACTGGCCTCAGAGTGTGCGAGCGAACGGACATCTACTACTCAACGGCGGCAAGATGAGCAAAAGCACTGGCAATTTCCTAACTCTAAAAGACGCGGTAGATAAATTTGGAGCAGATGCATGCCGAATATCGCTAGCAGATGCGGGAGATGGAGTGGAAGATGCCAATTTCGAAGAAGCTGTCGCGAATCAGATCATCCTCCGAATGTATACCCTCAAAGAATGGTGCGAAGAAGTGATCAAAGACGAGAAGCTGCGTACAGGCCCAGCGGATGAGCTCTGGGACCAGCTCTTCGACAATGAAATCAACTCCCTCGTCCATGAAGCTGGGCAACATTACGAAGCGTAAGTAACCCCCTTCCCAGACATTACTTCTTACCAGAATCGTTCTAACACTCTCCCAGCCTCGATTACAAAGTCGCACTCAAATCAGCCCTCTACGACTTTACCTCCTCCCGCGACTTCTACCGTGAGGCCACCATCGCCGCCGGCCTCCCCATGAGCCGCACTCTCATAGAACGCTACATAACCCTCCAAGCCCTAATCCTCACGCCCATCGCCCCACACTGGGCCGACTACATCTGGCAAGAAGTCCTCCACAACAAGGACACGATACAAAACGCGCTCTGGCCGTCTGTTCCAGCCGCGGATCCTTCGCTAACAGCTGCACGAGAATACGTACGATCTACTAGTTCAGCAATCACATCGGCGGAAGCTGCGCAGCTGAAACGCAAGGCGAGGGGGAAAGAAACCACATTCGATCCTAAAAAGCCGAAGAAGTTGTCAATCTTCTACGCTGCTTCCTACCCAGCGTGGCAATCCACCTACATTGAGATCGTCCGCGAGAGCTTCGACGCCCTCAGCCTGCATATCGATGAGAAACAACTTAACACGCGTGTCCAGGCGCAAGGCAAACAGGAAATGAAACGCGCGATGCCGTTTGTGCAAGGATTGAAGAAGAGACTTATGGCTGGCGAGAAGGGTGATGTTGTCTTTGAGCGGAAATTACCGTTTGTGGAGGGTGAGGTGCTTCAGAAGATGGTTAAAGGGTTGACAAGGACGACGGGATGTAAGTTTGTTGAGGTTGTAAGCATTGAGGGGGAGGAAAACGAGAAGGTCGGTATTGTGGTGGTTGGGGAACAGGAAGGAGAGAAAAGGGGAGAGATGCCGAGTGTTGCGGGGCAGGCGACGCCAGGGAATCCGAGTTTTCATTTTGAGAATATCTAGGGTGAGGGTTCTAAGGCATAGACACGGTTAACTAGCCGATTCTGAGTGGAAATCTCTGAGATTGTAGCTCTGATAGATATTGCGGCATCTTCACGATAAGCCCTGCTTTAGGAAACCGCATCTCTTAGCTTTGCAAGCTCTGGCGAATCCCACTGAGGCATGTCAGCTACGTTGCTCGCCCTCTTTTGATTTCGCTCATCTATAGCCCTTTCGCTACCAGCTTGCGCCTGTAATACGTCCCCTTCTTTCCATTGACGACCTAGGTATATGAATGGAGTCGTCGCGGCGACGATAGGGCTCCAGGCGTATGTGTTCACGACTAATTTCATGGTCAGACATGAGATGACGAGGCCGGTAGGATACTTACGCCCTATGAAGCGAAACATCGTTGTTCTGTTATACAAAGTGGGATGGCAGAACGAGGGCTTTGGGGTCTTAAGTAGAGCTATGAGTCACTTACGCTAGAAACGCATGTTCCGAAATACCCCGAATATACTAACCATTTTGTTCGACTCGGGCATGATCAATTCTACTTTCTGTGAACTTCATTCACACCATTTGATAGTAAACCATCGCCAGGCATCTTGTATGGCAACCCAGAGCATAGTTTAATTTATCTAACAGATTTCACCCCAACCCCAACGAGAATACGACACGCGCCGCCCATCACGCCAGACACAGCTTCAAACAAAACACTTTTACCCCGTCACCAACTTGCCCAGAAGCCTCTACAGCATCATGCTCCTTTTCCTATTCCTTCTTCTCCTCCATCATCTTCTTTGGCTCCTGAACAGCTATTCTTCCCTGCTTCAATGCCTCCAAAAGCTTCAGCGTCGCGCACGGCTTTCCGCCCTCGTTACACTCGTCCTCGCGCTTCTTGGTGAGTCGGTATTGGAGTTGAGATCTTCGCTGATCGAGTGTGGTCTTGAGATGCCAGATTGCTGGAACGTTTAACTCGTGCTGGCCCTACTCGAGAGATTAGAGTGAGCCGGATAGTGGATCGCGGTTGTTTTTCAGAATATGATATGCGGATGAGCTTGTGGCTCCTGATGTCCCTCCGATAGATAGGAGGACTGGAACATCTGTTAGCTGGGTTGATGTAACGTGTTGGTGGGGAAATTTTCTTACTCTCTGCTCTGCTCAGTCCTTTGGTTACTTTTGGCCTCCACACACTTTTGGACTCTGATCGAGGTTTGGAAGACTTTGTTCAGGAAGGTGATGTTATCAATGTGCATTGCTAAGGTCGAGGCTCTCGAGCCCCAGAATGTGCTGATTTGAATTGTGGAGTTCCCGGTCTTGGTACCCTCGAATGAGTGGATTTGAGGAGTTCTCGCCACGACGGGGCTGAAACAACAGTCACCAGCATCACGAGGGAAAAATCTCAAGTCATAGAGGGTCAGAGGTTCTGTCTGGATTTGGTTTTGTACACATGAGATAAGTTGTTTCTATGTCAAATTCTATCTATTCTCCTCGATCACTCTTTGTTACGTGGATAAGAGACGAAATAAATGCAATTCCCCGATGAACAACTCGCACTCCAAACTCGCAAGCAAGAAAGTTGACCGACAGATATAGGAATAAATTCTAGGGCAGTCTTTCGCTCTATCGAAAAGCATTGTTTCCCCCAAGCCGAGAAAAGTAAACATGAATCGACTATAGTAAAAAGCATCTCTTATCCTATTATCTTAACGGAATTGAATCAACTTCCAAGAAACAGACCCCAAATCCAATCCAACGATCTGCAATTCTTCCTCCCTCATCTTATTTGGTTCATGAACATTTATCCGTCCGTCCTCCAAGGCTTCAAGAAGCTTTAATACCGAGCATGCTTTTCCTGATTCCCTACAATTTTCTTCGCACTTTTTGTTTAGGCGGTCTTGCACGCTCATTCTTCGCTTATCAAGTTTGTTTTTGAGACGCCAGACTTCTGGTCCGGTTGACATGAGCTGCGTGCTGATGGGTGCGAAACCTGCAGGTGAACCTGATGGTGGGTCTGGGTTGGACAAGTAAAGTATGGCTAGGGTGAGAGATATAGGAGCCCAAGCTAAGGGGTTTAGAAGAACTACGGTGATGATTAGTTGGATGTAAACAATTGAAGCGGATATTGTTTTGCCTACAGTCTTGTTGTTTACTCGGTCTGGCAGACAAAAGTGGCGCTAATCTGGCTATTCTCGACCTCCACATGATTGATAGATGTGGGTTCTCGAGACCGTGCGAGGTGTTGAGAAATCTGCGGTATATTGTCGGAATCTGTTCATTGCGATTTGTGTGTTGTGAAGAATTTCAAGCAGAGTGGGCTACATTGTCCTTGACGATTGCTTTTAAATCGCGATATTCTGACTTGGTTAGAAATGATATTTATACCATGTGAATTCTAGTGAGAGAATTGGAGCAGTTTGAATATGCAGTCTCGGTATTTTCTAAATTTTTTCTCACATCACTTTAATTTACGATGATAGGATATGAACCCAGTATATTTGCCCAGAGTGTAGTTTGTGCTCCAAGTCTTGTCCCGTTCGGCCTCTAAAACACCCTTTCTTTTGTCTCCTGTAAATTTCCCTCATCTACGGATTCCTTCGTCTGAGAGCCATCTCCTTTGGGCTTGCCAGATTCGCAGGCGGACATCAGCTGCCGGCTGATGGGCTCGAGACTTGCAGTTGGGCTGGTCGGCGGCTCGTGTTTGCTCATACTTCTAGTCTTCAATACGTATGCTGGACCGCTCGGCGCGTTAGTTGGAATTGGTATAGCATACGTGATAGAGAAGCAAAAAAGCCCTGAACGACTCACTGGGTACGGTAGGGCATATGTGGCAACGCAACCACAACAACAACCAGTACCTAATAGGCCCAAGGTCGAAGCAGAGCAGCCGGCCTCCGTGGAGATTCCGCAAAATCTACCAACGATGAGCACAATGAACCAGTAATACAAAGGACTGTTCAGCAAGAGATTCAGCGTTATAATCACCGTGGTTCCACCTTATCCGCTTTTGGACCATGGAAGGTTTGGTCAAGGTAGTTTTGACGGTGGAGGTTCTAGTCAGTGGGGTGCTAGTCATATGTCGTATTGTGGGGAATAGGACTCGTTTCATTATTGGAGATGCGAATCGCGACGTCATGGTTGCGAAGTTGTATACGGCGATGGCAGAGGTTTGAAGGATTTGCGAAATTTGAAACAGTTAATGTCTATATTCAAGATTGACTCAGCTTCATCGACGCACATTGACTCTAGGAATATTGAGAATTATCCAGTTTAGGATAGTAAAGTTTAGACTCATTCTTGCTCTTCGTGGCTGCCAAAACCTTGGTTCTCGTTACAACTTTGGTACTCGTGATGTACTCGCCATTAGAAAAAGGGCCCATAATAAATTACCATGCTTTTCAACGAAGGTTCTTTTTTCGGGCATTGGCTAGTTGGAGCTTTCTCCGGCTTTTGAGAGTATCAACTTACATCGATTTCGATCGTCGTTATCTCATCAAAAATTGGGTTCGTGCAACGAGGACATCACTTTCATGTCATATGTTTAGTAGAATGTGTTACTGTCGAATAGCTGATTCGAGAGGATTTCGCTACCTTCGAACTTTCGAGGGTATCACTCCTAGGAAATTGCAATGTGAGTTTTCTGAAGCAAAAGAACTTGGGAACATGTCTGTAGTTTTTGTTAAATCTAACATTCCAGCAATATCTGTTTTACACAGATTCCTGATGGCGCCTCTTCTGTCTAGGAAGTAAGTCTCGAGAGCACAAAGTCCACAGCTTCTCCCTCAGCTATGCTTCCATTTTCCCTTCCTTCAATGTAAGCTATTGCAAGGCCATACATATTCGAATCCGGAGTTTCAAACTCCTTGACCAGCTTCGCCGTCTCCGCCCTCTGGTCATGTGAGAATTTCAGACACTCGCTCACTAATGAAACCCATTTGGCATAATCAAAATCGACGAGTTTCCGTCGTTGTTGATCTTCTGAAACGATCTTGGATTTTGGACTGGTCTTAGGTCTGAGGTCTAATTTTGGAATTTCAGTGTCCCCACGGTTGATCGCCGTCACATATTTCAGAATCGAGCATGCTCTCGTCTCTTCCCTGCACGGCTCTTTGTATTTGTTGGGGAGGCAAGAGTAGATAGCGTCGTTTCTTCTTTTTCGGAATCTTCCAGGAGTTTTATGCTTGCAATTGTAGATTCTGGCGTAGTGCATGGTTTGGCTTTGGCGCTTGGGAGGTAGTCTTTGTATGAATTTTTCGCGATGAGGCTAAGGCCGCAGAGTGATAATGCATAGAAGCAACCGGCGAAGATATGGTCGTAGTCTGAGGGAAAACTTGTCAATGGGAGGCAAAAGAGTTAAAAGGGTAACTGCTTACCTTCGGTTCTTTTAGGAACCGCCTTGGTTATCTCTGCTGCCCTCGCGGCCTTCGCTGCTTGCCATATCATTTTCCACATTTTCGAGATTGTTGTAGATAGATGTGCCTATCAAAGTATTTGGGAGAACACGATAAGTTTAGTTGTGCTTCAGCCGAAAATCTGCAATTAGGGTATAATGTCCTTCGATATCATGTTCGCCTGCATTGAGAACATAAGTTTGGTTAGTCACCGGAACCAATCCATGGTCCTGGAGAGCCTTGACGTTAAAAAGTAAGTTTAGCGTTTGAAGGTCGAGAAATGAGCAGGTTAAATTAACTATTATGAATGATATGACCTCATTCCGAGTTTTATCCCGCATATAGTTCATTTCGGCACGCAACTTGTCATGCATTCCGTGAATCTCGTGATGAGCGTCTGCAGTGACTAAGAGCTGTGAGATGTAGAGGGGATATGCCTCTTTGAAATGTTTCAAGACTGTTCAAGATTAGCTCAAAAGCCTGGAGATTGGAGAGGACCACTCACGTCGTGCGCTGAATGAAGACAAGGTGTTAGGAGGTACCCCAGATGTTTTGGTGTGCTGGTAGGCAATGTGGTCTACAATAGCAAGCAATGCGTGGCTCGTGGATCAAGAAGTGGTACTAGATATCAAATAGAGCGGCCTCATTGTGAAAGATTTCACATGTGATAGCGAAGATTTGTGTGCCAGACATGAGACCTTGCAAGAAACCCCGCGCCGAGCCTTGGAAGGCTTAAAGTTATCACGGGTGGAAGACTGATAGTTTAGAAACCAAGAGTATCGAAAGCATAAAAACGAAACATGAAACAAAGGCAAGTAGATGACCTTGTGGTAACGAGGAATTCAAAACCAATAACTCAATCGGCCAAATTCCAATGCAACAGCCTCCACGTGACACGAATGATCTCAGATAAGTGTCATCTTCCAGAAGCCGGTCCGTCCTTGAAACCAATAGAATGGTTTCCAATCCTCATTTCGCGCCTTAGTCTCGTCTTTCAGCCATGGTACATCCAAGACCAACTTCCCACGATTCTCCCACATATGAACTCCAATTTCCTCCTCATCATCGTCATCATCTTGCTTCGGTCTGTGCATAGTTGCATTCGCCGCTATTCCCTCATTGTCGTTGTTTTGGCCCTTATGATGATGTCCAAGTGGATGGTGGAGCGAACGATGTTCGGTGACTTCCCATCAGATTTCAAATGAATGTCGTAGCTTGCGGCGTCTTTTTTAGGCTCGTCGACCTTAGCACCTGAGCCCGAACCGCCTTGTTTCTGGGCGTCGCTGCTACTGGACGGGTATTTTCCAAGCTGTAGAGGTTGCTCGTTGGTGTTCTTTTGCTCAAACTTGTCTCTTGGCGTTCTGCTTCTGGAAATATGGGTTGGAGGAGGGGCCGATATTTCGACTTTATGGTTGCGAGAAGCTTGACTCCCCTCGAAGAACTGCTGTAGCGGTATGGAGGTTCTTTTTCTTGAAGCTTCTGGCGAATTGTCCGTCTCGGTAGTTGGATAATTGTATCTTCGCTCTACAAAAGATTCCTTCCTTAGACCGCGTCCCGCAACTGCCATTAATTGGTTCAAAACCACGAATGCCAACTTGAACTTGAGCGCATAGATTCAGTCCTGGATCGAGTAGCTTAAATTCGTCTGGTTTAGGAACACCAAGATTGAAACGAGGAGGTCAAAGCCTGCCTAGGAGACCAGACGCAGGAGACGTTTGGATCGACATCGTAGGCGCGGAATATAAAGATCCAATTTGGAAGGATTAGAAGGAAAGATCCAATGATGATGAATATCAAGATCCGCCGCTGTACTTTGTGGCTGCGGTTCACAAGACGCTGTCGGGAGTAGAGTATAAGGCACTCAGCAGTGGCGTAGAGGCTCCAACCGCCGTTGATGATCAGAGTCCAGAAAGGCCAGATTTTGGGACCATATTGTGGCGTGAGAATTTTCAGCACATTGCCAATTGTGCTGAACCCCAAGTACCGATCATTAGAGTCCAGTAAAGTTCTTACTTTTTCTTGAACACGCGATATATTCCGGCGTTGACGTCCAGGATGAGCCAAAAGGCCAGTGCGAGGAATGCTTTCGTTGCGTCTTACTCATCAGGCTTCCATTCTGGTGGACCGGACTCGGCATTGGGATAGGGTGAATAGGAAGACATTGGGTGACTCGGACGCCATGACGAGATCCATGCCTAGTTCGGGGGTGCAAAGACAAGAATGGATTTGTGGCTCGTTGTATGTCACATGTGCTTTCTGTTGCACGATTACCCAATAACGCGAGACAAATTGGTAGAGGTCGCAGACAAAATATAGACACTTGCAAAGAAAAACATGAACAGACACGAAAGGAGATGGGGAAAGTGTGGGGTTCTTAAGCCCCGTTTGGGGGCCTTACTGAAGAGGCAGCCCATATAGAAATATCCCGGGGCGCGGTATGGGAAAGCTGAATTGGTATGTATAAAGGGGTGCTTGAAGAGATATTGTATTCACACTGAATTAGGTGCTGACACTAATACTGAATGGGTGAATTTCCCGGCTACTAAGGGCGACAAGAAAACCCCGATTGGATTATTTCGAGTTTCACCTGGAGCAGGATGACGATCTTCGTTTAAGTGTGCCGCGTGCACGGTAAGCGCAGCCTCGTGTTGTTGAGAGAACACTCTGATTGATGGGAAGAGCTCGTTAGCCTTAAGGGATTCGCATTTAGGGTTTACCTGTCAGCGCGCTGTAGATCGAAGATCATGTACACAACATCATTCGTTGTAGTGTAAAGCACGTGAAAAGGGTGAACAAGTCCCCATGAATGACAATGAGCGACTGTCAATGCAAGGGCGCAATCTTCCAGCACGCCTGAGGAATACTTGATGACTGAACCGCTGATGCAGACACTACGGAGCCTTCGTAGGAGGCACAGCTTGCAGGATGATGTCGAACCTGCATTACCTTAGGTTGTTATTAAAATTGTTTCATTTGATTTTCGCGGAGGGATTGTTTTGCCAAGCCAGACGATTCGCGCTATCCGTATGAAGTTAGTCACGTCAATATATACGGACTTTAACCCTAAGGCCGATCTCGGATGTCATCAACGAGAATTCCTGTAAGCAAAACCGACCAGCACCGATTGTCTCCTGAGTCAGGGGCAGGACATCCCTTCTTTGGATGATCGACCATCTGGCATGCCGTCTGTCTTGAAATCGAACATACATACACGAATCTTGCGCCCGTTGAGCAGTTGGAAGGGAACCAGTCGAAGCTTCTCCGCAAAAATGGTGCGAAGTGATCCTTTTCGCCCTGCAAAGAGGATTGCAGGCCAGAAGCAAGATGTGTGGTGAGTCCTGCAGAGAGATGCTATCCTGCAATGCCCTGGCAGGAGCCCACCAAATCTCTTCAAGTCATGGCTAACATCCTCTCAGGACTATTGTCAACGAGGCAGCCACGGCATCTCCGGTGCAGCCAATCATAAACATGGGTCAAGGCTTTTTGTGAGTACGCAACACCATACTGCAACCATTTTAAGACCAGTCCATTGATCCGACCCAGCGGCTACAATCCCCCCAAATACGTGACAGACGCTGCAAAAGATGCTCTGAACAAGGTGGAATGCAATCAGTACTCTCCCACAAAGGTACAAAGACACACGTCCTCAGCTATGGGCATCGGCTAAAGAGAAAATAGGGTCGGCCACGCCTGAAGAACGCTATAGCGGACTCATACTCGCCATTCTTTGGTAGGCAGCTCGATCCAAATACAGAAGTCACCATCACTACAGGAGCAAACGAAGGCATGCTCAGTGCCTTTATGGCATTCATAGAGCCAGGCGACGAGGTCATCGTCTTCGAGCCATTCTTCGACCAGCATGTACCACCATGATATTACCCCTACACCCCAACTAAAACCTGCCAGATACATCTCCAACATCGAAATGCCCGGCGGCAAAATCCGCTACGTCCCCCTCCAACCCCCAAAAGACGGTGCCACACAGACTACCTCCGCAGCGGACTGGACAATCGATATGGCTGCCCTTGAGAATGCCATCAACGACAAGACCCGTATGATCGTCCTCAATACCCCCCACAACCCTGTCGGAAAAGTGTTCTCAAAGACTGAGCTCGAAGCCATAGGCGCTCTTTGCGTGAAACATAACATTCTGATCCTCTCCGACGAGGTCTACGACCGCCTTTATTATGTCCCTTTTACCCGCATCGCTACTATGTCTCCGGAAATAGCAGCATTGACGCTCACAGTCGGCTCTGCGGGGAAGAACTTTTACGCAACAGGCTGGCGTGTGGGGTGGCTCATCGGGCCTGAGCATTTGATCAAATACGTTTCGGCCGCCCATACACGAATATGTTACAGCAGCGTCTCTCCACTCCAAGAGGCCGCAGCCGTGGGCTTCGAAGACGCAGACAAGGAAGGCTTCTGGGACCAAAGTAAGAAGGAAATGAAAGACAAAATGACACGCTTCTGCTCTATTTTCGACGAACTCGGTCTCACCTACAGTGACCCGGAAGGTGGATATTTCGTTCTCGCAAATCTGGGAAAAGTAAGATTGCCTGGGGATTATAAGTTCCCACCACATGTGGCGGACAGGCCAAGGGATTTCAAGATGAGCTGGTTCTTAATCATGGAACTAGGTGTGGCTGCCATTCCTCCAACAGAGTTTTATACGCCGGAGAACGCACATCTGGCAGAGGATTGGCTTAGATTTGCGGTCTGCAAGAACGATGATGTTCTTGAAGGAGCCAAAAAGCGATTGAGGGGGTTGAAGAAGTATATGACTTAACTACGAAAGCTATGAGAGCTATGATTCTGATGATGTTATGGTATAGATTCTTCACGGAGAGCAGTTGAGCGCTCTCAAGAGCATCATAGATAGCATTACTAAGGGCTAAGACCCTATTTCAACACGAGAATAGAACTACTTTTTTACAAAATGAGCGAGATGTGTAGTCGTACGTGATCGTTGGAAAACAGATGATTAAATACACATCATCAAGGAATGTCTGTCCGTTTATTGGCAAAGTTTCAACATAGATCAAAGCCCAAAATACCACCAAATTCTGCAGAAAATAGATGCTGACAAAATGTCAAATGTAGAGAATTGAGAGCAGCAATGTGTCAATACCAGGTTGTTAGGTAAAGACAACTCACAAGATACCGGGTCCTTTGAAGCAGAAGGAACCGGATTTGGGGAAATTAGAACTGATGATCCGGTTGCATTGGCTGTGTCAGTAACAGGGTAAGTGACCTAGAATCTATGGAAATTTCAGAGGTTCAGGTCCCCTTTATGCACTCTTAGGGATGCATTAGATGGGATGCAACCCTCATATCCGCACGCAAGTCGGTCTTATTCAATTCCTAACACACGTGTCCTAAGGCATCTATTCTCTACTAATGCCTGGCCTCCTTCCCCCTATCTCCTCCGCCGCTTGGCCCTCGGCTCTGGCTCTGGAGTAGTCTCCTGCTCCACGGTCCCCAGAACTTCTTCTTCTTCTCCAGCCATTTCATCAACATCCTCCAAAGCTCCACTTCCACCTCTCAATCTCGCAACCGGGCCCTTGAGCGGTGGCTCTTCGGCCGCTCGCTCTGCGTTCCTCCACTCACTGATATGGGGTTCCACGGCTTCAAACATCTCCCTCGCGTCTTTTACTACGCTAACATCTTCCTTGCCCTTCTCCACAACTTCTTGCTCTTCTGAGTCGTTATCGTCATCAGCTCCACCATTCCCGCCGTTCGTCTCGGCTTTCTCAGCTGTTCTTAGCCGAGTCCGCATAGCAGACCCGAAGCCGCGATTGGTGGGCAGGTCCGGATTGTACATAATTGCGTTTGCGAACATGCGCATTAGCTCTTTTTCTAGTTGAGCGGAGTTGATGATGCCTTTTGGGGGGACGACATCAATTGTTTCGGGAATCCAGACAGTGGAAGAGGTCCCTACGTCCTCGATGTTTTCAGCTGCAGCTACCAATGCCTTGGCGCCAGCATTGATGGCGGCCTTGATGGATTTGAGATCTTGAGGTCGAGAGACAAGGTCCTTATACCCTGGTGCTTCCCGCTCGGTGAGAGGTCTGCCAAATACATTTGCAACTTTATTGGCCAAAATGTCGTTCATAATGGTGGCTGAGATGCGTGGGAAGTTACGGGTACCCAAGACGTAACCAGGTCTAGAGGCTACTGTTGCAGATGGTGCTGGAGACGGTGACGACGGTGGAAGTATGGAAAGGTCTTCCCGTTTGCGCTTGATGGTTGTGCGAGTCGAATCAGTGATTTCCAGCCCTCGAATAGTACCCCTGCGCTGGCGTGTAGACTTTCGTGAGCCTTCATCTGCGGTGTGGGAGGCTATTGATGTGTCATCTTCGTGGACTGAGGTTCCTGATGGCTCTGGTTTAATCTTGCGAGTCGAAGATGGCTGATTATCCATGACTGTTTCATCTGTTTGAGAGGCAACTGAATGACTTCGAGTGCGTGCTCGGGCAGAATTTGCTACGGTAGAGGATGCTACACTACCCGCCCGGCCTCTACGACCCCTCTTTGCTGTGGTACGAAATTGTGTTCTACGAGTAGATTTTGCTCCTGCGCCTTCTCCCGGCGAGTCGGTAGAAGAGGGATGAGTCTTTTGATTTCGAGTGCCTCTTGTGCGACTCTCTGGTGATGGTGATGGAGCCTTTTCGCTTATTGGACTGACGGAAGGGCGAACCGGTGAAGGCTGCCGCACGGATCCAGGAGTATCCTTCCATCTCGTGGAGGACGCCGACGTGAGGATAGGAGAAGGCCTTGGAGGACGTTGCCTGCCTGATGCATTTGACATCGGCGTATGCAAGTCAGCGAATCTAGAAACTTTGCCCCGCGCGTAAGGCGTATGAACGGCTGATTGCTGGTAGTATCCTGGACTCTGATTGTACCCTGGATGCTGTGAATACGATGGCAATTGCGATGGGTAATGCTGCCCATGGGGGTAAGGCGAGCCCTGACCAGGGCTTCCTAGAGGACCTTGGTAGGGTGGCATAGCTCCATGATGTTGACTATAGTTTTGACCGTATTGTGAATATGCCACAGGGTAGGGAGATTGATTGTCATAGTAAGGATAAGGCCTTTGCATGTAGTTTTGGGGCGGCGCAAGTTGGTGTGGATGCTGCTGGGAGCCAGTATGCTGAACTGGCCGTGACGGTGGTACCGTGGGACTGGCTCTGTACTGTTGACCAGCCATATCGGCGAGCGCATCCAAAGGTCCTGTTTGGGACCCAGAGACCGAAGAGCGGAGCAGGCCTTGGGGTCCTGGGAGGACAATCGGTGAAGCTGAGGAGCGCTCAGGCCTAGGCAACGGCGTTTGATTCGAACGAGGGCTTGGGAGAGGTGCGGGGTGAGATTGTGACTGGTTCGGAGGTAGTAGCCTGCGGTTGATTTCGGACGAAGGCGAACCCATTGGATACCCATGATGCTGCATAGGCGGTAGAAAGGGTGCACCATTCTCCGTTGACCCAGGTTTCTGACCATGCTTCTGGTCGCCGTAAGCTTCCCCTGAGGTTGGAGCCTGTGGGCCCGGTACATAGCCATTGATAACCGCTCCAGCCGTGTTAGTTTCTGGATTAGGACCGTGCAGTTGATGATCTTGCGAGGACGTTGGCCTTGAAGTCACAGCTGCTCGTGGCTTATCACCTTCATCGTCATGTCGTAGTAGTGTCTTTATTGACGATACGCCCCTAGAGTCCTGCCTCTCCATCTCTTGAATCTCTCTTTGAAGTGACCGATACTTTCGCTCTTCATCTTTAATAGACTCGATAGCATGTTCTCGGTACCGAAAATAAAGGCGGTTCACCAGCTGGGGCAACAGATGTGAATATTGAAGCGCCTCTTCCATAGTTTCCAAGGGCGGACTTGAGAGCTTTCGCTTCCGTGGGTTCTCTTGGGGCTGCTGGCGGCCAGTCTCTGCCTTTGCTTCTTCTTTCAATAGGCGAAGGTAGAGACTTTTGAGTGAGTCGGGCTCGAGACGGTCAAGTTCAAGGGCGTCTGTTTCGCGCAGTTGGTCATTTCTCTTTAAAGCCTCCGAGACTTTGACAAAGGAAGGCGGGTTATTGTCCGAGAATGGATGTAGCGTTTGGAAGAGTAGAAAGCTTTCTAGTGGAGTATGTAGGTCTGGCGCCATCATGATGCATATGATGCATGATTCGTTGGGGAAGCTACCGCGCAGGAGTGGTCATTTCGTGGAATACTGTCGGAGGTCAGATCAGCTCAGCGAAGGTTCTCGACTTAGGTTTTGCAAACATCCTGGAGCTCTTACTCTTCAAAGCATTCGCGCGATATCTTGCAGCGCGCGAAATGTGACAGTCGGGTGGGTATTAGCCCTTGAATATGCTCCTCAAGCCGCGAGACGAATTTTGTCGTCTGCATGCGGTAGGGCTGACGCCCATTAAGGTTGCGGCTCGCCAGAAGCGCTCCCTAGAGCTTCCCCTCGAGCTCCAACGGCCCCCAATGAATGCTCAGAAGCCAGCTCTGTTTTCTTTAGTTTCTTCACATATGAGCGGGAGATTCCCCGTCAGTTGCTCTTCCTCTTGGGAACATATACGGCCTCGTTTACAAAGTGCCGGTACCAAATCCTATTTGGCCATACAGTATCCTGCTTCAGCGAGCTCTACATTCCTGGTGAAGCTTTAGAACAAACAAACCACAATAGCGCATCATGTCGAACGACGACGGCGATTGGAAGCCCAATGGAAGGCCACAATCGTGAGAAAGTCTGTTGCGGGATTTGCAGCATAAAGCTAATGGAGAAGCAGGACCATGGCCAGAAACTTCTCGGCTTCTTTGAACGATGCGTTTGCCATTAACGACAGTAGCCTGGATGGCCTTGTGCAATCTGTTGAGCAGAAGTAAGCATACTGGTCTTCTTCCACGCTTTGTTACCCTCTGCTGTGTTCGTGTGCTGACAGACGACCAGAAAGCAAGCAGTGAACTCACAGAGCCAGGAGCTCGAAGCCCTCGAAGCCCGCTTGAGGGAGACTGAAGAGCGTCTAAAACAACGACAATCGAGGACATCATCCCCGGCAGGGAAGACCGGTGCATCCAACTCCCCACACAGGCAGAAACCCCTGGGGGATACATTTGTAGGGCACCACAGCGATCGGACACAACCCCCAGCAGCTAGCCCTCTGGCTACGCAAGCTCCCACTACCCAATCAGTATCGGCAAGCACGATGTCACAATGGAGGCCTACAGCCCCGGAAGCATCTTCTGGAATGGGAAGAGATACTGGTGGCATGTCAACCGATCAACGGAGTGGGCAACAGGACAGCCGCTATTCAGAGTAATTGGAGAATGCCGCCACTAAATACAATTGCACGCGAACCACGCAGGACACTACAATGGCATTCTAATCCTTACGGGTTTTACGAAAAACATTCTTGGACGGAGATAAACCATTGGCAACCATCGCTCTGTTTCCGTTATCATGGGCTGCTCAACCGCCCGCGCCGCACTGCATCGGAAACTAGGATAATGTTTTGTGCTAAAAGACCGAGCTTATTCGAAATATTTCGTCTGGTTCTTTCGAAGGCGACTGCTTGGATCCCTGCAGGCAGGGACTCTAGAGGCAATTTCTTTATTGCAACAACCAAAAGCAGCTTACATCCTTGAAAAATTCATGTCAAGACTGGCCAATAAGCATCTGCAATTGTGCAGCTTCATTTCTTATCTTTTATACCCCCTGCCATCTCTAACGTACTTTTTTAGGCATGCCACCTGATGCATGTGATTGAGATTCTTTACTAGGTCCTCGACAATAGAGGGTAACCTCCTTGGGAATGCGCTAGTCCCCATCTAAAGGTTAATGAGTTTGCTTGGACTTCGGGTCTACAAACATCGCCTCACTTCTTCTTCTCCTTCACTCTTCAACCATCCGTTCACACCCTTCCTTCATTATTCATTTGCGTTCTCATCTATCGTCTTCTATCTTAACTTCTCACTATCTTCTTTTATATCCAGCATTAACATCTTTTCCTTTTAATTACTAGGAAGCATCCTTAGTCTTCACATCATTTTTAAACACTATTTCCATCCATTTTTGACTGGTTCGAGGCGACCTCCTTCAACCATTTCCTTACTTGAAGGCTTCACAAGCTCCTGCATCGACTCTTCTCATTGAATTCAGCCGGTATGCCCACCATGACCAGACTGAGCCAGCTCTTCAACTCTCAATTGCATCTTGTCTAACAATTGGGTAGCATGACATTTTAGCTAGCGTCATATTTACCTTCGCATTTTGCTCCGCATTATTTACAGCATCATTTTCAGCATCCTTATCCGTCTAAGACCATGTCGTCAATCCGCTCAACTCACTCTTCGTCCTCCCTCTTGACCACTGTCACCAAAAGCTCCGGCGGCTCGCGCTCTGCTTCCTTGAGCTCCTCTTCCACGCTCTACTCCGAAGACGAGAATTCTCACAGCAAGAAAATCGGCCTCACACAGGACCTGACTATCTACGCTGATCTCAACAAGAGTGCGCCGACCAAGAAAGAGGCCAAGGCTAAGTCAAAGCCTAAGCGGAGCTGCCTCAACTTCAACGGTCAATTGGATTGGACCATGAGTAATCCGCAGACTTCCGGATCGAAGTATGGACATAAGAGGATGGGAAAGGGGATAGGCGCACCTACTGGATGCAGTCTTATGTGATGAGCCGAGCTTGCGGACAAGAATGGACACAGGAAGCACATCACAATTCAATAATTTTGGGGCTTATGGTTTGGACATGGGACGACACGGCTTCACGTTCATTTCACTTATGCATTCGTATATTGGACTAGCGCTCCATTTTACCGCCTTCTTTGGCTTTTCGCTCCTCGCACACTATATATGGTCTAGTTCACAAGCATTACGTTCAGCATTGTTTCGAGCGTGTCTGGTTCCAGAGGCAGAATATCAATCACCATCTACGACACATCTCTACCCACGCCTGGGTGATGCAGATTCTATGGCCATCTACAACGCATCATCATCATGTCTCGAGCTGATGATGTCCTCGGCTACCTGATTTTGGCGCATTACTATCCTTATGTGCTGGTGTCAAGGCATTTGGACAGACTCCAAAATGGCTAGGACAATTGGAGGAAATGTATTCCGAAGTTCCTTACCGTACGTCGCTCATACTAGACATCACTTTCGCGCATCTTTCACCGTTTCGGACCATTTCTAGCTTGGACAGCTTTACATTTCTAGCTGACATCTTTACGTTTAGCAAAAAACACCGACATCATTAGTCAGCTCAGACCAACGACCTCTTTCTCCTCTCTTTTGTGCCTGACCGCAACGTACTCTATACATCTAGACCATTCTTAGCCCTCTACCTCCTCAACCATCTTCCTCTCCTCAAAAATACTTCCAACGGGCTGCCCAAACCACTCTCCTGGAACTCCAATCCTACACCCTTCTTTGTCACTGATCCATCGTACGTAGACAGGATTCGCAGGCGGGATTTCTTCCTCCTGCATCTCTTGAGGGGATTCATCGCCATGTTCCTGTGCATTGATTTCTGCGGCTGAGATTTTGCCCCGGCGTTTGGGAGCTTGTTTCTTGAGTAGGCGATTTATGGTATCCATCTACGGATTATTCATTAGTGTCTGGAAGATGGTTCTGGTATATGTAGAAATGCATATCTCAAAGTGGGATAGCATAGAAGGTGGAAAACATAGCATCAAAATGATAAAAATTGGACAAACATACCTTCTCCTCTTCGTTGCGCTTCTCGCTAAGGTTCTTACGTCGTCTAGCCATTTCCGCCCGACGCATAGCATGTTCTTCAACTGTGAGATGCTTTTTTGTTTGAGGTTCTGATTGAAGTAGTTAGTCGCTCGCATGTCTGATGTAGATACGGTGGGGAATGCATACCCATAGGCAATTGCAGAAAATCACCCCCCATAACCTGATCCAACCTGCTCCTCTGCCTCTTCGTCATCTTACTAACATCAGGCGTGCTGGCTCTACTGCCAGGGCTTCGACTGTCATCGTCTTGATCCATTTCATCGACATCTTCGCCTTCTGCGTCTTCCTCTCCCCCCTCGCCTTGTTCTTCATCGTCTTCAGATAGATCTGACAACTCTTCATCATCATCGTCCATTTCCATCTCCTTGGCCTCTACGCTCTTGATTTTAGCGTCTTGGGCGGGAGTGACAGTGACAGTGGGCTTAGCCGTTGGACCTTTGACTTTGAGTACTGGCTGCTGTGAAGGCAGTAGTTGCCCATCGTCGGCGTCGTCGTCCATTTCCACGTCTCCATCGGCGTCTACGTCTGCATCCTCATCTTCTTCGTCGGCTTCCTCATCACTGCTTTCTTCGGGACCGCCGATTTGCTCCTCCTCTTCTTGCTCTTCTTCATCATCTTCATCTTCGACGTCGTCTACACTGGCGTCGACGTCCTCATCCTCCTCATCGTCCTCCTCATCACTCTCACTCTCAACCACGTACTTCTTGTTAGCGCGGCTTACCCTAGGGCCGCTTACAATCTCGCCTGTGGTGAGTGAATCTCTCAATTGAGCTGCAGCATTGCCACGTGATGTTGGCCGGGTATTCGATGTGGCTTCCCGGAGCTTACTTGAAGGTATTTTGACCGTAAGGCGGAGAGCCTTTTTAGAATCGTCTGGCGAATTTGACTCATCGCGCGTTACTTTTACTATCGAACCTGAAGCAGCAGCACCTGAGGCGGCGCGGCGTGGACGTGTTGATACTGGGGCTGCGGCTGGGGCACTGGGACCAGATGTCAGAGATGTGCGGGCTCGGAGAGAGCGCCGTTCCGGCATTGTGTCGTGAGTCTCGCAGCAATTGTGGAGATGTTTGAACAGCAAGGGTGGTGAAGAATGGAAGGCTTGAGGTTTTAAAACTCAAGAGTGAGTGAAATAGATAGTGCTTGAAGTTATACACTGCTAGTGCGCCTTGGGTGCAGGTGTCGTATTCAGAGTGGTAAAGTATGCAGCCAAGCTCAATAGTTCGGGGGGTTTCAAGGATGAAGAAGGGCGGAGAGGCAAAGAAGGGCGCAGAACAAAGATGCAGGGTGACGTTTCTGGACAGTAGGACATGCAGTTCTCCTCGAATAAGGTGGACCCGTTTTATCCACGTTTCAAGTAATGGCATTTACCACATACGGGGGACGGGTGTGAAGATGGGTACGTACGTGTTTGCGGAATTCTTAGCACTGTTATTGCTGGGCACCTTCCCGAATCTTGCACCCTCGCCGTAGCTCTCACTGCGGTGGCGCTTATTGGGCCTGTCTCTCATCCTGCTGCCCTGAGGTGGCTAATTAAGAATGCACGATAGCAGTAGCGTCCGCTGCAACTTTGACAAGTCTCAGGCACCGGTTAGTTCCTTATCTTCATAAGTCTAATTTTATGCAAGAGATATATCGCTTTTAGACTGTTTCCCTCATACGTTTCAACGGAGAATCGACATTTGGGAGGAGCAATGGTTAAAATTCGCTAGATTGCTTTCAGTTAGCTTACTATTGGATCCTTGCCGAGGTTGTTCCTCCGCATCAAGCTCCGCATGGTACACCCAACAGCACCGCATGCCTCACGATTCGCAAAATAATTCGGATACTTCCCCAACTTAGCATCCAATATACTTGACTGTGAGCGGTAAACCGTTGGAGACTTTGGGTCTCAGACCCGTGCAAAGTTCAAATCGCTACTCCGTGGCACATTTTGCGGCCAATCTTGCAGTCGGAGCTGCACGACGAGATCTCGAGGGGCTACTGTCCGGACTCTTTGGCTGTCTGCGAGGCTGCTACATAGCATAACATGAACAACTGGAGGATCTAGCCTGAGAATGAGCGACCAAGAGAAGCCCACAGCCAAGGGCACACCCTCATGGCAGCGTTTTGAAGCTTCGGATACATCAAATCCTGCAGGACAAGCACCACAAGGATCCAACGAGCAGACCGCTCCCGCAGATCGATCTTCGCTAATCGAGAAAGCTACTAAATTCCTTGAGGACGATGACATCCGAGATGCTCCCATCGAACGAAAGCAATACTTCCTCGAGTCGAAAGGTCTAAACGAAAATGAAATTCGGGACCTAATCCAGAGGCAACCTACCGCCGAAGCAGAGGTCGCGGAGGGTTTTCAGCCAGAGCAGCAAGATGTTTCCCAGGTTGAATCCCCAAGACAGGACTCGAATGGCTCCTCAAATCCAGCGTCAACCACTTCTGCAAGGGATATTACCCCCGTCATCACCTATCCCGAATTCCTCATACACTCGCAAAAGCCACCACCACTGGTAACAACCCAGCGGCTTCTGACAGCGCTCTACGTAGCTTTCGGCGCCGCTGCCACGATCTATGGAACAAGCAAATATACCGTCGAGCCTATGGTCGAAACCCTGACCTCAGCACGACACTCCCTCTTCGACGCAGCCTCCACAAACCTATCTACGCTAAATGAGAAACTCGAAAAATCTGTCTCCAAGATCCCTGAAACATCACTCAATCCAGATAACTACGATCTTGACTCTATAGATTCAGGCTCAGCCCGCTTTTTCAACCGCTCAGCTGCTACTCAGACTACGCCCCACCTCTCACGCTCGACATCCTCGAATTCCTCCGATCCTTCAGACACTCCTTCCTCCCCTTCATCAGCCCATGAAGCTGTCCTTTCCACCATTAAGAGCAGGCTGTCTGATCTTCTCCCAGCTGATGCGGAAGCATCGAGTCCGGTAAAAGACAGCATAGATGAGCTGCAGAAATACCTCGACGGATTGGCCTGTGGCGGTCTTCTGAGTCTGGATGCAAAAGGAGACAAGCTGAAGGAGGATGCCGTTGCGAAGGTGAAGTCTGAGATTAGGGGTGTTAAGGGGATGCTTCTGAGCGCCAGGAATTTCCCCAGCGGTGTATCTGTGAGATGACACACCACGCGAAGGGCTTTTTACCGGTCATGGCAGGAGAAGGAACGGTGCATCGAGAGATTTTGAATTTCCCAGGGGTGGGAGCTCCCGGGTGTCAAACTAACTCGGACGCCTCCCCGTCTCGAAGCCCACAAAATCTCGCGAGAAGCACTGAATGGCGATATTCTCTCGGATAGAATCCCAAGAAGCCGTTCAACTGAAACTCAGCGACTGATTCTTTATACAGCTATTATCTGTGGCTAGCGCTACTAAAGGCGATTTTGTTGAACGCCTATCCGGAGTTTTTTGCTACCGGCTTTTCAAGCGAACGATTTATAACGATAGCATATTGGCGATTTGGAATTTCAGCATGTGCTCTGTGCGAGCATTTATATAGAAAATGAGGCATTGTATCTTACGTTATCAACGGAACTTACAATCGCTAGAAGACTGTAGTCCCGAGAAGACACTATGAGCTAAGGTATCTCGGTGAAACCTCGGCCCAATGAATACTAGTGCGAAGCTTGGCGTTGTCTCTAAGCGAGGAAAATGCACACTTAGATCTCCCGAAACAACAGCTTCAACTTCACGATTCGACGAGACGACAACCACATAACTCTGACTGCGCTGGTGGATGGCTGTTTAGAAGAAGGTGAGTCTTTTCCAATCGTCCAGCCTGTTTTGAGTCGCAGGGAGCAGCATTCGTGCCTTTGAGAGGATCAAGATGCAACAGCATGTTGCGGCAACGCCAGCCTCTGAATCGCCCACCTACGCTTTCGACTGCACTTCGAGCACTCTCTCTCTCTACCCAACCTCATACGAGACTACAATGGTACTGTCGTGAACACGGCTAACATACCGAAATTACAGCCGTCACTGATCCACCGCAATCATGGGTATCTCACGAGATTCCCGTCACAAGCGCTCAGCTACCGGCGCAAAGCGTGCCTACTACCGCAAGAAGAGGTACTCCTACACCCTCCTTCCCACCCCCCTCCCCAAACCCGACCTGATCTAACATCAACAGAGCATTCGAGAAAGGCCGCCAACCAGCCAACACCCGGATCGGCGCCAAACGCATCCATCTCGTCCGCACCCGCGGCGGCAACACCAAATACCGTGGCCTCCGCCTCGAAGCCGGTAATTTCTCCTGGGGCTCCGAAGGCATAGCCCGCAAAGTCCGCGTCATCTCGGTGTCCTTCCATCCCTCGAACAACGAACTCGTGCGCACCAACACCCTCACCAAATCCGCCGTTGTACAAGTCGACGCCGCTCCTTTCCGCCAATGGTACGAGGCGCATTACGGGAGCGCTTTGGGACGGAGACGTCAGGCGAAGACACAGAAGGAGGGCGAGGCGGAGGATGTGAAGAAGAGTAAGAGTGTGGAGAAGAAGCAGGCTGCGAGGATGGCGGCGGGGGGGAAGGTCGAGGCTGCGCTTGAGAGGCAGTTTGAGGCCGGACGGTTGTATGCTGTTGTTGCTTCGAGGCCGGGGCAGAGTGGAAGGGTGGATGGATATGTGCTTGAGGGGGAGGAGCTGGCTTTTTACCAGCGTGCTATTAGGAAGTAGAGGCTGGTTCGTCAGGCTTTGCAGACTATAGACGCTACTTGCATACATTGTGTACGCTTCAAAATCGAGCTCAAAATGCAATCACGAAACCCAAATTCAGACCCTAGTGTTTAGGCTATATGCCTAGACTTCCAACGTCATCCGTCAACCAAAATCTTCTCAACCACATGGCAATCATGTGTAATTCCCCAATGACTCACCGCCAACCCCCAAGTAGACCACACAACTGCCACGAAGGCCATAGAAAGCTTCCTCCAGAGAAGCCCCTCCACGGCTAATCTCCCACTCTCCACTGATACCTCGAGGACCATGTCCACCACCACCACGCCGCCAACGGTCAAAACCCGTATCTGTATAATCAGCGACACCCACACCCGGGTCCCCAACTCCTCCAAAACGTCCAAATGTGCATACCGCGAGCCCTTCCCCACCGCCGATATCCTAATCCACTGCGGCGACATCACATCCACAGGGTTAGAGACCGAATATGAAGAAATGCTGGACTTCCTGAAACAGGCGAAGGCGGAATTGAAATTGGTCATTGCGGGGAACCATGACATTACGCTGCATGAGGAGCTGTATTTGAAGAGGTTGAAGAGTAAGCATAAGAATGTGCCGGAGGATGTGGGGAAGATTAGGGAGATGTGGATGGGTGAGGAGGCGAGGAGGTATGGGATTGTATATCTCGAGGAAGGGACGAGGACGTTTGAGTTGGGGAATGGGGCGAGGTTTACGGTATGTCAAGGGACTCTTGTTTTCTCCAAGACTTAATGGAGGCTCGGGTGCTTGGTGCTTGGTGCTTGGTGCTTGGTGCTTGGTGCTTGGTGCTTGGTGCTTGTCTACTTGTCTACGCTTCTCATCCTTTTAGGGAGCAGAATCTTTGGGAAGATATCCTTTTCCTTGCAGCGGCAATATCAGCCCTTTCTTTCCTTATGACAAGAGATTGGGGATACATCAGTCTTCAACGCGGAGGATCTTTGGAGGAAGTCCGTCACTTTGGCTTGGCCCTTGAAAGATATTCCATGGCCGAGTTCTCGAGAAGGGTTTCCTTGTTCATCCACGAGCTCCCCGGATTCGTTTCTCCCTGAGAGCCTGCATACAAATTCCTATCTCTCCTTATGTTGAAATTCTCTTTTGCGTGGGGTTAAGTTCGCAGATGTATTGGAAAAACCAGCTAACCCCCTCCCAGGTCTACTCCTCCCCCTGGCAACCCAAATACTTCGACTGGGCCTTCACCTACCCGCGCAACATCGACCGCTTCAATCCCAGCCAAGGACTCTTGAAACAAAACCCCGCCAACCCCGTCCCCAACCATGGGCACCTCGACATAATGCTAACCCACGGTCCTCCCATGGGCATCCGCGACGAAACATTCCGCGGTAAAGAGCACGTAGGTTGTGACCATTTACGCCGCGCTGTAGAAAGATGCAGGCCTCGGATCCACTGCTTTGGCCATATTCATGAAGGATGGGGCGCTGAGAGGATGGATTGGAAGACAGGGAGGGCCGACTTAGTGGAGGTTGATGGGGAAAGGGTTGTCGAGGAGAGGGGGGTGTATTTGGATTTGAGTAGTGGCGGTGATAGACCACTGAAATGGAGCGAGGAGACTATGTTCATCAATGCTTCGATTATGAATGTGCATTATCGGCCGGAAAACGCGCCTTTCGTTGTGGATGTGGATTTGCCTACAAAGGAAAGTACTTGAAAACTCGTCTACTGCATGGATGGACAAAAAATCTGCCGAAGTCTGCACAGTGATGTGATATATAGCTACCAAAGACAACAAATATCCTCTCTGTCTGCTTGTATCTGGGAATATCAGCCTAAATGGCGGCAAAAGTCGGCTCACATCAACCCTTCGGAGCTCATCATCACAGACCGGTGAAGCGCTACGAATGGTTCCGAAACTGACCTTTCCACTCTCAACACCACCAGCTCTCCAACACATCACACCATATTCCAGTGTGCAAGGACGACCATAGTCTCAGCTCACAGCACATTCACCTCACCAATACCACTATGGCTCACCAGTCCTCACCCCCCTCAACCTCCACCAACCCCCTCGACCTCAATAGCGTTTTCTCGCACAAAATGTTCGAAACGTCTATTCTGTTGCAAACCAGTGACAAGGAGGGCAACACCACTCAAATCGAACCACTACCAAATCTCGATTACCATTTGCTGTATACGCTCATTCAACTTGCACGGTATGTGATTTCATGTCATATTACATGTTCCTATACATGGTCCCACGAGTGTCCATGTGTTCACCACCAAATGTTCCAAAATGAAGCTAACGCCCCCACCACCAAAGACCCTACCTCCCCAAACGTGACCTCAAACGCTTCGACTACCTAGCCGACGCCCGAAAACTCTACTACCAATGCCATTACAAATTCCAATCCGCCTTTCGCGCTCTCCAAGATCTTTCCTCCCAGTCCGACATGCTCGACACGCGCCACGCCTCTCTCACCCACTCTCAAAATCTTCCCCTCACTGACGGACAGAATACCGCAGCTCCAACTCTAACGGAAGAATTGCATATCCTCACCGTCCGCCGCCGCACGAATGAGCAAGAGACACGAGCCGCGCTTGCGGAAGTGAAGAAGAGGAAGGAGGGAATGGAGAGGGCGTGTGGCTGGTTTAGTAGTTTGAAATGGCGGTTTTTGAATACGGAAGTAGGGGTTTTGGTGGAGGTTGGGAAGCAGGTGTACGCCTACAAGAATGGAAACCGATGTAGTAACCCCTCCACATTCCATCTTCTTGTTAGTGTTGGTCAAGCTAATCATGGGCAGTGGAGCCGCCGAAAGTCGGTCCTCTACCTGATGTGCCTGATGTCTTTTTGACGGCTAGGGGTTTCTTGCTGGAGGGGGAGTTTCGTGGGGGTGACGTTGCGAAGGAGGGGGATCTGGAGAAGGGGGAGGATATTGCTCCTAACACTGCTGAAGGGGCTGGGGCCACGGCATTGCAGTGAACGAAGGCTTTTGGTCCTTCGACTAGTCGTGCAAGGCTATGGGCGAAAAACTGTTGAGCTGTCGTAATCAAGTCTAAGCGCAAGGTCGGGATTCATAGGGACGGTAGCCCAAGTTAGGTGACAGCTGTGGATCCAGATGGGTACCAATTTGCAACGAGCAATTTCAATCGGATTCAAGCAAGAGTTTCATACTGGTACTTAGCCATGAAAAATGTACCAATATTAAATTCAAACCGAGGTATCGATGGTATGACAGCGCAGTATGTAACGTCGGAAAAAGAATATTGCTCGCTGAACCGCTTAAAAGGTTTTCTTCTGTCTGTAGCCAGCTATTCCAGACACTCAAATTAACACATGGTATCTTGTTCTCCCCAGTTCCTCTAACACCAGCTAGGTACTCCTTGTATCACACCATCACCGTCTCTTGGGTATTTGCTGCCCTTTAACCTCCCATTAAACCCCGTATGTATCCCTTCAACATGTACCTTTCGAATCGAATTGCCCAATGAACATGTATCCAGTCATCTTAAGCCCTGTTCCTGCCTTCCCGTTCCCCTCTGCCACGTCTACTCCTCAGCAACCCCACTCATTCCGTCTACCTTCGGCTTCGGCTTCTCCCTCGCGCTCGTATTCCTACCAATACCCAAGGAGCTCAGCCTCTTCTTCAACCTCCCAGACTTTCCGCTGTGTGGTGTCATCGGTCTCTCGGACCCCTCGCTCTCGCCATGAGGTGCTGTCGTGTCAGCTGTTGCGGAGTTGTGTATAGAATTGTTGCGACCCTGGCTAAGATTGACCGATGAAGATCCATCGTCTGAAGGCGCAGACGGACCAGATGCTGAGCCATTGGTTTTGGGTACGCCTTGTGGTGAGGTTTTGAGAAAGTTGAGGCTAAGTCGGGAGAGCGGTGATGGGCGGGCATCTGGTGGCTGCTGTGGAGAAGTGGGTGAGACATTATTTGTTAGCGCTGGTGTTGTGGATGTTGAGAAGCCAGCGAATGGTTGGGGCGGTGAATAAAGGAATGAAGGTGGATCTGGCGCCGGAGCTGAATTGGGTGCTAAAAAGGCCAGCTCATGGCCAAACGTCTCGTTCAGGTTGTCGGTGAGGAAGGCTCTAGTGTGAACGTGATCAGGGCGCACATATTGGGATAAGCAGTGCTTTAGCATTGAGACATGTTCGAGGAGTGCAATGTGCAGTGCGTTCTGAAGAGGCGAAAGCACAGGTTCGTCGCCGTCTTCGTCACCTTCTTCTGGCGTTATTGGGAGAAGCTGGCGGTACTGTGCTACTGATGCCGCTGAGGACGGGTCAGCTGACGACATAATAGTGTCGGTGAGGGTCGGGAATGGCGACTCGTCACCATTAGTGATTTTCCTTTCGATTGCAGATAATTCAGAGGTCTTCCTTGTAGTTCTCTCTACAGCCGTCTGAAGTGGTGACAGACGCACCACATGCACGGCGACGACTTCGCTTCTTCGCAAGATTGTTGGGAATGATTCCTTAGTAGTGTAGAGTGTTTTCTCAACCCACTGGTTATGGACGCCTGATGATGGAGAATGCCGTTTCGATGTGACTGCAAAGCGGTATGGCTTTGAAGCTGTGACAAAATCGCGGGTCGATTGGGCTACCTTCGGCTGCTGGTAGATCGGGTGTTCAAGATCTCGATACGGGCTGACAGGAGTGATCTGAAGATATTGACCTTCTAGATCCTCGACCTCGTCCTTGGGAACAATCTGAGCAGAAGGATGAAGCTGTCGCATCCGGTCAGTGAATGCTGACTGCCTTTCAGACGGCTCGCCCTCGTAGATGAACTCTTTGCCTCTGAGGCTAGAAGGAAATCCTAGCCCATGATAGGTGACTCTGAAGTACCTGGGCAACTGCCAATGACCTCTCGCAATGGTCTCATGGATCTTCGCCATCGATCGCTGCGTCCTTGCCAGCTTAGCGAAATCATAGTGCGTATGCTCGTATTGATTGGCGAGCTCCCGGTAGTTTGTCAAGGCACTGTCCCAAGCTTCTCCCTCTTCGAGATAGTTGATCATCTCAAAGTAAAGCTGCTCCTTGCGCTCGAAGGAAGATTGCTCAGGATAGATTGGATCCGTAAGTGGCCTGACATTCGTTGATTCCCAAGTGTATTGGTCCGCATGAAGGCGTAGTGCTAGGCCTGCCTCGGTCTTATTGTTGAGCTTTGCTTGAACTTCTGCCAGCTGATGCACGTAGCGTATGAAGATGTCCACTTTCTGCATGTCTTTGAGGAAGTTCATCAGCTGAAGGGTGTTCAAGATTCGCAAGGCTTCCGTGATGTCAGGACTATGTACGGCCGCCAGAAGCTCCAGAAGCTCATCGATGGTGGCAATCATCTCCTTGATGGCCTGCCACATTGGATCACCCGGGATACGGGCAAGCGGCTCGAATAAATCAAGCAGCTCGTTCACAAACATCTTTTGGACCAAGCTCTCCCCCATGTTCTTTGACTGGAACAACATCTCAAGACAGTCGACCATCTCTGCTTGAATGACAGATAAGTCCTCGTTCAATATCCATTCGCTGACGATCATAGCTTGCAAGATCCGGACGGCAACATTTCTCAGGCCTTCGTGTACGCTCAAGCACAGCTCTAGAATGGGCGCGACGAGGCTGGGCACGTACTGCACCTGAAAGCCACCTAGGCGCGACAATCCGTAGCGTGTCTGTTCATCGAGAGTAGCCTCCCAGCCAATTGCTTCCCAGCTCCGCTTCAGAAGAACTGCACCTTGTTCTCGGACATCTCCGGCAATCTTCCATACGGCTCGTCGTTTCTGCTCGGGGAATGTCTCTAGAGCCAGAACATCTCCTCGAACAAGGGTGAGCAGAGTTAGGAAATATTTGTTCCAGAGCTCCGTATAGAAGTCGCCCGCGTCATCGGGAGACGGGATGCATTCACTTATCATAAAGTCGAATAGTGTCTCGAGAATTTGGAGCGAAGATCTGTGGTGGAGAATGTAGAGACTCAACCAAGATTTGGGAAATGCAGCTCCGGAAAGGACTGATATGATGACATCCAAACCATCATGCAATAGGTCTGTACAATCCGGTCTAGACATATCCATGTGCTCTCCAAACGGCGTCCTTGATAATGTTGCAAGAAGCCCAGCAAGCTCAGTAAGCGCTTCATCGAACTCTGCAGGATAGGAGAGCGATTTCGAGGGAAATGGGTATGTAGTTGGAAAGAGGAGTGAAAGAGTGTCACCTTTCTTCTCATTTGATACCAGGAGACTACGATATGAATGAATCGCTTTCTTAAAGTAGCCGAACCCATCAACAGGGGACTCATTTGCCTGTTTGGACACAATGGAACAACAAAGTCGTACCTGCTCGCGCCACTGGTTTGAGTCAGAGTTAAATCCCCAGTAAGGCTCTATCCAGGTAGACGTGAGGCTGCAGATCTTTTGCCGAATGTCGCCTTGGGAGAACAGATCCTCATTGGTGAGATTGAGTATGAGTACCAGCTTATAAAGAATTAGTTTGCTATGTACCTCTGAGCAAGACTCCACAAATTTCGTGGCGATATCGAGTATCTCTTCTTCTGAGAACACGCCTTTCAACTCTGGAAGCCAGGTATGCATGTGTTGAACGACCAGGGTTTTGCTGCCAATGAGAATTGGTGTGGCATCCTTCATCAACGTTTGAAAGGCATAGAAGATCGCCTTTAGGTCACGTTTGAAAGTTGATTGAGTGTTCGCACCAATGCCAGCCTCTTTCATCTCTTGCCTCTTCCGAGCACAAACAATGAACTTCAGAACCTGGCGGCCAACCTTGAAAGTGGCGCGAACTCGTCTCGACTTATTTGGATCAGCAGGGTTGGCTAGGAGTCGCAGGTAGCTTCTGATCAAGCAAGGGGTTGCGAAGGGGTGGTCGAATCTCGTTTCTGCGTAAGCATCCACGAAGGGTCCCAGGTTGAATCGACGGTCGTGCACGATGCCCAGGACTATTACGAGGGCATTAAAGATCGAGTCTTCGAATTCATCCTTGCCTGCATTCTCAACCAAGATCCCGAAGAGTGCATCGAAGACATCGCTGACCAGCTTTACTATCTCAATCTCCGGGACGAAAGCAAAACGCTTCAGCAGGTCCAGAATCTGGTCCCCACGCTGGTCCTTCCATCTGAGAATGCCAAGCAGAATAGTATCTTGTGAGAAGTGTGTACTACAAAGCTCGGTTTGAATTTTCAGCGTTGCAACAGGTCCGGTCAGAGTCTCGTCCTTAATGTTTCCGTATCTGCCTCTGGAATCCCATGGAAACGCGAGATAAGCTCCTCTACCTTTTTCTGAGCTCGAGGTCATCTTGTCATACAAATATAACAGAGGTGCATGGGTGCCATTCTTGACGAAGGCCTCATCGGCCCAGAGGGGCATCCAGCTAAGAGCGAAAGGGAAGCCAGGGGCATCGGCAATACTCATGATGAGGTGGGCGTCCGGGACGTCGGCCGTCGGTATTGCAAGTTTAATCATCTGGTTCCAGCCTTCGCCACGCTCAACAGCAGATGTACGCCATGCAGTCTGGCCTGGACTATTGGAGCCTGGGAAGATACAGCGCTCTACCCGCTCGCCACTCTTCTTTCGGACTTCAAGAGTAAGCTGGACGTTCTTTAACTCCAAGCTCGACGAAATCTGTACCGTCCCACGCTGAGGGTGTGATAGCAAAGCCTGACGAGGTAGGAAAGCTTCGGATATCGTGACATAGATGTCAGATCGGGGTTTAGTTGGAGCACCAGGGAAGTCGATCTTTGGCGTTGGGAGTACATTCTGCAACAGTGTCGGCGTTTTGAGAATAAGGTCGTGCGCATCCGGACTAGCGAAAGACTGAAAGCCAAGACGAACGTGGTCTATGGCTTTAGATTTGACGTATGCACCGCTCCGACTGGTCACGAGATCACGCACAAGCTCGTCGAAATCTTCCATCGAGCTTTGGCTTTCGCTGCTTGTCTCGGTGGGTGTCCAGATTGCTATATGCCCGTCTCCAGCGGTATCATGCCCGAAAACTTGCTTGATGCTGGCTATGCCGACGCCGACATTTCGCTTTACATACTGTGTCCCTTGTTGCGTCATAGGCCGAGAACTGTCTTGAGTCGTAGGCCGGTTCCCGTTGACCATCGAAGAGTCTCCCGTAGGCGGGCGTTGTAGGTTCTTAGGTTCATGCTGTGTTCTAGTTCGAACACTGCCGAGTTTCTGCGCCCACATCGTGCTTTGTCTACCTCCTTTTGCCGGATTTTTACTTGAGTGATTGCTTGTGGTCGACCTGCTCACTGACCCATTCTCATCAATGTAATTCGGCTTGAGTGGGCTCGCAATCGAAGGTCTTTGGAGTGGTTGATTTGCTTGAACCTTGATCACTATGCAAAGATCTTGCCCTGGTCTCGATGCATCTCCAATGTCGTTCGAGGTCAAATCAGTGAACAGAGTTCGAAATCTGCCTAAGGAAGCTGATTGCTCGAAGTCTTCCTGTGTGGGAAGATCTATCACGAAGGACTCTGTGAGCGCTTTGGGTGACTCGCCGGGGCTCCGAGAAGAGAGGTAGATGCTTAGGGTCGGTGCAATCAGTCCATTGTTAGTGAAAGCTTTTACATCTACTATGAGATGGTAGAGATTGATGGGGTCATGCTGGAACACCGGCGGTCTATCAAGCAGACTCATCGTGGATTGGAGCTTTGTCAATTCAATAGCCGAATCTTCTCCGGTCAACAGGCGGCCGTGCTGCTTCGGATCTCGAATGATGACCTCCTTGCTCAGCATCTTGTTGCCACCGACCAGATTCCAAACAATTTCCTCCCTCAAAGCCGCAAGCTCTTGTGCGGTGAGAACATTATGTAGAAGTTGCCTGCGGGCTAGGTCTAGGCGGTTCACGAGATCCGAGACTTTTTCAAGTACAGAATAGCGTCGATTGAGAAGTAGTTCGTGCAAATTCTTCGAGTGCCATTCGCGGAGGCATGAGGCGACTTCGTCAACTAAAGGCTCGGAGCTGGAAGTGGGAGTTTCGTCCCCAATCTTCAGCATTGGGACTGGAGCTTGTGGTCGCTTTGCATTGGGATCGCGAGGGCCATCAGATGTAGGTGTGAAAGGGCGGGGCGAAGACCTAGGTTGGGAGCTTGCGATAGATCGATGCGATAGCTTTCGTGATAGGCCCTGACCATTGACATGATTCGACGCTCGAGAAGAGGTACGAGCTGGCCGCTTCGTGGCAGCTGGAGCTTTCGAATTGTCTCGATTCATTGCGGTACCCTTTGGTCCAACAGAGCTGCTGCTTATCTTCCGGCGTATGCTGCTTCTGTGAGCTGAAGAGCTTGACCTTCTAAACGCATCGCCGTTGATTTGATCAGGCGTTGGACTGTCGCCATTGGTCTGAGAACCCTGCGCATTTCCGTCTACCCCTGCATCCCCGAGCACTTCTCGTACCTCCACACAACATCTGGGAAAGATGCCAGAAAAGACCCTGGCTTCCAATGTTTGCCCTTTCACGCTTGTCAATCCGGCGAGCAAGGATGGCGGTGCGACCAAATATCCGCGAAACCAAGAGCCATCCTGCGCTCCTTGCTCAATGATGTATAGCTCGTCACCAATCTCGAGGGGCAGGTCTGCTGGTGACGAAGCTGGAAAGGGATATTTAGCGACTGCGAAGGCGATTCGTGGCAGAGGTCTCCATGGCATGTCGACTGGCGTCGCTTTGTGTACTGCGGCGCTGGGAAGATATTTGCTCTCTCGCCTGGGCGTACCCCTTCACGCGAACCTGTTAAATGAGACTGTGGGCATCAATTTCTTAAATCTCTGTGGGTGTCAGTGACGTGCCGCATTGGCTTCGTTTGCTATCTTCTGCAAGATGCCGAGCAGATTGGAGCATGAGGTGTCGACGCTTCGGGCCAAAGCGCGCAGGTAATGGATAAGTATTGTACAGGAAACGAATGTAACACCAGAAACTCCAGCAAGGTCAATCCAATTCGTTGATTGAGCTATCAGTAGGGGTATCAAGGTGCTGGATACAGGCACGCGCTTTACGAGCACTTTTTTTAGGTTGGCACACAGGGGTTTGACACTAGTACTGGCGTTATAATCTTAAAGCCGCCCGGACTTACGTCCGGAGACAATCTCGATCGAACGTGAATATTCGACGCGTTGTTTTACGGAACAATATATCCAACTTTGCCAGTATGGTGAGCTGCCCAATATGCGGCAAGCCTGTCAAGCAGACGAAAATCAACGCCCATATTGACTCCGGCTGCGAGGCATTCGTCGACGAGGCTAATTCCCCACAAGTCGCGAGTTTCTTTCGGACGCCCTCAAGCAAGAAGCCTCCTCAAGCTCCTTTTCCAACAAAAGTTGAGAAGCAGCAGCCTCAATATAGTACCAATGGCGCGTCTACGGATGGCTCCACGCCAGCACCCCCAACTCCCACCAGTAACAAGCGCCCTTCCCCCAATCAGTCCTTCGAAGCGATCACCGCTCAAACCCAAGGCACACATCCAGACGAACCTCCTTCTAAACGCCCCAAAAGTACTGCTGCTCAACGAGCCCAACCCCTAGCCGAACGTATGCGCCCTCGTACCCTCGACGAAGTGCAAGGTCAAGATCTTGTTGGTTCCAGTGGGGTCCTCCGTGGGCTCATCGAAAGCGATCGCGTGCCCTCAATGATCCTGTGGGGTAGCGCAGGCACAGGGAAAACAACAATTGCACGAGTCATAGCAAACATAGTCGGCAGTCGCTTTGTGGAGATCAACAGTACCAGCTCTGGTATTGCGGAGTGCAAGAAACTGTTCGCAGAAGCGAAGAGCGAATTGGGCTTGACGGGACGGAAGACCATTATATTCTGTGATGAGATTCATCGGTTTAGTAAGAGTCAGCAGGATGTGTTTCTAGGTCCTGTGGAGGCAGGGACTGTGACATTGATCGGAGCCACGACAGAGAATCCGAGTTTCAAGGTGCAGAATGCGCTGCTGAGCAGGTGTAGGACATTTACGCTTGCGAAGCTCACAACGGAGAATGTGACGGCGATTCTTAAAAGGGCGTTGGACGTTGAGGGACCGAACTATAACCCGAGTGATCTCGTTGATGAGGAATTGATAAACTATCTTGCTGCGTTTGGAGAGGGGGATGCAAGGACTGCGTTGAATCTGTTGGAGTTAGCTATGGATTTGTCGAGGAGGCCAGAGACGACGAAGGAGAATGTTAAGGCTGCATTGACAAAGACGCTGGTTTATGATCGGGCTGGAGATCAGCATTATGACACCATTTCTGCTTTCCACAAGTCTGTTCGTGGATCAGACCCTCATGCTGCACTTTATTATCTCGCGAGGATGTTACAGTCCGGTGAAGATGCGCTTTATATCGCACGGCGGATGGTAGTGATTGCCAGTGAGGATATTGGTCTTGCAGACAACAGCATGCTCACCTTGGCAGCTTCGACATACACCGCCGCAGAGAAGATCGGCATGCCCGAAGCGCGTATCAACCTTGCTCACTGTGCTGTCGCTCTCGCTCTCAGTAAAAAGAGCACCAGAGCATATCGAGGACTCAGCAACGCAATGGCCGCTTTGAAAGAACCCGGCATCGCTGGATTGCCGATTCCAGTACACCTTCGTAACGCACCAACTAGGTTGATGAAGGAGATGGGTTACGGAAAGGAGTACAAGTATAATCCTAATTATGTGGACGGGAAAGTGAAGCAGCAATATCTGCCTGAGGAGCTAAAAGGAAGCACCTTCCTAGAGGACAGAGACCTGGGGACCGAGGTGGATGAAGAGCTGGATGGCTGGGGATGAATCTTTGGAATAGGAGCGAATTCTAGCCCCCTCCAACGCTCGATTTTAGACCAACGCGCGAGCAATGTGCGAAACAAACGATAATCAGAGGCACGCAGGCCAGATGTCACAACAAGAGAAGGGAGTCAAAAGCTTCCGCGTGAGGCTAGCGGAGGAACAGCAACCCCTCTAGCACCAGTGACGCCTCAAGTTGGAGCATTCAGCCTCATCGACGATGGTTTTCTTTTCCGTGGACATCAGTTGCTCATAACGAGCCTGGCATAACTCGGCGATTTATCTAATTTTGTAGACCTTATTTCTTATTCACGCAAAGAGTCTGCGCGTCTACAAACCATTGGCCTATGAGACGCAATAACACAACATGAGTGCATTGATAAACAACGGCTATTGGCGCCGCATCCAATCCATGATCTAGCATGGATACTGGAGGATTGGGACGCGATTCGACCAGCTTTGCTGAATGTTGTGGCGATCAAGAGTACGGCAAGAACTCCACACCCCTCCAACTTTGCAATGTGAAACCAAAACATACCCTTGCATCAACGATATGTCATCTGGAAAGCGACGCTTCCCATGCCATCTTCTTTTCCCTTTCCAGCTCCCTCCCCTTTTAATCACATCATGTTGAGCCCGATTTGCCAATTATCCGAATGCTACAATCTCATCTTCGCGTAAGCTCGATCAAGTCTAGATCCCCTCATAGTGATTGTCAGTCCATGGACTCGGGAGGATGACTGAGTATTGCATTGATACTGATTGGCTGCCTCATCAAAGTAGGGGTTGCCTGACAAGGCTAAGGATTATCGGAAGTCTTTCCAACCGGTCTCCAATTACTAAAACATCAAAGGACACACAATTTCACTGTTTGGCTCCTTTGTACTCTCTCACTCTCAGGTTCGAAATCGTGACATGCGAGTCCCGAGACCATTTTCGAACTACCTTTCACCGGAATACAGACGTTGCACACTCGGCATACTCCAGAATATCAAGGACCGAGCTTTCACTTCTTAATCTGTCATCATTGCTGTCAATATCCACAAAATCGACACTAGGTACGTCCTCATAGGAAAATACCGTGCGCCTGCACGGTCTTGACAGCCCCGTTCTAGTTCCGCTACCGCGCTACATAGCAAGAGTCTTTTCGTTTATATCCAGAACAGAGCTTGCAGACCTTTGGCTTTGGGAACGGGACACTAATGAGCTAGGACCAGGCCATTGAACGCTCAAAAGCTGTTTCCAAGGAGCGCTCATGGCGTCTGCTACTTGGAAGATAATCGATGATTATTTTCGGATTCTGACCAGCCCGTGGCAGGATAAAGGCTTCGATACCGGGGTAAACTTCAATATCTTCGATTCTACGAAGCTGGTAGAAGGGCAATCAGAGACAAATTTATTCTCAATCGCGAAAGCGGACGATGTGGACGATCCTATGATTACGTCTCTTTCTGGCCAATCCTTGAACGACAGCACGGCACTGGAGTATGTCGCTCTATCTTATGTCTGGGGCGACCCAATACTGAGTGATCATATTGAATGTAATAGTTACCAGATGCATATTACATACAACCTCAGCTTGGCGCTGCGTACGATCCGAAAACTAAATTACCATCTTGTGTGGATCGATCAGATATGCATCAATCAGCGAGACTTCCGTGAACGAGCTTCGCAAGTAGCGCTCATGACTAAAATCTATTTGAACGCGTCGAAAGTTCTCGTATATCTCGGAGAAGAGAGCGACTGGTCTCGATCTGCTCTGGAATGCGCTGACACTGTCGAGGATCAAATTGCCGTCGATCAGAGAGAGACTCGAGCGAGAGTCCCATACCTTGGATTGGCGAAGTCATCCTGATTACCATTTTGACAGAGAGTTGTGGATGCGTTTGTCCGAGTACCCTTGGTTTAGCCGGGTCTGGGTGATTCAAGAAACCCTCTTGGCTAGCCACCTAGAATTTGCTGTCGGCCTCTGCACCTTGCCCCGTTGACTCCTCGGGGAAGGTATTCCTTATGTACTCATCCATCTCGACGAAGACGCTTTCGAAGATGATGCAGGACAACCAGCGCTTGATCAAGCCATGTCTGTGGAATCTTACAACATTCTTGACACTTGGCAATTCTTCAAGCGAGGTTATTGGACCAGATGCCATGGCCAATCGATATTGGCGCAATATCCTAGCCGGAGAAGGAACTTGCGGACATTCAACGTCTTTAGAGCTCTAGAAGCGATGAGGACTCTTAGTTCTACCAACCCACAAGACAGAATCTACGCAATTAGCGCTCTTTTCGACATCGGCCTATAGGTAAACTATCAAGCAACAGTTGAACAGGTCTTCACTGAATTCGCATCGATTGCTAAAAATACTATGGGATGGCCCTTCGAATGCCTTAGTGAAGCCGGCAGACAAAAGCGGTCTCTGGAATCGTTACCATCCTAGGTCCCCGACTGGTTGGCGAAACCTGTTTGGACGTTATCAGGTTTGAACAAAACTCCTCGAAAAGCTGCTGGTGATATATCTCCTTCCGCTATAGCTTGGGATGATGGTCAAGACACATTATGGGTTAAAGGAGCAATTACTAATACTATTACAGTCATGACAGAGCCTTTGAACAACGGACAGACAAAAACCTACTGGTAGCCTGAGAAGATAGCATCGATGGAATTAAACGAGATACTCTCTTCGCACACAAAAGCAAGAATATTCGTGTCCAAACCAGACACTTCTAGCTATCATTCTGAAGCCGATCGATTAGTAGCGCTCATCCGCATACTATGTCTGGATGGCTTCCAGTCATATGAAGAGAAGGCGGAGACCAATGATTACATGGGTGATGGAGTGAGATACTACCTCGCCGCGCTAGAAAAGATCGAGCCTTACTCCGCTTGCCGCTCAATGAGTCTCACAAGGATCACTAATAATAGCAGAGTACTAACCATGATCAAGGTCCTAGTCATTGTCTCTCAGCGACACCGGCTTTGTGTCACCTCAAAATGGTTTTTCGGTCTTGTACCAATGGAAGCTCTTGAGGGAGATAGGATCTCTATCGTCCCAGGAATGGGTTGCCCTCTTGTCCTAAGACCACAGCCAGGCGGCCATCACAGCTATATCGGGGCGGCATCCGTTGCTGATCTCATGAATAGCGAAGCGCTGCGGTTACCGAATTTTGAGATTAAAGGTATCTTGCTTAGATAGGGATGGTAGGCATGTTCCATGCTTTGACAAGGCAAGACTCAAGACGTAATGTATACAGGAGGTCTGGGAATCTTGTAAGTCCTTACTACTTCATATGCCATGATAGACAATAAAACCCCAAGAGCTCACCTGAGCCCCAGCTCCGGCATCTGCTCCGCCATCAAAGTCCCAAATTCCGCGAACTCAACGCCCGAGGCGATCGAACCTGGGAGACGTGTGAGCTTTACGTTTGGTTGGCGTAATCGTCCATATCCCGCCCAACTTCTCCGTACCTGAATAAGACCCTTTCTCGGCTTGCGCCGAAATATTTCTCCTCAGAGTCTGCGTCTCAGCGCCAACCCTCAAGCCGATCTACAGTCTCGTTCGTGAACGCACCCACTCCAGCCTCTCCTTCTCGTCCCGTAAGAGCCGCAGCAGTCCTTTCTCCAACAGCAGAACTAGCACCCGGAAACGCTCGTACCAGAAACATCTCGACGGTATTTCGATTAACGGTACCCGGGACCGGAAGTGCGAATAAGACTTGGGACGTCTCTACGAAAGTGACGGCTGGAGATAGCAAGGCGCCGCCGTGGAACAGCGAGGATGGAAACGCGTTGATTGGATTGGGGGATATTAGTGTTGAGACGAATGTTGAGACGGAGTTTGAGCCGCAGCTTGTTAATAAGAATATGGGACATGACTCGAGGAAATTTCAGAGGCAGATGGTTGGGGACAGAAGAGCAGTAGGGGTGATGCTTGGCTTGATTTGGATTAGAGCACGAAGGGGAGTGAGGATATGGTCTGAGATGATAGGAAAAGAAACTCAGGTCTATGTCTCCAATGACAGGATTCCAGTCAGAAATTCCCTCTTTACTGTGAAGCCTCATGACTTCGCCAAGAGCCTAGCTTGCTCTGCCGGCATCTAAAGACGTGCTCTTAGCTGGGTTGTGTTGGGCGGAGGCAACTGTGTATTGGAAATATGAATCAACTCCCATTAGATAGTACGCCAAGAACGTTCATCGTATAGCTTATCCCTCCCTATATGTACCAAGAAGAAAATGTACCACACCATATCATCTCCATCTAAACCTTAAAAACAACAATGAATCCATCTGATCAACACTCTTCACCCCTCAACCTCGACTGGCTCTCAGTAGTAGACACAAAAGTCCCCTCATCCTTCGCACGCACCTGTACAGAATCCATCTTGAACTGATCCTCCCCAATCCCATGCCAGCCCTCCCGATCGAAACCAGGATAACTAATCTTCGCGCTTGGTTTAGGGCTCTTACCCGAGCCCGCAGCCGAGTCACCCAGACGGAAGACCCAATTGAACGCGGGGCGGAGAGTGATAGCGCACGAACAAGCAATGGCAACACACATCTCGACAATCGACCAGATAGTAGCGTCAGCGTTCGACCACGGTGCGTCCACGAGGGAAAGGCCGTGGAGCTTGGGGATGCGGTAGATAGAGACAACGCAGATGCTGCGGCACAATGACAGCGCAATTAGCAAATCGTCAATGAAAGAAGAAACAAATCCGCAATCATCAAAAGATGGAAGAGCAACTCACAAGCCACCGATACAGAAAATAGACATCAGCTGTATCTTCATTCCCTTGCGCATCTGCAAACCCCAAATCGCCGGCAACGGCGCAATAAGAAGCATGAAATCCGTAAGGACGTTCATTCCAGCCAGTATCATGAAGACAAGATTGATCTGAATGCATTGCGCCTTGATAAAGGGATTCCATGCGCCTTGAATGGGCCGGCATTGGAAGATGACGCTGAGGACTTGGATGCCGCTGTATATTGCCACGAAGAGGCCGACGGACCATAGCCAGAGGCGGAAATGGCGGCCGGGGAAGATGCGGGAGAAGAGGAGGAGGGTACTAATCTTTACGGATGCGATTGCTGGGCCGTAGAATACCTCAACGCCGATGACACTCTAGGGGTTGTTGTTAGGGTATTTGGTGTGATCGAGATGAGTGTTTTGGGAGCATACCTTTGCGAAGCTTATTGGGTCTGTGAGCAGGATTGCATGACGTCCGCCGCCATATCTCAACACACCTAAGATTTCAGAACGTCAGCTTATAGAAAGGCAAGCTCAGCCGTGTCCGTACTCAGGGGGAGGGGTTAACATACACAAGCACGTTGACATAGCGGATCCAGTTGTAAAGAGCTATGGCAATATCACACGACTCAGCTGCTGTCTCGCGACTCAGGGAGTGCGCTTGGAATTCAAATGGCCTACCAGCGCAGCTACCATCATCCAATCATCCGCCTTCAACGGTGTCTTCACCATGCGCCTTGAGATGAGTCTCAGAACAACAGCGACGAAGGATATGGATAGCCCGGCAATCAATGAAGCCATAATGTTGGCCACTTTGCTTTCGTCAATGTGCTCCAGCTGGTACTGGGCTTCTGCGGGAGGCAGACTAAAGTACACCTCCCAGTTGACTTGGGGGTACTTTAGTGGGTTGATCTGTGGGGTAAAGTGTGGCTCCATCATTACCGCTGCCATGATTGATGATCTGATATTTATTGGAAATAGGCGTTATTGTTTCAAGAACAAAGATGCCGGGGGGAAGTGGAGAGGTCGTGTTCGGAGCATTGAAGTGGGGTGTGAATGCTCCATGTTATATCAGTTGCTTCGAAGGGAAGCAAATTGCGCATCGACGAGCTTGGACAAAAGCTGGCGGTTAACACTGTTCTGTTCCTTATGCGCAGCGCATTGAGGAACTTGGGCCCGGTTCCGTTGGACGAAAAAACCAGGTCGTTCAGGCTCCATTTTATGCGAGTCAAGAAGAAAACAGCGCCTAAAAGTAATAACACAAAGCCAAGAGCTTCAGGTAATTCCCCGGCGCAAAGCGCGCGTTGATACTCCGTTGTGGTATACTAAACTGAGATTTTATAAAAAGGAGCTAGGAATCTGGCTGACATTCTTTCAAAAGGTTCAATGCAATTTGGAGCTCCCAGGTAGGAAAATATACGCTGTGATTCGCTATTAAATTTTGGTACGCACACTGTCGCCCAAGCTAGCACTTGATACGAGCACTCGGCAGGGCCTGAAATTGCCGCGCCCTGTATTCAAAAGAATACTAAAATCCTAGTGGAATGGAGGTGCCCTGAGCTGGAGTACCGAACTAGGCCTTGGACACTGCGCTCGTGATGAGAAGTCACATTTTACAATTGTTGGAGTATTGGTGACGCCGTGTGGATGATGGTTAAATCGCATGGCGTGCGTAAGGAGTGTACTATTTGGTATGGGTGGTAGATTCTGTGGATGGGATCGATTTTCGCTTTGACTTCCAGCCGTCCTGAATGCAGGTACAAGGCTGTGGAAGGTTGTACCCGTCGCTAGTCAAGGAGCGCCCCAAAGACGTATCGAATTGCAACCCGATTGTCTTTTTTAGGGCTGTCTTAGGGGGCTCTGGCGCGGCCACTCCGAAGCCTTATTCCATTCTTCATCTCTAACTCACAGGTTCAAACTTCCACGCGACATAGTCTTACCTGCTTCGTGTTGAATACAACTCGAAGAGAAGAACCAAGACTCACTCAAGACTCGATCTGGACGCAATATCATTTAGCTTCACCTATTCTTTACAATTAGCCCTATCGCACCGTGCTTAGAAGTATCAAAAATCACCTACTCTGCAGAGACCGATTTTATCGCCTGAAAGACACTTGCTTTGCGTCTTTCCCTGACACCGTCTCTGGCAAAGTGAGCCAATGGAATCAAACAGGGCGAACAGAACAGCAGAAAGGCTTGCTGGTGGGTGCTTGTTAAGGTTCAAGAGAGATCTCCCTCCGTGTGATAGGGGCGAAGCAAAAGTGATGCTAAAACGTCTTGAAGTTCCCAATGCGGGGAAGGGTTCCGCCGCAACCTAACGTCGGGAGACCCGAGATCGGTCTCTGGAGGGAAGCCTCCCATATCCATGTTCTAGAAGCCTTCTAGAACGCGCGAAGAAATTGCTCTAAGCCTGGGTCGCTGGGTGGCCTGAGTTAGAGGTCTCGAATAATTTTTGCTCCTCCCGTGTCCATCGGCCCTATTTTCAAGGCATCGCTGCATGCAAGTTAGAGGAAACGCAGGTCTATAGTAAATTGATGACGTGAACATGACTGAAAACGCTACAGAGAGTACAACGCGAGAAACGGTCTAGAGTGACTAAGATTTCCTAGTAGCGTGCCGAGAAGAAAGGGGTTATCAGTACATGTCGTGGCTTTGGACGAGGCTCCAAGTTGGAAGTTGTTGGCCCTAGCCATAATTCCAAGAGACTACTAGGCCTGGCCCGTGATGAAGGAATTCTTTCATTGCGGTCTCGAAGCTGATAGCACCGCGTCGCAAGCTTGTGGAGGACTATCCAGTGAAATTTCGGACAACTCAAGGCAATGAACCCAGATTCGTCTTTCTTGAAGTTCCACAGCCTGAGGGTTTCATTCGACTAGCGGACGTCGAAGTCCATGAATCGCTGCGAGAATCTGGTAGGATGGCATTTCTTGCACCACTTATAGGCAATGCCAACCGCACCTGGGATTTTACCCCTGTAGCAGACCTCACGATATGAGTAACATTGCTTCAGCCCTTCGCGGCAACCATCGCTGCGATATCACCTTCTTTCGTTCTGCCCAAGCCATCTTTGGCGTAGAAGTCCATGGGATAGACACCTCCATTGCCCTTCTGCCACTCTTTTCTTGTACCAAGAGCCACCAGAGCTTCATATGGTGTTAGCAATGGCTTAGGGAAAGCATAACCCCAATCGATGCTCAATCTCGGACACGCGATCTGTACCCAGCAGTCGACATCGTCCATCATAGCTAACTTGCCGGGAAAGATCTCACTTAGCAAGAGGTTGATGAACGGGATTCCTCGCTCGTTCAACGTATTCTCGATCATAGTCATTGTGTGAGGATTGCCCTGTCGCCCCAAGGAGCCGAGTATGAGACCCCACTTCTTCGCATTCTTTGCAGACTTGATGGCTTGACGGCGCAAATCATGCATTTCTTCATGTTCATATGTTTCTCTAGTCAACTTCCTCGAGTAAGGATCATAGCGATACGCAGGGAAAGAGGGATTGTGAATCATGGCGGACTCGAGATGGAAACGCCCATCGCCGAGATAGAGGATCAGATGAGCTTGGTCGTTTGAGAGACGAGGCGATGTGCATCCAAGAATTTCGCCTTTGCTCAGCGGTGTGATCTGTGGTATTAGGACCTTGAAGCCGGCACGTTCGAGGATAGGCTTGATGGTGTGGAGAGTGGCGTTGAATTGAATTGTCCCTACCATGGCGATAGTCTTTCCTGCTTGGAAGTTTCGCTCGAGTGTTGCTAGAAGGTGCGTTGTGTCTATGCTTATATCGACAAAAACATAGAGCGTCTTGATTTTCGTCACGTCCACGGGTATGAGGCAGCTGTGCGCGTAGTGGACTAGCAGGTCGCAGCCAAGAGCCCGAGCAGTGTAATCGTCTATGCAGCATGCTCCGTATGTAACATCACCCATGATCAGAGTCTCAGAGCCTGGGCAGAACCGTGTGAGAATATCGGATATGGTGGTGGCGAAGAGGAGCAAGCCTTCTGGAAACTGAAGAGCTATCTTTCTTGAGCCTGACGTGCGTATGCGGTGTATAGTCTTGTGGATCTCGAAGGAGTAGTTCGGAGGCAATAGAGATATAGCATCGTTGATATCTGGATCGTTTAGGATCTCCGGGGGCACTTGGTTCAAAGCTCGAGCTGTCCGTCTTGGATGCGCGACTGGAATCGATGTCAGCATCATGCTAGAATGGCCCTAGAGTTCATGGATACCTTGAATTACTCCACTATCCTCGATAGTTCCATTAGAGGTGCCATTCTGCTCTGCTCTCTCCGCCGCAGCTTTCCTTCCGATGAACCTTTTCTTGGGCTGCTTGGGTTTGCTCTGCTCATCTGCTGCCAGCTCGACAACAATAGCTTCTCCAAGATCAGTTTGAGCTCTATCAGACTCCATTCTGTGGACGAGAAAAATAGCAAACGTGTGTAATTTCTAAGACATCGAACAATCTTTCGGCAGGCCCAACGCCAAGTAGCAAAGGTGAAGCGGAATTTGGCCGCCCGGATTTCGACTTGCGCTTCAATTTCTTCACTACTTACATTACTCAAAGTACCATTACCCGTCTCCAAATTCGCATTTCCCAGTAAAGGTATCTAGGCACTGTGCCCAAAGAAGCTCGGAGATTTCTCTATCCCCTCATTGAGTTTCAATCTCTGCCGTTGGTGTCATCTCTTTATCCACACGCATTGAATCATGAGTAGAGCAAGGGGCCTCTTCCCAATGGCTTTGGCTACTGTGATTGGTATCGGTACTGGCATTCAAATTTTCGGCCCTGCTTTCAAAGAAGAGAAGGAACAGAAAGAGCAGGAGCAGTAAGCCTTCCCTACCTTTACATCCTTGTCTTCTACGACGCTCTTCTGACAATGAAATAGGACCGTCGAATTCAAAGAGCGGCACTCTCTCTCACCAGAGGAACAAGTTCGCAAAACGGAAGAAGCGGTCGCCAACGCAGGAGGCGCTACTACTATCCCAAATACTACACCAAGATGGTCTGAAGTGCAAGCTGGGCAGTTCAGTAAGCCAGTCAATTCGTTCTCGTGGCACAAGGTTCCACTGGACCAATATAATTCAACAGAGGGGTCGTCGTGACGAAGTGACGTTCCTTCAATTCTGCTTTACCGAACGAGCTGGTACGGGGCAGTCCCTCTAGCAGCGCATCTCACTAGGAACGAACAAACGACTTGGTCAAAGATTTGGGAATTCCTGTTGATGTTATATACGTCGAAGGATTATTGAGCCGATATTCCGTCGTTTCTCAAAGATATTGAGCCAGATAATATGCGGTCTCCGAGAGCCTAGAATGTACGATTGCTAGCTTCAGCCACAGCTTTTAGAAGACTGTGCTTAAGATTTTGAGTGGGGAACCTAGTGAGAATTTTCGTCTTTGAGTTTAGAATGGTGATCCGGCAGGATGAGTTCCAAAGGGGACTATTGGGGGGAAATTGAAGAGAGCATAATGGTGGATAAGGAGGTGTGAGGGCTCTCTACGAAGTCAATGGCACACCGGAAAGACGAGCTGGACAGGCAGAGGCATATGTCCGTTAACGATCGCTGAGGCATGATGTGGCGAGATCGAGCCACTGGATTGGACAGCATGGACGAAGATGCTTCATTAATTCTTAGTCTCATCATAGCCACCTGCTTTGCCAACAAATTATGTGACTATCAGTGCTTCGCCTTCACCTTCTTCTCCTCTTCCTCCCTAACAACCTCATCAAACCTAACAAACGACCCAACCCCCTCCACAAAATTACTAACAGCCCACTTCCACCACGTCCCACTAAACACCCTGACCGTATGCCTCCTCAATCTGCTTCTCTCGAAATGCCACAACTCCGTCCCGTGTATCACAATCATAAGAGGGATAATCAACGGCTGCACCATCCAGCAGAAATTCGCGAAATTGGGTGTATACTGTAAAAAAACCCAATAGAGAATCGAGCCCGGCCCAAAGTTCGCGCGGCGTGAGAACGCAAGAGCTGTCACTACCACAACCGCCATAACAGCCGTCATCCACCCTCTCGGCTCCTTGTATCTCTTAACCGTCACACCCCCCTACCCAACCCTCTCGTAGCCACCATGTCCATCTCCACAACCCTCGGCCTGGCCTCCGACCATGCCGTCATAGGAGGCTTAATTGGTATCCTATGGGCCTGCTCATGCGAGTATTCAATAGTAAGGGAATCAAACGTAATGTCCGTGAGCTGGGCGTTGCGGGCGGAGAAGGACGAGAGCCCGGCGTAGTATTCGAGATAGCGGATTAGCGAGTCTTGGTGGTCGGCGTTCATGTGGGTGATAATGCGGTGTTTTGCGGCTGCGTCTTGGGAGGTGGGTTGGGAGGACATGGTGGGGGATTGGTGGTGTTGTTTGTGGTGAGAGTGGTGTGAGAGGAAGGTGCGCATTAGTAGATAATGGTTAATGCGGGCTATGAAGTGTGCGTTCGGAGAAGGGCAGAGACGCGATTCAAGTAAAAAACGTCATGTCATAGCCAAGTAAACTCTCCAGCGATGATCTCTTGGCGGCCTTGAACCTCAATATTCATCATCTCGCCATCACATTGTCACCGAAGGTTTCCACACGACGCCCTTTTCCGGTCACGACGTCCGAAATGCAGATCATCGAAAACCTCAAATAGGTTAGCGCACCGAGTCCATACTGGCTGTGGCTTGGATATCTCTTGGCGGACTGATATCCTAGTGTCGCATCTCTTGAAACACTTCCTCTTCTCACCATTACCCTTTGTCTCGGAGCTTGGCATTTTATGCGATCGCTTGGTCGCTTCATCTGCAAACGCCAGTTAATGTTCCCAACCCAGCTTCGTGTGGGTCAGAAAGGCGCTTTTGTATCTATTCTTGGGCGAGGCGGTGAGTCTGGGAAAAGTCAGAGACCCTGAGCACCTCGGAGGACCTCATGCATAAGCATCTCGGACAATAGTTGTCCTCGTGGTGTCTCTGGTAAGAAGCTAGATACCTGAAGCAATCGTTCTATATGCTTCGTACGCCTAAAACAAGATGCCTTCTTTTGTATCTGCTGTTCTGTTTCCTCTGCATCAGAAACATTCGCATTCATGGCAATCTGCAAACGTCATCAGTCTCGGGAAAAAGACGATTATCTTGCATCTACCATGGGCCGTATGTGCATCCATGGGCACTCACTGGCGCACGGTACAGGTTTGAAACATCCCGATGCCTTGCGCCTCCCGGCTTCCGCTTCAACCGCTGTCTGTTTCGACATTTGTTTAAGAAAGGCTTGCGTCATCCTTCGTTGTAGGCGTACAAGATGCGAAGATGCGATAGTCGATAGGCTATGCAAAGAGGTATTTAACATCCTCAACATGTCTTGGCTTCAGGATCATGCAGAGCAGTCGTTCCTGGTAGAACATTGTCCAGTCTTTATTTTTCTCTTTTTGAATCAGCACAGCGCTTTGACTGTCGTTGAATATCTGCGCCTTTGGTTTTTAGAAATATCCTTTTCTTTTGCTCAACATGAAGCCCACCTCACTCCTCCCCCTCTTGCTTCTCCTCTCCGGCATAGACGCCGCCCTCCTCCACCGCACCATCCCAAAAGACCCTTCCTTCCCCTCCAGAGTACGCCGAGACACCCAAAGAGCGCACATCGCTCGCTCCCCCCAGGGACCAAACTCAAACCCAGGCGAGTTCATCGACCCCGAATTATCCCACGCGAACCCTCGTAACAACGTTGTTTCCTCGTCTTCAGCCGCTGTTCCCGCTCTTCCATCTGGCCCCGCCACCACAGCAGCCAATTTCGAATATGCCACCGCGGCAGCTAGCTCGATCCCAGCGGCAGCTGCATCGTCTGCTGCGGCTGGGATTAACGCCATGATAAACAAGCTCATGAATTCCACGACCGTAGACACGGACGCAGGCACCAACACCACCTACTCTTACCCGCACCATCACCATCACTACTGGAACAGTACCCACCACAACAACGGCACGCATCATTACAACGCCACTGACGGGGAGATTTATGTTGAAACCGTTCTCGCTAATGGGACAGAGATTGTTGAGATGGTTCAGTTGAATACTACTGGGTGGCCGTATGCAAATGGTAGCCATCATCACTGGCACCATGGGAATCGGACACATTATCATGGGCCGACGGGAACGGGGTATGCGGTTTTGCCAGGGCAGACGGGGAGTGGGCCGGAGAGATTGACGGAGAAGCCTGGGTTTACAGGACCGAAGGATAGAAGATGGCTGGCTGGGCTGATATGAAGATTGACTAGCATGGGTAGATGTACATTTAGAAGATTCGGGGCCGAAAACTAAGCGTTAGATGGAAAGACGTAAGTTGGAGTTGGTCAAGTCGAGGTTGCATTAGGTGTTCAGGATCATATCGATGGAGTATGGAAACGTGTCATAGTCTACCAGACTTATCATACCAAACCCAGCCCTCAAAATAAAACACCACATACATGCATACTGACTCTACATAAGGGTGCACTACCGTTTCAACCCTCCAAGATCACGAAAAATCCTCCCCTTTCTCCTCAATGCCATTCTTTACCCGTAGTAGAAGCGTAGTCTTCCATTTATCCAACTTACTAAGCTGATCATACTGGAACAGCTTATCAGCGAAGACCTCTTGATCGCCTTGCTCGCACGCTTCTGAGAGGTCGACTAGAAGTTGATGTTCTCGTGTTGATGCGAATGTGGGATCTAAGTCGCGGTAGGATTCTAGGGCGCGGGACATGGCTACCATGCTGGAGGAGAAATATTAGCTGGTATAGGTTGAGGGGCGGAGGGGGAAAGAGGGGGGAGGGGGTTAAGGAGGAGGAAGAGCTTACTCGGTTGTGGCTAAATGACATATTCCAGCTTTAAGGAAATAATCCTTTACCGACCATTTCATCAGATTGTTGCTGACGGATGACTTGGCCACTTTCTCGTAGTTCTCTATCGCTTTGTAGTAGTCGCCCTCGATAGCAGCCAGGTCCGCGACTTTGAGGAAGAGCTTGTTGGCCAACCTATCCATTACCTCCACGTCAGCTTCCATTCCCCTTACAGAAGATCGGATTTAGAAGGGCCAGACTCACGCCTCAGCATGATCGGCCTCAAACCACCCCGCAGCCACATCATACGCCTCTAAAGCCCTCTTCTGGTCCCCAATCTCGACCTCATATATCTCCGCCAGATTCTGCTGATTCGTCGCCGCTCTCCTGAAATTCCCCTTGCTTGTGTAGTGGTTTATAGCTTGCGAGAGCACCCTGGCGGCATCTTCGGGGTCTGTTTTTCGATACGCTTTGTAGGCTTCTGTGAGGGAGTTTGCGGCGTCGTCGGGCTCGTTGAGGTTTTTGGTCTGGATGGAGGCGGCGCGCTCGAATGCTAGGCCTGCTTCTTTGCCTGGGTGGTTGTTAGATCGGGATCGTTCTTAAGCCGTGACTGCAGTGCATGCCTTGCTTTTGCATTCGAAATGCATTCGCTGCTTGGCTCTGGAATGTTGTGTAAGCTCCAAAGACCGAGCTGCCAATACGCGGAAGTGGTATATACGTAAAGATCTGCTGCATTCTCGTACTTTTCCGTCTTGCCCCCGAATAATGAAAAGCCCCCACTGGCACCTTGTGCTGCTTTATCCGCCTGCCATAGCTGTCAGGTACAAGCTCAAAGCAGAGGTAGTCGGTGGAACGGACCTTCTGCAGAAGAGCTCGAGGATCTTGTGCCATCTTGACGTGTGGTGCTCATGCGCGAAATATAGGAGATAGGAAGGGATACACAGCTATTGAGGATGCGAAATGCAATATGTCTAGTGCAATGTGATCTGTCGCCTGCTCAGCATCTGACGTACCTTTAAGGGTCCACGCTAGCGCGCCCAGCCGTCCTTGGCAGAGTGGTTCTACTTCAATGTTTTCTCGACAACCCCAAAGCAAATGGTTTATTTGCAGACCACAAGTTGCTTCAATGGCTCAAAGCTACTGGGTAAAAGCTGCTCGGACTAGGCAGCTAATATCGTTCTCTCCGGCTATACGGTCAGGTGTGCGACCACTTTCAACAGCGGAAAGTCCAGACGCCCTCGAAGAGATGTTCGCGAAGCCCTATTGGTCCGTTAAATCACTGTTCAAATCCGACGAGTCTTCCGCCTCTACACCAGCCATCACGCAAAAGCAATTGCACCACCTACTCCGCCTTTCTGCCCTGCCACTACCCACCTCAGAAGCTCAAGAAGCCAAGATGATCAAGGACCTACAATCACAGCTCAAATTCGTGCAAGCTATCCAACAGGTGGATACAGAAGGCGTTGAGCCGCTACAGAGTATACGGGACGAGACTAAGGAAGCTGAGAAGGAGAACGAGATTACAGTGAAGTCTTTGCAGGGGGAGTTTGATAAAGAGAAAGTCGTCGGGAAGAGGGGACGCATAAGGAGGAGGAACGAGGTGCCGGCTGCGGCTAGAGACAAGAGAATGAAGGATTGGGACCCATTGGCTCAGGCGCCGAAGAAAATAGGAAGGTTCTTCGTGGTTGATACTGCGAAGGACTGAGTATGACACGTTGCAACATTGCAGGTTCTTGGGGCAGACATCTGGAAAGTCGATGATGCTTCCAATGATGAACTATACACGGTCATTGCTATTCTCAAGGAATTCTCTTCGATTAAATCATTGCAACGATAGGCCCTCATCACCGCTACCCAGCGTATATTCCCTCCGTATTCATGCCTACCGAGGCATAAGCTTGTGGCCACCAAATCGAGGCGGGCGGGCAATCACCGAAGTTACTGGCTTTCATCTTTGTTCTTCACGGAATTTGCTGTGAATCCCGCCTCATAAACTTCCATGATGATGTATGCCCTAATACACAGTTACTGTGACGATAGAGAATTTTCTCTCACTTTGAAGACAATCTCGCCAAAATAGCCTTTCCAGCGCGGCTATCATTGGGTCTGCCTAGCTCCTTCGATATCCAGGCTCCAATCTCTGCCATTTTCTCCACATCGATTCCGGTATGTCCTCCGAGGCTGTGCAAGCAATGGACTAGATCCTCCGTTGCAACATTTCCAGTAGCGCCCTTCGAGTAAGGACAGCCACCAAGACCGCCAACACTACTGTCAAATGTTCTGATGCCGTTTTCGAGACCCACCACAGCATTGACGAGAGCTTGTCCGTACGTGTCATGGAAATGCAAGGCCAGATCCTTGGGTGCTATACCAGCTGCGAATAAAGCTTTCAGAAGCTCCTGTGTCTTTGGTGCTGTGCCCATGCCCGTCGTGTCGGCTACAGAGACTTCGTCTGCGCCCATCTCCAGCAATGTTGCTGTTATTTCTGCCACCTTGTGAGGATCGACATCGGAACCTTCGTACGGGCAGCCTAGTGCGACTGACACGTATCCACGGACTCTGATATTACGCGACTTGGCAAGGGATACGATGGGTCTACAGCGCTCGAGAGATTCAGCGATTGAGCAGTTAGTGTTTGCTTTCGAGAACGCCTCCGTCGCTGCTGTGAATAGGGACACCTCCATCTGATTGGATGCTGCCGAGGATTTCCCTGGTTGTACTGGATCATCGACATCTGAAGTGCTCGATGGCATCTCATTTGGATCTTCTGTGGAGGTTATAGGCGCCTGCTCTCCGGTTTCCCCTTTCTCAGGTGGTGGTGACGGGGGTGGTGTAGGTGGAGCGGTTGGATTCTCTGGTGATGTGATTGGAGCTGAATCGCCTTCCGGGCTACTGGATTCGACAGCATTAAGGAAGTTCTGCATTCCTTTGAAGTTGGGAACGAGGAAGTTGTATGCTATTGGGACTGGAGCGAGAGGCGGGTACCCAAGGAGGTCATTCAGTACCTCTGCCGAATTGGCCATCTGTTGAAGTGACAATACTTTGTTAGCAGCCGCGCGAATACCTGGATGTATGAGCACCACAAAAGCGTACCTGCGGCACCCATTTTGGTGCAACAAAGGAGCCAGCTTCGATGTTTCTTACGCCTGTCCCCGAGAGTCGTCGAATGAGTTCCAGCTTTACCGGCAGCGGTATACTCGTCTTCTCGTTTTGCAAGCCGTCCCGTGGTCCAACCTCCACTATGCGTACCTCTCCTGCCCACCACCGTGCGCTGGTTGCAAAGCTCCTACGCAAACATTGGCATGCCAGCTTTTGCCCATTCCTAAAGACGGAGCTGTTATGGGACATTGTGAAGTAAGAGGCTGCTCTCAATGGAAAGATGTTGACGTGAGGTCCTTCTCTTGGGATGGCGGAGTTTGCGGGGAACACGGAGAAATGTTTCTCCGTCCTCTCTCCGTTACCATTTTCCCAATCATCTGCTGGTTGTATTGTCAAAAGTATCTCCTTACAGCATCAGAAGTCAAGGCTGAACATGCGGGGCGAAACTTTTGCTGGGCAAAGTCTAAAGTTTTTAACCGGAGACGAGAAGTTTCGGAGAGTCTGGATATCAAGTGACTCTGAATCTATTCCCCTCCTTGCACCTTCAATCTTTCTTATCCCACTATCCCCTTTCTCTGCTCTTCAGTTGCAAACAAATACTCATCTACCTCGCGCCGAACCTCCTACCGCAAATCCCAAGCCTCATAACCAAGAAAATGACTGTCCTTGAAAATAGGGAATTCCCTCCCTCAGCAGCAATTCTATCGACGTTGCTAATATTCTTAGACTGTACCGACTAGTCAAGCGCGAGCCTTCCTTTGACGCTTCTTTGCGCATTCATCCCTCAAACTCAAAGCGTCTGTCTCCTACACCGCCCATCCATGGCTATCCCATTCCATGGATGGTCAGGGTCCACAATCTCGTTTAGGGCCAGGGGCACTGTGGACGAGGGTCACCTATCCATGGGACATATTAATCCATGTTGTGTTTAGCCGTGTGCGTCACGTATCTAAATCGAGTCGAGGTGTCTGAGTGGAACTTCGTTATAGATTGTTCCGAAGTGTGAGGTGGTGGCTAATCGTCAAACTAGATGGCGCGGTGAGCTTGAGGAGATGAAGATGTCTTTATGATGCGAGTTATGGCGTGAGATGTGATCGATGATTGCATCGTCTTGCTTATTTAGAGTCAAGGATTTGTGGTAAGCCTCCGAAGCTGGATCCAAGCATGATGGTACAGGCTGAGATGTTGCAAAGAGGGCGAACATCAGGGCAAGAGCCAGGATTCTTGTCAATCGAATCATTTTGAGGAACCGTTCTAGTCACAGTAGTTCGCTGCATGCGAGTAGTGAGACTTCAGAAAGCAAATCTCATAGGTGGCGGCGGTGAGAGTAGGTAGCTTCGCAAAAGGAAATTTGCTCATCTTATGAAAATTAATTGGATCTTATTCTTAAGAACCTTAAATCCACCTTTTCAACAAGGCCTCCAACATTTAAATGAGACAATAATCTCCTCGCAATAGGTACTACCCTTCTACCCCAAGATGTTTTAGCGGAAGGGACAAGTTGCTGTGCCTCTCGAGGCTAAGCGGCTATCAAGGTGCTTACGTATGCCCCTCTACGCAACACATGCACGTTTTGCGCAGACAATATATGAAACCGGGCGAGTCCTAGCTATGAAAAGAGTAGTGTGTCTCAAAGTTGCCGTATACCCAGGTACTTCCATCCAGAAGTGATCAAGGTGTCTCAAAGCTTGTCTATGCGATTGTACGTGGGCCTCTGTGAGACCTTCGAACGCCATTTGCGGTGGCGTAGTGCCACCAATTACAACAACTGAGCCCTGAGAGTGATTTCCATGACATAGGATGTAGAATGATCTACTCAAGACAATGCACAATGCGATTGATGCTCTCCATGCCTCCATGCTTCGGTGAATGCAGCCACGTGGCGCTAGACGATAAGAAAAGACGCTAAGATAGCGGCACGTCTTCCAGGCGCGTCGTTTCTTCTTCACAAATTCCAAAAGAGTACCAGAGGTTTACTTTTGCACCAACACTCAGCCCCACAGGCGCAGCGATATGCTTGGGGTCTCACATGGCAGAATGGAAAGCTCGAGGATATGTTGTGGACTCCGACGAAGAAGACGACTCCCAGAACACGCTCTTCCTGATCTCCGCCTCCCAGAATGCATTTCTCAATGTCGATGACGCTGGAGATGTGGTTGGTAACCAGGTGCAGGATGGTGAAGCTGATGCTGAGGAACAAACAGTGGTGACCTCCGGGAATGGGATTGGAGAAAAAGAACCAGAAAAGGTTGATATTGACGACGAAGAGAAAGCAACTGCCAGCCCAGGGCACGTTGAACAGGAAGAGCAGGATATTCAGGATAGTGATGAACGCGGGGCTGTTATGAAGACTGGGCAAACTCAATATGGAGTATTGTCGGACCATGAGGACATCGATGAGCTTCAGCAAGATCACTACAAAGCCACGGCTTCGGCACAGCTAGAAGCAGGGTTTCTCCAAGGATTTCGCAACTCTACCAATCAACGACAGACGATCTCATCCTCCCAAGACCACGAGCGACCTGCACGTTTCGCGTCATCTTCGCCACTGTCAGGTGGGTCTCTAGGGACCCAAGGACGATTGCCTTCGGTAAAAGTAATAGTTCCTACCCTCAAGACTCAAGACAGCCTGGCCGATAACAGCACGGACGGTGAACCTGATACCCCGAGCCCAGGCCGAAGAATCGATCAACCGAATCCAACAGAGCCTCCTACACATGGGCTCACAGAACCTAGCCGTGGGACACGTAATCTACGCCATCGAAACCCGATTCAACTACATCCTTACCAAATTGAGAGCGAGAAGTACCGCCAAATCCTTAAGGCGAGAGGCATGAAGCCTCTGCGCATCGCTCAAATGGAAGCCGAGGCTGCTAGTGCACGGAGAGAGGAATCCCAAAATCTCGCCTATACCGCCGAGGAAAGCCAGATTAATGATGTAGAAAGTGGTCTAGAGGAAACAGGCTTATCTTCGCCCCTTCGCACTCAAGACTCTCTCACGGATTCGACCATGAATGCTAAGGACATTTTCATTTTCGGAGATGATGATTTGCCTGATGTACAGACATTACTCAGCAACCCACCGCGGAAATACATAGACAATGGCTACAAACGTCGCAAGGTTACAGCGCCCTCTTTCAAGATCCCTCCAGGCTTCAATTTGGATAATTTGCCATCAAAATTGGCCCACCGGTCAAGCCCACTGCTGGAGGACGACGACATTATGTTCGATGTGCCACCTTCGCCGCCACATTCAGGTAGCCAGACGCCTTTAGAGGCTACTCGTCCATCCAGGCCACAATTCCGCCGTCCGCGGAGGACCTCGTCGCCTGCCCTTCCAACTCCTGTGACCTCCTCAGTGCCTCCAAGGCGAGCAGTACTAGACGTCTCTGAAGATGAAGAGTCCGACCATGTTTCTCACGGAAGGTCACGGCCTTCAAGTCGTGTCGAAATGTCTGACTCGAGCGGATCGTCATCCGGGAACGACTCGTCACATGAGTTGCAACGCGCACAGCGCAAAATTCGAGGCGTTCTTCCCGCGTCTTGGCTCAAATTGGACCTCAAAATACGAAGTAAAAAGTCTGGGAATATGCCTGAGGGTCGCGCCATTTTGTCGCCCGAGTCAGGCGAATATCAGCGAGGAGTAGCATGGCCGGTAGGCACCGGAGGTAGCAAGAGTCCTGATCTACCGAAATCGCAGCATGGGCTCATAGAGCTCTCAGACGAAGAGGACTCAGTATCCCAGAACGATGGCATTCGACAGCCACTTGACAAAAGACCTAATAACAATTCTAATGATGATGATGATGACGACGAAGCTTTAATGACAGGTAGATTGGGCGAGGCAATGGAAGACGATCGTATTGACGCGATGGTGCCATCGACAGCGAGGCCACGTGCACGTCACCGAAACGAGAAAAAGCGGCAAACGAAAATACGTGACTTTGGATCGCATCCCCCTACTGTGCCTCAAAGCCTCCCAAAGAAATCAAGGTCTCACCGCCCACGCCAACCAAAGATTACTGATAGATTTGACAGAGGCCACAGAAGGAAACCAGTGTTCCGCCCTCCAAGGCTTAGCATACTCGATGCGCCAGCGATGAGGATAGGTTCAGCGACCCCGGTACCGCCTTTTCTCAAGATTGCGTCTCGTACTGCACGTTCAAGACAGGACAAAGGCCGGCACAGTCCGTCTCGAAAGTACTTACGGTTGGCAACAAAGGATGACGACTACGATGCGAGCCAAACCCTCCGAGACTGGCGTGAGGGTACAATTGCGCCTGCGCCCAACGACAGGATTGATACTATAGGTGTTCGAAAGCCTCTGTATCCCCGTTCAGCTAACAGTCAGCTGCCACCAATTACTTCGGACACTGCAAAGAAGACCGAGGAATCGAGAACGCCACCCTCGAGATCAAGCCATTCTAGACAGCAATTCCGATCTACAAGGCCTCGGAAGCTTCAGGCTTCCTTGGACCATCCCGCTGAGCGCCAATTCGGAGGCAGACCTGGTTCTTCGGGTGGATTGGAAGCTGCAAGAGCCCACCAGTCAGCTGACAAGCCGAAGAAGCGAGGATATATAGTTTCGAATTTGCGAGCTGACAATGACTCACGACCGGCTATGTTGGAAAGTCAACGAGAAGACGAGGATGGGGTACGTGCACAGTTAGTCTTTGAACGAGATCTATCCAGAATCAACCACTTCGACGACGGATCTGGACTACCGAACGTGTTGCGCTTCTTCGAGGAAGAAGGAAGGCGGTCAGCTACAGGCAACCATACGAAAGTGAACCACGCAAGAGAACCTCAGAGGATTACGAAAGCCCAACCTCCTACAAGAAAGCTTATTCCTCATTGGAGTAGAAAGAGGCGGCCGCAGCAAGTGGATGTTTCTGCCTCATGGTCTAGGCATTCCAGTACATCAATTGCCCTTGACAACTTCCCGGATAAGACACTCACGCCTAAATATGAAACAGGAAACAAGAACGCCCTCATCGGTCTGGGACCTTTTGGGACACGGTACAGTGACACCTTCGATACTACTCCTTTGCCAACCGGAACATGCTTTCATGGAAGGACCATTGTAGGAAGCGGCCTCTTTGCCAAAAGCCTGAAGCTTGCGGAACCAAATCTGCTCGACAGCCCAAGAGGCTTTGCTGTATGGACTCATGGAAATAGAACTTTCAGATGGGGCCCTTGGAACGATACCGTGTCTTCTGAGTTTGGAGACGTGATGGCCTTGATCAGTCAAGCTGTACAAATTGCAATCGGGCAGGGGCAATGGACACTTGGTACTTCGCCTTTTGGGCAAGCCATCTCTATGCTGAAAGAGGTTGTACAATACTTCTCCGATCACTTAAGCTTCCTCGATTCTGTCGATAGAATCTCGTTTCTACAACGATGCAAGAGTTTGACATGTACTCTCCAGGCCGAGGATACTGGTCAAAATCCGGACAGCAACACCAGTGTGACCCAAGCACCAATCGACCAACGCGTGAACTCTCAAATTCTAGCAAACACACTCAGCTCCGTACTCTTAAATCAATTGCGTCTAGTTGCAGCCCATAAGCTTGTACCACGGCCGCTGCAGGATGAAGTGTGCTCGTTAACGCGAAAAGCCACTCAACAGACTCTAGGTCAAGCATTGAAGGGAGACCTTGGGGCGATCGATACTTGTCTATCACGCTTCAAACAGTCAGACGGCCCCAATATCACCATTGGAGAAGAAGAACATTCCATTCAAGCGATTGTCGTTGCACAGCATGTACTTGGCCAAGACTCGAATGGTAAGACGAATGCCTGGGAAGTTCTGCAGATAGATGTGCCGGCAAAATCCTCGAATGGCATCTTCGATATCCAACTTCTTGAGCGATCCTGGAAACGATTGTTCATTTTGTTGCCCTTCTTCGAATTTGATGCTGAAGGAACACTTGAGACTGGTCGACGGTTCAAAGTCGCATTCGACAATTGGGCATTAGTGAAAAGGATGATCGGCCCAGTGCTGGAAGCTTCGTTAGACGATCCTCGGGGCCAACCGTCAAGCTTCAATGTGTACTGCCGTGCTCTCTTCGGGCGCTGCCTTCAGCTGATCAATGGTTGGGGCTGGCGAAGATGTGAGGCGATCATCGGAACGCTCTTTGACTTTTTCGCTCGCAATAATTTAGCACATCTAAGGAACGAAGAGAGCCATGGTTCCCCGCCCTTCTTAGCACGATTGGATACCAGTCCAGCCCTAGTAGCAGAGCCGGGAGATCGATGCTTCCACATCTTGTTGAAGATCATAGGCAGTGGTGTCAGATATATGCGAAGATCATACCCTGAGAAAAAGATTCGAGACTTAGTATGGCGACTGATGCCAAACCACGACCGCTTTCATCCCAAAGAAGAAGCCATTCGTCAGGAGGATCTTGATGCGTTACGAAATCACCACGATCTGCTCTGCACATTATACTGGGCGTCACCTCCAAGCTGCAGGCCACGGCTGAACGTCATCCGCAACCTTGTCCAATTGGAGACCTCGCACCGAGAAGCCTGTCACATCAACATCAGAGCTTGGATCAACCTCACCACTTTCCAGCTGTCGACAGAAGAGCCAGTTGACAGTCTCGAGCCATTCGCTGAGTGGCATGATGACCTCTTAGGCCAAATACTTCGGCAACACGCTCTTGCTCGAACGGAAGCAGAGGATCAAGTTAGGTCAGCACAGTATGCCGGAGGCCTTACAGTTTCCAAAGAGCTCCTGGAGTCGACTATAGCAGGGAACCAACGGCAAGTGGAGGCAATACTCAGTGATGCCCTCGTGTGTCTCAAGCTGGTCATCGAGGCTGCGCGAGATGAAAAGGCTGCTGCCATGCTTATGTCCCCAACACTGACGAAAGTGTTTGAGCTGTTTGATGCCAGAAGGCCACAAGCCAACAAGGTTATAAAACAAGCTCTGGACGTGATGTCTGCATACACAAGCCAAAGCATGACCCAACGGTCAAATGCTCGTGACGAAAATGATGACAGCCAAGACTACGGAGACTGGCCAGCGATGGACGAAGACGTTGATGAGATAACCATGGCAGTTAACGAAACCGACTCATCGCCATTGCAGAACTTCCAAGAGCCCTTGAGACATCTTCTCTCTAACTGTTTTGGATCTGATATTGTTCCTGATAACTCAGTACTACTCAAATTGGTCGATGTTTGGATTGCTGGCGCCCAGGTGCTCGTTCGTAGACGGACGAGGTCCTGGGCTGACTATGTTGGTCGCTTCGGGAATGACTCGTGGAGCTCTCTGAGAGATACTGAGCAGACCCGTAAGTATACTGCGTATTATCTTGCCACCCTGCTCGAGAAGGACAACAACATTTATCGTGAACACCAAACATTCTTCTTGACGTCTTGGATCGGTTCCCTGGTCGAGCGCGAATCACTACTCAAATTTCAGCATCGACTCACAGAGGCTTTATTGAATGCCGATTCTGACAATCCAATAGCTAAGAACTTGCCTTTCTGGGCTGATTCAACAACTGGACGCTTTCAGATAACGGCTGCTGAGTTCTCGGAGCGTAGGCTGTCTATCATCTCCAGTGTGTTGTCAAATATGCGCGTCTCTTCAGAACAGGCTGTTTTCGATCCGTCCTTCAACTCAACGCAGCTACGGCAAGGATACAAAGATCTGTTGAAGCATCTGATGGCTACCATGAAGCACAACTATCAAGAGCTCGGTCAGGGATCAAATGTGCGAGGAGCTTACGTCGACTTTATTCACCGAGTGGTGGAGCTCCTGCAACAGCATACTTCAACTGTCTGCCCTATTGATCGCTTCTTCACAGATAATGGTGCCTTTCCTCTGCCTGCTACGGATCCAACATACGTTGTAGGCCAGCTTAAGAATTATGCTCTCCGGCTCCAAGACCCTAGGACACTGAAGCAACTTGCAGTCTTCCTACAGTCAGTATCTGAGAGGGCTGCGGTCGATGGCCAGCAACCTTATCTTGTGGGCCAGCTTTACGCTGCCATGTCAAATGCTTTCGAAGACGGCGTAGCTGCTAGGCCAACATTGCGCTCCTTCCTCGTCAAAGCCACCACGCCTGCATACATTGAATTAGCGTTCGGACAGGATAGCGGCTGGATACTTGCGCTACCGTATCTGCAAGCTTTACAGAGAGTTTTCAGTGAGCTTCTCATGGACCTTGATGGCACCAATGTCAACAGTGTCGCAGCTGTGACATCTTCTGTTACTGTCTTCCTGGACTCGGTACGGCAATCTTTCGGGACACTTCTTTACTCATCGAGGCTCTTCGAGTTCCCGTGGATTCTGAAGACACTGTCCGCCTGTTACGAAGCTATCACGGCGCTACTTCCCATTTTAGACTACCTCGTTCGCCTTTCTGGTCCTATCAATCGCGCGGTGAAAGACGTCGCGTTCCTCAAATCGTTCGCAATCTACACTGCGACTATACTCCCAGATCCTTTTGACCCTGACAGGGAGGCGCTGGCGCCAGAAAGAGATAGTGTCGACGACCCCCCATACGCAGACATACGTGGCTTTGCTACTCAAGAGCTCAAAGACACTCTGGTCAAGAATTGGGCATACCATGGTACGCAATGGTATGTCACCCGAGGTTCCAACCGGAGGGAAGTTGTAGTCCATATTGGATTGAAGGAAGAGGAACAGCAGCACTTGTGTGATGTGCTCGATGACTTCTTTATATGTTTGAGATCGATGCCTGCGCTAGGTGATGAAAATGACCAAGAATTTGCGCTGGAGAGAAAATCAGGACCCCTTGTCAATGGGATGGATATGTTGGTCTTTTAAAACCAAGACACTTAAAGGATATGGTAGAAAGGATGATTGGATTCACGTGTATGATGAAGTGTATGTGATTAGCGGTATTATCAAACGTTAAACACTAGGAAAGCTCGTATCAAATCCATTGCCAAGCGGGCCATAGTATTGAGCTATCGTGATAGAAAATAACCTAGACACTACACGGATGACCCAAGGGTCCTCCAAGTGAGATCTTCAATATCCAGCGTAAATTAAATACAGAAAAAGACCACATCTGCAAAACCGTGAATTTCCAAAACGCTCCCGGCGTTCTATCTGTATGATTGTACCCATTCTCCTCCTTTTGGTGATAGGGCGGGCTCGCTGGTGTCTTTCAACCTAGGCCGAAATCCCTGTACGCTTCCTCGTTTCCGGAACAAGACTGTTGAGGACTCGTAGAGCATCTGGAACGTCTCCCAGAACCATTTGTACGATCCCGGCTCAAGTTCTAGCTGGAATTCATAATCGGTAATCAAGTGCGCAAGAGCCATCTTGATGACAAGAGCGCCATGTCATCTACCTGGACTGCAAGTTCTCTTGTTAGCAAAATGTCCCTTAACACGAGCGAGAGGGTATTGCAATTACCAGACTTTGGACTTTGGACCCAATTCCCCAGATGGGGAAGTCTTTCGAAGCGTCGGTAAATACTGTCCCTCTCAATTCATTATCTGCTGACCCCGAAGTAGTACATTGGTGGGTTTTGAAGAAGCGCAGACCGTCGAATGTATTGGCTTTGGGGTATTTGGATTCATTGTGCATGATTTCCTAGGCTGGCACTCATGCTATTTCACCGACTGTTGCGTGAAGTCCGCGGTTGGAGAAGATGAAGGGTCTGAGCGCCTTGGGTCGGATTGACACTGTTGAAACTGTTAGTCAGTGCAGTTTTTTTTCCGCTCAAGTAGATGCTTTGCTTACTTTTGTCCAAAAAGTTAAGTCTCACGGACTCTTTGATGAAACTGTCGGGGATTGGTAGCTGGTTTATGTTTTCGCAGTTCAGGGTCCCGATGCTTTGGACTTCGTCGTATATCATATCGGCGAATTCTGGGCGTGCGCATAGCTCTAGGAACAAGAAGTGAAGATTCTTGCCTCAGTCAGTACACGAGGAGCTCGAGGTGGAATGCTGGGACCTTACTATCCATAGTTGATGTGAGGCAGCAAACCAAACTCCAATGATGGCTTGTATAATCTGACTATGTGTCCAATAGCTCGACTCTGCTGAGACTCCGACCATATTGTGAAATAGTATCACCTATCAACTCTTAATCAAACTTTGGAAGATGTGCCTCATGTAGGGACAGAGCATACCGATTTCAGGGCTTCGGCTTCCTTCCAGCCATCTTGTTTCGATTCTGCTGCACAGTATAATCGGTCAAATAGAACATCACGTGCACGACCCTTCTTTATGATCAACGAGTGGACGAAGCTGTCCTGTCTTAGTATAAAATCCGATGAAAAGGTGGAGAAAGAGACCCACGATTGTAGGAAGACTGGGACGACTTGTCTGGCCCCCCCCCGAACGCTACTGTATCATCACAGTAGCAGAACATGGCGGACGAGAAAGCGGGTTCTTCGCCTGAACGATCGTCAGTTTTTAAGATTATTTCCTTGACAGGCAACCATACATAGCTTCTCTCCGAAGAAATAGGCTCCCAACATCCCGGTAGCAAAGTCCCGCATGATAGGGGCTTTTCTGATAGGATTCCAGTCTGAAAGATTCATCAATAGGCACCTAGTAGCTTCCGGGAATGCTTGAGACCATCAATTTTAATCTGAGGACAAACCAAATTATTGATTGTCTTCCTTAGCCTTGCTTATAGGTATGACTGGAGAGCACTGAGCTGTGGCAGACCGTTGATGCGAATAGTTCGAGCAAAAAGCCGATATCGCAAGTTTTTTTGCTCGTTAGGATCACACTGAATCCCGGTGTTGCTCATGGTGTGTTTGAAGCCGAAGATCTAATGGCAATGAGTCAAGAGGTAGCCGATCGGAGAGTGGCCACTGAAATCTGCGTATACAGCTCGCTGGGATAGCTCTAGAGCTTCGCTTAGCTCTTGCATAGCATCTGGTGATCGTATAATGACTGGCTTTCGTCTCCCAAAAGGTTTGTAGTATCTTCTTGATCGCTTGATATCCTTAGGTCAAGGTCTGAAGCGGCTGAGTTGATGAGCCTTACGAAATCATGAATGATGGTCCCAATGCGGCTTGTATGGAACGAGAAATGCTGGTTCCATGAGTACTCGAGCCAAACTGATGTTCGCGAACTGAAAGACCTTAAACAAACTTAGCCATCTGTGTAGTTCAATTGGCCTTTGTAAGCCTCCAACTTACTGGGTGATAGAAAACATAAAGCTCGCATGCTAAGCCAGACAAGAGAAACATTGCGAACAAGGTCGTAAGAAGTCCATCTATTGCTGGCCTGTTCTCTCCAAATCTGTCCATATTCTTGTCAAGACAATTGCAAAGACTAATAGAATGGTTATCATTAAAATTGGGAGAATTGTGAGTTTCCTCAACAAGCAAATATCAGTATGTTGAGAAGGTGAACGGCAAAGGGAGGAAATGCTCTTCCCACCAGTCTTCCTCACCTTGTCCATCATCTCGGCAAGTCATCCTTGCTAGCATGTCGGTGGCTTACATCATCAGTGGCCAGCTCAGACAACGAAAACTGCAATACACCATCCACTAGGTTGATGATACACCAATATAGCGTATTTGTAAAGGCAAGGTAGGATCACCGCATGCAATTGGTCACGCTCTTGGAGGGTAAGCTGAGAAGCTGACGTCTAGCGCAGAAGATCAATGAATGGAGGCCGAGGTCTCCTCGAAGACGAGTCTGGTATGTCTCGACTTGGTGTAGGAATAAAGCCTCCGCTGGAAATCCTTCAAGCCGCAGGGCGCAGGATCTGCGTGATGCCTGCATGCGGAGTGCATTATGTTGACGGTGAATGGTGCGCATCAGGCCTCACAGCCATTTGTCATGTGAATCTTATTCGTATGTGTGGCGAATCCTATTCGTATGTGTGGCGAATTCTAGCTGCATGCATTAAAAAACGTTGCCGACCAATTGTAGATCTTTTCCCCTGACTCTTTTAACCCGAGCTCTAAAGTAGCCCCTAAAGCAGTATCCGCTTTTAAGTCCGGCATGGAGATTTACAAATCTGGTAGCTGACTTACGAATGCCTTCCCCATTTGTAGAGGCCCAAAAGCCACCTAAACAGCTTCAGGAGTCTTACATTAGCTGCGCACTGAAGTAACTCGCGTCGGTCTGTTGAGTTCCCCAACCAATCAGAAAAACCCCCGCCAACAAATTCTGTAGATAGTCTTACTGTCGCCAGTATTCCGCTATTTTTGAAACCTCGCTGTGAGCCGGGATTTCACATTCGTCAAATGCTTGCTGTCGTCGAGACCTCGCTGTTGACGAGACTCTTGCTGTTGATAGATGACTGACTCTCAAAGCGACGGCTAAATGTCGGGCCAATTAATGGAGGCTGTATGCAGGCTCCCGATATCGCCCCACTGATGCATATAGAGCCTCGTACTACAGGACACAGATGCATGTGCACAAATGAAGCTGAGTCTGGCATCGGGGCGATCGGCATTACCGTGGCAACTTCCGTTCTCAATGCTACGACTACCTGACAGCCCTGCATGAACAGTGAACCTTCTTGTATACAAACCAATCTTCGTGCCTGGGAAGGGCAACACAATTCTTTATGCTCTAGCACTGCTGCCATTGTCGCCATCATGAGTTCGAAATCAGCTCCAACAGCCCTTGGTCCGGCACTAGTCATCGGCGGATGTGGTTTCGTGGGATTTCACAACGTCGACGCTCTGCTGAAGGATCCTACTTGCGGGCCAGTGTCAGTCATCAGTCGCAACCCCAATTTGAATCGCTATGAAGCGGTAGCCTATTGCACAGGTGACGTTGGCAACTTGGATGAGATCTGAAAGCTTCTGGCAAACATCAAGCCTCGCGTTATCTTCCACGCTGCCTCGCCTCGCGCAGATGACCCCACAGTCGAACCAGGCGACCATCTCAAGATCAGCGTTGAAGGCACAAAGAATGTGCTCATCTGCGCCACCGAGTCTCCTACGGTCAAAGAACTCGTCTACACTTCTACCTGCGCTGTCTCGAAGGGCTACCAGCATTTCAACATCGACGAAACTACGCCGCTCTGGGAGGAGAACTCGAAAACGATAGCATATTTCAAAGCCAAAGTTCTCGCGGATACTCTCATTCACGAAGCAAATTCCCTACTAGACCGTCAAGGTAGATGCCTGCCCACTGCCACGCTTCGCCTCGCTTTGGTGTACGAAGAGCGAGATAACCAATTTATCACTGGTATGCTAAAGACTGCAGGGGAAGGGCAGACGAAGATACAACTCGCGGCCAACGAAGGCCTCGCCAAGCCCACCCATGTCGGAAAAATCGCTACAGCGCACCTTCTAGCTGCAAAGAAGCTCTTAGAATCAGAGAGTGGCTCCTTGGATCCGAAGGTCGACGGCGAAGCCTTCCACATAACAGATGGAGACCCACAGCCCCTCTGAACCTTTCTCAAATGATCTGGCGCACTGCAGGCGACAAGATCACTCCCGACCAAGTCATAACCATCTCCGGGTGGCTTGCCCTATCCATTGCTCATGGAATCGTCAATTCCACGACGGAAAGAACGCATAGGTTGCGACAGACAAATCCAAGTTCGAGCGGAAGTCCGATAATATTCAGCATTGATAATCATACTACGACTGTCATAGCCAACGACTTCGTCCCTGTGGTAGGTAAATTGGATTTCATGGCGTCTCGCCCTCTGGGGCGATCAGGCCCTGTTTCGTGTGAGAAACTACTAAGCGGTGTTCGCTTGTAAAACAGCTTCCAAACGAGACGGAAGTGGTCTCGATTGGGGTGAGTTGCTGCCAACTTGATTGACTGCGTCAGCTTGAAAGTTTCTCACTGGACTTACACCATCAGGCTGGGCAGCGATCAGATGTCCTCGTTACAGCCATTGGCAAACCGGGAGACTTGTATTGGATGCGAGCACGACAGCCAGATTTCTGCAGTTTTGTCCTACAGCCCTTCGGTCTTGCAGGTCAGTCCCATTTTAGGCCCACCAGCTTGGAATTCCATAGCTCACATCCTTACTTCAGCCATATACTATGACGGAGCCGATACCAATCAGATACCAGCGAGTGCCCCGCCACAACAGTTCCTGACTCCGGTGTTGAATAAATGCGTCAATGTAAGTCGCTCGTTTCTGCGCTTTGGCTTAGCTGCATTGTTCACATGGTTCGTTGGATCCTTTAGAGTCCACAATTCCCTCATATTAGGTTACACCTGACCTAGGTACCGACGCTATGCTCGTTCTATACATGTCGTTGAAATTGAACTCGACAGGGCATACATTATACTAGATGAATGTAGGTTCTTCGGCCACGACCTCCTCTCCCGTAGCATCGCTGACAGAAAATGAAACAGGGCCAATCATACGTAACCCCTCTCATGGAGTAGAACAGCTCCTCGTGTTTCAAATTGGACCAACTCGCAACATTCCCAGATTCCGAGGCGACTTCAACGACCAATCCTAACCCAATCCTTCTCTACATCCTCCGGCTCCACCTTCGATCCCGAGAGAAACGTCTACAACTTTGCCAAAAATAAAAGCATCCGCATCATCATGAATAGCAACGTTCACTTCGGGCACCGAACGCATCTCAACGGGCAACAGATGTTCGTTCTGGCAGTGGGGACCGGCAGTTGGGACGGTAAGGTTGTAAACCCTGAGATTCCGCAGCGAAGAGACACACAGCTACTGCCTGCCAATGGGTATCTGGTGATTCAGCTTACAGGAGACAATCCGGGTGTTTGGCCGTTACATTGCCATATAGCTTGGCACTTGTCGGCGGGTATGTTAATCAACCTAGTCTTGCTGCCTGATGAGTTGGAGCGGATGGAGATTCTGGAAGCTCTGTAGCAGACCTGTAAAGGTGAGATGAAATCCGTGACCGTTGCGGGCTTGATGGATGGTTTACTAATTAGTCGATGAGATAGACTGAGATGCGTATACTGCAGCGAATGTGGTTGACCAGATTGATTCTGGTTCTTGACAGGTCTGAAGACCGATAAAGCTATGACTGAATTGTGTCACGGGGTGGTAACGCCTGTACTGAGTGGAGATGATTGTCGGGGTTGAGATACTTCATTCTTTTGGATCTGTGATAAAATGTTCTCTTTCTATAATGTCATTTTATACTATCCAATTGCTGCAACTCTATCTGCAGTAGTAGGTTGTCAATACTTGACCTCCAAAATGCTTTTCAAAGATCTTGGAGTATCTATTGAGCAACCAAAAACGCCTTATCCATACCACCTCCAACGCATTATCTCAGACCTTCGGTGTCCACCCCTCCCGCACTCTCGTTCCCCCTCTATTACCACCGGCGTCTTCCCCTCCCATTCCCAGTCTTTGTTATGTGATGCTCAGATGCTCAGGATTTAATGTCAACGAAAGGGGCTGGATTGGACCTCATAAAACCCTAAACAATTCGAGGCTAGGGGAAATATTGGGGGACCGAGAATGTTGACACGGCTAGGCTGTGCATATTGAACGCAACGGACAGAGATTGAGGCTGGGAAGACCATCAAACATGAAGCGCACTATTGATACATAGCCTCCTGCAGAGGTTGGGCACTCGTGTATCGATGACCTGTGGATGGCTGGCAAAGGCTTCCACTGTTATCGCCTCTCGTAGCATAAACATAAGGTTACAGGCTAGGCTTCGGTCCGTATTCCCCCCGGGCCCGATCTTGTTGGGGGTAGATCTTTAGTAGTAGTGCTTACGGCGCGGTTGGGCTTATCGTGATCTACATGCATGATAAGGAGGAAGATAGCTGATTGATTGGCCCGATGGAATGCAAATCATCCATCGGGCCGATCCCTTCGGTTAGATTAGGATCACTCAACTAGATCTTGTCGATCGATCAATGGAAGCCCAAAAAGTCTGTGTCGTTTTCCGCGGAGCTAATACATCCTTCACTTCTCTGCTGTCGAAGGCTGCCTTTACGAGGTGGAAGGATTCAGCTCAGGTACTCGCACTCATGCATTGGTGCGGAGGGCCGTAATCGCGAAGAAGCACCCTAGCGGTCGGGACGGGACGGAGCCTAGCCTACCGCAACCCTCCTCCCTTGACGCCAACTCCCACGACCATCCATATACTTTTAGCTACATAGGTGCTATTTGAGTAGTTGCCTATGCAGGTGGTATGAGGAATGCGTCCAACTGCACCTAATTACAGAGCTATTGGCTGCCGATTAGGTTTTAGCAATTTTCCAGTCGAAATTCCCCCTTTCACAACTTTGAATTACGACCGGAGTGCCACACTGACAGCACGCGAAAAGTATCTGGGCTCCTAGCTTCGGGATTGCCGTCATCCTATTAGTATGCGGCTTTGTATCCACACCACATCTAACAAGGAGCAGATACAGTCAGCCCAGATGATCTCGGTTCATCTTTTAATATCACACCCACACAGGCTGGACTTGCACTTGTGAGGTAGGACCCTGAAAGCGGATGTAATCCTAGTAGTCTTCCGCGGTTTCGGTCTGTAAGCTCAGGAATAGCAGGTCAGACCGTTACTCGAACCAACGAAGGAATATTGGTTGACTCCTTCCAAATGCATGTGAGACAAAACTTTGGGAGTGTGCTGGCTGCTGCGGCGGCTGAGAAAGTTGCTACTCCACATCTCGCCGACAGTTCCAACCCATTACGCAACTACTTTAGATCGTACTTCCTTACTCGTGCGATACCACAGACCCTCTCACCCGCCCTCCACACCTAATTCGGCTTCAATTGCGCTAGCTGTGAGCGCACTGCCCTTGTTGTTAATCGAAACATGGCCTAAAACTTATCAAAGTTTTCATACCTACTCTCCCCATTCTTGCGACGAAGCTTGAACTACCTTCAGCTCCTTGAACCGGTGCCTAAACCATTTCCTTCTTGAATTCCACTTCTCGAGTCCGCTGCGTGCCTTGTGGAGATTTTCGCAGACAGGAGCTCGTCCGATGTCTTTAAACAGCCTTTCTACCCACCCCCACCTGGTGTGCTGCCGAACCATTTCAATCCCAAGACTCGAGGGCATGATCTGACAACTATACGCTCAATTTTCCTGGTTATCATGATTATTTATGTATCCATCCATCAGAGGCTATACAAAGTTTTAGATTACGCGAAAAGTCGCTTGGGATGACTGTATGTCGCCTCATCCCTTCAACTCAATTCAACAACAAGCTGAGCGCCGCCACAGTGATGTGTCTAATCGGATTTGTATGCGTGGCGTTGAGCGTGCTATGAGGATTCTCGCGAACCAGAGACTCTTGGATAACTCCCTACGGTGACACATTATCACCTATGTGTAAGAGGTATGTGTCATTGCGGCTTGAAGACCAACCGGAGAGCCTCTTTGACACATATAGTTATTCTCAACGATTGCGTTCGATATTACTCGTGGGATGTGACTACAGGACAGGTCACAGCCAGCGACTTCTATCTGGTCAGCATTGTTCCCCTACGTGACTCCAACGCGAATACCGACGTACAGAGAAGGTCTCTTACACGCAGGAACTAGTATGCCCACTGGCTCTAGGGTTCATCAAACTGTCGTACTTCATCCTTTATTCGCAAATCTTCAAGCTTCTCCCGAAAATCAGATTAGCGATCTGGATTGGTGCCACATTCTCTGCCATCTCGTACGATCTGATCTTTGCGCTCAACATGTACTTTGCAACACCGCGTCGTGGCGAGACCTATCTCACACATTACTTCAACCCCGTCCACAAGGGTGTAGCACAGCTCTCTGTTCCATTTGCTGCCATCGGGCTGGTCTTCGATCTCTACATTATCACATTACCCATCTATGGCGTCTACCAGCTTCAACTATCGCATCGGACTGGAAATCATGAATGATCTCCTCAGAATCCTGGTACCCACACTCAGAAACTCGTAGGTTATCTCTCGTCCTTCGTTCTTGACACCACTAAGACGTTCGCAGACTTGTGGAAATGATGATCGGCGTCATCTGTACATGCGCGCCCTCCTTCGACAAAACGCTACACGAGCACCTCCCCCCATACGAAATCCTCAAATCGCGCCTCCAATCTTCATTCAGATCTACCGGTCAGATGCTCTCCAAAGGCTCCACAAAATCATCACCGTCGGGATCCGAGCGACGAGATTCGGACCAGAACAGCGACGATCATATCTCTTATAAAGACCGTTTTACGGGAGGGAAAATTTGCAGGCGACAGAGGATACGAGTTGCATGACGGTCATTCCTTTCAAACCTCTGTTAGAGGTGGTCCAGGAGGGTTTGCTAAAGAGGATGGCATTCATTTGAAGAGCGAGGTTCTCCAGGAACTTGCGGCTGGTAATGGGTTACAAGACTTGGCATGGAGGAGCAAACACGTGTCGCACGATGCGACTCTGGCTTTTTAAGATGACAGCAGCTATTTAATACCAGTTCCACAAGCCCGTTGTATATCGTTTCCTTCACAACAGTAGGAGCCCACTTTCTCCATACATTTTGCACAAATTCCCATCTCCGAACCCTGCTTCCAGTCGCGCATGCAGCGGGAACGTCCCGCCAGCGGCCCGAAGTGCTCTCTTACTGTCGCAGAGATGAATCTTCTCACGTGATTCATGATTGAGTACTTCCTAGAATGAGATATCGCCGACGTAGTTTCAGTGAATGTTTCCTCATGGATTAAATCAAACTAATACATTTTGGATACCATGGGCTAGTGTTGGTAAGGTATTGTGTTCGTTTTGCATCAAAATATACTACTAATCTTATGCGGGTTCCTATTCGCTCAACCTTTGGGAGTGATCGCTGTACAGAAGCATCGGATGATCGAAAGCCACGTTAAAGATAGCGCCAATGTACGAGAGTGTGGAAGTTGACAGCTGTGCGAGTAGGTAGCCTCAAGGCAGCGCCGGACATGGGATGGTTTTGGGGATGGCAGACTCTCTCAGATAGCAAGTTAGGCATCTGGCTCAACGAGGAAACGAAAGATCGACAATTGATTAGTGAACCCTTAAAAAGCAAAAAGCGGGATTGGGTAGATGTGCCGCGGAAAAAAGACGTTATCCTTGTTACATTCGACATTGGGCTCCCTTCGACTCGACCACAACGACTCTTTGGTTACTCCCGTTTCCTCATTATGCAAGATGCCTCTTTCGGCTCTGATGCAGGACTGAATCCCGCGAGATCCTCAGACGATGGCTGCTGGTGCGCTTATAGAAAGCCCCACTCATTCTTAAGGCTGAGGTCGAGCTGCACATTGAGGTGTCCCACACAACCTTTCGGAGAAAAAAGGTTCCTAGATAGCGTATGCACGTTGTGTCCGGCCGGCTTTGGCTGCGCCGCTACTTTATGGCCATCATTGTACAAAAAGTGTGATAGGATCGATCGATACGCAGCGCTGTAGGAAAACGTTTTCCACCATCGTATCCACGTATTAGAATGTGCATGCGTCTGTGGTTCATTATTAAACGTAAAATTTCGATCGGATACACGGCATAGTCCAAGTGTCGGAGCAGACGGGATAGGAAGCAGAACTGAAACGTTGTGGAATGCCAATCACTGAATTCTTTGTCGGCTGCGACCTGCAATTGGTCCGGATGCTAAAGTGCCATTTGTCAGCAAAAATTCATGCCAATCGGTTGGAGGAATACTAGGCATGCCAGAAGCTAATAGGCGATATTCGACTTGGGCGTTTGACGAAGGAAAATGGCATTCACTTATCCTCGAAACTAGTGACTGAAGTTCCAACATAGCATGTTTGAGATTGACTAATAGATATGTAGGCCGGAAACTAAGACGACGTGAAACGCACTATCGAAGCGTAACGTCCCCTCCAAATCTGGCCATTAGCTCCTCCTAAAACGCATATACCGAGGGTTCCATCTGCGGCGTTTCATCCTCGCCTCTCGCCCGAGCAGCTATCTCTTTTTTGATGCTTTTGTATTTGGACGTTGGCGGCGCTCAAAGTTGATACCGGTGGAAAGAATGTTTGTATTGATAGCTCCAATGTGGATTATCACAGCCTTGACACTGAAGGGCGCCAATCCTAGACGGAGTATGTCCGTGATCACCGTCATGGCTGCTTTCGAACCGGCGTAAACACCTGCCTAATATCCAGTAGAGGTCTTAAGCTCAATAGGTTTTCGAAAGACTCACCCATCAGGGCGTATTGACGCTCGTAGAGGTGGAGCAGAAGTTCACAAGGGTGTCCTTAGCGGTTGTAACCAGTGGAGCAAACTCCTGCGTGACGCGCATCATCCCCCAAATATTAATATCATATATGCTCTTTGCCGTCTCGATGTCAAAGTCTAGTGTTAGCATGATAATCGTCTGGCCTGCATTGTGGGCTAGGTAGTCGACTGTCTCGCTAGTCTGAGCCTTTATGCTCTCGACAGCAGCATTCACACTTGGCCCAGAAGTAAGATCAAGTGTGATAAGCGTAACGTTGGAGAGTTTGTCTAAATGTGACATTTTCGACGCATCCCGTGCAGTTGCAAAGACTCGAAGGGGGCGCTTCTGGAATGCTTCGGCCAATACAGACCCGATGCCTCCAGCACTACAATCAGTAATGAGGACTGTTTTGAGCGCCATGACGCCGGGTAAGGAGGTCATAGTATATGTGGCCTGTCAGTGCACTGCAAGGTAAGTTGAGATCAAGTGAGTCGTCAATAGGAGACGTAGCTGCAAAGCGTTGCGGAGGCCCGCTTCCTGAATGTCTCATCTCGAATTAAGCTGTCGCACTCTTTCAAGCTCCTGCTTCGACCAGATGTCAGTCCTAGCTGATAGCGTAGGTTGCAACGGTAACACTAGAGCAAAAGTGCAAGACACTGTAGCAAATCGGGCAATTGGCTTTCATGGACAAGGCAGGGTGCGAGATCGGTTTTTCCGTTATTGCATGCCGGTGATAATTATGGCTTGGATGCCACAGTGGCACCAGTGGGGTGAGTACGCCTGCATACCCTGGCTTGGGTTGTTTATGGCGTTCCTCGTAGAAATAATTGGGTCTTTAGCCGAGCCTTTGCAGACGCAAGTTCTGTGTTGCCCGTCCAAATATGACCTCAGGATTCGCTTGTGGCTGTGAAGTGCAACGTTGCATCACCAGAATGTGGACTAGGGTACTCCAATAGAGGTATTTTAGCGCTGAGGCCAAGGAAGACGGCACGCGGGCGTCGGGTAATTATTTTAGTCTACCCGCGTACTTGCTCTTGGCATTGCTTTCTGCTAACGTTTGATCTAGACTCAGCGTGGACGGCTCGAAGACGGCGGCGGCCGCATCAGAATTGTCTGCTTCTATCATAAAGTAGGTGTATTCTCACCACACTTTTTCGATCCCCTTGCTATGCGAGGCCTGACTACTTTTGTGGGACTCACTAGCTAATAAATAAGCTGGTGTTGTGGCTGCTCCTGAAGCGGAAGGGCGCATTAGTTGCTATCCGTGTAGGACATACGCCGTTTGCCGGCGCAGCCAATGTTGCTAATGGCATCACAATTGACTTAACTGGCGTCAATGCAATTGATGTCGCGTCAAACGAAGTTGCGGCACCCAGCGGAACAGGAACAATCTCGAATGATATGTATGATGGCGACTTCGCTGTAAACGATACTAGTGCCAATATCGTCTCAGGAGGAGTTCTTCTCGCCCTTGAAAGGCTTTGCGTGCGATAACGTGCTGAACATGGAAGTCGTTCTTGCCGATGGCTCAATTGCCAATGCCAATGCCTGGCAGAATCCAGACCTTTCCGCAACTCTCAAAGGAGGCTCCGAAAATTTTGGCATCGTGACCCGCTTCGACCTTCAAACCTATCCTCAAGGAGACTTCTGGGGAGGCTTCGTGTACTACCCTTCTAGCACGATTCCTTAACAGCTAGCGGCATTTACGGGACCCATGGAGGCCGAGAATCGGACCCTTATGACGAAATCATCTGCGCAATAGGGTACTCGAGCACAAGTAGGAGTACTCTAGTCTCGAACGGGCTGTACTACACAAAGGCCGTTGAAAACCCTCCAATATTTCAACATTTCACAGCAATCCAACCAAAATTTGGAAGCACTATGAGGATATCCAATGATTTGAATTTTACAAACCAAGTGAAATCTGCACAAGCCAGGGGTGCTCGGTATGTGATCCAATAGATTTCTACTTCATACCCCCGTAATTAAACGCCGCTCAAGTTTCAAGGGCAATATACGTAAACACCGCGTTCCGGCCCACCGTGACGTACGTCATTCTGCATGGCTCCTGCATTTCTACTTTTATCAATGATACTACACATCCGTCAGCTAAATGCTCGTATCATCGTCCAGAATCAATGTTAGCTACAATTACGATCGTTCCCGTGAATACGAACATACGTCGATCGTCACAGATGCTGCTGCATGGCTCTTGAGTCCCCTTTTTCTGGCACACATGCATACGCCTAAAATGTGATGGTGGGTGGCAGGTATGCATGCACACGTCATTATCCACTCTCCTGAACCACTCAACTGGGAATTGTTATTCAGACAATACGGGAACCTTATGCCGAGACATTTTGTGCCATATATGAGTTGGCATCTGAAGGAGGGTTGCTTCCATCGAGATCGATATAGTGAATTCCAAAGATCCCATATACTTGATCTTTCCAACTACCGACTGTCCCAGAGGCTGCTGGATCTCAGCCAGATTCTCTCCGGGAACCTCTAACGCAGTAAATCACCAATTATCAGCTTTTACACGATCCATAAAGCAATGTCTACACCGTCAAAGCCTGTTAATTTGGCGAAAGAGCCTTTAGGACCACCTCCCCCTAGCGCAACAGTAGACTTCAAAACCTCCGATACCACAGCACCAATTGTCATTGCTGTGATGTCCTTCTTCATGGGAACCATGATTTTCTTCGTTAGAGTCCGGGTGTACACGAACCTGAAAATTGATAAAAGGGGAACATGTGATGATCGTGAGTATTTACAAGGTTCTCCATATATCCACTGCTGACATGATGGTAGTCATGTGCGCAATTAGTGTGGTAATGAGAAGATCAGAGTTCCGCACATAGCAGAAGAGACTGACGAAACCTAGTTGAGCATCATGGTCTTCTATGTCTTGCTCAATCTGCGTAAGTTGATCAAGTCGTCGAGCTGAAATTTTAAGACTGATTATTTACCGTTAGAATTGACCGAGGGCGATTATGGAAAGCACATTTGGGATAGTCCTCTAGTGGTGACAACTAGCGACCAGTACTTCAAGGTTCGACTGCTCCCCAACTATGCCAACATGCACTTATAACAGACGATAGATAAGCCACGTTGATGGCTGGATCTCTACACTGTCCTATATCTTTGCCAAGCTCACATTCTTCTTGCTTTATTTGCAATTATTCCGACCATTCCGGTGGTTAAAGATCGGCATAATAGGTGGAGCTATTATTGTCACTGGAGTCTACGCAGGATTCCTTCTGGCAAATCTAATCGGACAGACTCTCCACAGGGGTCAGACATGGCTAGACGATTTCGAGTCACAACACTACACCACTGGTCTCAAGCTTTCAATGCCGTTGGCCGCTTGGACTCTTGTTCCTGACGTTTATATCTTGGTACTACCGATAACCGGCGTATTGCGCTTGCAACTTTCACCAAGACGTAAGGTGGTAGTCTCCATGGTCTTCATGACTGGGATTCTGTATGTATCTCACCCGGAATTTATGCTAAGTCATCGCTAAGACTGCAATAGAGCCTGCATCTGTTCCTCCCTGAGCCTGTACTACAGGACGAAGATGAATGTGAGTGACATATCGCCTAGTGTCGTTAACGTCGAGATCATAGCGTAAATACGCCCTTGCCGTCTTCATGAAATCCGCTGATGTCCAAGATTTAGGCTGGTCGAGCTGTGTGTTGGTTTATGCATATCCTGCATGCCTGCACTTTCCCGCATGTTGAGACACAGCTTGCCACCGTACGAGACTCTGCGATCTAATTTGTTCTCTAGAGCAAGCCGGCTACGGGGTAAACTGTCCAGCAAGAGCAGCCCACGAGAGAGCAGTAATCATGCAGTTAAGGTGGACGCTGGTAACGGAACCTACGAGGCGCTTGAAGATCCCTTCTTTCCACAGGCGTCTTTACGGCAGGAATTTGAGCTGAAAAAACTTGAATCCGTCAAGACGAAAGTTGCAACGGGAGATTCGCATGACTTGAGCGATGATAGGATACATTTGAGGGTTGACTTGGAACAGGGGTATGCGAAACGGTGGTAAAGAGGGAAGAAGAGAGACTCATTCCTTTCAGCAGAATCTCCAGTCATGTAAGATAAAGCAGGGTCAAGGTGCTCGTCGTTCGATTTCCTAGCAGATTGGAACGTTCGCAGAGAAAAGCAACTGTCAATGGGAGCCGTTTTCAATCAGAGAGAAAAAAAAACCGACGGGCTCAGCCCCATGCAGAGATAATTTTCACCAGAAGCGTGTCGAGAGTTAATGTCGGAGATTTTCTTTAGCGTGTTTTCCTCACTTATTCCAGGTCTTGACCGATGATTTGAGTGCGTACTTGTGAGGTCTATGTCCCGAACAACTCCGAACAAGCCCCACCTTGCATCATTGAAACAGTCCCAGCAGCCACCTGATTCCACAGTCCAAATTATTACAACAACTCAATGACTCGAAGAACAGCCCTCATCACAGGCTATTGGCTCCGCCCTCGCTATCGAGTTTCAGAAACAGAATGTGCATGTCTTCGCCACAGCCCGCGACCTTGCAAAAATGTCCCACCTTAAAGATATCCCGAACATAACACTACTAACTCTCGACGTTACATCACCTTCCAGCATCAAAGAAGCAACCGATACCGTAGCAGCCAAAACAGGGGGAAAGCTCGATTATCTTGTAAACAATGCTGGATCAATAATAGTAATGCCGACTTTAGATATCGATATCGATGCCGCGAAGGCTATGTATGATATTAATATCTGGGGCATGCTGAGGATTACACAATCGTTTGCAAATATGGTTGTTGAAGCGAGGGGAACAGCAGTGGCGATTAGTTCTGCTGGTCCCCTTGCTCCGGCTCCATGGGTTGGTAAGTTCTCTCAAGCCAACTATTCAAGACACTGCCTGATAGGTGATTGATCGGTCTCAGGGCTTTACACCGGCTCGAAAGCCGCCATAACAGCCATAAGCGAAACCTTCCGTCTCGAACTCGCCCCTTTCGGTGTTAGAGTCGTCACAGTCATCACAGGCGGCGTGGAAACGAACATCTTCAGGGGTAAAGATGGGGCCAACTATTTCAAACTCCCGCCTTCGTCAAAGTATCTGAGTGTTGAGAAGGATATTGCTGCGACGGCGAGGGGTGAGCATCCTGTTTTTGGGAGTATGATGCAGGCTGAAGTTTTTGCGGAGAGGGTGGTTGGTGATGTGCTGGGTGGTGCTGATGGGATGTTTTGGAGGGGAAAGTGGGCGAGTACGTTGGGTTGGATTGTGGGGTTATTACCTTGTTTTTTGGTTGTAAGTGGGGATGGATTCTTTGAGAGAGAGGTGCATGCTGGTCTTTCGAATAGACACCGATGTTGATGAAGTGGACCGGACTGGATGTTATGATGAAACAGAAAGCGGACTAAGAGGCACAGTCTGGTGTTAAGGAAGAGAATCTCGTCGCAGATTGGAGAAGTTGATGCGAATATAGCCTCATGTGCAAGACCGGGTACGTTGGTGGTTGGGTGGCCAATCATTGTATATCGTTGCAAAGTCTCCAGCTAGACGGGGCTATACGAAAGCCCGCGCGTTCCTCTGGAGCGTTTGAATGCGAGGAGGCGGTTTTGGGGAGTGGAAGGATGAGCCTAAAGTGTTTATCGGCCTGGACCAGGCGCTGCGATTTTCAAGAGTTGCAATGTGGCTGACATGTTGATATCGAACATCTTACTAAACACCTGAACATTAATTTGCACCACTGGTCTAGAAATAAAACTCCTTATCGAATTAATCTCGCCTGTCAGTTTCTCGCGTTAATTGCCGCCCCCGTTCGCTCCACTGCGCCTTCACATTCTCCTCCATCTCGGTTTGCCGAATCAAATTCTGAGGCCCATATCTCCACTCGATCCTAAGTTCAGGGTATGCAATATCGCATACCTGGGTCGCCATCTCCTTGACCCAGACCGAGTCAGCCTTCAAGTCTTCCTCGGGCCCCTAATAGTCAATCCATGCTCCCAGAGTGGTGAAATTCATCCGGCCTACTTTGCCCCAGAACTGGCTCCACGTTGCGGAGTAATAAGGAGCATGGATGCGTCCTCTGATCGCTCCGGGATCTAAGAAGTATTCCCAGTGCAATATCAGATGCTTTATCAGAGTGAATTGATGTGGTCGGAGACACAGGTCGCGGAGGTAGAGCGAGGCGAGTGGAGAAGAGAACGAGAACATATTCCTCGTGTAAAACAGCGGGTGGGCTTCGGGGTACCACCTGTGGCAGGCTTGGAGGAGGGCAATGGGCAGAGTGGAGAACTAATTCGGCTCTGGAATCGCATTCTCCTCTGAGAGTCACTTAATCTTGGGAGGTCGGGTAAGCTGTAGGGTGTCCATTCCCTCTTCGTCATCATTGGGGCTCCTGTTGTAGACATCGATTCGTTCTAGAAAGGACAGTGGAATGGAGGCATGCTTGTGCGAAATAAGTTTGGCGATGTTGATCAAGTAGACAATGTTCCCTCCGAGTGTGTGCTCGAAGATGTGCCACCGGATTCCTGGCGGTAGCTTTGCGAAAAAAAGGAGAGTGTCGATGGTCGTTGGGCGAAAGGGATGCTTGGGAAAGATTGTTACGGGATTTTGGTAGCAGCGATGGACGCTGTTCAATTACCCGAGAAAGCTCCTCGTCTCCGCTCCGCTCTTGTGTTTGCTGACGGACTTGGTGTGGTGTCCTCCCTCTGTTGAAGGCGCGGTATAGTAGACTGAAAATCCTTTCCTTCGTGACAAGTCTAAAAGCTAGGACGGTGCCTAGAAGAATGATGCATAGCTAAACTGCTGCTAACTTATACATGGTTATCCGTCGAACACTGCTCTGACGAAAGTTGATAGACGTGGCAGGTATGTCAATGGTAATAAACGCAGGTTTTATGTTTGTATACAAGCAACAAACTGCTCGCGATATTCGCAGGACTAAAAGCGGGGCACTTTCCCAGAATAAATCATTTGGATGCTTTTCTTTTTAACGGCCTAGCGATGGCAGAGCGATGCGTTGTAAGTGAGAATGGCATGTTCAGTCAATTTTTGTGAATGAGCGAGGGCTGGAACTCTAGATCAAAGCTGCGGCCTTTCAATGATAATTCTTGATTTCTTGTTGGCTGGCCGCTATTACCCAGACCCCTCATTATCCCAGATATACGCCAGCTCGACTCTTACATGTCTTCTCTCATATTTATCGACCACCACAGAGAGTTATCAAATACTACTTCGTCAAATGCCTCCGAATATCGTCAAGCAGGCCGACCCTGTCTAGATGAAGCTCACCAGCGGAAGCATTCAAGTACACCCTTGCCTGACTGTTTACACAGATTTCCGTAATCTTTATCTGTCGGTGCCTGAAACAATCCTCCGGGGCCACTGTCCGGGCATTTTTTCGACCAATAAGTCTCTTGCGGAAGAGGTTTAAGAAGCATTACACATCACAGATTACGGGTCGAGTGTCACCTACCAAAGCATACCATACATAGTCCTCGATATTGAGTTTAGCGTCTAGACCCCCAAACCCTTTCTGAACCAATTTCATTGCTTCATAGGAACCATAAGCCTTGGCGAGATTGGCAAAGCTCCCCCGCTCGTCATCATTACACTCGCTTGGCTTTAGGATTGGCCCGTCTGGCGTAGAAAACATCAGCATACCTGTTAGAGAGGAGAATTGGTATCTTGGACTCACTGCCAAGCAACATTGGTGACTGAGTTGAAGTGTCTATATCCAAGACGTACTAACGGCCCCCTGCGGGCGGTGACTGGAGGCCGTTTTGACCGTAGATGAACGGCAACTTTCAACTTACAATGTCTCATGAAGGAGAAGCGTTCCCAGCATATACATCTTTTAGTCCGTTTTTGGGCCGACATCAGTCACTTAATATTCAGGCTAGCTTTCTCAAATAGACCGCCCCATCCGATGTCATACACTTTGACGTTTTGGTCAGTGCCCCTCAATCCTGTGTTGAAAGCCTCTACGAGGATTGTTTTCCCATCACCTGCACCCCTTTGATGCGTAATCTTGATTTGTTGAAGGTCTATAGGTCTGACAGGGTTCTCGCCCTCTGGTGGAGGAGGGACGTTGATTCCGGTAGAATACATTTTCTGCACGGTCCGAAAGATCTTCTTGACATCATCTGCCTGACGCGCTAAGAAATAGCGTTTAAACCCATCTTTATTGAGAGCAACCGAAGGATCTGCTTTTAGCACTGCGTCAATTACGTCCACCATGTTGGCGACGGCCTTATAGAAGTAAGGAGTATCGTCTTCAGATGCGTCCGGAGAATCAAAACGAGCGTTTGGGAAGATGTCTGATGAGTTCGAACCAGGCTCGTAATATATTGGGCTTCCGGAACTTGGGACTTGAACAACAACTTTCTGAGGGGTATGATTGTCTGGAAACCCGACCTCAACAAGAAAGAGGAGAGGCCATGAGGAAAATATATTCACAATTGGTAGGAGGCCGAAGAGAATATGACGGCAGAATCCGATCATCTTTGCGCGTCTGTGACTATTGAGAAATGATAGCGGATCAAAAATTGAAGAGCTAGCATGAGTATTTAAATGATTGAAAACTTCCATGACGGCAATCCGTCCGTGTTCCAACGCCACGCGTGGTCGTCTCTAAAAGCAACTCGTGGATGTTGCGAGAGCTGATGACCCTTGTTTCTCAATTGGAAACTGCCATCACGGTATTTACTCGCTAGAGTAGCTGATCGAGCCTTCGTAGAACATGTCTACGGCATTTGTAACCAATTGGGTAGAGCCACGAAGTCGACCTCGGACAAAAAAAGGACTTAACGACTCATGAAAGAGGGTATGGAGGTAAAAAGGCCACTTCTGCGCTGCTGGGTTGCGTGGCTTGCAGACGCTCGAACGTGGGCGCGCCTTGGGCATGCGTATTGGGAAGGTTGAAGAAGCTGGTGGAGGACGCCAAGACACACCAGACTTGGTCTTGTCAAAGCCAAAAAACTACTGCACAGCCTATCCACCTGTAAAATAGGCGCTAAGCTCGTTGATCAATCAAAGATCACGTGTACACTGGAAGAGGTCAAAATAGTCCGGATGTTCCGCGACCTGACTTCTCGATTCGTGCAGATGTATATGGACCTTCATCAGATAACTGCTACGGTCAGCACAGGGCGAGTGATCATCAGAAAATCATATCATGGATCAGTCAGGTGTCCCCGGAAAGGCTTTGGCTGATGTGTAGCCGCTGGACAGCAATGATAAAAGGTGACCAGTCTATGGCGACCATTTCAGCCATACTGTTTCGTAGGCTTGCATCGGCTAGTCAAGTCCATGAGTAGGCAACTGATGATCTTTGTAGTTAGCTTGACGCGTAGATTGCCGTGAAAAGAGGACGACAGAAATCTACCACCAGCTTAGTCAGGGCTTACGCCGATTTTAAGAGGCCGCTCTGGCCGAGCAGGGGTGATGTGGCACCCCATCCTGGTGATGCACCTCTCTGTTCAACCCATCCCCTTATTCTAACTGATATTCGTATTGCCGATTCCTTAATTTTCTGCGGCAAAGTTTCAGCGCTGACTAAGCGCTTCCAACGCCATTCGATTTAACAGATTCTAATAGAGCGTTAATTGGATGTAAGACCGGGTGCACTGATGATTGGGTGGCTAATTATTACACATCGTTGCGCTATCTCAAGCAAATTGTATGTATATTGGAAATGACCTGGGTACTTGAAGATGTTCAACTGTGAGCCTTGAGCCATACCGAGCCCTCCTTAATCTCGACGATGCTTTTCTAGTGGCGTCTTCGCTGTTCATCGAAATCTTTAGATTCATGGATTAGAGATCTGACGTGGCTGGATGTAGAATTTTCAATCTGATCTGTTGAGGAACCTAGAACCATGTTTCTTAGCTCTCACTAATAGACGTGCGGCTTCTCATCTCAGAGTTGAGTTCCATCACAAAAATCTGGAGGAGCCATTCATGGTAGAGGCAGCTTCAACACACAGCTAGGAGCTTGTTTGACTGGCTTTGGTACCCCGAGCCACTGCTCGATCATGGCACATTCGAGAGCATGGCTTTGACATTCTACTCTCGCGAATCAGCTCCGTCTAAGTCTGCTGAGGTTAAGGCTGCTTACATCGATCCACTTGTCATGTCCTCGCGCCAGTGCAAATGTTTGCTCTGCTAAATTCCTCTTCTTAGACTGCTGATGACGAATGCTCTATGCGAGGGTCAGATCTGATGTTGAAGGGAACGAAGCAAGAGTATGGCATACCTCTTCCAGAGTCCTGTTCACAATGTAGCGAGTCGTGGTGACCTCTTTCTTCTGGCCAATTCTGTAGACACGATCAAGGGCTTGATCCTCGAGCATGGGGTTCCATTGTGGCTCCATAAGAAAAACATGGTTAGCAGCTGTCAGATTAAGTCTAGAAACATTAGCCGTAATCCAAATCACATGAACATGAAGTTGCTCCTACCCATTGGCACCACAACGAAGAGATATTAAAATCGCCCTAATCCGAGGGTCTTCGATGAACGAGTCAAGAGCCTGCTGTCGCTGCTTGGATGGCATTGTCCCATCAACACGGGTATATGACATTTGTATCTCTTTTAGTGCGGTTTCAACAACATCCAAAGTCGTAGTCCAGAATGAGAAGATGATGCTGTAGCAATTATGAGCGGGTGGTTTGAAGGCACAAGACGGAGACATACCTTTTGTCAGCATGCGGCAGTTCCGCAACGTCTCTTTGTAGCGCCCTCATTTTTACTGGCAGTCGGGTCATAGGGGCAGGTACCGGGCCAATGGCAAAATTAGACACAGCGACTGCGAAAAACTCGCAGGAGGGTTGATGTTGGCACCCTCGTTGGTCAAGGCGTGATGTTATATGTGAAAAGGAGAAACAAGAAGCGCAGAGTATTGTGCCGCACGCAGCAATTTGTGGCTGAAAGAATTCAAGGGCGTCCACGCCCCCAGAAATCGTCTCGTTGCTTCCCTCTCCTGCTGAGAAGTCCATGTCGCATTTAGAACATCTCGCAACCCCAGTGGAGAGCATTCCATCAAACAAGTCTTGCATTATACTACCATGCATCCCATGAACTAGACGCGCGTGGAGCTGAGCTTGGTAATATGTACCGAGGTTGCAGATCTGGCGAAGTGAGTTGATCTTTGTAAGTATATTGGAGTATGTCACAATGTTTTTATGCTCTGTATGTTGTTGAAAGAAGTTTGTGACGCTATCATTCATGGACTTGTAATGCATGGCTTCTTCGGCTTCAAAATCAACTCTGTGGATTTTGTCCGTTCGACTAGGCAGATCGATGGCATTTTTGGATCGACGAAGGCAAATTGATATCAGCAAGCTCCTTACTGGCGATTTGTCGACACCTGGCATCAACATGGCTCCGAGAGATCTTAGATCGTCATCTGGGGAGACTTTAATGAACTTGAGTAAGCTGGCAAGATCTTCCCATCGGTTTTGTATGGGCGTGCCGGTTATCGCCCATCGTATGTTACCGCGAAGACCGTATATGGCTCTGGCCCTTAGATTGGTGCCTGCACGGATCTCATGGGCTGTATCGATAAATTAAAGATGGGTAGTAGCCACTCAAGACTGAGACTTACCTTCATCCAGGATGATACGACGCCAATTGACGGTGAAAAGAGGCTTGGGTCCGTCATCAAGCCCTCGCCACTCTATAGCAACAACATCATAAGTCGTGATCACGATATCATGTGCAAGCATTGCGGTGATGTCATTAGCCCGCTTTGGTCCATGATATCTCCACGAGCGGAGGGTGTGTGGACGCAGATGTGTCCGAAGCTCCTTTTCCCATGTTCGAAGGATAGAAGGTTGCACAATTAGGAGTGTTGGTCCAAATGCTGACGAGCTTTTGGCCAATTGTGGCCTGTCTGTTGCTATTAGGGAAATCACGCTCAATGATTTTCCAAGGCCCATGGCGTCAGCAAGAATGCCTCCTCGAACTTCTCCAGGATGATAATTAGATATCTCGCCTGTTTCGATGTTCCTGTACCTGGTGAACCGTTAGCTTCTCTGTCAGGAGATATTGCGCTTCAGACGTGACCGCTGGAGATCGTACTTAGTAAGCCCATCAAGTTCACTCGGAATAGCCCGCCACTTATCACCATACTTGCTATCTGCTCCCCAGGGGTTTTCTCTCATCAGCATGAAGGATAGAGCCCGCTTTTGATGGCTAGAAAAGGTTAGAAGACCCAAATACGCACACTATCAAATCCTATGTTGATTCAGACACACACCTGTAGAGTGTTGTTCGAATGGCAGCTGGTGCTTCTGTTTCCGGTAAGGAGTCCTCCGTCTCCAGGATGGCAGATGGGTCTTCGCTCTGACCCATTGTCTCAATATGAGATAGCGAAAGCTCTGAATGGAGCTGAAACGTCATAGGTGGGTCTCCATCTCTCCAGAAAAGGCTTTGTGGGTTGATGTAAGGAACATTGCGATCGCAGCAAGAGGGAGACTGAAGATATTCAGAGCACTGTGAGAGAAATTCGCCTATTGATTCGAACACGTCCATAGACCCATAGAGAACCACTGATAATGAGGCTGACTTGGTCCGTGACAGTGCTGTCAGTTTCGCTTGCTGCTTGTTTCGACGGTTACGGGGCTGTTTAGTCACGTTCGGGACCACGTAAGCTTGTAAATCGATGCTCGGATCCTCTTGCAATATTCTGCACATCTTGGAGTAGCGGAGATCTAGTCTTCCAAGAACAGAACCGTTCTCTGTCTGAAGCTGTAGAGACTCAATGCCAGCTCTGATGGTGACTGGAATAAATCTAGCATCCGGGCTCAACACAGAGTTGTTCAATTGGTGAATGGCAATGTTATCAAGCTACACAGGTGTGGTGAGCTAGGGTCCATTGAGAGTATCCAAGCTAACTACTAGGAAGGTTGAGAGAACGCACCATGCCGAAGCACACCTGGTCTCTGGCATCTCTGTTTGAGAGCACATGCTCGTAGCTCTCATTATGGTTTGGAACGGTGGTAGTAGTCGATATTACCTCATGGATATCGAAGGCTTTTGGGAGGCAGACTTCGGTGCTGCTCGTAGACTGGGTAAGATTGGTCAAGCCTTGGTGAAATTGGTGATCTGATGTGAGTGAATTGAAGTCTGTCCTTGTACTGTCAACCCTGAACGATGTCGACTCTGGAGCAGACACATAACAGGAATCATTGCGAAGGCCGACAAACTGCTGACTTCCATTGGATGAGGTGTATTGAGGTAGGTTGGCGAAATTACACCCAGGCCCAGTGTCGCAGCCTAAGCGAGCTCGTTTCGGGGGCCTGGCGTCCGTCTCCCAGCACCTGCTCCTCTCCGAAGTATCTTCTCCACTTCGCATCGTGTCTGCCTTTACACAACAGCCCTTGTCTCCGAGGCCAATCCACGAGCTGGTGTGAACGAAAATGTTTCATGAGCGTGAGGAGGGTGAGAAATTGTGCTCCCCTCGGCCACCGTCTCAGCCTCATCTTCGCGATTGGCCACTGCACGTGCAGCCTGCGCACAGCCCCACTCAGCCACTGCTGCCTTGCGACCTTGACGAGGCAGATTCACATAGCCGTGTCAGTCGAGTCACTACACTTCTCCAAAGCTTTGATCAAGTCTGGCCTGCTCCTCGAGTGGACACGCAATCGCAGGGAGCAATGCCTGCCTCAGTCCAGCTTCTCTTCTCTGGGACACCACGCCTTGACGGCTTATGCCGCGTGCACCACTTCTTGGAGGACTAGGGTGTCACTTCGATACTGCTCATGCTGAGCTATCTGTTAAATGATATAGGTCACCCTTATACACTCCTACGCGATCGTTGCCCGTTGTCATTATAAGCAAAGCCACCTCTTTGTACGAACCCTACGAACCTTGGCTCTCGAGGCCCATCTATCTCTCCCTACGCTATATCATCGGCCCCTGTGAAGACTTGAAATACTACACGTTGGACTAGTACCTTGTTGCTCGCTTTCCCTCGAGTAATGTATTCAGTTGCTGGCTAGTATCAGGGAGTTTGCAGCATCGATGAGCACATGCAGTTGCTATCGACTCATTACGCGGTACCAGGACACGCTGCTTTGTGAGACCAGAAATACTACATCTTTGAAGACTACATGAACTGGCTGTGTACATCTTAGGTCACGAAAGAGCCTACTACATCCAAAGACTGTCATCACATACTCTTACCTCCACCGCTTTTACTTTTTAGTCTTTACCAGAGACGCCCTCTCTAGGTCTTTGAACCTCGACTTCTGGGACTCATAGTCGTACAAGCTGCAATCCTCTCCAAGTTGGCTTTCTTCGCGTTAGTAGGCTAGGGATGGCCTCAACTTCCAGTGCTACGCCGCCTGCATCGTTCAGCGCTGCATTTGAACGGCTTCGAGACACGGTGACCAAGGATGAAGCACGCACTTTTGCTTCAACGTCGATGAAAGACGTTTGGTCTACTACTAAAGAAACCGAGCGCTACCTTGAATCGCGAAGGAAGCTACGGGGTTTCCATCGCATGCGACTGTTTCTAGAGGGAATCGAGAAATACTCAAAAGCCATTGATGTTCTGTGCAATGGGACACCCTACCTACCATATATATGGGTACGCTGGTCTACTACCCTGGAAATCAAGCTAATCATTACCCTAGGCGCCGATTAAGCTCCTATTGCAAGTAAGTGAATCCACGTTGCAAGAGCATACATCAGAATGCAGGCCGGGTCAAAGGCTTGTTTGAGCCATCCAACACGCTCAAGAATAGCAAGCCTATCAAAAGCTTACCTACATCACGTTCTTGCTAATCGCCCGTGCTCGTATAGATTGCCCAAGATCATTTATCGGCTCTTGACAAACTGATTGATGCGTATGCCATGATTGGCGAGGCAATGCCTCGTTTTGATAGACTTTCTACTGCTTTCAGAGAGGATCCTGAATTCCAGCAGGTCATGGGATATTTCTATGAAGATGTTCTAGAGTTCCATCGAAGGGCCTACAAATTTTTCCGCCGGCGTGGTGAGCAAAATCCATCTTGTTCTACATTCACGGTATTGATCATGATTTTCTCTTTGATATAGCTTGGAAGACCGTCTTCGACTCTCTATGGAAGACATTCAACCCACGCTTCCAAGGAATTCTCGAAAATCTCCGGAAACATCGAGATCTTATAGACCAGGAGGCAAATGCACTCAATGTTGCCGAGGCAAAAGCCTGGAGGACCAAGCAACTTGAGCAAATTAGACAGTGGCGAGTAGAGCGCGCCGAGGATCTTGAGCGAGTGGAACACGAGCGGATTGTTTCGCAAACACGAGAGGCAGTCGCATGGTTTGGTGAAGCCCAAGACCAGGAAGATCTTCTCTTGAAGCTATCGAGAGCATGCGATGGCAACGATGATCACTGGATTCTCAAGGAGCCCACTATCATGTCCTGGCTCGAGCCGGCTCAAACCCATGCATTCGTGTGGCTGAACGGAAAGCCCGGAGCTGGTGAGTCTTGCAACTGTCCACAACTCGCACTCTAGTAGCTGTTTCGACAGATACTTACTGCCCGGCTTTTTGTCCGCATGACTTTGTACTGACGTGTTGCCAATAGGTAAAAGCGTGATTTGTTCTAAGATCATCGAGCACCTTCAAGACACCAAGGGACAGGTCGTCGTCTACTATTTTTGCAATAACCACCAAATCCTCCAGAGGCCGGCAAACGACATTTTGAGAAGTTTTGCAGGCCAATTGCTTGCTGCGAGTACTGGCCTTGCCCCGTACATACTCGAGACATTTGTGAATCATGGTCTCAGGCCTACAAAGAAAAGTCTGGGAGCCATACTGGAAAAATTGATCTCGTCGCTTCCGTCGGTCAGGATCGTCGTGGATGGCCTGGACGAATGTCCTCAGAATGACCAGGATGAAATCATCGACGACCTTCTGAGAATTAAGGGAGCAGGACCAGGGGCATGCAAGACATTACTATCTAGCAGGAAGCTGCCAAACATATCGAAATTGCTGCACACTAAGCCCACGTTGCGCTTGGATGAGAACCATGAAAACGTAAATTTGACAATCTCGTCGTTCATTCGTCCACGTCTCGAAGACCTGCGTCAGAAATTCAATTCCGAGATGATAGATGAGCTAGAGCATCAGATCCTAGCCAAAGCCAACGGTTCGTCAATGTTGATGTGCTGTTTGCCCACGCTAACATCTTCCAGGAATGTTCCTCTGGGTCAAATTGATCATGGTTCTGATAGAAGATCTTCACTACGAAGTTCATGTGAGAGAGGCAATGGAGATGCTTCCAGAAGGGCTGCCGGCCCTGTATGCTTATCTACTTCTAAACATGCGATTTTGAAATGCTAACAATACTCAAGTTATGAGAAAATCTTATCTCACATCTGTGGTGAAGCTAAGACTCCGAATCAGCGCGTAGCCTCAAGAATACTGCAGTGGATGTTGGTGGCTCAACGGCCTCTGAAGAGATACGAGCTAGAAAGCGGGATAATACTGGACGAGCGAGTGCCTCAGATCACCCCAACGAGTAAAGCTCGAGGGGATGTGCTGAGTCTGTGCTCCCCCATTCTCGAGGTCGAGGATGGTCCTAGCGGATATGTTGGCTTTGTTCATTTTACAGCAAAAGAGTCAGTACTTCCAAGTCTCCCAATCGTGTGTTACCTGAACACTTCGTGCTAAGACTGGCCTGCTAGGTTCTTGCAAAACCTCTACGACTCTCCGATAGTGCAGAAATTCCAAGCTCAGCTCACTGTGTCCCTGTCGTGCGTCCTTTATCTTACGTCCAGTCTCAATTTAGTCGACCCACATACCGCGGACGACGAAAAATGGTCGCAGGTTGCACTTTGCCTCCACGATTTGCATTTGTATGCAAATGATCACTGGGTCGACCACTTGCGGGCATTAGTGAATCTACCGGAATGCTCGTCTGTTTATGAGCCACGTATACTGTCTCTACGTCGTAGTCTTGACCGACTCACTGATATGCACAACAACCATCTCTCCCCACAAGATCAGAATGTTCAAGACGAAAACGATCTTGACGCTGTTCCAAGAGAAGACCCTTGGGAGGCGTTGGGCATCTCATATGCAGCGCGAAATCTACTAAACAAGACTCTGGTATATCGAAACAATGCATCAGTGAAGGGTGGGATGATTGACTCAGTCAACGGTGAGTGGCGAGGAAGTACGATCGTCTCTCGCCCAATACTAAGCCGTCAAACAGCCGACTCCGATGACGATCAAGATCCTTCGCTTTTCACAAGCATTCGGACACGATACCAACACATAGTGGAGAACCTGTTGGCACAACAGCATACATCAGACACAGCTTTGGACGAATTTTATGCACGACACAACTCTGGGGCTTTCTTCTGCCACTACCGAAACTGCCCTCGCGCTACGCAAGGCTTTGGCTCTTCCGAACTTCGCATGGCCCACGAAGGTAGCCACGTCCCGCAATTTCGATGTACTAACTCAGAGTGTGGGTTCTTCGGCATGACGTATAACACCCGAGGTGCTCTAAAGAAGCATGCGGAGCAATATCATCAGAAAGATGATTTATTAATTCCGAATGCTTTGCGAAGGAAATCTATTCATCCACACCAGGAAAAGGCCCTTTTCCGGTTCAACGCGGCCCCCTTGGCCACCAACAGCCAATTGAGCCAAGCCGTTGAAAGCCGCCCTGCTGGCCTTGGAATTGCACTGCCCACCAATGCACCGCGACTCGATCGCACAATGCTAGAGATCTATCAGGACGAGCTACACAGGCCAGCGACGCAAGCGTTATCTCCACCATCGATGGCGCGTCCAACGGTCACGACTTCGGGGAGTCTGCTCTCACCCCAGAGAAGCACGTTTACTGGCCTTTTACAACAGGCTAATAATGGTCATATCTCTGCGCGAGAAAACCCACCACTGACGAATACAGCTTTTTCGCCGTACTCCATTTTTGACAAAGAATCACGTCATAACTCTTCACATCCTCCTAAGACTATTTCCCCAAGAGAGGCTTTTCTTGACTACAACGAATCAGATGAGGCTTCCAAGATGCCCATCTTCCCGCCACCAGAGCGTATGTCTCAGATGGCGGCTCCATTACAACATACCCTTCCACAACAGCGGGCACATTCACAAGCAGATATGAACGAGTCTCGATCCACCGCTTCTGAGATCTCATTCGACCAGTCACAGGCATCTGCTGTCTTATTCAATCCTCGAAAGGCAACTCAAACATTGGAGCCCACTCTCGGAAATCCCCAGTATCCCTCGGCAAGATTTGTTCAAACACTTTCCCGAGGTTCCGAGACGGATTTCGTGACCCCTGACTCGTCGCAATATATGAAGGCTGCCAGTTCGAAAAGTTTTGATGACTTGGAGTACATGAATCTCATTGATCCTGCTCGGGAGAAATATTCTTGGGAGAACGTTGATCCCACTAAGCTTCCACCCCTACCAACATTCGCTCTCAGCGATATGGATCAATCTTTAGGACAGCAGCAAGATGCTCTTCGACGTGAAGAACAGCAGCAGGCTCAACAGCAGCAGCAAAAGCAAGCACAACAGGTAGCACAGCAAAGACGAGCCATGAATCAGTTGCTACAGCAGCAATACAAAAATCGACTGCGTATGGCCCAGAGTGAAGAGGCAAATGTGACAGGCGAATTTGACGAGAACACTGCGCATCACCCGCACAGATCATCGCAGCAGCAGAATGAGCAACTAGTTCAGTTTTACCAGCAGAATACGCCAAGTCGTATGCCGAATGCTTTGCATTCCTCACTGTTAGGTCAACAGCCTACTTTAGCGACACAAGCAAGCATTACGCCTACTGAAGTCAATTGGGAAGAGAAGGCTCGGCTTCATTACGAACAACAGCAGCTCCAAGATCAGCAGCAGGCTATGGAGCAACTGGAAACACAACAAAGAGCTATGCAACAGCAGCAAGCAAGGCGGTCGGAACAATTGCAGCAGCCACAGCCGCCACCTGACATTCTGAGAGACCCCAGTAGCGGCGGTAAGAGGACCCAGTTCCCCGTCAGCCCCTACTAACAAGCTCTAGGGAACCACGCGTTTCAGGACTATCAGATACAGCTGATGCTTCTTGATAAACAAAGGAAGCAACAGCAGAAGGCTTGGGAGTCGGAACAATTGCAGCGCCTCCGCCCGACATTCTGAGAGACCCCAGTAGCGGAGGTAAGAGGACCCAGTTCCCCGCCAGCCCCTACTAACAAGCTCTAGGGAACCAAGCGCTTCATGACTATCAGGCGCAGCTAATGCTTCTTGATAAAAACCACAAGGAGCGACAGCAGAAGGCTTGGGAGTCGGAACAATTGCAGAAGCCACAGCCGCCACCTGACATTCTGAGAGACCCCAGTAGCGGCGGTAAGAGGACCCAGTTCCCCGCCAGTCCCTACTAACAAGCTCTAGGGAACCAAGCGTTTCATGACTATCAGGCGCAGCTGATGTTTCTTGATGAACAAAACAAGAAGCGACTGCCGAAGGCTTGGGAAAAATGAGGCTAGATTAGAAGGAGTTTGCTGGTCGAAACATCTGGTGGTTCTACTCAAAAGATAGTGATCTCTGGAGTTCTCCTGGGCTCGTCTTTTCTAATCGGGTCTCTGGCGAGAAGAAGAAACCCGTTTTCTCAGATCCAACGAAATAGATGCCCATGTCGAAAGCTCGGGGACGATCAGCTTATGTAATGATCATGAACTATATCTCATCAGCGCAAGACATTAGTGACGTACACATCTTGATGACCACGCGAGTTCGAAGCCGACCATAGAGATACTCATTGCGGCATGTGTGTCGAATAGAAATGGATTCATCTAAGCGCTACAGCTCATCCAAATTTGAGGACAGACCTACGCAGCCTCTTCCTAGACGAGTGAGCACTGAAGGCCCCAAATGCTTATAGTGAACTTGATAACACGCTCTCCGTAGTGCGAATACCCTTTCTTTGGCCCAAGTCATGGAGAAAGACCCTCTATACGTCACCTTTTTAGGTCAATCCGTGTGTGCTGAAATGGCAATACTTCGAAATTATGGGACGCCAGGAACACGATATCCGCGTTGAGAATTCGAGGACACGCGCAATGAGCACTGGGTGGATCACGCGAGTCGAGGGCGAGCGGTGGATGGTTTTGCCATCTACCATCCGCTGTCTCGGCCATGTTAGGTAATAAGGGTAGAGCTTTGACACGTTAAAAGCTCGGAGGTACGAATAAAGCGTATGGCCCAATACATTCATTATTTAGTTACATTAGGCGCATCACCTCCTATGCAGTCTTCATCTTGTGGATTACATTCGCTGTGTATGTAATATACTACTAGTCGGCATGCCCGCAATATGCAACAGTCTAGATGCGCCAAACATACAATTGTACGATTTTTGGTTTGTGCCAAGGGTCTTATGAATTTGAACACAAGGGTCCAAATGGGGTGAGCTGTGTAATCTTACAATTCTGATCACGCGCTGGAAGTGATTAGGCTTCGTCATTGCAGGCATCGCGCGGAAACCAGGTATCATAGGCTGCAACAACTGGAACAAGCGCTCATACAACAGCCGCAAGCAGATGCTAAGCAAAGACGAGGCAAATCTAGCATTTGCACAAGAGAACCTTTGAATAAGACGAAGTAGCCCTCCCAGACGAACCGTATCCTGGATTTTCAATCCTTCGAGATGGCAGCAGCCAACCAAAAATGTACTCAATACGAAAAGTAAGCTCTGGCTCCACAGCGAAACGATGGACTGAACGACTCTAGCTTGGCCAATCATCCTAATATCTCCATGGACCCTTTTACAGCATGGCTGTTTTCTGGCGACCTAGCCCCTTTGAGGGAGGGAGGCCCCAGTCCTCCAAGCGGAATAGAACGAAATCAAGGCAGAGAAACCGGATCTTCAGTAGTGGACGGCACTCAGATGTAGGGTGCAAACTTCCCACGGACATATTCGAACCCAAGAATCTTTTCAGAAGAATATAGACCGGGGGATTTTCCCACGGCCAGCAGTGATTTGAATTCTACCACTTCACCTGCGGCATCTGCGGCTGTTGGCCAGGGGCAAATGCATGAAATATCCGACACTCAGTGGATGTTGGCAGTCCATGGGGATGGACAAAACCACAGGCGTCAACGAGCGGTTCACAGCGAATCAAAGGACCGGGACTTCGATTATACCCACCCAACAAGAACAGAAGTAGCCGATACTAGACCATCAGGTGTGAATGATGCTGCTGGGACAGGAGGACCAAAGACCGTTGCTTATGGCTCGTCAGAATCAAGGCCATGAACGTCGAGAGCATTTGAAGAAAAAGCTTCGGAGAGATATGAGTATCTTTCTTGCGCAGAGGAACGTTCTCTAGAATGTTCAAACCTACAGCGTCCAGATTGAGCATGCTCATTTCAAATTACCTATCTTGTCTTCATCAAAATCATATGGGCAAGAAGGATAGGATTCACAACAGATAAGCCAACAAAGATATTATTGATATCAAGAACTGGATCACTCTAAGCAGATCCACCTATTTCCGTGCGAGCGTCATTGAAATTGAATTTTTCTCTTCAAGTTATTATCCATTCGCAAGGGTCGCCATTTGTGTGCTAGTGTCGAATTATCGTAGTTTTTATTGTTGCTCACGAGGAGATTGTTGCACTTGATCTGCTGTAGCTTCCATACTACCTTACTGCTAGTTGCAAAGGTATGATGAAAAGCTTGTCACGCGGCCTTTGAGTTGGTTGGTTGGTTGGTTGGTTGGGTCACAGTCCTTGAGGCCGATCTTTGTAGGGCAGTGCGTGAGGCTCAAGCTTGGCGCATTAGGCTTATCGAAGCATGCGCAGCTCTCATCCCGTATACCCCAATACTGTGTACATTCCATACTACCAGCCGCCTAGCATCCCGCTACACTCGTGGCTTTTTGCAAGGCTGCGGCGTAGCACCCTTCAAGCATCCCCACTACACTACTTTGAAGAGCCTGGAAGGCCATCAAAGTCCTAAACCGATCTGAAACACCTCCAACAGCCTAGTCCAGACCATGGGTACAAGTCGCTCTTTCGCCCAGATCCCTGGGATGTCTTCAATCAACTTTCGTCGAAGGCGTTCGCGAGCATGGCACTCATTTGTGCTATCGCTGGAAGGTGACCGGCACGACCATTAACAGTGATCACACCTCAACTAGCAGCCTTCACATCTGACAACCCTTCTGCTCTACTCTGGAACCTCGATGACAATGGCCTCCCCACGGCGGGCTCGATCCCTCTTCCTATCTCCTGATAAGGCCGAGCTGCTGGCGGCGCGGGAAGTCAGCAACATCGAGTAGAAGTGGTACCTCGCAAATCAGTGCCGGGGCAGGGCAGAAGAACGGATATCGCGGTGGAGACAGACTCTGGCGACGAGAGTCGAATGTCAACAACCAGCACTGTCAAAGCTGTCGACGCTTTCTGCAGAGAATACCGTCCGCCCTCTATCACGCTCCATCGACTATCTTACCTCAACAAGGAACTTCCACCTCCCCCTCCACCCGAGTCGCCCACTCAGAGCCTGCATCAGAGCAATGTCCGGAGCCGTACATCTACACAGAAACATACGGTCGCCCAGACGAATGTCTCAATACAGAGTCGCTACTCTACCCGAATCAAACCCTCTACTCCGAGCCGTTTCTCCATAATCTCTTCTCAGCAGCGTGAATCAGAAGACCGTGTCTCTTTTTGGAGTCGCTTCTCTACTCAGGACCCTCCGACCGGTAGTGCTGTCTCTCGTTCTGAACCCCGTGCTAGTGTTGCAATAGATCGCCGGCGGTCGTCAGGAGCAGGGGAGCATAGCAGGAAAGACATAAGGAGACAGAATTCTGGCAGCATCAGTGACGCCATACCACATCATGAAATCGTACCGGTGGGGTTTGATCGTAAGATCGAGGTCCTTGGCTCACGAGAGGCAGAGATAGATCCATGGGCTTTGCAAGCTATTCCACAAGAGTCTCTCGCGGGCACAAAGAGCAAGGAGATCGTGCCTAGAAGCAAGTCCAAGCGCAAGGCCTCCGTTGGCTGGACTTTTCATGATTCATACTTAGGACTGATGACAGACTTAAGAGTACTACAGAGACATCCTCCGAGGGCGAGAGCCTTACGTTAGAGCCCAGATCAAAGCCTATGGTCCCTATCCGTTGGAGTTCCATGATGGCATCATATTTAGAGCTGATGAGTCTCCCAAGAATGGGGATGTTACGTCGGAAGCCAAGTCAAAGCGTATAGTTCCTATCGGCTGGAGCTTTTACGATGGCCTTACAATCAGACCTGATGGTTCAGTCAAAGCTATCTCGAAAGCAACTGGCAAGAGCGAGGAGGTTGTGCCTAGAAGCAAGTCGAAACGCATGATTCCTATTGGCTGGACCTTCCACGAAGGTCTCATTTTCGCCACCGATGGTTCTGTCAAAAGTGCTTTAAAATCGTCTGACAAGAGCAGTAATATTGAGAGGGAAGCTAGGTCGAAGCGTCTTCCCATTGCTTGGACCTTCCATGATGGTCTCATACTCAGGACTGATGCTAGAGTGAGGGATGCTACAAAGACGGCTCCCAATATGGGAGAGGTTGCTACCAGGCCAAAGTCGAAGCGTACTATTGGCTGGACTTTCAACGACGGCTTGATAATCAGGAATGGTGCTGGAACGTCGCCCAGGAACGGAGAGTTAGCGACTAGGACCAAGTCAAAGCGTACAATTGGTTGGACCTTCCATGATGGCCTAAAAATCAGGAGGGACGGTGGAATAGTGAAGAGGTCTGGCCAAAATAGAGGAATAATGACTAGTACCAAGTCGAAACGGATGCCTGTTAGCTGGAGCTTCTACGATGGCCTGACACTCAAGCAGCGTTCTACTTCCAAAGGAAAAGGGAAAGGCGTGGATAGGAATCTGCATCCTCTGGTCCCTAGGTCGAAGAGCGTACAACGCAGGCGCATCACCTAGAATTTCTAGGATGGTGTCAAATTTACAGCTATTGATGGAGGTTCAACTAGAGTCTCGGCTCAGCCCAAGTCGAAGCTCACTTGGTTATTCTATGATGGTGTCACAAGGAAAACCATTGACGGGGCTTCGGGTCAGGTCTCTACTCAGCCCAAACCGAAGCGCACGTACGGTTGGACCTTTCATGATGGTCTCACGATCAAACCTACCGCTGAAGCCGAACCCCTTCCAAAGGCAGCATCACCGTTTCGCGCCCCCAAATCCATTGCACCTGTCACTTCTCCTTCGCCCCAACCAACAACCAAGGGAATTTCCAATCTTCCAGATGAACCGCACTTTGAGTTGCCTCCAAATAAATCTACAACGCAAACCATTTCTAATGCTGCGAATGAACCTGTTCTGAACGAAGAGCAGCTTGATCTATCTCCAAAGTCCTAGCGTTTACCCCCTTCTTCATCCCGGGGATCTTACTTCCCCAAACAACCATCGACGAAAGGCGTCTCTCATGTCCCGAAAGGACCTGTCCTGAGCGAAGAGCAGCTCGACTTATCTCCAAAGTCCAGACCTCTACCCGCTTCATCTTCATCATCATGCGGATCATACTCCTCAGCGCAACCCGGAGCTTCAGACGCAGACCTTGCATCTTTTCAAGACAGACACAGGAAACCACCCGCCTCCCGCGCCAACGCCAAAACCTCACCACCGACTGATGCCTCTGAAACACGCTATTTCACCATCGTAGACGGCAAAGCCGTCAGCGCAGATGCCTCGAAACGCTCCACGCCAATAGAAAGCGGAAACGCCACATCTCCAGATCCTTCCACCACCAGGGGGAAAAAACCATCGAAATCTAAAGCAGGCATCGAAACACTTCCCGAGCCCCGTGTGTCCAGGCGGAAAGAGTTGCTATCTCCCGCCATCTCCAAGTACAACAACGAAAACGGAAGCGCTACACCGCCAGCGGTTCCAATAAGGCGTAAGGACGTACCGCCTCCAGCTCCCGGTGTCTCTAAATACCATATCGAGAATGGGAAGGCTGTGCCTACGACTACGATTACGACTACGGATCCGCGTCCTCAGGTGCAGGCACTGGCGGCTAGAAGGAAGGATATGTTGGCTGGGTGTTTTTGGTCTAGGGATGGGGTGGGATGAGTGGGTTGCTGGTTAGGGTGATGGATTTGGAAACGGTGGGAAGTGGAGAATTGTTGTGCTAAGGGGCGATGAATGTTGTTGTGTTGTTCGGTTTGGATGTGCGGCCAATGTGTGGGCGCTGTTGATCTGAGAAATGATAAAGGGTGTCCCAATTTGAGGGATTCTCTATGCTCGAAAATCACTGGGCGAAAAAAGCGCCGGCGGACAGGTAGAAAGAGAATGGAAGATTTATTACGTAGAAGCTGCCAAAATGTCCAATGCTAAAGCTCGTGAAAGACACCAAAATGGAGCACTGCAAGTCTACCCTGTATATCCCAATCATGCGAAGTCACAACATCATATCACCCATGCAAAACGTCCTAAGCCATCTTTCAACCCGTATTTTCCTTACTCCCACCACCCATCAAACTCCCAGCCCACCCCGACGCCTTATTCAATCCTTCCTTTCCACCCCCAGCAATACTCGATGCACCACCCGCGAGACTAGACGCCCAACCTCCTGGCTGTCCTTCCTTCTTCACCTCAGCCTCAGGCGCATCCACCGTCTCCGCCTTCTCAGCTGCATGCCCCTCAGCTTTACCGGCACCAGCATCCCCCCTCAGCCTCGTAGGCAGGTAACCCCATGCAGATTGCAACATACCCTTCTGAGTCTTCTCCTGCACCTCTTTCTCCATCTTCGTAGCTTCAGCCTCAGCAGCGTCCTTCTCATGCTGCTGCTGCATTTCGCTCTTCTCGCCATCTTTACCCACACGGAGAGGATTATCCTTGAGGATTTTTTCACCTCCCTCCTTAGCCTTATCAGCGTATTTCTTCTTCGCTTCCTCCTCGTCCATCTTCTTTAGCGCTTCTTCCTCCTTCTTGACAGCTTCCATCTCGATGTCCTCGAAGCCTATCTTTTTGAGGATGCTGCCGACGAGGTAGCGGTAGCGGAGATGGCCGCTTACGGTCTCGCTAACATCGACATTTTCGACGCTGGGGATACCTTCGATCTTCTGTAAGCCGGCGATACCGTATTGGATGCTGCTTGTGCGGTACAGGAAGCCCAGGACGTAGTCATTTTCGCTATAGACGTTAACGAGGCGGCTAGCTACGACGGAACGCATAACGCGCCAGTCGCTCGTTGTGCTGGGCATAGGTGCACCGATGAAGACCACGCTCTCAATGAGACCGAATGCACGACGTTTTGCTAGACTCATCAAGCAAGAATAGATGACCCTTGCACCGAGCGAGTACCCAATCAGAGTCACAGGCCTCTCGCCTTGCGCTTTGTTAATTAAAGCATCAGCGAGCACTTCCCCAGCCTTATCAGCCCGGCTTTTGGCAACGGAGAAAGGGTTGTCGACCACCCTCGAGACCTTCAGTAGTGCCAGTGGCCACAGTGCCCCAGCTAACTCTGCGAAGATAGTTCGCTGGATTATCTCACTCTTGGCGTAGCCCCAGGCGGCGGAGGATACCATGGCGGTCATGCTGTTTCCGAGATTCATGAGAGCTTCGAGCTCAAAGCGTAAAGCGAAGATCTCGCTACCATGGCCGAGCACGCGCCAAGGAGTGACGACTTCGGATTTAGAGGTCAGCCAGCCCGTGATGCCAATTGTGACTCGGAGTCGACGGTGGGCGGGGTCTTCGACGCCTTCTTTCTCTTCCTTGTTTTCCTTTTTAAGCTTCCCTGGAAGGTGGGGAGCGTGTGATTTCGTTGCGGATTGGCCCTCTTGAGGCTGTTGGACGCCGCTCTCAGATGTCAAAGTTTTCTCGACATCTTCGGACTTCTTGGCGATATCTGTCTCCTCTTTCTCTTCCTCTTGCTCGATATCCTTGCCGTCTTTCCGTACCGGGAGAAAAGCGAAGTCCTCGACTTCCCTTGCGTAATTGTCCATCATTTGGCCTGTCATGCGCCCACCGTATGCTCCGAACAGTCCACCAACTATGATCGTACTCCCAGCGACTGAACCCAGATAACCTGCCGCTGCTGTTGCCCCAAGTCCAATGCCGCCCATAACGCTCCCCACGCCAGCTGCCACCAGTGGTGCTGCAAGTCCGCCTGTAACTCCAATGAGAGCGGCTCCGGCCACAGAAGCCAGGCCCACTTTCCATTTCCGCGAATCCTTGTTCTCTTCTACCTTCTTCTTAGTTTCTGCCTCGCCAGACATATGTTTTGCAGCTTCAAGAAGACCCTTTGCTATCTTCTCTTCATCTTCCGCGAGGACCTTGAGAGAGAGGTGAAGGGAGGAAGTCAGGTATAGGAGGAGAACCCGGGAGGGGGCGACGTAGTGTTCTAGAGATAGTAAAAGCAAGAGCATAGAATGTATGATGAGGATCTTGGATTTCTCGTCTAGCGAGGCGAGTGGGGTATCGATGGGAGGGTAGAATTTGCAAAGAGCGTCTTCGGCGGACTCATCCGACTTGGTAGCATTAGACGGGTCGACTTTCGTATCTGGTGGAGCGTGGGTGGCAGATTCGGGTGGATTCGCCGACCTCATATATGATGAGGCTTCCTCCTTCGAATTGACAACCTCCCCCACGCGTATTATCATGCTTGTCCGCCATTGGTCGAAGAACTTGAGAGATGCTTGTTTCAGTTCCTTCATCGCTGGGGCACTAAGCTCTTTCTCCCGCTGCTCTTTCAGCTTCCGATCTGCGTCATATTTGGACACATCTGCAGTGCCTGGGTCAATGTTTGCGTTCATGATCTTGTCGTCTTCGGAGGTCAATTGTTGAACGAGGTCTTGGTTGATGCCAGCCTATTGAAAGTCAATTGCTCGCCATTGTACAATACCGACGCCTGGGGCTTACGTTAGCATCGAAACTGGAGGTAATAGTTTTGCGCATGGCAGCTGCAGCGCTGGCAATGAGGAGCGTGAGCTCCCCTCTTTGGTCTTCATCCAGCAGTGTGGTCAACGATTCTTCCTTGCCTTCTTCTTGCTTCCGTTGCGAGATTTCCTGCGCGTGACCTTTCGAAGCCATTTTGAAGGCGTAAATAAAGGTTGTGCAGAAGCTGTAGGGGCAAAGCTGCCAACAACGTAGCCTGAATCCATCGTGAGGGATAGCAGTTTCAAGGCAATCCAATGACGTAGGAAAACAAGATAAGGCTTGGCAAGACATGATATGCTAACACACTTATCTGATAAACCGACACCCCTCTTCCAAATATACTCGGAAGTCTCCCCTTTGTAGCCCAAAACATCTCGCAAGAAGCACCGAATGGTTGATTTCCTCGCGCGTAGTCATAAGGAGTGGTTCAACTGGGACTCAGCGGCCGGTGCCCATGAAGTCAACATATTTGGTATTCTAGAGCATGCGAACTCGCCTAAGTCTGCTATTCAAAACAATGCGGAATTGACTACAGAAGTAATCCTGAGTTCATCAACGCTCTACATGGAGTAAAACTATTTAAGCTTTCGAACATTTCCGCCAGGAGTCCACTTTGTCCTCAAATCCGTTCAATGAGCTAAGATACTGGCAATGGAAAATCTTTTATCTCCTAGGTCGGACAATTTACCTTCGTTTCCTCTTTCAAAATCTGTGTAACTTCAATGATTTGCCCTCTGTTGCGTGCCTCTTCACACTTGTCGGAATGACTTCTTTCGTGTTCCTCTAGCACCACCCCAGTCCATTTTGACTTCGGGAGAGAACTATCTTGCATGACATCCACCATGTTCGACTTGATGAAGCTACCACGGGAGCTCGGCGATCAAGTCTATGACCAAGCCCTCGTCCAGGGCCGACTTGACATCGTTGCGATTCCAGTAGATCGTTCCCTGATCATTTCTCGTCTCCGGTGAGAGGGAGACGGTACAGGTCGCTTTGAAAAAAAATCCGCTTCATTTCGGTTACAACAATGAAGATTGGACCTGCAGACCGGATACATACCAACTCAACTCCAACAGCAATAGCAAATCTCCTAGCCTCAAAATCTTCCTTGTCAACCGTCAAATTTACGCAGAGAGTTCGCAAATTTTCTACAATCGCAACGCCTTTGCTTTTACAGCAACTAGCACGACCAATTCGACAAATTGTGTGTGCCTATGATTCTTACGCGATCGCCTTTTACACATATTGCATCCAGAAAGTCCACCTTCGCATTGGTGACTCACCGTACAAACCAGTCTGGGAGAATGTGGCATTAAGCCTATGAGAAGCGCTGTGCGACAAAATCAACACAGACCTGGCTCTACAGAGATTGACCCTGCACATTTAAGGTGACATCTTTGCTATTCGAGGAGGCAGCCCCCAGTCACTGGGATCCTTTGCCTCGAGAGTGTCATGGTCTGTACAGAATCTCAGGATTACAATGTCTAGAAGTCAGAGTCTTCACGAAAAATTGCTTTGAAGAGACGACGGAGATGGATTACGTGAGTGGAAGGATGTTGAGACGTGGAAGATCCTTGGGCGCACCTGAATCGAATTGTACCATTGCAGGGCCTATGCCCAAAAACCGAGTGCCCAATTATTAAACTCTTGTGTATAGACGGCCTTGAATCATGGAAGGGTATTTGAGACCTTTTCAGGCGTCAAAAGACTTCTGTCCTCGCTTACCATTCAAAGCCAGGGCCAGAATTCCATATCAGTGCAAAAGTCTTGGCGGACTGTTGCGGTTCATGAAAGGTCAATCGTATGGAAAAATATACTCATCTATCAATGGTTCCTTTCCATTTCCTCTCTTCTCGTTCTATCTAACCGAGCCAGTTGCTTTAACAATCAGACATAATGCAACAACAAAGCCTTCCTAAGCCCCAAAAGGAAAATGAATTGACCAAGCGCAATGAAGATATGGAAGATCTGATGGCTTGCTCCCTGCGCGGCACCATTTTGTCAACTTATTACAATACGAAGTGCGGTAAAGCACCTACCCAAATGTCAAAAGTTTCCGGCCACCGCTCCTCCGGCCACCGAGTCACATAGAACCAAGTTCCAGACAGATAACAAAATCCCGTGAGCGCCGTATGCGTGAGCGGGAAATACCGTACGCCTTCAACACCCTGAGTGAGAAGCATATGTACGACGGGTACGAAACCGCTGAGCATGAGCAATAGAAAGGTGGAGCAGCTATTCATTCCCAGTCAGCATTGAACCCAGTAAATTACCAGGAGACGGCGCTCCGAAGTCATCAATGTATACTTACCGAAACATCGTCGCACCAGACCCATCAGCACCCGGCCTCATCATCGAAACAAGTACAATCAGCGCACAAGTTAAGCAAAAGGCATTGTACACATTTCGCAGCCACGGTTGGTCGTAGAGGCCGAAATACGTAGAGGAATGGTTGGTTCCTGTGATGCTGAAGCAAATGCCGATGTAGTCGAGTTTGAGAAGACGTTTTGCCATTGCTTCGGAGTGAGCGCTTGTGCCATGGAAAAAGGCCTGCAAGTTAAAACACATCAGGCTTCGCCGCCACCATAACCAGCAGAGTGAGAGAAATTTTAGCTTACAGAAAAAAGCAAACAAATAACCGTCCCAACAACATAGATCTGGATAACCCTCTCGTCTGCGCGATTCACTTTCACACTTTCAAGGTCATACCGAAAAATCTGAACGTCAACACCCAACAGCATTCCCACATATATTAGGCCAGGAAGAAGATGCGACCAAGTATTAACAAGCTCATTATGCGGGTAGAACAGAGATTGGTAACATGCATGGAAGCTGTTAAGCTGTCGTCGATAGCCTCGGCGTATGTAGGGATCTATCTGCATCCAGGGAGGGAGGTCGTCCCAGTAGAGGACTTGGTGGATGGTCTCTGATGCATCCTTGGCTGCGTGTTTGGCAGTGTCTTTGACAGCATGGGCCATTTGGTTGGTCATTGTTGAATTCATACTTGCAAAAACGAGGGTTAAATGTCAAGGAGAATACAGCAGCAAGGGTCATAAGCCGGTAAGCGTAAGTAGCAGAAAGCATTAACACATGAGGAAAGAAGCGAGCATTGGCTAGAATTGGCTTTGTGTTACCGGTAATCACCTGTACCAATTACTTTGTGGATGGCGTTGTTACTTGCATCATCGTCATCTTTCAGTAAGTGAATGTGTTGCCTCTCTATCGTCTATTTTAGGGAATGCCTAGCTCCTTCCCGTCTTTTCGCCACCATTTTAGGAACTAAATCTAATCATCCTACCAATCAGACGTATCCATCTCCCCTCTCACATCACTCCAATTTCAACCCTGCTCTCCCAATACTAATCTCAATAGGAGGCGATGGCCCACCCTTTTAATACATAGCCCGATCCTCAGGCTTAGCAGCGGGATCATCAGGGACTACATACTGGCATTCTGTGAAAGACTCCCAAATGCAACCCCAGAAAGAGCGCTGCTTATCCGCATGATAAGCGTCGCCCAGTAGCGGCATGATAGCTTTAGTAGCTTCTTCGGCATAATACTGGAGAATACGGCTGTAACTTTCATAAGCCCTTGCTGTACGCGAGATGGGGACGGAAAACGAGGTCAGACTTACGAGAAAAGATGATGAATAACATGGAAATCAGCAATATTATGCATAAAATGCATAAAATGCTTCCCCGAAAATCCAAGATTCCGATCAATAGTGGCAGTCGCACCTTTCAAGAACGTCCAGGCCTCGGGTTCATATTTAGGGACATCTGGGTGCGTGTGGTGGAGGTAGGTGATGGCCACGATCCAGTGGTTCGCCCACAGGTATGTTATCGCGTAGAGCAACATGACAGCCTGAGATCCTATTTTCGTGCTTACGTACCAGAGTGCTGCTGCCATCAGGCCGATGCCAATGTCCGAGGCTATGATGAGGTGCCACTCCTCAGGCCTGGAGAGCACGCTCGTGGGTAGGAAATGGCTGTTACCGAGTGGGTACTTCGATGGAGGATTCTTGTTTGCTAGGCTGCCCTGTGAAGCGGTGATGTTGGCGGTGAGGTACCATGGGAAGCCGACGAGTTGCTGGACGACGATGCGTAGAAAAGTGTAGATTGGCGAATCCTCGGCCATGTCTTCGAGATGTTCGAAATCGACGCCCTTGAGAGATGCGTATTTGTCTATTTGGAGTGGGACATAGTTGTGGTCTTTGGCTAGGTTGTTTGCGTAGATGTGGTGTCGACGATGACTGGATTGCCAGGAGAAGTAGGGCGTCAGGAGTGCGGTGTGCAGGATCCATCCCATGGTGTCGTTCAGGTAGTCATTCGTTGAGAAGCCTCCGTGTCTGCATTCGCGGCCGACTACCTAGATCTATCAGTATTTTCTTGGTTAGAGACTAGGGAAATTTCACGTACCCATATACCTGTCATCTGCTGGCCCTGGATGTAGCCGTACACAGCCCAAGCAACGTATCGCACCAATGGGATTTCGACGTTCGGTATATAATAGTATGCAGCATACATCAACGAGCCTGTGACCAGAAAATCACGGAAAAATAGAAGAATGACCAGAAATATGATGGCTTGATGCAGTGTGCCGGAATTGTGTTACGCAAAACTTGGGTAGTGTACTGCGAATTGACATCCTATTCCGGGGATCAGCACCATGGCTAAAGATGGAGGACGGACGGCGAAACATACACCACCTTTGACCAACGCAGCTGGATGACTTGTATAATCAGCGTCAAGGGTATTAGTTGGTGCCTCCAGCGTGGAGGTCGTTGTGGTTGACATCTTGGATCAGAGGTTTAGAGCCTCAGGGTTTGGTAAACCTTTGGTTTAAGAGTCACAGCCGCCTTGAAGAGTAAGTTTGACATCTGGAGCCGAACTAGGAGACAATTTTATGGTATAAGGAAGTCGCCGAATGCCACTAAGGTATGCTGACACCCTCATACCCTTACTTCCTGTTATCTCTGCCGGCGCCTTGAGACTTGAAAGATAAACCCTCTGGTCTCGATCAGATTTTCGTGCCTCCCGTGTCTAACAGGAAGGAGTGTTTCTTGCCCGTGCCCCATCTCGCGTCGTATGAGAGCTTGAGGATCTATGTGAATGCCGGGGTGACCTACTGTCAGACAGCTCAAAGATAGTGGCGAGCACAGAAACATGGCCGTAAAACCTGTGTGCGGAGTATGATAAATAGGATTTAAGAGCCGAGTTACCGGAAAGTCTGAAGGAGCGGTCAATACAATAGGAGCCAAACGATGGCTGCCTGTGGTTACAGGCCGTCTCGATCGTATTGTGGCTATTCTTGTTTGAAGTATTAATACATTTCTAACCGCTAGGATTGATCCTACAGATGGCTAGATGGCCTGTAGCATGACTATCAGATAAAGTAGGTAAGAAATTAGCGAACAAGGCTCGCTTGGATCTAGATGCTCCTTTCGGCGGCAACGTAGATAATGCAATATGACAAAGACACTGAGGTAGCTGCAAGATTGGTAGATGACCTGGTGCATGTCTCACTTCGACTAAGCGCTGGGGCATCGATGCTGACGGTGTATGCCGAAGTACTCCATCGAAGAAGATAAGTGGGGGAAATGCCCTGCTTAGCGACTTAAAGTTGAGCACCGCTTTGAGGAGTGCAAAGGATTCAGCCATAGCTTATAATCGAGGGAAGTCGAAGGCCTCAAACTGCGAATTAACCCATTAGACGTATCTCGCTGTGGAAGGTGCGAAAATTGCAGTTAAGCCAAGATTTAGTTGCTACGCCTTAAGGTATATATATCAAGCACTTCCAAGTTTGGCGACAACCCAAGTTGGTTGCCTAAAGCACAGCGGTCATTGGATTACCCGCACAAGCCATCACGACCAATCGCGTGCGCAGCTGGCTGCACCTTGAATGTAAAAGGGCCGATGTGCAGCAATGGTGGTGTGGGAGTGCTCACTGAACCATCAGCTCCTGCGTATGTAGTGGGAATCCATCAGAGATCACCGAAGCAGATTGCCGTTATATTCGTGGGGTGGTCAGATTGATTTCTGCATCATCTTGGCAGGGCCTAGAACCTCAGTGGAAGTTCCCACCATGTTGTGCCGCATGGGACGTCTGATCTGACTCGCATTGTGCTAGGTATGAGTAGGTTCTCTACATCCATCCGACTTTGTCTCGTATGAGCTATGCGAGTGGCGGTGTGAGCCGTTGTCGAACTCTGGCCCTCGACAATGAGAGGGTTAAGAGTTTCGATCATATGTATCATTTGTGTAAAATCCTCAAAGTATTGTAGAACGCGAGCTCCAACTGATCCCACATCTTGGCAAAGAACTAGGACCCCTGTCTAGCGTGGACGATCGTCAACAACGAAATAGGGCTCCTTTTATACTTTGTTCTCTACCTATCGATTGGAAGTGCCTCAAAGCGAATTGCTAACGAGTCTTAATCGCTGAGGAGCCACATGGACAGACCTCACAGCATATTGATTCTTTATTTCCAACCACTCTTTCATGCTGAGAGTGTCCAGCACTACTGCAAGCCACCTGCAGCTGGATAACGTGGCAAGATTCTATTCGGATCTAGTAATAAGAGGTTCGGATAAATGAGAGCAATTTTTTTTGGAAACGAGGACGTCTGACTTAAATCATTCAATATTTCTTTTTCCATCACAGGTAGTTCTTCTGGCGGCTGGGTGCACAAGCTTCAGCCAGGCCTCAGCCTTGCGTTCGGACTATGAATAAAGAATTGCTCAACGTATCATGGACCGGACGTGATAGTGATTGTGATGTCAAGTTTAATGGGAAAGCGGATCTGCCTCTCCAGAGTATGAAACCATTGGGCGATGGCTACTGTGGCTATGTTGAACAAGTACTCTGCCTTCGTACCCAGCAGGTCATGGCTCATAAATACATTCGGTAGCCATATGATGTCTTTTTATCTGGGGCAAGCTTGAATGGCAGAGCGATATTTCTGGGATGTGCTTTTAGGCCTTACGCAGAGAACCCAGACCAGATTTCTTGCAGATATTCTTGTAGGATTCCTAGGGCTGACTCTCAATAAAGACCTAGGTACGACAACAGCCTTCAAATGTCCATTCTTCGGAAAATTATCCGCACCGAGATACTCGTTCTGAAAGAATTGTATCACCAGCATACAGTGAGGGTTTGCGGCTCCTACGAGCTTCTCGATGGGAAAATTGGGATACTCATGACTTCAGTCGCTGACTGTGACTTCCGAAATTGCCTGGATGATCAGAGCGGAACTTATTGCGAGAAATATCGAAAGATCGAGATACTGTCACAAGGCATGGGCTGTTTAGCGGCAGCTCTCTCGTTTATACACGACAAAGGGGAGTTGCATAACGACATCCATCCAAATACCATTCTTATATCTGGAGGAAGGCTTCTCTATGCAGACTTCGGCTTCTCAAGAAACACAAATCCTGCCAAATCTCCGGCTGAGGAATTTTACAGCCCGTATATCTCCTGTAAATGGAAAGTGCTGCACCTGTCCTTGATGACCTACATGTTAGGTGTGGCATCGGCTAATGAACCAAACAGTACATGGCTCCTGAAGTCTGGAAAGCAGAATCTTGTGGCAAAGAAGCCGACGTCTTCTCCCTTGGCTATGTGGTACTTGAGATGATGATCATAATCAGAGGTAGCGAGATCATGACCCTGGAGTAGTCTTTGACCAATCCTACTAGTCTTCCTGCTGCTGGCGACTATCAGACGTACTATGAAAATATTGAGCACATCCTCGCCTGGGCAGAGACTCTGGGACAACCCGATGTCTCACAAATGTTGAACGAGGACCGTTATAAACGACCTACGGCAAGAAATGTCTGGTACCGTCTCGAGTTCCCCGAGCCGAAAGAATCCCTGTGTGGTTCGTGCTGTGGTAGAACAAACCCCCAATTCCAAATAATTCAGGATGAAGTCCTGAATGCTACGTCAACAGTCTGAAGTGGGTTGCCAGGGCATGAAGATCTGTAATTGTGACGAGCGAAAACGGATGACTCGTTGTACGTAAGCAGCATGGAAGCTGTCTCCCGTTCAAAAGTATGCAAGATGTGTCAATAATGCACTGAATGAAGCGGAATGTGCCAACGGCAAGATGTCCCGCTATGTCACAACATTCAAGTAAGCTTATTCTCTGGAGCCGAAAACTATGATTTTTCCATCTTCATGAGACCGTCCTCATTACAACTGGCCACAAGCGTGTTGAAATCAAGGTCGCTTATCTAAGGAGACGGACGAACTCAAGTCAATCCCCTATCTCTCTTCTTCATAACGGACCTGATCGTCAGGTCAGGCCGAGCCTCATTCGACCATGAGACACCTGCTGAAGCTCCCACTGGAGTTACGCGAAAAAGTCTATAAATATGGTTTAGTCAGAAATATTCTCCAAATTGTCCCAACAGGGAATCATGGCAAGCGAAAGAACACTCCACCAAGGGCTGGCACCTCCGTCAGTGGTTGCGACCAGATATAAATGCACAGAGATTCAGACTGCGAGCATTTTTACAAGACATCCTACCACTCCGGCACCGAGCTTCCCTGCCTAAGCCCTCTCCTCGTCAACCGTCGGATCTACACGGAAGCGTCGGTCATCTTTTACAAATACAAAGCTTTCGATTTCAATTCTGGCCGACCACCTCACGATCTCTACGGCAACAACAATATCAGAACCAGGATTCAAACGTGTCTTGCTTTTCTCTCTAACCGACCTCAGCATGCCCTACAACATATCTACGAAATTCGACTCTGTGTTGAAGCAATCAATATGACCCAGATCAAAAGTCTTAGGAGCAGGAAAAATGGCATAAAGGTTGATTAGGAGCAAGGGTCTTACTAAAATATAAGTCTCAGGAGCAGGATACAGAGGATAAAGGCCTATAAAAGAGAAAACATCGCGCCAAGATACAAGTCTCTGAGCACGATCTTGAAGGAAATGAATTATCTCAAAGTAAAGTTCGTGCCAAAAGACGTGTCCTGGGCGTAGTGAATAGGAGGGTTGCGAGGTGATAATCTCCAATTACTCAAATAACGACACATCCCCCAACAAATCGTCCTAGTACGCAACAAAACCAGAAAGCACCCCCCCTAGACCAATGTTCTTCCAAACAATACCATTACCTCGAACATCCAATTCCGAGCCACAATGACGGTCTTCTTGGACCTCCCAGCAGAGATCCTTAATCACATCTACGAATACATGCTAACCCGCGACGAACTCAACATCACCCTCATCAAGCTCGAGATTCCGACTAACAGACACTGCCTCAGGAAGTGTGGCTACTACTATATCCACCCTCACAAGCACCGTCTCTACTGTCATAACCCTCCAGCGCTCAATAGTCTGCTTGCAAACCATCAGATATACTCAGAGGCGTCAGCCATATTCTACGCCAAGAACACCTTCGTCTTCGACCGACCTCTTACGGAGAGAATACATCGATCAAGGTCTGTCTCAGTTTTTTACGGACTCGACCGACTCATTCTCTGCAACAAATTCGTAGCGTCCACCTCAAGATAGGAGATGCTCCAAGTTTTCGTTTGCCCATTACCCTCCTTCACGAGCATTGGCACCAAGTCTTAGAGCTACTTGGCAAGTACTCGTCACTTCAGTCCCTCATTCTCCAAATCTATATATGATGCACAGGAGCCGACGAAGACAAAGTTTACTCGCGATGGCGGCTGCCGTTCAACCAAATCGAAAACCTAAAGAGCCTGTGCATACAAACCACAGACGACCAATGCTACTACCCATTTTTCCTCGATGGCATGAAGGCTCATGAAGGGTACGACAAGCGAATTCTGAACCTTTTTAAGGAACTTAGAGGGCAGATGCTCGAAGGTGGTGACGGATTAGGTGAGGAGGGGATATCTTCCAAGGTGATTGCTTATGGACACGGCTATGGGCGCATTAGGACGATCATCACAGTGGTTAATGGAAATGATGCGATGCTAGAGAAGTTCTGCAAGCATGGGGATGAACTTGAAAAGCGTGAGGAGAAACTTGACAGGTTGATACAGGAGGAACGGCTCAGGATTGAGAAGGGAAGACGCGAAGGGTAGGCTGGACAATGGAATGGATATTTGTAGCTAGAATAACCGTGACAGAGTCGGAATACCATGCATGATTTCTCAGCAGGGAATATAAAACCCTCTGTCTGCCGGGATTCGAATTCCAAGTAACTCTCTTTCAATTCTAAGGCAAGTCCGATCTCGTAGATATGGCACTCTCGGCTTCTGTTCCTGCTGGTGGTCCGGCGTCGCAGCTCGAGAATTGGCCATTGTCATAGCTCAAGAGCTACTAAGAAGAATGTGCGAGCATCAACATGGAGCAACTCCTCCTTTGCCGAGATATCTGCCGTTCCAGTCTCTTCCCCGCCCTTCAACATCTGAGCCCTGAGTTTCTGCAAGGACACAGTCTTCTCAGTATCACAGATGCTGGTAACCTCCACCACCAGCTTTCGTAGCCCATTGATCTTGGACAAATAATCATACCAGTAGAATTTTGATCCGTCCGCATCAACGTAATCCGGAAGAAATCTTTCGGGCGTTATGAAGTCTCATTTGACATGAAGGACTAAAGTTCCGAAATTCAAGTCATTGCTTATCTTCTCACAGAGCAACCTCCAGCCTAGGAGAGATAATCCTCTCAATAGCAGTTGCAATGAGTCATCACCCATCAACAGGTGAAGCTCCTTTATGTGAGGCAGAGTGTACGAGGGCCGATCGCGCAGGAATGCCATGCAATTCCAAACTGAGTCATAGTTTGACATAGTTGTAGGTGTAGTGAAGTCGAATGCATTCTGGCCGTAGAAGATTGTCCAAGCTTCATCGTACATTTGCCGGTTGACTGAGAGGACGGTAAGATTTATGTCCATAATTGTGTCGTCTTTGCAATAAGACGCCAGGAACTCTGTGCCGTCAAGCAAGCGCATAATCCGTGTAGATCGCAAGATCTTGGGGCTAGTGAGCCTGTTTGAGTATGAATCCTGGGCGTTTTTCGAGCCATCTCGTGCCAAAGGCGGGATGGTGACCAGTTTGATGGTTCCTCGAACTAGCTTGCATTCGTACATCTTGTCTCGGATTTCTCGCGGGAGCTTGGTAAAGTCGAACATGGCGGATGTGAGATATGCGTTGTGAGGTGTGAGGTTGAGGTTCAAGGTGTGGTTTCGCCTGTTGATCGTGTCGACCGCTGGGCAGGATACCTTAATGCGAAGCTGTTTAGGCTGCACGGAAGCCCTGAACAAAGCCAAGGTACATCGGCTTTCTTGGTTTTGCTAATATGACATTGGTAAGTTGTCCTTGTTGACTGGCATTGATGGTTCTAGAGGTAGGTTGGTGATATCATTGCAACGCAGGTGGGGTAGTTACTATGAGGCAACGAAGTGAAGTCGACCTAGGCATTCGAGTAACATGGCACTTAGATGCGGTGACGCAAATCGTGTGAGGCTCATACTCATCAATTTATGTTCGCACGAGTCATGAGCAGATGGCTGAGGCTCCCTGATGGTGACTCTTTGAACCACACACACTAACTAGCCAGTCCCTCTGTTCCTAGTGGGAAGAGTTTTGGCATGCAGAGGAAATTATCCTGTTCATTTGGGCCGTACATACAACGAACAACCATTCTACTACTTGTATCCGCAGCCAGAGTTTTCAAGAAAGGACGTTCTGTCTTCGAACAATTGCTGCTCCTCTGGCTTCTTGAAAACCTCACGTTTCGCCTCTCTGAATAGGTCCAACTGCTCGTTCGGGTCAAGCGCATACTGTTTAAGTCGAGGTCGCATCATCGCACGTTCAAGCTCTGGGAGATCATCCAAAGATCTATGGCCTTGATGATAGGGAGTGCCGCACAGACAAGCATAATATGAGTTGTAAGCCCTCCCGTGTCGGTGGGTAAGATAATGGATTCGAACTATACTTTTAGCTTCCTCAAGCCCACTGATCTCACGAATGGCTGCATATCCTGGAGGCTCATTGCAGGGAGCCGTGAAGTGTAGAGATTTCAGCCTTCGACAGGTCTTGAGGATTCTGAACGCTTCTTTGGCCTCAGCGCCGCGCCAGTTGAAGGAGATCATCGTTAGGTGTTGACGACGGACGTATCCAATATTCCGCAGGAATCGATAGAGAATTTGGGTGTCCGGGAAATGGAAGCGGTGTTTAGAGTAGAAGATGTGGAAGGCCTCGGTGTAGATTTGTTTGGACCCAGTAAAATGGAAAGAATCGATGGCTTGACGAAATGACAAAAGACTGGCCAAGAGTTGTCGCTTCGTAGGTCTACCTCGGTGGTGCCATAATCGCCATCTAGTCTTGAAGATAACTTGGGATCATGGACAGCCGTTGTGTAGATAGCGGGGTCACCTGAAGGGCCAAGGACCTCATTGTAAATGCGGTCCCTTATCTCGGGCGGAAGTGTCATCAGAGTGGGTTTGGATGGAGGGTCTTCTAAAATGGTGGTTTGCATGGCTATGGATCCTTGCCCTACTAAAATGTCACATTTTATAAGAGTTCAGAACAAATTAGACGAATTTCATTACGGTCTACTCACCTATCGTAGGTGATGAAGCTGCCTGGAGCTAGTATATCAATACATGAATGATTGATATGAGATGAGTCAAAGAAATGTTAGGATCTCGATAGCTGCTTTCAGGTGGTATGATCAGGTACTGAGCTAAGAAAAAACAGTAAGTGTTAAATTTGAAAATGGGGGTTTTTTTGCTGGCGTGGGAGTTTAATCACCGCGACATAAGATGGAGTCTACAGGGAGGTTGTCAGTGATACTCTCGTCACAAAATCTACCGTTCTTATGCAGAAGCAGACTGGTCACTTCTTGAGAGGCTTTTGCGGACAAGGAGTTCTAGTGATTTCATGAGGCTATCCCAAACAATGCAGATGGTGTAGAAGTACTAAAGCTTGACGTGAGGCTTAGCGTGCCAAGGATCGGATCGGCGTTATCGGAGATCAATTTCGAAGCTTGAACAGCTCTCCGTAAACGACTGTTCAATGCTTTACCACCTTCATAGACTTGACTTGATGCGTACCTCAGCATGGAGAGCACTGCGGGCAGTCTCTAAGAACTCACATCCTGAAGCTTGTCGCTTCGTTGCCGGTCGCCGACTCCCAAACCCCAAACAATCCTTCCCCATCTCTCCCAATCAGAGACGCGAAGATGATCCTGCGGAACCAGCGTGGAATCCTGTCAACGAGCCCCCAATCGAGGTAGCGAGACCGCAAGAAGTGCATCCTGACACAGAGGGGCTGCTCTACAGTCCAGAGGGTGCACCCGAGACCCCCAGACCTAAAGACAGGAACAATTATGGCTCAGCGGCGCGAAGGGCTGGCAGGAATATTAAGAAGGTGAAGGAGCTACCACCAGTCCATATACCGCCATGGTTTTTCGACAGGAATATTATACTGCGGGAAAAGCAGTCTCATCTTCATGGCAGCTTCACACAAGCCGTGAGAAGCTTTGGTCGCAACGAGTCAAGTCCTAAGGAGCAAGATAGCGCATCAGCTACCTGCATAGAAGGCGCGTCACAACATAAAAGCGAGGAGAGTACAAAGGCTGAGGACGCCGCACAAGAGGCTACCGGAAGCCAGGAGACAGAAGCTAGAATTGCAACCCACCAAATCGACGCAATCAACTTGCGAGAAATATTCTCCGCAGTATCTGCTGGTCTAAAGGTTCCACAATGGCAGCGTGCAGAGATTACAGCCTCTCCAAAACCGCACCTCGTGCTCTTCTGTCCCAAAGACGGTACATCGTATTCCTTAGAATTACTCGGCCGTCTTCTAGCAACCGACAACGGTACGGACTTTCTACGGCTCAATGCCCAGGATATTGCAGAGATTGGTGGCGACTACCTGGACGAGCCCTCGGAATTCAGTGCGAACACTGTGAGCTCATTAGGCTACGACGCGCCGTTAGTCGCCGCTGCACGCCATCAACCATCGACTGACGATTACGCTGAGGAGGATGACTTTGATGATCCAGACGAGGAAGAGATCGAGGACAGTCACACCAGACCCAGGCCTATCCAGCAAGGCCGTGGCCCTAAATTTGGTGGGGCAATCCATGTCAGTTCGTTTAGCGGCAGCATCCGGGATGTTTTCAAATCGTTCATGCCGCCAGCAGGAACTCCTCAGCAAGGCAGACCTTTTTTGATGAAACCTGCTCAGCAGCCCAAAGACATCACGCCTGAGCTCAAACTGGGTCTTGTAGTAGAGACATTGCTCAATGCTCCAGAAATAAAGAGAGTGACGGAGAGATCTGTCGAGGAGGAGAAATCATCCTCAGAGACTTCACCAGCGACTGGGGATGGTGCTGTCGAGTCGAGCGAGCCTACAGTTGACGCCAGCAAACCTCCGCCCCCAGCCGATGCTGAGCGTGGATCCGAGGGCCTAATTGTCCTAATTCAAGATTATCTGCAAATCAATATGACCATAAATGGCGGCAAATTCCTCGATAAGCTGCATGAGGTCGTGGATATTAGACGAAGGGAAGGTCAGAAGGTTCTCATCATCGGCACTGCCTCTTCCAAGGATCTCATGCCATCCTTCTCTCGGTCTGGGGTAAATGAAGTGCAGAACGAGTCAAGGGAAGGACCAACAAGGACGATCATAACGCCCGTCAATGAGACATCCTCTGATCAGACCTTTGCCCAAGAGCACAAGCGCGAGATTAAGGAGACAAACCTACGGCACATAAGGGACATGCTACGCCGCACGGCTCCGAATGTTGCTCAAGTCGCCCCTGTCGTGGTGGATTGGAATTTGGATATAGACTCGAAGTCAGGCTTTTTATCGGGCTTGGATGAATCAGTATGGCCAATGGACCGGGTCAGCAGAGTGGCAACAACGGCTCTCGGGCTTCTTGAGGATTCGGAAGAGATGACGAGCACACATATTGAGAAGGCATTGGAGCTCATCGAATCTAGCGACACTGCGAAGGTCGACTGGATGACCAAAGAGAAGGAACATGGAAAGAAACATACAACTCTGGCTGGCTCTGCAGCCGAAGAAGACACCAAAGAGCGAATGCGGAAGCTACGAAAGACGTGCAATGTATATGAGAAGAAGTTGTTGAATGGTGTCGTGAACCCTGATGACATTCGGACCACCTTCGCGGATGTGCAGGCTCCTCCATCAACTATAGATGCTTTGAAGACGTTGACTTCGCTATCGCTTGTACGGCCAGATGCCTTCACCTATGGTGTACTTGCCACTGACCGGATCCCGGGCCTTTTACTTTATGGACCGCCAGGGACTGGGAAGACTCTACTTGCAAGAGCTGTAGCCAAGGAGAGTGGTGCTACAGTGCTTGAAGTTAGCGGCTCGGGTAACAACCCACATTCTAGCTTAGTTGCTGGTGGCTAATAGATTATAGATGTCTACGATATGTATGTTGGCGAGGGCGAGAAGAATGTCAGAGCCATCTTCACACTAGCCAAGAAGCTTACCCCCTGCATCGTTTTCATCGACGAAGCAGACGCCATCCTTGGTGCACGCTCTGGCGGCGGCAACCGCACAAGCCATCGCGAACTTATCAATCAGTTTCTCCGGGAATGGGACGGCATGACAGAGATGTCTGCCTTCATTATGGTTGCGACCAACAGACCCTTCGACCTCGATGAAGCCTCATTACGGCGATTGCCTCGCCGTTTACTTGTCGATCTACCTGTGGAGAAAGACCGAGAAGCTATATTGAAAATACACTTAAAGGAGGAAATACTGGATTCCGAAGTCTCCCTCCCACAGCTCGCATCACAAACACCCTTCTACTCCGGCAGCGATCTCAAGAATCTGTCTGTTGCCGCAGCTCTCGCCTGTGTGCGAGAAGAATTCGACACCGCCGCCTCACATAGCAAAGACAACAAAGACGGCGAGAAATACCAGTACCCCGAAAAGCGAACACTACACCAGCGACATTTCACAAAAGCGATGGAAGAAATCAGCGCTAGCATTAGCGAAGATATGGGATCGTTATCAGCGATTCGGAAGTTCGACGAGAAATATGGAGACCGGAGAGGCAGGAGGAAGAAAGGTGGATACGGCTTCAAAACAGGCCCAGAAAATGAGAAACAGGGGTCCGATTCGGCGAGGGTAAGGAATCAGACATGACAAACCCTTAAGATCTGTGCATAGATAGCGTATACTCAATCAAGCGGCACCAAGGCTTGCTCATGGTAGCAATGACCCAAAGGAGTCAGTCCATTCAAAGCACACGGAAGCGTGGAGGTGCGTCTAACCGAGCATTCCTACAGGGAGAGGTCCGCCCCGAAGCGCCCTAAATCTTAGGGGGCGGATACGCATAGACCCCCCCAGGACATAGACCCCCCTAGATCTCAACGAATAAGACCTCGCTGTCGTCTATACTACATAGCGACATCAACCTCACTGTCACTATCATATTTGCCGTACTGGGTAGCCCCGCCGGCGTGGTGTTGCTGCCGTAGACTAACCAGCATGCGCATGCTTCTCCGCATCTTATTAGCGACAGCAGCACTATACAGAGACTATAAAGGGCCAAGAAGGAGGGCTTATAGAGGGGAGATATAGTATGCTACGTCACCATAGCTGCAGACGTGTTAAATAGACGTTTTATTGCGATTCCATGAAAAATAGGATCGCACGAAACACCACGACCTTGTAAACACCAGATACGCTCTAATTTTAGCTGTAAATACACTAAAGATCTGAGCGAGCTCGGTGCTATTCAGGTCCTCCGCTTCCGCCGTATTATATTTCCGCTAAAAAGTCGGTGGAGTAGGTAGAGAGGAAAGCTCGGGCGACGGCGAGGTCTCACGCCATCACTACCAAGCGCTACTATTCCAGAACTCACAGGCTCTCAAAACACTATTAGAACCCGCAGAGAAATGAATTTGAAGCCTATTAACCAAGGCGTTGTAGAATGGTAACCGTATTAGGGGTCTATGTCCTGGGGGGGGGGGGGGGGGTTCTATGCGTATCCGCCCCCATGAATAAATGTCTTCTCAATGGAACGCCACATGATTTTGCCCGCTTCATAAGTTTCAATGACCTCCACGCATATAGTAGTCGGCCATGTTCTGATTCGAGATTTGAGTGCTACCCTCTGCCGTACCTGGCGGGGATACCATCAGGCTATTTGTCCAATCTGAGCGCAGACGTGGTAGTCCAAATGCTACGCGGCAAATGCTCTCGCTGTCCTTCCGAAAATGAGCGCAGGCTCCTTCGGCACAGGAGCCAAAGACAATCCTCGGCGTTCCGCCTTGGACCCGACACGCGCCACATCCAATAGCGATGTGAAAATCCGTGTGCTGCGTTTTGTTTTGTGCTTTGCGGGCGGAGTGATGAATACTAGCTTGCCATTTTGCCTACCTGCGACATTCGCTGAGAGCCGGATGTTCCGCTCGCTGAGGATGGCTGATAGCCCGAGGAAAGCTGCAAATAACTCAATTTCAGATTCGCAATTCGAGAGGAGTTTTAGAACCTACCATAACAATCCGGAGTTTGCAATGCGTCAGCTGCAATAAGATTTTTAATGCCGTCCCAGCCTGCTGGATCATTGGCTGGATTCAACCCTGGAAAACGCCTTAGCTTTTGTGTAATTGATCACACACAAAAAAAAATGAAATCTATACCTGCGACGCTGGTAAGGTGAGTGAACTACCGTTTTTGGTTAATTTGATGATCTTGCAATTGGCGCTCGCGACGTACTTCATGGAACAGGGTCACACTAGCATAAGTGGTCATCCTATCGACAATAACTTTCGTCAAGTCTACCGCCTTTCGAGACGTACTAAGCGTACGACTATTTGGCTTCCCAGTAAGAACCATATCGCAAATCTGCGGCTGATCAGTGTAGAGAACTTTGCTTGTGGGCAGGACCACATACTGTGATAATCTCCCGGTTTGGATTCTGGCCCGAAGCTGCCTTCACGGAGGCCTGCGCTGAGTAAGTTTCGCCGTAAGTACCTTTGTCTTTGCAGCCGTTGGTCGCGGGCGAGCGGTATATGTAATTGACCTGGTCCCACCACCGCTGCTTGCCGACCGGCCGCTTCGAATTCGGGTCCGGATCGCTAGGGACATCCGGGACAAGCTGCCAACGTTTTCCAGGACCAGCAGCATCATCGTCACAGTAAAGGCGGATTTCGGAGCTGTCGAACGCGCCGGGAGTCATTCCTGCGACTTTTCCAAAGACAGCTGTAGGGTCTTTAGCTTCAGGTCCTCGTGCGTTGAAAGAAGTGCAGGGATTGCTCTACTGACAGGAGATCCGATTGAGAGTAGCGATACTTGTAGTCGGCACTTTAAATATTTGCTCGAAGGCAGAGGTCATCACGGTATTGCCGGTATCAGCCATTTGGCTTTGGCCTTTGCTGCCCATGTCTATAGCTTCCGCGACAGTGGCCTCCATTACGCCTGCAAAGTTGTTCTTGCAGCTGTCGTCTATCCAGTAAGAGAGGCCGTGGCATGGAAAGACAAAGATAAGGGCAATGCAAAGCGAATAAATGAAAGCCGAACACATGTTTGTGGAGGTCACGGTGATTGAACAGGATGAATTGAGTATTTCGCTTGCAGTGTGGCTCTCTGACGAACTGGTCAAGATCAAAAGGAGGCGTCGAAATGCGCAAAGAAGACTTAAATAGAGCCGTGACTACGAAAACCCCCACCAACACAAATGCCAAAGAGCATTGAGAGTTCGGCTTCATTCAGCTCTTACGCAGTTTCACTCATTCACATGAGACAGCGGCGTGGCTAGAGCCCAGTATCTCATTCAATCCTCCGAATCAACTCCCACTCTTCATGATAGCCGATGAGCATCAAAAGCATGAAGGACCAGAACAAGAGGCTACGGCTCCGAATCCAGGTCCAATGCTGGTATATCTTGCGACATCGTGAGAGGATACGAAACGCTCAACGCAGCATCCATGCACGTTGCCACTCAGCATATAAATGGTCCTGCAATTCCTGCAATGTTGTGAAATTTTTGGTCGCGCGGCACAGGCGGTTAGGGGTGTCAGACGCTAGCTGTGTCGATACTTTTATCGTGGGTAATAAAATAAGGATAACGTTGTATCTTGAATGGTTGAATGAACTCGCACCTTCTCCCCCCTCAAAAGGCAGCACCACTCTTCTGCTGATAGTATTAGTTACCTGTCTTATGAGATCAACGTCAATCTAATGGACTCCGAAAGCCTTACGAACTCACTCTGTCAACCCATGAAATTAGCAAATTAGCAGTTTGACGCCGTAATCAATTTTTCAAGACTCGAATCAATTTTCGTAACGCTAGACAACAGCCCCGATCCGTGAGCATTATTGGAGTGCGGCAGTCTCGATGCGTCTGATGTTTGAGGGGAATGAAGGGCTGCACGCTGTGCCAGTTGAGGGATAATCGGAGACATCTGTTCAAACCTCTTGAGTTTCAGCATCAACGGTGTGCATGATGTGGCAGAGATTTCTGAGACATCACGATTGGCCGTTGTTAAACGTCTCCTCACCGCCAAATTTACTCGGCATACATATTTGTATCGCCCATCAACTCGCTATACGTTACCAGCAGCGCGACCTTCAACTCAGCCAGCAAATTTCTGCAGACCGTCGGGTTTCTATCTGCTCTAAAAGTCGCCTGTCCAGCTTTGATACTTTTTATTATGCATTTTAGATATCAATTCTGTTGTGCTGCTCTGGCGTTGCACGTCATCAGTATTTCAGGTTCATCGTATCCTGCTTTGCCCGCTCAGGGCATTCGTCGAGATTCTCTCTCCCTCGCCACGCTCCTTCCACGCGCTGGTGCTAGTCTTCTCGGAGGGTCTGAACTTGAAGAAAGGCAAAATGGTCAGCCAGCACAGATCGTCTTGATGGGCTGCCCTGAAATGTTCAACGAACCTGTTCATTCTTGCTCTTCGTGCGGTGGCGAGTCACCTACCAAGCCAGGACAATGCAAAGATTCCAACGGCTCAGGCTGGTTCTGCAAGTGTACGTTGTCCATTTGCTAAATGTGCTATATTTAATGCGTCTTTGTGATACCGTCCGACATAATGGTTGGCTGACTATCCGTTCAGGTTCTACCACGGGAAAGAATGGTTTGACAACTTCAGTCATCACGACTACTGCGAGTGGACAAACGGCCACCGGCACTTACGAGTTGGATACTATGACTGAGTACGCCAGCCTGAGACAACACATCACTATCAGCACAACTGCAACAGCGACCTCCACTGCTTCTGGCGATACTGGTTTAGAAACGGTCGCTGTTGTAGTACTGGCTGGTGGTGTGGCATGGTTCTTGGCAGGTATATAACTGAATATGTTGCTTTTGTGTTAGAATGTTCTTTAAACTAACGTTCGTAAAGACGCATCAGGTGGGGCCGCAGCAATCTCGGCACTCAAACCTCCGGAGAATGCCAAAAATCATGATGACGACAAGAATTGTCCCAACCCAGAGAACAAATGTGCAGATTGTGGTGGGAAGAATCAGATGTGTACCACTGGGACTGATTCAGGGTGTAAGTCTTATCAGTTGAATCGTCTTTCTAGGGTACTGACATTCTCCTTGCACAGGCGCTTGTGAAGAAAATACATGTCCTGCTGACGGTAGCGATAATCAACCAAAATGCTCGGACAACGGGTGCAACGCGCAAGATGGTAAGTGTACTGGTGGCGACCATAAAGGCTGCGACTGCAAAAAGGAGGAATGTCCCAATATCGAGGAGGTTCCATTCTTTTGTAACGACTGTGGAGGCAAGGACAACAGCGGGAAATGTAAGGGTGTAAGTGACCTTCGCTGAGATTCGATTTCAACTACCTCAGTATTAACATCATTGACTAGTTGTCCGACCACAACAATCTATGGCAAGGTTGTGACTGTACCGATGAGCCTGATTGGAACAGCCAGCCGCCACCGCTCGTGAGGAACGATTATCAGGCTAACGCAGCAATACTCAACGCGCTTCCAGACATATCTGTGTCACCAACTAAACCTTCTTCAACACCACTTCCAAAACCATCCTGCGATGCTAATAGTGTCTCCAAAATTCCCTACAACGTGTTCAGTCCCGGGGTATTCTCGAAATTTTGCAAAACCGTCGTAAGCAACGATAAAAGCAAAGCATTGCAACAAACAGTAGACAGCAATGGTGATGTAGTATCAGCCAACAAGAAGCGAAATATTTGGGAACGAACTCCACCGCCAAATCCGAGCGATTACAAAGGATATAAGTTTGCGCTCGACTGGACCGGAGGCGATGGATCCTGCCCTAGTGATTGCAACACTGTCTTTTCATCTATCGCAAATGATATCTGTGAGTCCCCATTCCTACTCTACTCCACAGCCACGAACGGAAGCTAAGTAAATTTTTGTAGGCGGTCATGTGGGTGGCCAATCCAACGTCATGACTAGTCAAGCCAAACTCGACACCGGCTGCGGCGTTTACTCATACTCCATTTCAGCTCCCCCATCAGCCACCACCTCACCACCTACCGGTCCAAGCTCTACTACTCCCCCTGCAACACCCACCGTCGGACCCATTCAATGCGCCGCCAACCTTGACAGCTACTCGAAATGCTGGAACGACATCCACGCGAAATCGGTCGAGAGCTGCGCTTCGGCGATGTCTGTGCAACTTCCGAATGGCCCGATGACCTCTTCGAGCCCCAACGTCACTCAGGTGCTCAGAGAAGGCTCGTCTGGTGGCGAGGGTGGCAATGGTGTGACATATAGTATGTTTCCACCACTCAAGCTCTGTTTGAGCATATTTGATGCAAAAGCTTACTATTTTGGCACCAAGTGATGAATATTGGATGGATCCACAATTGCAACGACTACCAATCGCAACCCGCTGATAATCCGATGGGGAAGTCAGGGGATAGTACCGAGAGTTACACCACCCTGATCAAGAACACTTACTACAATTGTATGTTCCAAATGTATTTTCTTTTACTCCTGGAGCCATTGAGGGCGGTACTTTTTCATGCTTTGACCAGAACGCTAATTGATCATTCGTTTAGGTAAAGAAAATTCAGGGCTAGGAGGCTATGTCGATGTGGGATGCTTGCGATATGGCTTCTACCCAAATAACATCAAGGGTGTATTCGCATCGCCACCGCACCCGGAGTATTTCTGGAATACTTATCCGAATATCTGTAGTTCGTGAAAAATAGAAACGATGATTCGAAAGTCTCGTTGAGGCCTCTGAATTACAATGTCTTTCGGTGGGTATGACATAGAGCAAGCATTTCAGTCTCGAAGCGGATTGTCATCGACCGACGACTATATCACAAGGGACGCTTCTCTGGAAGTTGTAGGAGTCTAGGCAACAGGAAGTTGAGCCAGGCAACAGTGTTGACGAGTTGTTATTTTAAGTAGCCATAGCCGGGTGGGAGGCAGCCAAGACTGGCTCCCTTATACTACGCCCCTGCTGGAATGGGGGCTCGAGTAGCCTCCTCCCTACATGCTCTCCTTGTATTCCCTTGGTGCTCCCCCCTACTCTCTCAGTGCTCCCTCTAAAGCGGCTATGCTCCCTTCCGAGAACAACCCCGGTAATCACCGATCCTAAGTTCGAGGTCTATATAATACATATATAGCAATATAGCTAGTGAGAAAAATTCTAACAACTACATGGTTCCGAAGCGTCTTGCATGGCAGATCATCAAAGCTTGAAGGGTTCAAACAGAACTAAAAGCTTCATGGCGATATGCGCAGATCACTCTCGCCAAAGGTATTCTCTGAAGTCACCAATAGTTATGTTGCAAACAAGACATCTTGCACACCTTTGTAGCCGTGTTATCTGCTCTGGCGATCGAAGTTGGTCGGGCTTCATTAACCCGAGGGTTTGGAGAAGTGATCCTTTAATTCTAGCACCAGCAGTCTGATCGCAATCAAAACGGATCGCTTGCAATCCTATGGCACAGAGCGACTGGTATTAGGGAGATTTCAATCAAGCTATATCACAGCAACTTTGCTATAAAGGGTCGGTAGGCGCCGTAGGTATCATGGGAAGGTTGGACGGAACTGAACCTAAGTTTGCAAGCATCGTCAAACGTCCAAGGTTCCAAAGGCGTCGGGCGATGTTCGTGGAGCAGCCTGCCGGCGGTTGTTGCTCCACAGGAAAAGTCTCGAAGATGCGATTCGCGATCCTATCGTGTCACACCAACCTGCGCCTAGAAGGGTTCATCCCCTAAGTTTGGGGGGCGGATACGCATAGACCCCAGGACATAGACCCCCCTAATACGGTTACCGTTCTACAACGCCTTGGTTAATAGGCTTCAAACTTATTTCTCTGCGGGTTCTAATGGTGTTTGGAGAGCCTGTGAGTTCTGGAATGGTAGCGCTTGGTGGTGATGGCGTGAGACCTCGCCGTCGCCCTCTCTACCCACTCCACCGACTTTTTGGCGGAAATATAATACGGCGAAAGCGGAGGACCTGAATAGCACCGAGCTCGCTCAGATCTTTAGTATATTTACAGCTAAAATTGGAGCGCATCTGGTGTTTACAAGGTCGTGGTGTTTCGTGCGACCCTATTTTTCATAGAATCGCAATAAAACGTCTATTTAACACGTCTGCAGCTATGGTGACGTAGCGTACTATATCTTCCCTCTATAAGCCCTCCTTCTTGGCCCTTGATAGTCTCTGTATAGTGCTACTGTCGCTAATAAGATGCGGAGAAGCTGCGCATGCTGGTTAGTCTACGGCAGCAACACCACGCCGGCGGGGCTACCCAGTACGGCAAATATGATAGTGACAGTGAGGTTGATGTCGCTATGTAGTATGGACGACAGCGAGGTCTTATTCGTTGAGATCTAGGGGGGTCTATGTCCTGGGGCGGGGTCTATGCCCCCCTAATCTAGCTCCTAACTCATATGAGATCGCCCGAACCGTAAGGGAAAGGTGGCTTACGGCTTACCGGAATATCGTCATTCACTGGGGCTAGAACCTCTGGATTGCACTACCCCAGCTTCAACTTCACCATGGACTTCTCTTCACTCACCCACTGCGGACAGGGACCCAACCTTAAAAATTTATCGAACTTTGAGAGGAGGAATAGCGCGACGAATGGTACACATCCAAGTGACCTGGCGGCATTCCCCAGACCTACCCCTGATGCAGACTCCCTCTGCCGGTAACCTCCCCTCCCTCTCCGCTACGAGCCCCACGAACGACATCACAGAAAAGCCACTCAACGGATTTCACGATGCTACGAAGCCATTTACAAGCCCTGAGTCGCTCCCAAAAGCGCATCGAAAACCCATCACAATCAAAACCAATGAAGCCTCCATGCAAGCTGCGAAACGGGAAATCCACTCTAAACTAAGAGAAGACTGGACATGGCCTCCTACATCTACACAAGCAGACAAACGTAATCTTCCAGACTCTGATAAGGCATGGCGCGAGCGCGACTCCGACTCCTCGTACTCTCCGCTCTCCCCAGAGCTTGAGCATGATCCTTATAAGTTTGACAGTCCGGATTCGCTGGCAGAGCCAGTCTTGTCAAGAAAACGAAAACGGCAACAGCTGCTAGAGGAAGAGATGAAATGGAATGAAGGACTACAGACATACATCGAGCGCCGGGATGCCTGGTCTGGCGCTCGCACACAAGCCCTATCACCATCGATCAACTCGCCCTACACCCCTCCCGACGCAAATACGAACGGCACTATCACAATATTCCCACCAACGCCCGACTCACCCACTCTACCCACCGCCTCCCACCTCTCCACTTACCCCCCACCACCACCCTCTTCACCAATGTCAACAGCACTCGTCCCCCTCGCCCCCCCAATCCTCCCCCTAACCAACCCCACCCGCGCCTCCATCCAACCATCCACCTATCCAGCAATATACAGCAAAGTAATAGTGCAAGGGCTCACCCCAAGCGTGCCCATCAACCTAAAAGACGTCGTGAGTGCGCTAGTACAAGGGTGGAAGAAAGATGGAGAATGGCCGCCGAAGACGGAAGCTGAGAAGGCAGCTGGAGCGGGACAAGGTGGGCTTGGTGTTGGGGGAGTGGACGGGCCTACAATGCCGGGCTTGGGGAGGAATGGGGAGGGAAGGAAGGCGGTGAGGAGGAGTGTGGGGAGGGTTAAGAAGGCGTTGGGGTTGGGGCTGGGGATTGATGGACCGGCGAGGGGGGAGGGGCGGATGGAGGAGTAGGTGCGTGCGGGAAAAACTGCGTTAGCTCTTGGTGGGAATCTTCTTGTGAATATTTTGATTATCATGAAAATTCTGCTGAGCATGGCCTTGGGTGACGATCTGAGCTGTGCATATTGCTTACTTGGATGGTCGCATAGCATCGGATAATGAGTCTACAGTGGAACGAACTCTTCTAGGTCTGAAGATTGCAAGATCACAGAAATTTTGAGGCCATACTTTGTGAAAAGGTGTCATCATGTCTCTGTTGCCTTATTTACATGTATGTCGAGCAGGTTACGACCGCTCATGCTGCCTTTCCGCACCTTTTTATGAGACTCTTCCGTTGCTCTCAATCCACCATCGCTCTCTCAAGCTCATACCTTACTCAGATGCATTCTCGTCTCCTCCGAGGGTTTGGGCTTCCACCGCTTCCCGAAGCCGGCCCCGGTACTCTGAGTAAATCTCCACTAAACGCATATTAACCTTGTCCATGTCGAAAACTCTCTAGCTTCAGCTTCGGCTGATTATGGTCTTCCAATAGGGTTTGAACTCAGTCGCCCTCTGCCCTTCTATGGGACCGAACTGCCAAGGCTCTACGGTTGACAGCGCCATCACCATCGATGCAGGCAAGTCTCTGTGCATCTTTCCCAGAGTCGGTGTGGACGGTCAGCATCCTGTGATCTTGAGCAGTGAGGCGACCCTTGGGCCTCAAGAGCGGCGAGCTTCTGGTGCTTTTTCTCTGGGTCGCTGATCACTTCGATGGCGTGGGTGTAGCGCAAGATGTCGAAGTCGTAGGCCGTATGTTTGATGGGGGCCATAGGTGCTTTCGTGTTTCTCGAGAGAGGTGTGTGTTCCGAAGGATTCGGCCAGTGGTGCGTAGTACTTCTCATGATCTGGGACTTGAGTCGAGAAGTACGTTTCTTGGGTGACTAAAGCATCTAGGGCATGGATTATTAGGCTTTGGTTCACGACTCTGAAGGGCTATGATGGGTCGGTGATGTCGTACCACCCAAGAGCGGATTGGACAGCTTTGTGCAGTTCGTTGAATGTTATATCGGCGGGGACGCTGAGGAGACGGTTGACTTTGGGCATGCGGGTGTTCTCGAGGTCAATCTGCAGGAAATAATTTGGCTCTTGAGACGCCGCTGAGAGGCTTTCTGACATCGTGTGGGTTGATGTTTGAGAACAGAGTGGAGTGAGATTGTGAGAGACTGGGAAGGCTGTCAGCTTTTGGTATGGTCTCCCTTAGCTTGAGTACAAACTTTGGATTTTTTGTTTGCTGGAGACTTGTGAGATGATATGGAGTGCTGGGGTTTCGATCTTAATGTATCGACAGACCAGATAGTAGCTGTGAGCGAGTCCTCTAAGGTTGTAGTGGGGAGTTTAGTCGTACAAAACTTCGGGGCACGGACAGGTACCAGGATGAGTAATTAGAAGCAGCGGATGTGAAGTATCACGTTGCCCAATCATAATCTCAAGAACTATTTTAAGAGTCGGTGAGGAACAGGAGTGAATGACTAAGGCTAGGAGTTCTAAGCGTCAAATTCAATACGAATCCGAGAGAGTGAGGAGACTTGGTCGACAGAGTTTATTGCTTTGTCTCTATTGACCTTCCTCTATTGCCATGTTGCGGTCTTTAACCCACTTGGTATAGAATTTTTTGAACGAGCCGAGTGTCAGAACTCTGCTCTGATTGAGGGAGCAGTAATTGTCATCTGCCATTTAGCTCTAGCTGTCCGGATCATCTGCAACCTATCTGCGTCTGCGAACTTCGGGACTGATTCTCAAGCGGTGACTTGGCCCTCAAATCGGTTTCGTCTTGATTCAAAACCAAAAAGCGAACATGATGCACTATCGGCTAAGGGTGCTTGTTCTGCTTGTTCTTCTTCAAGCTCCACTTTATCAAGACGGGCGCGGACTTTTTCGACATCTGATTCCCATGAGCTTTGGTCCACCTTTGGACACAGAACGCTTTCCGGCAGAATAATCTCTCTTGGACCAAGCTTTCAGGGTTGTGTAGCCTTGTCCAGCAACGCATGTAATCCTATTACCATAATCGTCCGGCATGCGTCCCAGACGTTGAATGACGTGCGGATATCTGTTGACTCCACAAATATGGTAATCGTAGATGAGGTAGTGCTCGCGGACTCTGAAGTCGTTCAGAATTCTGTGGACGTTTGCATATTCGAGGTCGTCACATTCAACACCTGGTATGCCATCAACCTCGTCGCCCAGCTGCGTTGAGAAGAGAGCTGGCATTAAGTCGTACTCTTCGGCCCGAAAAGGGTTCCCTTTGACGACTTTGACTAATGGAAAAGGTTTATCCCCATAATCGGCAGTGGTATCGTCACCGTCCCAACCAAAACCAGCTTCAATGGCGTGATGTAGATCGAAGAATGTGACCGAGGCTGGGATAGATAAGGTACGGCTGACAACAGGATTGGAGACCTTGAGCAGTGTCACCTGAATAAGCTAATTCACCGTAGAAGCCCTGGTAAAAATGCTGTACAGATTGTCAGTATTCATTCGCGTTGATGTGGGCCAAGCGCTCACGTTGCACTTAAGGTTGGGAAGGTTTCGATTTGATTGTGGGGTGGCTGATTGTGGTAAAGCACTGCAATCAATGGGTGGTCGGCTGGAGGGTAGTGTGAGTGTTGTGAAAAGGTACTTTTACCCATATGTTCAAACTCTTGCTGTTGGACGTGGAGCTATGACTTGATCTTATTGCTAGGCATCCCTGAATAGAAGTGGTTGGTGATGATAGTAGTGGGACGATGAATTGGGACTGGAACAAACTGTACACAGTCCGTGGAGAGATCGGCGCATGATGAAGCTAGGGTTAGTCTAGTTTCTGAATTTGCAGAGCTTCACTACTATTTCTACACAAGCAAGGGACTAAGATCTCAAGCCACTTCATCACGTCACACGATAAAGAACTAAGAGACAACAATTGTCATCAATTGTCCAGATCGGACTTCAAGTCGTTCCACCTTCCAGCCCGCAATGGGTCCAGTCGGAGGAGCTCATCTGTCCATTGTCTTACAGAATCTGCTTTCGCGGGCCATTCTGCGGTGAGACCCTTGCGCAGCTTACTTAGGTGTATAAGGGATTGGTAAATCCACTTGCAGTCCTCGTCTCCATCGAGCATCTCCTGGACTCGATCGAACTCTTGAGCAATATATTTCGATCTTTCGTCTGTTGTGAGATCGGGTACCATGGAGTCTCTGGCATATTTTGGATCAAAATTGCTCATTAGATATTGATGATAAAACCACAGCGACTGATCTTCACTGCCCGCCCACAGAGCTCGTTGTATCAGCTCAAGCTCTTTCTTAAATAGTCAGCATGTAAGTAGTATCGGTGCTGTTCGGCATGATTACCTTCGTCCAAGAACCTCCGCCGTGCTTCGTTATCGGCTCCTCTTTCGTTGAGTAGTCTTGGAATCAACTTGCTCCGAGTGTGCCAGGCGGAGAAGTTCGATAGATTAGAATTGATCATCTGCGTCGTGTATTCAAATTCCTGTTCGGCCATGCTGTTAATGGGCTCTTGCGTTGAAAGCTTGGTACTCTCCAGAGCCTGCACAACCGTCCTTCGGTAGCCCCATCCATGGAAGTTCCTACTGTCAAGACTCAACATCTTACCAGCCAATGCGAGCTCTTGCTGCCAGAACTTGCGCGCTTCGGCAGTCGGGAGAAGACGTGTTGACTCTTCCAAGAGCCACAGACGGTAATTCCAAATCCAGTAGCATTTCGGAAACTTGCGGAGCAGCGGTAGCAAAAAAGCAAGATCGTCCGAGATGAGGTTGACGATGGCATCATGGTCTTGTTCCCTGGATCTCTCTGACGAGCCAGGGCCTTTGAAAAGATGTTGCATTGTCAGGCGGCGATGGTTCCATATCGTATAATACTCCGGGTTCGATCTTAGAAGCTTAGACGTCAACTCCAACGTCTCAACGGTATATTGATGCTCTCGGATCTACGTAGATGTCAACCCGAAGAGTATAGCCTTGGAATGCACGCCTACTTGTGAGTTCACGGAATCTACAAGTCCTTTGTAGTCCTTGATTTTCTGCAGCTCTTTTCTCCGGTCTTGATCTGTGGTAGGCTGTACGCCACTGCCTCTGGGTATGCCATGCTGAGGGTCCTCGTCAGCATTACATATTCCAAGCTTTTCGGGAGACTCACGCTAGTCATTTTGTCTATGATAAGGATGTAGACGATGGTATTTAACCGAACAGGAAGTCACGCTCTCGCAAAACGGGTGCCTTCCCAGTCAGCCCTAAAAGCTTGGCACTTTGCTGCGCGTCACGCCTTCGGCTCCGACTTCATCGTCTTTCTCCATCGCTAGACGCAAAAGTGTACATCAATCATTACTAACATGCTTTACAGGTAGCTTGCCAAGCATTCCATTCACCCACTTCACACTTTCATTACTGTTATTTTGTTTTGGCATCACACGTCTGCTTCTCTAATGCGATGCCTCGTCTCTGGTCCGCTTCTGTAGACGACACTCCTTGCTCTAAGCGAGCTATGATGTTACTGAAGATTTTCCTTCTCGCCTTTCTCATGCTACTTCAGCAATGGAATTGCGAAGCCATGCCGAATCTCCTGCTCCACCTGGGCGCAAGAGTCATGGCCTTCAACACCCCTACGCGCTGCGAGCTCGTTGCCTTTGGTTGATATCAGCCATAATGCTCGCACTTCGACCTCAAAGTCCAGAGTATTAATCTAGAAGAAGCTCTTCAAAAAGTGAGCAAAGCTACGATAGTTGCAATGGCTGATCGAGCTATACACGCTGCTACTAATAATGAGCTTTTAGAGCTTAATAAAAGGAAGGAACGCAAGGCTAGCCGTGATAAAGGCAACTGGGGCAACGCTAGGGTTATGAATCAAAACGTTATCGACCAACGGAAGAAGGACGCTGCTGAGAAATTCGATAAAGCAAGCACCGAGAATGCACTGAAAGAGTTAGCTGAGGAGGAAAAAGACTACGAGGTCTAGGCCCAGAGCTCTTTGCACTGCCGCGACCACCTGCTACACCAAGACGCCGTACCCCAGTTACCCATCGATCACCTCCGCCGAGCCTACTCTGCCCTATTCCTCTACCCTCGCGACGTCGAAGAATGGTAGTAGTGTTGCCAGTGAGGGTGTCTACTCAGGAACTACAGCAGGGTCGGTGGGCAGGGTATCATAGCCAAGAGCAGGAGAGCTCCGGGGAGCTTCAGAATCGACCAATGGGAAGAGGGCAACGTATCAGAAAGCCTCGTAGGGCTGTTCAGTAGTTAGAAGCTCTTTTGGAGTCAAATAAGTCGAAATCTGCAATAAAATCGACTGTAGCATGGAATTGTGAAATTCAGCCCTATAGGGCTGGCCGGCAGGGCAGTTCAGCCGGTTGGGGGTGAATTCTTCTACCCCTTAGTAAGCAACGGAGAGGTCGGTTATAGCTGCGCTTCTTCAGTATGTCTCTGCGTACCGAAAACCTTTTTCACAGGCTCGAAACTCTTCCTGCGACACCTTCTCCCCACCAGCAGCATCTCGAACATTCCCCCTCAGCCCTAGATCTCCCGCCGCAAGATCATCGCTCACAGGACGACACGCCTTCTCCCCACCAGCAACATCTCGAACGTGCAAGCTCGGCCCAAGATCTCCAGCCTCAAGGCCATCAGCCACGCATCCCGTCTATCAAACGCCCCAAGATCGATCCGTGGTCCCAACGCCTCGAGAAAGAGACAATCAAGCAGTTCGAGGAACTAGCACGCAATTTTGCAGAACAGGATACTATTGAAGACATTGTGAACTGGAATAAGTACCTACTAGAACAGTTAGATGATGAAGACCTTGTTAAAGAATACAACGTATGGTCGGAAATGCACTTTAAGCCTGAGCCCTGTGTGGACAGTATCGTCTTTGAGAATCCCGAGCATGACTCCTTCGATTTTCTGAGATGTCTTAGCAATGCCAACTGGAATGTCGGCAATGAAAGCCTCGATATGGTGTCCTCAATGATGCTATATGGTCCCAGACTACGCAATAAAGGTCTATTTATGCTGGGGACCTTTCAGAGATTCTGGCTTGTACTGCGACTTAACATGTGGGCCATTTCGCCTCAAAAAACGGATCCTCAATTACGTGAACTATACGGCGTCGCCGACGGCCAACCTGGGGGGGTTTTGGGCCTGCGGTACAAACCTATTGGCGACGAGTCTACCGCGAGTGTCTTGTTTTTCTTTCCCCTAGGTAAGCGGATATCTTCAGAATCTCGTCTGGCGGCTGATCATCATAGGATACATCCTCCACAATGAAGCCATCAAGAGCTATGGGTTGCCAGACAAGGACTATGCACGGTGGATAGACGACGTCGCAGAGTGGACGGACATCCCATATATCTTGGCATTAGGAATTCGAGAGGATGGCCATACGAAACTTCGCAAGGATGATTCCATGGAACCCAACATTCGCTGGACAGAAGATCGAAACGTTGGCCGGAAAGCATTTCTATACGATGGCCAGGAGCAGTACTACTTCATCCACAATCCGATTTATAATAGCGACATAAGCCATACCCCGACCGAAGGTTCCGACGATGATGCTCAAGATATCATTTTCTGTCACAACCCACCTCCGTACACCGTGGCCCGGGTAAAAAGGCGGCCGAAGCACTTTTTGGATCCTCGTATTTCATTACTTCAAAAGGCGACGAATATTGACTTAGAGCCACTATCGCTTTCAACACCTGAAATTGTGGAAACATACACAACCAAAGGAAAGGATGGGGAGTATGTCAGAGTTGGTCTATTTCCCAAATAAATGAAGTATCGAAAAGCCTTTATAGAACACTCGACATTTTTGCAAATCTCCATTGATTAAACCCTGCGTATACTGAGTCCAATTACGGAAATTGTAAATATAAGTCCAGCTACGGCATATTGTCCTACGCATTAGCGGACGCAAATTAAAGTCTCGCATTCGCAGAATTATGCTCATTGCATAATCCGTCACTGAAGCCCTTAGCCACCGTAAGGCACCTATAACTGGTGGTACCGTAGTTGATTATGCGCGGAGTCGTAAAGGGGGCTGTAAATGCAGAGGCATAGTTAGTAGCAATGAGCGTCAACACTTCTGAAGTGAAAGCAATATCACATAGCTATATTTCGACGTGAGTCCCGTGAGGCAAAAGGTTTGATGAGCTACCCTAGGTCCATATTGTTATACAATACCAGAACTCCACTTCCGCGAGGACGCATTAAAGGCGACAATTTTAGAGGGTTTTCGTTCCGCCACTTTTATCGATGGTTTAACGACGAGGGGTTTGTCTCTCCCAGGCTACTTGCATGAACACATACCTTATCACGGGTTATTGGATCATCAATTGGTTAGAAGAGTTAAAGGTTGATTTGGAAGACTCTGAGAAGAGTCCAGAATCTTCGCTATGCGGAGCAGCATCTCATGGCTATTTTGCAGTTGTCCAAAGGTTGATCGAACTGGGAGTGGACGTTGAGAAACAGTCAAATTATGTAGGAATGAGTCCACTCATGTACGCAGCAGCCTTTTATTTCCCAAAAACGGTTCAGAAACTGGTTTCCGCAAACGCAGATCCTTTCCGACCTAATGCATACGGTCTAAGTGCAATGGACTATGCTTCCCGTCATCCTCCTACTTCTCATTAACTTATTCAGTTCTGGTCGAGATACCACCCAATAGCTCTTGCATCTCGTGAAGATCATTTGCGGAAGACCATCCGATATCGTCTGCCAACGCCCAAAGATGAGTATGACAGATCCGTGCTTATATCTAATCTACATTAACGAGGCGAGCCACGACGAGGCTAAACGATGTTTCATGGAGCTACTTTTCGTTTCGAATTTACAGATGTTCTATCTGGACGCCAATTGCTTTACTTATCAAAAGAGACTCTTCTTTAAGGACTATCATGTCTGCACGGAATGTTTGCATGTGACTTTGTGTAAACCCTGTCTGTCAAAATATTCCGTTGGCTCAGCAGTTCTCAACTCGACTCCGGAAGGCTTCGAAGTTATAACGGAATTGGAGAATGAGGTACTGGATATTAGAAGAGTAGTGAAACGGGTTGTCAATTTCGGCGCCGAGCCTATTGCAATGTCTTACACTTATATTAATGTCATAAGGAAATGGTTGAAGAAGAAGATTGAGGCCTACGAGTCCTGGGAGACGACTCACAATGATGGTGAGGATTTCCAAAACTATAAGCGTCCGGGTCAAGATTTCGTGCGGCTAATTGAGGAGACTTGTAATATTATCAAAGAGCTCGAAGGTCATCTTTTGCCCGCGGCTGAGCGGAAAAGCCGCTTTGCGCCAATGGACAGAAAGATGGCGGATTTATTCAGAAAGTACAAGATTGATGGGGATTCTTAGGATTTTATTTGCTCAGCGCACAAGTATTTACACATCTGGAAGAATGAGTGGGAACAGATCAAGTCGACTGGGACTGTATTCGATTCTCAGGATAGGTTGAGGATCGAGTGGCTATAGAGATTATTGGAAAGATATCGAATTAAAGAGGACAATACAGATACGGATGATGAAAAGACATTGGCACATAAGTGCATCCCAATACTAGAAGAGGACCACAATTGGCCTAAGAATCACGGCCATATCTCCAAGGCAGATTTCTCCTGAAGCGACTGCAGAATGGGCAAGCCGCACTACAAAGAGCAGGAACCACAGGACGTTACTCGCAAATTGGCGGACCCGATTCCCTCGTTCAGCAAGCTTCAGGTTTTTATCCACGAAATCACTGCCGAGGCTCCTGTATCAATGCATCTCCCAACGCCAACCATCATTTCCAGCATGGGAAAGAACTGCTAGACAATTACAGAGCGAGACGGGCGGGATTAAACAAGTAGAGACTTGTTTGTCGAATGGCCACCAAGGGAATATCTACAAATGACATTTTTAGGTGGCTAAGGATTATCTGCGAGATGGTTTACTGTTCTCTGCATAGAAGCTTTACGAGTGATTTGAGCCTCCTGTGACACGAGTCCAGTAGAACCGCCGCAGGCGCGGCCTGAGTTATTGAATGCAAAAAGGGGCAGCTCAAGCCGAGAGGGAGGAAGCCATTCCAGGCTCCCACCTGCTGCGCCTTTGCACTGCCCCATAGTACTCCCTCTTGCCCGCTCGTGCTCCCTCGCTGCTCTCCCCTGCTCCCTCAATGCTCCCCCTAAAGCGGCCTTGCTCCCTTTTCTGATCGAAAACGGTAATCCCAAATCCTAAGTTCGGGGTATACATAATACATATATATAGGCTCCCCTTACGCGTACACCCCAATTCTGTAGGCGTACACCCTATTATACTACGCGTACACCCCCGAATTCACTAGGCGTACACCCTCAGAACGAGGTACATAATCTACCATACAATTTACTCCTAAATAGAGGTACCTCGTTCGCCGCAGATTAACAAAATTCCGAACATATGATATCAATCTATTTCAGTCCAAATCGTTCAAAAACGACGTCTTTGCAGCTAAAACTTTTCTCCCAGTATGCGATCTGATTGGTCGGAGCTTGCATACAAGCTTGCTCCCATACGTCAGGGTCGTAAGCACCCCTATATACTACCCCATAGCTACCGTAGATGTTGACCGTCGACTCGTTACCACGAGCTCTCCCACCGCGGGTAAGCCTCAGCGCTGCTGTCACCGCCCCCCGAATACGCTGACTCTAAGGGCGCTATCAAGCTGGCTGGCTTGGTAGAGCACCAGCTCCGCCCCGCCCTCCACCGTAGGCCTGCCCTAGTCGAGCTCTCTAGCTTGGTAGAGTATCTCCACCTCCTCTCAGTATAGATATAGTAGTGCCTCCTCTTTTAAAGAACGCGTCAGCCTTAGTATTCACCTCTTCGCGAGCTACCTAGCTTACTATAAAGGCGGTGTTTATCCTAGCTATAGTAGCTTGGCTAGCGGTAATTATATCCCGTATACCTTCAATATATTCAAATCTAGATAGTTATCGCTAAGTAGATTCTTTAAAAGCTTATAACCGAGTACGCTTTCTCTTCGTTAGACTCTTATTATTATACTTCTTATTAAATACTCTAGATAGTCTACCTTTAGGCTTAATAACAGCTAGCTTAGTAATTTATAGATATACTTCTATCTCTTCTTTAGCGGTAAGCTCTAACTTAGAAGTCTCTAACTCAGCGGAGAGGTAAGGGGCGGAGGGAGGAGGTAGGCTTACTAGTAGTAGGCTTGGTAACGGAAAGCTTATTGGTAGGCGAGGGCTTGGTAGTAAAAACCTCGCTAGTATAGTTATCTTAGTAAGGCCTGGACTAGAGTCAATATATCTAGTGCTTCTACCTATTCTTTCGCCTTAATATTATAGATATTAGAAGCTTTAAGGAGAGGGTTTTCTTTATTCGTTCCGAGACGTAGGGAGATAAGGACCTTAGATAGCTTAGAGTCTATTCGCGATTGGTTAATTATAGCGTTCTCCTACTCTCTTATCTTTACTATCTACTATAGAGAATTATAAGAGCCCTTAATAGTAGGCCTATAATTATACCTACTATAAGAGATTTTATATTACTAGAGATCCTCCTCCGTTATACGCTAGGTAATAATCTTGAAGGGATAGTCGATGAGAATACTATTAGTAATATATTTTCTAATACTCTTACTATTCTTTTCGGGCTTGCCTCTATAATTATACCGTATCTAAGCTCTACGGTCCTCTTTAGTCTTATTGAATTTTTTAGTACGTACCTTAACTATAGTATAGCCCTACGGGCCTATATACCGCTGAAATCTAAAGATAAGGCTATCGAGAAGAGGCTCTTACTAGTGCTCCGGCGGCGGTTATAGATTCATAGCGATGGAGGTAGGGTGGACAAGAATTTAATGTTTTTGATATTAAAGAATTTGGTATATAGGAAGGGGTATACGCCTAGTGAATTCGGGGGTATACGCGTAGTATAATAGGGTATACGTCTAGTGAATTTAGGGGTGTACGCGTAGTATAATAGAGTATACGTCTATAGAATTGGGGTGTACGCGTAAGGGGAGCCTATATATATATTATATACACCCCGAACTTAGGATTGGAAATTGCCGTTCCGGGACGGGAAAGGGAGTAGGGCCGCTTTAGAGGGAGTATCGAGGGAGTAGAGAGGAGTAGCGAGGGAGCAAGGGGGAGCACCGAGGGAGCACGGGGGAGTACTATAGGGCAGTGCAGGGGCGCAGCAGATGGGAGCCTGAAATGGATCCCCTAGCCTTCGGCTTGAGCTGCCCTCATTATTCTCAATACCTTAAGCCCCGTCTACTACCTAGACTTCGCCACTTCCGTAGAATCCTTCGAGAGTTGAAGCAATCGGGGGATTTCCAGCGAGGCTCCCGTAATGGATTAGCCGTTCTGCCCTGCCAAGCCATCCCTAGTAGGCAGAACCAACCTAACTTCCTTACGCAACCACAATTCTGTTATAAGCCATACAATCACAGTGTAAACGCGCGACCGCCTTCCAATATACAGATTTCAATATACCTGCTCTTTACCGCTTAGTTAGCAATCTACGCAGAGGGCAACGTTGCTTTTACGACACGTCTTAGATACTAGTATATAGTAGCTTTAACTGGATTGGTGGTAAAGATTGTTGATTGTTCTATGGAGTGGGAGCGTCTATATGTAGGCTTATAGGGCTGAACGCTGACTAAGCTGAAGTCTGCGCTGTTGACCAAATCCAGCCCTGTATCAGAATGCCCACAAAAGAAGAAGAAGGCGACGTCCCCGTCGTCCATAGCCATTGCAGAGCTTCAACCAAGCTTATATCTACGTATCCAACCAATCATATTGTCTGTATGTATGTCCCAGCTCTTATAAGGCGACCCTTCTTGGTCCTGCAGGGCCGTATCGAAATTTTGCGGTAGTAAGGTAGCACAGCGAGCTGCTTTGGGAGGACGCGCAATGCGCTCGGAGGTTGTTATGACGTGTATCGGTAAGGGGCGCATGCTCATTGGTCGATTAGGAAGGTGTATATATCGCATGGTGCTGAGTCGCATATTGCATGTTGAAAATCTAGAAGTCTTGGCAAAGACCTGGCTTGGGCCAAATATTCGAAAGGAGCCATTTGCGAGTTCAGACACTGATTTAGCGCCGTGCTAGGCTCAATCCAGTAAGGTGTCGAATTGACAATTTTGACGCATGATGTTCTGAAGGATTGAAAGTTGCAAATGGTTTGTCGGCTAAGGAGTAATAGCTGCTGGTGCTGCTGGAGTAAATGTACGCCTTTGTGGACGGTAGCAGTGAGCTTGTCGATGAACTTGCTGATACTTTAGTTGTCGGTGCAGAGAAGCTCGCGCTGAGACAAGGTGATTTGCAAGTTGCAAAAGCTGGAAATTTGCTAGTGGTCCATGCAGTTGTCAACCTTCCGCTAAGCATAGCTCGTGGCCTCGGTATGCTTGATTGCCATTGGTCAGCAGCCTCTACTGTAGCATGTAGTGTAGCTCCATGCAACGTCTGCGTTCCGGCTGCATAGACATATGTCAATCTATCGACATCTCCAATCAACGTCGCTCCTAGCCAAGCTCGGTTGCTTGCTAGGATATAGCAACGTTCGCTTGTCTTATCGACTCGGTTGCTTGGCAGTGTCAATGTGGACGCTCGGTTGACTCCCTGCATAGGGGCATATAGCATTGCTATGCTGCACATAGCACTGTATATAACACTACCCTTATTGCCGGTAAAAGAAAAAGAATAACGGCGTCCCCGTCGTCATGGGTGAGAAGTTGTATAAGTTGTACTTGCATGAATTGAAATGATTTTTTTTTTTGAAAATTTTGGTGGTAGTCAGAAATCTCGCAGGGAATCCGGTTGCTAGTGGGAACAAGCAAAGCATAGCGTATGCCGGTTTGACTGGCCAAATTGTATGTACAGCCAATAGTAGGGCCTGAATATTGAGCCATTTGGCTAAGGCGTTGGCATGTAATGCTTGTTGATCTGAAATTTGGAAGACTGCTTGCAAATCGAAATTTTGGACGTCGGAAGCTCGGTGAGAAAGTAGCCGTGTCGGCAATGATTGCGGTGAGCGGAGCTTCTGATTGGCTGGCGGAGCGGAGTTGCAATTGAGAATTTTGCCTTAAAGTCTGCCCGCAAAAGAAGTTGCATTTAGCGGCGACGTTAGAATAGCGACGTCATTGTTTGCAGTGTGCTGGCAGCGCTTAGACGGCAGCGTCATAGCCTGTAGATTGTATCCCAATGTCTCCAGTGTAGTCTCCGTGCTCTTGCTTTTGGAATTTAGCTTTCCTCGCTGAATTGCTTGATAAGGTGCGGAATCGCGGCGGCGATGTGGGTGGTAGGCATCTGCTGCGGGGCTTAAAAAGCATCCTCGGGGGAAGCCATGAGACTGGTTGCCAAGGGGAGCATGTTTCGTAATTGATCCAGGGCGTTGTTGTTGCAACTTTTGGACCTGAGGCAGAAAGCAAATATCTGATGTCTTGGCATTCGACTTTCTGGACCGAACGGAGTCGATTGCCGATGTTTCCAGGTCTGACACATGTTTGTCTTGGCGAGCTAGCTGGATTTGGTTTAGCTCCGTGTCTGACTGCTTGCACTGCTTGCTTATAGCTGTTGCGGAGGATTTGCCTGCAGGCTTGTCTGTAGCTGGGCTAGATTTGGCTGAGGGTCCCCATGGAAATTTGGCTGAGGCACGCTTGCCAAATCGTCGAAATAAGTCATGGATGGTGAGATAGCTAGACGTGGCTGTAGCCTTGCTGCAAGCTGGTTGGTAAGCCGATTGTCGAACTGATCGGAGTGCTCTCAGGGGTGCGTATCGCATGTAGAGGTCTTCGATTGTGAGGTACGCCTTCTTAGCGGCTTTGTAAGCTGGCGGTGGAGGTGAGACTGCTCGATATGTCGGAGGTGGCGTAGCCGGTGGAGTCGCTGGCGCTGTTGGTATTGCTGACACTGTAGGCCTGGAAGAAGATGTCTCTACTGAATGAGATATCCTCGCTGGGAGATGTAGCGACAAAGTAGCTGTAAGAGCAGCTGAGGTCTTGCTGACTGGTAAAGCATATAATTCCTGTAGGGGTGTCTGTACTGAAACAAGCGTTGATGCTGCTGATCTGGGAGCAGCTAGTCTCTGCGGAGATTCGCTTGACAAGTCGCATTTGCTTGACTGTATGCGGTTATTCCTGCTATATTTGCATTCGGTACGCAAATGCTGGTGTAGCTGATTCTTGGAAGCAAATGTCTGCTCACATAGCTTGCATCTGGGCTTGTTGCATGTGCTATTCTGCGTATGACATATGAGGCGTGCAATGGATGAGAAGGCTGCATTGCATAGCTTGCATATGTGGTAATCGAGAGGTCCTGCTTGCTTAGCTGGTAGCAGGTCTGCCTGTAAGGATATATGTGAAGTCGCTTGTAGAGAGGCTTCCTGAGAAGTTAACTGGGAAGCTGCTTGTAAAGACACTTGTTAGGTAGTCGGCTGAAGAGCTTGCTGAGTAAGTAGCTGAGAAGCTCGTTGGGGAGATTTCGGAGGAAGGGGTTGCGAAGGTGTTTGCTTAGCTGGTTGAGAAGCTGCAAGTGGCGTTATCTAAGCAGCTTGCTTAGCAGCTGATTGCGTAGGTGGCTGAGAAGCTATATGCTTCTGCTGTTGCGCACATTGCTTGCCCGGGGGTTCTTCGCATTTAGCCTGAGATACTAGCTGATCAGATAGCCGGATGGCTGATTCAGACACTGATTTATTAGCCGGTTGTGGTATTGCTTCTGACGCTAGTTAAGAAGTTGCTTGGGCAGCTGATTGAGGAGTCGTTTTAGACGGCTGCTGAGTAGATATCTCGATAGGCGTCTCAGTAGGTGTCTTATAAGGTATCTCAGCCGCTGGTTAAGGAGTCGTTCTAGAAGGCTTCTGAGTAGATATCTCGATGGGTGTCTTAGCAGGTGTCATATATTTTTGCTTGTACTGTTCCCACATCTCCTGGAGGCTTTATTCGGGTTACTGTTTTAATACCTTTAGACCTGCTTCGAGGGCTTCTGTATTACACCATTAAGAGATTCCTCCGGGGGCAAATCGCCGAGTTGCCTGCGGAGTCGCTGACACTATTGCCTGCATTACTGTATAGGCTTTAACGAACGGACAGTCTAGCGAATAGCGTTAGTATTCTCCCAGAGGAACAGCTTGTGTATATTCTGATATCTGTTTCAAAGGGAGTGCTTATTTCTTCCAATCAGAGAGCCATAATCTATATTCCCTGCACATCACCATATCCTTATACTCAGGGTGGTATTTCTTCGTAAAGCCGGCGTATACAAGACCTTCCCAAGGAAAGAAAGGAAAGTAAGTATACCGTTGGCCCGCTATAGCTAAGAACCTGAATATACTACTTCGTTCCTTAATAGAGTTGTTATATAAAGGGGTGAACGTCATCTTGCGTATAGAGCTGCAGCAAGAATTTTGAATGGTTACAGCTACAGATATAGCTAGGGTGCCGGTAAAAGAAAAGGAATGACACGTCCCTGTGTTAAGGCTGTAGAGGGGTAGTGCGGAGAGCTTTATAGCTCGTGTAGTAGCTGGATTGACGGCTCAATAAAGAGATCGATCTGGCTGAAGAAAGGTGTCGAGTATCGACTACAAGCGTAGCAAGGAGCGCTAAGTAGGCAGTCGAATTGGGGGTTAGGAGAAGAGATATAGAGCTGCTGTATCGACGGCTCAGTGAAGAGATCGATCTGGCTGAAGAAAGGTGTCGAGTATCGACTACAAGCGTAGCAAGGAGCGCTGAGTAGGCAGTCGAATTGGGGGTTAGGAGAAGAGATGTAGAGCTACTGTATCGATGGCTCAGTGAAGAGATCGATCCAGTTACTAGTAAGGCGTGTAGGGCGTTATGTCGAAAGATTGGTGTGTTGAGGTCCGGTGGAGAGGTCTGAGCATGCAGTCGAAAAGCCGAGTCTTGGCACGAAATCTGACTGAGCGAAAAGCAGTCGATTGGCACTGTTTTTGCGTTCAGATACTGCTTGAGTGCTAAGCTAGCCTGATACGGTAAAGCTTGCTGTCGTTGCTGAGCAAGCTGCGCAATGTGCTTCCGCAGGGCAAACGTAGGCCGTATGTGTCCTTCTCTTTCTCGTGGTGCAGCGCGCTGAGCTACTCGTAGATAAGGCTTTCGGTAGTAGTGGTTCGAAATGTAGGTGAAGGGCTTGGAATAAGTGCTCGGGGTAAGTGGGTGTTGAGCAGTTGGTGTTGTAGATACCCTGGGGCGTGCAGGGTCAACGATATGATTATATGAGCTGGCCTATTCGTGGATAGGGCTTTCGGGGTCGCTGAATCAACTGGTATAGTTGGTTTCTTCGTAGGAGTGGCGGTTGCAGAGTTCTGCTGGCGGGTAGCTTGCGAGCTTTCCGAAGGATAGAGGATGCGGGGTTAACGAGAAGGGAGAAGAAGCTGGTTTATTCGTAGGTAAGGCTTTCGGGATCGAGGAATCGACTGGTACGCTTGTTTTTTGCGTATGAATTGCAGAGTTGCTGCTGGCGGAGGACGTGGTTCTTCTGAATGGTTCTCGTGTTGAATGGTTTGGTAGCGCTGTAGCTTACCAGGGGGTTGCTGGGCTTAAAGCAACTGGTTGAGCATGTATGGCGACATACTCTGGATCGTGTATCCGGCCGTTGCTACCATTATGATACGGGGTTTTCCTGTATGTTCATGATAGTAGTGTTGGTGGTAAAGATTGTTGATTGTTCTATGGAGTAGGAGCGTCTATATATAGGCTTATAGGGCTGAACGCTGACTAAGCTGAAGTCTGCGCTGTTGACCAAATCCAGCCCTGTATCAATAATCCTAATTTCGTTCTATAATAGGGTAGAGTAGATACTCTACTCTCTATAAGATAATAGTATAATTAAGTCGGATAAAACGAATCTCTCGCTATTAGCTAGTGAAGCCGCTACTCTTATATATATTAGGGCTAATAGTATAATCTCTATTCCTAAAGTCTTTATATATAGATAGACTATCCTCCTTATTTAGTTTCGGAAAGGGCTAATAATTAAATAGTTATTCTAAGGACAACGATATTAGTATCCCTTATATCCTTATAAGTAAAGCTTACGACTCGCCTCTATAATATATATAGAAGGATTTAGAGAATAAAGAGCCTAATGTTACGAACCACCTTGCGTGCGGGTAGTTCGGGTATAGATTGTTCTCACTAGGGATGGAGGTGCTAAAGGTACAAGAGATTGAAGTAGGCTTCAAGTGATGCTAAGCGGGTCTGGTATAAGATTAGGTAATATATGTTCAGTGCCTAGCCGAAGAGATCTATCGTATATAACTAAGTACGGATGAGATATGAAGTTGAGCACGATGCTCCAAGCGGCGAGCAAGTGCTCGTATATATAGCAATAGGAAATCCCGCCAAGCATTCCATGAGCGAGATGATCGTCCTATAATCGAGTCGAATATCACTTATAATCGAGTCGATCAGGCCCTAATTATATCGCTCATGATCGTCCTGTCCGAAGTCCTTGGGTCCTTCGCGACAGTCCTGTCAGAACCACTGGTTCTAATACTAGTCCCTCCAGATTTCTCGTCCCGAGAAACCATCTATCCTTTATGCCACCCCGTCGAATAAAACGATCGTCCAACCCATCCGTCCGCCGTCGAGAGCTGGCAGTGGAATTAACTGGCGTTGCGATACGTCCGTGCTCCTGATACGCGACCGGAGACAGGCAGTGCCTGATCGGCTCTGATTCAGATCGATGTTCGAGTTGTGTTGCGAGTAGTGTAAAGTGCGACCTTGTGGTGTCGCTAACCGAGATACACCGTATCGAGGCCAGTCGCAAGAAAACGTGGGAGGAAATAAAAACAACGCAGTCGCGGCTGATACATCTCCAGGCGTAATACGACCGTATCGAGGAAGAGAAGAAGAAGCTTGTTAATAGGGAGTTACAGAACATCGCGGATTTGGAAGAAGACGAGCGGTCTTCTAAGGCGTCTACGAACCCATTATTCAATATCTCGTCTGAGCAGTTCGACTTCCCCGATAGGTTCGATTAGTCTTCCTTCCAGGACGTTCCTAAAACTCTTGTAGAAGGTCCTGGTAGTTCCGGAGGTTCTTAAGGGGTTCCTAAGTATTTTCGGTATCGTTATACCCCTTCTACTTAACTAAATATTTCTAATCGACCTGGTTTAGAATCCTCTCGACCTCGAACTCCGCCGCTTCTTTAATATTATAATAAAATGTTTCCTATAAGGGTATATTAGAGTCTACTAGCTCTAGGAGTAAGATGTAGAATACCGGATATACTTTAGCGTTAGGCGGAAGTTCTAGTTTATAGTTAATAGGTCCTTTTACCCGTTTAATCAAGAATAGTCCGACCTTAATATAATCTAGTTTCTTACTTAGTCTTATTATCCTTATATTTTTTATTAGAAGGTATACTTTATCCCCCTCTTTTAGCTAAGGAATATTCTTTCTTTTCTTATTAATATTTCCCTATAGTTTTATATTCAAGTTCTCGATTATAATTTATATATCTCTATATAAGTACTTTAGCTCTTTAGCTTTAACTAAAGCTTTCTCTATATTAGGCCCTTCTCTAATATTATAATTAGGAAATATAATTAGGGATGCGCTCAAGGAGCGTAGCGCCCGTTATGGTTCGAGTCGACGAATCGATATCCGACTCGGATAGACCCTGAAGGCTTGGTATACTAAGCGACGATAGTAATAATAGTAGTACGATCAAAGCGATCAAGAATAATGATAGCAGTGCGATCAAAGATACTTGGCATGGATTTCGTATATCTATATATACGGAGCACTGCTTACCACTTGGAGTATCGTGCTCAACTTCTATTTTCATCTAGTATCTACTATATACGATAGATCTCTTAGGCTAGGCACTGAATATATATCATCTGATTATATACCAGACCCGCTTAGTATTACTTGAAGCCTGCTTTATACTCTTGCTCTATTGCACCCCTATCCTAGTAAGAATTAATCTATACTACGACTACCGCACGCAACGTGGTTCGTAATATCTAAGATCTAGGAATATATTTATATTTCTTCTATAGTTGGCGAAGAATAGTATTAGTTTGGTTATATTCGACTTTTTATTATTATATACTAATTATACTATTGGAAGTAGTAATACCTAGTTATTTTACTTCTAATTAACGTAGTATCTAAGGTATACTTCTATTATTTAATTTGCGCGTTCCGTTTATCTATATATCTATAGATAATATACTATTAATATTCGCAATTTTGTTCTAATTGCTCTAATAAGCGTTTTCTAGTAATTTAATATAAATAGCTTATCCCTATTAGACCTTATCGACTTCGGTATACTATAGTCTCTAATTAGCCTATCTAATAGTATAAATACTAGCTAATCTACTTTATATATTTCTTTGAAAGGTACTATAATAGTATACTTCGTTAGTTTATCTATAATAACTATAATTGAGTCGAAGGTATCCTACGTAGCTAGATCCTTTAATAGCGGTAACTTGACTATAAAGTCTATTATAACATCGTTCTATAGTAAGTCTAGAACTTATATAAATTATATTTATCTATATTTGGTATATCGTATAGACTTATTCTACTAGTATTAGATATATTTTCTAATATACTATTTATATTACGGCTTGGCCTTTGCTTACTATCGGTACCGATACGCGTAGTATAGAGTATAGTTATCAAACGTTCGATTATTGCTTATCGCTCATAGCTAGCGACTTGGCGCGTCTCCAAGACGCGTAGGCTTTATATATCTATCTTCTCTCCTTAGATATATTCTACTAGTTATACTTCACCCCTATCGACTCGCTCTAGGTAGGCCCCTAATATTAGAATATATCTTATTCTTATTCTACCCTTATACGCTTATTAGCGAGGTTAAATAAACGGTAGAGCTTATAAGCCGATTAGTAAGTATAAACAAACGACGCGGAAGATCCCTGAGTCTATACTATAGGAGTAGTTACTAAGGCTATACTACTAGAGAGCTCTACGGAGTATAAAAACGGTATACTAGTCTATCTATAGCTAATACGAGTTGCCGTATTAAAGAAAAAATACCTCTATACCAAAATAACCGACTATATACGCTATAGCACGAGTCTAACTAGGCGAATCCTTACCCTAGGATACGGAGTAATAGCGCGACGACATTCTATAACAAGCGTAAATATATCGACGCGTATCAATTATCCCTTAAGATATATCTACTAGTACTAAAGATACTAAGACTCTATAGAATATTAGTAATATACTACAATTATAGTACTAGGCTAAGTACCAACCGGCTTAGCTACTATAATCCCTCAACGAACTTCGTTAGGAGTATAATACCGCCCTCTCTTATATCGAAGAATAGAGTAATATAGTTCATAAGGTCGATCGAGCCAATAACGCTACTATATCGGCCTAATACTAGAAGAAAGTAGCTTAAGAGAAGGTCCGAACGCTATAATTATAGAATATAGATCTAGAAGATCGGAATACTCGTTAGGAGGAACGTATTACCGAATTATAAGTAGATAGATCTCCCTAGCGCTAGGAGACTCCAAGTTTAATAGTTAGCGGTTCAAAGACTTATATACTAAAGGTACCTAACCTACTACTATATTACGAGATAGATAGCGACCTTATTATTAAGGACTAGACTTAATAAATTCGCGATAAGCTTATAATTAACAAGGATTACTTTAAGGATAACGCTACCTAAGTAATCTATATTATCTCTTATACAGGAGGTACTATAGTAAGGTATATCCAAGCCTATTAAATAAATAATCTCGAGTACTTCACGAATCCGGAAGAAGTCTTTAGTATATTAAGCGATATTATAGGGAATCTAAATAAGAAGGATAATATATACCGTAGTTTTAAGGCGCTAAGATAGAAGGCTACTAATATCTTTACTAGTTTCTTCTCCTAGTTCTATATATATACTAACTACCTAAAACTAGATAAAGAGACTATTATTAATAAACTAAAGGATAAGGTTAACCTCCGTCTATAGGATATAATTATAGCTACCCTTTACGACTTTCGTACCTTAAAGGAGCTTAGTAACTTATATTAGCGGGTAGATAATCAATAATACTATATTAGCGAGAAGCGTGAGCGGATATTATTAGCTTTAACACGCTCGTTAACTCGGACCCCTCTAGCTACAACTCGGTATATCTTATCTATATACATCCCCCCTACGAAACGATAGTCTATAGAACCTACTATTATTATACCTCGCCCTATATTACCTTATAAAGATAGACCTCTAGCTAAGGCGTAAGACTCCTAGTAATATTATAACTATAATAAGGAAGGGTACTTTACTACTAACTACTCTAAGAGGAGGAAGGAAGCTATATATAGGATAGGGAATAATAGAGACTAAGCGGACGGAGTAGAGGAGAAGGAATATAGTAATATTAGCGAGGCGGAAGGCTATTCGGAGTTAGAAAACTAGAAGTCCTTAGGGAAGTCGCCCTTAAGGACCTACTATTCCTATTATTAGTAGATATCTATAATCTATATAGAAGAAGATCATTTATATACCCTATTATATTACTTACTTAAGGAAAGGAATACTAATCTAAAGCCTTTACTAATACTAGTACTACTATATATTTATTTATTAATGAAAAAGAAGCGTAACTACTTTCTAATTATCTTAATATTATATCTATACCTCTTACTAAACTATACTAACTCTATAGATATAATAGTAAGATACGAAAGAAACTAGTTACCTATATAATTTACCCTTCTATAAAGGTCTATAACTATCTTAAGTCGACCGTATCTATACTTATTACTAACCTAGGTAACTAATATATTATCCTTAGTAAGCTATAGATGAATAAGTATAAGGTCCTACTAGATATAGTAGATAATCGTATCGTCTTCCTACCTAGCCGCTATAACTATATTAGGGCCCTCTAAGCTCTTATAAAGCCTCCTATCGAGAAGGTAGATAAGATAATAAATATTCCTACGAATTATCCGTCTCCGCTATCTAAGAAACTAGAGGTACTAGATATCGCCAAGATTAGCGCTACTATATTCTATATATATATAAGGAACTAAAAGAAGCGCGATATCTAATACTTCTCTATAATAATAGCTAAGTTAGAGAAGGCCATCTAGAATAGATCTATACTAGACTAGATCTATAAAGTATTAGAACATCAGCAAATCGGGAGCGGCTCCCCAAAATCGAGCGTCCAAGGGGCCGGCCCCGGGCGCTAGGCGCTGATTCCGCACGGTCTCGGGCTGCTCGAGCTACTCGAGCTGCTCGAGCTGGTCAAACATACGGTTCGAGTACTTCTACTGATATCGCTCCAAGTAATATACCTATTTGATACAATAATCGATACAGTAATAGATTTCATTTATATACGGTTATTGCCCATCCTATAAGCCGGCTCTACTATCGCGCTTTTACTAATATAAGACCTATACTATAGATATTCTAATTAACTTTCCTACCTCCTATCGACGTCTATAATCCGATAATATTATTACTATTATCCGGAGAGCTAGCGGTAGCTTGCGGAATAGTAGTAGCCTCGCTATTAAAGACCGCGGGGTTATCCTTAGTTAGGTAAGAGCTTGGTATATATAGATACATCGCGCTTTCCCAAAAGATTATGTCATTAGCGTCACAGCTAGTTTTGCGCTATCAGCAGGCCGCATAGCGATTAGGGTCTACATCCTATATCGATTGCGGACCGAGAAATCAGCTAAATTAGCAACTCGAGGTTACCGATAGCAGCATCTGCAACCTCAAATTGCTACGCTAGGCGCCTACAACATCAGTATCAAAAGTTACTTTCGTAGACTAACGCTACCATTACGCATTTATTCTGGAATACGAAATATATACACTTAGGTAGTATATCGACAATATTAGTAGATAAGAAGTCATCCGAGTCGGATAGTTCGGACACATCCTCCGCTATAGTAGGTATATTCGAGTCGGATATCTTATCTAGAATTAACCTACAGGTAGTATTATCCGAGCTAGACGATTTTAAAAGATAATATAATAATCATTTTTATATTATACGTTTAATAGCTATATATTCGATTACTAACAGCTTAATTCCGTCAGGCTTCCTCCCGCCTAAGCTTTATACTCTATTAATCCATCCTCTATCCCCTCCGTAGTATCCTTAGCAGCCTAGTCCTTAGGTTCTTCTCCTATTAGAGTAATATTTAGATATACTATTTTATCCTCTATAATCCACCTCTCTACCGACCTACTCTACTCTTTAATATCTATAATATAATCCTCTTCCTAAAGACTCTTATCTACTTATAGACCGGTCTCCTTCTATATATACTCGAAGTCCTATATTAAAAATACCTAGATATCTATTATCTCCGCTAAATTATTACTAAAGGTAAGGGAAGCGAAAAAACTATCCTAGTTTCTAAACTCTAAATTAGTCTCGTCGAGACCCTCCTCAGGAGATAGTTCTTTAGCCTTAATTTCAGTATTAGCCGATAATATATACCTATAATCGCTTCTTATATATACCGTATATTCTTTATTATTTCTGTACTCTTCTTCTTAGCCTATTATACTAGTATTATTTATTCCTATCTCCTCTAGAACGCTCTAAAGGTCCGGTTAATTTTTCAGATCTTCTAGGGAATCCTTAAATATATTAGTAACTAGTAGTCAACGGTTCTTACTATACCTATTTATATAGTAGTAGTCTATTATTCGACGATAAAGTAGTCCTGTAACTATCCGCGTTTTGATTTCACCTATATTATACTATACCTCTATTATATATTCAAATATAGCTTAAGGTATTATTAGTATATAGGTTATTCTTCGAGTATCAGGTTAACTTACTACTAACTAATATACTATCCTATCTCTTAATCCTATAGGAGCTATATTCGTATTCTTCGAATATATAATAAAGCGCTATTATAACGAAAATAATAGTACTAGTAGGTAAAGGTTTCTATAGATCTATACTCTTATACCTGAGTCTAATAGCGCTTATTCTATTAGGGAAAAAAATGCGATATAGACTTATTATAATTATTAGTACTAGAAAACGACCCTTATCTTAGACCTATTAGCTATATATTTCGTTCTCGTTTAGGAAAGAAGAATATTTATACCTTTCTCTAGATCCGCGAAAGTAAATCGTATATTAAATAGTAGGTTCGATATATTATTCTTCCGGTCCTCGACTATTAGGTATAGCTATTCTACTACTATTTTAATAGTTAATCTTATTTTCCTTATTATAAAACTTCTAAATTCGCTTAGGCTATCTATAAGCTACGAAGATATTAGCTATTACGCGGCGTTATATAAATAGGTAGGGGTTTAGGAGTAATAACCTTGCGAGCTTCTTTAGGAGTTAGTATATTATCTAAGGTATCTAGATCGCCGATAACTTAAGGCCCCTTCGTTCTTTAGAGCTTAGCCTTCTATTCTCTCTATATTCTTATTATAAGGTTACTTAGAGCTACTAGGTTATATTCTAGCCATAGTAATAGGCTATTAGTATCGTTGCCGCCTATAATCTTAGAGAGGAATATAGGCTTCGTTGCGTAGAAAATATATTAATATTCCCGTAAGGATTAGTATCTTTGCGCTTGGCGATACCTAGAACTACCCTAAGCGATAGGTCCCGCCGCCCCCTCCGTAGTTACCTCCTTATAGTTATCTTTAGATTTAATATCCGATATATATATAGGTATAGGCAACGAAGTCGATAATAGTCTAGGCCTTATCTTTTTAGATAATAGAACCCGATTATTAGGATTAGATAATTATCCTATAGTCGCGGTACTGGAATTCGGCCGCTTGCGCCGTGTAGGTAGTATAGTACGGGTTGGCTATCGCTACTTATATTATACCGACTATAACGATTAGTTATTATAAGACCTATATACCGAGGTAAATATACTATTAATTCATCCTTCCGTCTGCTAATTAGATTCTCTCTCGATTTTCGATATTTCTTACTAGTAGATTTAAACTTATTAGTTATTATCTATTAGGGCGTCTAGGTAGGTCGTCCGGCACGCTAGCCATTCTACTCTATATATAAAGATGTTCGGTTTCGTTATTCCTATACTATTAGCTATTTCAGCTATATTTGATAAACACGCGTCTCTAATTCATTATTTACCGAGCTGTATAGGTAGTTCCTAGTGTCTATATTCCCTTAAGGACCTCGTTTTATTATATAGTTCTATATTATTTCCTTCTTTCTATATTAGCGTATTAAATATACGCGTGACATCGATAGATAACTTACGGTCTTCTTTTGGGTAATACTCGTATCGCTTTATAATATAGTATCGATTCTAGATATCGATAGCCACGTCTATTTACGCTGTACGGTTAATAGGTTATATCTATTATTATATACTAATCGTACTTATAACGGAGAAGCCCATCTTTTCCGTCTTCTAAATATAGAGTTATCTAACGGACCGAATATAGGAGTATAGGGAAGTTATACCCCTATAACGATAGCAGGCACTAGTCTCTTCGTAGGGCTAGTTATAGGGTTATTAGAAGATATTTCGATATCCTTAACGCTAGTTATCTTTAAAGAGACCTCTTCTTCGCGTATTTTTTTAGAGATATCCTTACTAAGGTTACTATCACGTCTTCGACGTTTCCTAGGCTCTACTACTCCGTTATTCCCTTCGGTACTTCTCTTAGATTCTAGCTACTTTTCTTTAATAGCCTTAATCTACTAATATATTAATATATAGAATAAGTTACTCGGTTCGAATCGTACCTTTCGCTTGTTCGCTTTAGTCTCCTAGGCTTTTCTAGTAGCTACTAGTCGTTCTCCCTTTGTCTTAGCCATTATTAGAAGATCTCTATTATCTATCTAATATATATAAGGGTCTTTACTAGTAACGAGGTAGTATAAGGTATTAAGGAGTATAATCTACGACGATATAGCTAGTTATAGGTAGCTAGATAGGCGAGGTTCTTAGGGGAAGAAGGCGAAGGTTTTTAGAAAGGGATAGGCTTCTTTAGCGTGTTATTGTCGTGTTATTTTAATTAATATAATATTAATATAAAATCGAGTTAGCTTAAAGACTATTAACTGAGTCAGATAGAAACTTAGCCGAGTCGAACAAAAATTTCCTATCTTTTCGAATAGGTTACTACTAGGACTATATCTCTAGCTATAGTTCTCCTACGTATAACGAATATCGCCGTTTCTTCTATATCCTTAACAAGTATACGCCGCCTCCGCCCTATTAGCTCGGGACCTCAAGACCTTAGATACTACCTACTCGAGTATCTATCGATAAATATATACGGAGCTAGACTTACTAGATTCGTATTAATAATATATACTTTGCCGCCGGCTCTTAAGTTATATAGGTAGGATATAGAGTTACATTATCAGCTTAACCGATTAAATTAGTTCTTCAACTTAGTTAATAACGATTAGATATCTCCTTCTATTTATAATATATTCTATAAAGAGAATCTCTACTAGCGGATATATATTAAGTTAGCGGAACTATATCCTCTATAGCGGCGACGGCGTTTAGATTTGTTAGAGAAGATAAATCTAGGTTAGGAAAAGCGGCGGGTAGTATTAGCTAGGTCTTTATAGCGGGATTCTAGGATATAAATATTATATTAGTAACGTTGAGTTAAATAGTATAGTTTCTCTAGTCTCTAATTCGAATAACGGGGTCTACTATTTATAACATTTAAACTAGTCCTTAAATTTGCTACTAGCAATATCTATAGGTTGATTATATTATATTATACCTACTCTTACTAAGAGTTTTCTATCCGCCTATCTAGATAATAATTAAATCAAGATCCCTTTACCTTATCCAGAAATATACTATACTTATATACCTTCTATCTTTACTATTACTACCGAATAACCCGTCTATAGTATTAAATCCTATAGTACTTTATCCAGTTCGTATCTATATTTATACTTCTAGAGGTATAGATAAGGGTAATACCGGTTTTAAGAACGTAGTTTATAGAGAGAACAAAGTGATAATAGTTATCTCCTTAGTATATCTATACGAATAATTCATCTTATTTCCCGGAAGGTAAGGCCGAGCTACGCTATAGTTATTTATTAGGATAATACCTTTTAAACTACTAGAGTAAGGTTAGTATAAAGCTAAGGCGAAATAGCGGAAGAGCTATAGACCTACTATCGCCAGAATATATATAGTAGTAGATAGCTTAGTAATTATAGATAGTTATTATAGTCTTCCGACGATATCCTCCCTTAGTTTAATAATTAAATCCTTTAATATAACTAACTTCGGACTATTATTAATAAAATATTCGATATAATAGATATAGATACTAGCTAGCGGGTATTCAGTCTAGTCTTCTCTTAGATTAGCTAACTCTACAAAGTTCGTGCGACCCTCGCCGCCGTTATATAAATCTACCCCTTCAAGCTTATCCGTATATAGAGATAGGTTATCGAGCCGAGCGAATCCTAGAAGGCTTGGGACTATAGTAGCGGCGCGTAGTTCATATATACGTTTGAAGTAGTTGGTAGTTATTAGCGCAGGTATCTCCTTGCTAGCCTTGCGAGTAATTATATATTATCTAGTATATTTTACTTTCGCTTCGTCTTAGTTCCTTTAATCCTTAGCGCGAAGAGCTATATTTTATACTAGTAAAGGCGGGTATCTTCTTCTAATAATAGAATGGGTTTTAATACCTATTTAGGTAACTAATACCAAATCGGGTAGTTAAAGGATGCTTGGCATCAACTATCAAACTGTGGTTGAATGCGTACCGCAACTTCTTCGCAGCATTGCCTCGCGCCACATACATCATATGATATCGAGATGATTTCATATGTTTTGGAGTTAACTATGCGCTTGCTTGCGCATCAAGAATTTTTAGAATCGGCCCATTTGCGCAATAGTTATGAGTAAAAGAAGCGTTTTTCGCCATGTTTTGCATGCAGCACGAGCTCGGTGGCAAATGCCAAGCATTGAGCTTGGCGCCCCCGGACCCTGGAACATCAAAAGTTGAATACGCACCGCAACTTCTTCGCAGCAATGCCCCGCGCCACATACGTTATATGATATCAGAATAATTTCATGAGTTTTGGAACCAAGTATGCGCTTTCCAATGCAGTCAAAATTTTCAAATCGGCCTACTTACGCAAAAGTAATGACTAAAAGAAGCGTTTTCGCCATGTTTTTGCGGGTAGTATAAGCTCGGTTGCAAATGCCAAGCATTGAGCTTGGCGTCCCCCGGACCCTGGAATATCAAAAGTTGAATGCGCACCGCAACTTCTTCGCAGCAATGCCCCGCGCTATATACGTCATATAATTTCGAGATGATTTCATGAGTTTTGGAACCAAGTATATGCTTTCCAAGGCTATTCGAATTTTGAAATTTGGCTAAGATTTGGCTATGAAAAGCTCAAAAAACATGTTTTTGCTTGCGGAGTTCCCTAAAGCTAACCCCCGCAGCCGCCCCCGAAACACTAATATACTAAATCCTCAATAACTTTTGCCCTATTGGAATTAGGGCTTAGCTTTATATGTATAAAATGTACTATATATAGAGGAATTTCTAATACCGCTTAACTTTTCTAAATCGAGTATAAAATAAGCGAGATATAGTAGTTTTTACGGTAATCTTCTGTGAAGATTACGGGCACTTACTTGTATAATATAATAAATCTCGTAGGGAGGTAGTTATACCAGATTAGTAGTCCTAGAGATATCTTAAGTATATAGCGTCCGCTTTATATCGATTATCTTTGTCTACTATCGTAACTAATTGCCTACTACTTTCGCTAGCACGATAGTAAGAATAATACCTAACTTCGCTACGCTAATATTCCGGGTAGCGCTATTCTTGATATACGGATAACTAATATTCTATTTATAAGCCGATAGATATATATCGTAATAACTCCGTAGCTTTAATCTCTCTAGTAAGAGATATTTATTATAATAAGGCGACGTTTCGAATTATTAGATAATTTTATATATATATATTTCGATCTAGATAGAGTCGGACGTTGGCGTTGCCCGAGTCGAATATCTATATTATCCGAGTCGACTAGAGTCCTTGATAGAAGCAATAATTTAGTTTAGATATCCCTAAACTAGAATCTCGCCCGTAGATAGCTCCCCCCTATTAGAAAGCCTACTATCTTATCTAAGCCGCGCAGTATAGCTAATGAATAAACGGTACGATCTTCTTTATTTTACCGTTAGGGGCTATAATAGATAATAACCTATAGAGGTTTCGTATATTCTATATAGACTAGTTTCCCTTCTATAGCTAAAATAATAACTCTATATACTACTACGTTTTCTAAGACTATTACGGATAGTCCTCTACCTTAGTTATATTAATACTAGGGTAGTATTTAGTAGTAAGTAAATAGTAAGGTAGAGGTTAAAGTACTTATATCCTATCGCGATCCTCCTATTCTAACACCTCTAGATCTTTCGTAGCTACTCTAGCTACTACTACCCTACCTATCTCGATATTATATAACTTCGGAACCCTACTATTATAGGCCTTACTAACCTTTAACGCCTTCTCCTCGTCCTCTTCTATAGTATCCCCTTCCTCCTCTTACTCCTTCTCTTCCTAATTACTAGTATAGCTACTATTATTTATATTAGAACGGATAAGTATAGGATTATTTAGAGGCCGGGTAGGAAATACTAGCAGGCTTGCTTAATTAAGAGGGAGAATTTATAAGGCTTTAGGGCGGAGAATTTAGCGGGAGAGGTAGTAGAGTCTTCGCGTAGAGGATTCTATATATTACAAGTTAGTGCCCGTAATCTTCACAGAAGATTACCGTAAAGACTACTATATCTCGCTTATTTTATACTCTATTTAGAAAATTTAAGCCTAATTAGAAAGCCCTCTATTTATAGTATATTTTATATATATAAAGTTAAGCCCTAATCCTAATAGGGCAAAAGTTATTAAGGATTTAGTATATTAGTGCGTCGGGGGCGGCTGCGGGGGTAGCTTCAGAGAAGTCCGCAGGCAAAAACATGTTTTTTAAGCTTTCCTTAGCCAAACCTTAGCCAAACCTTAGCCAAATTTCAAAATTCGAACGGCGTTGGAAAGCGCATGCTTGGTTCCAGAACTTATGAAATTATGATGATATTATATGACGTATGTGGCGCGGGGCATTGCTGCGAAGAAGTTGCAGTGCGTATTCAACTTTTGATGTTCCAGGGTCCGGGGGTGCCAAGCTCAGTGCTTGGCATCTGGCACCGCCTGTAAAACATGGCGAAAACTCTTATTTTGCTCATAACTTTTGCGCAAATGGACCGATTTTGAAAATTTCGACGGTGTTGGAAAGCGTATACTTGGTTCCAAGACTTATGAAATCATCTCGATATCATATGACGTATGTGGCGCGGGGAAGTACTGCAAAGAAGTTACGGTGCGCATTCAGCTCAATGCTTGGTATCTGCCACCGAGCTCGCGGTGCATGCAAAACATGGCGAAAACGCTTCTTTTGCTCATAACTTTTGCGCAAGTGGACCGATTTTGAAAATTTCGACGGTGTTGGAAAGCGCGTGCTTGGTTCCAAAACTTATGAAATCATCTCGATATTATATGATGCATGTGGCGCGGGGAAGTCCTGCGAAGAAGTTGCGGTGCGAATTCAAGTTTTGGTGGTTGAAGGCGCTAGGCCGAAAGGCGTACTATCAGGGGGGTGGAATATAGGGTCGATCTCATTGGCTACAAGTGCGGAATTGCTCCGAAAGTCCTTATAATCTGTTATTAGAAGAAAGATAATCTTTAGATAGCTAACGGGTTAATACTATTAATAGGAAAGGTAGATAAAGAGATACTTTCGTTACCTATTATAATTTAGCGCTACTATAAGGAGATTACCTTTAATATTATTAGGATAGCTATCTATTATATAATTCTAGGAATACCTTAGTTAAAGAAGTATAATCTAATAATTAATTAGACTCGAGGAGTACTCAAGATAGATTAATCCGGCAATATTACTAGGATTATACCTACGTATTAGTAGCGTTTAATAGTAGATAAGAAGTCGAACCGAAGACCGGTCGAGGTATATATTACCTTAGCTTCGTACTAGGACGGTACTAAAAGGTAGTCTAACTCTATAGTTACTAGTATAGGTTAGCGAGATAATAAAGTAAGAGTTAAGAGAGGAACTAATATACTCTCTATCCCTTAGGAGTATAATATATAGATATACTTATTCGAGGAAGAGATAAATATAGAAGTATTATCTAAGTATAAGCTATAGGATTATAAGATCGAACTCGAACCTAGTAAGTAACTAATATTTAGACCTATTTACGTATTATTAGAAAAGGAACTTAAGGTACTTTATAGGTATATTAACAAGAACTTTAAAAAGGGATTTATTTAAGAATCTAAATTACTAGTAGGTTATCTAATCCTCTTTATACTAAAGAAGGATAGAATCTTATAGCTATATATCTATTACGGCTTGGCCTTTACTTACTATTAGTACCGATACGCGTAGTATAGAGTATAGTTATCGAACGTTCGATTATTGCTCATCGCTTATAGCTAGTAGCTTGGCGCGTCTCCAAGACGCGCAGGCTTCATATATCTATCTTCTCTCCTTAGATATATTCTTCTAGTTATACTTCACCCCTATCGACTCGCTCTAGGTAGGCCTCTAATAATATCGACTATTAAAAGTTAAACGATATTACTATTAAAAATAGATATTCCTTACTAAATATAGGAGAGCTATAGGATTAGCTTAGAAAAGCAAAGGTATTTACTAAACTAGATCTTAGAGATATATATAAATTAATTTAGATAAAAGAAGGCGAAGAATAGAAAACTACCTTCTAGACAAGATATAGCTACTATAAGTATTTAGTAATACCGTTTAGACTTACCAATATACTAGTAACCTACTAGGTACTAGTTAATAATATTATATAAGTACACTTGGATCGAATAACGATAGCGTACCTTGATAATATATTAATCTATTCTAAGAATAAGGAAGAATATATAGAGTATATATAGAATATCCTTAGATATCTATTACAAGTAGGACTTCTCCTTAAACTAGAGAAGTATAAGTTCTATAGAATAGAAGTGGAATTTCTAGAATTTATAGTTAGTATAGAAGGTATTAGTATAAGCCCGGAAAAGATTAAGGCTATAGCTAAATAGCCTATACCGAAGGATATCAAAATAGTATAAAGCTTCTTAGGATTTACTAACTTTAATAGAAAGTTTATTAAAGGCTACTTAAAGAAGGTACTTCTACTTATAGATATTATAAAAAAGGATATTAGATTTATATAGGGATAAGACTAATAGAAAGCATTTAATATATTAAAGAAAGTATACGTAGACCCCCTAGTACTCTATACCTTTCGGGCTAATAAACTAGCTCGTATCGAAATAGACGCCTCGGATCTAGTAATTAGAGTATATATATACTAAATGAAGGACTAAAAGTAGTATCTAGTTATCTACTATTTAAGGAAGATATTAGTAGTAGAATAAAACTATAATATACACGATAAAGAACTACTTACTATAGTTTATATACTTTAAAATTAGAGTATATATAGAAAGCTACTTGAATCTAACTATCTTTATAGATTATAAGAATCTTTTTAATTTTATAATAATAAAAGAGTTGAATCGAAGGTAAGTCCGATAGTTAGAACTATTGGGTTAATATAAGTTTAAGATAATCTATACTCTAGAAAAGGATAATAGTCGAGCGGATACCCTTAGTAGGCGATTAGACTATATAGAAGAAAAGAATATTATAGAACGACTAATCCTAAAGAAAGAAGCTAATAGATTATTAGTACTATACTAAGTATTAGTAACAACCCTTTATATAACGGGACCTAATATAACTAATAGGATTATAGAGGCCTATAATAATAATATATTCGTAATAACCTTAAGAAAGGATTAGCTAAATACTATATTACTTAAATACTAGGAGATAACTTATCTACCTGAATAATATACCGAAGAAGTAATTAGAGATTACTATAATAACCTATTACAAGGTTATCTAGGGATAGCCAAAACTATAGAACTTCTAGGACGAGGATACGTGGCGCCGAAACTTCGCGCGCGCGTTAAACTATTAGGGGCCTACCTAGAGCGAGTCGATAGGGGTGAAGTATAACTAGTAGAATATATCTAAGGAGAGAAGATAGATACATGAAGCCTGCGCGTCTTGGAGACGCGCCAAGCCGCTAGCCATGAGCGATGAGCAATAATCGAACGTTCGATAACTATACTCTATACTACGCGTATTAGTACCGATAGTAAGCAAAGGCCAAGCTATAACACTACCCCCCTTAAGTAAGTATCGTCCCTAATATAGAAGGCAAGACGACTATAGCCGACTCGGACTATCTAGTTTATTCGGGTAGCGCGTATAGAAGTCGTCGACTATATCCTAAGCGTTGCCAAATTCGCCGCCGTCTATATAGTACTATTAGCGGTCCGATTATTACTTATTCTTCTATTAGACCCGGAACTATAGATAGTAGCCACAACCGAATAGTCTAGTATCCAAGATATCGTCGATCTCCTACTCTTCCTAGTTATCTACTATAATAGGTCTTAGCGGCTCCGTTTACTAACTAGGTAAAGGGTCTATAGATACTTTTCGTAGTAGGCTAGGGTAGAAGATATTATATATTTATATACTAGATAGAAGTTCTAGGCGGTATAATAATCTAACTTTATCTAATATCTTAAACGGTCCTAGTATCTTATTATCTAGTTTTCTACTCGGACGTTCTATACTTATATTCCGACTAGATAGGAATACTATATCTCCTTTATTATATATAATATTAGACTACTTCTTATTAGCTTAATCTATTATTCTCCTACGGTTTATAATAGATTACTTGGTTATAAATGTTACGAACCGTGCGTACCGGTCTTCGTATATAGATTGATTCTCAATAGGGATAGCGGTATTACCACACAAGAGGTAAAGCAGGCTTCAGGTGATGCTAAGCGGGTCTAGTATATAATTAGATAATATATATTCAGTATCTAGCCTAAGAGATCTATCGTATATAGTAAACAATTGAATAGCAAGTTGAGCACGATGCTCCAAGTGGTAAGCAGTGCTCCGTATATATAGATATACGAAATCCATGCCAAGCATTCCTGATCGCACTGATCGCACTAATCGCACTGCGCTTATTGCGACCACTACGCTTATCGCTTAATATGCCAAGCCTTCTTAATCGTACTGATCGTACTAATCGCACTGCGCTTATTATAACTACTACGCTCATCGCTTAATATACTAAGCCTTTAGGGTCTATCTAAGTCGGACGCTAATTCGTCGACTCGAACTATAACGGGTGCTACGCTCCTTAAGCGTATCCCAGATTATATTTCCTAATCCTAATATTAGCTCCCTCTCCTAGATTTCTCGTCCCGAGAAACTATCTATCCTTTATACTACCCCGACGTACTAAACGTTTAGATAAACCGACCGTCCGCCGAACGGCGTTGGCTAGTAAGCTAACCGAAGTCGTAATGCGGCCGTATTCCCGATGTATTACCAGCGGCAAGTAGTACTTAATAGGTACAGGGTCCGATAGGTATTCTAACTATATGGGCAGCGGTAGGAAATACGACCTTGTAGTATTACCCCTTAAAATATATTATATCGAGACGGAACGAAAGGAGGCGTAGTTATAGTTGAAAAATACGCGCGAAGAGTTGGCTCGTAATATAGAAGAGTCTATATATCTTTAGGCTATACTAATATACCTTTAGATATAGTATAAATAACTTGAAGATAAAAAGCGGAAGATTATAGACTAAGAGATATAGAATATTAAGGAGTTAGAAGAAGACTAGCGGTCTGTCCTAAGTATTCCTAATAACTAGATATTTAACGTCTCGTCCGAACAATTTAGCTTCCTAGCCGGAACCGATTGGTATTCCTTCCCGATTGTTCCCGGAACTCCTATAGAAGGTCCTAGTAGTTCCGGAGGTTCCTAAGAGGTTCCTAGGTATTTTCGGTATTATTATACCCTTTCTATTTAACTAGATATTTCTAATTAACCTGATTTAGAATCCTCTTAACCTCGAACTCTGTTTCTTCCTTAATATTATAGTAAAATATTTCTTAGAGAGGTATATTAGAGTCCGCTAGCTCTAAGAGTAAGATATAGAATACTAGATATACCTTAGCGTTAGGTAGTAGTTAGAGTTTATAGTTAACTAGTCCTTTTAACTATTTAATTAAGAATAGTCTAACCTTAACGTAATCTAGTTTCTTACTTAGTCTCGTTATCCTTATATTTTTTATTAGGAGGTATACTTTATCCCCCTCTTTTAGCTAAGGAATATTCTTTCTTTTCTTATTAATCTATTCCTTTAACTTCTTATTAGAGCTCTTAATAGACCTTTATATATCCTTATATAAATTCTTTAGCTCTTCTACCTTAACTAAGGCTCTTTCTATATTAGGTCCCTCCCTTAGTTATAGAAATATATTTATATTCTTTCTATAGTTAGTAAAGAATAGGGTTAGTCCGATTATATCTAACCGCTTATTATTATATACTAGTTATACTATTAGAAGTAGTGAAACCTAGTTATCCTACTTCTAGTTTATATAATATCTTAGGTATACTTCTATTATTTAATTTGCACGTTCTATCTATCTATTAGTCTATAGGTAATATACTATTAATATCCGAAGTTTAGTTCTAATTACTACTATTAGCATTCTCTAGTAGTTAGAAGTAAATAGCTTATCTCTGTCGGATATTATCGACTTTAGTATACTATAATCCCTTATTAGCTTATCGAGTAGTATAAAGGCTAACTAGTCTACCTTATATATCTCCTTGAAAGGTATTATAATTATATATTTTATAAGTTTATCTATAATAACTATAATCGAGTTAAAGGTATTATATATAGCTGGATCTTTTAAAGGTAGTAGTTTAACTATAAAGTCTATTATAATATTATCCTATAGTAACTCTAGTATAGGAGTAAACTATATTTATCTATACTTAGTATATCGTATAGCCTTATTCTACTAGTACTTGATATATTCTTTAATATATTATTTAACGCGCGCTCGAAGCTTCGGTACCGCGTATCCTCGTCCTAGGAGTTCTACTATTTTAGATACTCCTAGGTAACCTTATAAAGGGTCGTTATAGTAATCCCTAATTACTTCTTTAGTATATTATTTAGGTAGATAAGTCCTCTCCTAGTATTTAAGTAATATAGTATCTAGCTAATCCTTCCTTAGGGTTATTACGAATATATTATCTTTATAGGCCTTTACGATTCTATTAGTTATATTAGGTCCCGTTATACGAAGGGTCGCTACTAATACCTAGTATAGTACTAGTAATCCGTCCGCTTCTCTCTTTAGGATTAGTTATTCTATAATATTCTTTTCTTCTATATAGTCTAATCGCCTGCTAAGGGTATCTACTTAACTATTATCCTTTCCTAGGGTATAGGTTATCTTGAACTTATATTAACCTAATAGTTCTAACTATCGAACTTATCTTCTATTTAACTCCTTTATCGTTATAAAGTTAAGAAGATTCTTATAATCTGTAAAGATAGTTAGGTCCGAGTAGCTTTCTGCGTATACTCGCTAGTTCTATAATATATATACTACGGTAAGTAGCTCCTTGTTATATATATTATAGTTCTATTTAGCTACTAATATCTTCCTTGAATAGTAGGTAACTAGATACTACTTTTAGTCTTTTATTTAATATAGGTATACTCTAATTATAAGATCTAATATATCTATTTTAATACGAGCTGGCTCGTTTATCTAAAAGGTATAGAGTACTAGTAGATCCGTATATACTTTCTTTAATATATCGAATAATTCCTATTAGTCTCTCCCCTATATAAATCCGATATCCTTATTTATAATATCTATTAGTAGTAGTACTTTCTTTAAGTAGCCCTCGATAAATTTCCTATTAAAATTAGTAAATCCTAAGAAGCTTTATACTACTTTAACGTCCTATAGTATAGGCTATTCCGCTATAGCCTTGATCTTCTCTAGGCTTATACTAATACTTTCTATACTAACTATAAATCCTAGAAACTCTACTAACTATCGATAAAATTCGCACTTTTCTAGTTTAAGGAGAAGTTTCGCTTGCGATAGATATCTAAGGATATCCTATATATATAAAATATACTCTTCCTTATTCTTAGAATAAATTAGTATATTATCGAGGTACGCTATCGCTATTCAATCTAAGTATACTCGTATAATATTATTAATAAGTACTTAGCAGGTTACTAGTGCGTTAGTAAGTCCAAACGGTATTACTAGATACTTATAGTGGCTATATCTCGTTCGGAAGGCAGTTTTCTATTCCTCGCCCTCTTTCATCCGAATTAGGTTATATACGCCTCTAAGATCCAGTTTAGTAAATATCTTTACTTTCCCGAGCCGATCCTATAGCTCTCCTATATTTAGTAATAGATATCTATTCTTGATAGTAATATTATTTAACTTCCGATAGTCGACGTATAGTCTTAAGCTTCTATCCTTCTTTAGTATAAAGAGGATAGAATAACCTACTAGTAATTTGGATTCCCGAATAAATCCCTTTTTAAGGTTCTCGTTAATATACCCGCGAAGTACTTTAAGTTCCTTCTCTAATAATACGTAAATAGGTCTAAATATTAGCTATTTACTAGGTTCGAGTTTAATCTTATAATCCTATAGCTAGTACCTAGGTAATACTTCTATATTCGTCTCTTCCTCGAATAAGTACGCCTACTTACTATACTCCTAAGGGATAGAGAGTATATTAGTTCCTCTTATTACTCTTACTTCGTTATCCCGCTAACCTTTACTAGTAACTATAGAGTCGAACTACCTTTTAGTACCGTCCTTATACGAAGCTAAGGTAAAATATACCTCGACCGGTCTTCGGTTCAACTTCTTATCTACTATTAAACGCTACTAATATATAGGTATAATCCTGGTGATATTGCCGGATTAATCTATCTTGAGTACTCCTCGAGCCTAATCGATTATTAGGTTATACTTCTTTAACTAAGGTATTCCTAAAATTATATAATAGGTAGCTATCCTAATAACGTTAAAGGTAATCTCCTTATAGTAGTACTAAATTATAATAGGTAACGAAAGTATCTCTTCGTCTACCTTTCCTGTTGATAGTATTAACCTGTCGGCTATCTAAAGGTTATACTACTATAACTTCTTCCGAGTTAGTATTCTAGTTATTTATACTAGATCTCGTAAGATAAAGTTTCTAGTAGCTCTAGAGTCTATTATCGCAACGGTCCGCTATCTATTAACAATTACCGGTATCTTTATATATATATCGTATTGCGCGGAACATAGATATTATTTAGGGGTTAATATATTAATCTCCTTATGGCTACCCCTACTATAAGGGATTACTCTTTTCCCTGTATAGGGAGGAATCCTACAAGTTATTTCTCGAACTTGTGTTTCTTGTAGTCGTTATATAAATATACGTACTATTACTATAGATAGTATTAGTTTACTTCTAGACTCTAACGTCTTATTTGGTTTCGGTGGTATATCTCTTCCTCGTCTCTCTTGCGTAGAAAGTAGCTTAGTTATCGTTTTCTTACTAAGTACTAAGGGTATCTATTATCCTCGTACTTATAGTACTAATAATTACTATAGGATAATTTTATCAGAACTCCTAGTTCCTTTCTACAGTTAATTCTATAATAGTTGCAACTATTTTCTATATACTATCTCTAGTAGACTTCCTTATATTCAGGGTAATAGTAGTTATACCTAAAGTCTAAGATACTAAAATCGTTCTAGAATCCTTTTAGTCTTTCTTCCTCTAAGTATTCCTTTCTCTCCTTAGATATAGTAGATCTAGGTTCGGGTATTATCGGTAGTTCTTTCCTTTTGATTATAATCTCCTATTCGAATTCTTCCTTATTCTAATCCTATTTAGGCTATTTTCCCTAAGTATTACTACTATCCCTAACGTATAGCTTTCCTATCCGAGTATTAGCTTTATTCGTAAAGCTGTCGTTAGAGAACTCCTCGTCTCCTAAGTTAGATTCCCCGTCTAGTTACTAACCGTAGACTTCGTCCTATATTAGTAAGATTCTACTAGAATTACTATCCTAGTCTCATACCTTTTCTAGTACGTTTAGCTACTATCGATATACTATATTTTTCGACTTGTAGTCTCTAGTAAAGTGGCCCGGTTTACTATAGCTATAACACGTGAGTGTTTTCTTTCTGCCCCCTTGCTGCTTCTTGCCCCTAGCTAGCCCTCTAAAGGCCTATTTACCTTTTCTCTCCGTGAAATCCAGTTCTATCGGTACTAGTCTATAAGGGTCGCATTCTTTATATCCTAGGCGATAGCTCTTCGATTTAGTAAAAAAGCTCGAGTATCCTATTCCGTCGACTCCTCCGTTATACCTTTTCTCTATAGTCCTTTTAAATAGCTTATTATTAATTTCGATTACTTCTTTAATTAGTTTATTAAGGGTATTAATAATAATCCCTAACCTTATAAGCTTATCTTTGATATTATCCTTAAGACCTCTCCAGTATATAGTTATTAATATATTATCGTCCTAGTTAGTCTTTACTATATATTACTAAAATTAAGTCGAGTACTCTAATATAGATTTCTTCTAGGTTATATACTAGATAGTTTATATTACTATATTGACTTCGTTCGACGGACCGAATATATAGCGGATTTCGAGTCTAAATATAGCTATACTCTCTATCTATAGTTTTATTTCGCTGTCTTCGTCGTTGTCTTCTATATACTTCTTTAGGAATAGATTAACCTACTTTTAGGCTCTTCTACGTAAGTAAGTAATAGTAAAGGTAGAATATTATTATATAGGTATAAGGTCTCCTTAGAACTTTAAGTAAAGTAATACCTAGGATAGCTATCCCTCGAGCTTATCTCTCTCTCTATAGTATAAGTCGGGCTAGGCTATCTTAATATATCTACTAAGTCCTTCGTTAATAGTTAGGCGTTATTATCCGCTTCCTCCTCCTAAGGAGCTTAGAGTAGGTACCCTAGGGTCTCTTAGTATAGTACTTATCCTTAAGGGTACTTAAAGTATTATAAACCGTATATACCGGTCTTCGTATATAGATTGATTCTTAATAGGGATGGCGGTATTACTATATAAGAGGTAAAGTAGGCTTTAAGTAATACTAAGCGGGTCTAGTATATAATTAGATAATATATATTTAGTGCCTAGCCTAAGAGATCTATCGTATATAGTAAATAATTGAATAGCAAGTTAAGCACGATACTCCAAGTGGTAAGTAGTGCTCCGTATATATAGATATACGAAATCCATGCCAAGTATTCCTGATCGCACTGATCGTACTAATCGCACTGCGCTCATTGCGACTACTGCGCTTATCGCTTAATATACCAAGCCTTCTTGATCGCACTAATCGTACTAATCGTACTACGCTCATTGCGACCACTGCGCTCATCGCTTAATATGCCAAGCCTTTAGGGTCTGTCCGAGTCGGACGCTAATTCGTCGACTCGAACCATGACGGGTGCTACGCTCCTTGAGCGTATCCCTAATTATATTTCCTAATCCTAATAATAAAGTCTAAGGCTCTCGTTATATAGTCTATAATATTATTCGCCTTCGTATACTAGATATACTTATAAGCTATAGATCTAGCGTCTATAGGTAGAGAGAAAGATATCTAAGGGTAGAAACCTTTATTAGTAAAGAAAGGAGTTATTCCTATAGTACTAGTAATAGAGTTATTATCTATAAATTCGGCTATAGGGAGAAGTTAGACCTAATCATCTTATATATACGAGTAATACGTTCTTAGGTAACGCTCGACGTCTTAATTAGCCCGTTCCGTCTAACTATTAGTTTCCGGATAGAACGTCGTAGATAGCTTAATATTAATCTTTAGTCGCTAATATAGTACCTTCTATACTAATAATATAAACTATAGCCCTCGATCGGAGATAATCAACTCTAGGAGACTATACGAGCGGAAGATATATCTTATTAGGATATCGGCTATAGCTTCCGTAGATATACCTTAATTAGTTATAATATATAGAGTATAGTAGCGCTCTTTAGAAAGCCGATCTACGATAGTATATATAGTATTATACCCTTCCGAGACGGGAAGTTCAGTAATAAAGTCTATAGAGATATCTTACTAGCGTTACTTCGGCACCGGTAAAGTCTATAGTAGCCTATTATATTAGTCTCAAGGGGCTTTACTTTATTAGTAGATATAGTAATTATAGATATAGTAAGCAATCTCATCTTTCATACTACGCTAGTAGAACTATCTCTTTACTAACTCAAGCGTCCTATTTCTACTAGGATAGCTATATATAGGTTAGTTATAGCTTTCCTTAATTAGGTCTATATAGAGCTTAGCTATTACTAGAACCCAAAGATAATCCTTATAGAAGAGTATATTATTATAACTAGAGTAATAACGTAGGTTAATTATCTCGAACATCTAAGACGGATCTTTCGTGAGAGTATTATAGATATATCTATAGTCGTCGTCTTCCTTATTTACTAGTACTACCCTTATATATAGAGGTAAGTCTTTATTAGCTATCGCGTTGATCTATTCATCTAATATAGTATTATTACCGCTACCCCCCTCTTTAAGATCTCTATCCTTGGAGAATTTCTAAAAATACTCTAGAGATAGTAGAGTATAGTATTAATACTTTCGACGCTCATCCTGGTTATTAATAGGGACTAAATTCGGTATATATATTAGGGCGTCTACTTTACCATTAGATCTACTACTCCGGTATATAATTTTAAAGTTTGAAATTAGCTAATTTCTCTACCTATCGAGCTTAACGGCGCGTTAGCTCCTTTATTTACATAAAATATTCAAGACTCTTATAATTAGTAAATATTTGGATAGAAATATTAGTTAATTCCAATTTAGGACGCTAGTATTCTAGGTAGCGAACGATTATAAGTAGCTCCTTATTATAGATTTTATAGTTATACTCCGTAGGTAGTAGGTTCTTACTATAGAATATAAATAGATAGAGGGCTCTATCATCGTCAGCTTAGGATAGGATATCGCTATTAACGTAATCGAACGAATCTATCTCTAGTACCGCTAGTCGGGATCTATTATAATACTAAAGTACTAGGATACTAGTAACTATACTCTTAAGACGTTTAAAAGCCGCCTAATATACTTTAGACTATTAGAATAGACAATCCTTTCTAGTAAGCGATACTAGTAGCTTAACTATTTTTAAGAAATTCTTAATAAATCGGTAGTAGAAGTTATAAAACCCAACGAATACTTAAATCTCTTTTAGATAAGTTAGAGACTCCTAGTTAGTAATAACCTCGACTTTAGTAGGATCTATATATAGACCTTCTATTAATACGATTAGGCCGAGGAAGGTTACTTCTTAAACGTAGAATTCGCATTTTTCGATATCTACTTATAATCCTATATCCCGAAGCTTTAGTAAGACCTTTTATATATATTCTTTATATTCTTTCTCCGTCTTACTATAGATTAGGATATTATCTAGGTATATCTAGCAGAAGTTATTAAGGTATTTAAAGAGGGTATTATTTATATAGTACTAATAGGACGTAGATCTACTAGTTAGACTAAATAGTAGGATATAATATTTAAACGCTCCGAAGGAGGTAGTAAATATCGTAAGATCCTCGCTATTTAGATATATCCGAATTTTATTAAACGCGGTAATAATATCTAGCTTAGTAAGATATTTATATCCGATAATACGAGAAAGCGTTTCCTCGATAAGCGGTATCGGATAGTAGTTCCGAATTATAAGGGCGTTAAGTTTCCGATAGTCGACGTAGAAACGGAGGCTTCTATTATACTTTTAGATAAAAAGGACTAGTAATATATAGGGAGCTATACTAGGTAAGATGAAGCCCTTCTTAAGATTATTATCTAATTATTCCTTTACCTTTTAGAGCTTAAATCTAGATATTAAGTATAAGCGACTCTAAGGGGGCTTCTTTCTAGGTTCTATCTCGATCTTATAATTATATAACTAATATAGTAGAAGTTCCTTGGCTTTACTCTAATTAAAGATATTAATAAGATTATAGTATTCCCGAGGAAGCTTCTACTTGACTATCCCCTCCGTTACTTTATTAGTAAGTCGGGAGTATCGGCTTACGGTCTAAGGGGCTAGCCCCGGGCGCGAGGGGCCGATCTGCCTAAGTACCAGCTTACGGGAGCTAGGGGCTAGTCGAGCCCCTATATAACTAGCTAGGGGCTTCCCGAGCTAGTCGAGCTACTCGAGCTACTCGAGCTGATCGAGTTGGAAATGCGGTTTCGTTAGAGATCCTTGTTAGAGAGAATAAACTTTCTAGTATAGAACCTAGGCCTAGCTTAGCCGGAGTCTTAGCCTAAGTAAAATTACTCTATTTACGTTTATTATATATAGTAATTATAATTATACTAGAGATCGATAAATACTTAGTACTACTTATATTCGAGGTAACGGTGATTTAAAGTCATTATTATCGCCTATAGTAATATCTACTTACTAATCTTAACAAGCGACTTACTATAGCATCGCGCTTTCCCAAAAGATTATATTATTAGCGTCACAGCTAGTTTTGCGCTGTTAGCAGGCCGTATAGCGATTAGGGTCTACATCCTATATCAATTGCGGGCCGAGAAATCAGCAGGATTAGCAACTCCGGGTTACTATTAGTAACTCCAAGTTAACCAAGCAGTACCTAAAAATCATCCCCGAAGTTATATGACCGCGCGCAATGATTACGATACTACGACGCTGTAACTAAACCCCCAAGGTCGCTGCGAACATCACCCTCGCGAGGATTTAGGCCCAATCGTACGATTCCGGGGTCCGTTTTCAGCTGGTGTTGATGGTGCTCCGGGGGAGTCGCTGCCGTCGATGGCGACGATTATAGAAAATCGACCTTTTGCTTAGTTATCAATCACGTGATTTACTAAATACTTACTGATCCTGCTGATCCTACTACTAGCAAGCCGGAGTTGCTAAATGCGCTGAAATCGCGCTGTTAGCGGGCGCTATTTGCTGATTGCGCTGAAATCGACCCATTAGCGGGCGCTATTTGCTGATCCTACTAATAGGCTAATTTCAGCCCTATCCGCGCGTCCAGCAAATTAGAAGTTCTTAGTAAGATTTGGGAAAGCGCGATAAGCCTTTTATATATAGTCTTATTAAGTATAACTACTAGAGGCGTCTTTAGTATTATATAGTACTATACCCTATAGCCCTTCTTTACCCTAAGTTTCTTGTACTATATAGTATATATAATCCCTAACCTTATATATTGTGGCTCGTCGGTACCCTTTACCTTTATTATATATTCGTCCGCTAGTATATCTAACTCTTATATATTATTATCCTTAGTAATCTCCTTATTAGGTATATCGCCCTATTATAAACCTTTTATAAATACTAGTTTTATTATATATATCTATATCTACTATACCTTATATTAGGCTTACGATAGTATAATACCGCCGGAAGTTTCTCCCTTATCGATCGGATCTAATAGAGATAGAATTATTATATTATCGTCCTAGTACCTTATATTTAGTAGGTATTTACTTCTTTAATAATCGGGATAATAATTACCTTTATATTATTATACTATCCTCTACTATCCTTATCTCCTATATTAAATACTATATCTAAGTTTAATAAGATACTCTAGTAAAGAGTAAATAATATATCTTAGTAAAGATAAATCAAATAATAAACTATTCGACTATTCCGATCTATATCGCCCTTAGATCTATTAATTAGGTTATCTCTATTACCTAATCGCTAACTTTATATAGAAGGACGAGAATCTAGGATAGAGTTATTAATATCGCTTAAACTATCTATAAATAGGTCTATAAATTCGTTTTCCTTAGGATTAGTAGTCTTATCTATAAGGGTATATACTATAATTTCTACTTATATAACCTATTAGATTTTCTCCTATCTACTCGAAGGGATAGTATTCTACTAGGAATTAAGTCTTTAGAATATTTCTATATATTTAGGTACTATTAATTTATATTTATTATATATTATTAGGTATTATCCTATTTACTATCTACTACCGGTCCCTCGAACTTAATTATTCTCTTCTCCCCGTATTTATATTCCCTAATACTATATCTAATTATTATTATAACTATTATAATAGTCCTCCTAGTAGTAGGGTTAAATATATATTTAGTCAACCTTATTTAACTAAAGCTATTCTTCTAATTCCTAAAGAAAATATAGCTAATCGCCTTAATAATAATATCGGAATAGCCTTTGCCTTTGCTCTAGTATATATTTATTAGTAGTAGACGTATATCGGGGATAATACGAACCTATATCTCGTCCTAATAGGCAAAATAATTATCTTTTAATAAGCCTACTATAAACCTATAGGGATCTCTCTGCTTATTAAAGCTATAATAGTAGTAAACTATCTCTTATACCTTCTCTATTATATATCCCCTAAAGTTGCCGATATAGTTATAGAGCTATATTATATTAGTATAATTCTTATATCTATAGGAGTAGAAGTATATATAATTCGTGCCTCTTCTTGTTCTAGGGTCTTCTTTATATCGGTATCTCTATAACCTAGTACTTAACTAAGGTTAGTAGCTAGCTTTCTCTATATCCTGCCTATTAGTTTACTAAGTAGTATATTCTAGTAAATATTTAGCTATAGCGAGTAGCCTCCTATATCTAAACTACTTATAATAGTAGCCTTTATAAAGTACTTAGTCTAATCTATTATAGGTTTATATACCTTAGTCGATATATAGCTAGACCTCCTATTTATTTTTCTCTAGAGAAGCCGTATCTCTATATACTAGGGGGATAATATATATATTAAGGAAGAGGAGCTTAAGGATACTATAGAGCGAGAGTATGAGGTTAAGGATATCTTAGAGCGAGAGTCGCGGGATAACTAGTTCTAAGAGGAAGGTAAGGGCGCTGGCGACGCAGAAGGCCTCTTATATATATTTAGTAAGGAGGATAATAACTATAACTAGTTAGCTAAGGTATTTCGCGCTATATAAACTATAGATAGGTATAGGTACCGTGCGTTGTATTTGCGGAGGCGCGTAGATATCCCTCTCTAGACTATTATATCCATTATTTATTCATTATCGTTTACTACTAGGTTACCGAATATTATTATTATTACTAGACGTATCGCCCTAGTCTCTATAGTAGTCCTTATTTATACCGTTAGTCTTAAAGTAATAGGGAAGAAAATATACGCTCGATAGACTATATACTTCTTCTCCTACTCTCTAGCCGTTATTCTCTTACTATAAGCTATACTAATTATATAGGGTAGACGGGAGCTAATATTAATAAACTTAGATATAAAATATAATTAGGATATAAAGTATATATAAGTATAAGAAATAGCGAGAATAGTAGATTAAAATAAAGGGTTATTAGCGTATTAATAGACTAGTATTAGCCGACTCGATCTAGCTTAATCCGGCTTAGCCCGGCTTGGCCCCGGCTTAGCCCAAGCTCCGCCCTAGCTCCGTCTAAGTATATTTAGGCCCTTATTATTTCAGTTAATAGAATATATAATAGTACTTATATTAGTAAATATATATTCTATTACTATAACTCCTATTATCGGTAGTATAATATTTAGCCGAGACTATTACTTATATTTTAGCCTGTCGCGATACTAATATTATTATCTAGATCCTCCTAAAAGTAGTCTATTAGAGTAGTATATTATATTATTTCTATTACTATACGAAATAAGCTAGCCTTTAGATACTAGATACTCTTGATATACTATAGCTATATTAGTAATCTATCTTTAATATAGAGAGATACTTTATTAAGAGGGAATAGGGGTAAAGATAGTAGAGATATAGAGTAGGAATATACTTTAGAAGAAGATAAATATACTAGAGAGAGTAGTTCCGCGATAATAGGAAAGTCGGTTATATATACTAACTTCTTATTAGAAGGGAGTATTTATATAAGGAGATTCTCTAGGAAAGCGACCTTACTACTCCCTTTATAGACCTTAGTAACTCGCTTATACTATAGGGATTTCTTATTATTTAGCTACTATTTCATCTTCTACGCTTTATTAAATATATATACTAAACGCTATATCCTAACTAAGTCTACTATACCTAGTAGATCTACTAGTACGCGTAAGCGATATATTAATATTAGGACTATTTTATTCGCTAAGAGCGGAGCTGTACCTAGGGAGCTATTCTTTATCTAGTCCCTCCGTATCTTCTCTTACTCCTTAAAAAGGTTATTAATAATCTAGGTATAGATATCCTAGATCTTAGTCTTTAGCGGCGGCGGGGTAGTATATTCTACTATTTTTATATATAGATCCGATAGCTTAAGTAGTTCCTTACTAAATAGTAGGGTTTTATTAGTTTATCTAATTAGAAATAATAGTAGTATTTTAGGGAAATACTCTTCTGCCTCTAAAAGCTTATTTCTCTTTTTAGTAATAGTCTTCTTCTACTACCCTTTATTATTTATATTTAGATAGCTTATAAACGCCTTTCCCTATCTCTCTATAAACGCTAATCTATAATTATAGTATTAGGATTTATCCTTCTTTAACTAGCTCGGTCGCTTAAGGTAAGATATAGAACCTATAAAGTTACCGGGGGAGGTATTAATAGGTATCCCTAAGAGAAACTATTTATATAGTCGGTTATTATTATAGAAGCCCGGATATTCGCCGAAGTTAGTATCTCTAAGATCCGCGAATTTACTATTAAGTCCCCTAATAAATATTATAATATTAGTAGTAGCGTTTTTCTACCTATAGACTTCGTTAAAGATAATATAGCTATAATATACTATATATTAACTATTGAATTTTCTCCCTATTCGTTTTTTTCCCGTAATTTAGACCTATATCTTCGATAGGTTTTTATTTATAAGTTTCTTATAAGACTATAGAGTTATAATATAGAAGATACGAGTCTATCCTAGTTTTAGCTTCTAGTTATTACCTATAATAATAATATTATAGTCCCTTTTATAATTAAATTAGTATTACTTTAGAGCGAGAGGGGCCTAGTTCTAGATTAGGATAATCTTAACCTTATATTTCCCCCCGATTTTTCTAAATATCTTATAGATTTTGTTAATCTATATACTAATATTTCCTAGAGGGATAATTAAAAGAATAGGCCCGCGCTTCGGCTTAAGCTGAGAGGTATATAAGGTTTCTATATATAGGTAGGGAAAGGGTAGATTAGGCTAGCCGGGATAGACGGTATTACTTGGCTATTTATAGCTCTCTCCTAAGGGTTAATAGTATTTATAAGCTATTTCGCTATTCTTAACTCTCGATATATTAATTTTATACTATATAATATCTAGGAATATCTCGAAATAGTAGATAAAAAGCTTAGTAAATATCTAGAGTAGGCCAAGCTAGCCTGAGCTCCGCCCTAGCTTGGCCTAATGTTACGAACCGTACGTACCGGTCTTCGTATATAGATTGTTCTCACTAGGGATAGAGGTGTTACTATACAAGAGGTGAAGCAGGCTTCAATGGATACTAAGCGGGTCTAGTATATAATTAGATAATATATATTTAGTGCCTAGCCTAAGAGATCTATCGTATATAGTAAACAATTGAATAGCAAGTTGAGCACGATGCTCCAAGTAGTAAGTAGTGCTCCGCATATATAGATATACGAAATCCATGCCAAGCATTCTTGATCGCACTGATCGCACTGATCGTATCTGCGCTCATTGCGACCACTGCGCTTATCGCTTAACCTACCAAGCCTTCCTAATCGCACTGATCGCACTGATCGTATCTACGCTCATTGCGACCACTGCGCTCATCGCTTAACATGCCAAGCCTTCAGGGTCTATTCGAGTCGGACACCGACTCGTCGACTCGAACCATAACGGGCGCTACGCTCCATGAGCGCATCCCTGATCATATTTCCTGATCGTAACACCTAAGCCCGGTATAAGCTTTTATACCTAGGTACGTAGAAGGGTATATACCTTACCTAGTCCTATATTATTAGTAAGCCAACCTCCTTTATATTTGCCCCTCTTGTAGAAAATTATCTAGAAATCTATAATAAGTTAATATTTATATAGGGTGACCTCGAGGCTAATAATCTTGACTATAATAGCTTAATTAGTCTTATTCGGTAGATATCCGACGATTTATAATCTCGAACCTAGTTATCCTTATCCTACTACTTATAAAGTAGGGAATTCTATATCGCTATAAATCTAGATAAAATATTAGCTAATAGCCAAGTTTAGTAGATATAATATATACTTTTCCTATAGGGCTTTAGGATTATTATTATCCTCCTCCTTACTATTATCTATAAAAATCGAGCTTTTATTATTATCTATAGCGTTATTCTTATTAATAGTTATATTCTTTATACTAAATAGTAACTCTAGTAGCTTTAGTATTATAATTAATAACTGCGGAGCGCTCTTATTTCTTTTTTACTCCTCTCCTTACTACTTATATTATAGTCTAGATCGAAGGATAAGGAATAGCCTATACGATATATACGGCGTATACGGCGTGAGGGAGGATAGATAGTATCTTCGTTATCTTTACTAGAGGGATCCTTTCGCGAGGATAGAGTTCTCGGCTATTAATATTAGTACGATAGTAGCTTAGCTTTTTCTAGACCCTAGAGATATTAATTATAAAGTACTATATAGGTCTAGGATGATTATAATAACCCACTATCCTTTGCCTATAAGCCTACTATATACCCTATTACCCGACTATCTCCCTTAGATAAAGGAGCTTTCTTCTTAGACGCTTATACCTTAGGCGAGACCAGCCTAGATTTCTCCTTATTTAACTTATATAATTTTGAGAGGTAGTAGGAAGAGAGATATAGATCTAATTATAGTATTAGCTTAGCTACGATATTATATAGAAAAGAATTATATACCTAGGCTAATCCGGCCTTCCGCTACTAGTAAAAGGATCTAAAAGAGATTCTCGTAGCGTCGCTGGCCTTATATATACCGAATAGTATTATAGAGATATCGGTTGTTTATAATAGGCTTTAGGATCTTAAGTAGCCTAGTAACTAAGCGCTTATTATTATCTTTTATAAGATTATTAGCCTTAAGGAGTTTAAGTAATACTATAAATAAGAGGTTACTAATCTCCAATTAGGACTCTAACTTCTAAACTCCGGGGCGTTTTAGTATAGCGATACTATAGGTATACTAGTAGCTACTATTAGGACGACTACGACGAATAATAATCCCTAGCTTACTAATAGGTCGAACTAGCCCTTTATAGACGGCCGGTAAGGGTATAATAGATATAGACGTCAATCTAGAATACTCCGATATAGCTATTCGCCTATACTTAGATTTTACTTCGGAGTTAGGTTTAACCCTAAGTTACTTCTCTAAGATTAGGTAGACTAGGCTTTTCCCGGCCTAGAGTTTCTACTCGTCGGTAGCGTTCAGGTTAGTATTTAAGTTATTAGCGAATTATTATACCTATTTTTTAGTAATCGTAGTCGATTTAGTTTAGTTAGTAGATTAGTAATTAGGAATAGTTCTATCTTCTAGCTCTAGTAAACCGGCTACTCTAATCGCTAGCTCTAGCTACGCTATCTAGTTCCTCTATACTCTATTTTAGATAGTATTATCTGCGAATTATAGGCCACTTATAATATATATCTTAGTAAATTATCTTAGGGGCTATTAACTCTAGTTAAAGCCTTAGAAGCCTAATATAGTATATAGGGTAAGGGGCTAAGATATAAAAGGTAAGGGATAAGTAATTAGGCTTATCTAAGCTTAGTAATAGTATATATTATATTATCTAGTAAATATTATTAAATTAGAATATAAGTAGCGTTAGTAGTAGATAAAGGTAGCTAGTATTATCTAAGATTAATAAGAAGAGATAGAATAGTACGAAAGAAGATAGTAGGTAATAACTTTATTTATAAATTTACTGAAAATTCTATACGCTAAGACTACTATATTATTTATACATTTATATAAGGAGCCTAGTATCCGATCCTCTAGATAAGAGTACTAAATAGTTATAAATAGTTCACGAGCTTTAGACTAATATAATATAGCGTATTATAGAGATATTGGTTACGAGAGATAGAGGTAATATCGCTATTATATATTCTGAATAGAGCTAGGGCGGAGCTTAGGCCAAGCTGAGGCCTATCTAAGGCGAAACCCTAGCTCGGGTCTTAGGCCGAGCTTATCTAGAGCGATAACCTTATTCCTATAAATGATAGCGTTCCTTATAAATATTGGATTCGATTTAATATAATATATATTTATACTAGAACTATCTAGGCTACTTAAGCTAAGGACTAACGCTAATATAAAATATATAATTATACTAGAAGTATAAATAGTATAATAATACTCTAATCTAATATAACTATTTATATTCTATATTATTTATAGTATCTTTAATATCTTCTAATAGTAGTAACTACTCTATTTACTATCCCTTCACGACTAACTTTATTTATTAATCGTCTATATACGAAATACTAATATAAATTATACTATAGATAACTATATAGCCGTCCGGTATATGCGTATTTAGCTAGATTAGCTATACTATCGAGTTCTGTAGTTTCTAGAGTCTTCTCTCTATCTTAACTACTATTATCTTTCTATTTCTAGCCTCCTAGTATTATAAAGAGACTTAAATCTAGGGCTTAAGCCTAGTATCGGTAGAGGACTTAAATTATACCTTCTCTTTTTTAAGGTTAACTAGAACTATAGTAGTATTAAAGATAGTAGAGGAGCGCTAGGATATAGTAGGGAAGAGCTTATTAGTATTAAAGGTAGTAGAGGAGAGCTAGATAAGAAGACTTCTAATAATAAAGCCGTTAATAACGATATACTCTTATAGTCTATCTCTAGCGAACCTATCCTAGTACTATTTGCGTAGAGAGATAGTTCTAACTCTTTAAAGAGATCGTCCTTAAGGCTTAAATCCTTTATACTTAGTTCGATATAAATCCTCCCGTATAAATACTCTTCCCTTAGGCCTATATTTAGTCGATCCTAGTTATTACCGCTTAACCTAGACTATAAGTCTATATATAGCTGCTCTACTAGAGGCTTCAGCTCTCCTCGCTACTTAGGTAGGAGGTAGTAAGTCTCGGGGACTATTAATAGTATCCCTAGAATAGCGTATATATACTATTAGTGCTATTAAAAAAATACTATATCGATATAGTCGATATCTTTCTAATTAGAATAGATCTCTAGATAGGAAGGCTAGAACTAGATAGAGTTCTTAAAAGTAACGGCGGGGAATAGATTCGGAGGGGCGAAATCGTCTATAGTAGTAGCTATATATAGGTCTAGGGACGAAGAGAGGGTATAGGATATATATTATATATACTCTCTATACTAGGATAATCGAATCCGGGATAGTAATAGAAGTACTAGTTATTAGATATCTAGACCAAGAGCTTAGGCTAAGAATTTGGGCTAAGTACCTAGGCTAGGAACTTACGCTAGTGCTTTAGGGTCTAAACTCTCCTAAAGGTATCGCGTACTAATTCTTTATTTACTTAGTACGCTTTCTATATTCCTCTATAGGCGATAGGAAGAAAGATAGCTTTCTATAGTAACTTTCTATTACTAAAGACCCCTCTACTATAACTAGATAATATAAAGCCTATAGGTTTATCTCTAAGTCCGGTAATAACTTAGTACTTACGTATTACATTAATAAATACCTTATAGTATACGGTATAAAGAGAAGGCGAATAGTTTATAATAAAGCTATTAGTATAAGAGAGGATTAAGTACTCCTCTATCTAGATATAGATATTAATATTAATAACGACGAGATAAACGAAAATAGACTAATATTAGTCTCTGCGGTAGAAGAGAATAATCTAGTAACCCCTACTATTAGTAAAGGCTATTACTATTAGTAAGACGTACTAACGAAGATAGATACCTATCGAACCCGCGATAAACGCCTTCCTAATCGCGCTATAGATATCTAGTACTCGATTAATATCCTTATCGATTAGAATTATAATATATTAGGCAGCGACGAGCAAGTAGGCTAGGGAACTAATTGCCGATATCGAAAAGGTAGATATATTTATATAAGGCCCTGACCCTAATAATCTTTACTACCCCTTTAAGGGTAAAACCTAGTATATAATAGCCTAATAGCTCTTCCGAAATAAGTACTCTAAAGGGGGCGTAAACGACCTCGCTAAGAATCTAGACTTATAAGTAATTCGGCTATACTACGGGTTTAGTTCTATAGAAGAATAGTAAGGTAGTATAGAAGTAGTCCTATAGGGAATCGAAGATGATTATTAGCTCGAGGAATCCTTTACTATTCGCTCGGATATTATTAGGGCTCGGTTACTAGAATATACTATACGCTTTCGAAACGTAATTAATATAGTATAGTTCCTTCTAGGATATAGACCCTTTTAAGACTATTTAGTATACGTACTAGTTTAGTAATTTAATACTAATAACGACCGGTTATAGAGTAAGATATATACTGGCGACTAGTAGTAGAAGATATAAGAGAAACTACTAGATAGAGTAACGACGGTACTACTCTTATTATCTATTAATAAGATAGTACTTATATAGTATTATAGTAACCTATCTATATAGCCTATTTATCTAATAGTTAGTAACCTAGATAAAGCGACGCGTATAAGCTAAACTTAGCCGGGGTTCGTACTACTAGGTATAATACTAGTAGTCAAGATAGGGACTAAGTACACCGAGTACCTAAAGTATAAGGTATACTATACCGTAATAGGACTTATACTAAAATATAAGTACTTAGGCTAAGTATAGAGGGATAGAACTCTAGCTAATAGTTGGCCTTATAGTATTAGAGTACCTATCGAAATTAGATATACTAATTATATATACGGATAGCTTTACTCGGTAATACTACCCTCTTATTTCAGGAATAATAGCCGACTATAAGGAATAAGTATTAATTATTAGGATTAAGAAGAACTAGTAGTATCTAATCTATAAAGTCCTATCGAAAGAGCGCGAAAACCTTATAGAAATATAGGAACCCTGTATATACTAGGATATATAAGTATAAATCTAAAAATAGGTACTAAATAAATAGTTCTAGAAGGGGGATAAGGACTAGGTATATCCTATATAGAACTTCGTATAGTAATATTATATAGTTAATATCTACGCCTATATAATATCGGATATTCTATATTAGCTACTAAAGGGTATTATTATAATATTAATATATTAGATTTAAGCCCTTATAAATATCTCTATTACTAAGATAACTAAGAGAAGTAAATATAAAGGTAATCGGACCGTTAAAGAATCTAATATAATCTTCTAATTAGATAAATAATTTCGGCAGGTACTAGTCTATAGAGGCCTTAAGTAATTTACCTACTTTAGCGAGGTTTACTAGTAGACTGGAAACGAATAGAAATAAATATTACGATAGTTAATATCGGTTATCGCGCTACTTCTAGTAGACTATACTCTAGCCGCTCTATACTACGTAAGGGTAGTCTTAGACTTTGTAATAATAGCCTAGTATAATTATTATAACGAAGATACTTTAAGCTATATAAGTTATATACTATATAGGATTAATAAGCTTAAAAGGGTATTTAAGGAGTTATACCCCTAGGCGAAGGATATAGAAAAGAGATACTTTAATATTCTAAAATTCTATACGATAATATATTATATCGACTTTATTAAGAAGTATAGGAGTATAACCGGCTTTAATATATACTATAGGGAGGTAGCTTATAAGTTCCTAGTAAAAGAATTCTTTCCCTAGACTAATAAAGGTAAAACCTTCTAATAGTAGATTTTACTCTATAATATTTATTAGTATAATATAGTTACTATAGCGGATATAATACTCTATTAAAAAACTATTATCTAAAACCAAGCTGAAGCGGATATAGAACTAGAGCTAAGTAAACCCTTATAAGACTACCTTAACCTATTATAACTAGAAATAGAGTATTCTCCGGTAGATATATATTACCTAGCAGGATTAGCTATTTCTTCTACGATATATAGGTAGTAGCGGCGCGCGGGGCAAGTAGTATCCTACCTGACACTCGACGGTCTTATAGAAGCCCTAGTAGTATTCGTCCGGGAGAATTGTAAGAAATAGGATAGGGTATTTTTAAGTAGCGACGAGCTAGATTAGCGGGAAGTAGATATAGAGTAGGCTTATAACCTATTTATAGGGCTCTATTCCTCTATAGTATATTAGAGATTAGATAGGAAGGATAGAGCGAACCCCGAAAAGCGAACGGAGGAGTATATATACTACTTACCGAATTAGTATAGGAAGGCTAATAACTAGCGACGAGACTATATATAGGTATAAGAGTATATAGTAGTAGAGGTATAAGGACTAGATTATCCGAATAGGTAAGAAGGAAGGCTACTAGGTTAACTATAATTAATCCTAACTGTTTTTAATAACGAGAGATATAACTAGAATAGATATACAAGGAGATACGTTAGAGCCTTTATTAAAGCCTTTCGCTGGTATAATAGCAGTAAATATAATAATATATATAGTATATTCGAAGTCGAGCGCTATCTAATAAATAATATAAGAAACCTATATAAACTGGGACTAAGGCGTATATACGAGATACTTACGATTATACGAAGTATATATATATATAGTCCTATCGAACGAATAAGAGACTAGGATATTTATTAATAATTAGATTAATCTAGAATTATATAATATACTATTTAATAAAGACTAGAAAGCTAAAGGAATTCAAGAGGTAGATTATCTAGCGAGGAAGCTATAGTTAAATATAATAGCGGGTTATTTATTAGGAGATAGAATGAGTAGTACTATAATAGTCGGATTAGAATTAAAACTAGGCCCAAGTTCCGCCCAAGTTCCGCCCAAGCTTGGCCCAAGCTGGCTGATTCAATAAGTAGCTACTATAGATATAGGGTTACTAAGGGATACTATTATATATAGCGGAATAAATAAATTAAATATATAGCTCCGAAGCGTATTAGGCCTTAATAGACTAGTTAAAGTCGGTATAGACTATAAAGAGAATACTAGTAAAGGGTAATACTATAATTACCGAGGAGGCTTAGTAATATTACAGGTAGCGCTTCCCTGTACGAGCGTAGATTACTCCTTGTAATTACGACGTAATAGATAGCTAAACCGAGCTAGATATATATCTAGAGCGCGAATTACGAGTAAGATTAATAATACGACTAATAGTACTATAGAAAAGATAATAGCGATAAAAGATCTATCTAGCGGATAGTCTATCGAGTATCTAATAGGATCTACTAGGTAGCGTATAATAGATAGAGGTCTACGAAGCGCGACGGTAGTAATAAGTCCCAAAGTTAGGCTAGTTGAATAGTCCCCTTATATTAAGTCTCTCTACTATTAGTCTATTAAAAGCTTCGTATAATAGTAGTAATTCTTCTATAACTGACGCCTACGTTCTTAACTACATCGCGCTTTCCCAAAAGTTGCTGGGAAATCCCGAGTTGCCGAGCGCGCCGGTAGGGCTGACAGTTACGTTCAGCGGAATTAGCAACTCAATGTTACTAATAGTATCAAATCAGCTCGATCTGTAACTCAATACTACTGATTTAACGATGTTAGGTCAGTTAGCAATTAGATATTACTGTTAGTATAATGTATAACCAATTAGCAATTAGATGTTACTGTTAGTATAATATCTAACTAATTAGCAATTAGATGTTACTGTTAGTATAATGTCTAACCAATTAGTATATCTATTATGCGTTTAGCCAGCTATTAGCTTAATTAATAATATAACGCTACTAATATATAGCTACCAGTTTTCTTTTATTATAATTGATTACTTCTTATATAGTCTATATATTTCTACTAATTAGTAGCTATATATCTTCTATATAAGATGTAAGTAGATAGTCGAATCTAAATAAAGTCTTCTATATATATAATCCGTTTAAAATATAGCTACTACCGATAGCTCCTTTAGTATATAAAAGCTCGTTATTAGTAATATCAATACAAGTTTAACTCGCGCTTATACTAATCCTTCTTTAACTTCTTCACGGGTTATTTAACCACGCTTTCCTCGATTCTATAACGACCTATTATCCGCTAATTCGACTATATCTTCTACTTCTTATAATTCGAGTAAATAACTAAGATAGAGAGTTGCGACGCCTAGTTACCGAACTATTAGCGGTACCTGGTAAAACTCTAGTAGATTAGAGGCGCATATATTTCGCCCTTTTTTGCCCTTGTCTAATTAGTATCCGACTCGGGTTTTATACTATTCGAGTAGTATCTAACTTAGGTTTACCCTGTCCGAGTCGGATGAATATTTAGCTAGACGTTTCTTAATATTTCTTCTCGTAGTTTACGTTCTCGTCGCTATTATTTTAGTAAAGTGTCGCTATAGATACTTAATATCCGATAAATTTACTCCCTATCTTCCTCGATAGACTTTATATACGATACTATAAGCTTAATAACCTCTCTACTCCTCAGCTTACCGAAGTACCCGAATATTAGTAATATACGAGGGCCGTAGACTCGATACTAAAGCAAGTAAATATTATACGCGCAAGATACTATATAGCCTGCTAATATAATATAGCTATAATTAAATATGCCGAAGAGAGGATTAATACCGCTGCGGTAATTGAAACTATAGGTTAGTTCTTTATATTAGAGGTTTTCCTTAAGACTAAAGCCTTGACTTTAGATATGGCGAGGGCGGTTAGTAGTAGTATCTCTTCTGCTCTATCGACCTAGATATATTTATAGTATTATCTCTCTTCCTTTTAAGGGTTTTTACTTAGGTTTATAGTATTACCTAAAAAGGATTTAGTAGGAATTTAGCGTAGATTCGTCGCGCTGCCTTAGAATTATTTATTAGGAATTTGGGGTGATATATTATAGTATATTAGTCCTAGTCGATGAAACTATTAATATAGAATATCTCTTTTCCTCTAACTGTTCCCGGTACTAGATAAGTACTTCGCTCGATATTTAGTAGTCTATAGAAGCGACGAGTACCTATTATTTAAGGATTAAATATAAGCGACGCCTATACCTTTTCAACTTTAACTATTCTATAGTAGTCTTATACCTACCCTAGATATTAATAATCAAAGACTTCTATAAGGGTAGCCTATATACGAGTAGGTTATTACTTAAAGTCCCTATTACTAAAATCCTTTACCTCTACGACGACTAAGACCTTACCGACTAACTTTCCCTCCTATATAGTTTCTAGGTTTCAACTCTTATAGTCTTATTCTCGGACCTATATATAATCTCTGCGCTAGGTAAAATACTATAAATATTTATAAGGTCTATAGACTACTAAATCCTTATAGAGACGTCCTAAATTAGAGGAGTCCTCTTCTATAGTCTTCTAATATATAAGGCCCGAATAGATATAGACCGGGTAGCTCTTAACCTAGCTGCAGTCTGCCTCCCTTCTATTAATATCTAGGTTCGAGGTTATACTACCTCTGCTTAGCGTTTTCGCTTAGTACGCCTTAAGAAATACAGCTAGACTTTAGAGAAATCTAGCTATATTTAGCTATTTAGCTACATCTCTCGCCGTTCGCTAGTAACGACTATTATATTTATATAGATATCTTAATATATAGCGCTCTTCCGCGTCTACTCGCTATCCTAGTTAGTATAGATCTAGAAGGACCCCGGCCTTTATACTTTTCTTATCTTCTTATTTTCTCCTCTAACTAAGTAATATAGGCTCCGTCTCTTAGAAATTTCTAATATCCCGTATAATTATTAACTTAATATAGCGTTCGTTATATTCTATTAATTGCTCCTAGTAATCCTTATACTTATTTATTTAGTTATAGTAATTCTTTAGTAATATCGGATATACCCTTTCCGAGACTTAGGTACTATATCTATCCGGCGGACCGTAGTATCTAATTATATTAATATAATAACTAATACTATAGAATTTGGGAAAGTTGAAAGTTTGCTCGCTCGTTTTCTTATTGACTAGCCTATATTTTCGAAATATCTCCTTAAGTAGATCAATCCTTTCTAACACTACGTTTATATATTCTAGTATTACTTCGTTATAGGATTAGTATCTTATAAGTATAATAAAGTCAATAATAGCTCGTCCTATATATAGTATATCTAGGTTTTTTTCGGATAATAGAGGAGCGAAGATAGGTATTATAATCTATAATATCTCTTTACTCTCCTCTCCTATCTATTAGCTTAGCTTACTAAACTCCCGAAATTACCTCAGCTTAGTAAATTTAGGTATAGCTCGAAACCAGGCGTCGATTAAGGCTTATACCTTAAGCTTTATTCGTCCCTCTCCGATATACTCCCTAAGCTAGTCTAGAAGGTAGTTTAATAGCCCTTTAACTATTAATTAGTATAATATATTAAATATCTATAGTTAGTAGACGTTAACTACGAAGTAGCCGTCTATAAAGTTAGGCCGGTTATATACTATTATATCTAGTAACACCCTAGGCGTATTCTTATTATACGTTTTTTGTATCTATAACTACTCTATAGTCTATTTAGGTATTTACTTTAGATATAGTTTTTCAGGACGTAGTCGTTCCTATTTATTTAGCGGTACCAAGTAGACCGGATAGTATTTACCGCTCTTAATCGAGATTATTAAAACTTGTTCCTTATAGTCGCCTAGTATAGACGCGAGTATTAGGTAGTATTATCGTATTCGTCCGTCTACGTATATAATAAGAATCCCCTTTAGTACCAGCTCCTTAAGTACTTTAAAAGAATATTATTAGTATATTAAGTAAGATCTATATATTACGATCAGGAAATATAATCAGGGATGCGCTTATAGAGCGTAGCGCCCGTTATAGTTCGAGTCGACGAGTCGGTATCCGACTCGGATAGACCCTGAAGGCTTGGCATGTTAAGCGATAAGCGCAGTAGTCGCAATGAGCGTAGATACGATTAGTGCGATTAGTGCGATCAAGAATACTTAGTATAGATTTCGTATATCTATATATATAGAGTACTACTTACTACTTGGAGCATTGTGCTCAACTTACTATTTAATTGTTTACTATATACGATAGATCTCTTAGGCTAGGTACTAAATATATATTATCTAATTATATACTAGACCCGCTTAGCACTACTAAAGCCTACTTTACCTCTTATTAGTTATACCTCCATCCTTATTGAGAATCAATCTATATATAAAGACTAGTACGTACGGTTTATAATACTTTGAGTACCCTTAAGGATAAGTACTATACTAAGAGACCCTAGGGCTAATACCTCAAGCTCCTTAGGAGGGAGCTAATAATAATAATAGAGACGCCCGACTATTGATAAAGGAACTAGCAGATATATCAAGATAGCCTAGCCCGACTTATACTATAGAGAAAGAGATAAGCTCGAGGGATAGCTATCTTAGGTTGGTTTATACCTAGCTTTCCAGGGGGACTATATACCTACTTAGCGATATCTAACCTTCGCTATTACTTACTTATATAGAAGAGCCTAGAAGTAGGTCGACCCGTTCCTAAAGAAGTATATAGAAGAACTAGAAGACGACGATAATACGGAAATCAACTAGTGGATAGAGAGTATAGCTATATTTAGACTCGAAATCCGCCGTATATTCGGACTATCTAATAAAGTTAATATAGTAATATAAACTATCTAGTACTTGACTTAGAAGAAGTCTGTATTAGAGTATTCGACTTAGTTTTAGTAGTATATAGCGAAGACTAACTAGGACGATAATATATTAATAACTATATACTAAAGAGGTCTAAAGGATAACGTTAAGGACGAACTTATAAGGTTAGAGATTATCTTAGATACCCTTAATAAGCTAATTAAAGAAGTAATTAAAATTAATAATAAGCTATTCGAAAGGACTATAGAGAAAAGGTATAACGGAGGAGTCGGCGGAATAGGACGCTCGAGCTTTTTTGCTAAATCGAAGAGCTATTACCTAGGATATAAAGAACGTGACCCTTATAGACTAGTACTAATAGAACTGGATTTCACGGAGAGAAAAGATAAATAGGCCTTTAGAGGGCTAGCTAGGGGCAAGAAGCAGCAAGGGGGCAGAAAGAAAATACTTACGTGTTATAGCTATAGCAAACCGGGCCACTTCGCTAGAGACTACAAGTCGAAAAATATAGTATATCGATAGTAGCTAAACGTACTAGAAAAGGTACGAGACTAGGATAGTAATTCTAGCAGAATCTTACTAATACGGGACGAAGTCTACGGTTAGTAACTAGATAGGGAATCTAACTTAGGAGATAAGGAGTTCTCCGACGATAGCTTTATAAATAAAGCCAATACTTAGATAGGAAAGCTATACGTTGGGGATAGTAGTAACACTTAGGGAAAATAGCCTAAGTAGGATTAGGATAAGGAAGAATCGAAATAGGAGGTTATAATCAAAAGGAAAGAACTACCGATAATACCCGAACCTAGATCTACTATATCTAAGGAGAGAAAGGAATACTTAGAGGAAGAAAGACTAAAAGGATTCTAGAATAATTTTAGTATCTTAGACTTTAGGTATAACTACTATTACTATAAATATAAGGAAGTCTACTAGAGATAGTATATAGAAAATAGTTATGACTATTATAGAATTAACCGTAGAAAGGAACTAGGAGTTCTAATAAAATCATCCTATAGTAATTATTAGTACTATAAGTACAAGGACGATAGATACCCTTAGTACTTGGCAAGAAAATAATAACTAAGCTACTTTCTACGCAAGAGAGACGAGGAAGAGATATACTACCGAAACTAAATAAGACGTTGGAGTCTAGAAGCAAACCAATACTACCTATAGTAATAGTATATATATTTATATAACGACTATAAGAAATACAAGTTCGAGAAATAACTTATAGGATTCCTTACTATATAGGGAAAAGAGTAATCCCTTATAGCAGGGGTAGCTATAAGGAGATTAATATATTAACCCCTAAATAATATCTGTGTTCCGCGCAATACGATATATATATAAAGATACCGGTAATTGTTAATAGATAGCGGACCGTTGCGATAATAGACTCTAGAGCTACTAGAAACTTTATCTCACGAGATCTAGTATAAATAACTAGAATACTAACTTAGAAGAAGTTATAGTAGTATAACCTTTAGATAGCCGACGGGTTAATACTATTAACAGGAAAGGTAGACGAAGAGATACTTTCGTTACCTATTATAATTCAGCGCTACTATAAGGAGATTACCTTTAATATTATTAGGATAGCTACCTATTATATAATTTTAGGAATACCTTGGTTAAAGAAGTATAATCTAATAATCGATTAGGCTCGAGGAGTACTTAAGATAGATTAATCCGGTAATATCACTAGGATTATACCTATATATTAGCAGCGTTTAATAGTAGATAAGAAGTCGAACCGAAGACTAGTCGAGGTATATATTACCTTAGCTTCGTATAAGGACGGTACTAAAAGGTAGTCTAACTCTATAGTTACTAGTAAAGGTTAGCGGGATAACGAAGTAAGAGTAACAAGAGGAACTAATATACCCTCTATCCCTCGGGAGTATAGTAAGTAGATATACTTATTCGAGGAAGAGACGAATATAGAAGTATTGCCTAGGTACTAGCTATAGGATTATAAGATCGAACTTGAACCTAGTAAACAGCCGATATTTGGACCTATTTACGTATTATTAGAAAAGGAACTTAAGGTACTTCGCGGGTATATTAATAAGAACCTTAAAAAGGGATTTATTCGGGAATCCAAATTACTAGTAGGTTACCTAATCCTCTTTATACTAAAGAAGGACGGAAGCCTAAGACTATATATCGACTATTGAAAGTTAAACAATATTATAATCAAGAATAGATACTCTTTACCTAATATTGGCGAGCTATAGAATCGGCTCGGGAAAGCAAGGATATTTACTAAACTGGATCTTAGAGGCGTATATAATCTAATTCGGATAAAAGAAGGCGAAGAATATAAAACTGCCTTCCGAACGAGATATAGCTACTACGAGTATCTAGTAATACCGTTTAGACTTACTAACGCACTAGTAACCTACTAAGTACTTATTAATAACGTTATACGAGTATACTTAGATCGAATAGCGATAGCGTACCTTAATAATATACTAATTTATTCTAAGAATAAGGAAGACTATATTTCATATATATAGAACGTCCTTAGATACCTATCGTAAGCGAAACTTCTCCTTAAACTAGAAAAGTGCGAATTTTATCGATAGTCGGTGGAATTTCTAGGATTTGTGGTTAGTATAGAAGGTATTAGTATAAGCCTAGACAAGATTAAAGCTATAGTAGAATAGCCTATACTATAGGACGTCAAAGTAGTATAAAGCTTCTTAGGATTTACTAACTTTAATAGGAAGTTTATCGAGGGCTACTTAAAGAAAGTACTACCTCTAATAGATATTATAAAAAAGGATATCGGATTTATATAGGGAAAAGACTAATAGAAATTATTCAATATATTAAAGAAAGTATATACAGATCTACTAGTACTCTATACCTTTTAGGCCAACGAACCGGCCTATATCGAAACAGATACCTCGGATCTTGTAATTAGAGTATACCTATATTAAATAAAAGACTAAAAGTAGTATCTAGTTACCTACTATTCAAGGAAGATATTAGTAGTAGAATAGAACTATAATATACACGACAAGGAACTACTTACTGTAGTTTATATACTTTAGAACTAGCGAGTATATATAGAGAGCTACTCGGATTTAACTATCTTTATAGATTATAAGAATCTTCTTAACTTTATAATAATAAAGGAGCTAAATAGAAGATAAGTTCGATAGTTAGAACTATTAGGTTAATATAAATTCAAGATAACCTATACCCTAGGAAAGGATAATAGTCGAGTAGATACCCTTAGTAGGCGATTAGACTATATAGAAGAGAAGAATATTATAGAGCGACCAATCCTAAAGAAAGAGGCGGACGGATTATTGGTACTATACTAGGTATTAGCTATAACCCTTCGTATATTAGGACCTAATATAACTAATAAGATCGTAAAGGCCTATAATAACGATATATTTGTAATAAATCTAAGGAAGGATTAATAGGATTTAGTATTGCTTAAATACTAGGATAAGATCTACTTACCTGATATATACGTTAAAGAAGTAATTAGAGATTACTATAACGACCCTTTACAAGGTTACCCTAGAGTATCTAAGACAATAGAACTCCTAGGACGAGGATACGCGGCGCCGAAGCTTCGGACACGTATTAAATAATATATTAAAGAATATATCGAGTGCTAGCGAAACAAAGCTATATAATACGCCAAGTATAGGCAAATATAGTTTACTCCTATACTAGAGTTACTATAGGATAATATTATAATAGACTTTATAGTCAAACTACTACCCTCGAAGGACCTAGCTATATAGGATACCTTCGATTCAATTATAGTTATTATAGATAAACTTACTAAGTATACGATTATAATACTATTCAAAGAAACCTATAAAGCGGATTAGTTAGCCTTCGTACTACTTGATAAGCTAATAAGGGATTATAGTATACTAAAGTCGATAATATCCGATAGAGACAAGCTATTTACTTCTAACTACTAGAGAACGCTAATAGTAGTAATTGGAACTAAACTTCGGATATTAATAGTATATTATCTATAGACTAATAGATAGATAGAACGTGCAAATCAAATAATAGAAGTATACCTAAGATATTATATAAACTAGAAGTAGGATAACTAGGTTTTACTACTTCTGATAGTATAACTAGCGTATAATAATAAGCGGTTAGATATAATCGGACTGACTCTATTCTTTACTAACTATAGAAAGAATATAAATATATTTCTATAACTAAAGGAGGGACCTAATATAGAAAGAGCCTTAGTTAAGGTAGAAGAGCTAAAGAATTTATATAAGGATATATAAAGGTCTATTAAGAGCTCTAATAAGAAGTTAAAGAAATAGATTAATAAGAAAAGAAAGAATATTCCTTAGCTAAAAGGGGGGGATAAAGTATACCTTCTAATAAAAAATATAAGGATAATAAGACTAAGTAAGAAACTAGATTATATTAAGGTTAGACTATTCTTGATTAAACAGTTAAAAGGACCAGTTAACTATAAACTCTAACTACTACCTGACGCTAAAGTATATCCGGTATTCTATATCTTACTCTTGGAGCTAGAGGACTCTAATATACCTCTCTAAGAAACGTTTTACTATAATATTAAGGAAGAAATAGAGTTCGAGGTTAAGAGGATTCTAAATTAGGCTAATTAGAAATATCTAGTTAAATAGAAAGGGTATAATAATACCGAAAATACCTAGGAACCTCTTAAGAACCTCCGGAACTGCTAGGACCTTCTATAGGAGTTCCGGGAACGATCGGGAAGGAGGACCAATCGGTTCCGGCTGGGAAGCCAAATTGTTCGGACGAGACGTTGAATATCTAATTATCAGGAATACTTAGGATAGACTACTAGTCTTCTTCTAACTCCTTAATATTCTATATCTCTCGGTCTATAATCTTCCGCTTTTTATTTTCAAGATATTTATACTATATCTAAAGGCGTATCAGCGTGGTCTAAAGATATATAGATTCCTCTATTAATTTTCGTATATAATCCTCGAGCTCTTCGCGCGTGTTTTTTAACTATAACTACGCTTCCTTTCGTTCCGTCTTAATACGATATATTTCGAGGGGTAATACTATAAAGTCGTATTTCCTACCGCTGCCTATACAGTTAGAATACCTATCGGACCCTATACCTATCAGGTACTATTTGCCGCTGGCAATATATCGGGAGTACAGCCGTATAATAACTTCGTTTAGCTTACTGGCCAGTACCGTTCGGCGGACAGTCGGTTTATCTAAACGTTTAGTACGTCGGGGTAGTATAAAGGATAGATAGTTTCTCAGGACGAGAAATCTGGGAGAGGGAGCTAGTGTTACGATCAGGAAATATAATCAGGGATGCGCTTATAGAGCGTAGCGCCTGTTATAGTTCGAGTCGACGAGTCGGTATCCGACTCGGACAGACCCTGAAGGCTTGGTATATTAAGCGATGAGCGCAGTGGTCGCAATGAGCGCAGATGCGATCAGTGCGATCAGTGCGATCAGGAAGGCTTGGCATGTTAAGCGATGAGCGTAGTAGTCGCAATGAGCGTAGATGCGATTAGTACGATCAGTGCGATCAAGAATGCTTGGCATGGATTTCGTATGTCTATATATACAGAGTACTACTCACCACTTGGAGCATTGTGCTCAACTTACTATTCAATTGTTTACTATATACGATAGATCTCTTAGGCTAGGCACTGAATATATATCACCTAATTATATACCAGACCCGCTTAGCACTACTAAAGCCTGCTTCACCTCTTATTGGTTACACCTCCATCCTTATTGAGAATCAATCTATATACGAAGACCGGTACGCACGGTTCGTAACACTATATTTCGGCCGGCTTACCCTCGACTATAAGCCCTATAGCGTAGTAATATACCTCGGCTTTCACACTATTATAGACTAATAGTACTAGTCTAAGCAATATTATCCCCGGCCGAATCTGTACCTACTAAATACCTCGATCGAGGTTACCGATAGTAATATAGACTAGCTACGCCTATTAATCTCCGTGTATCCGTAATAAATAGGTCTTGTCTAATAATATTATAACCGGTACTACTATTAAGCTATTAGGGAGCTTATCTTGTATCTCCTACTACTAGTAGGCTATATATATCTTACTAACGATTAGACCCCCGTCGAGGTTTTGCTAGCGTATTAGTATATAGTTAATACTCGAATTAAAAGGTTTATATCCGATGAGAGTTTGTATTATACCTATTATATCGAAGTAGAGTATATAATATATTCTAGTCGTCTCGTCCGGTTGAATCAATAGGATACTAAACGCTTGCCGAGACTATCTACTGGCAGCAGTAGAATGCTTTATAGTATATAGCTTAGCTTTTAGTTATAGAGCGCTGTTAAAGCTATAGGGTCCGTAGAAAGGTCGTAATCGAGTATCTTTAAAGAAATTGTCTATTATACCGCTAGATAGTCGGGCGTTATATATCTATAAAGCTAGGGTATAATTAGCTTCTAAATAGAAAGGGTGCTAGTCCGGGTTCGACTCAGGTATTAACTCGGATATTAACTTAGATAGGGGTATAGATAACGACTCGGCTAGGGTTATATCCTCTTCCTCTAAAGGCCTCCCGGTACCTCGCTTCTATAGATAGTACTCTATAGAGCTAACGGTCAAGGTAGAGATAGTACCTATAGTACTTAACGCCGTTATCGACTTCGATTAATCAAGTACTATATCTAGCTTATCTTACTGGTACCAGATCTTATTAGTAGAGTCGGTAAGTTCAAGCAATCGCCCTAGAGCATCGTTATCTATTAAAATAGTCAGGTCCTCCTAGGGGACTTATCTACCTTCGCCCTTATAGGGACTATCGCCGATTATATCGACCTCGTCTCTTTAGCGTTTATAAATAGAGCCCTCGACTTTATCTTCGTCGAGGTATACCTATCTCCTACGTGTCTAATTAGGGTCCCGGCCCTTACAGCGTAGTAGATACCTAGTTAGGCCGCTTCCGCTGCTATACTACTTCTGGTAATATTTACACTATCGATCCATCTAGCTCGGGCGTAATATAGAGGTATTATTATCGAGATCAACGCGTCTAGATAGATATTAGTAAATATATTCGCTACTAGATCCTTTAAGCTAACCCGCTATAGATTAGGATAAATCTATCCTCACGTCGCCTTATATAGCCTATTTTTAACTATTACTATTAATTAAATTATAATATACGTATAGTAGAGTATTATCCTATAGAAGGCGTTGATTAATAGATAGTTTAAGCGGATTTTCTTTCTATACGATATATTTAATAGACGCCCTAGTTACTTATCTTATTAGGAAATATAATTAGTTATAAACCTTATAGTATATACCCCTGTTACCAAAATATACGTCCGAGTTAAACTTGGATTATTTTTATAATAGAGTACTTAATTAAGACTTATATTTCGAAGAACGGAAGAAGAAATCTAATTAATCTTTATAAGTAGATAATAAGTTTTAATACTCTATCTTTACTAGATATTAGGTATTAAGTATAAAGCTAGATATAGTACGTTTAAAATCAGCTATTCGCTTTCTACGTACTATATATATATAAGTTCCGCTTTTAATTAATATCTTCATCTATTATATTAAAGCTCGCTACTTTTAATCTTTCGATAGCTAAACTTACCTATTTATAACTACTCCGATATACTATTCTATAGAGAAGGGTCTATATCGCCCAATTACATTAAGTATTAAACTATTTCGTAACGTATTTACCTTACTAGTATTATTATTACTAACTACTAACTAATCGCTATTATGAATAAAAACCCGGTATAGACCCTACTAGTTATATTACCTACTTTATCCCTCCAACTTAGCGAAGAATCCTTAACTTCTCCCTATTTTATTCGTCCTATTATTATTATTCTTATTATAGATATATTAGAATCATCTATAATATTATCTAATATAGCCGGTCCTTCTCTAATCGACCCTTAGGTTAATATAATACTAGAGTCTACGCTAACTAAGGCCAATTTCTATACGCTTATTAGTAGGCTAAAGTCTAGTAATTAGCCTAGAATCCTATAGAACCTCTCTAATATCTATAGAGGCTTATAGTATAGTAATAGCTTGTTTAATACCCTCCGTCAAGTACTTAAAGACCGCCTATAGGGTATCGCTATTTAGGGCGAAAATCTTCGAGGTTCTAGCCAGGACTTTACTAAGGTCCTTAACTCCGTTACTACTAACTTTATTCTACCTAAATATATACTACCTTTTAGAGACGAAGTAATATATATACTCGTAAGACTACTTAATAAAGTACCTAGAGTAGCTAACTAATATACTAGTAAATAACCCTTAGAGGAGTCTTATAATACGTTTAGTTTAAAAAAGCCTAGATACGATAATACCTATACTAAGCAACCCGATTATACTAGACTATTCTTTATACTAGCTCTAGCCCTAGATAATACCTACCCGCCTTATATTATCCTTAGAATCGGTTATATACGCGATAATAAATTCTATCTTATCCAACTACGATATATTATACGTAATACTTCGCTTACTAATACTAACTAGCTCTAGGACTAACTTAGTTACGATACTCTAATCTAGTTCCTAGAAACTAAGAAATTCTAGACCGCCGAAGATAATACCTAGGGGAGCACCCTTATCTATATATCTAATAGGATTATAGAGGTAACTATAAACGAAGATCTACAAAATACTATCTATAATATATATCCACGTAGTTACCGGCGCTACGAGCTTTATGTCGTGCGAGGGGCACTCCGTTAGTTATACTATATTAATTAATAGTTAGGATATTAACTAATAGGTATAATAGTATCTATCGAGGGCAATACGGCCTATCCAAATTAACCTTACTAAGGTAGTTTTACCCTCTCCTACTACTTAAAATATTCTTCTCTTATAGTAGGACCTAAAGGGAAAACCTCTAATATATAGGATCCTCTAGGTAAAGACCCTACTACCTCTTCTACTAAACCCTCTACCCTAAAGCCTTTCGTCAATCCTTCCCTTCTTACTAATAAATATACTAGTCTATCTACCGGGAATCTAAAGGAGCCTATAGATATTAGCTCTAGCTTAGATAATAGTAGCGGTATAAATAATAAGGAAGAGAATAATAGAAAGGAAGGGGATTTAATAGATAAGGACGAGTAGAAGACGTTATAGATTAATAAGGCCTATATAGATAGGACTCTAGGGTTATATAATATTAAGATAGGTAGGGTAGTAGTAGCTAGAATAGCTACGAAAGATATAGAGGCGTTAGAACAGGAGGATTATAATAGGATATAAGTGCTTTAGCCTCTATCTTATTATTTACTTACTACTAAATACTACCCTAGCGTTAATATAACTAAGGTAGAGGACTATCCGCAATAGTCTTAGAAAACGTAGTAGTATATAGAGTTATTATTCTAACTATAGAAGGGAAACTAGTCTATTAAGAATATATAAACCCTCCGTAGGTTATTATCTATTATAGCCCCTAATAGCAAGATAAAAAAGATTATACTATATATTTATTAACTCTACTGCGCTGCTTGGATATACCGGTGTACTTACTAGCAGAGAGAGGGTATTAATAGGGACGATCCGGGCTTTAGTAAGGTTCGTATCTATTCCTAGCTTTTAATAAAACCTACTATCGACTTAGATAATACTAATATCTAACTCGAACTAGACTCTAACGATTTTTATTATATATATCCTTAAGTATTAACTCTCCTTATAATAGCGCGAGGTTTTTAAAATATATAAGTAGGATTATAAAAATCTCGAATAGTTTAAAGCGTTAATCTATTATACTAAGTATCTCCTACCCTTAAAATTAAAGGTATAGAGCGGTAATAATATATATCCCTCTACTAATAAATAGGATATCGGTTATCCGTATATCGAGAAAAGTACTACCTATTTAACTAGCGTACTAAAGTAAGGTATTATTCTTATTATCGTACTAGCGAAAGTAATAGATAACTAGTTACAAGAGTAGACGAAGATAATTAATACTTAATATCCAATATTGAAGCTATAGTACTTCTATACCTATATAGGCAAAATATATAATAATATTAACGCTACCCTACTTATATTAGAAAATACTAAACTACTTCGATATAAAAAGGATAGAAAATCTAAACCTAGATAGGAGTATATTCTACTCCTTATAACTAAGGGCTTATATAATAGGTATATTAAGGAAGTACTATAGGACTCTAAGTTTCTATTCGTCTATAACTTCTATATCGGCTAGATCTTTATTAACGAATTCTATAAGATAAGGATAGTAAAGGGTGAATATCCTAAGATAGTCCTTAGTATTAAGGATAAGATTAGTGCCTAAGTCCTAGTAAAAATACTAGAGGATAACAAGAACGAGTAGAATACTATAGATAATCGGCGTATAAAAATATACTGATTATCTTTGCCCTAGGTATAGGGTTTCTCTACTATACCGTAGATATATAACCTAACTAACTACTTAGCTATAATCTATATAATCGAGTAGCCTTAGTAGTACGCCGTTAAAGAGTATCAATATATAACTTATAACGAAGTCGGGGTTATTAGGAAACTAACTACTAGCTACTAAAAGTAAAAGAATCCGGTTAATAAGAGCGAGAATAATAAGAATATTGTAGATATAAAGGCTATCTTAAACTCTATCGAAATTAAGCGGATACCTATAACTATAGATATTAATAGGACTACCGAGCTTATTAAGCTACCTCCGCACGAGACTCGTTATATTATATACTTACTTAATCTAGAGTAAAAGGTAGCTCTTTGTACTAAGGATTAGAGAATCTAAGATATAGTAAAAGCTAAATATACTAGATAATATATAATTGCTCGCAAGGCTAGCAAGGAGATACCTACGCTAGTAATTAATAACTACTTTAAACACGCCTATAAGCTACGTACTACTACTATTATCCTAAGCCTTCTAGAATTCTCTCGGCGTAACTACCTTACTCTTACTTAGGATAAGCTTAAAGGGGGGCCTTTATATAACGGCGGAAAGGATTATACGAATTTTATAGAGTTAGCTAGCCTAATATAGAATTAGGCTAAGATACCGCTAGATAGTATTTATACTAAATATATCGATAAACTTACTAGTAATACACCGAAGTTAGTAAAACTCAAAGAGTTAATCGGCTTACTAGGGGAAGATATCTACGGGCGACTAGAGAAACTGGTTATATTTACCAGTTCTCCTATTATCGCATATATTCTGGCGGTAGTAAGTCTATATCTCTTCTGCTATTCTACCTTGACCTTATACTAATCTTACTCTAGTAGTTTAAAAAGTATTTTCCTAGTAAATAGCTATAGTATAGCTCGACCGTACCTTCCGAGAAGCGAGATAAGTTATATATATAGCTATTCTAAGAAGAGGATAATAAGCGCTTCCTTATCTCTACGAAACGTATCCTTAGAACTAGTATTACCCTAACCCGTATATTTAGAAGTATAAATATAGATATAGACTAGATATAATTCTATAATATTTAGTGCGATAGGCGGGTAGTTCGGTTATCTCAGCGAAATCTAAAGATATATAACTACTACTTTATTACGGACGATGAATATAGAGTAGATTAGAAGATATTATTTAAGTAGAGTAGAGATAATATTATAAGATAATAGGCGTATAAATAAGCTAGATATTTCTAGCTAAGTAATAGCGCGCTTTTACGGGTTTCTTTTCTTCTACTTAGTAGTACTTTAACTTCGTATAAGATAGATATAAGACCCTTATTACCCTTCTATAGTAATATTAAATCTAATCTATACTAGTTCGGGAAGACTTGAAAGTACTTAGATTACTAGCTATTCCCCTTTACTTTCTCCTATCTTTAGTAGATATTTCGCGCTATAATCTTCCTTAAATATCCGCTACTAAAATCTAGATATACTATATACTTATATACTAAATACAAGCTATAGATAAAAGGGAATATAATTTATAGCCCTAACTTACTAGATTATAATCGTATTTAATACGAACTATATACGCTACTATACTCCTTTATAACGTATTATCTTAATTTATAATCTTCCTTATAATACCCTTCTATTAATATAGACTCTTTTAACTAAAACTATTATTAAATAAGGGGAGAAACCTACTCGAAAGTCAAGTAGTTATACTCGTACTTAATATAGATACTATATAGGGAATAGCCTACGTATCGAATAATATTAAGTATTAGATAGTATTCGAGTCGGATAACTCTCGATATCCGAGTCGAATAATACTTGATATACTTAGCGTTCGAGTCGGACATCGCTTATTATATACTAATTACTATAGACTTAGTACGGAATTATTCTTTATATATTATATATCGACCTTTTAATCCTTTCCTATACTCCTTTCTCTTACTACCGATATATTAATTAATACTCTATATCTTATATATATATCTGCTATAGAATACTAGTACGAGCCTATAGCTATCGCCGCCGATATTTTCCCCTCCTCTCTAGCCTCTTTACCTTCTACCGAATTCTACGAAAATACTAACCCTAGGAATTAGACGGTCTCGGTTATTTTATATAGCCTTATAGTTAAATAGGCCTACTATAAGGAGATTAGAGTAGTATTAAAGAAAGAGATAGAAAGGAGATATATCGTTAGTACGTCCCTAGGGATACCGGAGAACTAGGCCAAACTTAGTAAGGCCTTATAGCAGTTAGAAATAGTATTTCCCTCCGTTTTTATACCTAGAATCCCCTAACCCTAGCTAGAGAGTTATAAATTAGATATAGCTAGAAAGATTAATAATACCTATAATTACTATCGTAATTATAGAAGGCGTACTATACCGTCTCTCTCTACGGATAGTACTCTATATATAGCGTATCCGCTTACCTTCGGTAAAATAGGATTCTATATCTAGTTAATAGAGATAATAGCGAATATACTTTTCTTCGCCTCCGATATTATTAAGGAGAAAAAACCTCTAGCTAGTATTATATTAGACGAGATCGAATTTAGAATATTTAAAGAGGTCTTATATAAGGACGGTATCTATAATAGCTTAACCGACCGAATTCTTTATTATATTAGTAAAAACGATATCGAAGTTAATCACGCCCGTAAATTCAAGGCGGCTACCTTATAGATATATAATATAGGCGAGAATCCTATCTCGTTTTATATTAAGACGCGTCTATAAGGTATATATCTTATACTTTACTTTAATCGCGCTCCTACTAACTATACTCTAGTAAAATAGCGGGCCCGCGTGAAATATTAAATAATAGGTATATCTTACGTCCGTTTCCGCGGTATATTAGTAAACCTAGTTAATTATAGTACGCCGATACTACTAAATTATATACTCTAGTATTCTTCTTCGTTCTAACTTAGCGAAGGGCCTCTACTTCTTTATATTTTATTCTTCCTATTATTACTATCCCTATTATACCTCTATATAACCTTACCGGGCTAGATATTCTTCTCTTACGGTATAACCTAAGAATATAACCTATCTTTCTTCTAATAACAGATTATAAGGACTTTCGGAGCAATTCCGCACTTGTAGCCAATAATATCGGCCCTATATTCCACCCCCCTGATAGTACGCTTTTCGGCCTAGCGCCTTCAACTACCAAAACTTGAATTCGCATCGCAACTTCTTCGCAGTACTTCCCCGCGCCACATACATTATATAATATCGAGATGATTTCATAAGTTTTGGAACCAAGCACGCGCTTTCCAACACCGTCGAAATTTTCAAAATCGGTCCACTTGCGCAAAAGTTATGAGCAAAAGAAGCGTTTTCGCCATGTTTTGCATGCACCGCGAGCTCGGTGGCAGATGCCAAGCATTGAGCTGAATGCGCACCGTAACTTCTTTGCAGTACTTCCCCGCGCCACATACGTCATATGATATCGAGATGATTTCATAAGTCTTGGAGCCAAGTATACGCTTTCCAACACCGTCGAAATTTTCAAAATCGGTCCATTTGCGCAAAAGTTATGAGCAAAAGAAGCGTTTTCGCCATGTTTTGCATGTACCGCGAGCTCGGTGGCAAATGCCAAGCATTGAGCTGAATGCGCACCGTAACTTCTTTGCAGTACTTCCCCGCGCCACATACGTCATATGATATCGAGATGATTTCATAAGTTTTGGAACCAAGTATACGCTTTCCAACACCGTCGAAATTTTCAAAATCGGTCCATTTGCGCAAAAGTTATGAGCAAAATAAGAGTTTTCGCCATGTTTTACAGGCGGTGCCAGATGCCAAGCACTGAGCTTGGCACCCCCGGACCCTGGAACATCAAAAGTTGAATACGCACTGCAACTTCTTCGCAGCAATGCCCCGCGCCACATACGTCATATAATATCATCATAATTTCATAAGTTCTGGAACCAAGCATGCGCTTTCCAACGCCGTTCGAATTTTGAAATTTGGCTAAGGTTTGGCTAAGGTTTGGCTAAGGAAAGCTCAAAAAACATGTTTTTGCCTGCGGACTTCTCTGAAGCTACCCCCGCAGCCGCCCCCGACGCACTAATATACTAAATCCTTAATAACTTTTGCCCTATTAGGATTAGGGCTTAACTTTATGTATATAAAATATACTATAAATAGAGGGCTTTCTAATTAGGCTTAAATTTTCTAAATAGAGTATAAAATAAGCGAGATATAGTAGTCTTTACGGTAATCTTCTGTGAAGATTACGGGCACTAACTTGTACTACTATAACTTCCTTTAAGTTAGTATTCTAGTTATTCGTACTAGATCTCGTGAAATAAAGTTTCTAGTAGCTCTAGAGTCTATTATCGTAACGGTCCGCTATCTATTAATAATTACCGGTATCTTTATATATATATCGTATTGCGCGGAATATAGATATTATTTAGGGGTTAATATATTAATCTCCTTATAGCTACCCCTACTATAAGGGATTACTCTTTTCTCTATATAGAGAGGAATCCTATAAGCTATTTCTCGAACTTGTATTTCTTATAGTTATCGTATAGATATATATACTACTATTATAGATAGTACTAGTTTGCTTCTAGACTCTAGCGTCTTATTTAGTTTCGGTAGTATATCTCTTCCTCGTCTCTCTTACGTAGAAAGTAACTTAGTTATTATTTTCTTGCTAAGTACTAAGGGTATCTATCGTCCTCGTACTTATAGTACTAGTAATTACTATAGGATAATTTTATTAGAACTCCTAGTTCCTTTCTGCGGTTAATTCTATAATAGTTATAACTATTTTCTATATACTATCTCTAGTAGACTTCCTTATATTTAGAGTAATAGTAGTTATATCTAAAGTCCGAGATACTAAAATCGTTCTAGAATTCTTTTAGCCTTTCTTCCTCTAAGTATTCCTTTCTCTCCTTAGATATAGTAGATCTAGGTTCGAGTACTATCGGTAGTTCTTTTCTTTTTATTATAATCTTCTATTTCGATTCTTCCTTATTCTAATCCTACCTAGGCTACTTTCCCTAAGCGTTGCTACTATCCCTAATATATAGCTTTTCTATCCGAGTATTAGCTTTATTCGTAAAGCTATCGTTAGAGAACTCCTTATCTCCTAAGTTAGATTCCTTATTCGGTTACTAACCGTAGACTTCGTTCTATATTAGTAAGATTCTACTAGAATCGCTATCCTAGTCTCGTACCTTTTCTAGTACGTTTAGCTACTATTAATACACTATATTTTTTAACTTATAGTCTCTAGCGAAGTAGCCTAGTTTACTATAGCTATAATACGTAAGTATTTTCTTTCTTCCCCCTTGCTACTTCTTGCCTCTAGCTAGCCCTCTAAAGGCCTATTTACCTTTCTTCTCTATAAAGTCTAGTTCTATTAGCGCTAGTCTATAAGGGTTCTATTCTTTATAACCTAGGTAGTAGCTCTTCGATTTAGTAAAAAAGCTCGAGTATTCTATTCTACTAACTCCTCTATTATACCTTTTCTCTATAGTCCTTTTAAATAGCTTATTATTAATTTTAATTACTTCTTTAATTAGTTTATTAAGGGTATTAAGGATAATCCCTAACCTTATAAGTTCGTCCTTAATATTATCCTTTAGACCTCTTCGATATATAGTTATTAATATATTATTATCCTAGTTAGTCTTCGCTATATACTATTAAAACTAAGTTAAATACTCCGATATAGACTTCTTCTAAGTTAAGTACTAGATAGTTTATATTACTATATTAACCTCGTTAGATAGTCCGAATATACGGCGGATTTCGAGCCTAAATATAGCTATACTCTCTATCTACTACTTGATTTCTATATTGTCGTCGTCTTCTAGTTCTTCTATATACTTCTTTAGAAACGGATTAACCTACTTCTAGACTCTTCTATATAAATAAGTAATAGCGAAGGTTAGATATCGCTAAGTAGGTATATAGTCTCTCTAGAAAGCTAGGTATAGACTAACCTAAGATAGCTATCCCTTGAGCTTATCTCTTTCTCTATAGTATAAGTTAGGCTAGGCTATCTTAACGTATCTACTAGTCCCTTTATCAATAGTCGGGCGTCTCTATTACTATCCGCTCCCTCCTAAGGAGCTTAGAGTAGGTACCCTAGGGTCTCTTAGTAGTATATTTATCCTTAAGGGTACTTAAAGTAATACAAACCGTATATACTAGTATTATATTATAGATTGATTCTTAATAGGGATAGTAGTATAACTATATAAGAGTATAAAGTAGGCTTCGAATAATACTAAGCGAGTCTAGTATATAATCGGATAATATATATTTAGTACCTAGCCTAAGAGATCTATCGTATATAGTAAACAATTAAATAGTAAGTTAAGCACGATACTCTAAGTAGTAAGTAGTACTCTGTATATATAGTAATAGGAAATCCATACCAAGTAATCCGAGTCGAACGAGTCGAATATCGATTCGTTTAAACTATATCTAAGTCGAACGAGTCGAATACCGATTCGTCTAAACTATATCCGAGTCGAACGAGTCGAATATCGATTCGTCTAAACTAGACCCTGCCAAGCCCATACTAGTCCGTGCGCCCGAGGCGCGTTCCTACTAGTATATTCTTGGCTCGTAATATCCTATTAATAGTATTAACCCGTCGGTTATCTAAAGTTCGTACTATTATAATTTCTTCCGGGTTAGTAATCCCCTTATTTATACTAAGTCCTAAGAGATAAAGTTTCTAGTAGCTCTAGAATCTATTATCGCGACGCTCTATTATCTATTAATAATTGCTAGTATCTTTATATATATATCGTATTATATAGAATATAGATATTACTTAGAAGTTAATATATTGATCTCCTTATAGCTACCCCTACTACGAAGGATTACTCTTTTCCCGCTTATAGAAATAGGAATCCTACTTTAGATTTCGACTATATATACTCTATATAGTTATTATATAAATAGGCGTACTATTCTACTAGATAGTATTTTTTCGCGTACGGGTTGTACTTTATTTCCCTCTTAAGTTATTCTAACTATTCTATACTATATCCCGGGAAGAACTAATAAATCCTTTTTATTGTAAGGTGCTATAGATATTTAGTTTATTAGTACTAATAGTAAAAGTTATATCTATAATAAGATATCCTTTTTAGTCTATATTTAATATCCCTTAGCGTACTATACCAAGCGTAATAAAGCGTTATATATTCTTCCTATAGTAGCTCCTTATAACTATAATAATTTCGGTCCAATCGGTAGTCCGCTACTATTTCTTCCTGTCCCGATTCCTAAGAGTCTCTCTTTTTTCCTTTAGATATAGTAGATCTAGATATTGGTTTTCCTAGTAGTTATACTTCTTTCTACTTAGCTTCTAATATACTAAGGGCTTCTTCCTACTCTAGGTCTATTTCGCTATTATCTAGATCCTACTTATCTATTTCTTAAGCCTTACCGCTATCTCTAATATTTAGGTCTTCTCTATAATATTCCCTAATACGCGCGTTGAATTTCCTTATGAAATCGTTATCGCCGTTTTTAGATTCTTTATTAAATTCTTATTATATTATCCTATTATACTAGAAACTAATATCTTCTTCGACTTTTTCCTATACTAGTAGAATTTCCTTAGGTATACCGTCTATATCGTCCTAGGTTTGTACTTTCTCTAGTATATTTAGTTACGGTTGATATACTATATTTTTCGACTTGTAATCTCTAGTAAAGTAGCCCGGTTTGCTATAGCTATAATACGTAAGTATTTTCTTTCCCCTATACTACTTCTTGCCCCTAGGTAGCTCTTTAAAAGTCTTTTCCCCTTCTTATCTATAAAGTCTAGTTCTATTAATATTAGTCTATAAAGGTTAAGTTCTTTGTAGCCGGGTTAGTAGCTCTTCGATTTAGTAAAAAAGCTTAAGCGGTCTATCCCGTCGACTCCTCTATTATATATCTTTTCTATAGTCCTTTTAAATAGTTTATTATTAATTTTAATTACTTCTTTAATTAATTTATTAAGGGTATTAATAATAATCCCTAACCTTATAAGCTCGTCTTTAATATTATATTTCAAACCTTATTAATATATAGTTATTAATAAGTTAGTACCCGTAATCTTTATAGAATATTACTGTAAACCCGGCTATATCTCGTTTATTTTATACTCGATTTAGAAAATTTAAGCGGATTTAGAAAGCCCTCTATTTATAGTATATTATATATATATAAAGTTAAGCTCTAACTCCAATACTTCTAAAGTTATTAAAATAGTAAAATTTTAATACTAAAGGGCGGCCTTAAAAGGATACACGCGCGCTTAGCTATTCCTCGGGTCCGGAATTAGTACCAATTAGCTAAATATCTTATAGTCGTACGCTAGTACTAGGCCTATGAAATTCTAATTAGCTGAATACGCGCGCTATAAAGTCGGGCTTAGTATAGGGCTAAGACTTCTATATATATCTTTATACCTTAATACTTATTTTTATACCTATTAATAGCGAGGTTATATAATAGTAATATCGCGATTATTTATAGAGAAACTATACCGGGACTATAATATAACCTATATCTATACGCCTACAAGCTTATTAGCTAATATCTTCAAGCGTTAAGATATAGTTACCGCTATTTATAAGTCTAAGTAATAGCTATACCGAGCAAAATCTAATCCCGAATCATACTAAAAAGCCGATTACCGCAATCTATAAGTTTAATATATATTCCTAAAGAGGCTTAGCGTCGTTTCAAGTAACTCCTATTAGCTATAACTATTCTACGAGTACCGTTCTACGAGTACTAGACCTATAGTAGTACCTACTTATAGACCGGGTTATTCATAAGCTTATACCTAATATAGTTATCTAAATCTAGACCAATTACATATAGGTTCGACTCTATAGTAACGCGCGAGTTACTAATATAGAATTATCTATAGGTAAATACTAGATAGGACTATAGATTGAGTCCTATATACTTTATCGACTGCCTCTATAACTTATTAATAGTTATTACAAAGGCAGAGTATATAGAGAACTACTTACGGGTGAACGGGGTAGGGATATACTTATTACTATCCTTGGACTATAAAGGGATCTTATATAAGACTACCTCGCTACTATCGAAACTCCTACCTATAATATTACTCTTAAGGATATATCTCCTATATTCGGTAAGTAGAATACGGGTCCTATTATAGAGACGGGGTATATCTAGGTTCCTTATTAATATTACTGGTGTCTCTACCTTTAACTATAGCTTATACGGTAGTAGTAAGGGCTTATAGAATTTATTCTAGTACTCGTTAGGGAATATCTTGTTTTCCTTAGGGTTCACCGCTTAATCGAAACTCTAGTACTTATAGTAGTCGCCTTATATACGGTCGAGAATATAGTTATTTACTCTCTAGACATCCTTGTTTATAATAGCTAGAATTACTTATTTAATTAGATAATACTAGTTCTAAAGATCTCTACTAATAATAGGATAAATTTTATCGATTAGTATATCTATAGTATTCTTAGATAGGTATCTATATTTCTAGGGAGTCTTCTTATCCTTAATAACTAGGTTAACTATATTACCTTTAATATTACTAATATATAGGAGCGCTTTAGTAAATTCTACTATTCGCCGCCTACCTTCTTTAGTAAGACTTTAATTACTTAGATATATATTAGTAGTAAGGCGAAGAATAGTTATCTCGTTCTAGAATACCGCCTTCTAGATATAGATATTAATAATAACGCCTATAGTCCCCCCTAGGACTACTAGTAAGGTCTAACGGAAATCGCCGCAAAAGCAAACGACCTTACTACTAAAGTAAGTACTATTATTCCTATAAAGATTCTATAAAGAATAGCTAATATATTCAACGGCGAAATAACTCTATATAGGTACTTCGTCCTAGAAGATAACGCAAGCCCACTTAATTAACTCTACAAGATTAGTCCCTTTCTAAATACCGTAACTAGATATACTCTTAGCGTCTAATAGGATCTTGAATCGCGAATAGATAGTACGTCTACCGTCTAATAGGGTTATAGCGATACCTAAAGATACTACCGCTAAAGTAATATACTTCTAAGAATAGAGCTTCTTTAGAATAGTATTCTAGACTATAGTCTTCCTAGTACCGCTAGCGCTATTTAAAAAGAATAGTATATCTATACTAAATTCATTATTCTTATTCTTATCTACCGCCGCTATAATCTTTTTAGCTACTAGGTATTAGTTAGTATTAGGCTTCTACTATTCAACTTCTATATCTTCTAGTATAATATTACAAGTTAGTACCCGTGTAATAGAAGGCTTGTCAAAGTCTTGGTTGGCTCGCGACTATAGTACGCTTGGCGTGCGTTAGCGCTACGAGTCCCGTACGCCCATTATTTAATAGGGGGTTTTCGTCCCCCCTCTTATAGACTCCTCGAGAATTAGTCTTAGTATAAACCTACTACTATATTTGATTTTATATTACTATAGGTTCCTATTATAATTCTAATTCTCCTTCCTTATAAAGGGTAGCGATCTAGAATAAGTATACTAAGTTAAACGCGTACAACTCGCAGCCGGAACGGAGGTGAAATATCTAGTACCTTAGAAGGTAGTAGGGATAGATAATATTAATAGGCGGTTAGCGAAGGTAGTAGAAACCCCCTATAACCGCCTAGAGACGATAGCCATACCTCGGAAGTAATAGATTTAGTACCTACTCTAGACGAGCGCCTGGCGCAGACTCGATACCACCGAACCGAGCTCGTTAAGTAACGCAAATTAGATGCTATTCTAGCCCAAATCGAGACCCTCGAGCGTACCGCTCTAGATCTAGAGGTTACTATACAGGCGAGACGCTGTCTAGAAGAATTACAGAAGCAATAAGAACTCTAGGAGACGCTAGCTTAGATTGAGGCCCTGGAAAGGGGAGAAGTCCTCCCCCCGCCAGCTATAGTTCCTACCCTACTATCTAGTTCGGGCTCTATAAGCTATACTCGTGGCTCGAAACGTACGCGAAGCGTATCCTCCGACGAGGAAGAAGATCGAGCCCTATCTATAAGACCGGCGAAGCTATCCGAATATTAGAGGAAGACTATCTAGGAATACCGCGATTGGATAGAGGAATACGACACCGTCTTTTAATAGGCTTATTACTATTTCAAGACAGATAAGAATCGTATCCTATACGCAATATTAGCGCTACGCGGTAGCCTACGGTAACTATAGGGAAGCTATAAGAAGGTATACCGGTTAGATACCGCAAAAGAGCCGATACGCCGTCGAGACGCAGTGATTACGCAGACGCGAATACATCTATAAATCTCTTGTTACCAACCCTGCAGCAGAAGCTGGCCAATATAGCGGGGATTTACACCCCTGTATTTAAGGCAATTAGGAAGGTATATAGGCTAGATACTCCTGAGGGAGGTAATACTCTAGAAGTAGGCGTAACACACGCGGTATATAGTATATATATAGTATAGATACAATATCCAGTAGTGGAGGTAAAAGCTGAACTGCTAGGATCTATACTTGCCGCAGTTAATAAGACCCGTTCAAGTTATATAATAAGGCTTAGGAAACCTCCACCCCAAAGCCGGGGGAGCTCAGGCGAGATACCGGCTCAAACCACTTGCAACGTAGCTAGTATTCAGCTTAATCCTATTACTAGAACTGTTGGTTATAAACAACTCGTTCTACGTGTAGTCGCTAGTGTGATGGCGTCTTATAAAACGGTATATACGCCTGAAAGCGATTCTTCGTATAGTAAATACCGGGTCTTGGATATAGGATAAATAAGGTCTTCTAGGATAAGGTAGCGCTGTATATACCTCTAAAGACGAAGCTATTCGCGATAAGCTATTAAAACGCTATTATAAAGACCCCTTAGCGGGATATTTTAGGTCTAATAAGACTATAGAGCTCCTCCGAAGGAAGTTCTTCTAGGGTACTTTTAGTACCTCCTAGTAAATGGTAGTAGTATACTAGCTATATAGGATCGGTTGATCCAGGATAAGTCTATCTACCTGCTATAGCGTGCTCTTAGTAAGCGAACACCTAGGGGTTCTACCTAATACCGATAGTACTAGGGATAAAGCCTTATCTACCGGCTCGTAAGCCAGTCAGCGAGTCTAAATAAACGACGTGGAAACCAGTAAGCCTACTTGAACGGCACCTACATAAGCCTGCTTGAACGGGACCTACAGTGAGCCTGCTTGAACGGTACCTACAGTGAGCCTGCTTGAACGGCACCTACATAAGCCTACTTGAACGGCACCTACAGTAAGCCTACTTGAACGGCACCTATAGTAAGCCTGCTTAAACGGTACCGCGATTCGACTAGGGAAGCGCATAACATACTCAGCTAAATACCTGTCAATTATACGAAATAAGGGTGGTAAGGCTATAAGCCTTGTAAGTAGTAGAAGACTCTTTTCCTTGTTTCCCTACCGGGGTTTGAAGGTTTTTATCGAGTCTTCCCGTATAACGAAATTATATATACTACTCTAGAAACGCCTGCTATTAGTATATATACTATACTTAAGGAAATAGGGCCTGAGGACGAGCCCTTAGGAGGAGGAGGCAATTATAATAGAAGGCTTATCAAAGTCTTAGTTAGCTCGCGACTATAGTACGCTTGGCGTGCGTTAGCGCTACGAGTCCCGTGCGCCCATTATTTAATAGGGGGTTTTCGTCCCCTCCTCTTATAGACTCCTCGAGAATTAGTCTTGGTACAAACCTACTACTATACTTGATTTCACATTGCTATAGGTTCCTATTATAGCCCGTAGTCTTCATAGAAGATTACCGTAAAACCGGCTATATCTCACTTATCTTATACTTGATTTAGAAAATTTAAGCGGAATTAGAAAGCCCTCTATTTATAGTATATTTTATATATATAAAGCTAAGTCCTAACCCTAATATATCGAAAGTTATTAAGGATTTAGTATATTAGTGCTTCGGGGGCAGCTGCGGGGGTGGCTGCGGGGGTAGCTTTAGGGAAGTCCGCAGGCAAAAACATGTTTTTTGAGCTTTCCTTAGCCAAGTCTTAGCCAAATTTCAAAATTCGAACGGCGTTGGAAAGCGCATGCTTGGTTCCAAAACTCATGAAATCATCTCGATATCATATAGTGTATGTGGCGCGGGGTATCGCTGCGAAGAAGTTGCGATACGAATTCAACTTTTGGTGTTCTAGGGTCCGGGGGCGCCAAGCTCAATGCTTGGCATTTGCTACCGAGCTTGCGCTGCCCGCAAAAAGCTTCTTTTACTTATAAGTTTTGCGTAAATAGACCGATTTTGAAAAATTTGACGGTATTAGAAAGCGCATGCTTGGTTCTAAAACTTATGAAATCATCTTGATATTATATAATATATATGGCGCGGGGAAGTACTGCGAAGAAGTTGCGATGCGAATTTAACTTTTGGTATTCTAGGTTCCGGAGGCGCTACTCGTATTGCCCCCCCAACCGCCAGTCCCCCCAAACCGCTAGCCGCTAAACCTAATTAGGTAAACTATTAAATAGTATGTCGAAAATCATACTCAAACTCCTCTATTCTACCTATTACATACTACCGTAATGGCTATATTAACGCTCCATAGCTCTAAAGACCCTGCCGACCTTCTATCTAATCTACTAGAGCAAGAAGACCTCTAGATAGGCCCTCTAGAGCTCCCGAAAGAGTAAAGGATCCTGTTGGCTATAAACTATTATCACGAAACTATTAGAAACTACAAGCCGAATCGACTTGCTAGATCGCTACTCGATTCCGAATTAGTCGGACTACTCTACGAGATCGAATTAAAGGAGCTAGATTAAGGAATGAAGTTAGCTAGGAGTAATAATTACTATTACTAGCAGAAGAAGCCGTAATCGCTAGATAGATAATACAACTCGGAAAATAGGGGTGGCCACCAAGGGTTATATAATTGCGGTCTATAGCTAAGTAGATACTTCGAAAGAGAGGTTATATAAAAGACCTAGGCAATTACTAGGTTAAGAAGTTCTTTAATCGCCATCCTAATCTAAAAACGAAATTCCTTTCGCCTATAGATAAAGATAGGAACAATATCGCCAGTAACTCTAAAACGATAGCTTATTAGTTCGAGCTCTACTATATAACGAAGTAGTAGTATAAGGTAGAAGACTAGGATACGTATAATATAGATGAGAAAGGCTTCTAATACGACCCTTAGTAATACTAAGAGTATATCGAATAATAGTAGCTATACCTTATCGAGTATATATATTAGATATATTAGCGAGGCCGGAGCAGCCAGTCCTTATACGAGAGCTATCGCCTACTCTAGTAGCTATATAGGGAGGTCGAATTATCAGGAAGCTATTATAAGCCACAACCGTGCTATCTTGAACGTATAGTTGTCGAACGTTATCGAACGGGCTTGGCACTGAGTCGAACGAATTAGTATACAACTCGGATAAGACCCTAAGGCTTGGTATACTAAGCGATAAGTACTATAAGCGTAGTGCGCTCAATACGCTCAAGAATAATAAGCGTAATAAGCGCAGTGCGATTAGAGCGCTCAAGGGAGGCTTAGCGGACTTTCGTATATCTATATATACGGAGTACTACTTACTACTTAGAGTATCGTGCTCAACTTACTTTATACTTACTATTTAATTATTTACTATATATAATAGATCTCTTAGGCTAGGTACTAAATATATATTACCCGATTATATACTAGACCCGCTTAGTATCGCTTGAAGCCTACTTTATACTCTTGCTCTATTATACCTCTATCCCTATTAAGAATTAATCTATATACGATATATAGCACGCAACGTATTCGTAACACTTTGAGTACCCTTAAGGATAAGTACTATACTAAGAGACCCTAGGGTATCTACCCTAAGCTCCTTAGGAGGGAGTAGATAACGACGCCTAACTATTAATAAAGGACTTAGTAGGTATATTAAGATAGCCTAGCCCGACTTATACTATAGAGAGAGAGACAAGCTCGAGGGATAGTTATCCTAGGTATTACTTTACCTAAAGTTTTAAGGAGACCTTATACCTATATAACGATATCCTACCTTCGCTATTACCTACTTATATAGGAGAGCCTAAAAGTAGGTTAATCTATTCCTAAAGAAGTATATAGAGGACGACGACGAGGACGGCGAAATTAAATAATAGATAGAAAGTATAACTATATTTAGACTCGAAATCCGCCGTATATTCGGTCTATTAAATAAAGTCAATATAGTAATAAAAACTATCTAGTATATAACCTAGAAGAAATCTATATCGGAGTACTCGACTTAGTTCTAGTAATATATAGTAAAGACTAACTAGGACGATAATATATTAATAACTATATACCGGAGAGGCCTTAAGGATAATATCAAAGACGAGCTTATAAGGTTAGGGATTATTATTAATACCCTTAATAAACTAATTAAAGAAGTAATTAAAATTAATAATAAGCCATTTGAAAGGACTATAGAGAAAAGGTATAATAGAGGAGTTAGCGGAATAGAGTACTCGAGCTTTTACGCTAAGACAAGGAGCTATCGCCTAGGATATAAGGAACGTAACCCTTATAGATATATATCTATAGAATTAGACTTCACGGAGAAAAAAGGTAACTAGGCCTTTAGAGGGCTAGCTAGGGGCAAGAAGTAGTAAAGGGGCAAGAAAATACTAAAGTATTATAGCTATAGTAAACCGGGCTACTTCGCTAGAGACTATAAGTTAAAAAATATAGTATATTAATAGTAGCTAAATATACTAGAGAAAGTATATACCTAGGACGATATAGACGATACGCCTAAGGAGATTCTACTAGTATAGGATAAAGTCGAAGAAGACGTTAGTTCCTAGTATAATAGGATAATATAAGAAGAGCTTAACAAAGAATCTGAAAATAGCGACAGCGATTTTACAAGGAAATTCAATACGCTTATCAGGGATTATTATAAGGAAGACCTAAGTATTAGAGACGGTAGTAAGGCTTAAGAAGAAGGATCTAAGTAGGATTAGGAAGAAAGCGAAACTAATCTAGAGTAGGAAGAAGCCCTTAGTACGTTAGAAGCTAAGTAGGAAGAAGGATCTAAGTAGGATTAGGAAGAAAGCGAAACTAATCTAGAGTAGGAAGAAGCCCTTAGTACGTTAGAAGCTAAGTAGGAAGAAATATAACCACCGGGAAAAGTAATACCTAAAACTACTATATCTAAGGAAAAGAAGAAAGAAAACTCTAAGGAACCAAAATAGGAAGAAGCCTTATTAGACTACCGGATAGATCGGAACTATTAGGGACACAAGAGTATACTATAGGAAGAATCTATATCGCTTCACTACGTATAGTATAGTACGCCGAGAAATATAGCTAGGGGACCGACAAGAGTGCCGCCCTGCGGATACAATTTCTATAATTACTATTAGGAAGATAAATATCTATAGTATCTCGCGACAAAAAGAATCTACTAATTCTTTCTAGGATATAGTAAGAAATGGTTAGAAAAGCTTAGAAAGGACTTAAGCTACGATCCGTACTCCAAGAACTATAACTAGTCAAAGTAGTATACCTATCTATATAATAACTGCGCAGAATATATATAGTCGAAGTCGGAATTAGAATTCCTACTCCTATAAGCGGGAAAAGAGTAATCCCTTATAGTAGGGGTAGCTATAAGGAGATTAATATATTAACCCCTAAACAATATCTATGTTCCGCGCAATACGATATATATATAAAGATACCGGTAATTATTAATAGATAGCGGACCGTTGCGATAATAGATTCTAGAGCTACTAGAAACTTTATCTCGCGAGACTTAGTATAAACAACTAGAATACTAACTCGAAAGAAGTTATAGTAGTATAACCTTTAGATAGCTAATAGGTTAATACTATTAACAGGAAAGGTAGACGAAGAGATACTTTCGTTATCTATTATAATTTAGCGCTACTATAAGGAGATTACCTTTAATATTATTAGGATAGCTACCTATTATATAATTTTAGGAATACCTTGGTTAAAGAAGTATAATCTAATAATTAATTAGGCTCGAGGAGTACTCAAGATAGATTAATCCGGCAATATTACTAGGATTATACCTACGTATTAGCAGCGTTTAATAGTAGATAAGAAGTCGAACCGAAGACCGGTCGAGGTATATATTACCTTAGCTTCGTACTAGGACGGTACTAAAAGGTAGTCTAACTCTATAGTTACTAGTAAAGGTTAGTAGAATAACGAAGTAAGAGATAAAGGAGGAACTAATATACTCTCTATCCCTTAGGAATATAGTAAGTAGGTATATTTATTCGAGGAAGAGACGAATATAGAAGTATTGCCTAGGTACTAGCTATAGGATTATAAGATTAAACTCGAACCTGGTAAATAGCCGATATTTAGACCTATTTATATATTATCGGAGAAAGAGCTTAAGGTACTTCGCGGGTATATTAACGAGAACCTCAAAAAAGGATTTATTCAGGAATCTAAATTACTAGTAGATTATTCTATCCTCTTTGCACTAAAGAAGGATAGAAGCTTAAGACTATACGTCGACTATTAGAAGCTAAATAATATTACTATTAAGAATAGATATCTATTACTAAATATAGGAGAGCTACAAGATCGACTCGGAAAAGCAAAGATATTTACTAAGCTAGATCTTAGAGGTATATATAATCTAATTCGGATAAAAGAAGGCGAAGAATAGAAGACTATCTTCCGAACAAGATATAGCTACTATAAGTATCTAGTAATACCGTTTAGACTTACTAACGTACTAGTAACCTACTAAGCACTTATTAATAACGTTATACGAGTATACTTAGATCGAATAGCGATAGTGTACCTTAATAATATACTAATTTATTCTAAGAACAAGAAAGAATATATAGAGTATATATAGGATGTCCTTAGATACCTATTATAAGCGAAACTTCTTCTTAAGCTAGAAAAGTGCGAATTTTATCGATAGTCGGTAGAATTTCTAGGATTTATAGTTAGTATAGAAGGTATTAGTATAAGCTGTTACGGCCCTGGCCTGACCTTCCATAGTCTTCCACCACTAGCCCTATTGGGCCTAGCTCAGGGGCTGCCGCAGCCGCCCACCTATATAGATCCTCGTCGCGCCCATATGGCCTTCCTTCCTTAGATTCTATATTATCGTCTATTCTACCCCTATAACTTGACTCTAGGCCGGCCCTTGATATAAGCCTAGATAAGATTAAAGCTATAGTAGAATAGTCTATACTATAGGACGTCAAAGTAGTATAAAGCTTCTTAGGATTTACTAACTTTAATAGGAAGTTTATCGAAGGCTACTTAAAGAAAGTACTACCTCTAACGGATATTACGAAGAAGGATATCAGATTTATATAGGGAAAAGACTAGTAGAAATCATTCGATATATTAAAGAAAGTATATATAGATCTACTAGTACTCTATACCTTTTAGGCTAACGAACCGGCCCGTATTAAAATAGATACCTCGGATCTTATAATTAGAGTATATCTATATTAAATAAAAGACTAAAAGTAGTATCTAGTTACCTACTATTCAAGGAAGATATTAGTAGTAGAATAGAACTATAATTGTCAGGAGAAAGAAGCAAAAGAGCTCTCTATATAGATGTTTTGAATAATATATTGAATATATATAATAATGAGAAATCTATGGAGCAAATTCTATATATAAGTATACGCCAAGCTAGTACTAAGATATACCGTATAGTAGACTAAGATATACGCCTATAAGGTATATATATAGAACTATAACAATAATATATACAATAAGGAACTACTTACCGTAGTTTATATATTATAAAACTAGTAAATATATATAGAGAGCTACTTAGATCTAACTATCTTTATAGATTATAAGAAACTTCTTAACTTTATAATAATAAAGGAGCTAAATAGAAGATAAGTTCGATAGTTAGAACTATTAGGTTAATATAAATTCAAGATAACCTATACCCTAGGAAAGGATAATAGTCGAGTAGATACCCTTAGCCGATAATTAGACTATATAGTAGAAAAGAATATTATAGAACGACTAATCCTAAAGAAGGAGACGGATAGATTATTAGTACTATACTAGATATTAGCTATAACCCTTTATATATTAGGACCTAATACGACTAATAGGATTATAAAGGCCTATAGTAACGATATATTCGTAACGAACCTACGGAAAGACTAGTAGGATTTAGTATTACTTAAATACTAGGATAAGACCTACTTACCTAATATATACGTTAAAGAAGTAATTAGGGATTACTACAACGACCCTTTACAAGGTTACCCTAGAGTATCTAAGACTATAGAACTTCTAGGACGAGGATATACGGCGCTAAGGCTTTAAGTACGCGTTAAATAGTATATTAAAGAATATATCGAGTACTAGTAGAATAAGGCGGTACGATACGCCAAGTATAGACAAATATAATTTATACCTATACTAGAGTTAGTATAGGATAAGGTTATAATAGACTTTATAGTCAAGCTACTACTATTAAAGGACCCGGCTATATAGGATACCTTTAATTCAATTATAGTTATTATAGATAAACTAACGAAGTATATAATTATAATACTATTCAAAGAAATCTATAAAGCGGATTAGTTAGCCTTTATACTACTCGATAGACTAATAAGGGATTATAGTATACCGAAGTTAATAATATCCGATAGAGATAAATTATTTACTTCTAACTACTAGAGAATACTAATAGTAGCGATTAGAACAAAACTTCGGATATTAACTATATATTATCTATAGACTAATAGATAAACTAAACGTACAAACTAAATAATAGAAGTATATTTAAGATATTACGTGAACTAGAAATAGGATAACTAGGTCTTACTACTTCTAATAGTATAACTAGCGTATAATAATAAAAGGTTAAATATAACGAGATTAATACCGTTCTTTACTAACTATAGAAAGAATATAAATATATTTCTAGATCTAAGGGAAGGACCTAATATAGAAAAGGCCTTAGTTAAGGTAAAAGAGCTTAAGAATTTATATAAGGATATATAAAGGTCTATTAAAAGCTCGAATAGTAAGTTAAAGGAATAAGTTAATAGGAAAAGAAAAAATATTCCTTAGCTAAGAGAGGGGGATAAAGTATACCTACTAACTAAAAATATAAGGATAACGAGACTAAGTAAGAAACTAGATTATATTAAGGTTAGACTATTCTTAATTAAACGGGTAAAGGGACCGATTAACTATAAACTCGAGCTTCTACCTAATACTAAGGTATATCCGGTATTCTATATCTTAATCTTAGAGCTAGTAGACTCTAATATACCTTTATAGGAAATATTTTATTATAATATTAAAGAATAAACGGAGTTCGAGGTCAAGAGGATTCTAAATTAGGTTAATTAGAAATATCTAGTTAAATAGAAAGGGTACGACGATACCGAAAATACCTAGGAACCTCTTAGGAACCTCCGGAACTGCTAGAACCTTCTATAGGAGTTCCGGGAACAATCGGGAAGGAGGATAACTCGGTTCTATTAGGGAAGCTAAACTATTCGGACGAGATATTAAACATCTAGTTATCAGGGATATTTAGAGTAGGCTATTAGTCTTCCTCTAGCTCCTTAATATTCTATAACTCTCAGTCTACTATCTTCTTCTTTTCATTCTCTATAGTATTTAGTTATAATTAGATATATATAACTTTTATAAGCGCGTTATCTAGCTCTAAACGAAGTTTGTTTCGCCGCTTTTCAATATAATATATCTTAAGGACCGATACTATAAGGTTATACTTCCTACTACCGTCTATATAGTTGGAATATCGATTGGATTTAGTACCTACCAGGTACTACTTGCCGCTGGTAACGTATTAAGAATACGGCCGTATTACGAACTCGGATAACTTACTAGCCAGTTCCTTTCGGCGGATAGCTTGTTTTTTTGAATATTTAGTACGACGGGGTAATATAAAGGATAGATAGTTTCTCGGGACGAGAAATCTAGGAGAGGGAGCTAATATTATAAGCTATAACCGTGCTATCTTGAACGTATAGTTATCGAACGTTATCGAACGGGCTTAGTACCGAGTCGAACGAATTAGTATACGACTCGGATAAGACCCTGAGGCCTGGTATACTAAGCGATAAGTACTATAAGCGTAGTACGCTTAATACGCTCAAGAATAATAAGCGCAATAAGCGTAGTGTAATTAGAGCGCTCAAGGGAGGCTTGGCGGACTTTCGTATATCTATATATACGGAGTACTACTTACTACTTGGAGTATCGTGCTCAACTTGCTTTATACTTGCTATTTAATTGTTTACTATATACGATAGATCTCTTAGGCTAGGCACTAAATATATATTACCCGATTATATACCAGACCCGCTTAGTATCGCTTGAAGCCTGCTTTATACTCTTGCTCTATTATACCTCTATCCCTATTGAGAATCAATCTATATACGATATATAGCACGTAACGTGTTCGTAATAGAAGCTACGGCGACTCCTTGAATAAGCGCTATATCTAATAAAGAAGGAGGTATAGGTCGAGGAAAGCATTGCAATCGCGTTTTCAGGCCTGATTTCGAGTTCGAATTGGAATATAATATCGTAAGTAGAGTTATATATTCGAGGATTCGGATAGATGTGCTGCACCAACTATATAAGATATGGCTTGTCTAAATAGCAGAGCCTCTTCTACTACTAGTCCACTACCTCCGGGCCTCTTGTAGAGCTCTAAGTGGGCTATATAGCCATGTAATATAATGGAATAGAGGTATTGATAAATCATTTATTAGCGCTCCTAATTAGGCTTAGCGGCTGGCGGTTTAGGGGGAGTGGCGGTTTGGGGGGCAATACGAGTAAGCTCAATGCTTGGCATTTGCTACTGAGCTTGCGCTGCTAGCAAAACGCTTCTTTTGCTTATAAGTTTTGCGCAAAGAGACCGATTCTAAAAAATTTGACGGCATTGGAAAGCGCATACTTGGTTCTAAAACTTATGAAATAATCTCGATATTATATAACATATGTGGCGCGGGGTATCGCTGCGAAGAAGTTGCGGTGCGTATTCAACCTTTGATGTTCTAGGTCCGGGGGCGCCAAGCTCAATACTTGGCATTTACCCCCGAGCTCGCGCTGCTCGCAAAACATGGCGAAAATGCTTCTTTTGGTCATAACTATTGCGTAAATGGACCGATTCTAAAAATTCTTGATGCGCAAGCAAGCTAATAATTGACTCCAAAACATATGAAATCATCTCGATATTATATGGCGTATATGGCGCGGGGAAGTACTGCGAAGAAGTGCGTAGTATATTCAACTTTTGGTAGTTGAAGGCGCTAGCCGAGAGAGGAAATACAGCTCTAAAGGGATATTCTAATTGGCTATAAGTGCGGAATTGCTCCGAATGTCGCGATAATCTATTATTAGAAGAAAGATAAGATATCTCTTCGCGAAGTAGATAGTTCTAAATTTATAATTTATATAGAAGATTAAATAGCTCGAGGCTAAGGCTACTTTCAGCGGTAGACTAGTAGTCTAACTAGCTAGAAATCAAATATAGAGTATATTACTTAGCTTGAAATACTAGATCTTATATATATTCGTCCTTATAGTCCTAGAGAATATCTATATAGTAGACAAAATACTTATTTAATAAGCGGGTATAGTCATCCGATATACTATTTTAATAGTTAGAATATATAGTCTAACTCGGATAGAGAATATAGTTCGACTTAGATAAAGAATATAGTCCGATTTAGATAGAAGAACAACGATTATAGTAATAAAAATAGATATATACCTTACTTTAAATTTCTCCCAAAGCGCTAAAGGGTCCTCTAGGTATATTTCTAATAGAATAGTTATAAAAAGACCTTATAGTACTACTAGTAAATAAAGAGTCTTTACTTCCACTAGTATCTTTCTTCTAATAATAGATTATGGCGAAATTCGGAGCAATTCCGCACTTGCAGCCAATGAGATTAGCCCTATATTTAGTGTTCCCTCTCTCGGCTAGCGCCTTCAACCACCAAAACTTGAATTCGCATCGCAACTTCTTTGTACTACTTCCCCGCGCCACATACATCATATGATATCGAGATGATTTCATATGTTTTGGAGTCAATCATTAGCTTGCTTGCGCATCAAGAATTTTTAGAATCGGCCCATTTGCGCAATAGTTATGAGCAAAAGATGCGTTTTCGCCATGTTTTGCGGGCAGCGCGAGCTCGGTGGCAAATGCCAAGCATTGAGCTTGGCGCCTCCGGACCCTAGAACATCAAAAGTTGAATGCGCACCGCAACTTCTTCGCAGTAATGCCCCGCGCCACATATATCATATAATATCGAGATAATCTTATCAGTTTTGGAACCAAGCATGCGCTTTCTAATACCGTCGAAATTTTCAAAATCGGTCTATTTGCGCAAAACTTATAAGCAATATTCGCACATGGCGATATGGCACCGGATTGCCTATTCGCACATGGCGATATGGCGGCAGGTTGGCTATTCGCACAGTTGGCGATATAGCACCGGATTGCCTATTCGCACATGGCGATATGGCGTCGGACAGCCTATTCGCACATGGCGATATAGCGGCGGATTGCCTGTTCGGCATATGGCGATATGGCACCGGATGGCTCATTCGCACATGGCGATATGGCGACGGATTGCCTATTCGCATATGGCGATATGGCGGTATGTTGCCTATTCGCACTGTTGGGGATATGGCACCGGATTGCCTATTCGCACATGGCGATATGGCGCTGGATTACCTATTCTGCACATGGCGATATGGCACCGGATTGCCTATTCGCACATGGCGATATGGCGGTAGATTGCCTATTCGCACAGTTGGCGATATGGCACCGGACAGCCTATTCGCACATGGCGATATGGCGGCAGGTTGCCTATTCGCACATCGAGATATGGCACCGGATTGCTCTATTCGCACATGGCGATATGGCGGTAGATTGCCTATTCGCACATGGCGATATGGCATCGGATTGCCCATTCGCACTGTTGGCTATATGGCACCGGATTGCCTATTCGCATATGGTGATATGGCGGTATATTGCCTATTCGCACTATTGGGGATATGGCACCGGATTGCCTATTCGCATATGGTGATATGGCGGTATGTTGCCTATTCGCACTGTTGGGGATATGGCACCGGATTGCCTATTCGCATATGGTGATATGGCGGTATGTTGCCTATTCGCACTGTTGGGGATATAGCACCGGATTGCCTATTCGTATATGGCGATATAGCGGTATGTTGCCTATTCGCACTGTTGGCGATATGGCACCGGATTGCCTATTCGCACATGGCGATATGGCGATCAGGTTACCTATTCGATATGACGGCAGGTTGGCTATTCGCACATGGAGATATGGCACCGGATTGCTCATTCGCATATGGCGATTTGGCGGTATATTGCCTATTCGTTCCGGGGGCGAAAAGTGTCCTGGAACCATCCGAACCATACAAAGCTTCAAAGATCATTTCTGCATCCTAGAGCTATCTAAATAGCTAGCTTTTATATATACCAAAACCGTTACTATTATACAAAGTTATAGATAAGCTTATAATTTAACACTATAGATAGATTACTTTCTAATTTCGCTTAAATTTTCTAAATAGAGTATAAAATAAGCGAGATATATTCGTTTTACGGTAATCTTCTGTGAAGATTACGGGCACTTACTTGTCTCTATATAGTATTTATTATTCTCTACTAATATAAGTTAGATATAGGCTACTTTATATATTAGAAGCTCGCTATTAATAGTCTATAGATCCTTAAATAATATTACCCTCTAATAGTAGGTAAGAAGGAGTCGGCAATAGTATAAATTACCCTACTTAGGACTAATTATATATATATATCTAATTACCTCTCTCTTCTCGCGAATAAACTATATCTATTTCCTTTTATCCTATATAAAATATATAGGAAATTCGTTATATAGGTAATTAAGGGGGTTTATATCTAGAAGGTATATTTACCCGTTCCTTCTCCTAAATAGTAGAGTCTCTAAGGCTTCCTTAGCAAGATAATTCATCTTAAAGAACTCTATTAACTATATCTTGCGTAATAAGTCTTTATTAAGAATAGTCTCGATAGTCTCCCTATCTAGATCGACGCTAATCTACTACTCCTTAGGTAAATAAATCTATAGCCGTTTAATATAAGGCTTAATCCCCTCTATACTAAATCTAAAGATCTTCTAGTAAGCTTCGGAGCTTCCTATCCAATAACTTTTATAGAATTTAGTAACCTTATTAACTAATAGAGGCTCTAGCTATTACTACCCTAGCGGTAGAGGGTTCCTCTAAGATACCGTTATTAATCGACTAACCGAAATATTTACCTAGTCTAGACTCTTATAGATATACTTAAATAAGTAAAATATAGACTTAATAGAGACGCAGATCTTAATATTTAGATAAGTACGGTACTTCTTTAGAAGCTAGGGGTTATAGGGAACAATCTATTAGTTAGTATAGCCCTCTAGAGTAGGCTCTATATATAGGTATTAATAATAGGGGTATACTCCTTTAGGATCGAACGATAACTTATTATAAATATCCTTAGGGAAGAACTTAGAGTACTAGTTCTTCTCTTTATCCTAGTAGATATTAGAGGCTAAATAATAGTAATAGATTATATAAGTAGTTACTAACTTATAGAGTACTAAGTCCTTTGTCTTATTAGGAATGACGGCCTATATAGCGTTATCGATCTAGGAGATATATCTAATTTTATCCTCTTTACGAATAATAAGAAGGATATAGATATATAGTAGACCTCGCTTTTAAAATTCAACTATATAGTAATAACTAATATAGATACCTAATATATATCTCTCGAAAAGATCCTTAAGAAACTCCCTAAGCTTTATACTAAAAACTCGTATCTATATATTATAAACCTCTATTATTAATAAACCGGGTCGAATTAAATAGCGGATATTAGTCTAGTTTAGATTATATATAAAAGTTATAAAGAAGGTAGAATTACCTCGATACTATACTACTATTAAAGCGTCCTCTATATCTATCTTTATAGCTCTAGGGCTATCGACTATACTAGATAGTAGAATAGTAACCTTACTATCGAGATCGCCGAGCCCTAGATCTAGATCCTTATATAGTCGATCGATTAAGCCTTTATAGCTAAGTACCTAAATTTTATACTAATACTTAATATACTAATTTAGGTTATTCTATTTAATAGTAGTATAAATATTAGTAATAAAGTAACTAAGGAGATACCCGGAATAGAGTAATCAAGAGAATCTACCGTTGCGATACTATTATAGTATTAGTAGAAGAATTTGAATTTTGCGAGGTCTACCCTATAGAGAAATTTTGTTTTAAAAACTCAAAAATATAAAAAATATTATATAAATTTACTAGTCGTCAATCATTTTAGTACTATTCTTAGTAATATATTAATAGTTCTATATAAATTATATTTAGAACGAAATCCTTCTCTATATCTAGCTCACTTGTATTAGCTAATATATATCTTCTATAACTATCGATAGTAACGTCTATAGCTACTACTATAAAGTAATATAGATCTAGCGCTTATAGAGGTATTACTAATATAGTATAGAAGGGGGGCGGCGCTTCTAAGAAGAAAAATAATAGAAGATTATAATATCCTATATAAAGATATAAAGTACTAGGAAATATAATTTTACTAATATAAGGGTAGACGTTTGAAAGCTATAAAATAGGCTTATCTATAGCTAATAGTAATAGATCTAACTCCTTATAATCTATATAGACTCTCTATAACCTCTCGGAGTAGCTCTATCTCTTTCCGGCTCTTCCTTATTATCGTCGTACTTAGGCTAGTTAGGATCCTAATATATACCGTAGTACTAAATAGTTCCCTACCTTATATTTAACCTACGAGTAGCGAAGAGATATCCTTCTAGGAGCTTATTATATCCCCGTAGCGGTAGACTATTATACTAGCTCTATTCCCTATAAGGGAAAGGTAGGATATACCGTAGAGCTATATAGAATAAATACTATTCAGGTACCCTTATAAGGTCTCTACCCTTAACTTTAATACAAATATCTTATATAATATATCCCTTTACGCCGTCGGGAGGAGCAATTATAATATAGGCTACCTTACTAGATATAGGGCGGTTATATATACCGCGATTAGCACGCCTAGGGTCGTATTATATAATATAGACGTTGTAATAGGAACCTATAGCAATATGAAATCAAGTATAGTAGTAGGTTTGTCCCAAGACTAATTCTCGAGGAGTCTATAAGAGGGGGGGACGAAAACCCTCTATTGAACAATAGACGCACGGGACTCGTAGCGCTAACGTATACTAAGCGTACTATAGTCGCGAGCTAACTAAGACTTTGCCAAGCCTTCTATTATAATTACCTCCTCCTTCTAAGGGCTCGTCCTCGGGCTCTATTTCCAAGTATAGTATATATACCAATAGTAGGCGTTTCTAGAGTAGTATATATAATTTCGTTATACGGGAAGACTCGATAAAAACCTTTAAACCCCGGTAGGGAAACAAGGAAAAGAGTCTTCTACTACTTATAAGGCTTATAGCCTTACTACCCTTATTTCGCATAATTAAAGAGGGGTAAATCATAGCGATATATACTATAGTTATACCAATAGTCAGGTATTTAGCTAAGTATATCCTGCGCTTCCCTAGACGAATCGCGGTACCGTTCAAGCAGGCTCACTATAGGTACCGTTCAAGTAGGCTCACTGTAGGTACCGTTCAAGTAGGCTCACTGTAGGTGCCGTTTAAGTAGGCTTATATAGATACCGTTTAAGTAGGCTTACTATAGGTACCGTTCAAGTAGACTTACTATAGATACCGTTCAAGTAGGCTCACTATAGGTGCCGTTTAAGTAGGCTTACTGTAGATGCCGTTCAAGTAGGCTTACTGGTTTCCACGTCGTTTATTTAGACTCGCTAACTAGCTTACGAGCCGGTAGATAAGGCTTTATCCCTAGTACTATCGGTATTAGGTAGGACCCCTAGGTATTCGCTTACTAAGAGCACGCTGTAGCAGGTAGATAAACTTATTATAGATCAACCGATCCTATATAGCTAGTATACTACTACTACTTACTAGGAGGTACTAAAAGTACCCTAGAAGAACTTCCTTCGGAGGAGCTCTATAGTCTTATTAGACCTAAAATATCCTACTAAGGGGTCGTTATAATAGCGTTTTAATAGCTTATCGCGGATAGCTTCGTCTTTAGAGGTATATATAGTACTACTTTATTCTAGAAGATTTTGTTTATCCTATATCTAAGACCCGGCGTTTACTATACAAAGAATCGCTTTTAGGCGTATATACTATTTCGTAAGATACTATTATACTGGCGACTATATATAGAACGAGTTATTTATAACTAATAGTTCTAGTAATAGGACTAAGCTCAATACTAGCTACGTTGCAAGTAGTTTGAGCCGGTATCTCGCCTGAGCTCCCCCGGCTTTGGGGTAGAGGTTTCCTAAGCCTTATTATATAACTTGAACGGGTCTTATTAATCGCGGCAAGTATAGATCCTAGCAGTTCAGCTTTTGCCTCTACTGCTAGATATTATATCTATACTGCGTATATACTATATACCGCGTGCGTTACGCCTACTTCTAGAGTATCACCTCCCTTAGGAGTATCTAGCCTATATACCTTCCTAATTACCTTAAATACAGGGGTATAAATCCCCGCTATATTGGCTAGCTTCTGCTACAGGGTTAGCAATAAGAGATTTATAGATATATTCGCGCCTGTGTAATCAGGGCGTCTCGACGGCGTATCGGCCTATCTGCGTCCATATCTTCTAACCTATCAGCTAGATCTACTAATTCTAACCTCTTTTACGGTACTAGAATAGTTATTAGTACTACTTTGCGTAGTTTAGTCTAAGGAAGATACTCCCTTAGTAGAATTTATCCATCGAGGGTAACTAGTCTTCGAGGTTCTTTCGGTACTGATCGAATTGTCTAGCGGACTAGCTATTCCGCTAATAGGCGTCCTAGATCTCCTAAGAGGTCCGTATTTGGCGGTTTATAGGGTTTCTTACTCCAACCGATATACCTTCTTATAGCTTCCCTATAGTTACTATAGGCTACCGTGTAGCGCTAATATTGCGTATAGGATATAATCCTTATCCGTCTTGAAATAGCGATAAGCCTGTCAAAAGACGGTGTTTCATTCCTCTATCCAATCGCGGTGTTCCTAGATAGTCTTCCCCTGATATTCGGATAGCTTCGCCGGTCTTATAGATAGGGCCCGATCTTCTTCCTCGTCGGAGGATACGCTTCGCGTGCGTTTTAAGCCACGAGTACGGCTTATAGAGCCCGAACTAGATAGTAGGGTAGGAACTATAGCTGGCGGGGGGGACCTCTCCCCTTTCCAGGGCCTCGATCTAAGCTAGCGTCTCCTAGAGTTCTTATTACTTCTATAATTCTTCTAGACGGCGTCTCGCCTATATAGTAACCTCTAGATCTAGAGCGGTACGCTCGAGGGTCTCGATTTAGGCTAGAATAGTATCTAATTTACGTTACTTAACAAGCTCGGTTCGGTAGCGTCGAGCCTGCGCCAGGCGCTCGTCTAGAGTAGGTACTAAATCTATTACTTCCGAGGCATGGCTATCGTCCCTAGGCGGTTATAGGGGGGTTCTACTACCTTCGCCAACCGCCTATTAACGTTATCTATCCCTACTACCTTCTAAGGTACTAGATATTTTACCTCCGTTCCGGCTGCGAGTTATACGCGTTTACCTTAGTATACTTATTCTAGATCGCTACCCTTTATAAGGAAGGAGAATTAGAATTATAATAGGAACCTATAGTAATATAAAATCAAGTATAGTAATAGGTTTATCCTAAGACTAATTCTTAAGGAGTCTATAAGAGGGGGGACGAAAACCCCCTATTAAACAATAGACGCACGGGACTCGTAGCGCTAACGCACACCAAGCGTAATATAGTCGCGAGCCAACCAAGACTTTGCCAAGCCTTCTATTACACGTTTATAGTCTATAGAGAGTATCTTACCTTATTATCTAATAAGCGTTTCTAATAAATCTTAAAGCTCTATATATAGGGGTTAATATCTTAAAGAAGTCGCTAAAGAAGAAGTACTATATCCGTATTAATGGATCTTTTAACCTATCTAGTATATATTATATAGGTATCTACTTAATCCTAGCTATTATTAATAAAGTAGTACTAGGTATATCTCTTAGTAATATCTTCTTTAGGCAAAAATAGACTAATATTATAATATATCCCCTCTTAGATCTTATATATAGTCCGTCTAACCCGGTAATCCATCTTATCTATACCCTTACTATATTAGCAAGTCGGGAGTACCGGCTCACGATCCAAGGGGCTAGCCTCGGGCGCGAGGGGCCGATCTACCCAAGTGCCAGCTCACGGGAGCTAGGGGCTGGTCGAGCCCCTATATAACCAGCTAGGGACTTCCCGAGCTGGTCGAGCTGCTTAAGCTACTCGAGCTAATCGAGCTGGAAATACAATTTTGTTAGAGATCCTTATTAGAGAGAATAAACTTTCTAGTATAGAATCTAGGCCTAGCTTAGCCGGAGTCTTGGCCTAAGCAAAATTACTCTACTTATATTTATTATATATAGTAATTATAATTATACTAGAGATCGATAAATACTTAGTACTACTTATATTCGAGGTAATAGTAATTTAAAGTTATTATTATCGTCTATAGTAATATCTACTTACTAATCTCGACGAGCGACTTACTATAGCCTTTTATATATAGTCTTATCGAGTATAACTACTAGAGGCGTCTTTAGCGTTATATAGTACTATACCCTATAGCCTTTCTTTACCCTAAGTTTCTTATACTACGTAGTATATATAATCCCTAACCTTATATATTGTAGCTTATCGGTACCCTTTACCTTTATTATATATTCGTCCGCTAGTATATCTAACTCTTATATATTATTATCCTTAGTAATCTCCTTATTAGGTATATCGCCCTATTATAAACCTTTTATAAGTACTAGTTTTATTATATATATCTATATCTACTATATCTTATATTAGGCTTATAATAGTATAATACCGCCGGAAGTTTCTCCCTTATCGATCAGATCTAATAGAGATAGGATTATTATATTATCGCCCTAGTATCTTATATTTAATAGGTACTTACTTCTTTAATAATCGGGATAATAATTACCTTTATATTATTATACTATCCTCTACTATCCTTATCTTCTATATTAAATACTATATCTAAGTTTAATAAGATACCCTAGTAAAGAGTAAATAATATATCTTAGTAAAGATAAATCAAATAATAAACTATTCGACTATTCCGATCTATATCGCCCTTAGATCTATTAATTAGGTTATCTCTATTACCTAATTACTAACTTTATATAGAAGGACGAGAATATAGAATAGAGTTATTAATATCGCTTAAACTATCTATAAATAGGTCTATAAATTTATTTTCCTTAGGATTAGCAGTCTTATCTATAAGGGTATATACTATAATTTCTACTTATATAACCTATTAGATTTTCTCCTATCTACTTAGAGGGACGGTATTCTACTAGGAATTAAGTCTTTAGAATATTTCTATATATTTAGGTACTATTAGTTTATATTTATTATATATCGTTAGGTATTATCCTACTTACTATCTACTACTAGTCCCTCGAACTTAATTATTCTCTTCTCCCCGTATTTATATTCCCTAATACTATATCTAATTATCGTTATAACTATTATAATAGTCCTCCTAGTAATAGAGTTAAATATATATTTAGTTAACCTTATTTGACTAAAGCTATCCTTCTAATTCCTAAAGAAAATAGAGCTAATCGCCTTAATAATAATATCGGAATAGCCTTTACCTTTACCCTAGTATATATTCGTTAGTAGTAGACACGTATTAAGGATAATATAAACCTGTATCTTGTCCTAATAGGCGAAATAATTATCTTTTAATAAGCCTACTATAAACCTATAGAGATCTCTCTACTTATTAAAGCTATAATAGTAGTAAACTATCTCTTATACCTTCTCTATTATATATCCCCTAAAGTCGCCGATATAGTTATAGAGCTATATTATATTAGTATAATTCTTGTATCTATAGGAGTAGAAGTATATATAATTCGCGCCTCTTCTTATTCTAGGGTCTTCTTTATATCGGTATCTCTATAACCTAGTACTTAACTAAGGTTAGTAGCCAGCTTTCTCTATATCCTATCTATTAGTTTACTAAGTAGTATATTCTAGTAAATATTTAGCTATAGTAAGTAGCCTCCTATATCTAAACTATTTATAATAGTAGCCTTTATAAAGTACTTAGCCTAATCTATTATAGGTTTATATACCTTGGTCGATATATAGCTAGGCCTCCTATTTATTTTTCCCTAGAGAAGCCGTATCTCTATATACTAGGGGGATAATATATATATTAAGGAAGAGGAGCTTAAGGATACTATAGAGCGAGAGTAGGAGATTAAGGATATCTTAGAGCGAGAGTCGCGGGATAACTAGTTCCGAGAGGAAGGTAAGGGCGCTGGCGACGTAGAAGGCCTCTTATATATATTTAGTAAGGAGGATAATAACTATAACTAGTTAGCTAAGGTATTTCGCGCTATATAAACTATAGATAGATATAGGTACCGTATATTATATTTGCGGAGGCGCGTAGATATCCCTCTCTAGACTATTATATCCATTATTTATTCATTATCGTTTACTACTAGGTTACCGAATATTATTATTATTACTAGACGTATCGCCCTAGTCTCTATAGTAGTCCTTATTTATACCGTTAGTCTTAAAGTAATAGGGAAGAAAATATACGCTCGATAGACTATATACTTCTTCTCCTACTCTCTAGCCGTTATTCTCTTACTATAAGCTATACTAATTATATAGGGTAGACGGGAGCTAATATTAATAAACTTAGATATAAAATATAATTAGGATATAAAGTATATATAAGTATAAGAAATAGCGAGAATAGTAGATTAAAATAAAGGGTTATTAGCGTATTAATAGACTAGTATTAGCCGACTCGATCTAGCTTAATCCGGCTTAGCCCGGCTTGGCCCCGGCTTAGCCCAAGCTCCGCCCTAGCTCCGTCTAAGTATATTTAGGCCCTTATTATTTCAGTTAATAGAATATATAATAGTACTTATATTAGTAAATATATATTCTATTACTATAACTCCTATTATCGGTAGTATAATATTTAGCCGAGACTATTACTTATATTTTAGCCTGTCGCGATACTAATATTATTATCTAGATCCTCCTAAAAGTAGTCTATTAGAGTAGTATATTATATTATTTCTATTACTATACGAAATAAGCTAGCCTTTAGATACTAGATACTCTTGATATACTATAGCTATATTAGTAATCTATCTTTAATATAGAGAGATACTTTATTAAGAGGGAATAGGGGTAAAGATAGTAGAGATATAGAGTAGGAATATACTTTAGAAGAAGATAAATATACTAGAGAGAGTAGTTCCGCGATAATAGGAAAGTCGGTTATATATACTAACTTCTTATTAGAAGGGAGTATTTATATAAGGAGATTCTCTAGGAAAGCGACCTTACTACTCCCTTTATAGACCTTAGTAACTCGCTTATACTATAGGGATTTCTTATTATTTAGCTACTATTTCATCTTCTACGCTTTATTAAATATATATACTAAACGCTATATCCTAACTAAGTCTACTATACCTAGTAGATCTACTAGTACGCGTAAGCGATATATTAATATTAGGACTATTTTATTCGCTAAGAGCGGAGCTGTACCTAGGGAGCTATTCTTTATCTAGTCCCTCCGTATCTTCTCTTACTCCTTAAAAAGGTTATTAATAATCTAGGTATAGATATCCTAGATCTTAGTCTTTAGCGGCGGCGGGGTAGTATATTCTACTATTTTTATATATAGATCCGATAGCTTAAGTAGTTCCTTACTAAATAGTAGGGTTTTATTAGTTTATCTAATTAGAAATAATAGTAGTATTTTAGGGAAATACTCTTCTGCCTCTAAAAGCTTATTTCTCTTTTTAGTAATAGTCTTCTTCTACTACCCTTTATTATTTATATTTAGATAGCTTATAAACGCCTTTCCCTATCTCTCTATAAACGCTAATCTATAATTATAGTATTAGGATTTATCCTTCTTTAACTAGCTCGGTCGCTTAAGGTAAGATATAGAACCTATAAAGTTACCGGGGGAGGTATTAATAGGTATCCCTAAGAGAAACTATTTATATAGTCGGTTATTATTATAGAAGCCCGGATATTCGCCGAAGTTAGTATCTCTAAGATCCGCGAATTTACTATTAAGTCCCCTAATAAATATTATAATATTAGTAGTAGCGTTTTTCTACCTATAGACTTCGTTAAAGATAATATAGCTATAATATACTATATATTAACTATTGAATTTTCTCCCTATTCGTTTTTTTCCCGTAATTTAGACCTATATCTTCGATAGGTTTTTATTTATAAGTTTCTTATAAGACTATAGAGTTATAATATAGAAGATACGAGTCTATCCTAGTTTTAGCTTCTAGTTATTACCTATAATAATAATATTATAGTCCCTTTTATAATTAAATTAGTATTACTTTAGAGCGAGAGGGGCCTAGTTCTAGATGAGGATAATCTTAACCTTATATTTCCCCCCGATTTTTCTAAATATCTTATAGATTTTGTTAATCTATATACTAATATTTCCTAGAGGGATAATTAAAAGAATAGGCCCGCGCTTCGGCTTAAGCTGAGAGGTATATAAGGTTTCTATATATAGATAGGGAAAGGGTAGATTAGGCTAGCCGGGATAGACGGTATTACTTGGCTATTTATAGCTCTCTCCTGAGGGTTAATAGTACTTATAAGCTATTTCGCTATTCTTAACTCTCGATATATTAATTTTATACTATATAATATCTAGGAATATCTCGAAATAGCAGACGAAAGGCTTAGTAAATATCTAGAGTAGACTAAGTTAGCCTAAGCTCCGCCCTAGCTTGGCCTAAGCTCGCTATAAGCTTTTATACCTAGGTACGCAGAAGGGTATATACCTTACCTAGTCCTATATTATTAGTAAGCTAACCTCCCTTATATTCGCCCCTCTTATAGAAAATTATCTAGAAATCTATAATAAGTTAATATTTATATAGGGTAACCTCGAGGCTAATAATCTTGACTATAATAGCTTGATAGGTCTTATTCGGTAGATATCCGACGATTTTATAATCTCGAACCTAGTTATCCTCGTCCTACTACTTATAAAGTAGGGAATTCTATATCGCTATAAATCTAGATAAAACGTTCGCTAATAGCCAAGTTTAGTAGATATAATATATACTTTTCCTATAGGGCTTTAGGATTATTATTATCCTCCTCCTTACTATTATCTATAAAAATCGAGCTTTTATTATTATCTATAGTATTATCCTTATTAATAGTTATATTCTTTATACTAAATAGCGACTCTAGTAGCTTTAGTATTATAATTAACAAGTTAGTGCCCGTAATCTTCACAGAAGATTACCGTAAAGACTACTATATCTCGCTTATTTTATACTCTATTTAGAAAATTTAAGCCTAATTAGAAAGCCCTCTATTTATAGTATATTTTATATATATAAAGTTAAGCCCTAATCCTAATAGGGCAAAAGTTATTAAGGATTTAGTATATTAGTGCGTCGGGGGCGGCTGCGGGGGTAGCTTCAGAGAAGTCCGCAGGCAAAAACATGTTTTTTGAGCTTTCCTTAGCCAAACCTTAGCCAAACCTTAGCCAAATTTCAAAATTCGAACGGCGTTGGAAAGCGCATGCTTGGTTCCAGAACTTATGAAATTATGATGATATTATATGACGTATGTGGCGCGGGGCATTGCTGCGAAGAAGTTGCAGTGCGTATTCAACTTTTGATGTTCCAGGGTCCGGGGGTGCCAAGCTCAGTGCTTGGCATCTGGCACCGCCTGTAAAACATGGCGAAAACTCTTATTTTGCTCATAACTTTTGCGCAAATGGACCGATTTTGAAAATTTCGACGGTGTTGGAAAGCGTATACTTGGTTCCAAAACTTATGAAATCATCTCGATATCATATGACGTATGTGGCGCGGGGAAGTACTGCAAAGAAGTTACGGTGCGCATTCAGCTCAATGCTTGGCATCTGCCACCGAGCTCGCGGTGTATGTAAAACATGGCGAAAACGCTTCTTTTGCTCATAACTTTTGCGCAAGTGGACCGATTTTGAAAATTTCGACGGTGTTGGAAAGCGCGTGCTTGGTTCCAAAACTTATGAAATCATCTCGATATTATATAATGTATGTGGCGCGGGGAAGTACTGCGAAGAAGTTGCGATGCGAATTCAAGTTTTGGTAGTTGAAGGCGCTAGGCCGAAAAGCGTACTATCAGGGGGGTGGAATATAGGGCCGATATTATTGGCTACAAGTGCGGAATTGCTCCGAAAGTCCTTATAATCTATTATTAGAAGAAAGATAACTATAGAGTACTCTTATTTTCTTTTTTACTCCCCTCCTTACTACTTATATTATAGTCTAGATTAAAGGATAAGGAACGGCCTATATAATATATACGGCGTATACGGCGTGAGAGAGGATAGATAGTATCTTCGTTATCTTTACTAGAGGGATCCTTTCGCGGGGATAGAGTTCTCGGCTATTAACCTTAGTATAATAGTAGCTTAGCTTTTCTAGACCCTAGAGATATTAATCGCGAAGTACTATATAGGTCTAGGATAATTATAATAACCTACTATCCTTTACCTATAAGCCTTCTATATACCCTATTACCCGACTATCTCCCTTAGACGAAGGAGCTTTCTTCTTAGATACCTATACCTTAGGTAAGACTAGCCTAGATTTCTCCTTATTTAACCTATATAATTTTAAGAGATAGTAGGAAGAGAGATATAGATCTAATTATAGTATTAGCTTAGCTACGATATTATATAGAAAATAATTATATACCTAGGCTAATCCGGCCTTCCGCTACCGGTAAAAGGATCTAAAAGAGATTCTCGTAGTATCGCTGGCCTTATATATACTAAATAGTATTATAGAGATATCGGTTGTTTATAATAGGCTTTAGGGTCTTAAGTAGCCCGGTAACTAAGCGCTTATTACTATCTTTTATAAGATTATCGGCCTTAAGAAGTTCAAGTAATACTATAAATAAGAGGTTACTAATCTCTAATTAGGACTCTAACTTCTAAACTCCGGGGTGTTTCAGTATAGCGGCACTATAGATATACTAGTAGCTACTATTAGGACGACTACGGCGAATAACGATCCCTAGCTCGCTAATAGGTCGAACTGGCCCTTTATAGACAGCCGGTAAGGGTATAACAGACGTAGATATCAATCTAGAATACTCCGATATAGCTATTCTTCTATACTTAGATTTTGCTTCGGGGTTAGGTTTAACCCTAAGTCGCTTCTCTAAGATTAGGTAGGAGACTAGGCTTTTCCCGGCCTAGAGTTTCTACTCGTCGATAGCGTTCGGGTTAGTATTTAAGTTATTAGCGAATTATTATACCTATTTTTTAGTAATCGTAGTCGACTTAGTTTAGTTAGTAGATTAGTAATTAGGAACGGTTCTATCTTCTAGCTCTAGTAAACCGGCTACTCTAATCGCTAGCTCTAGCTACGCTATCTAGTTCCTCTATACTCTATTTTAGATAGTATTATCTACGAATTACAGGCTACTTATAATATATATCTTAGTAAATTATCTTAGAGGCTATTAACTCTAGTCGAAGCCTTAGAAGTCTAATATAGTATATAGGGTAAAGGGCTAAGATATAAAAGGTAAGGGATAAGTAATTAGGCTTATCTAAGCTTGGTAATAGTAGGTACTATATTATCTAGTAAATATCGTCGAATTAGAATATAAGTAGTATTAGTAGTAGATAAAGGTAGCTAGTATTATCTAAGATTAATAAGAAGAGATAGAATAGTATAAAAGAAGATAGTAGGTAACGACTTTATTTATAAATTTACTGAAAATTCTACGCGCCAAGACTACTATATTATTTACGAATTTATATAAGGAGCCTAGTATCCGATCCTCTAGACGAGAGTACTAAATAGTTACGAGTAGTTCACGAGCTTTAGGCTAATATAATATAGCGTATTATAGAGATATTAGTTACGAGAGATAGAGGTAATATCGCTATTATATATTCCGAATAGAGCTAGGGCGGAGCTTGGGCCAAGCTAGGGCCAAGCGGGGGCTAAGCGGGGGCCAAGCTGAGGCCTACCTAAGGCGAAACCCTAGCTTAGGTCTTAGGCCGAGCTTATCTAGAGCGACGACCTTATTCCTATAAATAATAGTATTCCTTATAAATATTGGATTGGATTCGATATAATATATATTTATACTAGAACTATCTAGGCTACTTAAGCTAAGGACTAACGCCGACGTAAAATATATAGTTATACTAGAAGTATAAATAGTATAATAATATCCTAATCTAATATAACTACTTATATTCTATATTACTTATAGTATCTTTAATATCTTCTAATAGTAGTAACTACTCTATTTACTATCCCTTCACGACTAACTTTATTTATTAATCGTCTATATACGAAATACCAATATAAATTATACTATAGACAACTATATAGCCGTCCGGTATATACGTATTTAGCCAGATTAACTATCAAGTTCTATAGTTTCTAGAGTCTTCTCTCTATCTTAACTACTATTATCTTTCTATTTCTAGCCTCCTAGTATTATAAAGAGGCTTAAATCTAGGGCTTAAGCCTAGTACCGATAGAGGACTTAAATTATACCTTCTCTTTTTTAAGGTCGACTAGAACTATAATAATATTAAAGATAGTAGAGGAGCGCTAGAATACGATAGGGAAGGGCTTATCGGTATTAAAGGTAGTAGAGGAGGGCTAGATAGGAAGACTTCTAATAATAAAGTCGTTAATAATAATATACTCTTATAGTCTATCTCTAGTAAACCTATCCTAGTACTATTCGCGTAGAGAGATAGTTCTAACTCTTTAAAGAGATCGTCCTTAAGGCTTAAATCCTTTACGCTCAGTTTAATATAAATCCTCCTATATAAATACTCTTCCCTTAGGCCTATATTTAGTCGATCCTAGTTATTACCGCTTAACCTAAACCGCAGGTCTATATATAGCTGCTCTACTAGAGGCTTCAGCTCTCCTCGCTACTCGGGTAGAAGGTAGTAAGTCTTAGGGACTATCGATAGTATCCCTAGAATAGCGTATATATACTATTAGTGCCGTTAAAAAAATACTATATCGATATAGTCGATATCTTTCTAATTAGAAGGGATCTCTAGATAGGGAGGCTAGAACCGAGCGGAGTTCTCGAAAGTAACGGCAGGGAATAGATTCGGAGGGGCGAAATTATCTATAGTAGTAGCTATATATAGGTCTAGGGATAAAGAGAGGGTATAGGATATATATTATATATACTCCCTATACTAGGACGATCGAATCCGGGATAGTAATAGAAGTATTAGTTATTAGATACCTAGGCTAAGAGCTTAGGCTAAGAACTTGGGCTAAGTACCTAGACCAGGAATTTACGCTAGTACTTTAGGGCCTAAACCCTCCTAAAGGTATTACGTACTAATTCTTTATTTACTTAGTACGCTTTCTATATTCCTCTATAGACGATAGGAAGAAAGATAGCTTTCTATAGCGACTTTCTATTACTAAAGACCCCTCTACTATAACTAGATAATATAAAGCCTACGGGTTTATCTCTAAGTCCGGTAATAACTCGGTACTTATATATTATATTAATAAATACCTTATAGTACGCGGTATAAAGAGAAGGTAAATAGTTTATAATAAAGCTATTAGTATAAGAGAGGATTAAGTACTCCTCTATCTAGGTATAGGTATAGATATTAATATTAATAACGACGAGATAAACGAAAATAGACTAATATTAGTCCCTGCGATAGAAGAGGATAACCTAGTAACCCCCGCTATTAGTAAAGACTATCGCTATTAGTAAGAAGTACTAATAAAGATAGATACCTATCGAACCCGCGATAAATACCTTCCTAATCGCGCTATAGATATCTAGTACTCGATTAACGTCCTTATCGATTAGAATTATAATATATTAGGTAGCGACGGGTAAGTAGGCTAGGGAACCAATTACCGATATCGAAAAGGTAGATATATTCGTACAAGGCCCTGACTCTAATAATCTTTACTACCCCTTTAAGGGTAAAATCTAGTATATAATAGCCTAATAGCTCTTCCGAAATAAGTACTCTAAAGGGGGCGTAAACGACCTCGCTAAGAACCTAGACTTATAAGTAATTCGGCTATACTACGGGTTTAGTTCTATAGAAGAATAGTACGGTAATATAGAAGTAGTCCTATAGAGGATCGAAGATGATTATTAGCTCGAGGAATCCTTTACTATTCGCTCGGATATTATTAGGGCTCGGTTACTAGAATATACTATACGCTTTCGAAACGTGATTAATATAGTATAGTTTCTTCTAGGATATAGGCCCTTTTAAGACTATTTAGTATATATACCGGTTTAGTAATTCAATACTAATAACGACCGGTTATAGAGCGAGATATATACTAGCGACTAGTAGTAGGAGATATAAGAGAAACTGCTAGATATAGTAATAGTAGTACTACTCTTATTGTCTACCGATAAGATAGTACTTATATAGTATTATAGTAACCTATCCGTATAGCCTATTTATCTAATAGTCGGTAACCTGGATAAAGCGACGCGTATAAGCCAAACTCGGCCGGGGTTCGTGCTACTAGGTATAATACTAGTAGTTAAGATAGGGACTAAGTACGTCGAGTACCTAAAGTATAAGGTATACTATACCGCAATAGGACTTATACTAAAATATAAGTACTTAGGCCGAGTATAGAGGGATAGAACTCTAGCTAATAGTTAGCTTTATAGTATTAGAGTACCTATCGGAATTAGGTATACTAATTATATATACGGATGGCTTTACTCGGTAATACTACCCTCTTATTTTAGGAATAATAGCTAACTATAAGGAATAAGTATTAATTACTAGGATTAAAAAGAACTAGTAGTGCCTAATCTATAAAGTCCTACCGAAAGAGCGCGAAAACCTTATAGAAATATAGAAACCCCGTATATACTAGGATATACAAGTATAAATCTAAAAATAGGTATAAAATAAATAGTTCTAGAAGGGGGATAAGGACTAGGTATATCCTATACGGAACTTCGTATAGTAATATTATATAGTTAATATCTACGCCTATATCGCGCTTTCCCAAATCTTACTGAAAACTTCTGATTTGCTGGACGCGCGGATAGGGCTGAAATTAGCCTATTAGCAGGATCAGCAAATAGCGCCCGCTAATAGGTCGATTTCAGCGTAATCAGCAAATAGCGCCCGCTAACAGCGCGATTTCAGCGCATTTAGTAACTCCGGCTTGCTAGTAGTAGGATTAGCAGGATTAGTAAGTATTTAGTAAATCACGTGATTGATGACTAAGCAAAAGGTCGATTTTCTATAATCGTCGCCATCGACGGCAGCGACTCCCCCGGAGCACCATCAACACCAGCTGAAAACGGACCCCGGAATCGTGCGATTGGGCCCAAATTCTCGCGGGGGTGATGTTCGTAGCTACCCTAGGGGTTTAGTTACGGCGTCGCAGTATCGTAATCATTGCGCGCGGTCGCATGTCTTCGGGGATGATTTTTGGTTGCTACTTAGTTACCTTGGAGTTGCTAATAGTAACCGGAGTTGCTAATCCTACTGATTTCTCGGCCCGCAATTGACATGGGATATAGACCCTAATCGCTATACGGCCTGCTAATAGCGCAAAACTAGGTGTAACGCTAATAATATAATCTTTTGGGAAAGCGCGATGTATATAATATCGGATATTCTATATTAGCTACTAAAGGGTATTATTATAATATTAATATATTAGATTCAAGCCCTTATAAATATCTCTATTACTAAGATAACTAAGAGAAGTAAATATAAAGGTAACCGGACTATTAAAGAATCTAATACGATCTTCTAATTAGATAAATAATTTCGGTAGGTACCGGTCTATAGAGGCCTTAAGTAATTTACCTACTTTAGCGAGGTTTAGTAGTAGACCGGAAACGAATAGAAATAAATATTACGATAGTTAATATCGGTTATCGCGCTACTTCTAGTAGACTATACTCTAGCCGCCCTATACTATATACGGGTAATCTTAGACTTCGTGATAATAGTCTAGTATAATTATTATAACAAAGATACTTTAAGCTATATAAGTTATATACTATATAGGATTAATAAGCTTAAAAGGGTATTTAAGGAGTTATACCCCTAGGCGAAGGATATAGAAGAGAGATACTTTAATATTCTAAAACTCTATATAATAATATATTATATTAACTTTATTAAGAAGTACGAGAGTATAACCGGCTTTAATATATACTATAGAGAGGTAGCTTATAAGTTCCTAGTAAAAGAATTCTTTCCCCGGACTAATAAAGGTAAAACCTTCTAATAGTAGATTTTACTCTATAATATTTATTAGTATAATATAGTTACTATAGTAGATATAATACTCTATCGAAAAACTATTATCTAAAACCAAGCTAAAGCGGATATAGAACTAGAGCTAAGTAAACCCTCGCGAGACCGCCTCGATCTATTATAACTAGAAATAGAGTACTCTTCGGTAGATATATATTACCTAGTAGGATTAGCTATTTCTTCTGCGATATATAGGTAGTAGCGGCGCGCGGGGCAAGTAGTATCCTACCTGACGCTCGACGGTCTTATAGAAGCCCTAGTAGTATTCGTCCGGGAGAATTATAAGAAATAGGATATAGTATTTTCAAGTAGCGACGAGCTAGATTAGCGGGAAGTAGATATAGGGTAGGCTTATAACCTATTTATAGGGCTCTATTCCTCTATAGTATATTAGAGATTAGATAGGAAGGATAGAGCGAACCCCGAAAAGCGAACGGAGGAGTATATATACTACTTACCGAATTAGTATAGGAAGGCTAATAACTGGCGACGAGACTATATATAGGTATAAGAGTATACGGTAGTAGAGGTATAAGGACTAGATTATCCGAATAGGTAAGAAGGAAGGCTACTAGGTTAACTATAATTAATCCTAACTATTCTTAATAATAAGAGATATAACTAGAATAGACGTATAAGGAGATATATTAGAGCCTTTATCGAAGCCTTTCGCTAGTATAATAGTAGTAAATATAATAATATATATAGTATATTCAAAGTCGAGCGCTATTCGATAAATAATATAAGAAACCTACGCAAACTGAGACCAAGGCGTATATACGAGATACCTACGATTATACGAAGTATATATATAGTCCTATTAAACGAATAAGGGACTAGGATATTCGTTAATAATTAGATTGATCTAGAATTATATAATATACTATTTAATAAAGACTAGAAAGCTAAAGGAATTCAAGAGGTAGATTATCTAGCGAGGAAGCTATAGTTAAATATAATAGCAGGTTATTTATTAGGAAATAGAATAAGTAGTACTATAATAGTCGGATTAGAATTAAAACTAGGCCCAAGTTCCGCCCAAGTTCCGCCCAAGTTCCGCCCAAGTTCCGCCCAAGCTTGGCCCAAGCTGGCTGATTCAACAAGTAGCTACTATAGATATAGGGTTACTAAGGGACACCGTTATATATAGCGGAATAAATGAATTAAATATATAGCTCTAAAGCCTATTAGGCCTTAATAGACTAGTTAAAGTCGGTATAGATAGTAAGGAGAATACCGGTAAAGGGCAACGCTATAATTATCGAGGAGGCTTAGTAATATTATAGGTAGCGCTTCTCTATACGAGCGTAGATTACTCCTTATAACTACGACGTGATAGATAGCTAAACCGAGCCAGATATATATCTAGAGCGCGAATTACGAGTAAGATTAATAATATAACTAATAGTACTATAGAAAAGATAATAGCGATAAAAGATCTATCTAGCGGATAGTCTATCAAGTATCTAATAGGATCTACTAGGTAGTATATAATAGATAGAGGTCTACGAAGCGCGACGGTAGTAATAAGTCCCAAAGTTAGGCCAGTTAAATATTCCCTTTATAGTAAGTCTCTCTACTATTAGTCTATTAAAAGCTTTATATAATAGCAGTAATTCTTCTATAACTGACGCCTACGTTCTTAACTATCTATATATACCAAGCTCTTACCTAACCAAGGATAACCTCGCGGTCTTTAATAGCGAGGCTACTACTATTCCGCAAGCTACTACTAGCTCTCCGGATAATAGTAATAATATTATCGGATTATAGATATCGATAGGAGGTAAGAAAGTTAATTAGAATATCTACGGTATAGATCTTATATTAGTAAAAGCGCGATAGTAGAGCCGGCTTATAGGATAGGTAATAACCGTATATAAATAAAATCTATTACTGTATCGATTATTGTATTAAATAGATATATTACTTAGAGCGATATTAGTAGAAGTACTCGAACCGTATATTTAACCAGCTCGAGCAGCTCGAGTAGCTCAAGTAGCTCGAGCAGCCCGAGACCGTGCGGAATTAGCGCCTAGCGCCCGGGGCCGGCCCCTTGGACGCCCGATTTTAGGGAGCTACTCCCGATTTGCTAATAAATATACGTTAATATACTTATACTTATTATAGGATATCGTCGCGCTATTACTCGGTATCTCGGGGTATAGGTTCGCCTAGTAGGCTTCGTGCTATAGTATATATAGTCGGTTATTTAGTATAGAGGTATCTCTTTCTTTAATATAGTAACTCGTATCTTTTTATAATAATAGATTATCGCGACTTTCGGAGCAATTCCGCACTTATAGCCAATAAGAATAGCTCTATACTTCTACCCCCCTAATAGTACGCTTTTCGGCCTAGCGCCTTCAACTACCAAAACTTGAATTCGTATCGCAACTTATTCGCACTCCTTCCCCGCGCCACATACGTTATATAATATCGAGATGATTTCATAAGTTTTGGAGTCAATTATTAGCTTGCTTGCGCATCAAGAATTTTTAGAATCGGCCTATTTACGCAATAGTTATGAGTAAAAGAAGCGTTTTCGCCATGTTTTGCATATACCGCGAGCTCGGTGGCAAATGCCAAGCATTGAGCTGAATGCGCACCGTAACTTCTTCGCAGTACTTCCCCGCGCTATATACGTTATATAATATCGAGATGATTTCATAAGTTTTGGAACCAAGTATACGCTTTCCAACGCCGTTCGAATTTTGAAATTTGGCCAAGGTTTGGCTAAGGTTTGGCTAAGGTTTGGCTAAGGAAAGCTCAAAAAACATGTTTTTGCCTGCGGACTTCCCTGAAGCTACCCCCGCAGCCGCCCCCGACGTACTAATATACTGAATCCTTAATAACTTTTGCCCTATTAGGATTAGGGCTTAACTTTATATGTATAAAATATACTATAAATATAGGGCTTTCTAATTAGGCTTAAATCCTCTAAATCGAGTATAAAATAAGCGAGATATAGTAGTCTTTACGGTAATCTTCTGTGAAGATTACGGGCACTAACTTGTTAGCTATAGATAGATTAGTATACCTTTCTCTTTCTAGATATAGATGCTTCCCTAAAGCTTACTTTTTCTAGTAGTATAGCCTTAGTAACTACTCCTATAGTATAGACTTAGGGACCTTCTATATCTTTTATTTATACTTACTAACTAGCTTATAAGCCCTATCGTTTATTTAACCTCGCTAATAAGCGTACGAGGGTAGGATAATAATAAGATATATTCTAATATTAGGGGCCTATCTAGAGCGAGTCGATAGGGGTGAAGTATAACTAGAAGAATATATCTAAGGAGAGAAGATAGATATATAAAGCCTACGCGTCTTGGAGACGCGCTAAGTCGCTAGCTATAAGCGATAAGTAATAATCGAACGTTCGATAACTATACTCTATACTACGCGTATCGGTACCAATAGTAAGTAAAGGCCAAGCCGTAATATCGGCTAAATTTCTATCTAACTTAGTTAATAGACTCTAAGCTAGTTTAATATTAATTAAAATAATATAATAATAATACGCTAGAGAAGCCTATCTCTTTCTAAAAAACTTCGCCTTCTTCTCCTAAGAACCTCGCCTATCTAGCTACCTATAACTAGCTATATTATTATAGATTATACTCCTTAATAACCTTATACTATTTTATTACTAGTAAAGACCCTTATATATATTAGATAGATAATAGAGATCTTCTAATAATAGCTAAGATAAAGGTAGAATAAGTAGTAGCTACTAGAAAAGCCTAGGAGACTAAAGCGAAAAAGTAAAAGGTACAATTTAAACTAAATAACTTATTCTATATATTAATATATTAGTAGATTAAGGCTATTAAAGAAAAGTAGCTAGAATCTAAGAGAAGTACCAAAGGGGATAATAGAGTAGTAGAGTCTAGGAAATATTAAAGATATAATAATAACCTTAGTAAGGATATCTCTTAAAAAAATATAAAGAAGAGATCTCTTTAAAGATAACTAGTATTAAGGATATGAAAATATCTTCTAATAACCCTATAACTACCCCTATAAAGAGACTAGTACCTACTATTATTATAGGGGTATAACTTTCCTATACTCCTATATTCGGTCTATTAGATAACTCTATATTTAGGAGATAGAAAAGATAGGCTTTTATAAAATAAATTAGATCTCTATTATAAGTATAATTATTATATAATAATAGATATAACCTATTAACTATATAGCGTAAATAGACGCGATCGTTAATATCTAGAATTAATACTATATTATAAAGTAATACAAGTATTATCTAAAAGAAGACTATAAGTTACCTATCGATATTACGTATATATTCAATATACTAATATAGAAAGAAGGAAATAATATAGAACTATATAATAAAATAAGGTCCTTAAGGGAATATAGATACTAGGAACTACTAATATAGCTTAGTAAATAATAAATTAGAGATATATATTTATTAAATATAGCTGAAATAGTCGATAGTATAGGAATAATAAAACCGAATATCTTTATATATAGAGTAGAATAGCTAGTATACTAGATAATATACCTAGATAATCTAATAGATAATAACTAATAAGTTTAAATCTACTAGTAATAAATATTAAAAATTAAGAGAGAATCTAATCAACAGACGGAAGGATAAATCAATAGTATATTTACCTTAGTATATAGATCTTATAATAACTAATTATTATAGTTAATACAATATAAGTAGTAATAGCCAACCCGTACCGTACTATCTACACGGCGCAAGCGGCCGAATTCCAGTACTATAACTATAGAACGATTATCTAATTCTAATAATTAGATTCTATTATCTAAAAAGATAAGGTCTAGACTATTATCAACTTCGTTATCTATATCTATATATATATCTAATATTAAATCTAAAGCTAACTATAAGAAGGGTAACTATAGAGGAGATAGTAGGACCTATTACTTAGGATAGTTCTAGATATCGCTAAGTACAAAGATACTAATCCTTATAGGAATATTAATATATTTTCTATATAATAAAGCCTATATTCCTCTCTAAGGTTATAAGCGGTAATAATACTAATAGCCTATTACTATAGCTAGAATATAAACTAGTAGCTCTAAATAACCTTATAATAAAAATATAGAGAGAATAGAAGGCTAAGCTCTAAAGAATAAAAGGGCCTTAAGTTATTAGTAATCTAGATACCTTAGATAATATATTAACTCTTAAAGAAGCTTATAAGGTTATTACTCCTAAACCTCTACCTATTTATATAATACTATATAATAGCTAATATCTTTATAGCTTATAGATAGCCTAAGTAAATTTAGAAGTTTTATAATAAGGAAAATAAGATTAACTATTAAAATAGTAGTAGAATAGCTATACCTAATAGTCGAGGACTAGAAGAATAAAATATTAAACCTACTATTTAATATATAAAGGAACGGACAGCGAAAAGGCGGCCGGTTCCTGCTTCTAGGCAAGCGGCCGCCCGAACAAGGTTGGCGTGGCCGGTTCGGGCAAAGCGCCGTGCCTTAGCCGTCCCGCCGCTTTCTCAAGGTATAAAGACCCTCCGTCCCTCGCTGTTTTTTTACTCTCCTCTATCTTTCCTTTTCACCCCTGCTACCTCCTTTACTCTTCTATAGGTCTGCGCCCCCCTTCCTTCGGCGATTATCGATCGTCCTGCCTCGACCGTACACGAGGCGTTTCGCTAAACCGCCTTCGTATCGATCCTTAGCCCTCTATCCTTCTAATCTCTTGTCCTCGTCCGTCTAACTTACCGGGTCGGATCTACGGCTTGAGCGAGCGATATAATCGCGCCCTTGTATTCGCTTGTCTCTCTCTCCCTTACCGCTACTATAGCTTAGCTCGAACGGAGATAGTTCTATTTAGGGGAAAGCTGAAGGCTTCTATACGCCTCTGCCACTCGTGACTATCCTGCCTCTGCCTCCCCCTTCGCCGGCCACCGTTTTACTACTACTTAGCTGACCTCCGACTTTGCGACGATATTGGTTGAGAGCTTTAGCTTGCGGCGAGGATTCTATAGCGATACGAGTGTTAGGATTATAGGATACCTGCTACACGACCAATGAACGAAATGCCTCATCCCCTATCGCGATGCGCTCGGGCTTTCTGCATATCTGCCTGGCTGTACTGACAGGGATCGCACCTTAGTAGTAATCTGATGATGTAGTACCGAAGGGCCTGAGCGTGAAGCTAAATATAGGCGAGGAGCGGTAAGCTAGCGAATAGAGTGCTAGGAGTATTAGCTTCGCCTCGATCGATAGTAGTCTTTATATGTCTACCTAGCTGCGCTAATAAGGGTAATGGCCTTGGATCTGGTAACGTGGGCTCGAGACGCCGAACTCGTTTTTAGGCGGGAATCGTGGAGTGTAAGGTACCAGCCGATGTGTCACAGAGTCTCAGCTTGAGGATATAGCACGCTTCTGCTGGAAGATCTAGCCCGCTTTAGCTAACGTGGCTCGACCGGATATAGACGTCTCCGAGGGGCGCAGGGGGAAACAAGCTATATAGGATATACAGGGAACGAGGGAACGCTCAGCCCGTATAGGACGTGGATCGAATATGAGGGTGCAATAGCCGGGAGCTGCGCTAGGGCGTGCAACTTGGTATAAGATAAATGACTAGAGATCGGCGATTATGGTTTTAGAGGAAAGAAGGAGAGGGACGGCGGTTACAAGCCGGAAAGATTCCAGTATATAGCCTGGTAGCGCTCGGTATATAAGACCCTTTGCTCGCCGTCTCTCTTTACCTGGAATTTCTCTTCTATACTTCTCAGGTAAAAGAATTAGATATTATCTTTATCTAGCTAAGTTTTGTATTCGTGGCCTACGATAACCCCTTCTTGATATAGATTCCTTTCGCTACTATTAACCCCCTAAGGCAAGCCTGTGCCCCGCTAGGCGGCTAACGGCCTCCTACCTTCATATCCCTACGGCCGGTAGAGAGGGTAATAAACCTACGGCTCTTAGACTAAGTAAGAACCCGAATAGAATTCTCTATAACTACGACTAGAACAAAATCCTCGATATAACTGGCCCGCCGCCCAAGGAGCCTCTTAATCCATTCTATATGCTAGTACCGGATCCCGATAGTACCGAAATAGACTCTAAAGGTATAGTTCTCCGTCAGTATATTTATTAGACGGTAATTAATACTTCTAGATACCTCGAACGGACTGAATATTACTTGCGGGCATAACCGTAGCGGTAGCGAGGAAGATAATGATTTCCTACCTGTTAAGGAACTGCTACTTAATATTAGAGAAGTATAAGAGTGGCGACGAATAGGCTCGAGTAACGAACACCTGACGGGAGGGTCTAAAGGTAACTTCGAATATACTAAGGGTGATTATAATAGCGCTACTAGCCCTAGACCGAGCGACGGCGAACATAACGGTAAGTACTTTAGATCTATACCGCAGGTAATGATACTGATAGCCGACAGAGAAATCGGTAATAGCGGGGTACGGTCTTGTAGAGGATCACAAAACCCAAGACGCTCAGCGACCGGCCCGTAGTACTATTAGTATCTATACGAGCGATAACTTAATAGCTGATAGAGGGTTTGAAGAGAGCGAGCCTATACATCTAGGTTAGTGTTAACGACCTAACCGCTGTAGATATATCTAATGGTTCTAGACGAGTTAAACGGGCCCTCCGATACGGATAGTGATGGCTCCGATACGTATGACGCTTTACGAAACCAGCCGCCGCCTATATTCAGGTATCCGTCTAATCCAAGCCCTTATAACGGGAATAATCGCGCCAGTTCGACTTAGAATAAACCTGGCAGTCCAGGTAAGTATTAAATGTGTCTTTCTGGTTCAGCGTTTTCAATAGTCGTCTAATACTCTCCAGGTAACCTGATTATAGTTAAAGATAATAATACCGATAGCAGCGGCGACAGTACTTCGAAGGAGTAGGTTAGGAACTATATTTAGCTCGGGACTTCGCTGACGTCTCTAGGGAGCTCAGAGCCTAGGTAGGGCCCCAAATCCCTACTCGATGATTCTAATACTAATATTGCGTGGATCTACGTATTTCAACTTCCACGAGGAGGGCGAACGTAATACCCTTAATACCTCGCCCCTATACCGCTCGTCGACCTAGGGCAAGTAAATGTACGGGTCCAAAGGCGGAAATTGCAAGGGTCTTAGGCCTGATCTATCAACGGGTAGGTATAAGAAGAATCTGTAGAACGGGTAAGAGATAGAGGCGGATAACAAGAAAGAAGATTAAGAGAGAGATAATAAGGATGGCGGCAAGGAGACTATACTTCTACTTAGACCGATAAAGAAATTACGTCCGTCTACCGTTAAGGGGAACCGTCGCGTTAAACGTCGCCGCTATTTATTAACTAAGCGAGGTAGAGCTAGTAGTAGTCCAGGTAGGTATACAATACGTATTTATACTTCGGAAAGTAATTGGCCGGTCTAACATTTTATAGATAATATTAGAGTATAATCTAAGGAGTAGGAAATCAAAAGGATACTCGGAAAGAGAAAGACGGTATTAGGGACGGAATACAGGGTATACTAGAAAGATATATAGATGGCTAAAGGTGAACTGAGAAAAGTATAGAAGTTACTGCAGGATTTTAAGGCAAAAGGCCGAGTATAGTATAGACGTAACCGGGGCGAACCGGCTTGCATAGACAAAGTTTGGTGACGGCCATATATTTTCGTGGGGAATTTACTTTATAACCGGAGGATATACATATATTCTTGCCAAAAGATATCCTGTCTGCAAATTTCTATTATAGGCGCCAGAGGGAATGGCGGGTGCAGGATCACTTTAGTAGTACTACCGACTGTCTAATTCCTCTTATCCCCATCGGATATATATATATACCTAGCTCGCAGATGTTACATGGCCTCGCAAAACACACTATATATCTCTCTCCCCTTCTCTGTCCTCACCCGTCTCTATCGTGTCTCCGTAGCGGGAGAATACGCATGCCACGAAATTTTCTTCGCTATAAACGCCGCCAACTGCTTTCGATGCAGTCGGCTACCGCAGCCAAAGACTTTGGTCTTCATCTCCGCTTCGGAGGCCATTATAGTATCCATGAGTGGAAGCCAGCGGGTGTATTGTTCGCCCGCATTTGCGGACATCACCCCGAGCTGATTCAGAGCGCAATCGCTACCACGGAGCCAGATGAGGCTATAGAGCCCCGATATCGATGAGCTCCTCTGGTCACCACGTCTTATGATCCCCAAGCTTCAAGTCTCACTATAATCCCTCCTATAATCACCGGGAATACAGCGATTCATACAAGTGACGGCAATAATTCTCTCGGACTATACCTCTTCGTAAAAGGTGGCACATTATACTTCCTTTGCCCTCTAGGTATTGGGTCTTATTCTATAGGGTATAAGTCTTCCTAGTATAAGTGTATATCTACTACCCGAATAGTATAATCGCTCACTCTACCATATTAATCTATTGCTTAGGCTGTTGGCATAACCCCGTTACCGGCCCCGGTGTTATTCAGGTCAATTGATCCAAGGCCATAAATGGCGGCATCGCTCCAACCTATAGTATTCTATATTTCTTCGAAGCCACGCGCTTAAAGACAGCGTGCTACCAGCCTAAATGTCTATAGTGTAGATAACAGACGAAGCTCTTTCTAATAACTACGTCCCCGTATTTAGTGATGATTATATATATATCCTCTATATCGAGTTCGTTGGAGCCGTAGACGTCGAAATCTCCTAGGCATTTGGGGATGGTAAGGATATCGTATTCGGAGGCTATATACTACGGGGATTAGATTATACTTTATTATAGGGTATAGGAAGGGAATAATAAACGATTAAGCTTTAAACAGGGAACTAGATAGAGTATATACTTTTCTGGGTCGAAGAGGGGGACCCTCTATAGAATTTTCTCATTTAAGGGGCCCTTAGAGCTTATATCTGTTATAAGGAACCACGGAAATTTCGCGACTGGAATATATATACTTTAGCTAGAGATATATACTCGGATAGTAGGCGCTCTGACACGACACTCTTGGTCAGGCGCAAAATATTATACAGGTTAGAATAGCGAACGTGTCAGGTTTCGTAGGATTAATCATCGATTATTTACTAGACGGAAAGGGGAAGGTACAGCCAGTCCAGTCGGCAAGAAAGGTTACCCCTAGTTCTTTATATGGACGGGGCTGAGCACGCCATTATAAAGAGCAATATAGAGCCTTATAGCGAGGTTGACTGCAACAATAAATGCCAGGGATATCTGCATCATCTTCAAAGCCGATATAGCCTAGCAGGGACAATTAGATGTTGATAGCTCGTCTAAGCCTACGGAGCCGCATACTAGTCGCCCCGAAGCCGGGTTCCTTTACCCGCCGTCAACGGCTTTAAACTTAAGTAATACTGATAGGTTATATATACTCGTTGCGGAGGGATCTAGTCCAAGAAGTAAGATGCCCGTAATACTTTCAAACCTTGATAGGAAGCTTATATAATCCTGTAAAGGCCACGTAAACGACAATCTGTTCGGCTGTCTAAAGTATATCCTTGGCTTGTTAAGGTCTGCAACGGATAGACTAAAAGCTACCCTCAGGGTCCAAGTGCCCGATATTATTCAATCAGGCAAGTGATAAGGATATAAGCATTCGCGGTACTGCTAATTTGCCCAATATAGTAGACGAGTACGACTAGGGTTACGGTAAAGTCGCCGTATTCGAAGACTGCGACCCTAACTTCTTAATTTACCGTAAATTTGGGTGGCTTTATAATCGTATAATACTCTATACTCAAGATAAACTATAAGAGTTAGAGGAACGCCTTAAAGGGCTCGATAAGTAGGAGGTCTCCGATAGAGATAAGGAGATACTAAAACACCGTCGTGAAGACGATAAGGATCCCGATTCTCCGCGAAAAGAGCTACTTAAAACGATTAAAGTAAAGCTTACAGAGTATAACGAATTAGTCTTCCGGCTATAAAAGAAGATAGAAATAAAGAAGCCTATAAAACGGAATCAGAACAGCGTTTATAACCTGATTAATACCTCCTAGAGCTTGACTTTATTAGAAGCTTTGTAGATTCGTTAATAGGATGATCTAATAGCTCTTACATACAATACAGAATACGGCTAGTTTAACCGTATTCTAGTAGTTACTTTGAGGGTTTTATCTAAGAAAATCACTTTAGTAAGCCAGGCTTTCCAGTATCTGATATATACTCGTGTTTTCCCCTATTATCGCTCCGCCTATACTAATTACTACACGTATATCCACCTTTAGCTTTACTATACTATCCTTACTTCACTATTCATTTCTAACTTTAAATCTAATTGATTTTAATTTAAGTGATACCTAAATACTAATACTAAGTAGAAAATATTTCGAACGAAGGAGCAAAGGATCAAAACAGGGTCACACCCCTTACTAACAATTATATCACCTGAACGGCTCGATATACTCCTCCGCGTAGTGTTCACGATACTTGCAGCTGGGTTGCTTCTCGTACCTATCCTCATACTCTTCGAGCTCTAACCAAAAGACCTAGACCAGGTCCGTTCACGGAGCAGATCGCAAATCGCTATCACATTCGTGTCGACGCTTATATTCTCCGTATCCTTAATATTTATAAAGGCAAGCAGGCAGGAAGTCTTCTCCGCTACAGCTGCTTACTACGCTATCTTAGTATTCTTTCCTAGTAAGATAAGGAGAGTTTGACAAGGTCTTACTATAATTGTTCTGCTGGGAGTTTTAGTACAGCGGTCTTTATATACGGCCACCTTTCAGCTAGGTACATGTTCCGATTAATTAATTTGTCTCCTTGCCTGGCTCCGAGACTCTGTAAGATCCCTTGGCACTACCTTCGCCTTTAATATCAAAATGATTGTTCTATAGGTCGTTGATAATATTGCTTACTAGTAATTATCCCCTTAGTCTTCTTAATAATCCTTCTCGTATCTAATTAGTTAGTAATATTCACTTAGCGGGGGCTGATCTTTCAGATGATAATATATAATACCGTTCCTTTCTTCGGCGCAGCAAAAGTAGTATTGTATACCGCTTGCCCATGCCTATAAGCTGGCTCGATCTATTGTTGTACGGTATATTAGCGTGTAACTTGGATAAAGCCTGAAATGCTTTACCGGAATTGAGTCTAGCTTACCGCCTGTATATAATAAGGTCGTAGTTATTAAACGGGAGTCGCGCGGACCTCTGCGCGCTCTTAGTACCAATTCGGTTAAGGTAGATAGATTTATACTTTCGCTATCTAGCGATAACTACGTAGTAGCGGAACGGTACGATGGCCCGTATAACGTAGTCTGGAACATGAACAAATTCTTATGCCGAGTTCTCTGTTCTGCTTAGCTGAAACGCTTGGAAGCCTAATGAGCCAAGTCTGTTACTCGCCCGAACACCGTTTTATATAGCTTAAGTCTACCTAAGAGCCGTTAACTAAATTACCTGATAATTATATAAATATAAATCTCTATTTAGACTATACTATTGCCTATTATTTTATATTACTATTATATTTGATATGTTTCCTAGAAAGATAATTAATATAGCGCAGTAAGCCGCCGTAGCGGTGAACACCTCTTATCTCCGGGCTTTCGTAAAGAGTAAGTAAGAAGCCGAGAAGAGTATTATAAAGACGAATACGGTTAGGATCTAGTAATTACTTTTCTGATTAAATTCTGCTTACGTTATAGGCTAAAGCCTAAAGAGTACGAATACGGGGTAAAGGAGTAGTATAGCTGCTATAATAGTAAGAAGGATTTGTGCGAAGATATCGATACATTCGGCTAATAGTAGTTATAGGTCTTCCTTACCCGACTTTATCTTCTATTTGGGGGTCTGGAATAGGTACTACTTATTATTATTAGAACGGAGCTTAAATTGCGTTTAACGAGTATATAAGGTTTAAATATATAGTAGATCTTTGACTGCGATTATTAAAGTGCAGGTCTAGTAAGGAAAAAACTGGATTACTTACTAGTATTACTACTTTTGAGACTTTATTCAGTACGTCTTCTAGAAAGGTATTAAACCAGCCGTATTCGGAGCCGTAGCTAATAGCGGCAAGATCTGGCCCTCGACGAATCTAAGCGAGTTCGTCGTCTACAAGACTCTGTATATTACTAGCCAGGTTATATAAGTTATTCTAGGCTCTTTCCGTCGGTCTTTTGATCGCTTGAATTTATTATATATATAGTAATACTAAGTCTAGATACTATGAATAATATGCTTAGAGAGAAAAATCACGTTGTAACGTACCGTATTACGCGAGTTTATTGTAGAGCTTTTCGATAAGCTCCTTACGCCTGGAATCCTTATAAGTATAGTCTATTCGCCTCGAGACGAGCTTTAAAGGATCGCCTTTCTCGGACTCCTACGTATTAAGCCTTTTAAGCTTTTCTTGGATTTCGACGAGTCTATCCTAGAGGTAGAGTAGCGTATAATAATAAAGCTAGCCGAACTTTCGATAGATAAAGAAGTCTGTATTAAGGTCTTCAATTGTAGCAACTTTGCCGTATCTAGAAATATAGTCGTCTACTATAGTAATAGATTAGTATGATTATAGTACCAAGATAAGATTTTACTAATAAGAGCTAACTACTTGCTATATAATATCCTGCGGATTAGAAAGACGAAGCGCGGCCCTAATTCGAGCACTAATAGACTGGGTACCTGCGACTGATTATATCAACTTTGAGAACCCGCCCTATACCTACAAGTTTTCTGTACTATAATAACCATTTTCTTGGTTTATATATAAATATACTTTAAAGAGGTTCGATAAGCCTAATCTAGGCTCTATTAGCGATAATCCTAAGTCTAAGCGTTATGTTAGTAGCACGAAAACCCCCCGAGGGTTGCCTACACTAGCTTTAGCAGGAAATACGTCTATATTCTTTAAGTCCTCTATAAGGTTATCCGGTATAGCGTGTCAGAAGAATTTCTGCTAAACTAGTTACCGCCAGAGTTGGGGGGTAATTCTATCAACCCGAGATCGAGAATAGAAAGTTTCGGCCAGCACTTATACCAATATGGCGGGAAGAGGCTTAACAGGACAAGCTACCGGGAATAAAATGATAGATATGTGGGTATTATTAACCCTAGGATGGTCGTATCACGATTTCGAGATAGGAATCTACTATAACCTCTAGTGCAGCAGTGGACGCAGGGAAGTCCCACCGGTGCGTGGCCTTACCAAATCGCGAAGGTGGTTAGACTACCTCGGGTGATTATTAGATGTGCGTGGCTTTTCAGCCGCCAATAAAGCCAATTAGCCGGGACTTAGAGCACCTATAGATCCTGAAGTATGCCCTTATTCTTGTACGGGATTTTGTCTGGGCGTCGCGTTGGTCGCGTTGCCTGAATACGCCTGATCGCCTCCCGCCGGTACTATACTATCAAGGATTCAAGACAAGAAAATCCTTGCGGCAAGAGATGCGGCAACGAGACTATAAATCTCTATACTAGCTTTAAGGTAATCCCCGAGGCTAGTCAACTTGATTAGTAGTATGGATATCCACTGTAGGTAGAATATCTAGATACTCTTATCAACTACTATGAACGCTCTAATTCCAAGCTATATTAATGACCCTATTCGCCCTTGGCTGAAAATCTTACGATCTATTTTACTTCGTGTTTCCCTCCTCGCTTTTCTTAACTTCATACCCTTATCCTTAAGTATACGCTCTTCAATATCTTGAAGGTTTTAACGAAAAAAGCTAGTAGCTTGAACGAATTTTGTAGAGATTGTTTAAAAGGTTTCGCCGTAGTAACTGGTATTAGTTACTAAATTGAAATTCTTACTTTGGTAAAACCAGGTGTCTGATTCAGCGGAGAGTCCTAGGTAGATAGTACTCGACTTACCGCGCCGGGTTTAGTATAAATTTAGAAGGAGAATAAAGCGTTAAAACGTGAAAGCTTTTCTTGGTAGTTTAATATACTTTGGTAGCTTTACGACCCCGACACTTTAATTACCTTAAGGAAGATGCCTATATTCTATTACTCCGGCATAGATATTGAAAATTACATGATTCCGTATAGGCGATTAGTCCCTAGGGATCCCTGGCTTTCTTCTTTTACCCTTTGCCGCTATTAAAGCAGGTAGATATAACTATAGTAAAGCCTTATTCACCGAATCCTAAGGCTAAAGTATCTTATCCTCTATCTTCATCTGAAGTTATAACCCCTATCACGATATGTTATCTATATAGCTAGTTCTCTGCGGAACCAGGGCGCCTCGCCCTTGTCCTTAGGCTCAGTCGCTACTAGTTCCTCTATATTCTCCGTTTTCTTGTTACTTGCGTCTACTATCTATCTATTACCGGCTAAATTTAACTCCTCTAAGCCGGGAAATTGGATACCAGTATCGAAATTTACCAAGATAATGGCATATTCTTCTCTCCTTGTAGGATCGTATTCGCCTTCTTCCGCTGTAAAGCCTAGCAGACCTAGGCTGTTAAGTCGGAATACTTATAGTCTCTCTAAGAAGTCCTTCTAATTATTAACCTTGTTATAGTCTATAATAGTATAACTAATAGAGAGGTTTAGCGTTGATATACTAGGATACCTGTGAATATTGAAAATTAGCGTTTCCATTTCCAAAATATGTAGGCTAGAGAAACGAGTTTCCAATATATAGATAAGTAATATGAAACGCTAATAATATTGCTAGAAAACCGAAATTATATGTTCTATAGGAGACCCGCAAGTACTCTTTATGATATATACTATTAATCCTTATCCTCGTTAGGCCCTGTAATGAAGATGATGGATTACTCGTCTGATTCGGCGCTAAGTGTATACTCCCTATCGCTAAATGGATTGAGAAAGTCTAGTAGCTCCTGTAGAGTATCGATGGGTGGCTATATATTATGTGCTCCGGCCTTGTTCCCTATACGAATGTAAACCCGCTAGTGCGAGGGGATGTTTAAGATGTGATTCCTTAGGTTGAAAAGAACTTCGATAAATATAGATGAACTAAGATTATAAGCTCGATGTCTAGTTATTACTTGGTTATAGCCTGGAAAGGGATATCTAGGCTAACCAATTGGCTAATCTTCCTCCTCGAGTATATAGTAGGGGATTTTCTGTAGGAAGTTATTATAGTTTACTATATCGATTTTAGAGGATTAAGTATATATTCTACCCTTCCTATCGCAGTCCGGGAATAAGAGAGGTTAGAACTTATATATACCCGATCTATCTGCGGCTTCAGGGTCGATTCTAGTATCCGGTCGACTCTCGACAATTATTAAATTGCTACTATATTCGTCTTATTGTAGATATAGACTAACCCCCGTAGGATCAAGGTCTAGCGTCGCTTATAGTAGTCGACAGTAGATTCTAACTACCTCTAGCTCCTTAGGCGTAGAATCGAATTCGATTTTATAAGAACCGCTACTCCTTTACTCGTCCCTGACAGAGAGATTATTAATAGGAAATCGGTAGTATTGGTAGTAGGATAATAGGTTATCTTCTTCTCTATACTGGTTTAATAGAAGAAATATATAGCCCTTATAGATCTTGAAAATAAGGTTTGGTTCGGGTAAGGTATTAAAGAGGTCTCCTATCTATAGAAGATAGCTCTCTTTAGAAGAGAAACCCTCTATATATATAGTCTACCTAAAAGGAGGATTTTTGGAGAGAAAGTAGAGGTTCTCCTAAGTATATCTAACCTTGATACTAGGACAGAGCGAAGGGCCTTTAATTAGATCCCTACCCTATTCTTTGTACAATATATACCGAATACGGTTAGGTATATCCTCTCCTAGATATACGGCAATAAAATAGCTTAGCCGATTATTAGCTATAAGAAATGATAAGGTGTCGGCTTTATATTAGAGGATTTCAAGTATAAAGCGGGAATCGGCAAAGGCTAGCGAAAGGGCCGCTTCTTAACTGGCTAATTGGCGGATAAGACCTTTGATATCGATGACTAATTCGGTCTTGGCGGCTTTATAAACTTCTAGGACATAGATGTTCGACCCTTAAACGTAGTAAAGAATACCGGCTTCGTATAAGATTAAGGTGCCGTACCTAAGCTTTACGACTAAGTAAGGCCTAGCGAGAGCGAATACTACTCGCCTAGAAGTAAAACGGCGAATAGCCTCTGAATAGCTGATATCTTTGCTTCTGGCGCTTTCACCCTCGTAGGAATATAGAATATAAGCCTAATCGTTCGGTCAGTGATCGAGATACCCGCTGAATTATAGAAAAATACTTCGACTATAATCTTGCAGATTTGCTCTCTATCTAGAAGGTCGAGCGATTTTTTATAAGTAAGCTTATACTTAATATAATTATCTAGAGTAAGATAGCTAAGAATCTAATATTGAAGTTCTGGCGGCAAATTGAATAAGGGTACTACTATAGTATCTAGGTATTTATGATAATAGGAAGCTTAAAGGAATTTGATGTTTAAAAGAGCGCGGGGCTATAATGTTATAGGAAATATCGGTTTAGTCTCCTATATGCATACCTATAGACTCGCTACGTTAACACGCTGACTGACCCTATAAGACGTAATTAAAAGGCGGAAACGAAAGATATATGGGAATTTTTTGACTTTTAAGTACTAGGAGTTATAGGTATACTAGTCTTAGAAAGAGTCAGGACGTAGACCCCGGTCTACCAATAAGGCCTAAGTGACAGAGACGCATCTGTCGCTACAATCACACCGCATTAGGCCCCCTTTAGATATACATCCACGGTTCTACCTTCCTCGGCCAGCAAGTATATCAGCCTATAGGTCTCTACCGCCTTCGACGCGAGAAGAAGACTAGGCGATATCTTCTAATATGAAAGGAGACTCTTAATCTTCTTGATAGCTTTTTAGCTACTATAAGGCTAGCGGAGACACTAAATCTCCTATAGCCACGCTGTGCCTACTTTATTATTAACCCCTAGGCAGCGATATAATTAAGCATTCATATTAGCTTCGCGGTAAGGCTGTTTGACTGAGATTATATATAGGCCTTTGTTTCTACGCTAAGACGCCTAAGTAAGGCGGAAGTACTACTGTAGAGAATATGAGCTTTGACTCTTTACCGGGCAATAGTAATTACTAAAGCCCACTACCGGGTTTATCCTATAATCTACGAATTTCGTAGAAAAGCACTATGATTAAGTTATATAAAGGTGACGAAAAGGTTCGCAAAAGCCGTACTTAACTATCTAGCTATTGTATCCTAATATAAACCTCGCCTGGCAACGTTCTTAGTATACTTGATCGTTTCTTTTTACTCCGTTGTGTCTCCTACTAAGCTAATACCTTCCTTATTAGATTCCTTCTCCTTGAGCTTGGTTTTAATAATAGTACCATTCTACTCGGTAGCTATAATGTTAGCCTACGGACACTGCAGCGTATAAGGAAGAGCTGGGGGCAATATAGGGAGGTGTATATACCTAGTAAGGACCGCGGTGGGAGGCCTAAGGCTCTATACTACCTGCTAGAAGAAGAGCTTCTGGCGTATTTGGAACAACGTCCTATGGCCTATCTAGACGAGATGGCCTTCTTCCTTCTGGATGAGTTTGACGTCTAAGTCGGTGAGGCTATAATCTGGAGAGCTCTCACCCGCCTTGGTTAGTCTCGGAAGAAGTACCGCAAAATTGCTAAAGAACGTAATGGAGAGCTTCGAAAAGCTTGGATAAGGAGACATTAGGATATTGCGGAGCTCTATTCAACAGACAATATATATAGAGAGTTTCTGAACTTAGTAGTAGAGGCTTAAGAATGGGTTGAATATAAGGGTATATAAGTAGAGGAATTAGACGAAGGAGATATATAATTATATATAAGCTAGTACTGGCAGAAACAGCCCTAAGCGTAGCGAAATGTAGCACCGCGGAAGCCAGTGCCGTGAATGCTAGTGCCGAGAACGACGTCCGTAGTAATCAAGCTTTGTTCAGGACGAATATTAGGAAGGGCTAGGAAGGAAAGGAGTTAGAAATAGTGTAATAACCAGAATTAGAGGAGCCAGAACTGGAGGAGCTAGAATTAGCTCCTGAGGATAAGTATCGGAGGGTAAACATTGGAGGTTTCTATAGTTGTAGTCTATCCGAGAGATAGTTTAACGGTTATAAAAATCAATAGTAATAGCGATTCTTGGTCGCCTCCTCTTCCCTATATATCTATTAAAAACGTGAGTGGTTATCTATAGACATACCGGCTGGGACTAGCATAAGGCGATATACTGGATAGGAGCTATCCGAACGTTCTGTTACATCGCGTTAGTGGATATGATATTCGATATGCGATCAATATAGAAATAATATGGATTAAGGGTGCGAGCTACTAGGTAAACAAGGCGAAGAGGTATACTATTCAAGATTACTTTAGCTTTGTATAGGAAAATAATAACTTATTAGAGTCGAGTGAAAGTGTTTGGAGCCGAATATATATTCCTTGCTATAGTTAGAGGCGTCTTTATAGCCCAGGTGAGTTATAGGATATAGTTACGAGTATAAAGGGATTAGCTATAAATTACCTCCTGGACCTAGCCAACTTTTTCGTGTGAGACCGAAGGATTGTATAGTACTTTGTATTCTGTATAGCTCTTAGCCGCGTGTTAAGCTCGTTTTCCTTTACTATTACCTCCTATATATATAGATCTCTATTCTTTATCTTTGCTACTTACCTCGCCGATTATATATTAAAAAGATAGTAGGGTTCTATTCTAGTAATACTTAGGTCTATAAGGAGCCCCGCCTTATAATTCCTTAACCGAATATCTCTCGGGTATATACTACAACGTCGCATCTTTTTCAGGTCCCGTAGTATCTTATCTGCAGCTTTTCCAGTTAGGGGGTATCTTCCTAGATCAAATCTTTTATAATAGCTCGGAAAGGCTATTACTAGGAGACAGGCTTGGAGTACTCGTCACCGGGTCGGTCCTAATCCGATATATAGAATTTGCGCTTTAGCTACTCTTTAACTAAGGCTAGAAGAGTGATATAACCGTGACAGAGGACCGTAACCTTTCTATTTAGATTCTTATCTTAGAGCCGCCTATAAGTGCGGTATTCGTTATAGAATAGATCCGAGTAGGCCTGTAGAAGGTCGTCGGTAACCAGATTGTTCTCTTTGCCTACTAGCCCTGCTCGCTACTCCTCAAAGTTATAAAATTTGAACTAGCGTATTAATACCTCCTCAGCAGCGCTTAGATTAGGGGCTTAGTAAGAATAATACTATACTATCTTTAATGTATACGCGGTAGACTCTATAGCGGCTTCGAAAACGTGCGTATAGCCTTTAGAGTCCTTATCGCTAAGAAGACGGCGGAATATAATAGCTAGCTTAGGAGTATCGAACGGACGAAGCTTAGGACCTTTATATTAAGGAAGAGGCTTATTATACTAAGGGATTATAACTATATTTCACTTTTTTTATTCTAAGATATCGAAGTTACAAGAATTTATTTTGGGGTGATATAGCGGCTAAGACTTTGCTAGATCGCAGGATTACGGCTTCTACTGCTTATTTACTTTAATAAGACCGCGATAGGAACCTATTGGATATAGGTACGGATCCTCCTTGGACCCACCTTTAAGCGGCGTGACTAGTACCGTATACAAGCCCTGATAGATAGCTCGGTATTACGCCAAGGGGGGCCTACCCGCCCGTGTCCAGATTTATTAGTAGCGGATCACTAAGTCTAGAATAGCTAAGAGCCTCTTAGAAGACCCTTTAGCTTTGTAAGGCTAAAGGGTATTACTTACTATACTACATAATAAGGCGGTTTTTGACGTAGTTCCTTAAGGACTATATTCTAACGCCTAACCCTGCCTTTTACCAAGCGAAGGCCCAGCTATCCTCTCTCGATATATATATGCTGGCTCCCGGCGAGGTTCTCGCTTACTAGTCCTCTTGAATAGGTTATCGAATGGTCCCGATAATCGACGTAATTGCCTCTCGTGCTCTAGTTCTTGGATAATAGGATCGTTCCTATGCTATGGAGCGCTGATATTGATACCTATCTGTCGTTGTGTCGCTTTATCTGGTGGTATCTTATACTTCAGCGTGTATCTACGTCGTATAGCTTCAAAGTCATAATGACCGGTCCGGAGCCAGAATGTATAGTATATCTTGTTTCCATTCTCGTCATAGGTTCGAGAAGGGAATGTCTCCCTTGTGATAGGTATATAGGCGGGTAGAGTTTGTAACGTTTAATAGAGACTGTCCGTCAAGCTTTCCGTATAGACTTTTGAGCTAGATCCAGCTATAGTGAATTCACTGTGTTCGTGCCTTAGTATAGGAGTATAGTATTTTGCAGGTGGTTGCTGCAGCGGTGTTGAAGCATGCTGAGAGGCGGGGGTAGGAGTAGGATATACAGCACGCCCAAATCCCTGAAAGTACTGGGTTCTATTCTCCTGTATCTCATTCTCTCGTTTCCTCTTTATGTTTTTAGTAGTAATATAGTCCGGCCGTCTAATCGGACGTGACATCCCATTCCCCCACATTTCAAATTCATCATAATATTTGGAGATATGACGCTGAGCCCCACATTTGCCACAACGCTTATAATACCCTGACCAAAAATGTTCCGAGGACCGGCACCCCCAGCAAATCGCCGGTAAAGGGTAATCCTAGTGGCTATACAAATCACGGCAGGCGTAATTGTTACATTAGTAGATTTTACTCTGCGATAGTATAGGCAGTATTATATTAGCAGAAGAACCAGGCTTGAAAGACCTTCGTAGACGCGCGATGCCTGTATAAGGATCTATTTCGAAATCCTCGCAGTGTTCGCTAGTATAGCCTTTAGAGCAGTATTTCGTGTATATTATAGGATAGTCTGAGGTAAAGTGATTTTTTGAGTGGTAACCCTAGTATTCCTTCTGCAGAGGGCAATCGAAGTAGCTATAGAAGCTGTTATAGCCGTAATTATTGTACCTATCAATGAATTCTAGCAGCGGTGAGTCCGTGGAAGGTATGATACGAGCAGGATAATCATCATCGTCGCCAAGAACTGTTATCTTGGTCTAGTACTTGTTCTAGGGAGCGGCAGTAGGAGAATATAAGGATATACTTAAAGCAGTAGAGAGTTTCCTTACGACGTATTTATTTGTTACTTCCGACTTAGTCGTATCACGGCGTAGAGCTTTAGGTGCTTCCGGCACTAATAGTGATGGTAGGCTATAATTACCGGGTTCGTAAGGATACCCATTAACGCTAGGGGAGCGAAAGGGGGTAAGATCGCGGCCTTCGGATACCTGAGTGGATTCGCGCATTCTGTTACTTTGGGCTACCTGCCCTAGCTTACAAGGCTCGGCGTTAGCAGCTGCGATGGGAAACGGGATATTGTTAGCTATACGAGCCATTCCTTTTTGGCCTATAGTCCAGTGTATAGCCTTATATTCTTTCTAGGAAATGTCGAGCTCGTTTGCGATGGGAGTCTACAGGTTGGATTTAAGCCTAAGAATATTAGTACTAGATTATCTCAAAGAGATTTCGATTAGAGCTAGGTTAGCGGGTTACTATTATTAAAAGTAACTTGAATCTATACCTTTTATACACGCTCGCCAGTTTGATTCGCTTCTCCTTATTAGTATTATCTACTACATATCTCGTATAGCGTCTCTTGTAACTAAGAATAGTATAACCCAATTTCTTAGTAATATAATCCCATGATTCGCCGGATTCATGTAGTCTAACTATCTTAAGTTCCTTAGCTTTAGACTATCTTGTCCGAAGGATTACTAGCAGGCTATCTACGAAGTATTCCTAATAGTTCTCCCTGCAACCTTCGGATATTTTACCGGATTTATATAGTCTAGTAATCTTAAGTTCTTCAGCTTTAGACTATCTTCCCCGACTGTCTACTGGCAGGCCGATAGGACGTTCGTCAGGTCGGCCCCGTCTCCTTAGACCTGCGGCTACTCGATCAGGGTTGGGGTTCTGCTCGAAGGCTATCTGTGACGTTCTCGGAAGACTGATTAGCGGTGTAACGAGCAGTTACTAGTGCCGAATAGGTGGACTCGCAGGGGCGGAGGTAGTGAGATAGGATTTTGTATTACCTATAATGATAGCGGAAGGTTAGGATAACTGGACGGGAACGAGACTGATTTAGGAATTAGAGGAGGTACTATTGTCCTTAAAGGTAGAGGGGACGGACTAGCCTTAAGATAATTCCTGAAGTATAGCTCAAAACTATTCAGGGTGTAGGTCGTCCTTGGTCGGTCCTTATAAGATAGGGACCTTAATTTAGACTAACGAGACCCTTATACCTTATCGACTATTGGAGGTACTGTTATTATAGATATAATATTGAAGGTTAGTATATCTTGTACCAAGTTTAGAAGAGCTATACGAAAATCTTATTTTAAGCCTGACGGTTAGAAAGTATTAGTAAGAAGATAGAAGAAGATTAAGGATAGAATATAGGTAGGAAAGCCTACGCTGGCCTGCAATTTCGCCTTGATAGATCCCGGGACGGGGTTAGATTAGTAAGCTAATCGCTGGACTTGCGGACTTCTACGGCCGAAGACTACTACCGAAATTAAGAACTTCATTAAAGGAGGGATCAAGGCCCGCCCTATACTGCTGTACAAGAGGTGTCAGGGAATATACGATAGGGCTGGTAGTTCGAGATTCAATCTATAGTGGGATATTGATTACTATATTTATGTCTACGACGAAACCGGTACCTTGACTATACCATTCTGGATCATTACCGAAAGAAAAGGTTACGGCTGTCTAGATCGTGACGATTACTTGCATCGCCTCGTCTATTAGGGCCTTCTAGGTATTATCTTAAGTTCGAAATATACTGGCCATACTGATGCTTAACTTGGTAATTTCATTTGGTAGTGACAATTGGCGGGAAAAGTCTCCCTTAGATCACCACCCTATACTGGCCCGCCCTAAGATGCCTTGTCCGACGCGGTTTATTATATATAGGAACTACTTCTCGAAGCGTACGAGGGACAAGAGAGTTTCAGAACCAGGATATACGACGAAGCGCGATAATCCTGTAGAGAATAAGGAGCTTTGACTCTCTCCCGGCTAGCGGTACTCACCGGCTTTTGGCACACACAAAGGAAGGTAGGCTACATCAGTATACTACGCGTCTATACGATTGCCGCGCCCCCTTTCAGTCTGTATAAGTATAACTGCGCCTGGTATATACTGCTTATTAGATATAGTTACATCGAGAATCTCTAGAGTACTGTATTTAACGGGTTTGCTAAATAACTGGCCTCTAATACAACGCTGCTCTAATTTGTCAGAAAAACGGTCATCGTCGACCTAAGAAAGAGTAATACTATCGAGCTCCCAAGTCATAAACACATAGTTATAACTATTCAAATCCTAGCCTTCCCCTCCCCCTTTCTCTACGCCTTCATTCTAATTAATTATTACTATAATTATCAGTCATCTAATAGATCGAACTTTCCGTATAATAATACGACTTACTATCGCCGTATTCGAAGTTGGATTCAAATACTTCTCTTGAATCTTAAACTTCGGTCTACTATCTTTTGGCCTATATTCATAGAACTATCGGTTTTCTCCCGAGCCAAAGAGCGGAAGATTATACTTCTAAATAACCTCTACGACCTCTAATTCACCTTTCGGGATCCCGAATTTCAAAATTGACCTCGAATTCTTTTTTACTATATCACTATAAATAAACTTTTGTTCGGGTTAGACCCAGGCTTGAGTTATTTCACAACAGCGTAATTAAATAATGAAGTTCTGCTTGACTATAACGGGCCTTAATAACGATATCTCTGGTGAAAGCGAAGCTGTAGTATCTACGTCAGCTTTTTCTCGTGAAGAGTATAGTATTCTCCTATAGCCTTTCAATGCGCGGGCGGCGACGGCCTTTAGTAACTAATATATACTGAGGTTATAAAGAAGCCCCAGTAAGGAGAAGCTGGAGATAATATTTTCAAGCATTTTCCCCTAGGGATTCAAGGCCTTTAGTAGTAAATGGGGCCAAATAGTTAGTAGAATGGCCTTTCCTTAGTAGCGCCTTGATATTACTCTTTTAGAATGCTGATACACTAATGGAAATATGTTATACTAATATTATAGGGCAATCATTATTACGATAGGTGTACTTTGAAGGTCTTATTAGGCACTAATGTATGCAGGTTTCTATTATTTCGAACTAGTATGGTAAGAATACCGGCTTATTCTTACTCAGGGAATGTAAGTACTTGGGCGTAATTACGGCGGGTAAACCCTGTATTACCATAACTCATCGTTATTCGATAGCACTACCTAGAGATCTCGCCTTATATATTCAAACCAGCCTCGTCCGACGCGATTTCTTATCTGCGGAAACCGATTTACTCCCTCTAGTATTCCTCTACTCTTGCGATAATAGGAGTAAGCTATATTTGGTTAGCGTTAAGCAGGGACGGACTCAGATAAAGGTACCAGAGTTCTACGCCTATACCTGAGGAGTTAGAGAGTTTGAATCGATAATAATTAGATATAGAAGACTAAAGGTAAGGAGAAATTAATAATCTTTACGATAATAGGAGAGTGAGCCAATCTTAGCTAAGGATTACATGGCTCTTCCGAAGCAGGGACGCTAATTCTGCGTTAGACAACAGGATTGTTGGCTCTTCTCAAGCCTTTGGGGGAAGGGATCTCTACTAATGCTTTCTTCAGCCGCAGCTATTCTATAGCTTCTTTAGCGCGAAAAAGGCTAATCTTTAGACAAGGTCTTCTAGAAAATGGGGCGTTCGGGTTATTATTCCGACGTAATGGGATAAGCGTCACTATAAGCTTCGCTCACTCGCTGTAGTCGATACTGCTTCTATAGATCTACGTTAGGTCCTGACTCCTTCGGAAGCGGTGTGATCAAGTATATATATTAGTGGTCTCGTCTACTGATTGACTAGTTAGGCCTTTATTTCTACGCTAAGACGCTAAAATCAAGTAAGGCGGAAGTACTACCGTGGAGAATAAAAGAGCTTTGACCCTTTACCAGTCAAGTGTAGTCACCGGCTTCCACGTATATAGAGGTATATAAATTACTTAGTATACTAAGTATCAAAAGTATTATAGAGTAGATGTCTATTTTCTACCTTTCTCGATGCTGATACTATCTTTATATACTACCTCTACTCTTCTTACTCGTATTATCCTCTCCCGTCACTATTATTTATTACTTCCCCGTCCTTTCGAGATCCTTAACCCCTATAATAAACTCCGTAAATCCAGGTAATTTCTTATTATTTTCCTCCCTCCGTTTATCGACGCGAGCAAAGTTTTTCTAGGTATAAAGAGGATTATTGATTAGGGATATATTTACCGGTATAAAAGCAAGGTTACCGGGTCCGCGACTATAAGGATATCTATCGGCGATAGGGGAGTGAATGATAGTGGCTCGATCTCGAACTGATAGCATATTTTGGTCTATATACGGATTTATAAATCCTTCTGTAAAACTTACCTTATCGCTATATTATCGGGTCTTAGTCTAGATGACTTAGCTTATAGCAGCTACTGCCAGAACTTCTGCGCTCTCCTTACTCAGCTTAAGCCGGAGTTGAAGATTCCTAGCTATAGAATCATTCCAAGTGAAGTCCAGGCTTCTGGGATAGCCTACGCCAAAGAAGTTTTGCTATAAACGACTAACGCCTGGTTACTATATCAGCCCTCTAATTACCTTGCTGATATTCTATCTGCTAATATCCTAATAGTACTGAAAGTACTCTATATCAATATGGTCCAATTGGTCGGCGACGTTATAGAACAGAGACACACAGAATCCGTAGCTGAAGTATTTCCTTTTTACCATTTCACGCCAGGTATCGGCCTGCGCGGACGCATCTGATTTCGATATCTTATGAGCGTCGAAGAGATGTTTCACTAGGTTGGCCTTCCTCGTATAGCTCTGAGGGTTCCCTATAGTATCAGAGTCTTCGCATTGCTTGTAATAGAAGACCGTCTTTTGTTTCTTTACCGTTTTACCCGAAGTATCGGCCTGCGCAGACGCATCCGACTTCAACATCTTATGAGTAGCGAAGAGATGGTTCACTAGGTTAGCCTTCCTCGTATAGCTCCGAGGGTTCCCTTTCGTAACAGAGACTTCGTATTACCTGTAATAGAAGACTATATCATATTCTTTCATATATCTCTTCCAAGTATTGTATATAGAGAAATCCCGAGGTATCTCGCAGCGAAAACAGCTATACGAATATTGACCTGGTTTTGTTGAAGGAGAAGCTCTTTAATGGTTCAAAGTTTCATCGGGTGCCTCGGGGAACGGGTGTCGTTGGCTGTTTTCGACTATAGCCCAGTATATAGCCTCGTATACGTGCCAGGGAATACCGAGCTTATTTGCGATGGGATTCTATAGATCGGGTTTGAGCCTAAGAAAATCAGTATTGGAACGTCTTAAAGAGATTTTGATTGAAGCTAGCTTGATAGGTCACCATAGTCGAAAGATAACTTGAATCCATACCTTTCATATACCCTCGCTATCTTATATACTACTTGCTATAGCTTACGAGGCTCGGCGTCAGCAGCTTACTGAGCCATTTCGTTTTCGCCTATAGGCCAGTATATAGCCTTGTATACGTGCCAGGGAAGTCCGAGCTCATTTGCGATGGGTTTCTACAGGTCGGGTTTGAGCCTAAGAAAATCAGTACTGGAGCGTCTCAAAGAGATTTCAATTAAGCTAGCTTAACAGCTCATTATTATTGAAAGATAATCCATACTTTTTATAAGCCTCCGCCAGTTCGGTTTGCTTCCTATTATATAACTTGGTCTTGTGTTTGAGGTAGTTATAATAGCGCATCCTGTAACCGAAGACAGTGTGACCGGGCAATTCCTTACTAATATCTTTCTATCTTTTGCGTTCTTTACGTCCTCTAAGAATCTGTAAATCCTTAGCTCTAGACCATCTTGCCGGACGTTCTGCTGGTTGACCGATAGAACGGCCTTCAGGTTGGGGCCGTTTTCTTTAACTGCAAATATGGGGAGATTTTAAGGGTATGTGTGACGATTGCGGAAGACTGATTGGTTTTGGAGCGAGTAGTTACTAGTATCGAATAAGTAAATTCGTAGGGGCCGTAGAGGTAGTAAGGTAGGATGTAGTAGAAGCTGATAACAGTGGCGGAAGGTTGGAGAAACAAGAGTTACTGGGTCTCGGAGACATTGCTGTCGGTTCCGGATATGAAATCTGCTTGTCTGTTACTATTGCTATCTGGAAATGTTACTACTTACTTACTATCGTTCAGATCCGTTACTTATCTTGGCTCGATACGTCTAGATCCTTGAACTACTGTCTCCGGGTGAAATATACAATAAAAATGATTGTAGTGATCATCGGTAAATACCAATTCTTGTTCGGCCCTAATAGTGTATAGTCGAAGTACTAGTAGAGGCGGCGGCGGCGCTGGTGGTAGCGGTAGTGAATCCGCCGTCACAGGCGGCAGTAAGTAGAAATAGATTGATGGCACAGTATAGTAGGTAATTGTGTTTGTTGGATGAACTTTGTAGTAGGTTTTGCTGAGTGAAAGAGTCAAGAATTAGTACAGAGCCGCCAGCTGATCGTACCTAGCAGCTAATAGCATAGTTAGTATAGGCGATAAGCATTTACGCCTAGGACACATCATTTAATAACGGCACAGTAACTTATAGGTGATCCGTACGTTTTCATAGCCCGACTCTCCCAATCCTTTATTCCTACTCTAAGACATACTTCGCTACTCCTTCCCCGCTAGCTCTATATACTATAGCACTTCTTGTAAATAACCTATAGCTATCCTAAATTACAATGACGGGAAACCGGTTCCAGTGCTGTTTATAATAATGTACTTATATAGGTCTAACTCTCCGTAGCTTAATCCATACACAGAATTTCCAATGCGATATACTTCTTATACCGCCGTTGTAATATTCACTCTCTCGTTTCGTGCCCTTATTCTGGTATAGCCAATAATTGGACGAAACCATCGGAATCGGTTAAGTCGAGGTTCGCAGTGAAAATAAAGTCGTGTATAACGGTTACATTGCCCTCCGATGTAATCCTTGCACTTGGCTTTCATTTTGTAACATCTGATACACTATAATAGTATTAGTACAGAGAGAAGTCTTCAAGGCTATTAGGTACCTTACTTACAGGCTTGTTCCTCTATGCTTTCAACCAGGCTTTGTGTGCTTTCTACCAGGCTGTCTGTCCTTCCCGCAAGGCTGTCTGCTGAAACTAACCATCTTCTCTGTAGCTGTGATATTGCCCTCCAATTTCGAACTTCAGGCATTCTCGCTCTAGGGTATAACATGTATCACACTATAATGGCATCAGTACGCAAGGGGGATAAGTCTTCTAAGGTATTTACCCGATCGCCTCTGAGATTCTAAGATGTAGTCAGCTTACGCCTCATTCAATAGCAGGAAAAGGTTTCATTTACATACTTCTGGATGATCTTTGAATCCTTTAAGAGGAAATGTGTATAATAAAGTGTGGTCCGCTGTCGTGCTGCCGCTTGGTAGTGATTTATAGCTATCGATGCCGTCTTTCAGAGATGTATCGACATCCTTATTCTGATCTTCCAACTTGATATCCTTATTCTAATCTTCCAACTTGATATCCTCTTTCTGATCTTCCAACTTGACATCCTTATTCTGATCTTCCAACAGGATGTTTTCATCTAGGGTCGCATGCTGCTGGGAGGGTGCTGGCGTATGAAAAGGTTGTGTTGTCTCGCGGAGGGCGTTATAAGGAATTATAGGATCGACGTCTCTATTCCAATACTTCTCAACGTAGACGAAGTGGTGGAATATATCCAAAGAGCCCGTCTGATTTGGACTAATGCTTATAAGACCCAAGGATTAGCAGTGTCATTTAATATGTATCGGAAGCTACCCACAATAGATCTTCTAGCAAGACAGGTGGTGTTTCAGGGTAGAAGTGATACATAATATCGCGCTGTCCTTGGTCAATCGGGTAGAATGATGTGCTTATGATTTTCGCGCTCAAGTGGCAGATTTGTGAACGTGTTCGAGGCTGTAGTAACGACGATATAGTAAGGCCATATAGGTAGAGCTATCGGTGAGAGAGAGGAAGGCAATATAAGTGTACAAGAGAGAAAGGGGTTAAGCTCGATAAAACAGGGCGAGGAAAGTCAACACGTCAAATAAAATGATAGTGGCGGTCTATCCCATTTCCTATTTGGAAGCCTAAATTATACGATCAAAGATTAACGACGCTTGTCTTTCCTGGTTGATATCTTCCCGGTATTAAGTTAGGCGCCTTGGACCTTAATCGTGACCCGTTAAAATACGAGCTGGTGGATTAGGATAATCTCCGAGATAATATAGAAATAGATAAGAGTACGTTGATCTCGTCGGTATTGGTATATCCCGTTATTAAGTTCTCTTCGCTTCTATTATAATGAGCTAATCTCAGCTAAGGATTCTAGTTCTTGATTCTGCGATAGACGGCAAGATCGGGTGGCTCTTCTTAGCCCTTTGTAGGTATGTCGCCATTTAAAGGAAAACGTACTAATACCTACGCGTTAATATAACAGCACCTGCATAATGAGCCTAGACATTCTTGATACTGCCGTGATTGCCTAATATTGAGTCCAATATTATCCTCGTAACCTAAGCTTCTCCTAGATATAGCCGCTGTTATAGAGCAGGAGAATACGTCCGAATCTAAGGCGTTCAGGGATATCTCACGGGTTTTAAGATGACTACTCAAGGAAGAGCAGATCCGCCCGGAGACCGGGTTGATATACCACGAATAGAGGCTAAGCGAAATATCCTATAAAGCAAAATTTATATACTATCCGGTAGCTGTCTAAATCTAAACTCTATAAGGCCTTCTACCGCTAGCTATAGAATTCATTCCGATCGAGTATAATTTACTGAGCCGGTCGCGTCCAGTCCCGGCCTAATTGTGGTTACTCGGAATACAGGAATATTGTGTATTGAATTCATGAACTTTGCTTGTTATTTTGGGCCTGTGTTTGCAGTAGTATAGACGCCAGAAGGGGAGCCGGAAGGCAAAGGGTGGATCGGATATTACTGGGCGGTAGACGCCCTGAATTACTTTGGAGAACTTTATGATAAAGGGTACGGGGTTAGAATCAGTAGTGTAAGTAGTTGATTAGGTGGTGCAGAAACTTAATATTCGAAAGAGAAGTTCGCTTATATTCGTACGAATAGGCTATTAAAATCTTTAATTGATTAATCGGGTAAAATAGCCGTTAATTTGCGAGAGGAGAATTTAGATGATTCACTCCCTCCCGTATAAGATAAATATAGATACAAATAATAAATCGCGGAAAGATTAAGTATAAATTATAGGTTATTAGAGGGAATAGCTAAAGGAGGCGAGATATAGCCGAATAACTTCAAAGTGATCCGGGCTTGGTAAGTAAGATATATAAAGTATAACCAGCTAAAAACGGAGAAAGGGAGAGTATAACTCGCAGAAGGAATCAGTACAGAAAGCGGAATAATTCGTCGGTATTTATAACAAATTTCTCTGAAGGAAAGTATATCTACCGGTATTACGAGCAGGGTCGTTATAACTCCGAGTGAGATACGGCTAAATGATCAAGAGAGTTACCGCCTTCGTGAGCGTACGTCTTAGGACCCCCCGAATTACTTCCTCTACTATATCTTCCTTATTTCCTCCTGTTAGTAATAGTTTAGGACTAATACTAATACTATATTTTCTAACTATTAGAGAGCGACTCGGTCAGGTATTAGGGGCTACTCCGTCTCTAGTAGTATATATATTTCCTCCCTACCGGAAAGGTCCGGTATAAATTTATTCCTCTTAGGGTACCTATAGCGCGGAGGAGTAAGGATATTAGAGGGAGGTAGAGGATCGAAAGAGGTCTCTTCCGCTATAGTATAAACTATAATCTTAAAGTTAGAACGGAGGCTATAATAATAAAGGATTAACGAGAGTCGAGTTTTACCGAGATTACTAGAATTACCCCCCCAGCTAGTATTCCTTAATAGCTACGTTGATATAGATATAGGGGGTCTGCTACTATATCGGCTATCTATTAAGGTTTCGTAAAGTATCCGCCGAAGCTTCTTACGAGCTTAAGTAGCGATAATAATATAAATACGTATTGAAAGCTACGCGGAAGTACAGAGTAATAAGATCTGTATTACCTAGTTATTTCGGTATACTAGCTATAGGTTCTATCCTTACTAACCTCAGGAAGTAGATCTCGTGCCCTTAATACTTTCTAACCTACGAATAAAGATATTAATAACGAAAGACTAACGATTAGGTAAGCTAGATAGCTACCTACGAGATAGGACCATTTTTGAGGGACGAGTTAAAGATATTTTATAAGCTAGATATAAGCAAAGCAGAAGAGTAAAAAGTATAGATAGCTGGCGCCGGAAATCGTCTAGAAATAATATGACTCGTTACGCTATCTATAGTATAGGTCAATATATATATATATAATAACAGGATTAACTTACTTGATTAAGGGTAGGAATAGCGAAAGATTAATAACGATAGTAATAGTAATACCAGGGCGATATATTACCTATCTAAGACCGGTATCAGAGATATATTTATGCGCGATCTATAAGAAGAGATACTATAATTAACTATAAGTATTAATTTAATATTATTTACTGAGAGAAGACTTACCTTAAAGCCTATTATATATATAGAGGAGCAGCAAAGCAGGATGTAATCGACTAACCGAATACTACCTATCTATTAAAGCTATCTATTATTATATATCCAGAACTTAAACAAGCCTCTAACTTACTGTCGTCTAGTGAAGTTCCCTTTAAAGAGTTCGAAGCTGTAAGAATAACTAGTATAAGGTCAAGTACTAACTTAAAAAACAAGGCCAGTGCCTGAAGGAGTCTCCCGCGGATTGGAATTTTGTAGTAGATCGCCCTAACTAGAGCGAGGAACGCGGTTAGAGTAGTACAAAAAATACAAGAACGAATAATGAGGTGAATAGTCAGTGAGACCTTTTCTATAATAAGAAAGATAGGGGGGTGTAAGTATATAAAGGGGACTGATTGGAGGAGATAGAGCGGTACTCAACAAACGGGGCGAAAAAGGTAAACACAGCACTTTGTAGGCTGCAAGATTCGGTTCTATATAGGAGCCATAATGGTGGCGGTCTTTCCCTTTCCCCTTGTTCGTAAGCCTATACCCCGAAAAGTCAGATATCGGTATAATCAGAGACGAGCGGCGCTGATCTTTTCGATAGCGTATTAGTAACTCGAGTCGCTTTAATACCCTACTCGGCGACGCTCGTTCGTGCATACGTTTTCCCCCGATCCCATCGGCTGGTAGAATGTATATTCTAGGGCTACACTTGTGTAGGAGGGTCGCTAGCCGATAGGGTAAAGTAGTACGAACTCGTAGGACGTGACAACCCTAAATGGCCGGACTGGATAATTTTGTGTGCTAACGTATGGCCGATCGGCTAGACTAATATCGGTTAGCTATCGAAAACAGCGCGCAAGAAAGTATTAGGCGAATGGCTTACCCGGGGTGCGAAAACTAGCGGAAGTAGGGGCTAGGATCCCCGCATCCTACTACCCTAGCTATATTATAACCGGTTGTATAAGACAGGGGTCCCGCCTGGCTAGTGTCGCTTCTAGCCTCATTTATCGCCTTCCTTTCGGCTTTCTCTTATTTTATAAATATCAAGTCTATATATATCTTCTAACGAGTATGATCGTGTCCTGGAAGCTCTCGACATCCTTTATAATATTCCTAAAGAAATACTCTAGTCTCTTAGAACTCAGGTTCCGCTAGCTTTTTAAAAGCTTTAGGTACTTATAGAGAATTCTTTACTTCCTTAGAATACGAATAGATTTTCGCCCTCCGGCGAAGCTTAGGGTTTATTAATCCCCTCTCCGCCCTCCGCTAATAGTCTACTAATATCGATCTCGCGCCTTATTAAAGCTTTAAATAAAGATTTAGTATAGATTAAGGACTTCCTATCGAGGTCGGAATTTAAAGATACTAGGGATGAGCTGGAACGAATTATTGAGGATCCTCGTGTTATTGATCTCTAGCTTGATAAATATTGCCTATTAGACAAAGTTAGATTTCGGAAGGGTTTGAGCTAGCGGTCCCTAGCTATCGAGTATAACTAGTAGGAATATTTTACTTATACCTCGTCTAGAGTTAGTAAGCTAGCGGAAAGTCTATCGACTATATAAGAGAAGGCCGCCGGATATATCGAGGAGTACTTAAATCTTAATAGTTACTGATTCATTAATAAGCAAGTAATAAGAACAGGAATCGAATATAGGATTAAGATACTTATCCTCGAAAGGTTACTTGGTAAAAGGGTAATCTCTATAATCTTGAGCTTTAAATATAGGCGTTTCCGAGTCGTCAAGTTTAAAGACCTTGACTTCTTAGTAAGAGGTATGAACTAGACGGAATAGATTGTGGAGCTGGTGGAGGCGAAAGCGGATTGGCTTAATAGCTGCCAGAATCAGTATAACGGTACGTACTTCAGTGCTGGAATTGGCGCTACTGATTTTTGTATAGCATGGTATAGTGACATGTCGCCAAGGAAGGGTCTGCGTGTGCCTTCACCAGTATCAAGCAGAAAACGCCGCCGGTTGGACTAAGCTGTGACTTACCATCCACTTAGTAGTTCTCGCAAGAGTTAACTCTTACACTATTAAAGTACCTTATCAACGACGGTATAGGAAAGAGGCAGTAATAGTGGCGAAGCTGAACCCCGTATCAGCTTAATGCCTTATTTCAACCTCGCTATACTTATAAAAGCTAATCCTCCGCCTCTCCTAAGTGAGAACTCAGTATATTAATATAACCTTACAACTGAGAACGTAGCATATGATCCCGCAGTACTTGTACAGGCCAACTCTACGCTTCTCCTATAGGAGACTACAGGGTGTTTATACGATCTTGCATTACTTATAATGGAAAACCTCCTATCTCTCCCAGATAAGAACTTAGTATATGATCCCGTAGTACTTGCATAGGCTAACTCTACACCTCTTCTACAGGAGACCACAGGGTGTTTATACGATCTCGCAGTACTGGTAAAAGAAAATCTATCTTTCCAATATGAGAACTCAGTATATGATCCCGTAGTACTTGCATAGGCTAACTCTATACCTCTTCTACAGGAGACTACGGGGTGTTCATTCGATCTCGCAGTACTTGTAAAAGAAAATCTATCTTTCCTATATAAGAACTTAGTATATCTATACGATCCTTTTGCTATGTCTCTACAACCGCCTTCCCTCAACGTATAGCGCCAGATACCGAAACGACTCAGTCAGTTCTGCGCTGGACCTACTTATTGTTGTGAGTCATAATGACAAGTAGGTCGAGCGCGGAACTGACTTTGACCCCTTTAGTGATATATATAGACCACTCGGGTTTTAAAGCTTGCCCTGAGACAGTTAGCGTTCCCTCGAGGATCCGAATTGGAACTAAGTCGGCGGAACCAGTAGGATTGTCGAGTGGTATAGTGTAAGATGGAAGGATACGTAAAACAGTATATGTACGGCGTCGTGAATGTATCTAGATTCTGTTAATTAGGACCATAGGACTTATTTAAACGAAATTACCTTATCTTAAATACCCAATTTAATAAGGAGCGGCTGGGAGGCTTTATCGAGACCCGGGTCACTGTATATCTTCAACTTCTTACTCTTGGCATGGTCCGCTACCTTAAATTGCGCCTTAGCAAGCTACTTTGAAAAATCCTTTAGGATACCCTTGGCTTTTGTACCCTTTAGCTCTGTTTCCTGCAGATGCTTCTCTCCCTTAACCGATACTATAGCGACTCTTTTGGAAAATAGATGATTGTCGGTAGGGATTTGGCGGCTAAAAGAGGTACGGCCGCTCGATCTATAGAAAAATGGGGTAAGGGTTCCTTTCTGATATATTTGACCTATCTATAGAAAACAAGTACTTGAAAAAAGTAGATACCCCTTGAGTGATAGTTGCAGTCCTTGTCTGGTAGATGTAACGCTTGTGGAACTTTCCCGGTGATATATTAGCACGCAGAAACTTCTCAGGTGGGTACAGGAGAGCTACTTACTATTTGTAGCTTCTGTAGTAATATATACTAGAGCGTATGCACAGTTTCACCAGTTCGCTATAACCTGAAAGTAGGGCGTAATCAGCACGCCAAGCCTTTTTGCTTGGCGGAGCTTCGGTTGAATTCCCTTATAGTCTCTCCTAAACGCTAGCATTTCTTACCATCCAGCTTCCTATCGCCCCAAGTTTCTCGATATGGTAGTGATTTTCAAGTGTAGGCTATATAGGCCACTTGGCGTTAGTGCTCAGTAGCGTAATATAGTAGTAGTATTACGACAAGAGATAGGCTTAAAAGGCCATTTGAGTCTTTTATAGTTAGATATAGATATAAAGTATAATCTCTCGCACGCATTTTCAATTTGGCTCATCCTTTCTCTACTCTTCAGGAATCCTATCCCTCGGACTTTAACAGGTCAGAGCTCGTCTTACCCTCCTGCTACTAATTTAATCTTCCTAATACTCTTATAGATCCTAACTTCTATTAGAAGAGCTCTTTAATTACCAGCCTTTTACGACCCCTTAATCTCAATATCCTTAGCTACCTATGATGAGTTCGTCTATAAAGTCTACCGGTGGTATCCTTCGGCCTACCTTTCTCGGGCTTATTATAATAGAAGAAGACGCACATCTACTCCTTACAGCTTGCCTGTCTAGAGTATTACTATATATACCTCGATACCTTTAGGGACAAGAACTATAATATCTTGTTCGCAGCGGATATATATTCGTATATACCGACGCTGCTACTAGTACCGGAAGCTGGGATGATGGTAAAGACTGGGAATATCTCCGTGATAAAGACGGATTTCGTATCGAATATTAAGGCTCTAGTAGATATAGACTTTTTAAGAGGTTAATAAGTATTATTAAACAAGGTGTAACTTACTATATTATATCCTATTATAAAGTATTGGATATATCTAAGTATAGGGGCGTTCTAGATAAGAACTTGAAGCGCCCTTCCTAAGACTCTAGATTTAGATCCTTAAAGTTATAAGGAGATAATAGGGAAGCTAAGATAATAGAATTTAGCTCTTATAGTAAAAGGGGTATTCCTTAGTTAAACCTTACGAAACTATTTCCGTTTACAGCTAAAATTCGATCTCCTTGATTGATTTCGAATTATACGAGTTACCACGTATATAGAATTGAATATCACTGTTTATATAGCAGTATAGCCGTCAAGCATTTTCCCTAGCCCAAACACTATGGCCGGCACGCGAATTCGTGATTATATAGGTCAACGTAAATCTTAAATACCTCCCTACAAAGCCTGGCCTTATAGGGGAACCGTAGTCTCCAGGTAGAAATAAGCCCGAACTACGTGACCGAGCGCGCTAAGACTCTAAGTCGTGAAGTTTATCGCTTATCGCCGGAGATCTCTATATCTTAATGTCAAGCTCTTAACGTATATATCCTGTAAGTAACCCCTAATTGAACGGCCGCTTCGATCTACTAAATTCTTCAGAGCTACCTACGCGAAGCGGTACAAGCTATAATATAAATAATACGATAGTAGTTAATACTAGGAACTAGTTAATAAAGTAAGCGAAGTACTAATAAGACCCTATAAGATCTAATACCGAAATACTACGAAGATAAAATCAAGTATTTAGAAAATAAAATCGTAGCTAAAGAAAGGAAGATCTTGAAATTACGGAAGGAAGCATAGGTAGATCCTAAGGATCTACTTTACTGCTTAAGATATAACTATAGAGTCTCGCGGCTAGAATATATCAACTTACATATGTGTTGGCCTGGATATCTATATGAACTCACTCTATTTCCGACCTTTATATTACCTTACTGACATCTTCGTATATATTAGTAATCTCGGTAATAGAACCCCCTATATATTACGGGATATACGATAGGAACTTTACTGATAGAAGTTCCCTTCGATGATACAAGAAAATATACTAGAGGGCAAACGAAAAAGATTCTATAGTTAACCAAAAAGCTCGGGTTAAAGCTACTATTAGAAAAGGTATAGATAGCTTATATCCTTAATCGGAGGTCTATTTATCTTATAGTACTATATCGGAGAAGTATACAGATAGATACAGTATATATAACGCCCCGGGTAGCTTCTCTGATATTGATTGTGCCAGAGGCGGGCCTGGAATATAAGGTCCAATTTACTATTATAACTTGCGGATACGATATGTTCGCTAATCTGAGCTTATAGGAACAGGAAACGCAGTCTCCTTTATAAGTGGCCTTGATTTTGGTAGCTTTTCGAACGATCCTACCCGTTATTTCTATTACGGAGCCCCTCCTGACTTAGGAGGAAGTTCCCCTATAACAAGCGGTGCTCCTCCTATTAGGCAACGTCAAGACCCTAATGGCATATCTTATCCTATCGGCTTCCCCCTAGGCTATATTGAGACTGGGGACCAAAGCAAGGCCTTTTTTCAGGATCCGATCAGTATATACAAGTTTAGGGATAGATATAGAGGTTAGAATACTATCTGCAACGCGCCGCCTATCGACCAGAGCTAGGTCTTCTTAGAGGATCTATTTAGGCTAGGATATACCGGAGATAGAAACGGCGCCTCCTAGCTACACTACGGATCCTTTATCACTGACAAGGGTCAAGCATTCTTACAGAATCCTTATATAACCTCACATTATCTACAGGACATAGCTTTCGCAGGCCGGGGACTCGATTTTTCCTAGATATTACCAAGTACAGGGTTATAGGTAGACGCTACCTTCTATAGTCTTAGGCGGGATATAAAGGTAGTAAAAGATCAAGTTTAAGAGGAAGGTCTAAAGCAGGCAGAGCTATTACTATTTACTATCTGATATAGCATTATAGGATATAGCGTAATAAGACCTAGACGCGGAAAACTTGTATTTAGCTCTATAAGCTGGCGGCTAATCAGTCGTTGAATATAAAATTGAATCTAACCGTTAAATAAGATATTCTGGTAACTATATTCTTAAGCTCCAATAGCTTAGGAAGCTCTATTTTCTTCTATCTCTTTAAACACTTAGGGACTATAGAGACTATAGTAATAGCGGTACCGTTAATAATAGTAAAGCCGAGACGACCGTTAAATATCGTACTGCCATACATTCAGTTAACGATAGCAACCGCAGTAGCCCGTATACTTATAAGCCTCCCTCCTTTAAGCTTATTGTGACCGGTATAATAGAAGGTATAGTAAGCTATTCAGGAGAGAGTTCTATAAAGTTACCTAGAGTAGGCTGAACGGTAAGCTTATGCGAACCCTTATAGAACGTCACTTTTGATCCTTTGCCCCATACTAGAATAGTAAGGGTCTACTATTCTTGTCCGTTTAGCGCGAGGAGGCAGAGTATATAGCCGTTAAAGGGATATAGCAGTATATATACTCCTACTTTAGACCCGGGAAGCGCGTAGTTATGAATCTCGATGATACGCTAGGTCTTATATGAGATAACGCTGATAAGGAGAGTTGAGAAGGATTTGCTTATATTGTCGTCAATGGTATGCTTTTTAAGGAATTTTAATCTATCGATATTAGTATAGGGACATCCTTTCTTTACAAACTCCTCAGCCTGCAAGCCGATAGTAGAGTTAGCCAGGTAAACGAAACCCTCTATATCGATGGCTACTCTCTATGATTCAGCCCTGGAAAGATTCGCAGAAGTTATCTCCTTAAGAGATTCGTCGATAGTAGTAGTATATTCGATATAACTAGCTATTGATAAAACGGGGTTCTTCTAGCCGGAAAATACTAGTATTACTATCTAGAGATTCAGCCAAACCTTCCAAACTGCACTAGATACTATTTCTCAGGCTATTAATACCCTGACGATATATAATCTTTATCCGTGATACTTCCGATAGTCCTAACCAGTATTCGGGACTTTAGAGCTAACCGTATTAATAATATATTCCGTCTGCCGCACTTTTATAGACGTATAACTATAAGGCTTAAATAAGACTATCTCAGCTCTAATACTACGCGAACAGGGTTATTTAAATAGTAGGACAAGGTAAGAAGGCTAGAATTTCATAGTTAAGAGCGCCGTAAGGTTAAAAAGTTAAAAGGCTTCTCTTCCGATAAGATACGCTCCTACTAATATCTAAGACTCGCCTAGAGATAAGATAGATAGGTTATTAGAGAGTTTCTACCTCTAATAGATCTATACCTTTTCTAGATAGGGATTGCTTCCTACCCGCAGGGTCTACTTAGTCCAGGATTCATATAATAGAGATCACGCCTTGATTAAAAAGACACTATTTCGATCTCCTCTTTACCGGAATCCGCTCTATAGTTAGTACCAGTACTACTAGGTGCTAATTGGTTACTATAATATTCTTTCGGGGTAGGTGCTATAATAACCTTTTTGGGTATATACTATAATATCCATTCTGGGTAGGTGTGATAATATCCATTTTGGGTAGGTACGATAATATCTATTTTGGGTAGGTCCTATCGTTGCTCTTTTGGGTAAAGAGCTACTTATAGCCACCGCTCTGAAGCTATAGGATGTTCTATAACTAGCAGATTGTTCCCTATTAAATCTAGATACGAGCGAGCCCTCGCCGAAGGGTCTCCATCCTTGATTTTGCTTTAATGGTCTAGCGATTTCTATAAGCTATAAGAATTATATTTACCTATATAGATCCCAGAAGAGCTGTTTGCCTTCTTATCCACGAAGTTTACTTTACCTGATCGCCTAATATGCGTGTAATATTACCTTCGACGCCTCCTCTAACGCCTGAGCCTAGGGCTGTATTATCAGGATTCCGGTATATTTAAGTTATACGTGTGGTAGAGGATTCGAAGACTTTACTAGAAGCGTATATAGAGGTAGGACGCCCTGACCTTTCTTAAGAAATTACAGCTCATAATTTTTTGTAGTCCCTAGGGCCGACTCTTACAGACCTGTGTAGTCGGTTATAGAAGCTTGCTTGCGTCCTAGCGGAGCAAATTAAGTCGAGTAATTGCCTCTGGCTTAATTCGGAGCCGAATATTAATATTCTTGGGAAGACCGTAGACGGCGGATCTTACGAAATTATGCTCTATAGATTATATTTCTAATGGCTCCCCTTTCTTGCGCTCGATCGTGCGCTTGAACTAAACCTTGACTATAATCCGACGGCACCAATAAGGGAAGATATCTCGGTCTATAGTACTCGGGAGGCGACGAAGAGGGCTTATACTATCTTTCTGCGTAAGGCTATTCCTAAGATCCGTTCTAGATGCTGTCGAGGATACGAGGAATATTATCGTGATCTTGCCTGGTTGTATAGCCTAGCGATACCGCTTGAAAGAGCGATCCTTATCTATAATATCCTGGTATACTCTTTACTTATCGACCTTCAAAAATCTATTAATATTCTTTAGGATTCTAATCTACCAGTTCGTAAATATTTTACGTAATATCTTATATTTATTAGTCTGAATATACTAGGAAATTATAACTCTTATAATACCCTCGAGCTTCTTGCGAAAGACTAAGCCGACTTGCTATAACTTTTCTAGAAGTGTTATACAGATCCGTTTAAGGCTTTACCAGGACCTAGAGTACTAGTCGAGATACTCCCTAGCGTAGAACTTTAAACGATTTCTCTAATCCGAAGTCTGCTTGAATTTTCCGGTGGTATAGTAGACTATTAATAATATATACTCGATTAAGAATATAAATTCAGTAATAATTTCACCCTGTATAGTAGTCTTGTCGGGGTTACCGGTGTAAATTAGTTTAGGAATTTTAATCCGAAGTAAATATATGATATACTCTTGGAATCCAAAGTATTTGAAGAAGACCTAGTTATTCGCACGCTGAATACTATAGAATGGAGTATGCAGATGATAGAATTCTTACCTATCGGCTTTCCCGAGAGGTATCTGGTATGATGTCCTGAACGGAGGGCTTGACTAATGCTAATATTACCAGGATCTGCCGTCGCAGGTGCTAAGAGGGTTTGGCTCAGGAGAGGTAGATCTCGTCCGTATATATATGTAATCCTTCTCTTCTATAAATATAGAAGAGTAATACTAACGGTAGACAGCGAGCAAATCTATAGCTGATGTCTATCCCTTCAAAAGCTAAAGAATAATATACTATTGCTTCTTACTTAGAGTTTAATAGTTAATGGTCGACCTCTCTACGTACTTAGCGAATGGGTAAGCTTAGGTGATACTATAGAGCTATCTCAACGATTAATAGGAGATCTTCAGAATTCTTAAGGACCGGAGCAGTTCGTATTAACCCTAGCTGCCTTACTCTGCTATAAACGACTACTTCCTTATATATTAAATGATACTACTTAACCTATTAAAGGTTGCTATCTAGCGGACCTATATGCTTTATTCAACGGCAAATCTTTGAGTAACTAACGAATAGTTTTCGAAAGGATGGGGTTCTCGTTGCTACGTATCCTTACTACGCTTAGGGATAAATATATAGATATGATTTAGCTTCTCGCCGTTGCGGTTAACAAAGACGTACCCTTACTAGAGCTTTTCGATGTATTGACGGATCGGTATATAGTAGGTAGGATCAAGAACGGGCTCTCTTACGTTAGCGCTTTTGAGGAGGTAGGGGTTATACGCTTAATAGAGATAATACTAGAGCTTGGTATTGATGACGGTTCTTCCGCCCGAAGATTCGATAATATTTCGGAAGACTACTATATAGTAGGGCGCCTAGGAAATGGTCGTGAGATGCTTCCTAACGGGATGATCCTCAGGGACTTCGAGCGTGAAGGTACTAGAGCGTATTTGGGAAATGAGATATTGCTGGGTCTAGGTAATATTGTTTGATTCTAGCGGCTATTGATTTATAGAGGTCGCGATAAGCGTTAGAAAGGAAACGGAAAACGAACTTTTATAGAGGATTGTGGAGCTTGAACAGTAAGTAGCTCTAGAAGATTCAATGGCAATACTATCGCTTAAACAGATTAGTCTCGCACAATAATTTACAATACGCCTGGTCGCGTATTAACTATGCATCGTACTTGTTTATAAGCCCACAATTCTCCGCCCCAAAATCATACTCTGGTTCGTTTATAATATTCGATATCAATCTCTTTCTATATATAAGATATACTCGACCTCCCTATAGCTACCTTCGATTCCGGTTACTAGACTTTAGAGAGAAGACTTCCCAGATTTTTAGGATATCGAGTTTCCCGAACCGAGTATTCCTATATAGTGCGTTAGATTATTAACTAAGCGATAGAAGTATAATACTAAAGAGATTAAAGGCCGGCGAGGATTGATATAGCCCTAACCCTATATACAACCTATAGCTTTATATAATCAGCGGTTGGAAGTAACAAAGTATCCGTTAGATTTAACTTAGTATCTACTACGTCAGGAATGTCTCACGCTGCCTATAGTAGTAGTATATAGTTCCCTTCTTATTGCTTATTAATTACGTTTTATTTCGTGAAAGAGGCTGGGTTATCCAACCCTCAAGCGCCATTTCTTGCCTCGCATCCCCTATACCAATTTACTACTAAAATACGATAATCAATCATATATCGACATAAAAGCCATTCTGCCGTCCCAATTGAGTAAACATGAAGCCCACTTACTATTAATAGGCTAATCTATAGTGTTGTAGTCTCGATACGCCCTCCGCCGCCCCCCTCCCTACCTTACCGCTATACCTATATAGATGATTGATACCGCCTCTAAGGCTTATGCGGATAGGCTTATACGTAACTATTAGAAGCCTACCGCTATAACTAAGAAGGTCTACTGCCCCCCGAATACCGTCTACAAATGGGAGAAGAGGATCTAGATCTATAGGCTATAGATCTACTGAACCCTCTGCGCCCCGGGCCTCGCCGTTATATATATACTGTAGTAAAGAACGCCCTTCTTGAGTACCAGCTTTAATATCCGTAGGTGTATCAGGACGAGCTGGTAACCTTCCTGAAAGAAAAATGGGGCCTTACCGTCTCTTAGCCAACTATCTTATAGCTTCTTAGGAAAGAGAGGATTAGTAATAAGAAAGGATAACGCGTTAGACAAGGCTTTTATTTATAATATAACCGCTGAGCAGCTTATCTTTATTAATAAGTCACTTTATAAGCTATAGTCCGGGTAGAGGTATATAGCTTACGGGCCTATTAGAGAAGCTATTCGGTAGAGTGCTGATATAGATAGAGGAAAGACCCGGAGTATTCTACTAGCCTATCCTATTGACTATTACCTACCTATATACTCTTGCTCGGCGAAGAAACCCCCCTGGCCTACCCTCAATGGCACCGGAAGCCTTAGCCCAGTACGTAGCGAAGATAATAAGGAGAGGGATGTTAGAAGTTGGAAGCGTCCACGGTATATAGGCTTGAAGTCTCTAAGTCTTCGCGGAAGCCTCTTGCCAGACCGTCAGGGATACCTTATATATAGTAAGCTTATAAGGCTCTAGCGTCGTATCCGCTATTTTCTTTAGATCTCTTATTCTCTAGTACTTCCTCTCGATAATAGACCTTCTCTCAAACATTCGCTCTTCGTAATCTTCTAGTATCTACTCTTCTTCGTCCCGCCCTGCAATAAGGCTTAAGGGGGCCGCAGGGGATGGTAGTACGGAGGGAGGTGCGGAGGGAGGTGCTAGCGTTAGAGCACTTGCTGGCGCGGTCGCTGGAGGAGCTACTACTGGCGATATATACGGAGGAGGCTGAAATGAGGAGGCTTGAAATAGTGGATATTGCTGATATATTGGCTGACCGAATATAGGATTGTATAGCTAAGGGGCATGGAGAACTTCTGGCGGTTGCTGTATATATGGCTAGTACTGGTAGTATTATATAATCATTTACTGACTTTGTTGATAAAGAGCTAGTTCTTGAGATCTCTTAGTTAACTAAACGAGGCGTTTAGTAAAGCCTTCTTTCAAGTCTTTTTTCTTTTGTATAGGGTGCTAGCTATTAATCTCCTATAGGGCCTTGCGTATCTAGGAGATAACCCAGTTGCTTATTGCCTGGAAAGTTGATACTAAACCCGTCCACCGTGCTAGCGATACGTTTAGCCTATACTTCTTTCTAACTAGTATTAATTCAATAGTACTTATTGTTAAGGATATAGCAGAGCTCCAAAAGAAGACGTCCAACGCGAGAATTCCACGTCTCTTCTATCAAATCTTCCAGTATAACTATATCGATATTGACGCCTCTGTATACGGACTTGATCTTTACAGTAATAGTAATATAGTCGCCTACTGTATAGATACTATCTATAGTATTATTAAGCTCTAGGCGTAGAAAGTCCGTATTGAAATTATCCTTCAGCCAATCATCTTCTTTAATAGTAATCGTCTATTTAACCCTACTCCTCTATTCCTTAGTCTAGGTTAATAAGAGGCTCTAATAAGATAAGTATATAGATTTTTCTGCTATTCTTCTTCTCTAGCCCCCTAACTAGCTTAATTAACTACTTTCTCTTCTCCTTCTCCTTCTACCGTTCTTAGTCTACCTTTATAGCCTTATTCCCTAAGGGCTACCACTTCGCTTCGCTCCGCTGTAGTAGCCTACTAGTAGCCTACTAGAGATAAGTCTATCTTTATTTCTCCTAAGTAGCTTTCTTCTTCTCAGCCCTTAAGAGGGTATAACTTATAGTAAGTCGCTGACTTACTAACGGTAGACCCTAGGTTTCTCGTATAGGCTTGGGGGGCGCCTATAGCCCTAGCTTCTTCTTATATCCACTATTCCTACTAGTAGTAGTACTATTCTCCGGCTAGTTATCAGCGAATCGTACCGCCTTTAGGGGACGATTTCTCTTCCGCGCAGGTTACTAGGGAGGCGGTAGGAGGGGTAGGAGGGGTAGTACCAGGTCGAGAGGAGCGCTGTCTAGGAATTATAATACCTTCGTATTTGTGTATAGGCGGTTTCTAGGCTTTAAAGTTGATATATAGTAATTTTATATATGAATTTGTATAGGGATATATTAGAATACTAAGAAACCCTGAATACGCTAAATTCTATTACTATTATTTCGCTCTGTATAATAAGCCTCGTAAATACACGGTTCTGTCTAACTATACCCTAGTCCGTGATTTTCTAGCTAGTCCGCTGTCGTAATCGTTGCTAGTTATTAGGGTACACTATTATAGGCCTAACTAGGATATCGTAATTAAGTACGTAGAGCTAATAAGTTTATAGTGTCCTTACTCGCCGCCTAATCTTTTTAATATTATTATCTAGAGGCCTTACTCTATAGTAGTATTATAGTTCTTAAAGCCCGATAAAACGAAGATCCCCTTAATATTAAAGGATATTCTAGGCTTAGAGAGGACCGGCGTAGTACCCCGGTATAGGGAGTACGCTCTTAAGATCGCAAGGGTCGAAGATATTACTGACCTACCTAAAGATGAGAGAGATATAGCCGAATTTTTTTATAATTTGAATTCCGCCTCTCTCTATAATAAGATTAAAATCTATAAACGACTAGATTCTTATTAAGGGATCTTATAGGGTTTCTAGCTATCTAAGGAAAGTATTAAGATAGCTTATACTAAGGAAGGCTCTCTTACGTAATATATTAAAATTTATTGTAAGCCGACAGATATACTGAAAGTAAGGTAGATACGGTCTATAGTATTCGCAGTCTCTTACGTTCATACCTACCGGATTACCGTCGATAATATTACCCTTTGAAATTTCTTGATCGATAATTAACTCGCTATTAAACTTATCGATTTCGGTCTTTTAATACTCTAGCTACTGTATAGTAGTATAATAGATATTTCTGCAATAAAAGCCGACATTTTTCGGGTTAGCTTTATTATCTACTTAATTACAGCTTGAAAGATCTACGATAATAAGTTCGAGGACGGGAAAGCAGGAAGCGGCAGCCGTAAAGGTAGGCCCGTTCAAGGCTATAGTGAATATAAGATATATTGGTCACGAGCTGAAAGAGTTCCAAACTTGGATCACTATATTTATAGTAGTATTATTAGGAAGTGCTAGACAGGTAGATATAGTACTATAGATCAACTATACGATAACGTTCGGTATAAGCTTAGTACTTTGCTATATTAAGCTATATAAGACGTAAGGTCATTTAGGAAGCTATTTATTCTGTGTTATAGATAAAGCTCCCGCTCGAAAAAAATTTCCGCTCTAAATCTAATAATAGCTCTCTCCTCGAATGATTAAATATCCGGGAACGCGTTTTAGCCTTGCGAACTTCTATTATAGGTCTCTGCTTTGTTACTAAAGAGCCTGCTCCCGCTCTACTACTACTACTACTATCCTTACTATTTAGGCTGCCGCCTTTCTTTTTCCTCCGATATATAGGGTAATTATAGCGCGTAGCTTAACTACGAGAGCTTGCTTTACTTGAGTATTCCGGGGAATTATAGGGACTACTACGTGTATCAGCAACTAGATACTATACGACGCGGGTCTGAGGAATGTCTTTTACTATATACCCGTACTTCTACCTAAGTTCGACTAATCTTCCTAAATACATATTCTAAATAATCTGAATTAGTAAGTAGATAGATATTAGCACAAGTTATAAGCTGTTACCTGTAGAGGGACCCTCTATTTCAGCGATATAGTAATCTAAAAGGAATTACTACTAATAAGATACCTCCTTTACGCTCAAGTAACGAAACTTGTAAGGATTCCGCTGAAAAATAATAATAAGCTCGCTCTAAGAGAATTGAGCTATAAGATAATAAAAGCTCTAGAGGTATTGCGAAGTGACACCCACGACTGGGCATAACGAGAGAAGGGATTATTAGCGCCGGCGTTTTCTTTATGAACTTCCCGCTGTTTTAGTCCTAGACTAGTAAAGCCTGTCCCGGCCACTATAGTGGCAGCAGCGGCCATGTATTTTCTACTTGGTGTCCTCTATAGGGCTCATTATACTCCTGAGCGCTTCTCTATAGGCTTATTCTCTCCGTGTATAGAAGGATTCACCCCCTAACCGGTTACAACTCCCGGTTAGGGGCGCAGCTGGTTAGGGACGATTCTAACGGATGCCATGAATAGACGTCGACCCTGACGTGAGAATATGCCTGGTCGAGGAATATTCTAACGAAAAGAAGCCAAATGATAGCGAGATCTACCGTAAGATCCGTCATTACTATTTCTAGTAGAATTTGCGCTTTAAATGGCGGTGGTGGAGCCGATTGATTCATGGCAAGCGGTGTCTTAAGTAGCTTCTTGGGCACGAGGAGCTAACTGCAGCTTTGGATGCCCTCTATGCGATCCCGGGTTTGTAGGGAGGCATGAGGCTCATACGTGGAATATAATATTGGCCATGAAATGCGATAACGTAAGTGGATACCTCCGCCGGCGCGACGAATTTGCTGAAAGCTCGACAGGTAATCTTGTACTACCTATACCATATTAAAGATATATAGGGGAAGCTTCTCCTGCACGACGCGAGCGCAATATAATATATAGATAAAGTCACCGTGAGCGCTTTGGAGCTTCGAGTACTACAAGTATACACGAGGGATACTGACAACTTACAAGGTCAAGTACTAGGAGGGATAATCTTCAGCGCTTTCAGCGAATAAGATCGTGTAGGGATATAGGCGAGGCTGCAGGCTGTAGACGGGTTAATTCCTTCCTTGTCTGCCCTCTTCAAGAACCTGAATTACCTTAAGGCGTTAGTCGATTGTATAATGAGGTCGGTCACGCCTTTACCCGACGACACAGTGTCTACCGCGCTATTTAACGCTTTTTCTGATACTAACCAATGGGCTAACCGGGCTGTCCTCCAGGTTATAGAATCTAGCTTCTTATCCAGCCCTGCAAGGTCGGTAGAACGTACGGATCTAGGCGTTCGACAGTTATATGCCTATACTATGCGCTATTATCTCTAAATGCCCAGGGATCTCAAAGGAAAAGAGCTCCTGGTACGGTATACTACCAACGCGGACTGAACGGTACTACACGAGTTCGCTGATCTCGCTGAACGCTTAGGCTTTAAGTTACTAGAGATTACCGCTTTAAAAGAATATCCCCGGGCGAGGGATACGAGAAACCTATTAGAAAATTCTAAACCTCTACTCGTTATAGATAGTACCGGGGTGAAAAAAAGCGGAGGTACGGGCTACCGAGCATAGAGGAATACGTAGAAGATCGCGAGTCTCTCTTTATCTATTACTTATATAACGTAGATAAGGAGTAAGGCGAAGGTATTACGTCTTTTTTCGTCTAGAAATCCATCTATTCTACATTCTTTAGAAAGCCCTTATCTCTACCTTTAGGAGAATTGCGGCCGAGAGATATTATAATAGAGGGAGGGCAGGAACTAGAGAGATAGGGACGAGCGAGGCAAGAGCTGGAGAGATAGGAACGAGCGAGGCAAGAGTAGCTAGCGAGGCAAGAGCTAGAGAGACAGGAACGAGCGAGGCAAGAGCAGCTGGCGAGGCAAGAGCAGGAGAGACAGGAACGAGCGAGGCAAGAGCAGCTGGCGAGGTAAGAGCTGGAGAGACAGGAACGAGCGAGGCAAGAGCAGCTGGCGAGGCAAGAGCTGGAGAGACAGGAACAAGAAAGGCAAGAGCAGCTGGCGAGGCAAGAGCTGGAGAGACAGGAACGAGAAAGGCAAGAGCAGCTGGCGAGGCAAGAGCTAGAGAGACAGGAACGAGAAAGGCAAGAGTAGCTGGCGAGGCAAGAGCAGCTGGCGAGGCAAGAGTAGCTGGAGAGGCAAGAGCTGGAGAGACAGGAACAGCTGGAGATACAGGAGAGGCAGGAGCTGGAAAGGCAGGAGCTGGAAATTCAGAAGCTGGAGAAACAAACGCAGGAGGGACGAGATCAGGAGGAAAAAGCCAAACGAATCCAGGCCAGAAAGAGATTACAGAGGCTCAAGCTGAAGAAGATACGTTAAGGGAGACCGGGAGGGTAAGCACAAGAGCGGGAAGAATAGGAATAAAATCTAACTCTAGAGGATAAAAGGAGACTAGAGGATCAGCAAAGGATCGGACTCGACGAGTTACTCGACATTGACCAAGATATTGACCTAGAGCCCGGGGAAGACATTTATACCGAAAGCTCAGGAGCCCGACTTAAGGAAGCATCCAATGATATAACGGTTTGTATTAACTTCAAGATTCGTGATAGAGGCATTTGGAAACCAGCTCAAACAGTTAAACGCTCCGACTCCTCCCAAATCGAGAAGCTAGCGATGAACTAGGTTCGGGGGAAATGGAGGCTCTTCAATACCGAGCTTCGTATACTGGCTCTACAATAGTATTATAATGCTGTGATCGCCGATGGCACCTACACGATACTCTTGATACGGGAATCAGAAATCGATATCGACTACGAACTACTATTGTCTATAATAGAGATTGGATCGAAGCAAAGGAGTAAGGTCGTTGATTCGAAACCCGAAGAAGATCTGGACGAGATCTTATAAAGCCTGGGCAGCTATGGATATTATATACATAATTCGCCTGATAGTGAGCAGATCTTAATCCAAGGTACGCAACAAAATATTCCAGATTTCTTATACTTCGCTAGGGCCAGGTATAGGTTTAACCATCGGATAGCAGATCCTTCCTACTATAAATTACTTGTAGGTAGAATAGGAAATACAGCTACCAGCAGTTCACGTAGTATTCCTTATGGAAAATGCCGGGGTAGATAAGAGGCGACGAAGACCTCTTCGTTACGGCTATAGCCGTTGAATGCTTTTCCCAGTGTTCCTATATAACTGCATCCCGCAAGGATCTCGATATCTCACCTTGTAGCATATATTTCCGGGTAGTTCGCGGTAAGAGTGCCATTTGATAGTATAAATTAGATCTATTCATGACGATTAGTTTTGATAGTATCATATATGGGCCGAGCATCGTAACGGAAGAATCTTCCTTTAGAGATATCCCTACTGAAGGGCCGTATAGAGTGGAAGTCCTTGATCGACGTAGTGCTGGTATAGATATAGAGGCCATATTTGTATTGGCTGTAACTCTGTCGAGTTCATTCAGCTGGGTTATAAGAAGCGATCCTCGAGTAGGCTTTAATTCTGCTCGATGGAATAATAGTGCGGCTGTTATATTTTCAGATTTATCGTCCTCGTTATCATTATTGTTGTCCTCTTCCGAGTCCTCCTAGAGAGCTTCTTCGTTAGGCCCCTTGAGTTACTAAGGATAATCATCCCTACTGTTCGGGATCTTCTCTTCGTTTACGAGGGAAAAATCCGGTAACATTTCCTTTGATTCCTCACCAAATTTGATAGTACTTCTTCTATAGTTTTTAATAGTATTACTTATTTCCTTAAGCACTCCGAACCTCCTTAGCTTTATTCTCGGTTATTCCCCTTTTAATATAAATATCAAAGAATATCTTCGTGACTATATCGGCAGCGAAAAAGGTACTCGGTATAGTATAAATTGTCCGTACCGGTATTTTCTTGGTGTACAGCTGGGCTATTAACTATAGAAGAGAAGCGAACCCTGCTATATTACTATACAGGCTCTAGCGCTAATAAGGTCGGAGATACAGGATTATAACAATCATTTCCTATAAATAAAGCTCCACGGGTCGGATACGGGGTCTAGGCGACCATAACTAGCTGATTGGATTATAAAACTTGGTTAGGCGAGTATAAACATTGCAAAACGACCAGAATAATCGATCAGGGGTCATTTAGTGAGCTTAACCTCTAAATCTAGCCAGTCTATACCTGAGCCGGACCTACCTATATAATACAAAGGGATCATCGGGTTTGGCACGATCAATGCACGCGCCAACGCTATCCGATCTATACAGGAATATCTCGCCTCTGAATTTTGTACGATTGCCAGTATTATATAGATAAGGTAGGGTTAATAGGTCCTTGAGCTGTCGAATGATTTGTGTATGCGAGGATCGACCTAGATATCGCGATCCTTTACAGTAGTCCGAGTAAGGTAGCTCTTTCGTGAAAGAACTGGAATAGTATGTATAAGCTCTTGAGCTTGGGCAGTGGGCCAATTAGCGGAATTAGTTATTATTACTAATGATATAGATTAAGGAGCTCCGAATACTATATAGAGGAAGGTTAAAGTAGTTTGTCCAGCTAAAGCCTAATCTTATATTACCTCTACTCGGTGCTGGTCCTCTTATTAAGGTAAATCCTTCTAGGTATACCTGAAAAAAGAGTAAAGCTCGGCGATATTACTTTAGATATTAAGAAAATCTACCTCCCTTATATCGAAAGTAAATATCTATAGCTACCTTTATCGATCTTATATAAGGACTTACCGAAGCTTCCTGCGGCCGGCGACTCGCAGAGCCTAAAGTCTAAGCTTCTAGTCGCTATTATTGACAGGGATCCGGTTAATATAGTATTAAAGTGGTATAAAGAAAATATAGAGGGATCCGAAATAGCAGTAAAAGAGATTCCGGTTGTTAGTATAGTGAATGAAGAGCGGCCTGGAGGAGACTAGGAGTTTATAAAAAAAACGCAGGAAGAGGATCTATATCGACGCTCGAATCTTGCCTATACTCTTATATCGCTAAGCAAAGATTCTTATTACCTAATCCCGAGTATAGGTAGTATCTACTCGCCCTCTATAGGTATATATTTTAAGGTAGCCTGTCTTAATAAATACTTTTTCTAATATCGGAGGTAGTGATTTTTCGCTCAGGTACTACTAAGTAGTACACCGTTTAGGGAAAATTTAAGTCCTTGCCAATTATATCTATAGTCCCAGTCCGACGACTAAAACTTAACGAGGCCGGTATAGAATACGTTTTTAATCAGGAGAAGGAGCTTATAAGAGAGAAAATAAGAATAGTATTATGAATTACTGCGCACCAGCAGCATAAAGAAATTTATATAGGCCCTTTTAGTATTAGACCTGGAATGCTTAACCTAGCGCCTCTAGTAGCGACTATATAGAGAGAGGTTCTGTTTAATGAATTTTATAGCGTTTTCTCTAGTATTATTTTTACTATTAAGAGAGCGGCGGATAGCTACTTAAGAAAGGAAGTAAGTATAGTCTTTAATATCTTTAAGAAAGAATTCGACCCCTCGAACATTATTAAAATACTAAATAGGTAGCCAAATATTCATGGTATTTGCTATATTCCGATACGCACGTCGCCGAAATTAATATCGTGGCTCACCCTTCAAACTCAAGTAAACCATAATATTATATTACTTTTGATGGACGTTAGCAAGAAGCTTAGTGTGAATGCCAAGACTAACGCTATGGAAATGTTCGAGCCAGTGCGGGGCGGTCGTGCTGCTTGCCAACCTATATATCTTAACCCTTCATTTCTAAATAAAATTGTAATGTCCGGCAGTAATATAAAAGGTTATTCTAACCTGTTTAGAGAAGCGCGTTTACCGTCTAGTTTAATGACTCGAGTAACAGAATTAGGATAATACATGAAGCTACTGGCTGAAGCGGCTACAGGGCAACGTCCCTATACGATTGTCGAGTGTATAGCCGGTGATAAGGTAGTCGAATATATATATAAGTAGTATAACGAGATTGTTGCGAAGGTCAGAGTATAATCCGAAATCTTGAGCTGTACTGATACCTTAGCAGAGATCTGATTCCGCTACCTAGCTTCTCGCTTGTCTCGTAGTCAATACTGCTACTCCTCCGAGGTTATATATTCTTAAGAAGGGCAATATTATACTGGTACCTGATAAATAGGCTGCGATTATAATACCGACGGTATTGATCGGCGCCGCTGGTTCGGACGAAGATGGTCCCCTCAAGCTAGCTATTATTGATAGGGATTCGAAGACTCGGTACGAAGTTAAGTAGAAAGTTGGTTCAATTTATTGCCTAGTAGTAAAGGCAAGCGTTGAATTGGAAGGAAGGGATAAGTTAGGGATCCTTTTATAGAAGGTCGCTGCGAAGAACGTGAAAAATAACTGAAGCATCGTGATGTTTAATTATAGAAGCTAATTTCGTAGTTAACTATCTCACGTACTGATTAGAGCATACAAGTACGATACTCTCCTACTTTCCAGACTTGCGTCGAGCCGTAGCGCGTTCCATAACTCGTACTTATCATAGAACATTAAATGCTCTCTATAACAGGAACATTAAATGCTCTCCAGGCTTCGTCACTTATTATAGGATCATTAAATGCTCTCTATAACTCGTCACTTATCATAGGAGTATTGAATACTCTCCAGGCTTCGTCACTTATTATAGGATCATTGAATACTCTCTATGACTCGTCACTTATCATATACGATTCTAATCTTCCGCCCTGTAATATATATCGTCTCTCATTTAGTATACGGCCGTTCAGAGGAGGTTAGTCTAGGCTTATATGTTGAAATTGCTCTATTATCGATGATCCTGCCGTAACAGGAAGCTATCTAAGTAAAGGCAGACCTAATACTAAGCATGTCGCTTTATAGCTAGGAAGGATTTATCTTAGTATTTCACGTGGTAGATAAGTAAGGAGAGTCCCTACTCGAATTTGAGTAACTGACTAAGATGGACCGCTGGGTCGAAAGGAGGCCAGTTAATAACAAATTTATTAGGCTGGTAGTCGTGTAGGTCTTCGACTATCTTTTTGACAATTTTAAAGCGCTTATCCTTTGATAAGCCCGCGATTTTACTAAGAGTATAGTATTTCGCTATTTCAATGATCAGATTAAATAAATTTAGGAATCTAAGGGTCGAGACCTACCGGCAAGAGCATAATATACTAAGTACGCCTTAACATTCTAATCGGGGTATAAATTCTTTACGACGGCATTGACCACTTTAGTAGCTCCCCCCTATCTTATCGCACTCCTTCTCGCTTATAAATAATCTTCACGAACTTTACTAACGGTTTGATCTGGTAACGAACGACTCGAGGAATAGATTATCCTAGCGAGAAAAAGATAGCACTATAACAATGACCGTGCGTGTTTCTTGATCTCTTTAGAGTTTTTCACAAGCTGTTCTATATAATATTCTTAGGTGCGATACTGGACTTGAAGATGCGCTAAGCTCTTTGGTATGGCTGCTAACGACTTGATACCCTTAATGAACTTTGAGATGAATCTTGACGATAGACGGTTTGCTACTTCCTTATCTTCTATTCCAGCATCTGGGACCGGTACTAGCTCTAGGACCGGGGCTGGCTCTAGGACCGGTGCTGGCTCTATGACTGACTGTGCAGACGGGTCTTCTTCTAATCTACCTACTGCCGTATAAGGTATACCTAGGATGTCAACATTCGTATTATAACTAGCCAAGGATACGGATTCTTGATAGATCTTTTGGCGCTTCTACCTCTGGCCTGCTATATAGGGTTCCACCGTTTCAGGATTATTATGATTGCTAATCTCTACTCTTCGAGAATATGACGCCTTTCGGTTTCGCCTACTCGGTATAGAGGTACAGGGGTCCTTAGGTCCTGCTAGTGTTTTCTCTCCCTCTAACGAGACGAATAAGTCTTCTCGGTTAAGACTCCTATCGTTCCCTGAGTCTCTAATTATAGAAAGAATGTATTGGTAAAGTGATAATTTGGTACTGGATGGGCATGTTGCTTTAACAGCGCGCAGTAAAGGTTAGAAGTCCCTAGTACAGCTTTAATTCAAGTATTAGTAAAGTTTGATAAAGTGCGAGGCTTAAAACCCACCATTCTTTGTTTGATAAATCCTATCTACTAATCTGGTAGAACGTATTAATAATGTATCGAACAGCTTTTTTAATCCTGTATTGGGTATCCTCTAATGAAATATCCCGGTAGTAAGTTATATAACGATAACGAGGATAGAAAAGTGTTTGCTTTTGGAATTGAGGGAGGCTGAACGGCGTTATAGTAATTTGAACAGCGGTATAATACTGATTCAAGTTAGATATAAAGTGAACGTAGGTTGGATTCCTCTTAGATAGCGGACGCCGGGTTTGATTGGCGTAAAGCTGGGCTATAACATTCTGCTTAGCTATAGAGCAAGAATGTAAAGTGTGTTGAAAAGCGTCTATTATAACGTAGTAAGATAGATTATACGATAAGAGAAGAAGTAGAGGAAGGAAGCTGGTTACACGAAGGTAAGAGAGATTAGAGCACCTGGATTTCATGTAAGCCAATCAGTGTTGCAAGCCCCGAGGACAGAATTTCGTTGGATCGATCATCCTTTTAGGCCCTAACCTCGAAAAGGGTAGATCAGGTTGACTATACAGGAAACTGTGCCAAAGTCACCGACTTTGGCACAAAAGTGGGCCCGCCTTAGATGCCGTATCCGTACACTCAAGGTTATTGGTAGGGCGGTGTATCCATCCCACTTGCTTCCCTTGTCGGCCTATGTATCGCCGATCTGTAATTGTTGTGTTGAATCAGACCTGAAAGCGGATAGAAGGATTCACCCCTTAACCGGCTGCCGCCTTTTTAGTGCTGAAGCCCGGACTTTCCGATCTTTTTATAGCTCTAGAGGCCTAGAGGCGCAGAAAGCGAAAATCTGATCATGAAATAATTGGGGGCGCGCTGATTTCAGAAGCACTAATGAACAGTATTAAAAGACCTCCGTGAGGCTGTCTTAGGTACTAACATCGTTCTCAGCCACGCCTTCGCCGTATCCGCCTTCTCGTTCAACGATCTCGACTGTTTCCTCGAAGCAGTGCTCATGGGGACTATCCTCGCCCGTATTTGCCGGCCACTGAAGTCGCCCAAAGAGGTAATATCCCCTAGCACCTTCATATGAACAGAAGCTGATCGTATTCACTTCGATAGGTAACGAGTAAAGGCCAAATCATAGCGTATTTAGGGTTTGAGCCATCTCCCTCAGACATCTGGGTGACTGCAAAGATTCGTGAGCGCGTGGAAAACCCCACTGGCTCCAAAGCAAATACCTTAGACAATACGAGATTGATACGAGTCAAGTGGGTTGAGTTGAGAGACTTTCCAGGTACAAGGAACGTGCTGGATCAGAAGGTTTGGGATGCACTTGAAGAGATGGCGGCGAAATTGCCGAACAAACGTGTCGTGCGTTCAGGATTGAGAGAGCTTTGATCCTTACGTATTTCCGTGTAACCCCTACCACGCCGGGAAAGTGGAGCTCTCGTGTCTTGTTAGCCTGTTTTTGCCTTGTACTAGTATAATTCGCCTGCTTTGGCGAACTGATAGTGGTCTATATCACGAGGCTAATTTGTTGACCACATTATGAATGCTCACTACAAGCGGTGACGCTCATTACATTAATACAGTCCATAAAGATTTTCTAGACCCTTTGTACGTCGCCAAGCACCCTTAATGCGATGGACGACAAATCTACGGGGCCCACATCTCCATTCACACCATCAAAGCTCTGGGAGCATGCAAAGCAGGCACATTATTCAGAGCTCATGAACGAGGGGAGTGAGGCCGAGGCAAAAGAGCAATTTGTGGAAAGAGCGTACGTGACCATCCGCTCTACGAGTTAACTCATCAGGTCTTCATCCGCCTCTGGTGATTCAAGAACGGTCTGCTAATTTTTGGAATGAACTAGGCTACGCTTGGCCGCCAGCAATAATGTTGCAGCTGATCCTTCACCGAGGCCGGCTTCCAATGGAGACAAATCTCATAATCTGAAAAAACAAGATGGTGGAACCCCGCCTGTTGAAGATGACACAGAAGGCTCCGAAGGAATCCCCGAGATGCTTTTACAGCCGGAGACACGGCCTATAAGTCACGAGCAACTGGTCATTGAGGTGAAAGGCATCTACGCAGGATTGGTCATGGTGGAAGCCAAATGCATTGATATCGATAAACGACAATCTGCTGCTGCTCAGGAAAAGGACCCGGCCAAATTAAAGAACGACCAATGGCAGTCGTTAATAGCGCTTCATAAGCAACTCCTTCACGAGCATTATGACTTTTTCCTAGTATCTCAGCATCCGTCTGCCAGTCCAGCTTTGTGTCAACTCGCTACCAAGTATTCGATGCCAGCAAGGATGTGGAGGCACGGAACCCATGCATTCCTTGAGGTTTTGAGGCACAGACTGCCAGAGTCACTGGAGCATATGTTGGCCTTTATCTATATTGCTTATACGATGGTGGCTCTCCTTTACGAGACGGTACCTACGTTCGAAGACACCTGGATAGAATGCCTTGGTAACCTCCCTATGAACTATTCTATATCTAGATCGACCCATTGACTATATACGTCTAGGAGATCTTGGCCGTTATCGGATGGCTATCGAGGATGACGAGGCCCAGCTCAGAGAAACATAGAGCAATGTTACTCGTTCCTGGTACAGTATAGCCGCCGACAAGCACGCAACTGTTGGGAGATTATATCATCACCTTGCCGTTCTTGCTCGTCCCTTTTCACTGGACCAGCTGTCCCTATATACGAGATCTCTCACCTGCATCGCCCCTTTTGAAAGCGCTCGAGGTAGCATCATGACCCTTTTCAATCCCATTCTTCGAGGCAAGCCACCATCATCATTTGAACCCGCCTTGATCGAGCTACACGCCATCCTCTTTACAAGCCAGTCATCCAATTCCTTTGCTCGGTTTGATAACGCGCTTAAAAAGCTAGAGAATGGCGGTCTCTTGGAAGAATACATATCGAGAGCTCCATCTAGATTGAAGGAGAAGCTAGTGCATGCTGCTGTTTCTAATATTGCTGCTCTGTTCGAGTACGGCACACCTCAAGAAAATTCAAGTTTGTGTCTAGCTTACCAACAAGCTCAAACGGTGAAAGAGGAGCCCACAGAAGGCAGCGTCGACGACAGCGAAATTCTGCCTTCATCGACGGGATCTCCAAAGTCTGAAGTCGATGACACCGATTCATCAGAACTAGGAGCGTCCGTTGCGTTCATTTCTTACGCTTCGAGGCTTGCTTCTGCAATTTTGGCCATCTCTCTGAAACATACCAAGGACGAAAACGTACACCCTTTACTACACGTGTATCTAACATTCATCTGGAGTCTCGTCATCGTTCAACAAGCTTAGAGCCCTGTTGAGGAAGAAAAAGTTTGGAAGATCATCGAGAACGACATACCATGGGTCGCCATCTGCTCTTTCCTTAATACTCTATTGGCGAAACTTGAAGCTATGGCTGAGGCCTCCCCTAAATCAGACGAAGTTGAAGCTATGACCGTAAGAGTTTGGGCCGAGAACTTCCCTGAACCAGACGGAAAACCTGGGCGGCCACTACTAGAGGACTTCATCATACGGGGGCAGCGCTATACGGACAATTACTTCCCTGACACATGGTTTCAGGATGCAGTCAACAACGATGAACGTATGCTTGACCCGTCACCAATGGTATATGCACGTATGCAAAGGATACTTTGGCTTGGTAATCGTATAGCTTCTGTAAGGTTGACGACGACAATTATGAATTCTACTAACGCGTTATAGGCTAAACGATGGATACGCTATGATACGGAGACCAAATTTACACTTTACCTGAACGAAAGCCCCAAAACAGATGCCGTATTGCAGCCGGGTGATCGAGGCAGTATTATGTTTGGTCGTTGCAAGATCTGAATCGGATGCTGAATACACTCCATCCGAATCTATGCGATGCGTCTTGCCTTGCGCCCGGAACCACGGGTAACGCTCCGTCACAATCGCATGATAACTATACAGCACAGAGGATTGCCAATGAAACTCGTACTGCAGAACTCGTCAATGGTGAAACATACAACTTTTGAAAAGTGGGGTCGATGGTGACCAGTCACATCTTCAACGCAACGAAACCAACAGATACCCAAACGCCTCTGCGTACGAGTAGGTCAGCAAGGAGGCGCCATAGATAAAAGGCCCTAGCAACAATAGTACAACTTTCACCCCCAACCTACTCCATAATGCTCTTGATACACTAAGTACCTATGTGTACGTAGAACCCGGTGACTACCGTTGACCGGTAAAAGGGTCAAATAGTGGCAGTCCTACATGGACCGTCGGGGACCGGGAAAACTCTAACCGCTGAAGGGATTACGGAAATACTTAAGAAGCCACTCTACGTTAGTTTTTTTCTTTCGAAATTTTCGGTAGGCTAATTCATCTTCTAGACCGTATCTATTGGAGAGCTGGGGACAAACATGGTCAACCTTGAACAGAATCTTTCCAAGATACTCGATATTGCCTTTACATAGGGTGCAGTATTACTAATTGATAAAGCCGACGTCTTTTTGGAACAACGGGATGTTCGCGACGTCGGTCGCAACGCGCTTGTAAGCATCTTCCTGCGGATGTTGGAGTACTTCCAGGGTATACTCATCCTAACCACAAATCGTGTCGCAACTTTTGACGAGGCTTTTCAATCGCGTATTCACATTAGACTTAGATACGACAAACTCGACATCAGAGCTAAAAAGAGTATTTGGAAGTGTTTCGTTAATCGAGTCAGAGAGATACCAGACGTAAAAGTTGCGGATATCACAGAGGACGATTTCACGAAGCTATCTAATTTTGAACTCAATGGACGAGAGGTACAGGACCTTCCCCCCCCAAACCTACCCGTCTATACCTTTCATTGATCGCCTGCCGCACAAGACAAGCTAATATAGCCCCTGATGATAGATAAAAAGCGCCGTCCGCACAGCCCAATCCATAGCCCTCAACAAGGGTAAAATGCTGAGCATAGAGCATCTCCTCCGAGTACTCCTTATCGGCGAAGTCTTTGCCAAGGACTTGAAAGGGCCAGGATATAAGGAGGCCCTCAAATTCTACTCGTGATTAGGAGAATGTTTTAGGGCTCAAACACATTGAAGTAACGTCCACCCTGGGTCACAGAAAGCCCCCGTATCGGAAAATATAAGGGGTACCTCTACTTTAAGCGACTAAGACCCTGCGTATACGTCGAGATCTATTACAATTTTGTATCAGTTATATGCTGTGGCTACTTGTAAATACCCGTCTCCATCGTGTCCCCGGAGCGGGAGCAAAACCTATACCACCAATTTTTTTCGCCATAAACGCCGCCAAGTACTTCCGATCAGCCGGCTACCGAGGCCAGAGACTTTGGTATTCATCTCCGCTTCGGAGGCCATTATAGCATCCATAAGTGGAAGCCAGCGGGTGTATTCGTCACCTGCATTCGCGGACATCACGGCGAGCTGATTCAGAGCGCGATCGTTGCGACGGAGCCGGATGAGGCTCCATAGCCTCGATATCGATGAGCTCCTCTGGTCACCACGTCTTATGATCCCCAAGCTTCAAGTCTCACCACAATTCCTCCTACAATCACCGGGAATACAGCGATTCATACAAGTGATGGCAACAATCCTCTCGAACTATACCCCTTCGTAAAAGGTGGCCCATCATGCTTCCTTTGCCCTCCAGGTATTGACCTTGGGGGTCTTATTCTATAGGGCATAAGTCTTCCTGGTATAAGTAGATACCTACTAACCGAATAGTATAATCGCTCTATTGCTTAGCCTGTTGGCATTACATCACCACGGACTCCTCAACGGACTACGTCCAGAGACCCCGTTGCCGGCCCCGGTGTCATTCAGGTCAATTGATCCAAGGCCATACATGGCGGCATCGCTCCAACCCACAGCTTTTTATATTTCTTCGAAGCCACGCGCTTAAAGACAGCGTGCTACCAGCCTAAATGTACATAGCGTAGACGACAGACGAAGCTCTTTCCAACGACCACGTCCTCGTATTTAGTAATGATTGCAAATGTATCTTCTGTATCAAGTTCGTCGGAGCCGTAGACGTCGAAATCTCCTGGGCATTTAGGGACGGTCAGGAGATCGTATTCGGAGGCTATACACCACGGGGATCAGATCATGCTTCGATCATCTAGTACACCTCCTCCGTCATGTTCAGCTTGCGTAGAGAAGGGTACTCAACTGGCAGAGTCGCTGAGTGGTTATAAGTCGAGTTCTCAACACTAAGCGCCCATTCTGATGTCGCAGGATTCCGCTTCGCTATGCATAGGAATGGACACTCGTTTGTACGAGAACTCATATAGTAGTTAATCCGACCAGACTGCTGACGTATGCGGCGCCCTCGATTACATATAACTCTGACTTTTGTCTTTGTCCCCAGCCTATTCGTCTTGCTTCGGTAGATAGTGACCGCTTAACCGTGTGTACCTGCATATTGCTTGATTAAGCGATAGAGGGAGTCCCAACTATCTGCTCGTAGACCGTCTGGCGGCGGCTGTAGCTGCATTAGGGGGCGCGGTGAAAGTTAATGTTGTTAAAAGAATTTGATCGAGAATTGCCTATGAAGGTAGGGCGATTACCGGGAGCTTGCCCGGGAGTAATCCCCGGGTGCGGCATGGCTTTAGGGCTAAGGCTGCCAATAGAACTTAGGGTAAGCGAGGGGGTTAATATATTAACGAGAGGAATCAACGTGTTGAAGAGTCGGGTATCAGGACCTACTCAAATTTATCCTGCTGAATATATATATTTGACTAATATACGCACACCTTTTGCCATCTTTGCGGTTAATTATCTAGTACGAGCCTCGAAATACAAAACGTACTCGTTATATGCCGGTAGAAAAATCGTACTTGGTAGAACCTAGATCAAGAGGAACGTTCACGTATCTAACAATATTATATCCTACGCCCCTCTTACCTATAGATTATAAATCGGTAGCTGACTTTTCAGAACGGAAGAGTATAGGCTATGGCATAATTGCGATAAGCTATCTATATACCTGGACATTGGGTTAACAAGATACTCGAATATTCTAGTTATGGATTATTACCTCGATTCCTTTTTTAGTCGCTAGTTAGCGGCCTAATACTTGTCACTGTGGCCGCTACTAGACAAGGGCCCGAACTATTAATATCGGGTCCATAGATGGTTATCTTGTCCTGAGCCTTAGGCACTTTTAGATTCAAAGTTACGCTCCCGATCGAGCCTTCGATAAGAGAAGTATCGTATTAGATTACTGCGAAACCTAAAGCGTGGTTGTATACTTTGGTTGCAGGAACCTCGATCGAGTCCGCAAAAACGATATAAAAGATATATATGGTCGAAGGCATGAAGCTTCGGGCAGTAATTACAAAACCGTCATTGGCGTTGATCACGAAGCCTACATAACTCATCTCCTCGTTATATACGCCATTAGTCTTATAGGGCGTCCGGGCGTACATCTACACCATATTCGACACGATCTTTCGCACGACAGGATAGCACTCAGTAATCGGCTTGGTAGGTAAAGCCTGACTAGGCAGGGGGGCGGCAGTCAGCGCAGGTCCAAGGTCCCTGAGATGCCAAGAGGCGATGTTATCATCTTTGCGACTTCGAAGAACTATCTTTTGGCGTAACTAGCGATATAAGCGCGGCAGTTTTTCTAAGGATTAGAACGGTACTTACTAGGGAACCCGCGAGTAACTTCAATGAAAGCATCAAGATTAGGTATCGATTGATTGTTAAGAGAACGAATAAGTTTTGCTCTATCACCCTCTAGTACAAAGGGACCTTCGGCGTTCGAGAGAGTGACGCCTCTAATAGGAACGTTGTGATCAATAGCTGTCTAATAGCGGAGGTCCTGAAAAACGGAGCCAGCGTACTCGAGCAGCCGAAATGGCGGGAGTGTCCAAAGATCCTGGACCTGGAGCTTGTGTTTGAGCGTATATCTACGACGCTGAACTTGAACTTTAAGTGTATTTCTAACTATACCGTCTATTAATCGCTCGAGGTGAGGGAGCGATATAATAATTTAATCATTGACGGCACGAAGTATGTTACCCTCTTCTACGCGAGTATCAGACGGACCGTTAGGGAGGATCGCCTGGGCTACCAGTAAGCCGGAGCCATCGGGACTATATTAGTGGATCTCTTTATAGCTCAAACCTCGTGCGTAGCAGTCCGCAGGTTTTTCCAATCTCTAAATGCTTTGAATTATGCCCCTTAGTATGATTTATCCCGATTAAAGAGCTTATAAAGTACGTAAGGGTAAGTCAAGGGGTAAGTATAGGTCAGTTGACGTATGCTGTTGACTACCCGATGCCAGTGCCACGGCAGATCCGTCCTGTATGATCACCGGACTTCCCGAACTCCCTCCCGCTGTATCCGCCGATGCTTGTATATAGTTGATCCCTAGAGTGGTGTTAACCGTGAGGTGAGCATCTCTGAGCGTGGATACCTACCAGAGTCCCAGTATGGCGGATTACAATCCACCCTGCTAATAACACTTTGGAGGATGCTTATAACCCGCCCCATATGGTTACCGAGGACGCGAATCTCCCGGCCTACCTTAGTAAGCTCAGGCTTGAGCCGGATCGGTTTAAGAGACAGGCCTCGTAGATGTTCGATGTTGAACTTGCAGAGGGTAAAGTCGTGGAGTGGATCGATGTATAAGGGTATGATGGGGTATTGACGAGCACCCGACTGAAATATGGCTCAAGTATATATAGGCGCCTCGCTTACCATATAACGATTCGTTAAAATGATACCGATTTTTATGTCCACCACGAAACCTGTGCCTTAACTGCACTATTTTGAATCATTGCCGAAAGGGAAGGGGGCGGCTGTGTGGATCATAACGATTGCTTGCATTACATAGTCTATTGAAGCCTTCCAGGTATTATCTTGAGTTTGAGAGGTACTAGCTATACTGATACTTGACTTTGTTGATTTATCTAGGATAATAGGTCAAATATTGTTTGGTCCTGGAATGAGAATTATAGCAACGAAACGGGGCTTTTTAAATCGAGAGGTCGATCTCACCGCTAGCTATTCTATAGCTCCTTAGCGCGAAAAAAGGACCAATCTCTAGACGAGGTTTCTAGAAAATCGGGCGTTCGGGCTTTAGGCCCTTCGCCAGCCGCTAATCGTTGTCGTTGCGACGCAATAAGATAAGCCAATATAGGCGTTGCAGCTTCGCTAAATCTATACAGCCACTCTGCTTCGTGGCCTACGTTAGTCCTGGAATCTGCGGAAGCGATTTAATAGGCATACATATCAGTAGTCTCGACGTCTACTGATTAAACAGGTAGGTCTTTATTTCTACGCTAAGACGCTATGTTTAAGTAAGGCGGAAGTATTACTATAGAAAACATGAGCTTTAAGACTTTTATCGGTCAACGGTAGTCACTGGCTTCTACGTATATAGAGGTGCATTATAGAGTAGGTAGGGGGCCAAAGTTGTACTGTTGTTGCTAGCGCCTTTGTCTATTACCTATCTATCTCGACGCTGGAGCTCTCTGTATATACACTATCTGTCTTATTCTCTTTCCTCCTCCCTCCCTGCGAGAGCTATAGCCGCTCGCTATAAACTCCCTGATTCTAGATAACCTTAATACGACCTTCGGCCCTCTTTCCTTATCCTCTTCCTCCTCCCCTTCTTCCTCCCCTTTACTATCCTCTTCCTCCTCCCCTTTATTATCCTCTTCCTCCTCCCCTTTACCCTCCCCTTCCCCCTCCCCTTTATTATCCTCTTCCTCCTCCTATTTCTCCTCCCCTTTATTATTATCTTCCTTCTCCCTAGCCTCCTCTAGTTTACTATCCTCTTCCTCCTCCCCTTCCTTCTCCCCTTCCTCCTCCCCTTTATTATCCTCTTCCTCCTCCTATTTCTCCTCCCCTTTATTATCCTCTTCCTCCTCCCTATCCTCCTCCGGTTTACTATCCTCTTCCTCCTCCCCGGGTCCATAACCATAAGAATACCGATCGACGCTAGGGGAGCGAATAGGGGTAAGATCGGGGCCGTCGAATACCTGAGGGGATTCGGGCGTTCTGTCTCTTTGGGCTATCTGCCTTAGCTTACGAGGCTTAGCGGTAGCTGTGATAGTAAAGGGGATAGCGTTAGCTTCACGACCTATTTCCTTTCGGCCTATAGCCCAGTGCAAAGCCTCGTATTCACGCTAGGAAATACCGAGCTTATTTACGATAGGAGTCTATACGTCGGGTTTAAGCCTAAGAATATCAGTACTAGATTATCTCAAAGAGATTTCGATTAAAGCTAGGTCAACGGGTTACTATTATTAAAAGTGACTTGAATCCATACCTTTCATACACGCTTGGCAGTCTGGCTCGCTTCTCCTCGGTCTTGTTTACGAGGCGTCTTGTATAGTACCTACTGTAAGCAAGGGCAGTGCGACCGGGTAATCGATCAGTAATCTCTTTCTATATTTTACCGGATTCACGTAGTTTAATAACCTCGAGTCTCTCAGCTCGAGACTAATTTAAGTGTTTTACTAGCCGGCCGATAGGACGTTTGTTAGATCTAGGCCGCTTCTCCTTATTGGTCTTGTCTTTAAGGTAGTTCAAATAATAGAACTTATAAGCAGAGGTAGTACAACCGGGTAATTTCTCAGCAATAGATTTCTATCCCTCGCTAGATTCATATAGTCTAATAAGCTTAGTATCCTTAGCTATAGACCATTTTGGTTGTTTTGCTGGCCGGCTAATAGGACGTTCTTCTTCATATCAGCGCCGTTTCCTTAAAGCTCGATAAGGGTTAGGGTTCTGCTCGAAGGGTGCCTGTAACGGTTTCGGAAGACTATTTGGCCGTGTAACGAGCAGTCGCTGTTCTCTAACAGGTAGACTCGCAGGGGCCGTAGAGGTAGTAAGTTAGGATATTGTGTCGCCTATGACGGTGGCGGAAGGTTGGGATAGCTGGACGGGTATAAGACTGATCTAGAGATTAGAGGAGGTACTATCGTCCTCAAAGGTACAGGGGACGGACCAGCCTCGAGAAAATTCCTAATATCCAGCTTAGCGACGGGATTAATAGAAGATACTTAGAGCTTAAGAATATTATAGTAGCTGTATCTCTTCTAGTTCGTAATCGTTTTATAAAAGAAAGAGGAGGCTAGCCGAGAGACTTACTTCGTATTATCGTAAGTAGGACGAAGGTATAAAGATAATCAGGAAGATATATATACTGTAGATAATATTGATAGATTTCCTAATAATTTCGCGAGAAAGGAAAGAAAATCATAGTAATAGGAAGAATCGTACTTTAAGGAATTTTGTCTAATCAGAAAGGGGGTTCTAATATCCGAATACTAATCGCGAATTAGAATCTACTTAAGTTTTCAAGTCTATAAATAGAAAGTACGCTTTACTAATAGCTATGGTTAGAGTTCCGGCTTATTCTTGCTCAAGGATACGCGGGTCTACTACTAGAGTGTATAATTCTTGTTGGCGCTACTTCTAGACTGCTATTCTGATTCCTGAATACAAGCGTATTGCTCGGCCGCAGCTGATAATTGCTGAATGTTACTTGCCGCTTATATAATCCAAGCATTTAAATAGTAAAAGGGAACTATAGGCGAGAAAGGATGAAAATTATTATAACGGGAAGAATCGTACTTTAAGGAGTTTTGTCTAATCTAGAAAGGAACCTCTGCGTAAGGGTTCTAATATCTGAACCAATCCTATATCGGGACCTGCCTAAGTTTTCGAGCGCGTCCCTTATGGCTAACCAGTATAAGAGAGTTCGGCGTTCCGTAACTATCTCGAACCAATCAAGCTAGGGGGTCAACGCTACGAACCCATCAGCGTAGTTATATACTGGAACACTTTAAATAGATATAGTTACAGCGATCGTCGACGATTTAATCATTGTATTTTTTATTGTTACAAGTCAAAATATAGATCTCCTAGCTTAATGCCGAGGTCTAGCTATTCGAATAACACCGTTCTGGGGCTTGATAAGGCTTGAATATCTAACTATAGACCCGCTTACGGAGCGCGATAACCCGAAAACCAGGCCCTATCAAGGCTGGGGAACGGAAATATAATATGGATTCGATGTGTACTGGCGGGAGAAGTCTCCCTTGGATTACCCTATACTAGCCCGCCCTTGCCAAAACGTAATAGGAGAAAAGTTTTGCGATTAATATTACAAAGATGCTAGAGAGTTTTGTAAGAATTTATTTTGGGGTAATTTAGCGGCTAAGACTTGCTAGATCGCAGAATTATAGTATATTATCCCTAAAAAAGTATTATATCGTTGTTTGAAGGTACTAACTAGATATCTCCCCTTATAGTTTCAAAGAAGCCTTGTCTAACGCGGTTTTTCATATATAGGAACTATTTCTCGAAGCGTACGACGAGGGATAAGAGAGTTTTAGAACCAGGACTTTCCGTGACGAAGCACGATATCTCTTAGGTCTAACCCTCTGGCTCTATATCGGAGAAGGGCCTTTTACCGAATAATCCGAAAGACTTCCGCACCTGCTCCGTCTTGTATTCTAGTACTCTTCTATTATTAACGCTTATTAAGCCCTCTTGGGCCTTCTTCTAATTAAGCTATTGGCTATAAAGGTAACGATCAATATTAGATACAGTTATCTCTTTCTTTTTCGTTCGAGATATCCCCTACAGCATTCTACTTTCTACGATATATATCCTACCTCCTATTTCGGCAAAGATCCTAGATATTACTATCGCTTCCGGATGTGAAATCTACTTGTCTATTACTATTGCTGTCCGGAAATATTATTACTTACTTACTGTCGTTTAGATCCGTTACTTAACTTGGGTCGATACGTCTGGATTCTTGAACTACTGTCTCCGGGTGAAATATATAATGAAAACGATTGTAGTGATCATCGGTAAATACTAATCCTGTAGTACTTTTGCGCTTTCGTTAGAGAGCACCATACAAGAATTTCTTGTTCGGCCCCAATAGTATATAGTCAAAGTACTAGTAGAGGCGGCGGCGGCGCTGGTAGTGGCGGTAGTAGATCCGCTGTCATAGGCGGTAGCAAGTAGAAATAGATTGATGACGGAGTATAGCAGGTAATACATTTGTGTTTGTTAGATGAACTTTATAGCGGATTTTACTGAGTAATAGAGATAAAGAGACAAAATAGAAAGGCGATTAAAGAAGCATTTTAAAACTTACTACAGAGCCGCTAGCTAAGGACATATCATTTAATAACAGCATAGTAACTTATAGGTGATCCGTGCGTTTTCACAGCCCGACTCTTTCCCAATCCTTTATCTGTATACTAAGACATACTTCGCTACTCCTTCCCCGCTAGCTCTACATACTATAGTATTAATATAGAGAATAAGGAGCTTTAACTCTCTCCCGGCTAGCGGTACTTACCGGCTTTTAGCCTATATATAGGTAGACTATATTAGTGCAGAAGTATCTGTACGATTACCGCGCCCTATTTCAGTCTATATATATATAACTACATACTGCTCCATATTCTAAGAGATTACAATGACGGGAAACCGGTTCCAGTAGTATTTACAAAGATATACTTATATAGGATCCAACGCTCTATAGCTTGATCTATATACAGAATTTCTAATACGATATACTTCTAATACTGCTGTCCTAATATTTTACTCTCTTCTTTTATACCTATATTTCGGTATAGTAGTACATATTTGGACGTATCCATCGGAATTTGGCGGGTCGGGGTACGTAGTATAAACGAAGTCGTATATAATAGTTACATTCTCTATCCTTGTTACACTTTAATTTTAGTTTTGAATATCTAATATACTATAATAGTCAGTATAGAGAGAAGTCTTCGAAACTATTTGGGTACTTTTCTTACAGACTTTATCTAATATACTTTCCGTATAGCTATCTACTAAGGCTAACCAGCCTCTATGTAGCTTTGATATTGCCCTCTAATATCGGACCTCTTATATTCTCGCCCTAGGGTATAATATATATTATACTATAATGGCATTAGTACGCAAGGGGGATAAGTCTTCTAGGGTATTTACCCGATCGCCTCTGGGACTCTAAGACGTAGTTAGCTTATGCCTTATTTAATAGTAGGAAAGGGTTTTATTTATAAAAGGAGAATTCAGATGATTTACTCCCTTCTGTATAAGACTATAAGTATAGATATAAATAACAAAATCGTGGAAATTCAGAATTATAGTCTCGGCTGGTAGTGTATTAACGAAAGATTAAGTGTGAATTATAGATTATTAGAGGGAATAGCCAAAGGAGGCGAGATATGGCCGAATAACTTCGAGTGATCCGGGCTTGGTAAGTAATTATAAAGTATAACCTACAAAAAGCGGAGAAAACGAGAGTATAACTTGTAGAAGGTATTAGTACAGAAAGCGGAATAATTCGTCGGTGTTTATAACAAATTTCTCTATAGGAAAGTATATCTAACGGTACTACGAGCAGGGTCGTTATAACTTGAATAACTTAGAGCGAGATTCGGCCAAACTATCAAGAGAGTCACCGCCTTCGTGAGCGTACGTCTTAGGACCCCCTAAATTGCTTCCTCTACTATATCTTCCTTATTTCCTCCTATTAGTAATAGTTTAGGACTAATACCGATACTATATTTTCTAATTATTAGAGAGCGACTCGGTCAGGTATTAGGGGCTACTCCGTCTCTAGTAGTATATATATTTCCTCCGTACCGAAAAGGTCCTATATAAATTCATTCCTCTTAGGGTGCCTATAGCGCGGAGGAGTAAGGATATTAGAGGGAGGTAGAGGATCGAAAGAGGTCTCTTCCGCTATAGTATAAACTATAATCTTAAAGTTAGAACCGAGGCTATAATAATAAAGGATTAACGAGAGTCGAGTTTTACCGAGATTACTAGAATAAACCCCCTAGCTAGTATTCCTTAATAGCTACGTTAATATAGATATAGGGGGTCTGCTACTATATCGGCTATCTATTAAGGTTACGTAAAGTATCCTCCGAAGCTTCTTGCGAGCTTAAGTAGTGATAATAATATAAATACGTATCGAAAGCTACACGGAAGTGCAGAGTAATAAGATCTATATTACCTAGTTATTTCGGTATACTAGCTATAGGTTCTATCCTTACTAACCTCAGGAAGTAGATCTCGTGCCCTTAATACTTTCTAACCTATAAATAAAGATATTAATAACGAAAGACTAACGATTAGGTAAGCTAGATAGCTACCTACGAGACGGGACCATTTTTAAGGGACGAGTTAAAGACGTTTTATAAGCTAGATATAAGTAAAGTAGAAGAGTGAAAAGTATAGATAGCTGGCGCCGGAAATCGTCTAGAAATAATAAGAGTCGTTGCGCTATCTATAGTATATATTAATATATATACGTACGATAATAAGATTAACTTACTTGATTAAGGGTAGGAATAGCGAAAGATTAGTAACGATAGTAATAGCAATACTAGGGCGATGTATTACCTATCCAAGACCGGTGTTAGAGGTATATTTATATACGATCTATAAGAAGAAATACTATAATTGACTATAAGTATTATTTAATATTATTTACTAAGAGAAGACTTACCTCTAAGATTATTATATATATATAGGAGCAGTAAAGTAGGATGGAATCGACTAGCCGAATGCTTCCTATCTATTAAAGCCGTTATTATTAGATATCTAGAACTCAAATAAGCCTCTAACTTACTGTCGTCCAGTGAAGTTCCCTTTGAAGAGTTCAAAGCTGTAAGAATAATTAGTACTAGGTTAAGGACTGACTTTAAAAGCAAGGCTAGCGTCTGAAAGAGTCTCCCGCGGATTGGAATATTGTAGCGGATCGCCCTAAGTAGCGTAAGGAACGCGGTAAGAGTAGTATAAAAAATATAAGAACGAATAATAAGGTGAATAGTTAGTAAGACCTTTTCTATAATAAGAAAGACAGGGGGATGAAAGCGTGCAGGTGAGATTGTAGGAGATAAAGCGGTACCTAATAAACGGGGCGAAAAAGGCACTATTTCCAAGACAAGGCTGCAAGATCTATAGGTTCTATATAGGAGCTACGGATTGAATATAGTGGTGGTCTCTTCCTCTCTCCTTATTCGTAAGCCTATATAAGAAAAGTTCGCGCTGATTATCTCGGTAGTGTATTTTCTTTATTTATCCCTTGACGCTATTGTGTCGATAGAGTAATACTAACTAGCAAAGTGGAAAGATACGGCGCGCTAGACGATTCGATCGGGCCGGCAAGGGAAAGCATACGAACGCTAATCTTAAGAGCCTTGGCGCGGGCTGATAAGGATCTACCCTAAATCTTAAGTTTTGGGGTAGATCCTTATTATAAATGAACTTGATAACTTTGCTTCGGTAACGGAAAATCAATGTGAACTACCAGATGTATCGTCTATCTCAGTAAGATTAAGAGAGAGCTACTAAGCTATATTTGGTACGAAGACCGCTGGCCAAAGATGGCCCTACCTTTGTTCATTTTATAGCCTAACTCTATGGCCATTGTGCCGCCGTTCAAATCATTATTACTCCTTTCCTACTCCCTCAATTCCTAGACTACCTGGGGTTTTGGCCTTGATATGAATATTAAGTGTGCTATAAAGAGGCTTTAATAGAGTCTATAGATTAAATCATTGCGCAGGTCGTTTAAAGCATAGTTAGCGCCTACTTTCGACTTGAATAGGATCTTTTAACCAAGGATTGGTACTTGTTATCAACCTAACTTAGCTATTATAACAGCTGATGAAAATATAGTGAGGCTAAAACTTTTAATACTTTACTTCACCTAGGGGAAGTAACTTGCCCTATAATCGCAGAAAAACTATTTAAGCGTTACGCTCCCTCTACAGCTGTCTCGGAGCATTTAAAAGGGACAAAGTATATAACTCCTATAAGCGATAAGGATAACAGGCAGGAAGGGTCAGGACAGGGAACTACACCTAGTAGTAGCTAGACTGGGAGTTCGCGCAAGAAACGTCGAACAGCCACCAATCGCATTCAATATAGCTCTATACATCCGGGTAATTCCCAGGTCAGAGCAATATACCCTGGCACCGTGACCGAAACCTCTATTATCTTGTTTATATCTAAGCTAGATAATGATCGAGTTTCAGACATCGTTATACGTATTGGTCGTGGATTAGAAGCTATGTCTAAAGCTGAGTCTATAGCTCCTCCAAGAAGGTTAGAGCTGAATAGCCAAATGCTCACGTACGAACGCTACGCCGCGAATATTTTGTTAATTATAGAAACGTAGGGCAAAGATAATCGGAACTCAGTCTAGTAGGCGAGATTTCTTACTGGTTCCATCTTATTTACTAGCCTCTACCTTCCTGCCCGTCCTGTAGAGATAGAAGCAGATATCCCTAAGTAATCACGCAGTGAGATTACACGCTGGAGGAATATTATAGAATTTTCGAATACCCTTATTAAGAATCTCTATCCTCGTTAGAAGGATAAAGTATTTCTCGTACTCTATACTCTCGCTAGTAAGTAAGCTATAGTTAGATATTCCGTTGTCAAGTTAGTCCTACTAAATTTTCGTAGCGAAAAATGAATCATTAAGAACGATATCGGATCTTGGACAGGATCGGCTACTATGGATTACCGGCCAGGTAGTAATATAAATCGAGATAGAACAACCTAATATTTCGGGAGAGTAGTTCCTACATCCGGCTTCGATAGTCGGCCCGTTGCTAAGTTAGAGGTATATTAAGTATATTTAATTAGGCCAGGGGTAAGAATTAATATCTGACTAGTTACGAAATAATATGCGAGGTACTTAAACTCCCTTGTTTAGAAGCCGCCAGCGAAGACTTAGAAGGAGGGTTACTCAGGATAAGAAACGCTTAAGCTTCTTAACTTTTTAATAGGCGCTTCTGGATGATAGAACAATAACCGTCTTATACTCCTAGTAAGGCTACTATTAGAGCTGATAACAGCCTGCGCAGGCCTATAGATAAGGAGTCTGCAGCTCGGCTACTCTATCAACTCCAGTCGCAACGAGATCTCACCTAAAGCCATCTGACACTAATAAACCCTGTATATCAATCTAGCGCCTCTGCTGGCTTCCCAAGTACCTTAGAAGATAAGCAGGGCCTACCGAGCTTAAATAGATTACAAATTATTGGTGAAGATTCTATAGGAGACGACGGGATTCGCCTCGGAGCCGGAGGGCCAATTTAACGAATGGTATATAATAGGGTTATTAATAATTGTTCTAACATGAGTCTAGAAGCTTCCCTAACTAAATCAAAGAATTACTGCGCCGACCTATAAAACCTTACTTAGATCGGCGACTAAGCTCCAGTAGATTCGCGATACCAAAATATAAAATATTACTAAGCGCAGGTAGTATAAAACGATCCTTGTGTTGAGACGACTGCTCTAAAGATATTAGAGGTTTTGTTAAATGAGAAGTCATAAGACGCGCCATTATATTCCGAGCAATCTATATTCTTAAGCGATCAAGCTGAGAGAATTCTTCAGAATGGTATCGACCCTAATATGGGCGACTTAGAAGGATGGAATATCGATGACGATATGGATGTGTATGAATCATGGAATATCGACCGCGACATGGATGTGTATGAATCATGGAACATCGACCGCGACATGGATATGTATGAATCATGGAATATCGACCGCGATATGGATATGTTTGACCTAGGGAACATCGACCCCGATATGGATGTGTTTGCCCCAGGGAATATCGACCCCGATATGGATATGTTTGACCTAGGGAACATCGACCCCTATGTGGATGTGTTTGACCTAGGGAACATCGACCCCGATATAGAAGGTATCTGAAGGAATGAATATTAAACCCAATATTGACTCCGATATCGACCCCGATATGGTAGGATGGAATATCGATCTTGAAATGGATCTATTTATGAACAACCAAAAGCAAGATGAGGAACTGCTCCCAATATCGCCTGCCTACACAACCTAAACATTAAGATAAATGAAATCCAGCCCCGGGTTGACAATAACAGATCGAGTGATATAAGTGATCGACCTAGGAGTTAATTTCTTGGATATCGTTGGGTCTAAAGGGTTAGAAACCTCTGGTGTTCTATTTAGAATTCGAATGGGAATGATACGTGTGAACGAGGAGGAGCTGTAAATTCTGCTGGATTCAGGACCCTGGACTCGATATAGCACGTATCTAGGTTCAGGAGACTGCTTAAAGGTTAGCTAGAACCTGATGCCGAAGATAATAAAACGGACGTTGTTGACGAATACCAGGTGTTGGAACAGATGCTTCAAATTTTGAACTAGCTGCGAGTCTACACACTTCTTCTTGCTATCCGAAGGCTTCCTAAAGTCCGTTAAGTCCTTGGATAACCACTTTGCCAGAGTCTCCAAATTTTTCTTATTGTCTTCGTTACCTAGCGGCTCTTAATTAAGGTGATTATAAGTTCCTTTGCTCGCTATTAGGAAAGCGATTATAGGGCGCCTTAATAATCGTACCGAAGCTTCATTACCGTATCAGCCTTATAGTATATAGTACTTGTATATACCGCGATAATCCTTACCGCTCCGATCTTACTATAAGAGTGTGATAATCTAGATCTTTTTAAGACGTTATTAACGGAGGGGTAACTAATATAGTTAGAAATTGCTGTATAGCGACACGAAAACTCGGCGACCGTAGTCTTGGCGCCCGGAATTAGTCGATTATTTTTAGTCCTTATATTAGATATAATAGTATAGTATAATATACTAATGTTGCCGGTGGTCTTATAGATGTAATATCTGTGAAATTACCTGTTCCGACGATATATCAGCGCCTATGAGGAGCTATAATCGTGTGATATCTATTATATACTATAGTGTAAGCATACTCTTCAGTGGGGCGTAACGAGTCGGAGCCTATGAAGCGAAGCTTATCTAGCGACCTGGGTTTTTGAATGGCTGGCAAGCTGAGTCGTCCGTCAACGATAACCATGTATCCCTACTAGGAAGCCTACCGCGTATACTCTTATCGGACTAACGCAATAGTATAGCCTTGCTTGACCTCGAAGCTTACTCTTACCGGTAGGACCCTGCTACCCCTACTCGATAAGTAGCCCGTCTCTAATAGTAAAGTGGTAATAGTAAGGAGTAGATGATATATACCTGGAGTAAATACTAATTACCTCTTATATTATTACTTTTAACTTCTAATACGAGCGCTTAGAGTACTATCTAGTCTTGGATCTCCCTTATACCGAGCAGTCACCGCTTTCTAATTAAGAGGTATTTACTAGGTTTAGTTCTCTTCCTTTCTTTTTTTATATATTAAAGAAAGTAGGAATCCTAACTGAACCTCTATATTACAATAAATTCATTTCTAGGATCTACTCTTAACTATTACGACAGCTTTTACTAGTATAATAGGTATTACTCGAAAACTTATTAAGAAGGGTAATAGTACCGAGAAGCCTAAGAAGGGAGATAAGGTTATAATTAAGTATACAGGTAACTTCTACGATGTAAGCGTAGGCCTAGAGAAGGATTTCAGAGGTAAGTAGTATATATATAATATAATTTACTGGCCGTATACCGTCAAGAGAGAACTTTGGCTGACTAATACCTTTATATATCTAGATTCGATTTGTCCGTAGGTCGTAGGGACTTCAAGATATAGATTAGCATTAGTAAACTTATTCGAGGTACCTCGGACCTCTATATACTAGACAGGATAGCTATTGGTTAATATAAGCTAGGCTAGGATAAAGGCGTCACGGAGATGACTCTAGGGGAAATAAGTATCTTAACCATCTCTAGGTATATAAGCAGAATCTCTACTACCTTTCTTCCACTCTTAACTCCGCTGATACCTCCTAAACAATAGTGACTATACCTACGGCGACCGGTAAGCCTCTAAAACCCTATATGTATACTTCTACAACGCAAGGGATCGACGAGCTTTCACGCTCCGCAAGCTATCCTAATATTCGTACCCTATTAACTAACGAGTGTTTCTCTAGTATAATAGAGGTTTCCTAGGTGTTATTCTACCGAATACTACCTTAATCTTATAAGTCGTCTTTTTCTATACCGATATAACTTTAAAGCTCTACGTTACTCTCCTTCTATATTATCGCCCTACCAGATTATAGAATATATTATATATCTAGCAAGAGAGTGTCGGTATTAATACCATGTTTCTAGTCGATCAATTACAATAATCTAGTGAAGTTAAGCTTAAAGCTATTAACGGAAAAACGGTCCAAGATAGCCAGGGAGAAGGATCTTAGAATAGAAAAGTAGCTCTATAGTAGTACTAAAAGCTAGTTATTTTGCGCGAACAGGTAGCTAATCCAAAGTTCGATGCCTAGTAGCCGCCGAGTCCTCCTCTACAGCCGATAATGCTTTAGTATTAGTACCAAAGCGATAATCGCTAGAGGTAGAGGAGCGGGTAGAGGCTGGCAACGGTATGAACTATATTATTATACAAATGTTGTAGGGATCACGATAGTATACACTACCTATTATCTTAAATCCTGCACCTTTAATAAACCACGGCGGTTAAATCATCCCGTATTATTCTTAGTAGGCTTAACTGAGCCTTAGGCGAGAAACTGTATAAGGCACCGGCGGTCTTGTCTAAAAGAAATGTCAGTATTACCGCTCGTAACACGCGATGATTTAAAGTTGTAGAGGTAATTGGCGATCTGTATATCTACTCGCATAAGAAAAGGTAGCGAAGCTAGCCCCCCCTGAATAATGTTATACTGCCCGATTATGCCTATCCGATAATGACTGGCGGAAGTTACTGGAGCTTATCAGCGTCCTCCCGTCCTTCGGGCGCGTGTAAGTCATTACGTTTTGCCGAAATCTGTCTAGTAGTAGGCCGGCAATTCACATCGATAAGGGCAAGGGTAGTGTGACGAAGCCAAGGAATATACTAATTAGTCCCTACATGGTTGCATACCATTATGAGCCTTATTCGGACTTTCGATACTAATATATAACACGTACCTTCTTAATATTAATCACGCTATGGCGTGGATTACGCAGGCTTTTCTGGATCTGCAGGTATAAATTCTTGGACTTGCTTACGCTATACAAGAGCCATTCCCGATAAGTAGTAATGGCGGTATACCCTGTCAAGTAGATAATAAAGCATCTAGAAACTCCGGTTAAGCCGTTCATGTTCTACAAAACCAAGAGGCATCGATTAGAGCATCGAGTAGACGTAGCTTAGAGGTAGCAATTCTATTTAACTCGTAGTCGTTGTTAGAAGAGGATACTAGTAATAATAGTACGTACCTGTAATTATTCCAAAGTCTTTAGCAGGATTGATCTGGCCGGTAGAGACGAGAAGATCGTTCTATTGTTGTATTATAATAGCTCTATATATATCCAAGAGATATAAAAGAGGATTTTCAAATGGTCGAGTAGAGCAGATTATCCATTCTTGTAAGTACTGTTATCCTAGTATAACGGCAATCGTTGATATATAAATGGTAGTAAATGAGTACCCCCGAGGATATAGCAAAGTCGCAGCGATCGAGAACTTAGATTCTAACCTGCTGGTCTACCGTAAATATGGGTGGCTCTATAATTATATACTACTATATCTGTAAGATAAGCTTACCGAATTACAAGAGGAGTTAGAAGCTCTTAATAGATGGGAGTTGAGTAACGGAAATGAAACCTTGCTCTACTTACGTCGACTGGATTATAATTAGCCTAGGTCTAGACGGAAAGGAATCGTAGCTGAACTCTACAAAAAGCTTACGAAGTATGGTGAGCCGAATGAAGATTCGATCTAGATGGACCAATGCTGACATAGTTATAGATGACGCTTTGCTACGATAGCAAAAAGTCTAAGTACTAAAGAGACCCGCTGAATAGTCTTAATGTAACGTATACAATCTTATTAGTAAGACAGGGAGTCTAGTATAAGACGAATCCGACTGGATCCATAAAGGACCAGATCTTGTAGTACTAGGGTATAGTGGCGATTATGGTTAGCTGAACGCCAGACTCGAGGATTTCCTAAACCTGATCTCGAGGGCAATAACCAAGGTAAGCCTCCAAGGTATGTTTGGCATTATTTCCCTCTATACCTTACTAGATCGCATCCTTTATGGCGACATTTTCGTTCAGAATCTCAAGATCGTAACTGATTCCTTAGGGCCATAATGCCTATGCTGACAACTCGTAATAGGCTCTATATAGTAGCCGCGAGCAAAGGCAAAAAACCGGCGACGAAGCTATTCAACTTGTGTTAAATCAACGCTTTAATATTCTAATCTACGGGATGATTACCCTTATAGTAGCTGTCCTGCTTCTAGTCCCGGTCTTTATATTATTTAAACTCTAGCCTACTAATAAGTCTGAATCCGAGCGGAAGAGTAGCTACTAGATTGTGACTGTCTTTGCTTTTACTCTTTTTTTTCTGCCTTTTATTCCGTCTTTACTTAAGTAAGCTAATAGGAAGCCTTTATAGCTATAGCTGCCTACTCTGCAGTTTTAGTACTGTTTTTCGGAGATACGTCAAGTATATAGCTAACTATATTATGCTTTATATATCCGCTGGCGCCTTAGACCTTATACGTTATGAGTATAGACTTTTAAGTCGCTTATAAATATATACGTTCTCTGCCTTAACTATCTCCAGCTATACTTATTTACTTTTACCCGAAATCTTAGGATAGTACCTAAGCTACAGAGTCTCTGGACGAAAGTAGTAAGTTCACTATAATATCTTAGAAGCTCCTTCTAATAGCCCCGTCTCCGTATCCGAGCCGCCCTTAATCCAGCTTGCTACGGTTATAAATGTTTCCTCTGAATCCTCCAGGCAAAATACTATTAATCGAGCGGTCTGCGGCCAGTTTTTTGGTAGCTAGGCCATCCTTGTACTAAAGCGGCCTTGATATCCTCTGATAGACCCTTACTTGAAAGAAGTCCTTTTAGACTATCGGGAGTTTCTAAGGATGTATCAGGAAACTCGGGATATATACTATAACGACCATATTGGCCCGCCTAATTATTCTCTCTTATATTAAATCGAAGAAGTAGGGCAACGGCGTTATTTAAAAGAAATTAAGAGCTAAGTATTATCACTGTAGTAATAACGCAGGTTACTCTATTATATTAGTTACAAACTAAGAAGATCATTATTATCCCTATTATGCCCATCATGCCCATCATGCCTATCATGCCCATCATGCCCATCATGCCTATCATGCCTATCATGCCCATCATCCATATCATTACTATCCATTATGTCAAAGACCGGTTTACTTAGATTTCCGCTATTACCATCTATCGCACTACAGCGGTGTCGCCTCGAATAAATAAACAAAATTTTCCTGTCACAACCTCGTGCACTTTCTGATCTCCCTTCCCCCAAGAGTATTCCCCGCCCCGTCCTGCAGAGCCCCCTGCTTCTTCTACCTGCTTTCATCCCGCCCTAGCCCGCCTGCTACGGCATATGTCAGGGGTGTTCGGCCAAGGTCATCTCGCGAGTCAGCGAAATATCATCCCGCTCTAGGTCTTTCCTCTATCCGTATCAGTACTCTACTGAATAGCTTCTCTAATAGGCCTATAAGCGATATACCTCCACCTGGATAATAGCTTATAAAGTAACTCATCGATGAAGATAAACTGCTCAGCGGTTATATATATACTCTTACTCAGCGAAGAAACCCCCCTGGCCCACCCTCACCGGCGCCGGAAGCCTCAGCCCTGTGCCTAGGTTGGAAGCGTCCACGGTATATATGCTTAAAGTCTCTAAAGTCTTTGCGGAACCCTCTTGCCAGACTATCAGGGATACCCTTATGTATAGTAAGCTTATAAAGCTCTGACGTCGTATCCTCCATTTTCTTTAGATCTCTTATTCTCTAGTACTTCCTCTTGATAATAGTCTTTGTCTCGACCAGGCCACCTAAGACCCTTCGCTCTTCGTATATTATGGCTCCTATTCCTAGTATTCTACTATCTGCTCTTCTCCCGCCCTGCACTTGAGGGGGCCGCGGGAGGTGGTGCGGAGGGTGGTGCGGAGGTATGTGCGGAGGGAGGTGCGGAAGGAGGTGCTAGCGTTGGAGCACTTGCTGGCGCTGTCGCTGGAGGAGCTGCTACTGGCGATGTATGCCGAAATGAGGAGGCTTGAAACGGTGGATATTGCTGATATTGGCTGACCGTATATAGGATTATATGGCTGAGGGGCATGTAGAATTTGCGGCGGTTACGGTTGCTGGGGCTGGTAGTATTGTATACTCATGCATTCATGGGATAGCTCTCCGTTATGCGTTACCTAGTCCTTGCGAATTCAGGTGGCCGCTCTGTCTCGGATCCTTCCTCCTGAGCCGCCCTTAGAGGCGACGAGTCTATCACGGTCTCGCCCTTAGCTCGAGCTCCTAAAAAGTCTAAGCACTAAAGAGACTCATCTACTAATGTTAACTTTCATTCACTTTAAGGTTACTAGTCAGGAGGGGAAAATATTAAACCGAGTATATAAGCCGGTACCGAGAAGGGAGCAATGCCCTTATAAGATTAGTTCTATATCGAATCAGACCGAAGCATTTATATCAGACTCCCAACAATCTAAATGCAAAGAATTAAATTCACATTCATACTATAAACACTAAGTATAATCCCGCAGCTCACAATCCTAAATCTTCTCTTACTTATCAAGTACAGCCTTCATTTAAGAATATAACTCTTTATTCTCTCCTAGCCAACGCTTGCCATTTAGTTACATAGCTCTTATATAATTAGGAGTGAAGTAGGTAATAGTCTTGTCCGTCTTCTTCGACGATTAATCCTTTCTTAAGATCCGCCAGTTCTCCTATATCTGTATAGTACTACCTCTTATATTTAGAAACGATCCTGCGTTTAACCTTGCCCTTCTCATTCAGACTATTATAATATATATAGATCCAGAAAAGCACCTAGAAGAACAATTCTAGATCGTGCCTAAAGCTGTAAGGCTCGCTATATAGAGTACCAATCGCCATAAAGATCTTTGTGCCTACCATACTTAATAATTAAGGTAGTCTACTAGACAAAGTTGCTTCAAGATTCAAATCTGCCAGGTATTTAAGACAGCTTGCGTTATTAGACCGAAGCAGTAGTATTAGACTCTTAAGACACAAGTTCAAAGAATTAAATACGCATTATAGATACTTAGTATAGTACCGTAGCTTGTAGTTCCCGGTCTTCTCTTACCTTTTCGAGTACCGTATTTATATAGGTATAGAGCTTTATATCTTTACTCAGCTACTGTTTCCCCCCTAGAAAGATAACCTTCCGTAGCTCTTGTATATATAGAATTAGTAGCTTATAGTATTCCGAGAAAACGTCCCTTATTTTTTTATCAAACCTATCTTCCTTAGATACTATTCTAATTTTAATATTTGTAAGTTTCTCGATTAGTTCCTTATTCTACTCTTTAAACTTATTAACTTTTCTTCTCTCCTAACCCGGTCTATTCTAATAGATATAGATCTAGAAGAGAACCTAGAAGAACGACTTAAGGTTATATATAGGACTGTAGTACTCCCCGAGAAGTGTACTAATTACTATAAATACCTTCGTACCCGTCTTGCCCGGTACTCCGGATGCTTTATTATTTTCGATCTTAATTACGAGGTCTAAATCGATAAGAAACCTATTATCCTCTTGCTCGGTAAGTATAATATTACCCGTCGAGATATTATAGTAAAGAATTCCTACTCCTAATAAAGATTTGTACCCTGAAATAATATTAGTAAGATCGTCGATACTTATAGTATGATCCTAACCTTTAATAGCTCTAATCAATCCGTTTAGGACGGCTATAAGGGAGCTTACTTCCTCGATAGTCTTGCCGGGATCACGAGTGATAATATATCGATAGACTCGATTGTAAATAGGCGTGTCTATATTCCTCGATCTAAGGCTTAAGCAAGATCTCTTAATACTAGCTAGTAGCGCTATCCGGGCTAAACTTGACGATCGCTTCCGTAGAAAACTTGGGCTTCGGCCTACTACACCTTTCCCAGGAGATTCGGAGGCTGAGGCTAATGATTTAGGCTTGTATAGGAGTCTCTGCTTAAACTTCGTTCGACTATATATTTCTATTAACCCTCTTCGTATATTCTCGATAATATCGTTATTCTTTCTATTAACTAGGACTATCTTATAATAATAGTACCGGGTAATATTCCTTACGCCTTTATCTGTTGCCTTTTTGATAAGCTCCCCCTCTTCCGGTTGTTCTATATACTACTATAAATCTTTGACGAGGAGGGGCTCCTTCGACTAGTCCCTATCGCGATATGCCCCCTAATACATCGTAGCGCGGCTAGTAACCACCGCGTGCTTTCTGATGTTCTTGGTAAGAATGAGCCGTTCGACCTGATCACTTCGGGTGATCTCTATGTAACGCTGGCCGTCGGATCGCCGAATCGTCGGGTCGAGGCTAAGCTATTTATTGTCTATTAGATAATAGCTAAGCATGACATAGACGAATTTGAGTCCCTCCCGATTGATATTGAAGGACGAAGATCCAGAGCTGCCTGATTAATCGAAATGCTACAAGCGCATCATCGATCTACAGAGGGTGAACCCAAGCACGAATCTTCGGTCTTGCGTGCGGAAAACCTCCCGAGCGTAGGTAGCGACATCGAGCTACGCCGGCTCTTACCCGTCCTCGATGGGATTGCTCTTTAATTCACCGGTCACAAGTATCTGAGCCCAGTTAGATTTTGGTTGATGGGTCTTCCTGTAGTTAGTCTTGCTCTATCTATAACATGCTATAATACTAACGTCCATCTTCCGTTTGATTCGGGATCTATCTAGGTAAATGCTTGGTCCTTAGTAGATCTGCCGGGAAGTAGTAGGATGCACGCCACATTTGGTGACCTACGCTATAAATCGTTCCACAACCTCTTGCAGCCATTTCAGGACGAGGTCCTCCTGGGTACTCGGAGGCCACCTAGTCCAACTGCTGCCTTTAGTGTAGAGCCCGGTATCTTCCTTTTGATATTGATCGAATACTGTCCCTGCTAGCTCGTCGAGTCGGGGGATATATCCGAAGACGGCGGGGATAAAGTTAGGGATATCGATTCGAAGGGCTGGGAGGAGTTCTTCTCTTAGTATATTATCGACCTCCTTCCTATACTCGGATACATCTACGAAGCTACCTGTATTAAATAACTAAGGCGTCTGCGGGAACGAAGATGTGAATGATGTATGAGATTGGGAAGGTGTTGTAGGTTGCGGTAGTAGTAGTAGTATTGGCCTCGTGCGCGCGATGACCTCGTATAGTTCGGTCTATATCTTCTAATCAGCCTCTCCAGTAACCATAGTATATAGTAGCCCAGCGGTGAGCTTGATACTGATTTAGCTTGAGGAGAGACCGGAGTAAAGTAGCGCTACTTCACCGCTAATAGGTCCCAATCCTTCTTTAGAGGGAAGAGCCGATATAGCTGGTAGCAATAGCAAAGTGCCTATAACTCTAAGAGCCAGACCCTTTCCGACTATTATGGATTAGCTAGCTCGAAAGTGTTATATATTGTATATACCTGGATCCGTGAGAAGTTTCTTATAACCGGCTGGCGAATCCGTAACTTTCGCGTTCGGATACTTGGAGTTAATTATATCGAGGAGGGTTTCGAACTCGTCCTTAATAGGATTGGCTCGAATAATATTAAGCTCGCTCTTAGAGAATTGAGCTATAAGATAATGAAAGCTCTAGAGGTATTGCGAAGTAACGCCCACGACTGGGTATAAACAAGAGAAGGGATTATTAGCGCCGGCGTTTTCTTCATGAACTTCCCGCTGTTCTAGTCCTAGACTAGTAAAGCCTGTCCCGGCCACCGTAGTGGCAGCAGCCATGTATTTTCCACTTGGTGTCCTCTATAGGGCTCATTATACTCCTGAGCGCTTCTCTATACCTTTCCCCTATGGTCTCATCCAGGTAATATCTTCTGATAGTAAGCATTTTGAGTCCTGTCACGCATTTTGAAATCCTGAGACTTATATTGCCTGCAGGTGTCATTAGAAGTATTGACCTATAGCTCGGCAATACCCATGGCTCGGCACGCTAAACCCGATTAGGAATCGCAATCTTCTGAATTTGTTAATAACGACTATTTATCTATTACATAAACTACCTAACTACCTAACCACCCTCCTAGTACTCCCAAATGCCTTAAAGAACTCCCCTAGATACCTGTCACAGGGCCCAGTAAAGCTTCCCCCCTTAAGACGAAGCTGACGAGCAAGAAGAGCTTCCTAAAGAACTCCGATACTAACTTGCTTATTAATATTTTTGATTACTAACTAACAACGACTCGCTGAGCAAGGTTATAAGGCAGTATGGGCTACCTAGAAGCACCTTGAACGATCGAGTTAACGGTAAAACACCTTACGCTAAGGTAGTTAAATTTCGATAGCGTTTAATAGAAGGAGAAGAAAAAGTACTTTATAGCTATATTAAGCGACTAGAGGCCTAGGGCTGGCCGTTAATAATCCAATAGCTTATTAGTATAGCTAAAGAGCTACTAGAAGCTAAGAACGATATAGAGCCTATCGGAGTATACTGGTCAGCTAAATTCCTTACTCGACACCCTTAATTCAAAACCAAATTTGTTCCTCCTCTTAATAAAGCACGGCGTCAGGTAGAGAATCCAGTAGTTATTAAGTACTAGTTCGATATATATTAAAAGGCTAGGAGTATATATGACGTTGAGGATCAAGATATATAGAATATAGATGAGAAAGGCTTTATAATGGGAGTTATAGCCAAAATATAAGTTATTATTTTAAAGCATAACAAAGAAGCTACGATGACTCAACCTAGCAATCGTGAATAGGTAACTACTATCGATTATATCTTAATGGATGGCCGGGTCCTTCCTCCCTAGATTATCTTTAAAGGTAAAGTAGTTATATATTTATAGGTTGATCAGCTTGAAAAGATAGAGCTATTATAGTCTATACGTACTAGTATAAATGGATGGACCGATAATAATATTGGCTTCGAGTGGCTATAGTACTTCTAAAAGTAGATATACAGGAACGATTTAGGCTAAAAATATCGAATACTTATCTTTGACGGCTATACATTATATATTACTACTAAGGCTATCGAATTCGCTGTAGCTAATAGGATTATCGTACTCTGCTTGCTACTATATAGTATATATCTTCTATAGCCGCTGGATATTGGCTTCTTTACACTACTCGCTAATATCTATAAATCGAATATTTAACGAGTAAGTAGACTAGGAGCTAGTTACTCTATCGATAAATTAGAGTTCTTAGAGTTCTATATACTTACTTATCGGCAAGTCGCTACTACTTTAACCATTATAAAGGCCTGGGAGGTATCAGGTCTAGCTCCTTTTGAGCTAATGCAAGTGCTCCAGAAGCTTCCTAACTATATAGCTAATATATAGGAGGATGCTTCAAACCCAGTGATCCAGGGTAACCTCTAAATCACTTATTCTATCTGCCCTACTATACTACCAGAAATCTAGATCGATAGTATCACTTACAGCATCAGCGACATTCTATAGCCGGATATACCTTACGATAATACTGCTATAGAAAGGCTACTCCGTATATTCAAGGTATTCGATATAAGAACCCAGAAGATTACTAAAGTAGCAACCTATTATCGATCTAATACATAAATTTATTACTATACTACTAATTATCTTAAAGAGCTTAATAAGCGGAAATAGAATAAAACTAATAGAAAGTAAGCTTACTTTCCTAGTATAATTCTTATAAACGATAAACTCCTCGCGGAGCGTAAGTAAGCCGATTTAGAAAAATAGTGTCTATAGTAAGAAAGAGAGGATACAAAACGTGTAAAGAAGGCGAATACTAGGTAGCTAAAGGCTGTCAGAGAGCTTAATAGAAGAGGCCGTAAATCGACGCCAGGGAGGTCTATTGATTTCTGCTATCCACCTACGATACCAAGTACCAGCGATCACGATCTGTCCAGTCCAGCATCAGTACCGCCAGTAGTATCAGCTCCACCAGCAGCACTAGCTCCGCCAGCAGTACCAGCTCCGCCAGTACCAGTTCCAGCAGCTCCGCCAGCACTAGTAGCAGCTCCGCCAGCAACAGCACCGCCAGCAAAATCAGCTCCACCAGCAGCACCAGCCCCGCCAGCACCAGCACCAGCTCCAGCACCAGCTCCAGCACCAGCTCCAGCACCAGCTCCAGCACCAGCTCCAGCACCAGCTCCAGCAGTAGCATCCGCCCTGCCGGCACCAGCTCCCCAACGCAGCCGCCGTGGCAGATGCATCAGGAAACCATCCAAGCTGTTGGATTGACCAATCAGCTTGAGCAACCTGATGTAGCCATATCCGCAGATCCTTAATACTTATCGGCGTAAGCCAATCAGGATTGAGAGCTCTTAACACCTCGTGAATCGAATTCGAATTGACAGTTAAAATCCCTATCTATCTTCGCCATTAATCATAATTTCTGTGCTTCTTTTTAGTTTAATTGGTCAATTAAGGGTCCGCCCTGGCTGGGGGGGTATAGGGTAACGTTCACTAAAGCTCTAAATCAATATATAGCTTAGTGTAATAGATGTAGAGTAATAGATAATGTGGAGAGAAATGCATATGGTTCCTAATCGGGTTTAGCGTGCCGAGCCATGGGTATTGCCGAGCCATAGGTCAATACTTCTAGTCCTCGCCGGCCTCTGACCTCTTCAGCATCATGCTTTTATTGCTTAATCAATCCAAATTGGTATAAGTCGCTGGTATATTAGGTCATTAGTATGTGAGCGGATCAAAACTATACAGTATGTAGATACCGTTGCTGCTTGGGAAGAAGACGAGTGGATATACATCCTACGGGATAAAAAAGATGGTGGAATCGCCCCTACGTCCTTTGTGGAATCGTTAGATGAGTTACGACTAGTATACGTGGGAGGAAGCTTATCGGCGGTCTAGACGATTGGAAGAGAGGCTTTCTGCAAGGTAAAAGCCTGGAATCCCGAGATAGAGTCTGAAGATAAGATGATTACTTTCGTTAAGAAGATCGCGCCATGAATATTAACTCTAGAAGTTATATATACCTGGACTGATTATAATAGGCCATTTTTGATTCTAAGGCGAATTGTAGGATCTACTCTGAGAGATACCTGAATATTACTATCGCTTTCTCAGCGCCACTTGGTGGTCAAGACTATTACAACTTATTATGATCTCTTGGCCCAAAATACATTATAGATGCCGGGGAGTGCTACAGGGAGACCTATACTCGAGCCGTTTCTAAGGTCATATACTAAGTAATCTTTATAGGTGGATGCATCAAGCTGTAGCTACCGTTCCGCAGTTTTTGAACAAGTTGTATCTCCGGCCTTAATATCTGGACCTCTTTCTAGAACTAGTTGATTTAAGTGGCCTGAGTATATAGATAACCCTGTAGCCGGGACCCGGGGCTCTTCTCTTACTTTCTTACTATTACTATCCTGAGCCTCGACGAATATTCCTGTGTTCTTAAAAGCTATTCCTACGGCGAGTATATACCGATCCGACTATTACAGAGCCGATCGGGGGGAAAACCAGCTAGATTTTGGGTTTTTCCGCTCTAAACGATCCTATCTAGCCTCGTATTCGAAAGCAGCTCACCGTTCCTCCGTTTCAGGATCTTTCCGTAGAAACTACTATCCTTCTAACTAAAAGAATTTAGCGTAGGATCAGAATTAAGACGACTCTTATTAGAGCCGTTTTAAACTAATTAAAAAGAATACTATCTCTAAGCCAATTAGGTAATATACCGCCCAGCCTAAGATAAACCTCGCCTACGCCTACTATCTGCGCCTATCTAGAAGCATTTTCTTTAATCTAGAGACGATCCTATTAGTCCCTCGAAGCCTTAATAGCCACCGTACTCGACGGTATATTATTAGAGATAACCGCTGTAAGCCCGCAAAGAGGGTCCCCGTAAGTTAAATATGATATTTAGAGCCCTCCTAGCCCTCCCTATAATACTTTTATACTTTCCCCTAAGAATTAAAGTAGGTACCCTTAGTAATACTATCAACGAAAGCTCCTTTGGAAAGTAAGATACTATATATTGATAACCTCGCTAAAGAGCTTCTGACGGAGATCCTATTGTATTCAGTCGAGGACTAGGAACAGTAAGTACCTGATACCTTAAACGTCCGTACCTTGTATTAATACTAAAGTGTCTATTATAAGTTGAAGAGCCACGTATTCGCTATAAGTAAGAGTTTTAACTAGTTATAGGGTCCTGGTACTCTATTATCGAATATTAAGTGCTTATAATAATCAATAAATGGATTCCTACGGAATTCCGCCGCAGATTTCTCGACGTAGCTACGGATAATAATATGATCTTAATTAGAATAGCGTATATCTCTAAGAATACTTATCTACTGAAATATAATACGGATGATCTACTATTCCAGTAAAAGCCTTCTGCTAGTACGAAATTAACTCGTTTGAGAGGGTTTGAGCTATATCCTCGCGGGCTAATCGAGTTTGAAGCCTTAATCAAGGCTGCGGAGAACGATTGGTATATGATTATCAAGATCCTGATCGAGAACGGTGTTGAGTTTAACTATACGCCTCGCGAACGGACTATATACGATACGAGCCCGCTGTTCTAAAGCGCTTTAATAAGCAGTCAGCGAACAGTATAGGTATTGATTATAAATAGGGCCGATGTAAATGCGCGGGTAGGTTCCAGGGAAACGACCGCTATATTCGGCGCGGTCTATACATTCAAGGAGAATCGGGCCCTTCTGGGCGTTAGCTCGCGTATCGACGACGAAATCGATAGACTCCAGGCTAAAAAAAGCCTCCTTATAACTCGCTTATTTTTAGAAAATAGAGCTGACCCCAGTATTAAAACAAAGGAGAACCAAACGGTCCTGTAGCTGGCCGCAAGTTGCGGCTATAGCGAAACGATCCGGCTGCTTCTTGATACCGGAGCCAGGAAGTAACTCGAGGACCGTCTAATATTCAGTGATGGACATACTCTATTAATGACCGCCAGAATCCGTCGCTATGAAAACGCTATAAGCGTTCTCCTCGAGAACGGGGCTGATATTAACGCCTGCTCCCAGAATAAGGGTAGAAGATTCAGAAGTTTTAGCTGAATATCTATATTAAAATTTAATGGACGGACCTGAATTATACTCTTTGAATATAACCTCGAGAGCCTTCGCTTTCGTACTCCATATCTAAAACCACGTTAGCCCACAAGCTCCGCGTAATCTATATACTTTAAATTTTTTCCTTTGAAGATAAAGCTATACTTTATTAAGCCTTAGGTAGAGGCTAACATTTAGAGCTAATTGGTAGTAAAATCGCCGTCGTTTATATTCTGTGGCAGTGCCGAAAGGTGACGCGATATCCGGGGTGGTTAGGTACTTAGCACTCTGTTTCTTTGCCTTAGCTATCTCCGGCTATTAATATCTCAGGTTCTAAGCCACAGACAAAGTAGTGAATTCACTATGATATCGTAGGAGTTCCTTCTAATAGCCCCGCCTCCGCGTTGTAGCCGCCCTTAATCTAGCCTTTTGCCGTCGCTAATGCTTCCTCTGAATCCTCTAGGCCAAATACCGTATATTGAGCGGTCTGCGGCCAGTTTTTTCGGTAGCTAGGCCATCCTTATATTAAAGCGGCCTCGACTAGATGCTTACTTGAAAGAAGCCTCTAAAGACTATCGAGAACTTTAAAGGAGGTATTAGGAAAGTCGGGAAATATGCTATAAGGACCATATTGGCCCGCCCAATTATTCTCTCTTATATCGTAATTAGCGTACGGTAGAAATCCGAGTATGAAATCGCGTATCTCTAGAGCTTGGAGGGTCTCTAAAAAGGCGTAGTAAGTATCACGGTGTAAGATCTTGTAAAGCCATTCGTGGAATTTACCCTTACGCCCCCTTAGAGAAGCTATTCGGTAGAGTACTAATGTAGATAGAGGAAAGACCCGGAGTATTCTACTAGCCTATACTATTGACTGTTACCTACCTATATACTCTTGCTCGGCGAAGAAACCCCCCTAGCCCACCCATAATGGCGCCGGAAGTCTCAGCCCGGTGCGTAGGTTAGAAGCGTCCACAGTACATAGGCTTAAAGTCTCTAAGTCTTCACGGAAGCCTCTTGCCAGACCGTCAGGGATACCTCATATATAGTGAGCTTATAAAGCTCTGGCGATATATACGGAGGAGGCTGAAATAAGGAGGCTTGAAATAGTGGATATTGCTGATATATTGGCTGACCGAATATAGGATTGTATAGCTAAGGGGCATGGAGAACTTCCGGCGATTACTATATATGTTGCGGTTGCTGGGGCTGGTACTAGTAGTATTATATAATCATTTGCTGACTTTTATTGATAAAGAGCTAGTTCTTGAGATCTCTCAGTCAACTCAACGAGGCGTTTAGTAAAGCCTTCTTTCAAGTCTTTTTTCTTTTGTATAGGGCACTAGCTATCGATCTCCTAAAGGGCCTTGCGTATCTAGGAGATAACCTAGTTACTTATTACCTGGAAAGTTGATAGTAGACCCGCCTACCGTACCAGCGATACTTTTAGCCCATGCTTCTTTCTAACTAGTATTGATTCGATAGTACTTATTGTTAAGGATATAGCAGAGCTCCAAAAGAAGACGTCCAATATGAGAATTCCACGTCTCTTCTATCAAATCTTCCAGTGTAACTATCTCAATATTAACGCCTCTGTATACGGACTTGATCTTTGTAGTAATAGTAATATAGTCGCCTACTATATAAACACTATCTATAGAATTATCAAGCTCTAGGGTAGAAAGTCCGTATTGAAATTATCCTTCAGCCAATCATCTTCTTTAATAGTATTCGTCTATTTAACCCTACTCCTCTATTCCTTAGTCTAGGTTAATAAGAGGCTCTAATAAGATAAGTATATAGATTTTTCTGCTATTCTTCTTCTCTAGCCCCCTGACTAGCTTAATTAACTACTTTCCCTTCTCCTTCTCCTTCTACCGTTCTTAGTCTACCTTTATAGCCTTATTCCCTAAGGGCCGCCGCTTCGCTTCGCTCCGCTATAGTAGCCTACTAGTAGCCTACTAGAGATAAGTCTATCTTTATTTCTCCTGAGTAACTTTCTTCTTCTTAGCCCTTAAGAGGGCCTGACTTATAGTAAGACGCTAACTTGCTAACGGTAGACCCCAGGTTTCTCGTATAGGCTTGGGGGGCGCCTGTAGCCCTAGCTTCTTTTTGCCTCTACCATTCCTACTAGTAGTAGTACTATTCTCCGGCTGGTTATCAGCGAATCGTACCGCCTTTAGAGGATAATTACTCTTCCGCGCAGGTTGCTAGGGAGGCGGTAGGAGGGGTAGGAGGGGTAGTACCAGGTCGAGAGGAGCGCTGTCCAGGAATTATAATACCTTCGTGTTTATATACAGGCGGTTTCTAGGCTTCAAAGTTAATATATAGTAGGTTATATAGTGATTTTGCATATAAATTTGTATAGGGATATATTAGAATACTAAGAAACCTATAAAATCATGAATACGCTAAATTCTATCGCCGTTCTTTCGCTCTATACAACAAGCCTTATAAATATACGGTTCTGTCTAAACCACGCCCTAGCCCGTGATTTTCTAGCTAGTCCGCTGTTACAATCGTTGCTGGTCGTTAGGGTACACTATTATAGGCCCAACTAGGATATTATAATTAAGTACGTAGAGTTAATATATTCATAGTATCCTTACTCGCTGTATAATCTTTTTAATATTATTATCCGGAAGCCTTACTCTATAGTAGTATTATAGTTCTTGAAGCCCGATAAAATAAAGATCCCCTTAATATCGAAGGATATTCTAGGCTTAGGGAGGACCGGCGTAGTACTCCGGTATAGGGAGTACATCGCGCTTTCCCAAAAGTTGCTGGGAAATCCCGAGTTGCCGAGCGCGCCGGTAGGGCTAATAGTTACGTTCAGCGGAATCAGCAACTCAATGTTACTAATAGTATCAAATCAGCTCGATCTGCAACTCAATACTGCTGATTTAACGATGTTAGGTCAGTTAGCAATTAGATGTTGCTGTTAGTATAATGTATAACCAATTAGCAATTAGATGTTACTATTAGTATAATGTCTAACCAATTAGCAATTAGATGTTACTATTAGTGTAATGTCTAACCAATCAGCATGTCTATTATGCGTTTAGCCAGCTATTAGCTCAATCAATAATACAACGCTACTAATATACAGCTGCCAGTTTTCTTTTATTATGATTGATTACTTCTTATATAGTCTATACATTTCTACTAATTAGTAGCTGTATATCTTCTATACAAGGTGTAAGTAGGTAGTCGAATCTAAATAAAGTCTTCTATATATACAATCCGTTTGAAATATAGCCACTGCCGATAGCTCCTTCAGTACATGAAAGCTCGTTATTAGTAATATCAATATAAGTTTAACTCGCGCTCATACTAATCCTTCTTCAACTTCTTCACGGGTTATTTAACTACGCTTTCCTCGATTCTATAACGACCTATTATCCGCTAATCCGACTATATCTTCTACTCCTTATAATTCGAGTAAATGACCGAGATAGAGAGTTGCGACGCCTAGTCACCGAACTGTTAGCGACACCTGGCAAAACTCCAGTAGATCAGGGGCGCATGTATTTCGCCCTTTTTTGCCCTTGTCCGATTAGTATCCGACTCGGGTTTTGCACTGTCCGAGTGGTGTCCGACTCGGGTTTACCCTGTCCGAGTCGGATGAATATTTGGCTGGACGTTTCTTAATATTTCTTCTCGTAGTTTGCGGTCTCGTCGCTATTATTTCAGCAAAGTGTCGCTATAGATACTCAATATCCGACGAATTTGCTCCCTGTCTTCCCCGATAGACTTTATATACGATACCGCGAGCTTAATAACCTCCCTACTCCTTAGCTTACCGAAGTACCCGAATATTAGCAACGTGCGAGGGCCGTAGACTCGATACTAAAGCAAGCAAATATTGCACGCGCAAGACACTATATAGCCTGCTAACGTGATATAGCTATAATTAAATATACCGAAGAGAGGATTGATACCGCTGCGGTGATTGAAACTATAGGTTGGTTCTTTATATTAGAGGTTTTCGTTAAGACTAAAGCCTTAACTTTAGACGCGGCGAGGGCGGTTAGTAGCAGTATCTCTTCCGCTCTATCGACCTAGATATATTTATAGTATTATCTCTCTTCCTTTTAAGGGTTTTTACTTAGGTTTATAGCGTTACCTGAGAAGGATTTAGTAGGAATTTAGCGTGGATTCGTCGCGCTGCCTTAGAATTGTTTATTAGGAATTTAGGGTGATATATCGTAGTATATTAGTCCTAGTCGATGAAACTGTTAATATAGAATATCTCTTTTCCTCTAACCGTTCCCGGTACTAGATAAGTACTTCACTCGATATTTAGTAGTCTATAGAAGCGGCGAGTATCTATTGTTCAAGGATTGAGTATAAGTGACACCCGTGCCTTTTCAACTTCGACTATTCTATAGTAGTCTTATACCTACCCTAGATATCGATAATCAAAGACTTCTACAAGGGCAGCCTGTATACGAGTAGGTTGTTACTTAAAGTCCCTGTTACCAAGATCCTTTACCTCTATAACGACTAAGACCTTGCTAACCAACTTTCCCTCCTATATAGTTTCTGGGTTTCGACTCTTATAGTCTTATTCTCGGACCTATACGTAATCTCTGCGCTAGGTAAAATACTACGAATATTTATAAGGTCTATAGACTACTAAATCCTTATAGAGATGTCCTAAATCAGAGGAGTCCTCTCCTGTAGTCTTCCAATATACGAGGCCCGAATAGATATAGACCGGGTAGCTCTTAACCCAGCTGCAGTCTGCCTCCCTTCTATCGATATCTAGGTTCGAGGTTATACTACCTCTGCTTAGCGTTTTCGCTCGGTGCGCCTTAAGAAATACAGCCAGGCTTTGGAGAAACCTAGCTATATTTAGCCATTCAGCCACATCTCTCGCCGTTCGCCAGTAACGACTATCGTATTTATATAGGTATCTTAATATATAGCGCTCTTCCGCGTCTACTCGCTATCCTAGTTAGTATAGATCTAGGAGGACCCCGGCCTTTATACTTTTCTTATCTTCTTGTTTTCTCCTCTAACTAAGTAATATAGGCTCCGTCTCTTAGAAATTTTTAATATCCCGTATAATTATTAACTTGATATAGCGTTCGTTATATTCTATCAATTACTCCTAGTAATCCTTATACTTATTTGTTCGGTTATAGTAATTCTTTAGTAATATCGGATATGCCCTTTCCGAGGCTTGGGTGCTATATCCATCCAGCGGACCGTAGTATCTAATCATATCAATATAATGACTAATACTATAGAATTTGGGAAAGTTGAAAGTTTGCTCGCCCGTTTTCTTATTGACTGGCCTATATTTTCGAAATACCTCCTTAAGTAGATTAATCCTTTCTAACGCTGCGTTTATATATTCCAGTATCGCTTCGTCGTAGGATTAGTATCTTGCGAGTATAATAAAGTTAACGATAGCTCGTCCCGTATATAGTATATCTGGGTTTTTTTCGGATAATAGAGGAGCGAAGACGGGTATTATAATCCGTAATATCTCTTTACTCTCCTCTCCTATCTATTAGCTCAGCTTACTAAACTCCCGAAATCGCCTCAGCTTAGTGAATTTGGGTATAGCTCGAAACCGGGCGTCGATTAAGGCTTGTGCCTTAAGCTTTGTTCGTCCCTCTCCGATATACTCCCTAAGCTAGTCCAGGAGGTAGTTCAATAGCCCTTTAACCATTAATTAGTATAATATATTAAACATCTATAGTTAGTAGACGTTAACTGCGAAGTGGCCGTCTGTAAAGTTGGGCCGGTTATATACTATTATATCTAGTAACACCCTGGGCGTATTCTTATCGTACGTTTTTTGCATCTATAACTACTCTATAGTCTATTCAGGTATTCGCTTTAGATATAGTTTTTCAGGACATAGTCGTTCCTATTCATTTAGTGGTACTAAGTAGACTAGATAGTATTTACCGCTCTTGATCGAGGTTATCAAAACTTGTTCCTCGTAGTCGCCTAGTATAGACGCGAGTATTAGGTAGTATCGTCGTATTTATCCGTCTGCGTATATAATAAGGATCCCCTTCGGCGCCAGCTCCTTAAGTACTTTAAAAGAATATTATTAGTATATTAAGTAAGATCCGTATTTCGGCCGGCTTACCCTCGACTATAAGCCCTATAGCGTAGTAATACACCTCGGCTTTCACACTGTTATAGACTAATAGCACCAGTCCAAGCAATATTATCCCCGGCCGAACCTGTACCCGCCGAATACCTCGATCGAGGTTACCGATAGTAATATAGACTGGCTACGCCTGTTAATCTCCGTGTGTCCGTAATAAATAGGTCTTGTCTAATAATATTATAACCGGTACTACTATTGAGCTATTAGGGAGCTTATCTTGTGTCTCCTACTACTAGCGGGCTATATATATCTTACTAACAATTAGACCCCCGTCGAGGTTTCGCTGGTGTATCGGTATATAGTTAATACTCGAATTAAAAGGTTTATATCCGATAAGAGTTCGTATTATACCTATTATATCGAAGTAGAGTATATAATATATTCTAGTCGTCTCGTCCGGTTGAATCGATAGGATACTAAACGCTTGCTGAGACCATCTACTAGCAGTAGCAGAATGCTTTATAGTATATAGCTTGGCTTTTAGTTATAGAGCGCTATTAAAGCTGCAGGGTCCGTGGAAAGGTCGTAATCGAGTATCTTTAAAGAAATTGTCTATTATACCGCTAGATAGTCGGGCGTTATATATCTATAAAGCTAGGGTATAATCAGCTTCTAAATAGAAAGGGTGCCAGTCCGGGTTCGACTCGGGTATTAACTCGGATATCAACTCGGACAGGGGTATAGATAATAACTCGGCTAGGGTTATATCCTCTTCCTCTAAAGGCCTCCCGGTACCTCGCTCCTATAGGTAGTACTCTATAGAGCTAACGGTCAAGGTAGAGATAGTGCCTATAGTACTTGACGCCGTTATCGACTTCGATTAATCGAGTACTATATCTAGCTTATCTTGCTAGTACTAGATCTCGTTGGTAGAGTCGGTAAGTTCAAGTAATCGCCCTAGAGCATCGTTATCTATTAAAATAGTCAGGTCCTCCTAGGGGACTTATCTACCTTCGCCCTCACAGGGACTATTACCGATTATATCGACCTCGTCTCTTTAGCGTTCATAAATAGGGCCCTCGACTTTATCTTCGTCGAGGTATACCTGTCTCCTACGCGTCCAATTGGGGTCCCGGCCCTTATAGCGTGGTAGATGCCTAGTTAGGCCGCTTCTACTACTACACTACTTCTGGCAACGTTTACACTGTCGATCCATCTGGCTCGGGCGTAATATAGAGGTGTTATTATCGAGATCAATACGTCTAGGCAGGTATTAGTAAATATATTCGCTACTAGATCCTTCAAGCTAACCCGCTATAGGTTAGGATAAATCTATCCTTACGTCGCCTTATATAGCCTATTTTTAACTATTACTATTAATTAAATTATAATATACGTATAGTAGAGTATCGTCCTATAGAAGGCGTTGATTAATAGATGGTTTAAGGGGATTTTCTTTCTATATAATATATTTAATAAACGCCCCGGTTACTTATCTTATTAGGAAATATAATTAGTTATAAACCTTATAGTATATACCCTTATTACCAAAATATACGTCCGAGTCGAACTTAGATTATTTTTATAATAGAGTACTTAATTAAGACTTATATTTCGAAGAACGGAAGAAGAAATCTAATTAATCTTTACAAGCAGATAATAAGTTTTAATACTCTATCTTTACTAGATATTAGGTATTAAGTATAAAGCTAGATATAGTACGTTTAAAATCAGCTATTCGCTTTCTATACACTATATATATATAAGTTCCGCTTTTAATCAATATCTTTATCTATTATATTAAAGCTCGCTGCTTTTAATCTTTCGACGGCTAAACTCACCTATTTATAACTACTCCGACGTACTATTCTATAGAGAAGGGTCTATATTACCCAATTACATTAAGTATTAAACTATTTCGTAACGTATTTACCTTACTAGTATTATATTCACTAACTACCGACTAATCGCTATTATGAATAAAAACCCGGTGTAGACCCTACTAGTCGTATTACCCGCTTTATCCCTCTAACTCAGCGAAGAATCCTTAACTTCTCCCTATTTTATTCGTCCTATTATTATTCTTCTTATTATAGACGCGTTAGAATTATCTATAATATTATCTAATATAGCCGGTCCTTCTCTAATCGACCCTCAGGTCGATATAACGCTAGAGCCTACGCCAACCGAGGCCAATTTCTATACGCTTATTGGCAGGCTAAAGTCTAGTAATCCGCCTGGAATCCTATAGAACCTCCCTAATATCCGTAGAGGCTTATAGTATAGTAATAGCTTGTTTAATACCCTCCGTCAAGTACTTGAAGACTGCCTGCGGGGTACCGCTATTTGGGGCGAAAATCTTCGAGGTTCTAGCCAGGACTTCACCAAGGTCCTTAACTCCGTTACCACTGACTTCATTCTACCCGACTATATACTACCTTTTAGAGACGAAGCAATACGTATATTCGCAAGACTACTTAATGAAGTACCTAGAGTAGCTAACCGATATACCAGTAAACGACCCTTAGAGGAGTCTCACGACTCGTTCAGTTCAAAAAAGCCTAGATACAATGATACCCGTGCTGAGTAACCCGATTATACTAGACTATTCTTCGCACTAGCTCCAGCCCTAGACGACACCTACCCGCCTTATATTATCCTTAGAATCGGTTATACGCGCGATAATAAATTCCATCTTGTCTAACTACGGTATATTATATATAATACTTCGCTTACTAACGCTAACCAGCTCTAGGACTAACTTAGTTACGATACTCTAATCCAGTTCCTAGAAACCAAGAAATTCTAGACCGCCGAAGATGATACCCGGGGGAGTACCCTTATCTATATATCTAATAGGATTATAGAGGTAACTACAAACGAAGATCTACAAAATGCCATCCGCGATATATATTCACGTGGTCACCGGCGCTACGAGCTTTATATCGTGCGAGGGGCACTCTGTCAGTTATACCACGTTAATTAATAGTTAGGATATTAACTGATAGGTGTAATAGCATCCATCGAGGGCAATACGGCCTATCCAAATCAATCTTACCGAGGTAGTTTTACCCTCTTCTACCGCTTAAAATATTCTTCTCTTACGGCAGGACCTAAAGGGAAAACCCCTAATATATAGGATCCTCTAGGCAAAGACTCTACTGCCTCTTCTACTAAACCCTCTACCCTAAAGCCTTTCGTCGATCCTTCCCTTCTTACTAATAAGTATACTAGTCCGTCTACCGGGAATCTAAAGGAGCCTATAGATATTAGCTCTAGCTCGGATAGTAGTAGCGGTATAAATAATAAGGAAGAGAATAATAGAAAGGAAGGGGATTTAATAGATAAGGACGAGTAGAAGGCGTTATAGATTAATAAGGCCTATATAGACAGGACTCTAGGGTCATATAATATCGAGATAGGTAGGGTAGTAGCAGCCAGAGTAGCTGCGAAAGATCTAGAGGCGTTAGAATAGGAGGATCGCGACAGGATGTAAGTACTTCAGCCTCTGCCTTATTATTTGCTTACTACTAAATACTACCCTAGCGTTAATATAACTAAGGTAGAGGACCGTCCGCAATAGTCTTAGAAAACGTAGTAGTATATAGAGTTATTATTCTAACTGCAGAAGGGAAACCAGTCTATTAAGAATATACGAACCCTCTATAGGTTATTATCCATTGTAGCCCCTAACGGCAAGATGAAAAAGATTACACTATACATTTATCAACTCTACTGCGCTACTTGGATACACCGGCGTGCTTACTAGTAGGGGGGTATTAATAGGGACGATCCCGGCTTTGGCAAGGTTCGTATCTATTCCTAGCTTTTAATGAAACCTGCTATCAACTCAGATAATACTAATGTCCGACTTAAACTAGACTCTAACGATTTTTATTATATATATCCTTAAGTATTAACTCTCCTTACAATAGCGCGAGGTTTTCGAAATATATAAGTAGGATCATGAAAATCTCGAATAGTTTGAAGCGTTAATCTATTATACTAAGTATCTCCTACCCTCGAAATTAAAGGTATAGAGCGGTAATAATATATATCCCTCTACTAATAAATAGGATATCGGTTATCCGTGTATCGAGAAAAGTGCTACCTATTTAACTAGCGCACCGAAGCAAGGTATTATTCTTATTATCGTACCAGCGAAAGTAATAGGTAACTAGTTACAAGAGTAGACGAAGATAATCAATACTTAATATCCAATATTGAAGCTACGGTGCTTCTATATCTATATAGGCAAAATATATAATAATATTAACGCTACCCCACTTATATCGGAAAATGCTGAACTACTTCGATATAAAAAGGATAGAAAACCCAAACCTAGATAGGAGCGTATTCTACTCCTTACGACTAAGGGCTCGTATAATAGGTATATCAAGGAAGTGCTACAGGACTCTGAGTCTCTATTCGTCTATAACTTCTGTGTCGGCTAGATCTTTATTAACGAATTCTATAAGATAAGGATAGTAAAGGGTAAATATCCTAAGATAGTCCTTAGTATTAAGGATAAGATTAGTACCCGAGTCCTAGTAAAAATACTAGAGGATAACAAGAATGAGTAGAATACTATAGATGATCGGCATATAAAAATATACCGATTATCTTTGCCCTGGGTGTAGGGTTTCTCCGCTATACCGTGGATACGCGACCTAACTAACTACTCGGCTATAATCTGTATAATCGAGCAGCCTTAGTAGTGCGCCGTTAAAGAGTATCGATATATAACTTACGACGAAGTCGAGGTTATTAGGAAACTAACCGCTAGCTACCGAAAGCGAAAGAATCCGGTTAATAAGAGCGAGAATAACAAGAATATTACAGATATAAAGGCTATCTTAAACTCTATCGAAATCAAGCGGACACCTATAACTATAGATATTAATAGGACTACCGAGCTTGTTAAGCTACCTCCGCACAAGACTCGTTATATTATATACTTACTTAATCTAGAGTAAAAGGTAGCTCTTCGCGCTGAGGATTAGAGGATCCAAGATATAGTAAAAGCCGAATATGCTAGAGAATACGCAATTACTCGCAAGGCTAGCAAGGAGATACCTACGCCAGCGATTAATAACTACTTTAAACACGCCTATAAGCTACGCGCTGCCACTATTATCCCAAGCCTTCTAGAATTCTCTCGGTGTAACTACCTTACTCTTACTCAGGACGAGCTTGAAGGGGGGCCTTTATATAACAGCGGAAAGGGTTATATAGATTTTGTAGAGTTGGCTAGCCTGATATAGAATTGGGCCAAGATGCCGCTAGATAGTATTTATACTAAATATATCGATGAACTTACCGGTAATACACCGAAGTTAGTGAAACTTAAAGAGTTAATCGGCTTACTAGGGGAAGATATCTACGGGCGACCAGAGAAACTGGTTATATTCACCAGTTCTCCTGTTATCGTATACATTCTAGCGGTAGTAAGTCTATATCTCTTCCGCTGTTCTACCTTGACCTCGTACTAACCTTACTCTAGTAGTTTAAAAAGCATTTTCCTAGTAAATAGCTATAGTATAGCTCGACTATACCTTCCGAGAAGCGAGATAAGTTATATATATAGCTATTCCAAGAAGAGGATAACAAGCGCTTCCTTATCTCTACGAAACGTATCCTTAGAACTAGTATTACCCTGACCTATATATTTAGAAGTATGAATATAGATATAGACTGGATATAATTCTATAATATTTAGTGCGATAGGCGGGTAGTTCGGTTATCTCAGCGAAATCTAAAGATATATAACTACTACTTTATTACGGACGATGAATATAGAGTAGATTAGAAGGTATTATTTAAATAGAGTAGAGATAATATAACGAGGCAATAGGCGTATAAATAAGCTAGATATTTCTAGCTAAGTAATAGCGCGCTTTTGCGGGTTTCTTTTCTTCTACTTAGCGGTACTTTAACTTCGTATAAGATAGATATAAGACTCTTATTACCCTTCTATAGTAATATTAAATCTAATCTATACTGGTTCGGGAAGACTTGAAAGTACTTAGATTGCTAGCTATTCCCCTTTGCTTTCTCCTATCTTTAGTAGATATTTCGCGCTATAGTCTTCCTTGAATATCCGCCACTAAAATCTAGATATACTATATACTTATATACTAAATACAAGCTGTAGGTAAAAGGGAATATAATTTATAGCCCTAACTTGCTAGATTGTAATCGTATTTGATACGAACTATATACGCTACTATACTCCTTTATAACGTATTATCTTAAGTTATAATCTTCCTTATAATACCCTTCTATTAATATAGACTCTTTTAACTAAGACTATTATTAAATAAAGGGAGAAACCTACTCGAAAGTCAAGTAGTTATACCCGTACTTAATATAGATACTATATAGGGAACAGCCTACGCGTCGAACAATATCGAGTATTAGATAGTGTTCGAGTCGGATAACTCTCGATATCCGAGTTAAACAGCGCTTGATATACTTAGCGTTCGAGTCGGATATCGCTTATTACACGCTAATTACTATAGGCTTAGTACGGAATTATTCTTTATATATTATATATCAACCTTTTAATCCTTTCCTATACTCCTTTCTCTTACTACTAATATATCGATTAACACTCTATATATTATATATATACCCGCTATAGAATACTAGTACGAGCCTGTAGCTATTACCGCTGATATTTTCCCCTCCTCTCTAGCCTCTTCACCTTCTGCCGAATTCTACGAAAATACTAACCCCGGGAATTGGACGGTCTCGGTTATTTCGCGTAGCCTTATAGTCAAATAGGCCTACTATAAGGAGATTCGAGTAGTATTAAAGAAAGAGATAGAAAGGAGATATATCGTTAGTATATCCCTAGGGATACCGGAGAACCAGGCCAAACTCAGCGACGCCTTACAGCAGTTAGAAATAGTATTTCCCTCCGTTTTCACACCTAGAATCCCCTAACCCTAGCTGGAGAGTTATAAATTAGATATGGCTAGAAAGATTAATAATACCTATAATCACTATTGTAATCACAGAAGGCGTACTATACCGTCTCTCTCTACGGATAGTACTCTATATATAGCGCGTCCGCTTACCTTCGGTAAAATAGGATTCTATATCTAGTCGATAGAGACGACAGCGAATACGCTTTTCTTCGCCTCCGATATTATTAAGGAGAAAAAACCTCTAGCTAGTATTATATTAGATAAGATCGAATTTAGAATATTTAAAGAGGTCTTACACAAGGATAGTATCTATAATAGCTCGACCGACCGAATTCTTTATCGTATTAGTAAAAACGATGTCGAAGTTGATTATACCCGTAAATTCAAGGCGGCTACCTTATAGATATATAATATAGGCGAGAATCCTATCTTATTTCATATTAAGACGCGCCTGCGAGGTACGTATCTTATACTTTGCTTCGATTATACTCCTACTAACTATACTCTAGTAAAACGGCGGGCCCGCGTGAAATATTAAATAATAGGCACACCTCACGTCCGTTTCCGCGGTATATTAGTAAACCTAGTTAATTACGGTACGCCGATACTACTGAATTACGTACTCTAGTATTCTTCTTCGTTCTAACTTAGTAAAGGGCCTCTACTTCTTCGCATTTCATTCTTCCTATTATTACTATCCCTATTACACCTCTATATAACCTTACCGGGCTAGATATTCTTCTCTTACGGTATAACCTAAGAATATAACCTATAATATACAGAATCCTCTACGCGAAGACTCTACCACCTCTCCCGCTAAATTCCCCGCCCTAAAGCCTTATAAATTCTCCCCCTTAATTAAGCAAGCCTGGTAGTATTTCCTACCCGGCCTCTAAATGATCCTGTACTTATCCGTTCCGATATAAATAACGGTAGCTATACTAGTAATTAGGAAGAGAAGGAGTAAGAGGAGGAAGGGGATACTATAGAAGAGGACGAGGAGAAGGCGTTAAAGGTTAGTAAGGCCTATAATAGTAGGGTTCCGAAGTTATATAATATCGAGATAGGTAGGGTAGTAGTAGCTAGAGTAGCTGCGAAAGATCTGGAGGTATTAGAACAGGAGGATCGCGATAGGATATAAGTGCTTTAACCTCTACCTTACTATTTACTTACTACTAAATACTACCCTAGTATTAATATAACCAAGGTAGAGGACTATCCGCAATAGTCTCAGAAAATATAGTAGTATATAGAGTTATTGTTTCAGCTATAGAAGGGAAACTAGTCTATACAGAATACACGAAACCTCCGTAGATTATTATCTATTACAGCCCCTAACGGCAAAATGAAGAAGATCGTACCGTTTATTTATCAGCTATACTACGCGGCTTAGATAAGATAGTAGGCTTTCTAATAGGGGGAGCTATCGACGGGCGAGATTCTGGTTTAGGGATATCTAAACTGAATTATTACTTCTATCAAGGACTCGGTTAACTCGGATAATATAGATATTCGACTCGGGTAACGCCAACGTCCGACTCCATCTAGATCGAAATCCATATATACAAAATTATCCAACAATTCGAAACGTCGCCTTATTATAATAAGCATCTCTCGCTAGAGAGATTAAAGCCACGGAGTCATTACGATATATATCTATCGGCTCATAAATGGAATATCAGTTATCCGTGTGTCAAGAACAGCGCCGCCCGGAATATTAGCGCAGCGAAGTCAGGTATCGTTCTTACTATCGTGCTAGGGAAAGTAGTAGGCAATTAGTTACGAAAGTAGACGAAGATGATCGATATAAAGCGGACGCTATATACTTAAGATATCTCTGGGACTACCGATCTAGTATAACTACCTCCCTACGAGATTCGTTATATTATATACCCGCCTTTACTAGTATAAAATATAGCTCTTCGCGCCGAGGATTAAAGGATCTAAGACGAAGTAAAAGTAAAATATACTAGATAATACACAATTGCTCGTAAGGCTAGCAAGGAGATACCTGCGCTAACGACCACCAACCACTTTAAACATATATATGAACTACGCGCCGCTACTATAGTCCCAAGCCTTCTAGGATTCGCTCGGCTCGATAACCTATCTCTATATACGGATAAGCTCGAAGGGGGGGATTTATATAACGGCGGTAAGGGTTGCACGAACTTTATAGAGTTGGCTAATCTAAGAGAAGACTAGACTAAATACCCGCTGGCTAGCATTTATATCTATTATATCGAATATTTTATTGATAATAGTCCGAAGTTGGTTATATTGAAGGATTTAATCGTTAAACTAAGGGAGGATATCGTCGGAAGACCGCAACAACTGTCTATAATTACCAAGCCATCTACTACTATATATATTCTGGCGATAGTAGGTCTATAGCTCTTCCGCTATTTCGCCTTGGCTTCATACTAACCTTACTCTAGTAGTTTAAAAGGTATTATCCTAATAAATGACTATAGCGTAGCTCGGCCTTACCTTCCGGGAAACGAGATGAATTATTCGTCTAGATATGCCAAGGAGACAACCATCATCACTTTGTTCCCCCTACGAACTGCGTTCTTAAAACCGGTATTACCCTTACCCGTACCTCTAGAAGCGTGAATATAGATACGGACTGGATAAAGTGCTATAGGATTTAATACTATAGGCGGGTCATTCGGTGGTGATAGCAAAGATAGAAGGTATACGAGTACGGTACATTTCTGGATAAGGCAAAGGGATCTTGATTCAATTATTATCTAGATAGGTAGATAGAAAGCTCTTAGCAAGAGTAGGTATAATATAATAGAATCAACCTATAGGTATTGCCAGCAGCAAATTTAAGGACTAGTTTAAATATTATAAATAGTAGACCCCGTCGTTCGAATTAGAGACTAGAGAAACCACACTATTTAACTCAACGTCACCGACATAATATTTATATCCTAGAATCCCGCTATAAAGACCTAGCTAATACTACCCGCCGCTTTTCCTAACCTAGATTCGTCTTCTCCAACAAATCCAAACGCCGTCGCCGCTACAGAGGATATAGTTCCGCTAACTCAATATATATCCGCTAGTAGAGATTCTCTTTATAGGACGTATTATAAATGGAAGGAGGTATCTAATCGTTATTAACCAAGTCGAAGAACTAATTCAATCGGTTAAGCTGATAACGTAACTCCACATCCTACCCGTATAACTCAAGAGCCGGCGGCAAAGTATATATTATTAACGCGAATCCAGTAAGTCCGGCTCCGTATATATTTATCGATAGATACTTAAGTAGGTAGTATCTAAGGTCTTAAGGTCCCGGGCTAATAGGGCGGAGGCGGCGTGTACTCGTCAAGGATATAGAAGAAACAGCGATGTTCGTTATGCGTAGGAGAACCATAGCTAGAGATATAGTCCTGGTAGCAACCTGTTCGAAAAGGTAGGAAAATTTCGTTCGACTCGGATAGACTTTTATCCGACTCGGCTAAGTTTCTATCTAACTTAGTTAATAGTCTTTAAGCTAACTCGATTTTATATTAATATTATATTAATTAAAACAATACGACAATAACACGCTAAAGAAGCCTGTCCCTTTCTGAAAACCTTCGCCTTCTTCCCCTAAGAACCTCGCCCGTCCAGCCACCTATAACCAGCTATATCGTCGTGGATTATACTCCTTAATACCTTATACCACCTCGTTACTAGTAAAGATCTATATATATATTAGATAGATAATAGAGATCTTCTAATAATAGCTAAGATAAAGGGAGAACGACTGGTAGCTACTAGAAAAGCCTAGGAGACCAAAGCGAATAAGCGAAAGGTACGATTCGAGCCGAGTAACTTATTCTATATATTAATATATTAGTAGATTAAGGCTATTAAAGAAAGGTAGCTAGAACCTAAGAGAAGTACCGAAGGGGACGACGGAGTAGTAGAGCCTAGGAAATATCGAAGACGTAATAGTAACCTTAGCGAGGATATCTCTGAAAAAATATATAAAGAAGAGGTCTCTTTAAAGATAACCAGCGTTAAGGACATCGAAATATCTTCTAATAACCCTATAACCAGCCCTACGAAGAGACTAGTACCTGCTATCGTTATAGGGGTATAACTTCCCTATACTCCTATATTCGGTCCGTTGGATAACTCTATATTTAGGAGACGGAAAAGATGGGCTTCTCTATTATAAGTACGATTAGTATATAATAATAGATATAACCTATTGACCGTACAGCGTAAACAGACGCGGCTGTCGACGTCTAGAATCGATACCGTATTACAAAGCGATACGAGTATTACCCAAAAGAAGACCGTAAGTTGCCTATCGACGTCACACGTATATTTAATACGCTAATATAGAAAGAAGGAAATAATATAGAACTATACAATAAAACGAGGTCCTTAAGGGAATATAGATACTAGGAACCACCTATACAGCTCGGTAAATGATGAATTAGAGACGCGTATTTATTAAATATAGCTGAAATAGCCGATGGTACAGGAATAACGAAACCGAACATCTTCATATATAGAGTAGAATGGCTAGCGTGCCGGACGACCTACCTAGACGCCCTAATAGACAATAACTGATAAGTTTAAATCTGCTAGTAAGAAATATCGAAAATCGAGAGAGAATCTAATTAGTAGACGGAAGGATAAATTAATAGTATATTTACCTTAGTATATAGGTCTTATAATAACTAATCGTTATAGTCGGTATAATATAAATAGCGATAGCCAACCTGCACCGCACCACCTACACGGCGTAAGCGGCCGAATTCCAGTACCGCGACTACGGGATGATTATCTAATCCTAACGATCGGGTTCTATCATCTAAAAAGACAAGGCCTAGACCATTATCGACTTCGTTACCTACACCTATATATATATCGGATATTAAATCTGAAGACGACTATAAGGAGGTAACCGCAGAGGAGGCGGCGGGACCTATCGCTTGGGGTAGTTCTAGGCGTCGCCAAGCGCAAAGATACCAATCCTTACGGGAATATCAACATATTTTCCACGCAACGAAGCCTATATTCCTCTCCAAGATTATAGGCGGCAACGATACTAATAGCCTATTACTATGGCTAGAATATAACCCGGTAGCTCTAAGTAACCTTATAATAAGAATATAGAGAGAATAGAAGGCTAAGCTCTAAAGAACGAAGGGGCCTCAAGTTATCGGCGATCTAGATACCTTAGGTAATATACTAACTCCTAAAGAAGCTCACAAGGTTATTACTCCTAAGCCCCTACCTATTTATATAACGCCGCGTAATAGCTAATATCTTTGCAGCTTATAGATAGCCTAAGCGAATTCAGAAGTTTTATAATAAGGAAAATAAGATTAACCGTTAAAATAGTAGTAGAATAGCTATACCTAACAGTCGAGGACCGGAAGAATAATATATCGAACCTACTATTTAATATACGATTTACTTTCGCGGATCTAGAGAAAGGTATAAGTATTCTTCTTTCCTAAACGAGAATGAAATATATAGCTAATAGGTCTAAGATAAGGGTCGTTTTCTGGCACCGATAATTATAATAAGTCTATATCGCGTTTTTTTTCCTAATAGAATAAGCGCTATTAGACTCAGGTATAAGAGTATAGATCTATAGAAACCTTTACCCGCTGGTACTATTATTTTCGTTATAATAGCGCTTTATTATATATTCGAAGAATACGAATATAGCTCCCGTAGGATCAAGAGATGGGACGGTATATTAGTTAGTAGTAAGTCAACCTAATACTCGAAGAATAACCTATATACTAATAATACCTTAAGCTATATTCGAATATATAATAGAGGTATAGTACAATATAGGTGAAATCAAAACGCGGATAGTTACGGGACTACTTTATCGTCGAATAATAGACTACTACTATACGAACAGGTATAGTAAGAACCGTCAACTACTAGTTACTAATACGTTCAAGGATTCCCTAGAAGATCTGAAAAATTAACCGGACCTTTAGAGCGTTCTAGAGGAGATAGGAATAAATGATACTAGTACGATAGGCCAAGAAGAAGGGCACGGAAATAATAAAGAATATGCGGTATATATAAGAAGCGATTATAGGTATATATTATCGGCTAATACTGAAATCAAGGCTAAAGAACTATCTCCCGAGGAGGGTCTCGACGAGACTAATTCAGAGTTTAGAAACCAGGATAGTTTTTTTCGCTTCCCTTACCTTCGGTAATAATTCAGCGGAGATAACAGATATCTAGGTATTTTCAATATGGGACTTCGAGCGTATACGGAAGGAGGCCGGCCTACGAGTAGATAAGAGTCTTTAGGAAGAGGATCGTATTATAGATATCGAAGAGTAGAGTAGGTCGGTAGAGAGGTGGATCATGGAGGATAAAATAGTATATCTGAATATTATTCTAATAGGAGAAGAACCTGAGGACTAGGCTGCTAAGGATACTGCGGAGGGGATAGAGGATGGATCGATAGAGTATGAAGCTTGGGCGGGAGGAAGCCTGACGGAATCAAGCTGTCAGTAATCGAATATGTAGCTATTGAACGTATAATATGAAAATGATTATCGTATTGTCTTTTAAAATCGCCTAGCTCGGATAATACTGCCTGTAGGTTAATTCTAGATAAGATGTCCGACTCGAACATACCCACTATAGCAGAGGATGTATCCGAACTGTCCGACTCGGATGACTTCTTATCTACTGATATTGTCGATATACTACCTAAGCGCACATGTTTCGCATTCCGGAACAAATGCGCAATGGTGGCGTTAGTCCACGAAAGCAACTTTTGATGCTGATGTTGTAGGCGCCTAGCGCAGCAATTTGAGGTTGCAGATACTGCTGTCGGCAACCTCGAGTTGCTGATTTGGCTGATTTCTCGGTCCGCAATCGACATGGGATGTAGACTCTGATCGCTATACGGCCTGCTGATAGCGCAAAACTAGCTGTGACGCTAATGACATAATCTTTTGGGAAAGCGCGATGTACGCTCTTAAGATCGCAAGGGTTGAAGATATTACCGACCTACCCGAAGACGAGAGAGATATAGCCGAATTTTTAAATGATTTAAATTCCGCCTCTCTCTATAATAAGATTGAAATCTATAAATAACTGGGTTCTTATTAAGGGATCTTATAGGTTTTCTAGCTATCTAAGGAAAGTATTAAGATAGCTTATACTAAGGAAGGCTCTCTTATATAATATATTAAAATTTATCGTAAGCCGATAGATATACTAAAAGCAAGGTAGATACGGTCTATAGTATTCGTAGTCTCTTACGTTTATACCTGCCAGATTACCGTCGATAATATTACCCTTCGAAATTTCTTAATCGATAATTAACTCGCTATTAAACTCATCGATTTCGGTCTTTCAATACTCTAGCCACCGTATAGCGGTATAATAGATATTTCTGCAATAAAAGCCGACATTTTTCGGGTTAGCTTTATTATCTACTTAATTGTAGCTTGGAAAATCTACAATTATAAGTTCAAGGACGGGAAAGTAGGAAGCGGCAGCCGTTGTCAAGGGCCGGCCTAGAGTCAAGTTATAGGGGTAGAATAGACGATGATATGGAATCTAAGGAAGGAAGGCCATATGGGCGCGACGAGGATCTATGTAGGTGGGCGGCTGCGGCAGCCCCTGAGCTAGGCCCAATAGGGCTAGTGGTGGAAGACCATGGAAGGTCAGGCCAGGGCCGTAACACTACCCCCCTCTCTATCAAGCATCGTCCGCGATGCTGCAGCTAATCCTCCCTCCAGAGCCCATTCCATATGTCCCTCGGTGTTGGCGACGTCGGGGGGGTCGATCAGGCTATATAGTAGTGGTAGGTAGTAATTGAAAAGTCGTTGCTGATGAAGCGAAAACATCAAGCGAAATGCGCATTCGAATTTGATCATTGGGCATCCGAAAACCTTGCCCAAATTTGGTGGCGCTCCTGATGCTTGGCGCTCATCACGTGATTCCACCGCATCCATCCCATACATAGCAGTCCCCCAGCTCCGCTGCCTCTACCCTATACATAGTCCCACCAAGCTTCCTAGCTCTTACCCCAGCTTGGTGTTGCCATCACCTTGCCAAGTCATCCTAGTCCAGCGTTGCCATCGCCTTGTAGGGGTCGTGATCTCATAGGTTGAATGGGTAGGTAAAAGGGCCGTCGAGCGGCAGGCGGAAGAAATGTATTAAGATATGCAGTTGGCTTATAGCGATGTAAGCGCTGCAGGGTCGATAGGGGTGCGATGTGAGCATAGCGTCATCGCATAGTCGATGCCATTGAAGCAGGCTCACTGTTGCTAGGAATGGGGCGCTTCCCCAGACGAATCGGTGGATGCCATTGGAGCAGGCTCACTGTTGCTAGATATGGGGCGCTTCCCCAGTCGAATCGAGGTGCCGTTCAAGCAGGCTCACTGGGGGTGCCGTTCAAGCAGGCTCACTTGGGGTGCCGTTCAAGCAGGCTCACTGGTTTCCACGTCGTTTGTTTAGACTCGCTGACTGGCTCACGAGCCCTGCCGTTTGTTTAACCTCGCTGACAAGCGCACGAGGGCGGGGGGTGGGCGGTAGATGAGGTATTTGTCTGTAGTATCATCGGTATCGAGACCCCTGGGTGTTCGCTCACCAAGAGCATGCTGTAGCAGTTGGATAGACCTATCCTAGACCACCTGGTCCTATGTGGCCAGCATTATACCACCACTCACCAGGAGATACCAACGCCGACAATACCTCTCACCCGTAGCGGTGTTAGTTTCTACTCGGCCGCCGCGAGTGTGTAGGCTTTACATCGCCAGTCAACGATGGAGATTCCATATACTGTCAAGGGCCGGCCTAGAGTCAAGTCATAGGGGTAGAATAGACGATGATATGGAATCTAAGGAAGGAAGGCCATATGGGCGCGACGAGGATCTATGTAGGTGGGCGGCTGCGGCAGCCCCTGAGCTAGGCCCAATAGGGCTAGTGGTGGAAGACCATGGAAGGTCAGGCCAGGGCCGTAACAGCCGTGAAGGTAGGCCCGTTCAAGGCTCCAGTAAACACGAGATATATTGGTCACGAGCTGAAAGAATTCTAAACTTGGATCACTATATTTATAGTAGCATTATCAGGAAGTGCTGGACAGGTAGATATAGTACTATAGATCAACTATGCAATGACGTTGGGTATAAGCTTAGTACTTTACTCTATTAAGCTACATGAGACGTAAGGCTATTTAGGAAGCTATTTATTCTGTGTTATAGATAAAGCTCCCGCTCTAAAAAAAATTCCGCTCTAGATCTAATAATAGCTCTCTCCTCGAATGATTAAATGTCCGGGAACGCGTTTTGGCCTAGTAAACTTCTGTTGTAGGTCTCTGCTTTGTTACTAAAGAGCCTGCTCCCGCTCTACCACTACTACTACTGTCCTTACTATCCAGGCCGCCGCCTTTCTCTTTCCTCCGATACGCGGGGTAATTATAGCGCGTAGCTTGACCACGAGAGCTTGCTTTGCTTAAGCATTCCGGGGAATCATATGGACTACCACGTGTATCGGCAACTGGACACCATACGACGCAGGTCTAAGGAATGTCTTTTGCCGTATACCCGCACTTCTACCTAAGTTCGACTAGATCTTCCTGAATATACATTCTGAATGATCTGAATTAGTAAGTGGATAGATATTGGCACAAGTTATAAGCTGTTACCTGTAGAGGGACCCTCTATTTCAGCGACGTGGTAATCCTTCCTTCCGATCTCCTGAAAGGAATTACTATTAATAAGATACCTCCTTTACGCTCAAGCAACGAAACTTGTAAGGATCCCGCTGAAGAACAGGATATCTGCCCGGAGAGAGGTGACTAATGTTGCGCCGCCTATACAGATGATAAGGGAGCTTACATAACTACGCGTTGACGAATAGTACTGGGAGAACTGACTAAACACCTTCCTCAATCGCTGCGCGAGTGGTAGCCGGAGGGAGACGGGTCGCTAGCGGGTTTTTAGTGGTTGGACTTGCCATAGATTGACAGCGTTAGACCGAACGTCCCATGCTCGGACGAAATTGCCATTGCCATTAATAGTATGCTCAAAATGTCCACCGACGCCGCTTGGAGGGCTACAGGTCCTCGAGCCGTGCGCGGTCTTGGCCCGGTATTTTAAGGGATCCCAACTAGGGAGACACTAATTGCCAAGGTGAAATGCCTGAAGCGCGCGGCTCTTCTAGGGTGCATCGAGCTCTTTTGCCTGCTTTTGATGGAACTTTCATCTTTATGAAGTATTGAGTCGAGCGTTATTCCGTGCGCAGCCGAAACCAAGTTTTACGGATAAATTGTACTTGTGCAATCGATGGTTGCGAATGACGTTACTATTAAACCCATTCAGCTTACTAGCGGAAGAAAGCGCTTTCAGGTAGGACGATTGTTACATCGAAGTTAGACCGGAGTATGTTTAACAGCGGGATATCTGTTGCAGCCCTTATGAGGACCCAACCTTGGATTGTATGATCGCCACTAAAACTGAGGTGGACTTGCCTAATGCATACAAGACAAACGTAGAAGGCGGAAGCGCTCAGATAGAAAATATACTACTTGCAATGCAAGACAATCACCCTTGATCGTCGCATAATTTACCGTATTGACAAAAGAGTCTTACGGTTGGCCCCCACCCGGCAGCCTTTTTTGCCTCGCACTAAGCTAAGACGGGGCTGGCTTCGAACCGACTTGGTCTTGAGGGCCATCTTCAACGACTAGCTGAAAATGCGCCGTTGCTCCGGCCATAAGAACAAGATGCCCTACTAGCGCACACACAACTGTAGGAGTATTCGGTGGCCTACCATACTGCACGAAATTTGGCCCGATTTGCGGCGCATTGTCGTTGAGCCGTCTATTTGCGCGAGGCTGGTTTATCGACTATATTATAAGTGCTCACTATTCACCATAATACTTACGTTACCCAGTCTATATATACTTGCAAGACCCTCTTTCTACCCTACCGAAGACTATTACCGGAATGAACGACAAGTCTGCGAACGTCGACCTGGCCGCCAGAGACCCAAGGGCTCTTCGGTCGATTGCGGGAGGATCTTTAGGAGGCTACACATGTCCACTAGAGCTGTAGGAGCACGCAAGGTATACATATTCAGGGTCTCCCGAGGTTATACACGATAGCGGCGAGAGCGAGGGTGAGGTAAGAAGGCCAAGAGAGTACGTGATCACCGGCTGCCCATTTCGGCGCTGCGGAGATATCAGGGTCTTCCCCCGCCAGCCTTCCCTTAGTCAAGAACGGTCTACTAATTATCGAGACATGTTAGGAAGTACCTGGCTACCAAGGCTACAGCTCGTCGCTTATCGAGGCCGTATAACACGGCTTCCCATAAAAAATACTTGGCTCAGGCGACGATTGGACACAATCCTAGAGACTATGATGGGCCGTATTCTATAATCAATCCGGGTAGGTGGCTTGGTAGTGATTTCCTGCCAATATCACCCCATGTCAATCGTTAAATCACCCATTCCTATGATCGAGAATTTAGACCAAATGATAGTAAAACCGATACGAAACCCTGCAAGTTAGAAGGGCAAATGCTCGTAAGCGGCGGACCTCCGCCTTATAATGATGACCCCGAAGGCCCCGAAAGAGAGCCCGAGATGCTTTTGTAACCGGAGACACGGCCTATCAGTCACGAGTAACTTATCATTGTGGTGAAAGGTATCTACGCCGCATTGGTCATGGTGGAAGCCAAATGCTTTGATATCGATAAACGACAGTCTGCTGCTGCTCAGGAAAAGGATCCGGCCAAAAAGATTTAATTAAAGAATGACTAATAGCAGTCATTGATAGCGCTTTATAAGCAACTCCTCGACGAGTATTATGACTTCTTCCTAGTATCTTAGTATCCGTCTGCCAGTCCAGATTTAAGGAGACTCGCTACTAAGTATTCAATGCCAGGAAGAATGTGGAGGTATGGAATTCACGCGTTCCTTGAGGTTTTACGGCATAGACTGCCAGATTCACTAGAGTATATATTAGCTTTTATCTATATTGCTTTTATGATAATGACTCTCTTTTACGAGACTGTACCTATATTCGAAGATATATGGATAGAATGCCTTAGTAATCTTACTATGATCCGTTTGCACTTTTGAATCACTTATTAATTATATTTGATATAGGGGACCTTAGAAGATATCGTATAGCTATTGAAAACAAGGTGCCTAGGGAGAGAGAAATGTAGAGTAATATTACTCGTTTCTGGTATCTTAAGGCTACCGATAAATATTATACGATTGGAAGGCTCTACTACCATCTTGCTATCCTGGCCCGTCCTTATTCGCCGGAGCAGCTATTATTATATATAAGGGCCTTAACCTGCCTTATACCGTTCGAAAGCGCTCGAGGTAGTATCTTAATATTGTTTAATCCGATTCTCCGATGTAAGAATCTAGCTTCCTAGCGATTATCATCCTTCGAACCCGTCTTTATTATAGCGTATAGTATCCTCTTCACCAGTCAGCCTTTATATTCTCTTAACCAGCTTAATAAAGTAGTTGAGGAGCTAGATACCGGTGGCCTCTATACGAACTATATCTCGAAAACTACATATCGATTCAAGGAAATCGGAGTGCACGTTGCTGTTTCCAACATCGCCGCATTATTGGGATATAGCACCCCTAAGCAGAGCTCTTCCGAATCAAGGTTGCGCTCAGCGTATAAGATTGTATATAGGGTAGAAGAACAGCTGCTATAACTGGGCTATAGCGATTTAGATGCTCCTAGGAATAATTCCTCCTCTATAGAATCTTCGTAGCTATAAGCTAATACTTCGATGACGGCGGAATCCGAAACATCTACTGTCTTTATTATACGTGCCTCTAGGCTTGTCTCTATCACTCTGGGCATCTCTTTAACACGTGACAATGATAGGAATATATATCCTCTAGTGCACGTATACCTAGTATTTATCTAGAGTCTTATTCTCGTTTAGTAAGCGTAGAAAAAGTTCGAAGATGATCTTGTTTAGAGAATTATTGAGAAGGATATACCTTAGGTAACCATTTATTCATTCCTTAATACCCTGGCGGTAGGAACTCAAGTTATAACTGCAAAAGTCTAGGCAGAGGACTTCCCTAAGCCTAATAAGGAGGCTGGGCAGCTACTGCCAGAAGACTTTGTCATGCGGGGTCAGCTTTATTCGAGGCGGTACTTCCTGTATAACTAGTTTAACGATGTAAGGATCGACGGCGATGAACGCTTATTTGACCTACCGTCAATGGATTAGCCACGTATTGAACGTATACTCTGGTTGGGACGCTGTATAGCTTCTATAAGTCTGATTGCGACGCTGTTGAAAATTACTAATACTCTATATACTGCTCGATAGATACGCTATGATATAGGCACTAAAAGCTTTGTAGGAACAGATCGCGTGAATATTAATCTTACTGCCGATGCCAAACTACAGCCCTAGGCAACTGATCGGGACACTATCATATCGAATGTTGATATCACCCAGTGTACCCCGTCGGAAATTAGCACCAAGTCTGATGTCGAAGCGCCTTGCTTTACCCCCGGAACCACGAGTAATATTCTATTAGAACCTCCTGACGACTCTCTAGTACTAAGTACTGGCAGATTAGAAAATGAGTAATGACAGGCTCGTACGGCGGATTTCGTTGGCTATTGTAAAGTAGTATGTTCACGTCGTCCACTTTTGGAAGTAGAGCCGATAGGTGACTAGTTAATAACGGAATAAGCCGGATGCTGGAACCCGTGACTGACCGGTTACACCTTCAAATACTGGGTCTTTAAGCCGGGTATAATCTGAGCCGGATGATAACTGGTTAGCCTGAAGCATACAAGTAGAAACGACGGATGACTAGTTATATGTTCTAGTAGGTGGTAAAATATAACGGAATCGGAGGATGACTAAAATCTATATGGAAAGTGGCTCAGCGTTGTATAACGAAATAAATATATCTTTTGATTAATTCGTACCTCGGAATTAAATTCTTAGCTCCCTTATACTGTAAAGCTTTTTGAGATTCACGTTCCATAATTCGGCGAATTATAACCTCGAGCTTTAGCTATAGAATTGTCTATATTCAGGACTGTATTCTAGGATATACCTAAGTATAGAACAGCGATTATACGCTGTCTTACAGGCGGAAACCTAATAGTATTAAGAAAGGCGATCGGGTTCTGGCTATCGGAAAATGAAGGCAAAGTATACTTAAGCTTGGTATAGGATGTATTTGAGGATATGGACTGGACTAAGGACGTAGATAAAGTTATAATAGTAGGACGAGGCCTCGACTTTCGCCGAGCTAAAGTATAGATCCGAGATAGTGCTCTAATATATTGTTAAAAGCTAGTCCCGTTCATTGTTATGATTCGAGCTCCTGTCGATTACGAGATACTGGTCCTATAGATCAAGCAGGTCCTATTCAAGGTAATACGCTCTACCAGGATGAGTATTATCGAAGGGGATAAACGTGAAAGCAGATAGGATTCAAAGTCTATTACTACTATCGAAGGGTGCGTAGCTGGTATTAAGATATCTATTCTAATCACGGTCTTAACTCAGGGGACACCTTAAGACTAGCTCGGAACTGTAACTATAGACTGGACTGTCGCCCAGTCTATCTTCAAGCCTACGCTTAAGAACGTGAACCGGATTATAATTATAAAAGTAGAGTGGAATAGAGTTTAGTACGAGACGGCGGCTGTTATTTCGTATAAGACTGTCGATACGTTGCGCTTCATTATCAGCGGCCCTCCATTTATAACTAATGTCTCCCTTATACTGAGATCGCCCTCGGAAGGTCCGAGGTGTAATTAGCCAGATAACCCCTAGGTGTTCATGCGAGTGGTGAACGGATATAACAGATCCTTCTTATACGATAAAGAGTGGGCAGCTCTAAAACGCCAGAACGGACGCGAGGAATGGTAGAGACTGTTCCGATAGTATATTACGGAAGAGGTGACCTTGCCCTCAAAGATCGGCTTTCGATATATACAATTTCCGTCTTCGGAGGATATGCAGGCTTTGGTGCTGTATCTGATCGCCAAGTCGGAGGAGGGCAAATAGCATGATAGATGTATTGCGCTTTTTTCTCTAGATCCACGGCAGCATGCCAGGTACTTTGCTATTATCCTTGATTGGATGTGGATAGAGAAGGTATCTGAAGTACTGGTGGCTAGGAAGGCGTGACCGGTCATCCACGGGTTCCAGCATCCGGCTTATTGAAAAATTGACTAGTTACCTATCGGCTCCACTTCGAAAAGTTGACGACGTGAATATACTATTTTGAAATGGTCAACGCAATCCGCCGTACGAGCCTGTTATTGCGCCCTTTCCGATCCTCCAGTGCTTAGTGCTGGAGAGTCGTCAGGAGGTTCTGACGGATAATTACTCGTGTCCCCAGTTGCAAAAGTATCTCGGACTCTCTTTCCGGGCCTTCGGTGTTATTATTATAAGGCGGAGGTCTACCCCTTACTAGTATTTGCCCTTCTAACTTAAGGGGCTTCGCTTCGGTTTCGCTATTATTTGGTTCTCGATTATAGGATTGGGTAATTTGACGATTGACATAGGGTGATGTCGGTAGGGCACCACCACGAAGCCACGTATCCGGACTGATTGTAGAATGCGACTCGTTATAGTCATTATCCCGAGTATTGGGTCCAATTATTGCCTGGGCGGAGTCTTTTTCATTGGAAGCCGTGTTATACGGCCTCGATAAGTGATAAGCTGTAGCCTTATTCTCGGTAGCCAGGTACTTCCTAATATGTCTCGATAGTCAGTGCACCGTTCTTAACGTATGGAAGGCTAGCGGCGGAAGACCCTGATGGCTCCGCAGCGCCGAAATAGGGCAGCCGGTGATTACCTACGCTCTTTATATAAATCGCGTTCTTGCCTCACCCTCGCTCTCGCCGCTATCGCCTGTGACCTCGGGAGAACCTGGATATACATGTATTGCATGCTCCTAGAGCTCTAGTGATACTTTAAATAATCTATAGTAAATTGGATATAGGTAGCCTCCCAGAGATCCTCCTGAACTCGACCGAAGAGCTTTTGAGTCTCTAGCGGCCAGGTCAACGTTCGTAGACTTGTCCTTTATACCGGTGAGGGTCTTCGGTAGGGTTGAAAAAGGGTCTTGCAAGTATATATGGACTGGGTAATGTAAGTATCATGGTGAATAGTGATTAATTGTAATGTGGTCGATAAACCGGCCTCGCGCAAATGGATGGCTCAACACGTTCGTCCCACCTGAAAGCGCTTTGTTCCGCTAGCAAGCTGAATGGGTTTAACAGCAACGTCATTCGCAACCGTCGATTGTACAAGTATAATTTATCCGTAAAAGTTGGTTTCGGCTGCGCACTGAATATAACGCTCGGCTTAATACTTCACAAAGATGAAAGTTCCATCAAAAGCAGGCAAAAGAGCTCGATGCACCCTAGAACTAGAAGAGCCGCGCGCTTCAGGCATTTAACCTTGGCAATTGATTGTCTCCCTAGTTGGGATCCCTTAAAATACCGGGCCAAGACTACGCACGGCTCGAGGAGCTATAGCTCTCTAAGCGGCGTCGGCGTACATTTTGAGCATACTATTAATGGCAATGGCAATTTCGTCCGAGCATGGGACGTTCGGTCTAACCCTGTCAATCCGTCGTATTGCTCGCTGGTATACGAGAATGTATATTCCTCGTCCCTCTAAATGCGCTCCGCTACCATCTTGGCGCAGCTTATAAGTATCTTCGTGGCTGGGAAATCTCAAGGAATAGGAGAGGGATGTCGATAGAGACCGACGATCGAGCTATGAGGTCGATAGACGCAAGGCAAATCCACCGACTAGAGGAGAAGCACGGTGCGGATTGTTTGGACGCTAGGTTGGATTCCTGATGGACCAGCTTCAATAACAGGTGTCTAAACGAGTGCACTCGTTTCGGTAATGACATGTTTATGATTGGCTCCCAGCCCTACTACAGATTGAAGTAGCGGATTACCTCAACTAATAGAGAGTGGGCTAGTTCACTTTCTAGCCTAGATATCACTCTGGAGCGAAGGTTAGGTTTCGCTTACCTACTTTCTTCGAGCTTATAGTTAGACGAAGCTATAGATAAAGAAGCTGAGAGGTAAGGATACCTACTCTACTACACTATACTTCGTTTGAAAAGGCTACTTACATTAAGAAGATTGAGCCTTGTAATCTCTATAGACTTAGTATATGAAGAAACTGGTTATGTAGTCTACAGCTTCCTATTAAGCGGACTCGGAGATTAAATATTCGCATATTCTTATACCCAATGAACGTCTACCTTATCTACATCTTTATAGAATAGTCTCTACTATCTTGCGTCCGTTCCGGAGTTTAAGAGCTGCCTACTCTTTATTGTACAATAAGGTAGAGAGGAGCTTAGAATAATATATCAAGACTTCTAATTATATAAGGCCCTACAACGTGCGAGTTAAAGGTAGACTCTCGCTAATACTGATACCCAGAATCTCCCTAGTACCTTATTTTGAGTTGTATAGGCGTGGTTAGCATTTAAGTCTTAAAGATCCTAATCGATAAAGGAGGACGAATTATCGACTAAGAGGGATAAGCTAACGGTATCCGGTAGGATAGGCAAGTATAGGTTTCTCTGTCCTCTTTTTGTCGCTTACTCTAAGACTTAAAACATTCTTCGCAGAAAAGGTGGCTATAAAATATAATATTATTACAGATCTTCTCTAAGTAGATAGCGTATTTGTATCCCTCTCGTTTTTAAAGTGAAGCTATAGTAACCCTAATTCCGTTTAATTCAGCCTGCAGATAAGACTACTACCTTAGGAGCTCCTTATAAGATACTTGTCCTAAGTCCTTATTCTACCTTTTGCGTGCCTTTACCTTTACCGGGACTCCCTGAAGTAGACCCTTCTACTACTATAATTATTGGTATATACGAGAGTTCCTCTATAATACGTTGTCTAGCTTCTAGCGGAGATCCTTCTTCGTCTATATCGCGTAGTTATAAGCGTTCTTAAAGTAATAACTGCGAGCTAGAAGTTCTCTTATCTTGTCCTGCGCGAAGGACCCTACTAAAAGGCTCTAGTAGTTATTATCGTTATCCTCTACTAAGATAGGATAACCTGAATAATAGTCAGCTCTACTCGGCTGCTATATGTTTTCGCTAGTACCTACGCTTCTAGCCTCCGCTGGGCCTACTACTACAATATTATTATCTCTTAAAGTAATACTAGACGAGTGCTCGACAGGCTTGGGGATATTGGCTAATATATTTAGCGAAGCACTTGACTTAGCGCTAGTACTGCTACTTAGGTAAAAAGTAGAGGAATAGGCGTAGCGACAGGGAAGAAGCAGGAAAGGCTAGGGATATACGGGCTTTAAGTAGACCCTCCCTGATACTGACAGCCGAAATTTATCCATTACCTTATTTTTAGTCGTAACGTATTAACTGCTTTGGCTCTAGCGTCGAAGATACACTTTTCGGCTTAGGGCTTCGTAGGATCCACGGGGACTTCAAAACGTTTGGAAACCGTAAGTAGGATATAGTATTAGGTACCAACCTAGGCTCTACCTGGGGTTACAAGGACCTTATCTCGCTTCGAGATAGGTATTAATATAATATCACTATAGCCTCATACTAGACTGCGTGAGGAAAATAGAAAAGGTGATCGCGGAGCTAAAGCGAATACTAAACTGGGACTCTATCTACAAGGGTGGCATTCGTAGTCCTAGCAACAATGCAGCACGCAAAATGTGTTATATAATCTCCCTTTTATCGGGTATACGCTGGCTTTATTCTAATCTACTAGTAACCTTAGAGGGGAATGGTAAAGTGGCTATAATATTATTGGCGTATACTTTCATTTAGGGGATGCTAATATTATTTGGCCACCTCGTAAGGGAAGAGGCGTACTCTACGTGCGAGTATATTAAAATTTTAATATCAAATAACTATAGAGAGCCTGTGCAAGATGATATAGTGCTCTTTCCTTTGGTGCTTCTATATACTACTGTTAAAATATATTAGCTTATCTAAAGCTTCCTTAGACGCCTACCCGAGCTCGAAACCTTTACTTATAAGGTAAAACATTCTACTGTAATAGGTTCTGGGTATATTAATATAAAGTTAATATTAGATTCATTTCATAATAGCGGTAAGATTTGATCTCCTTGGGCTAAGGTATAGTATTATTCTCCTATACTATGATTTTTATTTAGGTAGAGAGAATATTAATAGAGGATTTCAAATATATATAAGAAGTAATATTCTAAAAAGGCTCTGATAATTGCCTTTACTTTATTAACTAGATACTCTTAGGGTTTTATAAAGTAAAGTAAGGCTTAGAGTATATACTCTAATAACGCCTATCCGGCTTATACGATCTTCCTAGATGTAATATCCTAATCTAATACTCCTATAAGGCATGCATATATCACGCTATAGACCCTAAATATAGTTATTCAAGTTATTTAAATTATATTAAGGGTTCAAAGTGCGTAACGCCGGTGGGTAAGGTATTACTAGGCCGATTATTATGGATGAAGCCGCTTTCGGAGTTTGAGGAGCCTATACGGAGATTTGATAGTCCCGATTAGAGGGAGAGAATGTCGGACTTGTCGGAGTGGTAGCGGCGGTAGAAGGTGGGTTAATAAGGTATACCGTCTCTAATAAGTCCGGTTTTAGAACCTGAGGAACTATATCTCTCTATTATAGGGCGCTAGATTGGTAAAAGAGATCTGAAGACTAGGTAGCGGCCGTCGAAGGATAGAGACGGATAACCGGAGCTAGCTACGCTGATACTAGGGGAGGCTAGTTCGTGGCTAGTATCTAGGTTGGGGAGTTCTGAGTTCGAGTATATTGATTCGGGGGTTGAGAGTTCGGAGCGTAGCTTTTCGGTACTTGGGGATAGTGCTTCTAATCTTAAGAATAGTTCTGGGCTTAAGAAATCTAATCTAGTCGCAGGAGAGCCGGGGAGTTCAATAATATAGCTATATAGTCGGATAGCGTTAGGACCGAAGGATTCTATGCCTTCTATTTCGGACCGGGGTATTATAGGATTCTTAGTAGGTGCTACTGTGACAGTAGTGGACCTTTTGAATCCAACCTCTAGGTCTTCTGAAAAGTCATGCTTCTATATATCTAATATACCGGGTGCGAATTTAGACTCGTCACCGGGAAGCCCGGCTTTTCGATTATACTTCTTACGATATATTCTATAGACGAAGTATATGCTAATAAGCGAAGTAATAAGGACGACGGCGATAGCGATTCCGGCTATAACGCCTGTGCCGTTGCCGTGAAAGCTATTACCGGTCGATTTGGCTATTAATAAACCGGTTAAGGTTGGATTCGAAGGTGCTGTACTAGTAGTATCGGTAGATGAGATCGGAACGATATAAGTTGGCGTGCTTTGGTCGAACGTGGCTTGCGAAATTAAGAAATTAGAGTACTTGTAGTCGACGATTAGGAAGCTATAGAACGTGAATAAGTTATAGGCGAATCTATATTCGCTATATTGCTTACGATTCCTGGAAGAAGGTTCGTCCTAGCGTATATAAGTTTTTATTAGATACGCGCTGTAAGGGGAAGTATCTTGACTATTTCTTGACTAAAGGATAATTGGCCTCGAGATTAAAGCTAGCGTAAGGTAGAGTAATATTAACTAATAGTCTATTAAGACTATTGGCTAACTGAAATATTATACTTGGATTTTCTTAGACCAAAGTATTATATAGAGTATCGTTAACGAGGTATAGGTTATTAAGAGAGTCCTAGGAAATACTAAAGGCGTTCTTAAAAAGCTGGTATACTTCTTGGGGAAGCTATAAGTACGGTACGGTCGAATCTATAACTACTATAATACCTTAAGGTAGTAACGGCGTCTGAATCTTCGCAGTAGAGTATATAATCGACGGTATTGCTATAACGAGCTGCCTTACTACTGTTAGTACGAAACTAAAAGAGATATCGTTCGGCGTGAATCTTGATGTATTATAGCTACCTAAAGTCAAGCTTGTACTAATACCGCCGTTTGGCTCTGAGAGGGGTAAGCGGGATTCTATATCGTGAATGACTTTGCTTACAATAAGACGCTCCAGCTATATAGCTATATAATAGACTTAGTATCAGGTTCTTATTCTTAAGTAAGGTTAGGAGACTTGGCGACGAGTCGCTACTATCTATAAAATTGATAGGTTGATTTAAGAGACCTAGACTGCTAATATAGAAAGCCTCTGTGCTAATACCAGTAATTACTTGATAGTTCACTAAGATATTGGCGGCTCCAGGCTTTCCTAGTAGTCCGACCGTATCGTAGCTATATAAGCCATTCACAGTATTACTAGTGTAGCCTAGGTTGCCCTCCGCGCCAAGTTAGAATATATCCTTAATATTCCAAGTAGAAGACTTAGTGTCATTATACTCTCTACCCCGAGCTTGCGTATAATTCGTAGTATTATTGGGGCCGCAGCCTTCAGGCGCAACTACCTAGGTAGATGCTACCTCGGTAGACACAAAGACTTGTAGCTACTAAGGTAGGTTTCCGGCAGTGATCGAGAAGGTTGACCAAGTACTATCGACTCTAAGGCTTCGAAACCGCAGTTAATTAGTAGCTAATAATGTCGATTTCTTGATAATATAGGAAATAAGAAATTGTATATAAGTCTCCGCTTAGATTAACCATAATCGGCGCTACTTTAATCAGTATTATCGATTACTCTTTTCGGAAATAAGACGATATAGTAAACGGAAGGTTATAGATAAGGAAGAAAGAGTACGAAAAACTATAATAATAGGAGTTGCGTCACTTTACAGTAGTACTAATACTAGTAGGTAGACGAAGGTAAGAATCGCTGACACCACATTAGCAGAGTATATCAATAGATTTCTAGAGTAGTGGGAAGATACGGAAAAGCCTATCGCGTTACTAGCAGGAATAGAATTCGAATAGTCTAGGTCTTTAGTATACGCAGACGATCGGAAGAACGTCGGATGCGGACACTATATAGTTTATGGCTGGCCTCGTGCAAGTAACGAGTGTATTACGCTTTCTTACCCTACCTTCGCAACGCTTATACTACAAAGACTTTTTCCTGTAATTAGGTAGAGGCGCGCACGGTTGCTAAATGCCAAGTATTCGTATAGGTCCTGAAATAGGCGCGATATTCCAAGCGCTAGATATAAAGTATACTAGGATTGAAAAGACCCCCGCTTTCTTAGCTTCCAATCCTTTGACTGTACCTCCTCCTAGAGACCCTGTAAGAAAATAATAGTATGAACGAACGGCCAATAATAACGGATTATTACCGAGGTATAGGGCGAGCTGCAGCTTCTTAAGCCGAGAGTTAACTGATTTCACCGCCAGTAAGAGATCTAACTAATATCTTCCCTCTACTAGACGCCTGAGCCCTACTATATACCGTAAGCTCCGAAGAAGGAAGGCCGATAGGTATAATGGTCAAAGGTCCAGTAAGCGGGCCGATAGCGGAATACTATATAGCCAGGATATCTCGTAAAGGCTGGATCGAGGCTTCTAAAGCGCTTAATTCACCGGCGAACCCTGTAAAGAATAGGCGCTATTGAATCATCCTTATACAAGCCTCCGAGCGGGTAGTCTTAAGTACCTGATATTCCGAAGATCGTCCCCCTTCTAGCCAGCTAATATGAGAGCTCCTCCCGGGCAAGCTATCTAGCTCGTCGTTCCTGCGCTTAGCTTCCTAATCCTCACTTATTTCTAGGGTTATCATACAAGGACGATAGCTTCGTTTTTATAGCCTCTCTTACTCGCTCTAAGCGCTATACTTAGGCTAGCCTACAGCGTTCCGTAAGGTAGGATTACTCCGATATAGACCTTCTCGCTGGAAGACAGAGCTAATAATTAACGCAGAGTAGCTTGTAATAGTCACGTAATCAGCCCAATTCCTACAGTCCGGACCTGCGCCAGATTTGGCGAGAACAGCCAGTGCCGCTAGACCATCCTGTAGTGGTTACTACATTGTCGCCGATGTCGCCGGACTAGTATAGTACTCAGAAATATTCGTATATACAGCTGCAACGGTAATAGTTTCAGTGGGTATTAGGAATGGTACTAGCGCTACGAGAACCGTAATTACTTAGAACAAAGGGGAATTTATATATAACCTAGCTTCTACCGCAGCTGGTGGCGCTTTAGTATAAGTAAACTATTCGCCCTCCTTCACTTTGGGAGGAGCTGTATTATATATTGGACAAAGCCCTAGTATTTCAGTAATACGCTGACCAAGAGTAGAACCTTACCTATAGTATATAACGTTTTTACTAGTACGACTATTGTATTAGCCTCCGGGCAGGGTTTTAGAATTAAATCTGACGCGATTATAGTATACTCTATTATATCCGCGTTTGAGTCTATTAGAGTATATATCACAATATCCGGCGCGCCTACCACGTTATCCTCCGTATATACGGAAATCTTATAGTCCGCGAATGGTTAGATTATATTGGACGCCGATGGATAGAAGTCGTTTATCGATTTCCTCGGGTTTTCTATATATTCTAGTAGTGGAGAGAACGTCGTCCCGACTGTATTGATTCAGGTAACCAATATAATAGCCACAATGACGAGCATATTTTTGAACGTGCCTCTAGCTACTATATCGGCTACTCTGACTATAGCTTCCGTAAGTCCTTATAGTTCATATATAATTGGGTTCTGTATCGCTGCGCAGAGCTGCTTATAACTAACTTAAGAATCTTAGTATTCTATACCAAGTGTAACTACGGCGGAGTCTACTATAAGGATACTGTCGACCACCGTCTTTCCTTCAGCCGCCGCTCCTAAGATCGTTATTAGCAATAAGACTGTTACACCTAGTCTAAACCTAATCGCCCTTTCAATATTTAGTGGTGAAGTGACTACTGGTACTACTACTATAATGGGAATAACTTCTAGTAGCCCTTAGTTTATAACTGGGACTGGAGGAAACTTCTCTATACCGATGACTTTTTTTGGGAAAGCCACCCTAAACAAATCCGACATCTGGCTAACGAATATATAGGGAGCTGGTATAATGGGTCTAGGAATTATTATGTATTACTTATAAGGTATAGGATATATGGGAAAGGATATGAAACCGCGAGTAATTATTGATATATAATTAAGATAATATATGTATTAAATATAATCAACCTTCAGATACTACTCGTTATTTCTCACAACAGATGAGCTAAAAAGATACATTTATCAGTGACGGCTCTCGTAAAATTGCAATTTCATAGACTATAGATCTTAAGAATTCAGTGCTCCTCTTCTCGGCTAACTAGGACGAGGAAGAGGTGGCCCTCCGATACCGCTATATTCACGTATACTACTATAATTATCTTTAATCACGCTATAACTGCAAGGCCTAGATAGAGCCTTGAGGATATTTGAAGTTATTTAGATTTCTACGGCACTGCTAACACAAACGAATGGAGATGTATAATATATAGTTAATACTTGGGATTAGGATGTGCATTATCTAGATTAAGGACCTACGGAGAGTCTAATATTAGAGGGCGTATTCTAGCACCTGTATTATTAAAGCTACTGTTTCTATCTTGGGGGTAAGTTAGGATGCAGAGCGTTAAGCGTTTTTAGTACCGCTTAAGGGTCTTAGTTTCCGCCTCTGCGCTATATATAAGTGTAGGGTTTTAATAGGTAAACTCTGATTCAGCGCAAGGAGCCACAACCGCGCTGATTTTATTGGACCAGCTAAACTCAAAGAAGTACTTACGCAGATTATTCTTCACACTAAAATTTGCAAGATGTAGGATCGCAACTTTACCGAGACTTTTTTAATTTTCCAATTACTGACAAATACTATATCAAAGCGAAAACATCGCTAATGGATTAGGGGTCAAGTCAAGCCTGGTGACGGAAGCTCAGGAGGAGCTACTAGTAGCTAACCCCGCCACCGCAGAGCAGATATAATCTAAGGGCCCTATCGCCTTCGTTAAATATACGGATAAGATGTAAAGGGTCTCAGACGCCTTTCTTGTAAGAATTCGACTTCTACGCTAGGCTTAATACTGATTAAAATATGTATAGAGTAGTGAAAATAAATAACTGGTACGCCTCCTGCGAATATATCCGATAGAGATTCGAAGTCGTTTTTAAGGCTCGAAGCCTGGTATCTGTAATGCCTCTCGCCCTTTCGAAATAACTGAAGCAGTAATAAACGCCGATATAGTATATACGATTATAGTACTGGGGGATCTCTCCTGGACTGAAGGGCTTCCTATATTTGGCCTAGGAAAGGAGAGTACTGCCTTGGAGAGCGGCTACGTGGTCTACTTTCTAGGCGATCTATGCCGTATATACGATAGACGTGGTAGAGCGTTAGTAGTAATATAGTAGAGGAAGATCGGTAAAGGAAAGCTTGACGGAAAAGCGAATGGTACTGGGTAATTGGATTCCGCTGATAGCTTAGTCAATTGAATTATAGAGAGCTCTCGGGGTCGAGATCAGGGATTTCCCTAAATAAAGGAAGATCTCGATCTGTAGGACAGTAATATCCTGGGGGTGTCAGGACCTTACGTGCTGTATATACGAGTCAGTCCGAGTGTTCCTAGATCGTAAGTGGGAACTTACGACATTCAGACTCGATCTTATTAAGATAGTCCTGTTCTTCTTCGTGATTATACCTAAGTACTTTATATATCTTTCGAAGGCTATAACCTATCAGAGAGACTATGTTATCTAGATTAGATATCGTATTACCTGAGACCAGTTATATTTTAGATGATGCCAGGAATAGAATAGGGTACCTAATGTTCTACCTCCGCAAAGTTAACGAACTTGTCTTTTAAGCGCAGCCTGAGATACTCTGCGCTATTAGAGGCCTCCCTCTACTGCAGATATTGGGCAACGGAAGGCCCGGCTGGCAGAATTAGACTAGGTTTGGAGCAGATTGCGGAATGACTTATATAAGAGGAAGACCTCCGATGTGCGGTAACGCTAACCGTCTGTAATAAGGCCTGCGATACACTCATTCACCTATTTTACACCCCTGCGCAGGCGATATAGATAAGCCGTACTTAATGGTTCATTCTTGGCGGGTCTCCGTACAGTCAAAGAGGCTTCTATTATCGCGTTGACTTCTTTAAGCTGTGCCCCTTTAGCTAGTATTACCTTATACTATAATACTGTAACAAGATCTATGAAGTAATTCATTCGCTGGTACTAGACCTTATATACCTTTATTTACGAGGCTTTCGTAAAATAATCTTTGAGACGGGCTATTAAATTAGTGTCTGGGTGTAATGGGGCAGACGACGTGGCGACTGGTCGGTCACAGTTCAGCAAATGTAGGATGGTATTATGGTTCTGTTCTAGGGATACAAGATCGAACTCCTGCCTCCACTTTTCCTACTCGCCTATATAACTAATTCTATCTATAAATGAATCCAGCTCCTTCTTCTACCGAGGGGCATCGTCTGAGATAGCCTCCCTATTCGATTGTCTGCGCGACACGTGTATTGGCCGTGACACTGGTGGGACTCTGGCCGAAGACGTGTGAGTGCCCTGGCCTCGAGGAGTTGCATTGGTCCGTTTGACTCGTTTGGGATTCCGGGGGCCTATTAAGGTCGAGCTTAGATTTGGGGTGGTAGAGGGGATGGTAGGGAGTGTAGCGATTCTTTGTCGGAGAACTGGAGGGGATGATCGAGGCTGAGGGCGGGACGCAGGGTTCGGAGGAGCAAATGCAGTGCCGTTAGGTGGACACGCGATAGGCCGGAGGTGGCCAGGAGCTGGTGGGGATAATCGAAACTGAGGGCGGGACGTAGGGTTCGAAGAAGCGTCTGTATTGACGTTAGATGGATATATGACAGGCTAGAGCGGACCGATACCTTCCTCATCTGAGGCATCCTTAACGGTAGCAGGACGTCCCGAGCTCGTAGCCAGATTCATACGCCTTGCAGTAATCGTCGAGTCGACTGCGGCACGCTCAGGAATCTCCGATGCTTAGCGGCGGGTAGGTAGGGAAGATAAGGCGTGTGGAGGACCTGGGGAGAGACTATATCGAGCGAGTATATAGTAAAGGGATTTCACCTTGGCTTCTAAGAAGGTTATATATTGTTCACTGGTGCCTAAATAATCGTCGATAGGCTACCTGCGCTCCATGATCTATGATGTGGAGTATTACGGGATGATCTCCATTTTCATAACGGATGAAAACTATAATGCCTGCAAAGTCAGCTAGCTGTTATTAGCTAGGAGGCGTTATTTTTAGTAAGCTTTCTCTATCAAATGCAGTTTTAATAGAGAAACTCTAAATTCTCTATTATATGCTTTTGTGATGGAAGAATTCCAATTCCGTTAGCATAAATCACCTCTCAGCCCTACTCAGCCCTACTGCCTGGTGCGCATAAATAGCCAGCATCTCCCATAGAGAATCAACAAGGTCGTCTTCAATATGCTAAAGGGTTATGAGCCCGGGTTCAGCGCATTACTACGCTGCAAGATGACTTCCTTCGTATAGAATCCGATTCGTACGTCGTACTCAGGCCCAGATACTAGGGTCTAGCTGTGTGGTTGGACCAAGAAAATTTCAATTCAATCCATAGCATCGATGCTTTCGTCGTTACTCTTCTTCCTATAATGAATATCATTAACCACGCCGCCTTTACAGCGCCGGAAGCCAGAAACGAGTCAAATCACTAACGGAAAACGAGGCAGAGATCTGACTAGAGACGGATGGGAATCACCCACAGAAACGAGGCAACAATCTGACCAGAAACAATTGGGATATTGGCATAGGAAACAAGGCAGGCAAGACTGGTGCGAAGTTGTTAGGGCCTAGAGGGCTAGGATTAAGGGGAGGGCAGACGGAAGCACATCGGTGGTGCCTTATACAAAGAAGGTATTTGCACCATTTGGTGGGCCAGTGATAGGCCACCAATCAGTTCGATGACGGCCAGAAGGGGAGCGCCGAAGGGAGTACCACTAAAGGGAGCACCAAAGAATTCAATCAGGGGTCCCAAGTCGGCAGCCAGAAGAGCCTTTCTACGGGCCAGTCATTATAGGCCCCAGAATGGGCCCAGCCAGGGGGTTAACGGTCAACGCGTCCTACCTCTAACGGCATCAACACCGCTTCGACAGCGATCTCTTATCGGTACTTGATACGCGGTTTGCAAATTTCCTCCCTACGATATACCATCGACCGCCGACCAGATTAGGTCAGGTCGGGATACGGGGCTATATACCATTGACCTTTGCCGAGTGACCAGAAACGAGTTGGTTAGCGTACCGGCAGAAACGAGGCACGACGTAAAAAGGCTTTGGGGAGCTAGGATTCAAGGGGAGGACAGCAACAGAAGCGCACCGGTGGTGCCCTATATGGGGTATTTACACTAAGATAGGCCGGAGAACAGCGGAAGCACACCGGAGTTGATACTGCAAGGCCGGCGAACAGGGGAGGCAGCCTACGCCTTCGAGTCCTAGTACGCAAAACGGCCGAATGCAGTAAGAAGCCCTGCACCGGCAGGCACAGTGTACGTCCAGGGTACTCTTCCCGATTTCGCCTTACGCTACGCCAGAACAAGCGGACTAAGCGGAGGTTTACGGGTTTAAGGAGGCTTTAAAGCAGGATATACAGACGGAAGATTCAAGGGAAGCTTTAACAGCAGCTTTATTGGCGACAGGATAGGGCTTTTGCAGGCCTAATCGTTGAAGGGGAGCGTTAGCATAAATCACCTCTCAGCCCTACTCAGCCCTACTGCCTGGTGCGCATAAATAGCCAGCATCTCCCATAGAGAATCAACAAGGTCGTCTTCAATATGCTAAAGAATTCTAGCTCTAATACAGTCCTTCTCCGCTTAGCTTCATATTCCATTTAATAATAGGAGATCTAATTTTGGTTTGCCACCCTTTTGCTGCTGTGGCGTACTTTTCTAGCTTGGGTGTGTAGTTTCCTGACTGCACCCCCGAATTGCGTATTCCATCCAACGCATGCCGATTTGGCCGACATTAAAAGACGCCATTCATAATCCTGGTGAGCGGCCTATCCATTCTCGAATTATGGGCCGGACCCTTTATCTGAGTATGACTAGTACCTCTTAGACCACTCTGGCGGCTCTTACCTTTGGGGCGGCTCTGGTAGCCGCATCGCCGTATGACTGTTCGCCTGCAGCAACTGTGACTGTGATATTGAATAGACCGTCAGCTGCAAGCAATGCACTAACTACGACAGCCGTAGCTATAAATAAGGTAAGTGATCATATGATAATTGCGGTCACCAACATGTACGGAACATATTTGTCTCTTTCTCTAGCTTCGGACGCTGGCGGTCTATCGCCCGTGGGAGACCTATTACCGGGCGTTATCTCCTCTGCCTCCCTAACCTAGTACACCTTCCCAACGGGTTGGGCGGGGAGGATCCTGGTAGGTCTAAATCTTAATATCAATGGAAGCAAGATCGAAGGTAGCTTTACAGGTCTACCGGATATTGATGTCAGCTATGTGGACGGCTTTTCCGTGGCCCCTGACTTGCTCTTCCGAGGGTATAGCAGTCTCCGGCTGTAATATTGATCTCTTCAAGTAGAGCGCATGTGAAAACCTTGTCGAGGGTCCCGTCTGCCTCAATCCGGCTCGAGGTTTCCCGGAAGGTCCTGCTTCTGCCTTCTTCGCGGTATGTGCTGGAGTAGCTTATACCTATCCTAATGATAATGAAGCAAATGTTAGCAACCTTGGAAGCAACCTTGTCTCCTGTTGCATCGGCACGCCATATAGAGCCCCTGTACGTCAACACTCACGACGACTTCAATCTGCGTCGGTGAGCGAGAAACTCGCGGCATCATCCGTGCTACAATCCGCTGGAACGGCTTTCATTTCGGCTTTCCGTGCTCCCCCTTCACCTATATCGGCCGCAATGGACCGATCTGCGCATGCAAATCCAACCGCTCAAACCCCTCCTTACCCGATCAATTCTGGGAAAACTATAGCCATTGCGAATCCTGCTACGGCCGTGTCTTCACGGGCGCTATCATCTTGGGAATCGACCTTAAAAGGAGGAACTACGACAAAATGGGCAACATCGACGACATGGGCTACATCGACAAAGTGGGTAACCTCTACTTTTCTATCTAGTTCTTGGGTATGAATAATCTTGGGATTTACACAAGAGCCTCTGCTTTGCGGACGCCTAGGCTCTCATACTTTATGTAGATATATAAGGTCTAGAGATCATTTAATCTCCAGCAAGGTTTTCAAAGTTCATGTCCAGTCACTGTACTATGCAAGCTGTAACCGTTTACTCAGGCGTAGCATCTAACGTCCGTCCCTGGGTCGAGAGACGCACCCTGTTACGAGACAAACTATAGGTACTTTGATTTCAAGCGACTCTGACTTTGTGAACATATCAAAATTTCCCGCAGTTCTGTATCTGTCTTGTGTTGCGGCCTACCCTGAACACTCCTAAGGCCGGCTACTGGAAAATTACATTCGCATCGTCGCCGTCCCCCTGATTTACGGCGAGCCTCCTTTCCGTAGCGTAACAGCACTCCTAAACCACAGTACCACCATCAAGCTTGTACTATTGTCGGAACTTATAAATAACCTTTATCCGAGTCTAAGAATCCTACAGGAACGCTGGAAAGCCATTGTCAGCCTTGTGGCGGCTGTCACGCCCCGCAATCATACAACGTCGCACGCTGATTGGTACCTACCAATCAAAGCTATACGATCCCGGTTAGTGCAAAACAGCCCCCGGACGTCTCATATAATAATAAACGTGTACTGTAATTTAATTTATGTAAGCGAGCCAAGCCGATCCTGTGGCTGGTAATCCTGTGGCTGGGCTCTTCTGACGAGCGCAGCTGCGTGCTAGCGCAGACCCTGATACTTAGCGAGAAAGCGAAGGCGCTGACTGAATCTCATAGCAAAGCCCTACCACATTCTAGCATAGCGACGACGGCCACTCCCCGTCGCTATAGAGCACCTTGAAATCTATCTGGCACCAACTTGCGACACCTGGATATATGCGACGATCTGCCGGCAGCATACGATAGACCGTATTGTCGCTCTCCGCACGACTGACTGCAGCCGCTACAATTCTCGGGTGCGCCGCGGTCCTCCCTTTACGCGAGCGTGCTACTCCAGTTGGAGCGAGAGCCGATGCACTTGCGGCCTCTGGTTCCCGTTCGTGCTCTCCCTTCGATTTCTCTATCGCCCTCGCTCTGCAACCTAGAAATAACCTCCCCTATCTCAGGATCTTAAGCTGTGGACCCCGCGCAAGTCTCCATCGCCTAAAGCAAGAGAGTATAACCAAATAAGCATATCTGGCATAGGCGAGGCGAGCCTTGTGCTCGGCCTGGTCTCATCAACCATCGCAATATTTGAGGCGGCTCAAGAGATTTACGAAGCCGCCAGCGATACTAGCGGACTTCCTAAGAAGCTACGCATGGCGGCTGAGCAGATTCCCTTGGTGCACAACGCTCTCAGCCTTGCAAAACAAAACATCAATGCGAAAAGTGTCACCGAAGAGGCACTACAGAGTGCAAAGCCTGTTCTACAACAATGCGAAAAGAGCGCCGCTAGTGTTAAGAATATCTTTAATAAGACCATACCTGCCAAAGATACCCCGAGGGCAGAGCGTATAAGAAAAGCAGTGGGACTCAAGATGAAGAGTAACAAAGCGAAAGAGTATATAGAAGAGATTTTCAAGAGTATGGAGCTTCTTGCGCAAAATCAGGTGTTCCAAGACGCGGAGGCATTAGAGGATATCAAAGCAGCCATCGAGCAGTTAACCAATGTGACCGATGAGGAGGAGCAGCCTCAGTTTGTACACTCTAGTACGGGCGCAATCAATGCCAACACTGGAGGAGGCACTCAGGAGAACTACAGCAATTCTGGACCTGGCATTCAGTATAATGCGGAGAAGCAATTCTTTGGGCGAGACCAAGGTAAGGAGTCTAGTTGATTCGATCGTACGGAAGTCACAATTCCTATCAATAAGACTGTATTACAGCTGATAATCATATAGGAGACCCTTCGGTTACGCTCGAGATCGCTGAAGAAGCTGCATTCGATGCTGTCGGACGAGACTACGATCAAATTTGCCTGCCTGGCACACGAATCGACCTGTTACGGGATATCCGAAGCTGGCTGAGTAGCGATAGCCCGAAACATACATACTGGCTGAGCGGGTGGGCGGGGACGGGCAAGTCGACCATCGCTCGCACCATTGTATATGAATACACCAATCTATAATGGCAGCTCGGAAATTTCTTCTTTTCCAGGGGCAGCGGCGACGCAGGTCATATTCACAAGTTTGTTCGTACACTTGCCATGCAATTGAGCTATCGTTGGCCGGCCTTCAAAAGCGCCTTGCAGAAAGCCATCACTGCGGATGAAGGAATTGTTCGCAGAACCTAGAAAGCACAGTGGGCAGTATTGATCCTGAAGCCTTTGTCAGAACTTCTTACGAGTCTATCTCCACAACGCGTACTACTCGTGATTGATGCGGTAGACGAGTATGGGACTGACGACGACATAAGTCACATTGTCGAGCTCCTGCTCGAAGCCCAAGGAGTCAACCAGACCGCGCTCCGCATATTTATAACTAGTCGACCAGAAGTTCCTATACGAAGTAGGTTTGATCACGATCTAGATCAATATCATCTCAATCTCGTCCTACACCAAGTCTCGGAATATATTATCCAGAACGATCTCTTTATCTTCTTACATCATTATTTCACTAAGATCCGTGAACTACGGCGGCTTGATATAGATTGGCCGGATGAGGCCAACATTCATTGTCTCGTAGTAATGTCTGGCAATCTCTTTATATGGGCGGCAACGGTTTGTCGGTTTATCTCGAAGGGCGGGATATTGGTTAAGAACAGGCTTTCAGCAATTCTGAAGAAGGATTATAACTCAGGTGGACCGGAGACGGCATTAGACCGTATATACCTTATAGTGCTTGAGAACGCGATCGGTAATGATCTAAGTGACGACGAGAAAGCAGAAGTTACGTATTACTATCGATATACGCTGGGCACTATCGCTCTTCTCTTCGCTCCGCTCCTAGTCGTCGGCTTAGGTTATCTCCTTGGTATTAAGATAAAAGAGATCGAGCAAACCTTAGCTGACCTTCATTCCATTTTAGATGTCCCTAGCGGTACCGACCGCCCAATTCGGTTGTATTACCCCTCCTTCCGGGACTTTCTATACGATCGAAGTCGATGTCGCAATGATTCTTTATGTGTAGATAAGATTATAATACACAGCATATTAGCTGATCGATGTATCAATGTGATGTTTATACTTCAGAAAGATATTTGCGGCCTTAAGAGTCCTGGTACGATGGTAGAGGATGTCGAATCTACAGTTGTTACACAGCATCTCTCCAGCGCGATTCAGTATTCGTGCCGCCACTGGCTCGACCATTCAGAACGTGGGTATAAGAGTCTTAATGACGATGGACCGGTATATCGCTTTCTCCGAAAGTCTTGCCTATATTGGCTAGAGGCTATAAGCCTTGTCGGCAAAATACCAGAGGCGATAACCACGATAATAAGATTGGAAAGCTTAATCGATATAAGTAGGGTCAGTTAGAGCGGTAGAATATATTTACAATAAGATTTAGGAGAAGAAAGCCCCCGAGCTACACTCTTTAGTCCGAGATATAGTGCGGTTCATACACACCTTCAGTCACGTGCTTGATAGAGCACCTCTTCAGCTATATAGTGCAGGACTCTTCTTCAGTCCGTTTCACAGTATCTTTCGGAAGTCGTTTGGCGTAGAGGCACCGGAAGATATCAAAGTCATGATACAGGTTCCTGACGAATGGAACGCATGTATTAAGACACTGGAAGGTCATTCAGATGGGATCAATAGCGTGGTATTCTCGCCCGACGGGTCCCGAGTGGCATCGAGCTCATACGACAAAACGGTGCGAATATGGGACGTCCAGACGGGCGAGTGTCAGCATACGCTCAAAGGTCATTCAGGTAGGATCAATAGCGTGGTATTCTCGCCCGACGGGTCCCGAGTGGTATCGGGCTCATACGACAAAACGGTGCGAATATGGGACGTCCAGATGGGCGAGTGTCAGCATACGCTCAAAGGTTATTCAGGTAGGATCTATAGCGTTGTATTCTCGCCCGACGGGTCCCGAGTGGTATCGGGCTCATACGACAAAACGGTGCGAATATGGGACTTCCAGACGGGCGAGTGTCAGTATACGCTTAGAGGTCATTCAGGTGGGATCTATAGCGTGGTATTCTCGCCCGACGGGTCCCGAGTGGCATCGGGCTTATACGACAAAACGGTGCGAATATGGGACTTCCAGACGGGCGAGTATCAGTATACGCTCAAAGGTCATTCAGGTTGGATCAATAGCGTGGTATTCTCGCCCGACGGGTCCCGAGTGGCATCGGGCTCATACGATGAAACGGTGCGAATATGGGACTTCCAGACGGGCGAGTGTCAGCATACGCTCAAAGGTCATTCAGGCGGGATCTATAGCGTGGTATTCTCGCCCGACGGGTCCCGAGTGGCATCGGGCTCAGACGATGAAACGGTGCGAATATGGGACTTCCAGACGGGCGAGTGTCAGTATACGCTCAAAGGTCATTCAGGCGGGATCTATAGCGTGGTATTCTCGCCCGACGGGTCCCGAGTGGCATCGGGCTCACACGACAAAACGGTGCGAATATGGGATCTTGCCAGCTCGACAGAAATTCTTTGCTGCCACGCTAGATACCTATTTGACTTGGAATTTAGCGATGACAACTCTAAGCTTTGTGTGAACGGCAACTTGATATCCTTACCACCACAGATACCATCGCTTACTACCACCGCAGGATCGCGCGGACCTTCAAATGTGCTAGCCAGCAAATTGGGAATTAGCGACGACTGGCTCACTTTATCTAACAGAATGATTTTGTGGCTTCCTTTCGAATATCGCCCGGGGACGTGGGCAAGCTACGGCGACACGATTGTCATCGGTAGTAGCACTGGTCGGGTCACATTCATTTATTGCGTTGCCGCGCGTTCTTCGTCAGCCGCTTTATGTCGCGAAGTTATTATTGGGGATGAATCCCTGCGAACAAACCTCAGCTGTCAGGACCAGGCACAGAGCGGATCAATGTGGGGTGTAAATCGGTAAGACAACTAACTAAGGAGCTAAGAAGAGGGTGGGAGAAGCCCAGACTATATACACGAGACCTGTGTTCATTAGAGAACACACGAGAAGTGTCATGACCGTGTCGGAACAAAGGGTGTTTGACACCTTTCTGTTGATGCAGACGTGTTGAGCGCATGTTCATCGAACATGCAAGCCCGATAGTGACATCAGCAGAGTCCAGGGAGCCAATTCTTCTCCTGAGCACGCAATAGGACATGATCATGGTTTTTGAGCTCGATATAAGGTCTATGCAAGCCTCAAAGCGATCTTTTCCTCCGCGGTGAGACCGTGCCATAATAGCAGGGAATTAACAGTAAAGAAAACGAGTGAGAGGCAGCACCTCTAGGCAGTAGTAGTAAGTCAGACAACAATAAACGAGAGTCCGCGCAAGGCACAAAGAAAGCGGGCACGTGACTCCCTGTGGACACTTCTAGAAACCTACAGTGGTGCGCCACAGTCATCCTAGAAGCCATACCGACAAAGGGATGGCTCTATATAATACCAAAAAATACGGTATAATGTAAGCAAACTAATGCACGTCAAGGCACGCTAAAACATCACCGGCGCGGGGCTGTCGTGCCACCCTTCTTCGCACGGCGAGACTCTCGGAATGTATGTCTTTGAAGCTTGGCTATATTCTTTCTTCATGGGACTGTCATACTATGGTTCCGAAAACCGAAGATATGTGGCTGGTCGTGATTTAGCAGGGGGGAACAGCTGAAGCGGCCATCCACGGCGTCAACGAAAAGAGCGACAGGATGACCAACACCGCGGTATTTCTCGTTGCAAACAGGTGTCGTGAAGGAGAAATGGCTGTAGAACAGTGACACATCGACCATATCTTCAAAGACTTGCGACGGAGATTCTTCAGAGGTTTAAACTGTTGGTTTGTCTCGCGACGGGGTGCGTCTCTCGACCTAGGGACGGACGTTAGTCTCATGAGCTCCTCTCTGTTCTACATGTGTGGGCCATAGACGTGAAATAGTAATAAGCCTATTAAAAGACGGTGTCACATTCCTCTATCTAATTATAGTATTCCCGGATAGTCTTCCTATAATATTCGGAGAGAATCTTATCTTCTACCTTGAACACCGTTAAGAGCAGGGGTGGTCACTCGCAAACAACAATGTAATTCAAACTGAACTAAATACAACAACAGTGCGAGACTCAGCATTCTGAGTCACGCCTAGGCATCCGCGACGACCATTCAGAGATGTTCATAGACGACATCGTCTTCTTCAGCTCAGTTACTAAGAGTAGGAGCACTTCCTCAAAGTCTAGAAAGGCAGCCCCGCTATGCTCGTAAAGCTCTACCAAGACAACGAATTTGTCGTATACGGTCATACCACTCTTACAAATAATCCTTACTAGCGATTTTCCCGTACTATATAGTCCGCTGATACCATTTCCTTTTTCAGCCATCTCCTTGATTATATTAAGTTTATTTCGAGATCCTTTATCGGTCCGCCAATTATAAGTAGTTCCGGTAGTATATACCTCAATAAATAGTAAGGTCCCTTTACTATTCGGTTTGTTTATATCGGCGCCGTGTCTGATTAGGATCTGTGAGATTTCTTGGGCGACCTTACATCGTTACTATTCAGGACAGAGCTCTATCTATCTTACAAGTAAGAAAGAGCGATTAGTACGTTCTAATTCGGCTCCTGCTTCTAATAGAAAATTGATAAGTTGGGGAGTATGTATTATTAAAGCTATAGAGAGTTGTGAAACGTCTGACAGTGATTTAATGATCTTGATACTTTGCTCCCTTGATTAGGTTCTTATATTCGATTCTATAAACCTGGAGAGGTCGTAGTCGGACAGATCGAATATGATCCTACTATTGATATTAGCTCCGTACTTAAGTAGCAGCTTAAGGGTTTCTCTTATTGATTCAAAATCCTCTTTATCGTATCCGGCTATTATCGCGAGACAAAAGGAGTCAACTTAACTACCTAGTACTTAGGCGTAAACGTTAGCCCTCTTGTCGAGAAGAATCCGAATTTTTGCGGTATTACGTTGTTTACTCGCGACCATTAGGGGCGTATAATTTGCCTTATTCGTAGCTTCGAGCCTGGTACCCTACTAAAGCAAGCGTAAGATAATCTTATTACTTCGCAATCCGATCGCCTTATATAAAGCTGTCCTATTCGACGCGTTGTTTACGTTAGCTCTATTCTCGTGGAATAGGTCTATTAAATGTAGGGCTTGGATAACGGCTTCCGAGCCATCTTTGGCGGATTATCGCTACTTAATACGCTGAATCGTATAGTAGAGGGCCGTCCGTTTATTAATAGAGACCTGAGAGTTTACCTGCGCACTATATCGGAGTAATAGCCGAGCCACTTCTACCTTTCCGCCCAATACGGTATTATAGAGTAGTAATATCTGAGAGTAGTCCCCTATAACATAGATATTGATACCTTTTTCGATTAAGTACGCTACTACTTTATATACTCCGTACCTAGAAGTGGTGTATAGTGCGTCGGTCTCTATAGATAGGGCTCCTGGATCTTTCCCAGGATACGGAAGTTAGTATCGATAGCCGTTCTTGGAGGAGTATACGAGGGCTAATCCGAGCTGGTCATCTCTATATGCGAAAAAATTTACGGTTTCGGCGAAACCTTCCGCGTCCAAATCTCCGATTACCCTTGTAATAAAGCTGTTAACAGCGAGCCGCTATTAGTCTAGAGAAATACTTAGTAACGTATCGTGGATTAAGAATAGGCAGAATCGATAGGCGTACGATCAATATATTGCCAGCGGCGCAAATCTTTATATACTTCTATGCGTTCTTGTATCCAAAAAAGCTCTCTGATAAATCCCTTGCGGGCTTTATCTTTATTGAACGGAGAGCTCGAGAGGATATTATCTAGAGTTTCTTGTAGAAGATATTTCATGTTGATAGTCTTGTAAGAGTAGTTTAGTCTAGGCGTAAGTACAGCTGTCCATACTCAAAGAAGCCCTGGCACGGTTTTATACTAGGGATAAGCAGATATAGGGGGCCCCTCCATTGTGGCCTACGCCTAGTTCTAAATATAGATCCTCAAGCACCCGCGTCTTGCTGCTCCAAAAAAAATCTTGAGCCGAGAGAGGTAGATTCTGAGGCCTAGCACCTTTATCAAGGCATGCCACACGAAATACACGAAGAGCTCGCTTGAACCTGTCATACATAGACCATACGATTGCTAGGTCCATGGCTTTGTACTGCAAGTAGTTCCATCATAAGGCCCGCCGCCGTAACTCGTTCACGCGGCTGCTCGACGAGCATCCTTCGGAGGAGACTTCGGGCTTCTAGAATCTCTGTATTAACACATCGAAGCTCGACGAGCCAGCTCTGCATCTTCGCAGCGGTGGTCGCTTCCAAGCCAATGTTTACAATAGTCTACTCGCGGCTTGGCAAGGTAATCAGACGGAAAACGAAAAGCATGGTAACTCCGAAAGCCCAAACATCGCCTTACGTTCCTCGCTGGTTAGTAATCAAGTATTCCGGTAGTATATAGCAAGCCGTCCCTGCGGTAGAGAGTCTGCGGGTCGACTATTATATCGCAGATATCCTAAAATCACAGATAACGGCTCTACGATCTCCTTGATCGAATAGTATATTCCCTGGTTTAATATCGTGATAGATTATCCTCTAAGAATGTATATATTCTAAGCCATTACTAACATCTAGCCAAATACGATCTTGTGCGCCTTCTAGGAGGGATGACATACGCTCTTCGTCGCTTAATTGTACTAACGATAGCCTGATGAATTCAAGCTCCAGGTGTAGGGTCGAGGCCTTATAGCCAATCAGCTCTATAATATAAGGCTATTAAGCTATCAGCTTATTTAGGGTGGTAGTAAGACCGGCTCACATAGCGTAAGCTTCTCAATATATCTACTTCGTTCCTCTATATTTTAGCGGCTTGCTTTATATTATCTCCCTGGCACACCTTGATCGCTATAGTTATCCCGTCGCGGGTAGCCTTAGAGACCTTTGATTACTTAGTCTCGCTAATTAAGGATGGTTTCTAGTAACAGCCTGGGACAGAGACAGGAGTAGTTCCAATGATTGTAGAGGGTGGGACTAGCGGGCTTTTGGATATCGTCTACTGCGGCTGGGTTCCGGCAACCAGATATTCTACTGTAGTTAGTCGGCTCTGCTCAACGAATACGAGAACCGCAGAGCCAGTCTTTGCGCGACCTAATGTTTTTCCTATTAGAGGTCGGGGTCTAGACCGCTCGACAGTATATTTCTATTCACTTGCAGTCCCTGAAGCAGGTTTCGGTAGTACCGAGGGGAATTAATTGAAAGTTGCTATTAGGGCAGCTGCGGATTTTACCTGGGCGAGATATAAGGTTCTTACTGTTAGAGGTAGTACTTTAGGGTTCTGGTATAGATATAGTTCAGGCTCTCCATTTGCCGATATTGCTGATAGTAATTATACAAGTTGTGCTTCAGGAGTCGATACTTGAGACGACTCGATAGTAGATCTCCTTCTTATACTCCTCCTGCTAGAGAGACCTGGTATATAGTAACAGTAGACTTCGTGATCTGTCCGCGGTATAACCTTGATCTAGAACTTTAGTCCTACCCTAAGTGCTAACCGCTAACTCCCACTATTTAGCGTTGCTCCGTGGCCTGGCTTAATATTATCCGTTCGAGTCGAGAGAAAGGATTAGAAGGAGAACGTAGAGGTTGAGTTATTGTACAGCCTCAAAGCGTTAGAGTTAGGGTCTAGGTATAGCTCGAAGTGCAGCAGATTGATGTAGCAAGAGTTCCGAGCTTCAGACTCGGGGTATTTCAGGACCACGTCGCTGTCTTAAGACGCGCCAAATATGAATCTCTCGTTATCCGGAGTCTGCCTCAGGATTAGTATATCTCTTCCCTTACTGACGGCCGAGTTCTCTAAAAAGTAGCTCAGCTCTGGCGTTCCTGGAATACTACTATTGGGGGATAGTAGCAGTCTTTGGACGGCGATAGAAGCAATCATTGACCTGTTCTCTTATAGGCGAACAGAATTTAACGCTGATGTTAACTCGGGCAAAAGAATTGCACAGACAGTATAGTCACGGAAACCGGTCAGATCGAGGGTGTTAACGGTAACGTCGCACCTCCCAGATCCCAAAGAGGTCATTCTTATCTTAAGCAGTCCATTACTGACATAAAAGCGTCAAAACGCGGGCTACGGCGGAACCCCGGTTAAAATCACGAACTGTGCCCATCGAGCCACCCAGCGTTATCCTCTACTCCTTTTGCAGCAATAACTACTAAGCAGGTAAATTATAGTCGATGCCAAATGACCCTATCGCTATCTACTGCGTCGGCTGGCTTAACCTAAGCGCATACTTCATTCAAGACCCAGTTACTTTATCACGGAATATCGGACGATAAAGCAGAAGAGCTAAAAGACAGATTCAACCGTCGGAGCATTCCTGTTATAGACGACGAGTTATTCTTTAAGTACCTAGATAGAATTACTACTATAACTGTTCCTGAGGGAGTTGAGCGTAAGCTAGAACGTTTCGTTTGTGAGGAGGACGCTCGGATACACGACGACTGTTTGACAGCGAAATTCAATATCGGGACGGCCAATATGGACGGCTTACAGATGGGCTCCTTATATATACGTTTGATTTTAAGCCTTCGTACCCACACTATTCACGGTTTCGAGGGTCTTATAGTATACCTACTTCCTATACTGATTGAGGAGCTGCTGCGTTAGGCACAAGCTCCTAAGCGTCGATATCGTATTTCCCCGAGTCAAGGGTGCACCCATAAAGTGCTATAGCTACAGACAACAGAAAGGGTTCCTCGGCGTAGCGCCCGTATCTCCCAAAGACGAAGTAATACAAGAGTTGGGACATAAGAGGGACCTCAATAACGTGCAAGGTTAGTAGCGTCTCTATGTAGCCGCGCGGTACACTAACATAACCAAAGCTAGTTACTACTCTTCGCCGCCATAATCTATCCAAGTGCTACCCTAAATTACCTCTCTTACCGCCATCTACATCATTATTGAAATCAAGGGGCGAACATAATAGAATAGCAAGCAGGTAGTACATTTGGATAGGTAAAGGGGTCTTGGACACTGGGTCGAGCTCTTTGATTTCGTTATATACAAACACACCTTTCCGTCTCGTCCAACGTCCCCTAGCAGATATAATTCGTAAGGTTATTAGTGCTGGCCCTTCAGTAGCATACGCTATACCTGATGGAGTAGTCCTCGCTTCAAGATCTGACTCCTTTTTATAGCCTATACCTCGTAAGACATAGCTTAGCCTTGTGACAGAATCTGAGCCGACGTTTTAAGCTCAGCCGAGATAGGCCTGCCAAATATACTAAGAAAGTTCCTGTAGCGCCGTAAGGGAGGATTATTAATACTATAGAAGCCTCAAGGCCAGATATAAATTTATGGCACCTACCTACATTTGGATGCGTGCTTAGAATAGACCCGCGGCTGTCATATGATAGTGTCTAAGCACCGCCATAAATAGTATGGTATAGGCCGTTGGCAGACACGATTCTATCCGAATTCAATATTTAAGGAAAGCCTAATTCTAACTCCTTCCCTATCAAGTTCTTCCATTATATTAATTAATCTACGGCCTGACCGCCCCTCTAGATATCCCGACATCAAAGTTATTAGAAGCCTAGACAATCAAGGTATCTTCAGTCCCAACAAGCCAGAAGGCCCTTAACTTGAACCCTCAAGATATGACCCTCAGCGCCTCCGAGCCGGTCCCTCGGTCACTTTCTAACCCCCTCGAACGCCACCGCGAACAGGAAGTTTAGGCTTCCTAAGACGACCTCCCACGCCTTCTGTCAAAAAGATGTTTCCCGATATCACGCCTCCGGAGCCCCTATACTTAGAGACTACTTTACGAAAGCCGTCGCACTTGCGCGATCGTCTAGTTATATATAGGAATCTTCCACCGTGCTAGGAACTTATAGCTATTAACCGTGAAGCTTAGGAGCTTGGTATCATGACCGTAACTCAGGAATATCTTCCTAGTAATCTCTAAGTATTAAAGCAACGACCGGCCGATCAAAGCCGCAACTACCATGACCTTCAGAAAAAGTTAGGGTTTTATCGCCAAGAAGTCGTCCTCTACAAAAAATATCACAGCGCGTATATGGCTTTGAGGGCAAGGGTCGAGGAATTGCACGAAGCCTAACTAGGCCTGTCTAAAGGCCTAGCAGATACAGATTAGGCATTAAGGGAGTATTAGGCTGAACACCGTGAGGATAGCAATAAAGAGGAGGTCATTTTCTTAAGGCCGTTCTGAAGCCTTAGCTATGCTTGTATTAAGTTATTCTCATATCATCTTCGCATAGGTCATTATAGTCGATATTAAGTAAAGCCTCACACTGAAAATTCTCCGAATCACAAGGCTTTATAAAGACAGAATCCGTGATAACCTCAATAACTAGTATACTTTTGATACACAGAGATCAATAGTCGTCATATTCCTGTGCGGTCCTAAGACCGGTACATGCGATTTACCTATTGACCGTAGTTAACTAGTACAGCGTTTTCTTAGAGGGTCATCCGGACGGCCTCAAAAAGAACAGTCGCTATCTTTAGACATCCAAATACATATATATTATTAGTTCGTCTCCAATCAATATGTCAGACCTCCGTCTATAGATAGTCATTCGATCAAACTAAAACGAACTTAAATTCTAAGAATAAGGTATCTGACGGCCATTTCACAATCACGTGCTAGTAGCTACTAATAGATACCATTTTGCTCTTAAGGGGCCTAATCATGTAAGACATACAAAAGGACAAGTTCCTTGCTCCTACAAAAAGGCATATCCATATAGAACCATAGAGGTAGAGAGCAAGCTCACGAACATCTTTTGCGTTTGTGTTTTATTATATATCTGGGCTTGTACCCTGCTTCGACTTCATTCCAAATAAATATCAATAGCGAAAGACAGCGGCTCGCTAACAGACTCTTCGCGAAGGCGTAGGGAGAATACAATATACTAAAGAAGAGGTAGAACTTGCATTAAGAAAGCGAACGAGCTGGCAATAAAGTGCTCCGCGGATGTCTATCTTTTCTTGTATAAAAATCATCGCTATATAATATACAGTTCAAGTCAACGGGCAGGTTGGCCCCCCTCTGATACGACCGTGGTATGGTTTCCCCGTGTTCTTTAACCGAAACCATTCTTATACGGCGCAGAAGACCGAGTGTTTCCCCCTCCCTAAAGTGTTCAGCCCGTTCGATCTCGGCTCTGTAGTGGATTCCAGCGAGGCCGAATGTCATGGCCACCTCAATCAAAGGAGCTCACGCCCGCACGAAGCAGCGAAAGATAAGCCTGACAATGAAGTCAAGATGACACATGGTGGTTTATATCCCTTCTGAAAAGGTATGAATATAGGCTTATTAAGTAATCAGGGTCGAAGTCGAAGAGTGCTCGGAGCACGACTGGCGAGGGTAGTTACAGGTTCGCGAGGGACCAAGCGAAACGAAGCCGAAGTTTACCGGCTTCGCTAATAAGAAAGCGAGATTAAAGACGGGAGGTGCAGCCCGATCTAGGAATGCCAACGGAATTTTATAGCCTAGCAATGAACAAGCCATGAGTTATTGAACCAAGCCTTCGTACTGAACAACCTGCCCTCCAAGACCATTGCCTCTTTTATATCAAGTTAGAGGCTTGCCTAGTATCGGTGACGAGCACCGGTGTAGCAGATCGGGGATTTTTTCCGACTTGCCAATAAAGGCGCAATAGCGGGTGCACTGAGTTACAGCACCCACTCGTGACCGGAGCTGAGAAGTTGCCACGGCCTGATCCAACGGCTCAGCCGACTCGCTCCTTTTAGGCGACCCAAGGAATCGTTCCTCGTGATCGTATGGCGGTCAATATAATAGAGTTTGGACCAAAAGTCGCTAGGCGAAGCCCAAACAATGTAGCTGAGGGGAGTAGGGACTTATACTAGACACTTATACGAGTCAATTGAAATATAAAGCGTCCGCACCATCTTTTACTTCTCATCTACTTATCCTCCACATCTTGTGGCTATATATCCCTCCTCGAAGATATCGAACATGGCGGCTACCACTAGAAGCTCCAAGATCGAACTACTTAGAGAAAGAAAGCGTAGGAATAAAGTAGACGAACGTAAGTCTTCCAATCGAACCGATTTGACAGCCCATATACTAACCCTATTACCAGGTAAGAGAGGTAAAGAGAAATTGGAAAGACTGGATAAATTGGAACGGAGACTTAGAGGGAATGAAAGAGAGAAAGACTTAGGGGCGGAAGAGAGTGAAGACGGGGGGAAGCAGCAAGGACTTTGAAGAAGCCGGCTCTGCGTTCACCAGGTACATTATCTAATGTGTCCCGGACCACAGTAGGGAAACTCAGCAAAGATTGTTACTCTTCCTAATTGCTTCGCAGTTTCACAATCCGTATAGTGCAGACGCGCTATATGGCTCCGCGCAGCCACACTTCGCACCAAGTTCTTTCCCAATCACGGAGAATCTATACAACGTCCACATTTCAAGCCAAACTCCGCAGCTAAACCCTGTACAGCTACCGCTAAGGAACCCTAATCTAGCGTTCCCGCAGCCCTCTCACCTCGATATCACCAAACCTGGCGGCAACGTAACCGGCATGTTCTCAGATCGAGATCATTCCGGCGCATCGGCGATGCCCAGGAATCTGACGACTCCCTGTCCACCGGTTCCAAGTTTTCCGGGGATAGGGCAGCCTCCATGCTGTGGGAATTGCGTGTAGTGCCCACTGCATAATTATTGAATGAATTTAGCGCTGTCCATACCAGCCTTGCAGGGGATACTAGAGGATATTGGAGCAGATCGATTCTATAAGTGGTTTAATATCAAAGCTAGACAAGCAGCTTCCTCGATGCAGGATTGCTTATAATAGGTCACAATTGAGTTTACAGGAACTAGAGGAGTAGAGTAAGCCGCCTGCGGATCATGCTAGTGTTAAGACTAATTCAACCGCTTACGTGCTACCAATTGTAATGCATTATCAATTGTGAATAAACGAGAACCGCACTAACCGTTCGCCAGAGCACGAACATCACAGCTCCATACGTCTGAAATCAACCCTGTCGGTCACAAATCCTACGCTAATTGGTCCTGCGCTCCACAGGACCGTATTAAGTCAAGGCATCACAAGTCGTCGGCAGCCATCTTAGCCACTGGCGCAAATATTGATCAGAGTTCGCAGTATCAAATTCTATCACAAGAAGCGGCCCAGACATGCGTAAACTTGCCTAGAGGCTTTCGCGAACAGAATCCTACAAAGAATGTCGTATCTCTCAATTTAACCTCTATGTATTAGAGTCTACGGCTCCGTCAGCCCATGCTCCAGAAGTCTTTTCCTGCTTTTGCTGTGCGACTGCCTTCAGCTCATCGTGAATTTCCTTAACCTCTGCATGCAACTTCCTCGTCCAGCCTGCCATCAGTCGTATCTGGTCGAAAATTTGCCTGCAAATGTTTTGTTAGCTTTTCGGACACGCCGACTACGTATATCACCTACTTTTCTACCGTATCGATTCGTGCTTCGAAACGGTGCTCATATTTTGTGAACTTCCTGATAATGTCTGGATAATGGCGGTCATGTCGTCTCTGTATAACGTTGAGGTGTTCTACTTGGCGCTTTAATGTCTCTATATCCTCTAGCCCCTTGTCCGGGGCAGGCTCCTTATCTGAAGACAAAGACAAGACCGAGTTTTTACACCGGTTATATTCCTTAATATCGTTGGAAGCATAAGCCCCGCGACTTGGCCCATCGTCAACGATTGAATTGCGGGTAGCTGTGTTGTGTGCCGTCTCAGGAGGACCGGTGTAGGGTAGGGCTTGGGGACCCGTATTTGTAGGAAGATGATGCACGTTGTAATAGTTCGGAAATAGAATATTGTTGTGGCAGCAAGCGGCATATATGCCTGCAGGGCTAGCGTTCGTGTCTAATAACACTGTATTAGGCGGGATATTTGCACCGTTGGGAAGAAGCTGTTCGGCATTCCCTTCGATGCTGTTGAGGACACATGGGCTATATATTGGAGTGTTGAAATATGGCTCGTGATAAGGGTATATTATATCTATCGAGTTTTGCGAGAAATGACGACTAGAAGAAGGCGCGATTTAAATCAGCGTCGACTTACGGTATCGGAGGTTCCGGCAAAAGAACAGATACGTATTTTTACCGCGTACCACACCACTGTAAGGTACTAGCGCGAAAAGTCACCGCGGAGAGTCACCGCGGTGACTCTCCGCTGACACCCATATCCTACTCGACTAGGAGGTCAATCCCATTGGATCGAAGGTAAGGCCGAGGATAATATAAGACTATTGATACTCGTATCCCTGTACCAAAGTCGATCCGTTCTATTATACCCCGTTCGGCTGGTTAAAGCGTTAGTATCTATTTATAGGCTATAGCCAGAGTCTCGTCAATATAATAGAGTGATTAGCCTAGAAGGGAAAGAGAGTCCTTTGGTAAAATAAGCTGTAACTTTCAAGGGCTAGCAAGCATAGGGCAAAAAGGTGGGACATAATTCCGTACCGCTTTTAATGCTACTCCTACGTTAAAGCCCTCTACGAAACCTGGTATGGTAATTGAACCAAGAATCAAAAGTGATCATGCCCCGCGAAGACCTGCACATCTCTAAGCAAACCATATATTTAGTAGGCCTATTTACCAGACGCTCAATGAGCGGAGGACACCCCATAGCTTCCGAAGGCAACGAATCCTAGGACCGTTACCCTCGCTCGATACCTGATAAGATCCGAAGGCTCCTAGAACACCTTATAGAGAAACACAGCGGTTAGTTACAGCGACTCGGCGCTTCCAATCAGCAGATTCAGATGAAGCTCAACCATACCAGCGATTGCTTGTAACAGGCGACCCACGTGCAAAGCCGAACCGCCGATGCTCTTAACGCATATAAAGAGAGTCTTAGGCTCGAACAGGAATCACACCAACTCATACGCAAAAGTCTTTAACACGAATTCGCCCAGCTCGCCATCTCGGAAAGCGCGATCGAGAGACTAACGAAACAGCTCGCCATATTGCAAGACTCGGTGGATAGCTTTCAGCGCCTCGCACTACGTCTAGGAGAGTTTGTGAACACGATGCAGGAGAGCGACGGGCAGGACCTGGCGCAGCGTAAAGATATTTGCACGGTCTTACGAGAATCGGAGGAAAAGATAAGACGTATTGCAGCCTTGGAGGAGAGTCTAGCTAGGTCGTAAGCGGAGTTTAAGGAGAAACTTGGCAAGGTAAAAGCAGACCTTCTAGAGGACTTCTATACTCGGCAGAAGAAATACTTAGCCTTCTTAGAGGAGAATATGCCCGGAACTGATATCGATTCCTCTAGTCCTGATAGTAAGGCTGAGAGCTCAGACGATTCGAACCTTGAAGGTAACTATCCTGCTAAAAGAAGGAAGCAGTAGCATGGGATAACAGAATAGCAGAATCGGAACGCCGGACGTTTAGACCACTAGTAAAACGATAGTTTTAGATCAATTTTATTTCCTTGTCTGTTTGCTATTTCCCGGGCATATTCATACACGTTCTTGCGGGTGCAAAGCTCCAACTGTATTGTTCGTGGAAGTTATGTTTGGCTGCGTCGGCTGGTGGAAAGCAATATTATCATTTTCCACTCTCAACTGATTGTTATAGGCATGTACACCCGTTTATAACTTTTGATCTGCCTTTTGATTAAACGGCACTGATAAGGATCTAAGATCAATTTATAGTGGCGGCCCTGCGTTCTTAAGTACCGTTTGGGGGCTTTTATTCGGCTGCCACCTTTATAAAGCGTCCTTAGAATGAATCTTCCTTGAAATACTCTAGTTATTGTAAAGTTGTTCCGAAGATATCAGCTGAAAACGATGAATTTTTGCGAGTATATTACTTGGCTCCAAGTCTCCGGACTAGAAGATATCACACTCTATGATGAGGGCCGAATGCGCAGGATTCTTACTAATATGGTTAACCCAAAGGCATAGAGACCTTCCCTGTTACTCTTCCTAGGCCACAGAGCTAAAAATGTTGCGCTTCGAGAGCTTTTCCCTTATAATAATATTCGGAGAGGCCGCAGTAATAGCTTAGCGAACCTGAGAGTTGATACTGTAACGCTAAGCTCAGACTATCCAATTCTCTTCGCGGATAGTAATCCGACCTTCGCTCCTACTCCTAATTCCGATACGCCCATCTGCTATAAAACGAAGTCGTACCTATTCCACTCTCAAAATCGCCTCGATATCAGCCTTTTCGACTTTGTCTACGCCCGCTTCTTCTGTCTCTTTAGTGATATGATTTGTATCTTCGCTGACGATTTCGCAAATTTGGACTGCGTGGTAGAGCGTCTCAAAAGTTGGGCAGCTGCTGGCAGTGCCTGCAATCACTTTTGCCAAGTACGCCCAAGGGTGATTGTCGTAGTCAAGGGTGATGATGTTAGCCCTATATACAACCTCCTGTAGGCGCAGGATCTGCGGTTTAACCTGTATCAGCAAGATCTTATCAGCTTCTTCTCTTCTATCACCGTGCTACACCTCGCCGATATCCAGATTTCCCCTTCAGCACGTCACCGACGTCTTAAAGAAGTTCTCTTACGCTATACAGATAAGATGCGCTAACTCCGACAGAGCGTATACTACCTATACTCTGTAACTCACCTTAATCATTTCTTTGAGGAGGCCATTCGCTATATAGCCGTCAAATCTTACCTCCCTTTTAACTTCCTCCTTACCAGTCGTCAGTATAATATAGTTTTGCAGGACTTCTGCGAGTACCTGACGAATTACTTACAGGTTAGCGAAGAGTTTATTAATAATGAGGATATATTGTCGATATTGGCTTCGAGTATATTAATAGATGCATACCCTCCTAGTATGCACGGTTAGTCTCGCCTGTACTATCCCAAGCCCTGAACTGATAAAGTTATCTAGTATTCGATCCGGCGCTCGTATACGACATTATCTACAAGCCTTTCTATCTCAAAGCTCTGAGCCATTTTCACGAGGGAATTAAGTCGATAGAGTAGAGATCTCAATATCTACGACGAGCTATAATCTTAACTTTTACTGAGACGGTTAAGCTGGATCTAAGACCCGATGTTTTTCATCTTCAATTACTATGAAAGACACGTATACGGTAGGAGCTAATCAAGAGTAACCGGACTTACCTTTCATGTCTCCGACGAGTACTAGAAAACGTCCTGAGCTACGGGCATACTCTCTGCGACATATGTGTCTATATATTCGGTGTATCTATACCCGGCTTCGAGTACCGATATAAGCTGGGGGAGTGTACTATATGTGGGCTGGGAACTATGACCAAGACCTTGAAGCCTCCAACCGCGGGCGCCCGCATTCTCAGCATCGATGGTGGGGGTGTGCGGGGGGTGGTGCCTTTAGAATTCTTGGGCATGTTGCAATCGGCCGTTGGACCGGTCTGTCCAATCCAGGACCTGTTCGACTTGGCTTTCGGAATAAGCTCTGGTAAGTGTATAGGACATATAGAACAATAGCTAGACTCACCTTACCATAGGGGGTCTTATCGTATTAGGGCTTTTCCTGCACCATTAGGCCGTTTCATAGTACGTCCAGACCTTCGACGCCCTTGCCAAACAATGTTTTGAGAAGCGTGAACGGGGGTCGCATAATCTCTTTAGACGAGTCTGGAACGCTCTTAAATACTGGGTTTCGGATGAGTGTTATAAAGCTGACGAACTGGAGGCAGCGCTGCGGCTTCAGTTTAGAGACTACCAAAAAGTGTTCGACTATACATATTATCTTGCCAATACCAAAGTTACTGTAACTGGCACCCTTGTTGAAGACGTTTTTCCTGTACTTTTTTCCAACTATAACGGTGCCGGTATTCGGACTACGGATTGTGGTATGTCGCCTTGACCGAGTAGAGCGGACTTTTACTAAATTAGAAGCTCAGGCTACAAACATTTACGCCCGAAAAAAAGGGAAGAAGAAGTTTACGTATGGGAAGCGTAAGTAAAGACTACCTTCGAAGCGTTTCTAGCTGACTGATGTTCGGAACAGCGGTCGCGCAACCTCTGCAGCGCCCCCGTAAGTAGAATTCCGCACCGTACCTATATTTACTAACATATTTCAGATTATTCAGACCCCTTAAGACTGCTGGTATAGGCCTCGTGCAAGATGGGGGACTAGCTCATAACAATCCTGCCCGCTTGGCCATATGGGAATGTCGTCAGATCTGGCCTCAACATAACGGACCCGATATCGTCGTCTCCCTTGGTACCGGTACCAGCGAAGGGCGTAGGTCGCAGAGCGATTCTCGCCGCTATAATATCGGGTCTAATAGCTTCGTCCCTCGGTTGTGGCGATTATTCATATCTTTCGTAGACGGTCAAAGAGCCTGGGTCGATTTATTCAACGGACTGGACGAAAAGACACGCGCGAACTATTTTCGCCTTAACTTAGTCTTGCCTGGTAAGGATATTACAATGGACGATATAGCCAGTATGGAAATGCTACGTTCCGCTATACGCGTACAGCCTTAAGGGTGGGAATATTGCCTTAACGTAGCCACTGTACTACTCGTCTCTTCGTTCTTCTTCGAGATTAAAGAGGGTCCTAAGTTTACGTTAGGGTTATATCACTGCGAGGGTCTAATACGCTGTCGTCTTCCCGGATATATCATTTTCCAGGCTCTACTAAACATTAAGTAGTCGAGTTGGGTCTTTGTAACGGACACAGAAGTACTAGGCCATTATACCCCTTTACTGGATCGTTACCGGCGCTGCTCTCAGTATAGAAAAGCCGTGAAATTATGCGTCCGTCATCCATCCGACCCTATTACGATATACATGCGTGACTCTAAGTAATAGCGCCGCCAAATCAGCGGCATGCCGGCGATACTGCAATGGTTCGTGACCTAGCAGCACTTAGAAAGTGACTTTGGTAGTCCCTACCACGAGTCTGTGGACCCGTACAGAAAGTGCTGCTTAGTAAAGCGGAAAGTTGATGGGCAAGGTAGCCCAGGCACGAAGCTATGCAAGAAGGCGAGGTTGCTAGTCTAGGGCCAGGGGGCTGGATTGCTTTTACTTATTATATTCATACGCAACGGGAATTTCAGTACGAGATTATTTATTCGAGAGAACCTATAGTGTCTAGTAGTATACTCAAGTGATATATTAATAAGTTCATACTGAAACGCGGAAAATCCAGTATCACGGAACTTGCTATCGTTACGATACATAATCCCTAGATAGGGCCATTCTACTGGTTTTCCGAACAGCGCGTCTATATAGAGGCTTTATACTCAACGTCAGCTATACCTAAGGAATTAGTATTCTATTACTAAGTCAAATAGCTAGTAAGGTCTCGCTATCTAGGCGAGCCTGAGTATGCCGCCACTACCAGCGTCGGCTTAGACATGGATGACCTACGGGGAGCTGTTGAGACGGAGTGGTAGGACGTGACCTTTGCACTGCCAAACCCGGTCTCGAGCTAGAAATAACGCACGACATACCGGTTATTCTTGTCATATATACGTTAATTTTCGACGGAGCAGCTATTTTTGAACATAAGCCGCGTTATATTGCTGCCGAACCAAAAATATATATCAAAAGCAGTACCACCTTAGTGCTTCCCGGCAGTGCGACTACTATACTAGATTTCCCTACTTCTCCGTCGACTTTCCCGACGAACTATAGCACGTTTCGAAAGATAAAAGGTATACCCGCCCGCAAGGTTCAGTCGACCAATATGCCCTATACAGTTCATGTCCCATCTATCACCGCGAGGAGGAGCGTATAGGAGAAGTTCCGAAGGAGAAAGGTGAATTTGTTTAGAAAAGCGGACTAGCTCTCCAATATTGCTGGTGCAATAGTCTGCGTCCTTATCGTGCGAAACGAAATATATTACACTTACAGTTCTATAAGCAAAGATTTTTTGCCGTCCTCTTTTGTAGGTATTTATTTTACTTTCCAGTCCTCGAGCTTACCTCTTCTAGGTGACAAAATTTCAAAATATTGAGCGTAAGGGACCATAGGACTACGTAAAAAAGCGTGGCAAAGATTCTAAGGCTCTAAAGACCTAGGTAGCCGAGGTTAATCGCGAGACGTAGATCGTGACGTCTCCGTTTAGTACAGCTATACCTATAGAGAGTGATATGTAGACCGAGTATAGTAAAAGATTAATGTAATACGAAAGTGAGACTACGAACGTGGATACCGCGGAAATCCCATCCGATTTAGAGATAACTAATAGGTTTCATAATAGTACTTATATCTGTACCCTAGCGGCGCGCAACAAGTTTGAACAGAGTACTAAATAGTTAGATCAATATAACGGGCCGAAGGAAAATGTGGAGACCTTAAACGACTTGATCCTCCTACTACTTAAAGTAAAGAGTGACGAGCGTACGCTAATATAGAACTATAGTACGATTCCGTTAGCGCTTTCTATGTATGCTTTCGGGACTAACTATATCCCGGAAGATAGTATAGGGTTCCCGCTTAAGTAGAATATCCTAGAGAACTACTGGAGTAATTACGAAGAGTAATTTGACGATAGCCGATAGATCCTACTACTACTAGATTTTGATTAGTTCTCTATAGCGAAAACTTTATAAGTAAAATAAAGAGGCCTTTTAACGTTTCAGAGTTCTTTTAGTTTTTTTTAGCGATATATAGTATATAAGCAGTATATTATGGGATAGTACCTAAGGTATAAAGCGAGTCACCAGACCGAAAGTATCACCGGTCTATTACCGGCGAGTCACCGCAGGGCGAGTCACCGTATAGCGAGTCACCGCGCTAAAAGAAGATTTCGAGATAATCCTAGACTAGTGCAGTATGTACTAATTATAGAGATAACATATATACATCTTCGATACACTTCCCCCTGAGCTAATCTTTGTCTAAGCGGGCTCTAGATCACTTTGCTGAATAGGTGGTCTAGTCCTACACTTAATAGTATATAAGAGGCGGGTCTTAAAGCTTGAGCAGCTGCGTATAGATAGTATTGCGGTTCTTATAGGCTTAATACGTTCATACCCATATATAATATTACAAGTCCAGGTAGTATCCCTAGTCTTTAAATAGGGTGATAATCTAACTATAGTATTCAGGGAGCGAACGGCCCCCTATATACTTCAAACCTTTCCTTTCTAAGCGAAGTTACTCGCTATAACGGGTTACTATAGGGCCCTACTAATTCGCCTATACCTGATTCCGCTTTGACACATTATCGTCGTGAACTACAAGGTTTAGCCACAAATTAGCAACTTAGTCACTACCTGGGAAAATTGCAAGAGATAACAGAAAAGGTATAGTAAGAGAAGGCCAAGGCGGTATAGATCGCTAATAGCCATACTCAGCTTAAGGTTAAAATACGGGATATAGAGCAAGAGCTTTCTAATAAAAGCCAGAGGCTCTATAATATTACGGATTACCTCAAGAATATAAGCGAAAGTCTATTAAGAGCGGAACTTCTTTCTAAGGAGTAATGGAGTATAGTTGTAAACCTCACCGGGGCCTTGCGTACATAAATCGTTGAAGGGAGGGAGATCGACGTGTCTAGCCTATTCTATAAGAAGGAAACGATAAAGTATGAGCTAAATAACTTGAAGGACTCTGTTAGTGATAAGTAGGCGCAATTGGACAGGAAGATATAGGACTTGGAAAGTGCAAAGGCGGACAACGAAATTACTAGGACTACCTTGGAGTCTGCACTTACCGTTAAATAGCGCAATATTAAAAATCTCGCTAGTGAGCTCGGTGTCACTGCCTAGAGACTCCAGCAACTGGAAGCGGTTAGTAAGCAATGGTCATCCGTGCTTGCGGCGAAGGATACTGAGATTAGTTACCTGTACTAGAGACTGTCGGCATGGGAAAGCCAACCTAAGGTCGGTCCTGTACCGCAAAGGAAATACGCAGGACGTAATAGCAGATAATTCATTGAGATAAGTAATCATATCGTAGTCCAAGCGCACTCAGCATTTAAGGCACATATCATCTTGTCAGTCTTGGGCCTATATCTAATATAGCGGGTTTAAATCTAGTTATAACATATAAGGAAGTAGAATATAAAGAGCAAAACACATATTTGCGGCTGTGAAAGTGAGCGAGTAATGTATACATAACCTGAAAAGATGACTGGCGTTTACTGGGTAGCCCGGCTTCCCGTTGTGCCGGTAAGCGATGGACCTACTAATAGACTCCCTTTCTGTTGTGAAATGTTCTGGACAGGCACCCAGACCGGGTGGACTAGACGGCGCGTGGTATAGCCGCTTTCGTCCACTTTGAGAAGAATAGGGATCCCCGTTACTAATACCGCCTCTAGAAGGGTAAAGATATCTGGGTTAATATCGAGCGTAAGAGCGTATAGCGACTGGGGCCTGATCTCGGCGTTCGACGCGGTAATAGATGGGTTCGAGATGAATCGCGTGGTTTTAGAGGCCGACCGAAGTCGGCTAATAGTTATTAGCGGCGGCGCAGATGTATCCCCCAACTTCGATATTACTGGTATATGATAAGTAGATAGCTGCGGTATGGAAGGAGAGGATACGACTTACCTAAAGGCGACTTGAAAGAGTCATACCATAGGCTACTTCGAGCTATAGAGGGACTCTATTGTGGCGTTAAGCTCGAGGGGAGGCTCCCCTGAGGCCTTCTAGTTACGCAAAGACTACTATCAATAGCGGTGTCAATCGACTCGCAGACCTCTAAGGATACTTGTGATATGGCAATTGGCAAGCGTCCCGCGCTCCTGCTCACCATCGCTGATCCTTGGGAAACCCTTACATAGCTAGGCTCGTCTGGTACTACAGATATACCAGTAGTATATATGGTCGAGGGGGAGCTCTGCGTCAGTACCCATACGTTACCGCCAAGGACATTGCTGTTACTGTCCGTTATGGTATATTTAAAGGTCGATGCTTTTTAGAGCGTAGTCACGCTTGCCGGAGGTATACTAAGACCTTGCTCACCGATCTTCCAAGACGGAGCCTCCATGAATGTAGTCGTCGTTGTGGCAGGACTTGCCATAAAAATACTAATTGTCAAGATTAATTCTGTAATGTAGCACATGACGAATAGAAGATGATTTCGTTTGTAGGCGCTGTGCGCACTGGGAAGAAATAAGAGGCCTTAGTCTCCTACCGCGAAACTGGTAGTTGCTTAACTGAGGTCAGATTGTGGGGCAGCGCAATATTCGGCTTATTCCCTATATAGTCACACACAATATTCTACAGCCTCACAGCCGTTTCCTAACGGCCCCTTATTAGTGGGTGGGGTGTTCTATATTGAGAGGCAGATATTGCTGGCTATACTACGATAATTCACCTGTATATAGGAGCTATATTAAACTTAGTATTAACCTATAAGAGGGTCCTATTTAGCTCAATATCTTTACGAAACGCAAGCTCAAAGAATCATCGGTTAATCCGAGAATTAGTTTGCTCCGCTTAAATATCTTGTTAACCTAGGCCACACCTCTTCTAATATACCGACTATCTATTCAGAGAAAGGATAATCTTGAAAAAAGTTATCTTGACTATTTAGACTTCAAAGTCGGAATATCCGAAGCAAGTCCGGCCTAAAGCACGAACAGAATAGTTCAAGGGGCCGCGCAGGCTATTAAGCCTGTTAAATAATTGCCGCGGAATATTAATAATACAGAAGCGGCTTCCAATAAAGGTAGCGCAGATAATACAAGACATTAGAGTAGTGCTTAAGCTTCGGCAGAGAAAGGGAAGCATACCTTGACTGACGCAACCTAAGAATTTGCCGAAAATACAGATTACAATGAAGGCGGTGATAACGTGGAGACCGATAACGACGATAAGATGATTAAAGATGACCGACTAGTCCTAATGAATATAGACCTACTCGTTGCAGACGCCTTTCGAGCGGACATTCATAGATAAGCCAAAGACGACTTGGTAATCCTCGTCAATAACCCTACGAATACTGCGGCAAGGCATAAAATAAACCAATTCAATGTCCAGATCAAAACGAGAAATCAATACGAGAATTATCCGCAGGACCGCATAGATGATTTCTTAATTAACCTCGACGCTTTGCTTCCGAATATGGAGATTGTGACCCGGCTCCGTGAAAAGGTAGCGAGAGATCCGGACCAGGAAGTGAGACAACAGTTAATCAAACAATGCGGAATAGTAAACCAATTGATCACATCAAGAGGTTATCCGGAAGATTGGTCTATTAGTGCTCCAGAAGCAGCAGCGGACGGCGGAGCAGCATCCACCGGCGAAGCAGCATTTACCGGCGAAGCAGCATTTACCGGCGAAGCAGCATCTACCGGCGAAGCAGCATCTACCGGCGAAGCAGCATCTACCGGCGAAGCAGCATCTACCGGCGAAGTAGCATCTACTAGCGAAGCAGCATCCACCGGCGAAGCAGCATCTACCGGTGAAGCAGCATCCACTGGCGATGTAGCATCCAACGGCGAAGTAGCATCCGGAGCGGCAGGACCCTCTGTAACAACCAAGCCGAGAACTGGGGGTGTCAAGACCAGAGTATCCGTTGAATTAAGGGATGAATCTGGCGGTGAGACTTCTCTTGGGAAGGTTATCTTTATCCAACCAATCGGGAACTATAGTGCACGAGTCATCGTCAATCGTGGAACAGAGATCAATCCATTGTATGAGACATACCCCGGTAGCATTTTTGGGCTAGGCATTGCCCGGCAATGGCACGCCGATAGAGATTATAGAATCGAAGACCTGCCCAAAGTAACCGGCGTAAAGGTGAAATAGGTTAGGCGAGTCACAGTCGCTTGTAGGGACTATGAACGAATCAGACGCAAAAGAGACAAACTGAATGCTAACATCCAGTATTACTTGATAGAAGTCTCGGGCAAGATTTATATTGGCGCCAGAACGAAAGTTCTAAAAATAAAGGGAGTCGGCGCCAAAAATCTCGGTTTAATTAACAAGAGCTTAAGCAATGGGCAAGAGCAGTTACGCGCGGAGCTTGATCAATTTCGGGCGAATAATCAACACCCGGACACCGGGAAGCAGCTAACCGCGGCGGATATTGATAAAATGCCATGGCTGTCATCGGACTCTATCCCCGAATCCGAGAATAAGGCAGGAGATGGGGACAGTGGCAACCACAAGGATGATAGAGAGCAGGGAGCTACCATCGAAATCCGAGATTTTGGTCTATCCCGGCGTCCTGGATAACAAACCAATACCAAGCACCGCTTCCATCAAAAGGGCCTGGAGGGTGATTTTTTACTCAGTCTAAACAGTATTCCTCGATCCAGCAATACTAAATAGTCATCCTATATAGATAGCATAAGATTTACGCACTCTCCTTAACCATTTTGTTCTTTATTAACAATCTTTCGTGGTAATCCTATTATCATTATCCAAAGCTCACCAACGGAGCCATATATCGACCTGTACACTTACTCGAAGAAGCGCTCTCACTATACAATATTTAGGTCCTACACACGATCAGGTAGCTTTTGGCTAATAAGAGACTCTAGTATAGGGAAAAGATTTGCTTGTACGGGCCTATCGACGCAAGAGCTCTTCTATCTCTTTATCTTCTTCTATCACCCACCCTCGTATAATCTCCTCCTCCATATCCCATTCGTATTCCTTTATCTGCAGCGCTTACGACCTCATATCATCTTCCTTATCCTCGTTCTGATCCGTAATATCTTGCCACTCTTCATCTTGGTCGTCGTTTTCCCCAACGGCCACTTCTTGATTCAGTTCATAATCTGTAACGTTAGGACTACCTGGTCCGAACACATCCAAGGGATCCTACATCTTTTGCTCCTGTATTTCCTGCCTTAATCTATACACTAGCTTCAATAAGTACCCACTCTCTTTATGTCTCAGGTGATCGTTAATAGGATTCTGCTCCATATCTATTATCTTAAATCTACAAGCGAAGCAAATAAGGCGAGGGGCTCTAGGGCCGAACATCGACTTTTGGGAGGACTGGCTAAAGAAACCAGCTTCAGCCAATGTCTTCACAGATTGGCCAGTAGGGATATACTCGTCCTGTTTCCCCGCTTCGTCGAGGAATAAAGCCACGCGTTTCACATAGGAAAACATGTTGAGTTCATTTACAAGATCCTTGTTTTGGAGGTAGACAAGCTGGGAGTACACCATCACCTCCTTATATAAAGGGACGCGTTCCGCAAGAACCTTCGAGAACATTTTTAGTTGGTTATTATAACGGTCCTCATCGGATTAAGTGGGGTTAATAGGACCGGGTTCAGGCAGAAAGGGCGAAAAGAGCGCCTCGGAAACGCTGATAGGCTTCCATTCTGAGGATCGGATTTAGAAGTATACGTCAGGCTTAGATATCCGTACCGTTGGAGCATAAAAGCCTACAGTATATCGACCATCGGCGTTGATAGACCAGAACCGTTCCCCCCGGTCGTTTACAGAATAGCCCCAGGGCACGATATATTGGTTCATTCTGATAATCAAGATCAAGGGAAGACCTACCGCTCTGAAGAATTAATATAGAAGATCTAATATCCTGAAGCGTAACCACAGTGGCCTCGATCATGTATAGTGATTAAGGTATTCATATCTAGGTATAGCAATCCCTGGGTTTCGTTGTCAAGGGGTCAAACGTTAGCAGACCTAATACTCAGCCAGACAGCATAACGATCCCACCTATTCTTAGACGTCTTCCGGGTTATTACGAGCATCGTCAAGTCTCCAAATATAGATCTTAGAGCCTGTCTGGTTCGTATTGAACGGCGACTTTTTCAAGCATCTAAATATGAACCCTAGTTCTAGATAGTGACTTACCGAAGACTTAAATATAGGTCTCTCGCTCTAGGCCTCTCGACGTACAGCTTCATTCCAAGGTTAGCTAACGAGCCCGTGTTGGTCTAGTTAGCGTTAGCGTTGCTGGTTGGGGAGGCGGAGTAGAGCCATAATATTATCAATATTGCTCGTCCAAGGCTGTTTAATTATAAAGGTAGAATTCTCTCAACCTCGCTCGAACCCAATGTCCTGCTTTTCGAAGCCTCTCTCTTATATCCACTCCATTACATTATCTCCCCTTTCCGCATTAGAACAATATCATAATATCACCAACGGCAGTTAATGCCATTCTAGCGCGATCATTCAGTGAGAGAGACCAACAGCAGATGCAGAGCTTAGTGGCTAAAGCTAACGAGCTCGCGTCTTCAATGGATGCCCAAATTTTACTTCTAGTTAGAAGCAAGACAAATTTCACTGTCTATACATCACCCAATTGGCCCGAATTTGCCTCTGTACCCGTAAAGTATACATGCAGATTGTTGCGGTGCAGCAGCTGAATATTTGCCTTTTAGGAAGCCATGAATATGAATCATTGGAGGCCTGACTTCAACGTTCCAGACTCAATATACGATGAAGGACCGCAAACAGAGGAAATCACGACAAAGTCGAAGCGGATGTCCTTGGCATATGTTTGCTCCCCGAATACATTCACCGATAGAGGTAGTGTTAATTCCCAGGCTACGTTCTGTAAACGTAATACTAATGCGTGATGGAATAGAATACCAGTATTCTCCGGCTGCAAAAAGGAGACCGTGAGCTCCTAGCTCGGACTAGCTCAATGCCGAAAGGTGCGCAGGTCACAATCTTGGACGGGGCTTTATAGCCAAACATTGAAATAAGGGAGGAGCTGGAGGCAAAGTGATTGACCGCAAAACCTAATTCGAATAGAACCCACCAATGTGCTCGTTGGCGGTCAAGCAAGGTTAATAATTATAGATGCCATTAACGAACTGTTTACATCTTGCACTCTTAAGGATTCAATTATACTTAAGTAACCTCCCCTCTATTACAGAATGACCAGTAAGCCTAGCAGAATATAAATTGTACTAAGGGGACGGATTGCCACGAGTCTCCCGAAATTCGCGGTTCCATCGTAATCGTCGTCTGTCCGAATATGGCTGTAAATCTTCGCTTACAGGTCTTTTGCCAATAACTGAGGTAGAGGCCTGACGCTGGTCATCGCGCCAAAGCTCTGACTCTGGCATTAGATATATCGTTCTCGTTCTATCGGCGACAACGGTTTTATAGTAGCTTATTAGATGGAGCAGACTGAAATATGTATCGCAAGGCCTTATATGCTGCTTCAGATATTTTATCACCTCGTTCTTAACCTTAACTGGGCCGACAACGTCTTTGACGGCCTCCCAGCGGCCCTCCTTGAGAAGCCTAAATGTTATACTGATGTCTGCGCTCTCTCGTATATCGCTCTTCCCTGCTGATAGGGGTGGCGCTATAGTCGTAAGACCCTCACTTCCGTCAGGTACCTTATGTGTTTGGTCTGCTAAACTTTCAGAGATCTGGAGCTGTCCGCTTTGAGTCCTTTCATGATCGCTGCTGGATATTAACAGATTATCTAGTCCTGATGAATTATCTAGAACCTTGGCCAAATTAATTTGAGTCAAACGTTTTTAAGGATACTCGGTCGGGAGCTGGTGTTCCTCTTGTCCTGACACTTCTTCTTAATCCCCCCTTCTGATTCGAATAAGTCTTCCTAGCCCTATCTTTGTTGCTCCTATACCTCCTGTTCCTCTTCTGTCTATCGCTGTTGACTTTCTTGCTGTAATACTGCAAGATTCTCTTCTTCTTGCCTCCGCTCTTATTCCTGTGCTTGCTCCCCTTCTTATTCCAGTTCTCTTCTAAACTATTCTTGTTTCTACTACTCTTTTTGTATCTGCCTCTGTCGCGCTTCTTCTTCCAGCTGTTATCGCCTTTAATCTTGTTCTCGTGCTTACTCTTGCTCTTGTTCTTCTATTCGTGTCAGCTTCCGTCGCGCTTCTTCTTCCAGCTATTATCGCCTTTGATCTTATTCTCGTGCTTGCTCTTGCTCTTACTCTTCTATTCGTGTTATCCACCGTCGCGCTTCTTCTTCCAGCTGTTGTCGCCTTTGATCTTGTTCTCGTGCTTACTATTACTCTTGTTCTTCTATTCGTGTCAGCTTACGTTGCGCTTCTTCTTCCAGCTATTGTCGCTTTTAATCTTATTCTTTCATTCGTGTCAGCTTCAGTTACGCTTCTTCTTCCAGCTGTTATCACTTTTGATCTTGTTCTTTTATTCGTGTCAGCCTCCGTTGCGCTTCTTCTTCCAGCTGTTATCGCTTTTGATCTTATTCTTTCATTCGTGTCAGCCTCCGTTGCGCTTCTTCTTCCAGCTGTTATCGCCTTTAATCTTATTCTTGTGCTTACTCTCGCTCTTGTTCTTCTATTCCTCTCAGCTCCCGTTGTGATTCTTCTTCCAGCTATTATCGCTTTTGATCTTGTTCTTTCATTTGTGTCAGCCTCCGTTACGCTTCTTCTTCCAGCTGTTATCACCTTTGATCTTGTTCTCGTGCTTGCTCTCGCTCTTATTCTTCTATTCCTCTCAGCTCCCGTTATGATTCTTCTTCCAGCTATTATCGCTTTTGATCTTGTTCTTTTATTCGTGTCAGCCTCTGACGTGCTTCTTCTTCCAGCTGTTGTCGCCTTTAATCTTGCTCTCGCTCTTGTTCTTCTATTCGTCTCAGCTCCTGTTGTGTTTCTTCTGATTCTTATTCTTGCTACACTACAACAGGGCTTCCTAGCTACTCCCCTGCTCCTTGTGCAAGCTCGCTATCCACTTCTACGACCTCTGTTCTGCGATGACCTATAAGGTATAAGTGAGTATAAGGGTTCAGGTCCTGTTCCTGCTCTTGCTGCACTACGACAGGGCGTTCTATCTCCTCCTCTCCACCCTGCGCAAACTCGCTGTCTATTTCCATACCCTCTGTTCTTCTATGACCCTGATTAGCTGCGAGCTGTAAATGAGTATAAGGGTTCAGAGCCGACGGAGCAAGTCCTAGTCTGCTGTAAAATTTCAAAAATACGGATTTGCGAACGAAGAAGGAAGTAATTCCCTTACCTTGTTTCTGAGAAGTATCATACAGATTGTCTATAAAGAGAAATACGCGGTCTGCTTCGTTCGCTTTTGTACGTGGTAGACTATATCTCCGCTTCTTACTTTCCCCTGGACCGTCAGTAACGAGTGCAGGTTTGGCTCGCTTAGAGCTGAATATCATCGAATGGTGGTACTGCCTTAGTGCAGTGATCTCGGGAGACTCGAAACCCAAGCGGACGGCCAGCTTAGCAAATCCACGTAATACCTTTCTATCCGCCTTGATTGCCTGCCTCGCTAGGAGGTCTTTACGCTTAGATTCTCGGGGTATGTCGAAATAATAGCGCATAGCAAAAGCGTATAATTGTCGACACCCCAATTCCACCTGATCTGTAGAGCTTGCGGGTCTAGACGCAAAGATGGACTCGGTAACTTGTACTAAAGCCTGGTGTGCTTGCTGGTTCGCGCCCTTGAAGATGTCCTCTATTACTGTTGATACCGTGTCTCGTAGACAAATGTGTGTTAGCCTTTTCAAGCAATCCGCATAAACTTCGAGGGTCTTGATATCCTTAAAGAACGTAAATAGAGAGGGTATTAGGCTATCGACCGCTGGCAATCGATCCCATATTCTCTCACGCTCTTGCTCGGTAAAATCGTTGAAAATCGTCCCACTCAGCAATTGGCCGCGAAGCGACTTGGCGTCCAGTGTCGATGCCTGAGGCGCCGTGAGCTCTAGAGCCCGAATAGTAGCTTGGTCTACCCTTCCTATGGCGTTTCGGTCTTCCTACAGCAGCGTGTACCAGACCTCTTTTATATAATTAAGGTATCGCAAAATTTCCTACTAATGAGTCAGCGGAACAGAGTAGTGATAGTAATAAAGTATGTTGAGTTGATTAAAGAAGAAGAAGCATGCAAATATAGTTGAAGATACTACTGACTAAGTATGACTAAGCAATTTCGATACGGGATCTACTCGCCTCATCGCATCTGAGAGCTATCATCTTGTGTAGTATACTGATCCTTATCCCTCCCCAAAGCCCTGGAATATCTAAGAGAGTATCGAAAGCAGCAGTGAGCTCATCATGCCGGAATAGCTACTTCAGATTCCTGCTTCTGTATAGAGTCAAACAAGCCTACTATCGCCGCTCGAAGCTGAGGTTCCGTTTATAGTAGTATTGATGTATCTTGCGATAGATTTCGCCGTCGGTAGGCTTTTTCTCGTTAGAGTATTCCTCGATTAAGCATGTTTTCAGCTACCGACTCAGATCTAAAAACTTCGAGTATCAGTCAGGCCTATTCCTAATGGAGCTGATCTTACCGGTGAGATAAAGGTCGACAGTCTACCACTTATCCCAACGCGACAGGACCTCTCTACCTGCCTGAATTCTGTGTTAACTGTAAAGATATTCGAGCTGGTAACCGGGCGGGAAAACTAACTCCGGGTAAAGGGTTTGTGCACGACTCAGCAGAGCTTCCCTCGCGAATCCGGATGCTTATATAGCCACATCAAGATGTTACTAGTCAATCAGAGCGACGATATAGTTACGTATGTCGAGCCGACGATAATTTTTCCGGAAGTCCGATTTCAGCTTTTCTACGTTCTTTCTATCGAGCTCTCTCGACTGGTTACTTCGGAAACCTAGCCACTCAAGCCCGACTCGAGCGGTGCCTCTATACTTAAGCCTCTTTTCTGCCTCGAGCTTGAGTTCCTCCTCTTAAGACCGACTTTGAGGTATTCTTAGAAGTTTCGATATCTGGAGAGAGAGTACTTAATAATACTACGAGCGGATATTTCTAGCAGATCCTCACCCATCGAATTCGATGCGTTAAGATTCTACCACCCCCCTCAATCCGGGTCTCAGTCTTTAAATAGTAGCGTATTTATCCCTCGATAGTGGGCCACCGCACGCTCTCCCAATCGCACCGTCGACACCCTTTACTTCATAACCGTGCCTACACCGCATCTCGACATCCCTCAGCACGACGCTTACATATTAAAACAATAACGTCTAATACTGATAAGCGCAAAACTTATATGGCCTTACATGAATTGGAAGGGTTCGAACAGCCTCTAGTAGTCTCTGGCCCACAAGACGAGGTCTCAAAGCAGGGAAGGTCCTTCTGGGATCGTACGGTACCTAAGGCTAATACTACAAGGCTTTCTAAAAGGAAAAGAATTACCTCGCCTCAGAAAGACGACGGAAGAGCTGCGCCCCTAGAACTATACCTTCCGAAGGTCACCGCGGCTGGAATAAGAGTATACGAGTATGTGGGGAAGAAATTTGAATCCCCATGGAAAAGTTTTCGCAGAGTCTATGAGCTAAAATTCGATGAATACACGACCGTTGCAATCCGGAAAACCTCACCGTGCGAGGTTGTCACGGTTAAAGGCTTTCCGGGGCCTGACGGCAGCGACAAACTCGACCGGCTGGGAAAGATTCACCATAAGAACTTCGTCTCCCTTTTAGAATCATTCCATTATCAGCAGTAGTCCTACGCCATTCTTGAGCACGTGTCCATCTCTCTTACCCAAATCGTTGCCTCCCCTCCATATCCTATAGAGCTTCAGCTGGCAGCGATACTCGGACAGGTGCGTCAGCGGATTAACGTTCTGAACATCACTTACTAAAGCAGATCTTAGATGGCCTTGCTTACCTCTCTTCGTAAGGGATAGCATATAGTACCCTAGCATATTCGAACGTCCTTCTCAATTCACAAGGAATAATCAAGATCGGTACGTGGCTATGCTGTCCTCCAAATTTCACTAATAATAAGAATAGCTAAGCAAGAGCATTACATGGAGCTTAGCTTATTAGAGTATGGCAGTTACGATTTGCGAGCTGTCGGGAGTATTACCATGGAACTTATGCAGAAATTCACCAAGGAAGACGGAGCTGTAGGCGTGGAAGACTTGGATCGTTGGCCTTCTGACTCTAAAGCCGTCGGCTTCCTTTCAGATACGACCTCTACCCCATCTATACATGAATTAATCAAGGTTGGTGCATTTCTCTGCAATGAATTACAGGCTAACGTTTCTAGTATCCTCTCATCAGATCTCCTTGGCGGCTAGAAGAGCTGAAGTGGATAGTCGGATTGGCTAGCGTTTCAGTACACCGGGGCTACAAATTCTAGTGGAAAGCTTGGGTAGAGTCTACGAGCAGTAAGAACCTCTAGTGTCTTGGTGCCACTGCAATATTTGCCCCTGTTTATTTTTAGAGCTCTAGGATCCTTATGGTTCTAATTATAGTGCGCAACGCGAAGGCACCCCCCAAGCCTTTTTCTAGCTACCCTGTCTCTCCTAAGGTTTGCACTCCTACCCTTGCTCAATCGTTCTTATTGATTGTCCCGCCTGTTAAATCCTGCCACTCTGCCATCATTATACAGTCTTAGCTCTCTTACAGACCCTTTGTCTACCTAGGTTGCACTCAAAATGGATATATTGCAGGCCTACGCTATTGCCGCGGGCGGCATATTTGTGCTTTTCATCATCGCCAATTGGTTTCCTTATGTCATACGCTTCGTCTGGCAGGTCTCTCTTCTCACATCCAAGTACCTCATCTATCCATATCTCTTCAATCGTTATCGATACCTGGGTCTATGGACGCGAGCCGGTATCCTTATCAAACTGATCTACATCACAGCGAACCTCTTCTGTCTCGGCTTTCGATACTCCACAGTCTTGCAAGCTGGCCTTCGAGCCGCCACGCTCTCCTTGATAAATATGATCCCTTTGTTCGCTGGCCCCCACCTCAGCTGTCTTACTGACATACTTGGCATCTCGTTCGCAACATACCGACGGATCCACAGGTCAGTGGGCTTAGGATCATTCGCTCTCGTGCTTCTGCATGCTCTTATCGTTCTTATCGACCGAGGCTCCTTTTAATTAGCTACCAACAGCCACCTATTTGGGCTTGTTGTAGGTTCTGATCGCTGGCGCCTACCGGTCTCTTACTGACTGCTACTAGGGGGGGTGGCTCTATGTCTTCAGATTTTTTTTTCCTACCCTGCATTCCGTCGGGTCTCTTTCGAAATCTTTCTACGTACGTATCAAGCGTTGGCTGTGCTTCTGATGTATTCCATTTGGCGGCATCTACCAGCCGACGGACTTTTCCCTCGCCTTTACCTGTATATCTGCGTTGCCTTGTTCCTTATAATACTCCTATTCCAAATAGTAATCATCTTATATCGAAATGGGTCTTTCCGGTACAGTCGCTCGCGAGCCACTATCTTACACATCCATGGCGCGGTCAAAGTCAGCATCAGGTTATCGAAACCGCTCCACGTGGAACCGGGACAGTACATTAATCTGTGGATTCCTTCAGTCAGCTTCTGGTCCTTTATACAAAGTCACCCTTTCATTATCATATCCTGGGCAGACGCAAAGCAGGATACTCTCGAGCTCTTTGTGGAGCCTCGCAAAGGCTTGACCCGAGAGCTCTTGTGCTACGCCAAGACCGGCCAGGAGAGCGGCGCGAATGGTTCTTATTGGGTGTTGTTCAGTGGGCCCCACGGAACGAGTGCGGCGGTGGGCGAATACGAAAACGTGATTATGATCGCTGACGGGTTTGGTATAGCGGCTCACCTACCTTACCTGAAGAAATTAATCTATGGTTATAATGCCCGTAAGGTTCGAGCTCGTCGAATCCACTTGATTTGGCAACTAGAGAATATAGGTAAATGGTTAGGACTGAGGATACGTTATCCGGTAAAACTGACCGGTGTAGAAATCGGTATCGCGGCTCAATCACTGTTAAATCGTGCCTTGGACGACGATACTTTGGATCGAGGCTATGTCAGAATCCAACTACCATACATATCGATGATTTTGCTAATTTACTGCCCAGATTCTCTGTATATCGATCTATCTTGAATCTGGTAATGTTCAGAAAGTTTCTTTTGGCTGACGTGCTACCGTCTACAGCGGCGCTGCTAGTATACAGGAAATACTATATAAGGAGGTGGTGGGGGAGTTTCTCGATGACAACCCGAAAGATGTCGAAAGGCTGCAAGAGGAGGCCTTGGCTCAGAATATAAGAGGAAAAACGCTGATTATGGGTGAGTTTTTTTTCGCCATGTGAAGCCAAAAGGTTAATTACTATCTAGTATCTGGAACCGAGGAGCAACGAGACGATGTACGGAGGCTAGTACGCAATTATTTGGATAGTGGGGTAACGATGCTGGAGTCCGAATATCAGCCGATGAAAAAATAAGCAATGGCATAAGCAATCAGTTTATTTTTAGTCCTGGTCTATTTCGGCACAGCCTAGATATGATACTTTTCAGTCTTTATTCAATTATAGTTCCAAAGAAAAAAAGCTTCTAGTGTCATTTGATTCGCCGCTAGGGGAACATTAGTACAGGCTATTGGTCATATTCAAACACTAAGAATAGGCACTCGAGCTCTCATGGCGGCTATAGAGATATATATTGATCGACTTGCCGTTATAACATCGCCAAAGACAATTCAATATGAATCACTTTCGACCGCAATTCACGAGTCTACACGATGGATCAAGATACAGCTCCTCTAAGCCCACTCCAGCGATACTTACTCCATCTGCGACGGTATCTTAACGCCTTCTTCCAAATTCTGGAGCGGATAGTCAGCAAGAGCTACTACGTACTGTTTCATGCAGGAAGAGAAGACGGAATTCTGCGTATAATTTTCATCAGCCTCTTAATACCTAGATACGCAAAGTAACTGAGGAGAAGAATGTTAGAGTTGCTGCACGGTAGACAAAGCTACTTCGGGGTCAAAATATATACGTCATGGACTCGTGGAAGAGGAGAAGACAATCTCTTTCGTGGTACTACGTTACCTGGAGCTTTGATACTGAGAATGAAATCTAGCGGCAATCATATCATGTATTATCACACTGGCGGCGGTGAATTACAGACTGACTAATGATACTATCACTAGTGAAAAAAGCATCAACGCTGATTACGGCTCCATTAACCCTCCAGTGCTTCTAGAATCTATTCGCTTCCGAGATCCATTCGCTCCCAAGTATTAAGCTTTCCCTGCTCTTCTCATCACCTTGAAAATCTCAGTGGCTTGTAAGAATTAGACTAGGGTGTACTGGGTTGGCTTTACCATTCTCGTACTCCTTAATATCCGCCGACTTTTTCGCAGTCATCGATTCGGAGGATGGCGATGTAATGTCCGTCCCTGGGTCGAGAGACGCACCCCGTTACGAGACAAACAATAGGTACTTTGATTTCAAGCGACTCTGACTTTGTGAACGTATCGAGATTTCCCGTAGATTTGTATCTCTCTTGTGTTGCGGCCAACCCTGAATATTCCTGAGGCCGGCTACTAGAAAATTATATTCGTATTGTCGCCGGCCCCCTGATTTGCGGCGAGCCTCCTTTCCGTGGCGTAACAGCACTCCTGAACCACAGTATTACTATCAAGCTTGTACCATTCTCGGAACTTATAAACGACCCTTATCCGAGTCCTAGAATCCTACAGGAACGCTGAGAAGTCATTGTCAGCCTTCTGGCGGCCGTTGCGCCCCGCATTCATGCAACGTCGCACGCTGATTGGTACCTTGTAATCAAAGCGGTACGATCCCGATTAGTATAAAACAGCCCCAGGACGTCTCACGTAATAATGAACGTGTAATTTAATCTATATAAGCGAGCCAAGCCGATCCTGTGGCTTGTAAGCCTGTGCAGCTGTCTGAGCGCACTAGCGCAGACCCTGAGTAAACTCACAAATGCTACTACGAAGACATCTAAATTCAACTTACCCCGCCCTTGACCCCGCCCGGTCCGCGCCGAACTCATTCCATATGATCGTCCGTTCACATTTAAATAGTATAATTCCTCTTCCTTCGCACCAAACGTCCAATCGTTCTCGCTATACCTCCCAAAAAGTCGAAGCCGACCAAAAAACCGCAGCCGACCAAGAAATGGTCTCTATACCCATCACTTCACAATAATGTACTCGACCTCATTCGCGAGTATAGCCTTTTCTTCCAATTTCACGACGAAGACGATGACCAAAATTGTATAAGCAATTATGACACGCATATCATCGGTCGATTTACCTGTCCCAATCATTCGTGTCCAGCCCGTGTCTAGACTAGCAAGCAGGTAGCCGTTACTATACGAGAATATTCTAACGGGCGATACAATGCAAGAGTATATTATCAATCTTGCAAAAGTTGTAAGACACTGGTTGAACCAGAGCTGGATCATTTATACGCACAAAGAGTCGCTTACCGTATTAAAAAGTGGTGCGGAGTGCAGATAGACGCTCCTCCCTTCTCAGGCCAGAGCAAGGGTCTATACAGGAGCGATCTATGTGAAGGGTGCAAGCAGGGTCATTGTAGTGGACTGGGACTGCAACCTTAGCGAGCCAGCAATCATGTCGCGATTCGAGTATTCTAAATCGATTAGATCAACGATAGTGGGTTAGGAGAGTCGGCGTGTCATACCTAGGCTCATAGTGATGATAAAGGCACAACAATAGATAACCTTGACACAGGTCAAGGCGGCGTAATGAATCGTTGCTCGTTCATTGCAGCGGGTCTTTTCTTTTCTTCATATGGCTCGCAAGTATCTCCTGAAGAACATCCCATTCAGCCTTCAACAATCGATTAGCGGATTAAAGTCCTGCTAACAGCGGGTCGCCACCTGAGTCTTTCAAAATCTCAAACGAAACAGACAAGATTCTATTGATTGTCTGCAAATCCCCTAATTGCGTTGCATTCAATGCATATTGTCCACCCGAAATGTTGCGTTCGGCTTCAATTATTCGTGCCATAGCCTTAATGAGGGCCGGAGCAGCATCGGTAGCATAAATCACCTTCCTTATTCGCGACATTATAGAGCACAGGCGCAGGTGGATATAGAGTAGCAACGGATACATCCCGTTCTTTAGGATTTGGGTGGTGCGACTACTTCATCCGCAGAGGCTAGTATTGCTATTATTCCCCGCACCTCAGGCTCTAACCACGCTTGTACAATAAGAAGCAGCAGAGATTGGCGACAAGCAGTCTCTTGAGCTGATCGAAGATGCAGCTACGGGTATCGATAGCCTGCTTAAAAAAACGGTAAAGGAAGTAATCGCAGGTCATCAGTACTCGAATATTGGGATCAAAGGACAGGCCCACACTGGGGATACATATAGTAGTCACTGGAGTAGGGGTACGATTAGGGCATCTCATAAGTATGATGGCGTCGAGGTAGAGGAGGGTGGAAAGGCTCTAATCGGGAACAAGTATGGTGGAAAGGACTTCTAGGATTAAGCAGTCATACTGCGGACCATTTCTCACTCTAGCGCTATGGTTTGGAATATAAGAATAGTTTATATTTCCAGACCTTTCCAGGCCTACCTACAAAGCTAGTTATTAATATTCCAAATCTAAAGACCACATGCACCGAGTGAGATATTATTCGCTATAGGCCTTCTGTTCTTCCAGCGTCGCCAATATACACGATAAGGGTAGACGGAGAGAATCCACTGCGTTTTGATCGGGCATCAGGGCTTTCCCGGCAGAACGGCCTCTGCGAGGGTTTCACTAGCACAGTCACTCATGACTCAATATAGTAATAGAGATGGAGATAGGAACGATTGAATGGCGGCTCGATAACGTCGTGGCTGGTCATAGAAGTTTCTAGAAGAACACCACACTTCATATCAATTCGGTATAATGAAATTATAATACGACTAGCGTAACACTTATTACCATCTTATGTAAGCGGAATACATTCGCTTAGCGCTCTATGTGCCTCCCCCTTTATTCGGATAAACTCGGCACGCAGGTTCCCTTGTGCTCTGTGTCCTCAAAACTTAGAGTCATATTTTTTCTTCATAGTACCTTCGTGCCGTGCCCCCGAAACCCGGAGACAAGCCAATAGTCATACTAGAGCAGGAGGAACAGCCGAAGCGGCTTTCGACGCCGTCGGCGGGACGTTCGATAGTATGACCACAACCGCTATATTTTCTTACCGTAAACCGAATCCTGGTAGAGAAATAACTAAAGAACAACGGCACACTGAGAAGAACTTTATATTCTCGCAAGGGAGAAATTTCAGACCCGTAAATAATGGATTTGTCTCGGCACGGTGGGTTTCTCTCCACGCAGGGACGGACGTTAGCGTCCCGCCGGACTGAGCGCTTGCTGCGGAACCAATTGCAGATTCTGAAGCGAGGTATCTTTGATCGATGCCTTGGACGGTAGAAAACGAGTACGACGTACATGACTAAGGCTAAGGCGATTGATAAAGTGAATTAGGTACAAAGTCCTAGGCTGGAACTCGATCATAAATACATTATATAAAACATTTTCAGAAATAGCTTATACTATGAAAAGAACATGACTTTCTGGAAGTTGAGTTTAGCACTATCTGGGTGAGAAGCTAAAGAGGCGCTAAATATAATCAATTCCGACGTGATAGTTTACCCGTTATCAGGAGGTGGTCCAGAAACATGGATGTTCGCGAGGTGATCCATATCGGCGTTTCTATTACTAATCTTGATGGTCCTGCTGATTTTCTTAGTCTCGTTGACTTCATTGTCACTAATGCCTAGATCGTCCTTAGGGAGCCAAACCACAGGCTATACTGTGACTAGCGCATCGTCCTTGATCTCGCTAGACGCAGCGCCACTCGTGGATAAGTCAAACTTGGACAATTCGGTACTTCGACCAAGAATAGTGTCTAGTACTTCTAGTCGATCCACCTCTCGGAGGATGCGAAACATAGTACTCTTTTCAAACCCTGTTTGGGTGGCCTGGGCCTATTTCAAGTCTTGTATATTACCGACTCCGCTTAGTATAACAGGAAGATTCTTGAGCAGTGGACCGTATGCGTGGTTTAATATAGCCTGATAGACTATAGTGAGGCAAAGCACGATGATCATAATAACTCCCTGACCGATATAAGCCACCCGATTCTGTTCGTCACGGACAAGGAAGAAGAGCGCCACTAGGTATATTTCTATAACGTAGAGTCCGGTGAAAAGCTGGTTAATAGCTTTAGGATAGACTAAGCCCCCTGTATCTGTGTTGAACCTTGCGACATTTAGGATATTATACTATTGGACGACAAGGAAAAGGCTGAAGGTTATAATATTGAAGACCAAAATCAGCGGTGAGATAACGGAATATATCAGCCCTATAGCTGCAAGGTTGGTATACACGGGGAAGAATATTCCCCATTTCATTTCGGGCTCCTTTAGTCTTTCCCATTTGTACCTTGCCGTAGTGTCCTATACGGGAGCGATTATATATCCTAGAAGACGGGTTAATTGAAGGAGTGCCGTAGCGCTGACTGAGAGTCCTTGGAGTAACATATAGGAGAAGAAATAATTGCCGGCCTTTGGTAGATTTTGCGCAATTATTGCAGCGAGGGACTCGAAGTCTTGGTTAAGACCACTGAGTATAGCTACTAAACTCGAAGATACTGAAACTACTAGGAAGATATAAAAAAATAGAAAGCTAAAGTAATAGTCCTAAAGTAGTAACTCCGCTAAGGTACTGGTATAGACTCCTTGCTCTAGAATAAGACGCTCCAAAATGATCGGAAGGATGATCGTAATTGCAGCTAGAAGATATAGAGGTAGAACTCCTTACAGAATTCCCTGGAGCTAACTGGGCAGATCTTTCAACTAGACGAGCTGGGGCTATATGCTAGCAAGGTAGTTGAGCTGCGAAAGAATGCCTGTGAACGCAACCGGCATGACGTACAGAAGACAAAGAAATGCGGCCGACACGCTTACTAGAAGCGTGCGAATGTATTTTTCGTACCAACCCATCGATATATTCTTCCAGATGATATTATATGAGGTCTCTTCGATTTACTTTGGGATCATTAAATTAGGTGATGGGTGGTGGACAGAGCGATATACTATATATGTACCGAGGCTATCGTTGAATTGAATTAGAGCGGAGCTCTGCACTTTGAAGTCTGCCTCAGTGCTCTACTCGCGCTCGATCAGATGGTTCATAGCTACGAGCCTTTGGCGGCAATGATCGATAACGTCCACGCGCTTCCGAACGAAACGCAGGGCAGGAAGCCAAGTTATACCAAAAACAGGTAATATACAGTATTCGCAATCATCTCGAGATAAGTATCTCGTCCAGAGTAGCTGGCCTAGCTAGTATTTTCCGGTTTTGCCTTTGGAAGCGTTAAATAATAGCTGAGCTTTTTGGATCAATCTTGTCTCTGCTGCTTCTAGTATTAAGGCCCACATATCGCGTTCTCGCAGCTTCCGAGTAAGCTTGCTGTAATCGCGTTGCAAGCACACCGTCCGCACCCCCCCCGGATATATACTATACATCCTTTTCAGGTCTTCGGCAGAATTCAGGCCCTCGGGTATATCGGTGACAAGGACTGTCCTCCCGGCTGCTTGGCTTAATTACGAAAGCATACGCTTCTGCTAAAGGCGGGTATAGCAATATGTTTCGTACTAGAAAATACGGCAAACCCACAAGACTACTACTAATAAGAGATATAGATGTGCCCAATAACGGTCGGTATAACCCGAAGCCACATTAGTCCAAGACATCCGATCCAGGCCATTAGAACCATAACCGCCGTAAAAGTTGATAGGGATCAATACGGGGAGAATAACGAAGGCCAAAGGTATAAAAATTCGAAGCAGCGTTTTGAGATATCGTAGGAAAAGGTATGTATCTAATCTGTATTGCTCGATTATATTAGAATCAGAGGTGGCAGAAGCTTCGTACCGCGTGACGTGTGGCCGACTTTTGTCTATTAGATAGCGAGTACCATCGGAAAGGCGAGAACTTACTAGATTCGCGGTAGTCTGGCCCTTAATAGCAGGAACAATAGGATTTCGACCGTAAAAATAGCGCCGGCTACTGTAAGGGAAGCTAAGAATGATTGTAATGATTTACCTTGGGTATATTGTGCTTTCGCGTTAAAGACGGCCGCCGCCGGCTATTCGGTTTTTATTTGGGGATCCATAGCGACGAGACTTTTAGAGTACTCTCTAAAATAGCGGACCGGCCTAGGATAAATAGTCAGAAATGACCTAATCAGTGCCAGCGGACAGCTCACACCCGTTTCGTGATGATATCGTAACATTTATGCTACATCTATCGATTTCCGGCGGGCTCGCGCAAGATACAGCCTACAGCCCGCCAATCGGGAGGCCTGTCTTTTTTGGTAGACTCTATTCTAAAGATATAGGACCTTACTTAACCGCGAGCGCGTAGGGTCTATAAGTATCTATGATAGTCTTCTCCCGTCTATAAATCATTGTCTTTGAATAAATCGATTATATATACTATAAATATATCTATATTATCTTCTCGAATAATTCTCGACTTAACATTTTACACCTACGTCCTGGAGACGTTATATATTCAGTCTCGATATTTGGGCTCTATACGCTGCTGTGCTACGCCTAGCTAGGTATATACTCCTAGATCGCATTGAGCGTAAGCAACGAAGGACTATCTCGTTTTAAAGAAATCGATCACCAAGCACAGTATATTACCACTAGCTACGTCCTCTGTATTATTAGACTAAACAGTCAAATAGACAATCATTATACAGGAGGCAGGCCGTAAGTAGTACAACGACTATAAACATCGCTACAATGTCTACAAGCACCACTATAACGTCTACAAGCGCCGCTGCAATGTATACAAGCACCACTACAACGTCTACAAGCGCCGCTGCAATGTCTACAAGCACCACTACAACGTCTACAAGCGCCGCTGCAACGATATGCGCTCCAATCCCTACGGCTTTCTGGATTCCGACAGCGTCAAATAACTTTACCGAGCAACATCTCCTTGGTTATCATGAAAATCCTGCCGATGTAAGCTCAAGCGTCGAAGTTTATACCCTCTTTTGGCTATTAGACTACCCTCAGGAGACAATACCTGGCGTTATTGATATAACGGACCAACAATCATAACCTGATTTCATAAGTTGCATATAATCGTGCACGCTCTTTAATTCTAATGATAATCTTCCAGGTAGCACTTACACAGGATGTTCGGGGGTGTCCTTTATAGCCGGTATCTGCTTCTTGAAGTACGGGCTTAACGAGTCCGTTACGCCTGTCTTTAATGGAAACGCCAGTTCTGCTATCTTGCATTTTCTTGGTTAGTATAGATGTATATCGAATAACGGTCTGTTCTAGAGCAACTCAGGTTTTTTTGCAGTCCTTGATCTTGCCTGAAATTTCTGAAACAGTCCATACTTGTTAGATTAGGGCTTTGTTGCTTGTTTCTTGAGTTTGTAATCCACTAGATAGATTGAATGGTTACCTGTCAAGAACATAAAACAATGCAGAACGTAGCTTAAATCGTTTCTGGCTACAGGCGGGTCTACCAGAGGAGCGGCGGCGAATATGCCATTCCTGTCGCCGCCCGTGCAAGCCAAATCAGGCAGAGTAATCAGCGAAAGGATTGCGGGGCCCAGAGGATTGTGTGGCGTCGTGTGAGTCATCCTCTTTCGTGGGGCGGATGACCGTAGCTTGCACATAAAGCTTGGCCAATGACCGTCTATGCTTTTAGCGGCACTTTATAATAGCTACTTCCTCTTTAAATATACTTCAAGCTTCTTTTGAAGTCATTTTGTCATCCGGGTGCCTAGAATTCCTGTCACCGTAAAAGTCTAGTTATCTCAAAAAGTGAAATTTATTTTATGGGCGCGATGTGATGGATTCGAACGCGGGTTAACCATTTCTAAATATCCTAGCTATCCACTATATTTCCACTAATTGCCGAATCGGGCAGCTATATACATATTTTCAGCGAAAGCGTTATTAATACCGCTCATCTCCTTAATCTCTGCGATCGCTCTATTAAATTTTCTTGGCGATGCAGTCCGGCTAGCCCGTAGTATTATCAAAATGGCGAGCTTCTCGAAGGTTGGTATCGGGATTGAACGAACAATCTTGAACGCCGATTCATTAGCCCTTGTAGGCTGATTAACGTCAGCTCCATACTCGATCAGCTCTTTGACGGTTTGGAATTTGTGGGGAAACTCTGTAGGGGCCTTATGGGTAGGCCATATACACGCTTCGATTAGAGGCGTACATCCGTTTTAACTGTATACGTCAAGGTTGGTACCGTAGCTTACGAATACCCTTATAATCCTAGGATCGTACTAAATCACCCAGTCTGCCCGTTCTTTCATCCAAGCCTCAAGTAATTAGGTATAGCCTGTATACCCTAGCTTGGCTCCCGCTTTGAGAGCAAATTCTATTACCTTGCTATTACCCTATCTCAATACCAGTATAAGTGGCCAGAGCTCCCGTTGTTGGGGACTAAAATTTTAGAAGGGACGATTAATATTGGTACCGTGCTCAAGGAGTATCCTGATAGTCTTAAGTCTTTCCCCTAGTCTTTGCTCGGCTAGAGGTATAATTCTTTCGTTCGAGAGCGACCAAAATCCCCCAGGTCTGCTTATTCGTGATATCGCGAAATATAACGAATCGTATTATAACTTGCTATTTCGGGCGTTAACGTCGGCCCTATACTGAAGAAGCATCCGTATTATTTCTGTCTGTCTAGCCTGAGTTATAGTTATTAACAGGGTGCAATCTTGGCTGCTCCGGTCTTCAATATTGGCGCCACGCCCGAGGAAAAGCTTAATCACTTCGAAGTACCCGTATGACGCCGCTTGATATAGAGCCGATTTACCTTTCTCTAGACCTAAATGCCAGTCGGCTCCATTCCTGAGTAGCAGGTTGACTATGTTGAGACTCTGGATGGCGCGATTCATAACGATTGAACCATGGAGAGTTGCGGTATCGACCTGGGCGCTATGATTAAGTAATAGTCGTATAATACTTTCGTTGCCTGAACGAGCTGCAAAATAGAGCGGGCATCCTGTCTTTTCCGACATGAGTGAAAATAGTGGTCAGCTCCGTTTCAGAGTAATCAGTCGCTCTAAAATTGCACCTCTTCTAATAAGATACTCTATAATACTGTACTGGCCTGATATCGATACATAATATAGCGCTGAGGTCGGGATACAAAACTCCCGGTGATACAATTCCTCCTTCTTGGCCGATAGTTGAGTATTCTCGGACGAGCACGCTAGGGTAAGGAGATTTAGATCTCCTATATCGGCGGCGGATGCTATAAGCTCGTACAGGTCGCTATAATCTAGTCCACATAATATTTTAACGATATAAACATGTATAATAGACTTCTAAAGCTCTAAAGAATTAGTTAATATCAAGAATTATAGTACGAGTTTTACGCGTACGGCAAACCTATAGCCAGCCTTTAAGATAAGCCTTATATATTACGAAATAATCCTCTTAATCGATATTAATAGAGCTCTTATTATTCTTCCTATCATTAAACTAGGCAAGATAGAAGCAAGAGTATAAGAAAATCTTATCTAATATCTCAAGCGGGAGACTATTAATACTTATCCTACTTAAAGTAATCTCTAGTATTACAAGGAAGCTTAGCAGCGATTTATCTCTAGTGAATATTATAGATATATTAGGCCGTATAAACTCGGTAAGAAACCGGTGTAGGTCTAAAAATAGGCGCCTAGCTATCCTCTCATACACTAAATTTAGAATTTCTAAGTACTAGATATAGAAGATACTGCAAAAGCTCTTCTATATTAATAGAATGGTAAGACTAATATTACATCAAGTATCCGTCTATACTCGCGTCTAAATATCAAGCTTACATAAAGCCCTGCCTATCCTTTTACGTGCTTCTCGGGTACTAAGTACTTATAGTACTCGAAGGATATCTAGCCTTGTCTTATACGATCTTCGTAAGAGCGGATGACCTTGACTAGTAACTACCCGTCCATATTGGATTTACTAATATTAGTACTATACTTGAGCAGAAGTTCAAGAATACGAAGCTTCTTTTCTATCAAGCCCTCACTATATAGTTAAAGTGCTAAGTTAGTTAGGGGTATTCTTCCCCTGGTATTAAGCTTGTTGGTATTGGCGCCGTTGGCCAATAAGACTCGGATGATCGATATATCGATATCCCCCGAAAAGAATCCTGTGATAGAGCCTTCTAACGGTATCCACCTATATAGGTAGGACTTCTCGATATCTGCCCCTGCTTTTAATAGGATGTCCGTTATCTTAGGTTCGTTCTTATCTATCGATAGGATCAAAGGTATAATTAGGCGCCCTCTACCACTTATATCTACCCCGTACTCAAGTAGGACCCGAATAGTGGTTTCCTTAGTCTTGTTAGACCTGTAAAGGTTCGAATAGTCGCCGATTATAGCCCAGGAGAGAGTATTATATCCTACTATATCCCTGGTCGCGTATATTGGACTACGATAATTGATATCCGATGGATACTTCTCGAGAAGTATCCGAGTTATAGCAGAGTAGCAGCCTCTAGAAGTCCTGTAAAGGAGCGTAAGACCCTTGTAAGTGTTGTAAAGCCTGGGCTTAGAATCAAGTAGTAACCTCAGGACTTCGATATAGCCACGATCAGCTACGTAATAGAGGACAGACTCATTACTAAGGGCTTTGATTATAGGGTCGGCGTTGTACTTCAGAAGTAGGTATACTCTTACGAGAATATTCCCTGTGTACCTAGAATGATCCTTATCTTGCTAAGGTAGCGAGCGAATTACCCTAAATAGAGCTGAGCGGCTACGAAAAGATAGTATTGAGTTTACAGATACCCCTTTTTCAAGTAGCAAGCGTATTATAGCCTTACTCCCTCCCTATTAGGCGCTCGTATATAAGGGCGTCACCCACGTACCTATCGGTAACCTCCCGACTTCCGGCTCGATGCCCGGGTTAAACTCTGCTACTTCGTTATAACAGAGGGCGCGGTATATCTCCGTGTAATAATTTGGACGTTAAGAAGGGTATTTGCCCTGGATATCAACGCCCTTGTCGATGAAGAACGCTACTATAGAGTGAAAATTTTTAGCCGCCGCGGTGTATAATGCCTTAACCTCTAGTAGATAATATAGACGAGAATAATACCCGAAGTGGTCTATAAATTTCGAATCCGCAAATCTTGACAATACACCAGGGTATAGGTGCGCCGTGCTCCCTTTATAGTAAATACTAGAGAGTAGCTTAGCCTTCGTCGTGAGATACGCAAGCTTTATTACTATAAGGTTCCTATCGAATACGGTATCGTTAATCCTGTAACAGAATTTCTTCGACGGCCAAGTCTCTATCTCCTTAAGCATCAAATGCTTGACTATAGATTGCTATTACCCTGCTTATCGATTTAGTTAAAGTATAAATTATAGTAGAAAGTATATACCGTAAACTCCATAATACCTATGTAAATCCTGGGATACTAGGTCCGGTTGGGTCCCTAGCTGAGGACTATACCTTGCCCAATTATGACCGCTAGAGTTAGACCACTCGGAGCTTGTGTACGAAAGCACCTGTGAAATAGTCTCCGTTGGGATATATTCGTACTTTATTATTGCTTAATCCTCTGGCGAAATATATAGAGATCCTATCCTTAAGGTTCTGAATTATTAAAATAAGAACTAAGAAATAAAAGACGGCTAAGACTATAATTTGGAATAATATCAGCCTTAGAGTCGACTTCGAGCGGTATACGTACAGTAATTCTTCCAAGCCTTCCCACGTACTGAACTATAAATTTAGTTAGCCATTAGTCTATAGAAAGAAAACCCTACTAGCTAAGCTAATACACCCCACTTCCTAAGAGGTGTCACGACATCACCTAGGATAGTCACTGTTTGGATTATATAAGGGCTGTTAGTCTCGGTTAATACTAGTATAACGTACGGTGACACCTCCTCTAAGGTAGCGTTATACTATGGATAAGCGACATTTCTAGGTGAATTGGGATAATGGTGCCAAGGAATCATTGCCAAGACGCCAATTATGCGCTCACTACTATGGCCTACCTCGCGGGGGACAAAAAAGCCCGCACCTTCTAATAATATTTTGAGTGCCGGGGTACAAAGCCAACGAAGAGTTTTAACACGAAACTCTTGCACTCAAATCCATAGATCGCGAGACTCTGAACAAGTTATGTATATAATATTAGTTATGAAACTGTCCTGTGGAAGAGCTGTATTGGTGTAAAGTTTCAAGGGGTGCGGGTTTTGTTATCCCCTACGAGGCTACCTATTAGCTCCAAACATAGCAACCCTCATTCTTTACGGGCCGTGACTAAGAATTTTCTATTTGCGTGTGCCTCTTACTATAGACCGGGTAGCACGGATACTAGCTATATCTCGTAGATACTCGGCTACCCTTGCATTTTACCAAATCACGGAATTATATATCCGGATAATGACCATTTATAGTTTGAATATAGCTTTCTCTCTCGTCCTTATAAGAATCTTCGTGGTTCTTGTAACCGGCCGATATATATTCCAATAATAAACAAGCAAAATACAATCGTTGCTTTCCCTTTTCAAGATTGCTTAGCACGCTACCTACGAGTACTCTTCTACTACCATTAGTATTATTAACCTTCGAGAGCAAAATGGCCGTGGCCGAACTTGCGTCAACTCAGCCTCTACTACCTACGGTTACCACTACGTCGAGGTACACTTGCTCTAAGCATTGTGCGATCATTATCCTCACAGCCGTGATTGTTCCAGCCACGGTCTTATGCATTATCGTCGCAGTACTATACTATATATGGGCTCGAGTCTCCCTAGAGTAGCGAAGAAGAATAGATAAGATGGAGAGGGCAAGAGTGGTACAGAGCATTCACGATGTTCTTTCGGACTCAAGTTCGCACTCGAGCAAGTACTCCCGTACAGGGTCCATCGACGATGAAGAACATTTATTATATGGTCAAACGCTATAAGCACGGAAGACGTCTGGTGGCTTTATTATTTTGGTCTTGGAGCCAGCATGACTATCTACTAATGTAGTAATTAGTACCAGAATCCAGACCGTGATGCCGTCTTTCAATATATTGGCCCTTTAAATCGTAATCGAGGGTCAACTTGCAAGCTCTAATTCGAAGTACTAGTTGCACTGTTCTCTATACCTCTCTCTTTGATAGCTCCTACCGTTCTTCCTATAGCTTCCTTGATTTTCTTACTTATATATCTTGTCGTTAGAGTAGCCACCTCGTTGACGGATCCTTACTGCTCGCCGTAGAACTCGTTAAAAATCTTATATATTGGGAAGAACTCATCAATACTGTTCATGGTGCACCAACTATTTAATAAATAGTTGGTTTGCCTTTTTTTGCATAGTAGTTGGAGGTAGTTAAATGATCTGAGCGTCGGGATTGGCTGAGGGATCGAGCTGAGGCTAGGATATATAGATACAGGTATAAGTTGGAGGAAGAGGCGTTTGTTATAAAATTTTAATTATAGCCGCCTAGAATCGAGTTTGGAAAATATAAGGCCTCTTCAAATCTATTTAGAATTATCCCATTCTCTACCTTATTATATTCGCACCTTAGTCTATCCTATTATACCTAGCTCCCTATCTACCCCCAGAAGACCAGTAGAATAAATTCGCCACGATCGGTAGGGACTAATCTACTGACGAGCTTGTCGGGCTACTAATATTTGCTTTTCTTCTTCCTCGACTGCTATAATAGCCTCCAACGGAATAGTCTTCTAATTATAATACTTTGTCGAGAATTTTCTTAGACTCTTATTCTTAGGGAATATATATATATATAAGTATCCGATAGAGTTGTGGGGATGGGCGTGAAAGGTATACACGAAATCCTGAGGCTTGAGCTCTTTATACTCCTCTTCTAGTAAGGTAAAGTCTCGTTTCAAGGTCGGTAAGAGCTCCTGAAACTTCTTAAGCGTACCTTCTTTACGCTCGAGCTTAGCGTTCTAATCATCGAAAGCTAACTAGGTGTATCTGATCACTTTGGGGCTTCCGTGCTCGGTTTCCTAAAATCTAATAAAATGTTACTTCATGTCCTTCAGCCGCTTGTAGTCGTTGATAGTACCATCTAGGTTAATAACGTTGAAGATACGTTCCCGGGAAATCACCAGCGTGTGGCCGAAGCCTTGGCCTTCTGGGGTGTTGACTCTAGGTTAGAACTTGGGGTCAAGCTATTGCGGATACTGGCGGCTATTATAGCTGGCCAGGTTACCGATAATAAAGGAGTCGTCGTCTTTACTCAGTATCAGGGATGGTTTGTTATATACTTCGAATTCCTAGAATATCTTATGAGACTATTGTCTACTCTCTCTAAGGCATATGGACTTATAGAGAACTACGTATCCGTTTTTGCAAAACGCTGGTCCTATTTATAGGGACTTTTCGAATCGTTGCTATTTTCCGGAGGTCTTTCTCCGACCGGTTTTCCAACAAGACTTGCGGGAATCAATCCAGAGCCCCCTTTTTTCCCCGAACCCCTATATAAGTAGATACCTGGTTAATACGTCTGTTCATTCGATACGGGGTAGCAGTTGCTTCTTCGAGCATTTTGTACAATGCTACTTATAATTTCTCATACTCAAAATCATTGTTCTATTTTTTCCACTCTTTCAGTTCTATAGCCCCTTTATCCTTTCTGAATCCATCGCGTATATAGCGATAGAGATTTTTGCGAGCTTAAAATTCTTCACCCATATTCAAGTAGTACGCTTAGTACGCTTAGTACGCTATTGCGCGAAGAGCAAGTAAGGATTTCTAGTAACTGTGCGCGTGCTGCGATCGATTTCCTTCCTAGGAGCTTAATTTTCCTAATCGCGCTCTCCTAGGAGCGTTGATCAAACAAAACCTTCTACGCCTCCTGGATAAATAGTCCTAGGAAACTGTGCCTGGGAGAGCGTAGGTCCTAGGAGAACTCTCCCTGGGAACACTGAAATCCTAGGCACAGCCGCCTAGGAGCCCGCAACTACTGGGACAAGGTGGCGTCCTAGGAAACTGTGCCTGGGAGAGCGTAGGTCCTAGGAGAACTCTCCTGGGAATACTAAAATCCTAGGCGCATAGCCGCCTAAGGGAGCCCGTAACTACTGGGACAAGGTGGCGTCCTAGGAAACTGTGCCTGGGAGAGCGTAGGTCCTAGGAGAACTCTCCTGGAAACACTGAAATCCTAGGCGTATAGCCGCCTAGGAGCCCGTAACTACTGGGACAAGGTGGCGTCCTAGGAAACTATGCCTGGGAGAGCGTAGGTCCTAGGAGAACTCTCCTGGAAACACTGAAATCCTAGGCGTACAGCCGCCTAGGAGCCCGCAACTATTGGGATAAGGTAGCGTCTGTGCTTGGTATTATCTTTACGAGCGTGTGAGATAGGCGGGAACGTCAGAGTCTCGCCTTAGCTTGGGAAATTCTATTTTAATTCCCGCTCAAATGCGTGAATATGAAAGATTGTAACTTTTCTTCCTACTATCACTAAAACATTGAAAAGGGTTTTTACTTCCTGGTTTGACTAATCTTTATTAAAAGGGTTTGGGCAGGGCGATATAGGCGTTGCCGTCTTGGATAAAGATCTCTCCTAGGAGCGTAGAGGTAGTTATATATAAAAGGATCTAAATAAGCTTATCCTCTTCAATAATGCTATAGCGGTTGACCTGATTTTGGGAGTTCTGTCGGCACCAACTTGTTGCAAAATCCCCAGGTCAGGGGGGAGTTCTTGACGTACCATCGCTAGGAGCGATCTCACGGATTTTGGCTCCACGAAATACCTCTCTTATTTGCTGTCCTTTAAACGTTGGAAGTTTCGCTTATCTCGAGTACCGTCATTACAGCTTCCAAATGGCTTAAGGCGTGGTTTATTCGCGCTTCTAGGACTATCGAAGTTGATTCCAGGGTGGATCATAAAATGCACTACTTTACTTAACCAATCTTGTACCGTTACCTTCTTCGTTAATTCCCTAATACTGACTCCTCGCCTGCTTTCGAATCTCTAGCGCTGGAGCTTATCGTAGAACTCTACGACTACTGCGTAGCCGGGTATGAAACGACTGGTCAGATGCTGACTCGCGCTATATACGCCCTTTCGTCTCGACAGGATGTTCAAGACCTTCTTTATTCTGAACTTTATTCCTTGGGGGCGTGTCCCTTCTTCAACGGGGAAACTTCGAGAGTCTCAGCGGTATTATACGTGTTGTACTATAATCCGCAGGTGTTCCCTTCGCCAAATGAATGGCACCTATTTTCAGGCGCCTGGCGTACCCGAAAAGCGAGGTAGAATGGGCAAGTCATTGGCCGGGATCTCGCCATATTCGAGATGAAAGCGGTGTTGGCTGCTATTTATGCGAACTACGAGACCACGTTGGTCGATAGACAGGCTGAAAGCGCCGACCTTTGCGCTTCTGGTGTGGTACTGTAATAGTTAAACATTTTATTCGCCCCGGTAGAAAGGTCTCAAGTAGTCTGAACGCAACGCTTCATTTACGGCTTTCATATAAATAGCTTAGTATCCTATACATCTCAGTGCAGCGCCGAAAAGCACTAGGCAAACCTAGCGACATTTAGAGGTGTGTATAACTCCTTAAGATACTGAATCTCATCCAAAACCCAACTTTGCCAGTCCGAACTCCCAAATAATATGACAACTTTCGACCGGAGCGACCGAGGCTAGAGGATTGACGTTAGTCTTGTACCGTAGTACGTCGATTTTGGGATACAAACTTTGTATATTCCATTTCGGATCGTCCAAATATGTTCACGGCGACGACTACGGACCTACTCTCGTTAACCTTAAGGTATAGAAGGACGATAGTAAGATATTTAGTCCAAGAGTAGATAGTATCGTGTAAACTAAATAAGCGCACCCTGCAACGAAGACCTAAAAATATATAGTAATTGCACGTCGTCAAGACTCGAGATGAACTAAACACGAAGAATACGCTATATTATATAGTTATAGAACTACACGCATGCTAAGATAAGCAAGCTTCGGGGTAAGTAAGAATGAGTAACACATAATTAAGAAGTAATAGATATTCACCCTAAATCCAAGAATGTCTAGTTAAAGCTTAATCCCCGCTAGCTGGGTTGGAGTTATAAAATCGCCTCCGTACCAATAGCGGCATGATTCTAGATAACGTCCTGAGCGTTGTACTTCAGCTATCCTACCGTTGATCGTCCTACCGGGATATAGAGGCTGCCGACAGTGACAGGACAAGGCCATTTACGATGTGGGGAAGGATACGACCAGAAATCTTTTTTGAAGCCAGAGGATCTCACGCATTAATTCTTAATATAGCATTTTATTTGGCTCGCGCAGATGACCTGGATAAGGTTCACCGGCCCTGCTAATGGAGCCCTTCCTATACAAACACACATTGTACTACTAGCACTGCTACGATAGTACTGCTAGTATATCATAAGCACCGTAAGGATTTGAGACTACATCCAAGTAATTTAGCCAACTGCTATCTTTGGATATATCTAATTCTTGTGATGACCCACCTTTAGTGCTGCCGGCTAATTATATACACGCATCTCTTTTTAGATCTTATATCCTTATCGTACTAATATGGTATAGCTTCTTGTATATCTATATTATAGGTGAACTATCAAAACCGGCACCCCTTCCCTTAGTCTTTGGAGTTCCTTATCCTGAAAGAATGCCTAGATACGTACCTCTCAAGAGAAAGCCAATATCAATCATGAATAGTCTGTCTGACAAACCGTATAGTCTCCCTGTTACTGATTTAATTGTTAGACTAGTAATTAGGCCAAATGGGTCCTGGATTGTTCTTACGCTTACAGCGATTCTATACAACTTTCGATGTTATAGCCGGCCTTACTTATGGCCTGTCGGTCGCGGTCCTTACGTTCGACGAGTTTCATCCAATATTATTAGATCCTATATATATAGCTGAGGGGCTACTCGTTAGCTCTATCTTATTCGGCGTTACTTCTATTACTATTACTACTATCCTCCTTTTTAGCTTCGAAGGCTACGAGAATATAACCTAGAAAGATCTTATTGTGGCTTAGGGTCCGTTATATATTATTAACTAGTCTATATTCGCTTTCCTAATAGGTCTACTTATCTAGTATATAGAGAAGAGCGGTAGGCGGGGGAGTATAATTCCGGGCTACGTTGCGATTATACTCGTTTTAGTTATCTTCTAGGCCGCCTTCTATACACTTTTCTTAGTAAGCGGCGGAGATAATAATTATAGAGAGAAATCACTATAAGAGGGAGGTTGAGAGATCTATCCTCAGACGTGTAGGGTTAGAATATCTAAATTTTTCGTTCTTAAATATATTCTTAGTAATAAAAACGTCTTGTGACTTAGCGTTCGAAACCACGGATGTTATTCTTGTATAAGAGTAACTATAGTATAGACGTACCGCTAGATTTACGATGAAATAGATGACAAAGTTCTGGACATAGGTAGTAGTACTAAGCGCTGCAAGCGGAAATATAATCTAGGACCTATTTAGAATAATTAAATTAGTATTAGGAGACTAAGGGTCTCGTCACGAAAGGCTATTTATAATTAATATCTATCTTTAGGATAAGGAACTCTAAAGCCTAAGGAAAGGAATGCCAATTTTAACGGTCTACCTCTAAATTTAAGATCAGTAGGAAGCCGTACTATAATAATACGGCAAGGATAAGAGATATAGAAAGAGGGTATATACTTAATTAGCTAGTAGTATTAAAGCTGGATTATTACTAAGGATTGAAGGCGTCTAAAGATAGTAACTGGGTACCGGGTGATATAGTCTTGGCTCGAAGGCTAAAACACTTAGATATAGCCTCAAATCTTTACAGTGCCTACAATCTATAAGTAGTACAATATATATATATATACTATTCCGTCCAAAGGTATAAGCCTACTTGAAGCTTGCTAAGCCGGCAAGTCGATCCTCGCCCTCTCTATTAGAGTCTACGCCTCCTTCTCCTTAACCTGTACCAATATTAACTACCTGCCCAACGATCTTCGTTTCGGATGAGTTGGACAAGCTACCCTATCAAATTTAAGCCGGTGCCGTCGTACCGATAGCGCGAAGCTATAGAAGATATGACGGAGGGGGGTCCGTCTATATATAATTTCAGGCGTAATATCTTCAGCTAGTCCTTTTGGTGGAGAAGTCTATTATATACTAGTAACCTTATACTATACTTGAAAGAATAGAAGGAGTCCACGTAGCAATCCAAGCGCCCTGTTCAATCTTGTGCAAGTATACTTACAGGAAAGATTGTCTCCTAGTACCTAACGTCCCTCCCTATATAGCGAGATACCCTCCGTGCCGAGATATATAAGGAGTAACTTACTTTAACTTCTAGTAACTCGAAACCTGTATATACGTTGATATTCGCTATAATTGTATATAGTTAAGTTATATACTAAGTTATAGCTATGCATAAACATCCAAGAACCCTTCTGCCTAAAAATTACATTGGCATCGTCGCCTTCACGCCTAAGTTACCAAGAGCCTTCTTTTCGTGTATAATGATAGTCCTTCGCTATAGTACTACTATAAAGCTCTTACCACTTATAATACTTATAGAGAGGTCTTATCCGATCCTTAGAGCCTTACCATAACGCGTGTTGAAATATCCTTGGACTGCAGAGGTGATTAGATGGTGTCATGGATCAAGCTCATGTAAACATGTCATCTGAATGCCTATACTGCGCAATTGTCTGCTGATCTGCTTGATTGTCTACCGAAAACCTAGCTACGAATGCAGAGATTTCCTGTCTACTAGCGCCTTGGCATGCTTGTTTAGTTATTGACCCGGCAACCGAAAAGGGTTTGATTAAAGAAAGACTTGGTGAAATAAGCGAGGCCGCTGTCCCCTGAAGCTTCGTTTCCGTTCTCCTTCTCCTAATAATCCATCTTCTAATCTATTAACCCTATCGCCTTTGCTAAAGCCGCCGGTGCTACCCTCTTCTTGTTGACTCCAACTCCTACCTAACTTCCTGCCCCGCCCCGCCCCGCCCCGCCTCTCGACTACTTTATAACCGTCGCTATTCACGCGCCCTGTTACTCTAGAATTACATTCCCTTCCCCTCCCTATCCTAGGCCTCGCATGGCGTCTAGCCTAGGACTATACCTGTGCGCGCTATAAGACCCTTTCTCTCCCTCTTATCACTTCTTAAGGTACCTCCTACCTAATACCTCGAAAAATTACGATCTCCAAGCAAAATATATAATAATACGATATTACCGAATACGAGACAATTTCTTGCCGCTGGGAAATTAGGGGTCGTATATAGGATTGATCCTGAAAGAGTCCTGAAAGAGTTCTACGATGGTAACGGGGGTGAAATTGAACGCCGGGTATATCAGCGGCTTGGTTTATACCCTAATATTGTAAAGGTGCTGGATACACGGACGGATGGCTCCATTATTCTCGAGCGAGGTATACCCCTTCGGATGATCTATCGAGCTTCCTCTACAAATAAGATACTAATTCTAACGAAAGTTTACTGGCTAAGACACGCAGCTGAAGGCTATTAGTATTTATACGCCCGCGACATTATTCATAGCGATATTGGATGTAATAATCTAATTCTAACGGGGGAGGACTATATAAAGTTGATTGACTTTGAAGGCTGCAGTATTGATAGTGGACCGGCAGGTTCCTGCTACGAATGGTTTAGCTACTACCTATCGATGCCTCGAGTGAGTCGACGTACGGATATTTTCGCATTCGGCTGTGTAATCTACGAAGTTTTGGCTGGGAGACTACTATACTATAAGCTCGAAATATCGGATGACCTATATAAGTAAGTTGAAGAGCTATACGCAAACTAACACTTTCCTGATGTTACGAATCTTCCCCTTGGTCAACTAATACGGAGTTGCTAGTATAGCGATATCAACTCTATAAGCGAGGTTATTCAAGAACTAGAAGCGTTTCGTACTAGGCCCCTCAGGTGAAAGGTGTTATTATAAGCTATGAGATGAAGAGTGGTCGTGTTCTATAGCTACTAAAAATTGTACGAGCTTTTAATGTTACTAGGACCTCTATCCTTCCCCCTTATCTAAGTCCCCCTTTCCGCCCAAATATTATTTTAATTGTCTTACCGTGATTGTCTTTCAATTTGTACTTGACTTTCCGTCCTATAAAATAGCCCTCTACTCAATCTTTCTAATATATTGCTATCTAGACAGTAGTATCCACCTATCATTCATTGAATATTTAGCTAGCGTATATACGAATAGCGTATGGCTTGACTTAACCATCTGACTTGGTAGACTTCTAGCGCTATCCCTGAATCACGGTATGCTGGGCACGTACCCCCTTTCCTTGAAGGGAGCTGATCTAGCGCTATATTATGCGTTGGATTATTACAAGGAGGGTCTGGCTTAGGTGACCGTAGATATCTCTTGCGTAGGCGTGTCTCTATCTTATACTGTGGTTGCTTTGTGCACTCGCCCTGAACAGCACGTGTTATGCCGTAAGTATACATAGTAAAGAGGTACGCCTTGTCGCTATTTGGGGTAGTGATCTGAGGAAGTCTATTGTTCGCTTCGTAAAGATAAGCCGCCCGCGCTCCGCTCCGGCAATAACCAACACATGTGATTTCTATTTGGCATAGTATATATTACAATATAATACTACGTAATCGCACTAAGTCGTTATGCTAAGATATATCGGCAACTTTTTCACCCGGAGAAACTCGGAGTATATAATTTCAAGGGCTGAGTGCCCTTAAAGCTTAGAGCAACTTTCTTTATTGATAGAACTATCGTCCTAATACGCCGAAATTTGAAGATATATAGATGGCTGCAGTGGAGTAGGGGTGTAAAGCTGAAGCGGGTTTTGATGCTATGAACGGAACGATCGATAGAATTACCAATACTACCGTATTTTTCTCCCTACAGACTGAATTTCTAAGGATAAATATCTAAAGAATAATAATGTTTTTTAACCGTAACTTTGAATATTTATGATGGAGAGACTTGAGATACCTAAATAATGGATGCGTCTCGGTAGGGGGGGTGTCTCGGTACCTAGGGAGGGACGTCAGCTTTTCTGTACGACTATATTACTAGGACTTAAGCGACGTAAAGCGGGTCGCTCAGGACCGCCTGTGTGTATGGTTCAAACCAATCATGTGGAGGTCTTGTGTACCTGGGCTGCATGCTTCTGCAGGTGCTCTATATTTGATAGGTTGATTTGGCGGCTTCGGTTGTACCTGCAGCCTCTGCAGCCTCCTAGCAATCGAGCGCGTGCCTAGCGACAATAGGCTGGAGGAGGTCCAATATCTCGGTGACGGCGCACATCTCCTGTTACATCCTCAACAACACCTCCAAAAAGTACATACTACTTACTAGAAGCCGAGCATATCTCGGATACTAGGCTTCCAAGGGCATACTACGATATATTCCAGACCGCCATAGCCCACGGAGACCAGGCGAGGGCAAAGGGCTTTGCCGAAAGAGTATATGCTAGGCTGCGAGGGGCAGATAGTCCGGGGAGCTTGTAGATAAGACGACTGGCAGAAAACCCGAAAAGCCATCGGTTATTTGGTATGTCGAAGCAATGGAGACAGAATGAGACGGAAGTTCCGAAGCGATTAGGAGACGAAGAGTTCGAGAAATGGCTTTAGAGATAAAACATTTAGATGATACGAGATAGTAATGTGTAGTGATAACGAACCCCTGGAGGATATAGTAATACTGGTGGTTCTGCTAATTCAATGGCGGGTCCAGTAAGGGAAATATAAAGCCCGCAGTATGATTTTTGAAGCCGGTACGCCCGGCGAACTCAGTATAGCTTCCCGAAATATAGAACGTAGCTAGGGCTTTCTATAAGTGCCTTTTTGGTCGAGTATATTCGTTTGTGCGCTCCCGATGAGACTTGCTTTCAAGGTGGGGGTAAACGAGGCACGGGGTAAGCTTGTATACCGCGAGAGGCAAGCTTTGATATATCCGTCTAAACCGTCTGTAGAAAGAAAAAGATATACAGAGATTAGAGACTTGAATACTTATTCAATTAGAAAGAATCAATGTATAAGGGGTGACCAACTCAGCTAGCTCGATACTAGACCGAAGTATCTGAAAGATAACGGTGATTGGATCTTGGTTACTCCTGAGGTGGTCGTCTTGAAAAACAAAATACAAATTTGAAATAGGCGAACTGGTTAAGTAGGTATTTTGTACACTAGCGCCGCATGGTTCTGCAAATACATTATGCCTGTCAGATCCACGTCGCACCTCGGATGGGGGCATCGGATCAGCTGACCGTCTGGGTGATAGCGGAGGTGGTAACGTTGGAAATGCTTTTTCAGGTCGCCGTGGCTGGAGAAGGGCCTCAGGCGTCTCGCTGCCGGGAAATCTTCCTTGCCAAGGCAGAAAATATATTATATAGGTTTATATTCGATCGGGAGAGAGTCTAAAAGACTCCGTCCTTGAAGGGCGGAGGGCGGGGTCCGATCACGTCCAAGCTTGATAGTTAAAGCGGAAGGTTTCAGGCGGTATAGACGCTTGCCTTCCTGTAAGCGGCACAGGGCTGTTAGAGTATTGATCGCTTCTACCCGCCGTTTATACTCTTCCTTAGGGGATGGCGTCGCGAAGGTAAAGAGCGCGTTAATAACCCGGACACGCTCTACAAAGACATAATCCTCTGCTGTCGCCGTCTCCGGTTCAACGGATAGTAGTCCTTTCAGCTGTCGTTGGATGTCGATTACCGGCTGCTCCCTCTTATACCTCGCTTTGACTGCTTATAAGAGAGTATCCTCCTACCGCCGTCTCGTATTGCGATAGGCGCGATAGGCTTCTTGATATTCGTCGTAGATAGGAGTCCCTATTATACTGGCGATAGTTCTCTTCTTATCTGCGAACCACTACCTCCGCGATTGGAGCCTCCGACGTAGAAGCCTTACCTCGGGGTAACGGTTGACCTCTGCTTGTTGAGCGGTAGTAAGTCTCCTCAGCCGTCGTCGATCAATCGTGCGACTCATCCCACTAGCGGCTCGTATCAACGCGGTTTAGGGTTCTAAGCCGCGGTAGGCGGCGTGAGTGTCGGGTATATACTTCGAGGCGTAGTTCTCCTGGAATACTCTGGAGTTACGATGTTACAGGACTAGGTTCCGTTGCGATTCGGTGATAAAGCCTATATAACTATTAACCGACAGCTGGAGAAATAATCGACGGACTACTTACTGCTATTATTAAGGGCTTCGCCGTTACCCCGTCGAAAGGTATATAGACCGGTAGGAAGCTCTATACCGGTGATACTTCCAAGGTTAACTATCTACGAGCGGAGAGTACTGACGGGCAGAGCTTTATCGTCCGAAATTCGAACCCTATTTATAGTAGATTAGGATCGGCGGAAAAGGGGAACGTTTTGTATCGTATCCTTAAAAGGCACCGGCAGCTGTTTCTGTCCCGGTTGGATCCGGAGACGGAATAATTATTTAGGGGAAGTCAAATCGGGGGCGGCGAAGGCCTGATCGGTAAAGATTAATATAAGTAGGTTTAGCTGAGGATAAAGTAGCAGGCATGGTTCGTTAGGTATATCCGGGATCCCGAACTCGTTCCTGCTATAAACGTTAGCTATCCAACTAAAGTCCGTTACAAACAGGGCGCAAAGGGGAAGACCGACGTGTCTTTTTCCCCTAGGTAGCCTTTTGTATTTATAAATACGATCTTAATTAACCTTCGAGGAAATTCTCCTCTATTAGGATCTAGAAGTAAGGTAACCTTAATATATTTATAACGTAGAGCTAAGAGTATAGAAGGCCGGTTACCGGTAATGCCTACAAGTTATATAATCAAGGCCAGGTCTATACGGTGCCGCTTATAATTAAATATTACCTCGATAGAGAGGTATAGGGTCTTGAGGAGCTCGAACTCATCCTCGGTACGTATAATCGGCTTCTTCTTCTTCTCCGTTCGTAGCCTATATTTGATCGCTAGTTACTATCTTACCTGCTCCTATTTAGTAAAGGACCACGTATATAAGAAGGCGCTCGCGTACTCCTTGTATCCGGCTCTTGACGAGCGGATCGATCTGTAGACAGCCTGTCTCTTTCCTTCGCACTAAGTAAAATATATTCTAATATATTTGTAGAGTACTGGCTGTACCCAGGCTGTCTTTTTGAACGGAGAGTAACCAGTTAAAGAAGGCGTAGAGGATATTAATTAGAATCTTTTCGAGGGTAATAAGAGGGTCTTTCTTAGTGAATATACAGTACCTATAGATATTAATCAGATCGCCTTAGTCCAGTCTACTAAAGGCAGGGTAAATCTCCTTACTAGTCCTAAAGGTTCTTGATCCAGCTCTGCAGATCCTTAGTACTCGCCTTATAGACTCGTTAGGTGAGAGTCAATACGTCAAAATCAGCTTCCATTTCCATATAGTATTCCGTCGAGTGTTCCATTGTCTGTTCCACCGCTTTGCTATACCCTCGGGGAGCTATAGGGTCGATATACGGGGGCGGTAGGAGGTAGAGGTAGAGTATTTAGGAGTAGGGACGGCGATAAGAGTATAAGAGGATAAGGCGAGGGGTAGAGGAGTATAAAGGATATGGTTATTAGGGATAATTGGACAAAGAGAATGCCTGAAAGAAAATAGCCAGTTCTTGAGTCGTCGCAGAGGGACCAGTTCTAGATATATAGTGTAGAGGGGAGAGGGGGGACATGATATATATAGTATTAGACCGTATATAGGAGTAATAGAGACTGAATCGAAGTGCCGAGCTGGGCGATACGGTTGTCGATAGCCGTGACTATATAGGAGCGAAAAAGAATTAGGGCGGTGGGGGTGCACGGGTCCTTGGCGTTAGAGGGGAAGCAAGGGGGGAACCAGTAGGGCGGTAGAGGATCTGGTAAAAAGGCGCCCAAAAGCGGCGCCCGAACCTGCCGGAAACGGTAACCTTTTTGCCGTCCCTTCGTTTAATCTTATAATTTACTTTTATAGATCTAGAGAAAGGTATAAGTATTCTTCTTTCCTAAATAAGAACGAAATATATAGCTAATAGGTCTAAGATAAGGGTTACTTTCTAGTACTAATAATTATAATAAGTCTATATTATATATTTTTTCTAGTAGAATAAATAGTATTAGACTTAGATATAAGAGTACGGATCTATAGAAACCTTTATCTATTAGTACTATTATTTTTATTATAATAGTGCTTTATTATATATTCGAAGAATATAAATATAGCTTCTATAGGATTAAGAGATAGGATAGTATATTAGTTAGTAGTAAGTTAATCTAATACTCAAAGAATAACCTATCTTTCTTCTAATAACAGATTATCGCGATATTCGGAGCAATTCCGCACTTGCAGCCAATGAGATTGGCCCTATATTCTATATTCCCTCTCTCGGCTAGCGCCTTCAACTACCAAAACTTGAATTCGTATCGTAACTTCTTCGCACTACTTCCCCGCGCTATATATATTATATAATATCAAGATGATTTCACAAGTTTTAGAGTTAATTATTAGCTTGCTTGCGCATCAAGAATTTTTAGAATCGGTCTATTTACGCAAAAGTTATAAGTAAAAGAAACGTTTTCGCTATGTTTTACAGGCAGCGCGAGCTCGGTAGCAAATGCTAAGCATTGAGCTTGGCGCCCCCGGACCCTGGAATATCAAAAGTTGAATGCGTACCGCAACTTCTTCGCAGTAATGCTCCGCGCTATATACGTTATATGATATCGAGATAATCTCATCAGTTTTGGAACTAAGTATACGCTTTCTAATACCGTCAAATTTTTCAAAATCAGTCTATTTACGCAAAACTTATGAGTAAAAGAAGTAGTTTCGCCATATTTTGCGGGCAGCGTAAGCTCAGTGGCAAATACCAAGCATTAAGCTTGGCGCCCCCGGACCTAGAACATCAAAAGTTAAATACGCACCGCAACTTCTTCGCAGCGATACCCCGCGCCATATACGTCATATAATACCGATATAATTTCATGAATTCTGGAACCAAGTATGCACTTTCCAAGGCCGTTCGAATTTTGAAATTCGGCTAAGATTTGGCTAAGGAAAGCTGAAAAAATATATTTTGGCCTCCGGAGTAACCTAAAGCTACCCCCGCAGCCACCCCCGCAGCCGCCCCCGAAGTACTAATATACTAAATCCTTAACAACTTTTGACTTATTAGGATTAGGGCTTAACTTTATATATATAAAATATACTATAAATAGAGGGCTTTCTAATTTCGCTTAAATTTTCTAAATAGAGTATAAAATAAGCGAGATATAGCCGGTTTTATAGTAATCTTCTGTGAAGATTACGGGCACTCACTTGTAGTAGTACTAAATTATAATAGGTAATAAAAGTATCTCTTCGTCTACCTTTCCTATTAATAGTATTAACCTATTAGCTATCTAAAGGTTATACTACTATAACTTCTTTTAAGTTAGTATTCCTATTATTTATACTAAGTCTTACGAAATAAAGTTTCTAGTAGCTCTAGAATCTATTACTATAATAGTCCGCTGTCCGTTAATAATTACTAGTATCTTTATATATATATTATATTGCGCGGAATACAGATATTATCTAGAGGTTAATATATTAATCTCCTTATAGCTACCCCTACTATAAGGGATTAATCTTTTCTATATACGAGGAGGAATCCTATAAGTTATTTCTTAAACTTATATTTCTTATAGTCGTTATATAAATATATATACTATTACTATAGATAGTATTAGTTTGCTTCTAGACTCTAATATCTTATTTGGTTTCGATAGTATATCTCTTCCTTCTCTTTCTTATATAGAAAGTAGCTTAGTTATTATTTTCTTACTAAATACTAAGGGTATCCGTTATCATTATACTTATAATACTAGTAATTACTATAGAATGATTTTGTTAGAACTCCTAGTTCCTTTCTATAGTTAATTCTATAATAGTCGCAACTATTTTCTATATACTATCTCTAGTAGACTTCCTTATATTTAGGGTAATAATAGTTATATCTAAAGTCCGAGATACTAAAATTGTTCTAGAATTCTCTTAGTCTTTCTTCCTCTAAGTATTCCTTTCTCTCCTTAGATATAGTAGATCTAGGTTCGGGTACTATTAGTAGTTCTTTTCTTTTAATTATAACTTCCTATTCTAATTCTTCCTTATCCTAATCCTTCTTAGGTTACTTCCCCTAAGTATTACTACTATCCCTAATATATAGCTTTCCTATCTAAGTATTGGCTTTATTTATAAATCTATCGTTAGAGAACTCCTTATCTCCTAAGTTAGATTCCTTATCCGGTTACTAACTATAGACTTCGTTCTATATTGGTAAAATTCTGCTAGAATTACTATCCTAGTCCTGTACTTTTTCTAGTATATTTAGCTACTATCGATATACTATATTTCTCGACTTGTAGTCTCTAGTAAAGTAGCCCGGTTTGCTATAGCTATAATATATAAGTATTTTCTTTCTGCCCCCTTGCTGCTTCTTACCCCTAGCTAGCTCTCTAAAGGCCTATTTACCTTTCTTCTCTATAAAGTCTAGTTTGTCACGATGCGGCCCAAGGGCTAGGTACTTGGCGTATATCGCTGCACTATGATGGCAAAAGAGTACAAACTAGATCCGCAGATCTAGTCCCTAAACTACTATATATAGTATACGGCCCCGACCCCCGGCCAGCCCGTAATATGGTTCTATTAGCGCTAGTCTATAAGGGTTGTATTCTTTGTAACCTAGATAGTAGCTCTTCGATTTAGCGAAAAAGCTCGAGTATCCTATTCTATTAACTCCTCCGTTATACCTTTTTTCTATAGTCCTTTCAAATAGCTTATTATTAATTTTAATTACTTCTTTAATTAATTTGTCGAGGGTATTAAGAATAATTCCTAACCTTATAAGTTCGTCCTTAACGTTATCCTTTAGATCTCTTCGGTATATAGTTATTAATATATTATTATCCTAGTTAGTCTTTACTACGTACTATTAAAATTATATCGAGTACTCTAATATAGATTTCTTCTAGATTAAATACTAAATAGTTCGTATTAATATATTGACTTTATTAGATGGTCCGAATATACGGTAGATTTCGAGCCTGAATATTACTATACTTTCTATCTACTACTTAATTTTACCGTCCTCGTTGTCGTCTTCTATATACTTCTTTAGGAATAGGTTAATCTACTTTTAGGCCCTTCTATATAAGTAAGTAATAGCGAAGGTAGGGTATTGTTATATAGGTATAAAGTCCCCTTAGAACTTTAAATATAATAATATCTAGGATAGCTATCCCTTAAGTTTATCTCTTTCTCTATAGTATAAGTCGGGCTAGGCTATCTTAATATATCTACTAAGTCCTTCGTCAACGGTAGGGCGTCTCTATCCGCTTCCTCCTTCTAAGGAGCTTGGGGTAGATACCCTAGAGTCTCTTAGTATAGTACTTATCCTTGAGGGTACTCAAAGTGTTACGAACTATACGTACCGGTATTATATATAGATTGATTCTTAATAGGGATAGAGGTATAATAGAGTAAGAGTGTAAAGTAGGCTTCTAGTAATACTAAGCGAGTCTAGTATATAATTAGATAATATATATTTAGTGCCTAGCCTAAGAGATCTATCGTATATAGTAAACAATTGAATAGCAAGTTAAGCACGATGCTCCAAGTAGTAAGTAGTGCTCCGCATATATAGATATACGAAATCCATGCCAAGCATTTCTGATCGCACTGCGCTTATTGCGCTCATTATCTATGATCGCTTTGATCGCACTAATCGCACTACGCTTATTACACTCCCTGCGCTCATCGCTTAACATACCAAGCTTTCAGGGTCCTATCCGAGTCGGATACTAATTCGTCGACTCGAGCCATGACGGGCGCTACGCTCCTTGAGCGCATCCCTGATTATATTTCCTGATCGTAATACCCTACTATTAAGGGGTCTTATAGTTCTCTATAGAAGATTACTAGGACAAAAGAATAGGAGAAGGCTATAATCAACCAATTACGGATAGGCTTAAAGCCGGTCAAGGTCCTCGCCTCCCTACGTCTCGGCTTAGACGAAGAGAATCCTCTCCTAACGCCTTCTAATATCTATAATATCAAGGTAAAAGCAAGGGCAGAAGTACTTAGCATATTAACTCCGGTCTAGGCTCTTCTAAGCCAATTATATTAGCGAGATAATTGGTTTATAAGGTTAGATAGCAATTAGATAACTAGCTAGCTAGAGCTTCTATTCTTTGCTAGGAAGTCGTCTACAAAGATCCTACAACTTAACTATAAGGTATTAATTCTAGACTATACCTACAAGACGAATCGCTACTAGATCCTATTAATAGTAATTACTAGAGTTACGGCTATAAATATATTATACTATATAGCGTTCGTATTCATAAAGAACGAGAGGATAGCTAGCTTTCAATAGGTTCTTTAGTAGCTAAAAGAGCTCTATAAAGAGCTTAATATTCTATATCCTAACGTCCTATTTACTAACTGCGATTTCGAGCTAATATAGGCTTATATTCGAGTCTTCCCTATCGCTAACTATATCCTCTATATCTAGTATATCGATAATAACGTTAACAAGAACTATAACCTTTATTTTAATACTAAACAGGAATAGAATAACTTCTTTAGAGACTAGTACCGAGTAATATACGCCCCTTTAGAGACTAAGTTCGATTACTAGTAGGAGACTCTATAAGCCGCCTACTCTAACGATTATCTAGAGGTAATCTAGTATCTAGTAGAAAATCTTCTCTCTATAAAGAAGAGATTTATATCTACCTAGACTAATAAGCTATTAACATTTAATAACTATATAACTTCTCGCGGCGAGAGTAATAATAGGAGGCTAAAGGTATAGTTAAATAGCTACTCTATTAGTAAGTAAGCCTATCTAAATAATTATTTATAAGCTAATATAGTTATAGATAATCTTAAGTATATTGTTAATAGTATTAATATTCTCCTCTCCAACGAGCGTTTAAATTATAAGCTCGATATTAACGCCGCAAAGATAAAGCTTAGATGAGACCTACGGATAGCTATCTTTCGAGAGCTTTGGCGGAAGGTCACGCTATTTGCGCTGAGATCGATTCTACCTTAATACCTAAAGGTTACGTAGTAGTAGATGAAGCCCTATACTAATACTTTTATAAGATTAATAGGGTAGCTATATTCTTATAAGATAGAGATACGAATAAAGAAAGTCGGCGGTAGGGCGATAAAGATTGAAGATATACACCTTTATTAGCGATTTGAGAAGCTAGGATAACCTCCTCCTCCTCTACTAGCAAGCTTTCCACCAGCAAGCCCTCCTCCTCCCTCCGCCCCCTACCTCTCTACTAAGTTAGATACCTCCGAAGAAGAGCGAGTCGCTGAGGAAGAGGTAGAAGGATATCTCCGTATTAATAAGCTAGCTATTATTAGACCTAAAGTGTTACGAACCACGTTGCGTACTGTATATATAGATTGATTCTCAATAGGGATGGAGGTACAATAGAGTAAGAGTATAAAGTAGGCTTCAAGTGATACTAAGCGGGTCTGGTATATAATTAGATAATATATATTCAGTACTTAGCCTAAGAGATCTATCGTATATAGTAGATAGTAGATATAAACCAAAGTTAAGCACAATACTCCAAGTGGTAAGTAGTACTCCGTATATATAGATATACGAAAGTCCGCCAAGCCCTCTTTGAGCGTACTAATCGCACTACGCTTATTACGCTCATTATTCTTAAGCGTACTAAGTATACTACGCTCATACCGCTTATCGCTTAGTATGCCAAGCCTTAGGGTCTTATCCGAGTCGGACACTAATTCGTTCGACTTAGTACCAAGCCCGTTCGATAACGTTCGACAACTATACGTTCAGGATAGCATAGTTATAGCTTATAATATTAGCTCCCTCTCCTAGATTTCTCGTCTCGAGAAACTATCTATCCTTTATATTACCCCGTCGTACTAAATATTTAAAAGAGCAAGCTATCCGTCGAAAGGAGTTAGCTAGCGAGCTATCCAAGTTCGTAATACGGCCGTATTCCCGATGCGTTAGCAGCGGTAAGTAGTACCGGGTAGGTACTAAATCTGATTAATATTCTAACTACGTAGACGGTAGTAGGAAATACGACCTTGTAGTATCGGTCCTTAAGATATATTATATCGAAAAGTAACGTAATAAAGTATAGTAAGAGCTATCCGATACTCTAGCCAAAGTAGGTCATTTATAAAAATAATTTAAGTTACTCGAGAAAGAGAAGAAGAAGATAGTAGACCGAGAGGTATAGAATATCGCTGACTTAGAGGAAGAGTAAAGGTCCTTCTATACTACCCCTAGGGGTCTAATATTTAACGTCTCGTCCGAGCGATTCGATCTCCCCGACGGGCTAGAAGCCCCTGAGAACTTCGACTAGTCTTCTCTTATCTCTAATAGAACTCTTATAGATATTCCCTATAGTTCCCCGCGAGATTCTTAAGAGGTTTCTAGGTACTTTCTATTTTATTATACCCCTTCTATTTAACTAGATAGAACTAATTTCTTCTATCTAGGATCCTTATAACCTTGTACTCTATTTCTTCTTTAATATTATAATAGAATATCTCTTATAGCGGTATACTAGAATCCGCTAGCTCTAAGAGTAAGACGTAGAATACCGGATATACCTTGGCGTTAGGTAGTAGTTAGAGTTTATAGTTAACCGGTCCCTTTACTCGTTTAATTAAGAATAGTCCGACCTTAATATAATCTAGTTTCTTACTTAGTCTCGTCGTTCTTATATATTTTATTAGGAGGTATACTTTATCCCCCTCTTTTAGCTAAGGAATATTCTTTCTCTTTTTATTAACCTATTCCTTTAACTTACTATTTAAGCTTTTAATAGATCTTTATATATCTTTATATAAATCCCTTAGTTCTTTAGCCTTTACTAAGGCTTTTTCTATATTAGATCCTTTCCTTAGATCTAGAAATATATTTATATTTTTTCTATAATTGGCAAAGAATAGTATTAGTCCCGTCGTGTCTAACCTCTTATTATTATATACTAGTTATACTATTAGAAGTAGTAAAACCTAGTTATCCTACTTCTAGTTCATGTAATATCTTAAGTATACTTCTATTATTTAGTTTATATATTCTATCTAACTATTAGTCTATAGATAATATACTATCGATATCCGGAGTTTCGTTCCAATCGCTACTATTAGTATCCTCTAGTAGTTAGATATAAATAACTTATCTCTATCGGATATTATCGACTTCGGTATACTATAATCTCTTATTAGTTTATCGAGTAATATAAAGGCTAACTAATCCGCCTTATAGGTCTCTTTGAATAGTATTATAATTATATACTTCGTTAGTTTATCTATAATAACTATAATTAAGTTAAAGGTATCTTATATAGCCGGGTCCTTCGATAGTAGTAGCTTGACTATAAAGTCTATTATAATATTATTCTATAGTAACTCTAGTATAGGTATAAACTATATCTATCTATACTTAGCGTATTATACTACCTTATTCTACTAGTACTCGATATATTCTTTAATATACTACTTAACGTGTACTCGAAGCTTCGGCGCCGCGTATCCCCGCCCTAGGAGTTCTATCGTTTTAGATACTCTAGGGTAATCTTGTAAAGGGTCGTCGTGGTAATCCCTAATTACTTCTTTAACGTATATATTAGGTAAGTAGGTCTTATCCTAGTATTTAAGTAATACTAAACCCTACTAATTCTTCTTTAGGTTTATTACGAATATATTATTATTATAGGCCTTTATAATCCTATTAGTTATATCGAGTCCTAATATATAAAGGGTCGTAGCTAATACCTAGTATAGTACTAACGATCCGTCCGCTTCTTCCTTTAGGATTAGTTATTCTATAATAGTCTTTTCTCCTATATAGTTCGATCGCCTACTAAGGGTATCTACTCGACTATTATCCTTTTCTAGGGTATAGGTTATCTTGAATTTATATTGACCTAATAGTTCTAACTATTAAACCTATCTTCTATTTAACTCCTTTATCGTTATAAAGTTAAGAAGGTTCTTATAATCTATAAAGATAGTTAAGTCCGAGTAGCCTTCTATATATACTTACTAGTTTTATAATATATAAACTACGGTAAGTAGTTCCTTATTATATATATTATAGTTCTATTCTACTACTAATATCTTCCTTGAATAGTAGGTAACTAGATACTACTTCTAGTCTTTTATTTAATATAGATATACTCTAATTATAAGATCCGAGGTATCTATCTCGATACGAGCCGATACGTTAGCCTAAAAGGTATAGAGTACTAGTAGATCTATATATACTCTCTTTAATATATCGAATAACTTCTATTAGTCTTTTCCCTATATAAACCCGATATCCTTTTTTATAATATCCGTTAGAGGTAGTACTTTCTTTAAGTAGCCCTCGATAAACTTTCTATTAAAGTTAGTAAATCCTAAGAAGCTTTATACTACTTTAATATCCTATAGTATAGGCTATTTAGCGATAGCCCTGATTTTTTCTAGGCTTATACTAATACCTTTCGTACTAAGTACGAATCCTAGAAATTCTACCGACTATTAATAAAATTTATACTTTTCTAATTTAAGGAGAAGTTTCGCTTGCGATAGGTATCCGAGGATATTCTATATATATAAAACGTATTCTTCCTTATTCTTAGAATAGATTAGTATATTATCGAGGTACGCTATCGTTATTTAATCTAAATATACTCGTATAATATTATTAATAAGTACTTAGTAGGTTACTAGTGCGTTAGTAAGTCTAAACGGTATTACTAAATACTCGTAGTAGCTATATCTTGTTCGGAAGGTAGTTTTCTATTCCTCGCCTTCCTTTATCCGAATTAAGTTATATACGCCTCTAAGATCCAGCTTAGTAAATATCTTTGCTTTACTAAGCCGATCCTATAGCTCCCCTATATTTAGTAATAGATATCTATTCTTAATAGTAATATCGTTTAACTTTCGATAGTCGATATATAGTCTTAAGCTCCTATCCTTCTTTAGTATAAAGAGGATAGGATAACCTACTAGTAATTTAGATTCCTGAATAAATCCCTTTTTAAGGTTTTCGTTAATATACCCGCGAAGTACTTTAAGTTCCTTTTCTAATAATACGTAAATAGGTCTAAATATCGGCTATTTACTAGGTTCGAGTTCAATCTTATAATCCTATAGCTAATACCTAGGTAATACTTCTATATTTGTCTCTTCCTCGAATAAGTATACCTACTTACTATATTCCTGAGGGACGGAGGGTATATTAGTTCCTCCTTTAACTCTTACTTCTTTATCCCGCTAACCTTTACTAGTAATAGTAGAGTTAGACTACCTTTTAGTACCGTCCTTATACGAAGTTAAGGTAATATATACCTCGACCGGTCTTCGGTTCGACTTCTTATCTACTATTATCCGCTATCGATATATAGGTTCGATTTTAGTAATATAACTAAATCTTCTAATTTCGAGTACTCCTCTTACCTAATTAATTTTTAGGTTATACTTCTTTAACTAAGGTATTCCTAAAATTACGTAATAGATAGCTATCCTAATAATATTATAGATAATCTCCTTATAGTAGCGCTGAATTATAATAGGTAACGAAAGTATTTCTTCTTCTACCTTTCCTATCGATAGTATTAACCCGTTAGCTATCTAAAGATTATACTACTATAACTTTTTTCGGGTTAGTAATCTAGTTAATTATACTAAGTCTCGCGAAATAAAGTTTCTAGTAGCTCTAGAATCTATTATCGCAACGGTCCGCTGTCCGTTAATAATTACCGGTATTTTCATATATATATTGTACTGCGCGGAACACAGATATTATTTGGGGGTTAATATATTAATCTCCTTATAGCTACCTCTACTATAAGGGATTACTCTTTTCCCGCTTATAGGAGTAGGAACCCTACTTTTAACTTCGACTATATATACTTCTCGTAGTTATTATATAGATAGGCGTACTATTCTACTAAATAGTACTCTCTTACGCTTAGGTTATAGTTTAATTCTTTAATAACCTTCTTTAACTATTCTTTATCGCGTCCTAGAAAGTATTAGTAAATCCTTTTTATCGCGAGGTACTATAGATATCCGTTCTCCTAATATTCGTAGTAATAGCTATATCCGTAGGGTAGTATTCTTACTAGTCCCTTAGCAATATTCCTCGGCGTACTATACTATATATAGTGAAGCGATATATATTCTTCCTATAGTATACTCTTATAATCTTAGTAATTCCGATCTATCCGATAGTCTAGCTATATATATTCCTTAGAGATTTCTTCTTCTTCCTTAGATATAGTAGTTTTAGGTATTATTCTCCTTGGTAGTTATACTTCTTTCTATTTAGCTTCTAATATACTAAGGGCTTCTTCCTACTCTAGATCTATTTTATTTTCTTCCTAATCCTACTTAGATTCTTCTTCTTAAGCCTTACTACCGTCTTTAGTATTTAGGTCTTCCTTATATTATTCCCTAATATATATATTAAATTTCCTTATAAAATTATTATCGCCGTTTTCGGATTCTTTATTAAGTTCTTCTTATATTATCCTATTATACTAGGAACTAATATCTTCTTTAACTTTATCCTATACTAGTAGAATCTCCTTAGGCGTACCGTCTATATTATCCTAGGTCTATACTTTCTCTAGTATATTTAGCTACTATTAATATACTATATTTTTCGACTTGTAGTCTCTAGTAAAGTAGCCCGGTCTACTATAGCTATAATATATAAGTGTTTTCTTTCTACCCCCTTACTATTCTTACCCCTAGCTAGCCCTCTAAAGGCCTGCTTTCCTTTCTTCTCTATAAAGTCTAGTTCTATAGGTATATATCTATAAGGGTTACGTTCCTTGTATCCTAGGCGATAGCTCTTCGATTTAGTAAAAAAGCTCGAGTATTCTATTCCGCCTACTCCTCCGTTATACCTCTTCTCTATAATCCTCTTAAATAGCTTATTATTAATTTCGATTACTTCCTTAATTAGTTTATCTAGGGTATTAATAATAATCCCTAATCTTATAAGTTTATCTTTAATATTATCCTTAAGACCTCTCCGATATATAGTTATTAATATATTATTATCCTAGTTAGTCTTTACTATATATTACTAAAATTAAGTCGAGTATTCTAATATAGATTTCTTCTAGGTTATATACTAGATAGTTTATATTACTATATTAACTTTATTTAACAGATCGAATATATAGTAGATTTCGAGTCTAAATATAGCTATACTCTCTATCTATTATTAATTTCGCTATCTTCGTTATTATCTTCTATATATTTCTTTAGGAATATATTAACCTACTTTTAGGCTCTTCTACGTAAGTAAGTAATAGTAAAGGTAGGATATCGCTATATAGATATAAGGTCCCCCTAGAACTTTAGATATAATAATACCTAGGATAGCTATCCCTCGAGCTTATCTCTCTCTCTATAATATAAATCGGGCTAGGCTATCTTAATATATTATTAGGATTAGGAAATATAATCAGGGATGCGCTCAAGGAGCGTAGCACCCGTTATAGTTCGAGTCGACGAATTAGCGTCCGACTCGGATAGACCCTAAAGGCTTGGCATGTTAAGCGATGAGCGCAGTGGTCGCAATAAGCGCAGTGCGATTAGTACGATCAGTGCGATCAAGAAGGCTTGGTATGTTAAGCGATGAGCGTAGTAGTCGCAATGAGCGCAGTGCGATTAGTACGATCAGTGCGATTAGGAATGCTTGGCATGGATTTCGTATATCTATATATACGGAGTACTACTTACCACTTGGAGCATCGTGCTCAACTTGCTATTTAATTGTTTACTATATACGATAGATCTCTTAGGCTAGGCACTAAATATATATTATCTAATTATATACCAGACCCGCTTAGTATCACTTAAAGCCTACTTTACCTTTTATATAGTAACACTGCTATCCCTATTAAGAATCAATCTATATACAATATATAGTACGCAACGTGTTCGTAATACTTTGAGTACCCTTAAGGATAAGTACTATACTAAGAGACCCTAGGGCACCTACCCTAAGCTCCTCAGGAGGAGGAAGCGGATAATAACGCCTAACTATTAACGAAGGACTTAGCAGATATATCAAGATAGCCTAGCCCGACTTATACTATAGAGAGAGAGACAAGCTCGAGGGATAACTATCCTAGGTATTACTTTACTTGAAGTTCTAAGGAGACCTTATACCTATATAATAATATCCTACCTTCGCTATTACTTACTTACGTAGAAGAGCCTAAAAGTAGATTAATCTATTCCTAAAGAAGTATATAGAAGATAACAACGAAGACGGCGAAATAAAACTATAGATAGAGAGTATAGCTATATTTAGACTCGAAATCTACCGTATATTCGGTCCGTCGAATAAAGTTAATATAGCGATACAAACTATCTAGTATATAACCTAGAAGAAATCTATATTAGAGTACTCGACTTAATTTTAGTAATATATAGTAAAGACTAACTAGGATGATAATATATTAATAACTATATACCGGAGAGGTCTTAAGGATAATATCAAAGACAAGCTTATAAGGTTAGGGATTATTATTAATACCCTTAATAAACTAATTAAAGAAGTAATTGAAATTAACGATAAGCTATTTGAAAGGACTATAGAAAAAAGGTATAACGGAGGAGTTAGCGGAATAGGACGCTTAAGCTTTTTTACTAAATCGAAGAGCTATCGCCTAGGATATAAAGAACGCGACCCTTATAGACTAGTGCTAATAGAACTAGATTTCACAGAGAAGAAAGGTAAATAGGCCTTTAGAGGGCTAGCTAGGGGCAAGAAGCAGCAAGGGGGCAGAAAGAAAACACTCACGTGTTATAGCTATAGCAAACCGGGCTACTTCGCTAGAGACTACAAGTCGAAAAACATAGTATATCGACAGTAGCTAAACGTACTAGAAAAGGTACGAGACCAGGATAGTAATTCTAGTAGAATCTTACCAATATAGGACGAAGTCTACGGTTAGTAACTAGACGGGGAATCTAACTTAGGAGACGAGGAGTTCTCCGACGATAGCTTCACGAATAAAGCCAATACTTGGATAGGAAAGCTACACGTTGGGGATAGTAGTAATACTTAGGGAAAATAGCCCGAGTAGGATTAGGATAAGGAAGAATCGGAATAGGAGGTTATAATCAAAAGGAAGGAACTACCGATAATACCCGAACCTAGATCTACTATATCTAAGGAGAGAAAGGAATACTTAGAGGAAGAAAGACTAAAAGGATTCTAGAACGATTTTAGTATCTTAGACTTCAGGTATAACTACTATTACCCTGAATATAAGGAAGTCTACTAGAGATAGTATATAGAAAATAGTTACGACTATTATAGAATTAACCGCAGAAAGGAACTGGGAGTTCTAACAAAATTATCCTATAGTAATTATTAGTACTATAAGTGCAAGGACGATAGATACCCTTAGTACTTGGCAAGAAAATAATAACTAAGCTACTTTCTACGCAAGAGAGACGAGGAAGAGATATACTACCGAAACCAAATAAGACGTTAGAGTCCGGAAGCAAACTAATATCACCTATAGTAATAGTATATATATTTATATAACGACTACAAGAAACACAAGTTCGAGAAATAACTTATAGGATTCCTCCCTATATAGGGAAAAGAGTAATCCCTCGTGGCAGGGGTAGCCATAAGGAGATTAATATATTAAACCCTAAATAACATCTATATTCCGCGCAATACGATATATATATAAAGATACTAGTAATTATTAACGGACAGCGGACCGTTGCGATAATAGACTCTAGAGCTACTAGAAACTTTATCTTACGAGATCTGGTACGAATAACTAGAATACTAACTCGGAAGAAGTTATAGTAGTATAACCTTTAGATAGCTAACGGGTTAATACTATTAACAGGAAAGGTAGACGAAGAGATACTTTCGTTACCTATTATAATTTAGTACTACTATAAGGAGATTACCTTTAATATTATTAGAATAGCTACCTATTATATAATTTTAGGAATACCTTAGTTAAAGAAGTATAACCTAATAATTAATTAGGCTCGAGGAGTACTCAAGATAGATCAATCCGGCAATATCACCATGATTATACCTATATATTAGCAGCGTTTAATAGTAGATAAGAAGTCGAACCGAAGACCGGTCGAGGTATATTTTACCTTAGCTTCGTATAAGGACGGTACTAAAAGGTAGTCCGACTCTATAGTTACTAGTAAAGGTCAGCGGGACAATAAAGTAAGAGTTAGGGGAGGAACTAATATACTCTCTATCCCTCGGGAATATAGTAAGTAGGTGTATTTATTCGAGAAAGAGACGAATATAGAAGTATTACCTAGGTACTAGCTATAGGATTATAAGATCGAACTCGAACCTAGTAAACAGCCGATATTTAGACCTATTTACGTATTATTAGAGAAGGAACTTAAAGTACTTCGCGGGTATATTAACGAGAACCTTAAAAAGGGATTTATTCAGGAATCCAAATTACTAGCAGGTTATCCTATCCTCTTTATACTAAAGAAGGATAGAAGCTTAAGACTATATATCAACTATCGGAAGTTAAACGACATTACTATCAAGAATAGATATCTATTACTAAATATAGGAGAGCTATAGGATCGGCTTAGGAAAGCAAAGATATTTACTAAACTGGATCTTAGAGGCGTATATAACCTAATTCGGATAAAAGAGGGCGAGGAATAGAAAACTACCTTCTAAACGAGATATAGCTACTACGAGTATCTAGTAATACCGTTTAGACTTACTAACGCACCAGTAATCTGCTAAGTACTTATTAATAATATTATATAAGTATACTTAGATCGAATAGCGATAGCGTACCTCGACGATATACTAATTTATTCTGAGAATAAGGAAGAGTATATTTTATATATATAGGATATCCTTAGATACCTATCGCAAGCGAAACTTCTCCTTAAACTAGAAAAGTACGAATTTCATCGACAGTCGGTAGAGTTTCTAGGATTTATAGTTAGTATAGAAGGTATTAGTATAAGCCTAGAGAAGATCAAGGCTATAGCGGAATAGCCTATACTACAGGACGTCAAAGTAGTACAAAGCTTCTTAGGATTTACTAATTTTAATAGGAAATTTATCGAGGGCTACTTAAAGAAAGTACTACTACTAACGGATATTATAAAGAAGGATATCGGATTTATATAGGGGAGAGACTAATAGGAATCATTCGATATATTAAAGAAAGTATATACGGATCTACTAGTACTCTATACCTTTTAGACAAACGAGCCAGCTCGTATTAAAATAGATATATTAGATCTTGTAATCGGAGTATACCTATATCAAATAAAAGACTAAAAGTAGTATCTAGTTATCTACTATTCAAGGAAGATATTAGTAGCCGAATAGAACTACGATATATATAATAAGGAGCTACTTGCCGTAGTATATATATTATAGAACTAGCGAGTATACGTAGAAAGCTACTCGGACCTAACTATCTTTACGGATTATAAGAATCTTCTTAACTTTATAATAATAAAGGAGTTAAATAGAAGATAAGTTCGATAGTTAGAACTATTAGGTTAATATAAGTTCAAGATAACCTATACCCCAGGAAAAGATAATAGTCGAGTAGATACCCTTAGCAGGCGATTAGACTATATAGAAGAAAAGAACGTCACGGAACGACTAATCCTAAAGAGAGAAGCAGACGGATTACTAGTACTATACTAGGTATTAGCAGCGACCCTTTATATAACGGGACCTAATATAACTAATAGGATTATAAAGGCCTACGAAGATAATACATTCGCAATAACCCTAAAGAAGGATTAGCTAGATACTATATTACTTAAATACTAGGAGAGGACTTATCTACCTGAATAATATACCGAAGAGGTAATTAGGGATCACTACGACGACCCTTTATAAGGTTACCCTAGAGTATCCAAGACGATAGAACTCCTAGGACGAGAATACGCGGCACCGAAGCTTCGGGCACGCGTCGAATAGTATATCAAAGAATATATATAGTGCTAGTAGAACAAGGCGGTACGATATACCAAGTATAGACAAATATAATTTACTCCTATACTAGAGTCACTATAGGACAATATCATAATAGACTTTATAGTCAAACTACTACCTTCGAAAGATCCAGCTATATAGGATACCTTCGACTCGATTATAGTTATTATAGATAAACTTATAAAATATATAATTATAATACCTTTCAAGGAGATATATAAGGTAGACCAGTTAGTCTTTATACTACTCGACAAGCTAATAAGGGATTATAGTATACTAAAGTCGATAATATCCGATAGAGACAAGCTATTTACTTCTAACTACTAGAGAACGCTAATAGTAGTAATTAGAACTAAACTTCGGATATTAATAGTATATTACCTATAGACTAATAGATAGATAGAACGTGCAAATTAAATAATAGAAGTATACCTAAGATATTATATAAACTAGAAGTAGGATAACTAGGTTTCACTACTTCTAATAGTATAACTAGCGTATAATAACAAGCGGTTAGATATAACTGGACTAACCCTATTCTTTACTAACTATAGAAAGAATATAAATATATTTCTATAACTAAGGGAGGGACCTAATATAGAAAGAGCCTTAGTTAAGGTAGAAGAGCTAAAGAATTTATATAAGGATATATAAAGGTCTATTAAGAGCTCTAATAAGAAGTTAAAGGAATAGATTAATAAGAAAAGAAAGAATATTCCTTAGCTAAAAGAGGGGGATAAAGTATACCTCCTAATAAAAAATATAAGGATAATAAGACTAAGTAAGAAACTGGATTATATCAAGGTCGGACTATTCTTAATCAAACGGTTAAAAGGACCAGTTAACTATAAACTCTAACTACTACCTAACGCCAAGGTATATCCGGTATTCTATATCTTACTCTTAGAGCTAGCGGACTCTAATATACCTCTCTAAGAAATATTTTACTATAATATTAAGGAAGAAATAGAGTTCGAGGTTAAGAGGATTCTAAATCAGGTTAATTAGAAATATCTAGTTAAATAGAAAGGGTACAATAATACCGAAAACACCTGGGAACCTCTTAGGAACCTCCGGAACTGCCAGGACCTTCTATAGGAGTTCCGGGAATAATCGGGAAGGAGGACCAATCAGTTCCGGCTAGGAAGCCAAATTATTCGGACGAGACGTTAAATATCTAGTCGTTAGGAATACTTAGGATAGACCGCTAGTCTTCTTCTAACTCCTTAATATTCTATATCTCTCAGTCTATAATCTTCCGCTTTTTATCTTCGAGTTATTTATACTATATCTAAAGGCGTATTAGTATAGCCTAAAGACGTATAGACTCTTTCGTATTACGAGCCAACTCTTCGCGTATATTTTTTAACTGTAACTACGCCTCCTTTCGTTCCGTCTTGATACGATATATTTTAAGGGGCGATACTACAAGGTTATATTTCCTACCGCTGCCTATATAGTTAGAACACCTGTCGGACCCTGTACCTATCAAGTACTGCTTACCGCTGGCAACATATCGGGAACACGGCCGTATCACGACTTCGGTTAGCTTACTGGCCAACACCGTTCGGCGGACGGTCGGTTTATCTGAACGTTTAGTATATTGGGGTAGTATAAAGGATAGATGGTTTCTCAGGACGAGAAATCTGGGAGAGGGAGCTAATGTTAGGATCAGGAAACATGATCAGGGATACGCTCAAGGAGCGTAGCACCCGTTATAGTTCGAGTCGACGAATTAGCGTCCGACTCGGACAGACCCTGAAGGCTTGGCATATTAAGCGATGAGCGCAGTGCGATCAGTGCGATCAGTACGATCAAGAAGGCTTGGCATGTTAAGCGATAAGCGCAGTGGTCGCAATGAGCGCAGTGCGATCAGTGCGATCAGTGCGATCAGGAATGCTTGGCATGGATTTCGTATGTCTATATATACGGAGCACTGCTCACCACTTGGAGCATCGTGCTCAACTTGCTATTCAATTGTTTACTACATGCGATAGATCTCTTAGGCTAGGCACTGAATATATATCATCTAATTATATACTAGACCCGCTTAGCATCACTTAAAGCCTGCTTCACCTCTTGTGTGGTAACACCGCCATCCCTATTGAGAATCAATCCATATACGATACACAGCACGCAACGTGTTCGTAACATATATCTACTAAGTCCTTCGTTAATAGTTAGGCGTTATTATCTACTTCCTCCTAAGGAGCTTAGGGTAGGTACCCTAGGGTCTCTTAGTATAGTACTTATCCTTAAGGGTACTTAAAGTATTATAAACTACGTTGCGTACTATATCGTATATAGATTGATTCTTAATAGGGATAGAGGTATAATAGAGTAAGAGTATAAAATAGGCTTCAAGTAATACTAAGCGGGTCTGGTATATAATTAGATAATATATATTCAGTACTTAGCCTAAGAGATCTATCGTATATAGTAGATAGTAGATATAAACCAAAGTTAAGTATAATACTCCAAGTGGTAAGTAGTACTCCGTATATATAGATATACGAAAGTCCGCCAAGCCCTCTTTGAGCGTACTGATCGCACTGCGCTCATTGCGCTTATCATTCTTGAGCGCACTAAGCGTACTACGCTTATACCGCTTATCGCTTAGCATGCCAAGCCTTAGGGTCTTGTCCGAGTCGGATACTAATTCGTTCGACTCGGTGCCAAGCCCGTTCGACAACGTTCGACAACTATGCGTTCAGGATAGCACGGTTGTGGCTTGTAACATAAAGGTAGACTAGCTAGGGCACTTAATAGAAAGTATAATAAGAAGAGTCTAAAAAAGGGAAAGTATACTCGGTTGCAAGCTTTCGAAGAAACTACACGGCGATAGCCATCTAGATTTAAATACGTTGAGGGTATACGAGATATAATTACCGCTAGCCAAGCTGCTATTGCTGGGATAAATACTACCTTTATAGTAAGCTAGGTAGCTCGTAAAGAGGTGAATACTAAGGCTGACGTGTTCTTTGAAAGAGGAGGCACTACTATATCTACACTGAGAGGGGGTAGAGGTGCTCTACCAAGCCAGAGAGCTCGACTAGGGCAGGCCTACGGTGGAGGGCGGGGCGGAGCTGGTGCTCCACCAAGCCAGCCAGCTCGACAGCGCCCTTAGAGTCAGCGCATTCGGGCGGCGGTGACAGCAGCGCTGAGGCTCAGCCGCGGTGGGAGAGCTCGGGGTAACGAATCGACGGTCAATATCTACGGTGGCTATAGGGTGGCATATGGGGGGGCATATAGGGGGGCTTACGACCCTGACGCATGGTAGCAAAGCTCCGACCAATCAGATCGCACGCTGGGAGAAAATTTTCAACTGTAAAGACGTCGTTTTTGAATGATTTGGACTGAGATAGATCGATATCATATATTTGGAATTTTGGTGATCTGCGGCGAACGAGGTACCTCTGTTTAGGAGTATTTTGCTAGGTAGATTATGTACCTTGTTCTCGTTCTGGAAGGGTGTACGCCTAGTGAATTCGGGGGTGTACGCCTAGTGGGATAGGGTGTACGCCTACTGAGAAAGGGTGTACGCTGAAGGGAAGCCTTCATCTACGCCCTAACTTACTAGATAAATTTACCAATACGTGAAAGCGCGTAATAATACCGAGCCCTGACTTTTCCACGCTAAGTCCTCGAACCAAGAAGAACGCCATGGAAGGATGATATGGTCACGTGGGTTTGCGCCTGAGACTGCGCGTCTTGCAAGCGACAAAGTTCTTCCGATTGCTCTCTTATTGATCCTATCTCTGTCTGCATTTGTTCTTAAACTTCATTTTTCAAAACCTCAATCTAATGCCTCTCCCTGCCTCTCGTCCCCTACAATCTCTTCCACTCCCGACATCTCCTTCAACGCGAAGCCTTCCCACAGAAACATCTCCACGAGCCTGTCAAGCATCCCCAAACAGGGATTTAGAGGGCACAGGCTGTCCACAAAACGACAGCCAGTGGACAGTGGCTATCACGATGACAAAGAGCCCGTCATAATGCAACGAACAAACGTGACTCGGCCAGTGGCACTACCGGCGACAATCGTGTCGGCGTAGCTTGCCCACTTTCCAGGGCGATATTCGGGAGGAAGCCACAAGATCCTCTCAGTAGACGAAGTGACCCAATCGTCCTTGATTGCTAGCCGACTTCCTAATAAGTTTGGAGATGGGTCAGGCGTTCTCGCGGAAGCGCTGGGGAATGGTATCCGTGGTGGTAGGGGCAATGACCTGCCGTTCACCAGAATCTGGGAGCCGTCCTCACTGAAGTCGACGTTATGTTCGTATGTGCCAGTGTCGTAGCAAAATATATCCGTCGAGCTGGCAACATCCCATACTCGCACCGTCTTATCGGCTGAGCCCGATGCCACTCGTGACCCGTCGGGCGAGAACACCACGCTGTTGACTGAATGTGAATGACCTTCGAGCGTGTGCGTACACTGGCCCGTCTGCACGTCCCACACTCGTACCGTTTCGTCGATTGAGCCCGATGCTACTCGTGACCCGTCGGGCGAGAACACCACGTTGTTGACTAAATCTGAATGACCTTCGAGCGTGTGCGTACACTGGCCCGTCTGCACGTCCCACACTCGCACCGTTTCGTCGTCCGAGCCTGATGCCACTCGTGACCCGTCGGGCGAGAACACCACGCTATTAACTAAATTAAAATGACCTTCGAGCGTGTGCGTACACTGGCCCGTCTGCACGTCCCACACTCGCACCGTCCTGTCGTCTGAACCCGATGCTATTCGTGACCCGTCGGGCGAGAACACCACGCTTTTGACCTAACTGGAATGGCCTTCAAGTGTCTGAATACATGCGTTCCATTCGTTAGGAACCTGTGACATTACCCAGATATCTTCTGGTGCTTCTACGCTAAACGACTGCCGAAGGATGCTCTGAATGGGACTGAAGACGAGTCCTGCACTATATAGCTGTAGGGGTGCTATACTGAGTACATGACTAAAGGTGTGTGTGAACCTTACTATATCTCGGACTAAAGATTAGAGGGCGGGGGCGTTCTTGTCCTAGATCTCACGCTTTAGTACATCCCCAGCGCTCTCATGAACTATACTTACATCGATCAAGCTTTCTAATTGCATCATCATGATCATTCCCTTCGGTAGCTTACCGACAAGGCTCATTGCCTCTAGCCAATAGAGGCAATACTCTTGGAGGAAGCGATGTACGGATCCATCATCAATCAGTCTCATCTGCGCACGTTCTGCATAGTCTAGCCAGTATCGGCACGTATACTGAAGCGCGCTGAAGAGATGCTGTGTAATAACTGTAGAGCTAACATCTTCCACCAGCGTGCTAGGACTTTTCAGGCCGCAGAGATCTTTCCGGAGTACAGACATGACACGGATACTCCGTTCAGCTAATACACTATGCGTTACAGTTTGATCGACAAACAGATACTCGTTGCATCGACTTCGATCGTATAGGAAGTCCCGGAAGGACGGGTGATGTAATCGAATTGGACGTTCGGTACCACTAGGTATATCTAGGATAGAATGAAGGTCAGCTAATGTCTGCTCAACCTCTTCCGTTTCATGACCGAGGAGATGACCCAGGCTAGCGACTGAGAGCGGGGCAAAGAGCACAGCGATGGTGCCCAGCGTGAGTCGAAGGTAGTTCGCAACATCTGCTTTCTCTTCATTGCTTAGATCATTACTAATTGCGCTCTCCAGCACTATTAAGTATATTTGATCTAAAACCGAGTTCGGTTCACCGGGATCATGACGGCTTTCAAGAATCGATAAAAGTCTATTCTTGACTAACCTCCCACCCTTCGAGACATATCGACAAACGGTTGCCGCCTATATGAAGATGCTGCCAGACATTACGACAAGGCGATGGATGTCGGCATCGCCCGGCCAGTGTAGGCCGAGCCTGCGTGACTGACGGATTTTGGTGAAGTGAAAATGCAAGAAGATGAAAAGATCGTTCTGGACGACGAATTCAGAGATTTGGTGTAGGACTACATTGAGATGGCGCTGGCCCAGATCATGATTAAATCCATTGCGAATGGCGACCTCGGGTCGACTGGTCACGAATATTCGAAGAGCGGTCTGATTAACCCCTCGAGCATCGAGCAGGAGCTCGATAATATGGCTCATATCGTCGTCAGTCCCGCACTTATCTACCGCATTAATCACGAGCAGTACGCGCGCTGAAGAGGAAGTCGTTAGAAGCTCTGACAAAAAATTCTGGATCAATGCTGTCCACTGTGCTTTCTGTGTTCTGCGGACGATTCCTTCGTCTGCAGTAATGGCTTTTCGTAGGGCGCTTTTGTATGCTGGCCAACGGTAGCTCAGCTGCTTAGCAAGTGTGCTAACAAACTTGTGAATGTGACCAGCGTCGCCGCCTCCCCTGGAGAAGAAGAAGCTTCCCATCTGCCATTGCGAATTGGTATACTCTTGTGTAATGGTACGAGCGATTGTCGATTTGCCCGTCCCCGCCCAACCACTCAACCAGTATATATGTTGCGGGCTGTCGCCATTCAGCCAGCTTCGGATGTCCTGTAACAAGTCGATTCGCGTGCCACGCAGGCAAAATGGATCATGGTCTCGTCCGATCGCATCGAATGCAGCTTCTTCAGTAATCTCCAGCCCAGTCGGAGGGTCTTCTGTCACGAGATGATTTGGTTAGTCAACTTCGGCGCGATACCCCTCGCGCTCTAAAGACTTGCCGATCTCTTCTCGCAACCGTACGAATGCCCTTTCCTCACCTTCCCCGTAGAGAAGTGGCATATAGATGTCAAAGAGACCTAACAGAGAGTATGCCTTATCTTCCCGACGCTTCGTTGCGCGACGGCTCGCCCAAGAAAATCGGTCTTCAATCTTAAAACCTGCCACAGGTGCTCCGCGCAATGCTTCGATCGCAATCCCTGTGACTTCGTGGATAACCTGTACCAAAGATTTCTTACTGCCAAGTTGGTCGCCCTCTTGTGAGAAGAATTCGACCGAAGAGGGGGCAATCAGTTCCTGCAGTGTCCACCCTCGACTAAACCATCGACTCTTCCGAAATAACGCTTCCCACGTGTTCGGTGATAACCGTATATTTGTACCCTCCTCATACGTTGAGACATCGGGTAGATATACGTAGCATTTGTCCGCTTTTTGATACCAGCGAAACATCGAATTGATCGCCTCACTGAGCTCGGCGCTGCTCGATTTGTCGATGCAACAGGTGTCCACCCAGAAATATTGTAGACCATCACTGGCAGCTTGTGCTCTGCAGAATTCAATCTTTTTGTAGCCAATCTTGTTCCTACCTGTGCCTTCCGTGACATCCTTAAAGTTGAATTCCTCATTATCCGCTCCCCAAGTATGTGATAGTATAGCATAGCGAGGGATATCGTTGTCGTGCTTCTCAACCAGAACTAAATTCCCGTGTCCGTCATCCTCCAGAAGACGCATCTTCGCGCTTATTTACGGCAAGGCTCGGACGCGCGGTCGTGGGTGGGTGGTCAGGCATTCCGTGACAAAGGCTATCGAGACGATCGCAGAGGACATAGTCGACTTTGAGGTGTATCGGTGGAACATTGCCAGCCTTGCAATGATGCGAGGCTGTGGTCGGTGCCCGGTGCGAATGAGATTCTGGCGCAGGCTCTACGATGACATTCACAGAGTCACAGCCTGGTGCGCGGCCCAGCGAACGTAGAATCCTGTGAAAACAGCTAGCTCGTGTGTCTGAAGGGCTGCCGTTACCTGCGCAAAGCCCGAGTTCTATGGTGGCTGTGCAATTTAGGCATAGCCACAACGCTTGGCATTAGAGAAAATGCCAGCCACGCTGCATGTTTCAGGAAGATGTTTTGCTCAGGGCTTTTCTCCCGGTTGCTGGCCACAAGAACCCGCGATGAAATGTCCCCAGGTCCACTACTGTAAGATGATTTGGAAATGCCATATAGAACCGTGTTGACATGTGCCATGGCATTCTGCTTGTCTATCTATAGGTAGATATCGGACATTTGGATTCGTATTCGTGCGGGTGCTCTGCTCCATCACATGTCGCAACTTATCTCGGCCGGCCTAGACCACATGCAAAATTACGTAAGCTGACGTGATCAATAGCGGGGTAGTCGTGGGTAGACCGAGATAAGTCGCAACAACAAGCGTCATTGGCCATTTCCTAATCTACTTAGGAGGCTTCTCGCTTTGCACCGTCCATGTCAGCCGTCAAGAGCTTCGATCGAACATCACGAGTGGGATAGATCTGGAGCCGAGTGTCCGCATAACGTGAAGCAGATCTCTATTGCACCGCGTTTCGTACGTGAATCACCTGAGAAGCGATCGATGCTAACTAATTAAAGCCCAAGACATCAGGAACCCGGGGCAATAACATTAACAGCCTCGCGTGTCACGCAGCTACTATAAATCGTCATGGCCGCTCCGACTAGCACCTCGAGTACAGCAACATGCCACTGCAAAGCCATCAAGCTCACATTCCCCACGCCTACTGAGAAGCTCAACGAGTGTCGTTGCACCATCTGCCGTCGCTACGGAGCGCTGTGGGCCTACTATAACCCCAAAGACGTCCAGATCGAAGGACCAAAGACAGATACTTATCAATATGGAGAGAAGAACAACGACTTCCATCGCTGCCCGAGCTGTGGTTGCATGACCCACTGGGCAGACGCCAAAGACGAGAACGCCACGGAGATGGGTGTCAATTGCAACATGCTGGAGAAGGAGGAGCTTAGGAGATTCGAGCGCACAGTCGACGAGCATGGGGATGCTCCCCAGTTCAAGGTCAACAACGTCCCCGACGAGCATGGACCTTGAACGATGATGATGCTAGGGTCGTCAGGTGTCTGCTCTGGATCATCCCATGTTCGAAATCTTCTCCCATGGTTGTCCTTCTGCAGACATGGTCAGAGGAAGAACTGTTGTCTGTGGGGGCACCCTTTTGCCTAGAATACTGAGCGTTGCCATGTGAACACCATGAGGTCACACATCATCACGCATTCAAACACAAGTCCAAGTTCCACGAAAGCAGCATCAATTCGCGCGTATTCGAAGCATTACCTCGTGTCTTTCACCCTGTAGACTTAAACATATTGCTTGCCATCGCAAACATGCCAGCAGCTAAGCGCCGCAAGGTCTCTGGCCCGATCGGGCAGACAAAGTCGCAGCAGAGCACAATCAATTTCAGCGGAACCAAAGCAGGCCGCCGAACAATCACTTCCGATGAGAAACCAGCAAAAGCAGCCAAGGCGAAGATCGTTTCAGAGGCAGAAGAAGAGGTCACCACAGCTCCTCCACCGCAAATCGAACCCATTAGCATTGTTGAGCCTGAGTCAACAGCTCCAATTGAAGGCGCCGACCTGGACGATGACCAATCGTTGCGAATGAGGCCTCGCCTCACCTTCCATTCCAAGGCCCTGGATTTTACCACGTGATGGTGCTGCCTGCACCCTCATATTCTGTTGGCGACCTGCACCCATCTTTGTCTTTACCCATTATCCTGACCGCAAACAGTCATAGAGCCTTGGCCTGATGGTTGTATAGGTCCTACAGGCCAAGATATCCTGCCCGTGCTCGAGACTCTTGGATCGAAAGTCGACGCGCTGCAGGAGTATCAGAAGCAAGAATCCCTCTTAACAAGGAACAAGACACATTCTCTAGGATCAGCGTACCATCCAAGTCCTGTTCGCTGCCAGTCAAAATTGATTCGGAAAAATCTGGCATCTCGAAGCCCTGAGCTTTTGGTCCATCTTCAGTCTTAGACACAAAGAGGCCTGCTTCTCTCCTTGGACTTAGTGAAAGATTGTACACCGTGCCAAACTTGATGTAAGGGGCAGCTTCCTGGTTGATGATGGAATCTTCGCGCCGTACGCAGAAGCCAGCGCGCTCGGTCGTCCAGGGCACGGATGCCAGATCGATCATGTTCGGTCGTGCTGTATGGGAAAGAGAAAACTTGAAAAGCTGTTGATATGCAACCGACTAACAGTGTTAAGAAACGCTCACAGCTTACAGTGGGACCAATGCGGTAGGATCTGTCATCATTCCGAGATAGTGCCTCACATTAGATAGCACCAAACTTTACAGGTGAATCCACAGCCTTCCGTGGAGAGCGGTCACCGTTACTTCGAGCGGGCTACCACAACCCCCGAATATGGCGCAATTTCATTGCACATTCATTATCAATCTTGGACGAAAAATCTAAACTCGCTATGGCAGCATTGGCAGGAATCACAAGCATTGTGGTCCCGCCACAGAATGCAAAGATTAACAGCAACAGACAACTCGTCAGCATACTTTCACACAGAAAAGACAGAACAGTAACTCCTCAATCCCAATGCGTCGATTTCACAATCTGCTTCTTCCAATTCTTCAGCTCGCGTTTGTTTGCCTCGACCAGGCGCTGGTCCAGAAGTCGAGGTTTTTCCCTTGCGCCCTCGTCGTCGCGCCTGAGCTATCTCTTTCTTCTCACGCTTCGCTCGTGCTTCTTCTATGTCTTCAAAGCTCATGATTTTTCCCTTCCCGACTACGATTGATCTCATTGATGCTCGGGCGTCGCTCTCAATGGTTTGCTTGAACTTATCTGAACATTCTTGGTGCAGGAGGTCGCGGGCTGATACAAACTTCTCAGCTGCGTGGACCATTTTCTGCAGACATTGCTGATTGTGTCCATCAAGAGTCGGCATGTTCTGCTCAATCTTTTTACGCAAAGATGCGAATTGTTCAGCAGTTACCGGAGTTCGGAGCGGCTCATCGTAGTGAGCTGCATCTACCATTCGACTGTTCCGAGACATGGGATCAGGTGGCTTCTGGATGTCTCGAAGAACTCTGTCTGGGTCCCATTTGAACAGACCTACCTTGGCCCATGCGGATTCAATATTGGCTGGGGTCAGTGCTGCACACCGAGCTTGATCGTAGAGCAAAGTGAAATGTTGCTTACCGATGTTTTTAACCCCTTTGCTGCACATGTCTTCTACCAGATCACGATACGCCGTCTTGAGGGGGCCAAATAATGAGACGTCACATGGCTGAAGCTTGTGCGATGTGTGAGATGGAAGCTGACAGAGGATGATGTTGTTGTCTCGACAAAATTGCTGAACTTCCAGACATTCGTGAGGCCCGAACCCATCATTAATCATGACCCGCGGCCGACCGTTAGCGCGCTGTTTAGTCTCAGGATCAAATACTTGCCGGTACCAGTCAAGGATAATGGTGGTATTGGAATAGCCCTTAGGGGAACAGGCATAGTGCCACCCTGGCGTGGAGTGAGTCGTCCAATCGCTGCGTGGGGTTGCCGCAGGCCAGATGACGAGTGGAGACAGGTATTCCCCTGCGGCGGAAATGCACTCAATAGTGGTGACCAGTTGGCGTTTAATCGTGGCTCCTCTGTATTTACGCCTATCAGCCGCATGCAACACATACTTGCCCGAGGTCAGATTGGACAACAGATTTCCTGTTTCATCCATGTTGTACACATTTTCTGGCAAGACGGCCGAATCATGCAACACCCTGTCCATGAGTGTAAACCAATGTGCCACCTTGTCATAAATATCGTGCCGCGCCCAGTCAAGTGGCTTGAGTGTTCTTGTTTTCAAGTTGTGACGTTTATAGAACTTCTGGACCCAATTCTTTCCCGGCGGTCGGATCGAGTCATCATCTGCAAGGATTTCGAAGGTCGAAGACCGTCGACGGGCGATCGTCCACGCCAGCTGTCCTACTGACTTGACAAGGACAGGATGATCGCCTTCGGCCGCACCTTGGATGTAGTCCACGACGGTCTTCTCTTCGGAAGGAGTGAGGTATTGCCGTTTGGCCGCGGCGTCTTTGCGTGATAATCTGCCATGTTCGTGGTGCCACAGGGTGGATATTGGCACTGCAGTCAGCTTGGATCGCTCAGCATATGTCTTGGAGTTTGGAGAGCTACTCGTTCCGACAAGGACGGCCTCTGCAGGCTCCATAGCCTTGGTCATGGTGGTGGTTTGCGAGGGGGACGAGAATCCCAAAACCGTGGTAGCCCCTTCTACGCCATTCTACGCCGTCTAAATTTAGAAAAGGGTAACATGGTAGCATTACAATCAATTACGAAGCTTTGCTGTGAAACATGTACGTGACGGTATCAAGAAGTTCAGAGAAGTACCCTCTGGCACAAAGGGAAATGAAGAGAATGCATCAAAGATGTCTGAATGATGTTCGGATAAAGCTGGAGATCATTGGCAGGGGGCTAGGTAAGCCTCGATCTCGAATTCTGGGGTTACTTCAGCCCTTTCGGCAGCGATAGGACCGCCACGCCGCAGAACTAATGCACGCCATATCCACGACAGGCAAAGATCCGCCCGCCCACAACACCGAGGTATTTTTCTGCCAGAGTAAGACCCATGTGAAGAGAAGCAACGAGGCACCATCTTGCACATCTGCTCATGTCGATTATGGTGTTTCTGGCGAATATGGCCTGTCCGAGATGTGAAGTAAGTTACTCGAGCTCTTTTTCGGTCAGGGGTGCATTTCGGTGTGCGGGGATGCACTTTTAATAATCTTCTCTCACTTTCTCTTTCTCAAGTCCCTGAACATTCTAATCGATTTCTACCTCTATCTCTCCTGCCCCTCCTTTGTCCAATTTATCCGTCAATTTTACGGGTTAAGATACCACTGGGGTGTTTCAGGACAAACAATAAGGACATGGACGGATTCCATTGCTATAGACGTGTGCGTAGACAAGAATGATCTCTAACAATACAACCCTATACCTCAGCCGTCAGAAAGTCCTAACCCGAACCCCCATGCCCATACCGTGACAAGCAAAAGACCGATCAAGAACCCAGTCCAATCGAATGCTAATCTGACTTATAGAAGGATCTCTCTGAAGTGTATGGAGGAGCGCTTTCATTTGCTTGGGGAGCTACAAAAGAAATTGATTCCCCACTTCCCCGAGTAGGCACATCCGTGGGAGCGACATCGAGTGGCGATGGTTGAGACGGCTTATCGGAAAGCATGTCGTAATTGTCGAAAAGGTGTGGGAATTTGCGGCGTAGCCATCTATTTAACGGACTTTTGAAAGGCTAGGGAGGGTATTTGCTATAAGGTCTTGGTCGAAAAATGATAATAAGGCATATAGTTCTTGAGTCAGCTTCACTATTATCTCAATCGACAACTCTAATACTATTGCTATTATGAGTGGGACTTGCTAAAATATATACCGTAGCTTCCAGTCCTCATGTACTAATTATAGGTGCCGCCATTTCTGGATGCCGCCATTTCTGGATGCCGCTAGTTGTAGATGTTGTCAATTCCGGATGCCTCTACTTGTGGATGCCTCAAGCTGTGGATATTGCTAATTCTGGATGCCTCTACTTGTGGATGCCTCAAGCTGTGGATATTGCTAATTCTGGATGCCTCTACTTGTGGATGCCTCAAGCTGTGGATATTGCTAATTCTGGATGCCGCCAGTTATGGATGTTGCCATCTGGTTCGCCTTCTAATAATGCAGCTAATTCCAAAGTACTTGACAACAGTCTTTGATTATTGTATATCAAATTATCCTTAAGACATTACACGAGGTTATCGACTTCCTCACTAGAAAGTACAATAGTATTCAGCAAATATAGCGATAGTAAAGAGTGAATGGCTTCTTTAAGAAAAGCTTTGCAAGCGGAGGACAAATCTATTAAGAAAGCAAAGGACTTAGCGCGGATGACGAACTAGAAAATATATATAGTCGTTTAGTATAACAACAATTATCATATATATCTTTCTTCTAATAACAGATTATCGCGACATTCGGAGCAATTCCGCACTTGCAGCCAATCAGAACATCTCTTTAGAGCTGCATTTCCTCTCTCGGCTAGCGCCTTCAACCACCAAAAGTTGAATCCGCTGCGCACTTTTTCGCAGTGATGCCCCGCGCCACATACGCCATATGATATCGAGATAATTTCATAAGTTTTGGAGTCAATCATTAACTTGCTTGCGCATCAAGAATTTTTAGAATCGGCCCATTTGCGCAATAGTTATGAGCAAAAGAAGCGTTTTCGCCATGTTTTGCTGGCAGCGCGAGCTCGGTGGCAAATGCCAAGCATTGAGCTTGGCGCCCCCAGACCAACATCAAAGGTTGAATGCGCACCGCAACTTCTTCGCAGTAATGCCCCGCGCCACATACGTCATATGAGATCGAGATAATCTCATCAGTTCTGGAACCAAGCATGCGCTTTCCAACACCGTCAAAATTTTCAAAATCGGTCTATTTGCGCAAAACTTATAAGCAAAAGAAGCGGTTTCGCTATGTTTTGCGGGCAGTGTAAAGCTCGGTGGTAAATGCCAAGCATTGAGCTTGGCGCCCCCGGACCTAGAACATCAAAAGTTGAATGCGCACCGCAACTTCTTCGCAGTAATACCCCACGCCATATACGTTATATAATATCGAGATAATTTCATAAGTTCTGGAACCAAGCATGCGCTTTCCAACGCCGTTCGAATTTTAAAATTTGGCTAAGATTTAGCTAAGGAAAGCTCAAAAAACATATTTTTGCCTCCGGAGTAACCTAAAGCTACCCCCGCAGCCACCCCCGCAGCCACCCCCGAAGCACTAATATACTAAATCCTTAATAACTTTTAATACATTAGGGTTAGGGCTTAACTTTATATATTTCAAATATACTATAAATACAGGGCTTTCTAATTTCACTTCAATTTTCTAAATAGAGTATAAAATAAGCGAGATATAGCCGTTTTACGGTAATCTTCTGTGAAGATTACGAGCACTCACTTGTAAATCAATAGAAGAATCGAAATGGCTACCTCCTGGAAGAGAAATTATAAATAAGCCTAATCTACTACGATTAGACCATCACTAAGGATGACAGAGGATACACGACCATAAGTACTACAGACGTCTTCCAGATTTTTCGCGGTCTTAAACTACAGGAAACTTATAGGATACGAAAAGCCAATCGGCCTAATAAAGGCCAAGTTAGCTTCAGGTTTCTTAATATGAGACGGAACACAATGGGACCGAACACAATGGATATCGCGTTTTTATTGGCAGATATACCTTGACTATAGCCTAGAATAGGCTACTACTACGAAGAGGGTTGAAAGGCATGAATTATCTATAGCTAGGCTATATAATAGGCTTATAACGGGGAGGTTGAATAAAGTCTTGGCGTAGTTATAGATATCTAGGAGTTATACTATAATTACCTTGAAGATATCGATTATAAAACCCTCTATCTCTAATTTTATAGTTAAGATCGTCTTAAGAGTAAGAGTAAAGACTTATAAAGATATACTCCCCTATCTTCCTAATTATTCAATTACTTCTTACCTCTCCTCTTTAGTTTCTTAAATATAGGTTTAGAGGTCTAAGATAATAGAAGTTCCGACTCTATCTATTATAAAGATAATATTATTAATTAGCTATTATTCTATTCGAGGGACTTAAGGTTTAATTACTAAGAGAAGGACTTAATAGCGAAGTCTTCTAGGTTAGATAGCTAGTTAACGGTAGAATATATTCTTTCGTAGTAGATTGGATAAAATATTTCTAAGATATTTATTATAAACTTTCTACTTCTCTTTACTATCCTTACTAGTAAAATTAAACTTCTTTATAGGGTAATAGTAAAATAGAGTATATTTTTCCTTAATTAATATATAATATCTATATATTTATATAGCCTTATTGTTATACAAAATTGAGAAGGTAAGGATTTTCTAGTTAAGCTCGTCTTGACGCGATACTAATCTATATAACTTAATAATAGAATTTACCGCAACGGCGACGCTATAAGCGTTCTGCTAATCCGCGATATTAAGTACTTTATTACCGTATTTCACTGTTACGACCCACTTTTGACCGTTTACCTAACGGTGCGATAGTCAAGTATAGGGTTCGTGTATCTTATGCTTCTGTGGGAGAGGAGTCACTCAGGTAGAATGGTAGTCTTCGTGTTGTTGATAATCAATGCGTTCTATATTGATAACTAGTAAAGTATAGTGCAAGGAGTACCAGGAAGATTAACCAAGTTGAATACGATGCTCCAAACAGTGGGCAAAGCCCCGTATATATAGACATAAGAAATCCTGCCAAGCAACCCATGAGCGTTATGAGCGCACGGCGCTCATTGCGCTTATCTTCCTTGAGCGCTATGAGCGCACGTCGCTCGTTGCGCTCATCGCTTCAGCTGCTAGTCCTATCTATAGTACCTTGTCCTACAGGATAGTCCTGTTAGAACCAACGGTTCTAATACTAGCCCTCTCCTCCAGATTTCTCGTCCCGAGAAACTATCTATCCTTTATGCCTCCTCGTCGAAATATCCGTTCCAAAGATCCTATAGTTCGTCGTAAAGAACTTTCTAACGAACTATCTCGGTTCGTAATACGTCCCTGTACTCTTTGTACGCGAGCCGATAAATAGTATCTAGTAGGTATTCGTTCGGACCGTTGTTCTAACTATGTTACTATAGGTAAGAAGTGTGACCTAGTTATATCCGTCGATGAAATACGTCGTATTAAGAAAGTACGCGACGATACTTAGTTAGAAATAAAGGAAACGTAGGCGAAACTTATACGCCTTTAATTATAATTCGATTATGTTTAGGATAAAGAGAAGAAGTTGGTTAAGCGCGAGTTATAGAATATCAAGGAGTTAGAGAAGGATAAGGGTCTCCCTTCCGGTACTCCTAACGGTTTAATGTTTAATATCGGCTCCGAGTAGTTCGACCTCCCCCCGGCCTCAAGGGCCCTAAGAGCTTCGACTAGTCTTCTCTTATCTCCGATAAAACTCTTGTAGGCGTTCCCCGCAATTCCCCGCAAGGTTCCTAAGAGGTTCCTAGGTACTTTCTATTTCGTCGTACCCTTTCCATTTAACTAGATAGAACTAATTTCTTCTATCTAGGATCCTCTCGACCTTATACTCTGTTTCTTCCTTAACGTTATAATGAAACGTTTCTTAGAGTAGTATATTAGAGTCTGCTAGCTCTAGAAGTGAGACGTGGAACACCGGATATACCTTGGCGTCAGGTAGAAGCTCGAGTTTATAGTTAACGGCCCCCTTTACCTTCTTAATCAAGAATAGTCCGACCTTAACGTAATCCAGTTTCTTGCTTAGTCTTGTTATCTTCATATTTTTTGTTAGGAGGTAGACTTTATCCCCCTCTTTAAGCTGAGGAACATTCTTTCTTTTACTATTAACTTATCCCTTTAACTTATCGTTTAAGCTCTCGATCGTTTTTTATATATCTTTATATAAACTTTTTAGCTCTTCTACCTTAACTAAGGCTTTTTCTGCGTTAGGTCTATCCCTAGGCTGTAGAAATGTATTTACATTCTTTCCGTGGTTAGCAAAGAATAGCGTCAGGCCTATCGTGTCTAATCTCTTGTCGTTATATACTAATTATACTATTAGAAGTAGTAAAACCCAGTTATCTTGCTTCTGGTTTATATAATACCTTAGGTATACTTCTATTATTTGATTTGCACGTTCTGTTTATCTATTAGTCTATAGATAGTATACTATTAACATCCGAAGTTTTATTCTAATTACTGCTATCAGCATTCTCTAATAGTTAGAAGTGAACAATTTGTCTCTATCGGATATTATCGACTTAGGTATACTATAATCCCTTATCAGCTTGTCGAGTAGTATAAAGGCTAACTAATCTACTTTGTATATCTCTTTGAATAGTATTATAATCGTATACTTCGTAAGCTTGTCCATAATGACTATAATTGAGTCGAAGGTATCCTATATAGCTAGATCCTTCGAAGGTAGTAGTTTGACTATAAAGTCTATCATGACATTATCCTATAGTAATTCTAGTATAGGCACAAATTGAATTTGCCCGTACTTGGCGTATCATACCGCCTTATTCTACTAACACTAAATATATTCCTTGATATATTATTCGACGTATATCCGAAGTTTCGGCGCTGCGTATCCTCGTCCTAGGAGTTCTATAGTCTTGGATACTCTAGGGTGACCTTATAATAGGTTATCGTGGTAATCCCTAATCACTTCTTTAACGTATATATTAGGTAAGTAAGTTTTATCCTGATATCTAAGTAATACTAAACCCTACTAGTCCTATCGTAGCTTTGTTACGAATGTATCGTTGTTATAGGCCTTTACAATCCTATTAGTCGTGTCAGGTCCCGAGATACGAAGGGTCATTGCTAATGCCTAATATAGCACCAATGATCCATCGGCTTCTCGTTTTAGGATTGGTCGTTCCGTAACGTTCTTTTCTTCTATATAGTCCGATTGCCTACTAAGCGTATCTACTCTACTATTATCTTTTCCTAGGGTATAGGTTATCTTGAACTTATATTGTCCGAGTAGTTCTAACTATCTAACCTATCTTCTATTTAACTCCTTCGTTATAGTAAAGTTAAGAAGGTTCTTATAATCTATAAAGATGGTTAAGTCCGAGTAGCTTTCTATATATACTCTCCAATTTTAAAGTATATATACTACGGCAAGTAGTTCTTTGTTATATATATTATAGTTTTGTTCTACTACTAATATCTTTCGTGAAAAGTAGGTAACTAGGTACTACTTTTAGTCCCTTATTTAACAAAGGTATACTCCTATTACGAGATCCGAGGTATCTATTTTAATACAAGCCGGTTCGTTAGCTTGAAAGGTACAGAGTACTAGTGGATCCGTATATACTTTCTTCAATATATTAAACGACCTTTATTATTCTTATCCCTATTTGAATCTAATATCCTTCTTTATAATATCCGTAAGTAGAAGTACTTTCTTTAAGTAGCCCTCGATAAACTTCCTGTTAAAGTTAGCAAATCCTAAGAAACTTTGCACTGTTTTAACGTCCTGTAGTATAGGCTATTCCGCTATAGCTTTGATCTTTTCTTAGCTTATACTAATACCTTTTATACTAACCACAAATCCTAGGAACTTAATAGAGTCCCTGTGAAATTCGCACTTTTCTGGTTTAAGGAGAAGTTTCGCTTATAATAGGCATTCGATAACGTCCTATATATACTTAATATATTCTTCCTTATTCTTAGAGTAAATCAAGATATTATCGAGGTATACTATCGCTATTCGATCTAAGTATACTTATATAACGTTATTGACAAGTGCTTAGTAGGTTACTAGTGCGTTAGTAAGTCTAAACGGTATTACTAGATACTCGTAGTGGCTATATCTGGTCCGGAAGGTAGTTTTCCATTCTTCGCCTTCTTTTATCCGGATTAGATTATATACGCCTCTAAGGTCTAGTTTCGTAAATATCTTTGCCTTGCCGAGCCGATCCTATAGCTTACTAATATTTGGCAAAGGGTAACGATTCTTAATAGTAATATCGTTCAACTTTCGATAGTCGACGTATAGCCTTAAGCTTCCGTCCTTCTTCAGCGCGAAGAGGATTAGATAACCTACTAGTAATTTAGATTCTCGAATAAATCCCTTCTTAAGGTTCTTATCGATATACCCGCGAAGTATAGTAAGTTCCTTTTCCGATAATATATAGATAGGTCTAAATATTGGCGCCTTACTAGGTTCGAGTTCGATCTCATAATCCTATAGTTAGTACTTAGGCAACGCTTTTGCGCTCGTCTCTTCCTCGAATAGGTATGCCTACCGTTTATATTCCTGAGGGATCGTAGAAGGTTCGTCTTTTCCTTTAATAGCTCTCTCTTTAGTATCCCGCTAACCCTTACTAGTAACTAAGGAGTTAAGCCTTCTCTCTTAGAAGTCGCTCTTATCGTTTAAGAATAAAGTAATATATACTTCGACCGGTCTTCGGTTCTTTCTCTTATCTATTATCGTCTACTATCGACTAATAGGTCTAATACTAGTAACGTTTCTAGATCGTCCGAATTTAAGTACTTTTATCTTCTAGTTGATTTCTAGGTTATATTTATTCAACTAAGGTATTCCCAAAATAATATTATAAGTAGCCATTCCTACTATATCGAATATAATCTCCTCGTAGTATTACTGAATTATTACTGGTAGGGAGCGAGTTTCCTCCTCTACTCTTCCTATTAAGAATACTAACCTATCGGCCAGGCGTAGCTCGTAAGACAATTTTTTCTTTCGGGTTAGTAGGCCGCTTAAGTCCACTAAGTTCCTCGAGATAAAATTTCCTGTAGCTCCGCTATCTATTATCGCCACGGTCCGCTATCTATCGATATTCACTAGTACAATAATATATGTGTGATACTACGCGGTATATAATTGTTGTTTAGGGAATAACGTATTAATCTCCTTATACTTCCCTGTAGTATAAGGGATTACTCTTTTCCCTGCGATAGTAGGAATCTATATATTTCCTTTATCCCCTTATACGGAATATATTTATCGTATAAGTAGCTATACTATAGTACTTGGTTATAAGCTCCGTTCTTGAAGATTTTAAGTGAGCTATTTCTTTCCTTTTCCTACTTGTCTATAAAATATAGGAAGTAGTAATACTTCCTCTTGCTTGCAAGATACTACTAGCACCTATCTTCCTTATACTTATACCACTATATCTCTCTATAAGGAGTTCTCTTTAGTAGAGGTACCGTATATTCCTTTACCAAACGGCCTCTTTCTTCCCTATATACCGAGTAATCGGGCAATACACATTTAGTATATAGCACTTCGCTATATCGCTGGTATTCTCTATCGTATTAATAGTCTCGTATAGGTTCGTCCTATTCGGGTTTTATAGATAGTTACTCTTTTAGTATACCTCGTACTTTTCCTTCAATCTCGTCGAAGAGTTTATATTTGTCTTTATCCGATTAAGGTTCTCTAATCTCTAGCAATTTTCCTTCTACTTGGGATATAGTAGATCCAGGTTCGGGTATTAATACTGGTCTCTCTAGACTAGCTTTCCGCTGTTCCTGATCCGTCTTATATTATTAAGATCTATTACTATCCCTATAGTAATATCTCTATACTTCTTTATTGAATTCTAATTCGAAGGTATCGTCTTCCGAATCCTAACTGAATTCCTCTTTATTATAGGATTACTATGTTTATTCGGAGTCTTCCTTATTATTTAGAGGTCCTCCTTCTATTACGTTAATCTGTAGTCGGTATACCATATTCTTCGACCTGTAGTCTCTAGCTATATAGCCCAGTTTACTATAGCTATAGCAAGTAATTACTTTCTTTCCCCCGTGCTGCTTTTTCCCTTTAAAGTTTCCTTTCTTCTTTCCTATCTAAACAAAGTTAATCTCTATTAGTACTATACTATAGTGAGTATTACGTTCCCTATAATCCTGTCGGTAATTCCTCGTCTTCGAGAAGAATCCTTCGTGTCGGGTTCCGCTGACTCCTCCGTCATACCGTTTCTCTATAGATCGTTCGAATAGCTTGTTATCGATTTCGATCGTATTTTTAATAAGTCCGTCTAGAGTATTAATTACTCCTCCGAATCTTATAAGCTCGTCTTTAATATTGTCTTTGAGGCCCTAACGATACATCGTTATCAGCGTATTATTATCCTAGCCTATTTTGGTTACGTATATTTGAAACTAAGTTGAAAACTCTAACGCTGACTTCTTTTGCTTTATATACTAAATGATATATATTACTACGTTTACCTCGTTGGAAGGTCCGAATATACGGCGGATTTCGACCATGAACTTTGGTATACTCTCTATCCAAGATTTAATATCGCTGTCTTCGTCGTCATCTTCTATATACTTCTTTAGGAAAGGTTCGACCCACTTTTGGGCCCGTCCTCGTAGATATAATATGGCGAAGATAGTATATCTAGTTACTAGGAGCAAGTCTCCCTGGAATAGTAGGTATAGTTATACTTGCGTAAGCTATAGCTCAAGCTTATCCCTGTCTCCGTAATATAGGTCTGGTACTATAACCTTAATTCTTTTTCCAGATCCTTCGTCTATAGTATAGTATCTCTAGCTAGTAACCGTTAAGGTACTTAGGGTAGGGTTTCTACCTGAAGTTATTAAAGAACTCATCCCTTAGGGTATTCAAAGTATTACGACCTACTTTTGACCGTTTACCTAACGGTACGATAGTCAAGTATAGGGTTCGTGTATCTTATGCTTCTATAGGAGAGGAGTCACTTAGGTAGAATAGTAGTCTTCGTGTTATTGGTAATCAATGCGTTCTATATTAATAACTAGTAAAGTATAGTGCAAGGAGTACCAGGAAGATTAACTAAGTTGAATACAATACTCCAAATAGTGGGCAAAGCCCCGTATATATAGATATAAGAAATCCTGCCAAGTAACCCATGAGCGTTATGAGCGCACGGCGCTCATTGCGCTTATCTTCCTTGAGCGCTATGAGCGCACGTCGCTCGTTACGCTCATCGCTTCAGCTGCTAGTCCTATCTATAGTACCTTGTCCTATAGGATAGTCCTGTTAGAACCAACGGTTCTAATATTTACCTCCGCCGTTAGGAATAGAAAATATATCTCATCTATAGCTACTAGATGAGATATTATCTATCAATTACTAATAGAGAGTTGTAGTTTCCTAAGTTAGTTAGAGGTAAATATAGATGATTTGAGTTCTATAGTAAAGTTAGGCTATAGGCGAGGATCTTTGACGAGGGGGATAGATTTAATCCAGCTTTTATCAACGGTTTTAATTAGATATTCAAGGTTTATAGCTCTATAAAGGTAAAGAATTTTAGTAGAGAGAATAAGGAGAGGAGAGAGGTCGCGGATAACTCTAGCTTTATTTTTATTATAGACTCTTTAGTAAACCCTCTTGAATAAATTATTATTAAAGAGAGAATTATAAGGTACTATCTAGTTAGTATTAAGTAAGGTCTAGTATAAAGCTTTATACTCTTTTATAGTAGCTACCTTATCTTTATTATCTATATAAATACTAGCTAATATAAGTAACTACTTATAGCGCTAACTCTTAACGGTAGGATTCTTTTCTTCTCTTAAAGAAATACTATTTATATCTAATTTATATTTACTAAGAGATAGAGTTAATCTCTTCCGAGTAAGTAAATATTATAGTTACTAGATTAGTTAGTAAGCGCTTGCGCTTTGCCTTATATATTTCTTCCGCTCAATAGCTAAAAAGAATAACAACTCATTTCAACCCCAATAACTCGTTCATTGTGATTTTGCGCGTTGTATATTTCATCCTTACTGAGACCCTGCCAATTGGTAGCAACGGTAGTGTGTTCATTCCCGCCGTACGCCAGCCCTTAGGGTACCAGTCCTCCGCTATCACGAATTATCAATTATTAAGTATTATTGATTCGCCGAGACAGTACTATTTTCCGCACCAATCACTTCCTTGTAGATTGAAACGGCCTACGCTACTAAATTCGCCTTCATCTGTAACTATCCCTGTAATTCCACGCTATTGAAAGGCACCCGCTTGGTATAGCTACAAATTATCGCTGTGTCACCAATTCGCGACGGTAGTACTATCCTACACCACTTACTACTTCGAACGGACCGAGCCGAGAACGCCTCATCTATTTCCGTCTAAACTATACTATAAGGCTATAAGAACTACGCTATCTACGAAGCTATACTAGCGACCTTCTGCGTTAGCGTACTTTACGTATAGTAGCAAATTCTATTAGGGCGCTATTCCATTTCCGGATCTCGCCCCTAACGCTTGGCGCGGTACGAATTTCTGCCGAAGAATTAAGTTACTAGATTATATTACCGCCTCTATACTTTCCTTTTGTAGGCGTTAAATAAAGCTTTTCCTTTAATACGAAAATACCTTCTTTAGTTAATTATTAATAACGAGCTCCTTATAAGCTAAGCGGGAGTTAGTCTAGAAGCGGAGAAGCCAAAGCTATTAGACCTTACTATTTACCTTACTTTCTAGTTAAACGCCTTCTTAGCGAATAACGTCGACGTATACGAAAAGAATATTAATATATTATACTATCAAATTATTCTTTTAATCTTTGATATATATAATCCGCTAGTAGATATCCTTAGGGGTAGTAAACCTTATATAAGACGTAGTTATTTAAATAGTAGAGCTCTCTTAGTCGATCTATCGGAAATTAACGCGAAGGAAGACCCCTTTATATTTCTACTTACTTAGAAGTATCCCTCTTCTCTCGCGGAGGCCTCCGCTATATTTATTAAAGGAGTTAGATTTTATAGAGACTCTAAATATTTCGAAGTCTAGAAGGTTAACTAAGTAGGACGATATTATAGCGAACTAACTTCTAAAGACGTAGACGAGCTTCTAAGCCCTTGGATTTCACGAGCAGCTCGAGGAAAAGCATATTAGTATTTATTAACCTCGCGGTCCTTACTAGTTCCCTCTCTATCTAGTTCTCTTTTAGCTAGTCCGTTAGCCCTAAGGAGGTTTCTTCTACTAGGTAAAATCTATACTATAGACGATATTATAAGGCGGGTTTTATTCCCGAATAGATTAACTATAATACCTATAGGGGGGAATAATAGCGGATAGAGTAGTTTATTAGGAGGACTAGGCTTCGGAAATTTTAACTAGAGAGGTTAGCCTCCGTTTCCTCCCTAGTAATATAGAGCTCCTTAGAACCTAGGGAACTAATAATAAGGAACTAGCGAGATGCCGTAGGCTTCTCCTAGCGTCGATACTATACTATATAACGCTATAATTCAAGCTATACGAGCTACGGTGCCAGAAGCGGTAAACAATACTCTAGTAACTTATAATCTATACGAGTTCCGAGGTCCAGCTAGACCCCTAGGACTACTAGGCCCTACCGGAGAACCTGGAGAAGCCGGTTAATCGAATCAATCTGGTAGTAGAGCTTTCTATACCTATGAACTTGGTTTCTTTCACCCGGACTATCTAGAGTCTTAGGGTAGTAGTAATATTATACCGAACCCTAGACAATTAATCTTCTAAGAAGTCTATACTTTCTATAGTTATATCTAGGATTTTACTATTATAAAAGGCGAAGAGGTAGTAAGAAAGAATCTAAATATTTACTTCCGCGAGGCGATAGTAAACTAGTAGCTTAAGATTCTTTTCTAGGACGAGAAGGATACTATAATATAGCTACTAACCGGCCTCCAACGCTAAATCGCTAGGTTATAGGATTATTTCAAGATTACGATATCTACGGCTTTAGAAGAACTGAGCCGATAGTCCTATATTTCGAGGGATACGAGTAAACGAAACGACCTATCGGTATACGTCCAGAACGTATCCAAATATATAGTACAGGCCGGGATTACCGAAGAATATATATAGGCTATATAGGCGTAGAATCACCTTAATATAGAATTCCAGGCTACGATTCCTCCCCCGACTACGAATATAACCCTTCGAGAATTTATTAAGTAGCTAAAGGGTAGGAAGGAAATATAGTATCGAATATAGTTATAGAAGGAGTAATAGTATAAAGATACTCGGAAGGAAATTAGGGAACGTGAAAAGGATAGGGATAATCAATAGGAATATTCTAGTAAGGAGAAATTCTTGCCGCTAGGACGGCAAGATAGATACTCTTTATTACCTTACTATCTATAGTAATATTAGTAGTAGCCTTTTTAGTAGAATAGACTAATAATAGGAGGATTTCCTCTATAATACGGATATTAGTAGCTAGGACAGCCTTTTTATTCCAATCTATTTCAAGCGCCTTATACTTAGCTAGCTTATATTACTAATATATAGATAATATAGCTACCTTAGCAGGCTTCCAGTCAAGCTATAGGCCAGAACTAGCCTCTAAGAAATATACTTCCTCCTCGGAAGTAACCCTTTATAATTACCGCTAGAAATATATAGCTAAATTAAAACCCTTACTCCGCGAGTTAATAGAATTAGAACTATAGGAACTATAGTAGATATCTATACTACCCTTCGAGGTAGTATAGCTATAGTAATCGAAGCTACGGTAATTAGAATTACGGTCTACTAGCACTCCTAATACAGCCGGTCTACTTTGGTTAGGAAGTCTACTATAATAACTCCTAGGATAAAAACTATAGATATAGAGTAGACGGAGCTACCGAAGGATATCACGCAGGCCCGGATTATAATCCTTAAGATCCCTATAGCTATTATATAGGCACTAATAAGAACTTCTATAATACCTAAGAATTAGTCCCTCCCGAGGAAAAGAAGGAGTCAGAAGACATCGATATAGGATTCGTAGTAGTCTCGTACTATATCTCTACTGGTAAGATAGGGTACTATTCCGTATATCGTTACTATAAGGTAGATTTTCCTTTAAATAATCTACTTTATATATACGTTAAGGCGAAAACGTACTACCGTACTAAGGCTTCTACGAAGAAGTTAGTTAATCCTATACCTACTAAAGAGGTACTAGTACTATTAATTAAGCTAGTATTACTACTAATAAAGGTAATTAATAAAGGCGAGGTAATTAAATCCGTAGTACCCTAGTTATCTCTTAATAGCCTATCTTTCTATTTATAGTACTACTTTACTAGATAAATTACCTTATCCCCGAATACTCCTTATAAGCCGGGATATCTTAATATAGGATATCTAATAACTATAATCGATTGTACTTTTCTGAAAAAGCGAATTCCTACCTTTAAAATAAAGGTATATAAGTTACCTATTACGCTACGCGGGATCGGCTCGAATAGATATACTATAGCCGAATAGACTACTCTCGACTTCTATATAGATAGAGAATTAGAAGTAGAAGACTCGGTTATAATTAAAATTACTCGAGATTTCTATATTATAGATAATTTAAAGGTAAATATATTTATCGGAATAGACGTCCTAGGACCTAAATAGATTACTATTAATCTACTATATAATAAGGTTACCTTTAGGAGCTATAATAACGTCTTAGTTCCTATTTAGACTACCGCTAGAGATAATATCTATATTTATCACGTTATACGCTCCGAATAACATTAGGAAGTTCTACCGCGGTCTATAGCTTAGGTTACTATAATAGTTAGAGGTAATATATAATTACCTAATAGAGATTTCCTCTTCGAGCCTTATACTATAGGTATATATACCTATTTTATTAACTCTAGAGTTAACTTTATAAACGTTTGAAATAAAAAGAATACGCCTCTTATTATTAGTCGTCGATAATATATAGACTTAGTACTAGAGTATAAAGTAGAAGAAACCTACCCTATTAACCTAGATAATTATTTGTTAGTAGCGAAGACTATATATAGCGAAGAATCCGTAGCTTCCGAATTAACTAAGATACTAGATCTAAGGCCGGTAATTATATAAACTTATATTAATCCTACTATAGAAACGAAGCTTGCTAATAGTATTACTATCTATAGCAAAATAGAAGATATCTCCGCCATTTAGAAGCTTACGGAGGAATACCCTCGAATCTAGGAAGATACTAGAGATATAATCGACCTCCCGGAATCTAAATAGCTGACTATTCCTATTATAACAAAATAGTAATCTTCTAATACTAAACTTAGTAATAAGGTATATCCTCTTAGCCCTAATACCTAGGCCCTTATTAATAAAAAGTTTAATAAGATATATAAATAAAGAAAGATATCGTAGTCTACTAAACCTTTACCGTTCGCTTTTCTAGTATTTATTATATAGAAAACTATCTATAAAGGCCCGGAAAAGACTCCGAGGCGAAAGGGGCGTATTATAGTTAATATTCGTAGATTTAATAAAATTACTATCTCTAATAATTATCCTTTACTACTCTAAAGCGATATTATATTATCTATATAAAGATATACTTAGATTGGTATTATTAACTATAGTAGCTAATTCTACCTTTTCTTAGTTAAGAAGGAAGATTAGTATAAATTTATAGTTACCTTATACCGAGGGGCGGAATACTATAATATCGCCGCTATAGATTTTAAAGGATTAGTTCCTTATATCTAGAGGAAGATAGATAATTTCCTTTAACTATACCGATACTTCGCGAGATACTATATAGATAATATAGTTATTTTCTCCCGATTAATAAACGAATACCTATAGTACTTAAAGATTATCTTCTCTCTATTTATAAGCCTAAAGATTATACTTAAATCGAAGAAGTCTTACCTTACTTACCCTTCTATTATACTACTAGAATAGAAGGTAGATAGTTTTAGTATAACTACTACTATAGAGAAAGTAGTAGCTATTAAGGATATTTATTTCCTAGATATATTATAAGTACTAGAGACTTATATTAGAATAGTAAATTAGTTACAAAGTAATATTAAGTACTTTACCTAGATTACTAAGCCTCTCTAGTATTATAAGATAGAGTTATTAAAGGGCTCCCTAGCGAAGGGTAGATATATATATAAGGCGTACTTATAGAACGCAAAGTTCGTACTAACTAAAGAGGAATTAAATTTATTTAAGATACTTTAGAAGGCCCTAATATCCGAAATATACCTATATTATTAGGATCCATCCCGTTAATTATATATAGATATTAATATATCTAAGAGGTACGGGATTAGCGTTATAGTATACTATATTAAGGGAGATCTATAAGGTAATTCCTTCCTAAGAGCTAATATTCAGCCTATTCTATTTCTATTAAAGCTTCTTAACCCTACTAAAGCTCGGTATTAGCCTATAGAACTTGAAGTTACTAGTCTTATTTAGACCCTAAAGAAGATCCTATACCTATTAGTATAGGTACTAATAAAGAAAGTTATTATTTTTACCGATTATTTAGTAACTATAGATATCGCCCGGTAAACTATCTTATCCTTATCCTCTTCTAATAGGATAAACCTTTATTTAGTCCGAGCTTTCTAATATACCTTATAATATAACTTAGACGTACGTTAGAGACTAAGGAAGTAGAATATAGTTCCTAATACCTTATTAAGACTACTCTATAGGAAGGAGAGAAAGGTAGAATTAGAGTTACTAGGAGTCCTTAATAAAGTCTTTCTCTTTAATATAGTATTAACGGAGATATTAGAAGACTACCGGAGAAGGCTTAGTAAGGTATATACCGAGGATAAGAAATAGTCTAAGACTATAGCCGTTCTCTTAGAAGAAAAGAGTAAGTTAGAGAAAGACTCTAAAGATATTAAGGGGGATATAATAGTTCCTAATATTTAGTTCTTCCTTTATAATAATCTTATTTACTATAAGGATAAGTATAATAATAGGGAAAGGTTATATATCCCGAAATCTATAGAATAGGAAGTCTTTAAGCTAGCCTATAATAAACGGAGTTATAGAGGGTTCTATAGGATATACGAGTAGATTATCGGAAGCTATTATATAAGGTACCTTACGAGGCGACTTAAGCGGTATATTTAGTACTACCTAGATTATTAGTTAAACTAAACTAAGAGATATATACCTTATAGGGAGATAAAACCGATTATTACTCTATCTAAGGTCTTTTATACTATTACTATTAATTTTATTCTTATATTACCTATCCTATAGAATAGTTATAATACTATACTTATAGTTACCGATAAATTCTCTAAGAAGGTTACTATAGTCTCCGGGAAGGATATCTAGACTATAGAGGAATAGACTATTAGGTTACTCGCTATATTAACTAACTAGGGAATTCCTAATATAATCATCTCTAATAGAGATCCGAAGTTCCTTTCTATACTATAGAAGGCTATTTTTAAGGTATTAGGTACCGAGCTTATAGTCTCTACTACCTACTATCCTTAATTAGATAGTTAGTCTAAGCGAATAAATTAGATAGTCGAAATTACCCTAAGGTTCTATATTACTTATTTCCTAGATAAGCCCTAGGATAAATTTACCGTAACGCTTCGCTCAGTACTTAATAATTCTTCTAACGCTTCTATAATATTATTACCGAATAAGATTATATACGGAATAAAGCTTAATAATAGAACTTCGGTTATAGTTTTAATAGCTAAGAGTTAGACGGATATTACTAATACGAGGTCTACGAATCGAAAAGAAGCTATAGATATAATTACTTTCGCGGCGACTGAATCAAAAATTCGCTATAATTCTAAGTATATTCCGCTCTTTATAGAGGAAGGAGATATAGTTTTCCTAAAACTCTATAACGGATATTTATTACTAGGTTTAGATAATAAGAAGCTTTCTAACTAACGAGCTAGCCTATTTAAGATCCTTAAGAGATACGGAAGGCTTATATATAAGCTCGACCTCCCCGAATCAATAACTATATACCCTATCGTTTTAGTCGTAGTACTAGAACTCGCTCCGCCTAGAGAGGATCCGTATAAGCGACTAAGGGAAACCGGCTAGGGCCCGGTATTCGACAACGATAATAAAGGTACTAATAATTACTACGAGATTAAATATCTACTTAACTAAAGAGAGAGAAGGCTTTCTAGTTATAGAAAGCGAATAGTAACCGAATATCTAGTTAAGTAGAAAGGATAGGAACCCGTCTAGAATAAATAGTATAGTATTAATAACTTAGTAGATATAAGAGAGCTTATCTAGGAATATAAAGAAAAATATAGGCCTTAATTAGTATAAGGCTACCGAATAGAGTCTTAAAAAGAATCTAAAGGAAAGAGATAATAAAGCGTAGCTTAGAAGAAATCCTAAACGCTACCTTCTTCTTATACGCCGACAAGTATTACTTATTAGTATATCGTCAAGCTGGACGTTAAACGTAGTAGGTCTTACTAAAGGCCTAGAGTTATCTAGGATAACGAGGATATTAACTACTTTCGAGTAGCGGTAGAAGGAACTTATATCTAGCTATAACTACGGCTTTTATCTAGTATATATCTGTATAGCTCTAGTATAAGTTGGCATAAATTTTTCGGGATTAGTAAAGCCGAATAAGTGACACAAAAGCGGGGGCTAGAAATTTTCACGCCTTTATTACGGTATAGTAACGCGCTTTGTTTTGCTTCCATTTCGGAAGTAGCGAAAATTATAATACCTTACCTTACTTAACTTACCTATACCCTATATCTTTTATACGCAATATCGTATTAAACGTAATCTATATTATTTTCTAAATACCGTACGGAAGAAAAGAATATAGAAGCCAAGTTTATTATTCCTTTACCCTTATATAATAGTTTCTAGAGTATACCTTTCAAACCAAAAGATTACCGTTACGCCGAAGCTATTTTATAGTACTACCTATCTGAAGACGATAACGCGCGGTTTATTCTTAGCGGATTACCCTCTATTAACGAGCTATTAGAATATCTATAACGCCAAAACGAGGAGACCGTATCGTTTAGGTTAGGATTTAGACCTGATATTAATCAGATCGTAGGAACAATTAACGTATATATTATTCCGAGGTACCCTATTACCGTAAACGCCAAGATTCTACCTATTATTATAGAACCTAATAAGCTAGTATATATATTATAGAATTTTATAAATAATCCTTTTAAGGTAACTTTTAGAGAGCTTATTAGTCCTTTAGCTTACTCTATTAACGAAAACCTATATATAGAGTTATTTATTCACCCGGACTTATACTAAGGTCTTAACCTTTATACCCCTTAAATTAATTATATATATTTTCTATAACTAGTACTATAGTATACTAACTACCTGAATTAACTAGAAGAGAGGCTAGATCTAAAGAGGGAGCTCGATAATCTCTAGAATACTCTAGACCTTCCTTTCTATAAGCCTACTAGTCTATTTAGTAAGCTTAAATCTTCGAAAGGATACCTCCCTACTAACAAGTTCGTTCGTATTAATTTACCTACCCTTAAGATCCTCCTTAGTAATAATAATTCCCCTCCTTTAATAAAGCTACGCTCTAGTATTCTAGTATATACCTACTAGAAAGAAGGAGGTAGGGACTAGATAGGCGATCGGAAGGTTAACGACCCTCTACTTTATAATAAGCCTAATTATAATATAATAGTAGACGAATCTATATAGCCGCTAACTGGTATTAATCTTTTATCGCTTTAGGTAGCTAATATTACTAAGAATAAAGTAATCTCTCGGATAGAGCGCTATAAGAGATAGCCTGCGGTCTTCTATTTAAGGGACCCGCTGTATTCGAAATAGACGAATTATAGCTAGATAGTAAAGCGTTACGATAGTAAGACAGAAAAATAGGTCTATAAGGTTCCGTTCGGATATATATAGATATATAGAGATAAAGGAGAGCGGTCGTATAATATAGACTAGGAGGATTTTACTGGAGTAAAAGTATATAATAAGTATACTATCGTTAACGACCGAGTTTATAAAGTTTAAGCTATACCGGGTAAGGCTATAGAGATAGCTTTAAATTTAAAGTTAAAGTATAAGGGGGGAAGAAATATATTAGGCCCGCCGCCGAAGTATTAGAAGGTAGGAATACTACTAAAGGAGTTAGTAACTAAGGTAAAAGGAAACGGCAAGAAGACTATACTAAGGAAGGATACTATATAGTAGTCTACGTAGGAGCCTCTACTACCTCTAAAAAATACTATACCCGTAAAGTAGAAGCTAAATATAATTCTTATCAATAGCGATAAAGATAAAGAGGAGCTATTACTAGATAATAATATAAAGGATAAGCTTATTACTACCCTAACTCTAGATAATAAAAATATTAGAAAGAACTTATATATCGCGGAAGGAAAAGTAGTAGCTATAGTATAGCTACTTGAAGGATTTTATAAGGTATTCAATAGCTACGCTATACGTATATTCAAGTAGAGTAGGATTGTTACCTACTAGAAATTATTTATACCGTAGATAAAGGTTTCTATATAAATATTAAAGGTCTAGAGCGCTTTTAAAGCTATAAAGAACGAAATAGACGAACTTATAGATAATTAGGTATACTATAATAGTATCGCCAAGCGTGTCAACGACGCTATAGTTCTTTTTACTAATACTTTCCCTATAATATCGTGTGTTACCTTTTATAATAGTTTATTTAAGAGCTAGAGATAAGCTCCTTTAGAGAACTTTACGAAGCTAGTAGAAGACGATAATATTAAGCTTAATATTCTAGGAGAGCTATATATTATTAAATAAATATGGCTGAGAAAAGGCACGGTACTAATACTCTATCGACTTTTTATTCCTAATAATAGTAACCCTAAATAATAGTTAGCTATTTCTTTTATTTCTAATGATAGCGACCCTAAATAATAGTTACCTACTTTTCTTAATAACGGCGACCCTAAATAATAGTCACCTACTTTTCTTAATAACGGCGACCCTGAATGATAGTCACCTACTTTTCTTAATAACGACGACCCTGAATAATAGTCGGCCAATTCTTCCTTTCTATAATAGCTATATATAGTCAAGCTAAGCCTTTACAATGGAAACATCGCAGTTGTACGAGATCTCGACACTGGATGTATATAGCTTCTTCTAGCTTCTTGATGCCTCGTGGGCGAACGGTATCTTTCGGCGGGGGTAACTGTTATAGTTACTAGATTGGTTAGTAAGCGCTTACGCTTTGCCTTATGTATTTCTTCCGCTTAGTAGCTAGAAAAAACAACAACTCATTCAACCCTATTAACTCGTTCATTGCGATCTTTGCGCGTTGTATATTTCATCCTTACTAAGACCCTGCTACTTCTTACTCTTTCCTTTTACTTTAGTTACTAACTCCTTTAGTAGTATCTCTATCTTCTAATACTTCGGCGGTAGGCCTAATATATTTCTTCCTCCTTTATACTTTATATTTAAAGCTATCTCTATAGCCTTATCTAGCGTAGCCTGAATTTTATAAACTTAGCTATTAATAATAGTATACTTATTATATACCTTTATCCTAGTAAAATCCTTCTAGTCTATATTATATAACCGCTCTCCTTTATCTATATATATATATATATATATATATATTCTATTCTATCGATGGCCAAACACCTCTATTCAGGGGTTTACCCGAGGTCCGCCCGGCGCATTTGCAACACTAAATTTTCAACCTATTCAAGCTTTATAAGCACTAATAAGCTACTCAACGCGCCCAAAACGCTACTATGCCTCGTAACCGTGTCTCTAACGATATCAACCACGTTATCCCCGACCCCAAGCCCTCTACCGCCGCCAAAAAGCCGCCCCCAGCGCTAGGACGCCTACCCGACTATAAGCCTATACAAATAAAAATACTATATAGAACGGGCGTCTATAACCTGCCTCCGCACGTCTTAGTTGAGTCTTATTACGAGATATTCAGCCTGTTCTTCGACGTCTATATCCTCTAGAAGCTCGCTAAGTATATTAACAAGTACGCTGAGCTATATTAGCCAGATCCTACTAAATTTCCTAAGCACCGTAGATGGACGCCTACTATATTCAAAGAGCTCAGGGCCTATATAGCGGCTTATATATGGATGGGACTATATAAAGATATTGCGGTAGAGGAGTTTTGGAAGAAGAAACACCGCGGAGAGTCCTTATATCTAGAAATAACTCGATATATTACTCAATAGCGGTAGTAGTAAATTAATCGATTCTTCTATATTTCGGACCCTGACCTAATCGAACAAGAGGTACCTTTTGAGAAATTGGTACCTCTAAATAACTACTTACGTACGCGGTTTAAGAAGTACTGGATCCCTAGAACACATCTCGCGGTTGATGAGTCTATCTAAAGATTTATGGGTAGATCTAGCGAAATTGTCAATATTCCTATAAAACCAACGCCCGAGGGCTTCAAGGTGTGGGTTCTGGCCAATTAGGGCTACGTGCTAGACTGGATGTATCATGCCAAAGGGGACAAATACGGGCTATACGATCTGGATACTTGGTGGACTAAAAAGCTCGGTTTTTCGAAGACGCAAGCGGTTGTATTAGATCTAGTCAAGCAGCAAGGGATCTTAGATAAAAGTATATATATTATATAGATAGATAACCTCTTTACCTTAGCGAGGCTATTAGTAGAGTTAAAAAAGCAAGGCTTTGGTATAGCTAGGACGGTTAGAACTACGAAGACTACTCGGGAAGTATTAGAAGAAGAACATGGGACGAAAAAGCAAAAAGACCCTATACTAAAAGAGGTGGATCGGGGCCTTGATCGAACGCTTTTAGACCTTAAGCTAAAGTATAGCGCTTAACTAGTATAGAGATTACTATATAGGAAGCTCTTATTGGACGGTGAGGTTATAGAGCTTGCCTGGAAGGACCAAAACGTTATTCTATTTATAACAATAGTAGTAACTAGGAAGGAGTCAGAAATCGTCCAACGCCGCCGCCCTGCTACGACTGCTACAAATACGCGTATATCTAGGGCGGTCTTCGACGATAAGGTCACTAAGAAGCTTGAGATCCCATAGTTTATCAACGCCTATAACTACTATATAAACGGTGTCGACGTCGCTGACCAATTGCGCTTATACTATAACACCCAAAAGGTCTATTTCAAAACCTGGAAGCCTCTCTAGCACTTACTCCTAGATCTCGCTATTACTAATACCTTCCTTATTTATAACTACATCCAACCCTTAGTAACTATAGGGACCCTACCGCAGGAACTACCTATATCGAGAGTTCCGCAGAGAGCTTATAATTAGTCTTTTCGATAACTCTAAGCGAATCCTACAGCCGTATATATCATATGGACCCCTCAACAACTATATCCATCCATCGTACCGAGTGGAGTATAAGCTAGTACGCCTCAACAACACGGCGGAGCCTTGTAGAGCATATATATATACTGGGAGGAAGGTTAGGAAGGCTGCGATAAAGAGGAAGGCCTTTCGCTATAGTAGGACTATAGGTTAGTATATCTTATAATCAGATGCGGTTTCAGCTATACGCTATAACTATAGGCTATAGCGAGAGATCCGTGCTTCCTGAGAGCACTATTTATATAAGTATCCCACCAGTAGTTGGCTCTTCAGTCGAGTTCATCTCTTTCAGAGCTATAGCAGTTCTTTTCACAGCAATTAAGTCTATATATATATTAGTCTATCTATCCTTTCATCCTATCTATACTTATATTCTTCCCCCCTCTTTCTAAGTATAAACACCTTAGTATTACCTAGTTATAGCTGTCGCTATACGTAAATTAGCTACCTCTAAGAAAGCCTCTAAGAAAGCCTCTAAGACGGCCCCTAAGACCTCCTCCAAGAACTATAAATAAGCCAAAATAGCCACTCGGAGGGATGCTACACCCCCCCCCGAATTACAGGTATCTACTACCTCTTCGGGAACCATCAGCCCAAGCCTTATCGACGAAATACCTCCTCCTAGTCACCGTGATTAAATTCGCGAGTTAGAATACCGCCTAGCGGCGCTAAAGGACTAGTATAATTACTAGGATCGCTATCGAGTCTACAAGTTATATAGTCGCCGTCGCCGTCATCGTTATCGCTACTTATCTATTTCTAGTATAGACTCGGAGGAGGGGGATAGTCTAATAGTCTCTTTTAGGTATACTAAAGGTAAGAAACCCTTTCTTAGTCTTTATAAGCGCTATCGTACTATTAATATTAAGTATTTTAAGTAAATCTTCTTTAGAACGTTTAAAACGGAATACCTTATAAAGCTAGCCTATAACTATACTAATCGTATAGATAGCGATATAATCCAGGAGACTAACGGGTTAGTATACCTCCTGTAGTGTTTCGAGGTATATAGCCAGGCCGTTTATCACTATACGCACTCTATAGTAAGTATATAGTTGTAGGTAGCCCTTTCGGACTACCGCCTTCGCCTTGCGGAGCTATATATATACTATAAATTTGACTCTATCCGCGTATACTATCACGCGTTCGTTACTACACGCATCCTGAGTGGCCAGGATGATCTAGTAGCCTGGTCGATCGACGATAGACGCTACTCAGACCTCTTGGTCCGAAGGATATCCGTACAGGGCGATACTAGGTTATATATAGGTGGTAGTGCCTTAAAATCCTCCTCTTTAGGCCTATTCACGTATAGATCGTTTAATAGCGGCCACTATCTACGCGACCGCTGCAGGTATCTTCATATCTATTCTATATATTAGTAGAATCACCTAGCGAATACGTGCTCAAGGGCTAACTCGGCCTCGAATAATACCAACTTAATACTACTAGTAAATCGAGTTTCTAAGTCGGAATAACTCCTAGAGTACCCGCAGGTACCTATATCGCTACTATACGTAGCAGAAGGTTTTCTATACTTACTCGTCGATCTATCCGATCTAGATCTACCCTATCAGGGCCTATTACGCGTTAATAGTTAGTATAAATAGTTAAAGAATCACCCCGATCAAACCTTCGCCAAGACCCTAGCGGCTATTCTTCGGAAGGGGGCAAAAATCGGGTATAGAGGTATAGATATCTAATACCTCAGTCAAAACCACTAATTAGTATATGTAGCACTAGATATATTAACTGCGGACCTTCAAAAACAGCTTTAGTATAACCGGTTAACTCTAGTAGACCATTAGACAGAGCCCCGGTATATCTGTTCGCCGCTAGGCTTGGTCCCGAAGCACGATAGGGGCTGGAGACGTATCTATAACCTCTCGTTTCTATACGGCAGCTCAGTTAATAATAGTATACCTCACGATTAGGGTGCTTTAGAGTATATAATATACGATAACGCTATAGATGCGCTGCTGCAATAAGGTCCAGGGGCTTAATTCGTTAAGCGAGACCTGAAAGACGCCTTTCGTCATATTCTAGTAGCTACTTTAGACTAGTAGCTACTGGGTTTCTACTATAATGGTTTCTACTAGAAAGAACGCTATCTACCCTTTAGTTTACGTATAGTACCGTTCCTCTTTAACCTATTTACGAAGGCGGTCAATTAGATTATAACCGTAGTATTACTATAGGCCATAGTATTATACTACTTAGACGATTTCTTCGCCATTCTAGTACTATAAGCCGACACTATCGTATATAGCTATCAATTCGATCAAGTATATAATAAATTAGGCCTGTTAGTTAACTATTCGAAGGATACGAGAGGTATAAAAGCCGACTTTATAGGAATTGAATTCGATAGTATCCTTATATAGATACGACTCCCTCCGGATAAGCTAGATAGGGCAAGAAATATAGTGTAAGGCCTCCTTAAAAGGCCTATAATCCTATATTTAGAACTTGAGTCAGTAGTCGGTTTTCTATCATTTACTACCAAAATTATAGTTCTAGGAAGGGCCTTCTTAAGGTGACTTTTTAATATAATTCGGAGGCTAATAGCTATCCTATATATTATCGTAGCTATAAGGGCTAATCTACTATAGTAGTATACCTTCCTAAAGGACTGGAATGGCCTTAAACTACTATATCACGTTATTAGTCGACTATCGTGGTATATATAGACTAACGCCTCTAGGAGGCTTAGTATAGGGGGCTACATTCTTAATCACCCAGCCTATTTATACTCGGTCTAGGACGTCTTTAGTATACCGGTTACTACACGCTATTATCGTAAAGATATATAATTCAAAGAAATAAAGGCTGTTCTTTACGCGATATAGCTATAGTTAGAATAACTCCGGGGATTAAAATTAACCCTTTATTACGACAATAATACCTGTATCTATAGGCTATATAAATCCTCGATCCGTGGACTAGCCATGGCCCTACTAAGGGATATAGCTATGCTCACGGCTAGATATAATATCTATTTGGTTCCGGAATAGATCCCAACAGGAGCTAACTAACTGGCTAATAACCTCTTGCGATTCCGATATCGAAAAATCGCTGATAGATACCCTTAGCTAGGTCACCTAGCTATATCCCCGCCGAGTCAGGGCGGGACCTACTATAATCTTAGTATAGTTAGACCGTACTGCTACGAGAAGCCGCTTGACTCCTATAGTAGGGGTTAGTAATAAAAACCCGAAAAACGTATACTATACTAACGCAGTTATATATCACCTATTATATACTTAGGGGGAGTATACCTCCCTTCCTAGTAACGGTAAACTTATTAGCTAGCTAGATAGTAGATCTTAGTATAAAACGGGTTAAGGTAAAGATAGTTAAGGCCTACTTGATAGGCGTTAGATTAACGTATATGGATATGGGCTATAGGGGCCTTATAGTATTTTATAACCTATAATTGGAACGTATAATAGCGGGTATACGACGCCTATAGGGCGAGGCCGGGATAAAAGAAAGACGTTCTATTACTAAAGATCTACTACTATAGATCCTCTCTTATTTTAACCAGTATAACGAGACTAGTTCAATATTATATACGGCCTTTTACCTTATATTCGCCGTATTCCTCTATATAGGGGAGTTTACCTATACTATAAAAGATTGTAATAATTATAAATTCAGCTAGTAGTTCCTGACTCGTCGCTCAGTAAGGTTATACGAGAACTATCTAGAGCTCACCCTCCTAGTATTAAAAACGGACCCTTTTAGGCAGGGTATTACCCTTACTATCGTAGCTTCCGGCGATAGAGTATACGTAGTTAAGGCGTTACGCCATTTATTCAAGTGGAAGACCGTACTAAACAGTCCCCTCTTCTAGCTAGGAGGCTCTATATTTATAAGGGAGATCGCTACAAGTTACCTTCGTCAAACACTTATATTACTCGGGGTAGAAGGTTATTATTTAGGACACTCCTTCCGTAGGGGGCCGCTACCTCTGTATAAGAGGTAGGCCTTAGTAACGAAGAAATCCAGCTACTAGGGCGATAGAAGTCGGACTCCTATCGTCTATATATAGTTACTTATCCCGAGCGAATACTTATAGTATTACGTCGGCACTAGCAGCGCTAGTGCTGGCGATACTCGCCAGGAGCTACCCTGCGAGGCCTTCCTCGGAAACCCTCTACGGGGGCGTTATTTGGGTGTTGTTTGGGAGTTTTCTAGCGCTGGGGCACCTGTTGTAGCCTTTCTAGGCCTGCTAGCCCTGGCGTTAGACCGCCTAAGCATCTATTTATATATCTACTTGTGCCGGTGTGTATAGCTTCAGGAGTGAGAATACTAATCGCTACAGTGGGACTGTGGGTTAGTATGTCTTATGATCAGATGCGGTTTCAGCCATACGCTATAACTATAGGCTATAGCGAGAGATCCGTGCTTCCTGAGAGCACTATTTGTATGAGTATCCTACTAGTAGTTGGCTCTTTAGTCGAGTTCATCTCTTTTAGAGCTACAGCAGTTCTTTCCCGCCTACCCGCACCTTATATATAGCCTATATATAGCCTATCTACACTCCAGGTCTATGCCGCCTAGGCATGGGAGTTTTCTAGCGCTGGGGCACCTGTTGTAGCCTTTCTAGGCCTGCTAGCCCTGGCGTTAGACCGCCCAAGCATCTATTTACATATCCACTTGTGCCGGTGTGTATAGCTTCAGGAGTGAGAACACTAAGCAAGAGTTATCGCATAATACGGTGCACTAAGGTAATTTGGCTGGGAGGCGTAAAGAGAGGCCACCGCGGTCTAAATTTGGATGCAAGCTTTGCCGCATCTCCTTATGTAACCATAAGCAGTGTTGGAATGATCATTTGAATGCGATTGGTTGATATTTGGTGTGGTGGAGTTGAAATTTCTATGGAGGTGTCGGGGTGGCCATCGATGGGATACACCCCGAACTTAAAATTAAGGATTGCCGTTTTCGACCAAGAAAGGGAGCAGGGCCGCTTTTGGAGCGAGCAGCGAGGGAGTAAGAGGGAGCACGAGGGAGCAGCAAGCTATTGCAGGCGAGTATTCTTTACCCTTCGCGCCAGCTGCCTGGCAAAAGGTGTTCATACCGCCGGAATGGTCGGACAAACAGCGCCGAGGATCGGCCCGGGGGGCATGCGAGCGGAGGAATGAGGCCCCGCCAACAAACACCACCGCTAACGATGACGTCCATGACTGCGACGCCAAATGATGTACTGACCAACATAGAGTCTGACAACAGAGCACATTGTACTCAGCGCTTCCACTTGGAAGGACGCCCACGTAGATTACTCGACCTCACCACTTCGCAGTGAATCTCCCGAAGCGTCAGGTTTCCTTCCCGGCTTCGCAGACGTCCTGGGGTGAGTACATGCCAAGGGTTGTTCCCGCTGCGCCCGAGTTTTTGTGCCGGTATTTGACACTCACCTACCTTTTCATCTTTGATGCTTCATTACTATCTCGTCACCGAAAATGCCAGGGAAGGCAGTTGAATCAGTGTACCCACCAAAGATGCCTGATGTTGGGAAGGCGCTTGGTGCGCTGCCACCTACTGCGGACAATATGCCCAGCAAGGTCGAGCCCAAAAAGCCTTCGTCGGACGATGCGGACTCGTCTGAGGTAGCAGAGGACAAGCCAGAGAAAGAGAAGGAAGGGGGTATTAAGAACTACTTCGTAAGCGGTGAGTCAGAGCATCTTTGCTGAATTGGACTGATCAATCGACAGCGAATTTTCCAATACGCTGACCGCCTCGACATCCTCTTGTATGCCATCGCACTTACAGGCGGTCTTGCGGTTGGCGCTGCTCTACCTTTGATGACATTGGTGTTCGGCTCATCAACAGCTTCCTTCAACAATTTTGCGGCCGGCCCGGACAACGCGCAGCAGTTCACTGCCCAGATCAATCATCTCGTTCTCTACTTCGTGTATTTGTTCGTTGCCCGCTTCGTCATCGGCTACGTGGCAACTCTTTGCATATGTATTGCGGCTACTAGAACCACACGCTCCTTGAGGAAGGCGTTTCTGGAGAGTCTGCTGAGGCAGGAAGTATGGCATTTTGACAAAGAAGGCAATGGATCTCCCGCGACGCAGGTTACGATGAGTACGTGGTCATCCACTACGCAGTATTCGGTCGCTGACAGGAGCTCCCAGATGGCAACCGTGTTAATCAAGGTATTGCCGAGAAATTGTACACACTCGTCCAGGGCATCTCGCTTTTCTTCTCGGCATATATTGTGGCACTCGCTGTCCAGTGGAAGCTTGCTCTCATTACCATGAGCATAGTGCCAGCCATTGTCCTGGTGATAGCAGGATGCCTCAGCTTCGATGCACCCCTGGAGGCCCGAATTGTAAGTAGTAGAGCATCCGTTGTGGAACGAGAACGTGTGTCTGACACCGCCCCGGTCTAGACACGGATTTACTCTCGCGCAGCAGTCCTTGCCCAGGATGCAATAAGCTCCATCAAGACCATCCACGCATTCGGAGCGCAGCAAAAGATTGTGGACAGGTACGATGGATACTTACAAACAGCCCATAAGGAAGGCAATAAGAAGTCGGTCCTCTTTGGCATCCTCTTTTCTGCTCAAACGTTCTTGGTCATGTCAGGGACTGCGCTCGCCTTCTGGGAAAGCTTTCGATTATTCCGAAGCGGAGAAATTGACAACGTCGGAACGGTCTTTACAGTCGTCCTCAGCGTGACGCTTGGTGCTACTTCTGTTATGCTGGTCGTGCCACAGCTCCAATCCATCACGAATGCTTCGTCTGCTGCTTCCGAGCTCTTTTCCATTATCGACAAACCATCTTTACTGGATCCGCTCTCGCCCGAGGGCATGCAACCCACTTCCTTCACAGGAGAAATTCAGATTCGTGACTTGCGCTTCGCATACCCAACGCGGCCCACGGCGCAAGTGCTTCAAGGCTTGGACTTGTCTATACCGGCTGGCAAAACGACCGCTCTGGTCGGACCCAGCGGTTGCGGCAAATCGACCTTGGTTGGCTTACTGGAAAGATGGTATCAGCCCACTTCAGGTCAGATTCTCGTGCATGGCCACGATATTGCCGAGTATAACACGAAATGGTTGCGGAGCAATTTTAGACTCGTTCAGCAGGAGCCTATTCTCTTCCAAGGCACAATCTTTCAAAATGTCGCCAAAGGTTTCGTTGGCGAGCAACAGAATCTCTCCGAGGAGGCGCAAATGGAGCTGGTACAAGACGCGTGTATGGCCAGCAACGCGCATGACTTCATCGAAAGGCTGCCCGAGGGGTATAATACACAAGTCGGCGAGAGAGCGAGCATGTTGAGCGGCGGGCAGCGGCAGAGGGTTGCCATCGCCAGGAGCATCATCTCGGATCCGAAAGTCCTACTGCTCGACGAAGCAACCAGTGCGCTCGATCCCCGTGCAGAGAGAGTTGTTCAGGATGCTCTCCACCGTGTGTCGGCCAACAAGACGACTCTCATCATTGCGCACAAGCTCGCTACGGTCATGGCGGCTGACAACATTGCTGTGATGACGAGCGGAAAAATCATCGAGCAAGGGACCCATAGCGAACTCCTCAAGCACGACGGCCTGTACGCCGCTATGGTGCGCGCACAAGATCTAGGCGCCGAGGCTGGAGAACCAGAATTTTGTGAAAGGTCGGAAGAGGGAGACGATATCAAGGAAGCACTCGACCGACCCCTCACACTCCAACGAACGCAGTCCGAAGCCCTGGAGAAGGATTCAGAGCGCGAAGTTGAGCACCTCTCTGCTGGAACTGTTGGATACTCGCTTGGAAAATGTATCTGGATCATGCTGAGAGAACATCCAGACTTATACTTATGGTACCTGGTCGTCGTCTTCGGAAGCCTGATTGGCGGTGGCACGTACCCAGCACAAGCGATCATCTTCTCCCGTCTTATCAACGTCTTCACGTTACAGGGCTCGGAAGCAAAAGACCAGGCTGATTTTTACGCCCTCATGTTCTTCGTGCTGGCGATTGCAAACCTCTTTGGATTTTTCAGCATTGGATGGGCCTGCAATACGATCGGCCAAGCTATTACCCATCGCGTTCGTCGGGAGATGATTGAACGTATGGTATACTTTGACCAGGACTTCTTCGATCGTCCCGAGAACTCCTCGGGATCCCTGATCTCTAAGCTATCGTCCGTGCCGACATCGCTACAGGAATTAATGTCCCAGAACCTCGGCCTTATCCTGATCGTCCTGGTCAATATTGTGTCCAGCAGTGCTCTCGGTATCGCGTTCGGCTGGAAGCTAGGTCTTGTCATCGTCTTTGGCGGACTTTCTCTCCTCATTGCTGCTGGATACATCCGCATCCGGCTCGATCAAAAGCTCGAATCTACGACAGGGGAGCGATTTGCAAGCAGCGCTGGCTTGGCCACCGAAGCTGTCACCTCAATCAGGACCATCAGTTTCTTGACTCTAGAGGCATCGATTCTACGTGAGTACAATGAGGCTCTGGGAAACATTGTCGCCAAGGTGATTCCGGGTCTGGTAGTGACACTCATACCCTATGCGCTTTCGCAATCCATTGACTTCCTCATTATGGGCCTTGGCTTCTGGTACGGATCCCGGCTGATCGCAAGTGGAGAGTATACCACAACACAGTTCTTCGTCATCTTCATTTCGGTGGTCTTCGGAGGTCAGGGCACTGCGCAATTCTTCTCGTATACAACTTCAATCACCAAGGCCAAAGTCGCTGCAAATTACATTCTCTGGCTTCGGACTATCAGAGCCAATATCCGCGAAACCGATGACAACCGAGACAGAAAGCCGTCCGGAGACGGGCTCATTGGCGTCGAGAACATCGAATTTCGGTACAAGCAGCGGGACGCTGCGAAAGTCTTGCGAGGGATTTCGATGAAGATCGAACCTGGAACGCACGCTGCGGTTGTCGGACCCTCCGGTTGCGGCAAAAGCACAATCATCTCGCTCCTGGAACGCTTCTACGACCCAACGTCTGGCCGCATCACATTGAACGGAGACGGCATCTCGCTCATGTCTCCATTTGCGTACCGTCGCTACATGTCCCTGGTGCAGCAAGAACCGCCTTTGTATCTTGGCTCTGTCCGCGAGAACATCGCAATTGGTCTGGAGTACGAGCCTTCTGAAGAGGAAGTGCACGAAGCTTGTCGCCAGGCCGACGCTCTGGACCTTGTGTTATCGTTGCCTGAAGGTCTGAGTACGCCTTGCGGCTCGAAGGGTCTTCAATTTTCCGGCGGACAGAGACAACGCATCGCAATTGCTAGGGCGCTAATTCGGAAGCCGCGCTTGTTGTTGCTTGACGAAGCGACTTCTGCGCTGGATACCCAGAGTGAACGCATTGTGCAGAAAGCGCTGGACGAAGCGGCATTGAGTCGGACAACGATCGCCGTCGCACATCGGCTCAGCACTATTCGGCATGCAGATGTCATTTTCGTTATGGAGGATGGCAAGATCGCAGAAATTGGCACGCATGAGGAGTTGCAGCGGCTTAAGGGCAGGTACTACGCTATGTGCCTGGCGCAGTCTTTGGATCAGGCATGATATTCGGATCAGCCGTTTGGACATCAGGTCCTGCATGTATACTTATGAAGCTCGATACTCAAGATAGACACTGACACTGGGAACTCAGTCCTCGCTTGAACTGCCCACGTCCAGAATCGTGTCCTCCACCCTTGAGACTGCTTTTTCCAAGTACTGGAGCCCGGCACTGGCCCTCTACCAAAACGGAAGTGCCAGCTCGCTATCACAGTGTTCGAAGCTCTGAGTGTCTTGGCATGATCCTGCACCTATCGGCAAATATGGGTGCCTGCATTCCGAGTAGTATTGTCACGAAGTGCGGGCACGTGCGGCTGTTCCTACTCAAGCGAAACGGCGCACCATGAACGATATGAATCGCAAAGCGATAGCGGAGACGTAAGGACTTTACTTGCAAAGATGCAGTATCTCCCGAACGCTGCGGGAAAGGATTGCACTTCTATTCCATCACAATCACGAGTATTGAGACCACCGGTGCGCTTCTCTCCTCAAGCCAACATAGCGACAGCCGAAAGCAAAGCACCCGCACCCACAATCGCCGCCCGAACGAAGTTCATCCCCTTCCACCTCATGAATAGCTCTCTGATCTCCTTCTCACTAGTCCCAAGCTCCGTTGCTCTCATACCTTTCTCCACCTTATCGCCCATATCTAGCAGCTTTGCATTCACCCTAGGCTCCTTGTGTAGCACCTTTTACGGGATAATGCACAAGATACATAGCGCTGCGGTTACGTAGAGCGCGAAGGGCGACACCAGGCCTCTGACTAGTCTCGAGTTATGTCTGCATCGGTAGGCCGAGAAGCCATTGCACAAAGCGACCCTCATTGCGATAGGCGGTGATGTGGATTCTTCGATGCTGTACATGGCTTTGAACTCGTGGACGAGGATGTTCACCGGCGCCAGGCTCAAGGTGGGCACGCCGGCGTGGCTGAAACATGCTAAAAATCCTGCCGAGAGGTCAGTGGATGGGCCGGAGCACGTCTACGAGATACCGTTGGCTTCCAGCTCATCAAAGATGGTTTGAACCGCTGAGACGGGGCCGTCGCGAGTTCCAATAGCTCTGTTGTCCAAGTCTTGGGTGTATACTTACCAGACAAGAAAGCTGCGCCAACGATGTCGACAGCCTGTGCGGCTTTCAACATCTGGTCGCCCATCTTGCAGTTTCGATTCGACGCTCGGTCGTATTGGTCAAATATGTGCGAAGGTACAGCTGTTGATAGGTTCAAACGGCAGGTCGAAATGCAAAGAGCGACAATGTATCTTATCCGGTTTTGGTGGAGCTTATTTTTATATGGCTTTTTTTATGCCCTTTCAATAGCAAGGAGCTCGCCCGGTCCTTGTTTCCTACTTATCTTGATATGGGCAATTTCTTGGCAGAGAATAGCTTGGCAGGCACCTTTTAAGAGCTAGATCAGCTTCCTAGAATACTATCCAATTCATATATCTTGCCACCCATTATAAGCTCCCATTTCATATCTCTTGTTTAATATATTATTTAACTTATATTTAGTTTAATATATATATAATACCAACTATCATATTAGAAGGGGTCTGCTTTATTAGTAAAGCTGTTCCGATATCTCCTAGTGCGCGGAGCGCTAGCGTAGATCGGGATGATATTCGACCGACTTGGTAGCTATCAGGAGCTAGACTCTTAGTGGTGCGCTAGCTGCCTAATAGAGGCTATATATTACCCGTAGGAAGAAGCTTAAGGAGTAGTCTACCTACTTCTTTCCTAAGGATCCTTAGTAATTAGTTCTAATATAGAACCATCTATACTGTACTAGTGATATAACTACTTCACGTCTTTAAATACCTTTATATATAGTAGCGTAACGCTAGTAGGGAGCTAAGCCGTAGTCCGACATCGTAGCGCTAGCGGGACGTAGTCTCTAGGGTATAGTAATAGTCCGCTAGCGAGGAGCCTAGCTTATAGAGCGATAACGACCCGCTAATAGGGAGTATACCTTATAGTTCTAATTACTCTAATCTTTAAGGCTAAAGGCCCGGAGTAGGATATTATAGTAAGATAACCGCGCTTTTTAGAAGAACTAGAAATAGATACTATACGCCCTGATAACGCGCCGATACTAGAGTCCTCGGACTTAACTTTTTATCTCCGGTACTCTAGTAGAGGATTACCTAACTTAAGGTAGAAAACTAATATTTATTAGAAGAAAAACGTATCCGGGAGTTAGAAGCTCGGAATATAGAGCTTCGACTAGGAGCTAAAGCTGATATAGAAGACTTTAAGGGGCTTAGCGATAGCGAGGTACTATTAGTCTTACTAGTAGTAAAGATAATACGCCCTAAAAAGATATAACTCTATTATAGGAATAGCGAAGGAGAGTATATCCGCTAGTTCGCTAATATCGAAATTAAATTCCTTCTAAGTCCTAAATATTTTACTATCGATAGAGCGAAAATCCTCTACTATATATAGTCTCTAGAAGGGGATATAGCGATATAGTAACGCTAATACTTTCGGAAGGAATAGCTAGATAATTACTCTTTTAAGAACTTTTCTTAATTTCTCTTAGATTTAGTAGTAGACCTAGTAAATCGCTAACTATTTACCTATAAGCGCTTAAATAGCGCTAAGTAATAGTAGAGACAGAAGGTTTCTGTCTTTAAAGCTTATCTAGAAGAACTAGAAAGCTATATTACTCCTCTATTAGAAGAGTTCCGGGTAAATAGCCTTTTAACTAAACTCCGCCCTAAGTTAAAGTCTAAAATCCTAAGTACCGGTAGCGTCCTAACGACGCGTAATAGTCTCTTAGTACTTGCGATTATATAGGAAAAGAACCTTAAGTATTATCTATTAACGCCTAGATCTAGTAGTAAGGGTAGACCTTTAGAAGAATAGGTATCTAGTACTCCGACTAAGTCTACTAGCGGAGAGCTAGTAGGATATCAGTAAGGTAGTAAGAGGAGACGAAATTCTAAGTCTTATCTAGTACCTAAGGCTAACCCTAACTACCGTAATAATAGTTATTATTATTATAGTAAGTATAATAGGAACCTATAGCAATGTGAAATAAAGTATAGTAGTAGGGTTTATACCAAGACTAATTCTTAAGGAGTCTATAAGAGGGGGGGACAAAACCCTCTATTAAACAATAGACGCACGGGACTCGTAGCGCTAACGTACGCCAAGCGTACTATAGTCGCGAGCCAACCAAGACTTTGCCAAGCCTTCTATTATAATTACCTCCTCCTCCTAAAGGCTCGTCCTCGGGCCCTATTTCCTCAAGTATAGTATATATGCCAATAGTAGGCGTTTCCAGAGCGGTATATATAATTTCGTTATACGGGAAAACTCGATAAAACCCTTTAAACCCCGGTAGAGAAACAAGGAAAATAGTCTTCTACCACTTACAAGGCTTATAGCCTTACTACCCTTATTTCGCATGATTAAAGAGGGGTAAATTATAGCGATATATATATAGGTGCCGTTCAAGCAGGCTCACTGTAGATGCCGTTCAAGCAGGCTTACTGTAGGTACCGTTCAAGCAGGCTCACTGTAGGTGCCGTTCAAGTAGGCTCACTGTAGGTGCCGTTCAAGCAGGCTCACTGATTTCTATATCGTTGATTTAGACTCGCTAACTGGCTCACGAGCCGGTAGATAAGGTTTTGTCCGTAGTACTATCGGTATCGAGTAGGACCTCTAGGTATTCGCTTACTAAGAGCATGCTATAGCAGGTAGATAGACTTATCCTAGATCGACTGATCCTATATAGCCAGTATACTACTACTACTTACTAGGAGGAACTAAAAGTACCCTCTATCCCTACGCTGATAATACCTCTTATATCGCCAGTCTACGATAGAGATTCCATATACTATTAAGGGCCGGTCTAGAACGAGTCGATAGGGGTAGAATAGACAATGGAAGGTCACCGTATATAGGCCAGGGCCGTAATATTGCGTACCTCTAAAACGCTAACCCCCGGCTACTCCCCGAGGTCCTACTATAGGTAGTAGAATTTGCGCTTCGGGTGCGTCGCTAATATATTTACAGAACTTCTCCTATATCCGTTGCCTTCGCCTACTTACGAAGGAGGGCTAACTCGTAAGTACTCGCGGTACTATTACAGGCTCCTAGCTGACGTCGCGCTTCTAGTTTACTAAGGTACTATCTTCCGTAGTCCCGCCAAGAAGAAGGTAATATATTGTCACAGCTTGGCCTTTGCTCACTGGTTGTGCCGATACGCGTAGTATGGAGTATAGTTATCGAACGTTCGATAACCGCTCATAGCTAGCGGCTTGGCGCGTCTCCAAGACGCGCAGGCTTCATATATCTATCTTCTCTCCTTAGATATATTCTCCTAGTTATATTACACCCCTATTAACTCGCTCTAGGCAGGCCCCTGATATTAGAATATATCTCTTCTTACCCCTACCCTCGTAAGTTTATCAGCGAGGTGAAATAAACGGCGAAGCTCGTAGCCAGTTAGCGAGTTGAAATAAGTGTCGAGGAACCCCTTTCAGTATACGATCCAGATCAGTACTATAGTATACCGTTGACACGTCGACGAAGGCTCTGTTATATAAGCAAGCTTCCCAGCGAGCGACCCCGAACGCCAGAAGTATCAGGTTGACGCGTTCTGAAGAGATCCGGCGCGATCTACAACGTCTAACCCTAACGACACTGTCCTAGGACAATATATTTGTAATATATTCACCCTCTCCTATACCTTACAGGTACCTCGGTCTTTGTCCCTCTACCTTAACCCTATCTCTAACCTATATCCTATTATAGTAAGAAGTAGCGATCTCAATATAACCTATAAAAAACGCGAGGATATCCTCCGGCGAGTAGAAGTTCGTCGACGTACCTCCTTCCTCCTACTAGACGATACCGTAGACGCTCAGGACGCTGCTACCGTATTAGACATCCGAAATATACCTCAGTTACAGTATTGGGTATCTAAGGAGCCAGCTGCCGTGATGTCAATCCTAATTGAGCTCCGCCAGGAACGAGACGCAGTATTATCCTGCATTGAAGAGTAGGATATAATGGCCGCCAGAAATAACGAAGCTATAGAAGCAGCGCGAGAAGCGCAGGCTTAGAGGCGAACTGCCCAAGATAAATACCGAGCTCTTAGGTAAAGGAACTCCCAACTAGAAACCGAAGTCGGACGCCTAGAGGAGTAGGTTACTATATTAGAAGAAGGTATACCTCCGCGCTAAACAACCCCTAGCTCCACCATCGGTAGCAACAAGCAGTATACCGCCAAAATATCAGACCCCCTACTATTCTGCCAGCTAGATAGTGATATTACCTTAGAGGACTAGATATAACGTATCCGGGATAAGTTGATAGTGAATAAAGACCACTTTAAGGATGACACTACTAGAACTATCTATATTATCTCCCGTACTGGAGGTATTACTGCTGAGTAGATACACTCCTACCGTGCTGAAGACCCTAATTACTTCGCTACCCCTAACGAGGTACTAAGTATACTCCAAGACGTAATAGGTAACCCTAATAAGCGGTCGGATATGCGTCGAGAGTTTAAGGCACTTAAAATAAAGGTGACCGAAACCTTCGCCGTATTCCTACCAAAATTCTATAAGTATACTACTTACTTGAAACTCGACGACGTAATTATAGTTGAGGAGTTAACTGAGAAGGTGACGCCTCGCCTTTAACGAGCCATTACTACCAATACTATAGAGTTCAATACGATCAAGGGACTTAGAGACTACTGCCAACGGGTAGACAATTAGTTACGTAATATAGACTCTACCTATAAGCGTGAGAAGGAGTTAGTTAAACGCGTAATAGCCCTGCCTACCAGTTCTTTAAAAGCACCCCGAGTTACTGCGTACACGCCCCCGATAAAGCGTCTATCGGTTGAACTAGCCGTTATCATCGCCCCTAGACGTACTATCTCCCCGAAACCACCCTCCGGTAACTATTATAACTATAGTAAAGAAGGCCACTAGGCCAAGGACTGCCCTATTCCAAAGAAAGAGGGAATCCGGAAAATCACTACTAATAGTAAGGACTCGACGAGCTCTAAGGATAATCTTAGAGCCAGCGGAAATAAGATAAATGGGTCAGAGGTTTTAGAAAACTAGATATCCTTAGGGAAGTCGCCCCTAAGGACCTAATATTCTTATTATTAGTAGATATCCATAATCTATATAGAAGAAGATTATTTATATATCCTATTATATTACTTACTTAAGGAAAAGAATACTAATCTAAAGCCCTTACTAATACTAGTACTACTACCTACTCATTTATTAATAAAAAAGAAGCGTAACTCCTATCCGATTACCTCGACATCGTTTCTATACCTCTCGCCAAACCGCGCTACCTCTATAGTTATAACGGCAAGATACGAAAGAAACCCGTTACCTATGCTATTTACCCTTCTATAAAGGTCGGTAACTATCTCGAGTCGACCGTTCCTATACTTATTACTAATCTAGGCAATCAATATATTATCCTCGGTAAGCTATAGATGAATAAGTATAAGGTCCTACTCGATATGGCGCATGACCGTATCATTTTCTTGCCTAGTCGCTGTGATTATACCGGAGCTCCTTAGGCTCGCACGAAGGCTTCGAAGGAACCGCTACTACCGCTACTACTAGCTGAAGAAAGTAAGGCACTTAATATCGCTGAGATCAGCGCCCCCGTATTCTATATATATACAAGGAACTAAAAGAAGCGTGACGTCTAATGCTTCTCTATAACAATGGCTGAGATAGAGAAGGCTATCTAGGATAGACCTATACTAGACTAGATCCATAAGGTATCGGAAGTAACCGAGGGGACAATTAAGCAGAAGCTTCCCAAGGAATACTATAATCTTATTAATATCTTTGACCGGAGTAAAGTAAAGGAACTTCTACTATATCGGTTATATAATTATAAGATTAAACTGGAAGCTGGAAAGAAGCTACCTTAGAGTCGCTTATACCCGATATCTAGATTCAAGCTCTAAAAGGTAAAGGAATACTTAGACGATAATCTTAAGAAGGGTTTCATCTCACCTAGCACGGCTCCCTATATATTACCGGTCCTCTTCGTTCAAAAGTATAATAGAAGTCTCCGTTTCTGTATCGACTATCGGAAACTTAATGCTATTACGATCCGGAATCGCTATCCTATACCGCTTATCGAGGAAACGCTCGCTTGTATCATTAGATATAAATATCTTACGAAGCTCGATATCATTGCCGCATTCAATAAGCTTCGTATACACCTAGACAGCGAAGATCTCACGACGTTCACTACCTCCTTCGGGGCGTTTAAATACTATATCCTACCATTTAGCCTAACTAACGGACCTATATCCTTCTAGTACTATATGAATAATACCCTCTTCGAATACCTGAACGACTTCTGCCAGGTCTATCTAGACGATATCCTAATCTATAGCAAGATAGAAAAGGAGTATAAGCAGCAGGTACGAAAGGTCTTACTAAAGCTTCGGGAGGCGGGATTATAGGTTAATATTAAGAAATACGAATTCTACGTCCAAGAAATAACTTTCCTCGGACTAATCGTATTAACAGAAGGTCTATATATAGACCCTTCCAAAGTAGAGGCTATCGTTAACTGGGAACCCCTAACTCGTCTAAAGGAGGTATAAGCATTCGTTGGTTTCTGTAACTTCTACCGCCGGTTTATCAAGGACTTCTCGAAAATGGTTAGACCCTTGGTATCGCTCACTAAGAAGGATTGTCTATTCTAGTGGTCTAAAGTATACTAAGCAGCCTTCGAGCGTCTTAAAAGCACGGTTACTAGTGCCCCAGTACTTCGGCATTACGATAGATCGCGACCAGTAGTGCTAGAGACAGATTCGTCCGATTACGTTAATAGTAGTGTCTTATCCCAAGCTGACGATGACGGAGTCCTCTATCCGGTTGTATTCTACAGTAAGAACCTACTACCTGCGGAGTATAACTATAAGATCTATAATAAGGAGCTGCTTGCAATCGTCCGCTACCTAGAACACTAGCGTCCTGAATTGGAATTAACTGATATCCCCGTCCAAATATTCACCGATTATAAGAGCCTTGAATATTTTATATAGACAAAAGAGCTGACGCGCCGTCAAGCTCGATAGGCAGAGAAATTAGCTGACTTCAACTTCAAAATTATATACCGGAGTGGCAAATCCAATAGCAAAGCGGACGCCTTAACGCGTATACCAAACTCAGTTCCTGCTAATAGACAGGATAAGCGTCAAAAGTATTAATACCGTGCTCTACTATCTCCAGAGTGTTTTCAGAAGTATAGCGCTAAACCCGATTCGATTTTATAGGTCCGTTTTAGCGCAGGCCTGCGAAATCGATAGCCAATCGATTCACAGGAGCTAAACTCTAAATCGACTAACGCGCGGTTCTCTAGGGACAGAGAATCTAAAAGGGGGGTAGCGGCAGCGACATTACATTAGACGAACAGATCAACGCGCTGACGGATCAGGATTTACCTCTATACGTAAGGGTTACACTAGTAAACAAGGAGGATAACGACTGCGGGCGTATCCGTAATACCCTTGAGAAGGATCCGTCTCGTATATTCGAAACGATCAATTTACGTCATTACTCCAGTCATAATAACGCACTATTCTATAAGGATCGCCTTTGGGTTCCAGCAATAGCTGAGCTCCGCACGGATGTAATCAAGGAAAGCTATAACCAACCCGTATATAGCCACCCCGGTAGAGATAGGACGCTTGAGTTAGTAAAGAGACAGTTCTACTAGCGTGGCATAAAAGATGAGATTGCTCGCTATATCCGCAATTACTATATCTGCCAACGAAGCAAAGCGCCTCGGGATTAATATAATGGGCTGCTATAGGCTTTGCCTGTTCCGGAACAACGCTGGCAAGACATTTCTATAGACTTCATCACCGGTCTTCCCGTCTCGGAAGGATTCAACGCTATATGCGCTATTATAGATCGGCTGTCCAAAGAACGTCATTACGCTCCATATATTGCGACTGACCGAGGCACGTTAGCGGAAGCCACGGCTGACATCCTTATAAGATATATCTTCCGCTCTCATAGTCTTCCAGAGTCAATCATTTCCGATCGAGGGCCACAGTTCATATCATTAGTATAGAAGGTACTATGTCAGCGGCTGAAGATCGATGTCAAGCTATCCACAGCGTTCCATCCGGAAACTAACGGTTAGACGGAACGGGCTAATCAAGACGTCGAGCGTCACCTGAGAACGTACTATACGTATATACAAGATGATTGGGTCCGACTCCTTCCTATAGCCGAATTCGCGGATAATAACTCTATTACCAGTACTACGGGAGTAACTCCATTCTTTACTAATAAGGGTTTCTACCCCCGGATATCTTTCTCTCTATCTGCAGACACTGGATCTACGGCTCGTAAGCATATCTAGTATGCCAAGGCGAACGACATTACTGATTATATAACGAGAGTCCTTAACTTTATAACCAAATAATCCGTCGGGAGCCGTAGGAGAATAATAGATTAAGCTAATAGGAAGAGGTCTAATATTATATACGACGAAGGAGATATAGTCTTCCTATCCAGTCGGAATATAAGTACGGAACGTCCGAGTAAGAAACTGGATGACAAGATGCTGGGACCGTTTAGGGTATTAGATAAAGTTGGATCATCCTACCGCCTAGAACTCCCAGCAAGTATGTAAATACATAACGTCTTCTACCCTAGTCTACTACGAAAAGCGGCTACGGACCCTCTACCTGGTCAGCAAACGGAGCCGCCAAGACCTGTCACAGTAGACGGCCAGGAGGAGTGGGAGATCGACGATATCTTGGATGCTCGACTATTCGGGCGTAATCGACGTCTATAGTTCAGGGTCCGGTGGAAGAACGAGCAGCAACCGGACCGCCAATGGTACTATGCGGACGGCGACGAATTTGGCAACGCTCATAACATAGTCGACGACTTCTATACGCGCTATCCAAACAAGCCTGGAAGTTCGAAGCCGCTATAGTCGTCTAGCCTTACGCATCAGGGACGATGCTTACTTGAGAGGGGGGTAGTGTCACAGCTTGGCCTTTGCTCACTGGTTGTGCCGATACGCGTAGTATGGAGTATGGTTATCGAACGTTCGATAACCGCTCATGGCTAGCGGCTTGGCGCGTCTCCAAGACGCGCAGGCTTCATGTATCTATCTTCTCTCCTTAGATATATTCTCCTAGTCATATTACACCCCTATCGACTCGCTCTAGGTAGGCCCCTAATATATATAAGAAGTACGAGTACTATACCCGGAAGAAGCACTTGTGCGTACTGAGGTTGGATTCCCGTGCGGTTGCTTTACTACAGGTACCTCTTCCTCCCTAGCGTCGTCCTCGGCGTGTATTTCAAGCTCTAGCTTATATCCATATATCAAATAAAACGGACTTCTCCCGGAGCTTGCTTATTGAGCTTGGTAATAGACGAATTCGGCTAGCGGTAGGAGACCCGCCTAGTTACCCTGCTACTTATCGCAGTAGGTACGCAGATAGTACTCAAGCGTTTGATTTTGGCGTTCCAATAGCTTTATCTTCAGATATATATATAGCGCTATTATATCTCGAAGACTTTGCTTATCCTATATCTAAGACCCGGCGTTTACTATACGATAGAATCGCTTTTAGACGTATATACCGTTTCGTAAGACGCTATTATACTAGCGACTATATATAGAACGAGTTATTTATAACTAACAGTTCTAGTAATAGGATTAAGCTGAATACTAGCTACGTTATAAGTGTTTTAAGTCGGTATCTCGTCTGAGCTCCCCCGGCTTTGGGGTAGAGGTTTCCTAAGCCTTATTATATAACTTGAACGGGTCTTATTAACCGCGGTAAGTATAGATCCTAGCAGTTCAGCTTTTGCCTCTACTACTGGATATTACGTCTATACTACGTATATACTATATACTGTGTGCGTTACGCCTACTTCTAGAGCATCACCTCCCTCAGGAGTGTCTAGCCTATATACCTTCCTAACTACCTCAAACACAGGGGTATAAATCCCCGCTATATTGGCTAGCTTCTACTATAGAGTTGGCAATAAGAGATTTATGGATATATTCGCGCCTACGTAATCAGAGCGTCTCGACGGCGCATCGGCTTATCTGCGTCCATATCTTCCAACCTATCGGCTAGATCTACTAATTCTGACCTCTTTTGCGGTACTGGAATAGTTATTAGCACTATTTTGCGTAGTTTGGTCTGAACTTCGTAAGGAAGATACTCCCTTAGTAGAATTCATCTATCGGGGGTAACTGGTCTTCGAGGTTCTTTCGGTACTGATCGAATTGTCTAGCGGACTGGTTATTCCGCTGATAGGCGTCCTGGATCTCCTAAGAGGTCCGTATTTGGCGGTTTATAGGGTTCTTCTTATAGCTTCCCTATAGTTGCCGCGGGCTACCGCGTAGCGCTAATATTGCGTATAGGATACGATCCTTATCCGTCTTGAAATAGCGATAAGGTACATTTTATACATAAAAAGCTAAGCCCTAATCCCAATAGGGCAAAACTTATTAAGGATTTAGTATATTAGTGTTTCGGGGGCGGCTGCGGGGGTTAGCTTTAGGGAACTCCGCAAGCAACAACATGTTTTTTGAGCTTTTCATAGCCAAATCTTAGCCAAATTTCAAAATTCGAATGGCCTTGGAAAGCGCATGCTTGGTTCCAAAACTCATGAAATTATCTCGATATCATATGACGTATGTGGCGCGGGGCATTACTGCGAAGAAGTTGCGGTGCGCATTCAACTTTTGATGTTCCAGGGTCCGGGGGACGCCAAGCTCAATGCTTGGCATTTGCCACTGAGCTTGGGCTGCCCGCAAAACATGGCGAAAACGCTTCATTTGGTCATAACTTTTGCGCAAATGGACCGATTTTAAAAAATTTGACGGTATTAGAAAGCGTATGCTTGGTTCCAAAACTTATAGAATCATCTCGATATTATATGATGTATATGGCGCGAGGTATTGCTACGAAGAAGTTACGGTGCGTATTCAACTTTTGATGTTCTAGGGTCCGGGGGCGCCAAGCTCAATGCTTGGCATTTGCCACTGAGCTCGCGCTGCCTGCAAAACATAACGAAAACGCTTCTTTTGGTCATAAGTTTTGCGCAAATGGGCCGATTCTAAAAATTCTTGATGCGCAAGCAAGCTAATGATTGACTCCAAAACTTATGAAATTATCTCGATATCATATGACGTATGTGGCGCGGGGAAGTACTGCGAAGAAGTTGCGATACAAATTCAACTTTTGGTGGTTGAAGGCGCTAGGCCGAAAAGCGTAGAAGGGTTCACCCCTTAATGAGGCAAACCCCTCAATAAGGCACGCTAAATACGCTAATAATGCTCATACTCGATTTTTGTATGCAGATATCGCCTATTTAGGTAATTATATTATCGCTGCTACTGCAGAATCATGATATTCATATTGTCGCTTTATAGGTCTTCTTTATCTGCCTCCCATACCTACTAGTATATTGCTCCGTATACTCCGCTTGCTTTATATACTCAGCATACTCTATATACTCCATTTGCTCTATATCATATCCCACGTGCTCTATATGCTCCACTTGCTCCATGTAATGTAGACCACGCTTGCCAACCCGTAATATGACTATCAATTGCGGCCTTCTAACTCGTTTCCTTAGTGTTAGAGGCTTCGGAGGTACGAAAAGCTTAGAGCCTATCCGTATAAGGTAATTAACCTCCTTATTATATATCCTCTCCTTTTCCTTCTTATACTTATTATACTCCTAAGTCTCCTTCTCTTAAACCTTAGTCGCGGCCTTCTACTTATATTCTTTAACTATATCTAGGTTTATAATCCGAGTATTACCGTAATAAGCTACTAATCTATTTGCCTTCTCCTTCCGTCGTCGATTAAGCTCTATAAGTTCTACATTCGTAATACTTTGGATAGAGGAGTCAGCTATAGCTCGGATTACTGCTTTACCTAGCTTATTAAGTACTAGATTGGATATTTTACCTTGCGTTACATGCTGGAGGAGTTATTAGACTTACTACGTATTAGCTAGAGTTAATAATACCTGAAAGTTGAATCCTATATTCGTATCTATTATTGAGCCTTCTAGAGGGGTAGTAGGATAGATAGATAGATTCTGCTGCTGAGCTTGGGCCTGAATATCTTGTAGAGGCCGAGGTAGTTACTAAAGTACTACTTCAGGGTTGTATGGCGATAATCTAGATACTAGCCAAGACTTCTGGATAATATCCTTCGTAATTGCCTCTGTTCTAGCCTTAATATATAGTTCTAGAAAGTCTATCTTATTAATAGAGTAGCTAGCCCCTAACCGAGTAGCTTGTTGAACGCGGCTTTTGTATATAATTACTAATGGAGTAAATACTCCAATATCTAGAGGCTGTAGTAAATATATTATATAGAGAGGAAGGTACAAAAGGATGATTTTATAAGTATTATAGTACTCAATTGCCTCGGTAGTAATATAAGAAGTATACCTATCCAGGACTAGTAGTCGATAAGGCCCTTTTTGAACTGATTGGGTCTCTAGATCAAAATATTACTTAATCTATGCAAGGCCTAATTCGTTATTAGTCCAACCGTTCTCGCTAAGAGCTATATAGCTACCTTCTAGAAGTACTTTATACTAGGCCTTCTTATATTATTTTCCTTTAAAGATAATCTATAGAGTAAGTATCCGGCTATCTATAGAGATGTACTCGATAAGAGATACCCATTCGCGGTTTCCGTATTAAGTTATATATACCTTTTTATATTTCGATATAACTACCCTAAATTTATGATACGGGGTTTTCCTGTATGTTTATAATAGTAGTATTTGTGGTAAGATTGTTGATTGTTCTATAGAGTAGGAGCGTCTATATGTAAGCTCATAGGGCTGAATGCTGACTAAGCTGAAGTCTGCGGTGTTGACCAAATCCAGCCCTGTATCAGAATGCCCACAAAAGAAGAAGAAGGCGACGTCCCGTCGTCCATAGCCATTGTAGAGCTTTAACCAAGCTTATATCCACGTATCCAACCAATCACATTGTCTGTATATATATCCGAGCTCTTATAGGGCGACCCTTCTTGGTTCTGCAGGGCCGTATCGAAATTTAACGGCAGCGAGGTGGCATAGCGAGCTGCTTTGGGAGGACGCGCAATGCGCTCGGACGTTGTTGTGACGTGTATCGATAAGGGGCGCATGCTCAATGGTCGATTAGGAAGGTGTATATATCGTATAAGGGGGTGCTGAGTCGCATATTGCATGTTGAAAAATTAGACGTCTTGGCAAAAACCTGGCTTGGGTCAAATATTCGAATAGAGCCATTTACGAGTTCAGATACTGATTTAGCACCGTTCTAGGCTCGATCCGGTAAGGTGTCGAATTGAAAATCTTGATGCATGAGGTTCTGAAGAAATTACAATCGGAGTATCATGTCTGGGGAGTAATAGCTACTGCTGCTGCTGAGGCAAGTATGTATGCTGTTGACGTTGACGCTGAGCCTATTGTCGATGCAGTATGGCCGGTGCTGAGTTTTGCTTGAAGAGCTGCGTAGGCCTGAGATAGCAGTACTGCAGAATTTGAAAATTTGCTAGTAATCCATGCAGTTGTCAACCTTCCGCTAAGCATAGCTCGTGGCCTCGGTATGCTTGATTGCCATCGGTCAGCAGCCTCCACGGTAGCATACAGTATAGGTCCGTTCCGGCTGCATGACATATGTCAATCCATCGACGTCTCCAATCAACGTCGCTGCTAGCCAAGCTCGGTTGCTTGCTAGGATATAGCAACGTTCGCTTGTCTTATCGACTCGGTTACTTGGTAGCGTCAATACTTGGACGCTTCGGTTGACTCGCTGCATAGGGGCATATAGCATTGCTATACTGTATATAGCACTGTATATAACACTACCCTTATTGCCGGTAAAAGAAAAGGAAAGACGGCGTCCCCGTCGTCATAGGTGACTGTATGAATTGAATTTTTTTTTGAAAAATTTGGTGTCAGTCAGGAATCTTGTATGGGTCCGCTTGCCGGTAGGAATAAGTAAAGTATAGCGTATACCGGTTTAACTGGCCACATTGTATGTACAGCCAATAGCAGGGTGTGAATATTGAGCTATTTGGCTAAGGCGTTGGCATGTAATGCTTGTTGATCTGAAATTTGGAAGACTGCTTGCAAATCGAAATTCTAGACGTCGGAAGCTCGGTGACAAAGTAGCCGTGTCAGCGATGATTGCGGTGAGCGGAGCTTCTGATTGGCTGGCGGAGCGGAGTTGCAATTGAGAATTTTGCCTTAAAGTCTGCCCGCAAAAGAAGTTGCATTTGGCGGCGACGTTAGAATAGCGACGTTATTGTTTGCAGTGTACTGACAGCGCTTAGACGGCAGCGTTATACCCTGTAGATTGTATCCCAACATCTCCAGTGTAGTCTCCGTGCTCTTACTTTTACAATTTAGCTTTCCTCGCTGAATTGCTTGATAAGGTGCGGAATCGCGGCGGCGATGTGGGTAGTAGGCATCTGCTGCGGGGCTTAAAAAGCATCCTCGGGGGAAGCCATGAGACTGGTTGCCAAGGGGAGCATGTTTCGTAATTGATCCAGGGCGTTGTTGTTGCAACTTTTGGACCTAAGGCAGAAAGCAAATATCTGATGTCTTGGCATTCGACTTTCTAGACCGAACGGAGTCGATTGCCGATGTTTCCAGGTCTGACATATGTTTGTCTTGGCGAGCTAGCTGGATTTGGTTTAGCTCCGTGTCTGACTGCTTGCACTGCTTGCTTATAGATTTGGCTGAAGTACGCTTGCCAAATCGTCGAAATAAGTCATAGACGGTGAGATAGCTAGATACGGCTGTAGTTTTGCTGCAAGCTGATTGGCGAGCCGATTGTCGAGCTGATCGGAGTGCTCTCAGGGGTGCGTATCGCATGTAGAGGTCTTCGATTGTAAGGTACGCCTTCTTAGCGGCTTTGTAAGCTGGCGGGGGAGGTGAGACTGCTCGATATGTCGGAGGTGGCGTAGCCGGTGGAGTCGCTGGCGCTGATCTCGCTTTTACTGTAGGCTTAGAAGGAACCGCTGGGAATATTGACGTTGCTGTCACCGTAGGCCTAGAAGAAGATGTCTCTACTGAATGAGATGTCCTCGCTGGGAGATGTAGCGACAAAGTAGCTTTGCGAGCAGCTGAGTTGCTTGATTGTCGGTTATTTTTGCTGTATTGACAATCTTCGCGTATATGCTGGTGTAGTTGATTCTTGGACGCAAAGGTCTGCTCACATAGCTTGCATCTGGGCTTGTTGCATATGTTGTCCTGCGTATGACGTATGAGGCGTGCAATGGATGAGAAGGCTGCATTGCATAGCTTGCATATATGGTAATCGAGAGGTCCTGCTTGCTTAGCTGGTAGCAGGTCTGCCTGTAAGGATGCATGTGAAGTCGCTTGTAGAGAAGCTTCCTGAGGATTTGACTGGGAAGCTGCTTGTAAAGACACTTGTTGGGTAGTCGGCTGAAGAGCTTGCTGAGTGAGTAGCTGAGAAGCTCGTTGGGGAGATTTCGGAGGAAGGGGTTGCGAAGGTGTTTGCTTAGCTGGTTGAGAAGCTGCAAGTGGCGTTGTCTGAGCAGCTTGCTTAGCAGCTGATTGCGTAGGTGGCTGAGAAGCTATATGCTTCTGCTGTTGCGCACATTGCTTGCCCGGGGGTTCTTCGCATTTAGCCTGAGATACTAGCTAATCAGATAGCCGGATGGCTGATTCAGACACTGATTTATTAGCCGGTTGTGGTGTTGCTTCTGACGCTAGTTGAGAAGTTACTTGGGCAGCTGATTGAGGAGTCGTTTTAGACGGCTGCTGAGCAGATATCTCGATAGGCGTCTCAGTAGGTGTCTTATGAGGTGTCTCAGCCGCTGGTTAAGGAGTCGTTCTAGAAGGCTTCTGAGTAGATATCTCGATGGGTGTCTTAGCAGGTGTTATATATTTTTGCTTGTACTGTTCCCATATCTCCTGGAGGCTTTGTTCGGGTTACTGTTTTGATACCTTTAGACCTGCTTCGAGGGCTTCTATATTATACTATTAAGAGATTCCTCCGGGGGCAAATCGCCGAGTTGCCTGCGGAGTCGCTGACACTATTGCCTGTATTACTACATAGGCTTTAACGAACGGATAGTCTGGCGAATAGCGTTAGTGTTCTCCTAGAGGAACAGCTTGTGTATGTTCTGATATCTGTTTTAAAGGGAGTGCTTGTTTCTTCTAATCAGAGAGCTATAATCTATATTCCCTGCACATCACCATATCCTTATGCTCAGGGTGGTATTTCTTCGTAAAGCCGGCGTATATAAGACCTTCCCAAGGAAAGAAAGGAAAGCAAGTATGCCGTTGGCCCGCTGTAGCTAAGAACCTGAATATACTACTTCGTTCCTTAATAGAGTTGTTATATAAAGGGGTGAACGTCATCTTGCGTATAGAGCTGCAGCAAGAATTTTGAATGGTTGCAGCTACAGATATAGCTAGGGTGCCGGTAAAAGAAAAGGAATAACACGTCCCTGTATCAAGGCTGTAGAGGGGTAGTACAGAGAGCTTTATAGCTCGTGTGGTAGCTGGATTAACGGCTTAATAAAGAGATCGATCTGGCTGAAGAAAGGTGTCGAGTATCGACTACAAGCGTAGCAAGGAGCGCTGAGTAGGCAGTCGAATTGGGGGTTAGGAGAAGAGATATAGAGCTACTGTATCGATGGCTCAGTGAAGAGATCGATCCAGTTACTAGTAAGGCGTGTAGGGCGTTATGTCGAAAGATTGGTATGTTGAGGTCCGGTGGAGAGGTCTGAGCATGCAGTCGAAAAGCCGAGTCTTGGCACGAAATCTGACTGAGCGAAAAGCAGTTGATTGGCACTGTTTTTGCGTTCAGATACTGCTTGAGTGCTAAGCTAGCCTGATCTGGTAAAGCTTGCTGTCGTTGCTGAGCAAGCTTCGCAAGGTGCTTTCGCAGAGCAAATGTAGACCGTATATGTCCTTCTCTTTCTCGTGGTGCAGCGCGCTGAGCTACTCGTAGATGAGGCTTTCGGTAGTAGTGGTTCGAAATGTAGGTGAAGGGCTTGGAATGAGTGCTCGGGGTAAGTGGGTGTTGAGCAGTTGGTGTTGTAGATGCCCTGGGGCGTGCAGGGGCAACGATATGATGATATAAGCTGGCCTATTCGTGTATAGGGCTTTCGGGGTCGCTGAATCGACTGGTATAGTTGGTTTCTTCGTAGGAGTGGCGGTTGCAGAGTTCTGCTGGCGGGTAGCTTGCGAGCTTTCCGAAGGATAGAGGATGCGGGGTCAACGAGAAGGGAGAAGAAGCTTTCGGGGTCGAGGGATCGACTAGTACGCTTAGTCTAGGCGTATAAATTGCAGAGTTGCTGCTGGCGGAGGACGTGGTTCTTCTGAATGGTTCTCGAGGTGGTGTTAAATGGTTTAGCAGCGCTGTAGCTTGCTAGGGGGTTGCTAGGCTTAAAGCAACTGGTTGAGCATGTATGGCGACATACTCTGGATCGTGTATCCGGCCGTTGCTACCATTATGATACGGGGTTTTCCTGTATATTCATGATAGTAGTATTTGTGGTAAGATTGTTGATTGTTCTATAGAGTGGGAGCGTCTATATATAAGCTCATAGGGCTGAATGCTGACTAAGCTGAAGTCTGCGGTGTTGACCAAATCCAGCCCTGTATCAATTTACCTACTACTCCTATTATAAACCCTTTCTTATCTATATTATAGATATCCTCCTTATAGATCTAATAGGTATCTAGGGTCTATTAAAAGAGCTGAAACCAGCCAATAAGGACTTTAGGATCCTAAGCTATTACCCTTTCCTTATCTAATAGGGGGATATATTAAGTCTTAATATCTGGGTGGCGAGATAAGAACTTCTGGACCCAATTAACTCCTAAAGGCTTCGTATCCCCCTTCCTGAGTAGTAGTTCTATAGCTATAGACCGTATTTGTTCAACCCGAGGCGGCTAACCCTATACTTAGAGACGGAGGATCTATATAGTAATTGCTTGTTCTTCTTCAGGCGTTAATCATTATCATTTCTTGCTATCCTGCTTCTTCGTAGCTTACCTATAGATACAACGATCTAACGCGCCCTTTGCTAAGCTATACTAACGTGTAGCCTTGCGTATCGAGAGGGTTCCTTCAGAGGTATTCCAGTTATTATAAGCGAGTTCCAAACGGACCTCCTTTAGCAGTTCCAGAGGGTCTTAAGGCGCTATATAAGGTGGAACAGGGTCCTGAGACGTGGTATTAATAGTGGGAGGCATAATTGATAGCTATATAGGCTTTTAGGTATTGATATATAGGTAAACAGGGAGGATACTAACTCGGGTATGCGATAAAAAATGCTGCTTACTAAGCAAATGCCTCATTGAGGGGTTTGCCTCATTGAGGGGTGAACCCTTCTACTATCAGGGGGTGTGGAATATAGGGCCATTCTAATTGGCTGCAAGTGCGGAATTGCTCCGAACTTCCTCATAATCTGTTATTAGAAGAAAGATTTGGACTTTTTGGACTCCATTCAGGTTGCTAGCTATATCTTAGCCTTGCGGGGCTTCCTTATACGTTGCCCTCTTCCTATTGATTGCTTCTTAAGGTCCCCAGAGCTCTGCTGCTCGTCCTCGCCCTGCGCCTTCCACCGTCCTTGCTGTAGATCCGTAGTAGTCACCCTTTGTTACGGCCCTGGCCTACATGCGGTGACCTTCCATGGTCTTCCACCGCTAGCCCTATTAGGCTAGGCAGCTTGGCAGCTACTATTGTTTACCTTCAGCGCGTCTGTACATACCTTCCTCCTCCAGATTCCATATCATCGTCTATTCTACCCCTATGACTTGACTCTAGGCCGGCCCTTGACACCCTTAACCGCAGAGTTATAATCTTCTTCTGACGCCTTGCGGGCGGTAAATTTAGATATAGTAGAGTTACTAGTATTTGGTGTTGAATAAGTCAAATATGTAATAAAAATTTGCAAACTTTTGATGTTCAGCCCTACAGGGCTGACAACTTGGGGGTTTGACAACTTGGGGGGTGAATCCTTCTAAATGATCTCGCTAAATCGTGGTGGCGAGGAAAATTCATTCCTAGCTAACACTTCATGCGACACAAGAAACCGCAAATGGGCAGCCAACAACATTCTTGGTCAGCATGAATCTTGACTTCAAAATGTCGACTTACATTCGAGCAGTAAGACACTGAGCCTAAATACCGGCGCCTGCATGCCTGCAGTGGCTATAGGGACACGCAGGACTCCGATAACAGGAGCTATACGTGACATTGTCAAGGCAGCCTTACTCAGAGGATATCGCCATGTCGATACATAAGTGTCGCCGTTCCTTAGCTTGGTGCAGATGAATGCTGATGTCTAATATGCACTGCTTACGCATACGGCTGCGAATATGAAGTCGGACAAGCAATCAGAGACTCAGGCGTACCTCGAGCAGAGCTTTGGATCACTACAAAGCTTGATAATCAATGGCATCACCGTGCAAATGAAGCTCTTGAAATGTCATTAGTAGCACTCGATGTCGAGTATATAGATTTGTATCTTATGCACTGGCCATGTCCCGTGGACCCAGAGGACCTGGACAAGGCTTTACCCGACTGGTCTTTTAATAAAACCTGGTACGTCGAGACATTTGCATGGATGCACATACCAACAAATGAGAGCATAAACAGGCTAGCTATGCAAGATCTACCTCACGGAAAAGTGAAAAACATTGGTGTAGCCAATTTTGATATTCACAATTTGGACATATTACTGAGCGATCCATCCGTCAAAACGGTTCCCTCTGTCAATCAGATAGAGCTTCATCCATACAATGCTACTCCGAAATTGGTCTCTCACTGCAGGAAATTGGGTGTTCAGTGCCTTGGGTACTCTCCTTTGGGCTCAAAAAATTCGCTTGTCATTCGCGAACCGGTGCTGTCAGAGATTGCTAAAAGGAATAGAAGGACGCCGCAACAGATACTGTTAATGTGGGGCCTCCAGAGTGGCTGGGGTGTCATTCCCGGGTCATACGATAAGGAGCATGTAGCCTCCAACTTCGATCTAGATGGCTGGTCCCTTGCAGGATGCGATCTCACACAGCTTTCGAATTGCGAAACAAGACAGCGCATCTATACTGACCTACAAAGGATGAGACTTCCATCTCGTGTCTTCCATGACGAGGAGGTTAGAAATCACTTCCAAATAGTTATAGCTATAGCTACTAATAAAAGTGTTCGTATACAGACATGAGATGCTCATCTGGTCCTGCTGCCAATGTGTTAGGAGGAAGGGTGTTCAATGATAACTCAACCAATGCCTCGGCGTCTGAAAGCGTCCTTGTTGATTCAAGCTCTTAAAATTATAAGACTTACAACTGTGAGGCGGCAGGGTGCTGTGGTATAAACATGTCTCGGTTGCCTCTATGGCTCCTTCATCCCACAGCAAGTGACTGACGCTCGTCTGCCCTCCTGTCTATACAAAATGCAAAATGAAATACAAAAGATTGATAGTTCTACAATACACAAAATTCTATCATGCATCTTGAACGCAGCTACCTTCAAACGGCGTTTCGTAGGGCCTCTCTCCTTCCGGAGTGATACGGGCTAAATGGCGGCGTTGTCCCTCAATGACTATCAGCATCAACGTTCACATCAAGATGATGGTACCTTATACTGACATTGACCCAATCAAAGAGAGCGGCATGATTTGTTAGTCTATTCTATTAGAGTTTTAGCGAATGAATAATCTCGGTGTTAAGGATTTCTGTTTTCACGTACGTCCCAAACAACCACTGACTTTTCGGCCCATTTCACTCGTACATGGCAATCAAGTGAACCAGAAATGTGTTCAAATAGATAGCCAAGCAGGGCATCGCCTTCTTCTTGTTTATATCCAACAATACCGCCAACGTCTAATGAGATTAGCCAAAGGGTACTCTGAAAAGAAATTTGTGACTCACAGTGCGGATTCACGAAGAGCGCCTTCTCTCCTGTAGCAGGATGTGTCCTGACAATAGGATGTGTGCTCACGACGGGTTCTTTTCTTACGATTCCCTCCCTCTGCCTGCTGGACTCCGCAAGCTTTAAACCCGAATGCACGGCCTCTAAGCCATGAAGTCTCTGTCGGAAAGGCGGAGACAAACGCTGGTAAGCCTCGACGTTGTTGGAAAATATTGTGTCTCCCCCAGAGTCAGGCGACTCTAACATGTACATTAATGTGAGGCCAGCCGGCTGACGCTCAAATGTGGTGTCAGAGTGCCAAGTGATTGAGTTGGTGCGAGCTGAGAAGATTCTATCCATGGTCTGGTCGTCCGCTCCTCTATGAGCCAGGTGCACTTCCGGATAGCCTTCAGGACTTCCAGTCGTAGGATGGATATTCAACCTGCCGAAATATCGGCCAAAACTCAAGGCTTCCGGGATTGGTAAGTCGGCGAAGTCCTGGTCACGAAATATAACAACCTTGCGTTGTGCAACAAACAAAGCCAATTGATCTCGTCCAGGGGCGTGCAGAGAGCTTAGTTGTATGCCCGAGACTTCAGAGCCCATCAGGGGTGTAAGATCGGTTCTGAGGATATCAGGACGGAGGAGATCAGGAAATCCAGGATCCGCATCTTTTCCGTGTTCATAATAGTCGAAGTCCTCGAGAGGGGGGAACTTTTCATCCTCATTCCATGTGGGTAGGTAATGAGGATACTTGACGACATGTACTCATCAGTGATATGATAATTGCCATTGAAGGAACTGGTAATTACTTTAGCTTTTGGGTACAAGGTTGTCCCTTCCTTCTCGGCCTTTGAATTGTAGTCTCTGGCATTGAGGAGAGTGGGCTTATAATGTCCGTGATTATTACCACCCTGGACAGCCGCCATGACCACGATGAATGGCTATGCTTGGACTTAACCTCAATTTTAACAATGTCAACAGCGGAGATTGAAGGGACTGAGCAACATCTGAGGCTGAAAGAGCATGCTGAAGGGTGTCTTTGGGTTTATGTAATCGGCATACCGACTTCAAGATTAGCCGTCTTCTCATTGGTTCGTCTTCCATGTAGTCGACAGCTACCCCGCTCGATGCACGATGACGCATGCTACTTTATCCTTTCAAGAGGAAAGTCTGACTCTCTTGCTCAATCCTTAGCAATTGATCTGATTATTGAACGAATAACTGATGTGCCCCTTGTGTCAACTGTCACAAAACCTAGCTACATCTTGATTGATCGAGTATCACGTATACCGAAAATGCAGCACGACCAGAAACTTCGGTCCTATGCTCATCAGAATTACACTCAAAGTGAAGTTCCTTCATCCTCCGCAGATCAGCTACGAGCCCTAAAAGCCACGCTGGCTATCAATCAAATCCTAAACAGGCATCTTTCTCCGGAAATTAGATGGGCGTATCGAGGATTCATTGCTTACCGATGCCATGTGACCGACTGTGGCCTTTATGGGCGCTACACGGATGTGAGTCTCAGACAGAACACTCTGTGATCTAAGATATATTGTGTAACCCCCTCGTATCAGGACGTTGATATTATAATCGATTCTGAGGAATTTACACCTATCGATGAAATAGAGAATACGCTGATAACACACGCACCTACGAGCTTTGCAAGAGCGCTTTCACCATCAAAGCTACTTAAAGTACACTATATCTCTAATGATGGGTCGAAGGTCCGTTTGGATATTTATAACACGACGATGCATAATACTGGAGGTGGCCGACACCATGGCTTTCAGATTGAAAAGCTTATCCAGCCTCGACAATTTGCTGAATGCCCATCATTTGAGTGCCTAGTCCTCACTGCTACTACATTGGTAGACTTGAAGTTAGTTGCATTTTTGGAACGCGGTCATGAAAAAGATCTGATAGATATTTTCTTCATATTGTGGACACTTAGACTTGATATAGCGGCTGGCTTGCCATGGTATGCGGAACAGATGTCAAAGCATTCAACAAATATGTCAGATAAGATTCAGAGCTATGCCAGACAGTGGATGTGCACGCACGCTATTCATCAACCACCAGCGGTCTTTGATACTAATATGAACTTTATCAACAATGTTTACTTAGGGCATCAAGGAGTATCTGAAGGTGAAGGCCATGGAACAGGCTAGCAATGTTATTCAAAGCTTAAAGAGTATATTAGAAGTTTTGAAGGTTGTTGGTGGACCGACACTATACCATTCAAAGGCTAAGGAAAGGATGTTCGCCAATTCCGACTGCACGCACTCCGATACGAGGTCCGTCATGATCGTATGTGGCAGTATGAAAATTGGATCACCTAGGAAAATTGGCGGACTCATCCTACATGGGTTGTATGTGTAAGGAGGAAGTGGATGGCTTCCCGGTAAGCTCTCCCAATTTTTGAGCCAGTACTTTCTGGCTATTACGTGAAAAGGTCTGGTTCTTGAAAAACACCACGCCTCGCTGAGACACTGCCAGAGACCGTTAGTGCACGTCCGTGGCGAGCCCTACAAGTAGGCATCCACCTGTAATAGCTAGATCCCTGAGCTTTGCTTCTGACTGCAGCACGTCTTCTAGCTGAGCATCTTGGTACTCGCGGCCAATGACCGGTGTCAAATCGCGGCACTGGTACTTTTCGTCCAGCGTGCCAGTAGCGAATTGAGGTTCTGGAGCTGGCCGAAGATAGTGCTCGATATTGTATGATTCATACATCTTTCTGTTAGGACTACCAGCCTCCGTCATGGTTGGCTTTTGCATTCCCGTTGTAGGCTATATATGTAAATGGCTTATCCGGAAAATGAAGCCAAGCTTATGGTAAATGTAACGGTAGGAGGCCGGAAGACCAGCGTATTGCTATAGAAGCTCTAGCTATACGAACATTGCACGAAGAATCACAAGACTGCGGGAGAGCGAGGCCTACTACGTATGTCATTACGCATGAGCCTAAGCCCGATCAGACCTGGCCCGGCTCTTCGACCTAATATCCGCCTTGGCAGACCGTCTAGTTCTATCCCGCCTCCCCGCTATCGTAAAACTCTCCAGTGTACATCTCAATACGCTATAGTTATCAACCTTTTATTAGATAATGGCATCTAAGGATAAATCTACCGGCTACCTGAGGTGTATAGAAGGGTTCACCCCTCAATGAGGCAAACCCCTTAATGAGGCATTTGCTTAGTAAGCAGCATTTTTTTATCAAATAGTACGTATACCCGAGTCAATATCCTCCCTGTTTACCTATATATCAATACCCAAAAGCCTATATACCTATCAATTATACCTCCCACTATTAATACCACGTCTTAGGACCCTATTCCACCTTATATAGCGCCTTAAGACCCTCTAGATTTGCTAAAGGAGGTCCGTTTAGAACTCGCTTATAATAACTAGAATACCTCTAAAGGAACCCTCTCAATACGTAAGGCTATACGTTAGTATAGCTTAGTAAAGGGCGTGTTAGATCGTTATATCTATAGGCAAGCTACGAAGAAGTAGGATAGCGGGAAACGATAACGATTAATACCTAAAGAAGAATAAGCAATTGCTATATAGATCCTCCGTCTCCAAGTATAGGGTTAGCCACCTCAGGTTAAACAAATATAGTCTATAGCTATAGAACTACTACTTAAGAAGGGGGATACGAAGCCTTTAGGAGTTAATTAGATCTAGAAGTTCTTATCTCGCCACCCAGATATTAAGACTTAATATATCCCCCTATTAGATAAGGAAAGGGTAATAGTTCAAGATCCTAAAGTCCTTATTAGCTGGTTTCAGCTCTTTTAATAGACCCTAGATACCTATTAGATCTATAAGGAGAATATCTATAATATAGATAAGAAAGGGTTTATAATAGGAGTGGTAGGTAAATTCAGGGTAGTTATATCGAAATATGAAAAGATATATATAACTTAATACGGAAACCGCGAACGGGTATCTCTTATCGAGTGTATCTCTATAGATATATAATATAGAAGCATATGGAGCATACTGAGTATATAAAGTATACGGAGTAATATACTAGTAGGTATAGGAGGTAGATAAAGATGACCTATAAAGCGACAATATGAATATTATGATTCTATAGTAGTAGCGATAATATAATTACCTAAATAGGCGATATCTATATACAAAAATCGAGTATGAGCATTATTAGCGTATTTAGCGTGCCTTATTAAGGGGTTTGCCTCATTAAGAGGTGAACCCTTCTAGTATAAGGCGCCGATAAAAATAGACGTACTTCGGCATGATACCCTCCGTCAACATCGGCACGATGCCTTTGCCTCTAGTAGTATATATTAGGGTGTCAGCCTATCAGCAATATAGGATTCTTAATAGCAGCCTTACCGTGCGCGGCATGCCTCACTTTCGCCGATCTCTACTTATCGTAACTTCCAAAAACCTATTATAGCGCCGATTACATCGGCAAATAGCGCGCGCACACACCAAAAATCCGACAATATCGGCTTTTCATAGATCTCAACCGGTAGTAGTTAGAATATATCCTAATCGGGCAGAATTAAAGCTCTTCGTGTAGTGTTGCTTTTGCCCCCATAAGCTGAGATATTACCCTTACTATCGCTGTCGCCCACCCTCACCGCCGCCAAAATGCTACCCCTACTAAGCTCCCAGACACGTTTCGATATCGAGTACTATCTCGGCCGCGGTAATATAGTCAAGGATATAGTAAGCTATACTGGTATAACTCAGCAGCAGATCTCCAAGATAAAGCGGAACCTGGATAAGTAGGGGAGCGTTATCGCTCTATATATAAAGTAAAGGCGACCCCGCCTTCTTACTAACGCTATAGAGAAACCCCTAACTAATTAGCTAGACGAGAAGCCATTATCTTATTTATTCGAGATAGTATACTTTCTATTCGATATATATAATAGTCTAACTATTAGCGAGCCGACTATTTACTATATACTTATATAGTATAGTTAGTTACATAAAAAAGTAAGCCTCTTATCTATATAGAAAATGGTCTAACTTACTTAATAACGCCTAAATAGGCTTCTTACCAAGCTTCCTAGCAAGACTAATAACAGCGGGATAAGTAGAAGGTAAAGCTATATAGCTAGACCGTATATTAGCTAGTATTTCTAGATAATACCGCGTCCTATAAGCGTACCGCTGATAGAAAATTTAGCTGGTCTCGTCTTAGTATAGAGGTAGGGGTAAATATACTATTCAAAAGATTAAAGAGGTAGTTAGTTCTTCCTATATATACGGTAGATAGATATATTATCTAGACTACTATCTATGGTTCTCTTACCGAGAGTCTATTTAACGATTTTATACGTAATAAGGTGTTACGAACCGCGTTGCGTAGCGACGGTCGTATATAGATTGATTCTCAATAGGGATGGAGGTGTAGCTAACAAGAGTATAAAGCAGGCTTCAAGTGATACTAAGCGGGTCTAGTATATAATTAGATAATATATATTCAGTGCCTAGCCTAAGAGATCTATCGTATATAGTAAGTACTAGATATAAACAGAAGAGTTGAGCACGATACTCCAAGTAGTAAGTAAGTGCTTCTATATATAGCAATAGGAAATCCTACCAAGCCCTTTATAGTCGCCTTGGTCGCGTTGCGTCTATTACTCCCATCATTCTTGGTCGCTATAGTCGCTCTGAGCCTATTACGCCTATCGCTTCAGTTACTAGTCCTATCTATAGTACCTTGTCCTATAGGACAGTCCTATTAGAACCTATTAGTTCTAATACTAGCTCCCTCCTCTAGATTTCTCGTCCCGAGAAACTATCTATCCTTTATACCTCCTCGCTGTACTAAATAATCCTATAATCCTATAATTCGTCACAAAGAACTAGCCTAGGGCTTATCCGAAATTGCTATACGCCTCTACTCTCGATGCGCCGCGAGTAATAAGTAGTGCCTTATAGGTACTAAGTCCGACTATTATTCTGGCTATATTACTAGAGGTAAGAAATATGACCTTGTAGTATCGCCTACCGAAATATATTATATTAAAAACGACCGAAAGAAAGTCTAGGGTGAAATAAAAGAAACTTAATCTAAACTATTATAACTATAGAAGGTATATAATAAAATCGAAGATTAGAAGTAGAATATCGCGCTTTCCCAAAAGATTATGTCATTAGCGTCACAGCTAGTTTTGCGCTATCAGCAGGCCGTATAGCGATCAGGGTCTGTATCCTATATCGATTGCGGACCGAGAAATCAGCCAAATTAGCAACTCGAGGTTGCCGACAGTAGTATCTGCAACCTCAAATTGCTGCGCTGGGCGCCTACAATATCAGCATCAAAAGTTGCTTTCGTGGACCAACGCCACCATTACGCATTTGTTCCGGAATGCGAAACATGTGCGCTTAGGTAGTATATCGACAACATCAGTAGATGAGAAGTCATCCGAGTCGGACAGTTCGGATACATCCTCCGCTGTAGTAGGTATGTTCGAGTTAGATATCTTATCCAGAATTAACCTGTAGGCAGTATTATCCGAGCTAGGCGATTTTAAAAGACAATACGATAATTATTTTCATATTATACGTTTAATAGCTATATATTCGATTACTAACAGCTTGATTCCGTCAGGCTTCCTCCCGCCCAAGCTTTATACTCTATCGATCTATCCTCTATCCCCTCCGCAGTATCCTTAGTAGCCTAGTCCTCAGGTTCTTCTCCTATTAGAATAATATTCAGATATACTATTTTATCCTCTATAATCTACCTCTCTACTAACCTACTCTACTCTTCGACGTCTATAATATAATTCTCTTCCTAAAGACTCTTATCTACTTATAGGCCGGCCTCCTTCCGTATACGCTCGAAGTCCTATATTAAAAATACCTAGATATCTATTATCTCTGCTAAATTATTACTGAAGGTAAGGGAAGCGAAAAAACTATCCTAGTTTCTAAACTCTAAATTGGTCTTATCGAGACCCTCCTCAGGAGATAGTTCTTTAGCCTTAATTTCAGTGTTAGCCGATAATATATACCTATAATCGCTTCTTATATATACCGTATATTCTTTATTATTTCCGTACCCTTCTTCTTAGCCTATCGTACTAGTATTATTTATTCCTATCTCCTCTAGAACGCTCTAAAGGTCCGGTTAATTTTTTAGATCTTCTAGGGAATCCTTAAATACATTAGTAACTGGTAGTCGACGGTTCTTACTATACCTATTTATATAGTAATAGTCTATTATTCGACGATAAAGTAGTCCCGTAACTATCCGCGTTTTGATTTCACCTATATTGTACTATACCTCTATTATATATTCGAATATAGCTTAAGGTATTATCAGTATATAGGTTATTCTTCGAGTATCAGGTTGACTTACTACTAACTAATATACCGTCCTATCTCTTGATCCTACGGGAGCTATATTCGTATTCTTCGAATATATAATAAAGCGCTGTTATAACGAAAATAATAGTACTAGCGGGTAAAGGTTTCTATAGATCCGTACTCTTATGCCTAAGTCTAATAGCACTTATTCTATTAGAAAAAAAAACGCGATATAGACTTATTATAATTATCGGTGCTAGAAAATAACCCTTATCTTAGACCTGTTAGCTATATATTTCGTTCTCGTTTAGGAAAGAAGAATACTTATACCTTTCTCTAGATCCGCGAAAGTAAATCGTATATTAAATAGTAGGTTCGATATATTATTCTTCCGGTCCTCGACTATTAGGTATAGCTATTCTACTACCATTTTAACGGTTAATCTTATTTTCCTTATTATAAAACTTCTGAATTCGCTTAGGCTATCTATAAGCTGCGAAGATATTAGCTATTACGCGGCGTTATATAAATAGGTAGGGGCTTAGGAGTAATAACCTTGCGAGCTTCTTTAGGAGTTAGTATATTACCTAAGGTATCTAGATCGCTAATAACTTAAGGCCCCTTTATTCTTTAGAGCTTAGCCTTCTATTCTCTCTATATTCTTATTATAAGGTTACTTAGAGCTACCGGGTTATATTCTAGCTACGGTGATAGGCCATCGGTATCGTTGCCGCCCATAATCTTGGAGAGGAATATAGGCTTCGTTACGTGGAAAATATATTGATATTCCCGTGAGGATTGGTATCTTTGCGCTTGGCGACGCCTAGAACTACCCCAAGCGATAGGTCCCGCCGCCTCCTCCGCGGTTACCTCCTTATAGTCGTCTTTAGATTCAATATCTAATATATATATATAGGTATAGGCAACGAAGTCGATAATAGTCTAGGCCTTGTCTTTTTAGATAATGGAACCCGATTATTAGGATTAGATAATCGTCCCGTAGTCGCGGTACTAGAATTCGGCCGCTTACGCCGTGTAGGTGGTGCGGTATAGGTTGGCTATCGCTGCTTATATTGTACTAACTATAACGATTAGTTATTATAAGACCTATATACTAAGGTAAATATACTATTAATTCATCCTTCTGTCTGCTAATTAGATTCTCTCTCGATTTTCGATGTTTCTTACTAGCAGATTTGAACTTATCAGTTATTATCTATTAGGGCGTCTAGGTAGGTCGTCCGGCACGCTGGCCATTCTGCTCTGTATATGAAGATGTTCGGTTTCGTTGTTCCTGTACCATCAGCTGTTTTAGCTATATTTGATAAACACGCGTCTCTAATTCATTATTTACCGAGCTGCGTAGGTGGTTCCTAGTGTCTATATTCCCTTGAGGACCTTGTTTTATTGTATAGTTCTATATTATTTCCTTCTTTCTATATTAGCGTATTGAATATACGCGTGACGTCGATAGGCAACTTACGGTCTTCTTTTAGGTAATACTCGTATCGCTTTGCAATACGGTATCGATTCTAGACGTCGATAGCCGCGTCTGTTTACGCTGTACGGTTAATAGGTTATATCTATTATTATATACTAATCGTACTTATAACGGAGAAGCCCATCTTTTCCGTCTCCTAAATATAGAGTTATCCAACGGACCGAATATAGGAGTATAGGGAAGTTATACCCCTATAACGATAGCAGGTACTGGTCTCTTCGCAGGGCTGGTTATAGGGTTATCAGAAGATATTTCAATATCCTCGACGCTAGTTATCTTTAAAGAGACCTCTTCTTTACATATTTTTTTAGAGATATCCTTACTAAGGTTACTATCACGTCTTCGACGTTTCCTAGGCTCTACTACTCCGTCGTCCCCTTCGGTACTTCTCTTAGATTCTAGCTACCTTTCTTTGATAGCCTTAATCTACTAATATATTAATATATAGAATAAGTTACTCAGCTCGAATCGTACCTTTCGCTTGTTCGCTTTAGTCTCCTAGGCTTTTCTAGTAGCTACTAGTTATTCTCCCTTTATCTTAGCTATTATTAGAAGATCTCTATTATCTATCTAATATATATATAGGTCTTTACTAGTAACAAGGTAGTATAAGGTATTAAGGAGTATAATCCACGATAATATAGCTAGTTATAGGTGGCTAGACAGGCGAGGTTCTTAGGGGAAGAAGGCGAAGGTTTTTAGAAAGGGACAGGCTTCTTTAGCGTATCATTGTCGTATTGTTTTAATTAATATAATATTAATATAAAATCGAGTTAGCTTAAAGACTATTAACTAAGTTGGATAGAAACTTAGCCGAGTCGGATAAAAGTCTATCCGAGTCGAACGAAATTTTCCTACCTTTTCGAATAGATTGCTACCAGGACTATATCTCCAGCTATAGTTCTCCTACGCATAACGAATATCGCCGTTTCTTCTATATCCTCGACGAGTACACGCCGCCTCCGCCCTATTGGCCCGGGACCTTAAGACCTTAGATACTACCCACTCGAGTATCTATCGATGAATACTGGATTCGCGTTAATAATATATACTTTGCCGCCGGCTCTTAAGTTGTACGGGTAGGATATGGAGTTACGTTATCAGCTTAACCGATTGAATTAGTTCTTCGACTTGGTTAATAATGATTAGATACCTCCTTCTATTTATAACACGTCCTATAAAGAGAATCTCTACTAGCGGATATATATTGAGTTGGCGGAACTATATCCTCTGTAGCGGCGACGGCGTTTGGATTTGTTGGAGAAGACGAATCTAGGTTGGGAAAAGCGGCAGGTAGTATTGGCTGGGTCTTTATAGCGGGATTCTGGGATATAAATATTATGTCGGTAACGTTGAGTTGAATAGTATAGTTTCTCTAGTCTCCAATTCGAACGACGGGGTCTACTATTTATAATATTTAAACTAGTCCTCAAATTTGCTGCTGGCAATACCTATAGGTTGATTCTGTTATATTATACCTACTCTTGCTAAGAGCTTTCTATCCGTCTATCTAGATAATAATTGAATTAAGATCCCTTTGCCTCATCTAGAAATACACCGTACTCGTATACCTTCTATCTTTGCTATTACTACCGAACGACCTACCTATAGTATCAAATCCTATAGCAATTTATCCAGTCCGTATCTATATTCACGCTTCTAGAGGTACGGGTAAGGGTAATACCGGTTTCAAGAACGTAGTTCGTAGGGGGAACAAAGTGATGATAGTTGTCTCCTTGGTATATCTGCACGAATAATTCATCTCGTTTCCCGGAAGGTAAGGCTGAGCTACGCTATAGTCATTTATCAGGATAATACCTTTTAAACTACTAGAGTAAGGTTAGTATAAAGCCAAGGCGAAATAGCAGAAGAGCTATAGACCTACTATCGCCAGAATATATATAGTAGTAGATAGCTTAGTAATTATAGACAGTTGTTACGGTCTTCCGACGATATCCTCCCTTAGTTTAACGATTAAATCCTTTAATATAACTAACTTCGGACTATTATTAATAAAATATTCGATATAATAGATATAAATGCTAGCTAGCGGGTATTCAGTCTAGTCTTCTCTTAGATTAGCCAACTCTACAAAGTTCGTGCAACCCTTACCGCCGTTATATAAATCCCCCCTTCGAGCTTATCCGTATATAGAGATAGATTATCAAGCCGAGCGAATCCTAGAAGGCTTGGGACTACAGTAGCGGCGCGTAGTTCATATATACGTTTAAAGTAGTTGGTGGTCGTTGGCGCAGGTATCTCCTTGCTAGCCTTGCAAGCAATTGCGTATTATCTAGTATATTTTACTTTCGCTTCGTCTTAGATCCTTTAATCCTCGGCGCGAAGAGCTATATTTTATACTGGCGAAGGCGGGTATATAATATAACGAATCTCGTAGGGAGGTAGTTATACCAGATCGGTAGTCCTAGAGATATCTTGAGTGTATAGCATCCGCTTTATATCGATTATCTTCGTCCACTTTTATAACCAATTACCTACTACTTTCCCTAGTACGATAGTAAGAACGATACCTAACTTCGCTGCGCTAATATTCTAGGTAGCGCTGTTCTTGACATATAGATAACTAATATTCTATTTATAAGCCGATAGATATATATCGTAATAACTCCGTGGCTTTAATCTCTCTAGTAAGAGATGCTTATTATGATAAGGCGACGTTTCGAATTATTAGATAATTTTGTATATATAGATTTCGATCTAGATGGAGTCGGATATTAGCGTTGCCCGAGTCGAACATCTATATTATCCGAGTCGACCGAGTCCTTAATAGAAGTAATAATTCAGTTTAGATATCCCTAAACCAGAATCTCGCCCGTCGATAGCTCCCCCCTATTAGAAAGCCTACTATCTTATCCAAGCCGCGTAGTATAGCTAATAAATAAACGGTACGATCTTCTTTATTTTGCCGTTAGGGGCTATAATAGATAATAACCTACGGAGGTTTCGTGTGTTCTATATAGACTGGTTTCCCTTCTGTAGCTGAAACAATAACTCTATATACTACCACGTTTTCTGAGACTATTACGGATAGTCCTCTATCTTGGTTATATTAATACTAGGGTAGTATTCAGTAGTAAGTAAATAGTAAGGTAGAGGTTGAAGTACTTATATCCTGTCGCGATCCTCCTGTTCTAATACCTCTAGATCTTTCGTAGCTACTCTAGCTACTACTACCCTACCTATCTCGATATTATATAACTTCGGAACCCTACTATTATAGGCCTTGCTAACCTTTAACGCCTTCTCCTCGTCCTCTTCTATAGTATCCCCTTCCTCCTCTTACTCCTTCTCTTCCTAATTACTAGTATAGCTACTATTATTTATATCGGAACGGATAAGTATAGAATCGTTTGGAGGCCGGGTAGGAAATACTACTAGGCTTGCTTGATTAAGGGGGAGAATTCATAAGGCTTTAGGGCGGGGAATTTAGCAGGAGAGGTAGTAGAGTCTTCGCGTAGAGGATTCTATATATTATAGGTTATATTCTTAGGTTATACTATAAGAGAAGAATATCTAGCCCGGTAAGGTTATATAGAGGTATAATAGGGATAGTAATAATAGGAAGAATAAAATACGAAGAAGTAGAGGCCCTTCGCTAAGTTAGAACGAAGAAGAATACTAGAGTACGTAATTTAGTAGTATCGGCGTACCGTAATTAACTAGGTTTACTAATATACCGCGGAAACGGATATAAGGTATACCTATTGTTCAATATTTCACGCGGGCCCGCTATTTTACTAGAGTATAGTTAGTAGGAGTATAATCGAAGCAAAGTATAAGATACGTACCTCGTAGGCGCGTCTTAATATGAAACGAGATAGGATTCTCGCCTATATTATATATCTGCAAGGTAGCCGCCTTGAATTTGCGGGCGTGATTAACTTCGATATCGTTTTTGCTAATATAATAAAGAATTCGGTCGGTCGAGCTATTATAGATACTATCCTTATATAAGACCTCTTTAAATATTCTAAATTCGATCTCGTCTAATATAATACTAGCTAGAGGTTTTTTCTCCTTAATAATATCGGAGGCGAAGAAAAGTATATTCGCTGTTATCTCTGTTAACTGGATATAGAATCCTATTTCACCGAAGGTAAGCGGATACGCTATATATAGAGTACTATCCGTAGAGAGAGACGGTACGGTACGCCTTCTACGATTACGATAGTAATTATAGGTATTATTAATCTTTCTAGCTATACCTAATTTGTAACTCTCCAGCTAGGGTTAGGGGATTCTAGGTATGAAAACGGAGGGAAATACTATTTCCAACTACTATAAGGCGTCGCCGAGTTTGGCCTAGTTCTCCGGTATCCCTAGGGACATGCTAATAATATATCTCCTTTCTATCTCTTTCTTTAATACTACTCGAATCTCCTTATAGTAGGCCTATTCGACTATAAGGCCACGCGAAATAACTGAGACCGTCCAATTCCTAGGGTTAGTATTTTCGTAGAATTCGGTAGAAGGTAAAGAGGCTAGAGAGGAGGGGAAAACGTCGGCGGCGATAGCTACGGGCTCGTACCGGTGTTCTATAGCGGGTATATATATAATATATAGAGTGTCGATCGATATATTAGTAGTAAGAGAAAGGAGTATAGGAAAGGATTAAAAGGTCGATATATAATATATAAAGAATAATTCCGTACTAAGCCTATAGTAATTAGCGTGTAATAAGTAATATCCGACTCGAATACCAAGTATATCAAGCGCTATTCGACTCGGATATCGAGAGTTATTCGACTCGAATACTATCTAATACTCGATATTATTCGACGCGTAGGCTGTTCCCTATATAGTATCTATATTGAGTACAGGTATAACTACTTGACTTTCGAGTAGATTTCTCCCTTTATTTAATAATAGTCTTAGTTAAAAGAGTCTATATTAATAGAAGGGTATTATAAGGAAGATCGTAACTTAAGATAATATATTACAAAGGAGTATAGTAGCGTATATAGTTCGTATCAAATACGATTACAATCTAGTAAGTTAGGGCTATAAATTATATTCCCTTTTACCTATAGCTTGTATTTAGTATATAAGTATATAGTATATCTAGATTTTGGTAGCGGATATTTAAGGAAGACTATAGCGCGAAATATCTACTAAAGATAGGAGAAAGCAAAGGGGAATAGCTAGTAATCTAAGTACTTTCAAGTCTTCCCGAACTAGTATAGATTAGATTTAATATTACTATAGAAGGGTAATAAGAGTCTTATATCTATCTTATACAAAGTTAAAGTACCGCTAAGTAGAAGAAAAGAAACCTGTAAAAGCGCGCTATTGCTTAGCTAGAAATATCTAGCTTATTTATACGCCTATTACCTCGTTATATTATCTCTACTCTATTTAAATAATACCTTCTAATCTACTCTATATTTATCGTCCGTAATGAAGTAGTAGTTATATATCTTTAGATTTCGCTGAGATAACCGAACTACCCGCCTATCGCACTGAATATTATAGAATTGTATCTAGTCTATATCTATATTCATACTTCTGAATATATAGGTTAGGGTAATACCAGTTCTAAGGATACGTTTTATAGAGATAAGGAAGCGCTTATCATCCTCTTCTTAGAATAGCTATATATATAACTTATCTCGCTTCTCGGAAGGTATAGTCGAGCTATACTATAGCTATTTACTAGGAAAATGCTTTTTAAACTACTAGAGTAAGGTTAGTATAAGGTCAAGGTAGAATAGCGGAAGAGATATAGACTTACTACCGCTAGAATGTATACGATAACAGGAGAACTAGTGAATATAACCAGTTTCTCTAGTCGCCCGTAGATATCTTCCCCTAGTAAGCCGATTAACTCTTTAAGTTTTACTAACTTCGGTATATTACCGGTAAGTTTATCGATATATTTAGTATAAATACTATCCAGCGGCATCTTGGCCCAATTCTATATTAGGCCAGCTAACTCTGCAAAATCTATACAACCCTTTCCGCCGTTATATAAAGGCCCCCCTTTAAGCTCGTCCTAAGTAAGAGTAAGGTAGTTATACCGAGAGAATTCTAGAAGGCTTGGGACAATAGTAGCAGCGCGTAGCTTATAGGCGCGTTTAAAGTAGTTATTGATCGCTGGCGTAGGTATCTCCTTACTAGCCTTACGAGCAATTGCGTATTCTCTAGTATATTCGGCTTTTACTATATCTTGGATCCTCTAATCCTCGGCGCGAAGAGCTGCCTTTTACTCTAGATTAAGCAAGTATATAATATAACGAGTCTTGTGCGGAGGTAGCTTAACAAGCTCGGTAGTCCTATTAATATCTATAGTTATAGGCGTCCGCTTGATTTCGATAGAGTTCAAGATAGCCTTTATATCTGCGATATTCTTGTTATTCTCGCTCTTATTAACCGGATTCTTTCGCTTTTAGTAGCTAGCGGTTAGTTTCCTAACAACCTCGACTTCGTCGTAAGTTATATATCGATACTCTTTAACGGCGTACTACTAAGGCTACTCGATTATATAGATTATAGCTGAGTAGTTAGTTAGGTCGCGTATCTATAGTATAGCAGAGAAACCCTATATCTAGGGTAAAGATAATCGGTATGTTTTTATACGCCGATTATCTATAGTATTCTACTCGTTCTCGTTATCCTCTAGTATTTTTACTAGGACTCGGGCACTAATCTTATCCTTGATACTAAGGACTATCTTAGGATATTCACCCTTTACTATCCTTATCTTATAGAATTCGTTAATAAAGATCTAGCCGACACGGAAGTTATAGACGAATAGAGACTCAGAGTCCTATAGTACTTCCTTGATATACCTATTATACGAGCCCTTAGTTATAAGGAGTAGAATATACTCCTATCTAGGTTTGGGTTTTCTATCCTTTTCATATCGAAGTAGTTTAGTATTTTCCGATATAAGTAGGGTAGCGTTAATATTATTGTATATTTTGCCTATATAGGTATAGAAGTACTATAGCTTCAATATTGGATATTGAGTATTAATCATCTTCGTCTACTCTTGTAACTAGTTACCTATTACTTTCGCTAGTATAATAATAAGAATAATACCTTACTTCAGTGCGCTAGTTAAATAGGCGGCGCTTTTCTCGATACACGGATAACTAATATCCTATTTATTAGCAGAGGGATATATATTATTACCGCTCTATACCTTTAATTTCGAGGGTAGGAGATACTTAGTATAATAGATTGACGCTTCAAACTATTCGAGATTTTTATAATCCTACTTACGTATTTCGAAAACCTCGCGCTATCGCAAGGAGAGTTAATACTCGAGGATATATATAACAAAAATCATTAGAGTCTAGTTCGAGTCGGACATTAGTATTGTCTAAGTCGATAGTAGGTTTCATTAAAAGCTAGGAATAGATACGAACCTTGCCAAAGCCGGGATCGTCCCTATTAATACCCCCCCTGCCAGTAAGCACGCCGGCGTATCCAAGCAGCGTAGTAGAGTTAATGAATATATAGTATAATCTTTTTCATCTTGCCGTTAGGGGCTATAATAGATAATAACCTATAGAGGGTTCGTATATTCTTAATAGACTGGTTTCCCTTCTGCAGTTAGAACAATAACTCTATATACTACTACATTTTCTAAGACTATTACGGATAGTCCTCTACCTTGGTTATATTAATACTAGGGTAGTATTTAGTAGTAAGTAAATAATAAGGCAGAGGCTGAAGCACTTACATCCTGTCGCGATCCTCCTATTCTAATACCTCTAGATCTTTCGTAGCTACTCTAGCTGCTACTACCCTACCTATCTCGATATTATATAACCCTGGAGTCCTGCCTATATAGGCCTTATTAATCTATAACGCCTTCTACTCGTCCTTATCTATCAAATCCCCTTCCTTTCTATTATTCTCTTCCTTATTATTTATACTACTACTACTATCCGAGCTAGAGCTAATATCTATAGGCTCCTTTAGATTCCCGGTAGACGGACTAGTATACTTATTAGTAAGAAGGGAAGGATCGACGAAAGGCTTTAGGGTAGAGGGTTTAGTAGAAGAGGTAGCAGAGTCTTTGCCTAGAGGATCCTATATATTAGGGGTTTTCCCTTTAGGTTCTACTGTAAGAGAAGAATGTTTTAAGCGGTAGGAGAGGGTAAAACTACCTCGGTAAGGTTGATTTAGATAGGCCGTATTGCCCTCGATAGATACTATTATACCTATTAGTTAATATCCTAACTATTAATTGATATAGTATAACTAACGGAGTGCCCCTTGTACGATACAAAGCTCGTAGCGCCGGTAACCACGTGAATATATGTCGCAGATAGTATTTTGTAGATCTTCGTTTATAGTTACCTCTATAATCCTATTAGATATATAGATAATAGTGCTCCCCCGGGCATTATCTTCGGCGGTCTAGAATTTCTTGGTTTCTAGGAACTAGATCAGAGTATCGTAACTAAGTTGGTCCTAGAGCTGGTTGGCGTTAGTAAGCGAAGTATTACGTATAATATACTATAGTTAGACAAGATAGAATTTATTATCGCGCGTATAACCGATTCTAAGGATAATATAAGGTAGGTAGGTATCGTCTAGGGCTGGAGCTAGTACGAAGAATAGTCCAGTGTAATCGGGTTACTCAGTACAGGTATTATCGTATCTAGGCTTTTTTAAACTAAACGAGTCGTAAGACTCCTCTAAGGGTCGTTTACTAGTATATCGGTTAGCTACTCTAGGTACTTTATTAAGTAGTCTTACGAATATACGTATTGCTTCGTCTCTGAAAGGTAGTATATAGTCGGGTAGAATAAAGTTAGTAGTAACGGAGTTGAGGACCTTGGTGAAGTCCTGGCCAGAACCTTGAAGATTTTCGCCCCAAATAGCGGCACCCCGTAGGCGGTCTTTAAGTACTTGACGGAGGGTATTAAACAAGCTATTACTATACTATAAGCCTCTACGGATATTAGGGAGGTTCTATAGGATTCCAGGCGGATTACTAGACTTTGGCCTGCCAATAAGCGTATAGAAATTGGCCTCGGTTGGCGCAGGCTCTAGCGTTATATCGACCTGAGGGTCGATTAGAGAAGGACCGGCTATATTAGATAATATTATAGATAATTCTAATATATCTATAATAAGAAGAATAATAATAGGACGAATAAAATAGGGAGAAGTTAAGGATTCTTCGCTGAGTTAGAGGGATAAAGCGGGTAATACGACTAGTAGGGTCCACACCGGGTTTTTATTCATAATAGCGATTAGTCGGTAGTTAGTAAATATAATACTAGTAAGGTAAATACGTTACGAAACAGTTTAATACTTAATATAATTGGGTAATATAGACCCTTCTCTATAGAATAGTACGTTAGAGTAGTTATAAATAGGTGAGTTTAGCCGTCGAAAGATTGAAAGTAGCGAGCTTTAATATAATAGATAAAGATATTGATTAAAAGCGGAACTTATATATATATAGTATATAGAAAGCGAATAGCTGATTTCAAACGTACTATATCTAGCTTTATACTTAATACCTAATATCTAGTAAAGATAGAGTATCAAAACTTATTATCTGCTCGTAAAGATTAATTAGATTTCTTCTTCCGTTCTTCGAAATATAAGTCTTAATTAAGTACTCTATTATAAAAATAATCCAAGTTCGACTCGGACGTACATTTTAGTAATAAGGGCATGTACTACAAGGTTTATAACTAATTATATTTCCTAATAAGACAAGTAACCGGGGCGTTTATTAAATATATTATATAGAAAGAAAATCCCCTTAAACTATCTATTAATCAACGCCTTCTATAGGACGATACTCTACTATACGTATATTATAATTTAATTAATAGTAATAGTTAAAAACAGGCTATATAAGGCGACGTAAGGATAGATTTATCCTAACCTATAGCGGGTTAGCTTGAAGGATCTAGTAGCGAATATATTTACTAATACCTGCCTAGACGTGTTGATCTCGATAATAACACCTCTATATTACGCCTGAGCCAGATAGATCGACAGTGTAAACGTTGCCAGAAGTAGTATAGTAGTAGAAGCGGCCTAACTAGGTATCTACCACGCTATAAGGGCCGGGACCCCAATTGGACGCGTAGGAGACAGGTACACCTCGACGAAGATAAAGTCAAGGGCCCCATTCATGAACGCTAAAGAGACGAGGTTAATATAATCGGTAATAGTCCCTGTAAGGGCGAAGGTAGATAAGTCCCCTAGGAGGACCTGACTATTTTAATAGATAACGATGCTCTAGGGCGATTACTTGAACTCACCGACTCTACTAACGAGATCTGGTACTAGTAAGATAAGCTAGATATAGTACTCGATTAATCGAAGTCGATAACAGCGTCAAGTACTATAGGCACTATCTCTACCTTGACCGTTAGCTCTATAGAGTACTACCTATAGGAGCGAGGTACCGGGAGGCCTTTAGAGGAAGAGGATATAACCCTGGCCGAGTCGTTATCCATGCCCCTGTCTGAGTTGATATCCGAGTTAATACCCGAGTCGAACCCGGACTGGCACCCTTTCTATTTAGAAGCTGATTATACCCTAGCTTTATAGATGTATAACGCCCGACTATCTAGCGGTATAATAGACAATTTCTTTAAAGATACTCGATTACGACCTTTCCACGGACCCTATAGCTTTAACAGCGCTCTATAACTAAAAGCCAAGCTATATACTATAAAGTATTCTGCTGCTGCTAGTAGATAGTCTCGGCAAGCGTTTAGTATCCTATCGATTCAACCGGACAAGACGACTAGAATATATTATATACTCTACTTCGATATAATAGGTATAATACGAACTCTCATCGGATATAAACCTTTTAATTCGAGTATTAACTATATACTAATACACTAGCGAAACCTCGACAGGGGTCTAATTATTAGTAAGATATATATAGCCCGCTAGTAGTAGGAGACACAAGATAAGCTCCCTAATAGCTCAATAGTAGTACCGGTTATAATATCGTTAGATAAGACCCATTTATTACGGACACACGGAGATTAACAGGCGTAGCCAGTCTATATTACTATTGGTAACCTCGATCGAGGTATTCGGCGGGTACAGGTTCGGCCGGGGATAATATTGCTTAGACTAGTACCATTAGTCTATAACAGTGTGAAAGCCGAGGTATATTACTACGCTATAGGGCTTATAGTCGAGGGTAAGCCGGCCGAAATACGGATCTTACTTAATATACTAATAATATTCTTTTAAAGTACTTAAGGAGCTGGCGCCGAAGGGGATCCTTATTATATATATAGACGGACGAATACGACAATACTACCCAATACTCGTGTCTATACTAGGTAACTACGAGGAACAAGTTTTAATAACCTCGATTAAGAGTAGTAAATACTATCCGGTCTACTTAGTACCGCTAAATAAATAGGAACGACTACGTCCTGAAAAACCGTATCCAAAGTAAATACCTAAATAGACTATAGAGTAGTTATAGATGCAAAAAACGTACGATAAGAATACGCCTAGGGTGTTACTAGATATAATAGTATATAACCGGCCTAACTTCACAGACGGCTACTTCGCAGTTAACGTCTACCAACTATAGACGTTTAATATATTATACTAATTAATGGTTAAAGGGCTATTAAACTACCTCCTGGACTAGCTTAGGGAGTATATCGGAGAGGGACGAATAAAGCTTAAGGTATAAGCCTTAATCGACGCCCGGTTTCGAGCTATACCCAAATTTACTAAGCTAAGGTAATTTCGGGAGTTTAGTAAGCTAAGCTAATAGATAGGAGAGGAGAGTAAAGAGATATTATAGATTATAATACCCGTCTTCGCTCCTCTATTATCTAAAAAAAACCTAGATATACTATATACGGGACGAGCTATTATTGACTTTATTATACTTATAAGATACTAATCCTACGACGAAGTAATACTAGAATATATGAACGCAGCGTTAGAAAGGATTAATCTACTCAAGGAGGTATTTTGAAAATATAGGCCAGTTAATAAGAAAACGGGCGAGCAAACTTTCAACTTTCCCAAATTCTATAGTATTAGTTATTATATTAATATAATTAGATACTACGGTCCGCTAGATAGATATAGTACCCAAGCCTCGGAAAGAGTATATCTAATATTACTAAAGAATTACTATAACTGAACAAATAAGTATAAGGATTACTAGGAGCAATTAATAGAATATAACGAACGCTATATCAAGTTAATAATTATATAGGATATTAAAAATTTCTAAGAGACGGAGCCTATATCACTTAGTTAGAGGAGAAAACAAGAAGACGAGAAAAGTACAAAGGCCGGGGTCCTCCTAGATCTATACTAACTAGGATAGCGAGTAGACGCAGAAGAGCGCTATATATTAAGACACCTATATAAATACGATAGTCGTTACTGGCGAACGGCGAGAGATATAGCTAAATGGCTAAATATAGCTGGGTTTCTCTAAAGCCTGGCTGCGTTTCTTAAGGCGTACCGAGCGAAAATGCTAAGCAGAGGTAGTATAACCTCGAACCTAGATATCGACAGAAGGGAGGCAGACTGTAGCTGGGTTAAGAGCTACCCGGTCTATATCTATTCGGGCCTCGTATATTAGAAGACTATAGGAGAGGACTCCTCTGATTTAGGACGTCTCTATAAGGATTTAGTAGTCTATAGACCTTATAAATATTCGCAGTATTTTACCTAGCGTAGAGATTATATATAGGTCCGAGAATAAGACTATAAGAGTCGAAACCCGGAAACTATATAGGAGGGAAAGTTAGTCGGTAAGGTCTTAGTCGTCGTAGAGGTAAAGGATCTTAGTAATAGGGACTTTAAGCAACGACCTACTCGTATATAGGCTGCCCTTATAGAAGTCTTTAATTATCGATATCTAGGGTAGGTATAAGACTACTATAGAATAGTCGAAGTTAAAAAGGTATAGGTGTCGCTTATACTTAATCCTCGAACGATAGGCGCTCGCCGCTTCTATAGACTACTAAATATCGAGCGAAGTACTTATCTAGTACCGGGAACAGTTAGAGGAAAAGAGATATTCTATATTAACAGTTTCATCGACTAGGACTAATATACTACGATATATCACCCCAAATTCCTAATAAACAATTCTAAGGCAGCGCGACGAATCTACGCCAAATTCCTACCAAATCCTTCTTAGGTAACGCTATAAACCTAAGTAAAAACCCTTAAAAGGAAGAGAGATAATACTATAAATATATCTGGGTCGATAGAGCGGAAGAGACACTACTACTGACTACCCTCGCTATATCTAAAGTCAAGGCTTTAGTCTTAACGAAAACCTCTAATATAAAGAACCAACCTACAGTTTCAATTACTATAGCGGTATTAATCCTCTCTTCGGCATATTTAATTATAGCTATATCACGTTAGCAGGCTATATAGTATCTTGCGCGTACAATATTTGCTTACTTCAGTATCGAGTCTACGGCCCTCGCACGTTACTAATATTCGGGTACTTCGGTAAGCTGAGGAGTAGGGAGGTTATTAAGCTCGCGGTATCGTATATAAAGTCTATCGGGGAAGACAGGGAGTAAATTTGTCGGATATTAAGTATCTATAGCGACACTTTACTGAAATAATAGCGACGAGACCGTAAACTACGAGAAGAAATATTAAGAAATGTCTAGCCAAATATTCATCCGACTCGGACAGGGTAAACCTGAGTTGGATACCACTCGGACAGTATAAAACCCGAGTCAGACACTACTCGGATAGTATAAAACCCGAGTCGGATACTAATCGGACAAGGGCAAAAAAGGGTGAAATATATGCGCCCCTGATCTACTAGAGTTTTGCCAGGTGCCGCTGATAGTTCGGTGACTAGGCGTCGCAACTCTCTATCTCGGTTATTTACTCGAATTGTAAGGAGTAGAAGATATAGTCGGATTGGCGGATAATAGGTTGTTATAGAATCGAGGAAAGTATAGTTAAATAACCCGTGAAGAAGTTGAAGAAGGATTAGTATGAGCGCGAGTTAAACTTATATTGATATTACTAATAACGAGCTTTTATATACTGAAGGAGCTGTTAGTAGTAGCTATATTTCAAACGGATTATATATATGGAAGACTTTATTTAGATTCGACTACCTACTTATACCTTGCATAGAAGATATATAGCCACTAATTAGTAGAAATATATAGACTATATAAGAAGTAATCAATCATAATAAAAGAAAACTGGCAGCTATATATTAGCAGCGTTATATTATTGATTGAGCTGATAGCTAGCTGAACGCATAATGGACATGCTAATTGGTTAGACATTACACTAACAGTAATATCTAATTGCTAATTAGTTAGATATTATACTAACAGTAATATCTAATTGCTAATTGGTTATATATTATACTAACAGTAACATCTAATTGCTGACTAACCTAACATCGTTAAATCAGCAGTATTGAGTTGCAGATCGAGCTGATTTGATACTATTAGTAATATTGAGTTGCTGATTCCGCTGAACGTAACTGTCAGCCCTACCGGCGCGCTCGGCAACTCGGGATTTCCCAGCAACTTTTGGGAAAGCGCGATGAAGATCGTAGAGCGAGAACTCTAGAATATTAGGGAGTTAGAGGAAGATCAACGAACTTCCCCCTAGTTCTCTAATAACCTTATATTCAACGTTAGTTCCGAGTAGTTCGACCTCCCCCCGGCCTAGAAGGCCCCGAGAGTTTCGACTAGTCTTCTCTTGTTTCTAATAGAACTCTTAGAGACGTTCCCTATAGTTCCCCGCAAGATTCCTAAGAGGTTCCCAGGTATTCTCCGTTTCGTTATACCCTTCATCGCGCTTTCCCAAAAGATTATGTCATTAGCGTCACAGCTAGTTTTGCGCTATCAGCAGGCCGTATGGCGATTAGGGTCTGCATCCCATGTCAATTGCGGGCCGAGAAATCAGCAGGATCAGCAACTCCGGGTTGCTGTCAGCAACTCCAAGTTAACCAAGCAGCACCTAAAAATCATCCCCGAAGTCATACGACCGCGCGCAATGATTACGATACTGCGACGCTACAACTAAACCCCTAAGGTCGCTGCGAATTTCACCCCCGTGAGGATTTAGGCCCAATCGCACGATTCCGGGGTCCGTTTTCAGCTGGTGTTGATAGTGCTCCGGGGGAGTCGCTGCCGTCGATGGCGACGATCATAGAAAATCGACCTTTTGCTTAGTCATCAATCACGTGATTTACTGAATGCTTACTGATCCTGCTGATCCTGCTGTTAGCAAGCCGGAGTTGCTAAATGCGCTGAAATCGCGCTGTTAGCGGGCGCTATTTGCTGATTGCGCTGAAATCGACCCATCAGCGGGCGCTATTTGCTGATCCTACTGATAGGCTAATTTCAGCCCTATCCGCGCGTCCAGCAAATCAGAAGTTTTCAGCAAGATTTGGGAAAGCGCGATGTTTCTATTTAACTAGATAGAACTAATTTCTTCTATCTAGGATCCTCTCGACCTTATACTCTATTTCTTCCTTAATATTATAATAAAACGTTTCTTAGAGTAGTATATTAGAGTCTACTAGCTCTAGGAGTAAGATATAGAATACTAGATATACCTTTACGTCAGGTAGAAGTTAGAGTTTATAGTTAACTAGTCCTTTTATCCGTTTAATCAAGAATAGTCTAACCTTAATATAATCTAATTTCTTACTTAGTCTTATTATCCTTATATTTTTAGTTAGGAGGTATACTTTATCCCCCTCTTTTAGATAAGGAATATTCTTTCTTTTCTTATTAACTTATTCCTTTAATTTCCTATTAGAGCTCTTAATAGACCTTTATATATCCTTATATAAATTCTTTAGCTCTACTACCTTAACTAAGGCTTTTTCTATATTAGGTCCTTCCCTTAGTAGCAGAAATATATTAGTATTCTTTCTATAGTTAGTAAAGAATAGGGTTAATCCTATTATATCTAACCTCTTATTATTATATACTAGTTATACTATTAGAAGTAGTAAAACCTAGTTATCTTATTTCTAGTTTATATAATATCTTAGGTATACTTCTATTATTTAATTTACACGTTCTATTTATCTATCTATCTATAGGTAATATACTATTAATATCCGAAGTTTAGTTCTAATTACTACTATTAGCGTTTTCTAGTAGTTAGAAGTAAATAACTTATCTCTATCGAATATTATTGATTTAGGTATACTATAATCTCTTATTAGCTTGTCGAGTAGTATAAAGGCTAATTAATCTGCCTTATAGGTTTCCTTGAATAGTATTATAATTATATACTTCGTTAGTTTATCTATAATAACTATAATTAAGTTAAAGGAATCCTATATAGCTAGGTCCTTTAATAGTAGTAGTTTAACTATAAAGTCTATTATAATATTATCCTATAGTAATTCTAGTACAGGAGTAAACTATATTTGCCTATACTTAGTATATCGTGCCGCTTTATTCTACTAGTACTGGATATATTCTTTAATATATTATTCAACGCGCGCTCGAAGTCTCGGCGCCGCGTATCCCTATCCTAGGAGTTCTATCGTCTTAGATACTCCTAGGTAACCTTATAACAGGTCGTTATAGTAATCCCTAATTACTTCTTTAACGTATATATTAGGTAAGTAAGTTTTATCCTAGTATTTAAGCAATACCGAATCCCGCTAATCCTTTTATAGGTTTATTATAAATATATTATTATTATAGGCCTTTACGATTCTATTAGTCATATCAGGTCCTAATATACGAAGGGTCGCTACTAATACCTAGTATAGTACTAGTAATCCGTCCGCTTCTTTCTTTAGGATTAGTTATTCTATAATATTCTTTTCTTCTATATAGTCTAATCGCCTACTAAGGGTATCTACTCGACTATTATCTTTTCCTAGGGTATAGGTTATTTTAAACTTATATTAACCTAGTAGTTCTAACTATCGAACCTATCTTCTATTTAACTCTTTTATTATTATAAAGTTAAGAAGGTTCTTATAATCCGTAAAGATAGTTAAATCCGAGCAGCTCTCTACGTATACTTGCCAGTTTTATAATATATATACTATAGTAAGTAGTTCCTTGTCGTATATATTATAATTCTATTCTACTACTAATATCTTCCTTGAATAGTAGATAACTAGATACTACTTTTAGTCTTTCATTTAATATAGGTATACTCCGATTACAAGATCCGATATATCTATTTTAATACAAGCTAGCTCGTTTATCTAAAAGGTATAGAGTACTAGTAGATCCGTATATACTTTCTTTAATATATCGAATAATCTTTATTAGTCTTTTCCCTATATAAATCTAATATCTTTCTTCGTAATATCTATTAAGGGTAGTACTTTCTTGGAGTAGCCCTCGATAAACTTCCTATTAAAGTTAGCAAAACCTAAAAAGCTTTATACTACTTTAACGTCCTATAGTATAGGCTATTCAGCGATAGCTTTAATCTTTTCTAGGCTTATACTAATACCTTTCGTACTAACTATAAATCCTAGAAATTCTACCGCTTATTAATAAAATTCGCACTTTTCTAGTTTAAGGAGAAGTTTCGCTTATAATAGATATTCGATAATATCCTATATATACTTAATATATTCTTCCTTATCTTTAGAATAGATTAGTATATTATCGAGGTACGCTATCGCTATTCGATCTAAGTGTACTTATATAATATTATTAATAAGTACTTAGTAGGTTACTAGTACGTTAGTGAGTCTAAACGGTATTACTAGATACTTATAGTAGCTATATCTCGTTCGGAAGGCTATTTTCTATTCTTCGCCTTCTTTTATCCAAATTAGGTTATATATACCCCTAAGATCTAGTTTAGTAAATATCTTTACTTTGCTAAGCCAATCCTATAGCTCCCCTATATTTAGCAATAGATATCTATTCTTGATTATAATATCGTTTAACTTTCAATAGTCGATATATAGCTATAAGCTTCTATCCTTCTTTAGTATAAAGAGGATAGGATAACCTACTAGTGATTTAGATTCCCGAATAAATCCCTTTTTGAGGTTCTCGTTAATATACCCGTGAAGTACTTTAAGTTCCTTCTCTAATAATGCGTAAATAGGTCTAAACGTCGGCTATTTACCAGGTTCGAGTTCGATCTTATAATCCTATAGCTAGTACCTAGGTAATACTTCTATATTCGTCTCTTCCTTAAATAAGTATACCTACTTACTATACTCTTAAGGGATAGAGGGTATATCGGTTCCTCCCTTAGCTCTTACTTTATTATCCCGCTAACCTTTACTAGTAACTATAGAGTTAGACTACTATTTAGTACCGTCCTTGTGCGAAGCTAAGGTAATATATACCTCGACCGGTTTTCGGTTCGACTTCTTATCTATTATCGTACGCTGTTAATATATAGGTTCGATTTTGGTGATATAGCTAAATTATCTAATTTCGAGTACTCCTCTTATCTAATCGATTATTAGATTATACTTCTTTAACTAAGGTATTCCTAAAATTATATAATAAGTAGCTATCCTAATAACGTTAAAGGTAATCTCCTTATAGTAGCGCTGAATTATAATAGGTAACGAAAGTATCTCTTCGTCTACCTTTTCTATTAATAGTATTAACCCGTTAGCTATCTAAAGGTCGTACTATTATAACTTCTTTCGAGTTAGTAATCTAGTCGATCGTACTAAGTCTCGCGAAATGAAGTTTCTAGTAGCCCCAGAATCTATTATCGCAACGGTCCGCTATCCGTTAACGATTATCGGTATTTTTATATACGTGTCGTATTACGCGGAACACAGATATTATTTAGGGGTTAATATATTAATCTCCTTATAGCTACCTCTACTATAAGGGATTACTCTTTTCCCTATAGAAATCTAGATATAGATTCTATCTACTTATATATTGGGAGTAGGAATCCTACTTCGGATTTTTCTTTCTTATATTCCGTGTAGTTATTATATAAATAGACGTACTATTCTTTTAGATAGCATTTCTCTACGTACGGATAGTATATTATTTCTTTCTTGATATATTCTAACTAATCTATATTATTTCCTAGGAAGAACTAATAAAGTCTTTTTATCGCTAGATACTATAGGTATCTATTCTTCTTATAGTTATAGTAGAAGTCTTATCTATAAAGGGCTTTCTTTACTAGTCCCTTTCTATAACTTCTTAGTATACTATACTATACGTAGTAAAGCGTAGTATATTCTTCCTACGGTAACTCCTTGTGTCTTCGATAGTTCCGGTCTTATTAATAATCCGGTTCTTTATCGTCCTATCGTGATTCCTTAGAGTTTCCTTCTTTTTCCTTAGATATAGTAGATCTAGGTATTAATTTCCTCGGTAGTCGTATATCTTCCTACTTAGCTTCTAACGTGCTAAGGGATTCTTTCTACTCTAGATCTATTCCTTCGCTTTCCTAATCCTACTTAGATTCTTTATAAATACTACTACCGTCTCTAATATCTAAATCTTCTTTGGTTTACGAGTTGATATCCTCTATAAGTTCGTCCTCGTCTTCGGATTTATAGTTATACTATTCTTACGTCATCCTATTATACTAGGAGTCGACGTCTTCTTTAACTTTATCCTATATTAGTAGGTCCTCCTCAGGCGTATTATCTATATCGTTCTAGGTATATACTTTCTCTAGTACGTTTAGCTGCGGTCGATATACTATATTTTTCGACTTGTAGTCTCTAGCGAAGTAGCCCGATTTGCTATAGCTATAATACTTTAGTATTTTCTTGCCCCCTTACTACTTCTTACCCCTTATAGGCTCTCTAAAAGCTTACTTTCCTTTCTTCTCCGTGAAGTCTAGTTCTATAGGCGTATATCTATAAGGGTCGCGTTCTCCTTTATATCCTAGGCGGTAGCTCTTCGATTTAGTAAAAAAGCTTAAGCGTCCTATTCCGCTAACTCCTCTATTGTACCTTTTTTCTATAGTCCTTTCGAATAGTTTATTATCAATTTCGATTACTTCTTCGATTAACTTATTAAGGGTATTAATAATAATCCCTAACCTTATAAGCTCGTCTTTAATATTATCCTTAAGACCTCTTCGGTATATAGTTATTAATACGTTATCGTCCTAGTTAGTCTTTACTATATACTACTAAAACTAAGTCGAGTATTCTAATATAGACTTCTTCTAAGTCAAGTACTAAATAGTTTATATTACTATATTGATTTTATTTAACGGACCGAATATACGGCGGATTTCGAGTCTAAATATAGCTATACTCTCTATCTATAATTTGATTTCACCGTCTTCGTCGTTATCTTCTATATACTTCTTTAGGAATAGATTAACCTACTTCTAGACTCTTCTACGTAAGTATATAATTATAAAGGTTAGATATTATTGAATAGGTATTAAGTCCCCTTAGAACTTTAGATACAATAATATCTAGGATAGCTATCCCTCGAGCTTATCTCTTTCTCTATAGTATAAGTTAGGCTAGGCTATCTTAATATATCTACTAAGTCCTTCGTCGATCGTTAGGCGTTATTATTATCTACTCCCTCCTGAGGAGCTTAGGGTAGATACCCTAGGGTCTCTTAGTGCAGTACTTATCCTTAAGGGTGCTCAAAGTATTACGAACCGCGTTGCGTAGCGACGGTCGTATATAGATTGATTCTTAATAGAGATGGAGGTATAGCCAATAAGAGTATAAAGTAGGCTTCAAGTAATACTAAGCGGGTCTAGTATATAATTAGATAATATATATTTAGTGTCTAGCCTAAGAGATCTATCGTATATAGTAAGTACTAGATATAAATAGAAGAGTTAAGCACGATGCTCTAAATGGTAAGTAAGTACTCCTATATATAGTAATAGGAAATCCTACCAAGCCCTTTATAGTCGCCTTGGTCGCGTTGCGCCTATTGCTCCTATTATTCTTGGTCGCTATAGTCGCTCTAAGCCTATTGCGCCTATCGCTTCAGTTGCTAGTCCTATCTATAGTACCTTGTCCTATAGGATAGTCCTATTAGAACCTATTGGTTCTAATATAAGGTCCTTCTATTATATACTCCTATATTACTAGGAGGTCCTCGCTTAGTACTCGTCCTAGATAATATAGCTATCTACTACTCGCAGGAATTAGTAGATATATACAAGGCTATAGGCATTATATTAGCTTATCTTCTACCGTACTTACTAGACTATAACCCTATTAAGATATCGTTTACAATTCTTAAAGGATGGCTAAAGAGGAATAGTTACCTAATCGATACTTATAGTCCTAAGCTAGTAGACTTCGAGAGATTTTTAAACGATATAGTAAGGGCGTAGGGTAACCTTACTAACTATAGAGTACTATTTCGAGCAGCGGGGATATATTATAAAGGGCGGTAAATTATATATAAATATTAGAGAGAACTATAAGTAGAATACGTATATAATAGAGTTATAAAACAATAAGTTTTATTAGTAAATAGTATACAATTATCTTATTAGCGGCGATACGACTCCTAGTACCCTATCTCTCGTTTAAACTACTAACTCTTAATACTCTTTATAATATTATCCTTACTAGGGGGACGCTAAGTCTATAGTATATTATTATCCTTATCCTTATCCTCTATATTTTTATCGTTATTTAGCGTAGAGCGCTTGGATAGTAACTATTACGACTTATCCTGAGTCGTTACTTAGGAAGTAGATATCTAGATCTAAGTAGATAGCGGCGGTAAGAATATTATACTAATTCGTATAGCTCTTAGTATAGTTACTTAAGAAGAGGTATTAGTATAATCGAATAGCTATATATTCTCTAACTGCCAAGCCAAAAAAACTCGGACCCTAATATAATAAATCGCTTGGTTGTAGGATTATCCGCGTATTTAATAACTAAGTACCGCGAAAATCAATATTTTTAAAACGATAGCGCAGAAACTAATATCTATAATATTTAGTATTAGAGAATACCGCACAACGCGTAGACTTACTTAATACTATCGCTAAAATCTTATATATAATAAAGAATAATCGATAGAAGGATAAGAAGATAACTTATACTAACGAATAGTACGCTATCACTCCTTAAAGGCCTTATATTTACTAGCGTTTCGAGCTAAATAGTATCCTATACTAGGCTTAATAGTTATAGTCTCCTACTACTATATATACCCTAGTCCCTTCCTTTCCAGCTGGATAGACTGAATTATTACTATCCCTTCTTCTAAAATATACGTCGGCAAAATCGAACGTGGCCCGAACGTGGCCCTAGACGCCCGGCGGGCGCCCGGGGCCGCTCGGGCGCCTCACCTAGAAACCGGTCCGACGTGCGTCCGGGGCCACGCCAATCACGGCTAAGGGCGCCCCGTGTAGGCCCCGGGCCAACTTTTAATTAGTAAAAGATAGCGTCGGAAACCCCCTAACTAGTCTTGTAGCTACCCTTGGCAAACCCCCACGGGGCGCACACTGCTACACCCTCGTACCGCTGTCGCGCAATGCTATCGCGTACTGCTGTCACGCACTGCTGTCACGCACCGCTATTGCAACGCTGTCGCAACGCGGTCGCAACATCTACGCACATCACCCCCGCGAGGAAATCGCCCGAATCGATCGATTCCAGCACCGCGTTGGGGCTAACCCCCAGGGCTGCTCCAGAGGGGGGTTCCCGATATTAGAACTAGTAGGTTCTAATAGGACTGTCCTGTAGGACAAGGAACTATAGATAGGACTAGCAACTAAAGCGATGGGCGCAATAGGCTTAGAGCGACCATAGCGACCAAGAAAGGCTTAGCAGGATTTCCTATTACTATATATACGAGTACTTACTCATCACTTGGAGTATCGTACTTAACTTACTTCTGTTTTTATATAGTACCTACTATATACAATAGATCTCTTAGGCTAGGCACTAAATATATATATCATCCGATTATATACTAGACCCGCTTAGTATTACTTAAAGCCTACTTTATACTCTTACTCTATTATATACCTATCCTAGTAAGAATCAATCTATACTATAACCACCGCACGTAACGTAGTTCGTAACACTTTGAGTACCCTTAAGGATAAATGCTCCACTAAGAGACCCTAGGGTACCTACCCTAAGCTCCTCAGGAGGAGGAAGCGGATAATAACGCCTAACTATTAACGAAGGACTTAGTAGGTATATCAAGATAGCCTAGCCCGACTTATACTACGGAGAAAGAGATAAGCTCGAGGGATAGCTATCCTAGGTATTACTCTACTTAAAGTTCTAAGGGGACCTTATACCTATATAACGATATCCTACCTTCGCTATTACTTACTTACGTAGAAGAGCCCAAAAGTAGGTTAATCTATTCCTAAAGAAATATATAGAAGACGACGACAAGGACGGCGAAATCAAACTATAGATAGAAAGTATAACTATATTTAGACTTAAAATCCGTTATATATTTAGTCTATCAAACGAAGTTAATATAGTAATATAAACTATCTAGTATATAACCTAGAAGAAATCTATATTAGAATACTCGACTTAATTTTAATAATACGCAGTAAAGACTAACTAGGATAATAATATATTAATAACTATATACCGAAGAGGCCTTAAGGATAATATTAAAGACGAGCTTATAAGGTTAGGGATTATTATTAATACCCTTAATAAATTAATTAAGGAAGTAATCGAAATTAATAATAAGCTATTCGAAAGGACTATAGAAAAAAGATATAACGGAGGAGTCGGCGGAATAGGACGCTCGAGCTTTTTTACTAAATCGAAGAGCTACTACCTAGGATATAAGGAACGTGACCCCTACGGATATATACTAATAGAATTGGACTTCACGGAGAAGAAAGGTAAATAGGCCTTTAGAGGGCCAGCTAGGGGCAAGAAGCAGCAAGGGGGCAGAAAGAAAACACTTACGTATTATAGCTATAGCAAACCGGGCCACTTCACTAGAGACTACAAGTCGAAAAATATAGTATATTAACCGCAGCTTAATATACTAGAGAAAGTATAAAACCAGAACGATATAGACGACACGCCTGAGGAGATTCTACTACTATAGGAGGAAGTTAAAGATATTAACTCCTAGTATAATAGGATAACGCAAGAATAATATAACTACGAATCCTAAAGCGAGGACGAACTTATGAGAGACGTTAACTCGTAGACCAAGGAAGACTTAGATAATAGAGACGGTAGTAGTACTTAGGAAGAATCCGAGTAGAATTAGGAAGAAGAAGAAATAGACCTAGAGTAGGAAGAAGCCCTTAGTACGTTAGAAGCTAAGTAGAAAGAAATACGACTACCAAGGGGATTAACACCTGGATCCACTACGTCTAAGGAAAAGGAAAACTCTAAGGAACCAAAATAGGATGATAAGAAACTAGATTATCGATAAGATCGGAATCATCGAAGACACAAAGAACTACTATAGGAAGATTGTGCCACGCTTTACTATATATAGTATAGTACGCCAAGAAATTACAGGAAGGAACTAGTAAAGAAAGCTCACTATAGATAAGACTTCTACTATAACTGTAAAAGAAATAAATATAAGTTTCATCTAGTAATAAAGAGACTTTACTAGTTCTTCCTAGGAAATAATATAGATTGGTTAGAACACGTTAAGAAAGAAATAATATACTATCTATATACGGAAAGATACTATCTAAAAGAATAGTATACCTGTTTATACAATAACTATACGGAATATATAAAAGCAAAATCCGAAGTAGGATTTCTACTCCTAGTAGTAAAGTAGATAGAATCCGTATCGGATTTCCTATAGGGAAAAGAGTAATCCCTCGTAGTAGGGGTAGCCACGAGGAGATTAATATATTAACCCCTAAATAATATCTGTGTTCCGCGCAATATAATATATATATAAAAACACCGGTGATTATTAACGGATAGCGGACCGTTGCGATAATAGATTCTAGAGCTACTAGAAACTTTATTTCGCGAGACTTAGTACGGACTACTAGAATACTAACTCGAAAGAAGATATAGTAGTATAACCTTTAGATAGCTAATAGGTTAATACTATTAATAGGAAAGGTAGACGAAGAGATACTTTCGTTACCTATTATAATTCAGCGCTACTATAAGGAAATTACCTTTAACGTTATTAGGATAGCTACTTATTATATAATTTTAGGAATACCTTAGTTAAAGAAGTATAATCTAATAATCGATTAGATAAGAGGAGTACTCGAGATTAGACGATTTAGCTATATTACCAAAATCGAGCCTATATATTAACAGCGTACGATAATAGATAAGAAGTCGAACCGAAGACCGGTCGAGGTATATATTACCTTAGCTTTATATAAGGACGGTACTAAACGGTAGTCTAACTCTATAGTTACTAGTAAGGGTTAGTAGGATAAGGAAGTAAGAGTTAAGGGAGGAACTAATATACCCTCCGTCCCTTAAGAATATAGTAAGTAGGTATACTTATTTAAGGAAGAGACGAATATAGAAGTATTACCTAGGTACTAGCTATAGGATTATAAGATCGAACTCGAACCTAGTAAACAGCCGATATTTAGACCTATTTACGTATTATCGGAAAAGGAACTTAAGGTACTTCGCGGGTATATTAATAAGAACCTCAAAAAGGGATTTATTCAGGAATCTAAATTACTAGCAGGTTATCCTATCCTCTTTGCACTAAAGAAGGATAGAAGCTTAAGACTATACGTCGACTATCGAAAGTTGAACGACATTACTATCAAGAATAGATATCTATTACCAAATATAGGAGAGCTATAGGATCGGCTCGGAAAAGCAAGGATATTTACTAAACTGGATCTTAGAGGCGTATATAACCTAATTCGGATAAAAGAAGGCGAAGAATAGAAAATAGCCTTCCGAACGAGATATAGCTACTACGAGTATCTAGTAATACCGTTTAGACTTACTAACGTACTAGTAACCTACTAAGCACTTATTAATAATATTATACGAGTATACTTAGATCGAACAGCGATAGTATACCTCGATAATATACTAATTTATTCTAAGAATAAGAAAGAGTATATTAAGTATATATAGGACGTTATCAAATACCTATTATAAGCGAAACTTCTTCTTAAACCGGAAAAGTGCGAATTCTATAAGGAATTAGTAGAATTTCTAGGATTTATAGTTAGTATAAAAGGTATTAGTATAAGCCTAGAAAAGATCAAGGCTATCGCTAAATAGCCTATACTATAGGACGTCAAAGTAGTACAAAGCTTCTTAGGATTTGCTAACTTTAATAGGAAGTTTATCGAGGGCTATTCCAAGAAGGTACTACCTTTAATAGATATTATAAGGAAGGATATCGGATTTATATAGGGGAAAGACTAATAGAAATTATTCGATATATTAAAGAAAGTATATATAGATCTACTAGTACTCTATACCTTTCAGGCTAACGAACCAGCCCGTATTAAAATAGATACCTCGGATCTTGTAATCGGAGTATACCTATATTAAATGAAAGACCAAAAATAGTATCTAGTTACCTACTATTCAAGGAAGATATTAGTAGTAGAATAGAACTATAATATACACGACAAGGAACTACTTACCGTAGTTTATATATTATAAAACTAGCGAGTATATATAGAAAGCTACTCGGATTTAACTATCTTTACGGATTATAAGAATCTTCTTAACTTTATAATAACGAAAGAGTTAAATAGAAGATAAGTTTAATAGTTAGAACTATTAGGTTAATATAAGTTCAAGATAACCTATACCCTAGGAAAGGATAATAGTTAAGTAGATACCCTTAGTAGACGATTAGACTATATAGAAGAAAAGAACGTTATAGAATAACTAATCCTAAAGAGAGAAGCGGACGGATCGCTAGTACTATACTAGGTATTAGCCGCGACCCTTTATATATTAGGACCTAATATAACTAATAGGATCGTAAAGGCCTATAATAATAATATATTCGCAATAAACCTACGAAAGGATTAATAGGATTTAGTATTACTTAAATACTAGGATAAGACCTATTTACCCGATATATACGTTAAGGAAGTAATTAGAGATTACTACAACAACCCTTTATAAGGTTACCCTAGAGTATCTAAGATAATAGAACTCCTAGAAAGAGGATACGCGGCGCCGAAGCTTCGGGCACGCGTTAAGCAATATATTAAAGAATATATCCAGTACCAGCAGAATAAGGCGGCACGATACGCCAAGTACGGGCAAATATAATTTACGCCTATACTAGAATCACTATAGGATAATATTATAATAGACTTTATAGTCAAGCTACTACCGTTAAAGGACCTAGCTATATAGGATACCTTTAACTTAATTATAGTCATTATAGATAAACTAACGAAGTATATAATTATAATACTATTTAAAGAAACCTATAAGGCGGATTAGTTAGCCTTCGTACTACTCGATAAACTAATAAGAGATTATAGTATACCAAAGTCGATAATATCTAATAGAGATAAGTTATTTACTTCTAACTACTAGAGAACACTTATAGCAGCAATTAGAACTAAACTCTAGATATCGATAGTATATCACCTATAAACTAATAGATAAATAGAACGTGCTAATTAGATAATAGAAGTATATCTAAGATATTATATAAACCAAAAACAAGATAACTAGGTTTTACTACTTCTAATAGTATAGTTAGTATATAATAATAAAAGGTTAGATATAATAGGCCTGATACTATTCTTTACTAACTATAGAAAGAATATAAATATATTTCTATAACTAAGGGAAGGACCTAATATAGAAAAAGCTTTAGTTAAAGCTAAAGAGCTTAAGAATTTATATAAGGATATATAAAGTTCTATTAAAAGCTTAAATAAGAAGTTAAAGGAATAGGTTAATAAGAAAAGAAAGAATATTCCTTAGCTAAAAGAGGGGGATAAAGTATATCTTCTAATAAAAAATATAAGGATAATAAGACTAAATAAGAAACTAGATTATATTAAGGTTAGACTATTCTTAATCAAACGGATAAAAGGACCAGTTAACTATAAACTCTAACTTCTACCTAACGTAAAAGTATATCCGGTATTCTATATCTTACTCCTAGAGCTAGTAGACTCTAGTATACCTCTCTAAGAGATATTTCACTATAATATTAAGGAAGAAACAGAGTATAAGGTCGAGAGGATCCTAGATAGGAGAAATTAGTTCTACCTAGTTAAATAGAAAGGGTACGATAAAACGGAAAGTACCTAGGAACCTCTTAGGAACCTTGCGGGGAACTGTAGGGAACGTCTATAAGAGTTCTATTAGAGATAAGAGAAGACTAGTCGAAGTTCTCGGGGGCTTCTAGCCCGCCGGGGAGATCGAAGCGCTCGGAGCTAACGTTGAATATAAGGTCGTTAGAGAACTAGGGAGAAGTTCGTTAATCTTCCTCTAACTCCTTAATATTCTAGAGCTCCCGCTCTACAATCTTCTGCTTCTAATCTTTAATCTTATTATATACCTTCTGCAGTCGCAGTAGTTTAGATTAGGTTTCTTTTATTTCACCCTAGACTTTCTTTCGGTCGTTTTTAATACGATATATCTTAGCGGGCGATACTACAAGGTCGTATTTCTTACCCCTAGTAACGTAGCCAGAATAACGGTCGGACTCAGTACCTACGAGGTACTATTTACCGCTCGTAGTATATCGAGAATAGGGATGTATAGTAATTTCGGATAAACCCTAGGCTAACTCTTTATGGCGGATTATAGGATTATAGGATCGTTTAGTATAGCGAGGAGGCATAAAGGACGGATAGTTTCTTAGGACGAGAAATCTAGAGGAGGGAGCTAGTATTAGAACTAGTAGGTTCTAATAGGACTGTCCTATAGGACAAGGAACTATAGATAGAACTAGTAACTAAAGCGATAGGCGTAATAGACTTAGAGCGACCATGGCGACCAAGAATAATGGGCGTAATGGGCTTAGAGCGACCATGGCGACCAAGAAAGGCTTGGCAGGATTTCCTATTGCTATATATACGAGCACTTGCTCATCACTTGGAGTATTGTACTTAACTTACTTCTGTTTTTATATAGTACCTACTATATACGATAGATCTCTTAGGCTAGGCACTGAACATATATATCATCCGATTATATACCAGACCCGCTTAGCATTACTTGAAGCCTGCTTCATACTCTTGCTCTATTGTATACCTATCCTAGTGAGAATCAATCTACACTATAACCACCGCACGCAACGTGGTTCGTAACACCCGAGTGCTCCGGTCGATTATTGAACATCAAAAAAAATCATATAGGGCTGAAAACACGTGACTTGGCCCGAGGGGCGCCCGGGGCGCCTTGGGCCCCCGAAGCAGCTCGCGCTTTGGCCCGGGGGTGCTGGGGCCGGGTTTGATTTTGCCGACGTATCTAGTATACTTAAAAGCCTCCTTCTTTATCCTAGTGAACTTGTTTTCTATATTATAACACTAGTAGATATAGCCAGACTAATCATCGGTAGATATAGGGCTACTAGGCCTTAGGGCGTCTGCGTCTAGAAGATATAATAAAGCTTGAGATCTAGAAGAAGAAGCTCTATAAAGAGGTAGAGGTAATAGAGGAGAAGGTATACGAGTAGATACTAGCGGTAGCGCTGGCGTTAACTGAGGCGTTAATATAGCCGGAATATCGTCGCTAATAAGCTTCCTAATAAGCTTTAGTATTACTAAGCGAATAACCCTATCTATATATTTATCCTCTATAACGTCGGTAGCTATACCGACTAGGGCAGGCGTTATTAGCGGTAGGATATCCTCTTACTTCTACTTACGATCCTTGCTATAGGGAGCTAAACGCCTTAGCCTCGCGGTGATATAAAAATTAGGAGAAGGCGAACTTGGTATAGTAGTCCCCCGGTTAATATATTAAACCCAAGCGCGAATATAAGGTATATCGAGAGTATAATAGACGCCATCCTATAGTAAATACTAACCCCTAGTACTATTTGGACAGGTATAGGAGGTGTATTTATAAGCTCTTATCAATTCAAGCTCCTCGTTATTAACTAAAGCTTACTATTAAGAATTAAGTAGGTCTACTCGTATTACTTTAGCCTGAGTCTGCTATACCTTAATATACGACTATATTAGAGGTATAACCGGTAATATAGATAGTAGAATAAGTCTATTAGTAGTACGAGCGAACTAGAAATTAACCGAGATCTTAAAGCTCAGGGATGTCCTCTTTTAGGGCCGGCTCTTATATCTTAATCGTATCTGACTTAAGACCTTTCTCTACCAAACGGAGTCTAGGTCACCCTCTATTAAGTCAATAGTAACAGTAGCCTTCATATCTATATTACTAACTCTTAGTTTAGCCTTTATTATAACCGTATAACAGCTCTTTCGTCGGCAAATTCGAACCCGGCCCTAGTAGCCCTAGGCGCCCCTCGGGCCAAGTCACGTGTTTTCAGCCCTATATGATTTTTTTTGATGTTCAATGATCGACCGGAGCACTCGGGAACCCCCCTCTGGAGCAACCCCGGGGGTTAGCCCCAACGCGATGCTGGAATCGATCGATTCGGGCGATTTCCTCGCGGGGGTGATGTGCGCAGATGGTGCGACCGCGGTGCGACAGCGGTGCGACAGCAGTGCGCGACAGCAGTGCGCGACAGCGGTACGAGGGTGCGGCAATGTGCGCCCCGTGGGGGCTTGCCAAGGGTGGCTGCGAGACTAGCCAAGGGTAGCTGCAAGACTAGTCAGGGGGTTTCCGACGCTATCTTTTACTAATTAAAAGTTGGCCCGGGGCCTGCACGGGGCGCCCTTAGCCATGATTGGCGTGGCCCCGGACGCACGTCGGACCGGTTTCTGGGTGAGGCGCCCGAGCGGCCCCGGGCGCCCGCCGGGCCTCTGGGGCCACGTTCGGGCCACGTTCGATTTTGCCGACGTTCCCTCGCTATCTATATACTCCGGACCCTTTATATAAAGCTTAGTATACTAGAGTTCCTAGTCTAGGCGTTTCTCGCCTCCTATAATATATATAGTAGAGTCTCTAAAGAGCTCGATCTTTTCAAAATAGACTAACCACTCTACTAAATATCCTACTATTTTGAATTCATCCTATACAGCAGTAGCCCGCGCTGCTATATGTGTCTTTTCCGCCTTAGTAAGTACCTTATTATAGTATTCTTTCCCCCTAGGCGATATCTATAAGGGGCCCAGTTCACTAGATATATCCTGTAAGTCTATATTAATTATATAGCGGTACTTCTTATAGAAGCTCTAGTACTCTAGGCGGCAGGCTTCCTCCTAGGTAGCAGCTATAACGTCTTCTTCATTATCCTTCTAGATCTAAGCGTCCTATTGAATCTAATCTGCAGTAGTAATAGCGGTAGCTGATTTAGATAAGGGTACCTTCTTCTATTTTGCTAGTAGGGGCTTCTTTGCCTTAGACGCTCGGCTTAGACGCTTGGGGGAGGGCTTAGGGCGGGCTACTAGGGGTTTCGAAGTAGCGGAGGGGGCTGTAGACGAAGTAGGGAGCCCAGGGAGCCTATGGCGGCGAGTGTTCATGGGCGGTGGAAGGTCGCTATATAGGGGTATAGTGGGGGGCGACAGCGAGGTTTAGGCGACGGGGGACGTGGCAATTAGGGCTAGGGCTCTGAATAGTAGCTACACCAAGCTATAGAGTCATGATTTCCTTTTTGGGAAGCTTTATAATGCTCAATATGGTAGAATAACAGATACCTTTCAAAAAGCCGATATTGTCGGATTTTTGGTGTATGCGCGCGCTATTTGCCGATGCAATCGGCGCTACAACAGGTTTTTGGAAGTTACGATAGCTGCGGTACGCATGCATGCGTCTACCCTGCTTGACTGGGTGTAGATTCTTGTTCTCACAATGAGGCGGTACGGAGCGACCTTTCCTTTACACGTACGCAATGGCGAACGAAGATGGCTTCGATAACCAAATTCTAGGACCACGGATATCTAGACAGCCACTGTTGCCTCGACAGTTAGACCCGGACTCTGATCCTAGCGCGCCCTTGACTTTAAGTGCTCAGCAACGCTACACTTCACGATCGTCTTCACCGCAGCTGCCCCCTTGCAATGCTGGATCGAGACGATGGAGAACGCTGTGTACATGTGTATGCTTTATCTTTGTCGTTCATATTGCTAGCTTCATACGTGCTGCACCAAAGGTTCGCATGTTCGAACTCGGCTTATGTCGAGAGTATTTCAACGATCATGATCCCACCATGGTTTCGCCTGGAGGCTCAGTCCTCGAGAAAAATTGCAAACTTGAGGAGATCCAGAGAAGCCTAGCATATTTGGAAGGCTGGTTGTCGCTATTCGAAGGCCGTCCAGGTGAGGTCCAGTCGCTTTCTATTGGCCCATAATATACCTTCCTGCCCTCGGATCCGGGTTGCTTACCACCAGCTTATCTGGGTAGGTCTTTTCTTATCGGTGCCTTACGGTATATTAGCGGACAGAAAGGGAAGGAGGTACGTCGCGGCATTGAGTTTGACAGGTCAAATACTCGAGGATCTGTGGACACTGGCGATTTGTGAGTCAAAGCTCCAGCTTTCGATGACGATAATTTCGACAGTGCCGTAGAGAAACTAACGCATTTGAGGCCGATCTCATACGGTATTCAAAACAAAGACAGTCTGGGCGGTAGCAGCATTCAGGGTCGTCGGTGGTGGACCATTTGTTCTCAATACGATAATATTCGTCATCATTGCCGATATAGCCCTTCCAATGGAAAGGTAAAGTAGTGTGCAATTGGTCCAAGCCTTACGCAGCTAAACTCTTTGTGATTCAGAATGAATATATTTTTCTACACGACCTTAGCGATCCTGGTCACTGAAGTTCTTGCTCCACCTTTCGGCTCACTCCTGATGGATACATATGGACCTCTCATACCATTTGGTCTAGGTATACCTTTCGAAATATCGGGTTACTTGTTTCTTCTCTTTATCCCTGACACCTTCCGTGCTACTAACTGCCCCAATATTCTGGTTTCAGAAGAGCCTAACCAAGCCATAACCGGGAATGTATCAAAGTCACAGTCACAGAAGGTGCTTCATACATTAATTCAGCCATGGGTGCACTTAAGCGGAAACATTGACCTTCTCATGCATATGATCGCCTTTCTTGCGAATAAGCTGGTGCGGCAGATCTTCGATTTACTCCTACAATATGCATCAGTCTACTTCGATTGGACGCTCGCACAGATGAGTGTCATACCCGCGCTCCTTAAACAGCCAGCTTTCATCTCTAGCGCGTTAAGATAACAATTCGCCAGGCCGGATACTTACTGTCCTTCTCAGCGCTGGTCAAAATTCTCCTTTTCATCTTTATAGGACCTTGGTTTCATGATATCATCTCCCACAGACCCGGTTATACGCCTGCGAAGGCAGATCTATTCATCGCTAGGTATAGTATGACAGCATTGGCGCTTGGAGCATTTAGTTTAGGCTCAGCGCCAAATTCTACCTGCTTGATTCTGGGTGAGCGGACCCTTCCATTAGCTAGGGATCTAGACTCATCTCTATCTGTCTCTTGCCTCAAGCTGTCATGGTTTTTACATTGGGATGTGGCTTTCGTCAGTCGCTACAGTCATTCATGACATCGCTGGTAAACCGTGACAAGGTCGCATTACTTTACACAACAATGTTGATAGTAGACGCAAGTGGATCGCTGGTCGCATCGCCTCTACTTGCAAGTACCTTCTCGGCAGGTCTACATGTAGGAGGCTTCGGTGTTGGCCTGCCATATTTTGTCTCTGCTGGTGTCTACCTGATAAGTGGTCTATGTCTCTGGAGTATCCGGTGACTAGTGGATATAGCGCGGGCCTACAGCTCGAACCGACACTACAGTCAATGCTTTAAATGTCTGTCCTAATAACGATGAGCGCGGAATTCGGTTTCCATACAAGGCCTATGAATTTCGTAGATCAATAAGCACGCGACGGAGATGTGATTGAACGGTCTCGCATCTCGAAAGGTCCTACTTGAGATTGAAAGCCTGCATGAGATACTTTATGGACTGTGGTGAGAAGTTCTAGAAATACCATCGGCATCTGCAGCAATAGTACAAGACGCAATAGGCGAATTGGATCCATAGGCTGTAAAACGTGCCACCAGCTCCAATGCCTATACAGTTCTTGCATATGGTCGTCGAAAGCTACGTTCGAGCGCTATATTAGATACTGCAGGTTGAGCGACCATATGAGCATCGTGCTTTGATATTCTGCGTCGTCATTCTGTTCGTGCTAATGTGTCAAAGATATCCAGAAGTTCATTTGCCTGAGGCACTCGCTTTTGCAACAAATCTCGAGCCGTGCGGCCCTTAACGTCCCGCATCTCCCAGTCCAATCCTGCCAAGTTGTGATGACCAATAATGTCCATAGTCTCCCTACTTCCTTGCACCGCAACGAGATGGAGTAGAGACTGTTTCTGGATCGTTTCCCCCTTGCAAGTTGCATCATACTGCATCAGCAGTCTCAGCGAGTCATGATGGGTTGCCTTGGCCGTCTCAAATAGAGGCGAAAATCCCCAGTTGTCTGCGATCGATGTTTCAGCACCGTTCCGCAGAAGATACTCAAGGCTTTTGTGGTGATTATGCTTAGCGGCGTATCCAAGAGCTGTCCGTTGGTGGCAATCTTGCGCATCGACATCAGCGCCATGTGCTATAAGGTTACCCACATATCGCGCGTCATCCATGTCACGTGCAGCATGATTGCAGGCGGCATATTGGATTGGCGTCCTGTACCATAGATCCCGTGCTTCTGTGTCTGCTCTGTACTCTAAGAGAGTCTTGACAGTTTGTGGATTGCTGGAATTGGCGGCCCAGTGAAGTGGCGTTCGGCCGTCGTCTGCCGCAATATTAGGGTTCGCTTTGGCCTGGAGCAATTGTAAAACAGCTTGCTGGTCGCCGCGGGCTGCAGCCCAGGATAATGCTGTTCGGCCATCGGCATCCCTATCATTGATCTGGCTCCCTGTCAGTTCAAGCTGACAGGCTAGATTCGCACCGTTGAGACCAAGAATAATTTTATGAAATGGAGGGAACTGTCTCGAATCAAAGTAGTCGCTGTCGTCAAACATGTTACTGAATGCGTCAGAAGTCGAAGAATCAGCAAGCTTTCCAAATATGCGGGTCCACGCTATATGAATCGCACTCCTGCAAGCCATCAGTATACCTCCTTTGCATTAGAATTTAGGTTCCGTGATCGCTAAGCCTACTCTTTATGGGTATCCACCACTTGGCTGTCGGCGCCTTGATCGAGAAGGAACTGACAAACGTCTTTATGATTATAAACGATACCGTACTGAAAGAATCATTGAGCAGAACCATTCCTCAAGACTACCATACGGCGCATGAGAATACTCACATGAAGTGCTGTTCTCCCAGTGGACATGGCTATGTCATGAGGCGACGCGGCTTTTTCTTGAAATAACCTCTTAAGACCCTCTAAGTCTCCTTCAATGGCAAAAGTGAAGACTTTGGCGTCGCCCGGCAAAGTGGCAGACCATCTTGGCGTGAACTTCGGCTTGCTAAGACTTGAAAGAGTGAACACGAAACATAGCGCTTGAGCTAGTAGCCAAGGAGGAAAGCAATAAGCTAGAGTCATTTTCAAGTCTTGCTTACGCAGACACCGAGGCTCATTACACGCCTGAAGAGAATATTTACCACCAGACAACAACATGAAAAGGAACCCCAGTGGGGAGATACCGCTGGCCATTGCATAACAGCGTAGTTTTCGATGACATCTACAGCTACACCATGCTCGACAGGTCCCTCGGTATAGGTTTCTTGAAAAGTCCTGGTTATACATAGGTCCAACCGGTTCGGTACGATCATGTGCCACTTCGTAGCTTTCGGGATATTGAGGTGGTCGCTGCACTAGTCCCGTGGTACCAGGGTCTTGTGAAGATAGATCTTGAGATTGATTACCGTCCTCTCTCTTGACTGGTAAGCCTAGCTGTGTATCTGGAATTGACTCAATGTCACCGCTTGTTGGAACGTCGTTACCACTGTCCCGGTGCTGAGCTTGTACAAGGACCTGAACACCAGCCGAAATGTCGCGGAGCGCCTGTTGTGATGCGAGCATCGCAGCCTGCATCTGAACTTGTCCGGCACTAGAAGTCCGATCAGTGTCAGCTGACATCATTTCCAATTGGAACGACCCACATAATGATTGAATTGCAGATGGTCCCAATTGCATTAGTCAAATCCTTAAAGTCATGCCGTAGTCTAAGTACTTCCTTTTCGTTGCGAACGGTCGAGGTCCTCGATGTAATAATTTTCCCAGAGTCGGTTCGTTCATTTATCATCTCGTACTCCAGAACCATCTCAATTTGAAGAAGTTTATCCTTAGCTTTTTCGAATAGGATCTGCATCCTAACACGATCTTCTTGCGAGAAAGCTGGGCTGCCGGCAGTACCGTCCAGAGCATCACGTATGCTTGAAACCAGAAGCTTGAAAGTAGTGACGTCGTTGATGATATGACTAACTGTGGCAGGCGCCTGGTTAAGTCCCTGAATTTTATTGGATGCTTTTGAGCAGATCCTGACGGCGATGGTGGTACAGGCCAGGGAGCCAATAGTGAGGGAGAACGGGTCCATAAGTCGAACTCAGATTCAGAGCACAGGTGAGGCCTAGGTTTGATATTCGGGTATTGTTTGGTTCAGTAGTACGAAAAGCTTATGGGGGAAGGAAGTTGGCAAGAACATGCAAAAAGTAGCGGCGATAGCAACACTCGGAAGCCGTTTGCTGTCATAACTTTATAGGGAACGCGAACGCGAGGCTCCTACTCCCTACAGTCCGAGCACGTGGAAATGCTGTCCATCCACATGTATTCTAGAGCTACCTGGGACGCCTCAGAGCTGTGTTATTGGTGAATTGAAGGCGCTACACGGAGAAGCAGAAGCAGGCAGGCTTCGAATGAACCAATGAGGTAACGACACGCCAATTTTGCATAAGATTCTTCTTAGTGTGAAATTTAGCGTAGGCACACGACTTCCCTCGACCTTAGTGGTGCGAAGTCCAGCAGTAGTGCGTGAATACCAGGATGAAATGCGGATGAGCAGGTCAAGTCGGTTCTTGAAACAGCTCATGGAGCATGCATGCAGAGTAGATTCACCGAACGTAGTGTAAACACAGGTGTATACCGTCACAGCTCATTCATGTATTAGCTAAGGCTGCTCTGCCAGCGAACAGTTAGCAGCTTGCGACACCATCCACGGAAGTCTAAAACCGCATGACATAGGAGGCTGAGATTCAGCGCTCGGTATATTCTACTCTAAGGTAGGTAAGGTAAACAGCTTTCAATTTCTTGGCATTGTGATGCCCGACCCAGCGCCACTTGATCTTGCGTGATGCTGTATTAACTCAGATGCAGCTAGAACTGCGTTCTGTAACAGCAATCAATAAGTGGTAGCTCCTTCCATGGCAAATTACTATGGCAAGTATTGCCTTGTCTGTACTGGGAGGCTCCGCTAGAGTGGCGGGGCTTAGAGTCGCTCTGACCTGTTCTACGTCCGACGCAATTTTCTGTCGTCCTGACTCGCCAAGAAGGTACGCTGGCTAAGGTATGTGGTTATTCCGTTGAGGAAGTGGCGAGGCTTGGGAAAATAGTAGGCAGTGGCTTTGTTCTTTGGAATTGTCTTGAATACAAAGTTTTAATTTCCAGGAAGCTGTGCTAGGCAATAGTGCTGGCGAATATTGTTATAAATAAAGAGAGCAGCTATAGCCGGGTATTAGGTAGCCAATTCAGGCTCCCACCTGCTGCGCCCTACAGCGCCCTAAAGTACGCCCTTATGCTCCCTCGGTGCTCCCTCGGTGCTCCCCCGTGCTCCCTCGGTGCTCCCCCGTGCTCCCTCGGTGCTCCCCTGCTGCGGCCCCTTGCTCCCCCGGTGCTCCCTCTAAAGCGGCTTTGCTCCCTTTCCCGAACCGAACCGGCAATCTCAAATCCTAAGTTCGGGGTGTATATAAAATATATATATATACATATTTTAGCCAAGAAAAAGCATTTGGGGAGAAACTCGTTATTTCTTCGCATCGTGCGGCTGGAGCGATCCATGGCAGTTCTTCTAGCCGGGTAGATCGGTATGGGCTCGGACCGCTTGTTGATAACGCTTCTCAGCTCAGATTCTCGAGCCGCGACCGGCGGCAACGCCTTCCTCCCCTCTTCCTGCTCTCGTGTATGGTTGTCGTATTTACGGGCTTCTCGTGGTCTACGCACAAAGAGTGTGTAACCGAGTACGGCGATGACGGAGATGATACGGGCAATCAGGAAGTAACTGATGAGGTCAAAGTAGCTGAGAGGGTTGCTGTCGGCGTCCATAATGAGTATCGAGACTGGGTTCGTTTCCTTTTTCAATGGGCCTGTGAAGGGATGGGAAAGTTGTAAAGGAGAAGAAAGAGAAAATGAAACAGAGTGGAGTGTGTGGAGGTGTGGCAATACTTGCTCGCCAAGACACAGTGGGCTTCATCAAATACGAGTTTGGCGATAAAGTAGATGGCGAAGAGGGCGATACATATTAGGATGAAGTAGTTGATAAGATCGGAGTAGTCGAAGCCACTCTCATTCGAGTCCATTGTGGCTGAATCGAAATTAATTTTGGTCGATGTTGAGGGTGTCTGTGATGGATCTGTAGAGCTGTGAAGAATTAGGATTAAAAGAGCAGGAAAGTTGATTAAACTACTCGCCAAGACGTGCTAGTCATGGGTTACTTCCAAATCTTTGGAAAGGGCAAAGGACGCAGGAAGACTAATTGATTCAACTGAGAGGTGACTTTGTCGAAATTATCTAGATCAAGGCCCTATTTCTTCTCATCCTTCGGCTCGAGTGCTCCGTAAAATATTTGGTTATCTTGGTGCATCAGCATATGCTGAGTCTCCGAGTTGACAGCCTTTCTTGGGATGTAGGTCTTAGTCGCGCTCTTCTCATTCCTCCCTTCCTCCTGTTCTAGTAGTTCAACGATGCTGCGGCACTTGAGGCATGCACACCAAGCGAGGATGTGAATGGCGACCGGGATGGTAGAGAGCATCAGGAAAAGAGAGATGCTAATATCTTGGGGTGCGATGTCAGAGGTGTCCATCGTGGATGTATTGAGACTGGTTTGGTATACTTGTTGGCAGTGTCCCTTTTTGAGAGCGTCTGTGAATGGGTGTGAGAGTAGGAGGTGGGGATACAGATTGAGTGATAGGAAATCAAGTACGAAAAGAAAAGAAATTCTTGCTCGCTAAGACATGGTAGCCATGGTCCACCCCAAGCGTACTGGGCAATACGCACGAAATAAAATTTGAGTCGATTGGTTCACGCTTGGGGAGGTATTACAGCATCAATCAAAACAATCACAGCCGGCAGAACAGAGAGATGTTCTGGCCTGGAGGCAATATTCAAGAGTCTCGATTGGTCGGAGCTGTACGGAACAAAGTCTACCTACGCCTCACATGGCTTTGGAAACTTGAAGTTGCCGGTAACATGTCGTTGACAAAGCCATTTTGTTGCAATCTGGTTGCCTGATTACTCTTTATGCGATTCCATTATCCTTCTCCGCTAGTCACAGGCAGAAGTGTTAGCAAACAGACAGAGATATCTATTAGTACTCCATAGATTCCTATCCATTAGCTAGTCAGTTAATTAAGTATTTTCTGCTATTATAACAGGTTATAAGCCCGGGGGTTTGAAATAATCCACTTACTACTTCCGCTGCACTTTTTTCAAAAATACTATTATTTAAGATTAACTCCTCCTCCCTTCTACTACTGCGCTCTACCCCGCCTACCTTCTTATTATAGAGGAAGGATATAGTTTATTCGCCTTTACCAAGCTTAAAGGCCCTAATAACTTTAAGACCTGGTGGCGCAATATATAATTTACTCTTGCTGACGCCCTCCTTATTAAATATATCGACGGTACTTATCCTCGCCCTGGCCCCGCTCCTAATAGGTCTACTGAGGCTATAAAAGCTGAGAGTCTAAGAGATCAGAACTCTTGGGATACTCAGGATAGCCGGGCCTCTGCCCGACTGGGATATATGTACTCTCAGGACGTCCAGCAGTTCTTAGATATTAAGATGTTATTATCTCGGACGTCTACTTAGACCTTAGATTTTCTAAAGGAGAAATTTACCCCCTCAGGACTGGCCGCTAAATAGGCCGTATTATCTAAATTATCGTCTATCTCTTATAAAGGCTCTATTACTAATACGTCAGCTAAGTTTAAGACGGTCTAGATAGAAATAACTAACCTTAATATTGAGGTCAAGGATATTATCCTTCTAATACTTCTTAATAGTCTAGGTCCTGAGTAGAATCAGTACCGTACTATCCTGAACGAGAAGGCCTGGAAGGATAATTCTATTACTTTCGACGATACTATTAAGGGCCTAATTAATTATAAGCAGGGAATAAAGAACGAGGTTTCTACTTACTGGACAAGGACTATACCTGAGTCTAATTCCAACAACTCTTACTCCTGTTATAGATCTAAGCGTTACTAGAAGCCTTCTTGCTATCACCGTAATAAGGACTATTATATCTACTATTAGAAAGGCTATACAGACCGTATTTATCTAAATAAGCCTAAATCCTTAGAGAATTCTTCTACTGCTGGCAAATCTTCTTCTCCGAAAAAGCCGGTTATATCCTACTATCTTCGTACGAATCTAGTACTCTTAGGCTAAATTATGAATACTCCGAATATCTAGATAATTAACTCCGGATTAACTAACTATATCTGCGGTAATAGGAGTTAGTTTATCAGCTATTAAACGGTCAAGGAGAAGATAGTTACTACTATAAATAAGGTTACCTAGGCGTTCGGTCGTGGCGACGTTACTTTATCCCTCCTATAGCCATCTAGCGAAGTAAGGTAAATACTCCTATCCAACGTACTCTATAGTCCTGTCGGCTCCAATCTTATTAGTACTACTCATCTAGTAACGAAGTATATAAAGGTATACCTGAACGGAGTTAACGAGGCCTCCTATATTGTTTTTAATAGAGAAGTTATTAGATATATAGATATAAGAGAAGATCTTTATTAACTCCGTATTACTCCGCCCTATAGGGCTAAAGCTTACTTAACTATAACTTCTAACTCTACCGTTCACGAGAACTCTATTAATAATAACATCTACGGTACTAAGAGCCTTAATATCGCTACTACGCCTCCTCAGACCTATACGTAAGCCGCTTCTGCAAGTAATAAGGAATACGTACTTTAGCACCGGCGATTTGCTTACCTCGTATATAGCAGTCTTTAGAAGGTCCAATATCTCGTCTAGGGACTATATCTTTATAGGCATCCCCTAATAGAAATATGTGGTGATTATATAAAGGGGAGGTAATAGGAACAAGTTTCCCGTAAGCCAATAAGACGTACTATCGATTTCCTAGATAAGCTATACTCCGACCTTAAAGGACCTTTTCTACCAGGAATTTATAGAGAAAAGTATATATAGACCGTTACCGATAACTCTACAGGGGCTATATAGACTAAGCTATTAGTCTCTAAGAATAAGACTTTCGAGAAGACGGTAGACTAGGTTATAAGAATGGAGACCTAGTTAGGACGGAAGGTTAAGGTATAGAGAACTAACCTTAGGACTGAATTCTATAATTACCGTTTCTCGGCCTACTTTACTAAGAAAGGTATCCAATAGGAATACTCCGCCGCTTATATATATACCTAGAATAGCAAGGCTAAGAGGAAGAACTATACTCTTATAGGACCTACTCGGTCGATTATAGCTGAGAAGCACCTGGGAAAACACCTATAGCACGAGATTATCTCTACTATCTGCTACGTATAGAATAGATATCCTACGAGAGTCCTCGATAATAACGCTGTTCCCTACTTTACTCTTAATAGCGAAATGCCTAATATCTCCTATTTCAAGGTCCTTAGGAGTAGGGCTTAGGTACTTATTCCTAAGACTATATTAAGAGGTAAACTTAATAAGCGCTCCTAGTAAGGCATCTTTATTGGATATAAGGGAATAAATTATCATATCTATAACCCTAAGACTGGGAAGGTTACCGCCTATCGAGATATTAAAGTTAATAAGGATACTATCTACTAACTAGGGGAGTCTAAAATAATACTATTCCTATAGACTAAGCAAGATAATTTACTCCTTACAGGTTTAGAACGGAACGATTTACTATTACTTATAGTCCCTACTATAGACCTTTCTTCTATAGATTTAAGTGACCTTTCTCTACTACCTTTAGGGGAGCCTTCTTCTAATAAAGCTAGCGAGGAAGATAATAATCTACCTGAAAAGAAACCTCGTAATCTAAAGAACCGGATCCCTGATGGCTTCTAGCCCAGAGATACTACGAGATCTAAAGGTACAAAATTCAGGGAGCACTATACTAATTTCTTGGATATAGTCGTTCGTCCATTTAGCGATGACGACATTTTGGAAGGACCAACGCCAAAGTCTTATATCTATATAGTAAAAGTTCTCAGCGCCTTATCTAAAGGGGAGACTCTTAACCTTTAGCCTCAAGAACCGCAGACTCTTCAGCAGGCTATAAAGATAGCTAATTAGTCTCTTTAGAAAGAAGCTATATAGTTAGAATATAATTCTCTAATAGAGAACTCTATATAGGACCTCGTCGATCCTCCTATAGGTAACCTATCCTATAAGCCTCTTACTAGGAAATAGGTCTTCCGTATTAAGAAGAAGGAAGATAGCTCTATTAAGCGGAAGGCTCGGTAGGTGGTCTATAGCTATTGATAAGAATAGGGTATTAACTATAAGGAGACTTTTGCCTCTATTATCAAGGTAGTCTCTTATAGATCAATAATCTTAACTACCGCCAAAGGAGACCTTTATATAGAGTAAATGGATATAGTTACCGTCTTCCTCTACGGTCTTCTCGATGAGCTTATCTACATCGTTCAGCCTACAGAGTTCGAAGACGGGACGAATAAGGTCTGCAAGCTACGAAAAGCTCTCTATAGGCTGAAGTAATCTCCTTATATCTAGTATACAACTATTCAGAGCTTCCTCTCCTAACTAGGTTTTATAAGAATAACTGCGGACTACTATATATTTATGTCCACAGATAAGACTATCTATATCGCCCTTTATGTCGATAACCTGCTTATAGTCGGTATAGAGATTATAAAAGTCAACGAGCTCAAACAATAACTCAGTACCAAATTCAGAATGACTAATATAGGTCCTGCTACTCGCTATTTGGGTATTAAGATCGAACGTTATCCTACTAGAATTATACTATATCAGCGTTTATATTTAATAACGGTATTATAGCATTTTAAGATAGATAATTATCACCCTACCGCCACTCCTATGGATGCCGGAGTCCCAGGATTTATAATACCTCCTCTTATACAAGCGTCTAAAGCTACTATTAAGCGCTACTAATCGGCTGTTGGATACCTTATATACGCTATAGTGGAAACAAGACCTGATCTTGCCTACGCCGTCTCTATCCTCAGTCGTTACTGTTCTAATCCAGGTCCTCTACAAATACAAGCCCTAGACCGCGTTTTTCGGTATATTAAAGGCACGCTTAGACGAGGTATTATATACTTAAGAGCTGGGAATAAGGGCTTAGTTGGATATTCTAATATAGACTATACAGGGGTCATCGACGGAAGAAAATCCACCAGAGGCTACATCTACATGCTGAATGGGGGTCCTATCTCATAGTCTTCTAAGCGCCAGACTGCAGTTACCACATCTTCTACTAAGTCTGAATATATAGTAATAACAGAGGCTGCAAAGGAGGCTATCTAGATCTACCGTTTACTTAGCGAGCTTAGACTAAGGAAGGAGAAGGATCCCGTTCTTCTCTATACAGATAACCAAGGCGCTATTACTCTCTCTACGAACCCTGAGTTTCACCGCCGAACAAAGCACATAGATATAGCATGGCATTACGTCAGAGAGGTCGCGGTGGATAGGAAGATCAAGATCAAATATATTAGTACTGAGGACATGCTTGCGGACGGTCTTACCAAGCCTCTACCGGCGGCGAGCTTTCAGAAGTTCGTTGCGAATATGGGTATATAGAAACACTAAGGCTACGTTATAAATGGACTCGAGGGGAGTGTTGCAATCTGGTTGCCTGATTGCTCTTTATGCGATTCCATTGTCCTTCTCCGCTAGTCACAGGCGGAAGTGTTAGCAAACAGACAGAGATGTCTATTAGTACTCCATAGATTCCTATCCATTAGCTAGTCAGTCAATTGAGTGTTTTCTGCCATTGCAACACATTTTACATTGTTAGCGGAGCAAGGTAGTCTATACTGGCGAGATAATAGCAGCTCACCACAAACATGATGGTATTCGAGGCAACAAGAGGAGGAAAAAAAAGACTGCCCTCAAGTAGTCATCGAAATCTTGGCATTCGCGCTCAGCCCTACTCTATAGACTCAAAGTAGTTAGCTCCCGCGCCTTAGCTCGCACAGTTACCATACGCGAAATTTCTAAGCTTCACAAAACACCCACCATCCAACCCATCCACCTCCTCCCATCTTGACGTCCACCCCCCAACCGTCAAAATGAAGCTCAATATTTCCTTCCCCGCCAATGGCACGCAAAAACTCATCGAAATTGAAGACGAGCGCAAACTCCGCGTGTTCATGGAACGCCGCATGGGCCAGGAAGTCCCCGGCGACAGCGTGGGTCCTGAATTCAAAGGCTACGTCTTCAAGATCACTGGTGGGAACGATAAGCAGGGGTTTCCCATGAAGCAGGGTATCATGCATCCTACACGTGTGAGGCTGTTGTTGGGTACTGGACATAGCTGCTATAGGCCTCGACGCACTGGGGAGAGGAAGAGGAAGTCTGTGAGGGGGTGCATTGTGGCTATGGATTTGGCGGTGCTGGCGCTCAGTGTGGTTAAGCAGGGTGATGAGGAATTGCCTGGTTTGACGGATAAGGTGTTGCCGAAGCGGTTGGGCCCGAAGCGCGCGACGAAGATTAGGAAGTTCTTTGGTTTGGGGAAGGATGATGATGTGAGTGTCTTCCCTATCTACTATGGTGGGCTTGTGGTGGCAGATTAGAAGGGGGACTGGAAATTGGGCTAATTGATGGGTGTGATGCAGGTCCGCAAGTTCGTCATCCGTCGTGAAGTCCAGCCAAAGGGCGAAGGCAAGAAACCATACACCAAAGCTCCCCGCATCCAGCGTCTCGTTACTCCTCAGCGTCTCCAACACAAGCGTCATCGTATGGCTCTTAAGCGTCGTCAAGCCGAAGCTTCAAAGGATGCTGCGGTATGTCTACACCTCTGGCTTGGATCAGGAGAGAAGGGGGGCTAATTGGTGCTGCAGAACGAGTATGCTTCAATCTTGGCTAAGCGTGTCAATGAGGAGAAGGCCAAGAAGAGCGAGCTGAGGAGTAAGTGGCTTCTACATTCCCAATCGCCGAGACGACGGTGGCTAATGGTACAACAGAGCGACGAGCGTCATCAATGAGGAAGTAGGAGGTGTATGGTCAGAATAAGGTCGAGCAGAGGATGATAAAATGCTATGATACGGTTCATGGGTGCTATCATGGTCCATTTGTGGCTTGCGGATAGCTTAGCATAGGCTTGCGTGATATGGATCGTTGAATGCAAAATGCATGTACAGCTGATAATCGACCCCATAGATCAATGTCCGTTTACAGCACTCAAGTCCATGCTCTAGATCCATGATGCATCTACCTAGCATGAATTGGTACGAGACGCTAGCCCGTCACTTTCATAGTCTATCCTTCCCTTTAACCTAAACACCGTGATCAAACGTCGAACGCCCATGTTGAGCCTGTATGCCTTTCCTTCATCCTGGTGGAGCATTGCTGAACAGATAGGAAACACTCTCACCGTTGTGCGTTCGTCTGCAAGCCTCTGTAGACTCTCATCAGTCCCTTGACCATGTCAACAGATGTCTGCAAGAACAACCTACCAGCAAGCGTAGGACTAATATCAATCAACGCAATCTTATCACACATCGCATCCTTTCCCAACAGCGGCACCGTGTTCGTAACGACGACTCTACTCAGTGCCGTGCACGCATTCAGCTTCTTAATCGCATCTCCACTCAATATCCCATGCGTCACAACGCTGACGACTTGTGTGGTGCCGTGCTCGGCGAGCACTTCGGCTGCTGTGCAGAGGGTGCCGCATGTGTCGGCCATGTCGTCAATGAGGATGGCGGTTTTGCCACTGACTTCGCCTGTTAGGGTCATGCGGGAGATTTCGTTGGGGCGGGTGCGCTCTTTGCTGTGGGTGGATCAGCGAAGGTGGGTAGAAAGTAGGGATGGGGAAACGGACTGGATTACGGCGAAGGGAAGATCGAGGCGGCCGGCTATGGATGTTGCTCTGTGCTTGTTAGCTTGGCCAGCAAGTACATCGCTGGCGAGCAGGTTGTGTAAGAAGACGGCGTACCTCTTCACTCCTCCGGCATCTGGAGACACGATGACTGCTTGATCAAGGTTTATGTGCTCTCTAATCCAGGTCAAGCTAGTTGGCTCGGCATACAAATTGTCTACGGGTATGTTGAAGAAGCCTGCAGTGGTCAGAATGTTTTCATCTGGTCACGCTTGAAGAGAATCAATACCTTGTATTTGTGACGCATGTAGGTCCATTGTGATGACATGGTTGACTCCCTACCAAGCGTAGTTTAGTAGTAGAAATCTAGAATGACAGTCTGGTTTGGAGTCGACCTACAGCCATTTCCAACATACGGGCTACGAGCTTTGCTGTAAGAGCGGACAATCGTTAGCCCCATTTGTCAATCAAAGGCTTGGTTTCAGAACGTACCCGTTATCGGAGCCCTTGATCGGTCTTTCTTATCTTGCCTAATGGTGGAATAAAGTCAGAAGGGGATGATTCTACAATGGGTGAAGGATGTAGAACCTGGCGTATGGATACGAAGGAATTACAGCGGTCTACTGCGGCTCAGCTTGACAATCTTCATGAAGATATTCATAGATGCTTACGATCCGTCTAGCACTTGCATCTTTGCAAGCTCTGATCATGATGAGCAGCTCCATGAGGTCGTCATTGACATTGCTGGGGCGTGTCGATTGTAGAACCTGACCAACTGTCAGTCTTTGAAGGACTGCATTTAAGCTACGAAGAGATTTAGGAGAAAGCATACAAAGACATCCTCGTCTCGCACGCTTTCGCCAATCGTCAAGGAGATCCTGGACTTCTCAGTCAAATCTCTTTGTAGCACCTTCTAGCCTTTCTTACTCGTGGTTGCTGTCTCTAAGTCTCGAGCATTAGCTTTATTCATGCTATGAAAAACCTCTGGACTAAAATATTGGGATATCATACTGTAGACTTAGGGTTTGCGACTTCAATCATGCATCATCAGTATCACGACTGCCAACTTTTCACGCAAAGTCATACTTGCTCAATGCCCAGTCTACAATCCCAGTCAGTCTTGAGATAATTCCGTCAGGATGGATTCAGAATACCTGTCAGCTACCAACTTTGCTAGATCAGGGTGAGAGTGTCCCGTAAGCAGCTTTATCGAATTTGTTGCCATAGCTGGTGGGTAAGAAGATGGTTGAAGATTTCTTTAGTCTTAAACTCTAGTCATGCCCGAAAGATTGAGGTTTGATAGATGATGACGCGGGCCGCGGTCACTAGTATATTAGCGCAATGAATTCCGAGAGTAAGTAAGCCGAAGTAAGATTTTCAGAACTTCTTAAGGTAATGGAGAAAGAATCCTACTCTCTTTACTATGGAATCTAATGCCGTTATATGGATACTTGCACAACTCGGTTGTCACACAATGACGAGGGTCATCTAAGGGGCGTGCCTGAAGGAGTTAGTCTCGGGCAATGACAGAGCAAAGTATTCTCCTGGGCCTCGAACGCTTGAACTCGACAGATTGGCGTTCAATATTGCCATAAAGCAGCGGAGAGGAGTCTCTTTCCGAGGCCAACGCTGGTGCTGAAGTAGTGACTTGATAGTATCACGGCTTAAACCCGCGCTAGAGCTGCTGCTGATTACCACTCTTTCAACGTCCTTGAAAATTCCATGCACCGATAACCGTGAGTTCCAAGCCGAGGACAGGCGGAGATATGGCGGTCCCTGCTGGGAGGATGTCGAATGAGAGAGAAGTGAATGCGAAGGACAGCCATCATTCAATCAGCTACGCACGTTTGGAGTGCTCTCAACGAGTCAGCATTAGTTGTGTGCGACAGCAAGCTGCAGCCGCGTCCGACGAAACAGTCTCGGCAATGACAGATTCCATTACCCCAAAGTGTTTGGGATAGTACCCGCTGGCTTCGACATCACCCTACAGCAGTTGTCGTCGAACAATTGCCTTCATTGCCGGCTTGTTGCCTGGAATAAAGTCAACACCATGTGTAAGAACCCATCCTTGAAACTAATATCTCTTCCGATGCAGCATTGTCTTTTTTTACGGTATCATCGCTCCCTGACGCAGAGCTGCTGTTGAATCCACTAGAGGAGCTGTATTTGGATACGGTCGAGTCACGCCTGGTGTGCAACATACGTGGTTAGCCTACGAAAATTCAACCTGCACAGTCCTCACGCTCGACCGATACTCGACATTGAATTTCGAGTGCTGACATCTGTTCAGTCAGAAAGCCTGGACGCACAACTCCCAGTGATACCAAGTTTCTATTCTTCTCGGTCACGTCTCGGTCGCACGATATCATTTTAATATACTAACGAAGTCTAAAGCTTAGATTGTTGATCGCAACGATTATACAAATCAATCGTTAAGACCAAATGCTAACTCTTGTCTAGATATATGGAATCGATCCTTAGATTCCAACGACGGGCTAAGTCTCCATTCTTCTCAGTCATACCTAGCTCGCGCAGTTTCCGGCTAGCCCGTCAACCATCCACTAGTACCAATAAGGAAGTGGCAAGGTCGACAAAGGTCGGACTGGAATGGAGCCAGAGACGCAGCGAGTGTCGACGACACCGCCTCAAGCAATGAGGAGTTGTCAGCAGTGGCCAGGGGAATGGTACTGAGATTTTCGCTCAGCGGCTACCTTAGTACCTTGCTAACCAAACAGAAGCTCGGTCTAGACTCCCTTGAGGAGGACGTCAGGATTGATGAGGATGATTTGGTAGGGTATAACAACGAACAGCTACCTTCTTCGGTCTGCGGAGTGATCCTTCGCAGAAGTGGCGGGCCTGGTGGTGTACGAGTTTTCGGGAAGACGATAGAGGTAATTCAAGCGGACTCGAAGCATCAAGGTCCTTCTGGAATGGGTAATCTCGTTCTCATGGTGAAGAAGCCTGGTGCAACAGGCCACCTCTATGGAACGCCATCCATAAGCTACCAGCGTCGTATCCTTGTTTTTAGAGATGAGGGGCTATCACCTGATGCCTTTGGGAGAATGCTGCAAGATAATGAATTGGCACGGATTGAGCGTGAGTATTACCATTTTGCTAAACAAGAGGCAGAAGTAAGGGAGCGTGGCCGGGTGACTGACGCTGAACGCAAGCGTCGGCAAGAGAGAGAAGAGGCAGGGGCTGGGTAAATAAAATTATCTTTACGAATTTATCATCCATTGGGACTATTCATTGCTATTGGGAAAGCATTAGAGCAGCAACTATGGGTAAATGCACGTTGAGTCAGGAACATAGGGGTCAGTATGAGGAGTTGTGTCCTGAGACCAGTGGCGTCTCTAAAGGTTGCCTAGCCGCCTTTTTGCGAAACGTGTGGACCAAGCCCAAGAGTCAAGTGTACAATGAGGCGTGATCGAGCGGGGAGCGTGACTAAATCTACGGTGCCGGAGTGTAAATGGATGGATCACCGGGAATGTTTGAGCGTGTTTAATGCCAAATACTAGATCTTTGAGCACGGTATGTCATAATTATTGGGGAAATGCATTTCATTCTTCCTCTGCTCACGGTCTGCAACCTGACAGGTATCGCTGGTGTCCTGATTTATTCATGCCCAATCATGATCGTTATGCTGACCTGCGGTGTCAAAAGGCGTTAGTCGGAGAGTGAATTGCTCTCGTTCATCATCAGATCACGCCGCCAAGTGGGGTTCTGTAGACTGTGTAACAAACAATACGAGCTGCGCTCCCGCTTCCAGCTGACCTTAACTTCCCCTCTCAGTCGCCTACGACACCGAAACCGGCACTGGGATAGTTACCCTTCGCTTTAGAGAACATTTCCCTCGATAATGGTAAAGCAGAGACACCATTAACAGCGTCGTGACTTGGTGATACCACAGTTACGCGTAACCTCGTCCAGAACAATTCCTCCCTCATTTTTACCTTCCTGGTGCTTCCCAAGCGTCCGATCTACAGTATGCTGACTGCAAGCCTTGAAGATGAAACTCCAGATACTGACCATCACGTATCCTACCTAGATTTTCGTGCACATCATGTCGAAACGAAAATCAAGGACGGTTTCGCTCGAAGAAGATACACCCAGCGATTGGTCGAAACCCAGAAATAAGTCGTCTTCAATGTCCACGCCCTCGCCAAAAACTCGCATCCAGCCACTGAAACGAGGATGTCCTTCGAAGAACAGCCATCTATCAGCTTCACCACACGCCCCCACCATACCTCTTCCTGGACCTTTCTTCGAGCAAGAGCAATCATACTCACCACCACCACCACCAACACCACCACCACGCATCGCCCGTCAAACCTCTAAGGGCCTGTTTCTTGATAAAGAGCAGTCACCCGTGACCTTAGAACATGCACTTTCTCCCAACAATGAGTCTTCGTTTATGGCAGTGACGAGGGTCAAAAACCAGACCTCGAAACGGTGTCGCCTTCTCACCGATGAAGGATCAGATCCATCCTTAACCCAAGCCACCACACCACCCTTTCAAACGCCTTCCCTTGAAAATACGCAGCCGTCCTCAACATTGCCACAATTCGTCTATCCAATGCCCACAGTGCCCGCGCAGCCAAAGAACTTCTACCGGCTTCCCACTGTGCCTTCTTCCAACAATCAAGAACCCACGTTGCGCAGGGAGCGTGCCATAATATACAACGGCTCTACATTCACAATCCCCGAGTGCTCACTCGTATGTGCTCTACGGATGTTCGTCCGTCATGGGAACACTGGTGAGCACTTAGACGATGACACAGCTGCCGAAGTACTCAAAGCCTATCGCGAGGGCTTCGGCCGCCATCAAAACGCCCAGCGCTCGGAGACTCCTGACTGTCACGGGCTTTTCGATCACGTGGCTAGCAACCACCACAGAGGCGGATACATGGCTGAAATATGGGCGGACTTGATGTGGCGGGTCGACCATTGGAATCACATTGCTACCAGATTCTGGTGGGATTGGATCTATTATATGGATGACCTTTGTCGCCAGTGAGAACCACGTACGCTATGCTAAAGAATTCATCACTGACTTTGATCCGCTAGGTACAAGCTGAACCATCGACTAGACGAACTCGGGACAATGATCAACGACGAAGAAGTCTCGCAGAGATTTAACGCGGTTTACGAGAACGACCAACGGACAGTGTTTCGGCCTCAGCGTATACCTATGCCTACACTGACAGCAGAGCAAATACAGTACAAAAGAGAAATGCAAGTACTCATGCAAAGGCGTGTCCAAATGCAACAATGGCAACAGCAACAAGCAATTCAAGCACAAAAGGCATCGCTACTGGGAATTCATCGGCCCATGCAGGTGCCAGCCTCAGTGCCATCTACACCAGAGCCAAAGCAGAAGCCAAATCAGAAGGCACGACAGACCACACCTCAAATGTCCCAAATGTCAGAAATGGCAAAGCAAATGTTAATGCCATTGCCGCTCTCGACGATGCCAACTCATGGGCCGCCAGACTATGGACTAGGCTACGCAACACTTTAGTAGGGCCAAAGGTAAAGGTCAGGACAAGACGGAGGTTATTCATAAGGGCCTTTCACAAAAATCGGGAGGAACGATCCTGGAAAGATGCGCCAGTTGATGATTACTCACAAAAGTCCTTTTAGTACCTTAAAAAATTGACCTCAAATGTGTCTACATGTGTAGCATTCCTAACGAGCTGCTCTAATTTTCATCGGGCCTCTCAGCCCTGGCCACATAACTGGTAGCCACCTTAACCACCCCTGTCGCAGGCCCCAACGGTTCTCTTCTCAACCGGGCATCTGTCTCTGCATCATTAACCCTGCTCGAGCCTGGTTACCAATTCGACGAGGTCTCCAAGCTAACGCCATCATTGCAAGAGTATACAGAGTTTGTCCGCATCGAAACCTGTTCTAGAAGATGAAATGCAGCTAGTTAGTCCTCGAGGGGACCACCATGTCTTCTTGTCTGTTCCACTGTCATTTAAAACTGGTCTAGATAGGTATTAAGTCGCTGCTGTGCACTCTGATGTATCGAACTCTACCTTTGTCGCAGAGTTACCCTCGTCCATACTAACCGTGCCTAGCCGCCTGATCCTGAGGTCTTCCATTTTATAGAATCCTTCCTGAATTGTTGCTCTCGTTGCTTTTTCTTTTACATTCAGGCCGGAACAGCCAGCATTCCCCGGCTAATATTCTTCAGTTTAGACTCCTTAGCAGTTGCCGGCGGTGTCGGCTGAGTAAATTCAATTTCCTTGGGGCAATCCAAAGTGAAACTCGGTGTGTTTATTGGATCTTTACCTCCTTAGTACTCTACAAGATATTGATGTCGCAGCTTAGCGACATAGCCTTTTACCTTCTTCGAGCTTGGACGTCCGGGCTGAGACCATAGAACTAAAGGTGGGGCTTCGACTGGCATATTCCCTTCCAGTCACTTACTTCGTCGATCCCTGGAAAACCTAAGTGTGCTTCGTCTGTGGTTGCTGGAGATACTGGCGAATCCGCCGTCAGCTCGACAGGGGCTGGAATCGTACTGACGCTTGAGGTTATTGGGCAGTCGGCGGATAGAGTAGCTCAGTCTGTCGAAGGGCCTGAAAGGTAACTGTCTCGTGGCACTGGCTTGGTGACGGTTGAGGTTACCGGGCAATCATCGGAAAATGTACTCCAGTCCGTCGATGGTGTCGGAAAGAAATTCTCTCGCGGCACTGACTCGCTTTGATCTGAGTAAAGAGATGCCCAATCGATTGGTGTCTCCGTCGCTTGTCCACCCTGCGAGGTTCCATCTAGACGCAGGCCACCACCGACTCCGAAAAAAGACTGTAGTCTGCGGATCTGGCGGATCTGGTTTTCTTGTGACCTCTCTTTGGGTAGGTCCTGCCCATCATCACTGGTTGATACTGGCGAGTAAACTCCAACCCGCACATCGAGTCCCTCCTCTTCATCAACTAGATCACCAGCTGTATCATGGACCAACTCTCGACTAACGCTAGGTAGCCCTGTTGTGGGTTTCGATTTGCGGTTGAGAAGATAACTGGATCGGCTTTTGGTTGTCGTCTCTGTTGATGGCATTTTGGGCCTTTGGTATCGACCCTTACTTCTGGCTATTATCCCCTCTAGGTCCTGCCATTGGCTCCATGATTCGAAGGTGGAATTGGAAGGTGCCACCTTTGGTTCTACGTTGTTGTAATAGAGTAGTTCTTCAATCATCTTGAACTTTGCCAGATTGTAGTCTTCTCCGTGATTTTCTGTTGAGAAGTCTTCTGGCTTGTTTCTTTCTGCGTTCCTTTTTTCTTCCGAAGTCTTTTTTTTGTTTCTCTGTGATCGAGTTTGATGTTATTTGGAGAAAATTGTCTCTGGAAATTGGAGTGACACATCGAGAGACAATTCAGGTACATGTGTCTTACTTACACAAAGAATGGCTTTCGGCACAATAGATAACAAGGGGCATTCATTCGTTGGCTTTGTCGCCGGAAATAATGCTCATGTTGCTGAACAATGGCGCCGTCGTTGCGGCAAACGAGGCATTATGTTTCCTGAAAAGACAGATCACAGGTCAGCACACTGCTAATTGTCCGCAGGCGACTCGGGTGAAGTTGAGTATTGAAGGCTCCAATTTAGGCTGACTTCTGGAAGATAATCCTAGAAGCCTGTCGCTAGCCGTTTCTTTGTCTGGATAGGCCATATATGAACCCATGGCGCCCACTTGGCTGGCAAAATTTCTAGCTCGTTGCTGCATTCCGAACTGACTGTCTTTTTCAGAGACTCCAGCTCATACTAGTATATGAATATATCATCCAGACTAGGAAGACAAGCTGGCAGGAGCTAGGATTTGCGGAAGGACACGAACCAACGAAATCGGGTTTGCCGTTTTGTTTCCAATATCCAACATATATCTGCATAGTACTACTTTTCTTATCAACGCTCCCTCAAAACAACGAATGGGTACTAGTTTCCAGGTATGCGTCATTCCTGTGGACACGAAATCAGAGACAGAGCATTGCTGTTCAGCACAATGACATTGTGTTCACATAACAAAGGATGTCAGTTTCAATCTGACACTCTGTCTCAGCTATGGGAGCGCCTCTTATTAATTACAGCTATGCTTTCCGTCAATCTTCTTCCTCAACGATTGCTTACCGTATACGTACAGTGCCAAAAAGCTACTACGCACAAATCACACTCAGCCCAACTTCGTCGCTACATCAATACAATAAATCTTCGACTCCAACCACACAAAATGCATGGAGATAGTATTCGAGCTTGGGCGGAGGAGGTCGACTTTTGCCAAGCTCCTCCTGTACAGCCTCCATTCGGCAAGTCTGGAAATCCAGTTCCAGACTCGCTGACAACGACTCTTCACAACGAAGACGCGATCATGCGGCCTAAGATGCTCGTACGCGACAGATCAGTCAAAGAGATTCTTCGCTCACAGAAGCTTATCCCGAAAGATCGCGGTGCACACAACGTAGAGCTGTTCTTCGAAGTGGATCCAGATCTTGTTCCGGCAAGAACATCTAGCAAGAAGGATTCAAGCCTGAATGACCCTGTTCCAAAGCAACTGCAAGCCGCACTCTTATTAAAGGGTAATGCATCGAGCGAAATCAAGCGTATGCCCACATATGCACAGCGAGTACGGGATCTTGGCTATCCGGATGAAATGTGCCCACTGCCTATCACAGAAGTCGAACCAAAGAACTCCAACGAAGATGACCTTCCAGGCCCCAAAGTCGACGAAACACCAGCTAGAGACGAAACGAGTGAAATAGACCTAGGGCTCAGTGCACCAGACGAGCTGGACCTAGCACCTATAACTCCAGGCTATTGTGACAGTCTTCGTCAAATTGAAAGTCTATACGTAATGAGCGAGGCTATGAGAGACTCGCCGGAGACCGCTGGAGAAGCCAATGCTGGCAGCCGACGTCAAGTTAGATTTTCATATATGGATCCGGAAGACCTAGCTGTCACCAAACCCACAGAGCCATCTGTAGCCACATCTCCGCCTAAGAAGAGTCGGTTCACGGAGAACCTGCATCTAGAGGTAATGGAGCCGCCGGCGGAAAAGCCCTTTGCAGGCCGTCCAAGGACGTGTTCGGACCTTCCACGGAGCAATGCTATCAGGAGGCCCGCTAATACATACATTGAGCACCGCACCAACTCTCTGCGCTTAGATGTAACCGAGCCGCTGGAATTACCCTACGCACGCCGTCCAAGCACAGGTTTAGACCTTTCAGGGAACAACGCCATCAGGAGGCCTTCGAATCCATACGTCGAGCACAACGCAGAAACCTTCAGCGTCGCGATGATGAAAGTTCCTCCAGGGACGGCGGGTGCTGAAGAACCGGACAACTTCTTTTGATCTTATGAGTAGTGTTGTTTCTTGCATTGAAGGGTACTAGCCCTTAGCTATTAATAACTTACTAACACATTACTGATTTGCAATCTACCTTAGTCCCAACTCCTGTAATGACCCTGCTCTTGATATATACTCTACCAAGCTTTTGAGAACATAGCTGAAGGGATCGATCGCACCTGCCATGACAGGCACCAGACAGGTAATGTTGACTGATCGAATGAAGACGTCAGCATAGGCACTAAATCAGATATAAGGCCCGCAAATTGCTCCGCAAAAACACATATCAAAACGCCAAGGGATTTTCGACTATTAAGTATGCTTTTCGGTTCCTCTACCTGCCAAAATGTCTATTCACTGCTCCTGAAGCAAGCCATTTGGCCCGCGCTGTACTCCCGGGCAGCTTTTTGTGCGCCACATCCTGCTCCTGAGATACAAATACCCGCTCGATTTTAATTCCAAGACAGCGCTTTGTTGCCTATATTCAGCTCTTGAGACATGTCTTCTGGCAACAAATCTTCTCCAAGACAGCATTTTGTGCTCTAAAGTACCACTTGATCCTAAGACTTGTGTTTGCCTCGAGCTTCTCTTTGCGGGTGAGGTAGTAATGCTGACTTTGCGGTTTGCGTGCGATTGATCCAGCTAGCCAGACCACATTTTGAGTCGCTATGAGGTGGTCGACGCTCTTTCTGCCATACTCGCACGTCCGGCGTGACACTCGATTATCCTGTCTTAACTCTGAGCCATAGAACAAAGAGTTTGCCCGCCGTTGTTCTTTGTCATGACTGCATCTCATAATAGCATTGTGCAACGAAGTCTCTTTGTGTTACATCATACGTCTTTGTCTAACGAACTTGGTAAGACATATTTCAACAGCGGCTACTCTAGCAAGATTTCCTTCTCAACTAATTCCCCACAGTTTTCATACAACTCACTTCAGCTAATAGCTTTCAGCTACCTAATCTAAAACCCTATAAACAAAATGCAAAGCATTGAATTCAGCCAGCACACCACCATGCAGTCGGGTCTCACTACCTGGCAGCATCTGAAGCGCATGCTGAAGAAAGCTAAACCGAGTACGAGGCAAGACGAGTGTACTGACTATAACGAGAGAGGAGAGCTCTCGAAAATCTTCGGCAGTTCTCCAAGCACCAGCTCAAAATGGTCACAAAACGCTTCATCAGATCGCAACGAGACGGTCCATAAGATCGCTCGAAAGCCGGTACCGACCACACCAGTTGCCCGAGTGTCCCCCAGCACCAGCTCTACAAGGAACCCAGTACCAACTAAGCAAATGGTCCAGACGGCCTCCAGTTCCACCTCACTACAAAGCATCCTCCTAAATGCCAACGGAAAGTCATCCGCAACCAGCTCTCAAACCTCGCTCTCATCTGCAAAAGTCATATTCACACTCTCCCCCCATCTACGTCACGCAATCGACCCCAGCGCTGCTAGAGGCATGTAGACGACCCCAGAACAACTTAACAAGATGATCTCGCGTTGGCTCGATCCCGCGGAACTTGCTCAGCCTCCAAATGAGTTCGGGCACGCTTGTCCGGTTGCTTATCATTATCTTCAGGGTATTAAGAACGGGGATTGCATTAATGATTGGGTTACGCGTAAGGCGTTCATTGCAGTATTGGATAAGGTTCGGATACCGATGTTGGAGGATTCGTGTACGGGGATTGATGAGAGGGCGATGAGGGATTTGCAGGCGGTGCAGGCTGTTTATTGTATTGTGTATCGTATGGGTATTTATGGGAAGGCTGATGGTAGGTTTTGATTTTAGGGGGTTGTTGTGGGTGCTAATGGTTGGCTTGTGGAGTTGATATATAAATAATTAAAGATTGTTCTCACTTTGAGCGGAGAAAGCTTTTGGCCATTTGCAGTGGCATTATGGCTCAGAGCAAGAGACGTGAGTAGTGAGGAGGCTATCATCAACTATCGCAAATGCTGCAACAACTTCTGTGGAGTTTGTTTTCATATTGTCATACTTCAGGAGATTTACCATCTGCAGGTTGTGTTCTCGACATTCCGCAAGCGTTGGACGTCCAGTCCCACCCGAAGGATTGTATCGAGCGCCAATAAGAACCTCAGAGTTTTATTTTCCCTGTCTTGATTGGGGCGCATAACACTTGCAGTCATCAACCTCCGGGCTGGTGCTACTTGTTCCGTGAAAGTTTTCAAAACAAAAGAAATGCGAGCTTGGGTCATTATCATCGACAATTGTATCCTGTTCCTTACCTCAGCCGTATCTAGACATAGCTCCCCAGTCCCGATTTTAGCGAATAATAAGACAATCCTTAGCAATACTACTTTAATCAGGTAGGAAGGCGTCTTGTAACCTGAATCCCATCCTCACCTACTAGTCGCGTCCTAATAAGGCTGTTGTATCTTCCAAAGACTCCGTTGCATTGAGCTTGCGACCATCAGGAACAAAATGAGATTCGTGGAACACCTCTAATTGCCGCATGTCGTCTGGATACAGACAACCATCATGGTAAAAGCATCAACTAGAGCGAAGCTGTACTGCGGTGGGACACCTTATAGATTTCGATCCCACGGAACTTCTCCATCACACCTCCCAGTTCTCCTCGGCCATGTCTTTCTTTTCAGCGTGTGTTTTAGCCCAGGCTGTCAGTAAAACCCGCTCTAATGTCGAATGGCCAAGTGTTCCTTCCCCAAATTCTAGCTTGCAAACAAATTTGTTTCGGTCTGTTTCGTCATCTGCGAGGCATGCTATCAGAAAGATAATTTCACTGCTCCAGCCAACTCTAGCATGTAGATTTTGTCCGCTCTATTCGTTGTGTCGTCGCAATATGTCTGCTTTGTCTCGCTGAAGAACAAAGACCCCGCGAACAAAGCACTCGCCTTGTCTCCCCTCACAATGCGATTGTTGACTGGCACTTGGTCGCCCTCAACGTCCAGGCATATCCAGTGAAGCACATCTCCGCCAGGATTACTGACCCTGGTGACTACCACGGCATCTCAAAGAGCATCTCACTAACATCCACATACTTTCCAGAAATGGTTCACCTAGGCCCCTCAAGAAACTCAAATTCCACGGCGCCTCCACCCAAGGAAATTTCATATAGATCCCATGGTGAAAGCCCGAAGCAGAGGTGGCGTCGTTCGATTCAGAAGGTGAAACAGGTTTTGAAGATTTCTAGGCTCGGCAGAAAGACTAAAGAGCATGAGACTGGGCACTCGAAGGTCGACATTGCTGGTGATAACCAAAGGGGAATGCACAGACACGGTCACGTCACCAACCCAGCCAAGCCTCGCAGGAACAAGAGCACACAAACTACACTGCAGCATAAAGACATTCCTCTTCAAAGCTCCTTACCAAAATCAGACAAGATTGATGATACGACAGGGCCTCGAAATCAGTCGTTCCATGCTCTCGTGGTCTCCCAGTTGTTGAAGAGCCTCATCGGGCTATGGTTCAGTCATGGAGGGACCGTAATTGTGCTGCTCATTCTTGGAGCATTAGCGAGCAGAATAGACATATGCTGAAGCAGATTAACTGCACCTCACATAAGTGTTTCATAGCGCTATATATAGTGATAAAACATATACGAAGTATGCATACGTTGACGTACCTAGCACAAATGATACCCTTCCCTACAACTCGTCAACCATATTGTATTCTATCTTGATATAGGAGAACCAGACGCAATGCATCAACCTGTTCCCAAATCTAGCCTCCCATAGTGAGCCTTCACCTCACCCATTGCTATTCTCGCAGTATTAGAGCTTACTCCCTTTCCCCACCCTCCCTCAACGTCCTCTCCTCCTGCGCTCTCCACATCTCCTCCACCTCCCCAACCTCCGTATAAAACGCTCTCACCCTCCCCACAAGCTCCCCCAACAACGAATCCCAGGAGCCTCTATCTAGGTCCCTCTTCACCGCAAGCACGCTCTCATACTGTCCCCTCGGATCCCCCCTCCTCAGCCTAAACTGATTCTGCTCAATTTCCAAATTCAACTCCACAACCACCTTCTCCATAGCCATTAGCGTGGATTCGATCTGCTGGCGAAGATCGGGAGGGAGGGTAGGTCGGCAGTCGGTCTGTTCAAACCATTCTAAATTTTTGGAAAAGGGTTTCATAATGCCGTAGCCTTTCAGCGCGTCCACTAGGTTGTATGCATGTTCGGTGAGAGTCTCCAGTCTCTGATAGCGGGCTGAATGGGAGGCTTGAGGGTGCGAAGGTGGACATAGTCCAGGTTGCGGCGGCGGAGGCAGTGGAAGAGAGGTTCGAAGAGGTTTGGGTGGGTAGGTTGGTTGCGGGTAGGAGAGGGCGAGGAAGGGCGGTTAGTTGGATATTGCGGTTGTTTGAGGGGGGTTGAAGTCGTGTTTAAGATTCCACACATTGTTGTTGGAGTCATGGTTGTTGCCCACTGGCTAGGCGAGCGCCCGCAAGGATACCTTAAAGCGGCCATCCCTAAGGGAAGTGACCCCTAGGGCATCCTCCCCGAGACATTGCAGAGGATGGATACATTCGGCATCTCTATTCTAAAAACTGTACATCTCTCTCCCTACTTCAGCTTTCCCATTGCTTTCCGTGATCTCCTTCACTGCCCTCAACATGTCATAGGCAACCCTTTCCCCAACCACACTGTCCTTCTTGTACTCGGAATGATTATGTATAAATTCCCTCTGCCATTTGGCGGATGTCCATGATGCTCCACTTGCTCGACTGCCTATCAAAGTGAGATACGAGTCAACCTTTGCTCTCGCTTCTGATGTGAAGTTGGTAGTATCCAGGTATCGTTTGGCTAGTGGTATGAGACCAGGAAAGCCATCGCTCGAAGAGCATTGACCGTTGACGATTTCATCGATGCCCATGGAAGCGTACTCGTCCTCGACTGACCAGGGTCGTTCCTGGGACTGTCCATGGGATGGCAAATGCTCCGTGCTGTTCTCGCTGATGGCAGGCTCGTCAATGAATGAACAATTCGAGGAGCTTCCGCGATTCGAGCTCCAATCAAAGGAGATCTGACCAGAGAAGGTCCCGGCGGAAGAGACCTCTTCGGATGTGGTCTCATTGGGCATGCTCTCGTGGGAAGAGTTTCCAATCATAGACCTTGCTAGGTGAGGGCTAGACAGTGGGTCTTTCCTGAAGTGGAATTTCTCATGCAAGACTGCATCTCGAACATGAGCTTTCTCCATATTCTCATCAACCTTCTTGATAGGAACGTAGAAATTCAGATCGAAATGAAGAATGGCTTGTGAAAGAAGGACTATGAAGGTCGCAAACGCAGCATTCTCAAAATCTGTCATCTGGACCTCCATGGGTCTGAACTCCACCCGCCAGCCTATGTTCTTACTGTCAATTGATGGAGGCGGCTTGAAGCGTATAGTCTACCAATTTGTCGACTGAATGCCCTCAAAATGACTGGTTTCTTTAAGATTGAATGTCTCTACGTCTTTGGCGTAGATGACCAGAGGGTCGCGAATGAATAGGTGGGCGAAATGAGTTGCTAGACGCTCGTCTATTCCGCCGTTTACTCCATTGATGACCAAGTTTGGATCCACATACTCCTCCCTGCAGGTTTCGGCGTCAGCAGTTCCCTTCGACGAGGCCAGAACACAGGTCCTGAGAGCAATGAAAAAGGCACAAAAGGTTGTCTGAGAGCAGAGCTCTCGCCAAATAACGTCTTCTGGGAGTAGTTTCTAGGGAACAAGAGCTTTGTTGGGAATGGAACCCCTGCCAACGGGTATGTCTCATGAGCGAAAAACAGTGAACAAAAGCTGTATGTGAGCAGAGCTTGCGCCAGAAGACATGTCTGGGGAGCCATGAAGAGACGGAATCGGGGTTGCGGCCCCAAGAAAAGTGCACTTACCGGTGTCGTAGATCATCCGCTATGTAGGTCGAATTAGATGCAAATCGTGGCTTAGGGATCCTTTGTGAGTTGTCCATCGCACGTCTGTATCAGCTAAGAAGCCCTTCCATATCGAAGTGGCAGCGGTCAGGGCCAGCATTATCGGACCCAGTGGAATAAGCTGATCGTACAATCTGCGCGCTTTAGTAACATTTCGTGCCTGCATTGTGACCTGTAAGCAGCAGCAGCTAGCCCCAAACATAGAAGAATCCACATAGATACAATTCTCATTGACCGCACCATTGCGGACTTCGTCGTCCTCTGGCCATCTGTGAAGGTTGTAATCTACTGTTGTATCTTGGAACGGCCAAGGTGTTTTAGTATCTTGATATATTGGTACGTTAATAGTCACTTGTCGCCGCCTTCTTGAGCGGATGTTAGCCACGCCAGCATGGTGTTTTGTGCTAGGGCTGATAATTTCGTCTGCAAGATACTGCGAGCGTTGCAGCAGATTAGGTTCGCGCCAAAAGACAAGTCCCTGAAGCGTTATTCGGGGACCAAAGGGCTGTCTAAGAGCAGCCTTCTTACCAAAAGACATGTGCTAGGAACAGCGGACGGAACGATCGAGAGGCAATACCCCGAAAAGTGCATTCACGTGTAGATTAGGTACACGCATCGTTGGTGAACATTGCTTTGATTATAAGAAAGTGAAACTTACCTCCACTTCATATTCAATTCAACATCGAGCATATCCCGGGAGCAGCAGCCCAACGGCTTCCCAGGCACTGCCTCTAGATTGAAACTGGCAACCTCATGGAAGAATAAAGGCCATGATGAGCACGGATCTCTGCCTCTCCCGTCTGGCACTGCTTTTGCAGCCAATGACTCAAGCACAGCTCGAGCACCCAGCAGCGGTTTCACGTCCCGGACTGCATCATTGAAGGACACTAACACGCCCTCGATCTAGCGCTCAGTCAGGTATAAGTGTCCCATTCAAGCCTTGTTATTACATACTTCATCTCCCCACAGCCACGGATCATCGTCTCGATCTTTGTTCTTCTGCCACAGCTGCAACAGTTGCTGGTAGAGCTATCAGCATAACGGAACAGTTCATAGTATAACGTGCTTACTGTGATCCCATTTTCCCTAACCAGGACCTTAACCCTGTCTATGTCTTCCCAGCCCAATGTTGCTCCCGTAAGTCTAGGTAGGTATGGGATCAGTAACTATTCTGGGATTGGCGAGTATATACGACTTATAAGCGGCCTATGTTCTACTTGCACTAGACTTTCTTTACAAGCAACAGAAGTACAATCCTGCGATTAAGACCGGTTAGATTTTGACAAATGCTTCGATAGCCGCCAACGACAAGTTATTGCATATGAGATGAATCAAAGCCAAGCCGTATAGAGAAGCAATAAATGTTCTGCACCCACGACTGAAATGAGAAGAATCCTACAGTTATACAAATACCACCCCCTTTCGTCAGATATGGTAATAGAATGGGCCGCAGTGAAAGATTTCTCATGATACCAAAGGACGAGGCATTTTATTTTAGCCCGTCGCTCCACTAGCGTCATGGAATCATGCGTAGCCAAAAACATTCTCGTATGCAGCACGTACAGCATGCACAGAAGCCCCGTTCGGCCGTTGGAAATATTCGCCTATATGCATCTGCTCGATGAATCCACCTACCCGATTGCTATTGGCGAGATTGGAGCCAATATAGACGGTATATAACCTCATCAGATTCTCATCGTAGCCCAGCATTACGTCCCACAATAACGTGCGCGCACAAGCGTGAGCTTTGATCAAATTCGGAGAACGGCTGTAGATCTCATGGAGGCATGTTCATGCAAGTCGGAGGTCCAGACCAATCCAGGAACCCGAAGAATGGAAAGAGGAAGGAGCTTCGTTCCTGCAAGGCGATGAAGAATTTTACTTTTCCTCCCTCGAGTTGATATATGGTACCCTGATCCGCCGTGTTCGCCAATCATAATAAACTTTTACCTGGCCCGACTTTTACACTTCCTTTGGACGAAGTAGTCCGACAAAGCGGCAGAGTGATGCCGCATTCACGCCGTACGAGCTTCTCCGGTTCATCTTAAGCATCGATAATTGTGCGAACTCAGCTGATATCCTCCTGTATGGCGTACAAGGTCCTCAGAAATAGTGCTGACGAGCTTGCCAGCTTTAACCCTATGGAGTTCATATGCTGTAATAGCCACAGTAAAAACAAAGTGGAAGCGAACTGGTATCTCGAAGTCTTCCCTGAGCCTCTCAAATGCGTTTGATGTGGGGAAGATCATGGTCAGAGGAGTATGCGGGGCCCACTGTGACTAATGCATGCAGCCTGCAAGCGGACGCACCAATGACGCCTCGTAGCAACTACACCCCACACTGAATATCGACGATGGAATGATTGGATACACAGGCTTCATCGTTAGACCTATAGAACGGCTGTAATGGCCGGTTGACAAGGTCTGCTCCTTCTGTCATTGGGCCCTACATTTGGCATGGGCTACGCTACGAAGATGTTCGGCTCCGGAGAATCTCGGACTCTACATCCAGCTGAACATTCATCAAGACGTTGACATCTCTAGTTAAGCGAAGCGAGATGCAGGGGTGGCTACTGCAGGTTGGAGGAGAATATAAGACCCGGAGATCTCCGATGGACCTGCGGGGTGCATTAGCATCTACAGAATCTCGCTTCGCTGGAATACGATTGTGGAAAAGCATGAAGCTAAAAATCGCAGTCGACGGCGCCACGTCCGGTAGAAAAGATGCCATGTACGAGTCTCGCAATTCAAGGATGTATCTCCTGTCCTGTCGAGAGTGAAATTTGTGTTGCAGCCCGGACATCTCCAGCTACGAAGAGGAGAAAGTGGAGATGCACCCAAGCTTGCGTCTGTCTTATGGACATTTAATACTAAGGAGGATGCTACAAATAAGGGCGATGCCAAGTCCTTAGGTCTTAATCGTTAAGGACACTCAGAAAAGCTTTCATTGCACAGCGCAACGACCATGGACGTACCAATCCTCGACTTCTCACTCTCCCGCGAGGGTGTTGAGCCAAACAAGCAGCAAGCATTTCACGATCAATTCATAGGGGCGCTCTCGTACTTTGGGTTTGTGAAGCTGATAAACTACGGTGTTGACGAGAGTCTCATCTACGAAGCCTTTGACTGTGTAGGCAGCGACTTCGTCACATCTGATATTCCAGATGTACTAACAGGCCTCCACAGAAAAACGCTACTTCGCCCTCCCGGACGAGGTCAAGGCGAAGGCCGTGGACCCAGGTCCAGTAGCATACCGTGGCTGGATCCGTCCAGGGCAGGAGAATGCTGGCAAAGTCATAGGCTTTAGGGATGGCAAGAAGGCACCGAAAGCAATCAAGCCAGACATAAAGGTGAATGGTTTTCCAACACTTAGGTAAATTAACCACGGGCCTGATCGCGCGTCACTCGATATCGGCTCCGCCTCCGACTCGGCAACTACGGCCGTATGGCTGGATGATTCCGGACTCCCAGGCTTCCGTGCTTTCTTCGAGGACTTTTACCTACGTTTAGTCGCGCTGCACATGGAAATCCTGCGCGCTCTGGCACGGGGCCTCGGCATTGATCCAGAGCGATTTGTAGAATTGTGCAACGGGACGGCGAGTAGCCTGCGCTTGAATCATTACCCAGCATGCGACGTTACCACCTTGCAAAACGGCACGAAACGCATTTCAGGGCACTGTGATGCTGGGGACATTACTCTCCTGTTTCAAGATGGAGTCGGAGGCCTTGAGGTTGAAGACCAGGAGCACACCAGTGTTTTCACGGCCGTCCCAAATGTCCAGGGGCCAGAAATCATCATCAACATTGGCGATTCGATGTAGCGCTGGACCAACGACAAATTACGCTCTGCATGCCATAGGGTGCGACTCCCTCCAGAGCTGATGAACGCTGAGAATGGTCAGGTTGAAGCGCGTTACTCGATGGCTATGTTCGGTAAGGCGAACCGGAACGTATCTGTTGCCACGTTGCCCGAGTTCAAAGTTCCTGGACTCCCCGAGAAGTACGATGATATAACGGCGTGGCAGTATCAAAAGAAGAAGACAGAAGCTCTTTATGTCTGAAGCCTAGATTGTGCGTAGATTTTAGCGATGGAATGTCACGAACCAACGCTCGCCAAAACCAAAGTAGCAGAACAATCAAGTTTTGTACATGAGACATTTTCAGGAACATTTCCGCAGGGCTTCTCCAATGCCGCCAGAACTATGTCATCAAACCATCAACTTTTATACTTATAGACATGAACCCACCTCCCAGTTTCCTAATCTGCTGAAGCCAGGCTTCCACTTCGCAGTCGTTCGCATCATAGCTCAGCTCAGTTTTCTGACCTAAGGGCATCTGATCGTCCTACTTCCCAAATGGCTCTCCTTCGGGTAATGCATCTTCTTCTTCCTCTCGCGACAATGTAGAATGGAGTTTCAATTCCCTAATAAGTAGCCCACTCACCAAGGCCATAACGGCGAAAGCCGCTGAAGTCGTAAAAGTGGCCCTCAGTGCAACCATGTAGCTCGATCTCACGGCCCATTGTATCTGACTGGGCAATCGATCGATCTCATCGAGGCTGTCCTTTATGCTGCGGATGACATCAGCCGCATTTTTCTGGTCACCAATCTTTCTCCAAAGGTCATTCTCAAGTACAGCTTGATAGACCGCCGATGCGAGGGCGAGACCGACCACTGATCCTGTCGAACGAAACACGTACGACAAGGACGTCACAACAGCTTGTTCCGATGGATCCACGGCGCTGATGAGAGCAAGGAGGGTTATAGTGAGCATCGCTCCCGTTGCAAGACCCACGATAGCGAGTTCAATCATTGCTGGCCAGAGTGGAGTGGAAAGTCTGTTCGTACAGCTTGAAATCGTGCCCAAAACCATCAGGAGTAGGATAGCTCGAAGGAGGCGCTTATACTTGCCGGTTTTCGTGGTAATAATACCTGCTCCCAGCGAGCCAATTGGAAAGGTTATACTAAAAGGTATCAACGCAGCGCCTGCTTGCGTCGTCGACGCGCCGCGGGCTCGGTAGTAGATGGGAATGTAGAACATGAAGACGTAGGTTGTTAGGTGAAAGAACCAGTTGGTCAAGCACGCGCATAGTACAGTACGATCGCGCAAGAAATGGAGGGGTAGGATAGGTTCTCGTGCTATCTTGTGCTCCACGAAAATGAAGATGCAGAAGAAGGCAGCCGCGAGCGGTAGCGAGACAGACGCCAAGGGGTGGGTCCAGGGGACGATGTTACCGCCGGTTGTGAGGCCTAGCAAGAGCAATGCCAGGGCTGAAACGAGGGTGAAGGATCCCAGAAAATCGACGCGACTGATCAAGGCCCGCACACTTATATGGGTAGGCGAGCTTTTCGACCGAATTGTGTCCAGCTGGAACCAGATTATGAGCAAGGAAATAAGCGTGAACGGCACCTGGGCGAGGAAAGCGATCTTCCAGTGCCATGTGTCGTTTATATAGCCACCTACAACCCCACCAAGGCCATTCCCAAGCCCCCAAAAAACATTGCCAATTCCTTGCCAAAGGCCACGCTGGCGTAAAGGTATGAAGTCGCTGGCGATCATAGTTGCTATACTGTTCAGACAGCCCCCACCCACTCCTGCTAGTACTCTTCCCAGAATCATGGTCCATTCCTCTTCAGCGAATCCGCAAATGAGATTGCCGAGGGCGAAGAGGCAATTGCTGACAACCAATCCGGATGATCGAGAGAAAATGTCGGTCAATTTACCACTTAGCGGTTGTGTTGCCGCCTGACCGATCAAGTAAGCCGTTGCGAGCCAGGCGAGAAGGGAAAGGGAGTTGAAGCTCGTGGCAATTGGCGCTGCCAGAGTTGCCATGATCGTACCATCTGATATACTATTATTAGAGATCATCGCCTGGGTTGACGGCCGAAGCCACGGGGGTATGGTGTAAGCAGTGCTCACCAAGGCTAGACAAGAGAGTGCCTATCCAAACGCTTGACATGATCCATAGCAGCTTGCTCGTGCTGAGTTGCTCCGAGTCAGCCGCTTCGGTGGCGCCATCACCAGAACCATAGCTCTTGAAGCCATCGTTGGAGAGTGTGGCAAGCAATGGGCTGCTTTCTTCAATGGAGGTCAGAGTTGAAACTGACGGCACTCGACTCTGCCTTCCAGAGCTCGAGGAACCTGATTCAGACATGCTTACATTGAAAGAAAAAGAGATTGTACTCCTGCGCGAGGAGGAAAAACGAGCACGGCACGCGGTAGTGGCTAAGGAAGACGCCAACGATCTAGACCGATTGAGACAATAAACGTCGGAAAGTCAATTGCCACGCATTCCGCAGCACCAGATTAAGCCAAAGGGCATAGACAAAAAAGTATACTGGACCCTGAGTGGTAAGCAGTATTTTTGAGTACCTCGGTGAAGCTCGGCGTGTGGTGAGTGGCTGATCTAGGATCGAACTGACACCTGATCTTGCATCGATATTAGCGAAGCGATGCATTCCCTAATAGATGTCAATCAATAGTTAGAACATCGTCATGGACTTCTGGAGATCCTCGTAGGTGACTAGAGCGGGATTCGAGGGTGTGAAGGCACTGCGGACAACGTTAAAGCAGATGATCCATTGCCATCCTACGCCAATCGTTTCATAGCCTTCGATGTCTTCGACATATTGCCCCACACTTCTCGGACCCTCATCACCATGTTGTCGGCAGCCAAGCATTGCTTCCTAGCCTATCACGTAAACTTTTCACCCGACAAGTCGTCCCTTCCTCACCACATTTTCCCTTTTCGTGATACAGTAAGCCATAGGCGAGTAAAGATCTAACCACGATCATAGTCGCTATGTTGGCATTGGCGTATATGAAAGCTTGATCGTGGTCGTCGGTGAGAGCCGTGAATCAAAGGGTTGCGGCACTAATCCTCAATGAGGACGTGCGAGAGGTTGTAGCGTATTCATGCTGCTCAGGCTCATTATGAGGTGGGGCCAAACACCTATAGCGGCTTCCGTAGGGAGAAAGAGTGTTGGCCTGTCAGGTCTTTGTGGTGTTCATTTGCTTGCAGGTCTCAGGTGCCCATCGGCGACGGTCGTGGACTGTTAGGGCGAGGTCATAGAAGCACCGCTGCGACATTAGTTCCCAATGAACTTAATCTGCTTCTGCTGTTCATGCTGCCGGCTTAATAGTAAGTCATTTCCACACACGTCTGAGCCCAGGACCCTGTAAATTTGCCAGATCCGCGTTATTTTGCGCGGATCTGGCAAATTCAGGGAGTTAGGAGCGCCAAGAACGGGGATAGGGCTCTTGGCCCTGCAGCGGCCCTGGAAAAGAACTGATCACGTGACTGGCTCGAGAGGATCAAGCGCCAAGCATATTGAGCACCTTGGGCCAGGGGATCAAGAGGATCAAGGGGCTCAGGCCTTGAGCACCTTCAGCACCTTGAGCATCATGGACTATATAGACCCCGAACCCGACGCCCTCATGGTGTCGTATTCAACTCATGTTATCACTCGCCTTTTAAGAATACAATCAATTGATACTGTTACCGCCCTGCTACCGCTCTACTGCTACTCGTACTCGTCCCGGAGAACCAACCCTATTGCCGTATCAAGGCTAGCTAACCCTAGAAGTCTTGGCAAGTCTTAACATCTTGTTACTCTTCAGTGAAAATTTGATTGATACTCCTGACTCCTGATCTCGTATTCATTCAGGGGAAAATGTCCTCGAACGCTTAGTTCTACGTCAGTAGGGCCAATCAGGTGGCCAATCTTCTCTTCAGAATTCTCAGTCAAGAACCGAGTATCGACTAGATTGGATGGTTCTTTGTGGAGCAGTATTACATCAAGCTAACGAGGGATCCCGAGAACCTGCACCTAGGTTCTGAGGACCAAGAAGTGTTCACCAAACCTTTGTGCTTCTAAAGCTTGGCCTCTAGTGCCGTCTCTACTCTACTGGTATTGAAGCCGCTGGGAAGCATCTATCTATCGACAGCCTGAAGAAGCCATTCCTTTTCCCGTGTTGGACGCAGAATCTAGATTCGTGCGCAGCGATGTGGTCCCACGTGCCATCCTATGGAACGCCAACCTCATCGAGGCTCTGAACAACCGTCTCGATCGTGACATTTTGAGTGATCGCGAGCTTTGAGGTGGTGTCATGGGGAATGGCGTTGCCGAGACTACCAGTATTCACGCCGGCCATCTCCAATTCCCCAGAATGCATTGAATCTGGCAGGGGGGAAAGTGGCTGAGGAGAGGTGTAACCATTCTGGAGGCTTGGGCCCCTTTCCTCATTGCCTATGTCACGAGAAGCTTCTTCACCCACTCCTTGTTAGCGCTCCTGCACCGAATCCCAGGAAGCAACTTTCACTCACTTCCAGTCCCAGGCCCTTGGCCTTCATCGCATCTAGTTAGAAGGCCGTGGCTGTTAGGATTGGATCCTCGTGGCAGATTCACCATCGGAGCCCGGATTCGACTGACTCCGTGGTTCACGTGAGCTGGGTGAGCTGGCAAAGATGAACGACCAACACGTTGTCTGTATTTCTGATGGGGTTGTTGAACAGCCCATTCTGCAGGCTGTGTAAGGAGAACATTTCGAGAACGGAGGCCACGCGAGTGCTGAGTGATATACTGGCGGCGCTGTCGGCGAGGGATGGCCATCGTGAACGAGGGGCGAGCGAATGTCTGAGGAGAGAATGGAAGAAGGAGGGAAGGTGGGTAGGACGTCCGCTTTGTAGGCGTCGCTCGACTCTCAGCCACCTTGTCGATGCTACTGCAGGGAGTTGCATGGCCTTCTTGGTCTCACCCTTCCCTGTGCCATGCCTCGGTGGCAGTGCTCGGCTAGGATGCTTCTCTCGTTCCCAATTGCTGGTCCGGAGGTATGCAACATCTGAATGGTGTAACCCCGAAGGGCTTTGCTGCCGGCTTGTTCCCTCAAAGCATCCTAGCCGATCTCCCAGAGCCTTGAAGGCTTTAGGAACGGTCAACTGGGGGCCACTTCTCGGCCCTCTTCGCCAGGGCGAGCGAGAGCCAGTTGCTGATTAGCTCCTGGCTCGACATTCACTGCCTTATTAGGTAATTTGAAGTTCTGCGCCTCAGCTCGATACCAACAGCATCAGGCCCCACAGCCTCCTTCAATGAACATATATTGGCCGGCTTGGCCAACAACTTTGTCCAGCACCATCGTCATAACAGTCTAGTACAAAATTCACTCCAGCACTCTCACCAGTCCAACTTTATCATCGGCTACAGTTTCAGAATCACCATGTCAGACAACGATATGCCTCGTTTCCCTAACCGCCAATTAACCCTCGAAAGCGGCAGAGGGCAACAGCCGGCGCCAGAATCCCCGTCACAATCCAAGTGTAATACGCATCTCCTCCTACTTGGCTGGATCTGGGCCCAACTCCAGCTGGTCTTCATCGCTGTGCTCTCCGTGTGTTCCGACGATGCCCAGGTGGCTGTCCAGTCCCTGTTAGGCAGCATCGGAACTAACCTCACATTCATACTATCCAGCTCGCTCTTCATCGGCGGCTGTCGCCACGTCTATCTAGGCTTCTCACTGGACTCGACAATGAATATGACGCAACTCCTGCTATTTGCCTTGCTGGCGCTGAGTCTGCCGACCGTCTTTCAGCTTGCGGTCCCAGCCAGCTCCTCCAACGGCCAGGCAGCCAACCTTGTCCACGGTATCGCAATAGGTGTTCTGTGCCTCCATGTCGCGTTCCTGGTCTACACGGTCATGAAGCAGCGAAAGTGGAAGGCAGCGGCGAGCCAAGATGACAGCATCATGCCTACGGAGCATACCGAGACTTCGTCCGACACACCCTTCGTCAAATACTGGTTCGCAGTCGGCTTCCTCGTCATCATAGCCGGGGTCACAGGACTGTCGTCCGAATGCATGGTGCAAAGCCTCAACAAGTTAATAGCCCCAAGCGGAGCGGAGTCCAAGACCTGGATCGGGCTCATCTTGCTCCCCGTGGCTGGCAACGCACCCGAGCATGCTACGGCCGTGGTAGCCGCCTGGAAAGGGAATCTCGATCTATCGATCCTTGTTGCAGTGGGATCTGCCTTGCAGATCGCAGCCTGCGTGCTCCCCTTTACACTGCTTTTGATCTGGAGGCTGGGGAAGGAAGGGGGGAACTTTGCACTGGTGCAGATCTTGATCCTGGTTAGAACAACTGGTTTAAGGGGATCTTCTTGCTTGCTGCGTATTTTCTTTGATTGTTATTGCGACATAGACGGGCTAGCGGATAGCGGTGTAGTTGAGAGTATGTGATTCGTGGAGACTGCGATAAGCTTGGTTCCTCGGTGTTCGACTAATGAATACGACAGAGTTTCTATTGTGCGTGCAGCATTCAAGGTGCGAGACTAGCCATGAAACTATCTACTCTGCTAACACTTTTGGATCCTTTATTGCTTCCTGGAGCACATCCCTCATCCAAGAAGGAAGGTTTTCATCGTTTGCCTTTCGCCTCCTACCGCCTGGAAATACCACCTTCCGCAACCTGTTGACCCAAGGGACCAGTGGCTGGTAGTACGGTGAAAAGTTGTCTTCTGCAGTCTTGAGAAAATCCCCTTCATCATTCACAGTCCCCTTTTTCATTGAAGCCAGCTCTTCCGTATCCACAAAATTCCACTTCTCAAACCTTTCAACAACTCTGCTCTCCTTATTAGGTCCATTATAGTAAATGCACATCCAGAACAGCAACCAAAAGAACGACTCGAAATCATGCCAAGTAGAGTGGTTTTCGCCTAGAAGTACTCCTATAGCCATGAAAGCTCTGGTGCCGGTCTTGCTTCGTGCTCCCGAAGGCTCTTCCCGCTTCTCTTTGATCGCAAGATCGAGGTCGATTAAGAATGCCGGCCAGGAAGGATTGTCGTCTTCCTCGTTCACTAAGACGTTGCCTAATGAAACGTCACGTTGGAGGATGCCGGCCTTCGTGTGTAAAGACTCATATCCTTCGATGCCACCCTCCAGCGCAGCAAGCATTGCAGCCCGAGAGCTTGCTTTGTAGATGGCCTTCCCGTAGTCACTAGTGATAACGCGTCGGTGCACTCGGTTCTGGATCGTAGGGTGCTTTCCGCCCTTGGTCGAAGAGCTTGGACACGTGCGCTTTCTGGGCGGTAGCGTGGCATCCGTATAGGTGGAAGATCTCTTTCTGCTAGCGCTTCGGTCTTTCCTTGTACTGGCTTGCACTCCAGCTGCTCCCGGATGTATCAAGCTTTCTGGCTTGTAGTTTGTCGCTGTTGTAATATCCAGCCCCTTGCGGATGTTGCAGATATCATCATCTTGCCCACCTACACAAACAGTCTGATGATGATAGTACCTGGCCACATTGACTACTCCCTTCTCTGTTGCTTCACGCAGCAGTGCGCCTTCTTCCTCGCGCTCCGGGTACTGCCACGAGTCTTTGATAACAAGGGGTCTCTTGGAGCTGTCTCCCTCACGATGTGCTTTCCAACAAGTTGTCGCTCGACCGGCGACACAAGGAGCCCGCTTCATGAGTCCGTCGAGGACAAGACGCTCGGTCTGCTCGTTGCGTACAACCTCAACGTATCGTTTGCCGTCCGACGTCAAAATGGTAAGGTCGAACCCGAGCTGCTCCTCGTTCATGCAGAGATATCCTAACATCGCCGAGACAAACTGCAGTCCGTCTTTATCGATGTCGAATGGAGAAGATGCGATGCCTCCTACCCGGTCAAACTCCCAAAGCCGCATTGTAGACCCACAGAGGGTAAAACCTAAGACAAAGCGACGAGTGTCCTGAGCGGCGAAGACCTCTCTCACGTATCTTCCCAAATCAAACCATGCCTTCGAGGGGATATCAGTGTTCGGGTTACTCTTCAGCTCTCCTGGCACAAGTATGTGCGACCAATGGCATTGGGAGCTTTTGCCGGCCATTAGATCATCCACAAAACCGACCTTTAGCTTTCGGTCCGCTATGGATCCTTGCAAGGGCTGCTGAGTGTGTTCCACGAGTCTTCGTTGTGTTTTTGGAGCGGACTCGTGCTCTTTTGCGAAGCCCAGAAGTGATCTGATCAGTTTGTCGAACCACACCAGAACTTTGCTTTCTTTTGCGCCTTCAGGCCAGTCACGCCAGCCTCCCTTCTCGGCGTATAGTGGATTGTCCCCCTCCTTGCATTTCTTGAAAACAGCGGTGCCTATTTCCTCCAGACCTTCCACTCGTCCAAAGAATGCTTCATAGAAGCCAGGAATCCCAACGTGGAGAGGGCCTAGCTCCTCCTTCAGAACATTATCCACGTATTTCCTGTGTTCGGACGAGTTGATGAAGCTGCTCGTGTTGCGCAGAATTGGAGTTTGAAGGTGGAATGGCAGTGGTCGGGGAGGAGGTGTGGACTCTGTGACAGTAGTGTACGCCTTCCCCCAGATAATCTCGTCAGGTTCGTGATTGAGAACTGCCTTTAGGAGAGGGATGACCCGGTCAATGTCGAAGTCGTCGGAATCAACTAAGGAGCCAAGTCGGAGAAGGTCACTACGAAGAGTGCCACGGCCAACGCTAGGTGGGAGTAATTGAGCAGCGGGAAGATTTAGCAGCGCCACAGTAAGGTCGACAACGGAGATTTTAAGCCCTGTATATGTTAGAGGACTTGCGATAGGCGAACTGACAATTACCTTTATTGCCAATCTGATCCAAAGCGTCCAAAGAGCTAGAGATGCCTAGATCCTGATAAGTCAAGTTGAATGAATGGCGAAAGTTGTCGAGTCCTTCTCCAATAGGTTTCGTTTTGATTATCTCTGATCTGGAGAGATTCGCCATTGTGATAGTGGTGTACACCTTTTCGCAGATGATCTCGTCGAGTTCAGCCCGAAGGATCGCATTCAGAAGAGGCAGGAACCGTTAGATATCGAAGTCATCGTAGACTACTAAACCAAGTCTCGACAGATCACCAAGGAGGGTTTTGTTGCCGCTGTTGGACGGCAATAAACGAGTAGCAGGAAGACTTAGCAGAGCTACTATCAGGTCGACGACGAGGTTTTCAAACTCTATATATGTTAGGGAGGATTTGTCATAGACGAATTAACAATTACCTTCATCATCTATCTAATCCAATGCATACAAAGAGCTAGAGATGTCTAGATCCTGACAAGCCAAGTTGAATGAATGGCGAAAGTTGTCGAGTCCTCGTCCGATAGGTTCCGTTTTGATTATCTCTGATCGGGCCAAAAGCTGGGTCGGGATGGCCGACGTGGCAGGCGGCGGGTGTGATCACAGAGGCTTGCATACGATGGCTGCTGGTATGATCGCAGAGAAGTGAGCGAGTACGGGGGGTGGTTGAGCACGCGTCGAGCGCGACAAGAAACGAGGAAGGAAGAGTGTGAGGAAGGTGCGAGGAGATTGACGCGAAAAAGTTGAATCGATCCGATGGGGCTTAGACCAGGCTAGGTGTCAGAATAAGTGGCAGTCGTTAAATTTTAACAAGTTCTGATAACTTCGCAACCAGCGCATATGAGTATATACAAAAGTTATAGCGTTTATTTGCCTCTGCAATTTTCCACGCAAATACGTTTTGATCTGACTCTACATTGGATCACTATTGTAAGATCTATGCAATGCCAAGACTGCCACTTATTCTGACACCTAGCCTGGCTTTAGGCCTTGGCTAAATACTAAGTATTGCCTACCGGAGATTAAGTCATTGCCTAGTACAATTGTCCAGCATTGGAGCAGATCGTGCGATCTTGGCGAGGACCTCCGAAAGAAACACCAAGACGACTGATTGGAGAATGCCTTGATCTTTTTGTTGCTTGTTCTATAGAAGTTGCTATCTGCTGAAGGAAGAAATTACTGCTGCCAAGCAATTGCTAACTAAGAGACCCCTCAGCTCTCCCTTTCTTGGAAAAAGCGAAGCTCGAAAAGCTAGGTACTACCAGGAAAGTGCCACTGACATCATCTTGCCTTGCTCGTAGAACTGGTGCTAGAGAAACATAGAAGCTGGCTGATGGAAGCCCGCATTGAGCTGAAACCCATCCCGCCGAAAACCCTGTCGCTGGGAACATCTCGTATCATCCATGAAACCGTGTTGTGTCATTCTTCCGAGCTCTCCTGATCTCCATTATCGATTCGTAGGGGTTGAAACAGGGAGGTTTTGGGCGTAAATCTGTTGCCGTAGTGGTCGAACCCTTACCAATCGTATACGAATCTGCTATCGTAAGGAGATCACAACTCATCGATATCAATCCCTTCATTCTTAGCTAACTCTTTAATCTCATCCAAATCCATCCAGACTCCGTTTTCCTCCCTATTTATTGCCCCTTTGTCCTTCTTCCCTATATTGCCTAGCTCGAGCAATGAGCTTGAAGCCCAATTAAATTGGGTGTAGCAGGAGGCAAATGTTTCCTTGGTCCACCGTCGTATCTCTTCTTCGTCTTGGGCTTCTCTTGCTGACTTCGTCTCTCGCTCCACTCTTATACGCTCCTCCTGCTCCTCTCTTCAGGCCGATTCCTCAGGGGATTCGAATCCTCACGTTGGGTGATTCTTCGCGTAGTGGGAGAGGAATGCCTTATCAATATTATCAGGAGTGCACCACCAGCCCATCTGAGCCAAGTCCAGTTCACGGGTCGTAGGGGCTCGGGAAGCGGTGTGGTTGCTGAGATTGTATTGCCGTAAGAATTTCTGGTCCTCTTCATTGAGTTCCTCGCTGAAGGTATAATGTTCTGTCGTTGTAATGGTATCAAGCTCCTCTGGGGTGCCTGCTGGCACGATCTTCTTCCAGGCATCTTTGAGGATAGTGCGGTCCATCGGCTGATTTGAAAAGCTATCCTTAAGCAGTTTCTCGAAGGCAGGATCGCCCCATCTAGGGGCCGGTTCATCGTAAGTCTTCTGGAAGGCCGCCGCCCCAGTAGGCATGTTATTCCATGCCGAGAGCAAATGTGCTTGATTCATTGTCTTTCCTAGATCTCCGAGCTTCGCTCGGAATATCGCGACCTGTAGGTCTATCTTCTTGTTCTTTTTACTGACCTCGACCATCCTCACCTTTCGTTCGGCAAGGTCAGACATTGTTCTCTCTGTGGCTATGTCCGCTCCTGAGGCTGAGTTACAGACCAGCCAGGTTTCATGCTCTGTAGGCTATCGCCGTTCTTTGATAGAGATTCCTGTTGCCCTCTCCTCTGCTTTCTCTTTCGTCACTACAGCCGGGTAGTCTAAATTGGTCTGGTATTCCACCCATGCGGTAAAGGCGTCCTTGAAGTTCCTGCTTTGTGCTAAGGCTTTCAGGCGAGCTAAATTGGCCAGTTCCTGTTGTCGCAAGGAAAGCAACTGGTGTCGGCACACCATAATCATCGTGCGTTCATCCTGATCTTCTGTCGTGCTATCGGGGAATGGGATCTGGTCATCGTAGGGCTTGAGAAGAGATTTCCAGTGGTCCTCTGGTAACTCGGTGAGGGCTCGGGGCACTTGGACGCATGGAGGATCCCCGTCGACTATCTCCTTCCACAAAGCTTGCCTCCTTGTATTCTCTGCCATGATCTTAGGATTCCCATACAGTCGCTTGCGTCTTGACTCCTCGGATTTCGCCACCTCGTTAGTCTAGGTCTCCCATTGGGAACTCAAAGTTCTCTGTTGTATCATATTGACGTCCCACCCCTCCCCTTCCTTAATGATCTCTGGGTATTGCTGGCATTTTAAGGTAAACACCTCATGCCACTTCACAAATTGCCGTAATTGTTGCGCCTCCAGCACAGGCACTATCGACATAATTTTGCTATTCATTGATCTTGTGGCCGCGGTCGTTTCCAGGGACGCTTTTGCCTCTATTTCTAGCAGATTCAGTTCTTTATGCTCCTGTTCATATTTTTCAGTAATCTAGTAAGATCGCTTGGTAGCTGCTTTGAATTTCTGGCCTTCGAGCTTAAACTGGTTGAGCTGGGCTGTAATTCCGTCAATGTCATACCGAGGTTGTTGATAGTATTCTTCCTCTATCTTAAGAACCTGCAATAGGTTAGTAATAGACTCCACATTTATCTAACTGGGAATCTTCTGAAGGGAGTTGGGGATAGAATTGGCAGGATTTCCGATCGTCCGGAAGGTATTCTTGACCTCGGGAAATTGGAAGACCCGTCGTGCCTGGGACTTAAAGACTGCCTCCCACTCACGTATTCTAGCTGCCTGGTGTGCTTCCTCTTGGGCTTCTCTTGCTGCCTCAGCAGCTTGTTCCTCTATGATCTCCTGCCGAGTCTGTTGCCGTAAGGAATTCCGCTCGCGCTCTAGGCATAGTTGTTCGATCTTCGCGGTCATCGTTGTGACGACATGTTCCTCAGTTTTCTTGGCTAGTTCTTCCCTAGCTTGCTGCTTGATATTTGCAGTTGTGGTCTCGGTGGCTCGTTAGATAATCTCCTGACGTACTTCGGCTTTGACATCTTCACGAAGATCTTGCCTAATTGTGGAACTTAACTCTGCTCTTAGATTCTGTTCGAGCTTCTGCGTCGTTTCCTGGTAGATCCTAGCTCTCGATGCTTTTCTAACCTCCTCTGTGATGTCCTTAGTAACTCGTGTATTACCTCAGGGAGGATTTCCTTCTTGATGTCCTCCTTAACCGTAGAAGTACATATTTCGCAGAGGCATTTGTGAACATCTGGCTGGGATTATTCAAGAACATGTCGAGGGAAGAAGTCAACTCCGAAACCGTCGTAGAGATAGGTATGAAGGTCAACCAGTCGGTGCTCAATTGTCGATGCTTCTTTGACCATTCTAGCAATCAGGTAGGTTTGTCCTGTGAGCTCCCTCCTAATCTGCTCGGCTACCATAAGGTTATATTTCATGCCTCCATTGATCAACTTATTGTATTCAGATACGGGGATGGTAGCTTTCTCATGGTGGAAGAAGGAACAAAATAGTTCCTCGTGGGTGGTATCGGCCGGCTTCTTATTGGTCTTGACTAACACCTTCGACTGTATAGTAGCTGCCTCAGCAGTCTACTTCAAGAAGGTCTTCACGGCCCTACCCTTCATCTGCGTCAAGGTGCCCGTCTGTGCTCTCGTACGAATATCTCCTTGGTTGTTGACTAGAGTAGGTATAAGGGAGGCTGCTGCCGTAAGATCAACTGCCGCGATCTCTTCATTGGTGAACTCTGAATTCCATGCGCTATCCACAATCCGCTTCACGAAGTCTAGCACTCTGTTCACCATTGCAGCCCATAAAGCATCCTTTGCTGTATCCGGCTGCATCAATGATTTGACTGAGAATGAACGTCCTCGGTGAGCGACGTAAGTCGCTGTGGCTGAAATCTCCTCTGTCTCAATTGATGACATTACTACAGATGGTTGTGATCTCAGCTGTTTTACTCTCTTCAGGGGGCCTGGTGTAGAGGAGCCAGCGGTGCTTTTTCGCTTCAGTGATTTCACTGTTGATCCCTTCCTGCTGGTTGTAGGTTCCTTGGCTGTTGGTTCCTTGACCACCCGGCCCTTCCCTTTTGCGTCCTTTCTTCTTTGTATTTCATCGTTAGATAGGTAGGGTTTTCCATTACTAACTTCATCTACTTCAAGGGGTGTTGTCGTAACCTCTTGACCTGCAGCTTTTCCAGCCGGTTTCGCTGTTACCGTAAGGAATAGATCTGCTCCCGATAGAGCCGCTCTCCGTGCTACTGTAGCAGGTGATGCCGTAGCAGCTTGGTCCTCCGCAATTCTAGGCTGTGTAGCTAATGTCGTAAGGTCGATTGCACTGAAACTTGGCTCCATGTCTGATTCCAACTCGTCGTCAAACGAATTTTCGTCCATGCCTGTTAAGTCTGCTTTTTCCTTAATTCTCTTCCTTCGTTCTGCACTGGCTTTCGAAAGCCTTGCTTTTTTTCGGATCTTTGGGCTTTCGTCGTGCAGTGACTCTTGAGCCTGGCATCGGGCAGTGAGGTGACAGTGAAACTCATCATCGGGCGGATAGTGAGGTGGGGGTAGAGGGGATAGAGGATGATGAAGAGAACGTTCTCCTAGTCGTCTTAGAAGAAGACAAGGATAGAAATGAGGAACAGGTGAGTTTATGAGCTAAGGGTAGAAGTGATGAAGAATGATAAAGAGTTGAAGAGTTTAGAAGGTTGTGGAAGAGCGTTGATTAGTGAAGCGCGTTTAGCGCTGCTTGCTATTGGCCAAGTCTCCCCTTCTCGGAAAATGTTGGAGACGGTCGATGATGAGGTTAGCGAGTTAGAAGAGCATAAGTGCTCTTCCCTCCACCACTGATTCTAGTTCCTGCTATCGTCACAGGGGTGCTGCCCTGCGACGGAATGTGCAAATGTACTCCTGCCATAATAACCGGTTCTCGTTGGTAATAGAGGATCAGGTCGTTCATGCTGTATCGCTTTTCTTGGCCTGAACCGTGAGGCTCTCTAACGAACCCGCTCAGTTCGTGAGCAGTGAGTCTCGTCAACAACCTTGGTCCTAACCACTTCGCCTCTAATTTCCTTCTATGTTGTTTGTCTACTGAGTAGTTTCGTACGAGCGCCAGATCCCTGGTGCAGGGATTTTCTGCTTCCGTAAGTTCTTGCCCCTACGGTAATGTGTATAGGAAGCTGCTTCGCTCGCGAGTAGCTTGTATTCCTCCCGTAATGCCGAGAAGATCTGGTACTGATGAGCTGGTAGTTCCTCTTGCTCAATTTCTTCTGGCGTAGGAATCAGTGCCGGTATAGTATCGAAGTGGAATAGCTGTGGTTCGAATCCAAGCATGAGCTGGCTAGGCGAGTAGCCGCGTATCCTCACGCCCTTTGTGTTCACCTCTAATATACCTTCTCGAACGAATAAAGACCATCCAGCGTTAGACCGTCTCTTAATACATTTCTTGCTAATAGAGGTCATAAGCTCCTGAACTCCTCTCTCCAGTAGTCCTGTAGACGATAGGTGACTGATGGGGCCCTCTCGTGGTCGATAAGGACGAAAATGCGGATCTTATGGATACGGAGAAAGAGCGCGAAGGCGACGATAATGAATAAACTAAAGCTGTTCAGGACTATCAAAAAAAAATCTTGAGCCCGATTACCTAGGTACTCTAGAAGAGACAGTCGCGGCCAACAAGCATCTACTCATATAGTATCTTTATGTCATTCTTTGGACATGGGCTTATCTGATGATGACTATGTCTCGCTATAAGAGTAGCTACCATATCTTATTTAGAAACCGAGTCTCAACAATGCTTCTCTACGGCAAACCACCTACCTCGCTGTGTCCCTCTCACAAATATTGTAATGACTGTTCATTTTCATAAATGGCGCCATGCATGGAAAGGATGCGAAAGTGGTCCGCTGCTTCACAACAGCCCATTAATAACCCAACAGCTTAAACAATTTCACTTTGGCGGAAGGCAATCAGGGCAGTCTGTCGGAACCGTTGCAGGAGTCTCACTGCACACATCCACGGTTGTGGTAGAGGCTGCGTTGACAAAAATAAAGCTTGTGGTAGTGATCGGCTATGAATCACACAATCATCAAGCTGTGCATCTCTAACCCAAAATCCAAAAAAGGACTTACAAGGCCAAGACCAAAGCAGGCTTTAGGAACGACAGTGACAGCACTACAGCCCTGGCAGTCGAAAGTCGAGGTGGCTGTGGCAACAAATGGATCCTCGTACACAGTGATGACTTCAGTTGGGCCACTGGGGATTGGACCACATGGAGTGGCAGTATAGGTGCACGGGTTGGGGAGATCCTGGGCAAAGGTGCTGTATGTAGACGAGAAATTAGCGTCAACATTCAAGAACAATGCTGCGATTGTGGATTGGAAGACTTACACAGCTGCAGCACAAGCAATTATGCTTGCTACAATAGTAGAAAACTGCATATTGAGTTGGATTGATATTGTCTTCTGTATTGTAATGGACCTGTTTCGAGCTGGAGGATGGTGTGCTGTTGATAGTGAATGAGACACAGAGAGAAGATGAGGGCTTAAATACACAGTCCGACGGCGGAACCCACACGAAAGAAGCCATCAGCTCCGTCTGACTCCACGCACTGTATACGTAGCATCAACCGAGCTCAGTCTGACTGAAGACTGACTGGAACTCGTATCGCAGGCTTTCCCATTGAGCGGAAACCGCTGCTGAGGACCGCCTGAAGGCCTCACAAACCTTGCTGCCGAGTAAACGACTAGTCCCGTTGAGCGGTCACACCGACCGACTCGCTCAATGCGTAGGGCATCCCATTATCTCTCCATGGAGTAGCTCAGACATGTATCTGGTGACCGCAGAAGCCCCAAGGACTGACCGATTTTTCAACTCTGAAAGCAATATCCTCCTTTTACGTCGCAAAGCTTGCCGATCCTAGTAAGTAAGCCACTGCCAGCCGAGCCAGGCCAATCAGGCGTCCTTGTCGATCCAACCAATCAAGCTCTCCTGCGATGACTCGCAAATGTCCCCGCCATGTAAAAGATTACTGACCGTCAGTTCGTCATTCCGAGTCGCCTGACCTATGACCCGCTGAGATGTGCAATTAGTGTTGCCTGGGATTTGCACAGCCTTTCGGATCAGCCCAGCGTTGCATCGTGCTTACCCTTAAGCGTGCGCGCATTTCCAAATCCTTCCCTCGCGTGTCTTGATAGACGGCATGGGCGACCAAGGTACAATGGACAGAATGTGCTGCAAGTGTAGCTCGATAGGAAGATTGTCCACACAAGAAATTTTATGAACTTAACTCTCCGTAATTTCGGCCTCCATATATTCTTGAGCTCCAGCTCCCTTTCACAACACCACTGATTGGCTATGAGTATCTGCGTGTTGATCCGTCAATCCACTGAGCTGAAAGCTATGATGTTAACACGACAGAGACGTGACGTAGAATAAATGTAATTCTATGATAGTAAATTAAACATAGTAGAGGCTTGAAATGATTATAGGAACTCTGGGGTACAGTCAAAGCCCAGATTATGGTGGCCTGGTACCCCAAGAAAAGTGCCAACGTAGGCCATAGCAGGATCATCATCATCACGTAAGAGGCGACTCGTAAGTCCGAGCCTGTCACGTTCCACATCTTCGCGGGATTCGTGAACTTATGAGAGCTGACACGTGCAATGTTGAACGGACAAGCATTACTGGCCAACTGGGATCAGCATCAGCTTATGCAGCTTATGTGGGGACTCTTTCAGCTCCAGCTTGAGAATTCGTCAACTCTGACCCCGCTGCCTTCAAGCTTGGGCCGGCCCAGGAGGCTTTTGTCGAACTCCAGATGCTGCTTACCTCGGCAAGAATGGTAAGGTAGGCTATTGATCCCTTTGCCGCTTCCCACGGCCATGCCACCCCACCAGACCTGCGAGAGGCATCGCGAACAATTTGAGGAGACTTTCTTGGATCTTTCTTCATGTGAATTCTTGACTACTATGCGCTAGAGCTTGTCAGATGTGGTTTTCTGCTTGAAACAAAGTAGTCCAAGGTGTCAGGTTTTTTGGTGGCGGTAAGCGCGATTACTAATGTGCCAAGACAAGAGCATTGAACATCACAGAGTCTGTATCTTGAGCATAGTCAAGACATCTACTCCGTTTTAATGGAGTTTGCACTGGTGTAAAAGAAAAATTAGAGAGAAAACGAGAGCTTAAGTATATAAGTCGAACGTGGAGTCTAGATGAATGGAGCCATCAGCTCCGTCTGACTACACACACTGTACTCTCAGCATGCCAAACAAGTTCTGTCTGACCGAAGCCTGACCAGGACTTTTCGAGGAGAGGACCGTGCTGCAGGCCACCTGAAGATTCATCACACCATGTGGCTAATCAGAAAATAATTCCTGCCGAATGACTACGTCAAAATTTCCGCTGGCACAATGATAAGGCGCTCCGGCATCCTTTGGCAAAGCAGCCCTTTCTTCTATGCCTGGTGACTGCCACGATTCGAAAGACTGAAGTCTATACATCCATGTTGAAAGGGCTGTCTGAGCCTTTGAAATCGCAAAGCTCGCCAGTCCTAGTAAGTAAGCAGCCGCGTCGCAATCAGGCGTCCTTACCGAGTCTCGCAATCCGATAGGTGGGAGTAGGGGCTTTTGACGAACGACCTAGCAACAGGACTGTTAGCAGATGGCATTTATTGAGACTTTGCTCTAAATTCGCATCTACGAAACGAAAGTGTAGTTCTATATTCAAACGTAAGGAAGGCGGACGCACATAATCCTGACGGCGAAAAAAAGGCACATCGGTTCGCGTGGAAACCGCGAATTGACGGTTGTATCATGATGCCAAAACTTTGCTGAAAGGGTGCATATAGAAGATGAGAGAAAGTGCTTACCTTGACTAGGGTTCCGAATTGGAGTTGAAGGGGTGGAAACGATACCTCCTCAATGCAGTTTTTGGATGGTGACATGAGGCTCGAGGTTCTGGTCGCAGCACGTTTAGTGCCATCAAGTGATCTAGTGCTCGTCAGCCAGATGCTCCCTGTCAGTCCATGATTGATGTGCATTCATCAGGCCCTGGTTGGTTGACCGGAGGATACTTTTCAGTTGGGCAAGAGAATTTTAAGCGAAACCGCGGCTAATTTTGATTTAGCGTGGTTTTCTGCACTGCAAGGTATCCTTGTGAGGTTTGCACATAGTGAATAGGCATTGTCTTCATTCTTTTTCTCCTCAATAATATGTACAAAGCAACATCAAAATGCCATTTTTATCTATCCCAGCTCATAGCTCGAACAAGGTGGACGGCCTGCACGCCTGCCATCATGTCTCACTAAGGAGCCTTGAATAAGGTAAATGAATATGCATGTAGAAATACTTCTGTGTTGCCCGTGATCCTTCGCTAGCATGATTTCCTCGCTAAAGTGCATACAAGGTCCAACGCCTTTTGCAAATGCTCGATGATGTATTATGTAACAGTTATCGTTGAATAAGCCGAGAGTGAATTGAACTATGCGAAGCCGAAGTACTCGCTTCCAGCCGTCATGGCGGTGTAGACTTGTTGTCTGAGAGTCTCGTAGCTGTCGTACTCTGGAAGGTCGAGTTCTAAGATCATTAGCGTACGTTCATGAAGTTGGGGAAGAGCGGAGCTTACGATTGAAGCAAGTATGCGAACTTGGCAACCTATCCTTGTTGCCATAGTCCCTATGGATATTGAACCTGCTGAAACCGTTCATACCCTCGAGCTGGCCGAAGCCGTTGAGCGGCACTTTGCTAGTACCCGTGACGAATTGTAGAAGCTTAGCACGCTCTTCCTTGTCGAAGGAGCGAACAGCGCGCCAGAACCATTGGATCTGAGGAGACGAGACTTGGTAGTTGTGATATTCGGTGTGATTCTTCCAGTCGTCGACGTCGATGTCAGGAAGGCCGGAGATAAGGAGTTCGAGCTCTTGCTCGTTGAAGATGGCGATGAGCTCTGGAGGGACGATGTCATGGAAGCCTGGGTGGCGTTAGTAAATAATCTCTCATAAAGAAGAAACCGAGATATACCTTTCAAGAATTGACCCAATTGCTCCTGTACTGACCCCGTGAGACGGTACTCAACCACAAGCTGAACGTATTCATGCTTGTTCTCCTCCGTCACAGGAATGTTGCGCCCATTCTCTTTTAGGTCCACAACTTTTGTGACACCAAAGTCATCTGTCTCAACAGAGAAAGTCTCAGTGATAATCTCCGTGATGTCATTCTCCAACATCCACAGAAGCGACTTGTAGTATTCAAGATCCAACGTCTCCATATCCTTGATCGACACCGTCTTGCCTAAAATCCGCTTGTAGACGGCTCTGCTGAAATGGCAGTCCAGGGCGCGGCCTTCGTAAAGGGCTTTGCCAATGATGCGGCCGATGAATTTGAAGAACATGAGATGCTCATCGTTGACTTTGCTGAGCTTATTGGGGTGGAAAGTTGTGCGGTCAGAAGCCACGGGAATGAAAAGAGCGTAGCCCGGATTGAACATCTGTCGTGAGAGGACTTGGAACCACTCTCGAGTCACACCACCGGCGTCGACACCTTCTTCACCGTGGAAGCGAATACTAAGCTTGCCATATTTGATTTCATCGCCAGACTTGAAATGCAGGAACTTGAACGAGTCAAGGAAGACCTCGTCGCGGCGAACAGAAAGCTGTAGGGGTGGTTGAGGGTGTCTGGCTTCCGTACCGCGGGAGTGTAGACGTCGAGTGAAGTAGTTACGCTTGTTATCGAATTCTAAGACCTTCGGATTTTTGACTAGCAGAGCGAAGTTGGCACTCATGAGCTTGGGGTTATGTCGGACAAGTTCGTTGAGGATCTTGCGGTGGTCCTCAGTGAATTTGAAGAAGAGGTTCTCCATGTATGATTCAGGCGCAGGGCTCGTGATGGCGAACTCTTTGGCAGCCTTGATTAGCGGAACGTCCTTGAGTGTTGTATTCTTGCAGACAACCATAAGTGCCTCGACTAGTGGAAGAAGGATGGTAGCTATATTCAGCATGCCTTCGGCTTGGTGAATGCTGCTCAAGCACTCGCTGAGCTTGTTCCAAAGAGAGCCAAACGTTGCGTTCTCGTACAGCGTGGTGAGTATGTCCTCCTTGGGCGTTGAGCCTTCTCCTGACTGTCCTTCTTCCGTAGCAGGCTTCGTCTTGCCACCATTGCGCTTGGGGTCGAACAGGTAGTCCAAAGCTGTGAGGACGCGGAGTAGCTTCGCTTGATCCGAGGATGCAGGAGAGAATTTGGCAAGTGCCATGCCTTGGATGTCAGTCCCAGATTCAGCTTGCTTAATTTGCGGCACAAGCTCATCTAGATCCTGCAAAATGGATTGACCAAGATCTTGTGCTTGTTCGATCAAACCCTTGCCAAAGACCTCTTTTGCTCCTGGAATCCCAGAGAGATTGTTGATTGTTGACAAAGTGTCGCGGAATGTCTTTGCGCTGCATTCACGAGCTGCGAGTATGTTGACCACAAGTCGAAGGTTCTCTTCAGGGACAACAGGCGGTGTCAAGGTACGAGTTTTCTTTTTCTCTTCCTCTGCAGATTTCTTTGCTTCGGCGGCCTTCTTTTCCTCCTCTTCATTCGTTTCGGCCTCAGTTGTAGGCGCAGGAGGCTCTTGCTGTTCGGTTGCGGTATCTGCTTCGACATCCACCATTAGTGACGTACTCTCCTCTGTAGAAGGCTCGACTGATTCCGCGGCGTCCTCCGCGGGCTGTCCACTTGTAGCCGCATCAGGAGGAGTAGTTGTCGCTTCTGGCTGGGCGGTAGTAGCTTCGATTGACTTTGGCTCTTCGGGCTTCTCCTCTGCTTTGTCTTTCTCTTTCCGAAGCAACATCGTCAAGGGGTGGGTGACGCTCTGCAGCAGGCTAGAGAGTTGCTCCATGCAGCCAGAACTCTCCATGATGAGTTTGCGATCCAGCAGACTGAGTAAAGCATTGAGGGCAAATTTGGAAGCTCTCGTCTCCTTGCCTTTCCCTTTTCGGTTGGCCTTGGTCTTGATGCTTGATGATGCTTCGTGCTCGGTAAGGAAGAATGATGGTATATGCGGATTGTAGTGCGTGAGGGAGACAAGGGCACTTAGACACTGCTGGATCACCATCAGAGGTGTGGCTTCCATGTTGTTGGCGACAGAGGCCATTTGACCCGTGAGAGTTCGTTTCAGAGGTTGAGGCGTCTTCTGTGCAGCTGGTTGTTTGGCGCGGAGGGACAGATGGGCAAAGCTTCGCTCGACGGCATTGACATCAGCACTGCCATCTTGAAGTATTGAGAGTAGCAGGCTGATGACTTCTGCACGGTTTTGACGATTCTTTGACACGTCATGGAGAATGCCATTCAACGAAGTTCGTGAGCTTCCTTGTTGAGGTATAAACATTAGTCGTAAGAGTGTTGCAACGCCGGCCTTGTCGAGCATTTGCACTATTTGCCTTCGGGGGGCTTTTCGAGAGTCGCTGGAGGTGGTCGCGAACCATCAAGCAAGTGACGTACAAGTCCGCTGTCACGGCCGCCTCGAGGAATGCCTGCAAAACGATGCATGGCTCGATCTCCTCCTAAAGCGCGAGCTTCAGCGGCTATTTCTTCTGGAAGGTGGGCCAGTATCTCTTCATCCTGATCCATCAATACGTGTTGTCTGAGGGTCGGGTCGAGCGAAGCCAGGAAGCTTGCCGGATCCATGTCTTCAGCACCGCGAGCTGGTGCACCGCCAGCGGTCTGTTGTCTTCGTCGAGCCTCTTCTCGTTCACGCCGTCGCCGATCCTGTGCTTCTTGTTGCAAGAGCTCCTCTCGAATATCGGCAGGCAGAGCTTCCAAGAATTCGCGACTGATGTCGGTAGGCTCTTCACCGGCTGCCTGGGCTTGAGATCTCTGTATTGCAAGCTGAGACATGAGGACCTCCTCGCGGAGTTCTTCAGGTAAGGCGTCCAGGTATGCCAAATCGATCCCCAAGCCAGTGATGTCAAGTTCGCGGCCACGAATCGTCGTTCGTACTCGCTCAGCAGGCTCCGAAGGACTGGCGGCAGCAGGCTCTTCTCCTGATGTTGGTCCTCCCGCCTCTTCACTTTCAATCCGGGCAGTTGTTTCTTCGATTTGGGTGCTCTCGACACCTTCCATAACCCCGTCATCTTCAGTATCACCCGTCTCTTGCGACTCTTCCTGAGCACGTGCCGCAGCTTCAGCTTCTTCCGCCGCTCGTGCAGCAGTAGCTTCGCGCTCTTCCTGCTCTCGCTTCTCCTGTGCCTCCTTTTCTGCCTTTTCCCTAGCCTCTTGCTCTTCTTTCCTCAACTTCTCAGCCTGCTCTTTCATGCGCTTGAATTCTTCCTCTTCACGCTTCTTCTTTTCAAGTGCGGGTGGGACTAAAAGACGGAGGATCGTGTTGACGAGTCGTTCGGCCTTCAGTGAATGGAGATTTCCGTACAAAAGTCGAGCCTCCTCTTGCCAGCGCTGATAAGTCACTGCAGGCTGGAATGCCGCCGGTTGCCGATGCTCATCGCGGCTAACATGTGTAGGGTCTTGGTGAGCGTGTCGGGGAACGCCAAGCGCTATTTGGAGCTCGCGCGGTAGAGAAAGACCTCCACCAGGGCCACCAGCAATATGTAAATGTACAGCACCATTGGGACCGCCCATGGCGGAGAGGCCGAAACCACCGCTTTGGTCGACCGACGCAATGAGGCTATTGAGGAATGACAAGGGACTCTCGCCAGGATTGATTCCACGAGGTCGTCGGACGGCGGATTCCATACCATGGACCCAGTAATCGTTGAGGCTGGCCGCCGCATCTGAAAGTCCTGAGCGAAGACCTCTTGAGGAGCGTGAACTAGCAGATCGATCATTACGCTGTAGGAGCGGGTTGACATTGTCATCGTTTGTACGAGGGACGCCCGCAGGACGGTGAGATCGATACAATGGCATATGTCGATCTAGTACACCGCCGGCGAAGGAAGCAGACCAAGGATCTGGCACTCGGCGGGGATGATGGTGGTGATGGTGGTGATGATGTCTGGGTAATGACATCTCATCATCTGGGTCCCAACCAAAAGGAGGCTCAGGCATGCTAGGTTCTTCTTCTAACAAAATAATTAGCATCGAATCCTGAGATTAAGCAGCTGGGAAGATACGAACCATCATATTCAGGCTGGTAGATGACATCCTCGTCGTCGACGTCGTCTTCTCCGCCGTCGTCATCCTCTTCCTCGTCTAAATCATGTCAGAAAGCCAGTGAGCAGAGTTGTATTGGAGGGCTTACCATCGTCATCATCCCGATGCACGACATCCTCCATGTATCTACCCGAGTCAATGTCCATTTGGAGGTCAGACGGACCGTCTTCTAACCCCTCGAGACGTTGCAGAGCAGCTTCTGCACCGCCAAATTCTCGCACAATGTCTCGGACAGCACTCTCCGCATCTTGGTCCTGACTCAGATCATTCTCGAACCCGTCCTCCTCATTGTAGCGCTCTATGTCATCCCCATCTTCATCTTGCCAACCATCGTCTTCACCTTCTGCGAGACTGGCATTCTCGCTATCGCCATTGATTTCATCAATGACCTCGATTTCGGCACCGTCGTCCATGTCATCCTCCGAGTCGTCTTGATCCTCATCATCTTCATCATCGCTTGGATCTTCATCGTCATCGTCAATTACAACCTCGACGTCCATTCCTACATCTCCAGGAAGGCCCTCCATATGACCAGCTTCGCCAAGATCTTCGTCCTCATCACTAATGACTCCATCCTCGTCGCGCTCCATGCCTTCATCGTAGTCCATGCCGTCATCATACTCATCATCATACATTTCTTCATCTCCTTCTGATGAGTCCGAGCTCGACTCTTCCTCTCTGCCAGGCTCGAACATGCCCAGCGTCGAGTTGCGGAACAAATCTGGAGTTTCTTCCCGCTCGTCGTCAACATCTGAGACGGACGTGGCGGTTGAGATCTCATCATCTGTTTGCCCAGGAGTAGTAGAGATATCAGAGTTCTGGCTCAAGACTACGGCGGTCGAAGTAAGCTGCTTGAGTGGTCGGAGGATGTACTTGACAGCCCGCTTGGACGCTGGGAAATTGAGATCGATGTCGGCAATGGAGCTTGTCAGGGCAGAGATGAAGTTCTTCTCGAACATTAGCTTGGCGATCGATTTTTGAAAACTACCCTCCATGCCAGGAGGAGGCGTGCCGACTGGTAGGACGATTATTCCCTGCAACAAACGATTGAAAAGGTCGGCAAGGTCGAGCAAACGAGCATACTTGACATCGGCCTCCTCTTCTGATGCGTTGGCATCTTTGTAGGCCTTCAGTGCATGTTCAAGAACGAATTTGCGGACAAAAAGTAGATCGGACTCTTCATCTTCCTCCAGAGAACCCTGTTTCTTATAATACCCATTCTCATTGGTCCTGAGACATAGGGAAACAATGACCGACATGGCCCAGTTCGAGGTGAGATTCTTCTTTTTGTAGGCGAGAGTTTCCTCGTGACTGAGGGTGCCCACTGTGATCACATCGTTAAGCAGATAGTTGAGGACTCCGGATCGAGGCTTTGAGGGTGTCATAGCTTTTGCATCGGCTTTGCGGGAGAAATTGATGAACTCAATCTTTGTGCTGTTGTAGCAATGTAGGAGCTCAGCCAGGCATTGCAAGAGGAACAGCCGGTAGTAGTGAATAGGATGTTGCTCGGGCTTCAGTTCAGGCTTCTCTGCTTTCTTAGTCTCAGAAGCGTCCGGGCCCGCTGGAGATGGTGTGGTGCTAGTACTACCTGATGCTCCGTTCATCGCATCGCCAGGATCTTGGGGATCAGAAGGAGGTGTTGTTCTGAGGTCTTTGAGAAGCTCTTTCGCAGATGCTGTGGAATCTTTGTCATCGACGTCCTTGTAATTAAGTAATTCAAGGAGAAGAAAGTGAATCACTCCGCTAGGATGCTCGACAACAGGGGCCTTGGTCTCGGTTGCTTTAGGCCTCTGCACAGTTGACTCTTCTCGTTCGCTAGTCGATGGGTTGGGTGCTTCAGCTGCTTGACCCTCTACAGCACCAGCGCCGGTTTCCTCAGTGCTGGTCGCAGGATCTTCCTCGGTAGGCTTGGACTCTTTTGACTGTTCTTTTGGTTCTGGTTTCTGCTGAAGAACTTGGTTTGCGCGCAGTGATGATTCGTAGCGCGGAATCTCGAGCTTCTCATTCGTGACATCGACGAAAATCTGTGGAGATCTGAGCACGAGATCATACATTTGTTTGACATAAGTAGCGGTGTCAGTCTGGCCACCGCGTCTAGTCTCGAATCTCGCCATGATCTCGCTTCGCATGATTTGTCTGATGGTGTCTTCGTCTTCAACAAGATGGCGTAGCAGTAGCATGAACGTGCTTAGAAGTCGATCAGTGGTCATACCCGCCAGTTGCTTGACCATCACGAATAGACGCTGTATGTTTCGCTTCTCGCTGAGCCTCGAAGCAAGGTCACGATTACGGGTTAGGACCACCAAAGCACGGACTACCGACAAAGCTAGAGATTCGTCTTTTCCAACACGAGGTAGTATCTCGACAATGGCTTCAAACAGCTTAATCTTCGCGTCCATGGGAACGAGTGATGGCTCAACTTCCATAACAGGACCCTCGGGGATCTTTCCATCAGTCGGAATGGTCCATTGTATGAGCGATGGTTGTACGTCCTCTGCTAGCATCTTCTCGATGACGAGTAAGATCTGTCCAATCCAGGGAGATGCTTCATCAGGCGGCTGATCTGGGAATATTTTGATAAAACCCAGGAACTGCTCCAGATTTTCTATGAGCTCTTCCAAAGTCGCGTCGTAGAATTTCTGATCCTGAATGACCAACGCGAGTAGATTGGCATAGGATGCAATCTTCTTACCAGCGGGCCGAAAGTCACCTTCCATCTGTAAGGATATCAAAGACTGTACCAACGTCTCACCAATTTCACGACGCATCGTCTTAGCATCTGATGCCTTCATCGCAGCAGCATTAATTAAGTCTGCAAGCTCAAAAGTAACATGTTCGTGAGCGTTGGCCACATCTAGAGCTCTATCAATGAGATTCTGCCTGATGGCAGAACGTTCTTCGTCGAGGTCGTCGACAGTGACATAATGAGCTGGTTGTGGAGTTCCTGATTGGTTGGGAGGGGGCTCGGAAGGAGTTGGGCCACCAGGCAACTGGCCAGCTAACGTCGTCCAGCGCATAGCGTCCTGCACTTGAGGCGTGCCAGGCAGATTGAAGTTCAAGTTTTGCAGGTTGTCGATGCTCATAGTCATCCCTTCTTCAGCATCGCCTTCTGCTTCAGCTGGTATGCCTGGGACAGGTGGGGGTGGCGGTCTCGAGGCAGATGAAGAGCCTTGCCTATCTACTTCTTCGACCTCGGAATGTGGATCGGTCGAGATAGTAGGATTTGCTGCCATAGCCGCGTCGAGTGCCCGACCGGCATTCGCAGTTCGGGCGAGTAACGCATTTACCATGTCGTCAGCGATGCCACTCAATGGATTGAGAGCGCCATTGCTCTCGCCTGCCTGAGGAGCATTATCCGAGTCTGGTAAAGTAGCTCCTGAGTCCGAGCGACGGGGAGTCTGAGTCGCTGATTCTCGTAATTTCTCTTGGTCGTAATCTGGTATTGGGCATCTCGATGCTCCGGGAAAGGTCTTCAGGGACTGGCAGTACTCCCGCGCTAGGTTTGAAACGTTCATGCATCGGTATAGAGCCTCTCGAGCTATTTCTTCGTCATAACCTTGTTCCTTCAATTCGCGCACCCTGTCGCTTTGTATGGTGTAGATTTTGGGTGGAACGTTCTTGGGAGCAGGAATTTCGTCTGCACGTCTGAATGCGCCTCCTTCCTCGCCACCCTCAAGAATCGTCCGAAGAATGTCAATCAGGCCTTTGATGATAGGGCCTTCGGCCTTATCTACGACTTCGGAATCCCAGATAGACCTTATCACCGGTAAAATAGCCATACGTAGCTCGACGAGGAATTGTGGCGCAGAGAAGTAATGTGGAGAACCGCGATCGCGCTCATTTGATCCGATGGTATGGGTCTGGCCAGACTCAATGATTGACTTTGCCATGGTGATCTGAGTATAGAACGGCAGTATTATCCTGATACCCGCATTGGCTGAGAATAGTCTCGCTTTCTCATCGCCGTCCATTCGGTCCATGTCCTTGCCCGCGAGAGCCTTGACTTCTTCGAAAAGAATGTCAAGGATTTCTTTGATAGCATCTAAGCCTCCACCATTCTTGAAAGCTTGCAGTAAGAGGGTCAAGACTTGCGATGGAGAACGATCCATAGGAGTGCCTTCGATCATTAGCGATGATACGGATGTCAGAGCGACGATCCAATAAGCATAGCGGTCTTTCGAGGAAGCTGCTTTTCGTGGGGGCTCATAATTCAACTGCTCAAGGCTTGCATCTGATATCGCCTCTGCAACTAAGTATGCATTTTGTCTCGCGTAAGCTTCTGGTCTCCTCTTTGGTGCCAGAGCTTTGCCGAGATTTTGAGAGAAAAGAACGATTATCGATGGCACTTGACTAAGGAGATAGCGGAGAACCTTGGTATTCTTGAATTGAGCAGTGTCTTCGTCCTTCGTTGTCGACGTCATCGCGGCCTTTTGTGGGCTCGAGGAACCACCGTTGTTGATTGACGATCCGGTGGCTCTACCGTTGGAATTAGAGGCGGGGCTATCGCTTGATCCAGAGAACTCGCCACCTAGATTGAGGAAACCAAAGATCTCGTCGGCTTCATCGCTTCCCATGCCTATACCTTTCATCCTCGTTGCCTCTTTCCAGGCCTCAGGGAGTTTCTTCTGTAGCAAGATCTCTTCCCAGACGCAGACTCGGTGCAATAAACCAAGGCTCTCGATCAATTTCTTGTACATGTCTGCAAGGTTGACCTGGCTGAACGGTGTATGGCCAGATCGGGAAGCGAAAACCGGTGAGGAGAAGACCTCGAAGAGGATATTGCAAAGCGTTTGAACATTGACTAAGGACTTTACAATCGTCGTGCCAATCGATGCATGAGAAACTGGGATATACCCTTCAGGCAATTGCCTCTCTAATGACGTGAATTCCGAGAAGAAGCCTTCTTCACCAGTGTGGCTGCAAAGGGGTTCCATGTTTTCAGCAGCTTTCTGGGTGCGCTGGAGTAAAGAAGGCAGCACAAGGTGGGGCTTCTGCTCCACCATGATGTGGACAACCCGGGCAAGATGGTGACTGGCATCTTGGATGTTGAAGTCGTATTGTAGACTTGGCATTGTCGCCTGGTCGAGGACGTAATTTGCGCCACTGGCTTCAATGAAGAAGGAGCAGAGCGAGGTGTTCTCAAAAAACCCCGAAAGGAAGTTCATAGCCACCGCTATGCATGTAGCAGTATTCGGAGAACTTCTCTCTTCCTCTTCGATTGTCTCTGCAGTGATAAGAGGTGCTTCGGACTGCATGACAGCAGAATTGGACTTTTCCACAATCGGAGATGCTTCACCCATGACCACGTCATCGTCGTTCTCGGTCTGCGGTTCTTTTGTACCGTTTGTTTCTGCAGTGTCACCCTCGCCTGCAGGCACGAGGTTGCCATTTTCACCTTGAAGCCAAAGCTTAGCTCCGCAACCCTTTTCACTAGCTGTTGCTTGACAATGCTTTCCGAGACGCTCAATCATGGTCATGATGGCAATCATGACAGGCATCTTCAAGGTCGGATGATGTCGAACCAGTTCGTCAAAGGAATTGCCTAGGATCCTTGGTAGATCTCCTCTATCGGCTGCCATCGATGTGATATGGTCGTCGCTTTCGAAAGTTTTGAAGAAGCTGTTCAGAGCTCCAGATTCGAGGAACATTTGCATCCCAGAGTGATTGAGGCAGATAGCGCCGAAGGCTTGAGGCACCGCAAGGATAGCCTCAGAGGATGGGAGGATTCCCTGAACGGAGTCCGCCAGACTAGCCTGTCGCCGAGTCGTGCTGGGGCCGTCCTGCATGAATTTTGCAATGCTACTGGCATTTGAGGTGGCCAGTCCAGGCCCGAATACATCCGTTTCGCCGACAAATCCAAGGTAGACCTGCATGGGATCTTCAGGGCCAGATTTTAACCCGATCGATTCAAGCAGTCCTTTGTTGAGCCCTGCTTCCGAGATCACAGCATAGCTTGTAGGCTCGTTGTGGATGAAAGTGCTCATTATATTGATAGCACTAGCCCAGACGCTAGATCCGAAAACTTTGGGGTTGACTATTACGGTCTGTAGACCGCTTAGAAGCTGTGGAGAGTCAATGAGATTTCGGAGTAGCCTGTCAAGGTTGCCGGTGCCGTTTGTCATCATGTGGGCGATGAGCTTGAACACCATTTTCAGGGACTGTTGCTGGAAATAGGGTATCTGGTAATCGATCACTCGCGTACGGAAGCCTTCAGGGAGCCCTTCTCCATTTTTAGCACGCTCTACAGATGATCGCACTTCATGGTCGAGGAGATCAGATATCGCCTCTAGACCCTTAGAGTTGGCGAGTGACTGCATGGCGTCTCGCGAGGAATAGATGAAGGTGTTGAGAAAGGTCAAGACTTTGGGGTGACTGCGCTCAGCTTTCCGAGTCCGCAAATTAAGCACTTCAACTAGGATGTCGAGTAGGCCAGAGCCAATGAGTGACTCGACAGTCCTGGCGGTAGATGTTGGCAAGGCCTCGAGCAGGGAGAAGAGCGCTTCTTGCCGTTCTTCTCTATCCAAGTCCATCGCCTCATCGTCAGAATCTTCGATGGCCATTTCAGCCACGGCCTTCCGGAGAACGTAGAATAGCACCCCGTGACTGACGTGAATGTTCAAAGCAGCGGTAACGTCGGGTGCCTTCGTCTTCTGCTTGACAAGAGCCTCTAGAGTGGTAAGGGCCAGGGTCTGCAGTTTGTAAGGTATCGCTACAGCTCCATTGCCAGGAGGATGCACCAAGTCGGCGAGCTGGTATGCTAGTTGTAGCCGTCGTGGCTCGTCGGAATCTTGCTGTAATATTTTCTGCTGAAAGGTTGCATCTGGATAAATGTAGGCGAGGTTTGTGAGAGCAAGCAGCCGGATCCCAACAAGCTCTTGCCGTGTGGTGAGGGATGTCGTTATTGCGTGGGCGCTCCTTACTCTTGTCAAGAGCTCGTAACGTGAATCTTTGGGAAGGTTGTCCAGGTTGTCCTTCAGAATCTCTTCCACAGTAGAGGATGCTATCGTGGTATAAGGTATTTCGACATATCTCATTCCTCCAGCCGGCGAATCATCTGGCTTGATGTTTGGTGCAAACACCGAAGCATCCGGAGATTCGTCAGAGCTTGACAAATGACTCTGGCGAGAAAGTCCTGACGGCCGTCTTATAGGTGTAGGAGTCGGAGGTTGTTTTGAGTCCTCTTTAGGTGCCGTGGCTGGCTGATAATATGACAAAAGCACAGACCCCCAATCTTCCCAATGTGATGTATGGTCATCCTTTCGGTCCGCATTCGAGATATGCTTAGCTGATCCATTGAGGGAGGTCTTTGTGTCCTGGCTTGTCAAGGCAAGAAGATCGTTGGGGTTGACACTTGTGGATTGTTTGGAAAGGGAGTTCTGTGCCTTCTCCTTGCCTTTGAGAGTAGGAGCTGGTGTCGTAACGGACGCCAGGGTTGACGATGGAGACTTTATAAACGGGTTTGCCAGTTTTTGCACTTTCTCTAGGTCGATGTTGTAGTGGCTTGCTAACAAGGCATTGTTCAAGCTTTGGCTGGCGTTGGCTCCTCGTTGACGAGATGCGTGGTAGCGTTGAGCAAGACGAACCGCAAGTTGAAGAAGAGTGGTCAGCAACGATAAGCTAGTGGTGTTCAAAAGGTCGCCAAGCCGTTCACTGCTGCTGTACAGACTCCGATTGCCACAGCTCTCTAGCAGCCGACGTGAAAATTCAAGTATGAGCTCGACCATCTGCCGATCGCCATCCGGTCCAAAGCCCATAGCATCCAGTTCCGATCCAGTTGTGGGAGTAACGCTTGCGGCTTTGCTCTCCTCTGCAACACCCTTGAGCAAGACTGCCCTCCCAAATGGTCGTACCTGTGGCCCATCGTGGAGACCATACTCTGTAATAAACTGATCAAGTATGGCATCGAAGCGGTTGAACAAAGGTATCCAGTGGTAGAGATCGCCCTTGGGAAATGGCCATCGACGAGGAAATGACCTTAGGTGTTCTGGCAGACGTGATATGGGCAGGGTACTCGCTGTAGTCACGAATTCTGCTATTGCCGGAGACTACGGATAGAAAAAGTCAGCATGATGTACTGGAAGCAGCTCAGGGTATCCGAAACCTACCACCGTTGCCTCGTGCCTAGGCCCCGCTGCCTTCTTAATTCGCCCCATCGTGACGGCTAGGCGAGTATAGGACACTCATGTGTATTTTCGCAGGACAGAGCAAGCTCTAGATGGCGAGGTGGTGAAGTTGGTATATCTCAGGCTTGGTGATATATGAGTCAAAGGCGGGGGAGGCTGAGAAGGTTGCTGAGTTGTGTTGGGAGGTCGTTGCTTCCTGCCTGATCAGTATTACAGTTGCACGGATATGTTACCTGTATGGGGAAACGTCGCCGTAGAATGTAGGGCGTGGTAGACTGTGATAACACTAAGGGTGGGAATCGATATATGCGTGTAGAGGGAGCGTGTTGAAGGTTTAGGCTGGAGGGCGTCGTGGACGAGTGGATCTCGAAGTCTGACGGATAATGAGAAGAAGCTCAGCGGTGCAGGTCGCTGGCTGTCCAAGTAGTGAGGCTGGATGAGTTTGTGAGATGATGGGTAGGTGTTGAATGAGTATGAGGAGTGTAATGGGAAAGCTGTGATCGCGTTTGTACGGCTTGCGGCATAATCTCGGCTAAAAAAAGAGACGCTAAGACCGAAATGAAGCTCTAACGGCCGTTGCACAATCGAGACTATTCAGAAGTCAATCATGTTCATGTCCTACACTAACATTACAGATGGACGTTTCACATCTTGGAATCAAATACATTCGATTTCTCAGCTCCTCCTCAACGTACAGTTTGTAAATTACAAGGGTAGATTGCCACCCCACCACGCCGATTCCTCCAAAACCTGAACCTATCAAAAGTGCCCGAAACGATAACTAACCAGGAAACGACGCTTTTCTGCTCCAAATATCCCACATCATTGTACCACAGGCGGCAAATTCCCATCCCATCTCACCTTCATTGTAGTTGGGAACGGAGCGAAACTCGAGTGATCGGGAGTCATATACATGGTGATCCCTCCTGGTCCTGGGACTTTCTTGATCTGCCCTTGGCTCCCCGGCGCTCTCCTTAGTTTGTCCAACTGGCCTACAGTTTTCAGCATCGTCGTAAGGGCTAGCTTGCACACGTCATAGCCAAGACACGTATGTGGTCCCCAGCCGAAGTGGATGTACGAGTCCAGTGGCCTGTCCAGTTTGACCTTGTCAGGCTCTGGGAACGCGTTGGGATCCTGGCAAGCTGTGACCAAGTCACACAAGATCTCGTCGCCGGGCTTGACGTTGATAGAATTTTCACCGTCTTGGATGGTAGTTTCTGTGGCTACATCCCGGTACAATCCAACAGTGGCGCGGATCCTAGACCCTTCCATGAAATATCGGAGCAGCAACTCGTCGGCCTCCTCAGTGTCAAGCTTGGCGAGCCGGTTGATCTCTTTAAGATGCGGCGCTGCCTCATCCGAGAGGTAAAAGTCCAGACATTGCGCAAATAGCTGACCTTGGTTGGCAACCATTCCACCAGCAGTTGGGAGAATTTGAGACCATATGAGGTCCTTGGCGCCAAGACCGCTCTGATGTAATTGTTGAATCATATGGGTACCGTACATACTCAGCACGCTATGCTTCTTATGCAGTCGCTCGAGCAAATGGCCGCAGAGACCATAGGCAAGTTCAGGAATGACCAAAGTTTCCATGATCTGTCCCAGCTGCTGCGTGAGTTTGCGGGCTGCTTGCCGGAGGGGGAAGCTCTTTGCGGGGTCTGCATCGTAGAAAATGCAAGTGAAGACGAGGGCCATCAAGCTATAAAGCTGGCTTTCCGAGTATATGCCGAGCGGATTCTCTGCCGTTTTCAAGGGCAGGCAAAACACCTGTGGTGGATTTGAGCCGGTAATAGCCATGAAATAAGCCCATTCAAGGGTTACATACCTCTGCCGCAAAATGTGCTTGGGCTAGATTCCCCACATCACGGACAATATCGACTTGGTTTGCCCCACCAATCTTGTAAGATTTCTCGCGTAGGAGCTGCAAAGTGATATTTTTATAGAATGTCTTGACGGCATCTTCCCAGTGTTTTCGATAGAGTGCAGGTTTCATTACCGCGCGGGATTGTGCATTCGGGGCTGAATCCCCTGCAAGCATGAAGTTTGCGCCGTAATCCTTCCTGCCGTTATGCATTAGGAGTTTGATCGCTGTGCCCCAGGTGACCTTGAAGTCTTGTTGGTTGTCCAGAATGGATGTGCAGGCGGCGTACGAGGTGATGAATGTTGGCAGCGGCACATATCTCGGATGCTCCCAAGTGTACTTGTCTTTCTCCATGAGTTCATCCATGATGACTAGGTTTTCTCCCGGTATCACGAAGGGGAAGTGAGCGTAGATCGAGTTGGGCTGGAAGTGTTGTGGGAACGCTCTCAGGAATAGTTTGTATATGACATGGCCCTGGTCGACGGTAACGTCAGATGAAACCTCATTGAAGCCCCAATTAGTCAGGTTGTTGGGCGTGTAGTCGACCTATAACTCGTTAGCATTTTTCAAGCTTCTTCCTAGAATATCCCCTATACGCTCTTGAAGGGGGACTGAGGGTTACTTACAGTGTAGAATCTATCTCCACGCACCAAGGCCACAGCATCTGATAGTATGGCACGGGATATGGTGTAGTCGGTACAAAGACCACTACCAGGAGCTATCTGCGGCTTAGATTCCTCGACAACCAGTCCAGGATACAATTCCACGAAGTCAGGCTCGTCGTAAAGTTCCCTCAGCGTATTTGCAATATCTGGATTGCTGTTGATGCTCTCGAAAGTTTCATGCTTCGTGAGACCAAAGAAGCTTCTGAACTCATTAAGGCTAGCGAGATTCCACGACCGTGCCTGCTTGATGCCGAGAATCTCCACGGATCGCAGGATCTCAGGCACATTTCTAGCCCCAAACGCTCCCGCTTTGTCTTCGATGCTCTCAGTCAGTATCTCCACCAGAACGTCATCGTTCAATGTGCCGTCCTTGTTTACTACGTCGTCCTTTGAACGCTTGAGAGTAGCGGAGACGCGCTCTTGAGGATCTGCAGGAAGGCTTTGGTCCCATTTACTGAGACCCTGGAGAAGCTCAGGTAAGCTGACCTGGCTCGGCTCTTTTCCGGGGAATAGTCGCATGTACTCCTTCTGAGTCCATTCGTCGTCTTTCACCGACACAGCTGCGTGCCATCGATACACCAGGTTGAATTCTGCAGAGACTTGGTTGCCTGGGGTCCCGTTGGCAGTAGGGCCTGTAAGTGTAGCAGTGCGAGGATCGAGGTCCCAATTACTCTTCGTATGGTTCAGATCAAGAATCGTTCTGACGTAGTCCTTTAAGATGATGTTGATGTAGAGACCGCAATTGATCAGACGAGCGGTTTGAAATAGATCGTTGTCGTATTTTGCCCATGCGTCCTTTGATGCGCCTTTCTCGGGCTTAGAAAACCTGCTGGACTCGTTGATTGCTGCAAGCTGGCCAACAGCATAATTATGGAAGCGATTGAACATAATCAACAAGACACTAACACCAGGAGGGAACCCAAGCACGCGTTTATTGCTGAAGCAATCGGGCTTAATCTTCCCGTCTCGGAAGGTTCGCATGGCATCCTGTTCCTTCTGATTATCCCCGTACAATGGAGACAGCTCGAGGTAAGAAGACGTCGCATTGTTGCCAGTCTTGTGGTCGGTTCTAAAGAGATCGTGTATGATGATTGAAGCAAGGTAGAAAAGCATGCTGGAAAGCTTAGCTGGGTGAGGCTCAAACTCATCACGAGCCATTAGGCTATCAAATAGATCTCCAGGATCAGGGCGGTCCATGGGCTGTAGAGTCTGGGGACGCACAGTTCGGGCGTAAGGTGTATTTGCTGCACCAACCATGGGCGCCATGAGGTTATTGAAAGAGCCGTCAGCTGCTCGGTACTTGTGGTCATGGCCCAAGCTGGCTACCGGTGGATGCTGCAGATTATCATACAATTGCTGTACGAACATGTTACTCAACCTGGTTCCTTCCTCAGAAGTCGTTGAAAGCTCGCTGGTCAGCTGTATGAGCCGTTCCATGAGAAATGTGTTGTCATTCACAGGATCGCCAGTTAATGAGGCCTTTGCCAGCTCAATGAGAGTCTTGAAATCTCTGGGGTGCATTTTGGTAAGGTCATTGAGTAAGCCTGTGGGCTTGGTGGTCGGGATGTACGATCCATCGCCAGTTTGCTTAGGGAGAGGTTTAGCAGCCGCGCTGATCACACCGCCCACGGATTCGAACATTGAGCAAACTTCCTGGCGAAGGGTAGCATGCTGTTCGGGAGGCGCGTCTGGGAGGGAATACTCCACGATTGGCATGGTCGCGAAAGGGTGCTGTCCGCAAGACTTGCACTCTTTAGGGATGTGATGGTATGTTGACTGCACAACTACGGGCTATGACCCGAAGAACTCCACGGTCAATTAGCAGCCAGCCGGTGCAGTCGTTGTAAATGTAGGGGTCGCCAGATTCGAGTTAGCAGACTTCAATTGCAGGCTTGACGCTGGTAAAAATGACGGTTCGACGCCGAAGAAGAGCGAAGTGGAGCGGGGAGTTTAAGTCAGGTGTATATTTACTGAATTGCAAATATAAGAAGGTAGAAACTAAAAAGCAAGGGAGCAATTGGATTTCGGCAGCCCCGAGCACTCTTTATACGAAGTCTTTCACCACCCACGCCAAATTGTCATGCCAAATGCAGCCTTAAGGCAGAATTGTCACCGCCCTCCGGGGTAGGGATATATCCACGAGACTTGTTTCGCTTTACAAGCCCCAATAATCAGCTGCGCAGTCAGCGGGATGCAAAGGCCGACTCTGATTCGACTCTCATAGTTCTCCACACCTTGCGAGGCGTCAGCAGCGGCAGGAGTCCTGATGTAACCCATCCCCTTTAAGTCAAGTATAAACGGTATGTTGCAAATAGGGAGCACGGCGTGGCCGTAAGCTCAGCCTCAGGCGCTTCTGAACCTTGGCTGAATAGCGGAGCATTCCCCACCAATCAAAACATCATCTTCACCCTTCGTCATCCTTTTGGCAGACGAGCTGATGTGCATGAACTGATATGCGAGACCAATAATAAAATTGCTGAGAAGAGTTTGTTTCGAGGGGAAAATATTGCGGGCCAGCTGAAGATTGATACCATACCCACCTCGGTGTCGGCAAAATATTTCGCGCTACGCCAAGCAAAATCACACCAACGAGAATCTCCCAACCACCTCGCTGTATAGATTATTCATCTCAATTATTATTATGACTTTCTAGTTGAAAGCGAAATTTCATCTTTGCTTGTTACGATATTACCTGGCGGTAAAATTTGCTCACCACGCGAACTATTTTGCCGACACGGAGCCCACCAAATAATTTGTCCTGTCACTGACTTCGCCTCCACAACCACGGAACTTGAGGCTGCCATGAAACTTTTCCTCATTCGACATGGTGAGACGGTTGACAATGTAGCTCAAATCTAGTGCGTGCTTCTTTGTTGCGACACTACAATTAGCTGACATGAAACAGTGCAGGGGTCAAAGATTCAGCTCTCACAAATCATGGCAACTTGCAAGCCGAACGCCTCGGTAAATTTTTTACCAAAAATGCCCTGCATTTCACTCATGTCTTCTCCTCCGACCTCCAACGCGCCTACAAGACCGCGAATACCATTTGCTCGTGGAATGACGCCGCCAAAGGGGGAAAGCTTGAGGTGACTACACTGAAGGTGTTACGGGAGCAAGATTTCGGATTCTACGAAGGGAAGCCCTTATATGCTCGATCCCGAGACTCAACCAAGTCGGGGAAGGACAACCACCGGTCTCAGCACCAAGATGATCCTGACTTTCAGGACGTCGAGTCGAAGGAATCTATGGATTCGAGGATGAACACGTTCCTTAGGGACCACCTTGTACCTCTTCTACACAATGAAAAGCGAGAGAAAAAGGAGGTCGTTGCGATTGTATCACACGGCATCATTCTGTCCCATCTTTGGAGATGCTTCCTCAAGCTGCTGCCGAAGAACAGCGTCACTCTCTCACCAGGGCTATCTGTGGGCACTGGAGTCACACCTCTCGAATATCTTGGCGGATGGTCTAACACCGGTTACTTGGAACTCGACGTACAGAAAAAGTGGCCAGCAACCAATAATGCTGCTAAGGCATCAAGGTCTCCGCCATGCTCCTCCGAGTCCCCAAGCATTGACGGCTCAACGCCAACGCTGCACGAATATAAAGTGATTGTTAAAACCGTGAATGGGAAGGAGCATCTACAAGGCCTCAAGCGCACAAGGATTGTTGGCAGCTCGAAGTACGATGAAGATCAAAAGTCCATTGAGTCGTTTTTCAAAAAGCGAATGGTCGGATGAGTGGTAGGGCTGGCAAGTCCACACACAATGCTCTACGCTGTTGCAGAGATGGACAGACCAAGCCTCAATGGCAGGTAGAATCTACACACTGCAGGAGTTCCTGGATGGAGCTGTGATCACTGGTCACAGCAAAAGAATCATGGTCAGCGCTCTTCAGGTTCCATCATGAGAATTAATGCACGCTGCTAATACATGGTGCGTTGCCTGCACCTTCCTCTCCTGTCTGCACTTCCTATGATGAAGCACAATTCACACAGACCTGTTCTGAACTATCATGTGGATATAGATATTGTACCAACTGCTGTCTGAGAAAACCCGTTCCAATTATAAATACGTCTCTTCTTATATTAAACTCGGCTAACATACCCTAAGTCCAGGCCAGCACTACCTTCAATCCTTACCCCAATACCTCCATCCTCTTCCACCCACCAGGTTATCATCATCGCCATCCTACACCGCGTGCAATTTGACATGAAAGTACTCCGTATGCTTCATCTCCTTGATGCCCAACATATGATAGATGTTCTATTGGAAGTCCTCACTGCCCTGAAACCGCATATGCGCGTCAACGTCAAATCACCCCACGGCATTAACATACACCTTGCACATCTTGCCTTCGCTCACCTTCGCTCGCCTGGGGTCCTGGTTCGGCACTTCCTCCTCCACCGCCCGTCGTACAAACTGAGCGACTCGGAGCGTTCCATGATGGGCCGCATCTTTTCAATTGAGGACATGATGGCGTCTTTTTCGGTGGTGCTAAGGGTAGAGGGGAAGTAAAAGAAGACGACTTCGGTGGCACCGACTTTGCTGTAGTCGCCTAGAGCTGGCGATGGATTGTCGGAAGGGCCGAAGGGGACGTGGAGGACTGTGATGGGCTTTTGGTCGTCAGCAATGGTGCGGAACCCATTGATGACGGCTTCGTAGCCACTGTTTGTTAAGCTTATCAGCCGGGGCGGCAGTATAAGGGCATTGATAGAAGAGTCTTGAGAAGTAAGGACAAACGAAGGGAATCAGAAACACAGAGCTCTAGACGCTGCTCATGACATATTTGTTCGAGGATCGGCAAAGGCAAAGCTGGAGTCTGACTTATGGGGAGCTCATAAAGACTTTATGGTCATCAACGGAGTCCCAATTCACGAAGACGATGGCCGTTTCAGGCTTCTCAATAAATTGTCCATAATAGGCATTGTGTGCTCCGTGAGCGTTTAGCTCTTGTGCTAGGTATTCGCGAATCGATTTGCTGGCTGTTGAACTTGGGTCCGCCAGAAAGACGCTTTCTGATCATTTTAAAAATTCGCTGACAGCTCAGAAAGAATAGACTAGTATGTCTGCGACTGAATCTGGCCAGGTAATGGTTCTCATGGAAGAAGATATTAAGTGACTTCTTGAATTAGCAGCATTGAGGGGGTTTCCCACGAGGTCGGTGAAGATTAGGCATCCAACGGGTCTCGAAGAATCCCACGTGCTTGCTACGCCATTCGTCAATCAAACGTTGTGAACATCGGTAGCAGACCATCACACATAAGATGTGGCAAGTTTCATTGCGTTTATGGCGATATAGATGGGGTAATTTTCACGACTGCATTGTGGAAATTGCTCATGTTATTTTAGTTGGAGCTTTCGGCCTTATATGATTAGTGCGGCCAAAGCCATCAGTTAACAACACAAAAGAGAGACTGAGCATCACGAGAGCACTCCACCGTCTACATATTCGAGTCTTTGAAACTCCAACCCCTGTGGTCGTGACTCGTGGTCCAAGGCGAAGTTTTAGTGTACGCCTTGGCTCTTAGCGACGGTTTCCAAGTTAAGACGAATGACACGCGTTGTATGAACTGCACGTCCAGGTACGACCACAGCTTTCATATTCAGTAGATTACATGCAGCTAGCAATGCGAACTGTCCGAGCCGCCCAACAAATGTGTCTCACTACTCTCAACTGTGGGGAAGAATTCGCGAAGGACATAGGATAGGTAGTGCTTACCAAGGACTAAATCGACGTAGCTGAAGCTAAGCGTCGGGGGTTAGTGGCACCCGACAAGTTACGACCCAGAAGAAGGGACAGGATGTGGATGCTCCATGATTCGATATAGCTGCTTCAGAACGTCACCTCTCGGTCTTGATAACTACCGGAGCAAGCATAAATAGACCATTCAACTCCATAGAAAATCAACAGCCGCCTCATACAACCAAAACCGGGGCCTCTAAAAGGGTTTGAACCACAACCATCGAGCTTTAAATCGAGACGAGAAGAGATACTAGCCTAGCAATTATGAAGCCCCCTCTCCCATCAGCAACCCCCACCTGGCACAACGACACATATCCATCCATCTCGCCTCTACGCCCCGAACTGAGGGTTTCCGGCAAAACCATCATTATAACCGGCGCGGTAAGCCCATCTTCCTCACAGCAAAGTCGCCTGTCCAAGGACCCAAACACAACCCCACTGACACCACTCCACCTAAAGGGCAGCGGCATCGGCCGCGAGACCGCCTCCACCTTCGCAACCGCAGGCGCTCACCGAATCATCCTCCTAGGCCGCAACGAAGCGACCCTCGCAGAAACAAAAGCCCAGCTACCGCCAACCAGCGCGATTTGCTCGATCCAAGCCGTTAGCATCACAGATGAGAAAGCGCTGAACGATGTCGCTGCTGGGGTGGGGACGTGGGGTATCCTCGTTTGCAACGCAGCTTTTCTGTCTAGCCCCGCAGCAGTAGCGGAGACACATGTGGATGATTGGTGGCAGAGCTTTGAGGTGGGCTCGCTTTCCCCCTCAAGCCCCAGATGAGCAAGGACTTGAGCATCTCCCATCCATACATAGACTGAAATCTCCGCCAGACCAACGGAAAAGGAACAAGGGTAACAGCAAAAGCTTTCCTCCCCGGCGCATGCTGCGATTCTCGGAGTGACTGCGGGCGCTAGTGGCTTCCCTGCAGCAATGCTGCCTGGGTGATCGGCATATGCTGGCTCGAAGCTGGCGCAGGTTAAGGTCTTGGAATTCCTCACTGCGGACAACTCAGATGTTTTTGTTGCGAATCTGCATCCTGGGATGGTTGATACGGATATGTTTCGGAAGAGTGGGAGGAGGGCTGAGGTTATCCCGATGGATAATGGTTGGTTGTACTTCTCTGTTCAATCCTCGCTGTTCTCTCTCGTAGGATTTTCAGGGTTCTGTTCTGTATTCCAGAAGAGATTGATCTCAGCTTCTGATCTGATGGGGTGTACTGACGACGTTGTCTTGTAGTCCAACTTCCCGCACACTTCATGGTCTGGCTAGCCTAGTGATGAGGCCAGTTTCTTGAAAGGCAAATTAGCTTGGGCAAATTGGGATGTGGATGAGCTGAAAGCACAGACGAAGGAGATCCAGTCTGGGCAGCTGTTGACGGCTGGAATTATGGGCTGGCCGTTTCCCCATGTGGGCTGACAGGAATGATGCCATGAAAGTCTTGATTAGGGTAGCTTTTAGTGACTAACGAGTTTATCGAACCTCTCTAGATCCGCTCAAAAGCGACGGATGCTACATAGACAAACTGCTTGAAAGGGACTTTGTGTACGGAAAAGATGTTCCTGGAGTTGTTAGCCTAAGGAGGAGCTCGAATATGTGCATAGGTTCTTGCTTCTATTGTCTTGGCTGATCAGCCTAATCTGAGCTGTTATCTCGCACAGAAACGGCACAATGCTGTGCACAGATGCAGGAGCTCCCTTTGAGTTTATCTGGCCCATTAGGCGCCTCGTTGGTGATTGTATTCGCGACGGGAGAGAAGAGTCGGTTGCAATTTCAGGCGTAGCAGCAGGTACCTCCCTCTGTTAAATGAGATGTTGTTCTCGTGACCAGCAATCGATTTTTTCTGCCTGGGGGAAACATTGCAGGAACATGTTCCTCTTACAACATACATGGCCCAATTTGTTGTTGGTTTGCAACTTATAGAATAGGCTAGGCCATCCGGTACTGTCCAGCAGCCAATATACCAATGCTCAAGGGCCTTACAAATCAGCTGCCTGATGTGTAACAAATGGGCTGAGATCATTGTAAAGAGGTAGCGAAGTTGCTAGTGGTAGTGACGCGATATTCAAGCTTTGCGTCTGAAGTGTGTTCATCGTTTGTTTTGACTCGCTTCTTGGTGCAGCCATTGGGGCAACCCTCGCAGGCTTCTGAGCAGGCCTCGGGGTGCTTGGGTCGGTATCAGGGCGGGGTGGTCTGCCTGATTGTGTCAGACGTAGATGCAAGTAGTCTACTTCATGAAGTCGATTGGTATTTCTTAGATTGCGCTAGCGTGTTTTAGCGCGAAGATCGCCAGCCCAGCCACGCTCTCTTGGCAACAGCTTCCCAGATTTCGTCGCGCTGTTGCCATGAATTGCTTCACTTCAATCACAACGATGAAAGCTGAATGCGAACTCCATCACTGGCTAGCTAAGTGGCAAACTGGACAAGTGGCAGCTGATGCATGATCTCCTCGGCTCGACATGTGCGTGCGCAGGGTAAGTTTACAAAATGATTGGTCTCAAATCCAGGAACCAGGGCCCAAGATCTGAGAGTGAAGCTCGTCGAACAACACAACCGGGAAACATGTATACAAACCATGGCATCATCCTAGATAATTTCCCGAGTCTCCCAGTCTAATTTCCTCTCATTTTAATGCTTTTTTCTTCACGGTCGTCGGTCTTCGCGTTTCCCGCCACCTTGTGTTACCTCCCAACCACCCCCAGCCACTTCACTAAACGAAACATATTTCATAACACCTCTCTCCTCTTCGCTTGCACTCCTTGCATTCCTTTCTAACTCCATACTCACGACTCCCACGTGTAATTGTCTCAGATCTCATCATCTCAGTGACATCGCACAATGTTCTTCTCAATATCTCGCTTAGGCTTGGCGGCGTTCGTGCCGGCCATTGTCTTCGCACAGAGCACCACCCATTCTTTCACCATCAACGGAACTGTACAGAGTATTATTCTTCCTACCCCCTCCATCACGACTACGACTATCTTTGCGACGCATGCTGCGGCTACGGTGACCATGACGCCACCGGCAAGCATTGAGACGCGCATCTTTACTGTCACTGGGCCTGCTCCGGTAGTCGCTTCGATTGAAGGCGCCATTCCCTCTGGAGCAGAAGTCCAAGGCTCGACTGAATCTCCTGGTCCGATTGTCCCGATTGCGATCAATGGATATACCACATCAGTGCAATTCCCAGCCAGCGCGTCAATACCCACTTCTGGACCCGTCACTATCGCGCCAGCCAATGTCGTTGCCCCAGTTCCAGCTTCTATGGCATCAAACGCACAATCAGCCGCCTCGAACGAGGCCGTGGTGGCTTCCAATGTTGCTGGTACTCCTGTCATCACTTACAACCCAGTCGCTGCAAACACCGCCACCAATGCGGCTGATGCTGCAACTTCGAGTGCTGGCTCTGCAGCCTCTGCGGCTTCGACTGCCGGCTCCGTGGTGACCAATGTTCCAGTCCCTATCGGCCCGCTCAACTCACTATCAGCTTCCCTCCAAAGCGCATCCTCAGCAACATCAACCGCATCCTCCGGCGCTGCCGTAGTGGCAGCCTCGTCAGCTTCATCAGCTTCAGCAACCTCAGCAGCAGCAGCGAGCTCTATAGCCACGCTCATTACGACAGCTACCGGATCCCCAACAGCCACAGGTACGGGAACTGTCACAACCGGAACAGCTAGCACTACCGTCACGACTCCAGCAACTCTGCTCACCACCACATCCGGCGCGGCATCGACAGCTACATCTACGAGCTCAGTAGTCGCTTCAACGACAGCCTCAACAGCCTCAACAGCAGCGCAGAGCTCGAGCTCGTCTTCGAGCTCAGCGCCGCCAAGCTCAAGCAGTACGGCTGCGCCTACGCATTCGAGTGCTGGTGCATCGAGGTTCGTGTGGAGGGAAGGGGTGGGGATGGTGGCTAGTCTTGCGGCGCTTTTCGTGGTGGTTTGAATTGCCCGGAACTGATGGGAAGGACCGGAGTAACGGGTTAAGAGCGATGATACCATGGTGCTTTTCATGATTCATGTAAATAACTTGGAGTTCACAGTTTCAAGGTTTCAGCAAGGAGCTCGGCGAGATGGATAATGATTTGGGCACTGTTCTACATGATTGGCATGGTCCATGAGCTTTAGGGATGGGAGGTAATAGTGAATAGAATCGAACATCATAACCCATGCACATGTTTACTTCTAATTCTCGCTTGTCTAAGCTACTGGTTTCGCCATAACAGTGTAGTTGAAGCCATATTCAGTAGCCATGTTCTGTACCGGACAATTTTTTCCCCATTAAAATGCCTCTCTGACGTACGGTACACGAATGGTCCCATAAGTTCATAATCAAACAATCGATCTCATCTTAACATTGATATAACTGACATTATCATCATGAAGGAAATCTATATGCTCCAGCGTAACCAATCCGTATGCACCAACACAGTACATTCTCCTTCCCCCACCCCTCTTACTCAACAATGACATCCCTCCACTACCATACCAAAGGCAACATTCCATACCTCTTCTTCGCATACTTGCCCCCAAAATCCTTCCTATATCTCCCCTCCTTCTTCTTCGCCCACACCCCCATCTGTCCCACCGCTACTACAGCAAAGAACACCGTACTCAAACTCCAGCTCACCATCGAAATCCCAATCCACGCAATAGTCTCAAACATGTAGTTCGGACACGTCACCCAATCGAAACCCAAGCCCTGCGGTATTCCTCGCTCTGCGCCACCTGAGGAACGGAGACCGCGAAGGGTCAAGTGTGCATTGAGGTTCCCCAGTTCACCGATGACGAAGAGTGCCAGGCCAATGTGCGCGATCATGTAATTGGACTCCTGTGCGGCGGGAGCGGAGGGGAGGTAGATCCAGTATGCCATATTCAACCCTGACAACAACCAATAATGCGCACTATTCTTGAAGATATTGAAAGCAGGCATTGTGGCAGCGGAAAAGCGATGGATGAAGAGGGTTTCGAGCTCGCGCTTTGCGAAGTGCAGGCACACGAGGAGGAGGGAGAGGGTTTGCAGGTAGGATGGGCCGGGGGAGTTCTTAGTGTAGGGGAGGATGAAGTAGAGGAGGGGGTGGATTAGGAGGGGACCGGCGTATTCGACTAGGAAGACTGTGCGCCATGCTATTTGTGGTCCTGTGGGGAGAGGTGTTAGTGCATGGAACTCCGTAGGGAAGTGTACGGAAAAATGGTGGGAAAAGACTGACCGAGATCCTTCACATAGATAGTACTTTGCTCTCGTATGCCAATGGCTTCAATCGGTAGGTCTTTACTGTTGGGAATGAGAGCGCCATCGCTGCCTTTTGTCACTCTCAAGCGGTGGACTGTGGTATCGGCTTGCCTGGCCAACTGGGCGTAAAGCTCTGATGTGGTACCCTTGGCTGGGAGGGAGACTTCTCCGGGAAGCTTCTTGGCTGGTTTGCCTGATTATGGCGTCAGTGATGGGATTCTGTAAACGAGGCTGGGAGCTTAGCTTGCCTCTGGGTCGGACGGAGAGGGTGAGCTTTTCTGCTGCCATTGTCGCTCAAAAACAGCTTCGTAGCAAGCTGTAATGTAAGTAGAAGCTCAATGTCTTTCTGTGAGGTGTCCAGAGAAAATGTAACTGTTTTCGGCCAACTGTTGAGCTATTCTAGACTTGGTGGCTGGATGTGGCGTTATTAAGCGCGCCTCTTGTTGAGCTTCCTCTAACTTCTGATCCCGACCGTCCGATGCTCAATTGTGGGAAGTCAGTAGAGCTCAAGGAGACAGACCTTTGAGATGAGAGCTCGGGGTTCTGTCTTGAGTGACATAGCACTGGGCAAGAAGACACCCAGAAGAAGTTACACAACTGACGTGATCATTCAGTGAGCACTTGATCAATAGCAATAGCCAACGTGACTTTGCTTTAAGATGAACAGCTCGATCGCCGAAGCAAAGCAGCTGTTCGGATGGATCGGCCTTTCAGAAAGAGGTGGAATACATAGTGAATGAGTTCAATGGAGCGACTATGTCAAGGAGACCTCAGTCTCTGAAATATTTTGGATCGCTGGGTAAATTCATCTTCGTCGATGGCCTGAAACATCTCAAAACTTTGCCTGTCACCTTTTGCATATCTCTGGCCCGGAAAGGATTGACTTGCTTCTGCGATGTTTCCTTTTGGCACTTACAATGTTCGGCAAGGGGAGTTTCCTACACGTCTTAATGTGTGAGAGGTCCGCCTACTACATCTTTTGTCTTGCTCCAACTTAGCTTCTTTACCACCCCATACACATATCTTGACATCGTCCATCTTGCTTGGTCAGATTCGTCTCTTCATCACCTTATCCATCTTGACAAACTTTCACCTTGCTGAGGACCTAAAGTCCGTAGCATTGCAAGCGTTCAGGTTGCATCTCCTGCTTCACTGACGTTACTGATCCAAACAACGCCGCCACCATCTCTCATGGTTTACATACTGCTTTCCTTCGGGACACTTTCCACCACACTTCGACAAACACTGGCTCAGGCCATACCAAGACTAGTCTGCCAATGATTTTCCAACCCTTCGCGTTGCCTTGAACCATAGTCCTCCACTCCATCTCGAAATCCGCCGGCTTCGGACATCCCATCTCGAAACCTTCCATCTCGACACTCTCAACCTCGAAACCCTCCGACTCAATCATCGACATCATGCCCGTGCTACAGACCCAATTTCCACACAGCTCGCTTCTGTTGCATCGACAGTAGTATTGCGGGGTAATACACCTGTTGCTAAGGCGTAGCCTTCCCTACTCGAGAAAAAGGCTACCCTCGCTCCAGCATCATCTAGTATCACCAGGCTCCTTCTTGCGACTATTCCTAAACAGGTCTCGTGGCAATTGCTGTCTCCTCTAGAGAATTTCCGTCAATCTCCCGAAACGCTCAATTTTGTCTCAGGTCCGGTTTGTCGACGCTGCCAAGCCCGGTGTTTCATTCATTCCAATATACGCCTCACTTCTTTCCACTTCAGCCCGGGCTCTGACATGGCTTCTATGACAGACATGGACGAGACCACAAAATCACCTCCGGACTCCTATATAGCTTCCATGGATATAGATGAGAATACACCACCTCCTCCAGACCTGCCTATGGTGACTTTCCAGACGATATTCTCCAGGCTTCCATACTGAAATACGATTTCCGACCTACGGCACGAGTAGCAAATAGATTTGTCACCATTACGTGGATGGACCAAGACGAGAGCGGAACCTACGATCCTGACGGCAAGCGAGAGCCCAGCCCTCTCCGCTTCCCCAGGAAGAGGCGGGAAAGACCCGACAACTCTGACGATGGGACGCCCAAGAAGCCCAAGACCGATACCTGGCAGCATGGGCGTTTCAACGGGTGCCAAATGATTGTGACTTTTAAGATTTTGTCCGAGCACGGGTTGGCGTGGCAGAAGGCTGTTGGAACAGCAAGTGAAAACTGGCCGCAAGCAGCGCGAAAACAATTCTACCGGTCAAGTTCGGGTGATGAGTCCTCTTCTGACGAGATTCTGCACGGCATGGCCCCATATGGTTTCCGAAAACGTACAAGACGTGGGCTACCAGAATCTGCCCACTTCAATGGGTGCGAACTACCAGACTTGGCAGATATCACTCTCGGCCACCCAGCAGCCCGTGGGTGCAAGGGATGTTTCGCAAAAGGGGAAGACTGTCCTTTAATTGAGGAGGGCTCCCGATATCCCTGCATCTTCTGTCAGGAAGATAACATTGACTGTGACCCTATCCTGGAGCCATCTGTTAAACGTGCATGTGAACCATGTGGGAGGAGAAGAGCCGTGTGCTCGTACAGAGAGCAAAGAAGCGACCATACGAAGCCGTGTGTGCCATGTCTTACCGCTGGAGTGAAGTGCATCGCTGGCCCCCTAAGCGGAAGAACAAGGGTTGGACCATCCCTAGACCAAGGACTTCGGACGAGGAAAAAGGGTTGTACGCAATGTTCGCGGGCAAGAAAGTGGTGCTCGCTGAAAAATAAGAATCCATCGCTACCATGTACCCACTGCCGTCAAAACGGGGAAGAATGCAGCTTTGAGCCTTTGAGGCGGCAAGTCGCTAGAGTGAAGACGAGACCCAAGCACAAAGCTGCAGTGTCCAAGAGGAAGGCGGTCTCGGAGGCTGTGACAGGATTTGGAGCGAAGAGGTTCATGATCATTACGACCAAGTTGGCTCACCCCATTCTCTTCAACTACATGTCAGAGCAAGACGATGATCCGATGCCTTGTCATTGGTGTGACGACCCGATCTACGGCCTCCTTGGCTTGGGAGAGGTGGAAGTGGAAGTGACGCATAACGGGGATGGGCAAGGCTTCACAGAAATCGTCGACGGGCACATGGCAGCTGGCTATGCTCCCAGTCGAATGTGCGGATTCTGCACCCTGGATCGCTTGAGGATCACTGCCTGCAAGGTTCACGACATCGAGCCAATGGAGGGCATGGATCCGGCAAAGTTTGACTACGGATCCATTACCGACTGGATGATGCCTGGTGCGGCAGCCTCGGCTCCCTTTCTATGGTGTTCTATCTGCCCTGCTCCAGCGTTCTTCACGTGCTGCTCAGAGATGGAAGGTATCGATGCATTTGGGGAGGGTGATCAGAAAGGCTGTGGGTTGTTACTATGCGAGTCCTGCGCTGTGACGGTGGTGAACGAGCATGATGGGAATTTGGAGGGGTTGCTTGACAGGTTGAAGGAGGACGAAAAGGATGGGGATTTTGGACTTCGAGCCGATGCGGATTTCCTGCATCCCAAAGGAGAGCTCCTGAGGAGGATGGCTGCTGGGTGAGACTCGCAGTCTTGGGAGATTGTGAACACATCATTTATTCAACGCTGAAGCTAAACATTCAATGCTATCCTCTACACTACATGTCAAGACACGAAACTCAGTGACTTCACCTAAATCAGCGCACTTGACTGGGAACTCTCGGATATAGAATGTTAATAGCAAAATCGAAAATCACCCATTCCCCTTTGTAGGGCTGAAAAAGAAGTCCTCTCCGTAAAAGTTCCTCCTTTCAATCACGCGTAGCTTCATGTTGTAGGCGCGAAGCCCGCAAACAATGAATTACAGCATCATCAACAGCCCCGACTACGACGAAGTCAACACCGTTTATGATCCATAAACTACTGCCATGATTCTCCGACACGATGCCCGAGCTCTCCGATTTCCAAGTCGGCCAAACGGTGGAGCTTTCAGACGGCCGTACAGCAACAGTACAATATACAGGTAGCACGCATTTCGCTGCAGGAGAGTGGGTTGGTGTGGAGTTGGACACTACTACTGGCAAGAATGATGGAGAGGTTCAAGGGCAGCGGTATTTTGATTGTCCGCCGGGGCATGGCATGTTCATTAGGCCTAATGTCGCAACTATTATCGATCAGCCTACACCCAAGCCAGTTCCAAGGATGAACGGTAAGGCAAATGGCACGGCTACGAAGGGGAGGCCATCTAGTATGGCTGGAGGGCTAAAGAAGCAGAGCGTGTTGGACCCGGCGGCTTCAAAGAGGCAGAGCATTAATGCTGGGAGCCCCACGCCTTCAGGGAGACCAGCCGGGGTATCAAGACTAGCAGTATGCTTCCTTTGACATGGCTATAAGGCTGTTTTTTGAATCTATGCTTACCATCTTGAAGTCCCCCAGCAAGTCTCCGACCAAGCAGCTCGGCTCGTCTGCTTCATCAGGCAATTCTACAAGAGCGGGCACTCCGTCCACCACCGCTCGAAAATCCATGCTGCCTCCTTCCAAACCCAGTCGTACATCCATGGGCCCTCCAGCAAGAGCGTCGCGGCCGTCCATAGCCAGCACAATGAACGGCTCAGCTAGACCTTCTAGCCAGACACCCACTTCGTCTTTATCTTGTGGGCCGTCGAACAGGCTTTCTATACGGCCAGGGACGAAGGAACGACTTGGTTCGGCTAGCGGAGAAAGCCAGCAAAGTGCGAGCACTGATCATGATTCGCCACCGGAAAGCCTAGAGCCGGAAGTGCTCTCGCCATCGCTTTCTGAAGCTCCTCATGATCAGCTCAGGAGAGCACCTAGCTCCTCGCTGTCTCGTGCTTCGGCATTCAGTCCTACTGCAAAGTCTGATAAGCCCATTCCGTCCCGAGGAAGATCGCCAGGTTCTGTATCTCAGCGCCCTACACCAGCAGGGACTGCAGCCCAAAGAGAAGTGGAGGACCTGAAGACGAAGCTGCGAATGATGGAGAAGAAGAGAATGGAGGATAGGGAGAAGTTGAAGTCATTGGACAAGGTGCAAGGAGACCGTGACAAGTTCGAGAGCATTATCCAGAAGCTTCAATCGAAATTGCAGCCGCAAAAGCAGGAAATAGCGGACCTCAACAGGCAACTCAAAGACGGAGAAGCCAATCTTGAGGCACTCGAAGCGCAGCAGGCCGAGAATGACACAATCAATGAGATGGCTACTCTTGACAGAGAGATGGCCGAGGAAACAGCAGAGGCCTTGAAGATGGAGCTGGACGCATTGCGGCAGAAGCATGAAGAGTTGGAGCTCGAAGTTGAAGTGCTCCGAGAGGAGAATCAGGAGCTGGGGCAGGAGATGAGCCCTGAGGAGAAAACTAGTCAAGGCTGGCTGCAGATGGAAAGAAGCAATGAGCGCTTGCGAGAGGCTCTAATGCGCCTTCGAGATGTGACACAGGAGCAAGAGGCAGACCTCAAGGAGCAAATCCTAGAACTCGAGCAAGACGTGCAAGAGTACAACAAGATCAAGGAGGAATACTCACAAAGCAAGGAAAAGCTTTTACAGTCCGATTCTACGCTGGAGGAGTTGCGACAACAGCTTGACACGGCACTGGGCGCCGAAGAGATGATCGAAGAGCTCACGGAGAAGAACATGTTGTTGAATGAGAAGCTTGATGATTTGAGAATGATCATCGAGGATCTTGAAGCCTTGAAGGAGTTGAATGACGAACTCGAGTTCAATCACACCGAAACACAAAAACAGCTCCAAGACGAGATCGACTACAACGAGGCTTTGCTTGCTGAAGAGGCCAGGAAGGCAGCCATCCAGGATGGCACGATTCAGGATCTGGAATATACCGTTGCACGTTTCCGCGACCTAGCTAAGAACATGCAGAGTGATCTCGAAGATATGAGGGCATCTCAGCAGCTTACGGAGACCGAGGCCAATGAGCTAAGCAACCGATCAAGGGCAATGATGGATCTGAACATGCGTCTGCAGGTGTCAGCATCAAAGGCCCAAGTCAAAGCAATCGATCTGGAGCTTGGCAAGATGGAGGCACAACAATCTTTGGAACATCTCGGCATTGTTCAGCTCTTCCTCCCAGACACATTTAGGAGCGAACATAACTCTGTCCAGGCTCTTCTGCGCTTTAGACGAATTGGGTTCAAGGCCAATATGACGCACCACTTTGTCAAGGAGCGAATGCAGAGCCAAACAACACCAGGCCAGGAGGATGACATCTTCGCATGCTGTGACGTGCTGGATAAGCTTACTTGGGTGGCTTCGACTTGCGATCGATTCATCAATAACATACAAACCTGCAACCTCGAATCGTTTAGAAGGTTAGGGGGTGCATCCTACGAGCTGGAACCGGTCGAGCGCGCGTTCAATGTTTGGATTGATGGTTTGAAGAGAGATGATCTCAAGGGGGAGCAGTGTGCAATGGAATTGCAAAGGCACGTGCAAAGGGCTTTCACGGCGTCTTGATCTTGCTAATCTCTCTACAGATCTATTGCACTCATGGAGCATCTCGCCGAAGTCCACATCAATGAGGATTTGGAGCATTACGCTGACGACGTCAACATGCGAGCGTTGATGATGCAAAGCCATCTGGAAAACGCTGCTACAGCGCTATCTCACATGAAGACGATGGCCGAGGAGAAGGTTCCTCAAGCTAATACAGGAAGCGAGGAAGAAGATGGAGCCTATGATGAATTCCTTCGAAAGATCGACTCACTGGTTTTACAGACTCGTAGTGCTAAAGTGATTAGCAGCAAAGCCATCCGCCAGCTTGAGGACTTGAAGTCGAGATCTCTTACACTTGAGCCTTCCACAGTCTCCACTGTTGAGTTGTCGCAGAATGCTACTTCCGACTTCGCCTCTGCTACCCGGTCTGCTGGCGTATCAATTCTTAGGACGCTCACGGAAGAAGGACGTAGTGCTCCAGTCACGTACGAGGAGCTGGTGGCCCAAGTTTCGTTCTCTTCTTTAGTCAATAAACTACAGTCTGCCACTGGCCATCTACAGATCTTCTACAATCTTACCAGCAGTCTTACTCAAACCGTCGAGTTCCCATCACCGCCTCCTCCGCCACCATGGAAGATCCTCGCGCAAAATATGCGGGATGCTACAGCAGACATGGCAGCACGGGAGACGGAGCTCGCACGACTGAAAGACGAAGTAACAGAGAAGAACACAACCCTCGCCATGAGAGAAAAGGCTGCCGATGAGATGAGCGTCAAGGTCGAAGTCCTTGAGAAACGGGTTGGCGAGTCTGGCGGACGAAGAGAGAAAGTCAGAGAACTGGAAGCAGTCGTCGAGGCTGCCAGGTCTAAAGAGAACGATCTACTTTCCAAACTCACACATCTCCAGAGTGAGCTTCGGAACCTCGAAGCTGAGCGTGAGAAGTGGAAGCAGGCTCCTCAACTTGCACCAACAGCGTCACACCCTGGCCAAGCAGCGACTACAGTCACAACCTCCCAAGCGTCTCTTCGCCAGATCGAGACCCTCAAAGACGACATCAAAGCTCTGCAATCCTCGATCCGCTATCTCCGCTCTGCATCTCACCGGCAGAGTCTTTCTAGCGCTTACCATTTCCTCTCAGCACCCATCGCCCCCACCGAACCCGCACCACCTCTCATACAGACAGAAGCCAAAGACGTCCTCAAAGAAATGCTCAACCTCATCTCCCAGCCTGATAGACAGGTCGTCAAACTACAGCCTCGTGCTAAAGCAGACAGGCTACGCTGGCAACCGGCTCGCGAGACGAGTACTTGGAAGGTGCAGAAGCAGAAAGAGGAATGGGAAGAGTGGCGCGAATGGAGGGATAGTGTCGCGAAGAAGTCCGCGCATAATAGGAAGGAGGAGGAAAGGAGGAAGGAAGCGAGGAGCAAGAACGTTGCGAAGGAGAGGGAAGCTCTTGCAAGCATACAGATACAGCTGCCTGGGAAGATCGGAGGCGGACAGCAGGTCAAGGTCGTGAGGCCTGGGGAGTGGGAGGAGGTTGAAGAGTCACTAGGGTTGAGAGCTCACTGAGTGTTGCACCCTGTTAAGATTCTGTTGCATTTACACTAGCATTGCAAAGGCTTGGATGGTGCTGTACATGTTCGGAGGGAGATAGAAAGAGATACCCTTTTAAAGCTATGTTGTTGTTTTTCTACCAGCCAGTTGGACATGCATTTCTCACTGCAGATGCAGCCCCTTGCATGTTCATAGCCAAAACTAACTAACATTTCATGTTCTCTGTCTCTTACCTCAGAAGCAGCAAGACAACAGCCATTCTCAAACATCATTCCTCTATCACGAGTCTGTAAAGGTGATTAATCTAGGCCACGCTAAGGCATTCGCTCCGCACACCGTGTTCTCGGATTGGCCTATTTCGCTTTTCACCGTCTGCGCTCTGTTCTTCACCATCACGTGGATGTATTTCTATCAAACCAGCATCGAACTCCTCGAACGGCAGGTCCGCGCTGCAGAAGACGGCTCTATGAATTACGCGTTATTGCTTATTCGCTTGAGAAGCTGATGGAGAGAAAGGAGACGGCGATGGATGCGAGAGATGATTGGGTAGAGCAGCGTTGGGTATGTATGGGTTGTACGTGGACTTTTCAGAATCATCTGCACCGAAAACATATAGTATGAAGATGCATGTTGGCACAAATTCTAGTTTGCTGGCTTTTGCACTCGAAATTAAAACCATCGAAGGGTAATGCTGATTTTAGAGCTTGTAGGATGAAGCTGGCACATGAGTCAAAATGATAGAAGGAGATGGGGTCGTTGGGGAAGTTTTTGCGGGGAAAGGAGTAAGAGTGAGATTTGTTGGACAATTGTCGAGGTGCTATTGAGTGGGTGGGTTGAGTAGGTAGGGTTTACTTAAGTACTTGACATGGCGCATCATACTATTGATGGATGTCACTCCATGCTGGAAATTTCTTCCAAGATTCTCTGCATCCATCAGTGTCTATTATATCACAGCATCTTGGATCCAACAATTTCTTTTTAGTTAGACCACCGTTCCATCCACATTTGCGCTACTATCCTTGATCACCCTTCCTCTTCTTCTTCTTCTTCTTCTTCTTCTTCAAGTTAAGCAGACCTCCTACGTCTTCTCATCCACGTCGAGTTCATACACTTCCGGGATCCAACGTTCTTGGATATATATAGAAACGCCCAGGAATAGCACCAGCTGCAAGTGCTCCCCGTAATAAAGGAACCGGCAGGAGATATATAAGACGACGAGACGCAACCCAGTCATCAGTGCTGGCCAGATCCTTGCAAGGGAGTTTGTCCATATTCGTTGGGTTCGCGCTGATAGGGATTGGAGGGATTTGCAGAAGCCGCAGATTAGGTCGGCGAGATCGTCATCTATATCGTCGTGGGAGAGTATTTTGATACACATTTCGGGGGTTTGTGGAGGACGGGTGATTTAAGCACGGGTTCTTGGGACTGAAGATTACGTGTGGTAGAAGAGACTTGCAGAGATTGAATGGTGGGTAATGGTATTCCTATAGGTGGCAAATATTCATGTGCTAAAACGATATTTTAATCGGATTCTCTAGGAAACACATGTGCAAACTGAGAGGTTGCCCGGTCATAACCTTCGCAATTCTCGCAAAAAGCTTTTCATATTCATTTAGATATGATCCAGGATTTTCTGAAGCTCACCATCTTCTTTCTTACCACAATTCTCTCGCAGAAAAGAAAGTATCACACAAACACACGTCGCGTTGCTAAAATGCCTTCAACACTGGACCCTCGAATCCCCATCTTCCCAGCAGATCGAGTTTGACAACGTCGGGAGATCCATGCTGACCTCCAGACCAGCAGCCCTTACCTCTCTCGAGAAAACACCTCGAAAGACAAGCCCCTTAAAGACGAACCCATAACCTTCTTCTCCTCCACCAAAGGAAAACTCAACTGGACAAACAACACCTGGCACCTCTCCGCCACCAAAACCCCAAAAAGGATCCAAACTCCCCGGGGCCCCCAGATCAGCAGGCATGTACACCTTTCTCCCCAGCTACTACCTCCCCCACCATTCGAGATTCCTTGCTATGCAGGAGAAGGTTGCCGAGAACGATCACGCGCTGTGGGAGAGGGAGTGGGTGAAGACTGATGTTGAAGGACGGTGAGGAGACTTGAGAATGCTGCGAGGGAGTTGATTCATTGTACGGGGGTAGAGGAGGGGAAAAGGAGGAGGGGATTGTTGGATCAAAAGGGTGCGCTGTTGGATGCTGATTTGGGTCCTGTTTTGAGCGAGGATGGAACTAAGGGCAGTGAGTTGGATGATGGAGGAGGGGAGACGGTGGCGAAGAGAAGGAGGCTGCGCTGAAAGTAGATATTGCTAGGTCCTTTTCGGTCAGTGTCATTAAGATTAGACTGATTAGGTATTGTTTTGGTTTGGCCCTTCTGTGCGCAGTTACTAGTCTCGGGGATAATCAAATAAAGTGGAATTGTGCCGCGATTTCACCATATCAAATTCTTCCCTTTTCTGTCCAAAGCTACACTTCCATCTCACTGCCATGTATATTTGAGATCGGGCTGTTGGTAAAGGAGCCTAGAAGTTTTCACTAGCCAAACTCTGAATCCCCAGGTCAATTTGCGAAGAGTCCCATTCCAAGTTGGTCAATCTGAATTTCAATCACATCATGCAAAGTTTGCATGTGAAGAGTGAAAAATCTCTGCTCAGATTCATGTGCTTCGCAGTACGAGCGGGGTTTGTGATATTCGAGTTTACGTATGATTTAGACCTTCTGATAACTTACATTTTCTTCTTTTCTTCTTTACCCTCAGAACAGACAACATCCGACGAGACGAATAAAATTTCTTACTATACATACCTACGCACTTCCAATATGCCATCATTGTTGGGCTGTCGATCGCTGGCGGTTACTCCAATAGACCGTAGGCAGATTTATCAGAATGCACAGTTGGCTGCTTGGCCCACCAGACAGTTTTTGGTTCCGAAACCCCCTGTGGAAGGCGATGCTCCCAAGCAGCCGAAGAAGCCTCCACCTATCTGCTTTTTCCCGTCCACTAAAGGGAGACTCGAATGGGTCGGTGGCCACTGGCAATCCACGGCGAGAATGGTAAATGGAAAGTATCACGAATGGATCGATAATCGCTGGCAATGTTGGCCAAGAAAAATGTTGGGTGAGGAGGGGCATCAATCCGGAACTTCTACTCCAGCAGGATCTTCTGCTTCTTCCACGGACCTGGATGCACGCTGCGAACAGGTGGTACTCCAATTTCAAAATGAGGCTGCCAGGAGTTCCCGCCTGCTGAGCAAATTCGATAAAGAGAAAAAGGAGGTTTCCAGTCTTAGTCAAGAACTGGCTATGATAGGGTCAGGTCCAGAGGCTCAAGAGGCTGTTATTCATGCAGAAGCAACGCTGGCGGGCTGTTTCGTCGTTGAAGAGTTGGGCGAAAGCTACTTAAGCAATGATGACTCGAGCGAAGATGGATCGAGTGAGGATGGTTCGAGCGGCGGTTACTTTAGTGAGACAGAGACTAGGCTGAGAGCGGACGTTGGTGGGTATTTCGTATGGCTCGAACATCGGCTTGGAGAGACTGTGCTAGAATTGCTCTGCTTGGCGCTTTTCTGTATGGTTACTAAAGTATGTTAGCCAAGTAGAAATCTTATCGAATTATGCCAAGAACATGTGAAAGATTTGGGGAAATTTCGCTGAGAGTCATATGCCGAAGAATTTCCTTCCTGTTCATGGCACGAAAAATTTCATGTTCAAGACTCCTGGAAGCCTTTGATTGCCTGTTTCTCAGCTCGACTCGTCTCAACTAAAGTCAAAGCCTGGCTTCTTATCCTTTTGTTACCCACACCACCAGGTCTAACTGAAATCAAATTGTCACCGTCTTCTAGCACCTCTTTCCATACTTCTGCGGTGTCCAGGCTGCTCAACTCGGAGGACTTACCGTCAACTGAGCCATCCGAAGCAATGGATGCACACGAGATGTCATCTGCGGAGCTAGGAAGCGACATCGAGTTGATCCGAGCACTTTTAGCAATGGTGTTATCAGACTCGCTATCAACACTTCTACGCCAACGGCAACGCCGGAAGCGAAGCGCGCGGAGGAAATAAGTCGGGAGCAAATATGGGTCTCGAGACGACGGTCTGCACGACGCGTTCACCTCGCGGCCAAGGTCCCAATATACATCACGATACTGGAGTTATTCAATCTGACACGCTATGCAAAACAACCCTCCATCATGCGAACAAAATACAAGGTAGTGAGATACACCGTTGTCTTGAACGAATTGACCAGGAAGGTCTCAGAAAGTCGGCACAAGCTTCGCATTTACGAGCTAAATAGCCTCGAGCAGAAAGTGGCGTTCATGAACCTCCTAAAAACCACGAGGGATATTCGGAAACACTGCAAATTCCATATTCATCGCCTTCTGAACCTTCGAAAAGCATTGCTGAGCGGACGCGCAGGCATCGGGAGGACATCAAGAAAATCAAACGCTGTATCGAGTATTCTCTTGGTCGAAGGCCTAATGAGCCAGAGAGAAACTACGACCACAAGATCATGGTAGGGTTTGCATTAGTGTACGGAACTCATAGGGGTTTCAAAAGGAGAGCAAGGGACAGAATACTGGAGAAAGATGTTATGTAATTGGTAAGCATGCTGGTGCACGCCCCTTCGTTATGTGTGCTTTCTGACGGTGGCACTTTAGGTTGAACACTGTAAACGTTTGCTCCGGGGGAAAAATGACTCAACTCCGAATTAAATGGCGACGAGGTCCTTGACCGAGGTGGGCTGGTGGCAGAAAGGGCTGGACCGGTTTGAGTCAGAAGAGTGGCGGCGCGACGGAGCCAAGGAATAAAGGGAGGACCGTGAGTTGGATGGCCGGGAGGCGGTTCTGGAAGAAGGACCGACCTTTCGTGCATGTTTGGGAGGTCATGTTTCGAACAATCAGCGTGGTTCTGGGGGTGATTTGGGGCGGGAGGAGCGCCAAGCAGATCGATAGATGCCTGTACTTTAGAAACAATGACTATCGGTTTGCCAATTCGACAGTGTAAAAATCTTACTTGAGAAACATTACGCACCTTTCACTTAACATTGTGTGGCAGAGAACGTGTACCCCACCTTGTGAGCTCAAATTCTCTTAATAACCTGACTAGTTCTCCCTCTACAACCGACTCCTTGGATCTTTTCAAGTCTCCGTAAACGCCTTCGTTTTTGTAGAAAGCCAGTATTTAGTTTGGCTGAAATCAGACCTTTCAAACATAAATTTGGGCCGCAAGCATTCCTCGAGGCTATCACTGCAAGCAATGTCAAGAATGTCCTTTCGCCGCTCGCCGAGTCCCCCACGAGGACTCGTCATCAACAAAGACGTCGACAAAAACTTCTCGGGCTCTTCAGATTCTAGTCACTCTGAGCTGCCGACACAGAGCTATCCATATTCCACCTCCAGCGAGTCGTCAGTCGCGTGAGACACCTCGGATTATACCAATTCTGTGTCAACGGCCAGTGCAACTTCAAGGACGCGATCATTTGACACTGCTTTTTCGGAACCAGAACCTACCGGGCCATTGCAAGGTCTATGGTAGGCGAACGAGTCAGTCCTGCCATCGATAGAATCAGATACTGGGCAATCGATGTATGCACAAGTTTGCATAATATAGATCCTTGCGAAATATCCACCATCGCTTTGCTGTCGGAAGAAATTCCCCTCGTGAGACAGGCCCTCGAGATGGTAGCGAGTGATGCATCGCAAGAGAACCGTGATTAACTTCATCCGTTTAAGAATCAATAGACTGAGATGCCAAAAGTTGATGAGTCGCAAGAGAAGATTGATCCACTTCATCTCATTGTGAGCCAGGCCCTTGCATGGCAAACGAGAGACGTGTCTCGAAAGGACAGTTTTGAGCTTTCAAAACATCTTGATAATTGCTTGTGCTGGGAAACGGTCCGAAGCAAGTTCACCAAGGTGAAGAAATACTTTCGAAAAGTGGCTAAGGAGGATGGCGAATATATGCTGTTGGTTGCAAGCAACGGTAAACCGATCCTTGAAGCTACGGTATGGATGCCAATCTATGTACTTTTGACGATGAAAGAAACATGGCGAACGAGAAGAATCTCTAGAGCGCGCCGGAAATGAAGGTCCTGGAATTTTTATGGTTCCCTTCTAAAAATGCATTCGAGCGTGGCCAATGCTAGATCGAAGCGGAGGCGAAGGCAGAGGGTAGGAAAACATTCAAACATAAGCAAGCGGAAAAGCTGTATGAAACAGGACTTGTGCACCTGGTCCGGGTGTGCGAAGAGTTGCTTTCGAGCAATCATATGCTCAATCCAGCGATTTTGCCGACCCTCTCGACCCAGGTGCCCAGGTGGATGGAAGGTAGGAGGGGCTGGGCTTGGAATCTGGAAGTTTAACGATGGCGATCTGTGTCCCTATCATTTCCACGGACACCTATTCTAGCATGTCGACATAGCCGGAGATTTTTTTGATATCGCCGACTTCCTCGGCAATCCGCATTCGTCCACATCCCACGAGGTACCTTCCTTTCACACGTGCTCCTGCTCTTCTATCTATTCTCTGCTTCTCCGGATACTTCCCTTATAAAGGTCGTTGATCACGCTCCCGATGGAAGACCTCGATAACGGTTGAATTGGCTCTCGCTTGCGCGTGACACGCGTAATCCTTTGCCCCACTATCCCTACTATTTGTAAGTTCTCCGGAAACTACCCTCTACGAAACGTCATTCTACACTCCGGGATCGCACTACACTACCACATCTCTACCCTCATGATACGTTCTTATGCTAAGCTCGGCCCTTCGATCTTAGGCATCCTGAGAACGCCTACCGTATACCCCAACTAAGCATACTTCGAATCCAGACATGATAGGTAGTAACTTTTCCTATTGCAAGATATCTTTTGAACTGACAATGGCCTGCAGACCACGTCCTCGGGCGGCCTTCCGTCCAATTTAGGAAGATTCAAGTCTTTGCTGTTGTCTCGTTCTGGTCATTGTATCTATTTCGGTGAGCCAAATCTGTCCCAAAATGCATAGGGGGTTATCTGACACTCTGCAGTGGTAACAATCAGGGCCCTCCGCTCCTACGCAATATATCCTCCCGCCTCTCGAAGTGCCTCACCCCATGGCAGACTGTGGTCATTACCCTCCTTTACCAATACATTTGCCGCAACTTCGCAAAGATATTTGGCCTGGAAAGCCCAGAGCCTCTGGCAAATCTTTACAGCAGAGCATACTTCCGAGCAACATGGATCACAACGGCGCTGGACGCAGGATATTGGACGGCGATGAAGATACGGAGAAAGTGGCTGAGAGACATCGCTTCTATAATTTTCACAGCACATTACTTGATTGCTGCGGAACAAGCGGATGAAAAAGTTCGGAAAGTGAGAGGGTCTTTGACAGTGGAACATCTAAGAGTCTCATGGAACAAGACCACCACCCCATATCTTTCGTTCATCACAAAACTGATGAGACCGAAGCTGACCCGATACCCTCCACGAGCCATACGGATACCAAGGCCGGCCGAGTCTTCATACAAAGAGCCCGTCATTGCTTGGCTGTATTTTGATGGTCCACTATCAGCATTGAAGAACCATACAAAAATTGTTTTGGACTTTCCAGGCGGGGGCTATGTGGCTATGACTCCAAGGCACCACGATGACAAGCTTTTAGCATGGGCTGGCAGGACTGGCTTGCCTGTGCTCAGTCTAGACTACAAGAAGGCGCCAGAGTACCCATATCCATATGCTCTCAATGAATGCTACGACGTGTACCATACACTTGTAGTAACTCAAGGACGGTGCATTGGACTGGTTGGACACACATCACCACGCATCATACTCACTGGAGACAGTGCAGGTGGTAACTTTGCTACCGGTGTAGTACTCATGATTTTGCAATCTGCCGGTACCGATCCGCAACGAAGGCAGGGTCAAGAATCGCTGCCTGTGCCGGAAGGCCTGATACTGATCTACCCAAGCTTGGACTTGAATATAGGGAATTGGATGACAGATGAGCAAATGTCTCTCATTCAAGACCAACGAACGCGCAAGAGGAATCGAAACGTTTTAAGGAGAAAGAGTGATGACTATTACCGGCTGACACCAGACACTCCACATCCCTCGGATGATGAGGCAGACGAGGGCATGCCACCGCCTCCGCGTCCACAGGAGCAAGAAGACTCAGCGGCTACCAATGATGGACTCAAGTCGCCGGTGAAGCCTCTAACGAAAGAGGAAGTAGCTGCTACTGTAACTCACCATACTGCTAGCTTGGCGTCCTCCAAGCCTAAGCAGCTCAAGACCCGCCTCGCTGTATCTTCGATGATCTCCTACTTCAATGATCGAGTCCTGACTCCAGAGATGATGCGCGCCATGATCATTCTGTACGTCGGTCCGCACAATCGACCAGATTTTAGCACAGACTATTTGCTGTCGCCATTACTCGCTCCAGAAGCGTTGCTAGCCAATTTCCCCAAGACCTTCTTCCTGACAGGTGAAAGAGATCCGCTGGTCGATGACACTGTCATCTTCGCTGGTCGACTTCGTCAAGCGAAGTCTAACCTGTTCGTACAACGAAAGGAGCTCAGCCTTGTCAAACTAAAGGACGAATTCGATGAGAGAGACCACGTCGAAGTCACGCTAATTCCAGGCATCTCACACGGATTTCTGCAAATCGTCGGTATATTTCCCGAAGCTTGGAAGCACATCTACCGCTGCACCCGGTGGATAGAGGAGGTCTTTGAAGCCTCCGAGCCCGTCGAAAGTCCTTACATCACACGTAAATCCTCACCAACTCGTGGACTTGAAGCCGACGGAAGCCATCGACGTCATCATCGTCGCGCGCCAACTGAAAGCTCTGGCGATGAGGACAATCCGTTGATGATGAGTTCCGTGAATGAAAATGGTCCTGCCCCTCGACATTCTAAAAGAGGTAGAGGTAAAAAAGTGAGGCATCAAGATGATCGAAGGAATCGGTCGATGGTTAGTCTTGCTAGTGAGGATGACTTGATGGGAAGGAGGATGAGAGGTCTAGCTGGAGGTCTGATGGGAATGACGGCGGACGGGAACTAGGACTCCTTGACACCAGTGTTTTTGATACTATATTATTGGATAACAGCCTTGGAACGGCTTTTGTTGGACATAGCCGACGGGTTGGGAAGGCATTACTGATACATGATACCCCTTTGGAGAGGGATTGCATAGACGCTGTATATAGGCTTTGGGCAGAATTGCCTGGACACTCGCAAGCACAATAACGCCTAAATCCCAGTTCGACCTGCTCCTGTTCTCTGCAAAATGTAGCCTGCAGCCCGGGCAATATCCCCAGCTTTGGGTCTTGCATTTCCGTGGGGGTTTGCCTCGGCTCAAAACGCCAAGGCTCAACTCCAAATGCCAAACAACATGAACGCTCGAACCCCACAATTGTCGCCTTGAACGCCTTACAGCCTCTCAGGTCCCCTGCCGTCCAATGCACATGGCAGAATGGCAGTCCAATCCACCTTGATCCACTCCGTCCCCTCCGAGAAATCAATCAGACAAATCATCTCCAACCTAACAACCCTCTACCTAACCCACCGCACCAAAATCTCCCGTACAGTCTACATAACTCTCACTCTCGCCCTCATAAACCGCGTTCGCAATGCCATATCCGAGCAGAAAGCTGCTTCCATACACCAGGCACAGATCCGGCAGCAACGTGCTGGAACTGCTGCTTCGAGTGCGGAGGCGGGGGGCAGAACGAGGAGGCAGAAGATCGAGCTGAATAGCGAGTTCTTTCGGAATCTGTGGAGGTTGCTGAAGATTGTTATACCGGGATGGAAGAGTAAGGAGTTGAGGCTTGTTATTAGCCATTCTTTCTTTCTGGTGATCAGGACGTTGATAAGTCTGTATGTGGCCGAGCTGGACGGGAAACTCGTCAGCAGTCTAGTGCGAGGGAAGGGGAAAGAATTTCTCAGGGGAATTGTGTGGTGGATGATTGTTGCGGTTCCGGCCACGTTCACGAATTCGATGCTTTCATACCACCAGTGCAAGCTTGCGCTACAATACCGGAGTCGACTTACGACGTATCTGCATTCGAGATACCTGGGCAAGATGACCTTCTACAGCCTATCGGCGCTGGACGATCGGATAAAAAATGCGGATCAACTTATCACGGTGGATGTTGCACGGTTCTCAAACAGTCTTGCGGAGCTTTATTCGAATCTCGCGAAGCCGACATTGGATATTATAGTATACAACTACTCGCTGTCACGATCCGTGGGAGGAGAAGGACTCTTCGCCATGAGCCTGCTCGTCCAACTCTCAGCGAACGTCATGCGCGCCCTAACACCTCCGTTTGGGAAATATGTGGCAGAAGAAGCAAGACTTGAGGGCGAGTTTAGGTTTCAGCATTCGAGACTGATTGATAATAGCGAGGAGATTGCGCTTTATAATGGGCATGAGGCGGAGAAAGATACGCTGGATAAGGGCTACTTTACGCTGATCAAGCATGTCAATCGGATACTGAGGAGGAGGCTGTATCATGGTGTTATGGAGGATTTTGTCATTAAATACTTCTGGGGTGCGCTGGGGCTCATGCTGTGCAGTGTGCCGGTGTTCTTTAAGATACCGGGGCAAACGATGCGCGGCATGGGCGACCGGACAGAGAGTACGCCCTCCTCCCTCTCCCCTTACAACCCTCAGCCAAGTACTAATTCACGGGTCTTCAGGCATCGTAACAAATCGCCGCATGCTTCTATCCTCCTCCGATGCCGTTGGCCGCGTGATGTTCTCCTACAAAGAAATCACCGAACTAGCAGGTTACACCTCCCGCGTCGCTACTCTGCTAAACGTGATGGATGATATCCAAGCCGGCAAATTCGAAAAGAAACTCGTTTCCTCCGCCTCCACTTCCTCCGCAGAACATGCATCCATCCTCTCCACCCGCGGCACCACGATCGAAAGCACAGACATCGAATTCATTGACGTTCCCATCGTTTCTCCTAACGGCGATGTCCTCGTAGAGAAATTAAATTTCTCCGTCAAACCTGGCCGCCACCTCCTTATCGTCGGCCCCAATGGCTGCGGCAAATCATCACTGTTTCGCATCCTGGGCGGTCTGTGGCCTGTCTACGGCGGCACAGTCCGCAAACCAGCCTACTCTGACATCTTCTACATCCCGCAACGCCCTTACCTCTCTCGCGGAACGCTGAGACAACAAATCATCTACCCTGATTCCCTCCGCCAAATGCGCGCCAAGGGCACCACGGACGCAGATCTAATGAAATGGCTCGAGGCAGTCGACATAGCGCACATCGTCGACCGCCCTAGCGGCTGGGACGCAGAAGACGAATGGCGCGACGTCCTCAGCATCGGCCTCCAACAACGCGTCGCCATGGCCCGCCTCTTCTACCACGCACCCAAATACGCTATACTAGACGAATGCACCAGCTCCGTGACATTGGAAGTGGAAAGACAAATGTACGATACCGCCAAGTCCCTCGGGGTGACACTCATGACCGTTTCTCATCGGAGGAGTTTGTGGCGGTATCATGGGTGGATATTACAGTTTGATGGACATGGAGGGCATGTTTTCACGGAGCTGGATGCTGAGAAGAGGTTGAGGCTTGAGGATGAGAAGGAGGAATTGGAGTTGCAGCTTAGGACTGTGGACGAGATGGAGAGGAGGGTTGAGGAGCTGGAGGCTGCGAGGGACCCGTAGTGGGGAGAGGATGGGGTGTGGACTAGTGTTGGATGAGCTTGTTTGGGCATCGTTTACTGTGTGGGATTAATGATACCACGGAGAGTTTTAGTTGTGGGACGAGGCTTGAGTAGCATTGCCTGTCTTAGTACATAGATTCACGATACCATGGGAGGGCATGTGTGCAGAGTAGCGAATGTTTATTTAATTGGTTTGAGACGACGCATTCAGCTATGCAGGAGTATTCCCAAGCTTGACATCTACGAATTTGCACCACCGCAGAACACCCGCCTATGGACCTATCCCATTCGCATGAAAGTCGTGAAATATTTTTTCTCTTAGTGTATTTACATTTGCTCTTGTCATCTACGTTTGCTCTTCTACGTTCCCAAGCATGCTCGCTCTCCTCCTTTCTCCCTACTCAGTTGTCATCTCACTGATGCTTCGCCGTACTCCCCTTAGTCCTAAACGTGCTCACAGCCGGTATATTGCCCTTGAACCTGACCTCCTCAGTACTATACGCTCTCGGCGTCAATTTAATCAGCGTATGCAACGGCACCTCCATCCACGGACTCTGCTCCTGCGGCACATTCATGTAGTACGCGTATATACACCTCAGCACCGCCTGGTGCGTCACAATTATAATGTTTTCACTTCGCTCCAATTCCATGATGATGGGCTCGAGACGGATCACGACGTCCCGGTAGGATTCCCCGCCCCGGTAGCGGTAGTTGTATTTGTCGTCGTCGCGGGCGCGGAAGTCTTCGGGGTAGCGGTCTGCAATTTCTTGGTAGGTGAGGCCGTCGCAAACGCCGGAGTCAAGTTCGTCCAGCGCTTTCCATTCCAGCTTGTCGTAGCCTTTTGGGGAGGCGGCGAGGAAGCGGGCTGTTTGGATTGTGCGTTTTAGAGTTGACGTCCAGATTGTTAGTTTTTGGTCGGGGGCGACTGAGGATGCTACCTGGGTGGTGGGTTAGATTGGGGATTCTGAGGAGGGGGGAGGATGGAGAGGTACCAGATCTGGGAGCGCCTTGGCATACATTTCGCCCCGGACTGAGATGTCGGCGTCACCGCCGATCTTGCCCTCGAGGTTGAAGTTTGATTCACCGTGCTGCAGTTGTTATTAGTATGTATTAAGAGCAAGGTCTTCGAAGGTAGAGAAATGTACTCGTGACAGCCAGATCGAGCGAGGTTTTATGTGCAGATTCATGAGATAGTAGACGACTCTGCTCTGCAAATAGTCCTTGATCTGATTGATGATCACTTGCCCCCCAACATCAATCAGCTTCACGTATGTGAGGTCCTTCTCATCCTCGTCAATCGTCTGGTAGACCTTCTCGTAATTCCGTATCCGGTTTCGAAAGTCCTTAGCCGCCGCTTCTGGATCTTGACCCTTGTAATCTGGCGATGTAGTCTTGACCTCCATGATATTCGACATGATCAATTCTTCTTGGTCACACTTCGACTCGACGTACAAGGTCTCGATGTTGTTCGCATCACACCGCTGCTTGACCCATCTCCTTCTCGCTTTTGTAGAATTTGTGGCATCCAGTATAGCCACGACTCCGTAGTCATTATTGAACCATTTGATCATATCTGCCACGGCGGCTTCAGCTGCTGCGTGCCGTAACCGTTCTCCATCTGTGTTCGTGGTGTCGAAGAAGTCAGCGGTGGGTTGGGGAGTGTCTGCGCGGCGGTAGGAGCCGACGTTGAAGGCTTTGGCGGATATGGAGAGCCAGGCTAGGTATCGGACGACTAGACGAGAGGTCTGCTGTCAGCTTCAGCTTGGGCCATGTGAGGTGTAGGTAGTGGCGCATACCTTTCTGGGCGATCAGGGACTTGCCTCTGGCGGGCAAGCCAACCATGATCACCGCAATGCGTGTGTCTTCGACCTGAACTCCCTCGCCATTAGTTTTCTTGTAGTATGTGACCATGGCTGCAGAACAATGCTGGTCTCGTGCTTCATCTGGGTTTGCGGACGAAAGACGTAGGAATGAAGCAAAGACGTCAAAAGGTGGTAAAGGATGACAAGATTATAGGAGAAATAAGGGGGAGCAGTGGCGGTATCATGCGGAGGACGTTGTGGGAGGTCTGTGTTTTTAAATAATGGATGCAGGTGCCCGAAAGTTCTTGCGTTTGACAGAGGACGGGGAACCATCCAGATGAAGCTCTGCGTCAAGTTCCAAGGCGTAAGACCGTCAGGTGGACGGAATTAAAGCCCTTCGAAGTCGATCTTAAAGTTGCGTGCTCTTGAAGGCATCCGGCTATTGCCTTGATATTCGTTCTTGCACACTACTGAGCCTCGGAAGAGAAACGACGGAACAACCTCTACTGGAACCTTGGCATTTTTGCGGGGCTTTGTGCGGCCAAACGCGGTCCGAGAATACCCAATGGCGAGAAATGCCTTGGAAATTTGCAGGCGTTAATGTCGTATTCATTGTGGCCCCTTTGTCCGAGATATAGGCGGATGCAGTTCCATCACTGCGTGCAGACATCAAGAATCCAACAGTCGAGAGTGATATCACGGGGTGAAGGCCTGCAGGCAAAGGCCAGAACGTCGGCGGATCGAGTCCTCTGGCCAGCACAGCAGAGCGTGCCACAACCGATGCCAGGGAAGTTCGGCTGCTGGCCTCATGGAGCCCACTGGCTTGATATTGCGTCCCGCTGGCTCGACTGAACAGCACGGCTTCATCGTCCTACCTTCACCCAGGTCTCCATATCTACGACATTGGCTGAGAAGCGACGACGCAGACAGAGAGACAATTCTTCATACAAGGAGAGAGAAAGCAGGAGCTATAATGGAAGTTGTCACTGACATTGCTCATGGAATAGGTCGTCGTGGAGGAGCGCGCCCTCCGGGTGATTTGTTCGATCATAGCTGGGGAATGGCTTCTCCGCCAGCACCACAGTCGGCCAACTTGGAAAGGGTTCAATGCAGATGTGGTTCTTTAGAGGAAGAATGGATAAGGAAGGGTAAGGAAACGTTAGCAAAAGGATGCTCAGCTCTTCCGTTGACTGTTACCTTATGTATGCATATCAGCCTTAAAATCTCTTATCAGTGGAAATAGTGGGGCGGATCTCAAGCTAAGGCTCCAAACGTTGGCATTCTATCAGTAACAAGGCCTAAACACTCGTCTTGACTGAGAACGCTTGATAATTTGAATCGGCCATTTGCTAAAAAGGAATGACATCGTCCATCGTAGTAAAGCACGCGAGTGCTACATGCTGACCCATGATTAAAAGAAAACACCAAGCCTATGAGGCTACGACCCCTAGAATATCCTCTTTCACAAAAGAAACTCCCTCAGAAATGGCAACCACCAGCTCGTCACCGACAATCATCTATCCTTCCACGCTTCAAGTACGCTTATTAGGGCCTGGAAGTCTCTAGATTAGCCTCTGTGATACCACGGATAGATGGCTACATACCTCTTCTCTTTGAAGGACCATCCTTCTTCTGGTGTCCGATATTCAGACCCTCATCCCAGGTCAGTGCCTCTGGGTTACCGTTGTCTTCGATGCATTTTGGAAAATGCGACTGCACCTGATAGTTGTTTGCGAACACGTGCCCGCATCTTGGGCATGGTACATTCCTCGCCCTATCTTCGTGGAACCCCCCACCCCGTCGGGTGGGCCGAATTGGATCTTGGCCAGGGCGCTTGTCGGGTGAATGCACTCCGCTGACCGAGGCCAGTCTGTACGCATCGTGGATCATTCGTGTCGTCGGTGCCTTTCTGAAAGGACGGCCCGTCACTGGATTGATCATATTTTCCCCGGCAGTAGGGACGGCGCGGTCGTTTTCGGTTGGCTGTTCGTCTGCATCATGGCTGAACGGTGGAGGGTTTTGGGCTGGCAACGGAGGCTGCCCCGGTGGCCCTGAGTAGGGAGGTGACTGAACGGGCGGCTGAATACCGGCATAGTAGCCGAAATGTTGGTCATCGTGAGGAGCGAACGTCTGTTGCTGGGCTGGTACCGTGTAGTAAGGCGAGTAGAAGGATAGCTCGTTCAGCGTTGGGTGGGTGGAGGTGGAGGCTGAAGTTGTGTACGTTTGGTGGTGGTAGTATGGGTACTGAGGGAATTCAGTACGTTCGGATGCATGCTGATGTGTTGTGCTGTCAGGTAGCGTATCCAGATCGATGTCCGCGTCTGGGCTCGACTCCGATGACAGCTCGCGATTTAGGAGAGCAGCGAGTGTGGCTCTCTTTTCGCGTTTTGTGTATACCTTTGGCTTGGTGATGCGGTTTGTCTGCTGTGGTTGAGTGTGAGCTGGTCGGCGAGCTGGTTGGCGAGCTGGTTCTGGTTGAGATCGAGCAAGTTCGCGACCGCGACTCAACCGCTCTGCTTCGGCTGCGATCCTCACTGCTTTCATATGGTCATACTCTTCTTGCAGGCGGAAACCTTTCATGTGAGCCGTTAGATTTGCTTTATTAGAATGAGGCATGGTGGATTTGGTCGATGTGGTCGATGTGGGTAGTGGGAGGTTCTTACCTTGTTCCATCTTGCTCACGCGTTCGAGATATACTGGTGTTGTTCCGGGTTGAATGCCGGAGACTGGTTTTGTTTTGATATATCCAGTGAGATTTTGCCTCGCTCAGCACGTTTTTTGCCACACAAGTGAATTCTCCTGGACAACAACAGATCACATCGGTGTTTGTTTACTAACTGACTTTTGATATCTCTACACTTGGTGCAATTACTCTACTTCAGGAGCAATAGCCCGCTTTGGCTGACATACACGAGATAGAAACGCAAACTAAACAGGCCTCCAGAGAGAATTCGAGTATGAAGAGCCAAGATTATTGTTTCAGATCTTCTGAAGTGATGCGGATTCATCGCTACGTTGAATGTGACATCTCGAGAATCAAGGTGATAATCCTCGGGACAAAGGAAGATTCGAACAATGTTCATATTGAAATCGTATGATTGAGTTGACGATGTCCACTTTTCATTGGCCAATAGGCACATCATGTCTCGAATTCGAGTCTGCTTTTCTGATACCTAGCTGCAGCATATGCAATTGAACTGGCAACACCTCACCAGCGCCTGGCCTGAAACCTTCCCTCATGGATGACGTCTAAAGCTGAGCCTCTTTCCTGGGTGAACAGCTATGCCGATTATCGTTTATTCACATCTTCAGGTCTCTTAACTCAATTGAATTATCTCGCTTGACGTCGACGAAGTGTTTAATGACCACAATAGGATTCTGGAAGGATTTCGGCAACCACACTCGATGGAGCTTAGCCATTCCAAAGGCCTCCAGGCTCTATTTTATACCGTACCATCACATTGATGAGCTTTAAGTGTTCATCATTCAGCAAGTTAATCTACAAAATTCACCTTTCATATTGACAATGGAACCCATACAACACCTCGTTGGCGTATACCTATGCATTGTTGTGACAGTAGCAGAATCCTACGTCCCCGATTGGGAGCCTGATCAAATACCTCTTGAGGAACTTAGTGAGGAGTAAAAGCTTGGAGATAGAACGCCCCAGATCGCCATTATCGGCGCTGGCATCGCTGGTGCTTCTGTCGCTCATCACCTTCACCAATTCGCCCGCTTGGCTCAGCCACTCGGCATCACGGTCTTTGAGGCGGAAGCAAGAGTTGGTGGCCGCATCAAATTAGCACATATGTACGGTGAGCTTTTCAAAGACATCGAAATCGGCGCTGTTGGTTTTTCTGAGGAGGACTGGTGCCTTGTGCAGGCTATGGAGGAAGTTGGACTCAAGCATGCAAGCGATGGTAATGACAAGAAGCACGTTGGTGTGTGGGACGGCGACGACTATATTGTGCTTAGTAGTCTTGATAATGGAAGCACAAGCCGATGGTGGCAGTCTGTCAAGTCGCTCTGGAGATACGGAATGTCGCCGTTTCGAATCCAATCAGTCTTCCAGACCGTGTTCGAGAAGATGAGGAGCTTTGCCATGTACTAACTGTTTAGAAATCTGCAGGAATCGGTATACAAACGCTCTCTAGACAGCGAGGTATCTGTTTCTGCAGCAAGTTTCTTCTCAAAGAACCGCTTTATCACCAAGAACTTCATCAATGAAGTCATCAGACCTGGTACTCGCACTCTCTGCGCTGATTGCTCTGAGAGAAGCTCGCCCCGTTGCTATTGACGGGGGAAATTGGCGCCTGCCCAAACGGATGTTCAAGATCTCTGAAGCCAACATTGAATTGAAAACCCCCCGTTACCAGGATATCGCCTGGCGTGACCAGAAGATGGATGGTAGATTTCAAGGACATCACGCAACCCAACCATACATACTTGCGGTCCGAAATGGAAGAATTCGACATCTTCATCCTCACCGTGCCCTTTGAGTCCAATGCCATCGAGATCGAGCCACCTTTTCGTACGCTACAAGCACCTTTTCTCAAGCAAAATAATACAGCCCTGCCACCCTGTGTGACAAGACATGTCACGCTCTTCACATCTCCGAACCGACTATCACCAACCTACTTCAAGAAGCCGCTCAATTTCACACTCCCGAAAGACATACTCACTGCACCGCGCCTAGACTCAGAGTATGGAACCTTTAGCATTACCATGCCAAGAAGAGTTCTTGGCCCATGGCCTTGTGACTGTGACTGTGACGATGAGAGCGAGTACGTCTATCGAATAATTTCATCGAGACCAATCCCTGACCAAGAAATCGTGCGCCTTCTTGGGCACGAACCCACCCCCGAGGGAGATTTTCCACTCCAAGGCACTGGCGTAAGCTGGGTTCATCGTCAGATTTGGCCGTATACACGCCCAAAATTTAGCAAGCACCCGCTCTTGGACAATATTGAGATTGCACCGGATTTATACTATACCGAAGCTCCACCGTGTCAGTTGCAACAGGCCAAAGCAACGACTTTGTTAAACAATAACTAGATCATTCGGTTGGGCAGCCTCCTAAACTTGGTGGTTTCGGCTCTATTGCTTCCCTTGCCATATCAAAGGACGACAACAGAGATCTATTGGATTTCATCTTCTTTCTTGAGAATCACGACGTCAAGGTCACTTCCGCGGATGAAATTGCAAAAGACGAGCCTCATACAACCGGTTTCCAAGGGACCTCCATGGAGGTTTTCCCAGGGACATGGCAAAAATATGTACGAAAAGCAAAATTACCGAACCCTTTGTGGAAGGAATTCAATCTCCCAGAATACAGGCGTTTGCTGCAACTGCATCAGGGACGGCAGAAAGACATCTGTTCGAGATCAAAGTCATGGCTCGTGGACACTTCTTTCAACATCCCAATATTGTCAAGCTGTTTGCTGTCTTCTTTGAAGACGACGAGGTGCTTCCGGGTGAGGCCAACATCTACTCCCCAGGCATGATCGTCGAGCTGGCTGATCAACAAAATCCTGATTTGGAAGCGTATCTCCAAAGCCCGCAACGCCCTACCCCGATCTCCTTTGAAACTGCAGCTCGAATCATAGCCGATACTGCCGACGGGCTGGCTGCTTTGCATTCATATGGCGTGATCCACGCCGACCTTAAGCCCTCAAATGTCCTGCTCTTCACCAAAGTTCCCGGAGTAACGCGACCAGTAGCAAAGATTGCTGATTTTGGCTTCTGTGGCATAATGAGCAGTGATGACACTACTCGTGGAGGGACCGACTATTGGAATGCACCTGAAATCATCGCCCGTAGCCCACAGATGCCGCATGGTTCGTATATTACAGATCCTTCGGATTTCTATCGAGACATATATTCCTTTGGCCTTGTAGCTGCTGTCACTGCCTTGGATGGCAACTTACCATTCGCCCCTGAACAGGCAACTCGGCTGAAACTCGAAGACGGTGTTGTTGACGCTTTCGCCAACCGCCTCGAACATCAATCAAATATATCACGATACACAACGGAGCAGCTGGATTCTTTCAAAGAGATAGCACGGGGAAGCTTAGCACGTGACCAGCGCAGTCGACTTACCACTCTCATGTGTATTCGGCCAATCTTATTCCCAGGGTAAGATCGTGAGGTTCCTCAGCATTGTAAGAGCTAAGTTCGAAACCAACAGGGAAGCTCCTCTAATTCAAAGCTCTGCCACTGAGATCGTGCCGTTCTCACTCTTAGATTCTCTGACACATGTAAGCATTGATCAACCACGGCCAAGCTGCTGACCTACTGACCTTCATAGGGCGACGAGACTCGCTATACTCGTGGCTGGCAATATCCCAAGACCGTAAGCCAGTACACCCAAATCCCGCAAAGTGTCGTCAATAAACTGGATGAGATTCTTAAATCCGTCAATCTGGAAACTGGGCCTCCCCCGGTTGTCGCACAACGCTTCTTCTGGGCCGAAGCGAGAATGAATCATATCCCCACTCGTAAAGCATACTTGGAGATGTCCCGAATAATATACAGCGCAGCAGAGAAGATGAAGGGACAAGCATCAATCAATCAACCCGACTTTGTATCGGTCCCTCAAGTCGCTACAGTGGGACTGTGGGTTAGTGTGTCTCATGATCAGATGCGGTTTCAGCCATGCGCCATGACCATGGGCCATAGCGAGAGATCCGTGCTTCCTGAGAGCACTATTTATATGAGCATCCCACCAGCAGTGGGCTCTTCAGTCGAGTTCATCTCTTTCAGAGCCATAGCAGTTCTTTCCCGCCCAACCCGCACCTTATATATAGCCTATATATAGACTATCTACACTCCAGGTCTATGCCGCCTAGGCCTGAGAGTTTTCTAGCGCTGGGGCACCTGTTGTGGCCTTTCTAGGCTTGCTAGCCCTGGTGTTGGACCGCCCAAGCATCTATTTACATATCTACTTGTGCCGGTGTGTATAGCTTCAGGAGTGAGAACACTAACGATGGAGGATTCGAGCAATCGCGGCTTCGAGTCAGACCTTGTTCTATTCCATGGGCAAGGCGGAGTTGAGCATACTGTACTAAGTTCAATCCGGCTCTCTGGGTTAGACCGTGTCAAAACGCTTTTGGTGAAAGATAGTACAGCATCAGGTGCGCTCATTGGTCTCAATTGGGGCTGCCTCCATTTGCTGCCCATTACGATAGAGCATCTATCATGGAACCAATACTGGAAGCGGGAAATGATGTTGACACCCCGGCTGGGGCAAATGCTGACACGCAGTAGCTGCAAGAAAAGGCAATGTAGAGAGCGTTAGGGAACTTCTCCGGCTTGGAGCGAGATTGGATCCCCCATTTACCGGAATCCATAGAATACCCCTGAGGGAAGCCATCATGTTTTCAGATGACTCTAAGGCGTACGTTGACACCGTTGAGGTCTTTCTACAGGCCGGCGCGAGTTCAGGACATGCTGGTTATGGCACCGCAGCCATCCACAATGCGGCGCATCTTCCTAATACTGTTGAGGCCATGCTTAAGTATAGCCCTGATTCAGTGAATTATCGAAGGTTGACACCTCTCCACCATGCCGTCAAACGACGTTGCAAACGCAGCGTCCAGATTCTATTGATGCATGGTGCAAACATCAATTCACTGGACGAATGTGGCTTCACACCCCTGCATAGCGCGTGTCGTATGCAATCTCAAAAGGAATTCGACTTCCGTGGCGCTGAACTCGAACAATTTATCAGGAACTTGGCTGTTGGAACGCGAGAGGATGGCGAGGAGATAATCCAAATATTGAGAGATGCTGGCGCGGAGATAGATATGCCACTGTTCGATGGCCTTTACGGTCCAGCATCAACGCCTGACTCGTTTCTCTACGATCCGAATATCGACATAACTGAAGCCACAATTCCATTTGCCCAGTTCGCTCACACGGCGGACTCGGACGGTCCTCCGCTTAGCGAGCGGTTCGTTCCCATACCCTTTTTGGGCGAAGAATGCCTCAATCTATCTGTTTCTCCTTCAATTCTACCATCCTCAGTCATGGTCAGTGCTCCGAGAAAGGGAAGCTCTCGGCATCAGTATATCCTCCGCGATGTCCTACCCAACTCGTACGAGCTCATCGTTTGTCTTGGCCGGGTTGATGGCCAGACCTATTCTCCACCCTCACACCTCACTTTCCAGATGCATGCAGAGGCGGGTTACTACCATGTCTTTTCAAACAATCAAAGAGCTGATAATTGTCACATAGCCGGAAACAAACATTGTGTCCGTGATCATGGGCGGCTACCTCCGGCCGCTGCCGCGTCTCTGTCCTGAGAGCGAACGCATGTATACGGTCAAACTTCAAGAATTTGACACCTACGCATGACGAGATATCCGCGTTGAGGCGATGGTTCTAGCACCGAAGCTCGACGCTTTGATCGGGGGTCTGGATGTATGGATAACTCGGGCATGTAAGGCGGTGATTGGTTGCTCGCCGCCGATGTTAGCGGGATTACGAACTACGGGGCTGTCGGGGCATGCACAGCCGCCGGGTGGGAGTCGCTGTGCTTAGTTGCGGATTAGCAAATGACGGGGGTACAGTGACAGGCCATACTTGAGGCACTAGGTGCAAGCATTCATTGCGCGGGCTGTTGAAGGGGCTTAGGCAGGGTACCGAGCATGGCGAGGGTATCTAGGTCATTGAGGATGTTTTCTTGAGATGCAATTGGGAGTCTTTGCTATGAGAAAGCTAGGGAGAAGCAGTCCCTGCCTAATCCGCAGTACACTGCAAGAAATCATTCCCGCTCGCCCCAGTATGTGTAATAACACCCTCATACGTCCCACCCCCAGTGAAGATCACCCGATCAGCCCCAGGACTGCCAGCCGTATACACCTGTTCGCTACTCAAGATAGGGAACTCATAGTATGGTCCTGAATCTGGGAAGCTAAACCCCTCATAGTCTTTGTATTGGTGCGGGTATTTGTCACTGCCAACTGTCTGGCCATTCTCGTAGTACCCGTAGCCTTGCTGCACGGCTGCGTCGATGTCGGATTGGGAGTAGCATGTGGAGCCGCAGGTTTCGACGCATTGGCGCTGGTGGAGGTTAGGCGTGCTGAGTAGGGAGGATGCGGGGAAGAGAGAACGAACGCGGAGGAGGGGATTGGTGAGGGTCGGCACCGCGAGGGCGAGAGCAAGGAGCGTCTAACAAACGTACTTATTAGCTTATGGTAGCTGATTGTGACAGCAGGGAGAGCGTGCTACTTTAAATGCGTGCATTGTGAGATAGAAAAGGCTATTTCCTGAGCTTGTCAAAGATGCTGATTGTCGATTGAGGTAGACTTGTCTTGCCGATTTGAATGCTCTGCGATTCCAGACATTTTTATATACCCTTTCTCATCAATTCAAACCTCCCCCCTTAGAGACGTCATAGTAGTTGTGCCTTACATTTTGCATCCGGAGGACAGTGCCTATATCAGTAGCTGTGGGCCGTCGGGATCCTAGATGTGGGGCCGTCTAACAGCTATTGTCCAAAGCCAGTCATTAGCCAGGCCACTTGCACATGTCTTCCGCGGCCATTGATGACATTGACGGAGAGCCGAGGTGGTCGGGGAATACTTGTCCAGTCATTGTTTGACGTTGGGCACATGCAAGAAAGATGAAGAAGGCGTGGGCGGACTTGGCCGCGTTTTGGCAGGTCGTTGGTGCTCTGCGGGAGTCCCTTGCGCTAGTGAAGCGCCGATCCGGGGCTAAAGCTGCCTTGAAGCTTTGGGGGCCAGGGGTTTAAAACTTCTCTCACTGCTTGATACGCTATGAGCGGCCTTCTCCCAGTACAACTGTGCTGGATGCACAGAGCCATTGGACTGCTCCAAATACCGGTCACAAGGGTCAGTAGACTAGGCATGCTGCAAGCATCATACTCCTGCGATGGTAGGAGCGATGAAACAAATCAATCTTTTCCTGGATTTTCCTCTCATAGGTTTGTATTGGAAATTCGCTTAGTCAGCCGTCTCAGTCATAAAACGCCTGCATGCACTGAGCTTCTTATATAATTAATCAACTCAATAAGTCTCATAAAACGTCCAAATTTTCATCAGTTTCGATTAATCGCCGACTTCGTTGCTTCCTTTCGTAACACCTGCATTCCATTTAGACCTATTATGCGCTTCATGTAGCTGACTTTGCTCTGGGCTAGCGACTTCTTCGGCTAGTTGCAAGCGTTTTATATTCGTTGAGCTAACGAATTTAACCTATCGCAGAAGCTGTGGTTGCAACTTGTTGTTGACTCTTTGAGATGAACAGCAAGAGGTCAAGGTCTACTTCAAGCACGAAGTGCTTGATTCCACGCTCGATTCAATCGACTTTGGTATCTTTTCCCACCTCTGGCCTTTCCTGCTTCTGCTAGCCCAACACTTGCTACGGGGAGAAGATTGCTCGACACCCAGTTCAACTCGTAAGAGACCTCTCGAGGGATCCGATCTGTGCTCTGGATTGAAAAATCCTCCAGCATTGGGCAATTCGTTGCTGGCATGCCCCAGCGCACAACGCCAATGCTTGGACTGGCGTAGTTTTAATCAAGGTCGCCGGTATTCGATGTTTCGTTCATGGCTGGAGGAATTTCGTCTGCTCTGGGCTTGTTTCAGGAGCGTCTCAACGATACAAAAAACCGCCGCCTCCACGTTCTGGATGTTTCTGTTTTGACCTCCGTCCTCGCTGTACCCCAGCCACAGACTTTCGGTGACTCTGTCATCTCCAATGGTGACGTGTCACAAAACCAAGCAGGCGGCCAACTTAATGTCCTACCGTCAACTCCAAGCGATACCACCACCATGGAAGGCTCACAAAACGGCGGCGTCTCATGCCAAGGCAGCAATTGCTCATCGTCCTCAAACATCCCCTCAATAAGTAACATCGAAATCGGCGTGAACATGCAGGGAGACAGTAATCTCGACCTTGCCACCGTCATCGAGAGTAAAGGCTTACAAGCCATAGCCAACACGGGTACAGTAGTAAACACGGGGGCATGTACGTTTGAAGCAAGGAGGGTCACAAGGGGCTTCGGGATTACCATCATGGCTCGTGCCTGTCATCACTTACTCCAGACTAGCGTTTCTGAGAGAGCCACAACTTGGGTATCTGCGGCGTTCAACCTAGAAACATGTGAGTCTGATCACCAGCTTCCCACAACTAATTCTAGTTCCGTTCACTGCGCATTCTGTGAACCATTTGTTTGAAATGTTACCAAATCAGAGTGGCCAGAGCCTTGGTTGTTCAGATACTGAAACACATTTGTCCCAGCCATTCATTTGGGCACTTCATTGGCCGTTGTTTACCACTCAGACTCTTGGAATCCTGGAGGAATCGATGCTCCTGAGCCGGTAACAGCTAGTCTGTTTCAATGCCGTTCCTGCGAGGAAAGGATTTGCAGAAGGATTTGGCCACGTAGCTTATAAGCGCTGCGCCTTATGTACTTCATCCATCACCAACTGTTTCAAGTATTCCTTCCTATAAAGTCGCCATGTAACACTGCTTTATGACATACCATCGACGCCGATTGTTGCTCAAAAGTACGTCATGGGAATGAGAAGGTGGAATTGTTGGTGGCGTGAAGGGAGGAGGAGTTGTTTGAGGTGGGATCCTTTCGATCCTAGAACTCTGTTGGGGTTTTCACTTCTACTATAAGAAGTCGTACTTTCTCACACCTGGATTGACGGATTCAAACTCAAAGCACAGAAGCTCCAAAAACTCATTGTTTCAAGCACTGGCTGATCGACATATCCTTGAAATAAAACAATCTCCACCATTTCTAAGGCCTTAAGTTCCAAATACTTCTTCCTTCAACCCCCCAATTGGAAATCCTCCCCTCATACATCGGCCAGGACACCTGTTTCTCGATCCTCACCATGCAGCCTCAATTCGTCCTCTTCGCCATCCTAGCGTCCGCTGCCCTCGCCATCGCGATTCCTCAACCTGGCAACGCCGTCCCTCAGCCTCGAGACACCGATGACTCTGACTCGGAAGAGTGGGTGCCCATGCTGGGTGTCCCGAAGTGATGACTCTTTCCTTCGAATGGCTGATAGGATTGGACTCACCCGACTTGGTTCAAACTACGAGATCTAACCTGTTAGTTCAAGGTAGTGGTGATAATGGTGAACTGATCATGAAATTGGCGGTATGGCGGGCTTCCTTGGCTGGGGTTACGGACGTTTTGCACTATTAGACTTGTAAACTATCCACGCATATCTGTCCTTACAATCCGACTCAAACATTTTGACACCAGGATTAAACAATCATTTTCTCTTACAGTCTTCACTCTGATGAACTGGAAGTTGTTTTGACTGAAAGTGCTCGTTCTGTCCTGCGCTTACTCTTATTAAGTATAGAGAACACCCGCGAGAATGGCCGCTGCCATTCTGTTTCCTGGGATCGACGGAAACTTGACCCTTTCAGGCATATCACCTAGGCATTTCTTGGGCCGTTGTTTGAGCACATGGGTTCTTGGGATTCTGGAAGGATCCTTACTCCTAGATCGACAACAGCTGGGCCTGTTTCGAGGCTGTTTCGGCCGTTTCGGCCGTAAGGGGATTTGCGGAAAGATTTGGTCACGTTACTACCTAAAGTAAAAGTAAAGCCCAGGCTGATCACCATATTTCAATTCCTAATGGTGCATTGAGGTGTTGAAAGAGACGTCATAGCTCGGAAATCGATACTTTTGCAAGTTGTATCTAGACTTCTCTGCTAATATCCATCAAGCAAACGTTGGAGAAGCTGTCAACAACGTCAATTCAATGCTCACTCCGTGCACTATTAAAGAATTGCTCTCCTTAGACTGGCCCTCACTTCCTCACCTATCACCGCATCAAGCCCATCTCCCACTCCGACCTCGCCTCCTTGAACTAACCCCTCGCCATCCGCCCCGACTGCATCGCCCCCCAACGCACAGCCTTACACGTAAAGCAAGACCTCAGCTGGTCAAACGGTGACTTCACCGCCACGAGCGTCGACGGCGCCCTCATTCTCTCCTGCGACGGGAAAATATGGTCCAACAGCGCGCGCAAGGAATTCAAAGACGCGTCGGGCCTTCCTTTGTTTAGCTTACGCAGCTCCTGGTTTTCGATATTGAAGGCGTGGCGGCTGGAATTACTGGTGATGGGTATTTGATCATGGTGGTGTGACCAAGGTGGTCGTTGGGGAAGGTGAAGCTAGATTTTACGTTCGATAATGCGGCGGTGGGTGAGGAGCGGGAGGTTTTACTGGAAGTCCGCGGGCAGGATGGTCAGAATTTGGTGACGCATGTTTGTTGGGGAGGGAGTAGAATTGCGACTGTTAGGAGGATGCTTGATGATAGTGGTAAAGGCGCGAGTTGGTTGTTTAAGCCGGAGTATGAAGTCGATGTGGCGGAGGGGGTGGATATGGCATTGGTATTTTAGATTGCTGTCATTGTCATTATCATAACCAATATCATTCAGTCAAGATGGGACACGAGACCTGCTAAAAGATGATTATATCTAGGACCGTATTTAGCTCTACCCAACTGCTATCTTGACAACGAATATTCAAAGCTATTCTTGGCCAAAGGGATAGCAATAAAAGAACGTTCCTGAACATCCCTGTGAGATGGTTAGGAGAATTAGAAACGTGGCCATTCCCTTACGGCTCGTACCCACCGCCCCCTCCGCTAAAGGCTTTCACAGCAAACCTCTTGCCTTCGACATCAAGGGTGCAGTAGGAATCGCGTTTGTTCCGCGTTCTGTATATTACATCAACGTTGATGGGAGAGTCCTTTTGAGAGGGACTATCTGCTGCGAGAATGACGGTCTTGCGTCGGCCGAGTTTGTTCTTTTTGAGTTGCACGAAAGGCGGTCTGCGAGTTCCGTAGAATTGTTTAGCTTCTGCTAGCCATTCGATGGGGTGGTTGTCGGGAAGTTCAAGGCTGTGGGAAAGGAGGGTGCCCATTGTTGAGACCTCTGCTGTATCTTAGAAGCATGAAAATGAGAGGTGAAAGTCGGCCTCTTATAGCAGCTGGCCCCACGACTGGAACTGGAGCCATGGCAGCTAGTGGCTTTCTAGGGTGATTTAGCTGTCTTCGTAATAGTTGCTTGACCATGACTCGGATCGTGCTGGGATATCTCAGTATAGCCCGTACGCACAAAATATTCCATTTTGTTCAAGATGAATTGGGAGATGGGATGTTGATGTAGAATCCGGATTGTTCAACGATGCGGTGTGAACCAATGCCATGAAACAAGCGTGCATGACTTTTCTAGCGTGGGGTGCTAGTGGTTGCTGGCACAGCGCGACAGCGATATGGACTCTAGTCCCTGGCACCAGCTGGTCTTCTCATTATGAGCATTGTGTTAGGACAGTAGCATTGAATTCTATAAGGTTGCCCTATACCTGTCTAAAATTATCGTACAAATGCCTAGAGGCTTCAAAAAAGATAAAGCTTTTGATACTTGGAAGGATAGCCGGCATTTTCAGACTGACATGGGTTAGTTTTTCTTCGAGTCCTCAGAAATACCCAAGGTTGAACACTTACATCGCAAATCCCACCCAATCTTCGGCCCGATCTTGGGCAACTCGTCTGCTACACTTTGCACATCCTTGTCTCCCCTTCCACTTAGACAAATCACAATGTCCTCCCCTTTCTTCATCTCCTTCGCTAGCTCCATAGCGCCCCAGACTCCATGAGCCGTCTCCAGGGCAGGTATAATACCCTCAAGTTCTGACAAGAGCTTGAAACCTAAGAAGGCCTCGGCATCTGTGGCTGCGATGAACTTTGCGCGCTCGTTGTCTTTCCAGGATGACAATTCGGGGCCAACACCGGGGTAGTCGAGACCTGCTGAGACGGAGTGCGTCTCAGAGATTTGGCCATGTTTATTCTGTAGAACGTACGTTCGTACGCCATGCAAGACGCCCTTCGTCCCTCCAGTCAATTTCGCGCTATGTCGATCAGTGTCCAGGCCGTCTCCACCTGCTTCGACACCGAGGAGCTTGACGCTCGGATCTTGAGCAAATGGGTAGAACATGCCCACTGCATTGCTTCCGCCGCCTACGCATGCAACAAGCGCGTCTGGGAGCTTGCCCTTCAGCTTTTGCATTTGCTCCTTTGTCTCGTTGCCGATGACTGATTGGAACGTCCGCACGATGGTAGGGAACGGGTGAGGTCCGATGGCTGAGCCGATGATGTAGTGTGTAGTTGAGAGGTCGACTACCCAAGCGCGCATTGCTTCGTTGACTGCATCTCGTAGTGTCATTGCTCCGGCTTCGACAGCTACTACCTTGGCTCCTAGCAGCTTGATGCGGAAGACGTTCAAAGCTTGTCTTCGGACGTCTTCTGCACCCATGTAGATCGTGCACTTCATGCCGAATTTGGCACACACTGTAGCTGTGGCCACGCCGTGCTGTCCAGCTCCTGTCTCGGCTATGATCTGTGTCTTGCCTAATCTTCTTGCGAGTAGTATCTGTCCCAGAGCATTGTTGATCTTGTGGCTTCCTGTGTGATTGAGATCCTCTCGTTTGAGCCAAATGTTTGCTCCGCCTGCATGCTCGGTCAATCGCTCTGCCATGTGCAGCTGGCCTGGCCGACCCATGAATGGATAGTATGAGCGGTATTCTTCCCAGAACTTTGGATCATCTCTTGCTTTGTTGAAGCCAGCTTCCAGCTCTGCTAGACAGTCCATTAACGACTCCGGAACATATTGGCCACCAAATTCGCCAAACCGCGAAGGCACGGCGGCATATTCGCCTCCATTCATATTCAGAGCTTCAAGCTGGGTTGCCAAGCCAGGCCCGCTATCATTCTGCCCTGGCTTGATCACTTCATCTACATGAACAGGCTCTCCATTCTCTCGGTGCCCGTTCTCTAACATTTGTTTTCCATTTGTTTTCCGATTGGTCATTTCTTTTTCGTCGCCCATCGTCTTCTTAACGCCATTCGTGACAGTATGCTTCCCGACTTTTCTACCTGTGATCTCAGAACAGTATTCCTCCACCTTCTGAGCACCCTGGCCCGCAGGTGCGTTTGCAAGTGTCATGACGATTTGACTCCCAATAACCACGCCCTCCGCAACACTACCCACGTCGAGGAAGTGCTGTCGTGTACTGACACCAAACCCCACTGCAGCTGGCTTGCCGTCGGATAATTCGTGGACACGGTCGACGAGGTCTTTTATCCCTTCGGCGAGTTTCCCCGTTGCACCTGTTACTCCCATTCGTGATACCACGTATATAAAAGAGTCCGCAATCTTGCATAGATCCTCCATTCGTTTTGGGGAGGTTGCAGGTGCAATTAGTGGTATATACGAAAGACTATGAGTTACACACATTAGCAAGGCCCATAGGAGAAGATGGGGCGTACTCTTACCCTCCCTTGGTACAGTAGTTTCTAAATATGACTGCTTCCTCGGGTGGTAGATCAACAACAATGAAGCCATTGACTCCTGCTTCCCTTGCGTCCTTCACTACCTTTTTCTCCCCATAGCTCAATATTGGATTGTAGTAGCCCATGAACAGTACCGGCGCTCTTAAACCCCGCCGCCTCGCTTTCCGTACCGTCTCTAGTGTCGATTCTACGGTGATGCCATTCTTCAATGCCTGTGTATTCGACTTTTGTATCGTGGGTCCGTCTGCAATTGGATCTGTGAAGGGAAGGCCAAGCTCAATGAGGTCTGTAGTATGTTCAGCTTATGCAGGAGTATGGTGTCCTTGCACACGCACCAGCACCACCCGCTTCCATCCCTAGCAGTATGTCCACTGTCTCATCTGCTGTCGGGTACCCAGCGGTCACATAGGTGACCAGCGCGGCGCGCTTTTCACTCTGGCATTGTGCAAATGTCTCTTTGATATGCTCCATGATTCGTCAGGCACAATTGGCGGCGTAAATGTGGTATAAACGGCAAAGAAAAAAAAGATCTTTGTCTATGCATCATAGGGAAAATGGCGAGTCATATATCTAATCTAGCCCTAGCCCTAAGATCGGAGTCGGAGCCGGCATCGGGGTCGGGGTCGGCCGTAGCCGCCGCCGCACAGTTTGAGAATTAGGGGTTGGCTTCAGGGCCTGCGTCCAGCCTTTGTTTTACATTTATTGCTAACAACTGGGACGGGCTGGATGGCTTCGGAGCCCTTGGATATTTTATAGTACAAGGTCAAAATCTACGGGCAAGGTTGGTCATTCCATACGCATGAATTCTAGTTTTTCCCTATTTTGATAAGAATGCCATCTTCCGCCTGGGCCTAGATCGACCAATCGCAAGAAAAATCTCGTATCCAAGTTGCTTGTCCAAATGGCGAAGTCACTCGGGCCTGGTTGGTTAGTCGGGAATTGTCTATCTAATGATGTCTCGTAGCCTCCACACAGCTCGTGAGTTGAGGATTAAGTCCTGAAACCGGTACACTCCGGAGGATATAGGGCCAAAATGTTTATCGGATTTTGTATTTTTTTTTCTTGGTTTTATCAGCCTTCGAAGGCATCGAATCGTCTGTCTAGGACGAAGGGGCATCATTTGGTCTCAGTACATCGGTCCTTCCCTGGAAATAATCGCAAAGATTGTGTTGGTCATCGATTGTTGACATGAATGAGTCCCGTAGTGATGGGTCGTAGACGTACAACAACTTGTTGCTAAAAAAAGGCGGTCATGGATCAAGTATCCAGCTATTAGCCTGAGTTCACGTCCAGAAAAAAGGGTCGTAACTCGATCCTAGCTCTACGCCAAGCCAGCAATTGGACCACTTGGGTCTGTCAAAGCCCGAGTTGGACAAACTTCTAGGTATCGAACCCTCAAGATGTGGAACTTTATTGGAATTGGTGCGCAGGATGGTCAAAGATACTGGCCTAACAGCCTCAAAGTGTGACGGTATCATACTAAGATAGTCTAAAATTGACCAAGGCATCAGGTGGTTTACCTTTTCAAAAGCCCGCTGAAAGAAGACTGCCCCAAATCCAAGTGGCGAAGTCGAAAATCATATTCAAATGTACTCTAGAGTCTGAGATTGAAATTCATTGCCACTCTACTAACTTCATTTACACGTCCGAAAAGTCGAGGTAGCGATCATTCCAAGGCAGAAATCCGAGCCGGTCGTCATCTGCCCAACCTTCAAGCTCAGTATAAGGCTTAATCGTGCGCCGGACAACGTTGATGTCTTCTTTGAGCCAAAATTTCTCCGCGTCGCTAATCGTCGTGCCGCCCTTTTGATTGTCGCGGAGTCTGCTCTCTACCATCTGGCTTAATTGCTTATGAGCATCTTGAAGATTCCGAGTCATGAGTTTTACTTCCCGCTCGCGTCGTTCATCCTTCTCCTCGAATCCAGAGATCTTCTGTTTCAAAGCTATATTCTCATTTTCTGACGTGGTGAAATGCCATTGAAGGTGCTTCTTCACAGCTTCCATTAGTCCAACGGCAAAGTCTCCATGCTCTTTCAAAGCTTGCACGCAGCGCTCGTGCGCCAGGAGACCCTGGTTCTCGCAGTAGTCTTCTGCAAGCTTCCTGGGTATGGGACCCCATATCCCTTCGTCTTTCGCCGAGGTTGCACCGCAGAAAGCCTTGATCGTCCCCGGTACTTCGTCATGTGGAGTTGGAAACCAATATCTTGCGCGACCAAGGAACTCTTCCTGGGCTTGGTCCTTGAGATCTTTGATGTTGAGGAACTCTGCCAATGCGAAGACTGAAAGATTGGCCTTCATCCCTCTTACGCTGTCCGGAAGTGAACAGCGCGTATTTGCTGTCTCGGGGTCAATCAGGCCCTCTATCGATGATAGGCTATAGCGGGAATCCATCCATTCTGACAGCTCTTCTTTGACTCTTATGGCTAGCTCTTCTCTTCTGGCGGAATTGATCGCTCTAATGTCCATGGACGGTGGTAGCTCTTCGAGGTCGTCGTAGTCATCTTGGTACAGGTAGGCTACCAGTCGTGTGACAGCGGCAGGGCCGTGATTGTCGTCTGCGAGGGACACTGTATCTCCTTGAGCCTTCTGTGTTTATATTAGAGCGGTCATCTATAGTGTCTGACAAAACTTCACCTACCGCAGAATCTCATTGGAGATTTCTCTTGATGACATTTGACCTTGTACATACAAGTGAATGATGCAAGTCGTACTTCTCGGTCTTGGATTCCAGAACCATATCGCTGTACTTGCTGGACTGTAGGAAGGCGAGGTTGCAAGCTATGTGCTAAGGGGACATCGGCATTGTGTTGAAATTTGTGGGATCGATTGATCAAGGAGTGTGGTGGTAATTAGTAATATTCGTAGCGGAGTTGAGTTGATAGCCTTGCTGTAGAACAGACTGGTTGGTATTCTGGTGAAGGAGGGATCAGTAGAGAGATCAAGACACGTTAGATGTAAGAGCTTGAGTATTGTAGAAGATGGGTAGAAGAAGGTTCACGATGAATCTGTGTAGAGAAACGACTTTATGAAACCCGCTGCGTGACAAGCTTGTTGCCGCTCGGTGCTGCTATTGTGGTACAGCACTCCGGCCGTGGAAGGCCCCTTTGCCACGTATGCTCGGCTTCCTGGCTGCACACATCGACCATCAGACTATATCAAGTTTTACGAGATGTCATGCTCAAAGAATGGTAAAGACTGTTCATTGTGCTATCCATATTTTGGATATATCGGGCGCATGACTGTGAGTTGAACCCGTCAGCTGGGTGACTAGTGTGCATAGGGTTATGGGGTGACTTACTCCCAAAGTGCAATAGGTCTAGGAGGATAAGTGATGCTGCTTGAAAAGGTCGCATGTAAAAAAGTAGGGCAAGCAACCTTCAGTGCCATGTCCAACATCACCATCCAATGAGTCATTTTCCGATGTCCCTCGTGACTTAGGCAGCACGTTTCCAAAAGAGGTCCTCCTCAGAATGTATCGTACAATCGTAGCTAAGGCTTGGTCAAGGTGCCCGTATCTTGTCTAAGACCCAAACCTAAGGTTCTCGAGCGTTGCTCCCAGTTTGCTTGTGCTCGTAGATTCTTGAGGCTTGAAAGAGTTCCCTGACTTCCCTCCATCCTCGTCCTCGGAATCATCGGTTGCGACTTCGCCGTCCCTGGGCATGTACTTTGGCATCATCTTATAATTCTGAGGAACGTTGGCTAGGTAGGCTACCGAAGAGCGACAGTCAGTACTGTGCTTCAACGAGTGGCAGTGATGACTTACCGTGACCGCTGGTATACTTGTTAGTGCCGTTACGCATCTCCTCAACTAAACCCAGACCCTCGAAGTTCCATGGTTCCCCATTCTTGTAGCCCTTCAACGCACAGTCCATCTGCCATTTAGCCATCTCGTACATCCTCGTGCGCTTGAGGGCGTTGCTGAGCACCTGCATATCCTCCTGGCTGATGGTGACGCCGAGACGCATCGAGAGAGCACCGAGATAGATGATGCCGTGCTTCCATTTCTTGGCCTTGAACTTCTCGAGGAGCTGGTGGAAGATGCCATCGTTGAGCTTGCGGACGGCCTCGTCTTGGTCTTGAGGGTACCAGAAGGAGAAGTGGGGGATTTTGGCAAGCTTTCCCGCTTCGTCGGAGATATCTGCCATGATGTCGAGCTCTTGGTCGGACATTAACAAGCCATAGCCCCAGGCACCCATTTTGCGAAGATGGATGTGTTGTTTCGAGGAGGTGGCTATTGCGTTGTTGTCGAAGTGATGCAATATGTGTTAAGCGTTAAGATCGATCAAGATGTCAGAGGTTGATGCGAGATGGTAAGGAGCTGGCATTTGTGTTGGAGGGAGGAGTCAATATTTGAGGTCGAGTAAAAGGGTCTTCGAAGTTTTCCGGCACGACGAGAAGAAGGCATGAGAGCACAGAGTGAATTCGCAGATCCTTTTCGAAGTGACACTCCCGCCAAGATCGATTCGATCTACTAGAATTTTCAATCAGTGGCGGACCTTTCGTGCTCGCGATTGCCTAGCTTACACCGACTTTTGGGACTTGTATTCAATGTACACAATCCAAGTTCCGGGTAGGTGTGAGCACTGACGATGACGAGCCAGTTATTCGGTTTCAATCGTAGCACCACCTGGTGGCAAATACCCTATCAAGATCACTCCATCTAGTCTTTCATCAAGCTCTGGCGATATAATACTCTCGATGGCCTGGCTGAGACCGATCTTGGGGACCCCTATCCAATGTGTAACTCTTAGATAGGGGCTCTCCGGCCTTAGCGTTCCAACGCAAGACCCGGGTACGTCTGAGCCTGACCATGATCGGCCAGTCATTCCAATTCATTTTGTGGCATGGGGCGATGGCATTGAATTTCTCAATCTCGCAACTTCTCCGTGGGGCATCAATGCATTGTACCCTTTGGGCCAAGGGGGAGATTATAAGGTAATATATTGACTTGGCTTTGAGGGCTCGGAATGCTTCTCGGTGAACAACGGTGATAATGTCAGTGATTTCAGTACTCCATGCTGATTGCGGACCTACGCTTGACGATGATCATTGTCAATATGCCTTTCCTTGGTTTGTCCAATCACTTCTCGAATTCAGTCACACGCTGCTCGTGGGTATCATGAATATAGTAGGTGATAATTCAGCTCCACAATCATGCCTTCCATTGATTGCCCGGACTGTAAAACGTCAAAGGCGTTACAAAAACATGTCCCAAGCAATCAAGAGCGCATTTCGACTTACAACACGGGGCAAGCAGAATTCCAGGGCATTGATAACTAAGAAATCATGGCCATTGACTTATTTCTGTGGATGATACCTTTGTGCTCCCGAGATCGATCAATTAACACGGGAGCGGAAAACTTTCATCTCCCCAGCTTTCGTTGGAACACACGCTGGTTGAAACGTTCCTAATTTCCCATCATTGCCCTCCTTGGAGCACAGTGCTAGATGCTACGTGCGCCGTCGTTGGAAAGTACAAGTCTCAAGGTAAACAGTGGATTGAGAACTCCAACTCTCAGCCGTATTTCCGAGCGTTTTAGGCTATTAGTGAAGACTCCAATGCTTTCAGAAGAGGATGGTTGACTGGTGAAGTTGCGGAAGGCAGGCTTCGGGTGGCGTTTCCTGATCGGGACGACCCTCAAGCCAAAAAGTTGGGGGGCCATTTGAAGGCATCGCGACTTCTACGATTATCGAACACACCATGTGAAGCACAATGTCAGCCCCTCCTTCACCATCCCAGTCAGAGCCTCCACCACCTCCAGACCCGCGCCGCACCGCCGAAGCCAAAGCAGCGGTCACAGCCCATCTGACGGCCATCGGCAACTCCCACACCTCAGCCCTCGAAACCCGCGTCTCAGATATCCAGAATAATTCTATCGTCATCTCAAAACAGGAAGAAGAGGTTACTAAGCAGACGAAGAAGCTGGCTGATGAAAGCAAGAAGCATCAGAAGGTTGCGGATGATGCGGCGGGAAAGCTGAAAGAGCTGGGTGACATACAGAACTGGGCTGAAGTGCTTGAGAGGGATTTGTTGGTCATAGAGGAGGCATTGAAGATGGGAGAAGGTGAAGATAGTGGGTGGGAGACTGAGGAGGGTGAAGTTGAGGGCGAATATCCTGGTTCCAGGCCGCCACTGGGCAATGAAGACGGTAAGGGAAGGCAGCGGTCAAAGAGGAGGTTCACAGACGGTAGTGAAGAGGCAGATACACATGATGTGATGGCTTGATGAATGATGAACTTTGGGAGATACCAGGCGTTTTTCGGTAGTCATTCTTCCGGTCACTTCTGTTCGGAAGGCGACCCAGTCACATTTTATGATGAAGGATCCGTTGAGAAGAATGCATCCTTCAATTAACAAGATTCTACATCCCCATCACTACGCTATGAGTTGACATCTCTTAGTACTTATAGCTCCAGAATTCCCCCTTTGTACCCATAAATTTCCCGTATCTCACATTGTCATCTCTCCTCGCGCAGTCCTATGCAGCTTTCGCAACTTTCGTATCATTTATTATATATCATACATATACGAACACTTACGGGTGGTGTAACCAGCAAGGATAATAAATCTTCAAGGATCAATACCCCTACGAAATCTTCACCTTCCAAGTGAGAGGAACATCTTTCTGGCAATACAACTGAAGGTAAGAGCCCGTAACGGAATGGACCGTTCGACGACGCCTTTGAAGGCAGCTTTTGAACGGACTTGCGGAGATCCACCGTCGCGGATGGATGCACCGAAACATCACCGTGCGCAACGTTATCTGTTCTCGAACACAGAAGAGTTCCATATCTAGCAAAAACGCAGGAACCTCTTCAGAAATGCTTGGAGTGGACAACTTTCTGTGTAAGATCTCTAAGCTCTTGCAAGACGGTCAACTAACATCTCTCCAGCCAATGCAGCCCAAGCTCGAGTTAAGTCAGGAAGCCTGTTTTTCCGTCGTGCTAGGAAGCCCTGGAGAATCGCACGATGAGAAAAATGCAGAAAGATCACGAGAGTCGGACGTCCAGGCTAGAAAAAACACTCGTTTCGGCCCCATTGAGCTTCTCACTCGTGCCGGATCCTCGTCTGTCGTCAATTCGCCTCACGGCACTCAAAATCCCTTTCCTCAACCTCCATCTTTGCCTACAGTGATCCCCGTTCGCTCGGGTCCAACTGCTTCCGCGACAGCAGTGACAAGTCTTGGACCGAAGGTCCATGCCCAGAAGATACGTTTTGGGTAGGAGACAGGGCGACGACGAAGGTATCTGAAAGGACAAGAAGCACTGGAACCTAAAGGGCTTCCCGGGGATCGTTGGCACTTCTCTTACCATCATTCATTCGGCCACTCACATGAGCCTCCCCACATCTCCCGCGATACTTACCCTGACTCGGCTCAAGCTAAAGCTGCAGTGCTTCAATACCTGAAGGCACGCTGCTGGAAGAAAGTTGCGGAGTTACACCGTGGAGCCAGCGAGGAAAGAGATCCCAGCCGCCAACAACACAGCAAGCACTGGGTCTGCTACCCTTCAAAAGATCAGGAACCAGCACGTTCCAGACCATGTCATCCCACAGAAGAAGCAGCCATTACATGGCTAAACGCTGTGGACCCTAATATACACGAATCCTAACAGACTCGGTGTGACGAGCTTCAGGATGCTGGAGAGCTTGACATTCTATTCCAAGGCCCAGAAGGGTCTAAATTCCTGGCCATCATTTACTCATATATGTGATGTTCCAAGTGTTTTACTCAAGTGACTTTGCGGGATCAACATTGCTTATCAACATAGCCATCACCGCTGATGTGCAGCACGGGATGACCCCCGATGGCGTAACTCTACTATCGAGTATGAGTGCAGGTTTAGTGAGAACGATGACTGATTTCTTGACGCATGAAAGGCTATCGAGCCAGAAATGGCTGCTTGCCGTGAGCGAATGGCCGCTCAGTACCTCGCCGATGTGAGATTGCAATTCTCGCTAAGCCAGGTGCTCATCATACAACCAAGCTTAAACGATGCCATCCCTACAAGTACAACGCCGATATTGGCAGCCTCCCATGTTACGATAAGCACGCCAATACCGGCACGTCCCCATGGCGTACCACCACTCTTTTATATTAACGACATGTATTATTGGCTACACACCGTCATCGAATATGGAAGGACAAAGCTCTGGCCGGTGCCTTAAAATAATACCACCTGATATCCTTAAACCCCTTCTTGTATATGTGGGTCTTTGGAACTATGTCTATCTGGTTTAATGATTAACCTCGACTCTTAATTATCGGCGGTATGTCTTGGGCTTCACTTTGAGGCCTAGGGACCTTGAGTGGCGAGCCATAAGGCGGCTTCTCCCGAAAATAGGCTCGTGTTTCATGTTTCTCCTATTTGGGCCTCTCTTTTGTGTCATCGTACATATGGCTGGGAGTCGGCACGCTAACCAAGTTGATAAAGGCAGCAGTCAGAGTGTTGAGAGGGAACGAGGTCATAAAGGTGTTACGTGTCCTGTTCAATACATGAATCATTGGCACCTCGCCTTGGTCCTGACACTTGATCCTTAAAGGTCAAGTACTTCAAAACACCAACCACGCTTGGTCCTACGATCGTCTTCCTCAACAGCCGACATCTCAGCCTTTGTGTCTCTTCTCAAGACTGTGTGACGATAGCACAGGTATGACTTCTTTGGCCTCCTTCATCAACACCCTGCTGATACTCTAGACGATCGAGCCTTGCCTCTAAACCAACAATATCTCATCGTCACACCCTCGGGTCTGCAATCCTTCTCCTTCCTACCATCGGAGCCGAACACTTTCCAGAAAACGATCCACCTCGTTCTGAACAGCCTCCAGCCAGAACAGCGTCATACTTTTTCGCTGGTGTTGGGAACCTTTCCATGGCCAAGTGTGCTGCAAGTCAAGAAGCTCATAGAGTCGCTGTCCGATGCACAGTTCGATGTCTTCATTGGAACGTTCGATGGTGCAGCCATCCCCAGGATTCTGGAGATCTGCGCACTCCCTCACACTCCTTCTCAGCAACTCAGTCAGGGACATGCTGCGATCTGTCCATACCATAAGCCAGCTTTTACAGTCCAGACAGAAATCATCCAGGATTCCACCCCAATTGTGCAACACATGCACGATGCACCATCGGAGATATTCCAGGTGATCACAGACCAGTTCTTCGAATATTCCTTTACACCAGGCTATCTATTTCCCGACCAAGGTGCCTACGGCTACGGCAAGCCCTCCTTGTGAGCTACCAGGAAGCTTCCTGGACAGAAAATATTTGGGTTGTGGGCCCTGGACACCGAAAAGATACCCTCGACTTTCTGATTAAGAGAATACGTCTCGCTTTCACTATCGATGACATCTCTGGAGCTTCGGATTTCCATGCACACATCATCAATTCGAACAATAATACGAATCGTGGCCTGATACCGAACAACCTGGCTATCATGCAACGCTTCTCCAGCGAATGTGACTCCATCTCAAAAGAACTTGCCTCCATTTGGTGGTCAAAATATGCGACTCTCACTTATCTCCATTTGAGTGAGCTCATTTTGGACCTCAGAAATGCATATGGTCTGGACGAGGATTGTCTGCCAAATCCTGTGTGGATGAATACCCTTCTGAGGTTTTGCAATGATATGCCGACACTCACGATCCATCCTGGCGCGGGATGCGGAATTGGTGGAGGATGCCTACGTAATCATCGCTGCCATCAATCGTTGAACAGCAGATGTGGATGGGGAAGCTGTGGTGGGGGTGGTAATGGTATTGTGGTAGGATGGGGGAAAACCTTTGTTTGATTGCACTTTACCAGCCACAGTGACGGTGTCTCCAAGGAGGTTGTTATTATCTGGTGGGCGAAGCTTTCTGCAACCACCTTTCTCGCCCTGGACGATTTTACTCTCAACTTACGAAGCGCCTATGGCCCCGATGATGCTTTCCTGCCATGCGGAGACTGGATTGAGACATTTCCTTCTTTTAGGTATGGGCTGCCTTCGAAGTACACCATACTAGCTCCGAATACTGAGCTGGAGGCTGACGCTCACCAGGCTGTCGATGCAGTCAACCGCTAGGACAACTGATGGGTGAATTCGTTGTTGGCGGAGGAGATTTTATTGAAACATTAGCAGAAAAGAACTTGATAGTATTCAAGGAAAGTTTGGTATAGCAAAGGTGGTAGCTCAAGCAATTATAGGACCACATCCGGGCGACATTGATACTTAATAGCATGCAATTCACCTTCTACCATCATTGCTCTCGGGCGTGCCACAAGTAGCTCAAGCGAATTTGTTCCCAGCCTTCTCATATATTTATGCATTGGCGCAGGCCATGCAGCGAGGATCGTCCCTCAACCAAGAAAGTGTTGAAGAGGAAGTCGCCAGTCCGCCGGCTTTCTTAGCTCTCAGAACGGCCCTGCTGGCGGCCTACCAGCACGCATACTGGACAGAAAATACCTGGGTGATTGGTCCTGGACACCCACACGATACAATCGAGTTTCTCGACCGTATGGGGGACCTCTCCATACATATCAAGAAGATGTACCTATGGTTCTCTGTCGATAACGTATGGAAGAGATCGCAACTTCTTCAGGATACTATTAAATCAATTCAGGCTGACAATGATGACCTCGAAATCGCCAATCTCCGATTTTAGAGCGCTTTGCGAGCCGATGTGATTCGATTTCAACGGAGCTTGCTGGGACCTGTGGTGGAAGTTTTCCGCGGTATGTTGGCTCGACCTGACTAGGCTGGCCCTGGATCTCCGTGGTGCGTATGGACCGAATGATGTCTACTTGGCTCCCTCATGCTGGCTCCGGACTCTCCCACGTTTCCGAAACGGCCTCCCTGCGAACTTCACGATCTTGGCCCGGACTTCGGAGCTAGTGACGGAAGCTTGGGATGACTTTACTACGATTAATCAAGAACGTGAATTCATAGGGCATCGGTACGCTCTCCAACAACGAATGCCCTTCGAAGACCTCTTAACATCCACCATCCTTCCACTGATGATCCGTGAGCCAATTCGATCTCTCATGCACCATTGATAAACCCTGGCTTGCCCCGACAAGCTCTCACGCTCTTTCAACTTGGCTCGAGCTCGAGCACTTCTATACGCCTTAAATTATTCCGACTACACTCCTATTTGTTCGTCGACGCCATCCACCAAGCTGACAACAATAACCCTCTCGGGTCGCCATGAGGCATCAAACCATTCATTGATCGCCTTTTGGATATATGGACACTTACCAAAAAGATGCGCTTGCCTTTCACTGCTGCCGACGTACCCGGAGCTTCGCAAATAGTTTTGAATATAATCCAGTCCGCGACAGATGCTACTAGAAGCCTGAAGTTGACCAATCATTTCAATCAGTAAATTGAAGCTGTCTTTGGGCGAGTTGCGGTAGATGTGGCCATTGTCTGATTGGATAAAGGAAATTCTATCATGACAACACTATAGTACTTGAGCAATCACAGGGCTACATCCAGTCGACAGTTAGCCTCTATAGCATGCAATTCAGGTCTTACTTAATTTTCCCTCCCGATAGACGGCATGCAGCTACAATAACTTCGTTCTCAACCTTCTAGTTATCTATGTATTGGCGCAGATTATGCTGCAAGGGCCAACCTCTAATTAGGAAAGTGACGAGCTTCAACATTTCTCATTGATTTCGACACTTGTCCCACCACATTATCTCCTGCAGACCTTTCCCCAAGGCTCAAGACCTCAGTTCCTACGTCTAGTGCCAGTATGAGTGAGCCTATCAAAGGCACTACCTGCCAAGTTCATGCAGGCACAGCGTCGGAGTTTTAGGATTGGGCGAAGATGTTGTGTATTCTATTCAATACAACGATAACCCACACCTCGCCTAAATTTCGACAATCAATCTCAGACTTCCTCCGCCTAGCCTACCGATCTTTGTGCAACTCCCTTTGCCATCAGCGGTCCTTTCTGTTGACACCTAATACCTTCAAAGACTCGTGACTTGGCAAAGAAGTGCGCAGATATGACAGGTACGGCACGTTTGGCAGACCGGATTTGACTTCTACTAACACGTAACAGACTCCGCAACAGCTAAGCCTTCGTCTCACAAGCATGAAGGCCAAAACACCTCGCATCGATTCCCCGATAGCCCTCGCCCCGATGGCGAATACCTGGTGCATACGGCTTTAGGCCTCAAGTCATTGTTATCCACAACCACTAGTACGAACACCCACCAGAAGGCTTTGCACAAGCTCGGGGATCATCTTCAGCCAAGCCAACGCACTGTGTTGGTCAATACCCTCATCACCCTTGGGCCATTGCGCGTGCAACGTCTCAAGGTGGTCCTAGCTCCGCTCGCGGACGAGCGACTCAACATTCTTGCTCAAGCACTCGACGTTGCCCCCTTGGCAAGATTCCAGAAGTATATGGAGATTTGTACTCTTCCTCAAGTCAACATCAAAACACGGAAAGCTAATGAAGGCGACGCCTGGGGCAGTGTTAGAAAGCAGACCAAGCTCGTGCTGGAGCTTGAGCACGGTTTCTCCGATACTCGTTTCGTCCAGCAGATGCAAGACTTGGTCCCCGAAATCTTCCATAAGATAGGAGACACCTTGTTCAGAAGCTCCTTCATGCCAGGATATCTATTCCCGGAACAAATCCCAAACCACAAAGGCCAATACGTCTTCAAGGGCAAGACCTTCGAAAAGCCATACCGAATGGCCTTCCTTGCCCTCGACCGAGGCCTCCTTGCCGTCTATCAGCAGACGTACTGGACTGAGAATACATGGGTCATCGGACCAGGATATCCACATGCTACGATCAAGTTTCTGGACAATATGGGGGATGACTGTATGAGGATTAAAAGGGCCTACCTATCCCTAACCATCGAAGGTCTTCCGGGAGCCGCAGACCCTTTGCCCAGTACCATCAAATCAGCGAATTGCAACGGCCTACAGCCAGACAACATCGAGCTTGCAGGACGTTTTTCCAGTCGCTGTAACTCTATCGCTAAGGAGATTAAAAACTTGGTATGCCAAACTCTCAGCCATGATATTCCTAGACCTTCACGAACTTACCTTGGACTTCACGGACGCATACGGACCGGATGGCGTCTTTTTAGCATGTCCCGAATGGATTGCAACTCTACCCCGATTCCGATACGGGACTCCACCGACGTTCGACATCTTGACTCGGGATCTGGAAGTGGAGGAGGACATTCGTGTGTTGTTCAAGCGAATTAATCCAGAGTTGTGATGGGTGAGGTACTGTGGGCGCGGAGAGAGTTGGGCTGATACGTAGATGGAGAAGCATGCAATCGTTGTCGAGCGAATAGGCTTCTTGAGGAAGTGGGGGGTTTTAATGAGCGGCGGTTGGTAAAGATTATTCATAGGAAGTAAAACGAAGTTTTCTTCCATTCCCTTTCGTTTTCTCACGTGAAGTTTGCTGCATTATTCTTTCAAGTGTTATCTCTTCACAATTACCACATGTAATGCTGGGGACCATTTTGACTAACCTCAGCGCTGGGGTATATTCAATGGCTGTCAGCGTAGCACTGATATCCAATTGTACATAAGCGTTTTCCTCGTCACTGATGGTGCGGTCTGCTACATCACTATAGATCATAGCCGCGCTTTCAAAACGAGCATTTGCCCATGTAATTTGCTGCAATGCAAGAAAATTGCTTCTTTACTGGCCCCGATGAATAGATCTAGACCTTAACACGTAGCACACACCCTCAAAGTGAGTTCATGTTTCTCTTCGGCTCTGGTACTTTCCTTTTTTCTGCGCTGTACGCACACTGTGTTCCGTCGACCAACCATGGAATTAAGAGGTCTTGTCTGATTAAGCCAGAGAGCTCCACGAGGTCCCATCTACAGGAAGCTGATTCTGGAAATCTGCAGCTTGCCGTTTCTTTGTCTGAGGGAGTTGCGGCCCATTCAGCTAGATATCCTTCCTAGCTTGTGGCAACATCGCAACACCTCTAGCGACAGAAACACCTATCTAGCTTCGCTTTAACTCTAACCATTGGCCTACCAACTCGCTAGCAGTAAACACGTCAAGTAACACATCTGCTAAACACGTCGATCTGTTTGTCCGCACAACACTCCTTCGTCGTCCACCTACTTAAAGCATTTCCCTCGAAATCAGTGGACACCGACACTCTGAGGCTCCTGTACCCAGACTCATTTCGACCTATCTCAACTCACTTCGAGAATTCTGCATTTCCTATCTCGGTACCGTAGTGATATGACCACGGACAAACGCAGATCCTACAGACGGTTGAAGATACATCAAATATGCCACTCGCACGTAGACCAGGCGTCCCTGAGCTCAAATGTGAGTGCACCTACAAATAGTCATTTTCGGATTTTTCTAGTTGACATGGCATCCAGATGATATGTGGCACTTTCTAGATCGAGGAAAACGCCAAGAGCCGGGACGCATAGTACACGAGGACTCCTCAGTGATATTGGAGAATGTGGAGAGATCCATTCTCGAGTTGAACGTGGAAGACTTCGCAGCCTTCATGAGCCTGCTGAATCGGAGCTCGAATATCCAGCTCCACATCTACATCAAGATCTGCAATGTTGTTCGGCTTAGGCCGTTCTCCATGCCAAATGTGTCTCGCGGCATACCATGGACTGGGCTTAATGGTCGCCTATGGCTTGAAGATGTGGCAGAGTCGATCTGGAATGCCACCCAAATCCAATTTGCAGTGGACGATACTTATCTCGCCAGTCTTCAGCCGATGGAGATTGGCACTATCGACGCAAATACCCAGAAAGCCGAAGATTTCGTGCGCGACCCGGGGCTCCGGCAACAAGTACACGATCTTCCACCAGAAGTGTATCGAATGATAGCAGACTCCTTCTTCCAAACGTGCTTCGGCCCACGACGCGTCTCTCCGCAATATGAACTTTTCACTTCCAATGTCTTCGAAGCTTTGAATCGTGAGCTCTATAACAAAATATTGGAACTCATTCTGGTCGGAGAATACCTGGGTCATCGGAACAGAGAAGGCTGATTCCACAGTCAAAATTCTTAGCAAAATCCCGGCTGCTGTATTGCACTTGCTCAGGAAAGTCGAACTCCATTATGCTTTTCCAGGGATTGAAAGCAGAGACTCACTGGCTTATTACTTCTTCGACGAGAACGGCAAGGAACAGCATCATAATGTCCTTGACTTGATGCGATGCTTCCAGTGGGAATCTCAGCGCATTTGGTCACGGATAATAAGACTTTGGTTCGAGAACTTGAAGATCATAGTGACGCTGCGCCTCGATGATCTTATTCTTGACCTGAGCCAAGCGTATGCACCAGATGGAGAGTATGTTGGAGTTAGCGCCATTGCAGGCTCGCCGCGATTCAGGCATGGGCTGCCTACCAATCTACAAGTTTTGGCACCCACACAGATTCTTGGGGATAGAATGCGTGGCATCTTGGAAAGAAAGAACTCTTGATCGATTGAGTCTGGCGATTGAAGGGTTCCCAAAACTCGACTTTGACGGGAAGGGTTCAAAGAGGGATTGACCGCCATTGTGGGAGTGAAATAATACCCAGTGGGCACCTAGTCCATAGAACTTGCAGTATCAAAGCGAGATGTAGCGATGTTGTATGTCCGACCTGTATGAACCTGATTGCTGTCTCTGGTGATACTCACTTTGTGGCGCCTTAGATGCATTGGAACCATGCGAGGTTCCTAGTGGTTTAATCTTAGAATGAGATAAGTGAATGCTGTCATGACTATTTGATCCTCTTGAGTTGGTGAATGTCTAAATTGACGTCGAGACCATCTGGCAGAGCCCGTCGAAGCCTTCAAAGTCTAGGTTTAGGCCACGGGAGCAAGTGCCGTGATAAGCTTAGGTCCGCGGAAAGCGGAGTCGAAGGAACAATCACATCTAATCGGAATTAGATGCAGCGATAACCAGGAAACGCTTCCGGCTATGCATTGTGGGCCGCTTCTAAGAAAAGTGTCCTGCAGCAGAGCCGTAAGATAACTGGATCGGGTCTTATTGTGTCTATGCAGATGCATTACATCATGCTACTCACGCACTTGCTGTCCGCTCGTCTTTCTTGGTCTCAGCTTGCACTTTTGCAAGGCATTGGGCATTACACACTCATTCCTCGGACTAAGGATCATGCATGTTCAGGACGATCAGACCACCTGGAAGTGTTCCGGCTGCATCACTCCGGCACACTGATATTTAGTCATCCGAGTTCTCCTTCAAGGGCAAATGTACGCAGGATCACATGAACGGATAACCTTTTCCTCCCACCGATAAGAGCTACGCATCGGTCCGTGGCTGGTGGATCGGATAATGCACGATTCTGCTTAATGCCTGCTGAGCCTGCAGGGCGACTTTAGGTAGATGATGCAAGACCTCATGATCTTCTACAGTGGACCCTTAGGTTCCAACACCTCGCTCCAAAACCCTGCATTAACCTAGTACGTCCACATCCATCTTACGTTTCAGCAATATATGTGAACCGATCTTCACAAGACTTCGCCCATAAGACCCTAATCCAGTAACAAGGCTCTCTCAATTACAGGTATCGACCCAAAATCTGGCCTGGGTTCTGTGATCGCCTTGAATATTTCAGACGATCGAAAGACAGGGGCAACTGGGATTCATCGTCTGCGCTGTATACCCACGAGCTCATCCCTAGCCTTCGTCAGTTCTTGCCTACATATGCCTATCTGCATCAAAATACGTGAGAGGTTGTATTTCACGTCTAGTCTCACCTTCGGTTTTGCCAAAAGCCTATCACATCCTGCAATACTCCAGAGTCGAATACAATTTATATACTCCTACGTCACAAGATCCTGACAAGACTGGAAGGCCAGGGCAACCGCAAGTGCGGAGAAGAGCTGTGAAGGGCCAAAGCGGCCATTCACCCAATTGCAGAGAGCTCAAGGGGTTTTATCAGTGCAGTATCCTCAACATCAGTAAGCAGGGAACGTGGCTCGTTTCCAGGGCTGCGGCAGAAACAGAAGCTACAAGGGGTTGGCGACGACATCATTGATCTCCTTGACAAGGATCCCAGCTAAGGGTTATCTCGCAATACGCGCCTACTTCTCCAATGCGCGATACCAAAATTTAGCGTTGGTGTGCAGCTGACGTGGTTGTTTGAGCCGCACTCAGTGATGGATCGTCTATGGACTACTTCTACTCCGAAAGACTGCCAACCCCCTCCATGTTGGGAAGGAGACTCCAGACCGCCTTTGTGGCAAGCAAGTGAAATGCCAAACCCGAGTATACATGACCACACGGCCGAGGACGACCGTGACGACGCCTCCTCCGAGTCATCTTTCGACGAGTTTCAGGACCAGTGTCAGCGATTGCCGCCAGAAATCTGCAGCATGATCATGAAAATTATCTTTGAAGACACGTTTGGTCCGAGAACGGTGTACCCTCATCGAGACCGAACTGTAGCGAACGTTTTCCTAGCCCTAAATAGGGACCTGTATCAGAAGCAGTACCAGCGTTACTGGTCTAGCAACACCTGGGTAGTCGGAAAAGGCTCTGTCAACAAGACCATGCTTTTCATGTCGGAGAGACCGTACAATAACACCACAACGGAATACTCGAGGCACAGACCGAACGAAGCAGCCTTGAACATCCGATACGTGGAGCTCTGCTTCAGCAAAGAAGATGCACAAGGCCCGGAGGATTGGCTGCAACTCCTCGAATTGGACCAAGACGACACGCCAACGCGAATCAGCAATCCTCATTTGATGCTTCAAGAATTCCAGACTCAGTGCGAGCTTTTCAAGTCAGTGGCTCTGCGGACATGGCGAGACAAATTCGAACGCATTGCCGTGCTGGAACTGAGGCACCTGACCCTCGACCTCACTGAAGCATATGCGCCGAACGGTGAATTTCTGGGCATCGAGGCTGTCCACGGCCTGATCCCCTTCGCACACGGCGTGCCAGATGAGTTTAGGATCTTGGCAAAGACTGAGGCTCTTGTGGATCAGATACGCGATATCTTTAATATGAAGAATTCATGAACAAGCAGCGAATCAGGAGTTATCAGGTGCATTTGCTGAGCTGGCTAGTATGAGACTGACACCAAGCATAGGCAAAAGTATGTGATATTGGCTTTGTGTGGGATCTGTTGAGATACAATAAGGCTTTTCTGCTAGTACCGATTGAGCAATTCATCGTCATCATGGCTGCCCTATCCGGTGACAACTACCAATGCGACCAATGGTTCAGCGGGACAAGATCGACACCGTTCGAGACCTTTCCCCCGCCTGAAAAGCTTCGAAAAAGGCTTGAACAGTGACGATGTTAGTTCGATAGTCTCGGCCTACCAGATGCCGTGCTATTGTCTCAATATTGCCCTCGAAAAAAGCAATGCCAGCTTCCTGACCTCTACACATCCCTCCAACAATAAAATTGCCTACCCAATTCCAATACCACCGTCGATCCAACCCAATCCAAACCCTAACGCGACCTCACCCCTCCAACAATGGGACCCCGAACCTACATCCGCAACCGCCGCGCCCTCCACCACGCCTCCAAACCAACAGCCATAGACAAAATAACCACCCGCCCCTATATAAACCCCCAACTCGCCTCCCCCCTCTTCACCCTCCTCCCCGCCGAACTCCGCACCGAAATCTTCCACTACGCCCTCCTCGCTACCCCTGACCCATCCAAACCCTACTCCAAACACTCCTACTGGTATCGCCCCGGCTACACCCACGCCCGCGCAATCGCTGTCAAATTATTATTGAGCTGCAGACGCGTCTATCTAGAAACAGTACTCCTCCCCCTCCAACTGAATGAGCACGTCATCTGGGGCGTTGAGCGCAGCCGTATACCCCCTGGCGCCTCAAATTATCTACTAGATGGCCGATTGAAATGCCACCAGCGTAACGCGGTTAGGGATGTGCATATTTTCTGCCAGCAATCCTGGCTTGAGGATTGGAAGGATAAGTGGTTGGGTTTCTCGATTAGTTGGCCCGAGGGGTGCATGCAGCGGTTGCGGATTACGGTTAGGCATACGGATTGGTGGTATAACTTGCTGGGGGAGAATAGTCCGTTGGCGCTGGATCCGAAGAGGAAAGGGAGGGCGAGGGTGGGAGAGTGGGTGGGGATGGAGGAGGGGTTTGAGAAGGGGAGTTGGGGAGAGAGGTTTGGGAATTTGAAGGGGTTAAGGGTTTTGAAGTTGGAGTTGGAGACGACGGTGGGGAAGAGGGGGGAGTTGGACGCGAGCGTGGATAAAGCATCTATGTGGAAAATCCCATTAGGTGATGGAAATGTGCTAGTCTTGGATGAAGAAGCTACGGAGAAGAGTTCATGGACAGGATCGAAACATTTCAAAGGCTTGAATGCACCTGCTGTGCCTGCGCGTTTGCAACTCTCAAGGCAGTCAAGTAGGGTGAATTTCTCGCCTTTCGCTAGTACGCCGAGATCGAACTCGGAGACTGAAGAGCTAGCGCCTGAGGACTCGCTGGATTACTACGTCGTCTTGCTAACATGGCGCGCTCGCGCTGCGTCGGAAGTAGAGGCTGAGGAGGCTGCTAGGGAGGAGGCGGTGGATACTGCTTTCGAGCCAACAACTACGAACAGGAGTGGAAGTACTGGCAATGCACCACGCACCCCAGCAGCAGCAGCACCAGCTACGAGGTCGCGCCCTTTGTTTAATCGATTCAATGCTCCGCCTACGTACTATGGGTGAGCCCTACTCTTTGCAGCAGAACGCAAAAATGCTTATACCTACAGGCCGCGGATGATGAATGCATGACCTGTTACTTTTGGTGTGGTGTGGCGGCATGAGGTGAGGTTAAGCAGCGACGTCCAACGCTCAGAGAGAAAAATTTCAAACAGGCAAAGCGCCTCGTCGTCGCTCTGTGATGACCGCGTGTAGCGTGTTTGGGGCGGCGACGAAGATTCTTGATATCAGATGTGTAGAGCGGGTGGGTGAGGAGGGGGGAGGAGATGTGTTGAGGAGATGGATGTGAGTGAAGGGTGACGGGGATGATTGCAGTTTGGAACAATGCATGGCTTCGAAAGATATACGGCTCATCACGATCCATTCCTTCGGAGACACAAGCTTCCAAGGTGATGCGCCATCTTGATAAACACACACGACCAGAAAAGCCGGCTACATCGATGCATATTTTTAAACGGAATACTGGAGAAATCCTGACTGCAGTCATGAAGGTGGATCTCGAGGGAGGCTATTGAGGAGGACTTGCTTGATGCACAGGCAAAAAGGGCGGAATGTAGGTAGCTTCGGGAAGGCATTGCATTACGGCTTGTGGCGGCAGAAGGGAGAGGGGAGGATATGTATGATGCTCAAATCATGAGACATCGAGAGATCGAGAAGATGCTCTTCAGGGTTCTGGCTAGAAATTAAGCTCGCTCGATTGCAAATCACAACAAAGCTTGTACTTGGACTTCTGCAATAGAAACATCTTCATTGCTCAAAATTGGGTATCACACGCTCGCTATCCACAGATATGCTCAAGTATTCTTTCCTCATGTACTCCGCCAGTCCATGCAACATATGCACAACCCATCTACAACCTACTCTCACTCCTCTCATGTCTCCCGGCCTCCTCCCCACTCCTCTGCCTATCAATCTTCACCCTGCCCCCAACGAATCCCCGTCTATTCCTCCCCGTCCTCCCCCTCCCCAACCAATTCAACTTCAACGCCTTGGCCAAGTCCTCCATCTTCCCCTGTGCATCGTCTCCACTCTGCACGCTCGCTAGCACACTCACGCACTGGAGCATGCGTCCTACTGTTTCTGTGACTTGCGAGCTATCTGGTGGACCTTGAGGGCGAACGTTGCGAGTGGAGGGCGAGCCGAAAGAGGGCAATTCGGGTGCTGAGAGGTTCGATGCGGCGCGGCTTCGTCCGCCGTCGTCAAGGAGAGTCGAGCCTTGGGAGTTGAAGCTTGAGACGCCGGGATCGAGACTAGCTGCTGTGCCTGGCCTACCACCCACGACACCATCGAAGCTGTCGACAACGGGGCTGACGCCTACGTTTATACTGTCGAGACTGAGGCGGGAGAATGTTGCTTTTAGAGCCTCGTAATGGGCTAGGATGACGTTGTCGCGGTAGGATAGGAGAACAATTCTGCGGACGTCGAATTCGTTTCCAAGTGCGTGGTCTGTAGAGTCAGGATTTGCGCCCCAGAAATCAGCGGCTTCGTTGGCGCCCATGAGGGTGCCGTGGCCTTTGAATTCGAGGTCGAGGGGGAGGAAGACGGCTTGCATGTAGGGAAGGACGTTGCCGAAGACGAATATCCACATCTCTACCAAATGAGGTACCAGGCGGTGGTCCGGCACACCTCGTAGAGTGTGATCTAGCGATCTGAAGCCTGTTTGAAGTAGGTCGCGGAGGTCTTCTGTAATTATGGTCGGTACGCGCTTCAAGATGCACCGTTGTATGTGAACCGTGACTAGTCTGTTGAGATCCTCGACTGGTATTCGCAGCTCCTCGTTCTCGAATGTAATCAGCAGCTTCGCTTTCAAGAAGTCCCACACATCCTCTGGCCGCATGTTGTTCAGGCCGAAACCTTGCAGAGCCGCCGGATTGGGTACTTCTCCGCCATGAGTACTTGTTGGAACGGTGCCGCTTAATGCACCACCAGTCGCCCAGTCCACTCTGTCGATATCAGCCTTCTTAGGGGCGAATGGTGGAGCGTATGGTAATGCTTTCTCTTCTTTCTTTTTTTCTCGTAGTGCGCGGCCTCCATGTCGTAGGTCTAGACCGCTGAATGAGGATGATGCTGGGCTTGCGGGTGCGGGTGCGAAGGAGTATAATGAGGATGGGGCGCTAGGGTCGAGAGGTTTGGAGTTGCTGGATGCGGAGGAGAGCGGAAGCGTATGGTCGTCAACGATCTTGTCTTTCAGCTTATTTTTCTGCCGTGATAGAAAGTGATGCTTATGGGCCTTCTCCTTCTCGGTCGTTGTCTGGCGATCTGTGGGCACTAAGGTAGATGTTGAAGCATTACTCGTAGAGTATATAGACGAAGCTCCAGATGCCAAAGAGTCAGCAAGGCTTGTAACAGATGGATTGACCATATTCTTCAGTCCACTTGGCCCTGACGTCCCAATCTTATTAGGTGACGGCAACGGCCTCTCCTTCTCCGCATCCTTACTCGATCCACTCTTCGGCTTCGAAAACAGCTTCATCTTTGATCTCTCCGTCTTAAGCTTATGCTCCTTCTCCGGCACCTCAAAGGCAGGAAGCACAGGCGATACATGAGCACTGCGAGGGAAGGCAACATTTGCTGCAGTTGTGGCTGCAGCTGAGTGCCCGCCGATGGCCCCATTGTAGTATTGTCTTCCTGGTGTTTGGGGGCCGTTAACCTTTCTTATACTATTGTCTGACGAGACAGTCTGAATTGGAGGTGGTTTCCGTCTTCCGCTGATAGTCCCTGGGGGACTCTGGTTTGGGCTTGGTAAAGTGATTGAACGCTGTCTGCCGTGCTGTTGTGAAGAAGTCTGATGCTGCATTGCAGCCTGCGCAGCTATCTGAGAAGCACTCAGGTTCGCCATGGCAGACTGGTCTGAGAGTGTTGCTGAAGGTAGAGAAGGTTCGAAGAAACCCTGCGAATGCTGCCGTCTATGCGATTGGACCTGAGGCGCGGTTTGTAGAGGAAGCTCACTGGAGAATTGCCGATTCGGCGATGGTCTGGAGAAATTGTTGACAGAAGATGTGCTAGAATTGGAATTATTAGACGCGAAGAATGGGCGGCCAAGCTGCGATTGCTGCTGGGGTTGAGGCGAGCGTGTCTCGCGCGAGTGGGCTGTGACTTGGGAGGAGCTGGAGGAATCGCTCAGATCGGAGGCACCGCTGCTTTGAGGGCGAGATTGAGCAGGGAAGAGGCCCGGGGAGGAGGGGCGGCGAGGGGAAAATGCGCCTGGGCGCCGGTAGTTTGAGGAATTCATGGCCTGTATACAAGTGGGTCCGGAGGTGAGACAAAGCGCGTTGGACCTCAGCCTGCTTCAGGCGGAGCTGTAGACGAGCTCGACTTTTCTGGTAGCATCTCTCACTCGAGTTCAAATCACCGCCTGTACTCGAAGCAAGATAACAGTGTAAGAGTGCTGATCTGATAGCGAGTGGTGGAAGTCGAGCGGCGCAGTGGGGGCCATAAAATTGCCCCGCTGGCAATCGTCACGATCTGAACTCTTGCCTCCTCTCTTACACACACCATCTATCTCCAGAGAACTCAGGAGTTCGTCTCCCCGTGCTGCAGCCATGGTTCCAGCTCCAGACCAACCAGCGTCTACGTCAAGCCTCCAAGCATCCTACACAAGCCCGACCTCCTCCATGACCTTCTCCCGCCCGCTACCCTCAGCCTCGGTCGCCTCTACAAAAGAGAAAACCCAATACTTGTCAGCGCTACGCAAATCGGTGGTACAGCTACAAGAGGATGTCAATGGGTTTCTGACTACGAAGATGGAGGAGGATAAGGCTTTGGCTGCCAGTGCTGGGATGAAGGCAGATGACAAGGTGGAGGAGGAAAACTATGGGGACGAGAGAGTGGAGGACGAAGGCTGAGGAGGAAGACCACACTGCCTGAATCTGGAATGTTTGCAGTCGAACAGTTATGGTGTACCAAAATTGCAATTGGGGGTATCTGAATACAACATTGAGGTCTACAGCAGCCAGCCAACGATTCGCATGTCGAAGCTACATTGAATCTCCTTGCAACAAGCTCAGCCTTAATCCACACAGTTTTTGCTTCGCTGTTACCGAGCCGAGCAGCCGTAATGGACCACAGTGTTGCTGTAACAGCCCCGAATCAGCATAGTCCTGATCTGAGCACAAGGGCCGGGGACTGGACATACTCAGGAAGAACCTTGATAGCGCTGCCTCCAAACCGCTTATAGCAGACACCACAAACTCGTTCTTCAGTGATGATAACCCTCCGATTTTTGCCACTGTTGCCTCCTGCTAAACCATCACCCAGACGCACCTTGGCCTCTTCAGCGAACGCAAGAGTACTCCTCATACCCGCGACTATTCGCCCTTCGTTGACGACAGTGTTCGCCGAGCGTATTCTGCCTTGGAAGTACGATTCGAGCTCTTTGATGGGGAGGCTTTCAGGGATCAGGTTCAAGGTGGAGGAGGCTGGCATGCGTGCACCGTGCTTGGCAAGGATGTTGAGCGCTGGTCCCCATTGGGGCTTGTGTGGTGGCGGTGGGGAGACATAAAGGGAAAGCAGCGTGTGGTATATCGAGGGAGGCGCGTCTTCGGGGTCTGCAGTCGGCGATCGGCCAGACTGCGTGGGCGTTGTGGCTTGAGACGTTTCGCTTAGGTAGATTTGGTTGCAATATCTAAGGAATTGTTAGCATAGGATCCGAGACAATCAAAATCACTTAAGCTCACTCCTCGGCTTTTTCCGCGTCTTGCAGCTGGAAGACGTAGATGTCTAAGGCTTGCTTGTGCTGACCCATGTTACTGAGTACGATGGCCCTTGCTTCATAAAGATTCGGATCTGACATGCATGGTCAGCAGCAGCTCACACCGAGATTAGAATATGGAGGCAATGACTTACTATCTTTCGGCAGCTGACCAAGCGCTCTGTATGCCTGATAGTTACGACTGGTCTTCAAGAAGTCGAGTGTCTTTTCTTTCCACCTTGCCCGTTCATCATCGTTCTCGAAATCATTCGACTTGAGCCCATCGATGTAGATATTGACCAGCCTTTGATGAAAGTCTGGCGTTGTATCATTGAGCTCGTGGATGATATGCTCAAGGTACTTCACAGCGAGCTTCTTGTCAATTTTCTCCAGGAATTCAAGTACTGGCAATCGTGGCAATGTCTCAGCATTCTCTGTATCTGCCATGAACACATCCATTCCAAGCTCGGGGTTTCGCCGCAACGGCCACTCGGCAAACTGTAGTATGAGGTCAATCTGCTCTGGCGGAAGATTCTGTAAGTATGATACAGTCCTCTGAGATCCTGCGAGCTGAGGAGCAGCTTCATTGATCGTATCGACATCTCCGAACCTCTTCAGCAATTCCAAGGCTTGGCGATGAAGTTTCTTGCCATAGAAGAAGTCCACAAGATCATTGTATCGACCGGCCTCGATGAGCTTCTCGTTCACTACGTCTGGATCACAGAAGTTATCGATGCGAAATAGCGGTCCAGCGAAAGACGGGCTGACGAACATGTAGACACGGAATAACGTGGAGTCTACCATCTTCGCCGTCTGGAGTAGCTCTTCCTGATCTGCTAATGCGTCGATTGATTTCTTACCGAGTAATGCTGCAATTTCTAAGTTGTCTGACTGGCTCATGGCGTCCAGTACATCAGCTTTTACGCGTCCATCAGGGTCCAATACTTTCTTCATCCTTGTCCTGGCTGACACGAGAAAGCCTCGTAGCTCCTCGGAAGCGGTCTTGAGATCTTTACCTTCTACGATATTCATCAGTACACGGATCCAATTGAGTTCGCCTCAAGATCTTACTTACCTAGTTCCCTAGTCTTGTCAGAATGTCCACTGGCCTCGGTAGTATCCGTAGCGCTGCCTTTCCTTGACGATATAAATGACGTTCCCTCCTCGGAAGGATGCTTACTCTCAGATGCACCATGTGCATCAGACAGAGCCTCATGTTGGCCATGCTTTTCGGGACTGGGAGACAATGCTGAGGCGTTACCAGCGATGAAGGGAGGATAAAGCCTAATGACTCTCTCTGGAGGCGCCGATACATCGGTGAAGAGATCAATCGAGTCCCGATATCTACGCTGGTCGAACAGATGTTGAGCCTTCAACATCTTGACCTCACGCATTCGACCTGCTTTGTCCTTTAGAAGGGCATTATCTAGCATACCTAGTAGACTGATGGCTTCGTCTAGCCTTCCTCGGTCCACTAAAGTATCAATCTGCGAATCGTAGTCCTGAGCTTTCGTTCTCCAGATGCAGCGGTCACTGAGCACGAGAAACCCTTGACCAGCATTTGCTAAGCTTGCACTAGACTGCGGTATATGAAGCTGGTTTGCGGAGGAGAGTGGTATTGTTTGGAGAAGACTCAGAGTCTCTGGGTTCCTGACTTCGAGCGTGCCTTTGGCCGACTGAAGGGCGAGTAGATACGGATATGAGTAGCCAACGGCTTCAGGGGCGACGGACCATGGTATTTGACGCCGTCCAAGAGAGCTACCATCTGTATCAATGAAGAGCGTATTGATGTCTCTTGCAAGTAGGATTTTTCCCTCCCCTAGCCGTGTTGCAAGTGGCGAGGGGGCACTCATCCCCAGGTAGCTCATACTGGCCACGCCAGCCCCAGAGAAACGTCCTCCATCCTGACCTGGTGCTCCACCGATGCTGCCAGGGCCCACAATGTCCGTGACGCCCGAGCTTTCAACATCAACTAGGACGTAGCTCGAGTTGAGACCAGCGATGAGTCGTGTATCAGTAGCCCATGTCAACGACTTGATACCGGTGACCAGTGTGATCTCAGACGTATCCCGTGAAAGCTCGCCATCCTTCCACGTCCACAGTATGAGCCTCCTTTTAATAGCCACCGCAAGCCGGGATACTACACTCCCATCGCTTCCGGGGCTAGAAGTCACAGCAAGAGTGCTTGCCCCCTTTGCCTTGATCAATGTCTCCTGTAGTTCGTAGCTCTGTAGGTTGTGGACGTACACCTGGCTGTTCGAAAGAGACAGGAGGATCTTGGCTTCCTTGACTATGGCCAGCTGTTCGACCTTGTATTTCGAGAACTTCTCTTGCTCGCGCAGCAGATCAACGGGTCTGGCCCCTGACTGGGACACTGGCCTATCCTCGGCAGCAGTACTGCCATCCTGGTGGTTTGGGTCGTCAACGGGCTCGTTGACTCGGTAGATTCGAAGGCTGCCTGTGTTTAGGCCGACGAGAAGACGGTCGTCTACAAGACATCGTTAGTAAAGTCTCCTAGGTGTCCTAAGGCATGACGAATACCATATGCATGCACGGACTCGATCTTGGACTTGTCTCTTGGCTTGAGCTCGACGATTGACCGAGCTGTAAAGGCCGACAACATGGTTTTAGGCGGGGCCTCAGCCTTTAAGGTGCGCGTGTAGTTTGTAATCTAGGGACCCAAAGCGTCTCCATCTTGGCTGCTACGGGTGCGAGACCGGTCTCTCGGATAGTGAATAGGGCCAAGGTGTTTGATGTTGAGAGTTAAGGCAGCAGGCGTCAGCTTAGAAATGAATCCTTACGAAATCTTTATCTGATCATGATTTGCTGTTGTTGGACAGAATAATTTAGAATGTAGAGTTGCTCATGTTTTCATGGGCCCTATGTAGTCCACTATATGCCTCTTCAAACACAATAAACTCTTCATGTTGCCATCTCCACATATGACCAACCTAAACCCCCATAACAAGATATCCAATCGTGCCAGAGATGGCGTTGTGGCTCCATAGATGCCAAATAAAATCAACAACGCCTCGAACAGATCCATCCGCTAAATTTTTGACAATCGAAGCCAGATTATCTGGGTATCAAATACTGCATCTCGCAAGAAAACGCCAGAGAACTCCTGTATTGACTCTGCCGAATCATCGAGCACTTTCTTCGAATTAAGTCTAACAAAGACTCTTAGTAATCGCTTTAGAAGTTGATGGCGGAATTGTTTTCCTTCCTTCCTGCTAGGCGGAGTCGTTGATGAAACTAGCAGCAGGCGAGAAGTCGTTAAGCCAAGTTTTCTGGCCTACGCCTCTAAAGGGGAATGATCAATACCGTTGTGTACTGTCGAGCTCCATTGGAGGCTTTGGGTTTGAAGGGAGTTCTGCAGCGAATTGCGGTGGATTTTGATAACACGGAGCGGGAGCGATGTACGAATTGCGCGCCTTCGGATTCAGAGGCGCGACATAAGCTGATGTTCTGTAGTCTTGGTACCCAGCATTGTAGTAAAACTGGTTTTCTCCACTGTAGCGACTTCCTTGACTCGATAGGGCCGGGTGGCCAGTATAAGGGCCGCCGAGTGGAGGTGACGTTGGAGTAGACTGGATGGGCTTGTCGACTGGATATGGTGCGGGTGCGCTTCCACAAGGGGAAGCCATCTGGGAATGGTAGTCGGGTGGGTATTGGTCGCGGAGGTGTAGCTGCTGCGCAAGGTCGCTGTTGTGCAATTGGGCTTCGATGAGATGTGCTTTTTCGACCAGCCTGTTCACCAACGTTGTGTGTGCCTTTTTCGTCGTCCCTCTCACAAATTTGGTCATCGCGAAATTGCATTTCATGTCCACGTCTTCTCTTAACCATAGTCCTGTCTTAGGTACACCCAATCCTATCTCGACTGGTGCTATCGGCTCTCCTGGTAATGATCCTCCAAGAGTCCATCTACCCTTCATGTTCAAGCCCATTGGTGCGTAGATATGGGTCTGTAAGCCGTCTGGAAGATCGTGGAAGCAGCCGTTGAATGTGACACTGCCCGAATAGAGTCCACCGGGCAGGTAGTTGACTTTGTCGGTCACCGAATACCATTTGCAATTAAACTCTTCTGGGGTCGCTTCCGGAGGAGGTTTGATAGGATGGCGCTCCGTTACCAACGGGTTGAGATCTATCATAGCAAAATGATCATGCAGCGTTTCGAGGACCGTTTGCCGTGAGATGCCAGCAGGGAGGGCAGTCACTGTGGTGAAGTTGGTTCGTTTCGACATCATGAAAGCGGATAGGTGGTTAGCAGTTGGAGAGAGTCCTCGAGTCGTTTGCAAGCAGCGTTCAAGCGGGGAGTCGAAGGATGAGTATTCTGATATCTGAAAGACGCGGACGATGGCTCACATATCAGTCATCTGGTATTACCGAGATTGCAGCTATTATTAGTCAATAAAAATAATCTCACCGCGCCAGACTGGAGAGTATTTTTGGGACGAGGGGTTGATGTAATGTTGGAGCCGTAATCTTTTAGGCCAGCCGCGAGGCGGCGTCGGCCCAAAATCCCACCTTGATTATGAACCTAGTTCCAGTGAACGAGGTCTCAGGTCGCATGTTTGACCACCAGGACTTTAGCGCATCAGTACTCCTCGTACTCGTCGTTGGACTTTTTCATTTGAGGTATGCAAAACAGGTCTGGATATTATTTATTTGCATTGGGCAGTTCTCGATTCTGATTCCCAATCTTTACCTCTAATACCAGAGACTGAGGAGACAACCTTGCGACTTCCCATGGCATCAAACTAAGAAACTGTCTCTTTCTTTGGCAAGTTCGATCCGTGAGAGGCATTGATAGGAAATTAAATAAATCAAATAATCTTTCGACAGACAGCACAGAGGAAACTACTAGAGATAATGATAATTATTCTTGGCCTAGGGTGAACTTCGAGGCTATAAATAGACATGAGTCTAGATCCCGAAGGTTGGCTTGGCTTGGCTACAGCATCAGCAAGCATCATTTCGCATCCAGAAAGCTGTGGTTATCTCTCCTTACCGTGTCTCGAGAAATTGCCAGAATTCCAGCTCCTCGCTCTCCGCTGACTGGCATGAACCGCCCCTGATTGTTATCCTGAATGTCGGATACCAGCTACATCGTTATTGCAAATATTCCACTCCTTGCCCTGAGGCCGGAAAACAGGTCCTTACTTCACTCGACTTATATCAAGCTGCTTCCTACATCTTTAGCTAAAGCCACGCTGGCAGCGGAAAATGCATGCTAATATACGTCGAACAGCCGGGGGATGAGGACAGTGATATTGGCATTGAGCAAGATTATCTCAGGCGGCCATGCGTCACTGCTAGAACACCTTATCAACATCGTCTCCGGCGAAGCCTCTGAGGCAAGTAACCTGCGTGCGAGAAATGGAATTGAATTATCTTGAGGGTGGGTGATGCAACAAGTCAGATGGGCCGCATGATTGGAAACACACAGCAGCTGGAGCGGGTGGCCTGTTTCATAACAAACAATATCTGACACCATTCTCTCTAGACCAAGACTACCAGCAGATTTCCACCTTGACCGAGTTACGATCTTGGTATAGTGAGGTCGTTATCGACCTTCAATTTTCAGGACGATGGCGATGAGCAGGGATAGAACAGGCAGAACTTTAGTTCACTGAGATGTTGGCCAATAACTTGCTACTGGTGTGACCAACGAGTAGAATTAAACAGCCGACAGAGTAAATCATACGCTGAGATTTTTGGAAGATGGAATACACTACATAAAGCTGGCATCCGATTGCCTGACCAGCAGCTATCCTTTGCGATGTAGCACGAAGTAACCGAGTTTGACCTGATCACATATCAAGGTGGCAGCAATCGAATCAGCGGAGAGCAGGTATCCTTGGCAGTGAATCCGGGAGCAATAGCCGTCTTTTACTCAACTAGACCATCTCCTCATCTCCGCCACCTCCTCCTGCGCCACCAAGAGAAATACCAGAGCTGGCAGTGTCTCCGCTGCCACCTCCAACCCCCAACATCACCAGTGTTGGAGCCGACTGAGATTCCGTCGGGATTCCGCCACCATGGTTTCCGCCTCCATTTCCACCTGTGGCTCCGGGGGAAACTTCCGCCTACAGTTTCTCCTTTGGCTTACGAGGGATTTGAGCCCTGACTACCGCTGGCCCCCAAATTCCGTGGGGAACATCTTCGAGATCAATATGGTCAGGCAGCTTGCGTAGGAACAGCGAAGGCGGATAGTATTAGAAAGAAGCAAGGGCTCTGGTTCTTTCCAGGGTATGGAAAGCTCACCACTACGCCTTTCTGTACTTTTCCCGCTGTCAAGTGATAAAACTGCAGCTGATATCTAGAGATGTATGGTTCCAGACGACCAAGCTGGCCATCGAAATGTCCAGGATCTATGTGGGAAGAGTGCCATCCGCCTTGTATCACGCTGGACATTTGTTTCAAAATGTTCAAGGCAGGTGGGCTGACGGCCATGTGTGACACGACGAAGCTCATTCGGTCACACTCTAAGACGAGTGCATGACACTAGAATAAACGCGTGCACGGCGAATATTGCACTTAGAGCCTTTTATTTAAATGTCTGTTTCATTGATTGAAAATAAGGTAAATGGCGCTGTCAACCTTGGGCCCTAGTGATATTCCATTGGTTCAAACATCAGCACACACGATATCATCACAATCCCCACATGACTTCAGGGAAAACTGATAGCCTTTAGTTACATCTAACAGCAGTAAATCATGCCATCCCCACGTGTCGCACTTATTTGCCAGCACGCCAAACGATATCTCTGTATCCTGCCCACTTCTACTGTGCCTCTCCATCTTCCGATTTGCGATCCAACGCAAATCTGCTCAATCGGAGATTTCCATGTGACTTGAGGTCTGTACCATCGGAAATTTTCATGTGACTTGAGGTCATTGGAGAATTCACTTATACAAATTGCATCTTCCGATTTGCGGCCCAAAGCAAATCTGCTCAATCGAAGAATTCATTCATACAAATTACCCCACTCCCGACTCCGATTTCCTTGAAGTTACTCCGTCTCGTGCCACCTTAAGACTCAAACTTAATCTCTCGCTCTTCCTTACTTTGTCCCTGCCACTTTCAACTTCTGAAGTCTTATAATCAAAAACCTACTTCGAACGCCCGCCACTATGGATCCAACAGGACCAATTTCTCTTTCATCAAGACCTACAAGCTTTCTACCAGGCGAAAGCTACTCATTGAAAAAAAAATGGGAACAGCGGTCAAGTCAAAGGTCAAGTTCAGGCTCCTCGGGCGATTCGTACGACGGCCCAATTGTGCACTTAGACCCTTCAGAACCACGAGCAGGATTTCCGGCGCCACTACCCCAGCTTCCTCTGAATATCAAGGGTATTTTTTCAAATCATGCACGTATACCAGTCTGGCAAAAGTGCCAATCCCATGTCAGGGGCATCTTCGACGAAGCAGGAATCGACTTTGAGAGTATCGGAACCTACATGGTCAAAGGCAAGAACGAGCCTCACGCGAAACCCACAATCGTCATCCGCGTAAAACCCAATACTAATAAATCCCTTTGGAGACCGACCTTGATCACAATCGGCAAGATGCTACACTCGAACAATGCTCTTGAGCTCCAGGCGACAATCCTGGAACCGGAGGCAGAAGAGCAGAACGACGCTTTCACGATCCCTCACGACCACCCATTGATCAAGATTTGGCCAGAGAGGCTCAAAGATGCTGTCCTTGAGATCGTCGATGACATGGACTGGTTACAGCTCAATGTCTGCAAATGGGGTCCTACTGAGCAGGCTGCGAAGCCTAGTATTCTAATCATCGTCAAGGACAAGACCGAGGCTCCTTGGGACAAGGTCTGTCAGACAATACGTGAAACATGCGCTTCTCGCGGAGTAGCAGATCTTGGAGTTGCTGTGGAAGAGGGTGAACTCATGGGTGCTTTTCTTGACGACCCAGGCGCCCGTCAGGGCCACCAATCACTTCAGCAAGGAATCCCTATGGGACACTCTATTGGCGTCGGGCCAAGAGGAGGTGGAACAATGGGAGGATATCTTGTTCTTGTGGACCCGAAGAAACCACAGGAAAAGACACCAATCTTCCTAACCAATTGGCATGTCGTACGACCGTCCAATCCTCAGCTACCCGCTGGTAAGTCTGATACCACATGCACAGTTCTCTAGATATACTAACATAGAACAGAATGGGACGATGGACCGCGCCCGTACGGGAAGTGGCCAGAGCATACTTCCAACATTCTCCAATCTCCAGCGCAGGCAGATGTGAACTCTGAGATTGCGTACATTCAAAATAGGGCACCGCTTTTACAGGGCAGTACAAAATGGATAAATCTTCAGGCACGTATGGCTAGTGGTACAGCTACCGAGATGGAGCGTGACGCCCACCAATCAATGGCAGATACCTTTCAAGAGAACCAAATACGCTTGCAATTTCTGAAAACATACACCAGACCAAACTCCTTGCGTTTCGGCCAGTGCAAGATGGCCTCCGGTTACCGCAAAGTGAAGACTAAGGAAGGTCCTGAAGGGGTCGATAGCGCCCTAGACTGGGCCATTGGGGAACCTATAGGTCAACGAATTGGCGGCAACATCGTAAGTACTGCCTTGCAGCTACTGCACGACTGAAACGCTAATGTATCTTCAGTTGCCGAGTCAAGAACTACTAGATTTCTTTGCCGGTAAAGGCCGATACGATCTCATCGGGCGAACCCATGTGGAACATATCAATACCAGGCCAATCTACCTGGGCCAGGATGTCTTTAAAGTCGGACGAACGACTGGCGTCACAATGGGCAGGGTATCACAGATTACGACCCACACTAGAATCGAACGACAACCCAACAGTGCCCACGCGAGACCCATTCGAACCACCTTCGAGCATTACACCATCAGGGCCCACTATACGGAGCGCTTCAACGAGGCAGGTGATTCAGGTTCATGGATCTTTGATGAGAATGGTAATTTGTGGGGGCTGCTTTGGGGTGGGTGTGTCAAGAGCGGCGACTGCTACTTTACACCAATTGGGTATGTGATTGCAGATATCGAGAAGTACACTGGCAAGAAGGTTGAAATGTACAAAAGTTAGTGATTGGTTCTGAGATAATACAAGGCGACTCATTCTTCATCCAATGCGTAGAGCTCAACATGATCATCCTGTCTCTTGTTCTGGATCATAACTTGTCATGGCAACCATCGTGCCTGGTACAGAGCACGAGCCCACAAACACAGCAAGGTTTCAGCAAGGCATCCAAATAAGACTGCCAGATGCGCGACATGGTTCCGCGAAATGCCGTGAGTAATGCATCAGTGCAGGGAATCAGGCTGCATGTCAATATCAGAAACTTTTCCAGAGCGGTTCTCAAGAACTTAGATTCTCAGCCGACGTGCAGAGTCATCCACTCAACCATTTCAACAAAAAGCTTTGCATATACATCTATACCCTCTATTTGTTTATCTATTGTGGACATCGCTAGCAGCGCAAACGGCGGTGTCACTCTGTCGCTAGTCCCATTCCACCGCATCAATCAATATTATCCTTACCAGCAACCACAGCATCATTTAAATCAGCACACGACTCTAACAAAACTTGGAAATCACCCATTAGGTGCATCCTTCCATAGCATCTTGTGGCTCCCAGCAACCTCACACTTATTTGCCAACAATCCAGACGCCATCTTGACATTCTGCCCCTTCATACCGTACACTACCAAAGCGGCAGTTGCATTCCTGCAATCAAAATCTACTCACGAAACCCGTCTTCGTATACAAGCATAAACGAAAGAGGTGTAATTCGTATCGATCGTAGGGCCTTCACAGCGGCCTTCACAGCGCGCAACATCTAATTGACACAAACCGTCTGTCTCCGGATTGCTACAACAAGGGAAACAGGCGGAGGCTATATTTCTGCCGAGATTGGGCTCGACTCCGTGAGTTCTGGCTTTAGTATCCTTGGTTAGACGGAAAAAATAGATTGCATTGAACAGTCTCCATGGCGTTGTCTGATACCCGCATCAAACGTCCCCCACGCAGAAGCCTGTCCGACCATGGTTTTGGCTAGGCTCTTGTCAGTGTGTGAAAGCAAGAAGGGAAGAGGGATTCGCCTACGACGCAGTGGTAGCCATTGAGTTCATATACGAAGCATGGTGTAAAATAGCGTTCCTACTAGCATTTGGGTATGAACCCATCTTCAGAAACATTATTCTTTTCGCTCCAAGAGCCGAACTCGTCCTCGTCCTCGTCCTCGTTGGTGACCGGGGCTTGCTCGCCAGCGCGTCTGAATGCGTCCTCTTTGGTGCTGGCGCTGCAGGTGGAAGAGGTGCGCTCTCTTAATTCAACCCCTTGAGGAATAATAGGATGTGGAGAATAAGCATGTTAAATTCAGTTGAACGAGAGTGAAACTGTCTGATTGAGCAACCAAGACGATTGATAACTAGGGGCTTGAGAGAATGAACGCGCAAGAAAATCTTAGGAATCATGGCTACCCTTAGTAAGATTTGAGAAAAAAGCTGTCTAGCTATTGAAAGTTTCCGTCGAACAAATCAACAAGCTCAATTGAAGACGTACTATCTCCTTCCGAGCATTTGTAAGATCGCTTTTACTCAGCTAACTTCTCACCGCCTGCTCCTCAATGACACTCATGTCCAAAGGATTGCCACCTCTGCTGCTTTTATAACATTATTATATGGGCCGAGGTGATATCACGAGATCCGTGGGACCGTGTCCCCGTCAATGCCTTGGTGGAGGCTCGGGAAACAGAGGAACGTCCACTATTGAAAAATCAAAGCCACTTCGACACGACTACACCATCAGGGTCCTAACATCCCAATGCCACGATAGCCAAGCTTTAGGCCTCTTTCTGTGCTCTACTTCGTTAGACACGCTAGTTGTTGACGAGATTTGCAGTCCCACAGCCACAGTGAGTAATGATCGAGTCTCAAAAAGGGTTTTTTGGTAGCCTCGTTAGCGCGCCTCGCTTCATAACATCTGGTGCGCTTGCACATCTCCCTTCCACTGTACGGATAGCCAACCACACTGTGGAATGGCGCTTGGCAGATACTCATGCTTAGGAGTAGGATCTGGCAAATATATATGAATGGTGCTATGCTAAGAATCGTCAAGATTGCCATGGGTATCCAAATGCTTGTAATTAGATGTTCTATTCTGATCAAGGGTATCAACATGACATGCCATTCTAAAGAGTTGGGTTATCTTTTTCAACACACGCTAGCCAACAAACAGCAGGCTATGCAGCAACAATTCCAACTTTCCCTCCGCTCAAACTTTTACCTATTCCAAAATGCACAACTGGTCCTGTCGTCCTCGACCCCGTTATCATCTTCAATCGTTTTCTTCGCGCTTCGCCATCCCTCTCCTCTCCTCGCGCAGATTTCTCGTCAACCCACGCAATCTTTTCTATGCGGTAGCTCATGCCGTCGTGATCGCCTCCCCAGGCGCGGGACTTGATCCCGTGCATGACACGCGGCGTGTAGTTTTGCAACGTTGGAAGTATGAGTAAGGTTAGGTGGAGGTCCATGCCGGGAGGCGGGAGCATTGGCGATGCAGGTGAAGCTGATAGGGTCGACTGCTGTTCTGATTCTTTCAAGTCCGCTGTAGGATTCAATTCCATCATAGAAATGTCGACTAAATCGCCCCAGTCGCCGCGGACCCAGCCTGAGTGGATGGCAGCTGTAAGGGGATCTGAGTCGTCGGTGTATATATCTGTGCCCCACACGGCGCGACGGAGGCAGACTTGCTCGCGCTCTTCCTTTGAGAGATAGAATTTGGGGATGCGAACTGTTAGGGTGCAGTTCTCTTTTCCCTCGCAGCGAGGGATTGTGTACGGGGCGGTCGTATATGACAATTTAGAGTCCATGGAAGCTTGTGATGTAGGTGATTCGATAGTTGGGGAGTAGACTATCGAGCCAAGATGCTGGCGTGGGAGGGTTTGAACGCTTTCGAGAATTCGGTCGTTGTTGATGATCGTGATTGGTATGCGCGGAGGGGGCTTAGTGACAGGGGTTTTCGTATGATTGTGATACGAAATAGTGCCATCAGGGTTATGATGGTGGTGGAGATGATGATGATGGGACGAGGATCTATTTTGATCGTCGAGACGATGATGGTGACGGCTATCAGGTTAGCTGAAGGCCTTTGTAGGAATTAAGGCAAACTTACTGGTGATGGTGATGGCCATGTCGGCTTTTCTTTTCGCCCCTTCTTGAGCTGGTCTGGGGATTTATCGCATGACTTTCAAGTATCTCAACATCGTCGTCATTTTTCACCTTTCTGCTCCTCTTGCCAGCTCTTGACCCATTGCGAGAAGATTTCCCGAGCTCGAATAGATCCTTGCGACTTGAGAAAGGGAGACGCTGGTCCGAGTCGTGGTTCTGCTTTGGACTTGGAGGTGGGAAGGGAGTAGAGGCCCCGCTGTTGCTGCCGACACCACTCCCAATACCTGCAAACATCCGTGAGAACTCATTCTTGATACTCGGATCAGTCGACGGTCCCCTTGTCTGGCCCTGAGCTCCCTGAACAGCTTGAGGCAGTGGAGAGATACGTCCCGGACGTTTGTTTTCAAACATCGTGGCAAGCATGGCTCGGTGGCTCTGGCTCCCATCTTCGGCAGTCCTACTCATTTGAATCCCCCCATCAACACTGCCATTGCCATCTCGGCCGGATAAAGAGTTATGTGGGTTCGATTGCACCTGTCGTTCATTCCCATTATCAAGGAAGCGATGTCGTGAAGCCGATGGGGAGTAGTTCGGTACATTTTGATTTTGTCGTTGACGCTCCTCTCGTAATCGGCGAAGTGACTCTTCGGACATAGGTCCTTTGGTTGGGTTGTACTGGGAGTGTAGGTCACGATCGAAAATCCGACTAGTAACCGAGTCCTTGTCTGGACGTGGACCACTTGAAGGAGGCTCAGAGAATACTGATGACTGGGTCAAGAAGGGATAGTCCATGCCACGCAAGCGATCGTCCCGAGGGCTGCCCTGGGCTGCAGAGAGCTTGTCTTGTTCTAGCCGCTGTTGACGTTCGAGCTCAGCTTGTCGTTCGAGCTGCGCTTGTTGCTCAAGTCTAGCCTGCCGTTCAAGTTGAGCCTCCCGGCTTAGGTATTCAAATGATGAGACACGAGCTGGACGCGCGCTCATGTCCCTCCCAACAGCTTCCCCAAGCCTGGTTGTATCTGCTCGAAGAGATTCTATTTCCGTCCTCCTTTTTAATTCAAGCGGAGATTCACGATATCCGTTAGGCTGGCTTATTGGCCTATCTACAATTCCTCCAATACTGGAATGTCTGTCATGCTGCTGTCTCCGTTCCAATTGGGCGCTGGTTTCTGATCGAGGCGAGTATTGGGACAGCGAGGTTGCGGACAGGGGTCCAAATTGAGATCCATCGGGGGGGCTGGCCTTGACATTTGTGTAGGGCCTATTGGGGGCTCCTCCAGAGTATGCACGGAAAGGGCGATTTGTTGGAGGCTGCGAGGTGCGAAATTTGTCGGGAGAGCTCCGATGTAGGAAGCCGTTACCATGACTCGTTTTCGTGGGTGAGGAAGCTGATAGCTGGTGCGCAGAAGAGGAGTATGAGCCTGTCGGGGAAGTGCTGTTTATCTGCGCAGCTGCGGCGGGCTCTCGAGGAGTTCTCGCAGGGCCGGAGTCAAGCATAGACGAGATTGACATGCTGCTTCCAGGACGAGCTATTGACGATAGAGCCGGCAATTCGCGTCGGCCTGAGAAGGGAGGCGGCGGCGGAGGGACTTGTGACATGGTAGCTCGAGCATTGTAATGAGGAGAGGGAGAGGGCGGTAACATGGGGCGCCCATTCATGGGAGGAGGTGGTGGAGGGGGGAGGAACTTCTTGTGTAGCTTGAGCAATCATCATTAGTCAGCAATTGTGTCTTCTCCACCTGTATACGAAGGCTGCATTTGTTATGCGACGAGAATAGCCAAGGGTCACGCGGGGCGCGGGCGAGGGGTAGATCATGCGCCAAGACGATGTGCGTACCTCCATACATCCTGGGAGAGCTTGTCCGGTGCTCTTGCTGGCGAGCAGCGTCTCTTTGGGATACAGGATCTTGCAGCGAGGTCCCAAAGGCCGACGAGGGCGGAGGAGGAGGCAAGGAGCTGGACGATGATCCTGAGAATTTCAAGGGCGTCAGCAACAGCTCTCTCGGCAGGCATCCCGCCGCTAAACTTTAATGCGCCACTTGCAAGGGCAGTTCCGCTGTGTCGGATCGCGATTCGCGGAGCTATGGAGAAACCAAAAACAATCTAGACCGCAGTAGGGGGAAATATGGAAATGCGATATAGGATTGTTGTAAAAACATGAAATAACACGTATAACTTGCTTGCAAGGATGGAGGGCATGAAAAACCATCGAATGCGGTGAGGTAACATTTGACACAGATCGACAGTGAATGTAGATTATGCAGTGTGCTGCACGTGGAGCTGATCACCGCTTCTCGAAGTGCGACCATAGACATGTCCTCATTACGAAATGTCTGGGCTTTCAAAATAGCATCGGTGCGAATGCGCATATTTTGAACAGTGCAGTCGAAGAAGCGCGATACAAGCGATGGATGTGTGTTGCGTAGAAAAACGATCGGAAGGTGCAAGAGATTGCAGGGAGACAGAACTCTCACTATGCGGGAATAATAGAAAAAATATGGAGCGACTGTCTGTACTGAAGCGTGAGCTGCTTACCGTCACCACTCTGCGACCTATATCGATCCATCCTTCCCTCTCCAAACATCCAACTCGCACCATTTTCCTGTACCCTATCCCTGTTCTCCATCGCTACACCTGAAGCCTCTCTTTGTAGACCTACAGCATAGTTGCCATGGCTAAACGGACTCTGTGACAGCGGTTTGTGCTGTTCATGGCGGACGTCTTCCTGCTCATTTCTGCGCGGGAGGAATGGATCGTGATTGAGTGTAGGTTGCGATGTGCGCAGCGGTGCTTGCAAGGTGTAGGGAGGCGGAGGTATAGGGGCATGTCGTGCGTCGCGTACACCTGGTGGTGAAAGTGGTCGAGCGAAGGGCTGGTGTAAAGGAGTATTTCGAGGATCCATTTTTCTTCGAGCAAGAACGTGCAAGAAGCTATTGTAGAGCCGCTAGTCACACAGTTCGGTGCATCAACGTATAGTGAAACAGTCTTGCTAGAAGTAAGTGATGGTATAGCGATCCAGCAATGTATGCCAGAGGCCGAGGGCGCTGTGGCAGTGTGTGGGTGGAATGGGAGGGAGCTGCAGGGCTTGTCATGACACCACAGATCGCTGGGAATAGGTTTGGTGCTTAGCGCGGAATGCCCCTGGTACGAAGCCGCGCCCCACGTCACTTCCGCTGCACGCTTCCAAAAACAGAAACAATCGAATTATAGCAAACATCCCGAAGTGAATGATAATTCACCGCAGTATCTATAGGCAATTCTCCGCGATTCGTGGTCGCATTCACACCGAGAAAACGTTTTCAATGAAGGTGTGGGGTCCGAGGCCTGTGTCTTGCATTGGATGACCTCGACACCGCCGTAGCAAGTGCACGTGGCCTCCCAACATGAGCTCGTCGAATCCTAGCAAACCACCCTCAGCCTCTCGAGAACATGCTACCTCTACCTGGATCTCCAGCAGCATCTTGGGCCATGTATAAAGCTCGTATTGCAGCTGTCTTCAAGGGGGCCGACCCCAGAGTCTGCGTAGCCTTCTGGCTCTTCGGTAACAGCCCTTCCCACATGAGCCCCTCCCCAACACAATTACTCGTCACTCCTGGCTGACCTTCACAGGCCTAATCAACAACGTCCTCTATGTGATTATCCTCTCCGCCGCCCTCGACCTCGTTGGCCCCTCGATCCCTAAAGGCGTTGTCCTGCTCTGCGATGTCATACCTTCCTTCCTCATGAAGCTATGCGCTCCCTACTTCATCCACACCATACCTTACCCCGTTCGCATAATCCTTATGAGCATTCTCTCTGCGTTGGGTATGCTACTCATTGCACTGACGCCTACGTATACAGATGGGGGATTAATAACCACGAAGATGACTGGGGTGGTGCTGGCCTCATTGAGCTCTGGAGCTGGGGAATTGAGCTTCTTGGGATTGACGCATTACTACGGACCATTCAGCTTGGCTGCTTGGGGAAGCGGAACTGGAGGAGCTGGACTGATAGGAGCTGGTGCCTATTCTCTTGCCACTACCGCACTGGGTCTGAGCAGCAAGAACACCATCTTCGCTTCTGCATTCCTACCGATCGTCATGCTTGCCAGCTTCTTTGTCATTCTCCCATGGGCGCCGCTTGCGCGAAGACCAGCTCGCGAACAAGCCAGAAGCTCATCCACCGACGAGGATGAGGGAAGTCTACACCCAGATACAGAAGCTGCGGAAGAGGAGGGCTTACTTCAGCAAAGTGGAGCTTCAAGTGACAGTCAATCGGTGAACAGGACTACACAGAGCTGGAGTGCGACTTTCCTCCAAAATCTGCGTCGCTCACGTTCCCTCTTCTTTCCCTAGTATGCCTCACTCTATTCTGCCCCCAAGTCACACTTTCAGCTGATATAACCCCTAGCATGCTCCCTCTCCTCCTCGTCTACATAGCTGAATACACCATCAACCAAGGCGTATCTCCCACTTTGCTCTTCCCACTCGCGATATCTCCATTCCACCACTATCGCGCCTTCTACCCCACCTACAACGCTATCTACCAATCCGGCGTCTTTATCTCGCGCTCCTCAACCCCCTTCATACGAATTCACAACCTCTATTTGCCTTCGCTTCTTCAGTGCATCAATCTTGGGCTACTGATACTACAGGCGCTGTTTGATTTTATACCCACAGTTTGGATCGTCTTCGCGATCATATTCTGGGAAGGTCTACTAGGAGGAGCCGTGTACGTGAATACATTCGCTGAGATCAGCGATCATGTTGCCAAAGAGGAAAGGGAATTTTCGCTAGGTGCGGTCACGGTGAGTGACAGCGGCGGGATTTGCATTGCTGGATTTGTAGGCATGGCCTTGGAGGTTGGTTTGTGTGGGTGGCAGGTTAGGCACGGGAAAGATTGGTGCAAGCAAATATGAAAGGACTATCGTAAAGACATCATGATGTATTTGATTGGATATATAAAACGTCATCGCCCCTTGGGTGCCATTTCCTGCTGCCCTTTCGTCCCGTCTACCTGTTCCTTGGGACTCAAAGCAGCTTCCACGGCTTGCTCCAATACACCCAATCCTTCTTCAATCTCTTCATTGCTGATGATAAGCGGTGGTACGAATCTCAGTGTATTTGTTCCACATGTAATGACCAATAATCCTCTCTCCCTTGCCGCCGTCACAATTGGGGTGGGATCTTGCGTCAATTGCAACCCTAGTATTAACCCTCGCCCCCTCACTTCTGAGATAACTTCCGGGAAGCGCTCCTGTAATCTCTGGAATCCTGCCCGGAAGATCTTCTCTTTCTCCAAGACTCCTTGTTGCAATTTTGGCTCTGACAACCTTGATATTATATAGTGAGCCAATCGGCACGCAAGTGGATTTCCACCAAACGTAGTGCCGTGATCTCCCGTCACAATGCATTTGGCGACTTCCTCAGTCACCATAGTTGCTCCTATCGGGAAGCCGTTCCCTAGTGCTTTGGCAGTTGTGACGATGTCGGGATGTGCGGAAGGTGGTAGACTCGCGTGCGCCCAGAGCTGACCCGTTCTCGAGAGCCCGCATTGTATTTCGTCGTAGATCAAGACTGCGCCAACTTCGTTACATCGGTCTCGTAGTGCCTGTAGGAACGATGGTGTGGCGACATTTACTCCTCCTTCTCCTTGTATCGGCTCGACTATTACACCACAGGTCTTCTCTGTCACCAAGTCTTTTATCCCCGCCTCATCGTTATAATTCCCATACCTAAACCCCGGAATCATAGGTCCAAACGGCTTCTGATACTTCGGATTCGGCGTCGCGCTCAAACTCCCCATCGTCCGCCCATGGAATGACTGATTAAAGCTGACAATCTCATGCTGCTCCCCTGAGAGCTGCCGTATCTTGCCCACTTTTCGCGCGAACTTTATAGCTGCTTCATTTGCTTCGCTGCCGGAGTTGCAGATGAATACTTTGGAGGCTTCGTGCATGGAGCCTGAGTCACGGGTTTTGGAGATGAGGAGTTGGGATAGGGCACCGGTCCAGGGGTTGTGGTAGAGGTTTGAGGTGTGGATTAGTGTTCGTGCCTACAGTCATCTTGATTAGTATGAGGCCTTGAGCGACTGGAGGGGAGAGGCTCACTTGTTGGCCTATTAATTTGGCCATCTCTGGATCACAGTGACCTAAAGCATTGACGGCAATACCGGCTGTGAAGTCCAGATATCTTCTGTTTTCTATGTCCCATAGGTAGCATCCTTCTCCCTTCACCATCATTGGTGGTGGCCGGACGTATGTCGCTACCATGTATTGGAGGTGCTCGCCAACAATTGCGGCTGTTTGAGAATCTGTGGGAGGGTCTGGGTTTGAGAGAGAGGCTTCTCTCTATCGATTCGTCAGTTTCTATAGCTAGTGAGTTATGTGAGAAGGGGATCTGTACATGTATATCGTTACCCGCCTTCTCTGGCTGGCTCGATGTGGGGACGGCCATTGCGGAGGCATTGCGCCGAATGAAGGCTGGCTCGCGGACGCTAGTACTGGCGAAACAATGGCAGACAGCGCTTGAGCGCCGGACGGCAATCCGTAGAGCCATTGTAAAAAGAATTCGAGCGCTATTCAAGAAGATGTGAGGATGAAGATGGGAAAATTTGGTCACGGAGAAAAGAAGTTGTGCTTGCAAGGCAAAATGGCGCTAAGATAACGATAAGCCTTAGCGGGCAATCGTCCAAGGGAACGTCCTCGGAGGCGTCATTACGGTCCTTCATCAACTCATCACCTTGTAGTGCACAGTCCCCACAAATACTCCAGCGAGTCTTCACTCTCATCAAGCCATGCAATCCGGATGCCCAATCGCCTTCCGCACGCAGCTCTCCCGCCGCCTCTTCTCATCCAATACCCACCTCCGCACCAATCCACCATTCGGATCTGGCCCCGCACCTCCACGTCTTCCAAAGAAAGACCAGGAGCTGTATGAAGAACTACAACGGTCGTCAACAGGAGCATTCAGCACACCCAAGCCGACTGTCGTCATCAACCAATCACCCGCATCATCATCGAATACATCCCAACAACAAAGACCGCAAATAAACCAATCCCCTCACAACGAATCAGGCCCTGAGCCTTCAACAGAGCAGAAACTCGAGAACATCAACGCGAAGGTAGAGGCCAGAGGTGACGGGGAGGAACTACATCCGGATATCAGGAGAGGTACCAGACCAGAATTTGAGGGCGAGAGGAATCCGAAGACAGGCGAAACGGGAGGACCGAAGAATGAGCCATTGCGGTGGGGTGGAGGGGTTGACTGGAGCTACAATGGGAGAGTCACCGACTTCTGATAGTGGGGTGGAGGGGCGGACCAGTGTCACAATGGCAGCGCCACCGACTTCTGACGCTGGCCTATGCCACCAAGATCAACCGCAGCTGGAGTATTCCGAGAACGAAACCAGCGAAGAAGAAGAAGAAATCACCATAATGTTTCGAAACCACGACATCACCCCAGAACAGAGTAGCGCTCAGATCTGGGATAAGTATCGACGCGACTTTCCTCGGACATGTCGGCCGGGTGGCAGGGTACCTGTCCCATCTGAACCTTTCCCTTTCTTCAGGTTACCACCGAACTTCGACGAGATATTTTACGCCTGCGGCTAAAGCGTAAGAGGGAGCTACAACATATTGCCTACAATCGTCACTTCAAAGCCGAGGACACACTTAAATTTGTGGACATCAGGCTATTTGCCGTCAGTCACTGGATGAAGGAGGAAGCTGAGCAGGCATTCTATTCCGAGAACACCTTGAGGATAGACACCTGGCCGAGTTCTGTACGGCCTCTTTAGGTACAAAAGAATTCAGACATGATCAAGTATGTCCGCAGAATTCACCTTTGCATTGATTGCGTGACTAAAGACAATCTGGCCACTCACGAATATTCCATCAAAGGCATTGTACAGGCGCTGAAGAAACGCTAGTGCCTGGCGTTTCTGAAGATCACTATCGCTGGCAGGATATATTGCTTGCCGACCAAAGATCTGGACTCTGGCTTCGATAAAGTCCTCGAAATTTTGACTGATCTCCGCGGGGTTGGAGACGTGGTCTATGGGGAGAGGGCTTATGAGGTAGATTGCGTGGGTGGTAGGAAGCGAGAAGTAATTAAAAATCATTGAAGCTGAACTAAGAGGTGTAAAATACAATTAAAGCCCAAAGCCTAGCGGCAACGGGGATACGCCTCTCTGGCACTCCGGTCATGCCTGCTGGATTTTTGACTTGCATAAATCGCTTTGTAGATTGATGGCCGCGATAAACTAATGAGAAATTGAAGCAGCCGACATGCTCTCTTCATCCTCAACATCAGGCATCTGATTTCGTACTTGGTAGCAAAGCTCTGGCGCCTGGCCGCCGAATCTCGTATGCCTTCATGCCCACTACGTAGAGACGTATTCGGTGGCCCCGAAGGCCAAGGTTTTGCAGATAGAAAGCCTTCAGCTTCTGCTCGCCCAGCTCAAGCCTCCGTGCCTGAGCGAGTGATATTTGATCGAAGGCCGTCCGGAAGGTTTTTCGCCATCTCATGACGTGTGGAATTACCCTGTCCGACGTGTCAGTTGAGCTACATTGAAAAAGTATTGAGTAATAAAGTACCTGTATAGACATATCAAAACACCACATCAAAAACCGTCATTCATGCAAAAAAGCTTGACGAAGTGGCATGAGGATTGGATCTCTGGATAATTCGAGAGGGTCAGAGGTTCTCATTTCCCTGAATGGTCATAGATCATCTCCGATTCATTTAGCATAAGTTCTTCTAATAAGCCTTTGTGTTGACTGCCGACTGGCTGATCATGTCTCGTATCTTCCTGGTACGTTTGCTCCCAGGTCCCCAATCGATAAATCCATTTGGGTGTTCGTACGCCAACCCGTTCCAAAGACGGCGGATGTTCAATCCCCCACATCAACGTTGACTGTTCAGCAGCAGTGCACGGTTTTGCCAACATCGTCGATCCTTCAGGCATAGCAGCCAAGATGCTATCAGGTCGTAGACGCAGAGCATGCTCCGAAGCCCAGTCTACGGTTTTATTCTTTAGAAAACTGGGCTTGGACTTAGGCCTCAGACGGAATTCGATGCGGGATCGTAAGAGAAGAAACCCGTAGGCTTTGCCCAATTGGTCTTGTAAAAGTGAAGGCTCTTCCGAGGTGGTGAGGGAAGTCTTTAGACCGGCCTAGGCGCTTGAACATTTTTTGTCCTGCTCGACGCCCTGCTACAGGAGCTCTATCGGTGTGAGGGATCTTCAGGGGTTTGATTTGGTACACCGGAGGCTTGTTTTGTGAGAGATGCGAGCGGGGTTTGATATGTTGGAGGGCTTGGGACAGCGACATAGTTCCTAAGTCCTCTTCATCCATGCCATGTAAATACAGCATTTTGCTGTCCGCGGATGGTAGCTCCTTCTTGCCGACACTGGCTAGTTGGGAGTGGACTGAGTATTTGGTGAACATTTGATGTAGAAGATGGATCACCCTTTTGCATCGAATAGACCCAAGAAAGGAGATGAGAGCCCAGTTAGCCCGTCACCGGGGCCACCTTCTATGTCGAACGACCCGTCTGAATCGAGGACTTCCTACAAGGGGTCATTGGGCAAGAGGCTCCGAAAGCGTTCATTCCCTTCCTTCAATCTCACTGCTGTTTCTGGTCGCGGTTCCGCGTCATCTGATTGTAACACACCAAGAGTTGCAATGTCACCGTCACCTGTCAGCGTTGCTGCAAGCCCTCCTAGTGGCAAATCACCGATATCAGGTCGGAGCACACCAGCCCCTGTTGACTGATTTGGAGTGATACCCTTGCTTGGGGGGGTCGAATGACACGAAAAGGCCCCATCATGTCGGATGATTGTTCCCTCTATCTAAAAGAACTCATACTATTCGTGAATGTAACGCCATGGTCAGGAATCGCGATGATCTTGTCCGACGACCTTCGTCCGATCTGAATTGTCAGGGAGTGAGGCTAACTTAACTTAGGATAGCCACTTGTGTCATTACCAATGGCATCTGCCGCATGACTTCACATCACTCCCAGCACATCCCGTGTTACCTTCACTGCTGTTGCAAAATGTCTCAGATCTTGAGATGCTCGGGGACCAGCACTCGGAATTTACTCTATCACCGTCTATGTCCGCTTTATGGCGTCCTCAATGTCAGACTTTGGTCCGCGTCAACAATTAGATCAAAGAGATATAAGAGTTCATAATCCTTCGCCATGAATATATTTCTAGAGCAATTCCCCGATAGCCTCATTAGACAGCGAGCACTTACTCCCTCGATTCTATTACTCGATTAGCATTCACCTGCTCTCACACTCCCCAGCTCTAAGCTTTATCAACAATGGCTTCTCGCTACGCTGCCTCCCATAAGACGCCTCAAGGGCCTGGAGACTCTCGTCCTACAGCTCTCGACATTGTCAAGGATGAAGGCTTAGAAGGCAAGCTTTCAGATAAAGTCGTGCTCGTCACCGGCTGCTCGTCCGGCATAGGAATTGAGACCGCCCGTGCTCTTAATGCCACGGGAGCGAGGCTCTTTCTCGGTGTCCGCGATGTTGCCAAAGGAGAAGCTGCATTGTCAGACATCCTCAAGCCAGGCCACGTTGAGCTACTGAAGATGGACTTGAACTCTCTCGACAGTGTACGAGCTGCAGCAGCAGAATTCCTCAAGAAGAGCAAGACCCTGAACATCCTCATTAACAATGCCGGTATCATGGCTCTACCAGAGGTGCACAAGACAGCAGATGGCTTCGAGGCGCAATTTGGCACCAACCACTTGGCCCACTTCCTGCTCTTCCAACTACTCAAACCAACGCTCCTCGCATCATCCACCCCGAGCTTCAACTCCCGTGTCGTGGCCCTCTCCTCCTCCGGGCATCGCGCAGGAGGTGTACAGTCCGACAACTACGGCTTTGAGAAAGGCGGCTACACACCATGGGCAGCATACGGGCAAAGCAAGACGGCCAACATCTACATGGCGAATGAGATCGAGCGACGCTATGGTGCCAAGGGACTGCACGGATTGAGCGTGATGCCTGGTGGAATCATGACGGGTTTACAGGTGCATATCCCCGATGACGTGAAGGAAGGTTGGAGCAAGAGCGAGGAGGTTGGGAGCTATATGAAGAGTCCGGAGCAGGGGGCGTCCACAACAATTTACGCTGCTTTGAGTAAGGACTGGGAAGGGAAGGGTGGGAAATATTTGGAGGACTGCGATGTAGCTGAGGAGAGCACGAGTAATTCTCAACTCGCTCTGGGCCATGCGCCCCATGCGTACAATGAGCAAGGAGAGAAGCAGTTGTGGGTGGATTCTCTGAAGTTTGTGGGTTTGAAAGACGATGAATGATCGTGGTGCTACTGCTAAAACAGCTCTGATAGAAAAGCTAGCTAATAAGATCTGATAATACTGTAGTACGTCTTTGATTTAATTGAGATCACTGCTCGTTTCCAAGGTACGTGGGCTTGTCAAGCAATCTTGTGATTATGGCCTTAACGGGCAGGGACGCACCTTCCGAGGTCAGAAATCGACAGCAGGGAAGGAGCTTCCAGGGATTGACATAACATACCTATCGGCGACAGCATCCAACCATGTTCATCACATTCGACATGCACACCTGCATGTCTAGGAAGAACCAACACCGCCTCCAAGCAGCACTGCAACATTCCGACCGCAGAGCCTACCTCCCCCTCTAGAGGACTCGTCTCAGTCTCTTGCCTCTACGCAGCCAGCTTTGACACGCACCGTGACAGCCACCGCAACAGCGTAATTCACCCCAATTCATCAGCATGCGCTCAATTGGCCTCCAATAGACGTGAAACACGGGGGGCAAGAGCGCAGCGGTCGAATATGGAGACCAATAGTACCGGCAGAGTGGTAACCACACACAAGGTCCCTGAAGAATTACGCGGTATCGGCATCATCGAGCTTCTTGAACACGACCAGCGGCCGACCTTTGTCCTTGGCCTCGATAACGCCCTTTATGGTGACAATGAACGCCTACAAATGCTCTTTTGCAATGCCGCTTTACGGTCTCATCCCACAATTATCACCTCAGTTAATCAAGCGGGGAATGAATCCTGGCAGTCCTCTGAATTCAAGCAATGGGCTGTTGGCTTTCCAAATCATGACTATCTCACTGACGGTCATCTACCAACCATCTTTTAGCACGGCCTCCTCTGGACCTGTTCTACGCTAAGGAAGAGATGGAGAATAATTAGCAGCTCGAGGAATACGGGTCCAAATCTCCCCCTTGCGGATTTGTCCAAAACGCCTTACGACGCACTGCCTAGAATTGCACAGCAAGGCAAGAAGGATACCGAAACCCATCGCTCAAAGACATGTGGAAGATATCCTGCCGCCGAGTCCACATATACAATTCTTAAAAGACACGGATTGGTCTGCCACCGCCCTTGGCCCCTTGGATCAATGGCCGGATCTCCTTCGACAAGTGACCCGCTTCCTCATGTCTGACTCTCTCTCTGCAACCGTGTTCTGGTGAGAGGCTCCGTTCCTAGAGAAGTTGGGTGAAGATCGCCAAACTGTGATATAGGGGCCCGCAGATGATCACGCTGTACACGAGGCTTACATAGACGTGGCGAATCGAAAGCATCCTTCTATGATGGGTGCCACATTGGGACAAGCTGGGGTTGAAACCGTGGAGTATCTGAGAGACTTTTTCAGTACGGCGGAAAGGGAAGGGCAAGCTACGAATATGGTCGACAGCCCACTATACTTAGAAAGACATGGGTACCTTGAAGAGACATTCTTTTCTTACACCATAATCCCCGTTGGAGATGAAGACGGCATTACGAGAGGGTTGTACGCTGCTGCTTTTGAAACAATCAGACAAGCAATATGGCAACGCAGGTTATCAACATGAGAATTTGCAATTGCCTTCTTTCTGAATCCGCCTGCTGACTTTCAGGAAGCTTGATATCCGTCTCGGCTACGCCTGATATAGGCTCATACTGGCACGAGGTTCTCAAAGGGTTCGAGCCCAACGAGCTCGACATATCACTGGCAGCAATCTGTTCCCTGGAACATGATCCTGGCGAGCAATTCCCGGTGCAGGCGGCCTCAATTCAGTTTCAAGGAGACCTCGGTGTCGCAGAAGATCATCGTTGGCAGTCAAGCGCACGGACTTAAGGCAGGGTAGTGAGCTTGATGTACCGTTTTTCTAGAAGGTTATGCCCATTGGCGGGCCTGTCTTTCTTCGTGTAGAGGACGGAAGCCTCCTAGAAGGCTTGCTGCAGGAACTCGAGTGGCGAGGCTTTGGACCATCCACTATAGTCGGTATTCTAGCACTAACAGCGGCGGAAGAGACCCTAGGCTTCCTGCTCATGGGTCTGAACCCTCGACGACTTTACGACGAAGATTACCAGCGCTTCATACAACTCCTTAATCGACAACTTTCGACTTCTTTGACGTCGGCCCTGTTGATAGCAAGAGCAAAGCAGAAACAGGCAGAACTGTCGAACGAGCTCGCTGCGAGCGACTCCCGATTCAGGGCAATGACCGAGCTGAATACTACAGGGTAAGCTCCCACCATAGTTGTGTATTATACAACCTAATCAGAGCCCTCAAGGCTATTCTGCATCAGCGCTAGTGGAGAGCTATTGTACACGAATGATGCTAGTACGTTCGCATGTACGCATTCTTTGAGAACGTTGCTGACATGAAGTAGGGGTAAGATAAATTCTCGAGCGAGCGACATGAGTGCTGCGGCTTCAATCTTGTTGTAGTGCTAATCTAACCTCAGTATGAGATTACAGGCCATTCCAGAAATTCGAACGGAGAAATGTAAGTCTCGTGTCGCCCTGAAAGCGGTACTTAAAGACCATGACTCTGGCCATCGTCATTGGTCGTGACTAGTCCTCTTACGGTATCAAGTACTGATGGCTTCCAGGTTTTTTATGAACCTAGTGTTGGACGTAGACCAGGCCTTTGTACAAAAACAATAGCACAAGGCGACTCTCCTGAGACTTAGAAGTGTTTTAGAGGCACGCGTTCGCAGGAAATGGTACCATAAAGAAAGCGATAGCTGGAAATTCGTGTGGCTGCTCGTGGCGGTCAATCAGGAATTGTATGAAGAAGGGTCGCTTAAGAGTATCATGGGGTCAATAATGGATATCAGTCTTCCCAAGCAAGCTCAGGAGGACGCGTTAGACCGGGCAAACCTCAATGAACAGCTTGTGCGCTCCCAGAAAGAAGCCAATGAAATCTAGGCGGAAGAAGCAAGAAAAAACACGCAGAAATTCATGGATATCACCAGCCATGAGATGCGCAACCCTTTGAGCGCCATTATCTAGAGCGCGGGTGGGATAGCCACTTCGCTTCTGGAATTCCAAAAGTCATCAAAATCTGCTATCGTTTCTGCTCAGCTCGTTGAGAGCACTTTGGAGGCCATTCGGATCGTCACCGTTCGTAACACTTCCAGCATGTGAAGCCCACAGATGTGCTGATATTCCTTGTAACAGCTCTGTGCACAACATCAGGAACATATTGTCAACGATGTTCTCACTGTTTCAAAGCTCGATTCCGGCAAGTTTCTGATCTCGCCAATCCCGATACAACCTTTTGTTGCCGCCAAACAGGTCTTGAAAATTTTTGACGGCGAGCTTGTTGCACATGGAATCAATCTCGAGTTCTTCCCTGAGCCATCGTACAAACAGTTCGAGTTCAATTGGGTTATGCTAGATCCCTCGAAGATCTCTCAGGTCCTCGTCAACTTAATGACAAATGCCATAAAATCCACGTGATCGGAAGCCAAACGGTTCATCAAAGTCTCGATAGGTGGGTCAATAGCCAAGCCTCAAGTCTTGAGAAAACCAACTTCGATTAGTTTCCGTCAAGGCGAGCTGACTTTAAGAAAGACCTCACGCGTGGGGCGATGGTGAGCAGGTGTTTCTGAGCTTCGCTATTCATGATACATGCCAAGGTCTGACTGTTGAAGGGAAAGCTCGCCTATATCAACGATTTACGGTGAGTACCTCCTTGAGCAGTGATTGATCTTCTGAGACTGAATCTTAGACCAGCAAACGAATCCACGTACTCACATCAGATATGGGGGCTCAGGCTTAGGGCTCTTCATTTCTCGCGATATCACAAAGTTCTACGGTGGTGAAATCGGACTGAGTTCTGAGGCCGGCAAAGGCAGTGAGTAATATACACCTTGATTTGACGTGTGAGCTCAAGACCAAGAGAATTCAGGCACGTTCGCCTTCTATGTCAAAGGACGCAGAGCGCGCACACCTACGCCACTTGAAGGTGTACCGCCTGAAAAGCTCCAAATATCGTATCCTGAGGCTACTGGACCGACAGCTACGTCTCCGATCAGAGTGCTTGCCGCAGATCACAACGATAAAGCCATGGCGGGGATACTGCTATGGCTTTGAAGGTTCTTCTCTTCTCGTCGAAGACAACCTCGTGAATCAGCGTGTCCTGAGTCGACAATTGCAGAAGCTGGTTGCATAGTGCACGTTGCAAATCATGGTCAAGAAGCACTTGATTTTCTGAGGGACTCGGATGTATGGAAAGGCAACGCTGGCGGAAAGTGTTTGGATGATGTTCTCATGGACCTCGAGATGCCCATTATGGACGGTCTCACATGTGCACGACGGATTCGAGAGCTTCAAACACGGGGAAGTCTGATCAGACATGTGCCTATCATTGCAGTGACCGCCAACGCCCGCAAGGAGCAGATCGAATCCACGGCGGCAGCTGGAATGGTACGCTACCTTCTTGCCTTTGATACATGTGATAATAAGTATTGACTCAAGACAGGACGACTTTATGCCGAAGCCTTTCCGGCTACCTGACTTTCTTCCGAAGATGGAGAAACTTAGAGCACTGGAACAATCGAGGCGGCCTTCCGTGAGAAGGCTCGAAGAGTAGAGTGGAAAATACGACAAAATGGTTGTTGTCAAGGTCTTTGCTATGTCACAACGTCAAATGTCTAGCCTGCGTACACACCTTGGTTAAGGAAGTAAGGATTAGATCTTTGGGTTGCTGGGTTGCAGCGGTATGTGGTCTCAGTGCAAGTGTACTCTGAAGGTGTTAAAATTTGACAAGCAGCAGGAAAGAATGGTTAAGCGCCGGTTTCGTAGGATGTAAGCATTATTCCATGAACATGCTTTCCATGCCGACAGAACTCTTGGACGGCTTTGCCACGCCATCCACTTCAACTCTTGTTGTTCTCGGCTTTTCTATGGACTTGTGCATTCTTTTCAATATCGTCTGAATCGTTCATCGAATCTAGGATGATCATTTCTGTAATAGCGGCATCCTCTTCGCCGGCAAACAGGCGGTCAAAATCTTCTAGCTCTCGTCCTTTGCTTTCGGGGAAGAAAACATAGATAATTGGAACCCATGTCGCCTATTTATTACCAACGTATCAGCATTCGTTGAGGCAATGTTGCTACAAATTCCGCTGTGTCGGAACTGTGCACATGACTTACATTCAGGACGGCAAAGATAATGTAGGTCCTCCATCCAACATTTGCAATGGCTGGCGGTGTGATTTGAACGATGATGAAATTGCAGATCCAATTCGCTGCAGTCGAGATGCTCGAGCCCTTTTGTCGCAGCCGTAGTGGGAGTATCTCGGATGGATAGACCCAGACTGTGGCTTGGAACCCGATGGTGAAGGCGCCTTCGAAGATGAACAGCATCACTGCGCCAGCAATACCGGCTGCGTATGCAACGGAGGTCTTGAATTGGACTTGATAGACGAGTGCGGCCTGTGTGGCCATTACCAAAGCCATTAGGAAGATCATCGAAAGAAGCTAAAATTTATGGAGAAAATATCAGTATGTCAATGCTAGGCAGACTCGAATTCCCATAGTAGACTGACCAGGGGACGTCTTCCAATACGGTCAATCAGCAGCCACGGGATGAAACTTGCAACGAAGAACCAAAGTTGCAGAAAGCCGGACATCAATGCCGAGAGATGGTTGCTAAAACCTACGTTCTTGAAGAGCGTGCTCGAGTAGTCTAGACAGAGTCAGCCTAGGTCGAGGGCAACGGTCTTGGGCACTGACAAATTATTGCGTTAATGCCTCCCAGCTGCTGGAATGCTTGAATGCCACAAGCAATGAGAAGCCTCCGCCGACTATGGATTTTGTCTGCGCTCAAGATCATTCTCCAAGATCCGGAATTCATGGCTGCTTCTTCTTCTACCACTCTGAAAATATCTCCGTGCAACCTGACAATCGTTTCGTCATCTAGAGCATGGCCTCTCAATCTTCGCAGAACGGCAAGCGACTCATCCTGTCTGTCGTGAGCTGCGAGCCAGCGGGGACTTTCAGGCAAGATCGAAATGATGAAGAGCATCGGAATGAGAAAGACGCATTGCAAGATGACGGGTATGCGCCAAGCATAGCTTGAAGCGTGGGTGGAGAAGGCATAGTCGATCCAATAAACGATTGTGATGCCAAAGTTTAGTGTTGACAATTGCATGCAGACATCTGTACAACATTAGCTCTCGAATCACCGAGTCAGACATTAAACTTGAGCATACACAGTCCTCTGCTTGCCTTCGGAGAGAATTCAGATTGGAACACAGGGACAGTCGAGTTGATAACTCCCATGCCACATCCAGAGACGATCCTAGCAACGATGATGTGCGCGCGTGCGTATGCTGTAGCCTGCAGCAAGGCGCCGAGGATCATGATACAGACTCCGATGGCGATTGTTCGCCGCCGGCCGAGTTTCTCGCCAAAGAAGGATGTCGCTACTGCGCCGAGGAATGCTCCCACTAGAACATGTGAGCACGGCTTTGCTTTTATGCGTGGGTGTTCGGGCAGGAGACTCACCGTCGTAAATGGAAGTAATGGTCCCAATCATCGTCTGAGTGGGCTTGTTGAATGTGTTGTTGAAGGCATCGCCGTTGACTATTGTGCAAAGGCGGTAAGCCATTCTCCTCCGACTTGATCGATCACAACCTACCCAATCCGCCGAAAAGACCATTGTCATAACCAATCATCAAAAAGCCTAAAGACGTGAGAGTCGTTACGGCTGCAAGCAACGCTGTTCCTCGTAGCTCAACCATTATGCAGACTCCTTTGAGGGAATATACAAAGAACAATGAGGCCAAGATATTGTATAGAGACGTCTAGATAGGCTTTAAGTTCGCCGAATGCCGACATGGTGCATGGTCATTAAAGCTAAGAGTCGAAAAAGAAAGTGGTGTACCTTGATTGGAATTGAACTGCCTCTAGAGAGAACGGCCCCACCACACCACGTGGTTTGCAGCTGCGTGTTGATGTCTGAGCGATTCATGTTGACTGATCTCCTGGATTTCCGTCCGTTGATAGGTGCGCTTCGCAGGCGCATGGTGTACTAATGCAGGGTCTATGACGTACGTAGTACACGCACTATTCTTTTGATGATGAAGTAGGGGCCCAAAGAAAACAACGGCATCTAATGCTTGTGAGAGATGTTCTGGAGATCGGGAGGCTTTTGCATCATATTTTGGTATGAGGCTCCCGAGACAAGGCCCCATGACCCTGTATACTTCCGGTTCTCCTTTTTCTTCCTTATGGAACAAAACCAGTACTAATAAGTGAAAACAGGTGGCGAATCTATCCCTTCCCCGGCACCGGCAGGACAATATCTCATCGGAAGGTACAATATTTAACGGCACTCGCAGGCCTTTGAAAACCTCGACTTGTGCAAGGGACGAGTCAACTCAGTGTTTGCTCTAGATACTTAAGGCCTCAAATTGTCATACATCTCAGTCCATATGATCGCACGACTTGTCCCCTACGCATGCTTCCTTTTGCGAAATCTAATGTTGGCATTACGGGAGGGGATGTTGAAATCGACATGTATATCGTTTTGGGGTCTTTTGACCAGATGCTGATTGTCATAGTTGGTTATAATGAAAGCAACTATCAGCTTGAGCAAGTAGGTCGCGAACTAGCGCCCTGGACTGCTCACTATCAGCTTGGAAGTGCTTGAAAACAATACCCAGCTCACAGATGTGAACCGGATCCTGGCGCACTTACCGGGCATGGCGACCATGACCCCATGCCATGAAGATATCCCTAGTCAGGGCAGAGCTACGTTCTTTCGATATCTCGATGCCTTGTCAGACAATGTGTCTCTGTCTGTATCAAGTAAGGTCTAACCTTGCCGCGATCTAGCAAATCTAATAGGCTTGTGTTCCTCCAGGTTCGAGTAGAATCTCTCATTTATGTGTGCGTTACGTTGGGGGATACCGAGCCAAGCGCCTTTGGCGACATGATTGCCGTCAGGTAATTTCATGCCGTATTTCTGGACGACCTCCCTAAGTAAGCCTCTCACATTGATTGGGTCTCGACGCAGGCTTTCGCGTATAGCAAAATCGGTAAGAAGCAGCTTTTCCAGAGAAGCCGGGTCTGTCCAGTCTTTCTCAGACTGAAACACCGATTTGGCCTCCGCGCGCAGCTGCTCATAGTATTGATGTTCGGGCGCGGAGCTCAACAAATCAAGGAGGATGTTGACCATTGATACAGTCATCGAATGATTTGTGGCAAGAGACTAGACCTTAGAGTTAATTCGACCTGTGCAATCAGAGATGGTCGAATTCTGTTACGATGAAAGTAGGCCAACGCTTACCAGAAATATAAGACGCGAGGCTATAGCTTCAGGGGTCTTAACAGACTCCGCGGTGTGTGCTCCCAGAACAGCAATGACGTACCACGTTATGATGTCATTAGGCACCTTATAGGGGAAGGACGCTTCTACTCTTCTCCGCCTAATCTTCACCATCCGGTCCTCGACCACTGGAACGAGGCTATTCAACGACCGGGTCATGTGAATGTAGACAGGCATTGCAGCCAAACATCCAAGGAAGGGACGTAGTAGCCAAGGCACGAGCTGTCCTAATACGAAGGAGCTATTGCCCAGCTAAAATGAAAACCTCTCCATGGACTTCAGAAAGTTTGTGTCCTTGCATAACGGCAAATTGAAGAGCACACGATTGCTTGCCCTTTTGATTACTGTTCGCATTGTCTACCAAAGGCAGAATCCGCGCCAGCCATCATCGTTCAAACCCATTGTGGCCTCGAGCCCGTTGCGCTTCTCTTCCAGAATGGCAGGCTGCAAGGGACCGAGGTTGCGTGGGAGGTCACGATGGACGACGTCGAACATGAAGAGTTTGTGAAGTGGGTCCATAACCGTGGGCAAGAGCCAGTCGATTACCAGATTTTTCTTCCTGATCTCTTTCACAGACAACGTACTGTCTTTCTGATCAATCAGCCAGCTGATGTGCTCTTGAGATAGCATGATGATTTCTCGTATTGCTGGAGTCGGAAGGATGAATGGGAGACCTTGTTTGCTGTACTGCCAAGAAATAAGATCAGTGTTCCATACGAAGATGGCGATGCGACGAATTGCCTTGGTATACCCATCAGTGATGGTTCGCGAGATCGCAGTGTATTGGCGCATAAATACCCTAAGTTTTGACAAGACTTCGTTTCTACGACCGGCCTATTGGAAGGTGGAAGGCGGATAGAGAGCCTGCTTCGAAGAACTGGAGATGAGGAATTTGAGACACAGTCCTGCAACAACTGCTAGGATGCTGAGGGTTGCGATTGAATCCATATTCAAGGTGCGATTGAACATTGTGGACGTCGGAGGGCTTCTTGATTTCCGTGTCAACGGGATATCTGGGGAGGTAGTTGCTGAAACGCAAAAATCGAGCCAATGTTACTCAGGATACGGCCTTGCGTTGTACGTGTCCCAGTTCGATTCCACGGGTAAGTTTAGGGTCGAATCGGGGTTGTCAGGTGAAATCTTACTGATGACAAGTAGGTCTGGTGGATAAAAAAGGGTGATATCGCCGTTATACAATGACAATCTAAACGAGATCGTCACCATTACGGGCAATCTATCGACATTCTTTCGAGATCTTGTAGAAACACAGCTCATCATGCACGAGGACGGAATGTCTCAGGGAACCTTGTGTGGCTTGCTACATGACGCCTCTGGGGGAAAATCCATTGGTGAAGAATGGAAGATGTCGATGCGAACGTTTTCGTGGTTCATAAATCAGGTATCTTTAATCTATCTTGCATCGTGTGGATCACGGCTTATATTATCTGCTTCGAGTAACCGCATTATCGGAATCAACGAGCAGAATTCAGGGAAGTATGACGAGCGATTCCGATCCTGCGGTGGAGACAGCGGTTGAAAGCAAAGCAACAAAATAAGGCCATGTCTTAGCATATAAATCGATGGTAGAAGTCTCTGGGACAATCCCTTGACTTCCAGGATGGGTGAGCTGCAGTCAAATGCCACGACCACTGCAGAATATGTATTTTTACACCAAGCTCTGGGTCTGGATTTGGAAGCGTCGAGAGATGCTCTATGTCGCTGGTTCCTTGCAGGTCAAAGTGCTAATGGTTCGTGGGCTATCGCCCCTGACTACCCGGAAGATGTTTCCGAAGCCTATCTCGCGTTAAAGATTTTGGGCCAAGCTGCGGACAATCCGGCTATGATTCGCGCTCATGACTTTGTGGTTCTGGACTCTTTCCATGGGACGCGGTACCTGAAATGCCAGCCGAGTTTATGCTTATGCCTGCCAAGGCGCCCATCAACAACTACAGAGTCTCCCTTTGGGCGCGCAGTGCCACTGTGCCTTTGCTCATCATTTACCATCATCGGCCTATATATGCTCTGCCAAATCGACAGGCTACTCAAAATGATTTCTTAGACGAATTGTGGTACTGCAGTCCACCTCATAGCAAGATTCCATAATACCCTCCTCTCTGGGACATCTGGAACAATGACTTGCTGATACTTGTGTTCGCATCTATCGACAAAGTCCTCTCTTGCTTTGGCCTTTTCCAACGCGAGGCTACGCGCGGCGATAGTGTTTGGAGTGGATTCTACAGCATCAAGAGGAGCTTGGAGACTGGGCAGGCATATTCCTGCCCATGCACCTCGGTCTTTTGGCTCTTGTTCTTGAAGATTTCAAGATCACAGACAGCCCTGTGCGGAGGGGCTTAAAATCAGTTGAGCGCTTTGCATGGCAGGACGAAGGCGGCAAACCCCTCCACGCTTGTGTCTCACCTATCTGTGACACCGCTTTCATCACCATCTTCCTTTGCGACGCTGGCACCTCATCGCTACATCCCAGTATTTTGAATGCGATATCCTGGCTTCAACCTCGTCAACTCCTTGGCCCAGAAGGCGATCGGCGTATCTATAGCCCTCGAACAATCTCAGGAGGCTTCTATTTCGAATATCACAACGCGTGGTAGCCAGATGTTGACGATACAGCCGCTGTTATCCTAGCATTTCTTGATCACAATCCACAATCCGCTTCTTCATCCGAAGTTCTTCGGGCTACTGAGTGGATTCTGGGAATGCAAAATCCTGACGGCGGCTGGGCAGCGTTTGATAAAGATAATGACAGACTCTTTATGAACAGGATTCCTTTCAGCGACATGAAAAATCTTTGCGACCCCTCCACGGCGGATATCACGGGTCGGATGCTCGAAGCTTTTGGGCTATTGGCCTTTTGTGCACAGAAAGATTTCGTCTCGCAGTTGTTACTCGGACGGTTGCAGGTTGCTTGTGATAAAGCTTTAGGCTTCCTAGTGGCCAACCAAGAGCACAATGGCTCATGGTATGGTCGCTTGGGTGTGCACTATGTCTACGGCACCAGTAATGTGCTATACGGTCTCGCGTACCATCGCAATGATCCCCGCGTGAAATCTATGTTATTCTCAGCTGTGTTGTGGTTGAGAAAAGGCCAAAACGTTGATGGTGGTTGGGGCGAGGGTGTCGATACGTATCAGTTCCCTGAACGGGCAGGACGCGGTCATTCTACGGCTTCGCAGACTGCATGTGCCCTTATGGGATTGATGGCTAGTGAAGGCGTTGATAGCGGGGATGAGGCTGTGAGAAGAGGAATTCAGTGGCTGGTTGGACAGCAGAGGATTGAGAGATGTGCCACGGAATCTGAACAAAAACCGGGGTGCGACGAGATGGGAATTTGGCATCAGGAGCAATACACTGGCACTGGCTTTCCTGGGCGTTTTTATCTGGGCTATGATCTGTATACACATTACCTCCCTCTTATGGCTTTAGGCAGGTTTGTGCAAGGATTGAAGAAAGGATGACTCCACTTGCCGTTGCACCAAATTTGACGCCCTTGTCAAAATCTGAAGTTGTAGCTGATGGGACTCGAAGCATGTTGGTGTATCAGTATCATCCAGAAAAGTACACACGCTATGCACCCACCTGTTCAGTTGGCGAACCCAAGGGAGTTAAGCCTTATGAAGCATCTCAGGTTATATACCGAACAATTGGCGGGGCAGGGCGTCGTTATTCAAGATACGTTCAGCACAGAATTTGTCTATCGGGATGTTTGAAGGTGTAGCAACTACCGGACTAACTTTTAAAGAAGAGAAACAATCATCTCAAGTTAACTCGTTCCCTTTAGCTTCCCTCGCATCCACTCCACAAATCTTTGATCAAGAGCCACAAACATACGAATAACAGACCCACGAATCCTCCACAAAACAGTCACCGTCAACAATAACGCAATTCTTCGTTGCAGAATTCGAATAGCAGTTTGCAATGACGCTTCCATCCCCCCCATTAAGATACCCATCGAGTCCCCCGTTATTGGCGTAGAAGTTCATCTGCCCGACACCGCACATGGGGGAGACTGAGAAGAAAGATGAGCCAAGATCGCCCCCGTATGTGTTAACATCGCCGGCGCGGTCATTGTTTGCGTAGCAATCGCAGTTCCAGTAATTGGAAGGACAGGTTTTGTAGAGGGTTTGTGTGTCATCGGAACTCCCGCCAGTCACGAAGGTGTTGGTGACAGTGGAGATATGGAAGTTGGCGTTGACAAGGCTGGCGAGCGATAGGGCGGCGAGGGATAGGAGGCGCATTTTGCTTGGGTGATACTATTGACGATCTTCGAAGTTGAGAATTGCTTGCTTGCTTGACTTGATGATCGGGTGTAAGCTTTGATGAATTGATACGGTAAGAGGGGCTATATCTGCTGGCTTTAAATACCTTTGATGGAAGAATTTAGTCAGAGGAAAGCGACCGATCGTGTAGAAGATTAGCCACCGAGGGCGAATTTAGTATCAAGTCAGCACGATGTGGTGAATCATCCTTTGCAGTCAGCTCTTTTGTCCTGGTAAGCATCGATCACTTGATACAGCTCCTTGTTGTCATCGACTCAAGTGTGCGTTTTCCTAAAACATCGTGGTAGATTCAGCATTTACTACTCAAAGGAGTAAGAAATACACATTTGGTTTTTCTTATAGCCTGTATTGTCATCAGGGGTCGCAAGTGTCACATCTAGCCTTTTGACTAGCTCAGAAGATACACTGGGACCAGGGCAGCGGTGCTGATGGATGCATTATTGAAGTGAGATCAAGACGCAAATAGCAGCAGTAATTATGCGCATGTCTAGTTAGGGCTAAATGCTTGAAAGGGGTGGCGTTAGGGCTTACAGATCATAGTGGCTTGGCATTCTGAAGCTTCTGAATGAGCAATATATGCTCCTTTCCACAGAACGCCACCTAACCAGTCAATTGAATCACCCAGCATGCTTAGCCCAAAAAAAATCCTGCTGGGGCCGAGGCGCGATTGAATTCTCCGTGGCGTATTACTAAGAACGACTAGAGTGGTAAGCATTTAATGGTTCCCTCTTTTCCCCGGATTTGCCCCCAAAAATTCTTGACACCTGGTCATCCGATATTACCTACTGCGCCTCCCTGTGATTTTCCGATCCTGCCAATGTTGCATGTCAGACATGCAACCGACGTCGCAGCGTAAGGCTTCCGGGTCGATTTTGGATATCCCACTGCGGTCATGGCTACAGTGGCTACAGTGGACTCCAGCAGGTCCGCAGGAGCCAGCATTACGCGAGCGCTGAGTGACCAGAGACAACAACCTCGGCATGGCTTATCTTCTGTCTCGAATGAACCTATTGATGTCCATCACCTACCAAGAGGCGTCGTATCGCCCTAGCTTGCAATTCATGCCGAAATCGGAAGTCACGTGTGGGTCTTAAATTCGGCATATTGCATATACTCTGTGCTGACTTGATGCCAGTGCGATGGCAGTCGGCCACGATGCTCTCTGTGCCGAGACTTGGGATTTGTATGCGAGTATCAATCATCTGACTCATCTACCTAGGTGATGGTTGAAAAGAAGTAAGTTGTTGCCAATGAGATCAGCTACATGATCATAAGCTAGTCTACTTACCCAATCTAGAGATACTTCTAGGACCTTGAAACCCGACTACGGGCTGTTGAAGACATATTAGATAGGACGCCATCATTACCCAATGAGAGTCTTAAATATCTAAGCTTTGCGGAACCTGCTAGAACAAACTTTCGCGAAGATGGTCAGGGTCAGACATTCAGCTTACGGCAGAGTCGAGTAAATGTACATAGAAACTTTCATGAGAGAAATGTTCCCCTTGGGGGAATCACCGGCGAGGACCAGCCGGACAAGTGAAGATACGACGGACGGGATGGGTGTAATCCTATTCTCCGAAGAAGAAGACTCCAGCTTTTTCGGTTAGTCACTTCTATAGCAGATCGATCCATTCTGTCTCTAACTGGCACTGGTGTCATTGCAGGTCCATGGTCGAACATCGCTTTTATGCGTCACATCTCCCACGCTATTGCGGGTTCTGCGCATATCGTTCGACCTTAGTAGTCTGAGTCCGAACAGGATTACAGGTAGCTAGAAGTGGGAATGGTGAGCGTATCCAGAATGCCATCACCAGCTACTTCTGTCCGAACTGGCGATTCGTGACTGCATGTCAACATCCATGTCCTCCCTCTGGAAGAAACAACGCGAGACCTCATCACGCGATGCTTCTCTAACACAGGTCTACTGTTCCCCTATCTACATGAGCAGACTTTCCTCGACACCTATGCTCAAACGAGAAAGGACAATTTCACTAGGGTTCAGAGGACTTGGCTTGGCTTGTTGAATATGGTTCTCGGTTTTGCTTCAAGCACCACCGAGGAAATTGACCTGCCTACCAAAAAGAGAGCTGCAGACTCCGACGTATACTACCAGCGTGCTCTTCTTCTTTGCGAGAAACAATTGATGCGGGGGACAAGTCTAGAGCTTGGTATGTTATCCTGTATCACGGATTGGCTGTTACATTTGCTTCCTTCCCCGAAAGAGCATTTCTAAATGTTCCATGAAAACACTGTACAATGCCTTCTCTTGATAGTTCAATACCTCCAGGGGGACGGAAAAGTCGGTTCAGACCTGGATAACTCATTGACTAGCCGTCAAGGCAGCTTTGTCATTTGGCTTGCATTCTAGTGAAGCTTCGAAGCGGTTCAATCCAATCGAGAGGGAACTTCGTAAGCGTACCTGGTACGGCTGTGTACTCCTAGATAGGTATGTTAGGTCTTCACTGCAGAAATCGTTCTCAAAAGTGAGCTATTTGTCTAATTCTATGGCTCCAGAACCTTGAGCATGACATTTGGCCGCCCTGGTCAGCCCTGTCGTATCAAGAACATCCCCAGAGCTTTGGGTTCGTCTGCATCACTTTCCATTGACAAAATGGTGCAATTGCAGGCTGCTCAGTCGTTGTCTATCGAGCAAATGTATACCATTTGTCTGTTCGTACATGATCTGTCCTCTTTGATCATAACAGTAGCACAGGCAGTCCGCTGTACTGTACCTACGATAGAAAGGTAGTCGGCGGTAACGGGAGGGACGGGGCGTCTCAGCCCCGAGAGGACTCCGCGGAAGCACCCGGAACTAGGGCTAATGACGTTGAAGACTTGCCTAGCAGCTCACGTCGACAACGTCAACTCAAGTGAAACTAAAGGTCTACCTTCGAACTGCTTTACTGGTTACCTTCTCAAGAACAGAGACGACGACTAAGCAGTTCTAGAACACCATTATCATTGTGTTCAGGCAAGAATGACTAGTACATCAAGCCTTTATTAGGCTACCTTCCAAACACACACACCCATGGCCTGGCCTCCAGCCAACGGCCTGACCACTCAGCGAGTCCCTCGCAAAGATGTGATCCTCCCCATTTATGCGTCAACCACAGTTGCAGCTCCTGCATCCCTCGTCTGGTCCACCCTCCGCGACCTCTCCGCCTTCCCAACTTGGAACTCTTTCTGCCCGAGTGCGACTATCCACTCCCAGCCAAAAGATGTCCCCCAAACAGAAGCCAATCTGCTACACTTCGACACCTCATTCACCTTTAACGTCGTCATGGACGCCTCCAAACCCTCCAAAGTAACACCTACGCAATGCCGAGTGACGGATTTCTCTACACCAGAGGCGCATTCGGGGTATATCCCTGCAGACATCTTGAAAGAGGACGGAACATATGAGGCAGATCTGGGCAAGGTGTATAGGATAGCGTGGACTACGGAGGGCGGATTTGTAGCCCGAGGATTGAGGAGTGAGCGATTTCATGAGATTATTGTACTGGGTGAGGGTCAGTGTGAAGTGCGGACATGGGAATGCCAGGGTGGGGTGTTGGCAAGGGCTGTTAAGTACTACTACAAGGATACATTGAAGAAGAAGTTTGCGAAGTGGTGTGAGGACTTGAAGAGGGAGGCTGAGAAGAGGGCTAATAATGGAGCGACTGGATGAGGGGCCGTTGAGATGATAGGAGAGTACTGAAACTCTTGTCATTAGAACCAGAATTCGGAACCCAGCGTGAGAAATGCGACTATAGGTCAAGCTGTTGGGCACTTGTGACCCTTCACGTGTGCTTGGCTAGCACTATAGGTAAGCTTGTTTTGATATCCATTTTTGCATTCCACATTTGTGGAGCTATCATAAATGCATGAGATTGTAATACACAGTCATGCAAGACTGCAGACGGCCTCCAAACTTTTGAAAAGCTCCATGCCATCATCACCACGTCTAGAGTAAATGTTGAAGCCCGAAAGCAATCTCGTTGGCCGTCAAGTTATGAAGCGGATATGTCGGATAATATCCACTGAACCAGAAATACTGAGGAACCGCATAAGCACAATCCGGACTCTTGTAAGTCATGCTAGGCAACGGAGTCCCAAGGTAACTATCTGCATACACCGAGCAATTGTGCGTGGTATCCACATACCTTGCGGTGAAGTCGGAGTAGGCGGTGTTATCCAAGACATAACTGAAGAGACCGTTCATGTCGAACAGGAAGAAAGTGGCATCAAGGTACTTGTTGCCGAGAGTCGAGATCATGATTTCCAACCTGCCGTTGAAAGTCGATAACGTCGGCTTTCCAATCCTGGGTTACAGCTGCTCCTTCGTCTGCACCCATGGGACTTCGGTCGATTGGCGGCAAGTTCACGATGAGGAAGTTGCGGACTCCGAGATCATACAACTAGAGCATACGTCAGAGGGGCTTCATATCGAAACACCTAGTGAAGGAGTAAGTACCTACTCCAGACCTGCCCGGTACTGATTGAATACAGGGGCGACGATGCCGGACCAGTTCGTATAGCCCTAATTAATATCGTTGATGCCAAATCCAAAATGGTAGATGCTGTTTGACGGCGTCCAACCAGCTGGCTTGTTCGTGGAGAAATTACCGACATACCACTCAATCTGGTGGACGAGATCGTTGGTCTGCCCGCACGGGGTTTGTGGTGGGATATCACCACAAACGAGTGACCAGTCCACTGGAGAACCGGGGATGGCATGCATGTCTGTTGCGATCAAGCTTTGATTCCATTGATACGTCATCAGGTCGACGTAATTGGGCCCATTGCAAGAGGTATTGAATGGTGGCTGTGGATCTACGATGTCGGGACCGGTGTAAGCCACCATTTTTACCGGTGTCAGCAAGTTCGCGCAGTAATCTTCATTTGGCTTGCTTACAAGACACCGAGGTACCTAATTTTGCTCCAGCAGTCGTACACGCTGGAAGCTGATACAGCTGGGGGGTTCCCGGCGAGGAATCGACAAAGATTCCATCTACATACCCATGAAGGCGGTGGAGCTGCCGGTGAGGACTGTGGAGTTGGTGAAGTAGGGACGAGAGATCCAAGTAGATTGCGAGCAAAATGCTTGTGAAGCTGGAGGTTTGCAACATGTTGGATCAATAGTCTGCAATCACAGTTTAACGGTATCAAAGGATATGTGCTTTGGACATCCAGCTTTTCAAAACAGAATTGGGCACCGTGTGACTTATGTACTGGATAGAACGGAGCAATGAAGCATGACACAGCAAAGTGTCTCCTCACCTGACTTTCCATTACTGTCGTCAAACAGGCGAGGGTGGCGACGAAGTCAATTGAGGTCCTTCACCACCTTTGTTGGCCATACTCTGTGCGGTGAAGAAGGACCATGAAATTCTCTGAATTACGAGACCATAGAGAAAAAAAGCATGACCGCGCGAATTTTCTTCTTCGTCCTGCTCCTTCACTTCCGCTGTGGGAGAAGGGGTGGCGATAAAGGCAGCTTGCCAGAGATGTGAATCTGCGAATACTGCACTGATGACCATGTGCGAATGGTGCCGGCAGTCACTTCTTGTTGCACTGGGTGGTAAAGGAGCTCAGGGTCCCCAGCAAAATGGTTGGCGGCAGCCCAGATAGTTGTGTAACGTTTCTGCCAGGAAATAAGGCCTTAGCCAGTTTTCGAAATGGAATTGAAATTTTCAAGTAGTAGAAAATGGAAGAGGCGCAGTGTTGTTATGTTCAGACCCGGGCATGTACTAAGGCTGATCGAGGCTCGCATCGGCAGCGTTCACAATCCACGTGATTCTGCACGAGTGTCGCCGGTGAATGAGGTTGTCTCCTTGAAAGTGAGGCGCCTTTGAACGGACCGTCGAATCTATAGCTATCGGTTTCCCCATCGGTACAGTTAGCGCTCAATGAATCGAGAAAGACTTACCGATCTCATTCAGTTGCTGCAGTTCGGGAACATTCGTAGGTATTACCTCTGAGCCTCGTTTGGTATGCCAGATGTAACAGTATCGGCGGAGGGAAGGAAGAAAGAACAAGACGCAACGGCAGGAAAAGACAAGAACCCGACCATTTTATCTGATGAGGGCAATCGGGTTAAGCATGTTCTAGAGGATATCTCATGGTTTTTAATCAAGATCGCGATGCTCTTCATCGCCAAACCAATGTCGTAACTCGTCCTATGTACTAAATGCACGCTCATGGGGTAGTCAGCGGTGGAAGAATCAAAACCCATCTCGCAGGTTCTTTCCAAAACCAGCTCTGACTCTGTGCAACTGTTAAAGAGCTCAGGTATTCTTAGCAGCAACAGCCTTCTTATGCTCCTCCTCAGCCAGACTCTGCTTCTTGATATACTCAAGAACGATCTCCTCCTCGGTCTTCGACTTGCTCAACCTTTGCTCGTGCTCCTCCTGAGCCCCCTTGGAGAGTTCAATCGCCTTCTGAAAGTCCTCATCTTTCAGGCTTTCAACTGGTGGGTCATCAACTGGATTAGCCTTTGACCTCTCAATGGCGACCTTGATGTTCTCGTCATCATCGGTGTCAACACCCGAGTCATCGAAATCGACATCGGGGAGATTATTTCGTTGGTCCGACCCCGAAGATTCTTGCATACTGCGCAACAAAGCTGCTTTAAGCTGCTCGTCGTGGACGCCAGCCCCATCGAAACTATCAGCGGTAGGTTTGGCACGCTCTCCACGGCGAACTCGACCGGCTTCAGCCACACTGGCCTGTATCGCCCTTTGGACAGCATCACCGCCATCACCATCTTTTTGCGCCTTCTGTAGCTCGATGACACTCGCTCTGATTGCTTTTTCGATCATCTCGTCCTCCTTTGGATTTCCACGTGATGTGGCGGCAACTGCTGTTTGAACAGCTTCCTCGAAGTCTGCACTATCTGGGCTTGAGTTTGCAGCCTTCGGCTTTGGTGGCTGGATAACAAAGGGGTGGTCCGTGGGGATTATTGCAGGGATGTCATCGGAATCAGCGCGCTGTAGGACCTTCTTTTGCTTCTTCTTCTCCGCAGATATTCTCTTCTTCTCCTCAATGGTTGCCTTGAGATAGCAGCCATGTCCAAGGAATTTACCATGTTTTGCAAGCTGTTTCTCTTTCTCGATCTCCACCTGGATGGCCTGCCATCGACTCACGACGTCGAGTCGCTCCTCTCTAGTTGAGTTGTGCCAGTCTTCGTAACCTTGTGCTGTACGGGCGGCGACGATGTAGTTCTGGACGCTGGATCCAAGATGCTTCTGAAGTTCTTTGTAAATGCCTTTGAAGGTGTAGCCCGGCAATCCCCAGATGGCTACATTATTAGTGAATGAACGCCTTACAGTCGTTAGACTAGACTTACCGGCGCCTGGTTTCAAAACAACCCCTCCGATACCTTTGCCAAAGCCCTTAATCAAGCCGGCAACGCCTTCCTTCTTTGCACCCTCCAAAGGCTGTGTGACTAGACCAGTAATTCCATCGTAGAATCCAAAGCCGAATTCCTGACCCCATTAGCTCGCACTGGATAGTGCAATTGAACAGATCATACCTTGCCTGCAGCCTTTAGGCCACTCTGGAATCCTGTCACCTTGTCTGCTTGACGAACACTCTCATCACCATAAAGCTTTGGAGCATTATGGAACCCTCGTGCTAAGCTAAGGGTGAAGTCCATAGGCGATTTCAAACCTGCGCCGACTATCTGTTTGACGCTCTTGCCAGCTCCTAATGCCGCTTCCAGAGATATCTGACTAGCTCGGTCACCAGAGAGGGATCTTTGGTGGTGTCCAGATTTTCTGCTGGGACTTGAGCTACGTGACGAGGACCTCGATAACGATCCTCGTAGAGCGCTTCTCATCGAGTTCTGATGCATAAGTTTTGGATCTGCTTGGCCGCTTGCAGTTCGCTGAATGCCGCTAGCAGGCGACTTTGGTTCTTCGCGGCTGTCTTGAGGTGATAATGGACCAGCTGTGTCGGCTGTATTCTGGGTCTCCCTCGTGCCTGTTTGCCCCAACTCTAATGACGATTTGGACGCGTCGGCAGATTTCGAGTGGCTTTCACCTGACGATGATGCAGCTGACGATAAAGTGATTAGCAAACCCCCAACACAACGTATCAAGCATGAAGCTTACTATCTCCCTCAACATTCTTCTCCGAGGGCTTTATTTTTAGAGCTCTTATAATCTCAACAGGGAAATCGGCAAAGCCCATCATTAAGCTCCCAATAGTCCCCATAAGTGCAGAGGCGCCACCAGTGATAGGATCCCAAGGGCCATCCTCGGAATCGTACTCTCGTGGCCGGTACCTTGTGCTCGTTAGTGGATTGTAGAGACAGTAGGGTTGTGGAAGTCTTACAGTTTCAGGTTATTGAAATCCAAGAGGCCTTCATTCCCCAAAGTTGTCGCGGCGAAGGCACTCAACCTTATTGTCGTTCGTTTGACTCGCCAGACCGCCACTCGACTGGGCGCTACTAAGCAACGCATCGTATCAACATCCAGCTTGTCATGGAAGCTCTCGGCTCCGGAATGCGTGCCCTTCTCTGAGGCTATTCGAGCACCCAACTCTTTTGCTCTCTCCTGAGTGGTCGACTTCAGGCATTCAGCGATCGCAGAAGCTAACTTATCCGCAGTGAGTTGTTTGTTGGGTATTGGAAAGGGTCCAGCTCCAGCTCTAGCAACCATAGCACCCCAAAATGGCTGATCCCCAAAGAATGGCACCACCACAGTCGGTTTGCCCGCCATTATCCCAGCTGCTGTTGTACCAGCACCGCCATGGTGAACAACGCATGATACGTGTTGAAAGAGCCAGTCATGAGGTACATTGCCCAGCATAAAAACGCCATCCGGAATTCCTAGCTCGTCCGCCCCAAACCCACCCCAGCCTTTGGAAACAAGTGCTCGTTGACCACTTTTCTTGACAGCTTCGAAAATGAGTTTTGTCATGGCGTTCGGGTCGTCGACGACAATAGATCCGAAGCCAATGTACACTGGTGGCGGTCCGGCCTCGAGAAAGGCGGCGAGATCCGGCTCGGGAGTAAAGCTACTCGCCAAAGATAAGAAGTAGAAGCCAGATATGGATATATGAGGTCCCCAATCCTTTGGCTTTGGGATCAAGGCTGGAGACCTAAAAGTATGAACTTTAGCCCGGCGCTCCAAGGAGCATGTAACAGCACCGTGTACTTACCAACAGTACGTATACGGAATACGCAGTCGACTTGCCATACCAGGCGCCCACATGAGGCTCACGGGTTCTAAGTTGAGGGACTTCTCTCGAAACCGGTTGATCACGTCTCCGAGACCCTGCCATGTCATCATCTCCACAAGAGCGTATGAGACGAAATTCGATATACTTGAGTCAGCATTGGACGATTGTATATTGGCGAGAGGGTGAGGGAAAGACTGCGTTGGAGACCAGGGCATGCTTTGAAGTCTTAGCAAAAGACATTGTTCCCGGTTCGTGAAGATGACGACTTACGTGAACATTAAATGCAAAGGAATTCCCAGCTTCTCAGCAATATGGATGTGAGCAAAACTTGGGGGATTTGCGATGATGCAATCGGCCACGAAAGGCTTTTCCGTAGGGTCAACGTCCATCCCGATTCCGCTATCCAGACTCATACGACCGTCCAAATGATCGTCTGACGCTCTAATACCCGTGCCATCACCCACTTCGATACACGATCTCCAGCAACCCTGTACAATCTCGTACATGCCTTTACGCCGCTTGCCCACATCGCCGCTACGCAGTGAATCCATTCCGGGCATCAGGCCAGGGTTCTTGACCATAAATGCCATGAGCTCTGCCGGGTCTCCGCCGATGCTGAAAAACTCCAAGCCATTCTCTTCCACAAATTTTCTGAATGTCCCATGTGTAGCCAGCCGTACGCGGTGGCCGTAGGTTTCCTTCAAGACTTTCCCAAGAGCAACGAACGGTTGGACGTCTCCTCGGGAACCAACCACATGGATGACAACATTCATAGGCGGAGGAGGAACTTGGCCAGGAGCTCCACTTAGAGCAGCAGGTATGTAGTCGGGAGGGTGGTCTACAGGTTTTTCCACTTGCTGTAGATTAAGTTGGCTTCGCAGAGCTGGTACGAGTAGGTCCGACAGTCTTCGAGACTTCTGGTTGATGTCAATGTTGAGGCGGCCGTCATCTGTAGAGGGTTCAGTCGCATTTCATGCTGAAAGTAGGCATAGATATCCCATACCTGCAACCTTCGCCTGGGTGTTGAATCCATCTTGACTGAAATCAACATGACCGAGCTTCGGACCATACGCTATTGTTGGTATCTGTTCGATCGGCGTTTCCTGTGTTGTAGAGGTTTGACCCTTGTTCGTCTTTGCTCTATCGGTCTCAGGGACTTGGATGTTCCTATGGTCGATAACTGCGAATTAGCTTGAACTACCAAGTAGAACATGCCCACGAGTGTTGTTATCAAGCTTGGTAGGACGCACACACGCCTGTTGGCGGAAGAGCTTGCTTTGCCTTCTTTAGCTATCGAGGCCCCTGGTGCTGCCTGAGACGTAGGTCCCTCCTCTTCCCTCCGGTTTTCGGTGGCTGCAGCTTCTGCTTGAGCGATGACTGCGTGGGGGAGCTCCATAGAATTATCTGGAGCACCGTTCGAGGGAAGGTGATTGGGCGACATGGTGAGCTCTTGAGAACGCGTGGAAGGGGTATCTCAAAGCAAGTTCAAGGTACGTTAGCATAGCATTATGGACGGTGTAACCGGGTACGTGAGATCGTCACTGATGGAGAAGTGACAGGCAAATACAATACGATTCGAGGTCGTAGAGTGAAGCATGCATGGTACAAAGACGGGCTCCTGCGGAACGAGGTGCAGGCAACGAGATCGTTCATATATACATGCGGGCACTTATCAGGGAATCTAGTTTGATGATTACTCTTCTTAGTTGGAACGGTCTGGCGCCTCACCTGCCCCACCATGTTCCGCCCTGACAGGGGTCTTGTCCCGGGAGCATTCCTAAACTCATCCTAGTGGAGTCGAAGTGGGAGGCTTACTAACGGGTCTCCAAGCTCGCGCATGAGGCTAAGAAAACGTGTTCCTTTGTTGGCACGTTTTGTACTCTATACAAGCTACATCTATATCTCAAGTGCTTTGAGAAAGCCCGTGTCTGCCTATGATTGTCCATCGTTCCTAGAATGCCTATGTCCTAGGGAGCAGGAATTTATCATAGAATAAACGGCCAGAGTAGAGCGATGACTTCAAGTAGAGTACCACTTGAATAAGTGAGATGGTCGAGTCAAAGACAGTTGTACGAACATTGTATTTACAGTCCCGAAAACGTGTAACAGACGCCAAGTCATGCAGGTATTTCGAACTGGGCATCCCAGACATCAGCCTCCCAAAACGCCACGCTAAAGTTCAGCATATCTTGAGCTCTCAACCCAATAGAGTTCATCCTAGCAATACAGCTTGCACACTATACATAGTACCAAGGAGAGTGGTGCCAATCGAGGAGCTAATCTCAGAGAAGGCCGTCGTGGACAGGCATAACGCAAGTCGGCAAGCTTTTATCTTTGCCACCTCGTGCATGGAGGATACCGAAGCGGAGGAAGACCTCTGAGCAGGTTACGAAGATAGAGAGGATGATGAGTATGATGATGATCCAGGTGAGGCCTAGAAATATGTACATTAGCAACGGTCCACTGCGAAAGCTCGCATGAAAATGAAGGGTAAAAGTGGAGTTGACTTACGAGACATTTTATTGTCCGCTATTGAATCCGAAAGAATCTCAGCAAGATCCAGGAAAACCTTGCATCGCTCATTGAGGACTTGGATGCGGGGCTTGATCTCGAGATACTCGCGGACGGCGAAATAGAGAGGATGAAGGGTAGGTTCGCTGTCCCAAAAGAAATTCGGCACATCTAGCATGTTCGAAGCTGCAGAAGAGTAGAGGTCAGTAAATCAGATCTATCGGAAAAACAGCGCTGGAAGCAGATAGACTTACATAGATTGACATCTACTCGACTCTGGAACAGCGCCCCAAGGATCTTGATAACTTCCTCTCTCTTCATCCCCAATGTTCCCGTCAAAGCTAAGCTTTTCGGTACGTGTTGAGCCTCAAACATTTGGTTCGCCATTCTTTGCTCGAAAAAGCACAACTTCGTGCTTTGAGCGATGGCGTGCGACATCGCAAGCTTGATCATATGGTCTCCACTCCTCAATGTAATCATGTCGTTGAAGACCCTAGGCCTTGGTGTTTCTGGCGAATATTCGAAGTGGAACTCTTCAGTCTCAAAGTCTTCTTCTCTTTGCGCACCACCCACCAAAGGCATGCCCGTTTCTGACTCGGAGAAAGTAAGGTCGGCCAGGACATCCTTCTCTTGCCGTTCTGTAAAATTCCAGAAAACCACTACCCCATATGAGAAGACGAACATTTCGGCGAAGGTAAAGGCGTCAGGCGCGACTCTCTGGGGACTCGAAGAAGGCTCGTTGTTGTTTTCTCTATCCTCCGAACTGTAGCCATTCGGGATGTTTTCGTCTTCTGACGCTCTCCTCGGACTTTCTCCATCCTCATTACCCTTCACCCCGAAGCTCTCCCCTCCATCTTCTTCAAAATAGCCCTCGCCGTAGTCTCGTAGCTCACTTCGTTCTATCTCCTCGTCCAGAACTGCTTTCCCACCTGGACTCTTTAACACGGGACTGCTCCGTATCCTATATCCCCCACTACCAGGTAATAGCGGCAAGTGGTAGACCACGTAAAGGCAATCATCGTATAGCTTCGTCCTCGCTGCATGCTTCTCCTTCAGAAACGCAGCTGTTCCCTTCAATTTGCAAGCTTGCGCAGTGCAGTATGCCGTCACCCTCGCCAGCTTCTCCGCTCTCCTAGCCTTCGGTAATCTTTCCGCATAGCTCTTTCCCTTCTTCCCGCCGGCTCTTCTCAAAGCATGTTCGTCATCTTTTGTAGGAGAAACCTCATTGTCCTCATCATAGTCGGCCTTCTCCTCTAGCTCTGCCTCGTCCGTGGCAGCCTCGGGCAAAAGCACCAACTTCTCACTGACCTTCGTACTTCGCGGGGGCATGTGTTGAGGGACCAAGCGGCCTGCGAGCCTAGGATCTGCAGGTCTGCCCGAACCAGTGCGCAGGGCGTGGGGCCTTGCGCTGGGTTGCCGTTGCTGCATGGAGGGGATGTCGGAGGCATATTGGAGGACGCTGTCGACGGTTATGAAGCGGGAATTTTGGCGGAGGAGGAGGCCGGAGGGATGGCTTTGAGGGGTTGGTCGTTCGCGAGCGTCGGTGACCTGGGCATTATCATAAGGAGCTTCCGACGCATTGGGTATGGAGGGGGTTACTCACTAGAACCGTTGGGCCTCGCTTTGCTGCTGCTTGCGAAAATGGCGCCATGATGCACAAGATGTTAGACTGACATTCGAACCTTGAGCGCAATGAGCGCTAGCCTCAAGCTGTGAGCTTTGGAGTTGGAGATGCCGAGTTCTTGGATTTTAGAGATGATATATTTTCCCAAAGTAGCTTAGCTTGCCCAAATCATAGCATATGAAGTCACAGTACTGCTCGATTCAGTATGTGTTTCTTCGAAAAGACACATTATTATAGCTACAGCACCTCCGCTGTACAGGGAGTATCAAGTCTCATTTAACCATCCAGTGACTCAATTTATCACTCTCTACTCTAACACATTCCATTCTGTCGAGGTAGTACTCAGGGTTTGCTTCCAGACTGTCATTCGTCATCCAACGCCCTGGATAAGATGCTACTCTCGGCCTAACTACTCCGACAAGTACAACACTTTGGTGATATTCCGAATTACAGGTGGCTGGGCCCAATTGCCTGTACAAATGCAACACTTTGGTACATAGTCACGAAGAGTTACTTTTTTTGGACGTATGAGTTCTGAAACAGCTACTTTGCATGGTCACTAACCTGAAGCTGGCTTTACGATGCTACTGACTCAAGTTGGGAATCTGCCATATCATTCAAAATCCACCTCAGGCTCACGCTCAATCTTCACACTCATCCCCATATCCTGACCCCAAGCTTGGGACTCTTCCCCATTCACCAACGTGTCAACTTGGCCCGGTAAAGCCTCCTGACCACAAGTTTGGGAATCTTCCCCAACAAATGTACCACCACCCTGACCCGCCAAAGCCTCTTGAGCAACTCGCTCCGCGCCCTCGCCCGTCTGAGCCCAGCGATTCGTTCTGTGCTCCCGATTCTGGTGCCCCTCATAAGCCTCAACGCCTCGGGGCCGTATCGCTGTCCGATGCAGAACGGGCATTGCAGCGGCTTTTTGGAGCCAGGGTTTTCGATGTAGAGAGGGTGGTGGGCGTGGTAGTGATCGAAGACTGCATCCTCGTTTGAAAAGATTTCGCTGCAAAAGTGCCAGGGGCAGTCCAAGATGCGGTATGGGTTATTGCTAGAGCGGCGGTGTTGACGGGTTCGGCGATACGCTTTCGCTTTCCAAGCGTTGTAGGTCGTGGTAGGGCTTGGTGGAGTCGAGCGTTTCTTGGACTTGGAGGACATGTCGGTTAAGTACTCCTTAAGTTCGTCTTCCCAGTGGCCTGCAACCGTTTGGGAGTTAGATACCACTGTAATGCCCCAAAATGTGCGTGTATACAGGACAAAAACCCCCATGCTTGCTTCAAACAACGGGCTAACAATCCAACGTTGCGACCAAAGAATGGATGAAGTGCGTCAAAACATACATACCTTTGAGGCCATCTTCCTGCGATTCTTTCTCTTTGAGAGCACCTTGCAGCTCTTCTTGGTAATTGTCTTGGGTCGCGCTCTGCTGCTCTACCTCGAATGTCTGGTCTGGCTCCGCTAATGCCTTCACAAGTTCGGCTCTGAACCCCTCTTCGAAGTCGCTAGTCGCGGTTTCGCCGGTGGTACCTGAGCCACACATGGCTCATATCCTTTCGAAAGACGATCAGGAAAGGTTAATAGCCCCGTTGGGCGCAGTATGAGATGGTCTGTGGTACGAAGGTGAAAAAGGAGGGGTAGAAGAGGGGCATTGTTTACACGGAAGTGATTGCATTGTTTACGAAGAAGTGAATGGTGAATTACCATCGTGAAGCAATGACGAGACCCTAGCGCTCTCCAGGGTTTTCGCCACTTGTTCTTGTACGACAAGAGGGAAGAGACCTGAGAATCATCTATACTTAGACAGCGACCTTTTCATCTGATTCTATGCTAGGCGGAGGTAATCATTGGGCGTCCGGCACATTTTATATGCATAGACATAGGCTACTGGCATGAAGGTGGTATAAAACATTGCCTCCAATTTTCTACAATACATTACGTCGATGCGACAGCCAGACAACCCAAATGATGAAACCGCACCAAAGCCCAACGACCTAGACCTGATAACCGGAGATCCTAGCAAGGAGAGTTGCACTCCATGCTCAACCAGGTTCCCCGTTAAGGCGATCTTTGGGTAGGCTGAACGGCCAACAGTGAACATCCCGCTCTGTACACCCCTCGATTGACATATTGAACAGGCAAATCAAGCAACAGGCGCCAAACTCCTCCGGAAAACAACCCGAGACTCTACCATTATTTGAGAATACTCTCGACGCCAGGTGTTCCAACAGCCATCTCACTTCGTAATACTCAGATCCCATGTACCCTCGAGCACCTGAAAAGAGCCGTTCAGCTCATCTTCGATAGCCTGACATAACTCGCTCCAGGAACGTGCCTCGTTGGCACTGTTCTCAAAGCACACGCAGTCGCGGCAACGGCATACAAAGTCATCAGCATTGCGTCCGTCATCTCTCGTAGAAGGCTACTGAGAAGTGTCAGGACTCTGGGCCTTGTCCAAGCCCAGTCCAAGTCCCCGGGAAACCTCACCAGGATGAGAGCCACGCGGATGCCATCATCTAGGGCTTCTGTGTTCGGGCCGACGAAGAGACTGGGATTGTAGTCAATCCATCACACCGTGACGAAACCCCTCGAGGAGCCGTGAAAGAAGTAATTGTCGAAAATGTTGAACAGATGTTGCAGTTCCTGATCGTCCTAGCGGAAATTCGTACGAAACGAGCTATTCCAGCGTCGTACGGCGTCGTGTTGAAATACTTGCACGGCCTCACTGTCCCTACGGTGGACAAAGAGCTGGCTAGGGGAGGTTGGCTGTTTGTGACCTAGAAAGCCGGGATTGTGGACGCAGAAAGGGATGTTGAGCCACCATGAAGGAGTGAGGGCTTACACATTTATTCCCTGCTACAATCGCAGCCCAGGTTCGAGACATCCTCAAAGAAAAACTGTCTGGTAGAGAAACAAAATTGTTGAACATGCAAAGCAGCTCAACAAAGAAGAACGTCATTAGTCGCAGGCCAGAACTCAGACATTGATCTTGTGCACGCTGCTCGAGACATCATGAAGAATAGAGTTTTGTCTTAGAGGGAGGGAAATTAAGACGGTTGAAAACGTAAACCAGTGAATAAGAAGAAAGAGCATAGAGGTAAGTATGACATTTTTGGAGGTTGGCAGGCGGGTGAAGGCAGGGAGCAGCAAGACGCTTTGCTCCGTCAAGCTGGGACGTAGAGTCTTCCGTCAAGACCAGCATTTCCTGTGGACATTTATCTTTGACGTCCACCCTTCTTCAAGCGTTCATGATTCAAACACTGTATCTCAGAAGATGAAAGCACTTAAGATCAGAGAGCATTCTGAAGCCGAAGCATCGCGCTTCGTTCTTTGCTGGTAGATCAAGATAATCTTGCTCCAAGGCGTCTCCCTCAAAAAGTAGTGAAACCCAATGCCTAGCTTTCCCGCAATATTCTTCGATCATTTCAGTCAATCCAGTCGAACCTTTTATGGTTTACTATACTTCTGATGGTAATGGCCGCTTAATTTAAGAATCGTGGAATGGAACATGCTCAAATCACGACTTATAGAGTTAAAAAGTCTTGCAAAGAAGTTTAAAGTAGCTGAATAGCTTAAGTAGTATTATAGGACCGGGTTTCAAAAAAATGATGTTATCTAATTTGAATCAAATGTAGATTTAAATTAATAGTCATGTGAAATTTTCCTTTCGCAGGCTACGACGATTCTTCTCAACTATTTGCAACAATCGCGATCCTAAACCACTCTCCTTGAAGCATAAGGTATCGCATTTTATCAGTGGCACGATCCTCTGGCCATTTGGTTGACTGAAAGGAGAGTGGGTTTGTGCTCGTAAGCACTACACCAACCCAGTCTTTGCTACCAAGCTGCCTGTACATTCACAGCGTGCATTCTTATACTGACCACAGACAAATAATGTTATACTGAGTTTACTTTAAAGCTCACAGTGATCGAGTAGTGCACCTATGATGTCAACCACAAGTTCAAAGCCTGTTGCTTGTGGGCACTGCAAAATTTGTACCTCGTCAACCTCAAGATGCGGGCCAATCCACCGAGCATTGTCAGATGCTGAGAGTGATGGAAATGGCGCACATTTCGCTTGAGCGCAATTCCCACACCGCTGCAACCGTCATCAATTATTCTATCCCTGAGTTCAAAGTGAATGCGGAAGAAGACCTCCCGCCCCGTACACACCTCCAGCTCGAAGCCTTGGAGAGCTGGAAGCAACGGAAACTCTCCATGGAAGAAGTGGTCGCTGAGAAACGACTAGACCTGCACTCCAAATTTTTACATCTTCGATGACTTCTTCTTTGCTGGTGCTCTTGGAAGATTCACCTGGATCCGATGAGTCGAATCACAGCCAGGCCACTACGGGAAAACGAAATACTTGGCCGGTAAGAACGAGACCCTCGTGATAGATATCAACAAGTCCGCTGAGGGACTCTGGACGGAGCGCGTGATTCAAAGGATACTCAGTACTGTATTGCATCAAATAGCGCATGCAATGTTTAGAGTCTTTGTGTACCGTTGTGTAAATTGCCGGTGCTTTAGAAGTATGGTCTTGACTATCGGTGTCACTGGGCACGGGCCATCCTGGATGACATTAGGACAGGCTATGGAGACCGAGGCCAGGAGGTCCTTTGGATTTGGGAAGGCGTGGTTGATTGCAGGGAGAACGGTGGAAATTGCTAAGAATAGAGCTTTCAAGAAAAAAGGGCAGCTGAGAGAATCGGACGAGGTTTCAAAGTCGCTGTGGGATTTGCTATGATGTTGCAGTGTTTCTAGGGGATCTAGTCATGACCGGATTAGGTAGAGGTGGAAGTAAAATTTTAACGATAACGATAAGGAATGCTCACCACTCCATAGATATGTACAAAGCCTGCAAGAGCAATGGTTACAAGCGCTGTCATACATGTAGTGTGTGCGTTTGTGACGAACAGCGAGCAGAACCAGTGATGGTGTAGCTATCAGACCCTGAAGCCTTTTTGATTCAAACATCTTTCTCTCGACAAAGAAAGAAACGTTCTGAATCAATGGAAGGTTTCCTGGCCGACGACGATTTCTTCCATGGAGCACTGAAAGCTAAGAGCACAGTGTAGTGGATCGACGTCCGGCTAGGCACTAAAGGCTAAGTAATAATTGATCCTAAAAATACTTAGCGTGTCCTGATCTCCGTCTGCAAGCCTTCAGGAGCATGAACTAAGAGGGAACCCCACACCTGTTTGAGAGTACTTCTGTATGAGATGATACATGGAGTTTTCTTTGCACCAGCCTGCGGCTACAGCTGTTGTTGGTGCAAAGTCACTAGAGCCAAGATCACCGGTGTTAAAGGACATGGACCGACCTTCAGAAAGCTTGGAAATGCAGTGGAGAAAGAGGCGAATAAAACCTTTATGGGGTTCCCAGAGGAGTGGTGGCTGAATTGCGGTGAGGACGGTACAGCCTACGAACAGGAGCGCAGTCATCTCGACTTCTTGTTGCGGGTGGGTGAGCTCAGTGATCTGACGGATGATGAGAAGGCGGAATCAGATTTGCTGTAGTCATGGTTGGCGGTCGAGCAGCCATTGTATCACTTTGGGGATTGTTTGAGCAGCAAGTATGGCGGTTTTGAGGATATTCGAGCAGCAGATAATACAGTGTCCTTGATAGCCGAGCAACCATTGTGCTAATATTGAAAATTTCAAATGAAATGCGTGTCTATGTCGGAGGACTTAACTTAGAGTTGATTAGACTAAATGATAATCATACCTTTGTATAACCAATGAAGTTCTAGGTTCTTAATTTCAACGCATGTATTGTGGATGTTTGCTTTCACGTGACGGCCTCCCATCTTCGTATGGTTGCTGGATCCCTGGATAGAGAGACCTTCTTACTGATCTGATTCGTGTGCTATGCCAGCGATGGCTGAAACCGGTTCAATCCTGCTTCGCATACAGCTAGTCTTGAAACCAAAGATGCTTTCTCTCACTGAATGTCTTTTCGTACTCCTCAGAGATAGAAGAATATCCAATCGAGAGCAGGCCCTAAAGCTGAGACATTTCACTCCGTACATTGTCACTCTGCTTAAGACAATTCCAGATGAATCATTACCTGCAATGAGCAGCAAAGAAGCGTTGTCTCGGACTAAACCGAGAGAAGATATAGAAATTCGCTGCTGCAGCAGGATCCTTCCTCTCTACTATCATCAAGATCCGAGAGGTGCCATCGTTGCTCACCCACAAACTAGAGCCTGCATCTTGCTTGGTTCTCAATAATCCAAGGGCGAGCCATAGAGCCTGATCCGTGATTTTCGGCTTCTCTGGACGCTCCATCGCCCTGCCCCGGATATCAAGCTCTTTCTTCGGTCTTAAGAAGCATCTCTTGCAACTCTTCGGTACCCCCAGAACAATTAGTCCGCGCTTCCTTCGATCACTAGAAGTACATCTCGTTACTCCTCAGCTCACTGGACTCAACCACTTTGTGCACCACTCATTCACTTGAAATCTTCACTGGCACTCTTCAGGGCACTAGGATTGACTATCTCCCACTGCATAAACCAGACTTTAGCGTCTCAAGTTAGCTGCCAATCATGCCTCCCAGAGACTTTATATCCCACGACTGCGGAGTGTGCATCCGTTGCGTGAGAGATCATTGGTGGAAGACCGTCCCAACCGTGGACCAACATCCTGATTTCTGCTATACGATGTCTACGAGGGCCGGTACTCCAGCATTGCAGCCCCGAAGCTACCATAGCAGCGACCTCGTCGATGGGTTCTTTCGCCTGTTGGGGAAGGGTATCGCAGACTTGAACGAGAAAGGCGTCTACCGTCCTATCGGGATGCAAGAGAAGGCATTGGAGAGATAGAACCAGTCCAATTTCCAGTTGGATAAGAACACCAACGAAGACTTCCCTCTCCAGCTAGTATTGGAGATATTTGACAATTACTTCTTCTGCGGTGCGTTGAGAAAATACTCCGACGTCGTGTGGACTGACAAAAACCCGGACCACCCAAGCTACGGCCACATATCAGATCTGCCAGGAAGTCCTGGCCATGTGCTGATACATATCGTGAGACCGCCAAGCCGAACTTGGACTCATCAATTGCTGGAGTCAGGACTTGGCACCTTACTTCACGAGATGGCCCATGCTGTATTTGTAATATATGCATGTCGCTGCGACCCGTGCTCATGCAACACCACGGCGGCGAAGGGTGAAGGCGTTACTGGATATGTCCTCTTTGGAGGAAGCTGGGTCAAGCGATGGAGGCGGAAGCGAATCGAGCGCTGTGTGAGCTCGGAGTTAGGTAGACTATCGACGCCGAGCGACAGGGATACTCACGTTTCCTAGGGGTGAAGAAGATTGTCGAGTTGCACATTGAAGGAGACATCATGACTCTTGGCCTTCAGCAGCTCCAGAAGGCCATGTTTATTTAATCATGTGGGGCGATGGGGAGCTGGGAAAGAAAGCTGGAACGGGGCTCTTTACAAGCCATCTTCTTGGCAAGTGAAATTTATTATTCGAAACCTAGGGCGTTTCGCCTGGTAATCTGAGCTTAACCTGTTCTAAATTTTGGAGGGAAACGAGCTGGAAACCTAGAATTTGTTGGCCAGAGAAGGTATCGAATTGCTCAGGTGGCAATACAACTCCAGATTTCTTGATCATTTGCGAGCAGTGTAATGGAAGGTTGTTGGCGCTGGTTTGCTGCAATAAGTTGAGAGCTGAGCGCAGAGTATGGCTTGCTTAATTATCTCGGATCGCTGGGAACTTGCTTGTATGTCAGTGTAATGTGTAATAGACAATAGGAATGGCGACTACCTTTTTAATCTGCTTATTGAACATCAAAGGCTCTAAGGCTGCTCGCGGTTATAGACGTTTTCCCTTCCCACATTGAGATTCCATCACCTAGAAGGTCATGGAAACATCAAACATAAAGAAGCCAATGTCCATGTATGAGACACCGGGTACTAGGCGCAAATTTCTCTCCTTCGTTCGGCTGCAATCACAGGCACCGCGAATCATATATGGCTGGTCTCCGCCCAGAAGTGGGATCCGTGCAACACTCAACCATCCATTAGCCTAGAGCCCGTCGTATCATCATGGCGGCGAATTCCTGGCTAGCACATTTTCCCCGCCTCCGCCTGTTGTGGCCGTCCCCTTCGACACCAGCACGACATCGAAGATTCTGTTTTGATCAATGCACGCGATATAGGGGGAATTGCAGCCACTTGAGCCCCAGATGTTACCCGAGCGATGTGGTCGTCGAGGGACTTCTTTTCTTGTTCGACCAGGACACTATGCGTGGCGACCCCCTCACAGAGATGCAGCGTACAGCGCTCGGGGAATGGAAAAATTTGCCCATCTCTTTGCAAGGATCCTACCACACACTCCGTTCACAGAGGGTCCAAGCTACAACATGTTGCATCTGGCCTTTCAGGCGTTCGGTGATTATTTCTTCTGCGGAGTTTTGCGCAAAGAGAACCGGGTGACCATTGGCTGGACCGACATTCCTCCGAAGAGATCGCGCTACGGCGAAACAGCATATTGGCCAAATGACGATACCTGAGTACGGATCAACATAGTGAGAGATTTCGCACACTAGAACCGGGACGACAACCGGGACGACATGCAGCAGGTGTTGAATACGTTACCCCATGAGATGGCTCATGCCGTATTGATGATTTTCGGTTGTGACTGTCCAGCTTGCAACCACAACGTTTCGAGGGCGAACGCTGAAGGGCTTGACGGACATGATCCAGTGCGGAGGAAGCTGGCTCAGGCTATGGAAAGAGAAGCGAATCTGTCCCTTGGGAGAGTAGGGCATTCTTGGAACATGGACGTTCATGTGGGGGGCGTTTCACATCAAGGGGAGGTAGAGGCGATTGTGAGAGAGGTCGGCGCGGGAAGGATGAGTGCGCCTGACGGGGCAAGTCGTGGGGACGGTGTTCCAGGATCTTCGCATTTGAGTTTATTTCATTGAAAATCTCCTGTCGACTTGGATATGTGATCAGCACATGAAGGCAGTGGATCACATTGAGCTGAGTTGGATGCTCTTGCTGGAACAGTTGTTGATGGACAGATTCAGAGTGGCCAGATTGGAGGAGGTTAGAAGGGCGATTTTTCGCGAGCCTTGAGCGATGTTGGTTTCCGGTACCATTGATCCAGTAGACAGCACCGTTTCGAATTTTACAAGATGTCCATGGAGATGTGCGGAGAGCCGAAGCCCAAGACATGCACGGTGACCCATGAGTAAAGCCTGTGAAACTTTGTTAATGCTTTTCTCCTTCGGCCATTTCGCCTTCTGGTCCACCTCTCTGCTTTAACAGGAGCGTTGTCAAATTCAATGACTTGTATTCAGAAGGTTGTGCATCCCTTCAACTCCTTCTCATTGAATGTCTTGGGCTTTTGTATGTGCTGCCTATAGTGACATAAAGAACACAAAAAAGTAGAAGACGTGGTTACTACTGGCATGAGCAGAAAACCAATTTTGCATCAATGACAACGGCGTGGGCCAAACAATCATGCGATGCAATCAACATATAGGCAACGCTAGGCTGTATATCATAGCACAAAGGATGCATTGAGATACCACATCCCTTTATTCATTAGCAAAGCACCATTATCAGACATAAGAAATGGTCCCACGTCCGAACTGACACACATGAGAACTTCAACAGCCGACAGCCCCTCGTACCAGCATGTCTACAGAAGTCGGTCTCGGGGGCCCCGTTTCCTTTCCATCCGAGGGCACTTCCAGGACCTCCCCGACAACACCCAAAGTTCCGTTTCGCCCAATGCATACGGACGAGCGGCCGATGTACCCATTTGGCCCCAAGACATTATCGCAGCAAGGATTTGGTCAGCGGGATGCTCACTTTGTTGGACAAGGAAATTATGAAGAGAAACGACAACAAATTCTTAGGAATGCAGATGCGGGCAATGGACTGCAGGGATGACTTGGCAGCCGAGCTGGCCAGCGTTGGACCAGGTCTTTCTACCTTGGAGGATCCTATTTTGAATTCTTAAAGACGGCTTTCAGAAGGTTTGACGACCATTTCTTCTGCGGGGCATTAAGGCAGGGTCCTTGTCGGGTGGACAGGCCCTCGCCCGAACGGGGAGCTAGGTTGGACAGATTGCCTTCCTATGAATGACAAGAGGGTGTCCTTTCGGATTGCGAGGAAATCTGGACGTTGCAGCCCTTCCAAAATCCAAGAAGTCTCGAACACATTGCTCCATGAGATGGGCCACGCCGTACTCATGGTCTTTTCTTGTCAGCGCACTTGTTGTATGAAAATCATTGCTGAAGCCAGAAGCTATGGAATAACTGGCTACGGACCTTCCTGGCGAGTATTGGCTCAGGCAATGGAGCAAGAAGCCTCCAGGTCCATTGATCGAGTGAAGTGGCGAGAAGCGAACAGATGCCCGCGTCCAGTGAAGAGCGCTTGGGAGTGGAGCGCTCGGTGAGGAAGTGTCTCGCATTTGCTTGAAATCGAGGAAGTATTTGAACGAATCATCAAAGGGAGACTACCGTTATCTAGGCTAAAGCAGGTCAAGAGGGCCCTATTTCGTGATCCGTTAAGCCACCTTCTGGATGATTGATTGTGTTCTCGGCCCCTCGCGTTGGAGTTCAGCACAGGACTTAGGGAAGGGAGGTGAGATCTGGCTTGAAGCAGGAAGGGGACCATGTTCCCTTGAAAGTCGCGAGGCTTCGCCTCCGGGTTGATCGGTCGAAATAGCTGTCTTTGTGTCCGAAGTGGCGGATTCTGACGTGTCTGCGCGATTGTTCCTCATTTCATATAGAATAATAGCGTCAGCGAGCTCATCATGCTCCACAATACGGTCTCTTTGTGACCTCCCTTGCAGGTGACTGAACTGGAATGGGGCTCTTTGTAAGCCAATGATTTGGTGGGTGAAACTTCTTCTGCCACTCCAGTTTCTAGGGCGTTTGTACCGACACCCTGAGTCAGATGCATGCCGTTTTCGAATCGCAAGGAGCTCGAAATATGGTTTTCAACAGTGAAGCGGAGTTTCAGGTTTGGCAAGATTGCGGTGGAATTCCAACTTTTCGTCATCCGTGAGCCTCCCCAGTTCCAAATCTGTGCAAAAGCCCACTCAACCTCGTCCTCTTTGACAAATTCTTGACTCCCTCACACATCCACCTCTCCTCTTTCCTCCCTTTTTCTTTGCCCCCCCTCCCACAACTCCCTCAAACTCACTCTTCCCCCTCCGTTCTCTTCCTCTTCCTCCCTCCTCCTCAACCTAACCCTCAACGGCGCCTCCCCCTTCCCCAGTCCCAAATCCCTAAACCCATCAGCAGGCACCCTCCCCTTCAAATCCTCCACCATCAAGCTCCTCCAATCAAGATGAAACGGGCCGTAATAATGCTGCCTTTTTATGTACGCATGGTGATTCATCACGGATCTTGTAATCGTAAGGTGGAATTCTCTTCTAGATTCTTTGAGGCTTGGTTGGGCAGAGGGGGGGAGGTATAAGGTAGTTCAGTCGCGGAAGTAGTTGAAGGTGTAGGATTAGGCGTGAAAGGTTTAGGGGTGCGTGGAGAGATTGTAGTTATCGTGTTGGCCTGAGGAGTATCGGAGTCGTAGGAAATCGTTGCTTGCAAGCCCTTGAAAGCAGCGAAGCCGTCTTCAGCTGAGATGGCTCGTTCGCGATGTTGGTGAGGTTTGTGAGGTTTGTGAGCTTCTTTGAATTCTTCTTGTGCTTCTTCTTCCGGCTCTTTGGCAACTTGTATTCTTTCTCCAATGATGGCAGCCTCCACTGCGTCGTCTTCCTTCTCTTGCGCCTCTTGAGCTGCTTTGGTTGTAATGTATTCGGACAGAGGCAAGCTGGCATCAACCTTCCCTAGCTCAAAACGCAACGGACTCGCATTGATGATTTTCTCTGCTGACTCTGTGTTCTGGTAGATCGCTAGTGCGGTGTTTTCTGCATGGAGGTCTGGCTCATGCTATCCCCGTTGGACATGTTAGCCATTCTGTAGACCCCTCAGTAAGACTGTCCAACGAAGAGGTATGCATTCAACGTACTTTCAAATGCTTATACATAACAACATCCCCATACTGCTGCAGCACGCGCAGCACTTCTCTGCTTTCTCCAAGATTCCGGGGCCGGGGATGGATTTTGACATGGACGGCTCGGCCTGCTGTGCGGGCGTAGGCAGGGATGGCCTGGCCAGCAAGAGCGACTCTGGGTGCTGTCATGCTGCATTCGTAGCCGTCAATGGCTTGAGCGGAGAGTTGAAGTTGGAGAGAAGGGGAGCTCAGACAATTAGGGCTTGCGCTTAGGGTTTGGTTTGGAGAGAGGCTTGGCGAAATGAAGGCAGTGGCATGTTTCTGTAGCATTGATATTGGTAATCGAATTGTAACAGACTAAAGTTGCTGTAGCTTTCCTTGCTGAATGAGCTGCACATTTCAAAGGAAGGGCGAGCAGACTGCTCAATAATTTGGTGATTTTCAATGTGAAGAAGTCCCGCTCTATTGTTTGCTTTTCTAATTATTGGCCTCTATTACAATAGACGCTCCACCTGTATTGTCTCATCAAATCTAGGGCATTATCCTGAACAACCAAACTGTAGCAATGGAGGTTCTGTTGTACCCTCCAGCATCATGCTACACCCTAAGCCGTTTCTGAAATCTCATCACGATTCATCCATCCGAAAACATCCTCGCGCCAGAACACCTACATCCATCTCAAATATGTACACATTCAATGTGGCCTCACATCACAATCATTATGCCGTTGCCAATCAAATCATCTGTCACACCTCTTCCCCATCCCATTACTCAAACTCTTCGAGCTCCTCCTCATCCTAATCTTCTTCTTAACCATCGGCTTCCCCAATCCATCTCTCGACGCAGAGTGTCTCAAATCCTTATCAATCCTATAAGAGTGCTGGTGTCTAAGCGAAAGCTGAGCCGCATTCGAACCACCAACTGCAGAGGAAGCTGATAGGGGAGTGAAGCCGAAGTAGGAGGAGGAGAAGGAGGAGGAGGAGGAGGAGGAGGAGGATGCGTGTTCGTCGGGTGAGAGGGAGGGGGAGGTAGAGTCATCGAGCATGGAGGATGAATGTGTAGGGTCATATATGTTATAGGGTTGCCCGGTTTGCACCATATCTTCGACGAGGGTGGAGATGCGGGAGAGGTGGGCGGAGGAGCATTGGAGGCGGTTTATGCTTTGCCGTCGGCGGCAGACACGGTTTGAGGAGCTGTTGGGGGATTGCAGGTATGGATTAGGATCCCGTGCTCGTGGTGTTGATTCCTTGAGAGCCGTAGACGGCCGTCGAGGCGTGAGGCTGTGCTGATTGAAATGGCGAGAAAGCTCTGCTATCGAATTCGAAGACGAACATCGTCTTGAGCCGTGATAGCCATTCTCATAGCCAGGCGATGACTCGCGGGAGGAATTGGGAGAGACGCTGTCCTCCATTTGGAAAGAGTGTAGAAGGCACACTGTTTAGAGGGAGACGCAAAGGAGAATTCCTCGAACACGTTCGAACAGTGGGTGTCAACATCAGAGGCGAGTATACATGGCGCTGTACTGTCAACCAAGCAAAGGTAGCTCCGCAGTCCGAACCAATCCACCGGTAACGACCAAACAATCAATCCTGCAGCTGTAGCTTGAAATCCAATATTCACGAAGATACGTGCAGCTCATGACCTTTTCGTTCCCTCTCCATCAATCAATCAAACAGCACCAGAAATCCTCTCAAGTGTGATAGTAGGGCTGCAGCGCGCATCAGCGAGGCCTAGAATCTTCCGAAAACTGGTCTGGGCGACTGGCTATTTGAGTGAGATCGGATGGTGGGGATCGAGGTCACGCACCGCAGCACCACTAGCAAATACGAAGGTTTCGACCCAGTTCACGACTGGTTGGCGGCACACATATTCTGAGGATCGGAGGCGTTCTTGTCCACGTTCTGGAACGTGCTCGGAAATTTAGCCAACCGCCCGGGATGCTGGGTTCAATTTGATAAGTCCTCGGCTCCCAACTCATGCAGGCTTCGCGCAGGCTTTAAGACGGCCTCGCGCTAGGTCCGATATCGCGAAAAACTGCTCTGCGAAAGCGCTGATCTTTTTGAGCCGCCGGGGGAAATGACTAATTGCAGCGTGTTCCGGTTAGGAAAGTCTAGATCGACATCCTTTTGAAGCATTCGCTACGAGAAGCGAGAGTGGCACGAAAAAGGCAAAACAGCGGAAAGGATTCTATCGGCGGAGCTCACCATCTCTGGAATATCTGAATCCTGAATCCTGAATCCTGAATCCCTTCGGAGACCTTAAAGTCCTAGCGGAAGATCTCGTGTTGTGGAGGGGAGTCACACCATTCCCGTCCCGTCGCACTTACTATTGACCTTTTTCCTCCGCAAGGGAAGGTACCGCCTTGCTCTCAACGCGATCCTTGCAGTATGCACTGTTTATGCATGACCGTTAGAAACAACACGTCTCTGCCTTCAGGTTCGAGAATGATTTTTCTCTCCTCACTGCGGCTATGCGATGCGGCATCGCAGATTTCTCGAACGATCGTGATCTCCGTTCGGTAGTAGACTTCTCCATGGACGGGAAAGAAGGGTCCAACGTGTGGGTAATGATGTACAGGGAATACCATCGTAGTGATTCTAATGTAATTTCTCGGCATCATTAGCTTTTTAATGGTCCGTAGATATGATCATGAGTGAGATGTTAGATCTGACATCTATCAACAACGATAGATCTGAAATCTCTGTAAATAATCTTGTGGCTTGACGATTACGATTACGATAAAGCTGGTAGGGCGAAAACCAGGGTAGAACAGAGCCGAACTGTCTGATTGCATTTATAGTTTTTGAATGTAGGTAGGTATACGGTACAGCAGCATAGGCTAGCTGTGGTGAATCTCCCGTTAGCAGAGAGTAGAGTAGGAAGAGACCCTTACTTCCCGCTTTCTGGGGCAAGCTTATTCCTCCGCCTGATCTCGCTCCACCTGCTCAAAGTGCCCAGCTCCAGGATGCTCATCCGCCGTGTAGTGCCGCTAGGATTACCAATGATGACAGGCTTCCACTCGTCTTCTGGGCCAGACAAGATGCTCGTTCCAGATCTCTCTGATGGGATGATCTGAACCGTCTTGAAACGCCATAGCATACCAATCAGCATTAGCGTCAAAATCAACAACACGCCTGCCATGACTGCAGTGGCCGTCTGTGCACCAACATGCCTTTCGACTACGCCGCCCCAGGCCGTGACTCCCGCAGCAATGATAAAGGCAAATGTATGTGCGATCGCGAAGCCTGCAGTCACGCGAGGAAAGCAGGAGAAATTAGTCCTCTTCTTCCTGATCTCTTCCGGTAGAATACGGCGAGGTCTTTCAGTCATCCCAGGCTGTAGGTCTGAAGTGTCATAGGTCTCCATGATGATTCCGTGACACTCGGCGATAGCCAAGTTGGAAAGGAAGCCGATCAAACCAGCGAAGATGATAGGGACCATGAATTGGGTCGGACGACCACCCGAAGCAAGAGTGTAGGCTAAGTCTGCGAAAGGGAGTATGATCATGAAGATGCTTCGCCTGACAAGATGAGATGTCCCAGGTGACACGCTTTTCGAAGGTCATGCTATCCATTCTTTGACGATGATGTCTTGCTCGGCTGAACAAGGACGCTTTCTGAAATGGAATTGCTAGTAGGGCGCTTAGGGGAATGATTGCAGCAGCAAGTCCGACATACTGAGGATGGAATTGATAGTACTTGAACAACAGAGCTCCAAGTAGCTATATAGGTGTAAGTTACGAATGTGACAATAGCTCATGGAAGGCTTACCATTATTGCCAAAACAACCTGGCCATATATCCAACAGAGATAGAACGCGAGGACCACAAACCCAGGCTGTTTCAGTATACGGATGGCAAGTACATGGCCAGCAATGACCTCTTCCCACCACCAAATTGGTCCAGTGGATTCGAGGTGCATCTTGATCTCCCCTCGAGCCACTCTTCGGGAAATGTCAGTTCCCTTGCGAACCTCAGCCATGGATCTGCGGTAAGCTGATCTTCGGACTTCTGGCGTTAGAACGTTAAGTATTAGCACAGTAGCATTGAGTATGATGGTGATCCAGTAACCCCAGGAAACATCCAATCGACCGATCATACCAGCTCCAATCAGGAAGCCAATTCCGATCGAGCCAATCGCACTGAAGGTGTAGATGCCGAGCCATACATCCATGCCGCCACCGTGCCTCCGGACATCATTGACATTGACCATCTCTTGGTGTGGATTACCACTTTGCAGAGACGCTCCGAACAGGTCTAGCAGCGTTGTGACAAAATTGATATTGGCGAAGCCCATCACAATCCTCGCAAAGATTCTTGGAAGGAGGAGCCCAATGGGATATGTCGCAATGTAAGGAGATCTGTTAGAGTTGATGGCGAGAGCCGGGGGAATTGCAAGGGCAGCAGAATGGCGAGTGCTGCCAGTGTATATGGCTTTCGTCCATGGAGCAACGGTAAAGGATAGAACAAAGCTGTGGTAATCGCTAAGCCAAGGAAGAACAGCACATTCCCCAATATAGTGTAGTGATGCTCGTCCGCAATGGCATACTGGATCGCAGGTGCCTCACCAGCGTAGATGCCAATGATTAGTCCCATGAACGCAGTGGTGATGCATGTTACAATGGCGACAAAGCGCTTGCGTGAAGTACTCCAATCTCGAGCAATTGGTGACCGACGGTGAGACCGGCTCAGACTGAACCCACCTGGCTCACGGATGCTGAAATGATGGCGGTTCTTTAGTGTATAATCCTTGCTGGCGCCGGTCTCCCATTGGTGAGATCTCTCACGGTGTTGGTGTTTTTCATGCATTTCAGGGTCATCGAGCGAAGCGAGAGTATTTTGACGAGGTCGTATTGGATGAGATCGTGCCTAGGTGCTTGTGGGGGCTCGCCAACTATTGCCTTTTGATACACTGGGTGTTATTGAAGTCCCAATGTCTTGAAGTCCGCAATGTATGGAACACAGGTACAATCGTCATCTTCATCAGAGTGTTGCACGTCTCGCGACTTGAAATTCTCCTTTTTGGGCACGGCCTTTCGCAAGCGTATCGAGCTCATGCGTGGCTCAATTGGAGGTCTCTAATCATTGACATATTCGCGAACAGAATCCCGAGTCAGGGCACTCGCTGAAGCTCTATGGCCTCGTTGGAGAAAAGCGTGCTGCTCTTTCGTTGGTACCTGCACTGTAGGTGGCGCCTGAGGCGTCGGCGGCGTTGGCCCCATCCCCAAACGAATTTTGGAAAGCTTAGATGGGACTCTGATCACGGCCCTGTCAGTCGGGTTGAAAGGTTGGTGGTAGAGGGACTTCTGAGTAAGAGTTCCGGTTTTCGAAGATGTGCGCGGTAGTTCAAGAAATTCACGATGCGTGCCTTCACGCTTCCCCTTTGGCTGGTCCTCATCCGGATTCGGTACAGTTGACGAGTGTCGCGTTTGCGCAGGATATGGCGTTGCATCGCGAGCTTTCTTAAAATGGCTATGATAATGGACATTGCTTGAAAGCTCATCGATACTCACATGGCCCTGGCGATTACTGGCATGATGATTCGGCAGCGTGGTGTAGTTGTCTTCCAAATCAGCACCGCCTGAGAGCGACGATACGCATTCGCTGCTATCAACTGACCCACGCGAACCAATACGACCGTAGCCCCTTTGCCGACCTTGGGAGGTAGCGGGACGTCCTCGCTGTGTTCTCTGCTAGCAGCGTGTCCTGCAATAGTCAAATCCTCCTTCAGCAGGCTCTCAAGATCAGTGATCACTTCCGTAAACGATTCGCCTTGGTTCTCCTGTTGCCGCAGAATTATTGTTCCATTAGTGCTTTCCGTTCCTTGGAGACGCTTTGAACGAGGCTTATGTCTCAAAGGTCTGTACCCTTTCTCAGCCAGCGTCCTTCCCGCTCGTTGATGACCAGAATATTGAGCAGTACGCTTGCAGTGATGGTAGAGCCTGGCAGTCAAATTCGCGGACGCACTTCTTTTGTGTTGCTTTATAGGCCGCAACGAGGACGTCTGAAGACCAGAACGAGCACTGATCTCGGACAACATGGACATGGCCCGGCTGACTGGTGACGGTTTCTGAGTTCCTTCGGGCGACGGCTTGGAACCTGAAACCAACGGTAGTTCGGCATTGACACCGCCAGGTCTATCGCCGGCAGGAGCTGGTGGCGTAGAAGATTTAGGGAGCAGAGGAGACTCTGCGCTGTCTGCAACTGGATCAGCCTCGAAAGGTATCGACTGCAGGCTGCGTGCTGAAGGAGCATAGGTACTCGATGAGGCCTTCTCGCGTTCACCCAAAGGCTTCGCAATTAAGTAAGTGTTGATCACGTCTTCCACAGTGCTTTGCCTATCTCTGCAAGCTGCGCGGCGTTTGGTTCGGTTTCGGCACTAGCAGGGTCCATCTCTACATCTTTGGTATATTCTTCTTCATGATCATCAGGAGTTGTTGCGAGATTCTGCGGTACTGCGGCCGTGTGAGCGCTATGTAGATCTTGTGCTGGACCAGCCGGATGATAATCGTGCTCTTTCAGCTCATGTAACGCATCAATGGCATTGTGGCCATGCTCGTCATGTAGTCCGGTATAGGTTGGAACAGCAAGCACATCGTTGCCCATAGTATCTGATGTTTCTCCGAGGATCGGCGAGGTAAACTTAGAGTTAGTCTCCTTTTTTACGTCGACCTTGGATCGATAGCTGCCAGGGACATGCCGTGGACTGGTGCTTAGTGTTTTGTTTACGTGGGTCGCAGGAGGTACAGTGCGAAGGTGGAACTTGGGGAGTCGAGATCCCGGCGATAGGTACTGGCTTGGCTCAATCTGGTGTGTTGGTGATGAGAGGCTCTCGGCCAAGAGTATCTTGCTGGGCTCGTTGGCCGAGACCCGAGGTATGACGTGACCAAGCCCAGTCTTCCCTTTGGTTTCGGTCTTCCTCCATGTTTGGCTGGCTGGGGCCCCTTGGCTGAACTTCGCCATTATCCTTCCCAATCTGGCCGGCAGGTCCATTGTAGTTCCCATGTCCGACTCTCCATACTCCAAACGAACAAGCTTTGCAATGGCTTCTGCTGGGCGGAACCTGTACGTCCTTGTGTATATCGGAGAGTTGGCGGTAGAGGCTTCTTCTGGGCTGACAGGGAGGTAATTATAGTCAGGAGATGGGCAAGGCGTTCTTGGAGGTTGTCGGCGGTTGCGGGAGATGAGTAAGGAACGAATTCGGTCTCGAAGATTTGCGTCTATCGCTGGGGATATTGTGAAGCCTCGACCAGGTACCAGAGGTGCGTCGTCCAGACGAGCTACCTCCTCCATGGGCGGAGGTCGACAGAGCGATTGAGCACGCAGACCATTAGGTTAAGAGGAGCTATGCTTTTGTTAGTCGATATAAGGAATGCTGATTAGGAGAGATGATATGAGAAGTCAAGAAAGAGAGAAGTAGACAGATGCTGGTTTAAAAGAGACAGTATCAGAGCGCGTCTTCCTTCACATTGCTCTTAACCTGAGGTACAGCAGGGAAGGAGCATTGCCGTGAAGACAACACCAGGTGAAGCAACATATTTGCTTCATTTTGGCAATGGGTTCACAGACGCAACTGGGCAGACAAATTTGGTTTTTGATCACCACTGCGATTGCACATTGATATCGTTGCCCATTGTAGAGATAAAATGAATTCAAGGACCGCTGCTTCTTGACATGCACATATTATCTCCTAGCATTCATACCCAACCTAGATTTCGCTCGCATACTGAGCTAGCAAGTGAAATAGCCTGGTGCTGCAATTGCAACCTTGGTGGTACGTGCGTAACATTTGAGGGATCGTTTTCGCAGTCTCAGCGGTGAAGAGCGAGAAGTAGTGCCAAGCGTCTGATGTTTTAGCGTCCGCAGCTAGTCGATAGTGACAATTCATTCGTTCCCGGGTCACTGCTCAGCCATGATTTTCAGCTCACCAGATGAAGTAATATTTGCTGGACACATGCTGGATGCAAAGTGTTCATTCGTTCGCTCGTATTGCGAGCCCCAGCTCAGGAAGGTCAATGGTTGACTGCAAGGAACGTGGCGTGAATACTCCGTTGCGTCTTGTTGGATGTCCGAAGGGGCCTAATGATATTAAGAAGGGACATGGCGTATCATTGGTTGCGCGATAAGGCAAGGGATGGCTGTCTAGGCAATGCTTCACATGCAATTGACTCGTATTATCGGGGTGCCTATATTGTTACACCACTACCTGATAAGCTGACATCGACCCAGACGAGCCTCAGGAAAGACCGAGCCATGTCGGTGAGTATAAGTACGATGTATTTTCCTGGTCAGAAGTTGAAGTCTCACAAGTGTTTCTCTTTTCCTACTCCGATACTTTCCTTCACTTGCTCTCAATCGGCGAACAACTCTTTGCTTCTCGAGTCTCACTATCTCTGACTTATTTCTCGTCAAAAGCTCCAAGCTCTCATTCCTAATTTTCTCTTCACTCGCCGTGCTCTGAGCTTAAGATGCATCCCTTCCAGCTACTCCCACTTGCTTCACTTGCTCTTGCAATACCACACACCAATGTTAACAACAAGCGTCAATCATGTTCTGGTGAATGGAACATTCAAGGTTTCGAGGCTTTTCAACTACCTTCTGGTTTCACACCGGCCCCAACCACCCCGGCGCCCTTCAATTACACCCATCTGGCCTTCACATTAGTCGACCCGACCTTCGGCGGCTCCACCGTCTGCGAATGGTTCAATTTGAACGGCCAGGGGGTGCTCGCGGACGGTCTCTCCTACCCTTGCGGCAACAATATGTCGTATCAATACTTTGGAGGGTCGATTGACTTGCAACGGACTGGTGTGTACTGCGATAAGTACGTAATAGCTGTCTTGAACCTCGAAATGCTGGATCACAGTACTGACACGAACTCTTAGCGCTACGTATACCTTGTCTGGAGCCTCAGGACTGTCTCTGGAATGCTTCGAGCTTTACGGTGGGCAATCGTGCGAGACTGTGACGCAGGTCAACGTGGGCATTAGCTTGCTAAAGCAGGAGGGGCCAGCGTCCAGATAGGAAGTATGCACATATTCGAGGATGCTTCCTAATGGTAATCAACAGAAGCCAATGAAGCTTGAGGTGGATGGACATGGCCATGGCTTGGTGAAGGAACTTTCAAATGATGAGATGATGAAGTTAGAGCAAATAGAACAGGTTGAGAGCAGGACATTACAATCGAATTCTAAATAAAGCGTCTTTGTGTTCACTGTACCATTGCTCAAGTCTGATGCTACGACAATTCTCGTAGGTTACCTCGTCAAGAACAAAAAAAAGTTCACACTACCCCGGAAGGGTCCCGGAACGCAGCCCCGGAGTCGCCCGGAGATCCCCCATTAACTAGGCGCTAATTACGCTATTTACATGATTTACCAGCCTGTACGCGCCCCTTTACCCTCTATACAGTCGCGCGTTCTCTAGGGTATACTATAGACCTGCTTATTAATAAATAGGATAGTATCTCCCAGCCCTCCAATAGCAGCTCTATTAGAGACTGCACGTCGAAATAGGGGCGCTTCTGGACCTATGCTTTAGGCGCCTGCCAGCATTTCTCTAAAGGGGCAAAATCGGGTGACTCAGTGCAGTGAAAGTACGTCTCCAGGCTATAATCCTTCTTCCAGCGCGCTGCAAGGTTATTTTCTTAGCAGTAAAGCCCCTACTGTACCCCGAATCACCGTCCTCTTCTAGCACCAACTTGTCCCCCCGGCGGATCCATTCTTAGACTTCGGGCTCCAGAATTTGGTTAATATAGACTTGTCTTTCCGTTATTATTCGTAGGGACCTTATAGAATATAATTTTTAACTTGAAATTCCACCTAATTACCGCTAATATGTTTACTCGGGGGCGCTCTTTTGGGGGGAGGGTCCCGGTGTTGGATATTATCCCGGCGATATCGTATAGCTGTCCCTCTCTTTCGCGCTATCTATAGGTGCCCTTCGGGGCTATAATCGGCGTATACTTCGTCGCTAAAGCGTATATTTTCCCAGTCCTCCGGCTTAGGGCATTTAGCGTACATATCCCCCGCCTACTTCTCGGTACTCTTTCAGCCCCGAAAGGTACTTACTATAGGTCAGGGTACCCCGTATAGTCCGCTGGAGGGTCTTCCCGGAGACCTCGATGTCTATAGTCCAAGACATAGCGTCCCAGGGCATCCCTTTAGCCTCTATTTCAAGCCTATTTTCTTCTAATAAGCAGTCCGTCTCCCGGACGCCAGCGCCGGTGAGCTTAAGGGGGCCGACCCCGGGTCTTATTGTAGCCCTCTCGGTGTTGTTTAGTCCGCGAGGGTGCCCCTTCTTTGACGATACTACGCCCGGGGCGCTCCTCAATACCGAAGAATATAAATATTTCGCGGTCTGAATAGGGGATGCCTTTGGCGGTAAGGTACTCATATAGGCCCTGGACTCTGGCCCTTTTGGGGGTGTTGTAGATTGTATTATAGGGCTTCTTTCAGCGATACTTTCGGGGCTACTTTCGGGTGACTCTGCCTATTTATGTGGTGGTTAATAGGGTTGGAAGGTGTAGAATACGAAGAATTTAGTGGTTGCGGGGTACTAATTTAGGGGCTCACTTAGGGGCTCCCTTATGGGGGCACCCGCCCGGAAACAAATGAACCTTTTTTGGTTCTTGACCAATTGAGCAAAAGAGCGGAATCGTGCCGCAATGGCATCTCATTCTTGGCTATCCGATTGAAGTACTTCATAACATTATCTTGCCGTTCAGATAGTACGCCTCCATCTCTCCCAGCAATCCAATTGACCATGGCCCAGCTCCTGAAGAAGCCCCTAAAGCTCGCCCTCGTGCAGCTCGCAACAGGTCCACCCTGCCCATCGATCCCCCAACGATTTGAACTAACCATTCCCCCAGGCGCCGACAAATCCACCAATCTTGCCCGCGCCCGCTCCCGCGTCCTTGAAGCCTCTAAATCAGGCGCGAACCTCATAGTCCTCCCCGAATGCTTCAATTCCCCCTACGGTTGCCAATACTTCCCCACCTACGCCGAGACCCTCCTTCCCCATCCCCCGTCAAAGACCGACTCCCCTTCCTACCACGCCCTCTCCGCCCTCGCTGCCGAAAGCAAAGCATACCTACTTGGAGGCAGCATACCCGAGTATGTGCCATCGACGAAGAAATACCACAATACCTCTCTGCTGTTTTCGCCGAACGGAGATTTAATGGCTACGCATCGGAAGGTGCATTTATTTGATATCGATATACCAGGGAAGATTACATTCAGAGAGTCGGATGTGCTGTCCCCGGGCAACAAACTTACCCTGGTCGACCTCCCTGAGTACGGCAAGATAGCACTAGCAATCTGCTATGATATCCGCTTCCCTGAACTCGCCACCATCGTCTCACGAAAAGGTTGTTTCCTTCTCCTCTACCCCGGCGCCTTTAATCTCACAACCGGCGCTCTACATTGGGAACTGCAGGCCAGGGCGAGGGCAATGGATAATCAAGTTTATGTGGGCTTGTGTAGTCCGGCGAGGGATATGGAGGCTAGTTATCATGCGTGGGGCCATAGTATGGTTGTGGATCCGAATGCGAAGGTCATGTGTGAGGCGGGGGAGGGGGAGGAGTTGGTTTATGCGGAATTGGAGACTGGGGCTATTGAGGAGACGAGGAAGGGGATTCCGATTTATACGCAGAGGAGGTTCGATGTTTATCCCGATGTTAGTAAGGGGGATATCAAATTTGAGGAGTAACGTTCTCAGGATTGATTAAATGTTTGCTTGCTACGGGTTTATACCACATGCTTGAGATTGGGACTTCGAATTTGCCAGATGTCAAGGTTGAGCTTTCGACTTTTTGATGGCATAGTATGACTAATATTGAAAGGTATATAAGCATCGGAAGCTCATAGGGCGAGGACCCTGGAGCTGAGAGCCTCACCAAGAATAATTGGAAATCCTTGCGTAGGAGATGTGGTTATTGGAGCAAGCTCTTGTCATTGTGAAATATCATCATGCCAGAGGTGGCTGATGATAGGTTTTAAATGCTGAGAATCCTGGTCATATTGAATCAACTGAAAAATTTAATCATGTGCTAATGAGATGATAGCTTCCATTTGCCTGAGATTAAGAGAAGTAAGGAAAAGACTATCTGCTACGCTTCAGAAACTCTAGTCTACAACGCCACGTTCCAATCCACCTCGTTGGCGTCGCGAACTGCCAAATTCACCCACAATCGTCTCGTCAACGTCTTCGCTCGTCATCCAAATCTCAGCATCTAGCTGATTCTCCAGAGATATGGCGATTCCTCAGGTGCTGGTCCAGCTTATCCTTGTGGTAGCTACTCCTATACTTACAGACCTCAACGGGACAGTGATAGAGCCGCATGGCCGGTTGGTGTTTCTTGGTATGATGCTCAAGATCGGATCGGCGAGCAAAGCTGGACTCGCAGAACGAGCAGACTGACCACGGTAGTCCAGAGTGGTCAATGTTAGAGGGAGGGGTGTATTCTCTGCAGTCATATCTGAGAACGAGCCTCCAGGCATCTAGTCAGAAGCGGCAAATTGGTTATATTCGTGGAAAGGTTCAACGACTGGAATACTACCAGAGGGTTGAAGGCCTTCCTCGATAAGGTCGAGTGTGCTCAAGCCTTCGAAGTGAAATTTGACACGCGCTTCCATGATCGCTTCTGCGGGGAGAGAGGCCTCGCAGTAGGGTGCAGGCATATGTACCAGTGTAAAATTGTCGTAGACCGATTTCGGTTTTGGTTTACAAATGTACACCATTCTATTCGTTTGTTCCTTGCTTGGAGTCGAAAATCATGGAAAGGATAGGAAAACGCCGGATTTGAGAGGCTTTATTCGGTCAGCGATCCTTTTTTATTCGCTCACCTCGGCTCAGCCGCAGAATTCTGCTGCGGCCCAATGTCAGGGCTTGAAAAGGGGCGATCTGTGGTTGTGAAAAAGGTGCGCTGTCAAGAGAAGGGCAGAGGCGAAGCAAATGGCGCTGCGAGCGTTTCCGGCGACCCGCGCTAGGCTAGGCAGCCGATCAGGTGTTTCGTTTGATCATCTTGCAACCCTAGCGCAACAAGCTAGGTCCCGCCGGGAGACGCGGTTGGATATCCGTTCTTGGTGGATGCAAGACGTACGCTGCATGGTCAGCATTTACATGACGATGCATCAATTATCATTTGCGTGCCAAAACTCAGTTTTGAAAGGAACTCTTGTCCGGATCAAACACTACAACATCGAGCATGCAAACCGCTTCTTAGTTTTCTGATCATTCTCTATACCACGAACATTTTCTGAAGTCATGATCTTTCACTTGAGGCTTCTTTTCTTGGTTCTATTAGCTACTATCACGGGAAAGGCACAGGACTCAGCATTTAGTAATATTACCGATCTTTCCCAATGGCCTCCCTGCTCAGTATGTCTCTTGTGAAACTGTCGTATTCTACCAGTTCACTTCGTTGATCTATTTCCTCTTAGCAAAAGTGTGTACCTCTGGGGTATGGACCGCCAGCAAATTGCGGTAGCCTCTCAAATCGTAGCTGTATCTGCAGCAGTACAGTCTTCGGCAAGGTCATTGGTCCTTGTGAGATGGAGACCTGCTACCCAGAAGAGGTCACGAGTAGGCTGCAATCTCATACTACCTCATAAGTCACATCCTTCACCTAGGTCATCATATGAGATGGACTGAGACTAATGCTACAACGAGCCATTGCTGAGCTGGTTGTCCCACTCTGCGCTCCTGTCGGTGGCCTCTCTCCCGCCATAGCACCCATATTATCTGCTCTTGCAGCGACGCTAGTGTTGTCTACTATCCCATCTCCAAGCGCTGGTGTGGGTTTGAGCTTGTCCAATTACCCTAACTGCGCTGTGCGTCGCCCTTTGCTCTTCAAATACTCATTCGGGCTAATTCATACATCCAGCAAGCTTGCTCGCAAGATGTATACGCCACAACAGGAGATTGTTCTTCTGTCGATGCAGCATGCATATGCGACTCTCCTTTTGCCAGTACGGTATCAGCTTGCGAAGAAGTCAGCTGCAGTCTGCTTGACAAGCAAAGTATGCTTTGACGATTTCTTTCGCTTGTTCTGTACATCTCTGCAATTGCCGATAACATACCACAGAGATTGGCGTGCTACGCCAACAAGTGTGCGGTAGTATTCCGGGACTGTCTGTTGCCATCCCCACTGCAACCTCTTCAGCGGCTGCAGCGATTCAAAACAAAGATCCCACGGTACCTCAGAGTTATCCGCGCTGTGGTGTAAGTCATCAAATCCTGTACTACCGTTGGCCCTCGGGAATGCGCAATGTCCTCACACCACAATAGGAGGTTTGCATCAACGAAGAATTGCCAGCTTCTGGCTGTGGGAGTCTGTCGAATAGGACATGCATCTGCCAAACCTCCAACTTCCACACAAACGACAGGATATGCGAGAAAGCAGCTTGCAATGAGACAGACCAACAACGTATGAGATTCATCCATTCAAGTTGAATCCTATTTTCTCGCTCCTAGCTAGACCTTTGAACTGACTTAGTTCTGCGTCCAGTTACGACATACCTCTATCAGGAGCTCTGTGCTCTAGTGGGGGGCTACGGAAACGTCACCACGCCCACTAATGCCACTACGGTCAATGGCACACCAAGTCCCAAAACAACTGCCGCTGTGCCATTTACCGGCCGAGCTACTCTCGTCTCTGGTAGCAGCATCACATTGTTGCTGTTCCTGCTATTAGCTCTCTCACCAAATATGATAGTTGACTTGTTGTTTTTGGCCTGATTGGAAGCTGGGAGTGCTATGTCAGGCATTGGATAGATTAGTGTTGGGGGAAAAAGAGTGATGTTGTTGTACGGAGATTGACACCAAAAGTCTTGAATCTGTGGCATACTAAGTCGTTTTTATTAGCTGCGCACTCAATGCCCTTAGTTTAATGTATTACGAACACAATACACATTTTTGGGGGCAAACTTCATAGCAACTCCAACAACTCCAACTTCTTTAACTAATAGCAGCTATCTATTTAGACACTAACACTAGTATTCAAGCTCCCATTATAACTGCTACTAGGTCTGTAGCCTTGCTTCCGACCATTATACCGCTGCTGACGCTCTGCAGGGATGTATGGACGTATATCAGACCATTCGCCTTCCTCCCTGCCCTCCCTATACTCGTTCCCACCGCGCAATTCTATAACATTAGCAATATGACGTGGGAGGTGCTCAATCCACGATTGAATACGCTTCTGGCTAAGTTCTTCTTCCTAACAGCGCGTCTAGACCTTAGTCAGAATCGCTCTGGTCCGCGGGCAGCCTTTACGAGTTGTACGCCTCTTCATCCACCACCAACACGGTTCTATAGCATTCAGATCCGGGGAATTACCGCACCATATAAGGCGGAGGATATTAGCGTCCAGGAATATCTGATTTTGGTACTTAGACGCATGCGAAGGAGCCTTATCTTCTTGGACAAGAGCTATAGGGCTACATACTTTAGTAAATGGGATAAGCTTCTTCAGGAGAATAACCGTTTAATAGCGGTACCAATCGATACCTCCCTTCTTTGCGTTTCGGACGATTTTGTCGTACTTTTGGTCCCATTTCCAAGTAGGCTTAGTACCACCTATATTCTTCAGTCCCATTCTTCTCATTACCGTCTCAAGTTCCCATTCAGCTTTAAGCTTTGGCTCCAAAATCTTATTTATAGCGTCTATATACGCCTTAGATTCTTTCTTTTCTACTAGGGTCTCGTCTTTCCAGATATAGAACAGCCCTTTTCTATCGTATATAAAACAGCCCTAGAACATGAACTCCATAAAGCCTCCCTACCGCCGCCGCGTACACGTTACGTTATATTGTTCCCGCGAAGTTCTCCATATTCTGACTTTGCTACGGCGTTATCCTAAGCAAACAGACGTCTCATCAGTCTAGATGACTTTTTTCCAATCTTCTATTATCCAATACCAGAAGCGTAAAGCGAATTGATAGCGGGCTTCCATTATAGCAGGTGTAAGGCCCGGTTTCTTTGTGGTTTTAACGTTTCTGAAGCTGTGTCTGCGTAGGGTTCGAAGCACTAAGGAAGAAGAGACTCCATTTTCAAATCCTAGTACTGCGGATAGCTTCTCTCTACCATTACGGTCTTTCTTTACTAAATTTATTAGTAAGGATACCTCAAGATAAGGAAAAGAATATACCAGCTGCTAGGATTTGAGCCTCTTTTACTGGCGTTAAAATACACAGTCTACCAGAACGCCCTGTATCCGCTACATATTCTTCTTTTAAAATCGACGAGGCTATAGGGTCGAATCCACATTCTCTAGCCTTCTTCCGCAGCCTTTTAACTGACGTTGCATTATATAGTCCAGCCTGTGCAGCTGCTATCTTCTCCTCTATACCGTATTCGGCCAGGGCGAGTGCTTGGAGTCGCTGCGCTATCGAATGATTGACTGAACGGCCATCTTTGGCGAGCGTATCAAGGCTTAGGGTCTCTTCTAGGGCAGGGAGAGCTGCTGTAGGAGGCGAATAACGTACGCGGCGTGGGCTTTCAACGATTAATGGCGCAATCGACTCATTCAGCTGCGCGACTGGACCGTGCCTGCGAGGATTTCTTCTTGGTGGAGCAATTGGCTGAGATTTAGGCCTAGCTGCTGCACCGCGGCGGCGAGGAGCCATTGGTACAGTGGCATCTACAGTCTACGGAATTCCTATCTATCTATATATCTGATACGTATCCCCCTGAGCCTATTGGCCCCATTCCTGACCTAATTGGCGCGGTAATATCGATATTTAGCAGCAGATGCGGCGAAATTTTCGGTAGGGCTAACCGACTCCCCGCAGGCTCTCGGAATTGTTGAGCCAAAGGTTGGCGCCCGGAAGCTCTTAGCGCCATAAAGCATCTGAGAATCAATGGCATGGTGGATTCGATCTTTCCTTTGTACCAATATCCATCTATGCCACTCTCACTTCGGAGCTTTGCTAGACACTAGCTGGGAGCGCAAGTGATGGTAGGAGTTGATATTCAGTTGCGCATTCAGCTTCTGCCGGAGCATTTTCTGTTCTATGTGGCATTTTACTGCACGTAGCTTGCGTCCTAAAGATTGCCTAGGAATTGGTTGTATCTTCTTTTTGCATTATATTCGCTGCCCGTGTCGCCCATGCCCTCAAGCTTCATCCCCGATCGTTGATGCATGGATGCAAGCCAGCAGCTCTTGAATCTTGTGGGAGAAGATAGCTAGGAGGTTGTCTCGACTATGGAGACCTTCCATCACAAGACATAGCCTCTATCCTCAATGTGGATCATGTATTTTCAGGATCCCACCGATTACTCCCTGGTACAGAGAACCATCAGGTCCTATAACACTGCCAGCCGCGTTGCCATTGAAGTTCCCACCAGCACCAGGCCAAAATTCCCACTCGACCTCGTCCGTCGTCCAGTTCAGAGCAGTCACATACCAGATATACTCGCCCTCATTAGCCACCGCTTCATCCTGGGTGTATGCATAGAGAAGCCCTGTGGCAGTTGACAGAATAGGCACAGAAGTGATTCGAATTGGGTTATCCTATCCAACCGAGCATCCACTGCTATCAGGTGTGGCATCCACACGCACTGCGCCTGGAGCCATTTGTGTAAGGTTGTTGAATTCACCATTAATGTCTGTGGCAGTAAGGTGAAGAGGAGGTGCGTTGTAATCGTTGAGCACCATCGCACTGTAGCCGCCTCTTCCGTCTGCGTGACCTATGCCACCGACGTCACATGCACTTGCTCCAGGCTCAAAAACCGGAACTCTGCATACGAGTGTGTTCTGATGAGGCTGTGGGCTTTGCCGGTAGACCAAGACTCCAATCTGGTCGTTCGCATTGTCGGTGACGGCTAGGTATTCGTGGCCGAGCAAGGTAGGTGTCGAGCCTGAGCCTCTAGCAAAGCCGCCTAGCTTGATATGATCTTTAGCTTGATAGATCTGTGGCCAGAGAGTTGTAACAGAGTTGCCGTACCCAGGACCAAAGGCGTCCATATTTTCCGTAGCGTTCGCATGATCTACTACTCCTGAGGGTCCGGTGATGACGTATATGGTGGTGCCGGCAACGGCGATGCCCTTCTCCCCCATCTGATTTGTTACATGCATGATGTGGGCCTTCCCGTCTGGCTCGAAGTAACTAAGAGTTGTGGATAGTTGGGAAGGATCACCCTCCCCAAGTATGCCACCGGTGGTGAACCAAACGTTGCTCACTCTGTTGTAGAATGTTCTGGGTAGCTAGATTAATGTCGCGAGCGAGTGTGAAGGTTGGCTGGTCGCCTGAGTTGTTCCGCTGTACCACAAAGATGTGACCTTCTTTGGAGAAGACAACAACCTCGTGTCTCCTCAAGATAGGCGAGCATGAGAGTTTGATTGTCAGGAGGCAGCCACGTGGCCAGGTCTGAAGTGTCTCCGGATCGACAGCGTTGAGACTAAAAGTCGGCGTTGTCGATCCGGGAGACAAGACCACGCCTCCGGTTGTCAGCCGTCCCTAGGAGTCCCACAGGAAGGGTGCAATGCGTGTTGCATATGTGGTCATGGATGTCCCTTTCCCCAATGGACTAGCTAGGTCAGTGCTTCCCGTGTTCCCGCCATCTTGATACATGAGGGATACAATGGGGTTGTAGATGGTCTTCGGCTTGAGAGGCTGGGGCTTGACGGCCTTCCTTACGAATGCGAGGCCAGCAATGGGTTGCGAATTCAGTATGGAGGAGAGGTTGGTAGCTCTTGTATCGACCGCCCTAGGCTTCATGTTGAGACTTCGATCAGCTTCTGTTGATCAGAATGTTTGAGGAAACGAAGGCTCACATGAGGACCGTGTGCGGCCTTAGTCTGCACGGAGAGTGAGGATGGCAATAGTAGTAGAGCCATGGCAGAACCGAGCATGTGAGTGAAATGCATCTTGATGTTTCGGATTGCAGCAGGTTGAAAGAGCCAGCGCAGGAGAATGGTAATAGAATTGATATCTACGAGAATGGAGCTTGAAGCCTCTTTTATAATGAAGGCGCTCATCACTCAAGTACATATACAATGTGAGAGAAACGCATTCTTGTGAGGCGCTGCTCTCGATTCTCACTCGCCCATGGATCCTTGTTTCTCGTTCCTGTTCCTCGCTTCTCGCTTACCGTATTCCTAGCACGCTGATTAGTCCATTGTACGATGACAGGGGCTGATTGGCGTAGCATCCTTGACATCCTTGGGATGTAGTAGTTCGGCATTCGGAGCTCTTGTATGGGTACTTCCGGGATATATGTTCTGTTAAGTCCCGAAAGTGTGTTACATGGAATCTTGCTTGTAGGTAGTCTGAACATTACATTTCTCAATCCTGAATACCAATCTGGTCTCGTGGCCACTCGATCTAGGGCTTCCAGGTTGCGTCCAACCGCAGATCAATTTCCCGAAATAACCGCTCTGAGTGATGTTCCATGTACCAGCACGATCCTGCTGACTTGAGCAGCACGCAATAGTTGGCCAGTATGATCAATGCTTCCGGATTGTCTCTTTGCAGCAGTCCCATGTATTCTTGAGAAACAATACCTGGCCAGATGTGTGCGGCTGCCTTGACGCCCAGCGTTCCGCATGGTGAAAAGTGTACCGCAGATTTCCGTCGAAGCCTATCAAGAGCGGAGCGGCAAACATCTAATTCCTTCTCCTGTTCTGCTGACAACCAAATCGATGGCGACAATAGAGGCAGGAGGACAGCGAGACTAGCGTCGTTGGGGTTCCTAGCATAATCTGTGGTGTATTTGATTCGTTCAAACAAGACAGCCAGGGGCCCATCTCGGAGCCAGTTCCATATTGAATAGAGCAACATGTGCGTACCGCACAGGAGAGAGAACCAGTCTGGAAGTTGCATGTGGCCCTCTGGTTGTGTAGGATCAGGTGCTCCTAGAAGCCAAGCGGAGGCTTGTGTATATGGCACGACGAGGCCAGAGAATGCAAATATGGCATGAGAGTTTTTCTTGTCTATACTCGACATGGCGAGGCGAAAGTCTGGAAGAGCAAGGCTTTCATGCATGGAGGCTTTATGGACCCACTCCGCTTGGCGATGAGATTGGAGGTTCACGAGATGTAGTGCTGAAACAGCCAGTATGCCATACATCAAAAAAGGATACTCCAAAGCTAGCCGAGACATTATTGTCTGCCACGCTTCTATATTTCTTGTCCCGTCCGAGACAGGTACGTGGTTGTAGAGTAATGATGGAGCATTTCCAAATCATGGAGCTTCAGGCCCGAGCCTTGTGTTATTGAGGTCAAAGAGTGAGGGGAAGGAGGTGCTGGGTTCGAGGCCCTGGGGACAGTGGAGGCTTCGGTTTTCTGGCTTGGGAAGGAAGATGTTGGGGTCAGAAATTGTAGGCTGCATTGCGCTGGAAATCGAACGCAGCTTGAGCATTTGGGGCCGAGTTTCATTGCACTAACGTAGCCACAAAAGGTAAGAGTCAGAATGTTAGCATAATAGGGGAGGGAAAGAATTAAGAAGGGTTGCGATTTTGTACCTTGATCCTCCTCGCCTTGCATTGAGAGCATCCTGTTCTAGACTTTCGATGAGGCTTCCGCACTGCCTTTAATATTTGATGCTTTCGGCCTGCATGCCAACTGTAGCTCACGCTAGCCCCAGGCGAATGAGTTGCATAGACACCTGCTCGTCGATGGCTAGCTCGGAGGGTAAACAAGGGGATCGTAAGGAGGGAAAGCTCTTAGGCTCGGGCCCGAATGTCGACCTAATAGGCCAGAGACTGAGAGGGTGAATCATGACCCTAGAACCTCGATGTACGGCCATGGTGGAAAGCCACAAGGGGCAGCTTTGACCCATGCAGGTGTTCGTCAGCTCGCCAGCATTCCATTTCAGTAGTGATGCACCATCACGTGATATACTTCGCTTGGCGGGCACGCTCCCTTCTCCATCAATAAAACTAGCCTGGCAATGGGATGTTCTCGAGATGTACTACATGCGAAATCCTATAGGAATGCCGATTTCCATGGTTTGGTCATTGCGCCGAGTTATATGGGGTATATTGACTCAAGCTTTGTTCCCATTAAGGCAGCTTGTTCTATCAACAGTACTCCGCCATGCCAGCCTTACGCCTATATTCTATTGCTTTGTAAAGAACATGCTCCTGGCCCCCTACTTCTTCTCTGGATTTGCAAGCTCCATCCATCGCAAACGAGTTGTTGGACTGTGAAGCGTTGTTTGACCTTCATCACATTGAAGAGCCGATGCAATATTGACACAAGCTTACAACGCTCCATCACTGCCATTGGCTTACCAATGCAAGACGATGACCCATGAATTCTATTCGTTTCGTCTTCTGGGTTCTAGCCCGGAGCCTGGAAATTCAAATCACTCTCAACGGCAACTTGCAGCCATCGATCAGGGTTGAAGGTGTCCGTGTGCTTGCCAAAAGCTTCGGGGTTTCGTTGTATGTTTCAGCCGGTGCCCGAGGAAGTCTTCGCCCCCATAATAACGCGAGGCCTGTCTGTGGAACTAAGGTATTCGCTCGGAAAGGATTGCGCCAGGAAGGTAAAGCCGTAGCGCTTCTTTGATGACTGCGTCTAGGTACGGGAGGCTCTTTACTGAATGTAAAGAAAGCGGAAAGGATGGTACTATTGCATTAGGCTCTCTCCGCAATTCCAATCCCACACCCGGGGTCTTCAATAGATAATGTAACGCAAGCCGCCTGGGGATGTTCCCTGACATTCACCGCGAACGCGCTCGCTTGGCCGATACGAACAGCAGTTAGAGGGAGCTCCTATCCAATCCGCCTTACAGAGAGAGCGTGTGTCATAAGATGCAGCAACGCTTTCGGCTTCCAAGATTCATAGAATGAATCCAGGTATAAAATATACTTCGCACTATTGGTACACATGAGAACGAGATCAGGGGCCTAGCACAGGATCCTTGCCGTGGTGAGAAGTTTCGCTACACCATTGAGGGACGTCCAAGGAACCATCTGGAAAGCAATAGATAATCAACGAACAGTAATTTTGACTTCGGCACAATTGGACTCGAGGAAGTGCAACGCAGCGATCAGGGGCACCGCTATTCACAACAAATCGATGATGCTGGAAGGGGATGACGCAGGCTTGTACACACTTAAATATACACACACCTTCCAGAAGAAGGCTAAGCCAACAACACTTCGGAGAACAACTACAGCATTAACAGTACTGACGCGCCGCATAGAAGGATGTTGACACCCGTTAGAGCCCCCCCCCCCTCAACCCAGACTATATCTTTACAGATACCTTGGAAGTCGAATACAAGCTGAGTATGTTCTACGCTAATGTTTACTGATTAGCGACACAGTTGCTCACGTCGTCTCCATCTTTTCATTTGTGGGCCTGCTCACTGATTACTACGGCACCGAGGACACTATTCTTCTAAGCAATGGATACCTTCGAATCAAGTGGAGTGATATAAAATAACGACATTTCGAGAATGACTTGGAGCTACTTTTGGGTACAAAACTCGCTTGTGATCAGTTAGAGCGTTGATGTATATCGGCCTCCGCCATCTCCTTGCTTTGCTTACGAACCAAGGAGACAGAGACACTCGGTAATGCTAATTAAGACATTGCCATCGCGCCCGCGGAGTCATTAAAACAGAATCTGCATCGTCTTATGACATGGAATTGCGGGCCTGGACAGGCGTGCTGAAGCTTGGACACGGAAATGATCTCGGTTCAAGACAATCTTTGAACATTGTCACCTTCCCCATCTGTGTAGGCATGCAAGCCTCAAAGAGTATTTTCACCTTGACAAAAACAATCATCTTGCTCCGCTCGTTGTCACCTCCTGTGCAACCGGGCCATCGACGATCGTCTTCCGTCATCATGTTCCAATTATATTCCGGGATTTGAACATAGAGACTTTTAGAAATCAAATGGCTAGCACGGGGCTGATTCTAGAAGTAATGAGAGGTCAACTGCTGCTGCTATTCTGTGTGCGGATGGTGTCCAAATGGTGACTGCGTCGAATCATGCGCAAAGCGAATGACGTGTCGGCTAATGCACCCATCCCACTTTTACATTCCAAGCCTAAAGCATTGACCTATTTAAAATCTCGATCGCACCCCGTTGAGTCTTGTTGCGTGGAAGAATATTGCACAGCCTCCACAGAACGTGTACCAAGTTAGCAGCAGCACGGTTGCATCCAGGTGACCAGGCCGAGGTCTAACCACCAGAATCAAGTGCTGCTCTAAGGCGCCGTTAAAGGGCTTGAAGTTCTCTATATGGTCAAAGACATGGTTTATGTTATTTGCAATACTTCGAAATAAGCTGACACTTGGAGGCACGCGTTAAGTCCTTTTGCGCCCCATTGATCTGATTCTAGTCTTGCAAATAAATCCCGTCAACGTTCATTCTTGCGTAATCTTACTGGTCATAACTATCACGTCTCGTAATTGCTACTACTTCTGTGAGGATCAGGGTTATGAAAGAACGACACGCGTCAGTATTGACTGCGCCTCGATAATGCTTGGCTGTAATAGCTCTAACAGGTCGCGAAAAGTATCTGCAAGACGCTTCTTGACGCTAGGAAGCTTGGTATATTTGGCTCGATGAAACCTAGAAAAGTCCCAATTTCTACCAAAAGCTGCCCAATATTTAAGGTTCCTTGAGAAAACATCCAATATGAGGCTCTCAGCTTTCGCTTCAGCGCTAGCATTAGGTACGGTCTTGGCCCAAATTCCCTAACTTTCTCTAGATCTCTTAGCTGATCATGAGACTACAGCTGTGACAGTTATTGCCCAAACAGCAAAATACTGTACCTCAGACAGTGAAGGTATCTGCTATCGTCTGAACGTGCCCGAACAGACAGCGTCCAGCGGCAATGGCGACATTTTCTTCCAGATCCAAGGTCCCTCCACGAAACAATGGATAGCCGTGGGCCAAGGTACTGGCATGGCTGGCGCAAACATCTTTGTCGTTTATGCAGATGCCAGTGGCACGAACGTGACACTCTCTCCGCGCCTTGGGAAAGGCCATTTTCAACCACTATTCAATAGTGAGGCACAGGTCTTCTTGCTGGAGGGCTCAGGCATTGCGAATGGCCAGATGACTGCAAATGTTCGCTGTATGTTTCTCATAATGCTTCTCATTTTTCATTGGTCGATCATTGATCTGAGCAAGACCCTAACTGTCGTCGTTCTTCCTAGGTTCCAACTGTGGCTCATGGCCCGGTGGACGCATGGACTTCACTTCAAGTAGAGCTTCTTGGATATGGTCTGTCAACAACGGATCTCCCCTCAAAAGCGATTCCCAGTCTGCGAACTTAAACAAGCACAGTGATAAGGATGAATTTACATTCGACCTGACCCAAGCTCGCGGCGGGAATAGTCTCAATCCATTCGCAGAGGCCGCTGTAAGTGCTTCGTCCACGAGTAGCGCATCCACCTCAACAGCCGGGTCTAATGCCTATCCGAATGCTGCCTCGACTGCCAGCAGCAGCACAAGCGACGGCGACAATTCTGGCAGCAATGCGGATGACGAGACATCACTAAGGGCAACGATAGCGCATGGAACAATTATGGGCTTTACGTTCATAATTGTTTTCCCTCTTGGTGCTTTGTTGATTCGGCTCTGCTCCCTCAAGGCGCTAGTATGGGTACATGCGGGAGTCCAAATTTTCGGATACATACTGGCATTGACTGGGCTCAGTCTGGGTATCTTCATCGGCATGGTTCCGACCTTTAAGGTATCAACACGAGCCTTCTCCGAGCTTTCTGACGAGAAATGCTAACATCTTGTCAGCTAAATCTATACCATCCTATCATCGGCATCATCGTTATCGCGCTCCTTGTCTTTCAACCAGTCCTTGGTCTACTTCATCACCATATATACCGCACCTCCCTCAAGACCAGCTTCTATTCTGTGATACATGTATGGCTCGGTCGGGTGGCTATTACGCTGGGTATCATAAATGGTGGTTTGGGTCTGCGCCTCGCTGACAATACGTCAAAAGGTGTGATTGCATATGGAATCATCGCAGGCGTGGTATGGTCGGCCTGGGTAGGAATTATGGTATCGACCTATTTGAAGAAAAAAGGGAGCAGTACGTGATGATTCTCGGGAGCTCACTCAATTGTCTGTTGACTTTTCTTTTGTTTCTTTCAAATTGCAAGCCGAGAATAACTCAATGTGTGGACAATTTTTTCGGAAGTGATGAGCTTGGTCCTTCCTTCATTTGTTTTGAACGCAGTAATACTGGCAATCATCGAGGTGTGAAGACTGGCTTCGATTGTAAAGGTGCGATAATGAGAGAAGCGTACAAGAACCTTCCCTTTAATCAGCTCAGTTCCTACCGCATTGGTCTCAATCCCTCGGTACAACAAGAATGATTGCTTTCAAGGAAACTAAATTTCTTTAGCTTGTAAGGGCTGTAGCAGCGCTAGCGGTAGCCACGGGACAATACTATTTGCTATGGAAGATATTGAGATAGGATTGGCCTTAATTTCTTTATTGGAACCCCGATGACGTGATGAATGATTGAACAAATTATATGATAAGAGATCAGGTGTACAGATAGATCAATCAAAACGGAAGTTCTCAATAAATTTCAGAATTTAAAAACACAAATACAACCTGACTCTAATCCCCTTGACTTTTGCTATATCTGCAGTAGTGTTTAAAGGATGGAAGAGGTTTACAAACCTCTTGATAATATAAAATAACGAGATATTCATTGGTAGCTCGGTATAATACTGTGGCAAATGCGGCTTCCTCGCATTCGATCTTCAGATCTTTTTTATATAGAAACTCTTATCAATTGAGGACCCAAGGAACAGTCACACGACAGTATGAAATACAGGTGCAACAGGCACAAAGGTAAGGCTATTAGTTGTGACCGGCCAACCCCAGACAGATGGGATGGTAGGTTGATTTGGGTTGTATGTACAGCTCTATGTGACCCGGTCCTAATTTACCCTAGCAATATCAATAGACTTTCCCACAGGGACCATACCAGGCTGTTTGTACTCTGAAAACTTCTCCTCCGCCCAAACCCAAACCAGTTACCACTTGCCTGTCTCCCAATGCTATGAGGCGGATCCATCCCTTCTCGAGCCACTCCTGGCGCTTGTTCCGCCCATACATCCACTCTACATCTATCAGACACAGCCTTGATGAGCAGGCGCAGTTTCTTGACCTGGGTTAGTGTATCTGCCATCAAGCGGGCCCCATCCAGCATCCGGATCTGATCCAACAGGACGATCTCCGTGGAAGGGATCCGATATGGTTAGCACGTCAACAGTATGCACAGTGTCATGCTCACGTACCTTGGGTTGAACAGGGTGGGTTGACAACGAAGGCTGTGATGCCTTAGCGGACGATGCAGACACAGGGGACTGAAAGAATGGAAAGGCATGGGTTGAGGGATAGGCTGGTGAGTACCAAGTTTAATATTATTTTTATTTGCTAGCGCGAAGAGACAGATTTGTTAGGCGGGACTTTGGACATTTGCACGGACAAGAGAACATTTCGCGCCACAAACGGATTTCAGCCAAAGGATCTGGACTAAAGATTATTGTCCAAGAGCAGACTCCCTACCAAAAGTCGGGACCTAGAAGTAGGGCACTGAGAACTGTTAGCTAGCCAGAAAAAGACCAAACGCTAAAATAAAAGTCTTAGGAGTATATTATTGACAATGGTAGACTTCCTAGAAGCGAGGTTCTTGCTAGAATGGAGATCTTAGGAGCACGTTGTTGACAATAGTATAATTCTCGGGAGCCGGGCTCTAGCCAGAATGAAGGTCTTAGGAGCAGAACGTAAAAGATTAGTCGCTCATCAGGAGTAGACTTTGCGCCAAAACGTAAGCCTCTAGCCTATAATATTGGTCAGGGCATTGAGCCAGCACAAACATCGGCCCAACAAAGACATCCATGGTCAACCCATGTGTGAGAAGCTGGAGGTCTGCACAAAGCAGGTCTTCCAGTCTTTTCATAGTTCGTTTAAATAACATTTTTTAGATCTGCATGACCAAAAAGCCATGCACCGTCAGGTGCCATGCACGTCCAGTATGTGGATCATACAAAGGCTCGATGCGGTGTCCCGGAAGGTGTGCCTACAGGCATGGACAATGGCGCGCCCAAGTTCACGCGCATCATAAGGCCGATCATTATGCCATCAAGGTCGGGCATGTTCACTGAAGTCGCAACTCGCAACCCAACACCCTGGCCTTTTCTCGTCTTGTCTTGTCTTCCTTTCTATCATGTACCTTAGCCTAGTCAATATTGCTGTAGCATAGCTACCAACCAAAATCTGTTTACATCCTGACATATATCAGACTGACATTGAGTGCATACCTTTCAATAGATGCATGTCCGTCCCTCCAACGAGCCCAATCATGCCTGCACGCGGCCTTACCCTTAGCTTGAACATCATCTTCTTTGACATCCAGCGCTTGGAGGAAGAGGCCAACGTGACTTTCAAATATGTTCATCTGCGCTGACCTTGCTCCATGGAGGCCATCATTCATGAATTCACGTCTTGGGGATCATCAGGTGGAAGAACCACTAATAGCTGGTCCCGTGGGAGACCATTTCCCTACAGCAAGGTCCGCTCTGATTGCTTGATTTTAAGGACTCAGCGGCATCGTACTACTGGACGACAGAGGAAATAGGTCAAGTACCGAACACTTGATGAAGTAAAAGCATTTGTCTTCCGCAGAGCTCCTGGGCGGCAAAAATACCCAGGACCGCAGTGGAACTTTGCTAAGCACCACACCCACATCTTCGACTTCTGTGCATTTGGACAAAGCCGTTGCCAGTGAGAATGCCATGATGATTGTATTTCTGAAATTCCTATCAGTCTCAACTGGAATGCTATCTTGGAGCTAAATATCTTGCATGGAGCCCGATTCTAGCTTAGTTTTATCATTCGTGAGGATGTGTGAGATTTCACTGAGTTCGTCCAAAGGCGGAGAAGGGCGGCGATGGCCGAAGTCATCGAAAGGACAGAACTTTTCTGCTTCGATTGCGTATTGGGCTTTGGGGTCTGAGTTTGACGTCGCATTTGGCGTTTGTGATTAGCTAGGGATCGCGTATTGTGGGGACGACAGATGGAACTGAAGACGAAGAATGCCCCTGGAGAGACTTGGTATCACGTATGAATATTGGAGCGGCATTCATTTCGGTGAGCGTTGGATTCAATCCATCTCATGTCCGGAAACAGTCCAAAGTGCACGTATCGCGATGTGGGCAACGGTTTCTGCAATCCCCTGGTCTCACATAGCAACGCATCCCCCTTGTGACATTCCCCCAGCCTCAGTTGTAGTCTTAGCAGCAGTCCTTGCAATATCCTCAATCACTTCGTTCATCAGCTCGCCCGTCGTGGCCGAGCATTCGGCATACCGATCACAGCGTAGGTCTTGAGCAACCTTGAGACCCTAGAAGTGACTTTCGCATCAGCACTGCGGAGCGGAGGCTGCCATCGATTCAATACCCACCTCCTGAGGGTATATAACTCCTTCCTCCTCCTTCCTTAAATCCCTCTTCAGCCCCAGTACCATGACGGGTATGTTCTCTCTATCCCGCATGTAGCACTCCACTGCTCTTTTGAACCAGACGTGCTGCAGATTTACCAAGCTTCTTCTGTTATCAATGCCATAGCATAATACTACGAAGTCTGGCCGGAGGAGGGTGTAGTTCTCTGGGCAAGCGGTATCGTAGAATTCGAAGCGGTAGGGCCGATTGTACATGCGTATGTCCCAGACGAAGGGTTGATCTAAGTCACGCAGGAGAGGAAGAGAGGTGGTCTTCTGGCGCATGGAGTCGGCGCCATGGCTGAGCTTGCTGAGGTGGGCGTGTTTCAGAAGTTGGAAGCGAGAGCGGATTGGGAATGGGAGACGTACGAGAGAAAGGTCGATTTGCCGCAGTCCGAGTCACCTAGGAGCAGTATAATGATTGTGGGTGGCTCATCCATCGACTGATCCTCCTTGACGCCGAGTATGCAGTACAGTACTACTATGTGCAGATCGTTGATTCCTCAAGAGCCCTGCCTGCAGCCTGCGCAATCGGAGAAGATAGCATGGAGGCGCTAGCGCTTAGTAGAGCTTAGCTGAATGATTATGTAATCGAGGTCAAAGGCGTTGGTTAAAACTTTTGCGTTGGGAAGCATGCCATCCCTCACCACCACCCTACTTGAGCCATTGTTGGTTGAATACTGCCCGAATCTGGCCTCAAGGCTAGGTAGGAAACTTTTACACATGTAGCATTATGACTACCACTGCATCCATGACAATTTTGATATTTGATTTGATTGACGGCTTGGAAAGCTTCATCCGTTCGGGCTGAGTACCGACAGCAATAGTAACCTCCATTTGAAAATAGCTACTCCATACCACATACGCTGCTCTCAGATCTTGTACCAAGCCGTCGCTAGCTATCAGCCCTGATCAGAGTGATCGCTACCCAATGCGTGATTCTATCCCCTTGCTAACATTTGTCCAGACCTCGACGGCGTTTCATGTGTGATGTTTCCTGCCTCCTGCATGCGGAAAACTTGCAAAATACACTTGTTCTAGCCCAATTCCCGGGGAGGGGCGGGATATTTTGCACCAAATCATCGCTTGGCTGCCACACCCGTACCCTGCACAACAATCCTCCTCTCCCGCACCAATGAAACACTCCAAATCTTCCGTCCTCTTCTAGCAATTATGAACATGGAAAAGTGCAAAGATATGGGTCCAACATGTTCCTTCTCACCTCTGCCCCATCCTACCCTCTCTTTTTTTCCTTTCATAGTCCTCTTCCTCTTTCTATCAGCGACACTATGTGGGAAGAGCTTCAGTTCAAAAACTAATGAGAATGCAATTCCTTTCTCGCATCCTCTTCCAACCACCTCACATGGAATCACGATCTGTCACGACCGATAACTCTCTGGCTTTCTCCTTTACCCCCAGCGGTAACTGGGATGGCAACGATGGAGGTTGGTCCACCTTTGCGATCAGCGTGGGAACTCCCGCCCAAATTTTCCGTGTCTTGCCCTCGACAAACGGTCTGGAGACATGGATACCAATGGCAGACAATTGCTCTCAAGGCATGGCCTGGTGTGGTAATGCACGTGGAGTAGAGCCCTTCAACGGTGGGTTTTCAAATCCTTACACGGGCTCACCCAATGAGTTACTCACCTCCACTCTCGATGCCGGAGTGACTTGCACAGCGGATAGATCTCCAATGTGCATCAATTGCGTCAGTGTCGATGGCAAATGCACCAACGGCCCTTGCACCGGACGGAATTGTTGTGGTGATCCTCCCGGTAACTGTAATTCTCAAGGCTGCAATGGACTGAGTGGGATCTGTACTGGATCTTACATTGGTTGCCCATGCGTCGGAGTCGACTTCAACGCCGCCCCAAACACTCAATCAAACCGTGGCGCGTTCAGCGCTCTAGTGGCATCAGGATTCATGACCAACCAATCGTCCACTTGGTCGGAAAGAGGCAATTACCCGCTTTTGACCGAGAACTTTCTCAACATTCAAAGCTATGGGCAGTATGGACTGGACACTGTGGGCTTAGGTGTGGATCCCTCTGCAGGATTGACCTTGTCCAAAACTGTGGTGACTGGTATCTCAACAGAGCCCTTCTACCTTGGCAACCTAGGCCTGAAATCCTCGCATTCAACAGGCTTGAATGATTCAACTGCAACGTTCATGACACAGCTAAAAACGCAAAACCTCATCCCAAGTCTCTCGTACGGTTACACGGCAGGTGCTTTATATCGTAAGTAAATTCACATTCACGTCTCAGGGCGAATTATAACTTGTGCTATATAGTTGAACAACCTGTCTTGGGTAGTCTTACGTTGGGAGGCTACGACTCTTCGCGATTTCTCCAAAACAGCGTGACCTTCCCACTTGGTGGCAACGACTCGAAAAGTCTCGTGGTTAGAATTCAATCAATTTCCGCCACTGAAACGCTTACCAACAATGTCACGCTCTTATCCACCGGCGTTGCTGCTCTCATTGACAGCACACTATCATTCATCTGGCTTCCTCTCTCAGTCTGTCAAGCATTCGAACAAGCATTCGGGCTAACTTGGAATGCCTCCAAGGAACTCTACCTTGTCAATGACACCGTCCATCAGCAATTGCTGTCCAAGAACCCTTCCGTCACATTCACACTTGGCAATCTCACCTCAGAGCATGGTTCGGTTAACATCACTCTACCATACGGTGCATTTGATCTCCAGGCGTCCAGTCCCATCTTCCCCAATGGCACGAACTACTTTCCTCTTCGGCGCGCGTCAAATGCCCAGCAATACACCTTAGGCAGAGCCTTTCTTCAGGAAGCGTATCTACTCGTCGACTATGAGCAGTCAAACTTTTCGGTATCCCAAGCCCAATTTTTGGGTAACAATAATTCTAATATCATCACTATCGACCATTCTAATAAATCGTCCGCGACGAACACTACAGCCTCCAGCGGTCAACCTTCCCACCACTTGAATCGGGCAGCCTTAGCTGGAGTAGTGGCTGGTCCTTCGATTGCGATAATTGTTCTTTGCACTCTTGCATTCTTCGTCTTCCGTGCTTTTCGGCGTCGCCCAGCATCTCACTATTATGACACATCAACATCCTCGACTTCGCCTATCGAAAAGAAAGACAACTGGCCTAGTAGCCCTAGCAATAGGAGTAATGTTCCTAATCAGCATATCCTCCAGGCCATTGTTTCAGCAGATAGCGAAAACTCGTTACACACGGCCCAAATGATCGGCGAGTTGGAGGATATGCAGAATGTACCGCCTGGAGCCCCTAGAGCTGTGGTACCACCATGGGCGAAATCTCGCCAGGAATTAGCAGGCTGCAACGTGTCGAAGGAGCTCCCACAGACCCCATTACCATCGCGACCGAGAACGCCGACGCGAAGGGCAAAACACATCTATGAACCTGCGGCCGATGAGCATGGGATCGCGCAGTATAAACGCTGAAGCTGATGGAAGACTTCGGAGACCAAGGTTTCGATTTCGGCTCCATAGAATACGCACATTCGCGTGGCCTTCCCCAAGCCCAATAACCACAATAAACAAATCGGAAGGCCTGGCAATATCGGTACTCAGATAGTGGAGGCTCCTTGCGAGGCAGTTGGTGGATTTGGCAGTGCACAAACACATTCATTGCTTTTGACGTTGGCTGTCTAGAACCTTCTAACCCAAAGTGTTTCCTCGGCATGCACGAATCTTCTAGCGTTTCCTCGCCGAGCCATATCAGGACTGGTGTATACTAGGATGTTCAACCCTGAGAACGCGGACATCATTTAGAATGCTTCTCAACACCTGGGTTCTGAAACTTCGCCTTCATCTCGTCAAGCTCAAGATCGCAAAGTCCTGCAACTTCTAATAAATTAGTCAGCCTCTAGACAGTGTCTGAAAGTTGGCCCGGCGCCAAGAGCCTTCTCGATCAAGAATATAGGAGTGACGATTGGTGGCGGCTACCTAGGTTGGGAAACATTCATTCAGGTGATGAGATCAACAGTAAGTTGGCATCTCGAAGTGTTTCTGGGGTACTCTGACTAAATGCTGTATAGATATATGGGATTATGGATCCGCTAGCAGCACACCGCCGTACAATAGAGCCAAAATGTGCAGCTGGTAGATGGGATGTATCCCTCTCTCATGGGTAGTATGTAGGGGATAGGGAGGAGACAGAGTCGGTTAAAGGCGTTGGGGATTTACGTAATGGTACTGCATATGGAAGTCTGTCCTTTCCGAATGACTATATTTAAAGGAACTGGGAGAAGGGACGGGCATAATCAATGGTGTTAGGCGCATGGCAGATATGAATTCACCCCTTGCGGCTAGCCGACAGGGAGATGTAATGAAGGCACGCAAAGGCGCTAGTGAACATATTGTAGGTGATATACATGGAAATTTCCTCTTCGACTGCTCTCCTTTAGGGGATGGGGAGACTATAATGCGCGTACTTCAAGTCCCGAGGAGTATGCACGTGATACTGTTTGGTGGGCGAAGGCGAGTGCTTTTCGAATGTCTAGGGGGCTGCGAATCATGGAACGTGAACATTTTGGGGAATGAAGCCGAATTTGCGCCATGATTGAATAGTGTTAGGAAAAATTCAAATGTACTACGTGGGTAATGAATTGAAGTCTTTAGCAAAGCAGTGCGACCAGAGCCCGTGAACCATGTATTGTTTGGGAATCGAAGCCAAGATGAGCGGCAAAAGTGAAAAGCGCCGTGTCTGCATACAATGAATGACGTCCCTTCAACTCTACCCCGATGCCAGCTTCTGCAACGATGAGAGAGCTCCATTGAAAATATCCGAATCACCACCATAGGTATACGTATCTGCATTCTGCCAGATAGTCTGGTAAGGCCAACCCCCAGGAATTGTGCCGACGCTACTACCATATCTCGCCAGGACAAGCGGACATGTGGTATGGAAAGCAGCGCTATTACCCGTGCAAGTGGACCACCAATCATTCGTGCTGTAGATCATAGGGTAGCGAGTAGTTTTGGTGTGATAGGTGCTGACAAAGCTTTGAATCCAGGCAACCATTGCAGATGTACTCAGACCATAGCAGGTAGCGCCGTTGGGATTGTACTCAATGTCCAGCATCCCCGGCAGGGTGATGCCATCACCAGACCATCCTCCGCCATGGGCAAGGAAGTAAGTGGCTTGGGCGGCGCCGGTGCTTGTGTCGGGATGCGCAAAATGGTATCCGCCGCGGATGAGGCCTGCATTTGTTGCTCCGGTGTAATGGCTTGAGAATGATGGATCAATGTACGTAGTGCCTTCGGTGGCCTACATTTCTTTCTATTAGCAGTGCTTGGAGGTTTCTTTTTGAGATGAGACGAGAAAAGCTCATATACTAGAGCGCTTGATTTGATGGGATGATTGAAAGGTTAGACGGCACACCTTATCTTACCTTTATAATGACGAAGCGGGCACCGCTATTGTAGGCACCTTGGAAGTTGACAGTGGGTTGGTAGTTGGAAATATCGAAACCTTGGACAGTGGCTCGCCTTTCGAGAGGTGCAGGAGTAGCAGTCGCTAACTTGAGAGCGACGAGAATGAGCGCAGTAGAGATCTTCATAATGGAGATTTTATGGCAGTGGCAATTGGTAGTTGGAGCTCGAGGAATGAAAAGAACACCGCGCAGGGCTCGCAGAAAATGGCATGACGACCAGCCATAGGCTTTCATATATAATTCTTTAGCATAATCAGTGCCGCTCTTTTAGATAACGGTGAACACACAATGTGGTCATGTACCCACACTCGCCGGTCCTCATTTCGCCAGTGTTGGGGGTAATGGGGATCATAAGGGCCATCCCTCAATGATGATTGGGCCATGGTGCTGTGTTTCATGTAGCTATCACACCACACCAGCCGTTAGCGAGCTTGGCTGGATCATAGCGTTCGAGAAACTTACAGTGCAGACCCTAGGGGGTCAGGGCGTTCGGCGGCAGGAAGCATAGAGATCGACGATGGACATGAGGGCGTATGCAAGGAAGCTTTCTAGGGATTCGTTAAATAGCCCCAGGGTTACTGTGGGGGCCGGCCCTTGCCGCACCATGGCGAGCCCCGGGCGCACTTGTAGCGACGATCTCCCCCGAAGCTCGCTAAGGGCCCGCAATCTTCAGCGTCTGCTAATTTTTGTGATAATTGTTACCAGTCGTGTGCAGGTCAAACAGGCGCTAAAATATATGCCAGAAGCTTACAAGGCACGAGCAAAGCAGCACAGATAACAACTTTAGAATCTTTGTCACCTTCCCGAATAAGCAGGTAAGCAAAGTGTGTCAACGACAACATGGAAAGCGGCGGATTCGATAAGAAAGTATTAGTCGAGTGTTCTTCAAGATAAGAAAGCACCGACGTCTAGAGCGGCGAACTCAACGCAGTACTAGTGTTCACGCTTCGACAATATCAGCACCAAGACTAGTCGTTTTTGACCAACTGATGTAGTGCTTTAGCTGCTGAAAGGGGACTATTCCTAGACAAGTCCAAAGCATGCCCGCGATCTCGATGAGGTGGAAGTTCCCAAAGATAAACATGATGTTCCGCGGTCCTATCACAAACACCATCAACAAAGGGTTGAACATCTATGCCGTCAAGAAAATTTTGCGACCTAGAAGGAAGAAAACATTGTAGCCAGACTTCCTGTGGACATTATATCCTACCTTCACGACGGTATTCCTCAATGCGCCTCAAAATCTCCTGAATGTCGGCCCAGATCCTATAGCGATTTCGTAGCCCTCTCAGCTTGTCCCAATTTATTTTGACCTCATAATATACCCGGCACCAGTTTATTGTTTTCGTAGAAGAGATTACTGGCAGCTCCGCTTGTGGTTTCGGAGGTGTCACATATGGCTTCTCTATGTATTGATGATCTTGAGACCATGCCTCCAATATCTCCGGCATTTCGTCTTTCACGATAGCACGCTGTTCATGGAATCGTCGTTGGGTTTCCTCGTCTGCTCTCTTCGCTCGATCCCTTCTCGTTTCCTCCTCGCGAAGCTCAAATACTGAGGTAGTGGCCCAGAAGGAGCGTTCCACATCGTCCCAGAGCTCCCAAAGCCAGGGCATCTCTTCTTCAAGCAGGCGCCGCCAACGTAAAAGTGGCAAGTACTCTGCACACGACGCTAGTCGCAAGCTTGCCATATCAAGCGGGCTGAATAGGTCAAGGATTGCGTCTATAAGCTCTCGCGGCAGCTTTGAAAACGGATCGTTGACGCTCCGTTGCACCTGACTGAACCACTGAAAAGGGAAGAGAACGCAGCGAAGGAACGAGAACCGGATTTGCGGCAAGCCATGCATCGCCACGCTGGTGAAGCCACCATTGATCGTACCCTTTAAGCACGGCCGGATGACGAGGGAAGCTACGATCAGATGCGTAATCAGACTCAAGCCGGCGCCACCCTGCCAGGCCCTCGATGTCGACATGGCCAAAGTGGAGACGTGATAGGCGAGTGAATATCTCAAAACAGGTGGGGTGAAAGGGCATCGGGGTGGTGGAATCGTTGGACTATGAAAGTATGACTCGGGGGTCAGCAACGCCCTCTGTAATACCGGAGAGACCATCTCACCTCCATGTTACGATCTGAATCATACAAGAACGCTGTGTCAGGCATTAAATATTTAGCATCGTGACGAGCTGGCGTGAACTTAGGATGACCCTCATCGCGTGAAGGCATGAAGTCGCTCAGACCAGACAGAAAGTAGTCGCTACTCAGCTCGAACTCTTGGTCATCTAGCTCGGATTTCCAGTCTGGCGTTTTGCGGACCAGACATTGCAGTGTGCTGCAGCCTCTCATCTGTTCGGCAGTGACTTCGAAGCCAGAGTAGCCGTGGGGGTGCTCGCACCCAGGCCCAGCGACATGCTCGAAGCTACTACGTTCATCGCAGCTGTCATCCTCTTCGTTGATCCACATGCTATCGTCCTCCTCATCGTTGCGTGACACGGCGCCAAGGGACAAGGACGTGTCTTGTTGGCGATGTCCTATTTTGGCTGACTTGGCCGGTGACGATTCCAGCTCATCCAAAACGTCAGAATATTTTGCCGGACTGCGGCTGCTCTGGCTACGAATGGAACTTCGCTCCACAGTGTCATCCTCTGGGGAGGTTCTGCATAGGCCGTTGTCCGATTCGCCTTCGTCGTTGAGATCCTCCTCGCCCGTGACCAAACTTTCGTCTGACTGATACTCAAAGACCTCATCATCTTAGTCTTAGTCACTTTCATACACATAGATATAACCATTTTCCTCGTCATCAAAATCGCCAGTGTTATCGTTCTTAGTAATCCCACTAGTACTCTCACGTGGCGGACGAACATCTCTTCTTTTGTTTTTACACCCAGCCGAAGCCGGGCAGTTGGCGTAATGTTTGCTGACGAAAGTATTGTGAAAGCCATTCTCAGCTAGGTTTGCGCCTCCTATGGAATTCCAGGCCGCATGGAGAGGCTCATCTGCTCTTCGAATCCGTGAAATGTTGAAGCTGACCCCACATAGTTTATAAGGAATCTAGCGTTCCAAATAAATACTATGCTCCAAACTCTGCCACTAACGTGATCTTCTCACCTCCGAATAGCCTTATACAGAAGGTCAGTAAGTGTTGGAAACGGTCTGTCGGGAATTGAGGCATGTTGCTACATGACTAACCCATTTACGGTACTCTCGCTAAGTAAGCTTAGGTCTGTACAGCAAGCGTGTTTCTGATCGGATGAATATCGATGAGGCTGAATACTACCATCAGGACAGTATCAGAAACCTCGTCTTCAACACGCAATGTTGGGGTGAGACTTACTTCTGTGTCTCAGCCCACTTTGAAGAGTGCAAGAGGTAAGAGAACTTGAACGGTGGTATGCTTGTTTGAGTTATAGATGGAACAGAGGGATCTGGGAAATGCCATGTGTATCTCGCGTTAATGACTAATCATTCCTTAGGGTCCACGCAAAGTACGCTAAGCAGGGGCTTATGCAGGCATCATGATAGGTCACTCTATTGCCTCTTTTTGTTTGCCCAGCGTACATTAATTTGTTCAGATTTAGCTGCATAGAGTGGTCTCATCATTTTTCTATATTCCCCCCATTTTGAGTTTTGTCATTAAAGCGTTGGTCCCGTGCAAAATTCTGTTGAAAAAATCGCAAGTCTCAGCGAGCTCAAACCCTAACAAGTCTATCATATGCTTTCCTCGGTATTATTTCCCTACCTTTGTACTTCTTGCAGGCTCCAAAAAGGGCTTCATATAGCTATAGCATACTTTAGCTCTTCACTACTGCGATGGCAACTGCAGCAATTCACGAAGGATATTCTGTGAAGAGGATGCCAACAGTTCGCGATTGAGCTGGAGGCACGGCTGCTTGGCTGTTTTTGTTGGCGACGCTGGAATTCGCTGCTTCAAAGCATATAAATAAGGTTATTATTCCCCTTGACTTGGAGCAACTCCACACCTGAGAGCGAGGAGCAACCCTCGTCAACTTTTTTTGACCGTAAAATATTGTTCTTCCACAGGGATGGGGCTCGATGTGCCTTGGCCTGATATTACAGGAACCAAAGATGAGCGGACAAAAGCTGCAGTGATCATCATTTGGGGTGGCATTTCTGATATGTATAGCCAGGACCGCGTGATTATCACATGCTTGTTCACACGTTCCTCAAGGCATATATATGGCCATTGAGCTTCTTCGTAACCACCACATCAGCGATTTCGTCATTGTAGAGAAGGGCGGTGGTTTCGGTGGCACTTGGTCCGTCAGCCAACATCCGCTAGACTCGAACCAAGACTGATAGCCAAAGGCGTGACAATAACTACCCAGGATCCTGCTGTGATGTGTGGAGTCATCTGTACTACTACTCATTCGAGCAGAACTCGGAATGGACTCGGGCCTACCCAGGCCAACGAGAGATTCTGGTATGTAAAATGCTGGTCTCAGGATCGAGCATATTTGACAGCTGGCTCTAGGAATACCTGATGGCTGTAGCACGAAAGCATGAGCTGTACAAGCATGCTCGATTCGATACGTTGGTCACGAAAGCAACGTGGGACGAGGAGCAGCTAAGATGGCGGGCAAAGATAAAAGTCGAAGGAGGAAATGACTCGGAGTTTGGAGATAGCTACACCATTGAGTTAGACTCTATTATTTCCGATGTTGGCTAGCTCCGCGCTCCAAACTACCCTAACATTCCTGGACCTCGAGGGAAAGACGATGCACTCAGCGAGATGGGACTGGAGCTACAGCCTTGAGAACAAGAGAGTTGCAGTCATCGGTCAGGCACTCACAGTAGTCAAATACATCGCTCAGCCCACTAATGTTGGAATACAGGTGCGACTGCTGCTCAAATTGTGCCCGATGTAGCCAAAGTTGCCAGCAGTTGACAGTGATACAACGTTCCTCTGGACCGCTCAAAGCTTAACCAAAACTCTGGGAATTAGGGAATCAATCATCGAATTCTAAAGCTGCCTCTATTATAATAGTAGCAACCCGGTCAGGGTAAGACAAGCATAGAGACATACATTATCAACAAAGCTTCCGCGCGTAGCAGTCGAAGATCAACGATCTCGTATACAAAGCTTCAATTTTCCGCATTGCCAGCTCACTCGGTCCGCGATACTGCCATTGCACTAGCCCAATCAGCCTCTGCAAGCCACCGCATCTTCACAGCTGACTCGCTACAACGGTGGCGCTTAATCCCGCAGTATTAAGAAGAATGGTCACGGAGGGTCCACACCTGAAAAGGATGGCACATCCACAGCAAACATTGACGGTTCCAAAGCGAAACTCTTATCCAAAGCCATGAAACTCAGCACTATGATACTGGCGAGTTCAGCCGAGTTCGGTGCCTGTTGTAACATTGATACTGATAACACTGATCACTGCGGGAAAAAGGAGCTGGCAGTCTCAATGCTTACACTACCTTAGTGATGTGCTGCTGGCCAATGGTTCTGGAAATGTACGGAGACCAAGTCAAACGGTTGTAACCTTGGACCATCATCTACAGCAACCCTTTGGGCTCCCTCACGGCGACATTTCGACTAGAAGAAAGCCCTAAGCGGACTGGAAGGATCCACGAAAAAAACGATGGCATGGCGTTGGCGTTCTCTTTGTCAAAGGACTTCAACATGTCTGCCATAAGAAGTATGACTTCCAAAGCAGCTTTACTAGGTGTGGAGACTGGCGTCTTACTCACAGTCATCCTTGCTGTCCACATGCTGAATCAATTTCCGTTTGCGAAGAATGATAAACCGCCTGTAGTTCCTTACTGGATGCCATTCATAGGATCGGCCATTGCGTATGGCCAAGATCCCTATGCATTCTTCTTTCGATGTAGACAGAAAGTAAGATTCCTCCTGAAATTCAGCGATTTGTGGTAAGAGAGTACTGACTAATATCACAGTATGGAGAAATATTCTCATTCATTCTATTAGGAAAGAAGATGACAGTCTGCCTTGGCACTCAAGGCAACGATTTGATTCTCAGTGGCGAGGAGATATAAAAGAATTTGACGACGCCTGTCTTTGGGTGTGGTGTCGTTTATGACTGCTCGAATGCTGTCCTGATGGAGCAAAAGAAGGTGCGAGGCGGTTAGATTAGGTTATTTTGGAAGAATTAACTCAGATATAACAGTTCCTCAAGTTCTGTCTCACCACAGAAGCTTTGCAGTCATACTTACCGCTCTTCGAAGGCAATCTCTACGACTTTCTCTCACACTCACCCGCCTTTCAAGGGTTCGAGGGCTCCATATGTGTGACTAAGGTCATGGCCGAGCTTACGATATTTATGGCCTCGCGGACTTTACAAGGAAAGGAAGTCCGCCAAAAGTTCGATTCGACTTTTGCCGAGCTGTACCATGATCTGGACATGGGATTTACGCCGGTTAATTTCATGATGCCTTGGCTTCCATTGCTAGAAAACAGGAGAAGAGATCATGCGCAACGTATGTTAGCGAATACATACATTGAGATCATCAAGGCACGACGCAACCTCAAGAAAGGCCAGCCATTAACGGAGAACGATATGATATGGCACTTGATGTCATGTCGATACAAGAATGGAAACCCGATTCCAGACCAGCAGATTGTGCATATGATGATTGCACTACTCATGGCAGGCCAGCATTCATCCTCTTCAGTAGCTTCATGGATCATGTTGCGACTTGCTTCCCGTCCAGACATTGCGGAAGAGTTGTACCAAGAGCAGGTCCGAGTACTAGGCCTGAGCGACAAGAGGCAGATGAAACGTCTGACCTATGAAGAAATTGGGCTTCTGAATCTCAATTCTTTAGTGGTAAAAGAGACATTAAGGCTTCATGCACCAATTCACAGCATCGTGCGAGCAGTCAAATCGCCATTAACCATCCAAACCAACAAGCCGAGCGAGCTGGAGAGCAGAGTGTACAACATTCCAACGTCTCATGTCTTACTATCCGCTCCAGGAGTCACAGCGCAATCATCCGAGCACTTTGCCAACCCTTCCAGCTGGGACCCGCACAGATGGGAAGCACAACCTGCCGTCAAGGATGGCAATGAGAAGGTTGACTATGTTTATGGCCTAGTTACCAAGGGAGTCAGCTCGCCATACCTACCATTCGGGGCGGGAAGACACCGTTGCATTGGGGAGCAGTATCACAGCCCTGATGGTGCGCCAGTTCAAGCTGAGACTGACTGACGGTGAGACCGATGTCCCAAAGACAAATTACACGTCATTATTCACGAGGCTGTTGGATCCCGCTATCATTCGATGGGAAGAGCGGTAGAACATCGAGTAGAATCCAGTAGCCGCTGCTTGGCCAGTATGGCTGTTGTTATGGTTCTGACTTGTGATACGGTGCATGATCGTAAATCCGATGTGTGGCTGGCTTTCTACACCGAATTGGGTAGTCACTTGCGGATTCAAGCAGTGCCCAGCTTCAACTGGTCTTATCTAGGCTTAATTCGGCTCTAGTAGTGCACCCAAGCCTAACACTCTTTAGACTGCCGAGCTCGCCGAAGTAAATTGACGGGCTGATAGAAGGCTGATAATTAGTTTGCCACTATGGTAGCGTGCGCCTATCCGCAACGTTTACGTAAAGGATGAAAATCCTCAACGGTGATCCGACCAACCCTCAAGAACTACATATGCTGCACCATAAATAGAAACACGCAAGCCCATCATTCCAACCTTGACAAGGCTCAGATAATTGTGGAATTCCACTTCTTACATTGGACTTGTATTGCCGAAGACCAAGTTGCCAATTCACCTTCGCGAGTCTAGATCTGATATGCGTAAATCGTAGTCGCGGAGCATTAATTTAGGCAAAACCATAATGGATAATGCCGCTCCTGGCCTCTTGGAAAAGCGCCACTTTCTCCCTTACCACGTATACGAAAAGGCATTGGCTCCCACATGTTTGGTACTCAGCTCCCTTCGCGGCCAAGGGAGAACGGGGTACCCCAGGCTATGGCAATGCTCGGAGACCGTGCATGTGCTGTATAATAAGAAGGTGATACGTCTTTAGACAAAGAGAACTCTACGGACGCACAAACTCTATCCACGAGAATGAGCTCTCAAAGCGATAATGTCATGCTCCAAAGCAATCCCATGCCCACAGGGCAGACCTTCACCAACTTCGCCTTTATTCCCGATCTTGGAGCCAATTTTTTATACATCATGGTCTTCAGTGTCTTCTTATTGGTACAAGTCGGCTTGGGCTTCAGATTCAGAACGTAGGATTACATAGGAGCCATGCTCAGCGGAATAATCCTGCAGCTGGCGGGACACACGGCCAGAATATTCACGCGAGCAAATCCGTCACAGAGGACATCGTTTCTAATGTATGTATCCGAGCCGTCCGAGGTGGTATCCCTTAAGCAGCTAACGGAGATGAAAAGAGACAACATCTGTCTGATCTTAGGCTCTGCATTCCTTGCCGCATCCATTTATCTCTGCATGGGACGGATCGTAGTCGTTTATGGGAGACACCTTTCCCGTTTAAGCGTGAGGAAGGCTCCCTGCAGATTCACTAAATCAACGACTGACGTCAATTGTCACAAAGTCTTTTGATCATCTTCATTCTCTGCGATTTGACCAATCTGATACTGCAAGGCGTTGGTGGTACTATCTCCTCCACAAGTCTTCATCGGGACCAGATCCAAGTCGGCATCAACATTATTATTGCCGGCCTTGCTACTCAGGTCACCTCTCTTTTGATCTTCATCACTCTAGGCGTAGAATTTGCGATTCGAGTACGAATGCGAAGCCATGAGATGGTCAAAGAAACCAGTTATCTCAGAGGGACGCGGAGATGGAAGGCATTTCTTCTTGGTAAGTCAATTGCAGACCGTTGACTCTACATAGTTGGCGGTCGCCGGGCTAATCTCTCTGCATGTCTTGCAATTGCAACATTATGTACCTTTACGCGTTCTTGCTTTCGCATTGCAGAGCTTAGCCAAGACTTCTCAGGCCCACTGGCAAACGATGAAACCACTTTTATGGTAAGATTTTCCATCTCGACTCACAGCTGCACATGCTAACAGAACGATCTTCAGATCCTTGAAGGCGCAATGATGATAATTGCAACAGGCAGCCTAACCTTGTTGCACCCCGGACTTTGCTTTCAAGGGCACTGGAGGTCTCCAAGAGAACCATGCGCGCAAGAACCGGGTATGACGGACTTAGATCTCGTCAAATCCCACGACGGCACTAGCTCGGCAGTCATGGTCCAGACCAAGGAGCTGCAGTCAACTTCTGGTCTCAGCGAGCTAGATGTGGTATGATATTTCAAGGAGAATGAGATGTAAGAATAAGTGGTCTGAAAATAATGGCATTTAGCTATTTTGGGCATAGCGAGGAGCTTAGCTATAGACATTTCTAGATCATCGTGATAGAAGTTCATGTAATGATAAATGAATTTATGAATCTAATGTTGTTGTAAAACTTGAGCGTATGCTTCTAGCTGAGACCGGTCGTCATTAATGCTTCAAGCTCAGGAGGACTTAGTATGCCTGGCCAAGCTGTATCTAGTCTTGAGGTTAGGTGCTTAAAAGACACCAGGGAGCAATCTCCATGAAACGTTGCTGCAGTACTGCTCCCAATTCTTGCCATATTTCTTCGAGCATCTATCTTCGTCTCGGAGGATGCGGTGGAAGAGAATAGCAGTCATAAACAGGAAGTAAGACCATGGCAGCAGGTGGTTAAACCCACAGACGGCGCACATGGAGAAAGCTTGCATCAAGTCTCCGAGGTAATTGGCATGGCGCGAAACTCCCCACCATCCTAAATGAAGGGTTAATATTGTACATGACCACATAATCAAGATCCTAAGGGGGGTTATACCTGAGCAAAGAAGGAGCGACTCGTGAGTTCGTCCATCATCGGTTTTGTACGAGCACTTAATGTAGCGTGCTTTAGCGCCCCAAATCGTACATTGTCCTTTAGTAGAGCGCACCACGTCTTTCTGGTGATTGGCAGACCGAAAAAGTGTGTAGCCTCCTAAACCGAGAGATAGTACACCAATGACTTGGTTGAAGGATAGATCAACAGGATAGCGGCCCAGGTATTGCACTTGAAGGGTGTAAATTGTCGGAAGCAGGGCTACGGATCCCCAACCCAGGTAGTAGCCATAATGGTCGTGGCTCATGTCAATCGTGCGGAGATACCTACAGTCGTCATTAAAAAAGCTACAGATCCTTAGATGAAGAGCCTTACCAGTCCTCATTGATGAAGAAATCGACGACATAGATTGTATGGAAAAGGTCGACAATCAGTATGGAGTTGCTCACGTAACCATAAGTCTGGTATTGGTATGCGGTCCAGGAGAGATCACTGTGCGGTCCGAGTCAATGAAGAGCATTGAGGGCAAACACCACTGCTCGGGAAACGGAATGGAATCTAGTCAGGACCACCTACATCAATGTCCAGGCCACAATGCCTGGTCTTCCGTTGTGAAACAGCTTGAAGTCCCATAGCTCCCCAAAGCGCGGATTAAGCTCAATGCCAGCGAAGAAATCGAAAATCAATGATCCTATGTCAAGTCAATTTTGACGCGTACAGAACGGGTCTAAGGTCTTACCACTGAATTTGCGATCATTTGGATGGGTAGGTGCCACATGAGCCTTGATTTGAGCGAATCCAGCTAGCAAGAAGCCATATACGTTGACAGCGATGATGAGGCCCTCCCAATGGTTGGCTATCAGGGCCAAGTCAAGGATACCACTAATCGCAGCGATAAGAACTAGAAGATGAGTGACCACCCATGCTAGAAGGCCATTTGTCTTGTACTTTAGCAGATTCCCGGCTGGGGTGAGCTGCCCTGTAGAGATGGGTCCTGGTAGTAAGCTATACAAAGTGGCCTGAAACGCAAGCCAGGTTGCATAGCCAATCGAAGATTCCATGCTTGGCCGCGGCGCATATTGGTGAGTGAATGAGGGGAGGCCATCAGAGTAAGCTGCCGACAGCATGTCAGACAAGGAGCCATCGAAGTACTCCAGCGTGATCCAATTCCCGACTATCCACACGGGGCAGATGAGAACAAGAACCAAGGAGCCTACAGCGGCGGTCCACGTTGCCTCTGTCCTTCGACCCCAGGAGCTAAACGGTTCTGCCACATCGGCCTCTTGCTTTCGTACTTCGAGGGAGGGTGCGGGGGATTCCATTGAGATGGTCTCGGTAAGTAATGGCGGTGCCATTTAGTTGACCAGATTTCAAAAGTCACGGACTTGTAAGATCGTTTCTAGGACTGATGGGGTGGTAGTCGCTGCAAAGCGAGAAGTGAACTGACTAGCCAGCTGAACAGACGAGAATCTATGGGGGTCATTAAATATAGCAGAGCGAAGGCATTCTCGATCTATTTCCTGACCAAAAAAAGTGCTGAACAGGTGGAGGTGACACAAGAACGACCTGTGCTACGAGTACGAGTACAAGGTTAGGTCGAGGACGTCAAGCCAAACCTTGCTCCGAAGAGGCGCGCAAGCCTAAATCCTTCTTAGCGCGAGCATCGTTGCCTTATGTCAGCCAGTCAGGATGCCGACTACGGAGTCTTGGTTACGTAGATACCCGGCATGCATGACGCTGTGATACAACACGAATTAAATTAGCTGCACCTCAGTCAAGAAATTCACTACTGCGGCGCTAGAACCTTTTCACGGATTCTCTTCCTGTTTTGGCCAGTTGGGAAGCAAGCATGCCGTCCTTTGGAGTTCGGCTTGCTGGGCACACATTCTTATCATTAGGAGCAGGGCTTACTCTCATGCGAGTTCCGAGGTTCCGAGAGTCGGTACCTTAGCTCATAGCCTGATATGTTAAGAAGGTTCATGTTGTACGATTGATGAGGTATTGATGCAGCGCTAAATAGCCACCTTCTACTAACACCTACATATAGTAGCATCCTTCACATTTATGTATTCCCTGACTTCCCGTTTCGGCCGATGCTTCGGCCGGGGCTTTGGTCTTGGTGGGAAGTTTTCAGAGGGTATGCAGTAGTGTATGAGCTGTACATGAGGTGTAGTACTTCATGAGGTGGGTGAGATTCGCGGGACGCGACACCCCCTGAAGGTGCGCATATGAGTGGAGTCCTCTCCGCAAAGTCTTTGCCTTGCGCCACGTTTTGGAGCGTATCATAGCCATTGGTTTGACATGGCGGCGCCCATTGAGCTCATCAAGCAGATGGCATTCTGCCGGGAAAACTCAGGCTTGGCATGCCCTATGAGGAAGTGTCTCCGCAGTCATAGAGGGCCGCTCCGGCGCCACTCAGTCTGCATACCTGCTATGTAAGTAGAATAATGTTGATCATTTCAACAGTCATTTACTCGCATATTCTCGCTTTGGCCCCTTTCGGTGCTCACACCCGGGCATGTGTCAGCAAGCTGGAAGTTGCTCCACTTGCAGGAGGCTTTTCATCACCATGTCTCACCATGTCAGCCCACTGTCATCGATCAGCACTGCAGGCACAGCCTCCCATAGCCAAATATCAGATGGCCACTTTGTCATTTGGGTTGAATGCAAGTTTTCTAATTCGCACCTCGTAGTCTATGTGCGCATTTTGGATGTCATGCCTCATCTTACGTGACGAGGTTGACAAATTCTTCTGCACTGCCAATTATACTAAACGATTTCATGTTTTGTATATAAGTACTCGTCGTATGCTACAAGGACTCAGTTCTTCTGATAATCTCCATCTCCTTTATTCTCTGTATCCAAACCTCAAAAGCTTTCAAGGGATATTATCATGTTTTCCGCACTCTGCCTGGCCCTGCCTCTTTGGCTGGGCGCGCCGGTCGCTGCCTCGCCTATGCAACTAGCTATTCGTAACTCGCAGCCTTTTTATGTTCCCTTCTATGATGCTACTGCAAACGGTCATACTAGTCCCGCACGCGGCTGGAACTCGTTCGGGATCCAAGCCAACTCCGGGACCCAGAAGACTGCTGGCTGGGACTTCAACGACTACCATTTCGCTCAACAATGCGACCTCATGGTAACTCAGCCAGGCTATGATTACGTCTGTAGCATAGATTCTGGATGGTCTACCACTGGAGGAGACCAGAATGGCCGCATTGTCGAAAACACTACCGTCTTCAGCACGTATGGAAGCCTCAAGGGCTTTGGAGACCATCTGCACAGCCAAGGCCTGAAGCTGGGTGTCTACCTTCTGCCAGGTGCGGTAACATCCGATGGTGACAAAACTATCGAGAACACACAGATCCAGCTCAAAGATGTTTTTGATACTAGCCAACCTGGGTACTTCGCCCGAACCACCTTTCTATGGGGCAAAGATGGCGTCCAACAATGGCATGACTCGGAGATCAGGTATTTGGAGGCGCAGTACGTATACATTCCCTGATCCGACCATCCATGCCAACCGCACATCAAATCCCTAATGCTGACAATGACTCAGAGGTGTCGACTTCGTCAAGTTGGATTTTGTCACCCCGGGCAGTATAGATAGCAACCCTCTACCTGCAGACAACAGCCAGTCTGTAGTAGCATATCATAACTCAATCAACCATTTCGCGCCTGGCATGAGGCTTGATATTTCAGCGAATTTGGATCGTAATAGCCCTTATTGGCTGACTTGGCAGAACAATGCAGATTCATTACGGCTCGATACAGACGTCAACAATGCTGATGGCGGTGGACAAATGTACATGATCTTCCCATGCTAACCGATCTGACCTCAATCATGCTAATCAAACACAGAAGCAGCACCTTCGTAGCATGGCAGACAGTCCAACGGGCAATCGAGCGCTACCGCAGCTTCATCAACCAACAGACCGAAGACTCCAGCCGACAAGGCCACGGCATCATGATCCGTCCAGATATGGACAGTACCTACATCGGCAACCCACAATCGCTCTCCGGTATAAGTGATGTGCAACGCTACTCGATGGCAATCCACTGGATTGGCGCTGGCGCAAACCTCATTACTGGCTCTGACCAAACAACTCGCGACTCGCTAGGCTACGAGCTCATGTACAACGAAGAGGCTATGACTATTGCAGACTTCACGTCCCAGTGGCCGATGCAGCCGCGCAATCCTAGCGGGTGGGGTACTGCTGGTGCGGGTGCTTCGATGCAGTTGCAGGCGTGGATTGCTGGGCCTAATGAGCAAGGCACCGCGGTTGCTGTCCTTGCAAATTATGGACCTGATCTGGGGCAAGGAGGCTTCAATACGAATTGGACAGATACTCACCTTGTAAGCATCCAGCTGAGTGATTTGGGAATTGGCCCAGGGATGCAGTATGGAGGCAATTCGTGGAGCGTGAGGAGAGTCTGGGGTGGTGGAGGAAGTGGAGGTGGCAATCATCAGGATATTGGAACGACTTCGGATAAGATTGAGAGCTGGTTGGGTGAGGGCGAGAGTGTGTTGTACAAATTGCAGAAGCAGTCGTAAGATTTGACAGCGGGTTTCAGTCTGTGCATCGGCGTTTGGTACAATTCTATGGGTATTCAAGCGGAAAAGCATACATATTTGGATAAAAAAGAGTAAGGATGATCGTTGCTAGCGGAGTCTTTAGAGCTGAGAGACATGTATCATACTGGTGGGAATATTCAAACGTTTATAAGACGATCGAACTGAGGATGACAGATACAGCTGAGGAAGAGACATAAAGCAACCAATTTTTGCTGAAAAAGGAGTTGAAGCCGTGCCATTTCATAACGAGTTGTAGTTACGAACCGCAGATTGGGCTTTAGACAGAAGCGGAAGATCTAATGTATGCAGGAAGGAACGAGCCGAGAAACGCAGATCTTGATAGAGACAAGAGTCGAGACCGGGATGTTCAGAAAGGTGATAAAGTTGAGATGCAGACACTGTTAAAGAGAAGAGTTACCATTCATGGAATTCGAGAAATCACTGAGCGAGACATAAGATAAATTGCTAGAAAAGGGGTGCGAATTCTCATATTTCTAGACATGGTCGAGTTGATTGTAATCCATGTCGCCAGAGGCAAGAGTTGAAATTATGATACTTGAAGACTTACTCGAGTCATGCTGAGTACAGTACAGTCAGAGAAAGAACCTTGAACATGTCGATTGAGAGCAACCGAGTCATCTAAAGTCATGATTTACAACAGAAGAAAAGCTCGAAAGTTGAAGACCCAGGAGCAAGAGTAGTGGAGCGAGGGAAATGTAAATTCGAGTCAATGTAGGACCATCTGCCAAGACTTGGTGACTCAGGTAGCCAAGAGTCATGCCCCCCACAAGAACCATTTCGTTCTCCACATTGTCATACCTGCTATTCTATACCTGATGAGCTTACAATGCGGTAGAAGGACGTTCAGCTGCGGAATCGTTTCGACCTTAATGTATCCGCACACGGCTCATGCCAAGCTCTCCCATTGGCGGCGGACGGAAATCAGAGGCTTCTCCGAGATGGAGCCCCAGCCAGACTACTCCAAATGGAACACCAACAAGCTGATTGATCGCGTTACCTATCTAGAGCAACAGCTCAAAGAACAGACAGCCAAGTACGTGTTTGCTAAACCACCTCTACATTGGGTGGTGATGCTGATTGTGTAGGTAGATACAAGTCCAAGCCCCAATCACCTCCTCGCAAGCCCAAAAATGCTCGTGTCAACCGCGAATTTGACCCTTCCAAATACTCGACACGGCTTATTGCACTGAAATTTGCGTACCTAGGTCAGCGCTACAACGGTCTCGAGTTCCATACCAACAACAAGACGCCCCTGCCCACGGTAGAGGAAGAGCTATGGAAGGCATTGAACAAGGCAAAGTTGATATTCCCGACGCCAAATCCACTGCTAGAACCTGGGGAGCCAAACTGGGAAGGATGCGAATATTCGAAGTGTGGGAGGACGGACAAAGGCGTGAGTGCTTTTGGGCAGGTGGTTGGGATCAGAGTCAGGAGCAATCACCCTGTTAGTCGGGTACATACTCCCATCTCGGCGGAAGATGCGGCTATCACCGAGGACTCTAGAGGAAGCTCGAATTCGAAAGGCTCAGAGATTGCTTCCCCGCCACTTGATCCAGATAGCAAGCACCTCGAAGATCTAGCAGCTACATCTCCATCTACGGGCAGCCCATCAAGTGACGAATCGCTGTCTTTCCACCCAATAAACGATGAAATCCCCTACTGTCAAGTACTCAACCGCCTCCTACCACCAGACATCCGCATGCTAGCCTGGTGCCCAGCACCACCTCTCGACTTCTCCGCCCGCTTCTCCTGCAGAGAACGCAGATATAAATACTTCTTCACACAACCTGTCTTTACGCCCACAATCGGCTCTGCAGGTCTTCTGAACCAATCAAGGACTTCCGACTCCCGAGCAGGGCGAAGAAGAGAAGGCTGGCTGGACATCGAGGCAATGCGAGAAGCAGCGCGCAAGTTCATCGGCCTCCGCGATTTCCGCAATTTCTGCAAAGTTGATCCTAGCAAACAAATCGAAAACTTCGAACGGCTGATCTTCCACGCAGACATCGAGGAGCTAGATTCCCAGCATAATCCAGTCGGTTATGTGGGAACGCCTGGCTTTCAACAATATCAGGATCCGGATGAAGCACCTGGGTGGCATCTTCTTGACGACTCTATCAGACCACAGCCTTCTGCACCAACAGTCTACACTTTCACATTTTACGGTTCGGCTTTCCTCTGGCATCAGGTGCGCCATATGGTGGGTATTCTGTTCCTCATTGGACAAGGTCTTGAACAGCCTTCCCTCGTCGACGACCTCTTGGACGTGAAGAAGAATCCATGTAAACCACAGTATGAGATGGCAGACGATGCGCCGTTGGTGCTATGGAATTGCATCTTCCCTAGAGAAGGAAGCGGCAACAGGGAAGACGCGTTAGACTGGGTCTACGTGGGCGACTATACGGGCGAAGAGGAGGGTGTATTGAAGGCCGGTGGAACAAGGGGGGATGGCAAACATGGTATGGGCGGGGTGGTGGATGATATGTGGAGGGTGTGGCGGAAAAGAAAGATGGATGAGGTACTCGCAGGGACACTTTTGGATGTGATTATTGGGCAGGGATGCAGTAGTTCTTCAGACGAGGGAGATGGGGACTCGAAGTACGGCAAAAGCCAAAAAGTCTTCCAAGGAGGCAATGGACCTAGGCTGGTGGGCAAGTACATCCCCGTATTAGAGAAACCCAGGATGGAGAGCGTGGAGGCTATCAACGCAAAGTACGCGAAGAGGAAGGGGTTTGAGCAGAGCGAGGAGCTGAAGGAGCAAGGGTTTAGGAGAGTGGTGGCTGATCCTGATGATGGTGGCATTGAGTAGAAAGATCGAACTTTACGCTGACTGTATCCAATGGGTATCTACTAGCTAGCAGTCAAGTCTACAACCTCGACGCTACTATAAACATTTTTCACGGACCCTGCAGCAGCTTCCCATGGTTCCAGATGCTTCCAAGCGCCTTCCAGACTTTCTCTGAGAGCAACAAGTCTCCTAGCTACCTGGTTTTTAATTGGCGATATAGGTTTCTTGGAAGGCGAAGTCGGAGGGACGCTATCGTTTTCCACGACTCTAGGAGCTGCTGGAGACAGTAATGTTGAGGGCGAAGGGAGGGAAGTCGAGTCAGAGTCTGGAGACGCCGGGGCTGGCGGAAGCTTAGAGGCGGTGAAGTCTATTTTGCGATTGACCTTCTGTGAAGTCAAGATCTCGGAAAATACCAACCCAACGGTATCAAGTTGTTTTTCGGTCTCCCTCGAAGATGGTGTGTGAATTTGACATGCAGGATATGGCTCATCGGCCAGCTGTAACGGACTTCGCTTCTTCCGCGGTGATGGTCTATTTGGATCTCGTCGCCTGGGAGTAGGAAGATCTTCGACGATCCTGGCGTGACTCCGAGTGTCCGTACCATGGTCTCTCAGAGTGACTGGCTTCTCTTCGACATCAGAGATAGAGGTTGCGGGTGGTGAATGCCGCCTCTTTGGTGTAGAAGCGACCGGAGAAGAGCCTTGAGCTTCCTGTTCGCCTGGTTCACTGTGCGTCTGTTCCGTATTTTCTGGATCACCTGGCGGGTATATACCTAGGGCAGAATATCTGGTCGGGGAATTGAATCCAAATGTGTCCGAAGGTCTTTTGGAGAAGGTCCAAGGATTCAAGTTGATGTCTACTATTGGGGACGAGGAAGGCAAGTGGCTTTGGGGTGATGCTCCTTTCGACTTCTTTGACCCATTCGCTTTCGATGTCGTAGCCATGTCCTTCTTCACCTTCTGGCCTACCGGGTTACGATTCTCCTTCAGCACTTTCCTCGACGGGCTCTTAAGAGGTTTGGCAGTGGCCGGCGCCAGGAACACAGGAGGAAGTGCGGCTTCGTCTTTCGCTTCGGGGGCCTTTTCGCTGGTTGTACCTTTCCTTGGGCCAGCTTTGGTAACCTTGACGAATTGGTCCATGGCGCCAGCTTTCACTCCAGCCTTTGACAACGTTTTCTTCTCTCGCGCTTTCCGCGTTGCGAATTTCTTTGGGTTATTCATCTCCTCTTCCCACGTTTCGACCAGTAGCGGCACACCAAGCTTCACATATGTCTCCAATATCCAAATTTTCTCGGTCTCGGTAGGATCATATGTCGACGGACCTCTCTTCTTTGTAGGGCTTCTAGAGCGGCCTCTGTCCTCCTCACCACCCGATACCGCCTGTTCGTCTCCTGACCCTTCGTTTATGTAGCCTTGAAAGTCGTCCTTCTCCTCCGAATCGAGATCCAGCCCAACGACATCTGCAGGAACGTATGCAACTCTAAGCTCTGGCGCTCCATCGGTGTTCCAGTGGGCTCGGCGACCACAGATAACCTTCACAAGCTGTCCTTCCGCCGACTGCTTCGTTTCGAGACCTTCATCTTCTTGAGTATTTGAGTTGCTCCTCTGAATGAGTTGGTGCGCTAGCAATGCTGGTGCAAGTCCTCGAACAAATTTATTCGCACCGGTAAGATACTGCCAGCCGAAAGCTTCCGCAACGAACAGGCGTAGTTCGGGCACATTGACTTCTTGGTTCCATACAATCTCTTCATGTAATCTTGAGACTTTCTCTGGAGAAGAGATGACAGGGTTTGTATAGTAGCTCAGCACCTTCATGTCGGGAAAGTTTTCTGGTATCCTCATCGTCTTGTGTCTCTGGCGAAACAGCTTGCTTTCATTCGTTCGCATCTCATGCTCAAGTCTTTCTCTCCACTCCTTGAATCCGTCAGCATCGTCCCGCGACAGCTGGCATAGCTCATGACCAAAGCCAGCTTTGGCCGCCTCGCAGGCGGACTTGATGCCACATCCTGGCATACCGGCAGGTACATAATCCCCCCCACTCATCAAAGCAACAAGAACCATCCCTTCACTATCCAATCCTGTCGTATTCTTTGTACTCTCTGCATTATAGACATTCACGTGTGTTGGGCTCTTGTTTCCTCTCATTGTCTCAGCCGTCCAATTTCTCAAAGTCATACTGCAGCCGAACATCAACGTATCCACATCTTCGCTCAGCGCGGCATCGACGAGGCCTTGCTTCTGCAAGAGAGCGCATTCTGCTTCTGCTTCTCCTGGAGCTGTGTGGTATGGGAAACCGAAGCGCTTCAACAGCTCTTTGGTAAGGAAGTTGGGCAGACACGCGGCATTGGAAGCGACCTTGTTACCACGCTTGAAGGGCGGCTTGTTCGGACCATCGAAGACGAAGAGTGGTTGTATTGACAGGGTGAGAAGCTTGAGGAGGCGGTAGTAAAGGGTTCGAAGCGCGGGATTTTTGCCTCCTTGGCCGGATTGTATCTGGAACTGCCAGATGGATATGTCTATAGCAATGCGAAGGGATTGACCAGTCTTTTCAATATGTTCAACGGCGAGCTTTGACAATGCTGTCCGTTCTCCTGGCCCGATTTGCTTGTAAATACTGGGGCACTGTTAGCTGCTCCGTCCGCCTTGCTGACTCAAGCGGGACTTGCCCTGGAATACCCATTGCATGCTCTAGTCATGCTCAGTAGTGTTTATGCAAGAAAATAAGCTGTAAGCAAAGCAATGCTACTGTGTTGAGGAGTAAAGTTCTTTAGAATTCACCAAATGGTGTGTTTGCGGACTTCAGCGCGGAACAATCCCGACGCGCTTTGCCGAGCAACCCTTCCAGCAACAGCTTCGCCAGCTTGCTCAATTCAACCCACCCTCATTGAAGGCTTGAAAGAGGGAGGAAGAAGCTTCTTGAGGGTCACTGAAGCTCAATGGCCACTGCAGCTGGTTACTTCGACCGCAAGCCCTCCTCCAGCGTCAGACCAGGGCTGTCCCATCTCCAACCAAATCCACCGTCTCCACATACGCCTCAGCAACAACGAAGAGTCTCCTCCACATTCTCGTCACCGTCTGTAAGCTACCGATCAGAAGATGAAGCTGTGATCTTCGAATTCGGTACGCGTCATGTCAGTGCAGGCTTTACCGGGGAGAGCTATCCTCGGTGCAAATTGGGTTTTGGTCCCGAGGAGTCGAGAAGAGTTGGGGACTACAGGAGATGGCTACCAGGCTATGATGAAGGACAGAGGAAGAAGCAGCGAGTGGAAAGCTGGGGCGAAGACCATGAATTATGGCAGATGGACCTGCGAGGAATGGATATTGGTATAGTGGAAGACAAGATCGAGCGTGCGGTCAGGGAAGCGTTTACCAAGTATCTACTGCTGGACTCAAAATCAAGACGTTTACTGGTGATACTGCCATCTGTTATGCCACATCAATTACTCTCTACAGTGCTGGCTACTTTGTTCAGCAATTTCCAGACTCCAAGCATTACTTTGCTCTCTCCTCCCATACTAAGCACAGTGGCAGCAGGATGCCGGTCGAGTTTGATTGTCGATATTGGATGGAGGGAAACGACCTTGACTGCTGTCTACGACTATCGAGAGGTCTATCAGGCCAGGACGACGCGTGCAATGAGAATGGTTACGCTGGAGATGGCACGACTCCTTGAAAGCTACGACACGCAAAAGAAGGGGGACAAACCCGGAACAGCAGGAGACAAATCTGAAGACCAGAGATCTGACGTGCTGAGTATCAATCTTGATCAAGCTGAGCAGGTCACCACCAGAATGGCCTGGTGCCAAGGACGGCAGGGATCGAGCGATGCACCCCCAGACACTCGGGATATATCTGGTCAACTAGGCCAGGTTTCCATTGCCGAAGACAAGCCCAGTGATCAAAGTAGGAACGCAAATACAGATGACCCCTCCATCTCCATCCCCTCGCCTTCATCGCCACGTCAATGCATCTCGATTCCCTTCTCACAATTCGCCCAGCCGGTCGAGACATCCTTACTAGCAGCAACCAAACAGCGCTATGACCTCGACGACCACGAGCAACCTCTTCACATCCTGATATACAAGACTCTACTCTCTTTACCTCCAGACGGGCGCGCAGTCTGCATGTCCCGTATCATCTTCACAGGAGGTGGCTCGAATATCCCTGGACTCAAACCTCGGCTGCTTGATGAACTTTCTGCGATTGTGAAAGAGCGCGGCTGGGATCCTGTGGAAGGCAAAGCCGCAGATGAGCGGAGGAGGAGGTTGAAAGAGATTAGCAGCAATCGACAGTTGCCCCGCAGCACACACGAGGAAGCCCTGAAGGATCCGTCAAACACAATACCAGCTGCACTTGCGCCGCAGGTTCCCGACCCAATCGAGGATAAGCTCCGGCGTGAGCAGAACAAGGGATCAAAAGATACAATCTCCGGAATTATTCGCGGCGTCAAGACCTTAGGGGCATGGGCCGGTGGGAGCCTGCTTGCGAATTTGCGCATCAAAGGCGTTGTGAATATCGAAAGAGACTCTTTCCTGCAGTATGGATTGACTGGGGCTAGGCGAGACGCTGAGGCGAGCACTGTACAGCAGAAGGGACTTGGAACAGGTGTGGGAAGAGGCGGAATGGGCGAGAGGGGAGGGTGGACGCTTGGAGCATGGGCCTGAAGAGCTGCCACGCATTGAGTGACCATGAGTTGAGATATATTCATTGAATGTCAACAAAAGACTTTAAAGAAGCCCCAAAGACCCAGCCCGCTCAATACGGGTATCGTTACGTTGTCATCCCAGCCAAAAATATCCACAACCTCGCTAGCGCTCGCTATGAATCCGCTCCACAGACTCACTATGCTCAAAGCCACCCATCCACCCACCGAACCTTGCTCGCTTGTCAATTTCAGTGGCTCTCTGAGCACTTCAGGCAGCGTTAATGTTCCTGTAAACATGAATCCCTCATTGTATCCAAACTTCGGCACCGCCCACCCGTAGAACATCCCAGCAGTCAATACTCCCACAACCATGGCTGCGGCGCTGCCCGCCAGACTTTTGCCCTTGCGTATCCGCGGTGTATATCGTCCATACAGCCTCCCCACAGTACTAGCAGCCGTATCACACCAACTCAGGAGTAGCACGCTCATCGGGCCCACGTCCTTGGGAAAGAATCTGAGCACGGTCCAAGCGCCGAGCAGATACCATATCACACCATTGTATCCATCGACCTCACTTTCGCGCATCAAAGCGCCCAAGCATTTTATATAGAAGCGGTTGAAACTGGGAAAGGTATGCCGTGCATAGTCAACGCTTGCGATTGGTATGAGAGCGCCTAATAGCCAGGGATGTATTGTTGCTGCGGTGGTGCCGCGGGAGTAGAGGTGTAGAGTGAAGAAGCCGATGGAGAGGTGGAGAACTTTGCGGGGGATCTCGTGCCGGTGGACGAAGGAGCGCCAGTGTCTATGGATAGGGATAAGACCTATTGGAGAGGGAGAGCGGGAGATGTCACGCCAGTATGAGGAGGGGGAAGCGGCGGAGGAGGGCGAGAGATGTCCGTTTGAGACTGGCGCTGAGTCTGGTGGTTTCTTGATAGGCTGTGAAGCTTTTGATGTGCCTGCTTTTTGTAGTTTTGCGTGCGTCTTGGGGCTGCGACTGCGGGCTCGTGACCGTTTTTCAAGACTGGAGTCTGAGGATTCGGGCTCTGAATGTTCGGATATAGCATTTGGGGACGTATGTCTTTTGGCAGCGGAGCGAGTTATCGGCGCGAAGTAGCTATCGGCGCGATTCTCTGTGGGTGTAGGTGTGGGTGTAGGAGAGATGACTCGGGGCGTGCTGGGCACTTGATTTTGTTGTGACATCGTAAACGTTGCTTTGAAGGAGTGGAATGGCGGCAGAGCCGAAGATGTGCTCAAGTGAAAAGTGCAAGAACGTAGAAAAGGGTATATCAGGCTTGTAAAAGAGTGGAGTTTGGTGTTTGACTGCTTTTCGTTCGCTATCGTGACGGTGATTGGGGCTTATTGCCCGAGTACATCCGACCTGATAGCAGAGGGTGACATGGCTGGATGAAGGGGCCCCTTCGGCGTGGGCCTTGGTAGACTCGGATGACGAGTCTGGCTTCGGGATTTTCAGCAGGGTTCACGGTCGTTGTCGTGTTTGAAATTCTGATGATGACAGGAAACGGCCAAGAAACCTTGCCGCGGCAAATCTTACCCAAGTGCCAAGACATCCCAGCAAAGTAACTTTCCCGAGAGAAATTCTTCCCCCACGATCCAGACATACTTACTCGTTGTCTCTGTCAAATTTCGAAGCCAGCATGGCCGAAGCGCGAGAGCCCTCGTCTAAGCCTCCGCTCTCAGTGTCAAGAGCATGGGAAGCTCTGACGCCCCCACTCGCGGAATGGATTCTAGATTCAACCTCGAGTATGGGCTTCAAGAGGATGACTCCAGTACAAGCAAGCACAATCCCTCTATTCATGGGGAATAAAGACGTCGTGGTGGAGGCCGTCACTGGATCGGGCAAAACGTTGGCGTTTTTGATCCCGATAGTGGAGAAAATACTACGATTGGAAGAACGGGCGAAGAAACATCATGTTACCGCAATTGTCATATCGCCAACAAGGGAACTTGCAACCCAGATACATGGAGTTCTAAGATCCCTTCTGGCCTTCCATGGGCCCTCTGCTGCGGCAATGGGAGATTTAGATGCAGATTCCGACTCTGAGGAGGTCGAACAGCCTACGCCCGCCTATCCCTTGTCCAGTCCAGTCGTGATACCGCAGCTGCTAGTTGGAGGAGACACTACCCCAGCCCAAGACCTCAGTCACTTTCTCAAACATTCGCCGAACCTACTCATAGCTACCCCCGGCCGCCTTTTGGAAATGCTCTCTTCGCCGCATGTGCACTGTCCACAGTCATCATTCGAGGTTCTTGTGCTGGATGAGGCAGACCGCTTGTTAGACCTGGGCTTCAAGGAGGATCTGCAAAAGATATTGGGCAGGTTACCAAAGCAAAGACGAACGGGACTCTTCAGTGCAAGCGTCAGCGAGGCTGTGGACCAGATCGTAAGAGTTGGGCTACGCAATCCTGTGAAGATACAGGTCAAAGTCAAAGGCGCAAATGGCGAAGTCGATCGGCGAACACCTTCCAGTCTTCAGATGAGCTACCTTGTTACTCCTTCCTCCCACAAACTCCCGGCGCTCTCCAAGATCCTCTCCTCACTCGAACCGATACCAACTAAGACGATCGTCTATCTGTCCACATGTGCTGCGGTTGACTACTTTCAGCACGTACTTCCTTCCATCCTCCCGACGCGAGATGTCCAGACTTTCGCGCTCGTACCGCTTCATGGCAAGCATCCTCCCAAAGTCCGACAGAAGAACTTTAATCTGTTCTCCAACGCAAGCATACCATCGATCCTCTTGACAACCGATGTCGCAGCACGAGGTCTCGATATACCACAGGTAGACCTCGTGCTGCAAATCGACCCGCCAAGCGACCCCAAAGTCTTTCTCCACCGCTGCGGACGAGCAGGTAGGGCGGGTCGAAGAGGCGTCAGTGTGATATTTTTGCAACCTGGAAGAGAAGAAGACTACATACCGTTTCTTGACGTCCGGAAAACACCGATTACTTCTTTAACAGCGCCGAAAGTTGAGGTCACAGAAGAGAATGCCCGAGTTGCAACAAGAGCAATAAGGCAAGCCGTCTTAGCTGATCGCGCTTACCATGATAAAGCCCAACGTGCGTTCGTGAGCTGGGTCCAGGCTTACAGCAAACACCAGGCCAGCAGCATTTTTCGGGTCGGCGATCTCGACTGGCAGGATCTAGGAAGAGCATGGGGATTGCTTAAGCTACCAAAAATGCCAGAGTTGAAGAGATGGGAAGGCGACAAGTCATTAGGGGCTGACGTGGATTGGAAGGCTTACGCATACAAGGACAAGAAGAGAGAAGAATCGAGACAGCAGGCCATGATGAGCAGAGACGATGGCCCCACCCTGCCAGATACAAAGTCTCGGCCTGACAAGAAGCAAGTCAAAAGAGCTTGGAGTGACAAGCATGATCAGCAAGAGGAAAGAGAAGAGCGCAGGAATAAAAGGCATAAGAGGCGGGATCGCGAGAAATGGGAGCATATGACACCGGGGGAGCGAGAGAAGCAGCGTGAGCTCGAACGTATGATTGAAGAGGTGAAAGCGAGGAAGGTGGAAGAAGATCGATATGGAGAATTTGAGGGCTTTGATGACTAGGTCATATACTCTATATAGACCTCGATGATACCCAAGCCTGTCACGCCTTTGCTCTACTATTGCTGGTTGACTCTTGATTATCAAAAGCCATCGTTTCGGGCTCTCTGTCTGCCTTTTCGCTTTCCTTTGTCCTCCTGCACACAGCGTCCTACACCGTCAGCTTGTCCCCAGTAGGCTTCAACTTCGGGCCGCCAACTCTCCCGAGCCTGTAAGATGACAAGATTGATTTCCCTCCCGTTTAACGGCTGACGGTCACACTCGTGCTCTCTTTCACTACCTTTCAAAGTCGTACTACACGCACTACACGCACTACCTTCCGCCGCCTAGAGAGTTGGCAGGGTAGGGCTTGGAGAATTTTCTTTCAACCTCGATAAGAGTAGCAGATTAGCTAACAGAAAACCATTCGAGTATGGAATCCTGCATCTCATTCACGTCAAATACGTCATTCACGGCACTCCGGCTCGACATGAAGATCACTGCTCTATAGGGCTCGCGTAGAGGTGCTCGTGCTCCTCGGACGCCATCAGTCTGGCCCTTGGGTCTTCGAACAACGGCTACAGCTATGCCTCCAGTTTGTTTCAGCATGGGCACCAAAATACTGGGTCTAGACCAGCTGGGCCATCAAGCTTGGCCGTCAAGTTGGGTTATAAAGGTGGAGCCTTACACTCTTGTGCATAACTCGATGAGGAATGGTACAAAGTGGTGATTCGAGGTGTAGCTTTTCGTCCGCATATGCTTTTTTTCGTAGGGCATAAGAGCCCCGCTTCTTACGATATATCCTCTTTTCGAGCTCTCAAGTTCAAAATGGAAACCATGGATAAAACCACGCTCATCGAGCTTCTTCCTGGGGCCTTCGTTCTCTATGTTATTGGCTTATATGTCTATCGCATGTACTTCGATCGTCTCTCCCATATCCCTGGTCCAAAGCTAGCTGCGGCGAGTCTGTGGTACGAATTCTACTACGATGTGGTCCTGAAAGGCCGGTACACGTATAAGATCAGGGAGTTGCATGAGGAATATGGTAAGCGTATTGCCATAAGTTCATAAATAACTTTGAAGAGGGACTTTGCTAGAATGTTTTAGGCCCAATCGTCAGAATCAGCCCCTACGAGATCCACATCAATGACCCAGAGTAAATGCCCTTCCCCGTTGAAGTATGTTGAGCAACCATTAACCTCATCACAGGTACATCGACACAGTATTCCCCGGCTCATCACCTCGAACCATGAAATATCAATGGAGCCAGAAGATGTTTGGCCTACGAAGCTCACTCTTGGCGACCGAAAGCCACGAGCTGCACCGCATTCGACGAGGCGCTCTAGCTCACTACTTCTCCGTACAATCGCTTCGACGCCTCGAACCTGGAGTACAGTCTCAAGTCGACAAACTAGTCTCGCGGCTACAAGGCCTCAAAGGATCTGGCACAGCTATCAACCTGCTAGATGTGTTTGCATGCCTGACGGGGGATATCATTGGCCAATATGCTTTTGCCCGGCCGTATGGGTTTCTAGAGGATCCGGACTTTTCTCCCTACTGGCACGCTCTAATGATTGAAATCTCGATGAATGGACATGTGCTCAAGCAGTTTGGCTGGATGCTGCCAATGACGCAAGCTATGCCCGAGTGGATGGTGAAGATCATGGCTCCACAGATGCTGACCCTCATTGGCTTCCAAGCTGTATGCCAAACTCAACCACTAGTAATAGTAACCATACCTTGCTAACGGTTCACCCAGGGTTTTCGTAAACAAGTAATCAAAGTCAAAGAACACATCGCCAGAGGCGAAAAACCCTCAGGCCAAACAACAATCTTCTACGACGTCCTCACAAACCCGCAAGTCCGGCCCCAAGAAAAAGAGACCGACCACCTCCAAGACGAAGCCCAAACCATCATCGGCGCCGGGACAGTCACAACAGGCCACATCCTTGCCATCACAGCCTTCTATATCATTGACAACCCTTCAATCCGCGAAAAGCTAGAAAACGAACTCAGTTCCCTCATGCAAGAAACCGACGGAAAGCCGAAATGGGCCCAGCTAGAACAACTCCCCTATCTCTCCGCTGTCATCCAGGAAGGTCTTCGTATTGGTTATGGCGTCTCTCATCGCCTCCAGCGCCTCTTCCCAGACACCGTCTTAGAATATAACGGCTACGCTATCCCAACCATGACGCCCGTCAGCATGACTTCCGTTTTGATCCATGACAATGTATTTATTCCCAGCTTGTGTACTCGTACCCATACCACAATTCCCCGCGCTAATCAAAACCCACAGCCATCGCTCTTCCCCGACCCTCGTACCTTCAACCCAGACCGCTTTCTAAAGCAGCCAGGGCTCAAAAAGTACATTTTCTCCTTTGCCAAAGGGAGTCGTCAATGTGCTGGGCTGAATCTTGCGTATGCCGAGTTCTATCTTGCGCTAGCTGCTCTATTCGCGCCGGGACGGTTCAAGTGGGAATTATATGAGACAGATATCACAGACGTGGAGACGAAGCATGACTTCTTGAACACGTCGCCGAGGTTGGATTCGAAGGGTATTAGGGTGTTTGTCAACTGATTTTGGTAGTGAAGAGGTATTGGCATGGATGCTCGGGGAAATCTGAATTGGTGCTACTCAATCAATGCCAGATACAGATCACAGCTGCCAACGAATAATGGTTGCTAACCAATAACAACGGCCATGAATCCAACGTATTCCCCTCGCTACAGCAACGCCAAAGGACAAACTCCGTCATTCCTTGCTCTGAAAGTGTTAAACACCCAAATTGTACACAAATCAAACGGCGTTATCACTCCATCCAATGCCAGAATAATCTCTGCTGTGAAAAGTCTGGGTTACATTCCTCACCATAGGCGGCGGGTCGACAACCTCCGCCATACGCGACGGGTCGAAATCAAACATGCGGTTCCATTCCTGATCTGAGGGTAATCGTCCACTATGCACCGCCAATCAGCTCCCCTTTTCCCCAATCATTGATGCAAGAACCTGGAAACTTACCATCCCTTCTCCCACGTCCTACCGCCCACTCCCCAATGCTCCTCTCTTTCGTCGATCTTTCTCTCGCTCCAAGACTTATCCCTTGTTCCAAGAGCCTGCGCAAGACGCCTCTGTTCCTTACGATGCAAGTGCACAGCATACTCAACCTCGGTTCTCCAACCCACCATCCCGTCGATTCTCTCGCGTAGTTCACGAATATGGGGATTTTCCTTTACATTGTCCTCTTTTTCCTGCGTGTAGATCTCCACTTCTGCTTCGGTGACCATTGTTCCTCGGTAAGGAACCAGGTTTTGGTGGGGAGAAAGGGGGTCTGGGAGTCCGGGCACGAGGGGGAGAGTGATTGATGGCCCGGCTTCGGTATTGTCTGGGAAACCTACCCGCGTCGATCTGTACACATGTCAGGGTTAGAATCCCTTTTCTAGTTCCACGATTGAATTAAAACCCAAGTCTCAGGAGCAATGGGGGGCAAAATCCCCATCATTTACACCAAGAATATGGTCCAAGAACTCAATTTGCGATGTATAGGAAGGGTAAAGGACCAAGAGAATGTACATACCGATGGCGTTCGGGCCTGTGATTCTCTTTCACTTCCTTGATCATCCGATCCAAAATTATCCAATCGCACTCAATCCACTCGTTCAAATGCTCCACCCTATCGGCTAATTTCCGCAACTGCGACATGTGATGGTTGAACAATCCCTCCCAACCAGGATCCTCATCAGGGGTAGATTCCCTTCGTGGGGCAGAGTCTTGGGGATATTTACCGGTCGATTCACCAGCATTCCGGGTGGGAGTCCTTGGTTGCTTAGAAGTTTTGAGGATAGGGACCGGTGCTGACGTTGGAGGTGAAGGGATGGACGCCTTAAATGTTGGACGCTCGCTAGAACCATCAAGTTTTGGAGGCTCACTGGACGAAGCTGCGACAGGTGTACGTGACTGTATAGGAGTCTTGCGTCTGGAAGGGGGCGTAAATGGTGGCGGTGTTGGGGGTCGAGGTGAAGTCGATTCTTGGGACAGGGGGGTGGTGGAGTGGTGGCTCTCTAAAGACAAGAAGACACACACATTAGCGGGCATGGTCAAGAAGCGGTGGGGAAAGAGGGATAATAGCCCACCTTTTTTCCCTCAGCTCGGGATCCACTGGCGTTGGGGTTCGTTCTGTTTCGGAGGAAATCCTTGCTCTTTGTCCTGATATGTTTCCCTGACTTGCTGATTGACTGGATGAAAGGCATTGCACTACAATACTGCAGGATAAGCGGGTAGCAATAAGTAGTGATGGAGCTTGTTGAGGAGGCATTGTGAGTGCTGGTGAGATCTTGGCCTGCTAGACTGCAAATCAACCATTATCATATGCTAAAGGCTGAGTATCCTTTAAATATATATTATATTTAAGGTAAACTTTTCCCAATTGAATAATTCTCTCAAGTGAGTTGCTCTTTCTTCTTACTTGGTCGCTGAAAGCTCTTGCCAATTGAGACGCACATCACCAGGTACACGCACGAAAGACGCAATGATGTGAACGACTTGCTTTTTGGGTATCTATGCTATGCCGCAATGCGGTAAACTCATGAAATGCCTTCCCTTCCATCTAGCGTACAAAGAAACGTGATCCTATCATCCATAACTCCAACAGAGCGACAGATGAAGCCGATCCAACCCACAGGCACACCAAAGTCCTCCTATCCTCCTTCCACCTCTAAAAACTTTCCAGTCTTGACTTGAGTCGTTGCCGGTCAGCTCTCAGAGACGAAACGCGAACAGGATCAGTAAAGTGTGCCCCACCGGCCTCCTCCTCTCCTCCTCCCACCTCTAGAAACATTCCGACCTTGAATTGAGTCGTTGCCGGTCAGCTCCCAGTGATGAGACGCGAAAAAGAATTGTCCAGTGCCCCACCGAACTCCTTCCATCCTCATCCTACCTCTAGAAACTTTCCAGCCTTGACTTAAGTCGTTGCCGGTCAGCTCCCAGTGATAAGGGGTGAACAAAATTCGTAAGGCATGGTGTCAGTAGAATTGGCGACTCCTGCCGCCCATGTCCAGAAAAGGGTTGTGAGAAGTGAATGTATTGAGAGAAAATTGATGAAGTGCTGCCTAAGCAGCTGCGCCCAGAGCAGCACGCTGACCTGCTCGAGAGGCTGTAAACGCGTCATATTCAATGTCAAGATCCTGCGCTGTAGCATCAGCGTCCGCTGGTGTCCATCCAGCGTTAAGGGCCTGCTGCACTTTGTCGCTCGTCACGAAGTTGTTTGCGAAAGTGCCTCTTGGCGGGAAGGTGGCTGTGCTTGCTGAAGGAGCGGTGGTTGAGTTACTATTGCTGGTACCGGCCCGTTGTTGCTGACGCTTGTACTCTGCAAATTCGGCTTCCTCCTCTTCAATGGCGGCACGAGTGTCATGAACATCATCCCAACTCTGCTCAACAAAATCCCTCACTCTCGAATTCATTGTCTTTGCGTAGTCATCGTAGGCAGAGGCATGGCCAGCTTGCGTAGTGGCAGAAGCAGCGTGTTGTCCGACCAGGCTTGCGCTTGGATGTTGCGCTCCCATGAAAAGGCGCTGGAGACCAGGGTGGGCCGGGTCGTAGCGTGGGATGTGTCGACCTTCGATGTCAGGGTCATATTCGAAATCGTCCTGCGATTTGTTTGTATCGGTTGGCTGCACTGTGGAGAGATCCTCGTCGGCTTCCGAGCCTACAGTGGATGTGGAGAGACGGCTCGACTCTCGAAGCCTACTGCCAGTCCGTGGCTGATGTATCAACGCTTTTTGCCTAGCCTTCTCCACAGCATCAACGAAGGGACGACCAGCCGTAGAAGACGCTGAGGGTAAAGAAGCATGGCTTGGATTCGGTCGCGGTGGTGGGGCCATTGGCTTTGATGGCGAAGGCGATGAGGGGCCTGCAACAGGAGCTGTCTGAGACTGCGTGGATGGTGATGTCGAGGTCTGAGATGTAGGCTGAGCGGTAGCGGCGGTCGACGATGCTGCTTTGGTTGGCGTGTCGCCGTCTCCAAGGTCTTCCTCTTCGTCGGAGTCGCTATCTCCAGGAGACGGCACTGTGAACGAGTTTGGTTGTGTCGTAGGAGCGGACGGAGTGATGATAGCTTTCGATGCGATCTGTCCTGCGAGTGGTTGATCATCGAACATGTTATCATCAGGGGCAGTGCGTGATCTAGAAACCGCAAATGTTGTGCCAGTGTAAGGTCGAGCCTCGTGCGGGTCCCCAACAATCTCATTGTCAGGTAAGCTTGGGCGACTCCTCTTGGCGGGTCGTCCTTTCGTTGGGGTATCTTGTTCCTCCTCTTCACCGTCACTATCTGAGTGGCCAAAATAGACCAAGTCCATGCCAAAGCCACCACCGCTTGGATTTGGAATCTCATCAGGAGAAGGCAGACGCAGACGCTTTCGCTTCGTTCCAGGCACCTGAGCTGCCTCCAGTTGAGCCTCAAGCTTGCTTCTCTCACTATAGAGGCGCTCTCTCTCTTTTGAGATCATCTCCCGCTCTGCCGCCATTTTCTCTTGCTGTGCTCTGAGCTCCGCTTGTTGCTTCTTGAATGCACGTTGCTCCTCAGTCTCCGCCTTAGCCCGGACGTAGTTCAATAACCTTGGCTCATGACGACGGTTAGCTGGACCTTCCGTAGCAAATCCACTTGAAGTGTCACGGTAAGTGTCAAAGTGAATCTCCGTACCGCCATTCTGTTGGCGAGGCTTTGTCTGCGGGCCGAGTTGTGATTGAATATTGGCTTGTCGAGTGGAAGTGTTAATGTCAATGTCCGTACCGCCATTCTGTTGGCGAGGCTCTGTCTGCGGGCCGAGTTGTGATTGAAGATTGGCTTGTCGAGCGAACGTGATTGGATGAGGGTTGGGTCGGTCAAAGTCCAACGTTCTGGCTTGCGATTGCAGATCTGGCGTGACTGCTGGGCGGGGTTGGGTAGCTATGCTAGCTGATGGTGTACGACGGGATGAGAATGGAAGGAATTTGGAGACCGTCTTGGCAGAAGGCAGAAGGCTTGTGAGACCCCATCCTGGCGCACGTGGTGTTTCCGGAACCTGATCTACTTTTGGCTCTTCGCGTGGTTCGGAAGAAAGCCCTAGAACATGTTGTCCGCCCTCATCTGGAGTTTCTATATGGTTGTATTGATTCTCTTGTTCCTCCAATTCAGTCCACTTCCGATTCTTATCGGCGTACGAAACCGGGCGGTATGCGTATGGGTTCGGCGGATTCTTGGGGCCCAGAGCCAGATTACCGTCCGCGTCAAACATGCTGGTTCCAATGTTGGTGGGCTTCGCTCGCTTGCGAGGTGGTTCTTTGGGCTCAGGCTCAGAGCCCGGCCTCACCGTCTCTTGTATGGTTTCAGGGATCTCGACCTCTCCGCGCTTGCGTTTGGAACCTGGCAATTCAGTAAATAAGGCCGTTTTCCGGGATGGGATCCCTGCAAAAAGCAGGCCCCAACGGGGGGTTTGAGTGGATACGTCAACATAAGAGTTGCTTGGGACCGCACTTAGAGTGGGAGACGCGGGGGGGTATGTGGGGCTGTAGGGCACAGACTGCGGGGAAGGAGAAGCAGAATTCTTACGGTTCTGTGCTTGTACCTACGCAATTCAGTGTTAGCATCGGAGGAATCAAGCCAGAAAACAGCTCTGCAGGGCAGTATGAAGGTGTCTAGGAATTCAGAGACGTGCACTTACTGACTGTTCCGACGCTCCCTCTTGCTCGCTGCCATTGGCGGTCTGATCTGATGCCTGTTGCTGTGCGAGTGACGGAGTGCGCCTAGTAGGTCTCCCACGACCCCGGCGTGCTGTCTTCTGTGCTGCTGTCGAGGGTTGTATAGCGGGCTGAGGCTGTGTCAAATCTTCGCTAGTATCATTCTGTGCTGCTGTCGAGGGTTGTGTAGTGGTCTGAGGTTGTGTCAAAGCTTCGCTAGTATCATTCTTTCGAGTCCTACGACGTCTGGTTCTTGGCTCATCGGTCAAGGCTTGCGGAGGCGATGGCGGTATACCGGCCTGCTCTTGCTGGACTCTCTGGGCTCGGGTCTTCCTCATGGTACTCATGGTTGCAGTCAAAATGGAGGGGGTGGCCCTAAGGGCTGAAAGGTGTTGCAAGAGGTTCAGATGTGCTTGAACGAGTCTTAGAAGGTGTCAAAATAAGTTTGCTGATGAAATTGAGGTGATGTAGTCGATTGAGAAAAGTGTGTTGTGGGTGTGGTAAGTGATTGTGTTGCTGTGATTCTTGTTGATGATTTTCGGATACCCGTGTAGGGCTGACTAGCGCGCTTTCTGGAAACGCCTGCTGGAAACAGCTACGTGAAGAACAAGGGGACCACTGAAAGCTTGACAGCACATAATCTAAGCTAGGGGCAACACATCGTTTATCAAAGGTTTTGTGTGACTTGGATTCGTTCATATGAACATTGAGGCACACATGCATCTCTAGGCTATCTACTATGCCAACAAAGGCCTACGCTACATGGGCATTCTCCTTCCTCGGCCCCACATGTGACAACAGCAGAAGTACATGACAGCTCCGCCAATTGTCACACCCGTCTTTCGTCAAGAATAAGCCCCCTGTACTGTAACTGAGCCGATCGTTCCATTTAAAGGTACCAGCATGACCCACACTCTAACCATAAGTCTTCGTACCAGTCCCAACCATAATTCAAGCCGATGATCTAGACCATTAGCTCTTTTGTTGTAGCCAAGGCCAGCGATAGCCTGCATCATTCGACGGCAATCTGCCCCTTCCAGCACGCGGGTGTCAGTCCGAGAGTCTGTATCATATGCTGCCATCGTTCTGAACCCCTCTCTTTCTTTTCCATGTATTTCAATAGCTTTTGCCGCCGATGTAAAAGGAGCCTCAGGTTTCGCTTGTTGATCTTGTCGTTGCGGTTCTCGCCCTCGTAGCGATCTGCCAGTACCCGTATCTTTGCCGTCAGAATACCAATCTGCACCTCTGACGAGCCTGTATCAGGTCCTGCCCTGGGCGTTGACTCAGGAACTTGGGCGAGGGCACTCCGCGTCACAACCGCAGGCGCTTTTGGCTTCAATGTTAGGTCTGTCTTGTGCCGTCCAAAAGTCTCGACGATGCGCTCAACGTTCTTCTTGGTCCGATGTAGGCTGCTACTATTCGCAAGACTGATGATACGCTGTACTGCTTCTGCGGCGGCGGCGTGTCGTGCTTCCCATTTCCGACGCTCCTTAGCTTCGCGATCTGGATCCTCTCTTTCGGTGTTTGTAGGCGCCAGTGGCTCTGTAAGCCAACGAGAGAAATTGATTGACCTTTCTAGCTCTTCGGGTCGGACTCCGTGATCTAGATGGATCTCCTTTGAGGCATGCGCTGGCGATGGGGGTGGCTTGTCAGGATTCGCCTTCAAAGCTTCAAGAGAGATCGCGTCTGCCTCCTGCGCAACTTGTTGGGGAACGATTTTATCGAATGATTCGACAAAGGATGTGGGAACGCCGCGGATGGGATCCCCCAGCTCTTTAGCCCTTTGCTCTTTGAGTGTAGCCTGTCGACTTAGGTTGGCGTCTTTGCGGGCTTTGGCCTGACGCAGCGCGTATGAATCACGGTGATCATCTTTCTTGACTTTTTTGACAGTCGTCGCTAAGGTACTAGTTGTAGAAAATAGAAGATGTGACGATGTTAAGGCAGGGGCGAGAAAGCCTGGAGGGGCGTGGTTCCATAACGACTCTGTCACGGAATTAGCAAGTGCACTACAATCATATGTTAATTAATTAAGAGTCTGTACCATATGTGTTGCGTGCAGGCAGCCGCAATGATAGCCGTGAAGCCATCTTATGGCATTGGAAGTGATTGTTGATTGCGGTTCAATGTTCCCAAATTTCTCGCCTCGTAAAATACAGGATCGAGCTAAGCTAGCGCAGCAAGAAAACTTACGCTAGCTCCACGCACAAACATTCTAGCCGAAAATCTTCTTCAAGCTCTTAGACACCACACAACAGCAGCTATTCCCTGCCTTCCCTTCATATCTTGCGCTTTCCAGAGATCGAGACCTTCAAGATGGCGCCCTCCAACCTTCCGTCCATCTTCAACGCCACGTCTCAAGACATTGAGATGCTGCTTGCAGCACAATGCCATCTCGGCTCCAAGAACCTACAGGTTCACATGGAGCCATACCTGTGGAAGACTCGTCCCGATGGAATCAACGTGATCAATATCGGCAAGACCTGGTAAGATGGATGCCTCCATTCTGGATCTCGTCCTCAAGCATGGCTGCTAATTGAGTCGCGATATAGGGAAAAAGTCGTCCTCGCAGCTCGCATCATCGCCGCAGTCGACAACCCAGCTGATATCGCCGTCATCTCCGCTCGTCCCTATGGTCAACGTGCTGTACTCAAGTTCGCTGCTCATACCGGTGCCGTCGCTATCGCCGGACGCTTCACACCAGGCAATTTCACCAACTACATCACTCGCTCGTTCAAGGAACCCCGTCTCATCATCGTGACCGACCCTCGCACCGACGCCCAAGCTATCAAGGAAGCTTCCTACGTCAATATCCCCGTCGTCGCCCTCTGTGATACTGACTCCCCAACCGAATTCGTCGATGTGGCCATCCCTACAAACAACAAAGGTCGTCATGCTATCGGTCTGATCTGGTGGATGTTGGCTCGCGAGGTCCTTCGTCTACGTGGAACTCTAGCGGATCGTGAGACTGAATGGGACGTCATGGTTGATCTCTACTTCTACCGTGATCCTGAAGCTGAAGAGAACAAAGATGCTTCCGGTGTTGAGGAAGACAAGCTGCCTGGTGTCAATGACGTTGGAGCCCAAGCTGTCGACCAAGGCTTCGCGGGCAATGCCGAGTGGGAAGTGTCAGGTGGCGCCCAAAACGCAGCATTCAGTGCTGCTAGCAATACCGCCGGAGCGCAACCAGGATCTACGTGGGATGCCGAGGGCGCAGACTGGGCTGCTGGCGCTGCTCCCGTGCAGACCGGCAACGAGGGATGGAATGCGGAGACAAAGAAGGAGGGCGAAGTTCAATGGTAGAAGGGAATTAGCCGCATCGTGGAGACAAAATTGATGGCACTCATGAGGGAAAGATACCCAGTAGGCTGCTACTGGGGGAATGCCCTGTGCTGTTGAGAGGGATGTACTTGATAGTTGCCCATCTCCACCCACGCTTTATTCTACAATACTTTACGTGCGTACAGATCAGTGACTCTTGACAATAAACATCACTTCTGTTCTCCGTCGATTACTCACCAAGATCGAACGACTGCTTCACCACTTTTTGCCCTATTCACTGACACATGGAGTCACTTCTATCGTTGCATCCATTCGCTCGGCATCCGGATGCATAAATACCCCAAACATCTCCCACATTCTTCTACCCACCACACCACCGAATCAAGTCCACTAACATCTGACATGCCACCATCGCACAATGTCAAAGCGCCCAACATCAACAACAAGTCTTGGGCTTCGGTCCTGGTGAACATTTTCCGAATTAGATTTGTTGTTGTTCAAAAGCCTCGTCACACCTCGCTTTGAAAACCCTTCTTTATATATATCATATTTGCTTTGGGCGCAGCTGCTTAGGCAGCACTACATAAATCTTCTACCAGCACATTCACGGCCTCTGGAGCAGGTCAGCGTGCTGCTTTGGGCGTAGCTGCTAAGGCAGCACTACATCCAAACTCCCATCAACACATTCACTTCTCATACACGAGCGGCTTGGTGTCGGAGTATTTGTAAGTGCACTTTTCTGAGTTCTTTTCTTCCCTTTTCGATCAAGGTCTGAGTTCCAAGACACCGTCATTTTGCCCTGGAGAGCTGTTTTCTAGCTTGTTCCTCCTCTCCCATCTTCTGTCATCCCCGTTCACCGCTTCTGAAACATCACTCGTGGCGCACATTCTATTCCTGCAACGGACAATACTATCACTAAATGCGTAGGTACAGGCACCGAACCGTAAGAGTTCGGCTTCTCCTTCAACTCCAGTGGAACAACCCGTACGCTCGTATCAGGATGCTTCCACCCAAACCTCTCCCTTCAGGGTCCCCGTGGCTGAGGTCGACGAACCAGAGGGCATAGTAGTGCCCGTAGGACTACGAAATCAACGATGCAGCTAAGGCAAGAATTGTTCCTACCAAGAGACCATTAACAAACCGCGATATCGAAAATTTTCAGGACGAGCTTTCGAAAAAGGGCGTGAACCAACAGTACCAAAGTCTGTGAGCCTATTGGATCCTGACACTGAGACCAGCCTTTGACAGTCCTTGTATGAACGAATGGCGAAATTGACAACGTTGGCCTATCATCTATGCAGAAAATGGCAGCTTGAAGTGCGCCAACTTATCTCTGGCCTCTATGACGGAATTCTACAAACTACCTGGGAACTCGATGAACGATCTGATGAATGGACAACTATTATTCTCGTTCTGCACGTTGTCCATCCGAGACCTATGCCTTTGTATCAGTGGCCGATGGACTGCCTCGTAATCAGACTAGGATTTCGGATGCGGACTCGACCAGATCTTTTCCATTATTGACCCAGGGCGGTGAGTGCGAACTGCACCGGCGGCTCACGACTGCAAAGATGATCAATGGCTTTTTCAAGCATGGATGGATGGTTTCTTCTCTGAACTAGGTGAGTGCGGCACCCTTGATCAAAGTGTCTCCAAAATTGTCAAGGCAAAGGAGCTTCCTTATGTATGAATGAGTAGTTGAAAGATTGTTGTGTTCTAAGCTAAGCTTGCTAAGCTAGATATTACTTGCTAAGCGAAAATGCTAAGCGAAAATGCTTGGCGCATGCCGTAGCAAAAATCCTTTGTTCCTTTTTGCTAACCAATATCAAAGCCTTCGTCTCGGAGTTCTTTCTATCCAACATAGCCTTTGTCTGCAACATGACTTCCATACATACGCCTTCACAGGTAAAGTTTCTCCAACCGCTCTTCAAAATACGTCGCCTCTGAGGCCCCATTACTCTGCTGTGATCATGGATGACTCGTTGAAACTCACGTTCAGTATCGAGCTTGAATGTATCGTTAGATACGATCCCGCGACCTATGAGGACTACCTCGGCGAGCTTAATGAGATCCGTGCAACTGTCGATGCTAAGCTGCAAATGCTCTTGTGCAAACACATTGTCTACGGCCTCGGAGGCCATGGCTTCTCAGCCTGCGACGGGATGCGGGATCCGAGCTCGCAGAAATGGGTGGTCGATAAAGACGACTCGATATACCCACCGCCCACAGATAATGGATATTGTTATGTTGACGTCGAGCTCAAGTCCCCTGCCTACAACTTTGCGCCAGCGGCTTTGGGCCAAGTAGAACAAGTCATCAGGCTCCTGACCAATGCCTTCGACGTCGACATAGACAAAAGTTGCGGCCTCCACGTTCACGTCGGCAATCAGCGTAAGGGCTTCCCACTTCAAACCCTGAAGAACTTCTGCATGCTGACAACGATCTTCGAGCGCCAGTTCAATAGCCTCCATCCTTCTGGTCGAGTCCGAAGAAATTCCTTTGTAAAGGCTATGACGAAAGCCTATGAAGGTGTAAGCCCTTTGGACACCGCTCTGCTGATTCAATCTTTCACTACCCATAAGCAACTCGTGCAGAGATTTACAGGGGACTCCGTCAGTCTCCCAGATAGGTATTACGCCTGCAACTTCTGCCCACCCGTGTTCAAGCCGACACTTGGAACAATCGAATTTCGGCAGCACAAATCTACCATGGACACCGATGTGATATGTATGTGGGTTAAATTGGCCTGTGGACTGGTCAGAACAGCGCACGACATGAGATTTGGCGACCTCGCACAATTGATAGCGGACGTCGCTTCTGGTTCGAACATTGACGCTATTAATCTGCTATCCGAGCTTCAGCTTGGTAGCAGCGCTAAGTCCTACGGCCGCCAACGACGTTATTCCCACCCACAACCTCCTTGGGCCTGGGTTGATCCCATGGAAGAAGAGACGGTGGAGCTAGGTATCAAGGAAAAGGATAATGAATTTGTCAATGGCGAAAAGGTAGTCAAGACAATAGCGAAGCACGTCTATCAGGAAAGCATGACATGTACAGGGGATGGCAGTTCGGATGACGACGACGGCAATTTGAACGAGTAGGGTTAGGAGCGCTAGATTGGGCATACATAGTTGGTGGAGCAAAAAGACTCTCATGAGGTGATCTCATGCATTAGCCGAATCAAGATTACATACATCCAATGTCATTCTCGCTGCTTCGGGCTGATTCTATCGACTCTCAGAAAATCGTATAGCCGCCTAAATCCGCACGTTAATTTTGTTTTCCACATTGCAAGTGACTCAACTCACCATCGATCTTGATATCAGTTCCAGTAATAAACTTCCCAGCCTCACTGCAAAGTAGAACCACGGCCCCAGTCAGATCTTCCGGATCACCAATACCCATCGGGCTCTTCTCCAGCCACAATCTCCTCAATCCAGCCTGCGATGGTCCTCCGGAGAGTCTCGTATTCATGATGCCCGGTGAGATGCTATTGACACGAATATTGTGTCCCACCCACCTACAAGTTTTGGAGTCAGCATTGCTCTTCTCAATAAAAAGTTTTTTTTTTCTCAAGCGCGAATGGACACAAAGACTGTCTAGGAGTAGTGCTCTTGCCAAATAACAACGATCAAGAGCAGAAAACAAGGGTTGGAAGGCTGTCTGGGAGCAGCATTCGCGCCAAAAGACATGTCTTGGAAGCGGCGAACGGCCGAATTAGAGGGTAGAAGTCCGGGAAAGTAGCACTTACTCTGCAGCCATGGAGCGTGCGAGATGGTGCACGCCGGCTTTTGAGACTGCATAGGCTGAGTGCGGTTGCGGCTGATTGACAATATAGCCAGACATGGAAGCCGTGAAAACAATCGTGCCAGAGCCGTCACGAGTTATCACTTCCCTACCGGAACTTTAAGCCGAGGAGCCTTAGATATGTTGAATGGAAGAGAACCTTGCAAATGCTCGAGCAACTAAAAACGAGCCATGAACGTTAACATCAAAGATTCGTCTCCAAGAATCAATTGGATATTCCACCGCAAGCTTAGACTCCGTAATACCAGCAAAGCAAAGGAGAATGTCAATTCCATCGAAAGTCTCCGTGATCTCATGTACCGCACTATTAACGAAGTCTTCATTCGTCACATCAACCTGTTTAAAGAGAATCTTCCAGTCACTCCCTTTCTTCAAGCTTTCGAAATGCTCCAAAGCTCGTTCTCCACATCCTTCGTCAACGTCAAAGATAGCTAAAAGAGAGACACCGTGCTCAAGAAGTGCTCTAGCACATACGAGGCCGAGACCTTAGGCACCGCCCGTCACTTCGAAATTTCAGCCTCAATCCTTTTCATTCATGAAGCAGTATCCGCTGACCGATTGCTTTCTTCCCTGCTAGCGAAAACCGTGCGGTAGCTCGATCCGCCGGCGACTTCTCTGGATGCACCACATCAGGTATTGGCTGTGACGGAGGTGGATCATCGGCGATTTTGAACGGAGTCATGAACTTGATCTCTCCCTTTGGTGGCCCTGTGTCGGCTGCCATTGTGTTGAGGGTGGCAAGAAACCGAGACTATGGATGCTAAAGCCCAGACTTGTACAAGTTGAGACTAATATATTGAAAGATGGTCTAACAGCTTGCTTCGCATGTGAAGAAAACAAACGGATTGGAGCTCCCTCAAACCAAATTAGGTCTATGACGAAACTCTCCGGCCAAGGAATCCGGACTTTTTCACTGGTAGTTTGACTTGAAATGCGTGGTTCTTGGTTGACATGGAGTTGCAAATAGGAAGTTTTATTGACATGGGTGGACTTGGACGTCACTAGAGCGGGCCATGTCTGAGCCGCTGATTTTACTGTCTCGGATAGGAAGCTTTAGCCGTGGTTACACTAATATATACAAAAGGTATGACAACGGGTAATAGCGAAAACAGAAGCTCATGCTATACATTATCTCAATGCAACGCCGTCCTTTGGTTCCATCATTACTCATTTTGAATAGCCTAACAAAGGTCTTCCCGAGCGCTCAGAAGATGCTCTCTACGAGGCCGGTAGTGGCATCTCCTAACCCGTCTGCAAGGTGCTGCTTCTCATCGACCTTAGTCTTTCGGTATATAATAAAATGGCCGATTGCGAATGCTGCTTTGAGAGCAAATTCGGCAAGAGAAGTCTCCCAGGAGCTTGTCTATTCTACGATTAGCAATGTACTCGGCCAAGATAAGTAAGGATTGCTTTACCTGAAGAGTGCAGAGCCCGCTGAAGCTCACCACGCCGTTGAATTGCGGTTGCAGTGCATCAGTCACATCAGAACAGGACCATCCCCACAGGTCATTATTTTTCCCCTTCGTACCCTTCTCATACCGATAGAGCGCCGAAACAACGAGCCAAACTCCCAGATGGATCACGTATTTTACAACGGTGAGCTTCCAGCTGGCCGTCGCTCTTGCGTAGCAGCAACAATATGAAAGAATTGTTGCAATTGACAGGATAAGAGTGACACCAGATGCGGCGAGTAGCATGAACGACGGCCATAGCTTTGGATCTTTTGGCCATGGGGTTCTGCCGCCTCGTACCGTGTTCTCGGTGGTCTGATACTTCATCGTCGTATACACCATAGCGATGAACATGACCGCAGAGAGCAGTGTTGAGATGCCTTGGGTAGCAACTTTCCAGACTCGCAAAACCCGGCTCCACTTCGAGGATTTCCGCTGCCTTGAGGGGTCGCTCAGTGTAGAATCTTGGTGGGCTTGGTAGCCTGGCTTGCTGAGGAGTTGGGCGGTTGGTTTTACGGGCGGCGACAATGGACGTGGGGGTACTTCATTGTGGGTGACGACTGGGGTCATTTTAGATTGGGGCGCAGGCTTCCGGGGGGGATCGTTGTAGCCTTGGCCTGAGTACATTCCCGGTGGGCCTGCTGGCTGTGGAGATGGATAGGAATCGAGGTTGTAGTAGGAATTAGATGCCATTTCGTTGGATTCTGTATCGGCTTCCCTGAAGCGGTCTTCTCTCTCGATGCAATGACGCTTTCCAGCGACTGCTTCAAGGCCTGGATGCTAAAATCTTCTCGTAACAAGCAATTCTAGCAGTCTTTACTTTAAGATGTATCAAATAGGTCGACTCTGACAGTTCTCTTAAAGAAATATGCGAATGTGAAAATACTGTGAATCGAGGATATTTCTAAAACTTGGACATCGGCTCTGAAGAGGAGGACACCAGGATGCTCAGCTAAAATTAGAGGACATGCGCAAGCCCAAAGGCTACTCTAGACCGCCTTCGACCCCATACAGTCACATCAAAGATAAGCTTACGGTTTCACTCGACGGGCCTCAATCCTCCAAGCGCTCTAGTGCTGACCCTAGGGGTACGTTAGCCACCGTTGGCCTAGTAAGCGAGCTGTGACCAAGCAATAGTGCTGCATTAAGGTAGCAAAACCGTTCACAAGCGCAGTAATGTGGCTGAGAAGCCCGGGCTAGATTCGAGAACGCCATGCTGGTGGAGATGAGCTGGGGTCGCGTCAAGCTACCAAGCTTGGTTGGAACAGACCGACGAGGGCTGAGCCAAAGTGGTGAAACCGCCTGCCCATGCACCGCAGCTCCGCCAGTTCTCCTGCCACTAGCTAGTGGTAGGCGGAACACATTATGATGTACGTGATCGTGATGAAGAGCCAGAGAAGATGAACCTCCCGCCATGTTGATGGGTCGAGATCTTTGAAGAAGGGAATTAGAATCATTGAGGTAGAAGGGTTTACCCCTCAACCGGCAGAACCCCCCACCGGCATGCCTGTCACCCGGAACTCTCGATTTTTCTAACCCCGAGTACAGCTCTAGGGGCTTCTTAGGGCCCGAACATCGAAAATTTACAGCACCCTATAGCTCGCCAACTAGACAAGTTTCGATAAAAGTTTTAGTACCAATGTTATAGAGATATGTAAGACCTATAATAATATACGTGAAAATATTTTCTCAAACGCTATATCTGTAGAGTTAAAGAGGGGCTGCCGGCTGGGGGTTCTGCCGGTGAACCCTTCTAGCGGCGGCGCCGTCAAAGCGGGCGTCTCTTCCTCATTTGGCAAATGCTCCCTCTTCCACATCTAACGTCAATATCAGCATGAGAACAACATAGCACATAGCCTGATTATTATTCTTAGATACTCGTCAACCTGGAAAACTGCGAGATTGCATAGTCTCTGGCCACATGCAGAGGTGAGAACGTTCTTTTGGAACGCCACATGATAACGAATACTAAACATCTACAACATTAACAATACGTCACGTCTACCGCCTTGCATTCCCTTGTATTGGACCTCCTACTTGCAGACTAGACGTCACTTGAGACCCAGGCCGAGGCGACGAATACGGTTGCATGTTTGGTCCTGAGGGTGTCGGGTTTCTAGGCGGACTCGGTGGTCCTTGACCCATGTTTTGACGTTGCTGCATATTTGGTGCAGATCCTTGGGCCATGTTTGGGCGCTGCTGTATGTTTGGGCCACCTGCAGGGGGGATGGTTTGTCCTTGCTGCATGTTTGGTCGACCTCCAGGGGGCATGCTTTGTCCTTGTTGCATGTTCGGCGCCGACCCAGAAGGTGCAGCTCCAGATGGCAGATTCTGCCCTTGCTGCGGATACGCCCCGGCTCCTTGAGGCATGCTTTGTCCTTGTTGATATGGACCCTGTCCGGGAGGCATACCTTGACCTTGTTGGGCTGGAAGAGGTCCAGGCTGCATGAATTGACCATTCTGTGCGCCTGTTCCCATATTAGGCATTCCATTCTGACCCACAGGCATCTGCTGGAGCGGTGGATTCTGTTGCTGTTGCTGCTGAAGAGGCATGTTTTGATTCACTACGCCCCCAGTGGCCGTGGGCGGGCTGCTTGGTGGGAACGCACCTGGAAACGTTGGTCGCTCCGATTGGAAGTTTGCCATATTTGCTTGTGGCGGCAAGTTCTGGCCTATCGAAAGATTTTGCAGCTGCGGCATCTCTTGCGCTTGCATAGGCCCGTGGCTTTGCATGTTATTGTTTTGTAGCTCCTGATGCCCCGAGTTGTCCTGTCTACCTTGTAAGTCCCATCCTTGTGCTGTTCCATCCATCAGACCGTTACTACTGATAGACGACTTTGCGTCGCTGGGATTGGAATGGCCCTCCTGAAAGTCAAGTACGGTATCGGCCCACATTTCGTATTGTGCTTGCCATCCTGAGATGACAGACTGGTGTCCAGACTCCGAGTAGCCTTCGAATTCCCAAGAATGCTCGACTCGCAAGCTCCATATTCTGTGTGCTTGAGCTTCAAGTTCGTAAGCTATGGAGGCCGTCTCTTGGGTATTGTGTTCTAGGTCCAAGTCAGTCTACGAAAAGGTCACAAGGGATGAGAAGACACCTACGAGATTGGGCAAGAAAATAAGAGTTTTTCTTGCTCTTGAAATCTAGGACCATACGATGATATTGCCTTGGAGCCGACTGTGGAGAGCTCCTTCGCCTTGTACCTGCCGGTGGAGGCCCTTGTCCTAATGCTCCCATGCTCAAGACATTGCTCTGACTAGATAGACTTTGAGCCTGTGGTTGAGCGAGCTGCGTGTCCTGAATCCGCCATTGCGGCGTCTCTGTTCGAACCACGGTCTGGATATTAGAACTGGATGAAACAGCAGATGTTGGCTGGTTTAGGTTCGAGGCAACATATGCCTGCCCAAAGAGTAGTGGTGGACTCTGGGCAGGCCGGCCGTACGTAGGTTGTGGAGAAGAGGATTGAGAGAGCGCTGAAATGGCTTGATTCGGTTGATTTTGCCCTAGATTTTGCTGAAATCCATTGGGATCCTGAGCGGGCTGGCCGTTCAGAGGATTTGTCTGCGCACTACCTTGCTGAGGCGCGATACGGTCAGGAGGTATGTTATCGGCAATGTATGTCATGACTGATGACTTTGGGTCCATCATGAACTTGCGGAAGCTACGACTTTGTTCTGCCATGGTGGAACACTTTCGCAGTACGCTGCTATTCAAAATTGAGTTACTTGGGGAGGTGAGAAGTTCGAAAATCTATGGGTGGATGAGTGCAATTCGCAAATTCCTTTTGAGAGGTACATCTTTCCATTGTATATTGCATTGTCGGCTCGCTGTGGCTGCTGACTGTTCCTGTGTTGCTAGGCGAAATCTTTCGGGCTTATTCCCCATCTGACATAACATAAGCAATCTCACGCAACAATGCATGCAAGCATTAAGCCGAGACGCCACCAAATGCATTCTAATCAAGAGTCTAGTTCTCGAATAGGGAAGTGCTGGAGAGCTAAAGCGGGGATCAATTGATTCGTGGGGCTGTTGACCCTTTTTGTGCCTTCAGCAGACGCCTCCTTGCATCCGTCGTGACCTTCTATGGGAGTCCGTTCTTACCTTTCCATCTACAAGTGCACATATCAAGAGCGGCAACTGGCCTGCTAGGCAAAATCGCGGAGCTGAGACTGGACTCTTTCATATGGTTTTGGAGCGTGTAACCGTCCGTTGGAACGTATTGAAGAATTGCATTGGACGAAGGAACATCACACCATTTACCGAGACAGAACGCATCTCAAGTCATTACAACAAACGCCAGCCTCACACCCACTAAAAAACCCCCCTCGAAAACCACGTCAATGTTTCTTCCCACCAAAGCTAACGCTCTCACTAAAGCTCTCCGAGAACCCACCACTATGCTGTCCCTGTCCACTATGCGGTCTCTGCTGATTTTCCATCTTATCCTGCTTATGCTTCTTCAACTTATCCTCGGCAAAGCTTCCCAAGATAGCCCCACCGATCGTGCCGAGAATCCCATGACCAGCTTGATGCCCGGTGAAGCCACCAGCAAGGCCGCCAGTGATGGCGCCGCCGATACCACGCTCGCCGTCAGCGGGCTGTTCGCCGTTTTGGGGATATTGTGGTCTTGGGGTGTGTTAGTAGGAGATTCTGAGATTGGACATTAGCTGGAGAGAGATAGCTCACTGTTGCTGCTGGCCGTATTGTTGCTGGTTCTGGTAACCTTCCTGGCCGTATTGGCTGTGCTCCTGTCCGTAAGGGGCGGTTTGCTGGCCGTATGGCTGCTGCTGGCCATAGGCTTGCTGGTTATTCTGCTCGTAGCCGTAGCCTTGGTTTTGGGGCTGGCCTTGATAGCCGCCGTATTGTTGCTGGTTGTAGGAGTCAGACATTATGGTGGTGTTTGAGTAGTTTGCTGGTGTGCGGTGGAAAAGTTCTTGGAGCTGGAAGATGTAATTGTGAGGAGTCTGTGTTTGAATTGCACTTTTGAGAGTGAGATCTGGGCCTTCTTATGTGCTGATTCCGCTTGGGCCAAGCTAGACATGCGGGTCCGAGCTTACTGATCCAGCCGACCCAGAACAACGCCTCCACAATGCAGGGCTGAGGCTGAAGTGCGTCGTGGGCCGCCACAGATAGACCTAGCGTTCACCAAGCGATATCACGTCAGCTTATGGCTGTGCGATTGACCTATCGCCTATCATATCGAGATTCGTGCTTTCGCTTGGAACAGCCGTTTAGGCCTGTCTTGTTCGAAGGCGCGAGGATTGGGCTGTGCCACGAAGAATGTTCTAGGCCAGATGAGTACAGATTTTTCGTAGCTCATAAGCTGATGGATAGAAGCAATTGCTGAACCAATCGCCGCGCGGCATGAACCACGACACCAATAATAGTAGTGCGAGAATAGAATCGTGATCAGAAAGCAATATATCATCAGATAACCAACGCTCCATTGATTAACGTCAACATTGCAGAGACGAATTCTGACGATCTTACTCACTGCAGGAGTTGCTGTAAACATTAAGACATCGGTTATTATTCTATACAATGCTTTCAACTCCATTACCAATGCTACGCCGCACTATGCCCATGCCAAATCTGAAGATCTATTCACGTGGGAGCGTATCTGCTCATCCTCCGTATCTTCTCTCCATAAATAAAGAACAGTACAGGAACGGGCAAGAACGCGACAGTCAGGAATCCAAGAAGACTGGTCGCCCATGCAACTCCTAATTTGTGATACATTTGTACGGCGAACAGAGGGAATCCTGCACCAGCCGTAGATCGGAGAATACTGTTGGCGGCGATAGCACTGTTGGCGTACATCAGGTAGACGTCGATGATGTAACTCAAACCCCTGATGTCATTGTCAGCTCACGTTATAGAGCACTCCATAGCTTGCCACTTACTGTAAGAAGATCATTAAAATACCAGCGCCGATTGGAATACCAGCGAGGACTTGAGGAACCCATGTGATGTGTGGGCTGCTCGTCCACGCGAACCAGAAAAGCCCAATTGGCAGCATGAATGCGCCAACGATCATGGGTACTCTTGTGTGTTGTTAGTGCTGTTCTGGGCGTCCAATAGCTCGCAACCAACTTACAATCTCTCCTCAGGGACTGGTCTTCCTCCGTTCTCTTCCATCTTACGCTTGTAGCGAGTATTCGATGTATACGTGATGATTGCAACACCTACGATGACGCCGAGGGTGATCCCGAGGAAAGGAAGCGCACCAACGCCGGCATTCCAACCTCGATCTTCCTGGAAAGCGATTGGGTATGATTCGAAGAAGAGATAGATCATGCCATAGATGAAAGCCATGTAGATGGTGACCAATGTCAGGATAGGCTCAAGAAGCAACATCTTGAAGGGCCGGAATAGGTATTTCTCGACGATGTCGTTCATGTCGACTCGACTTTCGTCGTGCGGGGCGTGTATCGCCCAGTTCTTCGTTGCGAACCGGATCTTTGCTGCCTTCCGGGACAGAAGTACGGGGACGTAGGATTCAGAGATAACAATTAAAGCCAGGGTTCCAAAAAAGGCGCCCATGATCAATGTAAGCCACAAAGTCCACCTCCATCCAAGATAGCTCTTTGTGATGAATCCTCCTGCTATAGGTCCGGCGACGGGACCTATGAAAGTGGCTCCAGAGAATAGGCCAAGGGCAAATCCTCGTTCCACTGGCCCCCAAATATCCGCCAGGGCTCCGCCGACGATGGCTAGAGGTGCTGACCCAAATAGTCCTCCAAGAAATCGACATAGCATGATTGTTTCAACGTTTTGTGCGACGGCGACAGGGATGTTGAATATAACGAAACAGGCGAAGCCAAAGAAGAGGGGTGGCTTTCGGCCATACAACTCAGAGAACGGGCCCCAGATGATAGGTCCAACAGCGAAACCCTGGTTGAGACAGTCAGCGCAAGTCCGTGATGTAGGTTGAGCTACGCACCAAAACGAACAAGCTCGTGCCCAAAGTCATGACCTCGGTCGACACGCCGAACTCCGCTGCAGTGACCATGGTTGCAGTGCTGAAAACGCTGCTTGCAAAGGTAATGCAGAACGTCATACTAGCATACAGAACGGTGGCTATATATTTCTTTGTCTTAGTCCAGTTTTGAGGGTTCTGAGGGTCATCCGGTCCATCCCAGCCTATAACATTGCCCTCCTCTTTTGTTTGCCGCTTGTCGATATCGCCTTGGTCGACTTCATTGTTGTCTTTGGCTCCTGTATCTCCTTTCTCGATATCTCGGTCCATGTTGCTGCTGCTCTCGTCTGGCAGGGTCTCTTTGGAGGTTGTCCTGGATGCCATGGCTGGGATAGTCCCTTCTGAGATATTGGGGGACTGCATCGGCGAAAAGGAAGCGATTCGTAGGTGCAAAAGACGGCAAATGTGGTGTGTAGGACAACGCAACGCACGATGGATGTATGCACAGCATATTGAAGGAGGGAAAGAACAAAATACATATAAAGGCAGTTAATGAGTAATGACAATGCGATCTCGCCCCCTCGCCCGCCATTAAACTCCGATCTGATTGACACCAGAGGGATGAGTAGGATACGCATTACGTCAAGCGGATTCAGTGTCTCGGAGATGCCGAAAGGTGCGCTAAGCGGGCCGATTTAGCCGGGTTCTCCTGCAAACTTTTTAGATGATTCGCCCTACAAAGTACAAGATGCCATCTGCTTATTACTGGAGTCAGGCATCGTGCATGAGATTTGTTTGCAAAATCTCTGCGCAGCTTACAAGAGCCATCTAAATTACATGTATGATTGCGGCACGTGGCCCTGACATTTCAGATCATCCTCCTTTGTTTGCCCCCACAGACCCTTGACCATGTTAGGAACAACCTGTGATGCCGTATCCATAGTCTCGAAATCCCAAGTATACGTCCAATCCCCGGCAAATCGTCCTAGAAAGCCTCGCCTCGATCTTAGAGAGGCGGAGTGGCAGCCTCCCACGTCGGGTCGCCCTTCTTCTCCTCCTTGAATTCTGCAAAGAAGCTTCGAAGTTTCTCTGGGTCATCTCGTACACTTTGACTCTATCCCACAGACTCCACCCAGCCCCAGCTGCATGCTGAAGAACCACTCTGACGTTATATCGACTGAAGTGAGACAAAGCCTCCATCTGCTGTGGTGTAAGGTCCTACTGGTCGGCTCGGAAAACTACAACGGTGCCCAGCCATGCCACCGGCACCCATCCGAATGCTTTCTCGTTCAGATTGACGATTCTGAACAGCCATGTTGTAGGTTGGTTGACGTGGACTCCAATTGCGTCGCTGTCCTTCCACTCTGGATCTGGGCGAACTCTGTATACCTTAATTGCCATTCCGACGAGCACAGATATTTCTGGAATGATGCCGTCAAGACCAAACACTGAGTCCTGTGGAGGGACTTCGACAGGCTCATAGGTGTCTGCCTCATGGAGCTGTATGTCCCCCTCGCAGTTGATGCGGACGCCTTTGATCCTGGCTAGGGTTCCTACTCCATGGAGCTGCTTGTCGCATCCGCAGCTATTGCAAACGCCCTCGATCATCCCTACTTTTATTTTGTCCATCTTTAGGATATGGGATTGCAACAAAGAAGGTTTGGCTTAGGGGTTGGAGCTGCGAATCGAGAGCGAGGAAGTGATCCTAATTTCATACTCTTTGCAAGACGATTTCTTGCTTAAAATTTGAGCTCTTCTTTTGCTGCGACACAGATCCAGATGCACAAGGCAGGCTCGCAGAGTAAGATCCAGGTATGAGATATAGATTAAAGCATTGTGGTGCTGGCTCTGGAAAAGTTTTCTGCCCGAACACACCAAGTTCTGTGTTGAATCTGTGTTGAGATCGAGATGATGAGAGCGGCAGCAAAGTCACACCAGCAAGAATAGTAAGTTATTTATACTCCATGATGCTGACCGAACGACGCTATAAATATGAACGTGACCCTACCTTGGAGTGAATGTGCATGTTCTTGTAGAGCGTGCATTACGTCTGCGACAGATGGCTGCATAATTACGAGGCACTAGCCCGCGAACGGCAAGTCAACGCTGAGTGAATTTCAATGATGATTAGCAATGCTCTCCCTTAGCCAATCTGGTACGTGATCCCGGAGCAATCTCCGCTGCCTTTACTGGAATCGACGTGTGGAATACAAATGTACATCCAAATGATTATTTAGCTTCACCGCTCGTATTACAATATACCATAGACTTTGGTGCACGATCCCGGGCAGCTTCACTCGTTTAATAGCGTGTTTACCTTAGCTATGTGCGTAATGACATTTCTCACGCCACGGAAGTCCTGGAGCGGTTTCGCCACTCGAGCGTTCTGAACAGTGGTCATACAAATGGATTTGTATCATGAACAAATCATTCTGCCTACCATTTGCGGAGGTCTTCTGTTTTCACCTACATCGCAGCTCGCCAAGATAAACAATGTCATGGCGAGGAATGGCATCCCAGCTTGGCTTCAACCTGGCCCAACAATCAGTCCGCCCCCCACTTCTTATTCCAATCAGGTTTTGTTAAAACATATTATCCCCCACTGAGCGAGTTGCTGCTGTTCCATATAGTATGAAAAATCTCTTTCCCTGCTTGGCGAAGGAGCCACGAAGTACCTTTTCTAAAGTTAAATTTGCTCAAACAGCGCCTCTCGATTACTCAGAGTTTTCCCCGTACATTTCTCTTCCCTTTCAAAGACCACAGTATTTACCCACCTTACGAACTTCGCCATCTACATCTTTCTTCGCGGATTCAAGTTTCCATCTTTACCTGACATCATGGCGAATGGTACCCCGTCAGCAGCTGTTCGTAAAAACAGATAGGATTCTTGGATCTCCCACCCGGTCAGTCATTCAACTCTCAACGTGTCAAGCAAGTATTATACTGACATATCCTGCAGAAATCCGCCTTGAAATATATCCCCGTGTTCTAACGCAGCCCCTAGACCCTGATACGTATGGGGCCTAGAGACCAGATACCCGTACCGCGAAGCCTCTGGCAGTGACAAGGGCGATGCTAGATGACCGCAAGAATCCCGAAGACAAGTTTGAGTAAAAAGTAACGAAGTTTGGCCAATTCTGCGGGTCTCCCTCGCTCGGATTAACATCACAGCTGTTGCGTAGGTGCAAGACTATTGACCAAGAAACGGCACCACTCTTATACGGCAAGAATATATTCGAATTCGATATTGACGAGAGCGAACTCTACGATCCCCCGCTTAATCCAAGAAGATATTTGGGTTGCGGCAAGAGAATACTACTACGCAAGGGAAAAGGATTCGAAAGCCAAAGTCGCAGGAGTTTCGAACACAGCACGGAAGCTTAGCATTATGGTCTTTGCGAGATTCTTCGATTCTCGAAATTGGCCCGGTTCTTGAACACAATTGGACCTCACAACGCCGCAAGTCTTACAACTAATATATTCACAATGAATAAAAGTGATGAGGACGACGATGTGTGCAATTCTGTTCATCCGGTCGAAGTGATCAGGCAGCTACTGAAACTTCATGCACCAGGTGTACGCCAAATCATCTTTTTATGTGGCTCGAGTGCAGACGATCCATATGAATATGAATACGGCCAACATTGTTCTGATGGCGTCTCGTGGCGTGGAGGAAGAAGCGAAGAGGAGGCTATCTACGATGTGTTGAAACGATGGGCGGAGGAGCTACCAAGCTTGGAGTATGTTTGCTTTAATGAATTTAGTGGCCGCGATCCTACTATCAAAAAAGGGCTTCAGGAGCTCAATCGAGAGATTGAGGTGAAGGCTTCGACTAAGACGTTGGGCAAATTGGTGGTATGAAATCCAGGGGGTGCTACTTTTCTTGGCAGAGAACTCAGTAAATGCTCGATCTCACTCAAACCTCCCTCAAATGGGCCTTTGGTTGGCTCAAATCTTTGCTAGAACACTTCATATTCTCTTCAAAAACTTCAGAGAAGCCCCACATTCTATTGTCTACTTAGTTCAGACGGCTCGTAAAGGTTCTCGGAACCGGTAAATTGCCCGCAAAAATAGCAGCGCTAGTACTAATAGAGCTCGCAGAAGTCCGCCTCGAAATCTACAAACACGTTCTGACGGTACCTCGAGAAGCGGACGATCCAGACTCGAATGAGAGTGCGAGACCTAGGTTTGGGGACACTATGCGCCTTAGAGTTGCATGGAAACATCGACACCACCCAGAAGGGATCAAGGACCCTTTCCGAATAAAGGCAATCAAATTTTACCAAAACCTCATCGGTGATGACACGCTTGATTTCTCACCGCAGCTCCTACGCACATGTAAAACTATCCACCAGGAAGCGGCTCCGATTCTGTATGGCAACATCTTCTATTTCTCGCTTTTGGACAAAGACATGTTTCTTGGTGACAAAAGAATAACATTCCCATGAGGAGGAAAGTTCGAGTATCAGTTGTCCAAACTTTTCGAATATGATGCTGAGGGCTGGAAATACGAGCTCTGCAAAATACTCCGCCATTCGATCTTCGCCCAGTTCATCAATGAAATAGGAGTCGAAAACGCCTCCGGCCTTAAGAGCCTTATCATCGACGCGGACGGTGTCCCTGATTTCGAGGATATTTACTACGCTGACGATCGTATCGAAGTTGTCGCGCAGCTCTTGCATGAATACGTTTCTGGTATACGCCACATAGACGTCAAAGAAGACATCAAGAAGAGGGCGGTAGCCAAGAGGATGGGCGAAATGCTCATTTGAAGCGCTAATGAAGGATAAGGAATCATTAGAATTCTTTCACATGCAGAAATTAATTGTTTACGATTTTCCTTGGCAGATGAGTCATGCAAATAGGTAAAACTGGCAAGATCAACCAAGACCTTCCATCTCCTTCACATATCAAGCACCACAGATAGTCAGTATGCTCAAATCTCATCTTTTCCAATCCTGGCAGCCAATCATGGTCAAGTGTACGAGGATATTAGCGTCCGCCGCGCACATTGAGACCCGAGTCATATGCGCCCCCATTCAAACTCCCAACCGATACAAAGGTCTAGGTTTCCTTGATCTCCCCATTGAGATCCGTCTCCTAATATGTCCACACGTCCTCATGTCTGACCGCCGAAGTGGACGTTCTGATGTTGAGGTACACTACAATCATTCATCCGTATCAACAATTTGGGTCGGCGATGAGTCTAGTCGATATGAAAGATATCACCCTCCACACTCACTTACGACTACTCACCAAGCAGGTCGAGATATGATGGCAGTCTGTATCCGGAAATCCTCGCAACCTGCAGCACGATCTATAATGAAGCTCAGGATTTCGTCTCTTGGCACGGCGAGCACAGCTTTCAATTCATCTTTAATTCGGAGTCCGGCATATAAGCAAGCCCAAGAACACTGCGCGAGAAATGCCCTATAATAATCGATTACACGACAAAAGACTGGGAACATGTGACAGCACCAAACTTCTTCCGGGACAGTATATTCTGCGCGTTCCTGGTCAAGATTGGTCGTGCCAATGCTGTCAAAGTCACTTCTGTTGCCATCTTAGCTGAAGATGCAGACGCTCTCGCACACCTGTTGCCGTTGATCACCGAAATGGTGAAGTTGCATATGCCAGACTTACGGGAGTTAGACGTTGATGTTTGGAAGAAAGTTCACTAGGACGAATCGCCGGATAATGACCATCCGGACCGCAGCTCTCCATTCTGGGCTAACGGCATCTTCGAACCCATGTATCGGAGTTTGAAGGAATTTGTGACTCAGATCACCTAGCTTAGGAGATTTAAGTATGAAGGCCAGATTTTCTTTGGCGAATTTGATTGGGGACCAGTCTTTGAGCGAAAGCTGCTGAAGGACCTGGAGGAGGAAGTGAGGATGAGGGGAGTTCTCAACGTTTCTGAAGATGCGCCCCAATCTGATGGAGACTGAACTCATCACAATACTCGCAAGGTAGAGCCATCGAGCTTCCAGGGAAGCCCCTTAATGTGCCGGAATTGAGCTTCTGTGTAGGCGTCGCTGTAGTCATCGTTGATGTCGTTCTATGACTTTTATTAGGGGATGAGAATTCTTTTGCTTGCAGTGGATCAGACTGACCTTGATTAAGTAATCGAAGACTTTTGCAAAGTCTTCGCAATGGCCGTCGTGGATGCTTTTTCGTGCACTAGGGCCTGCTTGTCAGCACAGTATACTCCTCATTTCACGGTGAGAACGGAACAGCGAGGAAGGATCTTTGGCTGAGGAGAGAAGAAGTAGACAGCTCGATGTATCAGAAGAGTAATATTCCGAAGGGCTTTTCAAAAGAGCTGGTAGCGAAGACTGTATGACTTAGGAAAGGAACAAGAAAATAAAGGAGTAGTCTCAAGACTAGCAACTAATAGAAAGGCTCCTTTTTATGGACAATCTACCGGACACTTCCATTTCATCTTTCATGATATCTTGATGATGCACTGCCTTGATATTGAAAGCATCTTCACCTATCATCCACCGCCTTTGCCTCTTACTCTCGTTTGCAATTGATTTGAGCGTTGCTTCCACTAGATCACCATTAGTAGTCCGCATCTTCTAATACTGTTTGCATGAAAATGTTTCTACAGATGTAGTCGTGTTTTCAAGGATTCCGGAGTGTATTCCGCTTTGAAGCTCACGACAGCGGTACACTCTACTCGGTCGGTCGGCCTCAACGCTACGGACTTCAGCCATGTCCGACACATTGCACGCCTCCGTTGATTGGTTCGCTTAACTAAGCACCGAATGATGCAGGCACAAAGTCAGCGTGGCTTGGTGTCGCCAAAATAGTTCGGGCTGCGCCAAGGGAGATGAGATTCTTCCAAGCACCATAACTCCACAACAAGAGGTCTAAATACCAAGATTTTGCTGTATGAGTTGTTCGTCTTGTTTATCGTTACAAATTTATCGTTCAAAGCGAAACTTCATCTTTGCTTGTTGCGATACTACCTGGCTGTAAAGATTGCCCCCAGCCCGAACTATTTTGGCGACAATCGAGAGCAGCTCCACAGTACCAGCTGACGAAGACATGCGAGCCACCGGATAAGTATAGCGTTCGCTTCGATTGGTACGTTCGGAATATATGTTTGGTACCGAAGCCGTAGCTTACGCGGACCCTGTAGGATTCTGTCATGCTTCGTAATTGCGATAGGGTTTGGCAGGAAAAAGGCATAGCAACTAGAGCCTTGACTATCAAATGCTTGGCAGTCACCGCTCACTAAGCGGTCAAGGAACCGATATTGCTGTCCAACCTCCCGTCTTTTGTACCTTGCAGTAAGAATCATTCCGGGACGCACCCTGGTTTCCTAAAATATTCTGCGCCAATCGCATCTCACTATCGTCGATTGCGACAGCAGCTGATGAATAATCAGGCACAAGAAAATTTTGAAGAGAGATACATTGAAAAAGCTGTTGTCATCCTTCTCTTACAATTTATCAACAATTACTCATATCGAAGGCATCAATTTTCTTCGCTGCCCTATTCAAAATGCCTGATCCAATTGAAAATTTGGCCCAATGTAAAGCGATGTTGATGAAATGAGCTGAGCAACGATCTTCAAGGACAGTCGTAGAGGTGTGAGAATTTGTCAAGAGCGTGGAGCGGGACAAGCAGCCAATCGCTTGACATAATATCAAGTGAGTGCCGGCTTTCACGGACAATGCAATGTAACCCTATCGTACAACGTCAGAGGGCGGTGTGATCTCGCAGCCGAGTTGACTGATAAGGATTTCGGTGAGCGGCGTCCAATAAGTTGCGTTTGGTGAGCAACATAGTAGCCCATATAAATGAAAGCGTGGTTGCACGTAAACAAATACTCAATAGATCATAATTCCAAGCTCGATTCAGGAGGTTTCTGATTCGATTTCCCGGAGAACAGCACATGGCTTATGATATCCCAAGCGCTAATGACGAAATGCACCTAGAGGCACACGATATAACGGAAATCTCAGACCGAATATCAAAAAACGCCGCGTTTCTGAAAGACTTCCTTAACGCTAAAAGCTTTCCGCAGCCTTCATTCGACGCTGATGCTCCTTCCCGCTTTCCCAACCCAAACAATGAGGTTGTTGTCCAATTCGCGCGTGAATCTATCCTCGAGGATACAAAAACTCTTTTCGATTTGATTCTCGGGCCAATCGAGCGCTTGAAATGGACAATCTGGCCGGTGATTGAGCCCATATATTCCTATCTTGGATGTAAACTCCTTTTACTGACTTTGAAATCATAGATGATAGACATTTCAGTCCTCCAAGTCATTTATCGATTTAAATTAGCACAAGCCGTGCCTCTTGATGGAGGTGCCACGTATGCAGAGATAGCAGGGAAGACTGGTCTTTCTGAACATCGTGTGAGCTCGGTCATTCGTCAAGCCATGACGAATCAAATTTTCCATGAGGACAGTCCTAACCATGTCGTGCACTCTGCAATGTCAGCCATTCTAGTCAAGGATTCAGTGACGTGGGATTGGGTGGGATACTTCGTCGAAGAGGCATACCCATCATCTGCGAGATGGACAGAAGCTATGCTACGATACCCCAATTCTCAAGAGCCAAGTGAAAGTCCGTTCGCTGTCGCTTTCAGTGACACAGCACCCGAGGGCTTCTTTAAGTATCTGTCGGAGAACAAAGAGACCCAAGCAAGGTTTTTCGGGGCGATGAAGGGCATTGGGACTGCTCCCGGTCTGCAGCATAATCACGTTGCTAATGGATATGACTGGGGCAGACTTGGAAGTGCGACTGTGGTAGACGTGAGTTTATTTCTTCAATGTGGATCCTGCGACCTGCTTCTTCTTCTGCCAAGTAGGGATTCTGAAACATTGATCCCTGAACTCTCTGCTCTTCTACCCTAATATAATTCTGTCCGGTCGTGCGGGATTGTGTAATTTGCTGAGAGCACACGCAGGTCGGAGGCTCTACTGGACATGTTAGTATTGCATTGGCAAAGATATTCCCGAACTTGAATTTCGTGGTCCAGGATTTCCCACACACAGTGCAACAGGCCCAAGAGAGCCTCCCTGCAGAGCTTCAGGAACGAATTTCATTTATGCCCCACGACATCTTCAGACCGCAGCCTGTGCGAGGTAGTGTATACCTGATGCGGCACATCTGCCATGACTGGCCGGATAAATATTCAATCAAGATTCTTCAGCAGATAGTCCCAGCAATGGATGCTGATTCCAAGATCATCATGGTCGAAAATGTCGTCCTTCCGCCAGGCCACCACTCTTTCCTCAAGGAGAAGTGGACACGGTATGAACCATATCTATGCTCTTCTGCTTACTTTGCAATAGACTGACTTGTTCGTTCAGGAATATGGATTTGCACATGTTCACCATGTTGAACGCCCAGGAAAGAAGTGCTGATGAATGGGCCAGATTAGTCGCTGCTGCTGATCCAAGACTGAAAATCGCTAGCATTCAGAAGCCACCGGGAAGCGACCACTCTGTCATAGAAGTTGTGCTTAGCCAATCTTAAATTTGAAGGCCACATGGATCAGTTGGCAGTGATCTTACCACAAGTAGATAGACACGTAGCGGAGAGCGGCCAAGGAATTTTCGATTCATCGAATTCATATTGAGTGTCAAAATTGCTCTTGCATTGAATGCTCAATATGAAGGAAGACTGTAGAGAAACAAGTCCAGAGCATCTTGCCTCTCATCCATTCCTCAACCTGAAATTGTAAGGCTCCGAATCCCACAGGGCGAAGGCACACCACTCTTCCTCATAGATCATAGCGCAGAGATGAAAGAGCCTCAAGACTCGGAGTGACTGCGGGCATTATCACACCATACCAGTGAACGGCTATGTGAAATCGCCTGCGATTTTGACATTGGTTCATAGGTTTTGTCATATATGTTGCATTTTCATCTAATAGCGCACACAATGACACCGCTCGGCTACGGCTAAGCAAGCCATAACGAATAATGACACTAGATCCTGTTAGAAGTAGTCATGTAAAGTCTGTTTAAGATATGTCGTGGACTTGCCGGTGTAAAATTCTGCAAAACCTAGAACGCGAAAATTTCTTGGCGCGTCAGCGGGCACGTGACTCAAAAATGACGTCTAGCCACTCAGACCTTTTCGTCTCGTGCGAGCCAGGTTGCAGTATCCTTCTCCTTTCGTTTCGTATTCATTTGTAGACCTCTAGAAAATTAGGCTCATGCTGCTGTCGTGTCGCCTCAGGTTCGAACTGTACCATAGGTGGCAAGAGTCACTCATCCTTCCAACCAATGAGTCCAAAATCAGAGGCAGATGTAGGAATCGGTGCATCCTGAGTAGAGAAGTGCAAACATGCTGATCATATGATCCCTATCAGGAGAACAAGATACCTCCAATAGTATCTTTCATCTCAGGAGGCGTGGCAGGTGCCGTTGAAGCCGCTACAACAGTGAGTGAGCCAATCCGGAATGGAGCCTTCAACACAAAACCACGGGAGCTAGAAACTAACGGTATGGCAGTACCCCTTCGAATTCGCCAAAACCCGCGTCCAACTCCGTCAAGAAGCCGGCGTCCCCACACCTCGCAACCCCTTCCGAGTAGTCGGCCAAGTCTTCCGAGATGAGGGCGTTCGCGCCTTATACAAAGGCTGCTCCTCCCTAGTTGTCGGCTCCGTAGGCAAAGATGGCGTGCGTTTCCTCTCCTTTGATATCATCAAGAACGCCTTCGCCGACCCGGAGACCGGGGCATTGACACCTCTGCGCAACATGCTCGCTGGCATGGCTTCCGGCGTAGTGGCTAGTCTTTTCGCGGTGACGCCAACGGAGAGGATCAAGACGGCGTTGATTGATGATGCGAGGAATGCGAAGCGGTTCAAGTCTGCGCCTCATGCAGTTAAGCTTATTTATCAGGAGACTGGAATTCTTGGCATCTACCGTGGTTTCGCTGGGAATACACTGAAGCAAGCATCTGCTACTGCGTTCCGCATGGGTACTTACAACATTCTCAAAGAATCTGAGAGGGCTCGAGATATCGAGCAGAGCACGACTGTAAATTTTGGGAACGGGGCTGTGGCTGGGATTGTGACTACGTATGTTACGATGCCTTTTGACACAATTAAGACTAGGTCTCAGAGCGCGAAGGGAGCTAGTACCGTTGAGGCATTCAAGGGTATAGTGGCAGATGGTGGGGTGAAGATGTTCTGGCGGGGGACGACGATGAGGCTGGGGAGGACATTGTTCAGTGGAGGGATATTATTTACTGTATATGAGCGGGTGGCAGCAGTTTTGAATCCTATGTTCCGACAATGAGTTGGGCAAACTATATTCTGGTGCTGCCCAAGAAACATGTATCATTAAGAAAAGCGAATGTTGGAGAAAGTATGTTCTAGGGAATGTACATGTATCTTGGCTGTGTTGTACATATACAATCAATGTAAGCGACCATAAATTGCACAAGCGAGGCAGTATTGCATTGATCAATTTTGCTTTCAAGGACATAGTGTACTGTGACAGTAGAGACTGGAAGCATGTTGGGCCAAGGTTTGATATTATAGAGCTCAGGTGGCAAATGTAAACAATTAAACATCAAAGGGATCAAGGGGTTGCTGCTTGGTAAAGGTGGCACGAGACCTTCTTGTATTCGATCCCAAAACAGGCGGGGTAAAGACCCTGTGCTACCAGTGTTGACAAATCCTAGCCTCATCCTTGTCTGTTGTTGTGGGAAATTAATCGGCATATCGTGCTAGTGGCTTTCCCCCCTGTCAAGCTTGCACCTTCCATCCTCACGATCACCAAAACAATTGCGGAGCAGACAAAACAACCTCCGGGCTCCCATATCAGATCCGATATCTGATCCACCACCAAGATGGATCCTCCAGAGGCTCCTCCTAGTCCTCATACTCCACCCAAGCAGAAGGGGATACCAGGTGCTCCACTCAGACCTCGTCCACGTCGCGTCCCAGCTAATAACTGCCACCTCAGTTTCAACATACATGAGTCACCTGGCAGCCTCGATAAGCTACCACCACTAAGTAGTCCATCTACCAATCCATCCGAAGTAAAGCCTGGAGCCATGCTGCCACCTCCTCCTCGACGTCACCGACGTGAGGGTCGGTATCAAGAGATGCTGGATGATGAAAAACCCCGCAAAGCTCAGCAGGAGCGTGATGCTTACTTCAACGAGCATCTTCCTCACGTTCAACTTGTTTCTCGTCGTCTGCAGAGCCACCTCGAAATCTTTCATCCTGAAGTGTGGCCCACTCCTCCTCTTCCAGATTCAGAGGCAGAAGGCAATGATTACCTAGTCAATATCAACACCAAGCGCGTGCAAGATGCACTGGACGACTGCAAAGATTACGCGTTCAAGATGGACAGAGAGTCCGGCAGAGGTCAATTTCTTGACGAGGCTATAAGGCGAAGCATCCATCCGCAGCGAGCGACAGCACAGGCTGGCCGTAGAGTAGCCAACGCAACAGCCTCCCGCGATGAGGATGAGGTCATTGAGAATCCAATCAGTGAGCCAAGGAACGCCCATTTCAATTACACGCCGACCCCTCCCCAAGCTAAGAAGAACAAGAACAAGAAGAGGAAACGAACTAAGAAAGAGGATCCTAACGAGACCGATAATGTGATGAACAGCGGCTTACCTCATGCTTACACTGATGTGTTACCCGGTGAATCAAATCAAGGGCAGACCCCAGTCAGTACATTAGATCATTAGATTACGACGGCGACGAGATTTTATCAGACTACAGCAGTATACCTCCTTGCGAACGCCCAGGGGTTTCGCCTGCACCTTCTCAAAGCCTAGCTTCAGGCACATCAGCTCAACATGACGTCAATGACGCAGAGGCCATCGCTCCGGTCCAAAATGCCAGTATGACTAGCCCGGCAGAGCCAGAAGCCAATGCCAGTACCATCAGCATGCCACATGGTGAAGATTTTGACGCACCTCCAAACTCAGATGAGGAAGCAATTCCTTCAGCGACTCATATTCAGCCATCAGAACATGGACCCACCCAAAGCGAGATCGATCTTTACAATGAGCACTTGCCTGCTATCCATACCGCTTGGGTAGCTGATGGCAACGATTCGACTCAGAGCCATAAAGACCGTCGATGGGCCAACGCCATGACCGGCATTGATTTTCAACCTGATTATGACTCGGATGGCGATTCCATTGGCATGGATGAGTGGAACCGAAGATATGGATCGGAGGAAGAGGAGGAAAATGATGATGATGATGATGATGATGATGATCAGAATAACCATCTGAATGCTCTAATGGTATTGTCTGACCGAGCAGCTCCATCTGGAGACATCTGCGCATCCTCCGAGAACCAAGACGTTCGCAACGAAGACTTCCATGGCGAGACTCAAGGCAAGGGAAAAGGAAAAGAGAGAGCCCACAGCCCGACCTTCGAGGAGAAGTTGCCCAACGTCCCTCAGTCACAGGGAATGGATTTCCTCAAATACGCGAAGGCAGAATTTAAGGTCAAGGTCAGGACTCGCAATCCGACTGTGCCACAGCCTCAAAACATGCCAGGAACTTTGACGGAAGCACTCTGCAACTGGCACCATCTACAATCGTCGCATATTCTGACCCTGACTCTCGAGGATGTGAGCGTTTCCATGCTCAACCCAAAGTTCGACAGATGTGTTCTGCTTCAGCACTTTGAAGTAGGCTTGGATGGTGTCGAAGCCATCATACGAGGCCAAGCCATCGTTTCCGAGACAGTCGCAGTGAAGGCAGAGCGTGAGGAGCGCCTGCAAAAGCTCGGAACGCTGGGGCTACAGTTAGCAGATACCCAGCCGAGATGAAGCGTTCCCAACTGCGCATGTGCAAAGGCGGCATTGCACCTACAGATGTCTAGCCAGGAGCTGCAGATTGGCAGGACGGTGTATTGAGGAAGGTTCAGGACGCAATGGCAGATAACGGTTTGCGTGTTACTTTCCTTTTCGACGATAGGACCTGTCCTCAAGCAACGCTCACGAACATCATGAATGCAAGCAATATTGCTGCAAAAGTGAGTGTCCTGATCAAACCACTGTACGGCAGACTAAAGACCGCTGACTTTGCATAGAAGCGCAAAGAGCCGTCAGCAGAGATGACAGCGAAGGAGGAGAAGGAAATGGGCAAGAAGATCGCGCAAATCCAGAAGCCGGATGTCGGTCGTATGATTGCGGATGAGATTTGTGAAGAACAGCAAGGCGGAATGCGCAAAGGGAGGAGCGAGGAGGTGCCAAGCAGGATAATCGAGAGCCAGACTACCCCAACCAAGACTACGCTGCCCATGAAGCCTGGAAAAAGGACTGGCTGGAGAACCGCCGAAAGGTCCGCGCTGGTACCTTGTTGCCCATAATTCCTTTTGCACGTCGTTCTTGAATGTGTTAAGGACGGCACTAAGGATTGGTTATGAAGTTCGACGCCAGATGTTTCTCTCGAAGTAGTGGCCGAGGGCGATGTTGGGATTTCCAATTTCAAAGGTGGCGAGGATGATCCATCGTCGATGTTCCTCGAGACGTCGTCCCTGAAGCGATGGCAGAGCCCATGGGCAGCCTCTCGAAACCGAAAGTTGTGCATGACTGTCACTAACTTGATTCGGGCTACAAATAGAAAATGGCTGATGGCAGTGCGTGTAGCCAGTTAGCAAGAATTCTTCTCCGTGCGGGATATCCGCCAAATGAAACTTTTCCAAATACTTGCGAGACCATATTGGCTGCTGGTGGGGACAAAGTCGGATCGTAAGCACAACATCTCGATCGTCACTGCAATACACTGAGTAGAGTTTGCAGTTGGGGCCACGATCCCAAGGTTTAGCGAAGGAACATAAGGAGCAATGCTTGAAGAAGAGGAAGAAGAAGTTGAATCGAATGACAAGTGAAGTGAATGCCAAGGGCGACCCTGCCAAGACAACAGGACAATCTCAAAAGAGTTTGGCGCGTTATCTATTGATACGCGAGTTCCAGCCCGATCGTCATATTCAAGCTGCCGGAGCGCCTATAATAGTAGAACTATTCCAACACGAGACACCACCTCCCCCGAACCTTCCTCGTTCTTAAAAAGACACATACTGCATCGCCGAGCTCTTTACTTCTGCTGGCTGCATCTATCTCACCATCGTCCTCCTCACCTACCTCTACGAGCTAGACACTCGCCCCGCCGCTTCCACAATTCATGGCCTATTCGACCTCGCCTCACACAGCAGTAGCCGGCGGTTCTACTCAATTCAATCGACATTCTGGATCCCCACCACTTCAACTATCCCTCTCCAAACGAGACAAGAAGAGACTCAACATGGCTGACAAACTTACCGAAATCAGCAACAATTTCGCTGCAAACCGCGATGCCATCTATCGAAAGCAACTCCAAACCTACCAAGCCGACATCAACTTCATACAATTGGCAAACCCATACGACAACAAGCCATTAGACGACCCTGCGGATGACCAGTCCGATGAAGCAGCTGGTAGCGCAACGGCCAGCACCCAAGGTAATCTTCGACATACCCAGCACATCCTCTTGAATGGCGGTGGAAGAATCGAGCCCACATTCAAGGCGGGCAGGTATGCCTCTAAATATGTGCAAGAGATCAACGATGCTATGGAGAAAAGGGATGCCGACCTGACTACACTAGCCGTACGTCCCCCTGCCCTCACTGCATATACTTGCCCCAACATGAGAACAGCTATAAATAATTCTATTTGCATCGCCCAAGCTAATGCGAGTCTCTCTAGTATCGACATAACTTCCGCATCAATGAAATTCAGAAGGACCATGAATACCAAGTTGCCGTCACCCACCAAGAGCATCAGCTACAGCTTGAGACTCTGCGCCAGCGTCTCATCCTCAATGTGAATCGAAAGAAGGCTGATTTACAGAGAGAGAAGGAGAGACTCGATATCGCGGATACAAATGCACTCCTCTACCACCCATCTCAATTCACAATCAACAACACCGCGAGCCCAGGTGGGCCACAGAGCAATCGCAAGACTAGGCATACTCGTCACCGATTAGAGGTTGAGGATTTGGATGCTGCCGGTGGCAACAACAAAAGAAAGCGCAAGGCTCCAACTGACGCTGAGAATGGCTCTCCTACACCTGCAGGACGCGATGTGGAGCCTAGCTTCAAAGAGGCCAATGCCAAATTGGAAGCTCATCAATACACAGCCCCATTGTACTCAATCGACCGCCTGTTTACAGAAAAGGACTTCAATAGCCACCTTCAACAGGCCTCTTACGATGTCATCGAGACCTTCAAACGTCGCAAGCTCAACGCCGACTCTCAAGCCAATCCTACCTCCCTCATTCCCACCACTACGGATGTCAGCGACCTCGAAGACGAGGTCGAGCCAAATTTTGGTCCTGATGGCGCGGCTGACGATGCCCTACTCACTGCTCCCGAGATGGGCCGCACAATTACCAATACCTCCTACCATGCAACCCGCTCCACACGCGTCCTGAATATCAGTAACGGCCTCGCGGCTGGGGATTCACTGGGCGATCTCGCAGGCCGCCATGCAGGGGCTATGCTCATTGGCACATACCAGAAGGATAAGAAGAAAGATGATGAATACAATCGTGCCACAGCATTGACGGATCTGGAAGCTGAGGCTGACTTGGCTTGGATGAAGTCTTTGATGGCAGAGGAGGACGAGGGGAAGACGGTGAACACAAAGCTACTGGACGATATGCTAGAGGAGAGGAAAGACCATGTCGGCACTGGACGCGCAGAATCTAGTCCTCAGGCTGGGATCGCGGTCGAAGTTGAGGAAGCATGATCAGCGAAGGTCTTAGAGCAACTTTTCCTCTGGTGGCGGCAGCCGCATCCGCCTACATCGAGCTACAATTCCTACATTTCAGCGCGGTGATGTCTAACGCCAATCATGAGGGCAAATACGGGGAGGCATCATTTGAGCGAGGCGTTCTCATGGCTATGATACCCATCACATTATGCGTTCTTTCCAACGCTGTTAACGGTTGACCAACTATTAAGGGTCTTAACGGTTTTAACCGTTAGTCTACCAGTTTGGATCCTTGATAGTTCAGTTTAGACCGTCTGACTTATATGGTTAACAGTTTAAACCGTTAGAACTATCGGTTTAGAGGTATTAATAGATATCTTCAAATTAGGGTTAGTACAGTACCTACATAGTGTTAATATTAGGTCTTATTTTTACGCTATATCGGACTTTAGGGCTACAGCTCGCGGAGTTAGCCTCGGAGCTAATTCCGGTGGGTCTTGGCGAACCTTATAAAACTATTAGTGACTACTGGTTTTAATGGTTTAAACCGTCTGACTTTCAGATTGGACTGCTAACCACTAAGATCTAAGTAGTTGGTCCAGTTTGCCTTCCAAACTGGACCGTTGAAACCGTTAACAGCGTTGGTTCTTTCGTCACTCTTATCTACAGCGGCATGTATCTAGGATACTCAGACCTATCACCTCGTATAGTCTTTTGTCGCTCTTGTAAGATGATACGTATCGAAGATACTCAATCATAAACTTTTACGAGGTCATTTCTGGAAATCGTCCCTTTGCTGTACATCGTGATTTTAACATTAACTATCTGCCGCTTATTTCAAAATCCATCAACCCTTCGGCTCATACAAGCACTCCCTTGCCCCTCTCCAGACCTCCTCCACGATGGCCCTTCCCGGAAGTAAGTTCTGTGTTTCAGATTCCACATTAGCACTCCTACTCGAAAGTCCAAAGCCTTATCCTTGAGCCAACTTCTGGGCATCCACTCACCGGAAACACAACCACGACCTCTCCCTCTCCCTCCACAACGACAGTGAGGTAATACCTGACCTCGAAGCCTCTGAATGCCTCATGAATGAATATGTCGCGGATCTGGGAGGAAGGTATGAAGCGTGTGTTGCTGGGCAAGAGGTAGGAGGGTGAGAGGGTACTGGTTTGGATGCCGAGGGAACGCAGGGTTAGGAGCGATTCTTCTATAGGACCAAGTATTTTAGCATGGGGGTCAACCAGTATAGATAATATACAAAGGGCCGTCACGGAGTTGTGAGAGCTTGATGTAAACGAGACTGCCAACATACCAGTATGAAACCGCCTAAATACTAAGAAGAAGCTCGCAAAAGACAAAGGCCCAACATGAGACCAAGGAGCTTTGTCGATATACTCTAACCAGCTGTTCAGCATGTAGTGGAAGTCATCAAGAGACTTGGCCAGAAGTACAGCGAGAGTAGCGAGTCCCAAGACGATACGCAGGGAGAGAAGAAGGTGATGAAAGAGCTTGGAGGGGAGCGTTTCGCGGCGGGAGGCGGTGGAAACTGTATAGGAAATTGTAGTAGGAGAGGGGCGTAGAGTGGTCAGATGAGGCCGTGTGGTCAGCATTGAAGCAGGCGAGGTCTGTTACATCGTTGGTGGAAGTCGAGAGTTGCCGAAGCTCTCACCTTCTGCACACCATTGATGCCAAGCCTAGGAACAGGTCTAGCGCCGGCATCAATTCCGCACTTTTTTGCGTCATTTCGCCAGAGCTGGCAGCCCTTCTCATGTTCTGACTCCCGAAATTCAACATGCCGGACTCAAGATCAAGGTCCAGGTCACCCTCGCCGTACTCAAAGCGAGCCGAGCGTAGCTCGCGCCGAGAAGAACCCCCTCGAAGTCGCTCCCCACGACGAAGATACAGCCGCTCACCTTCCCCACGACCCAGGCATCACGAACGAAGCCGCTCTCCAAGACGGCGATATGAGGACAGACCTCGAAAATCAGGAGGTGGCGGTTTCAGATGGAAAGAGAAACCCCGACACGATGATGATGACAGAAGAGATGATCGAAGACTAGAGCGAGGCTATCGAGAGCAGGAACGGCCAAGGCAGAGATCTCCTCCGAGGGATAGTGGAAAGAGGGACGACATAGAATCTAAATTCGGCCCACAAAGCGAGAATAAAAGAGATTATGTCGAACCCAAGTTCGGAGAGGCACCGAAAGAGGAGAAGAAAAAGAAGAAAGCAGCGCCCACGATTGCGCCGGTGGGGGAGATGATTATTGTGAATGTGAATGATAGGTTGGGGACGAAGGCTTCGATTCCCTGTCTGGCTTCTGATCCGATAAGTATGTTCTCCATGTCTTGCGTCAGTGTTGCTGGAAAGTGGAGAGGAAATTAACACGTGCCTCGCAGAATTATTCAAAGCCCAAGTCGCAGCGCGCATTGGTCGACAGCCGCATGAGATTATGTTGAAGAGGCAGGGAGAGAGGCCGTTTAAGGATCAGCTTACGCTGGAGGATTATGGTGTTAGTAATGGGGTGCAGTTGGATTTGTGAGTAGTGTCGCCCGATTATATTGAGTGTGCTTGCTAATTGTTTCCAGGGAGATTGATACTGGTGATTGAACGAATGACGAGCATGGTGAAGGCTCTCACGAAGGCGTTCTCGGGCTAGAGACCGAGTTTATGAGGAGTTCGAAAAATTGCTGGCTACTTGAGACGAATTACGAAATCGGATACAAAGGAGCAGGTGTCTATATAGTGGCAGTACAATGATTGAAAACCCTAAAACAAGACACCATAGTCTAAACATTCCAAACACTGAACAGCAGACTTCTGGTCTTTACATACTCTACCTAGCCGCTTAAAGATCGAGTCCTCTGACGTGAGCCCAGCAATGGCACCTGAATCAGCTATTCCAAACGCAAAAAGACAGTCACTCCCCGACGCCCTGCCCACCATACCCCCTCCTTTCCTCTCTCATCCCCCAACCCTGAGCGTTTCCCTGCTCCTTCAGCTACCAGTAACCTCAATATCCAGCCCCATCTCAATACCACCGGTAGCACCAGCCGGCATTCCCTCGCACTCATAATACATATCGCCTGGCTCGCTCCCCACCTGGAGGCAGAATTCGCAGCCTATAGACTGGCAGAAGGCGTGACTGGCGGGCTTGTCGTCATTGCAGGGAGTAAGTCTGCAGCGGCCCGCCGGGTTAGAATCGAGGGTGGAAGACGAAGGATGACATTGGGGAGATAGGTGCGGGGATGGCGAGTGTGAAGGGTGAGATGGTGGTGGAGAGGGTGAGGAGGATGTAGGTTGGGAATCGCATGGCTGGGTCAGGAAGGTGGGAATGATGTTGATTGAGGTAGGCTGCAAGGAGAATGGATCCTAATTGCTAGGAAGTCTGGTGTATTAGATCAGCTTTGCAAAGTTTCTGTGGTGTTCTAACGAGATATAAGTCTTCTTAATATTTAATATATCCCCAGCACTTTTGCAATTAGCAGTATGCCTGAACACGTATGCTCAACGCTTACACCTTCAAAATGTTGCAGGATGGGTAAGCATAGTAGATCGAGGCATTGGGCCCATGCTCAGAATGATCTTCTCGTAAAGATGGGCTTTCCAGGGAAACCCATAGAGCATAATTATAACGGCAGACACCTCGGTCATGCGGTGTCCTTCGAGTGCGGCAATTCTTCCATGATGCTTTCTTGCATGGGAATCGAGAAAAACCATGGCTGTAGATCGAGGTTTCGGATCACGCGTATACAAATATGCCAAACGCAAAGCGCAAGGGCTTCAACAAATGGACTTAACCGCAATAATGTTCGGGTCAACAAAGTATAAATCCGTTTCGGGATCTGCTTTGCTTACTCTGCAGCATAGCACGTAACAAAGAGAGCAAGATTACATAGATTTTACATTTTTGAAAAGGGTTTGGAGACGGTATGCGGCCAGTCGCCTCCAAGTCGTGCCAAGGCACTAGGAACGCGAACCCGCGATACGTTTAACACAATCTGGCTACAGCGCTATCGCGATATGCAAGAAGCCAGTGTCAGGTTCCAACCGTAACAGCTTTAACATCTCTTCGTGCGTCCTGAGGGCAGTGATCTATGATCTTTTCTTCCCAGACGCAGGAAATGCTGTTGTTTTTACTCTCCTCGCTTTGAGTCTGGGCTTTGAGCCCGTTTCAAGGTCCTGTTCTCCTTTTGGCTGTTGAAAAAGCCATTGGAAACGCGCTTCTAGATTACCTTCCAGCTGCAAATTATTGAGTTAGTCAACAATCTCGGCTCGGAGATTTATCCAACTCACAGATTTGCTCCGTTTGAAGATAGTCCATACCATAAAAGTCACGAGCGTGGTAAGTATAGCGAAGGGCAGATACCACCACCAAGCAGGATTATTTTTCAGTATATCGACATTCATACCGAAAAGACTCTAAGAAGCTTAATTAGGTCCTATCTTCCCAAGAATTTCTGTTGATCTCACCGCAATGAATAATAGTGGAAGGAATATAAACTTCTTATGTTAGCATAAAAAAAACCTAAATATGGAGGATCTATACCGTAATCCAGCTGAGGCGTTTCATACTTTTATTCGTCGATGTAGATTTTTGTGCTTCTGTAATGGACGTCAAATTGAACTCCTGTTTCCCGAGTTAGGTCTATACTCTTATAGGTGCACTACAAACTGGTAATACCAATTGGATCATATCCTGAGATGACTCAGTAAGATTCCTTAATTGCTTTTCAGTTGTCGTTCGTAGTTCGTCGCTTGCCTTCTCAAAATCGTCCATCTTGTTTCTCACCTCATCGAGAGGCAGTTCGTGTAACGCTCTCGCCGACTCACTCTGGTACCAATCTCGAAATGATTGGAGAGTTTCAATTTGTTTCGTGAGATTTTCTTTGAGAATCTCTAGAAGTTGGGCATCGATCAGAAGGTACTGGATCAAGTTTGGATCGGTACCGCTCGATCTTAAGATCTTTGTACGCTGGAGAGTATTAATTTGGCTCGAATTCATAACAAAGATTTCATAACAAAGATTTCATACCATCAATCCAAGACGTTCCTGGAACCGGCTGAAATTCTGATCCCAAATGCTTCGAACTTTCAGTAGTAAGGGACGGAGAAGATCAGTCGCCATTTTAGGTATTTCAGCATATTCCGAAGTACTGAAGAAGATCCGAGATTGCAAAACGGGGTTTCTCGAATGTGAGTAGACTTTATGATCTTCAGACTTCATCATAATCCACAGAATTCCTTGCCGGCTTTCAAACTCCCTAAGAGAGTTTCCTGCAAGCTGGACATTATTTGGCCAATGCTCTATGTTTTCTGGTAAGGCATAGCAGGTGAAAGACAAAGCACATTCTAGAAAGCCTTCGCAGCATTAGTAAGCGGTTCGTATAATCGTCTAAGCGACATCCCCCGACGGAGACTTCATACTTACAGTCTTTTGCCAATGTTTGGCGAACAGTATTTTGGCTTGGAGCTGAGTTCATCCTGACGATCCAAGACCTATCTTCAACCACGTCCCTTATACCGAATAGATCTGCATTATGCGGGTTTGATGATTTGTACCACCAGCGGCAGTGGAAATTGAATGTAACTTCTGGATGCAGCATAGAACCATCCGCAAGGATACTTTGTAATATTAGTATAAGAGGGAAACCTCATAAGCCAGGGGCAAAGAGACTTACAATATTCGTTTACCATTGCGGTGTTTACTCATGAAATCAGTGTCTTTTGCAGGTAATTCTGTACTTCTTGAAGAGAGGGGGTACGACATTTCATCAAGTTCCCGTTTCAGGCTCTCGTCTCTGAAAACGACCTTAGCTGACTCATCATTGATCATCTCAAGGTTGCAATTAGGAGCACGGCCAGAACAACGTCGCCAGTCTGATGCATTTATCGAGGATAGACCGGCGGTAGTTTTTGGATAAAGTAAAAGCACCATATCACGGTTTTGATTGCGTATAGCCAGCTGAAATGGGTTAGTGTCCCCGAGGTCTTCTATATCCGGCGAAGCCCCTATATCAAGGATGTATTTGGCAATTGCAACGTACCCTTTGTCGACCGCAACATGAAGTGGTGTGAGCCCGGAATCATCCTGTGAGCTCAAATGAATACCTGCACCCGCATCACATAGTATTTTCAGAACAGCAAGACTGCCGGACGCAACACCGACATGAAGCAGAGAGAGTCGGGTTACTAATCTCGGCTGTATAGTGACATCTGCTCCGCGTTCAAGTAACAGCTTCACTATATCCAGATCTCCCCGAAGTGCCGCTGCTTGGAGGGTATTGCCGTAGTCTCCACCCTGCGCGTTCACATCTGCTCCGCGTTCAAGTAACAGCTTCACTATATCCAGATGTCCCCTACATGCCGCTGCTTGGAGGGTATTGCCGTAGTCTCCACCCTGCGCGTTCACATCTGCTCCGCGTTCAAGCAACAGCTTCACTATATCCAGATGTCCCCCACATGCCGCTGCTTGGAGGGTATTGCCGTAGTCTCCACCCTGCGCGTTCACATCTGCTCCGCGTTCAAGTAACAGCTTCACTATATCCAGATGTCCCCCATATGCCGCTGCTTGGAGGGTATTGCCGTAGTCTCCACCCTGCGCGTTCATACCTGCTCCGCGTTCAAGCAACAGCTTCACTATATCCAGATATCCCCTATCTGCCGCTGCTTGGAGGGTATTGCCGTAGTCTCCACCCTGCGCGTTCACATCTGCTCCGCGTTCAAGTAACAGCTTCACTATATCCAGATGTCCCCTACATGCCGCTGCTTGGAGAGCATTGCCGTAGTCTCCACCCTGCGCGTTCACATCTGCTCCGCGTTCAAGTAACAGCTTCACTATATCCAGATCTCCCCCACATACCGCTGCTTGGAGGGTATTGCCGTAGTCTCCACCCTGCGCGTTCACATCTGCTCCGCGTTCAAGTAACAGCTTCACTATATCCAGATATCCCCCACATACCGCTGTTTCGAGGGTATTGCCGTAGTCTCCACCCTGCGCGTTCACATCTGCTCCGCGTCCAAGTAACAGCTTCACTATATCCAGATGTCCCCCACATACCGCTGCTTGGAGGGTATTGCCGTAGCGTCCACCCTGCGCGTTCACATCTGCTCCGCGTTCAAGTAACAGCTTCACTATATCCAGATGTCCCCCCCATGCCGCTGCTTGGAGGGTATTGCCGTAGTCTCCACCCTGCGCGTTCACATCTGCTCCGCGTTCAAGTAACAGCTTTACTATATCCAGATATTCCCCATGTACCGCTGCTTGGAGGGTATTGCCGAAGTGTCCACCCTGCGCGTTCACATCTGCTCCGCGTTCAAGTAAAAGCTTCACTATATCCAGATGTCCTACCCATGCCGCTGCTTGGAGGGTATTGCCGTACTGTCCACCCTGCGCGTTCACATCTGCTCCGCGTTCAAGTAACAGCTTCACTATATCCAGATGTTCCCCCCATGCCGCTGCTTGGAGGGTATTGCCGTAGTCTCCACCCTGCGCGTTCGCATCTACTCCGCATTCAAGTAACAGCTTCACTATATCCAGATCTCCCCGAAGTGCCGCTGCTTGGAGAGCATTGCCGTAGTCTCCACCCTGCGCGTTCGCATCTGCTCTACGCTTAAGCATTTTCTTAACCAAAGTACTTAGGCTTAGCCTCTGCGGCTGGTACCAAATTAATCCCCCCTTAGCTATGAGAAAGACGACTCGTAGACGATGATATAGTAGTCCGTAATAGTTGGCAAATTATGCTATTCGTGTCGAACACGGGCACGAATGACTTCTCCTAAGCCCGGACTGGTAGATCCGTTCAATCGTGCTGTAGGGAGTCGGCGCGAGTATAATCTGTTACGAGCCAAGACCATGACCGGAACTACGCCAGGAGGAGCGTAGGGACTGTCATGAGGCTTGACCTCATGGACACTACTCGTATTGCCCCCCAAACCGCCACTCCCCCCAAAACCGCCACTCCCCCCAAACCGCCAGCCGCTAAGCCTAATTGGGAGCGCTAATAAATGATTTATCAAGGCAAAGGATCCGTATACACCCTATTCTCCTACATATACACCCCCCTTGATTTGGTTAGCGCCTGCCGTTGGCGCAACGAAAATCCAAACATTGCAAATGCGCGTGTAAACACCACCAACATCTTCGTATCCTACCACTCCTACATCATCAACGCTACGTCTATAGAGCTCAAGCCGCCGCCTGAGGGGCTGCAAGCCAGTATGCTCGAGGAGCTCATTATTAAGGTGCAGGAACACGCGGGGAAGGAGGGCTACGCTATTATCAAGAAGCGCACCAAAAAAAGCTATCTACAAATTCTATCTACAAGGCCTGGTTGCGCTGTGATCGCGGGGGTAGATTTATAGAAGGAAGAGGCTTTGGAAAGCGTCTATATACAAGCTCACGGCTTATTAAATGCCCATTCGAGTGTATTATAAAGGAAGAGCAGGATATCTTGGATAGATGGAACCTAATCGTCAAAAACCCGGAGTATAATCATACGCCTACACGGCCTAGAGTATATCCATTAATCAGGAGCCTTCCGGATTTAAGTATATAAGACGTTCAGAAGAGATAGTCGCTGTAATAAGGCAGGGTTTAGTACAGCAGGGTTCTATATAAGTAAGAGATGGGAATACTATAATTACAGCCGAGCCGGCTAGTGGGAGAGACATTCAGTTGCCTCAGCGCTTAGCTACTATATTAAGAGGAGGAGCTATACCAGGTGTTCCAGTACGGGCGACTTCAGTATGGCAGCGATCGGGGTAGGCGATATTCGGCGGATATGGTGTTTTTGACCCTGTAGCCTGGTAGTATACTTAGTTAGAATATCGCAAAAAAGTTTTAATTGTAAAGACCTCGTTTTTAGACGATTTAAACTGCGTTTGAATATCTAGCTGCTATTAGGGAACAATAACAAGGCCTCACCAAATTTATATAGCGGGTTGTTTATTTTCTCTGCGCGCTTCGGATTGCGCCCGTGTTGCCCTAGCCCTTGCCCTTGATCGATTGTTACTCTGCCAACGGCAGGCGCTAACCAAATCGGGGGGGTGTATATGTAGGAAATCTGGGGTGTATATGTAGGAGAATAGGGTGTATACGGATCCTTTGCCTTTATCAATGCCACTATTCAATGCCTCCATTCCATTGCATTGCATGGCTATGTGGCCCAATTGGAGCTCTACAAGAGGCCCGGAGGCAGTGGACTAGTAGTGGAAGAGGGTCTGCTATTCAGACAAGCAATATCTCATGTGGTTGGTGCAGCACATCTATCCGAATCCTCGAATATATAACTCTGCTTGCGATATCATATTCCAATTCGAACTCGAAATCAGGCCTGAAAACGCGATTGCAATGCTTTCCTCGACCTGCACCCCCTTCTTTATTAGGTATAGCGCCTATTTAAGGAGTCGCCATAGCTTCTTGATAATTCGACCTCCCTGTATGGCCACTGGAGTGGGCGATAGCTCTCGCATAAGGACTGGCTGCTCCGGCCTCGCTAATGAATCTGATATGTGTGCTCGATGAGGTATAGCTGCTGTTATTCGGGGTGCTCTTAGTATTACTAGGGGTCGTATTGGAAGCCTTTCTCATCCATATTATACGTATCTTAGTCTTCCACCTTGTACTGCTGCTTCGTTGTATGGTAGAGCTCGAACCAATAAGCTATCGTTTCAGGGTCACTGGCGATATTGTTCCTGTCTTTATCTATAGACGAAATGAATTTCGGTTTTAGATCAGGATGGCGATTAAAGAACTTCTCAACCTAGTAATTGCCTAGGTCTTTTATATAACCTCTCTTTCGAAATATCTACTGGGCTATAGACCGCAATTACATGACCCTTGGTAGCTACCTCCATTTTCCGAGTTGTATTATCTATCTGGCGATTACGACTTCTTCTGCTGGTGATAGTAATTATTACTCCTGGCTGACTTCATTCCTTGATCTGGCTCCTTTGATTCGATCTCGTAGAGTAGTCGGACTGATTCGGAACCGAGTAGCGATCTGGCAAGTCGATTCGGCTTGTGGTGTTCTAATGGTTTCGTGATAATAGTTTATAGCCAACAGGATCTTTGCTCTTTCGGGAGCTCTAGAGGGCCTATCTAGAGGTCTTCTTGCTCTGGTAGATTAGATAGAAGGTCGGCAGGGTCGTCAGAGCCGTGGAGCGTTGATATAGCCATTACGGTGGCATGCAATGGGTGGAATGGAGGAGTTTGAGTATGATTTTCGACATACCATTTGATAGTTTGCCTAATTAGGTTTAGCGGCTGGCGGTTTGGGGGGACTGGCGGTTGGGGGGGCAATACGAGTATGGCTTGGCATGAGATTTCCTACGTCTATATATGTAGAGCACTGCTCACCACTTGGAGCATCGTGCTCAACCTTCACACTACTTGTACTACACATGCGATAGATCTCATACTAGGCACTGAACATATCTTATCATATACCAGACCAGTCTAGTGATACTTGAAGTCTGCTTCGCCTTTTTGTTACGAACCGTGTTCTGCGTACCGGTGTCGTATTATGGATTGTTCTCAATGGAGATGGAGGTGCAACCACACAAGAGGGCGAAGCAGGCTTCAAGTGATACTAAGCGGGTCTGGTATATAATCAGATGATGTATATGTTCAGTGCCTAGTCTAAGAGATCTATCGTATGTAATCAAGTACAACAGATAAGTTGAGCACAGTGCTCCAAGTGGTGAGCAGTGCTCCGCATATATAGCAATAGGAAATCCATGCCAAGCATCAGGGTTCAAACGGGTCGAACATCGATCCGTCTGAACCATATCCGAGTCGAACGAGTCGAACCTCGATCTGTCTGAACCATGTCCGAGTCGAACGAGTCGAACCTCGATCCGTCTGAACCAGACCCTGCCAAGCCCATGCTAGTTTGTGCGCCCCTGGCGCGTTCTCCCTAGCATGTTCTTGGCTCGTAACACTTTTGCACATTGCACCTCCATCCCCATTGAGAATAATCCCATATACGATACCGATACGCACGGTTCGTAACACCGTTCTATATAGTAAATTTACCCGTAATTATTCCGCTACTATCTCTTTACCGACGCCTTTACTTCTATACCTTTACAATAGCTAGAGATAATATAAAATAGAGAAAGTCCTAAATTTGTATATTTAGATAGTACACTAGATAATACTCTAGATAGTACTCTAGCTAGTACTAGGTAGCGCTTAGAGATAAATACTAAATCGGTTTGAAAATTACCGCTTAATACCGTTAGATCGCTTCTATATTTTAGGTACCAAAAATAACAAGCGAGAACGCCGCCTAAAACGGCGCCGAGACCATCTCGAACCAGACGCCTTCTCACCTGTACACAAAGTATCCGCGTCTCTATTACATGCTTTGGGCGCAAGGAAGGTGAAGGCTTGACGCGTACAAAACGAAAAGAGTGCAGTACTAGTAAGTGTTTGAGAAGAATTTCATAGCCACTATTTGCGGTCTTGGGTTATCTCACACCAAAGTGTATATCAAGCTCTGGGGTCGGGTTGCTTTCAAAGTCTCATGAAGATGTAGTCTCTGAGTAATTTTTTTTTTGAATTTAGCTAGCTATTAGTGCTGAATACATGCTCTAATCGGTCCCTTCCTGCACGCTACAAGCCCAGTCCCTGCAAAAAGCACTATATGAAGCATCCGAAACTCTGACGTCGTGACAGCGAACTCCATCCTCGACTCCACTGGTATTATTTCCTCTCTCATTTCTGCATCTTCTCATCTGGCAAGCCGCCGAACATCTGTAGAAGACTGTGTTAGCAGCCGTGGGTAAAGAGAATCACAACATTCAACTTACAGTCTCCATCACAATGCCAGTGATTTGGTAAGGATCCGCATTCGATGCGGGTCTCCGGTCCTCAAAGTATCCTTTGCCAGCTGCAGCACATTGTCTTGGGATTCTAACACTAGCACCACGGTCCGCAATGCCCCAGTTGAACTTGTCCATACTGGCAGTCTCGTGCTGGCCAGTCATCCGCTCAGCATTGCCCTCGCCGTAGACGGCAATGTGCTCCACGTGACGCTTCTCGAGCTTGCCCATCACAGCCTCGATGGCCTTGAGGCCGCCGTCTTCGCGCATGTCCTTGGTCGAGACATTGGTGTGGAGACCAGCACCGTTCCAGTCACCTGGGATTGGCTTGGGGGAGAAGGTGATGACAACGCCGAATTCTTCTGCGACGCGGTGGAGCAAGAAACGAGCCATCCAGAGCTGATCGCCCACTATGTAGAGGTTAGTCTATGCTTTTCGGAAGAGAGAGGATGCTCGACGTACAATCAATACCCTCGCAGGGTCCGACTTGGAATTCCCATTGAGCTGGCATAACTTCTGCGTTGACACCAGCAATCTTGACACCAGCGTACAAACACGCCTTGTAATGAGCCTCAACGATATCTCTGCAGTAGACCTTGCCGGTACCAACACCACAGTAATAAGGTCCTTGAGGGGCGGGGAACCCTTGCTTGGGCCAGCCGTAAGGCCTACCATCGAGACCGAGGAGGGTGTATTCTTGCTCAAGACCAAACCATGGCTCTTGCTTAGCATTTGCTTCCATCAATCGGGCGCAGTCATGACGATAGTTGAATTTGTTGGGGGACCCATCGTGGTCCCAGCACTCGCAGAGAACGAGAATATTGTCGCCACGACGGAACGGATCGGGGAAGATTCTGACGGGACGGAGATAGACATCTGAGTTGTCGCCTGGAGCTTGATCGCAAGACGAGCCGTCAAAGTTCCATTCTGAGAGCTCCTTGACATCTGTGCATTTCTTATCGAGGGTCTGTCGGCAGCCAAAATTAGCACCGTACGAAAAAATGCCCGCAGCTCTCAAAAAAGAAACGTTGAGTTCTGCGCCAAGGCTTATCTTGTTGTCCGCTCGTCCGATACGAGCGCTTTGTCGACACCCGCCCAAGAACCGCCTCTGGTGCAAAGGGCCGGAGACCGTGCATTGAGGCTGTGGATGACGTGGGGGCAATAGAGATTTACGAACCTTGGTCTTTGAGCGAACACCGTTCGTGCCATCGATCCAGATGTACTCGGCCATGCAAAAGCCCCTTTGAGGGAGGTCGAGGTATTTCATGAGCTGGTGTGAGAGTCAGCTATGAGCTCGCCCATGCTGAGCAGAGCTGTGAACTCACATTCTCCGTGTTGGAGATAGTCGTTGATTCGGCCTAGTAGATCCGTTAGTGCTATGACACAAATGTAGGTGATCTTGGAGCTATCCTCACCATGTTTGCGAGTGTTGTTATGTGAGATCGGGTGAGTTATTGTGTGAGGATTGTAGTACTGGGAGCAGAGTTTTGTGAGGGCGATTGTAGATGTAGGAACAAAGGAGAGCTCGGGGAGACTGAGATCTTATTTATGAACCAAGCTTGCGGTCAGGGAGTCGGCAGCGTGGGACAGATCAAAGTCAATTGGTTGAAAAGGAGCTGTTTCCACGAAAGCGGTTTTTATCGGTAGCGTGGGCAACGTTAGCCTTAGCCACAAATGCACCCCGGATAAAAGAATGTCAAATCGAACGTCCTTTGCCACCTGTACTGCCCCGAATCTTCGTATATCATTTCTATTGTTATATCTACTATACAAAGTGAATCATATCCCTTCAACTCATTTTACAACCTCTTGTAGCCGCAAGAGTTTGTGGCTTGAAGGCAAACGCGTGGGACAAAAAGTAAAAGATGGCTACGGACGTTCTCACGCATGATGCATGGCAATCCTGTTCTCCCATGCCGATCCTCAAGCTCCAGCAGATCGCAACACACGTCACTTCAGGAGTCTCTGCGGGAAACAAGTGTTCGTTCTCATTCTTTGCTCACCCCTCATATATATCCCGATAAGGAAAAGCCACATGTGCTCCACAGTGCTCTTATCGTTGTATGTTCGTCCCTGAACCATGTTACCGAACCCGCTTATCTGCATTCCTTAGCTTCATCTCTGACGCTTTCATTGCGTCAAAAACCACCCCCAATTCGCAACGTTGCATAGAGTATTTCCGGGTGATTTTTGACACTTAGGAACACTTTGCAACCTCCGCGTTCGATCTCGAGCTTTTCTTTAACAAATGCCATGCTTGTGGGGTTGATGATGTCGGTAGATCTTGCGTAATGAGGCTCGCCTAGCAGGCACTAGCAGCCTACCACGGCGTTTCTCCGCTGCCGCATATGTTAGCGTTGACCTTTATCGCAGCGTCTTGATTGGTGGTTGCCTTCCTTGCAGTCATCAGAATTACCCTACCACCGTTGAAACCGCACTAGGAAGTCAGACCCTTCACCTTCACGTTTGATGAGGATGTTCTAGGCGCAGCTTTCCCAGCTAGCGGTGGCTTTCTTTGATGAAAACTCTGCGCAGGTCACCAGGAGGTGAAGATTCTGGGGATATTTAGATGTCCCTCACGAGGGATTTTGTCCTTGACCAGTAACACTCAAAGAAAAGTCTCTGATGAGGGGTTTTCTCATTAACTTGCCAGCACAGAGACTACACACCGCTGCATAAAGATGGGGATGACCGAAAGCGGAGGTGGCTGTCGCAATCTTCTGTCTATCGACTGAGACCATGAGCAGATGTTCTGAGACGCTGGCTGGTTGTCGTTCGGAGGAATTAGATCAAATTCTGAATGAGGATACACGAGCTGGTCCCCAGTGCCTACTGCGTCTATCGTGGCTTTTCAAATAGCGGCCAAGAATCTAAGATGCCTGCTTGATGAGCATTGGCTTCTTGCTGCCAAGCTTCCATCATTATGTCGGACCTGTAGCGTTCGTTTTGGATTGCCATCAAGGTACAATGTGATGCTGCTGCAGAAAAGTGCAAATGTCATACACTTCCGTCCAACAAAGCTCACCTTCAGTTTTCGCAACCTTCAACACCTTGAGCATTTGCAGAACCTTCAACCTTGGCGGCATCCTTGGCTTCAGCGCCGCCCTTCAGCCATCCAACTTCCCCCTACCCCTTGAACTGACGCGTTATCATCTCATCCATTAGCCACCATCATGCTGAGGTAGAGCCGCTCAACTGCTATCATTGTGTCAACACGAGAATGTACCACCTGCAGATTTTGGAGTCAATTTTACTCTCGAGAGAAATATTCCCAAGTCAGCAGACAGGGCAAGGAAGCAGACGAACGCGGTCGAAAAGCCATTTAAGAGCAGAGTACACACCCGGAAGTGACCCTCAAGAGCACAGTTTGCGCCAAGATCCAAGTCTTAGGAGTAGAGTACCAAGGCCAGATGTCTATCTAGGAGCAACGTTCGTGCCAGAAGACATAGTTCGAGAGCGTTGAACACACGGATTAGGAGGTGCATCGCCGGAAAAGTGCACCACAACGAGGAGAGGTATACATTTATAAGATACATAAATTGAAGAGAATATGTACATTGGAATGCATATCTACCTGGGCAATGTCTATTGGTCATTCACCGCCAAAAAAATATGTGCGCTCCCTTTTCGATACAGCCCTATGTAAAAACAGACTGCAAGGCGACATTCACGCAATCACCTCCAGGATTAGTCCCCAGGTTCAGCACGCCATCATCACACACGTAGTTAACAGCCACAGAACCTCTATATTGATAAGCGCCTATGCAACAGACAGTATACGTGACCCCATCATCAGCCGTGTCAAGGGCACAACTAGAGATCTCACTGTCATCTCCAGGGTCTCCACCAAAATAGAGGGTCTCGCCATCCCCGGGATCAGTTCCTTGAAAGGCATCAGTAGGACCATAAGGGAAATTCGTAAGATAATTCGTTCTCAGAAGGAAACCTTGGAAGATCTGGAATATTGGGGAGTCGGCTATCGTGGTGGTGGCTGAGAAGATGATTTCGTCCGCAGGAATGTCTGCCACATAACCGACGAAGTTTAGGGACGCGAAGGCGCTGGTGTAGGGTTTGAGGGTTCCTGGCGTCAGCACCTGGATTTGGAAGGGCCCTCCTGGATTCGGAGGGGTTATTGGGGCTGGAGGAGCGATGACGGGTGCGGTCGTAGCCGGGATCGTGACGGCGGTTGTCGTGGATTTGATGCTTGGAATGGTTTTCACTGTAGGGACTATAGAGGTCGAGGGTACGACGGTTGGAACGGTCACCGAAGGCAGCGACGTTGTCAACGACGACGCGACGCAGCCAGGAGTGGCTGGGTCGGCCAACGAACCGTATCAGCTCGTCGTCTTTACGCCTCAAGCTCTGGCACGTCTATCCCGGCAACCGGTCACGGTCCTTCCTCCGGCTATTTTCCCAGTGGCTCTATGTCTACTCCAACCCGGAACCCCATGTACCCTTCAGGCACGACGCATTCTTACAAACCAACGGGCTCTGGCGTATTCCATTCTATACTATCGATGACGAGTGGTTCTGGTGCTTCAATACCAACCATACCGCCTGGAACAGGATCATCCAATCCCTTCTATCCATCTTCTGGGACAGGCTATTCGAGATCAATAGTCCCTTCAGGCTCCGCTCCATACTCATTTTCGTCCGGCACCGGAGCACTAAAATCGATTACACCTTCCGGAACTTCACCTTACCAGTCTTCTGGAACGGACTATTCGAGGTCTGTGTCACCTTCGGGTAGCGGCTTTTCATTCATGCCATCAGGTACACAAGGCTATTCGAACTCATTCTTGCCATCTGGTACTGGACTACCGTTTTATTCGTCAGGCGTCTCATCCATGCAGCCTTTGACCTCAGCATCAACGCCATCGATCTCAGCTACAGTCAGCCTACCGTCATCAGTGCCTTCAAGTATTGCGAAATGTCCAGCATCCGGACCATCCTTAACGTTCTACCTCCAATTCACCAGCATTGATAGTGGCGATCCCAGTCCGTTTGACAATCTGTTCCTCCTTCTCCACTCCGATGGGGTCGGTGATGACGTGCTCGGATTTATTCCAACCGGGGATGCCGCATTGGTGTTCTTTCTTTCCCCGGTTGGCTATTTGGAGTCTAATTAGTTCCTCCGTCTGAAGTAATCTTAACGACTATCGATTTCAAGGATCTAAGAGCACTGGTGTCTGCTTATCATCGTTTTCTTTGACAGGTCTCAGGTGCAAGCTGCACATGGTTGCCATCGTGTTGTCACTCATGCTTGTCCTTTGCCACCGTGCAAGCACAGTTTGCCTGCTCGATGCGAGTAAACACAGCAATCGGAATTGAAGGATAGGAGATGAGATGTCGAAGACAGGAGAAGCTTGCTTAATTATGTAATGTAAGCTAACGACCAAGCGTTCCATCCCGCTCCTTCGCGTCGCCCTTAAGCTTCCCAGAACCAATACGCACGGCCGGGCAAAGCCTTCGCATTTGAAGCCAAGCAGCAAGGTAAAAATTCTCACAGCTCGAAAAAGTCAGCCTTTGGTGATCGTGACACTGTTGCCTTAATCGACATAGATTTGCGAGCAAGAAGAGTGAGCAAGCACCAGAACAACAGTTGTCGTAAACAAGCGTAGCCTACGCAAAACATAAAGAAGCGAATAGGCAATTAAGCAGGAGCAGTCAATAGCGCTGAGACACTATTCTCTACACATCTCTCCTTGTTCCTTTTCTTCCATCATATTCAAGGGCGAGCCCGCTGGCTCAATTATGTGTGCGCTGGCTGTGGATTTTGATCCACCCCGGTACGGAAGGTCGAGATTGTGGAAAGTGGGAACGGAAGGCCAACTAAGTGGATTAAAAAACAATCGAGATCCTTCTCCTTACTTCAGACGTTGTCACGAATGTTGGTTTATCAATACTGCCATCTCTGCACTCCTGCTATCCCACTGCAAACTCCCTCCCCCTTGAATCTGTTGATTAACAATCGAATTCGTATCCCACAAAAAGACACCAATGGCACCTTGACTCCCCTAAGATTCCACCAACAAACAGCGTCAGCAATCAAAACCAGGCCTACACTTCCGACTCTAAAAATGCCAGCATGAGTTCGAAAGACTGTACATACCAGTAGCATCATACCGCGTCGGATTGACATAATTCGCCCCACTACCATTCCTAATGAACACAGGACTAAGGTACCGATCCCTAACCATCTTAACCACATTCTCAATCAAAACATAGCTCGCAAAATCCTCCTTCGGATACCCCAGTTTAGGAAACCAGAGCACATCAGCCATCATCACAGTCGCTATAGTGCAGCTCCTGTACGTGTATTTCCATGGCGTGTGCTGGGTATGTGGGCTATGCGGGGGGGTGTTTGGGGAGAGGAATTCGTAGGGTATGGGTCCTGTGATCGATTGGGGTCGTTAGTATTGCTGAGCGAGACAAGTGCATGGAGTGAAAAAGATTAGTGGCGGACAGGAAGGATTGAAGAGGCGCGAACGATTGTCAAATCTTATTTTCATTATCATCTTTCGGAAGGACGGAGGAGGACGCACCTTTGGACACCACTTCCAGGTTGTGTAAATGCTTGATGGCGTTGTCGCAGTCTTCTGGGAGGAAGTGGACGGTCGCCCAATCGGAGGATTCGACGCATTGGAGGTTTGATTGGCGGTGGAGGGTTGTTGCATTTGGAATTGTGAGTGGGAAGAGTGCGAAGGGGGGTGGATGTTGTGATTTGGAAGTAGAAGAGGAAGAACAGGAGGAGTGGGAATGCAGGGGAAAGATGTTGGGGTGGCTTGATATCATTGTTGACTATTGTCCACTAGTAAGATGCAAATAGAAAATCTGGGGAAACCAGCGTCTTCTTGGAACCTTATATATTTTTCCGACAAGAGTAGATTTGATACGGGCAGGGAAATCAGGCACGCGACAAAGCATGTTGACGGCGGGTACAAATGTGAAGCGATACATAGATGTATCGGCATTGTATAAGCGATCCATAGGATTGATGTGGTGAAATGTAATTGAGTGACAGAAGCAACTACGCTTCGCTGATTACAAGATTTGTGAGCTAAAACAGAACGCCATGGCAATGCAATGCTGAAATCATGTCAAGACCTGTGAGGCAGAACAGAACGCCAACGCAATGCAAGGTTAAAATCACATTAGTTCTATCTAATCATCCTCTGTCACCCACTCAAGAAATCTGCACCGGCGCCGGCCCAGCGAGAGTCTCAGTCGTCAAGTCATTAACATTGAGCGCCGCACTCTGGTTCGTCAAAGCCGCAAACGCAAGACCGGCCAACCCAGCCGGGATGGTAGTTGCGACCTCGCCATCTTTAACATTAGCAGGGGTATAGTTGATGACATTAGCCTGGTTGACCCAGCCAATGAACAATGACCCAGTCAACTTAGACGAGTCGACCTCGGTAGTATCAAAGCTGAAGGTGATTGGTCCACTGCTTCCCGTCAGAGGCGAGTTGCCGGAGCACTGCTTGAGAGGAGGAATGACTGGGAACGAGGGCATCGCTGCGCAGGATCCTGGAACAATGAATGCGCTGGCGAGGTTGAGGGCATAGGCGGCTGAGATGCGGGTGTCGAATGGGGCGGGGTTAGGGATGAAGCTGACGTCTGCGGCGGCGCGGAAGAAAGCATCATGGCGGGCTTCGACGGCGAGGATGGAAGCGGGGCCGGGGACGAGGGTGGGGTCTGTGAGGGCTAGGCCAGACGCAACGTTGATGACGGCGCCGATACCAGCACTGGTAATGATGTTGGAGAGGGCGAAGAATTCACCGACGTCGGTGACGGGGAAGACGTATTTGCAGGGTGTGAAGGTTGGCTTATTAAAGTGGTTGAGGATGTTCTCGGCCGTTTGGACGTGGATCAGTTCTTGAGCTTGGACTTTGGTGACGATTTCGATTGCGAGGTCGAGGCTGTGGTCGTACCAGAGGCCAGTGAGGTTTTCAAGACCGGCTGCGAAGAAGGCGGATTCGAGATTCTCGAGGAAGTTGACGCCTTGGAAGTCCGCTACTGCTGCGTCGGAAATGCTTGCTGGTGGGGCGCCATTTGGAGGGGCACCGCCGGCGTTGGCGATGGTTTGCTGGCTCTGTTGTCTGGGGAGGACAACGGCTGAGGTGAAGGCAGCGAGGAGAGCGACTGTGGTGAGAAGTGTGGAGTGCATGGTTACCGATGTGGAGGATATGCTTTAATTGGGAATGTGGGAACGATAGATGGTAATAGGTAGATGAGGACAAAGAGCCCTTGTACTTATCGATGAGATGCTATACTGTCTAACCAAGAGAAACAAAAGAGATAGAAATGAAACAAAAAGACACTTGGATATATGGAGAGTTTCAGGTGCTGTATCATGGGGACAAAGGAAAGCGCTTCGTGGTACAAAGCCACTTTTATACAATCCTCAACCCCCAATCACCAAATTGCGCAATCCTGAATAGCAGATAGCAACGGTCAGATGCAGTGCCATAAGCCCAACAGGTTGCTCACCAAAATACACGTCGAAGTGCGCTTGTCTAGCCAGATAAAGTGAGAAGAGTAAGACAGAAAATAAGCACTGAGATCAAGCACGCAAGGGCGCAGCAGGCACAAGCGCTATTTCTGGACCTGTAACCAACCGGAAAGCCTGACGACCGCCAAGAACCCATTTTTGGCGTCAGGCTTGCTCCCGTCGGTACGAAGCATTGGCCCCAAGGGCGGGAAAACCCGAATGCAGATGAAGGGAGGAACGAAGAGGGGAAGGATCAAGTTTCGCGCTAAATTTAGCTGACTAACCACAAGCGAGATATAAGCGATGCCAAGCCACATGATCTTGAGAAGGAGATTCCATCATCATTTACTTCTTCGGTCTGAGGCCTCATTTCCTTTTTCCAGGATCAGCAGTTTGTCTTTGAGACAGGGTAAGCTGCGGGCTGCTCGCTTCTTGGATGTTGGACGGCACGTGGGTGAGAAGTCGGAATGTGCCGTGACCTCAGCCCATACCGCCATCTTGCACTGGAAACATGATAATATCACAAACGATAATGCTCACATGAGTTCGAGTAAGTGTGGTATTGTAGGCCCTAGAAACCTGAGTCAGGAATGGGCTCATGGGAAGAGAAGAAAACGATCTGATCAGTATTGTTTATAGACCAGACTGAGACAATCAGTCCAATTCTCTCAAGCTCTGGAAAGTTCCGTCAGAAAACATAGGATATCCTGACCGTAAATCCTTCTAGAAGCCAGACTGGTCAGCTGGTGAACACATGATCTGGCTTTTAATTCAACTGATCTCGGAAAATAAACGCTAGGCTTGGGTATCTAAGTCATCCATAGTGAGATTATAGATCTTCTAAGCGGCCACATTCACCGTCCCGTTCGCTAAACCCTCCTCCGGCCTCCCTGCCTTCTTCAACCCTTCATTCAAGGATACCTTTCCGTTTCCTAGGTCAAGCGTCTCTTTTTCGACCTCTCTATCCGCTCCTTTCGGTACCCCGTTCTGCTCATTCCCCTTCTTTGCCTCCCCATTTTTGGCCGAGTCGGGCTTGAGCAGGCTACCCTTCTTGCCGAACATCTTACTACCTCTTCTCTCCTCCCCACTGCTCCTCGCAACACCCGAGTTCTGTCTTTCTCGGCGCTCTTCCTGCTTAGCCTCCAATGCCTTTTTGGCATGTCCTACAGTCTCGAAGGCGCCATTTCTATCCATTTGCCTTCTCTGCTTCAGGACAGCTACCCGTCCTTTCAGCCCTTCCTCTTTCTGCTCTTCATCTACCTTGCGGATCTCAGACACAATTCGCCACGCGGCGTCAATCTTCGTCAATTCACGCTGCTTCGCCATATTGTCCAGCGCACGTGCGTCCTTGCCTCCTTGAATCATACGGGCTTTTCGAACGAAAGCGGTTGGCTGGCGGCTTTTGATGAGTTCTTTATGGACGCCTTTGAGGGTATACCCAAATGGTCCAATAATAGCAGCTAGGTCTTTGAGCACAAACCCGCCGATGCCTTTGCCCACGCCTTGAACAAACCCTAAAGCGCCATTCTTTCGAGCACCATGATAAGGCTGGAGCCAAAGGCCTGTAACGCCGTCGTAGACACCGTAGGTGAACTCCGAGCCGGCAGCTCGAAGACCAGACTGGATCCCTGAGATTCGAGGAGGCGTGCGGACTGTGGAGTCGCCATACAGGCGAGGAGCGTTGTGGAAGCCTTGGGCGATGGCCAGAGAGAGGTCCATGGGGACTGTAACAAATGTTAGCGGGGTGCGGCTCTGAAGATAGAACCAAACATGCCTCTAGCCAAAGCCTCGCCCGTCTTTGCAAATCCAGCTCCTGTATCTTCCGCAAGATCTTGAGCAAGATGGTCTCTAGACGCCTCTGATACGTCTGAGAAAGCATCCTCGTTATCGGCCTCTTGTGGATGACTCGCAGCTGGTCTGAGCTCGCCATTGGGAAGGCTTCCATGCTTTTCGTTCTGGGCAAGCGCATGACCCGGTAAGGTGTTTGCTCCCGGAAGATGTTTTTCGGCACCGTGCTGTCCTCCATGCGACAACTCACCGGTGTTTTCGTCATCCTGTTTGGCCTTATCTTCTTGCTTTTTCGCTGCGGCACCCTTTATCTTCGGAGGTTCTTCCATCTGCACGCTCTTGCGTGCCGCTACAGAGCTTCTTCGTCTTTCTTTCTGTCTCTGCACACGTTTATCCCTTTTCTTGATGCTCTTTGCCCACCGTACAGGCATGCTGCCGACGCCTTTGACGACCCCACCTGCAGAGTTCAGCAGTGCCGCACCTGCACCAGTGAATGGTTCGCCAGGCCCTTCAAAGTCGTTCCATTCATAGTGCCGCACGAGTCTAAGGTCCTGCCACTTGATCTTCTTCTTCTCGATCAGTAGCTCTGCAGCGAGCGCTGAGAGTCGGAGATTCGAGTGCTTTAACGTCCACACGGCGACATGATCTGGAAGTATCGAGCATCGCATCGAATGTTCGCCTCGCATAGCAAGATGACGGTGAAAAGCTTCAACTGCATTCTTGGCTCCATCTCCCTCCTCTGCAATGTCTTCTGCAAGCTTTTCCGCGGCTTTCTTGGCTTCAGGAGACAGACATTGCTTGATGCCTTCTGCAAGCGCATCTACAGTAAGCCGCTTGTAAGGAATGGCTTCATGAGCGCCAGCGCCAGCTTTCGCAACCATGGCGCCCCAGAATGGTTGGTCGCCGAAAAATGGAACGATCATTGTAGGCTTACCACACTTTAGGCCAATGGCCGTGGTCCCTGCGCCTCCATGATGAACGACCGCGCTGACACGCGGAAATAGCCAGTCGTGTGGTGTATTCTCGAGCATGAAAATATTTTCGGGCGTATTATCTTCGTCGCCGAGGCCTCCCCATCCCTTACTCACAAGTGCCCGAACACCAGCCTTCTTGACGGCTTCAAAAATAAGAGAGGTGAACTTGTCGGGGTCGTCAACCACGATACTACCGAAGCCAATGTAGACGGGAGGCTCTCCGGCTTCTAGGAATTTGGCGAGAGATTCTGGGGGCTTGAAAGAAGACGCCAGATCGAGAAAGACGAAGCCGGCAATGTCAATTTCTGGCCCCCAATCTGCTGGCTTTGGTATCAAGCCGGGTGACCACATGTATGTGTACGGTACTTTTAGTCGAAACAACTGCCCAGGCGCCCACAGTGTAGACACTGGCTCGAGGCCTAACGTCTTGACTCTAAATCGATTGACCAGATCACCGAGTCCTTGCCATGTCCTGACAGGATATTAGCCAGGTCTCATTGGTTAGAGCATGGGTTGACTTACATCATCTCGACCAGCGGATATGACATGAAATTAGTATAATTAGTATCAACATTACTCTTCTTTATATTCGCTAATGGATGCGGAAACTGCTGCGTGGGACTATATGGGAATGTAAACATTAAGTGTAGCGGGACTCCTAGTCGTTCGGCACAGTGTATATGAGCAAAGCAAGGTGGATTTGCGATGATAGCGTCCGCAACGAAAGGGTGTTTGTCGCCCATCATTTTCAGGTTGGAAACGTCAGTCTCGTCGTCTGTGGCGTTGATGCATGCTCTCCAAAAACCTTGGAACATCTCGAACATGGAATCACGCCTTCGGCCGATCTCGCCCGCCTTCACAGTAGAGACCGAGGGCATCAGTCCGGGATTCTTGACCATGAACGCCATGAGCTCAGCTGGATCACCGCCGACAGAAAAGAACTCAAGACCCGAATCTTGCTCCACGAACTTCTTGAATGCTGGGTGCGTCGCTATTCGTACACGATGTCCATAATCTTCCTTCAAGAGCTTTCCAACCTTGAGAAACGGCTGTATATCCCCTCTGCTCCCAATGACCATAATCACGATATTCAGAGGTGGTATCGATGCGTCCACGTCTAACGAGGGGTGTTGAGACAAAGCGGACAGTCTCGCTACTAGGTCTGGCCTTGAGTTGGTGTCCTCTTCGTGTAGCGGCGACAAGGCTTGGTCTGCCTTTGGCTTGTCGTTAGTCTGGGTCAAATGGCGTTGTAGAGTAGCACCGAGAGCATGAGCCAGGTAGCCACGATTGTTGGTTTCATTGACGCTGATATTCAATCGGCCGTCTTTTTTTGACACCCTTCCCTTGGTCTTGTAGTTGTCGTTGCCCACTGAGAACTTCCCAAACTGCCCGCCACTGGACCGTCGTCTTGAATCGGCTTCGGGTAAACTGCCATGGTGCCCTCTGTTGCTGGGAGATTGGCCACTGAGATTGGAGGGTCTTGAGGCAAGCTTCAGCGCCGATTCGTCCTCGTCTGACGATGACGTCGAATCATCTGATTCAGTACCTCCAGCAGACTTATTCAGAACCGTCGGCACGTATCCCGTCTGTCCTCTCCTCAAGCCTCCCATGAGAGATGCTCTCTGTGCTGGTGCGGGTCTGTCTGTCATGAACCTTCTCTTCGGCCGCGGCCTGGCTGTATCGGACAGATTGGCTAGCCCAGGTGTCATGGGCGTCTTTGGCTCAATAGCCGTTCCATTGGTTGTCATTGGGGCATTGCTAGGCAGCGAGGTATGGTGTACGGGAGGGATAGAAGGGGGTGTCGAAGATTCGCCGCTGTTTCTAGGGAAGGGGAACTCGAGCGCCGGTGGTATGGGGAGGATGTTCGTGCCACCAATTTCGGCAGAGGAGGAACGCTCCATGGTAAAGGATAGTTTCTGGACTAGCTGTACCAATGTCAAGGTAAAGCGGTCAATACCAATAAATTCGCTGAACCTGCAGAGAGACTTTTGTCACGCGCAAAGTCAAGAAATGGCCGACGCGTGTCACCGCTGCGCTAAAGGAAGAAAGAGAATGCAAATTGTGGAGCGAAGCACTCGCATCTTCGCTTCCTAGGCTTTAGGAGATGTATAGGGAGTATGGGGAAGAAGGAAGGAGAGTTGCCACAGCACTAATAGTGGTCGCGGCTGCCAGCCCTTGAAGTCTCAAGACTAAACGAGTGCTCTATCCGGAAACATCATCCATGCTCGGAATTCAAAAGCGCCAAGAAGATTCCTCGAAGCCTGATTGACTGAATTTGCCAGAGACGATCCGAAAAGAGCATGGTGAACAGATGCAATTTCCAAAAGTGATCGACGTAATCGACGGCTAAACAAGGAGTGATGTCAGCTGCGCAAGCGGCCGCCGTCCGGAGGCTTAAAGTCATTTTACGACGGAGTACGGAGGATGAGCCTTTGGACGTGCGAGCTTCAACTGCACCCTTAACTGCTTTTAGAAACGTATACTACACTACTGACTGCTAAACTTGAGTGGAATGGTACATGCATCATGATGTCGAAGTGAGAAGGATAGCTTTGAGCTAGTCTGACCGCTGATGCTTGAGAATAGAAGGAAAGAAGTCGGTCTATGATACAAACACGGAAAATGTTCAACGTAACCGTGTCGAGCTCGTTCATGACCCTACCGCTGAAACTCCGTGCTCTCGCTGACGGTATGCCTGATGTGTTCCTTGCGCGTGTTACCCAAGGGCACGCGCAACAGCTATCCTTCCATAGGATCGAACGTAATCCTGATTGAAAGCAGAGGGGTTTTCTCAAGTCTCCCTATTCGCCGCCCTGATCTCTTCCTCAATCACCTTCTCGTAATCCTGCTTACGCGCAACGACTATCGGCGACAATGGCATCATTCCGGTCTGCGCCTTCCAGATCCCGTTCATCTCTTTCTGGAGTACACTCAACCACTTCTTCTTGTGCAAATTACCGCGTGCAGGCAAGTTCGTGGCCACTGCAGTCATACGGGCCTGTTCAAGTCGCGCAAAATGATGTAGGACTTCTTCAGTCGGTGGTAAATGGGTGTTGGCCAGGCGATTACGAATGTCGTGCTCGCGCTGGTAGAGCATGTCCCAATATTCGACTGGTGTCATAGAACCTGGAGGTGGGAGGGGGAGATATTCAGGACTGATATGGGCAGGAGCCGGAGGTTGAATACCCCAGAGCTGGGGATTCGGGGCATAGTTGTTCGTGTTGACAATGGGATTGTAGAAATGACCGCTCGGTGGAGGCTGGAACGGCATGACAGATCTACCATATGCTCCCTGGCCGGAATCGTGCCGGCCCTGGAACTGTTGCACGTTGGGTGGTGCGGAGAAAGGCTCAATGCCAGGAACACCTGCCGTTCTATTGACCGGATATCTAGGCCCGCCCATGTTTGAGATTGGGCTGATCGGAGGCGGACGGTTGGCTTGTTTCTTTGGTTCATACACCTGCTTGACATGCTCATGGAAAGGGGTCGGATTGGATCTGGTATTCACGCGGTTCTGTGGTCGAACATAACAGAGATTTGTAACCCCAACTGGAGATAGATTGTTGCCTGCTTGTAGAGCCGGTGACGTTTTGTGGGAGTCGGTCGAGGACGTTCGAGTATGGAGAGTTCTTAATCTGCCGGTCAAGCTGTCAATCATCCCTGGCATCGGAGTCTGATGCTGCGGAGTCTGAGACAATGGAGTTCTATGTGTTGGGGTCAATGCCTGTCCAAATGACATGGGTGTTGGGCTTGCTGCCGGCACCACCGGTACTTGGTACGTCTCATCTAGTCGGCGTAGTCTCGTACCGCGGGTTGGCGACCAAACAGTCTCTTGATTGCCGAACGCGCTCCCGGGAACGAAAGTCGGTACGTCCTCCAATTTGGACTTCATCTTGGGCTTGGTAGCTTCAGCCTTGTCTTCTAAGCGCACAAAATGTCAGTGATACCTAGGGCTCGTTGTAGGCTACCTTGAGGCTTACTCAATGTTGCATGGGCACTGGCTCGAGCACTCGCGCCGCCGACTTGCTTCTCGGGTCCCTTCCCTGTCGTGACACCTAGTCACATGGTGAGAATCCGTGTTATTAGCCTGCAAGGTGGGGACATACTCGGTGAGGCTGGAACACTGCCGTTGCTGGCTTGCTTCTTGTGTCCATTTCTAGCTGTGACACCTGAGCACACGAAGAGTTAGTAAATTCGATGGGCTTGGCCGGTTGGATAGAAGCTTACTTGGTGATGCCTGACCACCCGCGTTGCTGGCTTGCTTAACGTGTCCCTTTCCTTCCTTCTCTTCCTTGTCTACGAGCGCTTGCCCATCGTTCGCCAGCTTCAGCCAAGCTAGCTCATCAGGCTGATTACTCCATCGCTTGGTATTCAAGCCACGCAGTTCTTGGGTCGCAAGCAAGACGCGCCGAATGTTAGCGTTTTCGTGTGAGGATTGATCTTGGGGGACCTGAAACTCTGGGATGACTGCTCTAGCGCGTGCAAACAACACTTCGGCGCGAGTGATAAGCTTTATAAACTTGGCCATTAAGGCTTCGTTGGTGGGTGTGCTAGGGCGGACATGACATTCGAAGAAACCAGCGCAGAATGCTCTGAATTCAATCATGGTCGCGATGGTCAAGCCATTCTCAGCGTAGTACGTATGATAGTCGAACGGATCTTTGCCATCTTGGCGATCCATGTTGCTTGTGGTGCTGCCGATGGCGGAGATTGGTTGTGGTTTGATCCGCAGAGATGGTGGTATGTTCGAGATTTGAACACAAGCGAGGTGTGTCGAAGTGAGGGTTTGTGTTTACTTCACACCGCCACCAAAACAAAATTTCCATCTTCCGCTAGCCTCATCATCGCACCGTGATGAGGAAGAAGCGAAGAAATTAGTTTGCAACGAGCCGCGCAGTATACCTACGAGAGGTCAATAGGGTACTCTGCCGCCATTCCATGGACTCCATAGCTCCGACCTTGGACACTGATATCACTCAAGTGGGATGCATTTCCGACACAGTAATGCTTAACACATGGCCCTTTTACTGCTCAACACGCTCTAGGGGGCACATCGATGTTCTATCCCAGCGAGGAGTGGCATTTATGGCTCCGCGGCATTTTAGTTGCAGATATGACCGGATGAGAACCCAAATTGACGCGCATTCAACAGTCAACAATCGTTTTACCGACATCTTAGAATTCCCAAGACAAGTAAGTGGTTGGGGAAGCTTCCTTTAGTCGTCTTCGTTAATGACATCTGCGTTCCTCCGGGACAGAAGTGCCTGTGATGACTTATTTACTTATCTTTGGTATTCACTCATTGATTCTTTAACCGAGACGTTTCCCTCGGTCTGACCTTTCTTGATGTAGCTGATACGTGAACTTCGTCTGGTTCGTACAGTTCGTCATTCTCTATCTTGAAACATCTACTTCGATGGACTTGACGCTTCCACAGAATCCCTACTCCGCTCAAAGCTCCTCACACTCCTCGTAGTAGCCAACTCATGCACCTCGCCCTCACTTCTCAACTCCTGCGTCCAACCCAAAGACGGCATTCGTGTATGCTCAACCTCTGCGCCATCACTTTCCACCGGGCTTCTCAATGTTTCGCCACCACACTCGGTCGGACTGCCCTTGGTATGCTGGTCAGAAGGCGAGTTGAGAGTCTGGTAGTCGGCCGTTCCGACACCATCCTCGCCATACAGTTCGTTGTGGAACCGATCATCACGGTGCTGTTCAAGGGTGTTGCGGAATTCGCGTGCCTTTGCGTGGCGGTGGCGGTGGTAGATGACGCTGGCGTAGATGAGGGTTCCTACGTGGACAATCCTGGAGAATGTCAGCGTCTTTCTATCCTGAACACTGCTCATATTGCCTCATTTGAAGCGGAAAATGCTAAACATACGAAAGCACCACAGCCTCCACAAGCCCATTCAGAAGCACCAGGGCTCCAATGTTATCCCATTCGTCGCCGATCCTCTGCTGACTCGTCATAGTCACAATCGCGATCATCAAGATTATGAACCACATGGCTGTCTTCACGCATTGGAAAACCAGGTACGTGATAGGCATTAAGTTGTGAATAGCGAAGAGTATTATCTCTGTGATATCAAGGATGATGCAGACGATGCAAATGATCATGATAATGAGTTCAGTACTGCGGATACGGTCAGGCCACTTTCACGGCATGCTTTGAAGGCTACTTTTGGAGAGATGCTTACGGCCAAATGCCATAGGTCACGAGATAGCACACGGCTCCGAGCAGAACGATCGTGAAGATGAGCTGCACGACCCAGAAGGGAATGAGGACTTTTTTCAGCCATGGCGACTTCTCGGCTGGTTTCTTTGCCATGTTCTGCAAATGAAATGATCTTGAAAATGGAACGAACGGTAACGGGAATCATGTGACGAGAAGGTAGGCTTTGACTTTATCTCGAACACTGCCCGGCATCGAAGGCCAAATTAACAAGAAAAGCAGATTCAAGGCTTCGAGAACGATAGCTCAATCGGAGAAAATCCAAGCAAGAACCAGAAACGAAGGGGAAAATGAAACGTTCTTGTATGATACAATCCTGCACAGAGAGCTATTCATGGCTCTAGGCTAGACCCTACAAGCACATGCACCGCCATCTGCCCCAATATCCATTTGTATCAAAGTCGATTAAACACTATAACAGACGTTCCGTCCCGCGTTCATTTGTGCGCGAAACAGAGTGTCTCGAGTCGAGACCTGAGGATCAGCCGCAGGTGTTTAAGAATGGGCTATTTTGGGAGCCGGGCTAAGCTTCTGATTGATGAAACTGGAGAATTTAGAGCTGGCGATTATCCGCAATCGACGTTTGAGAAGTGATGTCATGCACGTGATAGCAAATGTTAGCGGTCTGGAAGTCATCGTCGTCGCTCATTGAACGTGAAGGGTTTCGAGGTACCGCGAATTTTGGAGTTGACTCGGCGCCAGTTCCCTTGGGCAGTTCCCGTGGACAAATCCTCCTGGGCAGTGTGGGAGCTATCAAACATCCAATAAGTGTAATAGTAGCGCTGTCATACTTCAGACTCGACTGTTGAAAGAGGAAGATCAAGTTGTCCCTTGAGTGCATACGATTTGCCTCTGACTCCGATACTCATCGTTTGACGCCGACGATGTAGCGTTCCTGCATATTCTCAAATGTGCTGACAAGGTGTACGTGGAGGCCTGTGCTGTGACACTCGTAGCTCCTCCTACCCACGCGAGTTCTCATCCTTTCTTCCTAATTCTTCTTCCCAACCTTCTCTCCTAATCTTCCTTCCTAATCTTCCCTCCTGATCTGACCTCCGCGTACCCTTAAGCCTCACCTCCTCATTTGCACACTGTCGACCTACGCGCTGGAGATGCTGCTGGGTAGGGTGGATCTTAGATCCGTTCGGATTGACCGCCGTAGGTAGCTGCAGAGAGCTCGGAAGCGGATCAGTAATGTGAGCAGGCGAAATAGACGGCCACTGAAAGGCAGGGAGTCCACTGAAATAATAGTTGCGATGCCAACAGCCATCATGTCCTTCATTTCCAATGGCCCTTCACCCTCCTCAATTCATCCGCATCTATAACTTCTGCATTGCCCATTTGCAAAGAGCCATCTGGAACATGATAAAGTACCCCAGCATCAACAGCATGCCTAACAGCAGGATAGACAGCCAAAGCGAAATTGCTCGATCTAGCAAGCACATAGTCCAAAGTGATACCTTGATCTTGTCCAAACAGCTTAAGCTGCTTCGTTTCATTAAAACTGTGATCAATGCCACTGGTCCATCCGTGCAGCGCATAAGATAGGCGCCAATCTCTCTTCCAAGTCTTGGGCTCTTTTAGTTTGAAATTGGCTATGAAATCGGTGATATTCTCTGTGGGTTTGTTGTTGATAATATCAAGTCCCTCGTCTGGATGGACTCTGTAGAGTTTCTCGAGATCCTCCGGGTACCACGATGAGGGAAAGAATGAATCTCGATTGAGGACCAAGGCCTGAGAGTCAGGGCTCTGGAATTCGCGTACCAACGTTGTGAGTAGGATAGTCGCGTGGTCTGCCCATTCGCCGAACTTGAAAACGACATCTTGTAGCGCATGGTATGTAGCCATCATCTTGTTGTTTGGCACTGCGAGTATAACAGCAGGACATATCTCCCCATTGACCTGCCTGCCAACAACATTATCGTAATGTAGATGGCGTAGAGGTTTCAGGTCTCGTAGGATATAGGAGTCGTCGTCGAGATAGATGCCGCCGTACTTCATCAGGATATCGGTGCGCACGAAGTCGGATTGATTGGGAAGGAGATGGACCGTGGTGCCATTTGTCGTCTGGTTTGTAGTATCATGATGTTTGAACTCCACACCAGGTAGATCAGAGACCGCCTGAGTATAGGGGCTTTTAGCCTTTTTTATCCATCCCTCAATCGAGCCCTCTTCAACGTTGGTCCAAATGTAAATGGTCTCTGGCCTTAGGTAGTACCATGCGGAGTAGACGGCGACGAATTGGCGAAAAGGGAATTCGAACGGTGCGGTTGAGTTTGGGTAACTCAGGTGGACGAAATGTACGATATTGGGGATCGTAGAGGAACCTTGGGTAGTCTTATGAAGGCCCGGGATGTGTAAGGAGTCTGGGACGAAGCCGCGAGGGCCGAGGGATGGTAGCAGCAGAAATAGAGAGACCAGGACAAGTGCCAGAGCAGCCCATATTGTTTTTGCGTTGCTAGCTGACTTGAACATCAAATGGAACATGGTAATGGAGTGCCCGAGGGGAGACGAGAACGAGCGTTGACACGCAACAGGAGAGCATTGAATTGAAGCAAGAAAAAGGTTTCAGGGGCCGTGATACTTGAAAAGTTGACGAAGTACCGTGGTTCGGGTACTACTGGTAGCCTCGGGTGGCTTGATAAATTTCCCGGAGAGCAGGGGGGCCTTAAACGTCGAAATTCAACCGGTTCGCAAGATCGAATACGTTTCGACTGACCGCATGCGCCAACAGAACCTGCTAGTAGTGACTCTGACAGACCTGACATGATTTATGAGCAGGAACACATAACCTACGAAAGCTCAAGACATTAATTTCGCTCGACGGCCGGCCAGAGACTCGATGCCAGTAAGGCTGATCAATTCCAGTCAAATCTTTTCATTAGCGTCCGGGGGCCTGATCATTGGTGAAAACTCCCAATAAAGACATCGAGCCCTGTTTGTGGTCAGGCAGGATTCCACCCCCACCTTTGCTGGCCGCAATCCTTTCGGCTCGTCACATACTGATCCTCAATTGTATGTGCCCGCCCTGCCGCGCTTCTCGACCTATCCATAATGTTGATCCGAGTATAACATCAAATGGGTCGATATATCTGCTATGTTGAAAGATTAGCTTCATTTAATGAAAGAGCCATGCTAGTTTATCGCCTTCGTCCAGGATCCAAACAGAAGCTCCACTAAATTAATACACTCCAGCCGAATGAATATATACTATCCCATCTTCATGCCGTCCACATTATCATACATATCTCATTTCCATCCCGTCAATCCGTCTGGTATCTGACATCCGCTGCTCATAATCCCAGCAAGCTTACTCAGCTACTCAATAACCATCATCACCGGCTCCAACCAACCCACATCTCTCACTCCTCCAGCATCCCCTCCACCCTCCGATCCCCCTGCAAATCATCCTTCCTCACCCCAAAAGAATACGGCCTCGGATTCCCCACCCTCCCCGCTCCCAACTCACTCCGCGCGCTCTGCTCCCTACTAACCCCCAGCCTCGTCCAACGGCTATACCCCAAACCCCTTCTCCATAGGCTCACCCGGATCAGTAATAGACCCATTCATAAGACTATCATCCGGCGTCGTGCGCGTATTATGGTTTCTAGGCCAAACGCGCTGGAAAGCTTCGGCGTCGTCGTAGTGGTTTGTTTTTGGGCCGAGTTCTATGTGCTCGGCATGTTTGCCCCATTGGCTGGGGCAGAGCCAGCGGAAGAGGGGACCGAGGGGCATGCAGGCGGCTATTAGGGCTAGGTAGTGCTCGATGCAGCTGTTTGAATGCGTTAGCGGCGAATCGGATGCAAATGGGATAGATGGGTTGGCTACTCACAATAAAGTCACGACGTGGTATTGAGCCATAGTGGCATCAGTAGTCCCACGTGCTTCAGCAGCGAAAGCTACGCGGATCGCGCAGGCTGCTGAGGCTCTAGCATGCACGTTAGTATCAATACCCCTGGTTTCTGTTCAAGCAAGAATGATGGGACTCACAATACACCGCACAAGAAAACAAAAAGTAAATAAACCCTCTGGGTCCACGAGATCTTAAGCTTCAAAACCATCGGAACCGGAAGCGCAAGTATAACAGCATCAGCGACGAGGTCCAAGCCCCCAATAGCAAGCGTAAGTTCTCCATAAGCAAAACAATTCATAGAAACAGTAATACCCCATCCTATTCTTCCTGTTACAAAGGCCCATGATCGTGAAGAAGGCGACCCAGTAGTAAATGGTACAGTAGGCGAAGAGGACGTAGATGATGTATCGGAGTTTCGCTTGCAGTTGGAAGACGCGCAGGTAGAAGAAGAGGATGGAGACTTTGACGAAATAGTAAGATGCTGGGCAGGCGGCGAAGGTGGCCGTGATCCACCATAGGTAGTCGGGTGTATATGTTGACATAGCAACGTGCCAGATATGCTGTCCTAGGCCATAGTATGTGGTTTTTATCACAAAGGAGGTGAATATGATGGTCCCAACTAGGGCCAGAACCATAGTATAGTCGTCCCGTCCCAGCCGCCAGCCGGTCAGCACCGTCCTTGAAAGGATCCGGGGTCCCACAATGAGTACCGACACAACGAGCAGAACGATGTTGCAAGTAACCAGATTCGAAGAGTAGTTGACCGGATCAACGAAATTGGACATTCCAGCTAGCGGTGCAGGGCCGGCACAATATGTCCATCCATAATGGCTGAGAATTAAGAATGTTTTGTATATAATGCTCAAAATGATTCTTTTTCAAGTAGAGCCTCACTCGCTCCACAATCAATGAAATTGGGAGAAATGACGTGGGCAAAAAGGGCAGCACGGATCTTATTTACGCGCAAGCATAATGAGAGGATGGCTCCATAAGACGCGGCACCCAGGTACTGGCGCTGGTCATAGTCTCTATAGCCATTCTGTCGTGCGTATCTAAGTGTGCCAATGGTTAGGACGAATCCAGTTCCGATAATCTCTTGGGTGGTGTGCTGAAAATCAAAAGGTCAGCTGTGTGCGCCCTGAAGCCTCATGATAACGTCGGGACGGAAAACACATGCGTGCTATGAACAGCCCTCGCAACTTGAGACATGCTTTTGGACTTTGCTTCTCTTTCTTTCTTAGTGGCACCCTCCATCTCACTTTTTTTGGGGTGGCACTGCTACGTCAACGTGATGATTCTTAGTCTGTTTCAACTCTCATCGTTTTTTCAGATCCTCATTAAAAAGCACGGACATAAACTGAACAGGGCTTATATTCAGGTTGGCACCCCAAGGCCGAAACAGAGGCAGTAACCTCGGATGAGGCAATGAAATGAGGCTCGTGCAATGAGGGCCTGGACTTCGAGACCCTCGGACGGCTGGGTTATCAGATTAGGATGCTAAGGGAGGCACAGCGGAGTTTAGGAACATTCAGAGTTGGAAAATTGCGTACCTGCCTAACTAGATTTCGGTGTTATGTGTTTCCGCTGTATAGTCCATGAAGGTCAACTGAACAGGGCCAAAAGGCGTCTGCAGCTAGCTTCCCGTGTAGAAGAAGAACTTCAAATCACTTCTCTTTCAAGAGAGTATGCAACCCTCAAGAGGTATCTTTTGCCGTTCAATTATCGACCGTGGCTGTTCTCCCGCGTCAGTAATGGTTGTTACATCTCCACCTCAGAAGGATGCGATCTGTATGCAATTAAAGGGCCAAATCTGTTGATCTCCTTTGCTGTCATTTTGGCGTTCCTGGCCCGCAAAAAACCGTCATTGATTCTGAATCGAGACTGTCCACAACTGGGCGTTCTGCAGGTCTGCGGCGAAGTCTGACAGGAACATTCTAATGTTTCTGGACACGAGGATGGTCAAGCTCGGTCCAGGTCAGAGGAGTGGCTGATCTCTGCCGAGAGGAGCTGAAATGGAATGTTTTTTGTCTAGGTGCAGAGAGACAATATACAGTCTATAGCGATCTATAGCGATCTATAGCCTCGATTTCCGCTTATTCACAATACGCCTTCACTCAGTCAGCCTCGCAACCCATCATCCAATGACATTGTTTGACTCACCTACCTCTCCCTTCCAAACTTCGGGGGCTTAGCTGGTGTGTTGTCCAAAATTTTCCCAATCTCCTCCATATGCTCCGGCGTAAGTTGGGCCAAAATCTTCACCGCACCACAGTTGTCCTTTATCTGTTCCGGCTTCGTAGCCCCCAAGATAACCGTGCTAACATTCTCATTCTTTGCCGCCCAAGCCAGTGCAAGCTGGCTAGTATTGCCTCCCAGCTTCTCCGCAATAGCGGTAAGCTTCTTAACCTTCTCGATCTTCTTCTTTCCCTCTGGGCTTTCTAACTCTTTGATCGTGCTGTCGAAAACCTCTTTATGATTGGAGAATCTCGAGCCCTCAGGTATGCCATCATTGTATTTCCCTGTCAACAACCCAGATGCCAATGGTGACCAGATTGTGGTACCGTACTTGAATTGGTCGAAGAGAGGGGCGTATTCGACTTCAAAGCGTTCACGGTGGAAGGCGTTGTATTGGGGTTGTTCGGCGATGGGGGCAATGAGGTTATATTTGTCTGCAATCTGGGTCGCTTCCATGATTTGGACAGCAGACCACTCTGACGTTCCCCAGTAGTACGCCATATTTAGGTTGCGGATTGCTTGAGTGAAGCCCTCGACGATCTCCTTCATCGGAGTGCTGGTGTAGTCAGAACATGTACTATCGAAGATGTAATGCGGGGGCAGACGTACGCATAGTCAGGTCTATGAGCAAAGACCGCATCAACGTAAGGCTGCTGTAGACGCTGCAGCGAGCTCTTAAGGCCCTCAATAACATGCTTCTTCGAAAGACCGCGTGTGTTAGGCTCCTTGCGACCCGTCCCAAAGAAGACCTTGGTAATGAGGACGTATTCGTCTCGTGGCCATGCAAGCTCTTTCAGTGCAGTTCCCATCTCGAGCTCGCATTGTCCATTGGCGTAGACCTAGTACGTGTTAGCTAGACTGCTAGGTGAGTCGCAGAAGGGAAGACTCACCTCTGCGGTATCGAAGGTATTGACGCCATGGTCCCATGCAGTCTGAAGGCATTCTTTGACGATATTGCCCTTTTGTGTGCCGCCGTATGTGAGCCAGCCACCTGGTAGCACGGTCAGCTATATTCAATTGGCTCTCTGAAGGGAAATCTCTTACCTAGTGAGAAGACGGAGACTTTCAGTCCCGTGGGCCCCAGGTGCCTGAAGACCATGTCCTTGGGGTCATATTTCGATTCGACAGCCATGATTTTGATTTAGTTTGGTAATTTGAGTCGTCTTCTGGTAATTCCCTAACTGTTAGAAGTGCAATTGGAGAAGAGATGGTGCTCCTAAGAACCCAGTCTTCAATATCCAAACAACGATGACGTTTAGCTTGTTCGCTTGGTTCGGCAAGAAGTTAAGGCGTTCGAAGCGGGGTTTCCGGGGTATATAGCTACGTACTACGGTTCATCACGAAATATGAGAGCTTATCGGTACTGTGCAATGATTTCTAGTTAAAGCCGTCGATGGGCAAGCTATTCTGCATGACCTGTGTTCGATACGCCGAACTGCCACATAAGGTGAATAGAGAAGAGATTCCATATAGAAGACGCCATTCGTATTCCTGCCATAGTCCACCTCCAGCTCATGCCTAATCCTTCTTGACAAGCCCAAGCACACATAGCTCCGTAGCATATTCTGACTCCAAATCACGCCTCCTTGAAACAATACCATCCGGTGGCTCCCTAGACATGCAGTAATTGAAATTTGGAAAAGAAGCATGGAAATCCTCTTAAGCAACATTGCTCAACTCACGCAGAGCTTCCTCGCGGACATTGGCCGGGATCGTAGCCACAAAGGCAGCAAGAGCTCCCACCAAGCCTACGCAAACGCCTGAGACGAATTTGCCGATACCTCCGGTAGATGACTTTGAAGTTCTAGCCTTCTTGCGAGCAGGGCCTTCAGTGCTCTCAACCTTGGTCGTGACTGTTGTAGAGGGCAAGGCGATGACAGGCTCAGGAACACTCTCTTGAGTGGAAGAAGTGACCTCGACAGGTGGAAGAATGTCCCTAGGTTGAGCATCAGGTAGAGGGGTCTCAGTATTTTCAGCATCGGCAGAATAAGGTGACGGTGGAGGCGGCTGTCTTGAAGCCCGTCGATGGAAGGACTCATTGTCCGAGCTCATCTCGTCGGCTCTTCGCTTGCGAGGTCGTGAGGTTTCCTCGAAGGGAGCATTGACGATGCTCGAAATGTTGAGCTTCGAGGAGTGCCGGTCTGAAGCTTTACGGGGCTCGGGGTTGAGAACGATTCGGTGAAGGGTCTCGGGGATAGGATTTTGTGTCCCGCAAGTAGTCTTCGGAGGCTCAATAGTACGCAATGAAGCACCCCCTCCCAAAGCCCAGGAAGACTGGTCGTGCTGCTGATGCATGTTTCGGCCGCTGAACGGCCCTTCATCGTAAGGCTTGGGGGAAGACTCTGAGATCATGAGGTCGGGATAGGAGAAAGGAACCATGTAGTCGTTGCCGTATTTCCAGTTCGTCTTGGCTAGCGCTGCGTCTGATGGGCTGGGTGCTCGCAGAACAGAGGGTAGTGGATCATTATGACTCGGCGGGCTAACATCAATGCCCTCGCTCATGCTAATATTGTGGCCATAGTTGTGGCACGGAAGTTGATTGTAGGTCGCAGGAGCCTTGGGAGTCGGTTGCGCGCCTCCTATCATCACGGATCGCATATTAACATGAGGCGGGATAGCATTGGGGTAAGTCGATCGGAGCTGTGAGATCCTAACTCTGGGGAAGGACTCATCACTGTCGATATCCTTCTCAGGATCAAAGTCGGAGAAGTCGTCGTCCTGGTCGAACCCATCATCGTCCTCACTGTCAAAGCCATCTGTGGCACCAGCGATGGACGCAACAGGGAAATCCGGGGAGTTTGGCCTTACAGCCTCTTTCTCTTTGGAGTCTCGCGACGCGGCACCAAGATGTGGGGAGGTTTGTTTTAGTGGCTCTTTCTCTTTGGAAACCCGAGCTTGTGTCTCAAGAATTATGCGCCTCAGCTGATCCTCTGTATCCAAATCTGTCTCTGCATTGTCCACTGTTGGCGGCTTGTAGTGTGAATGAGCGAGTTGCGATTCTTCACGGAATCGAGGGCTTATAGCTGAGTAGAGTTGGGGGCTCGTTAGTCGCGGTTCTGGACTGTATGGACCGACTTGAGGGCTTTGAGCCGAGTCGAGCTGGAAGCTGGTCGGCCGCATTTCCGGGCTGTACAGAATGAATTGAGGGCTTGTAGCCGAAGTGAGCTTGGGGCTCGTAGCTCGCGGCTCCGGGCTGTCAGGATGGTATTGAGGGTTTTCAGCTGACATAAATAGAGGGCTAGTAGCTCGCGGCTTCCGGCTGTTGGGGAGATATTGAGGGCTTTGGACTAAGCTTCGCTGCGGTTGGTAGATTGGGAGGACATCAGGACCATCGTCCTCGCTCTGACTATAGGCATCACTGAGACCATCGTCCTCGCTCTCGGTATCAGGAACGTCGTGCGTCTCAGCCGGTGCACCCTCGAGGTTGATTGGATCTTGTTGAGATGAGCCCAGCGTCGTGGGCTTGGAAAGCAGGTCCTGCAAGCTGGGCCCCTTCAGGTTGAGGCCGCGTTTGCCACCCTGTGCCGAACCACTCCCTGGGGCTTCAGCTCCGACCTCAGGAAAGTTACACTTCTTAAGGCTAGCTCCGTGATCAGGAGTAGTGACTGTAGAGTCTTTGTTGCCGTCGCCTTGCACTGAGGACGCTATCTCAATCTCGTCGTCTTTTTCAGAGTCGGTTTCATCGTCAGTCGATGGGATCGAATAGGTACGAGGGCGAGACCCGATGACTTCCACGGAACCCTCTCGAGATTGCTCTGAAAACGACTCATGGTCTTCTCCTTCGTCTTCTTCTTCTTCTTCTGGGACACGGAATCCCAACTGGCGTGGGAGCATGCGAGAGAAAATACCTGAGTATGCAGAGCTGTAGAGGCTGTCAGTCGTAGGCTTTGAGACTTGGTAGTATCACTGACCTGGAAGGGTCCCATTTTGAGTGGACACGGAAGTCTTTAGCAGGATATGTGACTTCAGTACAAGGTCAGCCCAGGCATATGGAGAGGTTGGGAGTATGCGGTAGGGTAGCCTTACCTGCTCCGCTCGTCACTCTCTGGCCGAATGTAATAACCTCGCCATCAGCCACAGTGTACGGAACTCCAGTCTCCAATCTCTGCTTCTTCAGGAACGTCCCATGCGTTGATCCGCAGTCCTTCACGTAGATCTCCTGTGACAAATCATCAGCAATGTCCAGGCGCTCTGGGTGGAGCCGTTCTGTACTCACGCGGTGTTGGGAAGAGAACGTGAACTTTGCATGTGTGCGGGATAGGATCGGATAGTCGAACCATGCGTTGGTGGGCCCTACCAACAGGCCTTTGTGGGCATTCTTCGAAGCTCGACCGATATCCGTCTCTTTCTTCTCATCGCTGAGCCTGATCACCCGATGGTTCTCATCCTCATCATGTCCGAGTGGGGTCAGCTTGATCGTGACTGCAAACCAGAATGTCAGCATCTTGAAATCCTGCACTGGAGCTTCATGCGTTGCAAGCCTCATGAAAGGCAGAGCAATATGGCCAAGCTGTCACAGTCCTTGCGGTCGATGACAGCTCCAGCCTTGGAGGATAGGTACGGTGGTAAAGCCTACCTTGCATATTGTTCATAGCGTTGCCACTCATACCTCCCATAGTCGCTGTTACAACCTGTGGTGCAGTTGGTATTGTCGAGATGTTGATGGTTTCTAGCTCCTGATGATCAGGTGGTGGGCAGTGAAGGTGCCGGATCACCAAAGACTAGGCCGAGTGATATGACTTGGTCAATGTGTCGAGATCTCCCGACACAGATATTTCAACAGTAGAGTGACGAGCGAGTACCGGCAGTGTCAAAACACTGCGTTAACGAGGAAGAGGTATGCACATTTCGAGTTGTTGCAGGGAAGGAGGGTGGGAGATGTAAGAGTCAAAGAGGCAGCAAGGCGTACACTTTATCTTGGTGGGGTAAAGTGCCAAGACTTGCTCGACCGAGAGACCTTCCGACTTCTATAGGCTACGAGGCGCAATTCACTCGGAATGGATACAGTAATTCACGAGACAGCATTGGAAGTTCTATCTAATTTGCAGGTCAAGGAACGCATTCATCTTGTTGGGAAGAGCTGCGGTGAAGATCAATTGCCCTGCCTGAGTAAGCCCCGTAGACCCACAGTAATATTAGCCTACGTATCAAAGTACATCGAAAGAGAAGCTGCCGAAGTGCCGTGAATAAGGCCGTCAAAATGAATGTGGGACTATGAAAAACCCCCTAAGATTCTTGCCAATTTTCCAGGAAGCTAGCTTGATGTCATCGGAGCAGAAGGATGTCTTTTCAGATCTTATCGGCCTCCACTGCCGCATAGATCCTAATGCATGGCATCCAATCCTTGAAGTTCTTGTTCAAGACCCATATTGTGCATCTGCTGAGGCGCAGTGGCTTCCTGAGGCCTTGGATCTTCATGTGACCATTGAGCGGCGTTGTCCGGGATAGGCACATTCTGCCCGATCTGCCCGGCCATCGGCTGCTGTGGTTGCTGGACACGCACATGCTGTCTGAAGCGGGCCACTTCTGCCAATATCATCTTCCTCATCTCTGGTACGTCTTCAACGACCTCGAAGTGGAAGTCGAACGTTGTTGCACAGGCCGGTTCGTCGGAGGCGTCGTGCCAGATGTGCAAGTAACGATGCTCCAGTGCCTCTTCAACCGAGATGCGAGCCGATGGATCGAAGGCAAGCATCTTGTCCAGCAAGTCCAATGCATCCGGGTTCGCATTCGAAAACAGCCGTTGAAATGGCACTTTCGGCATGAAAGGTAGGTTTCGTACATAATCCTGTGCTCGAGGTGATCCGATGCGGGACAGCGTCTCTTCGTTCGGGGTACCGAGATAATGCAAGATCTGATTCAGTTGGTCAACATAGTCCCGGCCTTTGAAGAATGGCCGTCCGCCTAGAAGCTCGGCAAGAATGCATCCAATAGACCACACATCAACTAAGACGATTAGCTTAGGTGTTCCAATTTTGGGTAGGCATCAGTGATGTACGTACTAGCTTTGGTGTAGCTTTGGAAGCTTAACATGATCTCTGGTGCACGGTACCAGCGCGTAGCAACGTATTCTGTCATGTAACCTGCATTCTCTTCCGGGTCCATTGAGAAACCTCGTGCCAGACCAAAGTCACAGATCTTCAATTCACAGTCTGCGTTGACCAGAAGGTTCCCAGGCTTAAGATCCCGGTGTAAGACATTTGCAGAGTGTATGTACTTTAGGCCGCATAGGATCTGATAGATGAAAGACTGGAAATGTGCATCTGTAAGGGGCTGGCCGGATCTGATGATGGCAGCCAAGTCGCACTCCATGAGCTCTGAATAGATTTAGTGAAAGGCCAAAATCCCGTGTACGAATGGGTGCTGCACCTTCATACAAGTACGTTTCATTGAAATTGTCCGGTCGAGGTATGTCCATGTCGTAGAGGCACGTAATCTAGAAACACGAATTATTAGTGCCTATGGAAGCCATGCCCTTAGCGCTACACTTACGTTACGGTGCCCCCGAAAGTGTTGCAGGAGCTTGATCTCTCGCAAAGCTCGCTTGGCAAGAATCTTCTTACTGAATACATTGGTGACCTTTTTAATAGCAACGGCTTCGCCGGTAGCGTTGTTTGTGGCTGCACTGTGCTCGGAGAGTCAGCTAACATCACTCTAAGGTACCCAGGTACAGAAGACGGCAGTTGTAATCATCCTTTCTTTCCATAGTTTAGCACCGTGGGGTGGAGAGACGCTTACCAGACTACACCGTAAGCTCCTTGACCGAGCTCCTTGGTGACATTGTAACGCTCATCAACGATGAAGTCTTGGTTGAAGACCTTGAAAACCTTACGGCCCTGGAGATCTGCCATCTTGTGGCAGCGAACTTTTTTGCTGGTCCAGGAGATGATCGAAGCAAGGTATTTCTGCGGCTAGATATTTGATGATGTAGAAGCTTTCCAATCAGTCTCACTATGCAGGGCTTGTGTAATGTGCAATATGCGCAACCTTTTCCGTGGTGCGTACTTTAAAAGGCGACTATCAAGGATAAGCAAGTGTCACCATCGCTCTTCATATACACATGTAAAGTCTGCCAGCTGAGACAGAATGAGGTGAGCACCAATTTGCTGTGCATCGACGAGACGAAGTGCCGTTGTTGTTGAAACTTGGTGGGGGATTCCTATCAACCAATGGTGGAGCTGAGCTTTGGTCTTGGCGTCTTCAGCCCAACTAGGCGGCTTGTTTAGTGCAAAGGACCGCGGCGATGATGAGTTTTCTCATCTTACTCCACGTCACGTCACCCTCGAATGCCCCTTTTGTTTGCTTGCTGCAAATTATGGAGACCCCAGCCAAGAGCGACGTGTTCGGCGTCCATCCACTGCTTCAATTTAACGCTAAGAAAGCTGACAACATTCATTTTGAGAGAAGACCACTCACGTCCGAATCGGTCACCACATCATCGATCTGTTTGCTAATCTGGCCTGTATAAAGACTACCTTATGCCGAGGTAAAGACGAACGTTTAACTTGGCTATCAAAGCTATCTGGTGACTAACAATACGCTAATAAACACATTCCTTGGAAATCGTGGTCCTGATGTCCTCTCCTCGATCTTACGTCTCCTGGCCTCGCGCTAAGCTTCCTCCAACTCCGCCTTCAAATCTACGGTCTCCTAACTCATGGCCTCTTTCAATAACAAATCGCAGAGTAAAGTCTCCATTGTCGTCCGAGCCAGCACCTTCTCGAAATCGAATCCAACATACTCTGCGAATTCTATTCCTTCCCTGCAATAATTCGTTGCGTCTCCAGGACCGTCCATCTCGAGCTCCAGGACTGAGGGCCAATCCAAGTCATCCTCATCATAAAGCATAAGGCTTGGCCAGTCCTCCAGATCGTCGCCCCAAAAATCGAGAACTGTACTGATGACGAAGCCAACAGCGCGCTTTGTGATCTAGGCCTTCATCGCCGTATAATTCATCTTGGTATTAGTGTTGCTCCCGTCGTAATAAACCATAATCCAATTTGCGGTGGGTCGCAACATTAGTCTACTCGCAATCTTTACAACCACCTCAAGAATTCTAGTGATCTCGGCCTTCATTGTTGCTGGCTGCCTGTCATACATGTGGATACGATCTTCCATTGGCATCGAAGGAACATCGACCCGAAACGGATACTCGGTTTGGACCGAGTTGGCTATCCAGCTACGGATCATGGATACGGGGCCTGCTCATGGTAAGAGCCACCATGCGGACTGCCGTCCTTGTGGTCATCTCGACTTCGGTGTAGTCTTTGAAATACTCAATGTCGCCGTCGATCCTGTCCCTCATTTTCTGTAAGTATTCCAGTGATTTCCAGCCAGTAAATCCGTCGCTGTCGACCATTGTCATATAATTGATAAGTGTTTCGTCTTCTGCGTCGTCATCTTGGCTTGTGGCGATCCAATCCTTGAGACTCTGTTTTTGCTCCGGAGTCCTGTGTTCTCTGTCACCAAAGAGCCACTTCAGCTGGGAAAATTGCTCGGATTCCATTCACTTTATGCATGCATCTCCGCTCCCTCTGCGCAAATCGGAAGGCAACAAGGTCTGCTTTTCCCAGGCTCGCAATGCTGTCAAGGTGAGCATGGCGTATAATGTGTAACTTCAGCTCCGCTGGTAGCTTGTCGTAGTAGGCTCGTTGTTTCTTAAGCCGATTTCGGCGTTCTTCGTGGGCTTGCTTCTTCTCCCGGGTTTTCTTGAGCGCGATCTCCCGTCTTGCTTGCCTGCTCTCTTCTTCTCGGGCATTCAACTGCTTCTGCTCCTTAGTCTGCAGGAATTTCTTGGGTGGTGGGGTGAATAGTTCTTCCATTTCCGCGTCCAATTCTTTATTGTCGTCCATGTCCAGAGTCCATGCGAATCGCTTAGAGAGGTCAATTCCCCCAAAACATACTCGTTAGTATGGCCTTGCGGTTGTTGGGACGAACGCGGTTGGTCGACCATGGTGCACGTGATGTTGGTGGTATGCTTGGGGGAGATGCTAGCTGGCTTGCTAACAGTGATCAGTTCAATAATCGTATATATATTCCGCTCAATCCGCGGATTTCGCGTGCTCTGCGGCTCTGCTCGGTCTCCGTACTTACACTGAATGCTGATATGGTGAAGTCGATGCTGTGAAGTGTACTGAGGGGTGAACACTGGTACTCGTGATGCTGGACAATAGTGACAAGGTAGTATTGCTGATTCGAATGCGAGATGAAGAAATGTACGTGGATTTAGAGTGTGAAGATGTCTGTCGTATGTGTGTGTACGGTCATGAAGATGATGAATGGGAAGAGAAGAAGGTCTGCGTCTTCAGCTTTTAAGACGAAAAACTCCAGAAAATTTCAAATAATTGATTATTTCGGTGACTCAACAAACCAGCTCAATCTACGCCGGCATGTGAAGATATTCAGATATGGATGTTCCATTCCAAGCCAGCCCTTTCTGCCCAAGAACCACATAGCTCCAGTGGCTTGGGAAATTGATATTAAAGTCCTCTACGATCTACAGTCCTGTGGTGTTGACAACAGCAAACCTCCAAGCTTCAGTTTTCCAATCTATCGTCATTCTGCTTTTCATTCATTATTTTCTATTTCCACTGCTATAGTCCCATTCAGAAGGATGTGTTAGAAGTAGTTATTCATCTTATGTCCGATTGTCCACAAAATAACGCGCGGGAAGCTGAGCGGTGTGGCAAAATAGGATCTTGGAATTCACATGGCACCGTTTTATCCGATTATCAAACCTTGTCCACCGCCTTGGCATTCAACAAACCTCTCAAAAGGAGCGTTCAGCGCAGAGGAACCAAAATTGAGATGTTACGAGGCCACTGAATAGAGGGTTAATATTACAATAGCGCAGCAAAGGCGCTCATCTCAGGTGTGCCTTTTCTCGGTTGCCTGGCAGATTCTCACATGATAGGGGCTCGAGGCCTGGAAAGGCGTACGCAAAGCCTACCTCCCATTGCACTCTGGGGCCAGCTAATGGCATCAAAGAAAGCTTTTCACCTGGGTGCTCCTCTCCAGCACACTGCTTGGAAAAATCGGCTGACTTCCTTGATTGTACCTCTACTGCTAGGCGCCATCCACAATTGTGCTAGGATGCCACCGGCTAGATGAGAGGTGGATAGCATACAAGTGCTTTTGGCAGCTTGCCTGCAACACCACCCCCGTCGGGGCACTTTGGAAAACACTTTTGCTCGAGAGTTCCATCAGACAAAATTGTCGAAACCTCAAGCAGAGAAAGCGCTGGGTCCTCCTGTCATAGGCCTCAAACGAATCAGCAGCTGCAGGTCCTAGTCTGATAGAATAACGTTCTGAGAGAGATGTCTTCTATTGATTGGGCTGTTCATAGACAATGCAACAAGGTATCTTGAACTACTCATATCAAAGCTTCAATGTTCCCCACGAAGCCTCATAGACTCCTTTGGCTTAGCCCCATGTTAACGCAACCACGAAGATCGTAGCTACCATCACAGCCATTCCACGCCTCCACAGTCCCTCCCATTCAATTCCTTGTCAACACTCTGCCAAATTTCTCTCACAACATCCACTCCCTCGAGTGCAATACCGAGTTCTTGACTAGTATACCAGCTCGCCCGATCCATGTTTCCACTTCCCAAGACCACAGTCTCCTCGTCAACAGTGGTGCATTTGATGTGGCTTTTCGCGTAGTGACTGTCCGGAATGAAATAGCCTAATCGTAGACTCCCAACTTCTCGAGACCGCCCTTCGTCGGTGTTTAAGGCAATAGATTTCCTCCGAGAAGTGACGAGTTTCCGGTACCGCCGCCTGAATTTCCAAACGCAGAACTCGGTGATTGTCCCCGCTGTGAGAAGTTGTTCTAAGACCAACATTCTTCGATTCGTAATTACGGTAACATCTACACCTCGCTGTAGTGCATCTAGCAGCGCAGAGATGACAGGTAGTGATGTGAGATTAGGGGTCAGTAACCTGATAGATCTTGAAGCCGTAACGAAGAGATTGAGGAGATGTGTATTCAAAGGCGTGGACGGCGGAGAAGCAGATGCGGAGAAGGGTCGAAAGCGTGGTGAGCGATGATGTGGTGACGGGAGCAAGGTGGTCTTGTAGGCAGAGGCAGGGGAAGGCTCCTGCTCGGCGTCCTTTGATGCCAGAGCAGGCAGGTCATTCCGTCCCCAGACACTATGCCAGAAGTCCACCAAAGTAGCTACAGCAGGTCCTGAGATAAGCAAGCAGCACTCAAGCCAGCTCTCATAGCTAAGATTGCAGCTGGGTAATAGGGCGTGCTGCCTGTCGACGATGACGAATTTCGGATGCATGACACTGAACGGCAAGAAGAATAGGCTCTTGACCTGTAAATCCAAACCGTCCAGCATATCCGGGGAGGGGAGACCTAGGGAGCTCCATTTTGACGGAGGGAAGGTATGGCCTGAGGCCGAAGAAGTATGGAAAAGTTTCTGGGTTGAAGAGAATGAAGAGAAGCAAAGGCGGACTCGTAGCTTAGGTTCATCGCGAGGTCGAGCCAAGCCCTCGGTGGAGAGCCTGACGAGAATAGCGGAGAGCTGATCTAAAGCAGAAGAGCGAGCCCAGAAACTTGTAACGAAGATGATTTCGTACTTGGCAGAGTGCAAGGCCGGTATGATGGTTGAGGCGTAAACGTCTTCACCGTTGCCAACAGTGAAATTTCCATGGCCTATACTGAAATTTGTGATCAAGCATGAAGGGTCTTTGCCCCAAAAATGCGATTTGTTCTCTTCAAGTCCTGCCTTGGAAGTGAGATGATCCAGCCATTGTTCCTTGCATCGGGGACTCGGTAAATGCGGCATCAGGATTTCGAAAGCACATTTGACTGCAACCCCTGACCAACCTTATCGCTCTGCGGTCGTCCTCTTACTGCTGATGATGGGGAAGGCCAGAGGATAAATTGATGCAGAGATGAGAAAGGGGAAGAGTGTTGCGGAGGTCAATCATCAGGGAAGTCCAACGGGTCATGTGCCTACGCGAAAATTAAAATGCCATACCGCCAGCTATGCTCCCGTTAACGGGCATAAATTGACTCCTGTGATCTTTGGTCCTCCAATAATGCTTCAGTACTTGAATGCTAGGTACGAGAAACTATAGTACCAAATCGAAAGTGTGTCTGCAGCTCCTACGCTTATGACTAATCTAGCATTGGGTATCTAGTAGTGCTGACGCCCGAAAGCGGCCTGGAGAGTACCCTAGAGCTGGTAACTTAGGCGATAAGATTAGTTCCCGGAACGTACCAGCTAGGGCAGCTCTTGGGGCGGGGGGGGGGGGGGGGGTTTGTGTTTCTAGGGGTCCTTAGGCGTTGGCCCTACGGTTGCCCATTTAGGGGGGTCTCGTCAGTTAGGGGGTGAACCCCTTCTAAGGTATCAAATAACCTGCGATAAGTCCAGAGGCATTTCAAAAGACCAGCAGTAAATCTTCACAAAGGCATTTTCCTCACCGTCCACACAATAGCGACGACACAAAATGTCGCATCCTCCCACTTAGGTTCCACAAATAGTTCGCGCTTAACCAGACCCTCCCACGTGCTCTCCTGCACATGCTCCTTCGCAACAAGAACTTCCCCCTTCCCAATATCAAAAACATATTCCCGGAGCCTCTTCACAAGCGGTACCAAATGCTCTTTCCCCACCTCCTCCACCTCGAACTCCATTCTCAAGACTTTCAAACCCCAAACACATTCTCCCAGTGTTCATTACGCAGCATATTCTCCAAACACAAATATGGACGAGGTTCCGGGTGAAGTCTCGGGTCATATCTCGTGATTCTCCAATCCGTATGCCTCACCGTGATCGTGAACCTCTTCGGGAATGGGCCCTTCCTACGCCGTGGACACGCCTTCAGGTGTCCTGGGCCGGAGCCATCGCGCAGGTAGCCCAGCTCTGCGAAGGCCGTGAGGCTGAGATAGGTTCCGGGGTCCTTAGAAGTTAGGCGTTTGCGTTCGGCGAAGATGTGGATGTGCTGCACGGCTGCCAGCTGCTCGTCTGTCATGTTTCGAAAGTAACTCGTGGCATTGGTGGGGAGCGGGAATGACAGGATATGGCTGGGATTGTAGTATAGTACGTGCGAGTTGATAGCTACTGGCATGAGCCTCGTCTCGCTGTGTATGAGGCGACAGGTGCGCAGTAATGCCGTATCGGTCCGGTGATGGTGGAAGAAGCCAGGGCGGATTTTGAAATAGTCATGGTAGTGCTTATAGTCGGTGGATTTGGGGTTGTATGGTCTGGATTTGTCTTCGTAAGAAGTCAGAGCTCGCTCGAAGATGGAGTCTCTGATTTCTTGAGGGAGGTTGTAGAGGGGGCAGGCGGACTGTGGGTTGACGAATGGTTGAGTGTTCACGGTATTTGGTACATCGTTCTCTTTCTTCGCGTTCTTTCATTTCTCTTCTAACCGCGTTGACTTGCGCCTTTCTGTGGCAATCTTCCCAGGAGTACACCAATAGGCCACAGCTGCTTTCGTTCTGGCCATTGACCTTTTCCTCATCACCGGCACTTCCAGCACATAACTAGGTAGCCTATATGATTCACTCCATTCCCACAGGAAGTAGTGTTTACATGAAGCTGGGGATTGCGGCACAGCTTCACTTCCCAAAGTCCGGCGTATCCCCGAGATCGCCAAGCAGAGCTTCAGATTTCTCGAGCTCCGTTCTCACCACAAGACGGCCTACAACCTTCGCAATGCCTTTTACAATCACCGCCCCAGCTCCTCCCGTCCCAATCGCCTACAATGGCCCCTCAGACTCCGATTCTGCGGACTCCGAAGGCGACATCGATATGGGTCCCCCTTCCAAACGTGCCAGACTCTCCACAAAATCAATAGTAACGCCCGGCGAAATCGTAACAGACGATCCGCAATGGATGCGTGGCCACGGTACCTACACCTCCCCCCTCACCTCAGCAATCCTCTCCTCCGTCAGCGGCACCCTCCAAAAAACCAACAAACTCCTCTCCATCGCCCCCCTCCGCGCACGCTATACCCCCGAAATCGGCGACCTCGTAGTCGGCCGAATCGTCGAAGTACAAACAAAGCGATGGAAAGTCGATCTCAGCGCCCCGCTCCTCGCACACTTACCTCTCTCAGCGATAAACCTACCAGGAGGGATTTTGAGGAAGCGCACGAGTACGGATGAGCTTGCTATTCGGAGTTTTTTTAGTGAGGGGGATTTGTTGGTTGCGGAGGTGCAGAGTATGTACCAGGATGGAGCTGCGAGTTTGCATACACGGAGCCTGAAGTATGGGAAGTTGAGGAATGGGGTGTTTCTTGCTGTTAGTGGGACGGGTGGTGGAGGAGGGGTGGTGAGGGCTAGGAGGCAGGTGTGGACTGTGCTCACCGGGAACGGAGGGGGAGAAGTCGATATGGTTTTGGGCGTGAATGGGTATATATGGATATGCAAGCACTCTAGGGGAGAATTAGTAGAGGGAAAAGGCGGAGCACAAGTCAGCATTATGAGGATTGAAGATGTGGTGGGGGAGAGCATGTATTCGAATCGGAACGATGAGATAGGGCCGGCTACGAGGAGGGAGATTGCGAGGTTATCGGGGGTGGTGAGGGCGCTTGTTGAGAGGGGTGTGAGGGTTGATGAGGAGATGGTTATGAGGGGGTATGAAGCTAGTTTGGAGGGTGAGGAGACGGATTATGAGTATGGGGAGGCGGGAGGGGAGAATGGGGAGTATCTTGGGGGTGAGAGGGGGAAGAGGGTTGTGGAGACGGCATTGGCTGCTGTGCATGCTGCAAGAGGGTAGAGTCGGAATCAAATATAATGTTACTGTTTCATCCGAATCTGGTGACATGAAGTGAGAATCGCTTGCTTTGATTGCTTCCAAATGGAGGCTGGATTGCAGAAGCCCAACTCTCCAATGATGTTACACTTTTGTCAAACCAGGAGGCACACCTCTCTTAGTAATTCCAGACGCCTACTTATGCTGCATGCCTCTAGCTGCCCTAAACGAAGACCAAAGAAGAGAAGGCGAGACCATTGATACCTTAACGCCTCTTTCCATTTTGCATGTTCGTAAAAACCGTCTTGAAACCATTGCACAACGACCTCATATCAGGATACATGATCTTTTGCAGCTCAAAAGCCTGAGGGACAACCTTGACTGACCAATGCTGCACTTGAGCGTGCTGGCCGGCTTTGAAGCAGAGGAAGAAGTAGCCGGCGTGTTTAGGATCGATGCAGAAATTATAAACGGATCGCTTGGGGTTAGCTTCCGTATAGGTTGTCAACCATCGTTCTGAGGATGAAGTTAGCAGATTCTTGCAGGGAGGAGTTGGGGTGTTCTTTCTTACCAGTGTCGGCTTTGCTGAGATTCTGGTACTTCTCATGTAGCATCATCTCGTCAACTTTCTTGGCCATCGCCTTAACATGATTGACAATCAGTTCGTCAAGATCACTGTAGTTGTAGCGACCTCCGATCTTTAGTGTCGTCCCCGAGGAAAGTTGATTCGACTTGTCGAGCTCCAAGACATCGATGTGCTGGTAAATATTGTCTGACACCTTCCAAGTAACAGCAAGATGATCTAACCCTTTCGATGAAGGACGAATGACCAGGTCACCTCGAGCTTGAGAACCGAGATACTCCTCAGCCTGGATGCTGTTAAAGGGCTTGAAAAGAGGATGCTTGATGACTCTCTGCGTTCGGCCGGAGACGTCGTTCTTCTCCATCATTGACTCTTTGTCTTTCCTCTCCTGTTCATCGTCCCATTCGTCCCTCATACGGTCGACCTCCTTTCGGTAAGGTCTCTGGAGCTCGTCCTCGCGAAGGGAGAAGTTGGCCGAAAGCTGCTTGCGGTTGAGGTACGTTATCTTGGCTTGCACGGTCTGGTGCGCTGAGAACAACTGCTTGGCTGAGACGTCAGGTCGATTCGAGATTGCCAATGCAGGCACTGTTCCCTCGATACCACAATCCATCTTGGCTTCGACATAGTCGTCTGCAACCTTCTTGATCGAGATAGGAACAATCATTCCCTCGCATAATGACTCGGGCGTCTCGCCTGTGAACATGGTGAATATCTCATTGGTCGAGAGCAGAGCAAAGTTCCTTCGCAATTCTTCGTACGGTTGCTGCAGCTCAGCACGAATTGTCTCCAAGGTGGCTCGCTTTCGCTGATTGAAGTTCCTCTCGAGCTGTTCAGCATACTCCTCCAGAATGAGATCGTTGACCTTCTCCTGCGCTTCATCCTTGATGAGCTTTCTCACGATAGCTCCAGGACCATTCTCTTGCTGTTCTGCTTCAATATCCTCCTCGTCCAACTCAAGAGCATCGGCAGCCATCTTCCTTCCAAGGTCATAATCTTCCGGATGTACACGGGTGTTGTCCAAATAGTCTGCGTCTTGTTCGGAATTATCGAAATCAATGTACAAAAAGCTGGCGCAGTTGTTCCATACTTTGGGCCCAACTGCAGCTAGTTTGTTCTGATCTGGGTCGCCCACTAGCTCTGCTCTTGTTGTCACAACGCCTCCATTGAGGTTGATCACTTTGATGAGCTGTGCCGCTTTACGATACCCGAGACCACAGATGTATGGAAGCAGGTTGGCTGTGTATAAGTCACTGACAGCATCATTGACTTCGACACCGCACAGATTGACCATGTCGACCATTGCAGTCTCGAGAGCCTTGAGGATCTTCTCCTGAGGCACATATCGTTGGGCTGGATCGAAAGTGATGGATATAATGTCTCGTCCAAGGGATGCGTATTCTTTCATAGGGTTTTGTAGATACTTGGCGAGTGCCACACAGTATTTTGTTAGAGGTGCAAATCCAGGGTGCTCTATGTTGGCTCGGTCGCTAGTCTGATACAGTCGTGCAACCTCGTCATTGACTACCACAACTTCGAGCCTATCACTCCTGTCATTGCCATCCTCGTCCTCGTAATCAGCTCCTCGAAGCTCCTTTCGTTCGACGATGTCGTCAATGTGTTTGTAAAGCTTTCGAGTCTCTGCCGAGAATCCAGAAACACCGATAACATCAGGCTTTCGCCGCTCGACAAGTTCAACGAAAGCTTTGACGTCGGTACCGTCTTCGGTCTGTCGCTCTGGGTCGCCCATGACAAGATCGATGAATTTGCCGTTCTCGAGGACTCTGCCGTCTTCTTCAACCCAGGCCCAGCATATCGCCTCTCTGCCAAAGGCTCCAGTACCATTCGAAAGCGCAAGCACACGTGGGATTGTACCCAGCATCATGCCTTTAGGTTTATAAGGAGCCTGATCGAGCCTCTTCCCGTATTCATCGCGACAAGACTTAGCGATCTCGTTCTCACACTCGGTCTTTAGAGCCTCCTTCACACCACGTGCCATGATCTTCTCCAGCTTCAGGAGAGCCATGCCCAGAGCCTCTCGTCGCTCACGATTCCATGCATCAGCGATCTCGCTATAATTATCCGATTCAAGATCAGCATAAAGTCGCTTCTTGAAGCTCTCTGAATTCTCAATTCGGACCTTGACATCGACAAGGCCCTCTTCTTCAGCCCTTAGCATTCGAAGGAAGCGATCGGGCTTGCGAGCAATATCAGTGAGTTGCTGATTTCGCAGATACTTGAAGTCGTAGTAAGGATGCTGGTCGTCGATCTTGCGCAGGCCTTTCTCTGTTCTGAAACAATCGACAATCCCATTCATGAAGTAGGTTTGCCGTACTACTTTTCGCATTTTGGGGCTCAATGCTATTTCCTCGGCGAACATGGCCTTAGCAGCCCTTAGGCATTGTGCGCCTGAGGAGTAGTCTGGTGGATCCAAGATGTCCTCACTGTCTGCCATATCATCTGGACGCTGGGTAGGATCCTCGGTGAATTGCCGTCGGCCTTCCTTCTTCAGGGCGTTTTGGGCGAAAGCATCAGCGGATATGCCGAAAGCACGTACCAGCCCATAGACTTTGCCAGTCCTGATGCGCTCGAATATCATCTTAGATGCACCTGGCCGACGCTGAGTCCCGTTAGTGCCTGTGCCATTGAGAATGTCTAAATCTGTAAGCCGTGAAGCGTGCTGAAAATGTATGTAGTCTTGCACATCCTGCAACTCCTCCATAGTCACTGCTTTTGGGAGCATTTCTTCTATGACCGGATCGTGAAAGTCCTCGAAAAAGCTTGCCAAATTGTCATAAGTGCGCTGCAGAGCACGCCGCTTCTCAATGAGAGCCCTGAATTTGAGGTCCATGTCGAAGATGTCCCATAGGTCCGTCTGATTGAGTAGTTTCTCGGCGCTGATCATTTGTTCCGGTGCATTGGGATTGTAAGGATCTGGAGTAACGTTAATTGGACGTGCATGGATAAGATAGTCTTTCCGGTGCTGGAAGATGAAAGGAACTTCGTATTCGTCGATGTTCATGAATTCCAGAACCTTTGAAACTGACTTCTGGAAAGGCTCGCGAAGCTCAGTATCGAGTGCTTTTTTAGGCAGCATTAGATCCGAGATCCATATGGCCTCTTCCCTGTTCTCCTCTTCTGTAAACTCGAGATATTTGTAGGGTTTCCTAGCCAGTTGAAAGCGCTCGGGCTGATCGGTGGATCGGATCCGGTTATCTTCATCTGTCAACATTCGATCGATGAGCTGAGACGGTTCGAAGACATCTTTAAGCTCGATACCCTTGATCATTGCGTCTGGATCGTCAGGGTCAATGCCCGCCTGGGTTTCTTCCTCTTGCTCTTGGAGTTCCAAAGCCCAGTCGTATTCAAACCCAGTGCCAAAGGCTTCTTTCATGTCCTCCAGGGCGATCTCATCCAGGCCAGACGCATCCTTGATCCCAATGATATTTCTGCTAGGTTTGCGGAGTACGTCTGCATCTTCTGCATCTTCGCCTGGACCCTGCTCTGCTTCATAGTCCTCCTCAATGAAATCCACGAATTCGTCTATGAGCCCTCGACGGCCAGGACGTGGGACGTCTTCTTCATCTTCATCGTCGAAGATGTCTCCAACACCTCTAGGCCTCCCGTCTCGGTCATCTTTGTGTCCACGTTTTAAGCGTTTGAACTTTGGCTGGGGTTTGTCAGCGATGCAAAGGGTCAGGTAGGAGTCTGACTACCTCGCTAGTAGCTCGCCGCTCGATTTCGGGGTTGGCTTCTCCAATGAGGTCAAGATCCTCTTCGTCCAAGCCGGCCTCCTCTTCCTCTCGTTCCTCCCTACGACGCTTCTTCTTCTCCTGCCTTCGCCGTTCGCGCTCCTCCGAGTCCTCGTCATCTTCGACAATAAAGCCTTCTCTCACCTACACACCAGAAGCGCAAAAGTCAGCGGCCAAGTTCCAGAGTCAACAACGGCTGCCTGGAAATCTACCTGTCGAGCTGCCTCCTCGTCGTTGTCGTCTTCCTCCTCTTCGCTTGAATCGTCAAAATGTCCATTGGTACCATTAACACCGTTTGTGCCCTTTTTGGTCCTTCTGACTTCGCCAGTCTCTTCATCATACGACTCCTCACCATCCTCATCGTCGAGCTCGGCCTCTCCTACAATAAGGTCTCGAAGGGCGCTCATATTGAAGATGGTAAGATTTTTTTGAGGTGAAATCGAGGGACGGGGGCCCTTTATACCAGAAGACTGTGACTCACAACACCATGCAGCTAAGACACATGTGCCGGGGTGAGATCAGATAGGAGTGAAGTCAAGGCATTGTTCAATTCGCGGTATGCTTACATAAACGCCTAAAACAGCTAGAGCGTTGTCGTTGAACTAAGGCGGTCCTTAGCGCACATGGGATGCTTTAATCACCGGTTGCCTTTATCAAGATGAAACTTTGCATGCTTGTATCTGTTGCCTACAGTCTCAATAAGTATCGCCATAGCCTAACGGCGACTATTCTATGAGGCAAGATCAGCTTGGTCTGATTGCCGGATTAGCCTCCGTCCTACCAATCCCCGATTAATCGTACAAAGCCGTCTGCAACCTATCAGACAAACATTCATTTAAACTTGCTGTTGACCTTGCAGCTATCCTCTCTCTCGACTTTTGCAAAGAGCGATTTATCTTCATCTCCTCCCAAGCCTTCTCCCAGGCCTCCACAAAGATGACGGACATGAAACCGCGGACTCTCGGGCGGAAGAACCACAAAGGACTTGCCCTCAGTGCTCCAGCTCCAAAAGCCCCTGCACCGTCAGCTGGTGACGCTCAAATACCTGGAGCTATAGGGAACACTGAGTCAAGAGAAGATACCCTCGAGATAGGCGTGGAGTTCAAGTTGGACTTGCGGAGCGAGGATTTAGTAGTGCTGAAGGAGCTTGGAGCTGGCAATGGAGGCACCGTTAGCAAGGTCATGCATGCAGCGACAAAGGTTGTCATGGCTAAGAAGGTACGTTTCAGAAGGCGAATTCAGGAGATAGAGGCTTGGGCTAAGACAGTACCCAAGGTCATCCACGTGGAAGCAAACAGCCGCGTCAGGAAGCAAATAGTCCGCGAGCTACAGATTATGCATGAATGCTCTTCACCCAATATCGTTACCTTCTACGGTGCATTCCTCCACAGTTCGGGAGATGTTATCATGTGCATGGAATATATGGACTGCGGGTGAGTGCCGCTGTTTCAAGTACATTCCTGCTGTTTCTGATCTCCACCTAGATCCCTTGACCGCATATCAAAAGACTTTGGTCCTGTCCGGGTAGACGTCCTGGGAAAGATTACAGAGGCAATAATCAATGGGCTCATCTATCTTTACGAGACCCATCGTATTATGCACCGCGACATTAAGCCATCCAACGTGCTCGTCAACTCAAAAGGTGGTATCAAACTTTGTGACTTTGGAGTTTCGGGCGAGCTGGTCAACTCGGTAGCAAACACATTCGTCGGAACGTCAACCTACATGGCACCTGAGAGAATCCAAGGGGCCAAATACTCCATCAAGTCCGATGTGTGGAGCCTTGGCTTGACCGTCATGGAGCTCGCAATCGGACGATTTCCATTTGATGCAAGCGATGCAGCGGCAGGGGACAGAGCGAGTGCAGGGCCAATGGGGATACTGGATCTTTTGCAACAAATCGTCCACGAGCCAGCACCAAGTCTTCCACAGAGCGATGCTTTCCCTCCTATTCTTGATGAGATGATCCAGAAATGCCTCATCAAGAATTCTGACGATAGGCCGACCCCCAAAGAACTTTACGTATGTATTCGTTACCTTTAATCGCTCCGGATCTGATACTGACGGAAAGATTACAGGAGCATGACATGTTCCTTGCCGCTGCCAGACGAACACCAGTCAACTTAGAAGAATGGGCAGTGCAAATGATGGAGCGCCACAACCGCAAATCACATCTTGCACCGCAACTTTCACCTTCTACTAGAGCTCTTCTTCGTGGAGAGGAGGTGCCCTCACCCAACGACACGCCGGCCTCAGCTCCTTTGACTGCAACAAAGATACCTACATCCGGCATGATCCCGATAGTGGAAGACGATAGACGGGCTATGCCAACCGAAATGAATGGTACCGGCATGCATCCGTCTCAGAGTGCAAGCTTCGATCGATCAGGCTTCCCACCTCGCACTTCAAGCACCATATCGGTCCCTCCACCTGGACGCCCACGGGATGGGGATAGCTTTAGTCCCAGGAGAGGCCTACCTACTCACCCCAGAGACAGTGGAAACTTCAACTCGACCACGCTTCCAATTCGGCCCGCACCACCACCTTCAGGCCCACTACCTGCGCCGCCAGATGCAAGCCTCAGAAACTCAGCCACACCACGTTCAGTGCCCAGTGGCTCTCCCTACTCATACGGCGATAATCAGCAATACTAACGGCGACCACTATACTCAATCCCTAGCAATGTCTCGCATACATGTCCAGATGTTCTGGGACGGGGAGATGAGCATCTATGGCCTGCCAAGCCTATTTACACTCTTTGCCTTCTCAGATTGTACGCTTTCCCCCAACCTTATACCCTCCCCCAATATTCCTACCACGCATAGCACCTTTCACGATGCACATTCTAGGCGTTTCTCACTTACACATGTGGCAAGTACGAATGTACGAGAACTGTGATGCGTTTCATTTGAGTAATTGACAGCGAGTATGTGGATAGTTCGTAAGGGTTGATTAGACGGATAGGAAGATCGATATTCAGAATTTCCGTTACAACGCCTGCCCAGACTCATGCCCGAGGTACCAATTCTAGAGCGATAGCATTTTTTACAGTCACGCCAACAACACAAGCTGCGCACACCCCGTGCATTACCACATCCCACCGCCTTCGACATGCTCTCGCGGCAACAAGTATAGAATGGATTCGCCTGCAAATTTGCCTGGTAGCCCGCCCATAAAGACACGACCTTGGGAACTTTATCATGCATAACAGCACAACAACAAGTTCTTGTTAGAAATTTCCGCATGCAAAGTTGTGGAAGTCCATCTTTTGAGGCAGACCATGACTGCAAGTTGAGTTGCAAATACAAAAGTTGGGGCACTATCCCAAGATTAAACGCCATTCCACTGTATTGTTACCACCGCGAGCTACTTTTATGAGTCCTCCAAACTCCACATGTCATCCAGCAGAAACATCACCACTTGTACCTATCACTCAATTATCAATCTCCTTGCAAAGTGCATTGCCAACTCAGGAACGGCCCCCCAAAAGCCTTCATGCTAAAACACCCCATCTGTGATTTACTCACCGGTATCCAAACATACCCACTATTATTCATACAATTGCTATCCGTAAAGAAATTCACTCGACCCACGGTTTCCGAACCCTGGCCCCAATAGATGCCAATGGTATCTTGAGTCGGAGTCCACATCGTGCACCCATCGAAATTATTTAGGTCACTATAAGAGCAGAGTTTCCGGTCAGCGAGTGACTCTTGTGAGATGTTTTGGGAAGATTGGGGGCAGGAAATCTTATGATGTATCATTTTGGGGGCCGGTGCAGCTCGTGTTGGGGTAGGTTGAGAGCTGGCTGACCTGGGTCCCCATCACTGTCTTGTCTGTATCACGGCTAGCTAGCTTCTCTGCACCTGTGCATTCAATGGGGGCGGCGGCGGCGCTGCCGCTGAGGAAAGCGAGGAGGAGAGTTGCGAAGTGCATACTAAAATTGTTATCCGTCGAAGCGGAGGGGTCGGTAGAGATGAAATTGTAGTGAGTTCCAGCTTGCTAAAGACGAATGATAGAAAGACGAGGTCTTCGAGTTCTTTTCCCTGAGATGATCAGGAAAGGGGCAAGAGAGAGAGCAGACAAGGGGCAGAGAACGGACAAAGGAGGCAAAAGTGGTGACTGGTCAAGCATCGGACTTTAAATGATTTCCCTTCAGTGATATACATGTTCGATTTCAATAGCCATTGTTCTCTCAGTAAGGATGAGCTCGAAGTCTTGTCTTGAGCGGAACAACAAAAAAAAATACAACAAATCCTGCCAAGCTAACCGTCAAATGCAAACAACAACTCTCAGTGTGTTCCTTCATAAGAGATTTATATTTCTCTCACGAGCAACGATACAAGACGCAATTCACGCGTCACTCCACACCCTCACCCGTCCTCGGCCGACGAGAAAATCACTCCTTATACCCATTCGCACTCCCCGGGTAATCAAAATCCCAGCTCCCATACGGTCCACCAAAAACCTTCATACTAAAACCATTGTTAAGCGTGGCGACCCTCCACCCCGTCATATTCGTACATGCGCTATCGGTATAAAAATTCACGATGCCGGCTCTATCATCGTCGGAGCCCCAGTTGACTCCGATGGTACCGAGAGGTGAAGTGAACGAGGCTGGGGCCCAGGCGTTGCATTGGGTGTCGACTTGCATTTCGATGGACTGGACGGCGGGAGTGGGAGGTGTGCAATTGGTGCCGGCGAAGGCTGCGACCCATCCGTAGGCTGAGTCGCGGGGCTTGAGGGTTTTGGGGAGGGCGATGGCGCTGGCGGTGAGCCTGGTTGTGAGGAGGAGAGCTAGCAGATACATCAGAGCTCGTTGGTCGTTGGATGCAATGTACCATTAGAGGTGAGGATGATCTATTGAAACATGCTTTCGAAGGAAAAGCACAGAGCAACAGTAGCCTTCATTTTAATTATGGACGTGTAATGAAGCAAAATGAGAGGGAAGAGGACAATGGCAACGGAAGCATTAGTAAAGGAAATGTATTCAGTATCTCGACGCTTAAAACCTCTTTCTTCCAGCACGATACCAATTAAAATTCCCTCTTGGCCATTGTTCTTTCAAGACGAAATAAGCCGAAATAAACCATTTCATTCCGAAGTAATAATGATGCTAATTGTAATTATGATTTTGCACGCTTTCAAACTTGCACATCTATCCTCGGCGCACAAAGTCCGACCATCCATTACTTTGACGCCTGCTAGGACGACCACCTGACCTTCTTCCTGCTCGATTGGAACGTACTGGTACATACCCTGCGCCAGGAGCTGGGCCAGTCCAGGGGTCATCTCCTTGGGGAGGTCCGTTAGGGAAAAATTCGTAAAGGGTCAACCCGTGGCAGTCTCGGTGTTGCGCAGGGAGTGGTATTGGATAAGGAGGTGGTTGGCTGAAATTCGAACGGTAAGAAGGTGGACGGTCGGATGACTGAGTATTTGCACGGTAAAGAGGTGACATCTCCAGCACCATCGGTTCCGTCCCTCGTCTATTAAGGTTGTGATACGCTTGATTGAAAAGCTGGCCGTTGCGGGTCCAGGAACGGAAAGGCACCCTTCCTTCAAGCTGCATGTCGCAGCATTTGTTGAAGAAGGAGTCCCAGGACTTTACGGAAGCATAGGGATCTGTATTTCTGTAGTGTGTTTTCTCTGCTTCCCTTTCGTGTTCGCTAAGCCGCGACCACCAGGACCAGATACAAGACTCCATTGTTTCTGTCGAGATTGTTTTTTTCTTTGAGAGAGAGGAGAGATGTTTTGAAAGAGGTGTTGAGTGGTAAGGGATAGTGTGGGTTGAGTATGGAAAACATTATATAGCTCGGGAAAATCAATGACACAGTGTTACAGTGTTATGGTGACTCAACAATTTGAATCAGTTGACCTCCAAGCGCCGATCAAAGGGCATAAATTGCATACCGTAACACCATCGGACTCACCATCTCCTTTCCAGGTCCACATCTTGGTCATGAGACCATCTCTGGGCGCCTACGAGAGGCAAAGTGCCTTTCATCTGCTCTGGAACGACACTGCCACGCAACGAGACAATAAATATCTGGTGAAACACACTTACCAGGTACTGTGTATTGGGGTGACAGCGCCGTGTACGTTCAGTCAAGGGAGATTGTTGTTCCATTTGCAAGCAATAATGTTGGAGGCAAACTACCTGCTCAAAGCATCTCGCTCTATCTCGTCCGCTCGTCATTAATTCGTTCCGTAAGCAAACCTGGCATGCTAGTTCGTTCTACTCCTAACCTCAAAGCACGAAATCGGACCATACATCAATTTCTCGCTGATTCCTGCTTCTTTGCAGACGATCCTCATGGATGTCCGGTCGAGTAGTAGAAGAGCGATCAGCTGAACTTCCCCTCCTCCGTCCTAATAGCCATACTAGGACCCATGATTTTGAGAGGAGCGTTGTGTAGAGCCATAAGATGAAGGTGGTGGTTCTTCGTAAGGAGGTGGTAGGGTTGTTTGACTTGACATCGAATTTGATCTGTAAGGAAGCGCCGACTCTCAACAGGATACGGGACTGGTTGACGGCGAGGCGCCGGGGTCCGTTGGGCACTTCCTTCACCCACTAATACCCATCTGTGACGAGGCCCATGGTTGCGTGGATGGTCGGGCTTGATAAGGCCATCGACAACTCTCTTATCCAAATCCCAGTAAGCTGTATAAAAATCCTTGCTATTCGTGGTCAACCCTCGGGAAGGCTCCGAGCCCCGAAGCTGACATTTCTCGGTGAGCTCTTTCCATGTCTTTACTCGAGAGTATGGCTCTTGTATGTAGCGTTATTTTTCTGCTTCTGTGTCTTTGTTGCTGAGTGTGATCAAGTAAGCGAAGATTCGAGCTTGAGGCATTGTGTGTAATGAAATTGTAGTTTCTTCTGGAAGTAAAGATAGCAAGCTGGAAGAGAAGATCAGGTTGTGATAGACTGAGCGATTAAAGAAGTGGTGTTGATGAGCCAAGCTGTTTATGAAGGGAAAACAGAGTACCACAAAGATGATTCGTACCACCGAGGCATCAGTAGACTCCTCTAAGCGCTTCTCCGGGTCATAAGGTCGTCTCGGGGGATACAAGACATGATTGGCAAAGCCGCCACACCTCAATCAAAGAATCTCTGACCGTTCAGGATGATATCCAAATCGGCGGCAATGTACTCATGAAACATATGTCAATTACCAGGGGCCCTTGCGTATGAGTAGTATTTGGGGGGCCAAAGCACTCGTTGCTAATGCCCCTAATGATCATGCTACTAGTGTTCCATGACTGCAAGTAATAGTCTAAGGAACGTTACGTCCCAATTGCCCGCCTGATTGCTGTCGGACACTGCTAATGTAGTTCGTATGTCGTATGAATGGATCTCTTGCCTTGTGATTGTGACGATCTCCATCGGTGGACGTGAATACGGAGTAAAGGGCTTTCTAGAGCTACATACCATAGTATCTCTCAACATGCTGCCTGCCATGCATCGGTACTCCGTAAACGAACGGCGATCCTCATCTCGGGGCTTGAATGTTTCACACACTCCAGCGACGAACGGGTGGCTTACAAAGTAGGTTTTGTATGAATAGGATCAACACAGACTGCGGATTGGCTTCGTCCTACCCTCTGATCTTCTGAAAGGCGTGTCGACTGGCGAGTCCTGAGACATCCTCAAAGGAAAGGAATTAGTGAGCAAAGTCTAAAGCTGAGGAAGAAAATTTTGTAGCGGTCCAAATATACGCGAGCTGCCTGGACCCCTGGAGCTTCGGGGCTAGCAAGCCTAGAAACAACTTTGCAAGCTTTTGATGAACATCTTGCTCATAGCGGCCCAGCCCCTTATGTTCTTGTCTACTTATCAGATACGCTCAAAATGTCCACATGAACTCCCAGCGCAAAGCCCGGTTGACAGAGCCGGTTGACAATTGAATGAATGATCCGAGGCCTGGTGAAAAGGGACAGCCAGACCGTGTCAATTCATAGGACAAAGTATACAAGGTGTGATTGCTTAGAATCAAAGCTATGAAGGAAAACGCAAGCGGTGATGAGTCCCGTAAATGGGACAGCCGAACTCTTTACGTTTCAGGACAGTGCAAGGTCGATGGCAGATGCTCAGTGAGGCTGAAAGAATGTGGACGAGCTGACCGAACAAGACCTATGTCCCCCTGGCAGCAGACGCTCCATGACGTTATTAGACTGCCAATAGTCCAAAAAGAGAGCAGATTTGCAAGATTCAGTCAAATTTGTTCTCGTTCCTTGCTGCCTGCTGCTGCTCCGCCACACTCGTTTCAGAAAGCTCGACCACTTCATACCGAATTCATACAACAAAACATACATTCTGAGGGGGCACTCCTTTCACTCCTGCCGCATGTTGTGTTGGATTGAATTCCGTGTTCACTATGGTATTGAAGGAAGGGAAACACACGTCGCTATGGCTAAAGCGCGTCCTTATTCCCTTCTGGGCCATACAGTCAACTGTAATGCTCGCTGTCATTATAACCATCCTCCATATTTTGATCACCGGAAGTGCTCTTTTCCCGTATGTGCCCCAGCATTGCAACGACTGGAGTGTTTTTGATGTCTTCACCATAGGCTGATAACAACAATAATCATCTTCGCCGCTATCTGTACTGTGCTCAATTTGGCAGAGATCATTCTATTCATACGATCTGGGCTGCAACCAAAGATCTATCTTATCTTTCAGGTCACAAAGACAGCCAGTTGGTCCTTTATAGCTTTGATTATAATTATTGTGTCAAGAGGGAATAGACCACCATATGGTGAACAATATCTCTTTGTGATAGCTACGTACACCGAGACAGGAGCAATTGGAAACTCTACAATTTTGTATTTATCAGTCTCATCATCTTTCGTAAATGGGCGCGGGCCCTCCATCTACCTTGTCATTGTAATCTCCACAAAACTTTCCCATGAAACTCCGCGTTCAAGCATCAGAGATACTTTGACTCGCAATCCCTCTACCAAGAACCTCAATACTCAGGAATATCACTAATCACATACTGTTCAACAGTCTTACCTTCCTCGCAACGCTCATCTACGGGAGTGTCGTATTCCATCGGCATCGCTGCAGCCGAAGCAAATTCGCCGACAACGACCAAGATGATGCCCTAATGGATTCTACAGGCAACCTAGATAGAAACCTGGCTGTTTACGGTAATGAGGGTGCAGTAGGACCTTTCTTTGAAACCGATGGCACAGGGGTAGAGAAGACTCTGCTAGAATTGGGTGGTTTCCAAATCAAAAGGAAGGAAGTCGCTGAGTTACAGGCCGGGGAAGCGGCTAATGAGCTGGCTGGGAAGGGCAGAAAGGCTACGATGGTTGATACGACAAAGGAGCTACCGCCGCAGTCAATAGGGGATGAACGAATTTACGAGTTAGCTGCTGCCCGGAGTGTCAGGATTGTAAGAAAGAGCTGTGCGGTATAATTAAGGAATTGTATAAGATTTACTTACACTCAAACGCCTTCCCTCCACTTCCACCCGCCACCAGGACCCTCCGGCGGCACCAAGTCATTCCTTCCTGTCTGAGCTTCTAGCAGTCCCAATCCCACAACCTCAGGGTACTCCCTCATATCCTTATAGTACACAGGACCAGCCTCCCTCAAAACGTCACAAACACCATCCATATCCTCCTGCTTCCTGAGCTTCACCTCGAATGGCGCCATCTTTTTCCTGCTCTCTCACACTCTCTTCTATACTCTCTATCGCCGCTTCCAAACCAGCCTGAGTACCAAAGTCCCAATCTTCCTCACTGCGCCTCCACCTAAATTTCGGGATCTGATACCACAACACCCCACCTCCAGCCTCATCAGATGGCCATCCAAAAATCTGCTTCTCAGCTGGCTGTAATAGAATATCTCCTGACATCCGATTATCGAGCCACTCCGACCAATTGTCTACCCAGAGGGCGCCGCAGCGTTTCATGCGTAGACAGTGCAGTGCCTCATTGTTATCATCATGCGGGATGGGAATATGGGTGCAATTGTTTACCCGGCTCGTAGGATTCTCTATATGTTGGCATTATCAGGGCTCTCGGGTGGACTGATGACATGGGAGCGCCAGTGTGGTCCCAAGATGTAGGAGAAGGAGGCCGGGGCTAGGTCGGAGAGGTAGAGGAAGCCTGGATTGGGATCTTGGCGAGTGCATGACGAAAGTTCTCATTTTCCACTGTTGGCTCATGACTTCAGCTAAGGTACGGGTCAGACTTAGCGGCTTGTATACCATAGGATAAACAAAAACCACAAACGTTGAAAGGAGACAGAATTTATATAGATTGCTGAACTTCCAGGGCTCCCAGCCCAGTTCTTTAGCGTTTGCCGCGCCCAAAGCGATCGTCAGGTGCAAGTCTTCCACTTTCATGAGCTAGAGTATGCTCGAGCGTTTGCTCATCGAATAGCAAGTCGTGATCGATATTGGACTATGCACTTGTTGAGGCTGAGCAATTACTAGCCCTCGGACAGCGGGAAGAGCGTCCCTGGTCTCAAATTGTTTGGGCATGAAATCAGCGAAGACTAGGTGCCAATTCGTGGCGAAGTTGCTGCTTCCACCACTCGTGACCGGGTGTTGAAATTACAGGTCTGTAGGCATGAAGTGAATAAGTGTCATCCGAGTCTAGCAATTCTGCAGCTTCTTTGGTCTAGGTAACTCCTCACACTTTGGCATTGACGGCCAGAGATAGATCAGACCCATCCGCTCTCTTCTTAGACTGGGTCTCTTGCGCCAGTGACTCATCCTCAGCAGGTCTCTTTCTATGCTCCAATCTTAACGGAACAGGATGTTCTTCTTCGACAAAGCTCTCTTCATGGTGAGAGCCTGACACTAGCGACTCGTGCTTAGTAGAACCATCACGCGATGATTTTTCTTTCTCGCTCTTCCAAAGAGCCAGCTTTCTCGCAGACTTAATGATATCAGGATGCTCAGCGCCATGCAACTTGGTATCCGCTTGGTGTACCTCGGTCATGAGCCGAATAACTTCATCTCTGTCACCGAGACCCTCACAACAGCGGGCATATTCGTATAAAGTGAGCAGCGTCTCTTTGTGCCCAGGCTCATATAATACTCTTTCGATGTTCATGACGTCCGCGAATATTTCTGATGCCTCGTGGGTCCTTCCTTGATCGAACCGTATCGCCCCAAGATCATGCATTGTGCTCAATGTTTCCGGGTCTCGTGGACCCAAGACATCCTTCCTCAGATCCAAGAACTCCAAAAAGACCCTTTCCGCCTTGTCTAATTTTCCTTGGTCACGACATGTTCGGGCTAGAAGGTGCATTGCATTCAAAGTCTTTCGGTCTCGAATACCCAAGGCACCATTACGTAGGTTGAGACATTCTATGCAGACAGCTTCCGCCTCATATAACCTCCCTTGATCTTGATATATTTGGGCCAGAAGACACATTGCAGTCAAGGTATCTCGAACTCGAACACCCTTGGCATCTTTACACAGGTTGAGACAATCCATACAAAAAATTCCGCTACGAAGAAATTTCCTTGGGCACGAGAGGTATTCACTAATTCAAATATGCTACCAATAGTCCGTTCATGTCTCTCTCCGAGTACTCGAATACAAAGGCACACTGTTCGCAGGCCCATCTTCTCTGCCTCTTTCCGGTTCTCCTGCTTTGGATAAGTCTTTGCTAGATCACGTGTTGCTTCAATGACGTCCAGGTGCTCGGGCCCAAACAGTCTCGTAATCGCCTCTAGACGTGGCATAAGAAGCTTTCCAGCCTCGTCTGGCGCGCCCATGGAAAGATAGAAACTCGCCAGGGAATTCACACGGATCAAAGTGTTGAGATGTTCAGCACCCAATACTTGACGCGTAGCTGCTAGGGCTCATTTATGCAAGTCTCCGACCATAACGTATTTGCCCATTTGGTGATACGTAACAGCTAGATTGGACATGCTATTCAAAGTGGTTTGGGCTTCAGGGCACCATCTCGACAATGTTTTCTCCAAGATATGTGCCTCAAGTTTTTCGGCTTCTTCATATCTCTCTAACTATTGATATGTGTTTGCCAGGCTACCCATAGTTCCTAGTACGATCTCATCGTCCGCGTCCAAATATTTCTGTTGAATATGAAGAGCTGATTTTTGCCGCCCTTCTGCAAGCATGTAGTTCCCCTTCCTTTCCGCGAGATATCAGGAAGTACTGACTAAGAGCCTGGCGTAGAGTAGTTGGCAGTCTTCAAGCTCAGAGACATAGAGCAAAACTTCATCAGCGTGAGACATCAATACATCACACGTAGGCCGTTGTTGGAGTTGATTGGATCCAAATGGCGGGAAGCATTGCGTTAGCCTCTCGATAGCACAATCTTTCCACTTCTGGCCAAGGGATTCACATTCGAGCCAGTGCCGCGTTGCAATCTGGACAAACCGGTGCATCTCGAAAGTTTGTTGCCCGATTTCTGCTCGGATGAGGGAGGAATTTAGAAGCATTGCTATCGCTTCAGAGAAAACAAGAGTATCAATATTACTTTGAATCAAGAATTGAGGGATAGCCTGGCGATTCAGGCATGACATGAGGGACAAAAGATCAGCAGCCTGCGGAAAAGTACGGCGGTTATGATCAAAAGCCAGCTTCCACGAGGTAATAACCGCATTGGGCACTCGGGAGTCGCGTCGAAAGTCCGCGTTGCTGGTGTTCAAGAGCGTGGGTTGGTTCTCCCTGCTCTTGCGGAGCTCGGCCAAATATACCGGTATTGTCATTAACGGTTGCTTTTGTCGGATATATACCCCTGCTTGAGAAATAGCAAGAGGTACGTATTCCAATTCCTGCACTAGTCTGGTTGCTTCGGTCCTTGCGTCTGGTAATTTGATCTTGAGTAGGTCCAGAGACTCGGCCAAGTCCATGGACTCAACCCCAATAGGTGCACCATAATCTTCGGTTAATTCCCGCGCAGAAGCCTGATCTCAAGCAGTAATAAGCACGATACCGTGCTACGTCTGGGGAATATAACCGATCAGAGGACGCTGGGCCTGGACCGAGGCCGTATTTTCGCCTTAGCCAGGGGCTGCAGGCCAAAGAATACGCTTGCATCGTCGGAATTATCAAGAATCAACAGCCACGAGCCATTGCTTTCGTCCGCTAGCCACCTCGATACGAGTTACAGCGTATCAGCCTGTGCACCATCAACACCAGGCAATTTCGCATTGACTGCTATCTCTGCGTATGACTGCTCAAAACTAGCTTTGTTGCTGGCGTGGACCTAAAATGTCGAGACATGGGGATGGTTATCCACCAGTCTATAGGCGTGTTCGATTGCAATTTGTGATTTCCTTAGCAACTGTTAGTAACTCCAGTAGGCTTAGATTCGTTTAAACTCACCCAATACCCCCTAGTCCGTACAATGATGCGCGCCGATGAGTGCCTAGTTGGAACAACGAGTTGAGCTCAGCGAGAATGTGCTGGCGACCGACAAATCTTGAATCCCTCGTAAAGGGGATAATCGATATTTTTCTCGTATTATTCAAAGGAACGCTCATGCACATACGCTCTAAAACCGTCAGACCGCAAGCCACCAAGAACCCTTGCGTGCTGTGCTTACTACATACGAGGAGAATTGGTGAGCTGAGAGGCGCATAAGCCCAGTCGCTTCCAATGTTCTTGAAGATAGTCCTCAGTGACTATTTTGACCCTTCCCATCTCTTTGCACTCTTCAAGACCAATTTGCTCTAAGTCATGTTGAATGTTCAATCGGAAATAAACGTCTTGGCCGGGGTGTCTATTCTCCATCTCCTCTTTGATTTCCCGTGCTACCTTCTCGGTATCGGTAGACATATCTTTCAGGGTTTCAAAAATCGGCTTGAGGGACGTTCCAACATCCCTAGAAGTAGCCATACCAGTTCCAACGCTGACAATGCATCCGATGCTTCTTTTCGGCCAAATGTGTGAGACTTAATCTAGCGGAGCTCGGATTGGGTTATTGTACAACAGCCCGCCATTGAAGTATGAAATAGGAGGGTTGCCAATTATGACCGGAGGAAAATACATAGGCGTTGCAGATGTAGCACGACAAGCCTGCCAGATAGCCACATCATCAAGGGCGATCCAGTGACTGTGGTAGCTTCGGAAGCGGAAGTGACGACGAGGCTTTTCAGAAGTCACGCAAACGAACCTTGAAATTCGTCAATATCACGTTATTTGAAATAAGAGAATTGAGCATACACTTTACATTGCTGGCCGACTAAGGTTGCTGTAGTTCATATCTCATGAAAGCATTCTCTCCATCTCGCACACTGTCTCCTAAATGCTCTTTCACTAGCCTTTTGATAGTGTTTTCCAAGGGAATAGGGTCAAAGCGTTGCTCTTCTCTTAGAACATTCGCCAATTGACCTAGTCTATTTCGTGAGATCACGCCTTCAATAGGGGAAAATTTCCGGAGCTATTGCTAGATACGTCTGTATGCAAGTTTCTATGTCCATTCGGAGCAGTCCTAACATGACCGCAACGAGTCTAGTAACGTTAGTTAGGCATTCAATTTGCAACGAGAAGCCCTGAGAAGGCGAGAAAGAGAGGATGCAGAAGGGTTGAAGACCGCAAATATTCTAGGCGATCCGGATATGATCCGGTGCGGCAGAAGACCCCTTGTGGCTGTAGCCCATACCGTGAAAGGGAATCAAGGGCTCGCTCCTAACAACACCGACAAAGCAGTACAGGCCACCCTTCTGAGCATGGCATTTAGGGAGAAACACCTTGTGTTGGCGAGAATACTGCTCAACACGACCACGCCTAATAACAATTTCCGGGAGCTCGTGTTCAGGGCGCGAAGGCTATTTCTCAGGCAAAAGTACGAAACGCGAGTGTCAATTAGGCTTTTAGCTCTGATCATGGGCCCTCGCATCTTGTGGCCTAAACATTCCTCGCTAGAGAAGGGATGTCTGCCAAGATGATGGGACGGCGTTGTGGTTTCCAACCCCCACAAAGGCTCCAAAGAGTTGAAAGGAAAGGCTTACCCTCCGGTAGAAGTCCCAGCAATCATGTCAAAGTAATCGCACGGTCGAGGCGAAGACGTATTCTTGTCGGGTTCTTTACCCTGCGTGACAACCATTATCTGTCACAGGATATAGAGACTTGACAGTCCTCTGATGCTACCGCGATCTAGAAAAGGTCAGTTCCAGGGTTGGATTCTCTCAAACTGGGCAATTACCCAGAGAAAGTAGACGGAGAGGGCGTTCAGCCTCACCCATCTTCGCAAGAACGCTCGGTGCTATAAGCGTTGTGTCTAGGTCGTATTTTTCTCAATGCATATCGTACTGTATGTATGTATATGAATCATGATATAAGTGGAGGCATATGGGCAGATGATGATAGAATGATGGAGAGGTTTGGCAAGAGTCCAGAGGATCTTCGTTCGGCGCTGGTCTTGGAGCCGCGCTAACAGAACGCTGGCTTGTGATTCATCTACTGTATGTGCACTCAAAGGGGTTGATAGCGACTATGTACTGCAGCAAGGCTTACGCTAAAGAGCAAGGCGAGCAGTTTGTGTACAGTTGTGCAGGTAGTGTTCCTGACTAGCCGGCTCCACGCCAGATTGACTGCCTAAGCGAATTTGCTTTGGATGGGACTGCATCCATCTTTCTTTATATCAATGAAAGATGGCTTCCCTTCCCTCGGACTGTCTGTGAGGGCTAGTTGCCGAGCACTATTGCACAGGAATTGGTATGGATCGTTATGAACCATAGAAACAGTTGAACTGAAACCCAACCAAGTAACTCAATTTACTTTCGTGTTACCTTGTGAGTATGCGTTCATGGTTGGTATCTTTCTCTACTTATTCACTCTACCCTTGTCATGACTCCACTTCTTCTGGTCCATATTACGGCTCTGAACCGATCCTTCTTACCATGGACATCGCAATATTCGCTCTGCCTGTCATCAAGACATCCACCATGACAGCCAGACCAAGCTCGCGAGAGCGCCTTTCCCGAGCTCTATCTTCCCATTTCCAGTAAAATAAACCCGCATACGCGGATTCGCCAGGTCCCCATGCGTGTACTATGTCTAGGCATGCGTAGAACAGGTACGGTATCCATGTGGACAGCTCTGAACAAACTGGGCTTCAACGACTGCTACCATATGCTCAACGTCTTGAAGAACCCTCCAGACGCACATATGTAGATAGAAGCAGTTAATGCAAAGTACTATTAGAAAGGCAGACCCTTTGAGAAAGATGACTGGGATCGGCTGTTGATAGATTGCCAGGTTGGTGTCCCGGGTCTCGACTGGGCCCCCTCATACAAAACCGTAGCGGCGCTGACCAAACACCTCTGCCACACACTCCGTTTGTGATACACCAAGTATATTTTTCTTCGAAGAATTGATCACTGCCTATCCCGACGCCAAAGTTACCCTGTCCATGCGCGACACAGATAGCTGGTACAACGGCATGATTCAGACCGTTGTCCCCATGCAGCGATCCAAAGTACTCGACTGTTTCCAGCCATGTGATAGCGTAGTCCTCGGCCACTTCATCCCAATGATGAAAATATTGTGGAGTGCGTGGCTTGAGGGCAAGGAATTGGAGCAGATTGGGAAACAGAAGTTTCGAGCGCAGTACGAGCTAGTCCGGACGATGGTGTCGAAGGAGACACTGCTGAAGTATAAGGTCGGCGAGGGGTGGGAGAGGCTTTGCGAGTTTTTGGATGTGCCGGTGCCAGATTATGATTTCCCTTTGGCTAATGAGCAAGAAGCTTTTGGAGATCGGTTCCAAGTGATGATCGGGATGGCGGTGCAGCGATGCTTGATAAAGAGTTGCCGGTTCTGGGAGGCATTGTCGCTGTGGGTGTAGGTGCTTCGTTGTATCGTAGGAAGTAGGATGGTTGCCATACAACGGGCACATTGACAAAACTTGAGCTTTCTGATCGATGTATTGCCGCTGTTGTCGCTCCTGCAGAGCTAGACTTGACAAACGAGTCCATGCCGTGTTTCCGAGCTCTGCTCTCTGCTCGAGACGACTAGGATCATGGTGGTAATGGATGAAGCTCGGAGAATTTTCGGATGCTCGATGCTTTGGCGACCTAGCTTTGTTTACTTCTTGGCAAAATTCTATTTTCGGAATCCCTGCAGCGTCATCACTGGACCTCGCAAAAAGTCAGCACGATTCTTCTCAATTTCTGTCACCTGTTGCGACTCTATATTACGACAGGTTCAGGCACAATGCCATCATGTTTCATCGAATCGATCCGGATCTGTTAGATTAATGTTGGAGCTCTCATTTCGGCCAGCCTCCCCAGCCACGATTTTACGAGTCCACTACCCGCCATTAACGCCGCGTATACCTGCAACATCCACGATCTGATATCACGTCCTAACAATACCAACCTCGAAGCTTTGTGAATACCTCTGACTGCAAAGTCCGACCAGAGCCGCAAACTGTTGACTTTTAGGGCCGATGGTTGCTTAGAGGTAGTATTTCACCCTTGATCACCCCTCTTGGGTGCATCTTACGCCACGAATCGGTTCTGCCAATCCGGTTCGGAACCATTCAAAAAGATCTGGTCTCGGAGCCTAGACTATAGCCTTCACCCTTCCTCGTGGATAGGTTCCCATCATGGTGACCAAAGTAGCGATGGCAGCGCTCGGAGGGGCACATACAGCAGGCATCTATGCCGACATGACCGTGGATGGTCCGGAGATTGGTACGTTGGTCGTCGTTATGGATAGAGCAAAGAACCTACCCAATAGAAAGACCATGGGCAAGCAGGACCCATATTGCGCGGCAAGGTTGGGGAAGGAGGCCAAGAAGACTGAGACAGACAAACGTGGAGGGCAAACCCCGAAATGGTAAGACAATATGTCTCAATCTTCGTTGTGCCGTGCTGATCTGTTCCAGGGACCAAGAATTACGGTTTACCGTCCATGACTCGCCAGATTACTACCAGCTGAAGGTCTCCGTATTCAACGATGACAGGAAGACCGAGCTCATTGGAGAGACGTGGGTGTCTCTCGATCAAATAATTATACCGGGTGGAGGACAGAACGACCTCTGGCATAACCTCAACTGCAAAGGGAGATACGCAGGCGAGATCAGGATTGAGCTCACCTACTACGACACCCGACCTAGGGATGAGAAGGCTGAAGAAAGACGTCAATCTGCACCAATCAGCGGCGCCATGGAGCAAGGTAGCAGTGGAGTCTGTGGACCCAGGCAACCCAAGCCAGTCAAGCGGAGACCCTTGCCTGCTGATCCGACCAGCTCTACTCACTCCTCTCCCCTTCCCCATACTCCCTCGAATATTGCCCAACGCTCAGTTCCTCAGCAGCGTTATGTTGAATCACCAAACGACTATGGCTTCGAGTCTACACCACCTCCAGCTAGGCGGCACCAGCACTTACAGGATGGTCCACAACACAGTTCACCTTTTACCAACAATCTTCAACATCCAGACCCCTACAATGGCAACGCGGCTATGGCTCCAGCTTCTAATCAGGCAACACCGGATCAACTTACCCTCCACGACTCCCCCAGTCAGGGCGATTATCCACAGGGGGGCAACGTTATGTCCAATCAGAATCCTCAACCGTACGATCCGCCGTCTGGCTATGACACCGAATACGACAATGCGTGGCCATCAAGGCCACTTACACAACCAGTTCACACGTCCAATGGCATTATTCACTCTACTTCATCACCTGCTATCATAGACGTCAGGCCACACCAGAACGTCGCTCTTACTCAGCAATACCCTCGATCAACTTCACCAAAAAGTCATAGCTATGACGAGAGTCCTACGTCTCAATACTCGAGGGACGATGGGTACGGTGCGTGGCCAAATACAGATGGTGGTGCCGTGGACGAGGACGCAGCACCACCACCTCCACCAGCACACCGACACAGTGGCTCGAGGCCCTCCTCTCAGTCTCAAGGCCGAATGCAACCGGAATCTTACGCTCCCATTCCTGCCCCCCCGCCACTTAAAATTCGAAATGGACGTGGCAGCGTTGGTGGCAGTCCTCTGTCTCAGGTTCACAGCAATGTTTCGTATCCGGGATACCAGTCGACATCACCAATCCATTCGCAGTCTCATCCCAACCCTGCTCATTCGGTTTCCTCTCGCACGTCATACAGCCAATTAGGCAACCCACGATCGCAATCTCCGGTCAGAGACTACGGGCCAATGCCACCCAGTCTAGTGCCGGGATACGAGCCCAGCATTGCCGAGGATGAGTCGGAGAGAATCATGCAAGAGAACCGCATGAGTGCACGGCAGCAGTATGCCGACCACCCATTGCTGCAACATCAGCAGGCACCATCACCAGTCGTACAGACAACACCGCAGCCATTGCCACAATTCCATCAAGCACCAGCGCCAGCACTAGCACCAGCACCAGCACCAGCACCAGCACCAGTCGTACAGACGAGACCACAGCCAACACCTCGCAGCGTCCAGAATGTCCAAGACAGGCGAGCACATCGATCCTCTGCCCCAATTATCAACCCGCGGACAGTGAGCCCGGATCCTCGGACACCAATCCGTAAATCCTTGAGTCCACAACCAGGCTCCGCGCCCGCTGAAAGGCGACAATCCGGCAATCCATTCTCTCCAGATTCCTTCGATGCTTTCAACCCGTCCCTTTGTGATGCCAATAGCATCAATCCGACTGGTCCAGGTTACAACACACCAGAGCAAGCTCAAGAAGCTTACCGTGAGCATGAGCGGCAAAAGAAGCTGGGTGATGGGCCTATCATTGGCAGCGATGGTCGCATCATTGATCCATCCGATCACCTACCCACGGACACATGGGCACCAGAGCCAGAGCAGAAGAAGCCCAAAAAGGGCCCGGAAGTCACTATCAGGTTCAGGCAGACTCCTCGAGGCGCTCAGCCCTTACCATCTGCAACACGTCCGCCACTCAGCGAAGTTCGTCCTCATTCGATTTCAACCCCGATCTATACCCATAGTCCAGATAACGGCTCTCCAAACTCGGGAGGTCGAAACCGTCTGCAAAAGAAGACTCAAGGCGCGATGGCTCAGTCAGCCTCAAGTCCAATTGTACCAACACTGAATACTACACCTCGCAGCTCACCACTTAGACCAGTGGCCTCTGATCACCCATTGCGCGAGCATGAGAATATTCCACCTCCCGTCCCAGGAAAAGTCCCAATTAATGCTGCACAGGAAGATTGGAACACCTTGAGCGAAGAGATGAGGAGGATTGACATTGGCGTTGGTGGAGGCGAAAGAAGGAATCGGAGGAGCAGATACGGCCTTTGAAGGCAAGCTTAGCATTTGCATTGATACCTACCTTTTGTATGCATTGATGGCGTGTGAGTTCATCTGCACACTATTTGGGTAGGAAACCCACAAAGCATCGTCGGACGACTTATGACCTGGGAGGAAAATAGAAGCATATAGACAATGAATTTGTAACATCTCTACTCCTGGACCCATTGCCATTAATATCTTCCCTCGAAGCACCCATCAGTCAATGTAGCCAAAGGAAAAACCCACGCTAGTAGCCCTATAGTATCAGCCTCACCAACCATATCAGCCAAGGTCGACCCTTCTCTGCCACCCTTTCCCACCACACCTCCAACGCAAACATGTCCACCGACACCGAATCCCCACCGCCCTCCCCCTCAATCCTCAACTGGACACTCGGCTTCCTCCTAGTAGGCCTAGCATGGGGTCTCACCACTCCTTTCATCCGGCGCGCAGCAGTCAACTTCCACCCCTCCCCTCACGCCTCTCTCGACCGCATTGATACGAGGACGAAGACTGGATGGGTCAAATATAAGGTCGTGAAAGCGGTGTTTACGGTGCTGGATTTGCTGAGGAGTCCGGGGTATGCGGTGCCGCTTGTGATTAATTTGACGGGGAGTGTGTGGTTTTTTTTGTTGATTGGGAAGGCTGGTGAGTGGTTTTCTTTTGGTTTGCGGGCGCCAGGGGGTTTGGATGGAGGGTGTTGGAGAGTTTGAGGCTGAAGGCGGGATCAGAAACGCAGAGGGTGGAAACCAGGATTGGAAAGGATGGCGGCTTAAGGGCGCTTTCGTGCTGAGGATGATATAGCTTGAAGGATCGCGTTGCTGACAATAGATATGCAGAGTTGAGTCTCACGGTCCCGATCACGAACTCGTTAGCTTTCCTGTTTACGGTTTTGGGAGAGTGGTGGGCGGAGGGAAAGGTTATATCACGAGGTGAGTCATTTGGTCGTATTATATCGATAGAGAAACACTTCAAGGCTGATGCATGGTGTTAGATACTTGGATTGGTATGGCATTTGTATTGGGTGGAATCGCCCTATGTGTACAGTCGAAAAATACATGAATCTTATCCTCTTATTCATAGCGTTCCTTCCTCATTAATATCCAGTGTCAAATGCCTTTGGTGGCTCAGCCAACCACCTGACAATGCCTTTGGCTGAGAGCCAAACATTTGTTGATGTAACAAGCTCATCAAAACCCACAGTGTCAAATACCTTTGGCTCAGAGCCAACCATCTGCAAATGCATTCGGCTCATGAGAGCCAAACATGTGTTGATATAACAAGCTTAACCCTTCCTTAAAATCATCAACATGGGCTCTTATAGTAATCTCACTTTCACCAATTCTCCAACCGAAATTGCTTTTTACGTAGCAATCAATGGCCCCGGCCGGGGCCTATGTAACACCCGCGGCCATAGCCTATGGTGCCCTGATTGACGTCGCGCACCCTTCCAGATCTCGGTGCTCGCAGTGCCTCTCCATCGAGCGTGCCTTCTTTTGCAAAATCTCGACCTCCGATGGCGCGGCGGGGCTCAGGGGCCTCGACCTGGTATCTTCCCAGCATCACACCTCCATCCTGGCTTGTGAAATGGGAAGCATTTGAGGAGTTCTCACTATGAAATAACCGCGCTCGCTCTTCTCGACCTCTCGACTGGGGAGCATATTGGTCGCTGTATCTTGAGTTCTTCGCGGTACGACGGTCGTTGAGGTGGCCAAATTCTCCTGCTGCATACTCGTTTTTGACAGTGTTTTCTGAGCTCGAACCGGAGCTTTCGTACGATCGCTTTCGCGGCGCTCTACTCTGGTTGCCAGCCCGGAAGGACTGATCGTAGCCTGAAGACCGACGAAGGTGGTCATCGCTACCTCCAGCTAGGAATCCATCCAATTCTGCCTTGACTCTGACTCCGACGTTTGCCGAATTGTTTCCGTCCATGAAGGTCTGGTTCCTGTCCATGAAGGCCTGGGCTTGTCGTTCCTCCAGCCATCTAGGTAGTTTGCGCAAGTTAAGCTTCCTCCGTGTCTCCTCATCCTCTGGGTACTCATGCTTATACCTGCATCCTTCTTGCATGTAGTCACACATGCCAGTTCTGAGGTAATAAGTGCAGTATTCTTTCTTGCCGAGAACGCCTGGTGTTTGTGGTGTTTGATAGTACGGCGTTTGGGTGAGTTTCCCTAGTGTTTCCTCGTCCTCTGGGTACTCGTGCTTGTATTTGCAACCTATTTGCATATAGTCGCACTTGCCGGTCCGAAGATAGTACGTACAGTATTCTTTTTTGCCAAGTTTGCCTGGTGTTGCAATAGAGTTTCTTGAATGAGGTGGAGCAAAGGTGGAGTCATGGATGATCTTGTCGATGCGGGCTTGTGCTTCATCAATATTCGCAGTCTGAGGCACACTTGCCAGCCCTGGTTCGGTCTTGATTGGTGGCGAACCCTGGACTAGGCCCTTGGTTAAGCTGCGAAATGATATGACTTCAACTTCGTCAGAATCTGTGGTGGCATTTGAGTCATAGTTCTTCGGCATCGACATTCTCTTTGACTGGGAGATCTGGGCTTCACGTAAGGCTTGCTCATTTTCTCGATGGGTAGTACTTTGGCCTTCAGACGTCTCCTTCGGCGCTGAAATTCCCTTTGGTTGAGAGACCTTGGCTTCATTCAAGATCTGCTTGTTGTTTCCATGGACATTGCCCTGGATCTCAGATGACTCCTTCGGGGTCGACACTGGCTTTGATTGAGATTTTTGGGCTTCACGCAGGGCTTGTTCGTTGTTTTCATAGGTAGTGATTTGACCACATGACTGCGTATCCTTGGTCACTATCTGCTCGCGTGAATGTTCACTCGGTAAGAAGCCGATGTCGTTGTCAACGAAACGGACAATGCCAACTTCCTTCGGTTGTTCCCCCGCTCTCGTCTGTAAAACCGCGAAAGGAAGACATAGCTGAGAACCATCATTCACCAGCCCCGGAAGGCGGCACGCACAACGCTTGAACCCCGCGAGTGTCAAAACCCTCGCAGCAAAATCATCGCCTTGGTTATCACTAGCGAGATGCTTGATCTCGTGCTCCTGGCAAAACAGCTGTATGTGGAGGAGCAGCCCTGACATTACTGCCAACCTGTTGGCTTGGTCCGCACCCGCGGTGATCATGCTCCCGATCTTGCAAGTTTGGTAAGGTTGATCCAATCCAGGGATGTGCTCACTGGCAATCGTGATTGCAATGGTGGATATAGGATGACCTTTGTCATTATTAGGGATATTGACCTTGACTGCGTGTCTCTCCAGTCCATCTGCTAGCGCAGAAACCCTCCAAATTGGAGAAGAGATGTCGAGATGCTGGTCATCGTCCTCTGAAACCCCACTGACTGATGTTCCCATTGCTTCATCCATAGTAGGAAAGGCTAATGTTGATGGTTGTTCGTGGATAAACAAACCCGGTGAGGTGAGAAATTGAACTTATAGCAGCTTTGCCGGCTATAAATAGTACAGAACCACACTTTATTTTGCTCCGCGGACATACAAATATGGACTCACCCCTACTGCCTTGCTAGAAATGTCATTCCTTGTGCTTAATTGTGAGTAGAATTGATAGACCTTGCACTTAGTTGATCTATCAATCATTAGCTCCAATAACTTTTACTTTTGTCATTGTACCATGTTCTCCGAACTTGTTTATTTACTAACATTATGTGTCTCTATCTATATTGTAAGTTCGTGTCTCTATATTTCGACTCGACCTTCTTAAGTATTAGCCCATTGCTCAGTTTATAGAAGTGTCAAAATCCTGAATGTTTAATTTTACTATGGTACCAAAGCCTTGATTGTCAACTGCGATCTTGACATAATTGCCGGAATGGCTTCACCCGCGAGTGAGAACAGATCGGATCTCTTCTTTTTTTGCAAGCTTCCACTTGGGTCTTACCAGCTCTGTCAACCAAAATTCTACGGCATTGCTACCGGCAACCTGGATTAAGACCGTTATATAAATTGGGAGCAATGAGTTGAATACACCAACTTCAGTGGTGGAGATGAGCTATGAACTTAACAACATTGTGGCGCAGTTGCTTTATTCTGAAGGCTGTGAGGATGATACTGCACAGAATTGCAACGAGAGGATGGCTAAAAGCCCTGGTGGGTGGATACTGGGTTGGCAGTGCTTCATCCATAGCAGCTATTTCGTCTGAGTCTTATCCGATGTATCGTCGGAAGAGTGTGGCCTCAATTCAACTCTTTCAGGCGCGAACTTCATCTCAGATCAGACACACTTCTATTCTTTGGCCTATAGTCTCTATTTTGAATACACGATCTTGTAGAGAACGATTTTCTTCACAATCCGAGACTCCCTGACGGATCAGTTACTTGGAGTCGTATTTGACTCTCATTCTTCTGTGCTGCTGCTCTCGCGATTGGTTCGCTGCTCTGAGAGGAATGTACCCTTGTGCTACGAGTTGCTCGTCATCCATTCCCCTCATGCCATTATCCCGACGAATCACCCCTATGCGTCGAGCAGCCTCCGATTTCATCATCAAATCATAAGTCGTACGTCACAAGACTCATGCATGTCCTATCGACGCTGCATGCCTTAGCGCTGGCACCGAGTGTATCATCGCTCGATCTGCGATCTGTACCAAAGATCGTGGAAGAGATTGGTTGATCATTAGCCCGAAGCGTCAGGGTGCAGTGCTTCGCGACATCTTAGAATCCTGCCGGAGAGGCTCTCCGGGATGCGCGCGTTGAATGTCTGCGGGAAGCTGCAGAGTGCCTAATTCTGCCTGTCGGAAGATAATCTTATTCCCAGTACCGAAAGTGGAGACGGGAAATGGCGTGCTGAGTCCCACTTCCGATGAGGCCCGTCCAACACGGCTTCGATCAGGCGAGCGTTTTAATGACCCTGATCCATAGGAAGGTATCCGTCATAGCACAGAGCAACTTTAATAGGAAGTCAACTCCCTCCTTCTTTTTCGAGAACAGAGCCGCGGAAAATGGCTGATAGGCACCTTGTCCGTACTCCGGTCACAGGCACCTCCACATCGCTAGCGGAGCCCCACCATCTCATAGCTTGAGCATTTCTTTCTTACAAGGATGTAAATGCGTAGGCCGATGCCGGTCAACACTTCCTAGTCAATCAGTTTACCTCAAATGGCTCGATGTGGCTCTATGCCTAAATCTCTCTGCGGTCGTACCTCATTGCTGTTTGGCACATCTTGAAGGCACACTTCCTTAACCAATGGTATGTTGAGGTTCTTGTGAGAGGCCGTGCGAGTATACAATGCATGAGCCCGGAAAATGCTGCAGGAGTGCGCATAAGTGAACCCTGCGTCAAACATAGTGGGTTCCTAAGCAGAAAAAATCCAAAAAAAATCCAAAATCAGCGGGTCATCTGCATAACCGTTATCGCCGTCGATACTGCTGCAGCATCATCTTCCTTCCGCCCGAGATCTGGCAATATTAGACCGTCTAGAAAAGGTTTCAGGAAACATACCTCTTGTTCGGCCATGGTGTGAATTCTATAGGGCGTTTCAACCACACAAACAATGGGCACCTGCCTGAAGATTCTCGCAGCGTATGTGTAGCTGCCATCATTCATCGCCGGCATCACAATGTTGGGCACTCATGTGCGGTGAAGGACTTGGCCGTTTGTTATTGGTCTCGAATGCGAGATCGACATAAGAACGCACAATCCCTCAATGAAATTTCACGACTTGTGATGAACACTGCAAGCACATTACTTCGGAGTCTTGGCTATACCTCTTGTCGTCAATAAGGAAACCATCTTCCGGCGCAATTACCTGCGAGCGTCGATCCAATGTCACCTCGGCCCCCTCCTCCACCACCCCCAGCACCTCGTCCACCATGGTCCACGCCCCCTCCTTCACCAGGCAAACACACCCTCACAATACTCTCAAATCCTTACGGGCTACTTGCCAGCCAGCTTAAGAGTCCACTTAGCACCCAATGCCACCTAATTCCGGTTGACGAGATGGAAACCTCCAGCATGGATATGTCCGAAATCCCTGAACTCAGCCTGGACAGTCACTCGAATTTGAGCACCTAGAGGAGGGACGGTATAGATGGCAATAGAGGGGATAGGAAGAAGGAATGAAAATGAAGGCTTGGAGGGGGCGAATGAAGCTGTATGCGCTTGGTATGGGATGTTTCGGGGAGCTCATTTTGAAGCAAGACTCACAGAAGAGAATGGGAAATGAGTTGCGATGCGTGTTCTGGACCGAGACCTGGAATAGCCGTCATAAAAGCGAGTTGTAGCGTCATGTATGGTGAAAAGTGAAGATTCCGTTCTGCACGAAAAGACTGGAATTAGTCGGTCGAACCCGTGACCTTCGCAACATCAGACAAAATTCCCAGATTTTTCCGACTTGCATACAGTGATCAGTCATGTCGTGAACTGATCGAAAGACTTGTCTAGCTTGTTACGGCTCCATTGGTTCAAGCGCTTCCTCAGCCGCCAGTCCAGTACGCCACAGAGTATCTTCCTGACTTTCGCTCCCGCTCATGAATCTCCTTGCAGCTCGGGATCCAGCCTGTTTGTTACGCTCTTTGAAGATCAGGCCCGCCTCAAGTCCCGAAATCTGTGCCTCATCATGACTATCACCGTTGCCGGACCTCTGAGGGGGTCTCCATTCGTTGACACTAGCCTCTTCCAGCCCCTGCATCCGTGCATCTTCTTTTTCACTCTCTTCCGACCACAGAGAGTTTCGGCGGCAAAAATTCATGAAAGCAAGCCAGCAGGGGTCAGTAGCTAGCACCCACGGGTTGCCGAGGATTATTAGTCCTTCCTTCGCCCTCGTAATAGCAACATTGAATTTCTTCTTCTCGTCCACCACGCCCATTCCTCTCATCTTATCCTCTTTAAGAAATCGCTTCCTTGATCTTGTCGTACAGATTATGACGAATCTATTCTCCAGTCCTTGGAAAGCTTCCATGGGTCCAATATTCACGCCCGACAAGCTCGATTCTCTAGCAATCTTGCGGAGAAGATTGACCTGAGCGCGAAATGGCGACATTATGCAGATCTCAGACTGCTCGACGATCATCTCTTCGGCTATGAGAGAAAGCACATAAGCAATGGCCTTTTGGGCTTCTCGTCTATTGTACCAGCCACCTCCTACCGTGCGAATGTCCTCGCAATCGTCCATTCCTCCATTGCAGGCGAACAGTACTGGCCAACGGCGTCCACGCCAACCACTCCATGATTGTAATGTGTCTATATGAGTGGCTTCCTGAATGAGGGTATTAGCATAGAACAGAGACGATGGAATAGCCAGAATGGCGGAGTGAGAGCGGTAGTTCCGGACAAGGTTCACGAAAGGCGGGCGTAGCATCGGAGAGCTTTGAAGGGCGCGATGAAGGCTTTTGCGCGCAAGTGGATGCGAAGCGTAGATTGGATGATTTGAAAGCCGCTCGAAAAGAGAGACATGCAAGGTAGTGGATTTGTGGTACGTCCGAGCGTTGAGCTGGTGCTGATCTCCTGCCATCACAAAGATGGGACTTGGAGTACACACGTGAGCGGTAGGGGGAGTTACTACAGTGAGTGGGATTAGCGTCTCGGGCTCTGTTGCTTGCGCAGCTTCGTCGATGATGAGAGCTGTCCAGTGTAGTGGAGCCTCCGTACTGAAACCACTAGATCGGTCGGGGTGAACAGCCATGAACAAATTTTCCTGCAGCGAAACCAGATCACGGTTGGTAACCCTGGCTTGAACGAGGATATCAGCATCTCGGCAAGTGGTGACGACCACTTTGTATGCCATAAGCTTCGGCAGAGGCGGTATACTGAAGATGTCATTTTCCACTAAACAAAATGGCAGGAGCTCCTGAGGAACCTCAGCGAAAGTTCTGGAGAAGGCGTTAAGCCGTAGCATCTGTTTTGGCCCGAAGTAAGCTTTCAACCGCAGAGTAAGGGTATCTGCAGCTGGGTTAGATGGCGCACAGAGTAGTATGCTGCCAGTCAATGCGCTATCGTTCCCCAATTGTGTCACCATTTCGCAGATGGTCTTGGTCTTTCCACTGAATGGATCCGAGTCAGTATTTCCCTTTTGAGATGGTTCTCAAGTCAAGCGACATGTCTCAAAGATTTACGGCTCAAAAGAGGGCATGAATAAGGAAATAATAGCTCAGAAAAGATAACTTACGTTCCTGGCGGGCCATTTATTAGGTAGCCAAAGGTCCCATAGTATCGCGACTGCACTGCGTCTACAGCTTTCTATGTGATAGGTCAGCCATGCTATATAGCCTTCAAATGGAGATGCCCCTACCTTCTGCTCGTAATTGAGGCTTGTGTCGAACCATGTCTGTGTAAATCGTGCAGAAGGAAATGCCTTTTGCTGAATTCCGTTGGATTTTGAGGGGAAGAGCATAGCACGTAGCCAGCTACCAGTGGTGGGGCATTCTGAAGACGCTGAGTTTCCTTGAGATGTTTCTGTCGAAGGACTTCGATCGACGGTTACTGAAAGCGAAGACTGCGGTTGAAAGCCTGCGGGCCTACAATCAGTAGAATTCCTGGCCTCCGTCATTTTATCTTTGTTGACAAGGCGATAGTCTGTGATGTGTTCTATTACAGTGTCTTTCGAAGTCTTAGAAGACTTGGCTGACCCAGTTCCTCGGCCTAGTTCTTGTTGAACGTCCGCGACCGCCCTTTGCATGCTCTGCACCAAGGAGGCTTGCACAACAAAACTCACGTTGCATACTGGTGTTCCGAGCAACGCAAGCCCGTTGACTTTAAGTATCAATGCTTCATTAGCTTTATCGATCCCCACAACTGTGGCTTGTATTTGAACTCCCGCAAAACCGGGACAAGGCGTGCCCCTATCGCGCCCAATACCAGGCGTAAGCCACAGGTCCATCCCTCGCGGCGATCCTGTGACTGGATTGAGGATCAATTGACGAAGCATGACAGAATCTCCAAAATCTACAGAAGGTGTACCCTCTCTTACCCCTGGGACCCTCAGTAGATAGATCTGCTGCGCATGGTCTAGTAATTTTAATGATACTCTGAAAAGGTCGTAGGATCGATACTCTGGTATTTGTGCCTCAAGGTCGAGGACAAGACAATCTGTGAAATACTGTTCGTAGTTCTCAGGGAGTATTCCATCAAGAGAATCAACGGGTAAGTTCCCATCAACGCTTGGGTACGGTGGTTTATCGAGAGTAGGTAAGAAGTGAGTACCAGCAAAAGTGGAAACATATTTCCCGAAATCAATGCCATCGACAGGTTGAGTAGTAACCAAAGAGGCTGGCGCGTCATTGATGGCTTTGAGAGACTGGGGTACAAAAGCTTGGACGTAGACATCTGGTCTCCATTGTTGACTGTTCCCCCGGGAAGCAAGCGTAGTAGTTTCCAGTGCAGGTAGTGCCTCCTTCGTAGCGTTCTGAAATTCTGGCTGAGTTTGCTTGATAAAGCTCGTACTTCTTCCCGAATCGGGACCGTTTGGGGATGGTTCTTGTGCAGGAGTTGAGTGTAGTCTTGCCCGAGATCCATTTGAGGTCGTACCACCCTGTTCGGATGTAAAGTTCGATTTTTTAGTAACATTGATGACGTGAGGACTGACGTTGGCTTCCTCACCACGGCCCTCATTTGAAGATGTCACATTGTAAGGGCTTCCAGTAGGATGTTGGTGCACGGCGGAGCTTCTGCTCCCTAAAGGATTCGTAACCTTGAGGATCTTCTTTTCTCGCGATGGAATCTGGAAGTTTGCGGGATTTGCAGCTGAAGGTTCCCATTCCAAGGGAACATATTTTCCCTTTCTCTTTTCTTTAGCCATTGCAGTGGTCAATGCTGTCCAGTAAGTTCAAAAACGTCTCGAGTGGGAAGTATTGATGACAGTCTCCAGATAACTCCGACTTCTCTCCATATCATGCAAGGGCTTTCGTAAGTGACTTTGAAGAACCCTCAACAGGAAGCTCACGTCATGGATGGCGGCATTCGTACCATGAGTCACCGAACAATGAGAAGATTGCTTCCGTTTGGGGCAGTCTGTGTTGACCCGCAACTTGTAACGAGACAAAGGGACGATGTGGTAACGATGCAATATACTTCTGCTGAGGGTAGAATACAAAATGATAATGTTTGTGCAAAGCGGAAGTTGGAGCCTTGCAAGACATTTGAGACGGGAGTGATTACCCCTGTAACTTTTCCGTACCGCTAAGCCACAATAGACAATGTTTATTACGTGGCTGCCGATCTTCAAATGTTGTTTCCTTTGCTCCTTTCTCTTTGCATATACACTCCATTCCGGGCAGCACAAGGGTAGCAGACGCTGGCTACGATGGCGTCTTGAATCTCCACACTGATCCCTGTGCTGGCACACATCATCTACGGAGAATTGCGGAGCACGAGGGATCCATTGACTTCACAGCGCCCACAGATTCTCCTGTAGTTCCTCCACGTCCTTGATGCGAACTGAAATCTCTTTTGGCAGGACTTCTCTGATTGTGACACTTATACTACCCACATGTTCTCTTCACCGCTGAACTTGCTTGCTTCCCTGTATCATATGAAGCTGTTGAGATAGATTGGATGACGCTTTTTTTTTGATACTATTGGTCAAAATAACGATAGGGGCAATGAGTAGCGACCTGGCTATTTATTCTACCTTACAATGTCTGTATGACCACCCCGGCTACAGCTTCTAGATGAAGCAAGTCCATCCGGATTTTGTACCCTGTACCCGGAAATTACTCATGTCTTTGGAAGTGAAGTGGACCAATTTTGGCACCAGCTGGCACCTGACCTCAGTTTACCTTCACCGGCTTTCCCTTACGCGCGAGAAAATTTGCAAATTCTCCGTTAGCATCTATCTCACTCCATTGGACAAACAGGTATGGATTGACTCTAGATGGCCTTTTCAGTACTTTTGAGTGCGTGCTAGCAACAAGGGTCATTGTCATTGATATCTGGAAGCTTTTGATAGTGCTCAGTGGCCGGAGTAGATCCTAAAAACAGTCTCAATTCTGAAGGGCAACGGAGAGGGTGCCTTGCAGAATATGGGGTATGAGAGCTGTTGTGTATAACAAAGAAACAAGGCCTGGAGATCACCACTTCGGCACTCCGGTCACGTCACTTTCTTCTCCAAATCATAACACATAGCCTTGACTCCTATAAGATGATCTTATCCTCCGTCTGAACAACTATCAGACTCCACAAGCACCATCTCGAAGGTTCAACACTCAGAATAGCACTTATCATCCCCTCTTGTCCCTCCAGGAAAAACTTGGTAACATATCCCCACTGGTGTAACTTCTCCCATCGACTGCTCTCTAACTGCCTTTAGCTCAGAGCTGGTCTGACCAGCTCCTTCGCCCGATGGCTGTCTCTCCTTTCGATGTTGACGTCTTTGTCGCTATCAACAAGAACGCCAGCAACACATATTCTGTCAAGGTCAACGACTTTGTCGCTGTCAACAGAATCGCCAGCAACACAGATCCTGCCAAGATCAACAACTTTGCCTCCGGCAACATGAGCACTAGCGACATAGATTCTGTTAAAGGTGACGATTCTCTCACTGCTACAGGGGATACCATAGAGGCGACTACAAAAAATGCCAGCGACATAGACGCTGTCGATCAACCAGAGGGTCTCATCGACCCCTCGTGCAGGGCTCTACACTCGGGCAAGCCATGTGCTACTCAGTCTGGTAATCATCGCAAGGTGATTTCACACGTCTTCGGCCGCAACAAGACCTCCACCCAGCAACTTCCGGACGACTGCTGGATCCTATGGTGCCGTATGCACTATCAACGCAACCGGTACCGGGATATCTCTCTAGGTGTCTGGCACAAGCGTCAGCTTGAGATTGTCCGAGACCAGCTCAATGCATTCGAAGCCTTCAACGCTAAGCAGAAGTGGACAATCGCTCTCCGTAAGGCAACGCAAGACACTTTAAACGCTGAGAATCTAAGCCAAGTCTTTCCGGCTCTGAACGATGCGAATACGGACTGTGATGAGACACCGGCCTGCTGGGAGAGATTCCTTGCTCCCTACACTGGCCCTAACAAAACATTCGCCGACATTCGCAACGTACTTGTTGTCATCGAAAATGAATTCAACACACCAGCTTTCCTTGCTAGAGACAACAAGAAGAAAGTGTTTCCTGGTGTGGAGTTTCTTGCGGCGAGCACTAAAGACAAGGTCAAGAATCCTGTCGTCAGGCGTAAGGTCAATGCTTCGACTCCACTTACGAATGGCACCATGCTGAATGCTAAGACCCCCGTCGAGGCTTCTCCTCCCACCCCAAATCGTTCGATTTCGACTCTCCCATTACGCAAGCACAAGTCCACACCCAACGTCGCCACCCAAGCAATCATGGTACCACATATCCTAATCCGTAAGCGCAAGTCCGCAGACGACGTTGCTACTAGAGCAACCATGAAACCCCAAAAGCGTCGCCACTTGGTCCGTGGTATGGATCTGCCCAAGGCTGGACCTCGGGATCCATAAACCGCCAACAGTGATGCACAAGATTCGAAGAGATGGGTAGAGGTTTAGGAGTGTATTCATGCATTCGGGCAGAGATTCTGCCACAAGTCTTTACATATGATTGAAACAGGGAGGATTATGCGGAACAACGGAGTCTTTCACAAGCATGCAAACATAGGGAAGGAGAGATTTGTCTTACCAGCGAGGGTGTCTCGGCATCGTGTACCTTCATCATGCATCTTCTTCGCTCATGCGCTTGCTATAATCTTAGCCACTTAGGATACCCAACAGAACGCAATCATTAACCCAGCAACCACCTCTTTGTGTTCCTGCCAGCGTAAAAAGGCATTAGCAAAGCGCTTTTTCGTCCCACATATTCCCTCACTTTTTCGCATCTCGCCAAACCTAAGCACAAGCATCTTCAACCCCCTCGTCGACTTCCTAGTCACATCTTCATCTTCACACTCGCCGAGCATTACATCAGCGATGAAGCTCAGCACCTCCACCTTCACCACGTTCGGACTCGGTCGCCGCCGGGACGATACCCGCAGCATGCAAGCTTGACATAAAAGTGATGCTACAGGTATTCCAGTCCCAACCGTTGGGAGTTCATTTGCCCTACAAGGCTGTGAAGAAAAGTGTACAGGATGCTCGCTATGCTACAGTAATTTCCTAATGTTACCATAGAGGCGCCCTACAATAGTGCCTCTATCATACATAGGCTACACCAACTCTACCAAAGCGGATATTGTCTCTGAGCCGTAACCGGTCTATCAGGCAATGGCACCCACACCCTCTTCCGCTGCCTCTTCAATTCCCTCTCCTCAGCTAGTCGTATCCTCGTAGCTTCCTCTTTCAGTACAACAGAGATACCTAGACTCAACATCAGCACTTATCCCCTCACCGTAGTCTCATAAGAAAGGTAGAACTCACTAGTATAAGGCAACCTCAACCTATACCCCCTCCCCCTAGCCCTATAATCCATCCCCTCCTCGTACGGCCCCCTACCCACCCACGCCTCATCAACATACATAGCACTCCTATCAGTAACGACCCTCCTCTTTCCCTGCTTATCCTCCACCACCAACTCCTCCTCCTCCTCATTCTTTCCCTTTCCCTTCCCCTCAGCATTACCACCCACAGCCCCCAACCCCATTCCCCTAACTACGACCGCCTGATCCCGCGCCAACTCCAAATGCCTCAAAACTTCCCTCGCAGCCTTCTTCTTACTAAACCGCATCTGCACCATCGCCTCCGTTAACGGCTTTCCCGCAATCTGTCGTGCAAGCGGATACAACTTTTTGATACTGGTCTTGATCAGCGGACTCTTGGATAAATGAGTTCTTTCCGTCCTCAGTATCTTCTCTGTTTTTGATAGTCGTCCTCGCCCGCGGACATCACGAATGACCATTTTGCGAAGCCAGCGTCTGCGTGTGGAGGGAAAGGGATCGAGGGCTGCGGCTATTACTTTTGTGTCGCGACCTTTGGTTGGGGAGGGGAGGGGAGGAGGGCCACGCTTGGGTAGGCGGCCATGCCTACGTCTATGGGCAGGTTTTAAGGTAGGTTTGGCGGAGGGTTTTGGGGAAGGTTCTGAAAATAGTTTTGAGAAGGGGTTTGGGAAGGGGGTTGGCGAGGGTTTGGACGCGGGTTTGGACGCGGGTGTTGAAGCGTCGAAGATGGAGGTGGGTGCTAGGTCGCCTGTTTTGGGGGTTTCGGTTGGGCGGGTTGAGGAGCCTTTTTGGGGTTTTATTGTCGAGGGATCAAGGGCGGTGCGTTTTCGGCGTTTGAAGGGGTTGAAGGAGATTTGGCGGCGGTGAAGGGCGCAGGTGATTAGGAATGGGAGGAATTGGTATTGGGGTTGGGGGAGGATGGAGGTGGCTGTGGGTCAATTGGTCAGTACAGAACAGCATAATGAGCGGTATTAATGGCACTCACCCGATTGCAGCAGCCGCCGCCGCGGTATTGAGAGACTCATTGTGATTGAGACGGAGATATCTGCTCGATAATTCAAGTCTGAGGCCCTCGAGCATTCAACATCAAAATGGAAAGTTTGCCGCGCCCAAGCGCGATAAGCGATGAATATCGGAAACATTGTTCACAAGACGAAGTCTTGTAAATACTCCAACATCCGCAAGATGTAACAAATCCAGCTGGCTCTCTGCCTCTGCTCAATCTAAATCCTCCATCATGGCAGACATCGAAACCCCACCGCCATCACGGCGTTCCCACTACCTCACCAACCTCAAGGAAAGCGCCGTCAAAGCCAAACAAGACCTATTGACAATTCAACGCTACAACCTCCGCACTTTCACCAATCACCCCCTCTCCGAAATCTCTGGCTCCTTCGGTGACCTAGGAACCCTCCTCCCCATCCTCATCGCCCTCACAGTCTCAAACACCATCTCCCTCTCCTCCACCCTCATCTTCTCTGGCCTAGCAAACATCTACACGGGCATCCTTTTCGGGATTCCCCTCCCCGTTCAACCCATGAAAGCAATCGCAGCTGTCGCTCTCGCCCAGAATTTTAACGAAGAGGAGATAGCGAGTGCGGGATTGTTTTTAGCTGCTGCTATTGGATTTCTGAGTATCAGTGGATTGATAGGATGGTTCACTAAAGCCATTCCCATACCAGTCGTGAAAGGTATACAAGTCGGCACAGGGCTATCACTGATCATGTCGGCCGGGACATTATATTCTCGCCCAAGCTACCCCGAAGTAATCAACCCAACCATCAACGCCATAATCCTAATCCTCGCATTCCTAGGCCTACTAGCCAGCTCAACATTCCGGCGCATTCCCTACGCACTAATCCTCCTCCTCATCAGCATAATCTTCGTAATATTCTTCGATTTATTCTGGGAAGGTCCCAGCAATCATTCCTGGTCACACACACACCCGGGGTTTAGTATCTGGCATCCGCACACTTTCGTGCCTTCATGGCCAAGCTTTAGAAGAGGCATGGTTGATGCGGGTATCGGACAGCTGCCTCTTACGACTTTGAATTCCGTGATTGCTGTTGCGTTCTTGGTGCAAGATCTACTACCGAACGTCAAGGCTCCATCGACGACGTCCTTAGGACTGAGCGTTATGGCTAGCAACCTTGTAGGATGCTGGTTTGGCGCTATGCCCGTATGTCATGGTAGTGGTGGATTAGCTGCTCAGTACCGCTTTGGTGCGAGGTCGGGTGCTAGTATAATTGTCCTTGGACTTGTGAAGTTGTTGTTGGGGTTGTTTGCGAGCGAGATCGCGTTGCATGTTTTTGTTAATTTTCCGAGCGTGTTGTTGTGCATCTTGGTGATAGCGGCGGGGTTGGAGCTGGTCAAGGTGGGCGAGAGTCTTAATACCGCTGGAGCTCGGGATCTGAGTCCGCTTGATAGAGCTAGCCCTGATGGGCAGGGCGCGAGAGATGAGAGTGATAATAAGAGAGCTGTTGACTTGACAGAAGAGGAAAGGAAGAGGAGGTGGGCTGTTATGTTCATGACTGTGGCCGGAATATTGGCATTCAAGAATGATGCTGTAGGCTTTCTCGCTGGGATGCTATGTCATTGGAGTTTCCAATGGCAAGATTCATGGGAGGAACGAAGATCACGAAGGGAAGGACGTATTAGATTAAACGCCGGGACGCAAGATGATAGCAATATTCGAGGGATCTAAGACGAAGGTCCATGAATATACCATATAGAATCAATTGAATTGAATATATTCTGCTACTTTCCCTTGTTTGATACATTTGTGGTATCTTCTTTTCCAAACGCCAGGCTCTGTACGTATACTGGGTATGTCTGGGTATGTCTGTAAGGACAAGAATGAGAACGGAAATCCGCGAACCGTTAAACTCCTCATCATTGAGAACCCTCAAGATGGGGCCGATACATATGATCAGACGCCGCGGAACTAGGGAGCAGTAAGTCAGCAAATTGATCCCATGGACAGACGGCCAGTCACGAGAAAGGGAGACACTTACCATTCTCACAATCAAGAACCACACAGCCCCACAGAACCTGAACAACGACAACGCAGCCACACTCCAGAGTACGACAGCCATATAGATAGTACTCCTCTGCGGCCCCGAGGAGGAATCCTTCCCAATCTTCACAGTCTCCAAACCACCCGCACTTAAAACAACAGCCGCAAGTGCAAAGTTACAAAACATCCAGATAATCACGACCGCGCTTCTAAAACCCTTGTAGTAATCCTCCTGGTGCTCGGCGGCAGAGACGACCTTCTCCTCTTTGACTGGCTTGTTGGCGAAAAGGCGCATTTCGGTTTCATATTGGGTGTTGAGGTCGGCGTCATCTTGAGGAATATTGACGTCGACCTTGCCGCCGGGCTTGAGGTTGGCTGAGGGGAGCTTCTCGGCTTTGTCGTCGCCTCTGGTGCCCCAGGTTACGTCGTGCGTGTTGCAAAAGGCGTAGACGTTGAGGATGTTGATGTAGGTTGGCGTAAGGAGAAGGTATTGGATGAACTGTTCGCGAAGTGTTAGGAGAAATAAGCAATTTAAAGGGGTAGAAGGAGGACTTACGCAGGTAACAATATGCCATGGGTCGAAGAAGAGTATCGATATGACAATCCAAAGAATATATGTCGAGAGAAGAGAAACGATTAGTGTGAAGAAAAGTTGGTTCTGGTAGAGATCTCGCCAATTGAAAGCGTGATCTGCCGTTTCAATTTGGATTGATCTGACAGTGATGAAGACAGAGGCGAAGACCAGATAAAGCATGATTCCGACCCAGAAGTAAACCATGGACATGTAGAACTTGTTCGACCCTTGCGGACGGTTGCCTAATGCTAGAACAAAACAGGTAAGTAGTGTAGCCAGATAGAGCCATTCGAAGACCACAGCTAGGATGTTTCCCGCCGTTGAGAGCAGTTCCTTATCGCCGAGTGAATTTGTCAAAATGTGGAAAACTAGGAAGAAGTTGCCCTACCACCAGGTTAGACTTTGACTTTAGAGAGCTGAGCAGCATAGTACTTACAATAGCGAACCAAGCGAAGATCATGTTGATAGTTTGGTAGGTGAATTCGAGCATGAACATCATCTTTCTTATGAAGCTGTGATCAGTCCGACTGATTTGATAGAAATGCACGAGAGCGTAGACAGCCGCAAAAAAGCTACCATTTAACCATCTCCTTCGCTGCAGAATAAATTCCGCCATAGTGTCTGGTACATCGGTTTCGCCTGTCGATGATTTGACGTACTGCAGGATCCACCGGCAATTCCTTTTGGCCACGAGCTCGAAGCAGAGAATTCGATCCTCCGCGAGGTACATGTTAGCTGTGAAAATGCCTGCATCCGCACCGTGCATTTTCTCCCCCTTAAAGTACTTCTCTAGAGGGCCTTGACCAGTCTTATCATTCTGCAATGCAAGGTAACGATACGCTGAGAAAGCTCCAGGCAGCACAGAGATGAATCCGAAGGCTGATTCCAGAGGCTTGTCAAGGATGTTGCTCATCTTGTATTCGAAATTTTGGGTCGCAACTAACGGGTTGATGAGCTTCTTTCCACCACTCAACATGACTTTGATCTCGCCGCAGGCGCCCGCGCACATGGGCTCTATATCGAAAGCCTTCCATAGATGGTAAATCGAATCTTTCCCTGGCTTTGTTCCTGCGTCAATGAGAACGCAAATGTTGGGATCTAGGACCCGGCCAAAGGCTTGGAAGAACCATCTATGTGAATTGATCTTCTTTTGGTTCTTCTCCTTCAAACAGAATACCATTTGCACCGGTGTAGCGCCTTTAGGGATCAACTTCACGATTTTGCCCTTGAGTTCCATTCCGACTTGCGTGGTATACTCGTAGATGTGAGCCGTGACATCCTTCCCACTGACCTGCTGCTTCGCGATGCCGTCTTGATACACACCAAGACCGGCTAGAACAGCTCTTGTTCGAGGATTGATCTTTGCACGACCATCGCTGACTACGCAAACAACAATCTTTTTCCAAGCCTCTTTACCCCAAGTCTTGCTACTCGTCCGCGAACACATATATTCAATATTCTTGAAAACACCAATCATCGTTCTTGCAAATAGGAAGTCGTCTTCGTTGTACATGGTAACCACAATGAAGAGCTCAGTATTTCTGGGCTTCTTAAACAGCCGCTGCCGCAACGTAAACCTCGAGTCATAGAAATCCGCAGGGTCGCAGGTTGCTGCCGAGTAGCGCATGTGTGTGAACTCGTCTCTGTCTGGAGGCGGCGCATGTGGTATTTGATTCAATAGCCTCGGGGGTATTGGACAATCGAGTACGAGATTCCCGTTGAATAATTGCACCTCCTTCACGGTCTTCCATCTTTTTATCGGCGCAGGGGTTGGAGCTAAGCCCACTGAACCACCATCATAACCAGGTGGTGCCATACTAGGGCCCATGTCTTGAGGATTCGGTTCATAAGAATTATCAGGCTGTAAGATAGGCTGATGGTCGTTGTCATCGTAGTACTGTTGTTGGTCTTGTGACGGGTAATGTGAGAGGCCATCGTCCTCTTCTGGATGTGGCTCGTAGGGTTGTGTGAAGTATTGGTTATGGTGGTCTTCGGGTGAGATGGCGTAGTCATGGCTAGCATAACCATAGTCGTGCGCTGAGACTGGATTGTGCTGCTCGTATTGTTCGTTGTGGTGGTAAGAGTTGTCGATGTTCTCAACTGAGTATGTAGGCTGCGGCGCCAGTCTATCACCCGAGCCTGCGGGTCCCATAGGTATTTGCAACGGTGCTTGCTGAGGTCTATACGGCCCGTCTTGTAGCTGGTAGCCCTGAAGTGGCTGGCCTGGCGAAGGCGATCGACCTGGATGGTGGGGCCCCATTGGGGGAGTATGGTAGCCTTCTTCGTCTAGGTGCTGCCCAAAAGGGTCTGTTGTAGATTTAGGACGTCAGCATAAATTGCTTCTGGTAAGACGTTGGAGAGCAATGTTGAGCCTGGAGTTTCACGAGCTTAGATGTTTGAACGGGTGGAGTCTAACCTAGACGGTTGTATGACATGGTAGGCGTTCTTCAGGGACAATATAGCCGAGGAATAGAGACAAAGGCCGGGGGCGTGAAGAACACAAAGGGTATGCTGCTTTGTGGGGAAGTACACAGGTCAAGTGACAAGGCTTTGACGACTTATTGTCGCTGAGAACGTCCGTAAGCCAAGTGTCTATGCTAACAATAGGAGGCGGAGCCACTTACAGTTGGGAGCACAAGAGTTGCAGACCACTCACTGACTTTGCCCCAAGATGTTCACCTCACTGTCACAGCGTTTGAGACTAGAGTAGGGGTAGGGGTGAAGCCTTATGACCAGACCTTTGGAGGCTAGGTTCTGGAGGCTGAGATTGGCTTGACATGGCCTTCCGTAAATAAAACATCCCTGCGCCGATCTTTTTTTGTCAAAGCCACAGCGACACGACACTCTAAGAGCCGCCTCTGTCCACACAATTACGACCAGCCCATTGAAAATGACGCAGTCAAGAAGATGATACCAACATAGCGTCACTGTCCGCGTACTACGAATATGCCTATCCAGAGCAACGTTCAGGCTGCCAGTGGGACCGCCACCACCACTTCTGCTCCGCCCATCTCGGTCCTCTTCGTTTGTCTAGGAAATATCTGCCGTTCGCCGATGGCTGAAGCCGTCTTCAACTCGCTCACGAGCTCAGATCCACGCCTGTCTACCATTGACTCCGCTGGGACAGGAGCATATCATGAAGGCGATGGACCAGACCCAAGGACCATGAGTACATTGGAGGATAACGGCATTGTGGACTATGACCATGCGGCTCGCAAGGTACAGGCATCGGATTTCTCTACCTTCGGCTACATCTTGGCTATGGACAAGGACAATCTGAATGACCTACAGCGCATAAAGAGTCGGGTGACAAAGAAGGGCAATGGAACTACAGGTAAAGAGATGGGGAAAGTGATGCTATTTGGGGATTTTGGAGGGAAGAAGGGCGAGCAGGTTGGGGATCCCTACTACGGAGCTAGAAATGGATTCGAAATTGCGTATGAACAAATGGTTCGGTTCTCGAAGGGTTTCATTGCGCAGGTCCTCGATCAGGGTGGAAACAATCCATCTCAGGCTAAAGGTTGAATACATAATATCTCTAGACGGCGGGGCGACAATCCTGAAATGAGACCTAGCTCGTTCACAGCCATAAATACGGAGACTCTTGAATGCCAGCATCATCCCAGACGCCCTCTCACTTCTCCATCTGGTGAGAATCCGATCCAGTCAAAAGCGATGTCTGGTAGCGAATAAGATCCTTGAGTGATGGATAGAGTCGATCAGCTCGTTTAGCGTAGGTGCTTTGTCGATTAACAAGGCCAAATCTCGCGTTTACTTGCTGGACGACTGGGAAATTTGCAACCACTTCCCTCCACAAACACAAACTTGCGATGAAACCGCCTTGTGCAATACCCATGGCAAGTCAGGAATCTTGAGTGTTGATAGCCTCATACAGAAGTGCATACCGCACAAGGGCGGTGATAATCATATTCAAGGTGGATTTGCTGACAATATCATCTCCCGTGACCCCAACTACCTCGGTGCCAAAGCTGTGAAATATTTCTCCAGGCCTGGCATCTATTGGTCGTACGGGAAACGGTCCTTGCACATCTATGTGCGTCCGCTGCGAGCTTATAAAGAGATAAGCCTAGATTGCAATTGAGTATAAGATCTAAAGGACAACTACTGTCCCAGAAGTTTCGAAGTAGCCGGCGAGGACGAAGCCCAAATTCTCCACAGCATGGTGCTCGAAAGGAATGAGAGCCATCATACCATCGTCATCTGTGTTCCATATACCATATATATAGGGTTGCAACAGAAAACTATCCTTGCCGACGCAGAACGCTAGACCCATGAGAACCTCAAGAGTGGGTTTGAAGTGACACAGGGCCACGAAGACGCACAAGCATAGTATCATGTAGCGATGAGCCAGACTCCGGAATGTCCTGAATTTTCGATCGAAGTTTCCAGGGTGCAATGCTTGTGACGCGTGATGAGCGGAAGTCCCTGAGTCTTTGGGCTCGTCCGTAACTTGATCGACGTTTTCGGCATTTGCTCTAGTATGTCCCCCATCTTTTTGTGAGACTGTGATATTTCTCCTAGTCTGTCGCATATCTCGAGTTTCAGAAGGTGGTCCGTACTGAGGTGTCGCCCATCTCGGACAGACTCGGCCATGGCAGGTTTTGGAGAGTGATTGCTTTTGTGGTCGGGTGGAGAATCTCGTTTTACTGTAACGGTGGTAAATGAGAAAGGCATTTTTGTATGGAAGAAGGTACGAAGGAACGGGATCTCGGATTACACGATGTTAAATATATGGAAAGCTTCTAATGTCATATGAGCACATTATAAGTGGGTGCTTGAGAGGGGTTTGAACGCTAAGCGGATGAAGATTCCATCACGGGAACAATGAACATTCATGGGGTTGGCAATACAAATGCGTAACACCCATGTCTATAATGCCATACGAGCTGATCATGACACCTCCAATTCTAGTTGGAAAACATCGGAGCTAAATCTCAAAACAACCAACATACTTCACCTCAACTCCTGGCCTTTATCTATGTCGTTGCACGTATACATCCTTTCGCTGGAAAAGTGTGCCTGTTCCCAAAAAGCTCTCCCTATCTGGCGCGCCCGCAATGTGTACCAACGGTTGAGTGTCAATGGTGGCTCCCATATCGCAGAATCTACCCTTCTTCCACACTCTGGTGAGATAGTCGACCTTGACATCTTGCCTACATTTTCCAGTCCGCCTTTCCTGGAATGTACCTTCTGCTATGGCTGGAGTGTAGCGGCTATGGAAGACGCGGACAAATAGTGGACGAAGTGTAGGTAAGCACGCGCTGACGATCGCGATATTCAGCTCTACAACGGTCCAGATGGCAGCGTATGTGAGTGACCAGGACGAATGTGCCAATGAAGCTGGCGATGATATGCTGGCAATTTAAGGTACGCGTATGATGCTTACAATGCATACGCTAGTAACAGTCAGCTCGTCCTGGCAAGTTGTGCAAGCATTGCATACAATCCCCCCAGGAGGAACATAGCTATCACCTGGCTCATCCGCCTTGCCGGCATGTTTAGATTCCATAATTTAGGTAGTGGCAAACAAAGAATCCATACATCCGACGCTATGTTGAGAACAGCACAGACAATGAAGACGTCGTCAAAGTTGAAACGTTTCCCTTTGACTGCCGGGTCCCAGAGCAAGTTGATGGGTGTGCAATGAAACAAGTCGAGCACGGCCTAGACGATGCTATAAGTCAGCACGGATGCACCAGTGAACCAAAGGATGATCTTGAATGATTTGCTATTACTCCTCTCTGTGAAAATGTGTCGGTAGAGTAAGAGTATCGAAGTTTTGATTGCCACTATGGCCACGCTGTACAGTATTCTCATTACGACAAGGGTCTAGGGACGTCAATAAAGCATTTGCTGGGTAGTGACAGGGTTTAGTACCTTCGCAAAGGCCCTGGGGCGTTTGAGGAGAACGGCATGATGCCCAAGGCCTAAAAGCGTGACAAAGGCTTCGCAAGCAACGAATCCTGTTGTGAAAAGCTACGTTGTCAGAAGCAGCCGTCAGCTTGCTGATATGACTCAATAGCGCCTTTTATCAGAAAGTGCGGCTGACTAGTCCAATGAGAATCCAATAGTCATCAGCTATTAGCGGTATTTTGGCGATGCGGATCCGGAAAATGACTGCAGCGTGGGTAGCGGGCAGACAAATGGCCATGACTGTCACGACTTGTGGGGCGCGAGAATCGCTGAGATGAATGAATTGGTACTGAACATCCGCAGCCATGGCAGGGTCAGATTTCGACATCTTGCAGACTGCGTGGCTCTGGCTGTTGCATTAACGGACCGTCTGAAAAGAGGTTTATGAGACTACCCTTGGAAGTACTTGACTGTTTTGAACTCGGGAGAAGTGCTCAGGGCATGTTATGTTTTTGGACGGAGACTTGATGAATACTATTATATGAGTAGGCCTCGGATAAAGGCATGTATTGTTGGAGGGTCAAGAAATGTGTCGCTATAGTGCAAGCGTTGCAATGTATCAATGAGATCTATGAATGTGAACAGCCTAAGGAGCCAGAATCTATGGAATGAGGCTCCTAATATACATGATGGAGTGTCAAACAGTAGAAGACGCTAGAATGTTGACAAAGAAATGGTGATAAAGGAAAATGGCAAAGGAAAATGGCAAATAGCATACAACACACCCCCCAGCTTGAGCGCTGATGCGATCAGGCTGAAAAAATCTCACACAATGAGGGTTGAAATGTCGGCCATGTTGAGGAGTTTGATGAAGTTTTGGTGCTTTTGAATTGGTAAAGCCTTGGTGAGGCCATCTGCTGGCATATCGGCCGTGGGAATCCATGAGGCTGTGATCCGTTTTTCCTGGATTTCCTGCCTAAGCTAGCAACTATGGACGTCTATATGCCGCAGACGCGTTGAAAGCCTTGGAGTTTCAGATTGCATTAGTCCTAGAGTTTGCTTATTATCGCAATGTATGACGAGTTGTTGTTGAGTATCAAATTTGATACTAGCGAAAAATCGTTTCCACCAAAGAGTCTGCCTAGCTGTTTCGGACAGGGCCAGTAGCTCCGCCTCAGTACTTGATGTAGTAACGGTGGCCTGTTTTGAAGCTTTCCAATCTATGGGTTCGCCATAGAGCTGGATGAGGTAGCCGAATGAGCTCTTCCGAGTTTTCTGATCATCTGCGAAAGCTGCATCGGTGCTAGAGAGGAATATGGGGTCGATCTTGGATTTTGAAAACTTAATGGCCAGCGTTTTTGTATGATAAAGATATGCCAGAAGCCTGTTAGCTACAGTCAAATGTATCGGTGATGGATTGACGAGGAACTGCGCTAGCTTAGCTGTAGCGAATGCGATATCTGGCCTCGTGGTCGTTGCCGCGAATGTGAGTGATCCAATGCGCTGTTGGTAGGCATGGATTTGTACCTTTGTCGCAGTATCTTCATATTCTACTAGTTGATCCATGAGGAGTGGTGTTCTAGGACTTGGCCCACTTGTTGGGATATGGTATCGTTCTACCAGCTTTTCTATGTACGAGTCTTGACATAGATAGAGCTTGTCGTCGCTTCGAATGATCCGAATACCTAGGAACCAGTTGAGATCACCTAAGCTCCGAATCTCATATTTGGCAAGGAGTGCTGCCTCAAATTGGACGAACTTCTTCTCATCCTGGGAACGATAAAGTAGTACGAAATCGTCCACATAGAAGAAGAGGATGAGCCATTGGTTGGTGAAAAGACAGTCGACTCCTGGCACTGGATAGAGGCCTAGATCGAGCAATGTTGATGTGACTTCTTGGAGCCATAGTAGTGGAGATTGCTTGAGGCCATACAGAGCTCTGAGCAGAAGGAAACATGGGTTGATGGCATGGGTTGGTGGCTTCATTCCTTCTGGATAGTTGACATAGACTTCCTCATTCATAGCACTGTTGATAAATGCATTGACTGCATCATATTGTTTTGCCTTGAGTTTGAAGGTTGCGGTGATAGCCATAAGAGCTCGGAATACTCGGATAGCTAGAGTAGCTGCAGCAGTATCCTGCTCTGTCTTCTGTAGATCGCCGCGGACGCATAGTCGGGCCTTATGTTTGATGAGGAAGCCGGCGTTATCAAATTTATATTTGAAAACCCATACTAGTGGCAGAATGTTTGACTTGATAGTGGCTCGGTTTGCAAGTTGAAAGGTGCCCCTAGATTTCAGATGGTCGAACTCCCAATTTGCTGCTTGAACAAATTGGTGCATATGCGGATGTTTCAGCATTTGCTTCCAATTCTTCGGCTCGTCTGGGAGTTGATCACGATGGAGGTGATCTTTGGGTACCAGGTTAGTGGCGAAGGCAGCGTGATATCCTGAAAGATCATGTAGATTGTTGATGGCTACCGCATGAGCTTGTCGACGGTTCCTGGTTCTGGAAGGAAGGATGAAATCCTCATTTATATCTGCGGATATATCGTTCGAGCGGGGAGCGGGAGCTCCTATTGGTCGATATTCCCAGTTGCCATCTCCGTCACCTACTGGTGGTGTTCCTGATGATGCCGATGAGGATGTTGATTCATTAGGATCGACCAGTTCTGATGGCGGCGGTGATATGTATGATTGATTTTCATTGGTCATTGTCTTGGGAGGTGGGATTGGAGTAGTGTTGATATTGCTAGGAATGGGAATCTCCAGCTCCTGCTCATCTTGATTATCGGCCAGTAGAGCTTCAGGGATTTCTTGCAAGATTTGTATGGCTTGTAGCAGTTCTTGCTCCTGTACTAGTTGTCCAGCGTCAATATCAGATAGCTTGTAGTGAGTGTTCTCATCGAAGGTAACATCGCGGATTCGGATCACTTGCTTCTTACTAGGAATCCAAATGCGATAGATATTCCTGGAGCTGTACCCTACTAGATACCCAATGTGAGCTCGAGGCTCTAGCTTCTGGAGCTTTGGAATGTTGTAAATGAGAGGGTAAGCTCTGTAGCCATAAATCTTCATATATGAGAGCGTCGGCTTTGAGTGGTAAAGGGCTTCGAACGGTGTTATTCCCGTCCTGGATGTTGGTGTGCGGTTGAGGATGTATGCCGCTGCTGATACTGTTTCCGGCCATAGATCATGTGGTAAGTTGGCACTGATCCTCATACATCTGGCTTTTTGAATAATCACCCCCCCAGAGCGCTCGGATTTTCCGTTTTGGGCAGGGGTGTATGGAGCAGTGCGCTCTGATTGGATGCCATGCCCAGTGAGTAGGTCTTCGAAGGCTTGTCCTAAGGACTTCTCACCATCAGTACGAAGGAAAGTTATCCGCTGTTGGTACTGATTTTCTGCGATGTTAACCATGCGGGCGACTATGTTAGTAGCCTCATGCTTGTTGCGATGTGTCCATAACCAATGGAAGTAGGTATTCTGGCAGACAAAATGACTGATCCAAGCATGCCCATTGTAGCCTTGCTCCATAGGAATAAGATCATAGGCTACTCGATGAAGTGGACGTGTTGATGGGACTTCATTATCACTTCTTCTTGAAATAATCCGATGTGCTTTCGACAGGCGACAGGTTTCGCAGGTTTTGAACTCGTCTTGAGCACATGGCGAAGTGAGCTTTAGTCCTTCAGCTGCAGTTGGTAGCTTGGAAATAGCATCAGCTCCTGCATGGCCCATTATTTGGTGTAGATGGTTTGGCGAAGCTTCGAAAGTTTTTTGCTGAGATGCAGTATTTGAAGCAGCAAAGATTTGTTTCGCTGATGGTGGGTCATTGTATTCAACAATCCAATGCCCATTATGTGGTTTGAGCTGGCAGAAGTGATCCTGTCTTCCGTTGCTACCAACTGTGTATAGAGTATCCTTTGCGGTATCCCAATAAATGTTTGCAGTCTTTGCCTTACTGAATGAGACTAAGTTGGTGAAGAATCCTGGGATCAGGGCCACTTGTTTGAGTGAAATATTTTCTGTCCTACCAGTTGGTGACGCGATGGTGATGTCGACCGTCCCATAGGCAGTGATAGGATATATTGTTGATCCGGAAACAAGATAGTCGTCGGATGTAGTAGAATGAGTTGTTTTGAAGCGATGTGGATCGTTGCAGACATGGATGTTCGAACCGGAATCTAGTATCCAGGAGTTCGCAATATCATAGTCCTTTATGTTGAGGACTGCTGCAGGATCGCTGTGATACTTTGTTGCAAAGGTTTTTGGATCCTGAGGTTCAGTTGGAGGCTTCTGCTTATTAGCTCTCCACTTCCTAGCCTTTTCGACGTTGGCTTTGACTTTTGAATCCTTCAGGGCTTCTTCCACTTTCTGGACAATCTTGGCATTAGGTTTCCAGCCATTGGGACGTAGTGATTCGATAAGGTAATAGCAATCACTGTACCAATGTGCCATCCCACAAGCACATTTCTGGGGCGGTTCCTTTGATTTTTGAGGGTTTGTAGACATGGGTGCCGGAGGTTGACCTTGCAGTGTTGCCGCATATAAGGATGCGGAGTTGCTAGATAGTAGATTATCTGCACTGATTTGTCGAAAGAGATTGAGGACTTCTATGAAGGTAGGTGTTTTCTCGTTTCGGGAACGTCTGAGCTGCAGGTCATAAAGTGATGTTGCGGTCCAGGTAGGATCCGTCTGCTTGAGGCTGTTGATAAAATAGTTGAGGATTAAACCTGTTTCAACATCCGAATGCCTCGTTGCTTTGGCTTCTGCATAGACCGTTTCCCATCTGCTGAGCCACTGCTTGATGTTCTGACCCTTTGGTGGTCCTGCACAAAGTGCTTTGTACTGACGATCAATCTCAAGAGCTCGGACACTTGAATGAGGTTCGATAGCCTGTTGGAGGGATCGAAGAGCTTGCCATGGAGTGTCCTTGTCGAGAATGTACGTCACGTACTCAGGTGAGATCGATTTTTGTATGTATGATAATGTACGGATTAGTGCATCCTTCTTCTCCCTATGATCCTTTTGTCGAACATTGAACTCTAGCAACTGATCAGTGTATTGATCGTTGCGCTCGATTTCTGTAAGGCCTGGTGGTAGCCCTGTTCGTCTTGGAAGAGTGGGAGCAGTGATTGGGGGCTCTTGATCGAGCGATGGGTCTATGAGATCCCAGATGTCTGATTGTTTTGCACTGGATCTAATGATAGAGATCCAGTTATGCCATACTGATGCACCTGTGAGGGTGATCGATGCAGGAACGGTAGCTTGTAAGCTCATGTTGATGGCTTCTACCGCGATGAAGGAAATTGGATGAGTTTGAGGCTTGTTGAAGATGTTGAAGAATCGGGTGCAGCGGTTGGTATGCTTGATCGGGTTTAGCGCCGTTTAAGCTAACCAATTAGGGCAATCCGGGCTCATAACTGTCGCTATGGTGTAAGCGTTGCAATGTATCAATGAGATCTATGAATGTGAACAGCCTAAGGAGCCAGAATCTATGGAATGAGGCTCCTAATATACATGATGGAGTGTCAAACAGTAGAAGACGCTAGAATGTTGACAAAGAAATGGTGATAAAGGAAAATGGCAAAGGAAAATGGCAAATAGCATACAACAAAATGCTTTTCGCGCGTAAGGCATAAAACGCTGACTGCATTTTTAGGCAATCACACTATGTAGATATACAACAGTGCACTGCGATTTTGTGCATATTTCGCTCATGCACGCCGATTACATAGTGACAGTCGTTCCAACAGAGCCCTCGGTCTCCACCTTAAAAGACTATCGCGAAGTTACGAAGTGGAGAAATTCGTTGTTTGAAAATGGACAAAGAGGAACGATATCGATTATTTAAGTCATAGTTTGGATCACTCTTGGTGTAGGATGCATTCGAGTTGAGATCAAATGAAATTGCATTGAGACTGCCAGAGTGGTAGAGTTTTGAAGATCACGAATAACTTGCATAATGCGCTAAGAATCCCAAAGAGTTAGAAATCAATCACAAGGATCGTAGTGTGCCCGTCTCATCTCTACTAATCAGTCTTCACAGGTCTGAACATTCAAAGCAGGAATGCTCAAGCTCGATCATAGTAGTAATTGGAAGTGGGAATACTGCTTGCCATATCTGGACTAGAATTTTGTTGTTCTTGGTGAGTGGACTAGTCAGTCGCAATGACAAAGTAACTTTTCCACTAGAAAGAATCTTGAAAGTCTCAACAGATGATTACTATCAGGACTACTCTTCGAAAAGACTGTAAGACAATTTCATTCATTTTCTAATGCGCTATGTGACTAATCTATACAACGTGTTCCAAGTCTGAGAAAACATCATCTGACTCTCATCCAGAACACCAAGGCGCCCAACACCAACCCCAGCTTCAACTCGACCAGTCCCTGACAGCCCAAAACTCTCTGAGTGAAGGGCATCGAGCGCTGCCAGATGATATTGCAAAGCAATACTCCCTATTGATGAGTGCGTACAATCGTTCGCTTTCCTCAACAACTCTCGGCCGTGGGCAATACTTTGATCCAATGAATACAGCAGTCATCAGTGCAAGACCCTTCGAAGCAGGCGAGTCGTGCGAGAAGATCGCGATATACAGCAGTGCGTAGCATGCCCACCTGAGCAAGCCATCGCAAGATTGGGAATACAGAACACTTCGAACGTTGATGTCGAAGCTTCCAAGTCTGGTGAGACTAGGACTATCTGCTAGCTTTTGTGGGAAGGGGCATTGAATTGGCGCAATAGCGTGGTCGTAACATTTCGCGAAGAACCGGTTGAAAAGGCGACCTCGTACCAGATTCGTACCCAAAGTTACAAACCAGACAATGATAATAGTAGTGGTCGGACGACAATGGCTTACGAGGAAGATGAGAGCCTGGCTGCTGACTAAACAGCGAAGGAGCAGGGCCTTGCCGATGACCATCGGAGCTTTACTGTTCCAGAAAGAATCCCGATGTTGGAAGAGGTCATACAGATGTTTGAATGCATAGACGGCGATCATTCCGGAGGCTCCTAGCACATTTATAAGGAGAGGTAACATTAGTATCATGGTTGCCCATAGCAATGAGTACTGATAAATTATGGGGCAGAAGGTGTTATTCATTGAGTGGATTAAACAAGAAGAAGCTATTTGCATGCACACGTCTTCAATAACTAAAGACAGTGCTGACTAATCATGACTAAGCAATTTCTAACAAGTTGGCGACTTCTTCAGCTTCCTTCTCAGATTCCACAGTCAGGGCCAATGTTGGGCCCGGGCTGGCATCTTCGTTCTCTAGGGCTCAGTATTTCTCCTTGATGTTGTCAACGCACCCCAGTATGTCCTCCATATCCTTAACATTCTTAATGAGATGACTCGGGTATAGTGAAAGTGCCTCGGCAATCTCAGCCGCTTCTCTCGCTTTCAAAGTCGCTCTCAATAGCTTTGCAGCTGTCCCTTTGGAAACGTTATCTCTGGCTATTGGATACAGGGGTTTCTCAAGGTCGATATCGTCGTTACCAACTTCCGGATTGTGAGATTTACCCTCAGAATCTCGCAGAAATTCCTTGTACCTGGCCTGGGCTAAGTTGGCGAGCACAAGAGCGTTCCTTCGTAATAAGTGAATCAGTTTGTCGTGATTTGATTTCATCGCATTTAACCATTCATCGGATGACATCAAGCGGGTGGTGGGAACACGGCGATAGCCATCTGATGACCAGAACTTTGCTCTCCATGCATCGTTCGTTGGGTATGGCGCTGGCAGATCGTTCTTTCTGTAGTCGTTGTCGTTTGAGCTATTACCGCTGGCACTGTCTATCTCGGCCATTCTTGCTAGGTTCTCAACTGATCTTGAGACGTCGGCCTTCTTCCATACTCGCCCAAGCAACTTCCCGATCTGTTCGTCGGTAACACTTTGAGGCTTCTCTCCCGCTTCTTGTGCCATGGTAGTTGATGGACTGTCCGTAGCCATGTTGATTCGGATTGTCATGATATTAGTTGATGCTGTTGAGAGAGAATGTTATTTTGTTGTGTAGCTTTGCAGGATATCGCAAGGTGAGTTCAGTGGCCTTTCTTTGTGCGAGTGTAAAGGTTTGTGAGATGGGATGAGCAGCTTAAATATCATCTAGAGAAATTATGATTAAAAAGTTTGATGCTTCAAGGAACTGCATGTGATGAGCATCTGGCTCTATTTGAGCATGATTCTAAGAATCTAACATGGCTCCCCACCATGTGCATGAAATTACATGTGATTCATGTTCAAGGCCTTGGAATACGTTGGGGCCAAATGAAATCGAGGAGGCTTTAATTCCCTTCGAGAACATAGTGTAAGCCAAGCAAAAATTTGACTACCTTACATAGACTATCGCCCGCCCTAAAATTTCAAGTACTAGCATACGTTTCTCCAAGGCAAGAAGAGGCTTCCACATGCCTATCCCGCAAGACACTCACCAGGGTTTGATCCCCAACTAATCCGCACTCACCGACCCTTCCCTCTCCTCAACTTGCTCAGCAAGACACTCCGCCTCCCCCCACCTCTTATATCTCTCACGTATATTGGCATGGTACCAGCCCGTCCCATTCATTTTTTTCCAGAGACCATCCATGAACGTAGCCAACCAAATCTTCCAACAGTCGTACTAGTGATCAAGACTGTAAGCCTTCGACTGTCCGGATTCAGGGCTTTAATAATGTCAGATACCTCCTTCGCTGTCTCCATTGTCTCTTCTAGGTCATCCATGCTGTCGAGTAGATCTTCTTTATACAGGAAATCCTGTATATCGAAGAATTCGTTGAAAACAAGACAGGCTGATCCACGGATCTCATGGTTATCGCATAGTCTCTGTACTTCCAGCGCTGATTACTGTGCTAGTTCCATCCTTTCCTTCCAATCCAATTCTTCGATGGCATCAGCAATGTCCTTCTAGCACGTCTCTAAATCAACCCAATTTCGCAAGTATGCTCGTCTGCTATCTCTCCAGCATCCACGACGTTGAATAACAGGTTCGTCACGATCTCAACGAGCTCATCTTGGTAGTTCTCGTTCTTGAGTACCCCACCATATTCTTTGCGATTTGGAAGGACATCATCACAGCTTTTGTGACTTGGGCGAGTTCACTATTTCGATTGATGCATCCTTTTTCGTCACGAACGTGGAAGGCGCTGTCCAGGGATTTATTCTCGTCATCTGGTGTTTGCCATTGGAACTTCCTCGTTAGTGCGTCCATAGCGATCTCCATGCTTAAGTCTCTATCTATAACCTCGTATTCTAGTTGCTGGTGCTTGCTGCTGATGTTTTGTGTGAATGTTAGAAGAGGAAGGAGTTACGTGGTTGAGAGTGCGTGGAAGGTAAAGTATTTGAGAGAGACGAGGTCATAAGGTAGTAGGATTCCAAGGTAGTCGAGCAAAACTTTCAATTTTGCATTTAAAATTAGAGAGAACTTCCACGTGATATGCACTAGCCAAAACACCATCACGACCGAGAATTTGGCAATGCATGCTCTGACACTACCAGAAGTTAGTTTAAATAAGCTCATACCTGCGTATGTCTGTGGAGCGTAAGATGACGCTGGGTTCATATTAACCCGCAAAAATCGTAGCATTGCACCCGAATCACATTTATAGTACCGAGAGAAAGCTCTAACTAATTAGCTAGATAAGAAGCTACTATCTGTTACAAGCCGAGACCATGCTATATTGAACGCATGGTTGTCGAACGTTGTCGAACGGGCTTGGTGTTACGAGCCGTGCGCAATGGGAATGGAGGTGCAGACTGTGCAAGAGAATGAAGCAGACTTCAAGTGGTGCTAAGCGGGTCTGGTATATGATCAGATGATATATGTTCAGTGCCTAGCCTAAGAGATCTATCGCATGTAGTAAACAAGCAAGTAGGAAGTTGAGCACACCGCTCCAAGTGATGAGCAGTGCTCCGCATATATAGACATAGGAAACTACGCCAAGGCTTCCATGATCGCAATGATCAAAGCGATCGAAGCATTCCATGCTGCGATCATTTCGATCATGATCCGTCCTGCCCGAGGTTCCTTTGTCCTTCGCGACAGTCCTGTCAGAACCTTTAGATTCTAACATTAGGGGCAGGCTTTTTGCGGGCTATAGAGGGTTTCGGAGTCGCAGAGGGTAGTACTATAGATAGTAGTATAGGGAGACTACGGCGGCGAGTCGTTATAGGGGGGGAGGGTGGTTTCTAGAGGTATAATAGGGATCAACAGCGAGGTTAGACGTCGGCGGGGTGGTAAATAGGGCTGCAACCCTGGGGACGACAGTAACACCACGCTAGAAGCCTCACAATTGCCTGTTTAGGAAGCTTTATATATATATATTTGGTGCGATAATTGATTTATATGCAAAAGCCGACTTTGTTCAGATTTTGGTGTGTGCGCGCGCCAATCGATAACTAAAACTGCGCTACAGGTTTGTCGGATCTACGATATGAGTCGAGCAGTTGCTTGGCCACCTCCGCTCTGAATTCCGATTGACCCTTTACCCGTCTCCATATCAAGATTTGCAAGCCAGAGAAAAGGTACGAAACGACATATTTGGTTCGAGGCAGTGGTTCATGTTTATGACGATAGTACTCGATGACGATGATGATATCCACGCCTTGTGTGAACTCACTCCAGCCGTGGTCCACGGGCTTTGCCAGAGCATCCTTGAGATTTCTTGTCATCGCCGTGACTTTGAGAGTCTGGAGATTGGAAAGAGTATCGAGAGTGTTGAAAACGGAGAGCAGAAGTCCTATGTGGCCAGGCTCCCAGAATTCAAACCTGTCCTCAACTTCCACTTTTTTGATCAGAGTTTTGCAACTTCCAAGTCCTCGCAGGAAGAGGAAAAGAGCACTGAGCTTTCCGACGAAGGTGTGTCCGCCGTAGAAATTGGTGGCAAACTCCGCAGCAACTTGACGGTTGAGTTGGAGCATAGCCAACAAGGTGACAGGCATCTGAGTATCGCCCCGAAAGTACGTCCCAGTGATGGTGTGGTCCTCACCTCGTTGGAGGATTATTCTCTTGTGAAGGTCTGCATCTTCGTACAATAACTCGTAGATTCCATCACGAATTTCTCGGGGGACGGCAAGGATTGGTGTAGAGTTCATGATGAGCCTTTGAATATCAGTCAGCTATAGCCAGTCCGCTTAGACTTTGGTCACCTACTGAGGTGTGGCCTTTCAATGGTTCACAGGGAGCTTGTATCCAGTGAATCGATGAGTGGTCTAGCACATTGAAGACTTGGCCAACAGACTCTGAAGTTGACACCCACTAAGACAGGGTTGAAAAGCTGTATGGCAACTTGGAGGGAATAAGATCTCAGGTGGACTGAAGGTGTATGAGAATACATCAGATGTAGATGCTGATGGTTGTGTTATCAAAAGATAGTGGCAAAAGCCCCCTCAACGCGTCAACAACACGGTATGATAATAAGCACCGAAAGAGTTTTGATACATGAGACGCGCTTGTGGCGTCACTTTTAGCAAGCTAACCGTCACCCTGGTTTAGGCTTCACCGATTTGCCGATGAGTCATCGCAATCCTGGACTGTGACACAAAAACTCAATGATTTGGAGGGGTTTAGCTGGATATTGCTTGCTATTGGTTGTCGTAGCAGGCCTACGAGGGGTCGAATTTGGTAACAGTGCCTGCATAATCCACCGAAATGTTTATTCAAAATACATACACGCTTAGACGAAGGTGTGAAGTGGGCTACTGAGACATTGATGTGGGTTTGCTCGATCGACCTTTGCCTCTTATGATAGCAGCTGGCGGGCAGCTCCTAGTACCTGATCTAACGACGAGGATCCGTGTAAGACCACACATTAAGATAGGTGTTAGAGCCTTCGTATGATCTTTCTCTGTTCCAGGAAACATTGGTGTAGTGGAGGCGCGGACGCTTGCAACAAGGAATGGGTATCTGATCATAGATTCGGAGCTCTTTGAGAGATCTTTGTCCTCATGTGTGCTAGGCAGGCGTAGTCTGTTTTGTAGCGATAGAAAAAGTAGGGAATTGTGGGGTTCGTACTCAATTCGTTGCGAGTTCATAGCGGAGTCGATGACGATAGCTGTGTCTTGGGCTTTCATTTTCATCGCTGGGTTAGGCCCTTTATTGTCCTACATGGGACTTATTGAGAATTCGGATTGGATTCTTCCTGGTCAAATGACGAATCTTCACCCTGCGGCGAGTCTTCTTCCTTCCTCTGCTTGCGATAGCTAACCTCCTGAGTGGGGGCCTTAACTTCTAACGCTATGAATCCTGATTCACCCTTTGCGCGACGCCACATTAAGAACACATCCCGAGGAGGGGTGGTAGCATATCTGTTCGCCACATACTTGCTGGTAGGTAATGGATCTACGCCGTTGCGATTGGAACATCCAGTTGCCACGATGATTTCCACATTTCTGCCTAACTTGCTAAAGCATAAGTCGACGGGCTTCGCCAGAGCCTCCTCAGAGGTCTGCGCTTCCACGATGACCTTGATAATTTGAGAATTCGGTAAAGCCTCCAAGGTGTTGTGGATGCAGGGGAACTCCCCTATGTAACCTGGAAACCAGAATTGGAGATATAGGAACTCCATCTTCCTTATAAGATCTTGACGGCTTCCAAATCCACGAATAATAATAATAAAAAGACCCCTAAAGCCCCCTCGAAAAGCAATTCCGCTGTAGAAGCTGAGCGCCACTTCTGTGGAGATCTGGTGATTGACGTGGAGCAAGGCCAGGAAGCCGTTCATGGCGTTTTTGGGAGGTAAATTCCCCGAGTAGCGTGACCAAGTAGCGCCATACGGTACTTGAGTAGACCCATCGATAGTGATGTTAGAGCCCAAGTCTTCGAAAACAAAGTCGTAGATGGCATCCCGAATCTCTTGCGGAACCGTGAGGATTGGGACTGAAGTCATGGCCAATGAGATTAACGATCAGCTCAATTTCCCTATCACAGAATAGCACTGGTTCCAGTACGTACTGAGAATAACGAATGTGTTTGACAGAAGCTGAGGTTTTGTAGTTGCGCAACAAAGTTGAGGAGGACGTCAAGCTGGGAGTACCACAGGAAGACGCTCGAAGGACTTCCAGCTCTCAACTTGGTCGATATTCGATACAAAAGACGTTGAGGTTTGACAGTTGTGTGTTGTCGAGCTCTGGTGGTAACGTGCCCTTCATAGCAATAACACAAGTGAAAGAGATTAGCCGGTATTTATTTTGATTGTCACCATTACCACTCTTAGTGCTGAATCTTACTGGATTTTGGCTTACTTTAGGTCGAAATTCACAATATTTCCGAGCCTCAAAAGTCTTTGGTATATTTGCCGCCTTCTTGCCGCTTGAACATCATCTGCCAAATACATGGTCCCCTTCATTGCTGACCCTACGGCAGCATACCTAAATTCGTGTTTCTCACGACACATTTCGAAAGCAACACGTGAAAAACCTGTGCCAGGATCATGCCACATTCGACCCTCAGAACGCTTGGTTATGGAATTTTCCTCCGTGGGGTCTTGATCCTTGTCAAGCAACCGTCCATGCTAAATGTTATGTAATTAATTGCAGGGTATTATGTTACCCTTTAGGTAGTATACTTCAAAGTAAGGATATCATGGTATAAAGAGCTATTGAGGGTTTTATTTGCCTCTGAAAGAGGCCTCCGGTTCGTAGGTGGACTGGATGCCGTTCTTCGAGACGCTCTCCTCTTCCTTACTCATCGGATGTGATGAACGAGTCAATGGCGAGGTCGTATTGGAACGGCTAATGACCCAACTCGGCGACTGTTCTCGACGTTGACTAGCGCCCAGTTCTCTTTATAGCTTCATACAAGAAAATCAAGCATCGCAAGCATTAACGGCTTTTCCCGTTCACATCCGACTCCCGATTTGGAGGCTGATTGTTCCCGGCGTGTGATTGGGTGTTTTGTGCTGAGTGGCTGTTCTGCCAAGAGCCGCTTCGCTTTAGCCGTCTCCTTGAACTTCGCCCCTGAGATGTTATAATTGTCAGTCGCGGTCTTCCGATTTTGTATGTTTCTCGGTCTGTGATAATTGTGCACTCGGGATAGAGTTGGAGTCGAGGTATCTAATCTGTGTACGCCTTCTCAAGCAATTTTATGAGCGCGGTCAATATTACTACCTACGCACAAAAATGCCTTCCTACGCATTCACTTACCTGACTGGTGCGCGCGAAATAACGAAGTCTTAGCGTTCAGCCATCTTTCGCTTCCTTTAAATACTTGCAGCCGTTGTGGCTTGAGCTGCGGCGAGGTCTCTAAAAGGTGTTGAACGTCCGTAGCCAGTTGCCTCTTCATTCATTCAATGGCCCCCGAAATATATACTACTTTGCCCTCCTCGCGTTCCTTTCTTCCTCCCTTGTTCGCAATTCAAATACCATCAAAACACAGAAGCAGAATCTGAGGAAGGTTTTCATGGGCGACATCTCCGTCAACATCAGCGTGAACGCTCACGCATCATTCTCCTACAACCAAAATGCCTCCCACGAAATCCTCTATGGGCAACTAAACAGCACCACAACTCTACCCTCTCAGCCTACTGGATTAACTACCCCAACCCATGGCCCTACCTCCTAATCAGCGTCGCGCTCTCAATTGGTCTAGGCTGGCTCGGTTTCCGCTCCTCAGCCAAATCATGGCATCCCATGCACAACCAAGAGCACGAACATAGGCTCCTTCCATCCAACGATATTGAGATGTCTGCGCATCAGGAAGATGGCATCACACCAGAGCTGACTCCGCAACCGCAGATCTATATCGATAAGAACGATCATGGATTCTTTACGGGAATGATAGCGAGACAGGAGCGTATGAAGAGTATGACGAGGGCAGAACGACATGCCTACCTGAAAGACAAGAACAACAATCCCGCAGTCGACGCCCAACGTGCTGCTGAAGCCGAGTATGCTGCCGCAGGTCAGACTTTTGACCCCGAAGATGACATCAGGTCCGATGGTGGTGTGGGGAAGTTCAGCATGTACAAGACCATATTTGGAATCTGCTGGACCACACTCCGCTCAGTCTCAATCTTTTCACTGGCCATCAAAATAGCTTCCGGCAAGAACTCCGACTCCTCATATCCTGGTCCCTTGAATGTCATGATTCTTTTCGCATCAGCACAAACGTATCTTGCAGGTCGGGGCATGCCTCGTATCTTCAATACGATCCTAGCCTACGATCTCGTGCTTATCTGGGTCGCTTTCGTTCTGAGCTCCTTTGGATCTGGCAGTACGGTTAAGTATTACGGCAAGATTGGCGTTCAGGGCGGGAATTGCCCATTCTTCGACCGGGCCAAGTACAATACTGGACATGAATGCGCCTACGGCCGGTGGCAAACTGTGGGTTGCTCTACCAGCTCGACTTGGGATACCTCAGCACACAATTATCCTCGTCCGGCCTGGTGGTTCACCGGCGATCCGGATCCGAATAGTTAGAGGAACTCCCTCTTGACTCTCGAGTAAGATAGCCAATCTGAGACAAATTCTCCATTGTTTCCATGCTGACAGCATTAGGCTCGATTTCAAACTGATAGGCATCGCGTATGGCCTAATTGCCCTTTTCCTAGCCCTCCCATTTTACTTTCTCCCATTCGCCCCGCGTCTACTCGGCAAGCCTCTCCCAGCAATCAAACTCGCCTTCCTCCGCCGCATGTCCTACACCACCTCAATGATCGCATTCATACTAGTGCTCATTCTATCCATCATAGCGGTCCCACTTCATATCTCCGGCGAGCTTGATTCTCCCAAATTTTCATACGTTGATTCAGTGGGGCCACTTGTCAATATAGACATTTTCGATAGTGACAGTGCGCAGACTGCAATTGATGGGACTTGGCCGAGCTTGGCGTGGAATCAGAGCCATGTTGGAGCGGGCATTGACCCCGATTTCTTGGGAGGCAATCAGACAAGCTGGAGTGATTGCTTCTGGGTGCAAGCGCCGAAGTCTAAGACGGGCCATTTATCAGCGTGGTGGCAGGTTGATGAGAGCAAGGCGTTGAGGATTATGGCTGGGCTTTGACGACTCCAGTAAGGATTTCAGGCGTTCTTTGGGATACCTATGGAAGATAGGATAGGATTGTGGATTTTATTTAACTTGTGAATTCATCGATATGGAGATTGGAAGAACAAATCCATCGTTTCATTGAACTCTTATCTAATTTTCCAGATTTAGAGTTGCCCCGCCTTCCCGTCATGCTTGCTCACTCTATCTTAGAGCACTTGAAAACCAACACACTCTTCATTCTCCTTATAGCTTCTTTCAGAACTGTTATTTCCACTGCGGAGCTGACTCGTGCCCAGCCCATTTCGGCCACATGACAAATTTGCCCAGGACTGACTAGTACTCCTGCCTCGCCCAGTCGAGCAATCATTGCAGCTTCGTCATCCCGATTGCTCGCTCGTGGAGCCAATTTTGCGAGAACAAAATAGCCTGCATTACAAGAGATATAATAAATGCCATAACAGTCGAAGAGGCTCGTCAGTTTATGGTAAGCCTCTGCTAATCGTATCGAGTTCAGCTTCACCAGCTTTGGTAAAGACTCGGACGAAAGTAGAGCGCTTGCAAAGACTGTAGAAAGGGTCAAAACGTTCATGAATGCTGCTATGGGAAGCCCGTTGCAAAGTGGACTGTTAGCTTGAGTTGTGGTGCAGTCCTGTCATGATTTGTCAGTGTATGTCTTCTACCCCGGATGTGGCAGCTCTAACCAGTTTAAGGCCCGCAGAGGTGAAGTCTTTGCTCATGCTCCATAAAACATGGACTCTTGCAGGGTCGCAGTCAAGTGCAATCGAATCAAGAGCGAGCATTGAGACGAAGTGACGAGTCTCAGGTAAGTCGACTTGACTGCGACTGAAACTGTTGAGAGCAAAGACCTCCTTGGAGATCAGATGAATATTTCGCCGTTGACAGAACCGAAGGCATTCTTCAAGGACACATTTAGGGTAGCACCGCCCGAGAGAATTATGTGGATTGGTAAGAATTAAAGCCTTGATTGGACGACTGGGAGTGGCGAGAGCATCTTCCAAGGCCGGAACAAGAGATCTACTAAAGGGGTCTTGGAGACGGGGAAAGTTGGCCAGAATCGGGATAGTGGCGGATCGATTAGGGCAGTGGACATGATAACCATCTAGACATGTGAGTTTCGGTGTTCCCACAGATAGACAGCTACGTACTCTAATACGGGCCTGGAATCAACACACCCTCCCCTTCGTCGCAGACATTCCAAAGAAGTGAATCCAAGCAAGTCGCTGCATTCTTTAAGTGTGGATTATTGTCTTACCGCGGGCGATATCTGCATCTCTTGCTTTTTGTATTGCGCTTCATCCCACCTCTCACGCTGGATACAAGATCGGACCCTTTTCTACGGTTTCAAATATCTGATATAGCCAATTTTCTTAAAGCGAAGTCGCCTCCTCAACACATTTTCGCGCTGGCACGCGATCCTTATAGTAGTCTGGAGATGGTTAGTGTTCAGGAAGTCGATGTAATGCTTGCCTCCCCATCCTTAATCGAGGTCTTCGCTAAATTGATGCTGATCAATCTCGCCTTTGGGAGCCTTTTCGAGCCGATGACGGAACCACGGTTCAAGGTCGTGGACTATCGCTCCAGCTCTGTGACTTTGCGCGAAGGACTTGCTTCACCAGTGTGGCTCAAGAGACACAAAGCATGACTGTCGCTCGGATCACGTGCTCTCAATTTTCTTCTTTCCTACACGATGCGAGGACCACAGATGAGATCAAGCGAGCGCAACAAGGTGCACAAATTAGCCTTGTCTGGCTAGTTCTTTGGCTACGCACGCATGCTCGGCTTAATAAGCGAGAGATGGCCATGAAGAGTCTACAGAGTTGAAAACTATTCGGAGTTAATTTTCACAAAGTACGCCGGGCTATAGATAATGGAGCAGTGATTTGAGGGGAGCGGCGAGCGCAAATCATGATCTGTGATAGTGACATGATATACTACTCTACGGTGCGGCGCGTCTCCCAACAGTACGTAGAATACCCCGTCCGTCGTTCAACTTCTTGATATTGTTTTCAAGAAGTTCCCTCTGTCTTCTCGCTGACGGAGGTTCAGAGGCGATCGCCTCCGTCTCAGCGTCAGACAAGCCGTTCACCGTGATGGGAGAAAAGATTTTCTCCAGTCCGCGTACAATATGTCGCTCCACCACTTGTGTCGTGATATTGTCGATGAAAGTTTTTTGAGAGAGCTAAGCAGTCAGTAAGGTAGAATTGACCATGGGCCGCGCACAACCCCACTGACCTTATAAATCGAACACAGGCAGTCAAGAGCTTCTTCACAGCTGTGATCTTCCATGTCTCGACTTACCTCCGTAGAATACCCTCGCGATGTTTTTCCAGGATACACCGGTGTACTTGTACAGTTTGATGCATCTGCCGGGTGTGTGGCACGTTCGGTGATGTTGTTAATATGATTGGCCACAGGCTTCTCTTTTCTGTCATGACGTCTCTTCTTGATTGTGTCCGTGTAACAGTGGTTGTAAGTGATCGGATAGCTTCTGATGTCTTCCATTATCCTTTCCATCTCTCTGGCTGAGGCATCGAACCTCAACTTCAAAGCGTCTTCAACTTTGGACGACCAGAGACGGGTGTATACATCCTTGGGACATTTCTCCCGAAGTAACGCATCAAGAAATCGCTCACAGACGTCCGCAACATCCTCAACGTGATGCTCGGCCATCGGCTGCCATTTACTGGATTGCTCCCAGAAGAGATCGCCAACCAATAGCGGATTAAAATCACCGGGGAGTTCTCGACCACGGGTCCGAAAAAGCGATTCTCGGACCCACTCCATCGCCTGACGCTTGGATCGATGAATCGGTGGCATCAGCCTTGCTATCCCGACACCAGGGACCACGTCTGGCTTCGTTGCTTCACTCTCCACGTCTGGTTTCCTTGCTTCACTCTCCATTTCCTCCCTCTCCGTTGCGTGGTTGCCGGCGTCCACCTCGTGTTCGTCCACGTGATACTTGTAGCCGTACGTGCGTAAGGCTTTGGAGAATTGAGAGTTCTTGTACTGGATGACGGCCCGCAGTCTGCGGATCGTCATGGGCGATTCGACGGAGAATGGGTGATCCGAGTTGGGAGTAAAGTATTCTCCTTCGTAGTGCCCGTTCACCGCGGCTTTGCCCACCTCATAGAAGTCCAGGCTGAGCTGAGTCAAAAAGGCTTTGCACTCCTGCGGCGTCGCTCGTCGACAGCCCATTGCTTCCAATAGACGTAGTGACTCCGTCAACGCTTCCTCGAGATCCTTTCGTAGCTTCGGGAGCTCCTGCTTGACGTGCTCGAAGAGCATCTGGCTCAGACGGTCCCGTAGAGACGTAATTCCCACGCACTCTTTGGACAGGATGGAAAAATTCGAGGTTCGGAAGTAGCCGGTCTCGGAGATGTTGCGTTGCTCAAATGAGCTCGACCCCTCTTCATAACTTCGGTTCTTCAGTACGTGCCAGCCTAGATTAAAGAATATGTCCTCGTTTCGCGCCAGACCGAGGAACGCTTTTTCACTACCAGAACCGGACGGGAGGCGGTCGGGTTTGGTGATGATCCCAAGCGTGCGATCTCCTCCCGGGTCAACTTTCCTAACCTTCTTCAGGATCCCCTGATTGGCGTAGTCATTGCTGGCCGAGACCACCGCCAGGCAAATCGTCCGATGTTGGGAAATGTAGTGGTCGGTGATCTCTGTAACCAGCCGCACGTCCTCTTCCGTCACTCCTCGGGTTTCCGTCTGAACGAGCCCCGGAAGATCGACTAGTGTTAATTGAGGTCGGAAAGGCCCCTCGATTTCGATACTTAAGACATCTTTGGCGAACGCTCTGGACGTGGAAGTCGATGTGTTGTTGATTCCCATCAGAGTCGTTGCCTTGTCCATTAAGGAAGGAAGCTCTTCAAAATCGGAGATGGATTCTTTGAAAGCTCCGATGGGCTCTCGTTCCCTCGGAGGTCTATCGTCGTCGGGGATCACTTTGATCGTGATCGCATCCGTCGTTGCCCGACGTAGGATGATTTCTGTGGCGAATCGCGTACAGAGATTATCGTTCCGCGGGAAGGGGATTTCCGTGAGAGCTTCGAGAACAGAGCTTTTGCCGGCCGATTGATCACCGCAGACAACGAGCTGGGGCAGAGACAGCGTGCTCTCAAGGCCGCATTTGCGGAGCTGATCGACAATGTTGAGTACGTTCCGTTGCTCAACGCTTTGAAGGCCTTCAAGCGATAAAGTTGTCTCCAACGCTTGAGGCGTGTTGCCATTCTCGGATTCCAGGAAGCTATCGGCAACTGACTGGTCGTCTGATTTGCGCGGACATCAGCAGACGATGCGTGATGCAAGTGAATCAACAGATGAAAGCACTTGCCAGAAGACTTCGGCGAGGAATCTCGGCGCCGCAAGTCGAAGTCAAAGTCGGAGCAGGATAGAGACATGATGTAATTCAAGGATGGCGCGGTTTGAAGACGGCTGCTACAAGCGTCATAAGTATATGCAATGAGGATGCAACCAACGGTCGAACCACGGGAACGAGGAGTTATATGTGAACAGCGAGGGGGACACCCAGGGTTATGAATCGTAGGTGCAAGGATTCACCCAAGGAACGTGCACCAGCCTTGAAGAAGCTTTGCCTAAAGCAAGGCAGATAGATCTATTGGACGATCATCATGCATGATAACACCCCACCTCTCGCCAGGTCTTAGCCATCCGTTCCGATTCCTATCCGCTTCTTCGTTAAAGGCTTAATGCAACAAAGCTGCAGAACGGCCTAAAGGTGAGATCTTGCATGACCACGCATAATCTCCGGCTCACGGAATCCTGCATCCGCCCATGTCCTTAAGTTTAGATCATGAGACGAGAATTAACATGTCGTAGAATAATCCCGCGTTTGCGCACAGATCCTTAAGTGTCATAGGTGAGGGAGCAGCGGCAATTTAGTGTATTCATGATTTTATAGATTTCTTGGCATTCCAATCCATCGCATCCTCTATATAAAATTATATACAAAACACGATAGATTACCATATAGTCTACTATATATTAACTTTGAAGCCTAGAAACCGCCTATACACGATTACGAAGGTATTATAATACCTAGACAGCGCTCCTCTCGATCTAGGAATACCCCTTCTATCTCTCCTATCGCCCTCTAGTAATCTATACGGAAGAGTAATTATCTCTCTAAAGTAGTACGATTCGCTAATAACTAGCCGGAGAATATCACTACCGCTAGTAAGAATAGTAGAGGTAAAAAGAAGATAGGGCGCTAGGTACCCTCTAAGTCTATACGAAAAACTTGGAGTCTACTATTAGTATACAAGTGAGTGCCTGTAATCTTCACAGAAGATTACCGTAAAAACGGCTATAATTCTCTATAACTACGGCGTCTTAGAATCCTCTATATATACACCTATAGTATTAATAATCCTCTATCGGCCAGCCAGATAAGATATAGCGACGTTCGGCAAGGCCTGACGCTCTTCGCTCGACCTGGGACTGGCAGCGCTGTTGCGATCGTTCTTGGCGGGGGTTCTCCCGTCACGTGTCTATCACTTGAGCCTATTCGTTGCCTCTCTTATAGAAGCAAATATCTACCGGGCAATGCCTCAATGGACATAACCTAGAGCCGAAGACATGGGTGGCTGAAGTTTACCCGCAAATTTTCCGCGGATGCACGATTCCGTGAGCCGAAGCGTATGCATGGTCATGCATCGAGCGAGGCTCATTGCTTTTTCATCACATGTAGAATCTTACCTTTTAGGAAGCCGAGACTGGAACCCTCAATAAGAGAACCATTGACCTGATGACTGCTTTGTATATTTCAGCGACTTATCTCCTGCATAGATATTGTCGTTGACGACGGAAAGGAGTAGAGCCGTTACAGCAATCGGAAGAGAATCCCTGAAACCAGAATCTCCACACAGATCAACTCGCCCAAGCATGAGCAATCGGTGCTTGGTCGTTGTCCGCATCATTTGTCGTTTTCAGTGGCGCTCGTCCTTGTTCGAATCGATCGAGGGATGCTGTGGAAACGTTAGGCGGTTCTGCAGGCTGTATAGCATTTATACTTTACCGAAGAAGTGGATATAGATCCCTATGGATTGATAAGGCCTCTTCGCGACAGATCCAACAACCTGCGGATGACGAGAACCGGGGTGGTATTATGCGTTATGGCACGTCCAATAGATCTGCCGTGCTTCAGACAAACTTCTTCAAGGGCTGGTGCATGTTAGCTGTGCGGATCCTTGCCCTTCGATTCATAGCCCCTGCAAGTTATGATGCTAATGCATATGAATGGAGTGCCATTCGCTTTCAACGGCTGCGCGTCTCTGCGGGCAAGTTGCAGACGGAATCTCTCAGGCAGTTAAGCTGACAGCTTTGCTGATCCTAGTTCAGAAACGTTGGTTAAGTATCCCTTATTTCCTTCTTGATCCTTAGAGAAGATCCAGCGTCCTCAGCCTTCTGAGCATTAAAGCAAGATCACCAAACCATCCACATCGTTTCATCAATACAAGACAAGAAATACAAAGTGTAAGATGGTTTCTGTCACTGATCCGGCAAAGCTGGAACATTTGCAGACGCGAGAGCAGATGAAGCTCCTGGATGTCATTGACGCCCTGCGAGCAGAAGGGCTCAGTGAGTACACCGCTCTTCCGCAGCTGATCGTCTGTGGAGACCAGTCCAGCGGCAAGAGCTCAGTCCTCGAAGCCATCTGTGGTGTGCCATTTCCTCGCAAAGACACCTTCTGCACCAGGTTTGCTACAGAGGTCATCTTACGTCGGGCCACGGATGAGTTCATATCAGTGTCTTTGGTTAGTCACATCTGGAAGATCGTGATACTTAATGATAACTGATGCTTGTACTTATAGGTGCCAGGGAAAACCAGGTCTTCCCAAGACCGAGATATTCTTTCAGGCTTTCATCATGACCTCTCATCCCGTGAAGAGTTTCCTGAATTGTTCGAGAAGGCTAAACACGCCATGGGTCTAGATGTGCTTGGGAGCCGGGCCTTTTCGGAAGACATTCTGCGTGTTGAGGTGTCAGGTCCAACCCAACCCCAGCTGACTGTGGTGGACCTGCCAGGTCTCATTCACTCCGAGAACAGAAAGCAAACCGCCCGCGATGTCAGTCTAGTTCACAAACTCGTGGAGTCCTACATGAAAAGCGAAAGGAGTATCATTTTGGCCGTGGTGTCTGCTATGAATGAGTTTGCGAACCAGATTGTGCTCAAAAAGGCTCGTGACGTCGATCCAGAGGGGGAGCGTACGATTGGCATCATCACAAAGCCCGATACCTTACGAATTGGAACCACTTTGGAAAGAGAGTTCATAGCTCTTGCCCGAAATGAGGATGTCAAGTTCGAACGCGGCTGGCATGTTGTTAAAAATCTCGATCTTGGTGCAGGCGAGGGAGAAACCAAGGACAGGGACAGCGAGGAGTCGCTGTTCTTCGAAAAGAGCAATTTCAAGTCTCTTCCACCTTCCAGCGTCGGAATTTCAAGCCTACGCCATCGTCTTAGCCAGGTTCTCTTCGACCAGGTTCGATCTGAGCTCCCCAAACTCGTTGAGGATATTCGATCCGGTATAGCTACAACGCGGGACGGGCTTGACAAGCTTGGCCCAAGTCGTGTTACACCTGAAGAACAGAGAGCTTTTTTGATAAGAGTCAGCCAAGAGTTCCAGATACTCTCCAAGGATGCTATCAATGGCCAGTATAGCAACCCTTTCTTTAAGGACTATGTACCAGCTAAGACGCGCCTTTGCGCTGTCATTGCCAACTCTCACGACCGTTTCGGGACCAGCCTTCGAGAGAGTGGAGCACGATGGATCATTTCAGAAAGCAAGGACAGGAAGTCTGTGAGAGGCAGCAGCAGCAGCAGCAAGTACCGCACTCGAGAAGAGGCGATCAACAAAATCCAAAAATTATTGCGTATTAGTCGTGGAAGAGAGGTAATCGCATATTTAGTTTTGCGAGCTACATCCGGTGGATAAACTGACTGTGAATCAGCTTCCTGGGCTTGTCAATCCACTACTTGTCGGCGAGGTTTTCCGAGAGTACAGCGAACCCTGGGAGGGCATTGCCCGTTCTCATATCCGCTCGGTCTGGAAAAGCACGAAGTTCTTCCTCCAGCAAGTCTTGCAACACCTAACCGATGCGGAAGTCTGCGCGGCTCTGTTTTACGAGCTGCTTGAGCCGATCATGAATGAAAAGCTTGACCTTGCTCATTCGAAACTTGCCGAACTGATTGCAGTTTACAAAGACCACCCGACTACGCTCAATCATTGTTTCCAAGAGAACGTGGTTGCTCTACAGAAGGCTCGCAGGAACTCTTCCAATGAGGAAAAGCTGCGTGGAATATTATCCCAAGGAAGCAAGGTTCACGAGCAGGACCTTCCGCTGCTTATGTCGGCCATGCAGTTCGAAGAAACGCCTGACATGAATCGCAAAGCCGCAGAAGAAATATTTGATAACATGAACGCCTTCTACAAGGTTCGCGCCTCATCATTCCTGTTATATTCCAGTACTGACTATTGGCTGAGACTGCAATGGAAGTCTTTTTAGACAACGTCCCAAGCCTCGTCATCCAGGAGACCATCGTCAACCAAGTGCCACGTATGCTTTGCCCGGAGTCGGTATTTGCGATGGAATCGGACCTTGTGAAGAAGATTGCCTCGGAGTCCGAAGCCAAGAGACTCCAAAGAGAGGAGCTGACCCGGAAGCTCGGGACTTTGGAGGCTGGGTACGGTATCTGCAAGCAGTGTGTAGCTCGGGGAAGTTCAGGTACGTGTCTCCGCTGATGATGCGGGTCCCTGGAAACAGCTAAATAAAGAAAGGGCTGAAAGAGCAGATAATACTTCGTGATAAGGCGCCGGCGGAAGAGTTGGCCAGCGATGAAGATATCTCTTCTGGCTCTGATGAGGTTGTCGAGGTTACTCAAAGTGAAACGGAGGAGCCATCAGACACACACATGCCTGTAGCGTCACCACGGGAGGATGTGCCAAAACAAGTAAGTCTTTTTCTCGTCAACGTGTTTAAATTTCGCTAATCAGTGACAACGTATTTGATAGTGTATCAGCAAAGCCATTAACAGTTGGGAAAAATATTCGACTGTAAAGGGCTCCTTTCCTCGAGTGTCTCACGAAAGCTAACCGCACATGCGATAGGAAGCTGAACCGACCGCTGGCAGTTGGCTGTCTCGATCGAAAGGGAAGGACAAGCACATGAAGGCAGAGGTCGGCCTTGTAGAATCTTCTACTGAAGAGTTGACAGATGATTGAGACTGGCGCATGTCATTCAAAGCGTCAAAACATACAGATTTCAATATCTCCGTTTAGATTTCGTTCTCCGTTGATAGAATAGACGCTTGTTGAATAGATATATAAGAACGGGGTTTACGGCGCTAAATGGTTGCATGAGTTCTGGGGGACTATCACTTGACGTCTCAACCCGAAGTGATAGCCTCGTCGATCTTCTGTACGTGTAGTGTGGCCCGGCCGACAGGGTGTAGGCGTCCAAGTGTGTCCACGTTCAATTCCATAGAGGCATCGAGGCCCACTAGAAGGGTTCACCCCCCAACTGGCTGAACTGCCCTGCCGGCCACCCTATAGGGCAAAATTTACTACTATAGAGGTTTTTTATTGTAGACAAGTGCCCGTAATCTTCACAGAAGATTACTGTAAAAACGGCTATATCTCGCTTATTTTATACTCGATTTAGGAAATTTTAGCAGTATTAGAAATTACTCTATATATAGTATGTTTTATATATATAAAGCTAAGCCCTAATCCTAATAAGGCAAAATTTATTAAGGATTTAGTATATTAGTACTTCGGGGGCGGCTGCGGGGTGGCTGCGGGGGTAGCTTTAGGGAACTCCGCAGGTAAAAACATGTTTTTTGAGCTTTCTTTAGCCAAATCTTAACTAAATTTCAAAATTCGAACGGCGTTACAAAGCGCATGCCTGGTTCCAAAACTCATGAAATTATCTCGATATTATATGACGTATGTGGCGCGGGGCATTGGTGCGAAGAAGTTACGGTGCGCATTTAACTTTTGATGTTCCAGGGTCCGGGGGCGCCAAGCTCAATGGCATTTACTTACGCTGCCCGCAAAACATCGCTAAAACGTATATTTACTGATAACTATTGCGCAAGTGGGCCGATTCTCAAAATTCTTGATGCGCAAGCAAGCTAATGATCAACTTTAACATACATGAGCTTTGTAAAAGAAAGAATGACGTATATGGCGCAAGGCATTGCTGCGAAGCAATTGCGGTGCGCGCTCAGATTTTGATGGGGTACAGCTTGGCGCGCTAACCGAAGAAGGCAGTTAGCAGAGGCTCTATAGGAGCACTTTGATTGGCTGCAAGTGCGGAATACCCTCCGAAAGTCCGCATTAGAAGAAGATCCTTAGATATTGGATGATTTTAGTAGAGATATAAAATATAAAGGAGCGACTATAGTCTAAAATCGCTAAGGATATATATAAGATTGGTATTAGAAAAGAAATTGATCTATATTATTGTAGAGATAGTGGATAGTATTATTCGTTAAAAAGGTGAGGATAAAGCCGCATTAGAATAATCATTCCCCACATCTCGCCGCTATGCGCCTTGCATGATGGGTCTTAAAAGAATAGCCCATCCATAGGCATGGGTTCCACGATAGCCTATCACGTCGACCTTTCGCGCATTATCTCGGAATCGGGTTCCCCTCCGCGGTGCCAGGTCATGCTTGCTTTACCTTGAGTGGTGATGCCCAACACCTAGGCCTTAATTTTTTTCACGTCAAAGGTGTGGAGAAGATCACTAGCTCCATCATGATTATGCCATAAGGCTCACATCGATCGGTCCTTTCTCACACCAAAACCTTCCCCCGGAGAGTGCACCAAAATGCGTAGAGATTTGAATTACATCATAAACCACGTCTTCCTCCCTTCAAAATTGCCACAGAAAGATGACAGCAACGCCACTAAGGGTGCTTCTTTGGCAAAAGAGGTACTTTCAGCATTGAGGTCGTTCCAAGATAACATTCTGGAGCAAGAGCGCTCAGAATGGATCCCCTGCATCAAGATGGTTGGCAACATGCTCGAGATACGCGACCACTTTGGAGGGTTGGTGGCCAAAAAAGTGGAAATAACGCTGAGGGGGATGGTTGATGGAGGTACGAACCTACAAGCCTTTGGGGATAAAAGAGATGTCTAACGTCGTTTGCGTTGATTTAGATATCCTCGCGTTGCATATCCGCAGCCAGAACGCGGGACTCATCGTCCGGAGATCTTCAGATCGATATTCATTCGAGTCGTTCGAAGTCTCGCCAACCACTGAGGCCGTCATCGGGACCGGGGGTAGACTGCGACGGTGCTTCCCGGGCCCAGCGGTGGCAATTGGCCAAGACCGAATCGAGGATGCCAGCTTTCTCGAGCCGGTAGTGGAGTTCCTCGTTCAACTCGACGCCGAGACGCCGGAGGAAGTCCTGCCAACTACAAAAAAGGCACAGTCGACGGTTATTGAGACCAGAGACACAGTGCACCCAAGGTTCGTCACGGAGATGCTCACCGGCATGCTGCGGGCTATGGGTCAGCCGCTCGATGTTCCTCGCATCTACAAACACACACGCGACGACGTCCTGTGGAAGGATGCGCTCAAACCGTGGCGACGTTGCCCTTTGTGGCTCTTCCTTCGCGTTGCATTGCAGACGAGTCTCATGCGTAACGATGTTGAGGAGCCGCACGTGCGGTACAAGTCATTCATGCTGTTCTTCATGGCTTACGTCTTGGAAGGCGCCCTGGAAGCTTCTCTACCGAGTGATACGCTCTTTCTAATGACAGCCAAGATCAGCCGCCGTGCGTTGAAACTTGGGACAGTGGATGGAACGGCCTGGTTGCAGCAAGTCGAGACGACAACGGGGGCTGTCCAGCAAGAATTGAGTCGCAGATGGGCCTCAGTGGAAAGGCATCCGGATCCCTTCGCGACGCAACGAAACTGGGCCCCATCGCAGCTGTCGTTCCTCTCGGATACCGAACTAACACTCTCAAGGCTGCGGCCTTACTTGGCAAAAGTGTTTGCCCGGCTGGCGTCACCGTCAACCTACCACCGTTTTATGTCGGATTGTGGTCAACGCATCTCGCAATGCAGCTCAAGTTTGCCGGACCTGAGTCTGTTATCGAAGGGGAACGGAGGTCAAGTCCGTCTGTATCTGGCAGATCTGGAACTCTGGGTAGAAAAATCTCTCAATGACTGGCTGCGCGCAAACATGGAACGTCAGGACGCCGACACCAACCTCGCAGAGCTCATTGATACCTACACGTCGGCAGCTTCTCTCGCTTACAAAGATATGCCGGAAGACATCTCTCTCATGCTCCTCACCTCGATGGATTTGTGGGTTGCGCTTGACAAATGGGCGCTGCACCACTGCACTTTATTACACGACTACAGTCCGGAGTTCCCGCCGTCGCTATTCGAGCCGTTGCTGCTGCCCAAGAAGCCTCAGATGGAACGACTCCTCCGCGTTGAGCAGCATCTTGCCACGAGACGAGTAGCAGCTATACCAGGATTCCCGTCCATGTTTCGGTCCGTCAACACGACGAAAAGCTTTGCCGTGCGGTACGTTCAGCAGTCCCCACGTCACGAGGAACTACAACGGAAGATTGAGGCGGAAGCGAGGAATGACCGGGTCCAAAAAGAATCGGAGCTCGCAAGCAAACGTCAACGATATCACGAGCTGATCAAGCAATCAGATGGGATGAGCTGCCAATACGTTTCTCGTTGGCGAAAACATCAACAAATCTCCGAACACAGCGGCTCCTGTCAGAAATGCCAGCTGAAGTCACAGGCCAAAGGACTCACCATTAAAGTTCATGAGTGGCCACTTCCGGAGAGAGACTTGGAGGCGAAGGCGGCGGTGTTTGAGCTCGATGTGCCGACTGTTGTATCCAAATGGCGGGATACTACCTATAGTATTCTCGTTGATATGTTGTCCGTTGAACCTGGCGCTCAAAGCACGCGTCGAGGCATAGGCAAGCAGCAAAAGGCATATAGCCTCCGCAGCTACACCGGTTTGCAAAAGTTCGTTAGATCACAGGCAGGACGACTCCAGCTCGCATCGACAACAAAACCCTTTTTCATCTCGCACTATCAACATCAAAAAATTTCTCAGGCCAAGGAGACCAGCGTATGCGTCAATAACGGCTTACGATATGCTGTGTACGATTCGAAGAAAATGAGATGGACGGAAGAGCTCCTCGACTGCTGCGGTGTGCGCGAACAGTGCACGCTCAAGCTTCCAGCTGGGCCGTATAAGGGGCTGCAATATGCCGTGAACAACACGATCCACACGTCTAACGAGGTGATTGCGAGCCAAGCCGAGTGTCCTGAGACGCTGACGATGCATGAATTCTACGCCTTTGGAACGTTGCGGTCAGGTCATCGATTGCAGTGGCGGAACATCGCTCGCGAACTGACCGCTCGTATCCTCAATTTGAATTGCCACGAGACGCACACATTGATCGCGCAGGCCGCTTGGCAGGTCGGCCCCTTCAGTGAAGGACAGGCCTGTCGAGAATCCCACGCCGACCTTGAAGAGGTCGAGTTTGGGAGGTCACTGCTGTCAGCCTTGGACGACGCGCTCGGGACGATCGAAGGCAACTGGCAGGGTGCCCCAGCAGCTCGTACGTTTGTCGTTCTTGCGACTCGACTGCTCTCTCTCTCGTCGTGCAGGGTGGTACGCCAGGGTTGCTTCCGTTTCCTGCAAAGAGCACGAGCAATCTCGCTGCGCTGGACTCGCGAAGTGGGGCAAAAGTTGCAGGAAGGACAGAAAGAGGAGGAGCTGAGAAATCTGAATGCACGGACGCTTGAGATGGCCTTGACCTGTCACGGGACGTTTGATGTCGATCCGCGCCATCTTCCTGATCTCCTCGAATGGGACGAGGATATTGCAGTCGTGACTGAATGCTCGATCATCGTGCACGATCGATGCCCCGTGGTGGTAGACGATCTACCTATATCGGTAAATTCACTGTTGCAGCGATATCGGAGGCTCTCATGCGTCCTCGAACCCTTTCTGCGCAAGCGGATTCTAGAGGTCCGCAACGGTCTCGAAAGGACTATCGGTCGGCTTTGGGCGGGATATGTGTCGGGATCCCCATGGACGGCCTTGGAAACGCCCAGCGAGCGGTGGCTCGTCACGGAGACATCGAGTGAAGGTGGTCTTTCGTCGATGCTGGTCCACTACAATCTGCTGGACGGAACTTTGCTTGTTAACGGGTCACCGCTCACAAGGCTTCCCCACTCGTACGAATCCCATCCGACTTTCCGGCGACTATTTGGCGAGGTAAAGTATACTCTGTTCGAAACAGCGTGGGAACGAGGGCTAATCGGTTGATGGGCGATACAGAGAGTTGTCGATGTTGTCCCGTCAACTATGAGTGGAATGGTTTTTGAGGCTCGAAATGAATTATTCGACCACCGAGTAAGTATCCTCCTTTGCCTTTTTCTTTTCCTTCCTTCTTTTGTGCACGGGATTATGTAACGACGGAGCTGTTTGTGGTGCTAACAAACGCCATCATAGTTGTACTTTGGCATGTACGACTCCGAACTCATCATCCGGGCAAGAAGACAAGGACAGGTCCACGAATTGCTCCCAGTGCACACACTCGACGGCGACTTTCCAGAGGCTTTCGTTCACGACTACGCGCATTGGCTACACATTAACACGGGCTTCGTTGAATGGCGACCGTTACCCCATGCTTGGACACCGACATCCCAGAACTGGCAGATGCGGTCCGGCAGCCGAGGGGCAAATGTGGTGCTACTCCGTGGTTCGTCGAGATTAATAGACCTTCATACGCCGACAGCGAAGGCCGTGTCAACAGTCCTGAGTCCTTTAGAACAGGCGACCCATGTACATATCACACTCGACTGCGAAACAGAGGTGTTGGAAGTGCACTTGCCACGCCTGAAGCTTGACTTCTTCGTGAGGAAAGGTGCCACACAGCTTGAATCGAAGCAGTTCCGTGGAATGACCGTGGATTGTAATCAATCGTTTGGCACCCTGACGGGACTGGTCAACAAGCTTGTTCTTCGGGGAAACACCGACTCGTCGCGCAGCGCCATTATCCCTCATGGTGACGTTCTCTTCGAACCGGAGGGCTGCCACGTACGTGTACATATCAACACTTCCACGCAGCACCTATCGTATCACCTCTACCACATCGACCCTCAACTCGGGCGACTTGTCGACAACGGCAGCCTCAAGAGCAAGCTGTTCAAATGTTACCTTCACGCGGTCACAGCCCACTGTCTGACCGACGAGCTCACCGGTCGGACCGGCACCGAAGAAGCCCTCTCCACCCTAGCATCCCCTTCGGTCCAGTCTTTTCTCAGGCTCGACCAAACGGAAATAGACCTCCTGGTGCTCCTTGCACGACTGACCCCGCGTCGCCACTACTACCCGCGCCACCTCCGCGTGATGCAGGAGGTGGAATGGGAGAGACTCTCTCCGATATCACAACATCCCTCTTTTTTCAATTCCGTACGATCAATTTTCGAGCGAGCGCGAACGCTTGATCTATTCCATGACAAACCCACGGAACTACCGGATGCAGAAATCTGTGGTGACCGTCACTTGTTCAAGAGGGCCGCCGTCCGGGATGCTGCATATCGTGTACACGGATTTGGGGCCGAGCATCACACGATGAAGCACGACGTCAATTACATCGCCCGAGAACATGTCTCAAACAGCATACAAGAGTCTCAGGTGTGTCACACTGCGAAGCTAGTCGATGGCTGGTCGGCAAATCTGAAGGGCTGCTCACATTTGATCCGTGAGATCGAGTCATGGGGGAAGCCGCTCGGTGGTTGCGGAACCGAAGGTCCCATTCGTCTAGGCTACGATATAAAATGGCTGGATCCACCCGCCACTTTCCTCCCGAGAAATTGGTGTACGCTGCAGGCGGCTTTATCTCACAGTGTGGTCGAAACAGATAAATACAGAATCATGATATTCCTGTCCACCCTGACGTACTCGCAGCACCCGAAACAAGAGCTTGTCCAGACCCTTTTGGCTTTCGCGACGGTCCCCGAACTTCGTGCAACAAGGCCGTCGGAGTACCCGTCGTTCCAACTATCGCATGGCTACAAACCAGATAAGCAGAACTTGGTGGACGTGGTGAACAAGAAGCGGCGGCCGTTTCATTCGTGTCCGGAATCTAATCTGCCCCACTTCCCCTATGAAACTTTCGCAGACGCCGACGAGCGTCGCCGGCACAAGCACCAAGCGGCGGCGGAGGAATGTATTGGCCGGTTCGTGAATGCGCTCATTTACCAGTGGCCCGAAGCAAACGTGCGTGATCCAGTAGGCAATGGTTTCAACACCTACGTGTCCGTGAATGAGGCCATGGAGGATGCACGGATCTGGTTCCACAGCTGGTATCGTAACGCCAAGTTTAAAGAGTCTATCGGCCAAATACAAGAGATGCTAGACGATCTGAACGCCGGAGATCAAAAACTGCTGGGTTACTCTTTTTCGCAGCCTCGCTACCATTATCGTCCAAAGCGGAGTCATGTCGAATTCAATGATATCATGGGGAAATCTGCTCCCAGCTTTTCTCCGGCACATCTTGTAAATTCTGATTCCTGGGTTGGTAAGCAAGACGAAGATGGGGGGAACCGCGGCGGACTCATGTCACTTTTATCGCGCCTCTTATCGAAATCTTCAGGTCGCTATGAGCAACGATACGCCATTGACTTGGTGGAGAGCTTCGACTCGCTTCACGGCAGTGCAGAAACCAGACTCTGCAGATCACCCAAGACACTAAAGCCACTGCTAGAAGAACATCTGACGCGGTGCAAGAACTACGTCGATGATGTGTATCAGACGATCCGTCATCGCCTCCAGGCAGAAACGTCCACCACACGTCGGCTGGCTTGCGGCACGAAAATGTGGCCCCGCTTGTCGACCTCCTCCCTCCTACAACATCTCACACGTGACAAAGTCGCCTCGTTGCGTGGCGACTGGAAGTGTTGTTTGATTGAGTATGGAGTGGCCATATCGAACCTGCAACGGGCCGAGCGCCTCCTGACGTGTCTCGGGAGGGACATGGAACTGCTGAGCGAACTCGGCAACCCGGGCCATCGAGGTTGGGACCCAATCCACTATCCGGACTGGCTACTTTTCGAGATCGAAAACAACATCTTGATCCGACAGGTGCAAGCTCAAATCGCCCAGGAAATGATGTCACCGTCATCTGGTGCTAACTCGATCCTGCAGCTGAACATGGGCGAAGGAAAGTCGTCCGTCATTGTTCCCATTGTGGCCGCGGCTCTGGCCGATGGAAAGAAGCTTGTGCGGGTCGTCGTCCTCAAACCACTGTCCAGCCAGATGTTCCAGGTGCTGCTGAGGACGCTCGGTGGCATGCTTGGGAGACGCATCTTCCACATGCCGATCTCACGGTCGGTCCGCGTGGACGTGCACAAGGCGAGGCAAATCCGAAGCCTGTGCGAAGAATGTATGCGCACTGGTGGGATTCTTCTCGTCCAGCCGGAACACCTTCTTTCCTTTGAACTAATGGGCCTCGAACGACTTCTGTCCGGCGAGTCGGAGCTGGGAAACGCCCTGATCGAGACACAGCGTTGGCTGGAGGAGAAATCCCGTGATATCCTTGACGAAAGTGATGAAATCTTGAGTGTCCGGTTCGAGCTGATTTACACCATGGGCACACAACGCGCAATTGAGTTTAGCCCAGATCGATGGGCCATTATCGAGCACGTCTTGGGACTCGTGAGCCGCTTTGCACAGCCAGTCCTCCAGCTTTTCCCACGAGGCTTGGAGCTCCGATCGGTGTGCCCGGGAAGTTTCCCTCGCATACGGATTCTGCAGCCTTCCGCGGCCGATAAGCTTCTGGAGATGGTGGCGAGAGACGTGTGTGAAGCGGGTCTGCCGGGAGTCCCTGTGTGGAATCTGCCCCAACGTGTGCGAGCTGTCCTGTTTAACTTTCTCACGGATCTCGACATGGGCGAATCCGACACCGAGTCATTGCAGCATCACGTGTTTGCTGTGGACTCGATGAGGAGGAGCTTGCTTCTTCTCAAAGGCCTGATTGCGGGTGGAGTCCTGGCGTTTGCGCTGCAGCAGAAGCGATGGCGCGTCAACTACGGGCTTGACCTGTCGCGGACCATGCTTGCTGTACCTTATCGGGCAAAGGACAATCCAGCCACGCGGGCAGAGTTCAGCCACCCCGATGCCACCATCGTTCTCACCTGTCTCAGTTATTATTATGGTGGCCTGTCGGATGAGCAGTTACGCACCGCCTTTGAAAAGCTGCTCTTGTCCGACCACGCGCAGGAAGAATATGAAAGCTGGGTGCAAGATGCTCCGGAACTACCATTTGCGTTTCGACAATTGACTGGCATCAATCTGAGCGACCCTACGCAGTGTTCTCGGATGGTCTTCCCTCCGTTGCGGCTCGCCAAAGGCGCAATCGATTTCTACGTGTCACGGATCGTCTTTCCGAAGGAGATGAAGGAATTTTCACACAAGCTGTCTTCCTCGGGCTGGGACATCGCACGAACGAAAGTTCACCCAACGACGGGATTCAGTGGGACAAATGATAGCAGATATATCTTACCACTGTCCATCGAGCAGTGCGATCTCCCGGCACAGCTCCACACAAATGCGGCAGTGCTCGGCTGTCTGCTCCGGTCCGAGAACTCTTTCAAACACGCCATGGAGGAGTCTGGAAGTGAAAGCCTCGATGCAGAATCGTTGCTGCGAATAGTCGTCAGATCGGAGCCGCCCGTGCGCGTCATTCTCGATGTGGGAGCGCAAGTGCTAGAGTGGAAGAACGAGGAAGTCGTACGCAGATGGCTTTCGCGCGTTCCAGAGGCACAGGCAGCCGTATTCTTCGATGATCGGAACGATCTGTCGGTCTTGAGCCGTGACGGCATCACGGAATCGCTGATGGTCTCACCTTTTGCGAAGCAGATGGACCAGTGCCTGGTGTACCTCGACGAAGCTCATACACGAGGGACAGACTTGAAGTTACCGACCAATTACCGGGCCGCCGTGACTCTAGGGCCTGATCTCACCAAGGATCGACTTGTGCAGGGTATGACCTAATCTCCATAAATTATGGTTCTCACTGCTAACCCAAACAGCGTGCATGCGGATGCGGAAGCTAGGGAAAGGCCAATCAGTCATGTTTTGCGGGCCCATGGAAGTTGAACGCAAAATTCTCCACTGCAGCGGTAAAACTCGATGCAATACCATCAAAGTAGCCGACGTATTGCAATGGAGCATTTCGGAAACCTGCATTCACACGAAAAAATGCATTCCGTTGTGGGCGACACAAGGGGTACGGTATCAGCGCCGCCATATAGCATGGGCGAAGTCTTTAACCGGTGGAGGCGAAGGCACTGCTCCGGAGACGGCAAAGTTGTTGCTCGAAGTTGAGGCGCAAAGTCTCCAGGATCGATACGGATTTGGAGGACGACGATCAGAAGAACAACTCTTGTTACATAACGTGGGGGAGGAATCACTCTCCAAACGGAAGACGCAATTGAAAGCTATTCGGGCCAAGTGTCGAGAATTCGAGCTAGCATCGTTCAATAACGCAACACTTCGGGAGGAACAGGAGCGCGAGCTGTCACCAGAGAACGAGCAGGAACGACAAGTTGAGCAGCCACTAGCACTTACACCATACAATCACAGCGTACATCGGGATGTGAAGCGCTTTGTTCACCAGGGAATTCTTGACCGTGATTCAGATGCCTTTCAGCCTGCCTTCGAGCTTTTCAGCAGCACAAGCGCCATCGAATGTCTTGACGTGGGAACATGGCCAGCGCACTTGCTGGTCACGGCCGACTTTGCCCGGACGGTACACGCTCCAAGGAATCAGCAATTGGACTCGTTTCTCAGGCCCGTCCATTGGGTCGCAAGCGGAAAGAATCGCAACACAGTCGATTGCGTAGTGCTAAGCCCTTACGAATCTCACGAATTGTTGCCGTCCATACGCCAGCACAACACCGTCACTCTACACGTGTATTCACCTCGTATCAGTATGTCTGTGCGTACGCTCGAAGATCTTTCATTTTGCGCCATTCCTGCAGTACCCACATGTTGGCCCCACTCCCTTTCTGTCATGCAGCTCAATCTTTTTGCCGGCCAGCTCTATCTGAGAAGCTATGAGGAGTATGTTTCGGTCTGTCGATTCTTAGGACTGTGTTTTCGCCCGCCGTATGAGCAAATTCAGGTCTCCCGCGATGGATTCATCAGCCCAATAAGCAGGCCAGGATTTGACGCAGTCATGGAAAGAGAGTGTCCCTTTACGGTCAGTCCGGTTGAGTTCCTGAGGATTCTGATGGCGTTGAGGAGGAAAGGGCAGAGTTTTCAAAAGTCTCACTTGGGTAGAATTCTGTATGGGGAATTGCTTGCCAGGGAAGAGTTCCAAGGGTGAACGAGATTCGAGTCAGCACCGATTTTGCAGCATGAGGTTGTGGTTATGCGGCCATACCTTTTTGCCCCTCACACTTTCCATCATCTTTTCCATTTTCTCTCTACCCACCCCCACATCAACATTCATAACTTGTTTTTACGACATGCCTCATTCGTCAGGAATTGCGCTATCATCAAATTAAGCTCACTGATTATCGAAGATCCCAAGTGTGATATTCCAAATGAAATTTCTCAGCAAAGAACTAGTGTAGTTCTCGTAGATGAAATAGACGATACATAGATTAATGATAACTTGAAACATACTATACATAAAGTATACGATACGTAAAGAATTAGGTAACGCTCGAAGGTAACTATCAAATCGTTTTAGAAATTACCGGTTAATACTATTAGATTACTTCTAAATTTTAGGCACTAGAAATAATAAATAAGAACGCGGCCTAAAACGGCATCGAGACCATCTCGAATCGGGCGCCTTTCTCACCTGCACACACAGTATCCGCGTTTTCTTTGTCCAGCCTTGCGGATGTAATATTTCGGGAGAAGCAGGCAAACGCCATCCATTGCATTAAATTTCCGCTTCCGTTCTCTCACTCTTGATCCAGTTTCTACATGCGACCTCTTAGCGCACAATGCCTGCTACAATGGACAAGCCATCTATTATCAACAAATACCGCCCAGATTTGGCGTCATTTGAAGAGGTATACTGTGACATTCACTGGAATCTAGAGCTTTCTAGACAAGAAGTTCGCACTGCCAATATCGCTGCCTCCAATCTAGAAGGTCTTGATGACTTCGAAGTTCAGCGTGGCGTCGGCGGCCATGACGTTGTGGGAGTCCTAAGAAATGGCCCAGGCTCCACAATCCTACTTCGTGCAGACACGGATGCTCTATCCCATCTCGAGAAAACAAAGCTAGAATATGCAAGTACCAAGGTCGCGAAAGATCACCAAGGGAACGAAACGCCCCTCATGCATGCCTGTAGCCATGACATGCACACGGCTAGCCTTATGGCAGCAGCGACATTTCTTCATACGGCAAGAACTACGTAGAAAGGGGCCTTAGTCTTCTCTTCCAGCCGGACGAGGAAACAGCTGGAGGAGCTCAAGTCAGGTCGACGATGGTCTCTATGACACTCAGAAACGCGGAATTCCAATCCCTAATGTTGTGCTTGCTCAACATGATATTGCTCTCAAAGCAGGCGCTGTTGCCCTCAGCGAAGGTGCGATCCTCCCAGCTTTTGACTCCTTCGAAGTCCGCATCTTTGGCAAAAGTGGCCATATATCTCGTCCGGACCTCTGTGTCGACCCTATCGTAACTGCCAGTCATATCATCGTACGACTACAAACGCTCATCACCAAAGAAGTGAGACCCGAGGACTTTGCTGTCATCGGCTGCGCCAGCATCCACGGACGAAGTGCTCCAAACATTATTCCCGATTGTGTTGACATCAAGATCTCCATTCGGACCTACCGACCACGAACGCGTTCTTACATCCGTCAAACGAGTAGTTCGTGCAGAGTGCGAGACTTCTGGATCACTGCAGATCAAGGAACCCTCATTCAAGGACATCATGCATGCCCCTCCTACCATCAACGACCCAAAAAACACAGCCATTGTGAAGGATGCCTTCAATCAGTATTTCGGGGACGATAGCATCCACTTGGACCCCCTGGGGCCCAGCGAAGTCTGTTCGGTATTGTCAACGGCTTGCGGCGCACCACTTGTATACACTCTCTGGCTGTGTCGACCCCGAGCGGTGGGAAAAAGCTGTGAAGGAGGGCAAAGTCAATGAGATACCTCGGTATCATTCGGCGTTTTTTGCGCCTGTAATTCAGCCGACGTTGCAGACGGCTGTCGATGCGTTTGTGGTGTCAGCTTTGACTTACCTTCAACGATGAGGGCTAGATAGAGTATCGTCCAATCACAAATCCAATGTTTTCAACGCTCTCAAATCTAGCATGATACTCGTGATGCTGAGAACGTTCAGTCTAAAAGTTCTTCCTCCCTAACTAGTCGAGCGGCGGCCAGGGAGATTGCTGGCTCCGGGCACTACTGCGCCTAGAATAGCGCCCGGAGCTACTTATGCGCCTACAGCATTAGCGCAAGTAAGATAATCTGCTGCTCAGATCGCAGATACTTCCATTACATATACACCTCAGAAAACCTTCTATACGAGTACTCGACTTTTGAGATGAGCAGAAGCCTAAGACTTCAGAACGCTCATAAGATGGAGAGAACATATCAGGCAACTCAAACCGTAAACACATCTTTGCAGCGGCTGACCTAAGAATAGAATGCCATAAATCTTCTCAATAGCAGGCGTCGGAAGGCTCGGCCGAGCTTGAGCCCAAGCAAGACGTCAGGCTTCAAATTAATGCCAGGCTCAAATGCAAAGCCAAGTTTCAAAGGGGCACCCAGCTTGACAGGGATGAGAGACTGGTTGCAGCAGCTTGGCCATTCGGTATTAGCATCCCAAGGCCCTAAAGACTTCTTCTAACCAGGTTTTCTAGGACCAAGATATTAACAATCTGAACGTCGTGCATATTGCAGGAACGAAGGGCAAGGGCAGTACGTGTGCTTTCGTTAGCTCTTTCCTGAAAGCACATGGGGAAAGAACCGGATTCCCTCGGAAGGTCGGCCTTTACACCTCGCCACATCTCAAATACGTACAGGAGAGAGTCCAGATCAATTCGAAGCCCTTATCAGAAACTTCGTTTGCCAAGTACATCTTCGAGGTCTGGGACAAGTTGTCATCCTCGGATTCAGCAAAACCTCGATATCTCCAGCTTCTATTTTTAGTCTCGGTTCACGCATTCATCAAAGAGGGAGTCGATGCAGCAGTCTTCGAAACCCACAACGGCGGAGAATACGATGCTACGAACGCTATCGAGAAATCCATCGTCTCAGGCATTACGCCAATTGGGATGGACCATATTGAACAACTCGGCCCGACCATAAGGAACATCGCTTGGCACAAGGCTGGAATTTTCAGAAAGGGTGCCCTCGCCTTCTCAGCGTCCCAGGAACCTGAAGTAGCTGAAGTATTAAGTCGCCGAGCAAAGGAGAAAGAAGCTGGCCTGACATACGTCACCGATATCGATCCTGCGCTCCCAGCAAATGCCCCAGCACTGAAGCCAGAAGTCCAGAAAATGAACGCATCACTTGCTCTCGCCCTAAGCAACGGATTTTTAAAGTCAAAGCTACCTAAAGAACTTAGCGGCCTGACCTCGGTCGATGTCGCTAGAGGCGTGGAGCAGTTCTTCTGGCTCGGACGATATCAGCAAATCGTTAGTGGAACTTGCCAATGGTTTTTGGACGGAGCTCACAACGATCTGAGTGTGCACAAAGCTGCGCAATGGTTTGCTGAGGCGGCCACGGAAATACAAAGGTATCTACCAACGCCTTATCCAGAAGCATGTGCTAAAGCAGCCAGTAGCACTACATCCAATCCACGCATTCTCATTTTTAGCCACATCTCGGATCGAGACGGAGCGGGTCTCCTGAGACTCATAGCCAAGACTCTACAAGAGCGAGGTATACTAATACAACACCTCATCTTGAGCACGTACGATGAAAGGCTCGACGGCAGTACTCCCCCAGGTGGTGCCCACACTACTCCTTCTATGGTACCCAGTATTAGCTAATCCTCCCTACAGACCGATGTTTTGAGCATCCCGAGAAGAATTTCCCCTTAGAACTTCAGAACGAATATATCGAAGCTTGGAAAAGTGTCTACGGAGAAGGCCACGCAGCCTTCGAATCAAGCATCGAGGGAGCTCTTAATCTTGCCAAGAAAATCGGTGAGGAACAGGGTGGAATGCAGACTCTTATTACAGGAAGTCTCTACTTGATTGGCGGTGCTCTCCGTCTGCTGGAGCCAAGGCCCAAGGCGGTGTAATTACATCCAATTTATGAGGCTCCTCATACGCTGCACTGGCAAGAGACGTGTAGATACACACTGTAGTCATCGCGAAATGCCCGGATCTTGGCATAGCCTCCGATAATTAGGTCCTTACGCAACCTTGGGCCTTCAAAAGAGAGACGCTCTTTTCGTTGATACTCCAGAGAAATTGTGAGACGGCAGGGCTCTAGTCAGGTTTTGGGGATCTAGGCCTTTAATTGTGCGCAGTCATTGGCGCCCATCAGTGCGCTAATCAAGGCTGCATGAGAAGGATCCGCTAATAGTGGCACGACAAACCTCCAACAATCAAATAGCAAAAAGGAATTCGTCCCTCCGATCCAGAATTTGGCTCATACCTGGTCAATCATCAAAGTAGCAAAATGGATGGAAGTGACAAATATGGCATCTCCGTTCTCTACTCGCCAGAAGATTGTGCACACAAGTCCTCTCCAACGTTGTTTGAGTTCGTTCCCTCCCTTAAAGACGGAGATTGGCAAGACTAACCGCATGATATCAGTTTGGTTGCTATTCACGGACTCAATGGTCATGCCATGGGTACATGGACCCATAAACAAACCCAAACACTGTGGCTTCGAGACCTCTTGCCTAAGGCACTTCCCAATGTCCGGATTATGACCTACGGTTACAATGCAGCTTTTCGGAACTTCAGCGCCGAGCAGGACATACGATCTGTCTCGGCAAAGCTGTTGTCCGAGCTTGTGGATTTGAGAAGAGACGAAGAGGTCCGTTCGTAGCGGTTGAACACCATTACATCTAGTTCTCCAGCGGGCCCGGGTCCACTGATCTGTTTTCAAGGCGAGACGAAGACCTGTCGTGTTTGTCTGCCATAGTTTAGGCGGTATTGTCGCAAAGAAGGTCAGATATCTTATTGGCTATGTTAGAAATAGAATCAATGATTGACGGGCATTGCACAGGCACTTCTCATAGGAGTTTCAGAAGAGCCAGCCAAAGTCCAAAAAGCAGTCTACGGGATCCTCTTCCTTGGTAATCTTGACTGAGCATTCTCGCCCATCAGCTACTGACTCAGCAGCTACCCCACACAATGGCAGCAGCATTGCTTCATATGGCAAGATAATTGCCAAATTATTCGCGGCCGTTTCTCCACTGAAACCTCCAAGCACAATTCTCGGAATGCTGCAGAAGGACTCAAAGGTCCTCTTCGACATCACGCTAGACTTTGTACCAAAGCTGCCTGATCTCAAATTGGTATCATTCTATGAGACGCAATTGACAAAGATTGGGGTTTTCAAGACTATGGTATGCAACATTTCCCCCTAAGTTCGCCACTAACCCGCTTAGTAGATCGTTGAGCAGCCGTCAGCCATCCTGAAAGTCCCTCATGAAGTCGTCGTTCCTCAGAATTCCGACCATCGAGAGATTGCCCGGTTTCCCTCCTTACAAGATCGCAACTTTCGTTCAGTACTTTCAAGATTAGACACCTTTAGAAGTGACATTGCCGGCAAGATTTCTTCAGCGTACGGCAACTCAGCATCTCAGTCACAAAGCACCAAGCCCGAGAATTCTTATTTTGAGACTCCTTATCCGCCCTGTGACACATTTCAGGGCAGAACAGAGCTCTTGAAACAGATGCAAGCATATTTCAACCCGTCACCGAAACCGAATGATACTCAGCTGACTTTTGCTATCTGTGGTCTTGGTGGATCGGGAAAGACGCAGACTGCATTGAAGTTTGCCACAAGCAATCGCCATCGATATCAGTCGGGAGTCTTCTTCCTGACGGCGAGGTCCGAAGCAAGCCTAACGGCCGACCTTTCCCGGATCTGCGACTTACTTCAGCTAGGTGATGTCTCTAACCATTTGAACGCTTTCAAGCACTGGCTATCTCAAGAATACCATAGGAACTGGCTACTGATCTTCGACAATACCGACGACTTGGAGACAGTACGACTTTCAAATTACATCCCTAGGACCTCATGGGGCCACACAATTATCACAAGCCGAGATCAAGCCGCTATTGGTGCTGTAGCCAAGGCCGGATATGTACTGGAACGACTTGAGATGAATGAAGCGATAAGGGTCCTCTTGCAAAAGGCTGGTATAAGTGACCCGACCTGGGAAGATCATCAAGAAGCTCGATCAATAGTAGAGTTACTAGGCTGTCTTCCGCTTGCTGTGGACCAAGCAGGGGCATACATCAGCACCCGGCGCAAGACTTTGTCAAGCTACCTCCGATTATGCAGAGAAAGACAGAGTGAGATCCTCAAATTCAAGCCTAGACTAGGGGAGTACGAGAAGAGCGTGTTTACGACGTGGGACATCAATTTCGATCAAGTTGAACGCGATTCTAAGGAAGCTTCCGACATTCTCTTGCTTTTTTGCTTCTTTGACGCATCTAATATTGCTGAAACTATGCTTGATCGGGCGTGCTCGCCCCAGAAGCGTTGGAACCGATCTGGTGAAATGTCGGAGGTTGGGCCCATCGACGCTGGAGTGAGCAACGAACTTTTGGCATTAATCCAAGACGAGATCATGTTCGATGGTGCTATCGAGAAACTTCTCTCATTCTCTTTGATTCATCTGGACAACGACCTCAACGGCTCTCGGAACTTCTCAATACATCCGCTTGTGCAACATTGCGCATCACAGCGTGTCTCATCAAAGACACAAGATCAATGGAGATTGCAGGCAATTGCGGTTGTTTGTCACGCATTTCCGCGAAATAAGTACCTTGACCCTCTGTGAGTGCGCCGGACTTCAGCCCTAATCACAATTGCTGATCAAATACAGCTACGGAGCCCTTGGAAACCTGCTTCCGCACGTTCTTCGCATTCTTAAGGAGTACCACCATCTCGCTGACCCGGATTCTTGTCCAGCGCCCATCAAGCACGAGTTGTTGTCAACGTTGCTGGCGGCCTCACGATTCTCAAGTAATTCATGGAAGCGAGAGGCAATTGACCAGGCTAAACAGCTTGCGCAGATTGAGCCCGATGCATATCTCCGACTCTGGTTATCACGGCGTGAGAGTGAGGTACTACGAATGACAGGCAAAGATCCGAGATCTAACAACACGCTGGCGGAACTAGTTGATGCAATTAATGTTTCTGATGATGATCCAGTACCTGGGGGGTGCGACGCACGTTGGAACGCAGAAAGAGGAGGACTGATTCACTCTTACGCCGAAAACCTAATCCAAAGCGGAAAATTGGAGTCTGCGAGGCACGAGCTTGCTAAGTGGGTGCCTCTTGACGCCACTTCACCATCATCCATGGAACGAATCGTATCAAGAAGCTTCAAAAGTTCACTAGGGAGAACACTAATTTTCCAAGGCTATTTCCAAGAAGCCCTAAATCTTCTCCTGCCTACACTTCAAGAAAGCGACACCGACGACTTCTTCGAAGGTACAGGGTGGCGGATCGTCCTCCTCTCGAACATCGGAAATATCTACATCGAGCTCGACCGAGCCGCAGAGGCAGAAGAGATAATTTCGCCAGAATTGAAGAAAATGGTCCAGGCAGGCGCACAGAACATCAGCAGCGGACGACGGCTACAGCTCGTACTGGCCGAAAGTTTCATCAGGCGTGCGATGTATGATCGAGCTGAAGAAGTGGCATTGAATCTCAAGACTATCTTCGAGGCTATCACTGATCCTGACATGTTTGCCAAACGGGGCATCTTTTGTGTCTTGAATATGCTGGCACGTATCGCCCATTTCAGATCACGCTGGATAGAGACTCTAGAGCTTTGGGATCAGAATAAGAAGGCGTTGGAGGTTCTCGGACGGCAGGATCACTCGCAGATGGGACTTGTGCAGTATGCTATTGCTTACGCTCTGATGAAGATCGGAAAATTACCAGAGAGCTTGCAGGCCTTTGGGACGGGTAAAAGTATGCTGGAAGATCAGGAGCGCAGGCATTGGATTGTTGGCTTTGAGTCTTATTGGCATGATTATATTGTCGAGTGCGTGAATCTGGAGGTTGCTTCCCTGAGGGCCGTCTAACACCACAGATTGGGTTGGAAGTACGCCAATTGTACATGGAGCTGGGCAAGATTTGACCCGACATCAAGTTCGTTGAGTGGGAAAACTGTCATTTGTGGAAGGCAAAGAGCATGGAAAGCTGAAATATTAGGGAGCTCCGAGTTTGAGCCGGACCAGATACAGCTAAGGAAAATCGACAGGATCTGCTTTGGTGTATCTAGGACTTGCGTGCCTGGGGTGGTGAAGGAGCAGCGGGTAATGGAATGCGAAAATCATCGAGCTAATTCGAGCAGTAAATTACGGGGAACGTACCTGCTAGAAGATAGCAATGTTGATCGGCGTTCCGGACGAGGTTTAGCTATAGATAGGCTGACGAGACATGGACTATATTACCTGTTATAATCAGCTGGGAATATTAAGCAATAGACCACACCTCGCTCCCACCCTCCTTAAAGCTAGCACCAGGGTACGCTCTAGGGCGATTATTGGCATAATTCCCGGCAGCTTTTAGGTTCTGAGTGGCGCCTTCCAGGGCGTGCTTTAGGGTCGATCTAGGGCTGAGCTCCATCTGTAGAAGCAAGAGGCATAAAGCCATCTTCTCCACCACCATTCAATATGTGAACAGCATCCACCAGGCGGCCATGGCGCCACCTCCCATCGTGAGCCCACTCTATACATCCTGCCATTTAGCTCTAATAGGACACGCAGACACCCTCACCCCACCGCTTCCTCACGTCCAAATCCAAGCCCGCGAATACCACGCCCAAACCAAGCTCATCTCTGCGTTTCCAACAGAATGCTACGCAGTCACCCTCCTCCCAGCAATTCGCTTCAGCACCTCGGTTCAACTTCAGCTCTACCCAGAAGACAGCAAACGAGAATGCCACGTCAGCTACGCAATTCTCCTCGCCCCTCTCGAGACGGCCTCACCTACCACCTGCATTTCCGGTTAAGAACAGGGAGGATATCGAGGAGACGAGCTCAGACCGCGAGGACGATGAACTATTACAGGACAACGGCGCGTCACATTTCGCACTATCAACCCAACCAACATCCAAACGCCGCCGTCCCAATCCCCTAGAGGCAGAAGCAGAAGCAATAATCATATCCTCAGACTCGCCGTCCCCCACTTCCCCACCAAAAACACCCCTCCACCCCACAATCGAAGAAGACGACCCCTCTGACCCAGTACCCGCACCACAATTCCAAACCTCCACAACGTCCACAACCCACCAACCCCCCCCGCTTCGTCCTCACGCTCCCCAAACCCACCTCTGACACCACAACACCTAGCATCCCATTCCGCCCACCGCTCATTCTCCCCCCACGCTCTCCCTTCCCACCACCACCAGCACTACCAGCCATTTTCTCCCCGCAGAGAAGAGGACAGAAATATGTTCCTGGCGGGCTGGCGGCTACGGTTAGGGATTGGATCGTTGAGACGGGGCAGGTAGCGCATAATCAGGTTCAAGCTCATGCGAAGAGAGCTATTGAAAGTGCGGAAGAGGTGTGGGATGTGAAGGTCATGGTTGCGAAGTGTGTGGTTGAAGATGAGGGGGCGGGGTTGGTGCTGGTTAGGGAGAGGAATGGGGAGAGATGGATGCTTGCGGGACGCGGGAGAGGGGATAACGAGGTAGAAGTGGGCAGGGTTGTGGGGGTTAGGGAACCATTTTGGGATGTGGAGATTGGGGAGGAAGGGGAGAGGGAGAGGTGGAGGGTTGGTGTTGAGTGGAAGCTTTTAGATGGGTAAAGAGAGGAATTGCATGGCTCCATACCCCTACGAGGATAGACCAGCCCGAAAACGCAAGAGCAGTAGAGAAACGCAATTAAACCAAAAACGCTTTATTGCCGGTGAACGGAATGAGGCCTAATTTTTCGGACTATTGAGTACACGCAGGTATTGTCCGGTATGTGATCTCTGCTAATACGTTACTAGGAAGGTCTAGATCTCAGGGCTTCGTGGCGAAGTCTTCGCGGTGAGCCTTGTGCAGATGACTACCCTTCATTGCTTTTCACGCGTTAAAGTAATATGTGGTTTGAAGACTGCATAATCAGTGTGTTGTATTTGACTCTAATGCTGCCTCACATCATAGTAAATTCTTTCCAAGACGCATTCGGCAACAGCGGCTCATTAACATCATCGTGGAAGAAGTCCTTAACCAGACCCACTCTTCGATATGCATCGCTTGCATGGCATTGATAGTCGTGGACTTCTTCGAACAATAGGAAGAATATCATTGTTTGGCTTGGTGCATCGTTCTCTCGCGATTTCCACGCACTAATTCCGACAATCCAACAAGGACCATTAAGTGCGTGATCTAAAGAGGTGAGTCCGAAAACCTTTTTCTCTCCACGCTCTATATTCGACAGAGCAAACTTTATATGAGGACTCATAGCCGTCCCATGAGATAGTGGCGGTACAAGCGAAGCCTCTAAACGTTATTGACGCGTTGACGTGGGTGGCGGTTCTGCTTTCATTGCTCGTGAACAGCGCTGCAGCATTGACATTGCTATCAAACGGTGTTGGCACTGCTCCAGGATTTGTTGCTAGTAGTTCACCCCAGTATACAGCACTGCCACAGGAAATCGGGCTCCATGATGGAAAATTGGGGCTCAGGACATTACTAAGGTCTTCTTTCCAAAAGCCGCAGAAATAGTCCTTATACAACCCATATATTTGAAATTCCGTCGCTAAACCGGCAAGTAGTAGTTAGCTTACGAGGCTGAAAGTTCTACACATAGCACCATTCAAGTCAAACAAAGATCTTGCATTCCATGGTAGCTATGGAATTGCTGTCTATTTTGTTTACCGTAATAGATCTAAGTACCTCGTTCGCCCTCTCGACGGAAACATTTCAAAGAGTATAAGATTAGAGTCTATGAATCGTGCAAGAGGCTTTAATATTGCTAGCTCGAAGTGCATAGAGGCTGTCCTCCAGGAACCTATACACAGTCTATTAATCACAGCAGTAACCTGGCAGGTGTATTAACGGAGCTTTAACGATAACGATAACCACGCCTGAATCTTATACCATGTATCATTGCCAGAACCAAAGCACGTTCTGGACTATGTTCAGCGTTTACTTTCCTACAGCATCTGAAATCGCCCCCAGACACCAACACTATTCAAAAGCGCCCACCCCCAAACTCCCCAACCCACTCCTCCTCTTCCTAGCCTCCCTCTCCCTCTCCTCATTCCTCCTCCTCTCCACCCCCTCGACAACACCTCTCTTCTCCGCCTCTCTTGAGAAGTAATTGACACTACTCCTCTTCGTGCCTCCCCTTCTTACGAAATCGCCCTTCTCGCCTCCACCAGCCGCTCGTTCTGTCGCAGCAGCAGTACTGATGCCATTAGCGTCTGCAGCATTGGCGTTCAAATTGGAAGTAGTAGCGCGGCGGAGGAGAGACGGGACTTTGAAACCACCGATCGAGGAGTTTGACGGAGGGTCGTGGAAGGCGAGGCGGGAGGACGAGGACGTGGAGGCTGATTCGGCGCGTTTGAGGGAGAGGCGGTCGATGATTGGGTTGGGGTTCAGACGACGGCGAGGATTGGATTGTCGATTCTCAGAGTGATTACCTTCACCTTCGGATGCGGAGGACGATGGATCTGGTGCAATGTTGATGGAGCCTGGCTCTTCGATAAGGAAAGAGACGGATTCTCTTATCTCCGCGAGCGTGGCTGGTTTCTTTGGGGCTGCAGTGCGCCGAGCAGCTGGGGGTGGACGCATATTGGCCTTGTCTGGAATCGACTCCTGGAGAGGACGTTTGCGTTTGCCGAGCGCGGGACCTGGTAGTGTAGGCTGTTGGGACTGCGAGTCGGCTTCTTCCTGTGTATCGACCTCTATCCGGAACGAGTCCTCGGCGGGACGGTCTAGGAAGTCGAGATCCTCGTCATCTTCACGGTCTTCGATTGCTCGAAGGAAGGCAAGCTTCTTAGGGTCTTCGGCGATCTTTCCAACATTCTCGTTCTCAAGCAAGGCTTTCCTCATCTTGGCGAACTCTCGGCGTTTTCTTCTTTGTCGAGCCTCTGCGTCGTCGTCGGAGTCAGAGAGATCGAACTCGGCACCACGCTTACGGCGAAGCATGCCACTGTTGATGTCTTTGAATAATTTCTCAACTGCCTTCTCATCGCTGGCACGTTCCTTGTTTCTGCCGTCAGGTCAGTAAAACCATCTTCGTAATAAGATTTCCAGTGTTTGGCTTACGCGTAGAAAGCTGCCAATTGATTTTCATCAACATTGACCTCTCCTTGATCTATCATCTCTCTAACAAATTCATCCTCCTCTCCACCGCTCTCGTCGTCGCTGGCACCTCCTAACCCAGCGTACTCATCTTCGGATTCTTGAGCTTGCTCTTCCACCATAGTCTTAGCTTCGCTTTTCTTCTTATTAAAGTCGTTATTTGCAGATAGGTCCTTCTTCCTGGCCTTCTTCATTGCCTCGAATGCATTAGTGGGAGCATCCCTCTTAGCATCTTGATCATCACTTGTTGTAAGGACTTCGTCCACATCTGAGACGTTTTCGTGGATCACTGCTCCTCTTTGCAATCGCCGTCTCCACTTCTTGATGGGTGACTCATTACCAGCAGCGCCTGACAAGAGAACTGTGTCTATGGTCGACGGAGGGACAGACGCAAAACGCTCAGGAGCAGGCGATGACAAGGTAAATCCCACATCCTGGGTGGGATCTGGTATCCCAGATACTTGTGTGGCCGTGGGCTGAGCCTGAGTATCTGCTAAAGCATCGTATCGGATCTGTGACTGCGAGAAATTAAGTTCAATATCTTTGTACGAATTAGCATCCTGGTCCTTGACTGGATGGGGGAGTTGTAGACCGGTCTGGCTATCTTCTATCATCTGAGGAGAATCATCGACACAAAACATTGGGAAGTTGGGTTCGGGTGGTGGACCGAGAAAAGCCAGAGAGTCCTGCTCGTCATCGACTTCGTCTGCTTGTCCTTGCGTGTCGGCCATGGTAGCGGCGAAAGCTTGCGTCATACCCATGGGCACATCGATGAGCTTGGACGATTCAAGACCGAGAGGAAATATGGGAACCTCGATAGCGGGTTTCTGGATCACAGTTGCGTTCAGAGTATCCTGTGTCTCGTCTTCGTCCTCGTCCTCGTCATCATCGTCTACAATGACCATTTTGCTTCTGCGTGGTCTTTGAAGGACTAGATCAGGAGGCCCATCGTCTTCTTCAATGTCATCAACGATGCCATCTTCCTCGTCTTCATCATCTCCGTCTTCGGAGGCCTCATTGTCGATCAGGCCGTTGTTGCCAGGTTCCTCTTTGTCCAGCGCGCTTTTACCATCTTCCTCGACTTCGTCGTGTGACTCCTCGGCATCGGATGCCAATCCGTCAGCCTCATCTGCATTCTCGACATGCTCTTCTTCAGACCCGGAGAGTTCGATCTCAGGCTCGTCGCCCTCCCCTTCCTCCTGATAGTCTTCGTCTTCATCACTCGTATCCGGCAAGTCGTCCACTTCGCCATTCGCTATCTTCTCCCTCTTCGCTACTTTCTTCTCTTTCTGCTTGATCTCTTCTCCTTCTCTGCGGGCCTTCTCAAGTAGATCTTCTACATCTGCTTGGTCCTGTTGCCTCTCCTCTGCTGTTTGCACAATGATACCTCTGCTCTTCAAATCCTCTATCTTCGCAGCCCGTTCTTCCAGAGCTTGTTGCCTGGCGCGCCTCTGTAACGAAGTTTGCATGTCTGTCAGTGACATGGTGACTTTCTTGCCATGCATATGCTTTTCTGGAGAATTCAGATGTGCAAGAGCGCGGAGGGTCTGCAATGACCGCGCATCCTGAATTTTTCCGGCTCGCAATCGATCAAAGACGTCCATTCTGGACTTCTTGGTCTTTCGATTTGGCATGATTTCTAGGTCACTGTCTGATTCGAGGTCACCTTTCTTAGGTAGGGATGGCATCTGTGGGCGGACCTTGATAGGTGGTTGTGTGAAGCCCGTCTTCTTGCTTTTCTTTGAGTTCGAATCGGGACTCTTAATTACTTTGGTCTCCCCCACGGCTTCTCCCTTTCCCTTATCGAGCTTTAGCGTTGGCTGGGTCAGCATATCATGCATATTTGGCAGCTCGTCAATGCTAGATTCAGCATGCTCCACCACGACATTCAACGGTGTCGACTCCTTGTCAACGTCCATTACGTCGTCAGGTCCGGCGGGACTGGTGGGCGGGGACTCCTTGTCTTTGTTGTCTTCCAATTCGGACGCTGGCGCTGAACTTGCAGCTGTCGAAGAGCTTGGGTTCTGAGGAGCCTCCATGTTCGGGACTGTAGTCGTGCGGAAATTGAAGCGTGCGAAAAGGCTATCTTTCGTAATCTTTTTCTTTGTCTTAGTCTGATGGGCGAGCTGCATATTTCGACTCATTCGCTGCGTCTCCCGATTCATCTCCTCAAGCGCCTTCTTGCTTGCCTTGCGTGTCGGGCGTGCCTGCTGGGTCAACCTCCTGCCTGCCACCCCATCCTCATCCGACTCTGAGGATGCATCTCTTGATAGTTGTTTCTGAAAGGATCGCTGCTTTGCAGCCTTCTCCGCCTTCTTCTGATCCTCTTCGGCCTGCTTTGCTTCTCTTTCAGCTCTCTTTCGAGCAACAAGTTCGAGGAATCGGCTGTTGGTTTGGGGATTGGCAGGTAGGTCGGAGTCGGAGCCGTCATTGGTTGCGGGTCTTTCGACAGGAGACTGATTTCTTCCTGATGGTATCTCAGGTGTCACGAACAAGTCCGGTGACGACCTTCGATTCCTGATTGGGCTATTCCTCTGTGAAAAGCCATGGTCTGAAGGTGAAATTGGTGTCTTTCGGTGACTTGACGGGCTTGCTCTGCTCGTTGTCTTGGATCTAACAGCGTCCGTCTCGGGGCCTGATGTAGTCTCGCGGGTTTTCTTAGAATCTTTCTGCAGGAGCTGCTTCTGAATTCTCGTGTAGGCGTCCTCATTACCATCCTCCTCATTGCTTGAGCCAGAGTCTGAGCTCTTAAGAGATTGACCATTAAGCTGCACTGCCAGCCTGCCTCTAGGAACAATCGGTCCATCATCATCATCCTCCTCTTCTTCGTCCCCATTGTCTGACTCGTGTTCTATCTCTTTCTGTACTTCCGCCCTCCGTACATTCCCTGCGACTGGCGCCAGCGCGATTCTTTGTGGTTCTTTGGCCTTAGGGGCAGCCTTCGAAGCAGAATCAGATTCGTCGTCGATCGCAGCCAGCATAGCTTTGACTTTGCTCCTTGGCGTGAGCTCTTGCGGGGATGTGCCATGTTGGGCTGTTGACGGTGTCGAGAAGGCTGAGCGCGCAATTGAGCGGACTGGGGTAGTAGGAGACGACATTGATGGCTGATCTCATGGCATGACCCAATTTGTGTATGAATTGAGTCTTCAGTGGGGTAGCATAATGCGTGGAGCAATATTGATATTTGGGCGGCCGGTCAATCGCGCTTTAATACGCGATGAAGTCAGCCCTACGCTAGCGCGTTTTCTGGGTTTGATACGCTCAAGAGTCAACCACGAAGTTTGACACAGAACATCTGTTTTTGAACCGTGAAAATGGTGAGTCTGACCAACTTCTAACTGCAAAACCAGTTTTTTGGTCTCCTAGTCAAGAGTTGCTAGGTGGTGAAGAGAAAAGACTGATATTGATTTGCCGGGCTTTTTTGTCACCTGCGAAGTGGGGTATCGATGTTTCGATGGCCTTCCCATCGCTATGTACGCAAGCAATAATACAATTAGTATTCCCGTTACTTTGAATTCTTTTCGTATCCTTCTTACAAAGTTTCGTAATCCGTTGACTTCTTGCGCCGTACTTGCTGTTGAACATATGAGCCATGAAGACTATATTCAAGAATGGAAAAGTTTTCTCTTGTGCTGGCCAGAATCACGACGCAGAAATACACTCATGCATGATCGTCTGCGACGAGTGGGTAGAGTTTTTCGGGGAGAAAAATGACAGTGCACTCTCAGAGACTGGCGAGGAGCCGTTCCACATTATTGATTTGCAAAATCGCATGGTACTACCCGGCTTCATCGACGGCCACATGCACCTTTTACTCTTAGGAAGCGCACTCCAGAAGATTGATCTGGCCTCTTGCAAAACCCTAGACGACATCAGACACGTAATCCGAAGCGCAGCACAAGCCGATCCTCACGCGGCTCGCATTCTTTGTCGCGGCTGGATGCATTCGATGATGGAGGGTTAAGCTCCTGTTAGCATGCTCGATGATCTAGATGACAGACCAATCTTCATAGAGTCGAAAGATCTGCACTCGACTTGGTGCAGTACAGCTGCGTTGGCAGAACTCAAACTCCAGTACATGCTAGATCCAGCCGGCGGTGTGATTCACCGGGATGAGAGTGGCAAGGCTACTGGCCTGTTGAGCGAAGCAGCGACGATGACTGCTGTCTGGCCTTTCTTGGCAAAAGCGGCTTCGATGGGGGACAAGCTCAAATCTGTCCGTGAGGCAATCAAGACTTACAAAACTGCCGGTTATACTGGTGTGATTGACATGACCATGGATGAGAATGGGTGGGAGGCTTTGGAAGAATTGCGGTCCAAGGAAGAACTTTCAATTCATCTGGCTGCATATTGGCTCATAAGCCCATCTAAACACTAACGAGAAGCACATGGCACAGGTTGACCGCGCAATAGCTTTGCACGACGACTTCAATCCTACAAATTCTCCAGATTTCTAGATCGCAGGTATCAAAGTCATCTGTGACGGCGTCATCGACGCCTTTACAGCTGCTCTGTGCGAACCTTGTTCTTCTCACGGAGTCTCCTGTGACCCGTTATAGGATACTGAGATGCTAAAGCGAGTTGTGCAAAAGGCGGATTCAGCAGGCCTGCAGTGCGCCCTTCACGCCATTGGAGACGCTGCCATAAAACTCGCAATCGACAGCATAGAGTCGGTCGGTACCGCAGGACGACGGCATCGTATTGAGCATCTTGAGCTGACTTCACCCGGAGATGCGAAGCGTCTCAGCAACCTCAGAATCACAGCGTCCATTCAAGCAGTCCACGCCGATCCAGCCATCTTACGTGCATGGCCAAAGCTGTTGGGCCAAGAGCGATTCAGCCGTTTGCCTATCGAGAGTTTCTAGACGACGATGCACACCTGGCTCTAGGTACGGATGCTCCGACTGCGCCTCACATACTGCTGGCGAATTTGTACGTTGCCACGACTCGAAGGTCGGCAAAGGAATCGAAGCTGACGGATACGGCGAATGCGCATTTTGCTTTACCGCTTGCCAGCGCTATTTCTGGTGCCACTGCTGAGTCTGCTTTCTCTTGTTTGCGGGCTCGCGGGTTGGGACTCTCGAAGCTGGGAAGAAGGCTGATTTCGTTGTCGTTGATATACAAATAGAGCCGGGAAAGCTGCTTAAGGCAGCTGTGGTTAAGACGTAGTTTAATAGCAAGAGAATCTAGGAGTGTGCGGCCTGAGTATGGATGGCTTTTCGACCAGTTTGCATCAGGGCTTGAGAGTTCTCTGAGATGGGTATTAGCGCCATACCTATACCTAGGGTATGTACTACGATTGGAAGGCAGCACTCTACCTCAATTGCAAGTATTCGACACCTCCGATTTTCACCGCTACAAAATCCAACTTAAACCTAAATTAAGTTCTCTAGGTCTAAATCGAAGGACACGCAATACATTTCTAGGAAATGTAGAAATGTTGTTAGGGTTATTAAATATTAGATTAGATGTATAAGCTATATAAAATGCATCTCTAATGATGATGCTCGCTAATAGGTATCTGGTTGCACAATTATCCGCAGTGAAACTCTGTTACGGTTCTCACCGGGAGCCAGTCCCAGAGATGTTCTGGCATGATAATGCCGGAATCTTCAAATAAGAATGATGTAGATCGCTAGCCGCCCCATGGTTGTTCGTAACGTCGTAAGAGGCTGTGGAAAGAGAAGAGGCTGGACACTTAACCCAGTCTAGGCTGCCTCTCCCCTCCTCACTCCCCTAATGCTCCTACTCGAGATCTCCTAGTCCTGTCATCCTTGAATAGGTTGCCTTTTCGCTACGGCTAAACCATGTGTTTTTGTTGTATCAAGGCCTCTTTGATGGAAGAGGAGGGTGGAAGCTTTGATGTTCTAGTTTCTGCGACCCCAAGGCCACAGCCCATCCCGCTTTGAAACGGAGATAGGCTTGCGAGAAGTGTGGTCGGAGCCGGCTTGGGGGTTGGAGGTGAAGGTGAAGGAGGAGGATTGGCGGCGAGACTCGGTGAGGGGGTGCTTGTAGTGGATTTGGTGGTTGGCTTTGCTGTTGGCGCGGGAGCCAGCAGACAGGTTCTCGAGGATGAGTGCGTCGCTCATGGTTGGGTTGGTGTTTGGTAGAGTTGAGTTTGTGTGTGTGTCGGCTTGAATTGACTTCGATTTGTTTTTATTGATTGGAGGCAGATGTATGTGATTGATCTGTGTGCTTGATGTTTATTGTATATTAGCAGTCTGTCCACAGTGCGAGCACCTCTTTATATAATGCTTTCGAAGCCTAAAGCCTCCGATTCATCTCAGATGACATTATTAAGAATTTTCCACGATGTCACAATACTATTTCATTAACTGGAAAGTTAGGTGATTTTCCTATCCGGAAAGCTGTCTAAGTATTTTCAACGTCACGCTGCAGATTTGACCGTTGCCAACCGAGAATCGCTGAAAAAGCGGCGGCAAGAATGATGTAATTTTGGCTTCTTATTCGCTTTCCACCGGCTGCTGCTTTTAGCTTGACGCAGACGTTACGTACAGTAAGCAGAATTCTGTCATCGCCGATTAGAAATCAGAATTTTCTTGCACCACCAATGCAACGTTGAGCGATTTCCTATTAATAAGAGTAATAGAATCAAAAGACTAACGTTTCGAGCGTCTTGTTGCTCCCCAGTGACGTGACCATTGGCTGAAAGCGGATAACGCATGCTTCTCGAGGCCTGATCGCATGGACGCCATTGTGCGAAATACTGCGACCCATTGTGCTTCATCTGGTGCATCGCCTTGGTCATCATTCTTTGGTTCGTTTTGGCTGCCGAGTAGAGCAGTTGACACGAAAGGTGACAGAATTGACGGTCTTGCTGAACAAGCTCACCAATAGCAGAAAATTCACGGCGAGGTCCCCTCGAAATTCTTCCTTGACAGCTCCAGTCAAAGCAAGCGATGTGCGCAAATAGAGAGTCGCCAAGTCCCAGTTGCACAGCCTTCTGAAATTTCGCCCAGACTGTCAACCAAATACTGCTTCATTCCAGATATTTCAAAACTTGAACTGAATCAAGGTCCGGATCAATTTGCTACCCACTGACTATACAATACTCTACCGTGAGGATTTCATAGCCTATAGCTAACGAATTCTATTACTCCTTTCATGGAGATCAAACCGAGAATGTTGAGGAGAGTTTTCTTGCTTGTCATGTAACTTGGCCTGTCCGCCGCCAGATCCCAGTTCCATATACCCTGTCATGACCTGTTTGAATGAAACTGCCATTGCAACGCGACTTCCAGATAAGTAAACTTGGACCATGAAAGACCTAGGGTATGTTGGAGAAAAGAGAGCCAGCAGATTGGCAATGCTGATGGCTTATTGGCTATCCACCTATGAGTGCACGAAGTCCCCCACAACTTCTTGCCTTGCTCTTTCGAAGACTCACCCACCAATCCCAAAGCCTCATCATCCCTCACATTTTTCATCCCGACCAAAGGCCCATCTCAAAGATACTCTCGCTATCAGAAAGACAAATCGAAATGGTGTATTCTCCGCCAAAGCTTCCCTCCCAAAATACGGCCGGACTCTCACAACGAAATCATCCACGGTTGGGAATGTGTGTTCTGCAGCTGAGACAGACGAGAGCTAGTATACACATAATATACCAGAAAGCGCCCTTCTGTTTCGTTAGAACGTAAGTAGCAATGAGCGTATTCGAAGAAGATAAAAGAAGGTCCGGCAGTCAAGAAGGCTGAGCTATGTCTAATGCGCCTGGCTCAATCAAGGCTCTTGATGGTTGAACCAACTATTTAGTAATTAGTTGGTTTAGGTGGTTGGTTTGTCTTTTTCTTGCTCGTAGTTGGTCCAGTTTGAGATGTTGGTGGTCCAGTTTAAAACGGTTGGAGTTATATGGTTGGTGGTTTCGATCAGTTGGACCATGGTTTTTGGAGGTGTGGCGAATTTTTTAAGGTTAGGCGCGTTACCTATATAGGTTAGTGTATTTCTTTATTGGGTTAAAAGCCCTAGCCCTTTATGCGAAGATTACCCGGTGAAAACCTTACTCCGAGATTTTCTAACAAATCGCCGGCAATCCAGTGGCTTCTTCCAGAACAGCGCCAGCGACTTCCACTACTATCTAAGATAGCAATCGACATCTACTCGATCCCTCCTATATCCTCCGAGCCCGAGAGAGTCTTCTCTTCTACCAAACATACGATTAGCGACCAGCGCTGCAGCCTGAAGATCGAGACTATTAAGCTATTAGAATGCCTGAAGTCTTGGTTCCGTATTGGGATCTTTACGCAGGAAGATTTATATAGCGTTATTACAATATAGGCAAGAGATAGATATAATATAGGGGACGGTGAGGGTAAACTCTAAGGAGACTCATAGGCATGGACTATACCAGGGACTACACCACAAGCATACATGAGACTGACGCTTTACTATTATTGGTTAGCGTTACACACATATATCAACTCGAAAAAGTGTCGCAATCGCATTTTGAACGTTTTGGAGGTTCAGCTAGGTTCAGCCAAAATTTCAAAAAGTCGCTGTATTACACTTTTACTGGGGGCGACAACATACTACTCTGACTTAATCTATCTACAAGCCCGATGTACGCCGGTATTGTTTAGGGTGCTTATGAACCCCCCAGGGTATTTCTATATACTTGTTTTGTGGTGTTGTTGTCGCCAACCCTGTTGGCGGAGTTAGCAAATACACCGCATTTTAGACTTAAGATTTCCAAGGGAACTCGCATCCAATTTGAGCCGCAGCGCACCAAATTTTGGTGAGGTGCGGCTCCTTTCCGATACCCCCGCACTTAAACCATTTAAAACCATTAACTACTGGTTTTTAGTGGTTTTTGGTAGTTGGTCCGGTTTGAGATCCCAACTGGACCACCAACCACTAAAACCTCGTAGTTGGTCCGGTTTGGGTTTCAAACTGGACCATTTGGACCATCAAGAGCCTTGGGCTCAATTGATTGGAGGAAGTAGAGTTCGCTAACTCTTACTCCTTGCAACTCTCCAATCCACAAATTTCAACCATACATAAACCTCATCACGCAGCACTACCTCTCATCCCCTCCTACAGCGCTTCCTGCCCCTTTACGTTCGCCATGCTCCTCAAAAACTAGCCTCAGTTTCCGTTCTACAGACCTGCTCTCCGAAATCATCAACCAAATGTCGTCCCCTAATATCATCACAATAGGCCACAATGCGGATGGTCTCTCCATTTTCATAGATAACCCGCAACACAAGAACTTCTTCTCAAACGTGGGCATACTTTACAGCACCGCCAGCAGCGAGCCGATAGACCTCAACAAGAATGCAGACATCTCAGCGTTCGAGAATCGTGACCACGCCGGCTTGATTCCGAAGTAGGGCAGCGTGGTGCTTGTTGTAGAATGGCCGCCGGGAGCTGATGGTCTTGCTAAGATACATTGTACGACAAGCGTTGATGTGGGAGTTATGATCGCCGGCCAAAGTACGTACCTCTTGTATTCGACTTTCTCTGGTTTGCAGCACCCCGGTTCACCATCACCCCTGAGGTCCCGCCTCTGATTGCATGCTTCTGGTCTTCCGTTTTCTCCCGCTTTATTCGTCTCCTTCTTAATCTATTCGCTCCTTCGACAGTCATGTGCTATATCCCAGTAGTAAGAGAAACCGTGTTCAAACATCATATTCCTGTCCATCCACATGCTCACATACAAAGGCTTTCATTCATCTCCATCCTCGTTCCAAGGTTCTACATCTGCATCCAGCTCACTTTTCTAACATAGCTGAGTGTCATCTCGACAGCGGCGAAACCCGTCTCATCAAGCAGGGTGACGTCCTCCTCCAACGCGGCACCATGCACGCCTGGAAGAATCCGAGTGGGACAGAGACCCCGCGCATGCTCTGCTTTGTTTTACCAAGTCAGCCAGTGGAGGGGGCAAAGGAAAAGGTATAGGCTATCGGTTGGGAGATGATTGCAGCTTCCTTTGATGAACAGGCACTGGAACCAAAGGTCTAAAAGAGAGTAGGATGCAGACGGATTGTCTAGGGAAATCAAGAAGGCTTTGAGATGAACCCGATGCTTTGGTAACGGTGCGTCGCCATATACTATCGAAATTAAATCTATGAAATATTAATAAGAAGGTTGAAAAAGAATCAAAACGTGCTCTGAATTCCTTGTCATCTGAAAAAATTGAAAGTCTTCCTCGATCTATCAACCATCATGGCTTACAAGACTAGCGGTAGACGCTTGCTACAGCTCAACCTTTGCTAAACACAGTTTTCATCTGACTCACAGTAGTAAGTGAACTTGTAGCCTGAATAGCCCGATCTACCATGCCGCTCCATTTTGTAATTCAGAAGACCGAATCAGCTTGGCACGGACAGCTGCTGGTATTGCTGAAGTCCTTACTGCCTTATGATGCTGTTCTTCTCATCTTTCCTGGTGCCTTCGTTTCTCGATTGCTACTACGCATCTGTCGTGTCTTGACTCAGTTCCCTGAACGTTGCCAACCCAAAACAGCGAACAGGCCTCGTGTATGGCGTCTGTTCTGGTCTTAGTTCTCGTCATCGCGGCGTAGGTAGAGTAAGGTTCTTTCGCAAAGTCATCAGGGACTCGTGATAAAACAATAACATCTTCCGCTGGCCAAGACTCAATCTGTTTTTCGCGTATATGGCCTTTTTTGTGGTGCTTTGACAAGCGACCCATTGCCCCCAGCCAAGCCATAGTCTTCTCCGACATCCCACTGATCCATATGTATAGTCGTGGATCTGCAACGCCAGGCGCTACACGGACTGTTGCCTGTAGACCTGATTCTAGCCGGCCAATCCAGTAGGCTCGCTAATCTTCAAGACACCAGGTCTCGGACTGCGGCATCGGCAATTCGTTTTCAGTGCGATGTTGACAGACGGTCATTTCCATAGTAGGGCAGTTCCAGGAATCTCGTTTTTGACACTTGTTCTCTGCTGTTTCCAAGCATACATTGGTCATGCAAGCGAACGTTGCACAATTTTCAGAATCAGCCAGGATTCTGGCCCAAAGACTTGCTTTCTCGCACATCACTTTGAGAAACATAGAGATGGGGCTCAAGGGCTGATGATCTTGTGGGCAAGCAATCACAAATTTTTCCCCTGTGCGGTCAACTCGGGTGTCCCGAAGGACGACCAAAATATAACGTACGATTCTCTTGACCACAATCTTTAAGTCCGCAGGCCAAGATTCCATCTCATTGAGCCGTATCTTCAATCGAGTGACCCTGAATGCCTCAACAATTCCTCTGCGTTCAAGCTGTACCCATGTTGACGCAATGGAGAGATCTTTCGCGAATGCAGGCATTACATCCGCAAGCAACAACCGTAGCGGTACTCTTCTAGTCACGCCGGTACAGAAGCTTACTTGCAGACCCCAAGGCCGTTCAAAGACCTGGTATGGTATCTCCATATCCAGGAGGTTAATATAGTGCTTCTTCCAGCTGTTCCCCTCATGCCATGTCCAAGTTTTGTGAAACTGGATCTGGCCGCCGGCGAATTGTTGTCCAACCGCGGCTAGACTAGCCGAGAACTCAGTGAACGTCTAATATTGGGGATATAGTCCTCTAAACGCTCGACAAAAGCTGGCTATCTTTCCCCAAGGTTAAGATTGCAAGCAGTATTTGCCTTGACATCTTGCCTAACCAATACCTTGGCTTTGGCATCGAACGTTACAGGAAACCGATGGTGAGGTAGGATATTTCTGCTCCAATGCAAGACATGGGCCCTATCGGAGATAGGCTTCACGGATCCGCCTCCGATCATAATGGTAGCCGCCAAATTACGGTAGAAATAATGGCCGGGTCCCCACGCGTCCACAAGGTATTCTGCGGTCGTCAAAAGGTCATAGTATAGCTCAACAGATGCCTTAGCAGAACGTTTGGAGACACCGAACACTAGAACTGGCTTTTGTATCATGTCGTCCAAACAAGTGAATCGCTGAAAGCTAGCTGATATCTCCGGCAAGCTAGCACCGATGTCTCGAGCTCCGTGTAGGTGAACAGTCTGAATCGCAATGTCAAGAAAAAGGGATGAAGAGGACCAACATGCGCTCAAACATATGAGAGAAAGCCAAGGTTGAGGACTTGCACGGCCAGCGAGGCTAGATGAAGCATGAAGCCGAATTCGGAATTTGGCAGAGTCCACAGCCGGTAATCCGGCTGGAAGCATTGGCACAGATCCCGGGCCCTCATACTGATTCTTAACGCGAGTTGGTTGAGTGGCATTGCAACCCTGTGCTGCGAACTTAGGTCATTTGAAAGTTGCTCGAGATCTTTGTAAAGGTCCATTATGGTACCCAAGCTGATTCGACAAAGCTCAACTGCTTCTCGGCTGCTTTCGCCATGGTGTCGGTGGCTTGATAGTGGTCCTGTCATTCGCAGGATGGTGAAATGATCGCAACACATCCCTGACCTTCGTGCCTCTGCCACTGCAATGCAAAATTTATGGAGGGCTCTCAAGATGTTCAGTATCAGCTTTAAGGATTGTTCGCTATCCTCCGAAGGTTCTTCGTGCCCCTCGCAGAGGAGCATCTGCTCTTGACGACCATACGCAGAAATCATATTGTTAACATTGGAGGATTCTGCTGACACGGCAGTGTTATAGCTTATCGACGCGGTTGTATGCTTGTCATCATTGCTGAAGAGAGCATCGCCGACCCAGTCGCTGCGTTCGCGGGTGTTCGGCGATATTCCTGCAAGGCCGCAGAGTTCTTCCGTTAGAAACATCGCGCCATCTTTAGAGACTTCTATTAGTGTAGTACCGGCCGAGTCTCTGTCCTCCAGGCCTGAATCAGTTGGCTCATGAACGTGTCCCGTCTCTTTCTGCTTTCGATGGACACAACGTGGCCGATGGAAATTCGGAGTGAATGGTTTCTGTGTGTATGGCCTTGGTTCGAAGCATATCCAAGGCGAATCCGTCTCTCGTTCGTGATCAATTAAGCCATTTCTGCTGACGTATATCCTAGCGTTCGAAGCTCCCAGAGCCACCCAAACGCGTCTACAGCCACTGTATCAAAATGGATTTCCAAGAGCTCCTGAATTACTGAGGTGTTGCAATCCGTTGCTTGATTGCTTTCTATGCGATTCCAGAAGCCTGTTGCTAGCCGTTCTTTGTCTGTTTTGGGCATATATGGGGCCCTGGGGGCCCCCATTAGCTAGATATCCTCCCCAGCCTATTGCCACATTGCAACAGTTGCGCTCTGCGGTGATGTACCTTGTCATTCGTAATTTCGCCGCTGTTTAAAACGTGCTATTCATAATTCGTGGCAAGAGCAGAGTGTAACCTTTTTAATCGGTAAATTTCGGTCAAGCTTATATCCGTATCTATTTTACATTTGTGAAGACGACGGAGGGCCGCACTTCTGGGCCTCGCTCTCATCCACCGTTCCAACCAGTCGTGCTTGCTCGTCGCAGTATCTCGCCATAAATGTGTCCTTATCAGAGAGACCACGGGGATGGTGTGTCGTCCAGTGCACGTCGACAGAACCAGTTTGCGGGAGGGAATGTAAGCCTGGTTCAAGACATTGGGGGAACAAGGTGAATCTTACAATGATCATTACTGAATGATGGTTCTTCGATTTACTTCTCACACCTATCACGTGGACGAAGTCCTGAAGAGTGTCAGCTGGAATTGTAAAAGTCCGGGACAGGCCTCTTACTAGAACCTTTGTATAGGTTTTGAAGTGGTACTTCTTTTTGACACCCATTTCCTCGTCGTCGAATTTCCACCCAGTGTGGAGCAAAGCCTCCGCCTCTGCCATCACCTTGCTTTCGTCCTGTCCTTCGGTAATCTTTGGTTGCATTATTGAGATGATTGATTGATGCTTTGATGTGGTGAACTTAGCCAAACCGTGACGTGTTCGAAACATGAAGAGCGGGGTAGAAGAGGAGCACATCAGCGACCGGGTCGCACGGGCGGCCATGATGTCATCAATGGAAAGGGCTACGAATATTCGTTCTATTTCTCTGTTCGAGCGATAAAGGATCGGATGCTGCGGGCAGTGCAGCAGGTAATGGGGTGGCGTGGAATTCCTTGTCTCGGCACAACCCGACAAGGCAATCACCCATATTCCGAGCGGCAACGCCAAGCATTTCTACACGTGACTGGATCCAAGACAAGGCCGAATACTTCTATGCTTCCCAAGTTATCCTTCTGCAGGGATTGATCTATGCCAAAATGTCCACCCAGTCAATAACTATATTCTCGAAACAATGAGCTGACCCCAAGCTGCAAGAGTTGGAATCCAAAAATCGCGCATTCCCTTGGAATATATTTCCTCCGCACGCTCGAAGCCCTTCCGAGCTTCTCCAGGTTTGCTGGACTCGAGATGCGCGAGCGAAATAGAAAGATGGATAATAGCGTACGTGAAACCTTCTCCTTTAAAGCTTTCGTACGTCTGCACACAGATCAACGCGACTTCCCATTTCTGAAGTTCTTATAGAACAGCGAATCGTAGTGGCAGATTCGAGCTGAAGCAATCAGTACGCGCACGTGTAGTAACTGATCGCTTACGTCCAAGTCCGACAATTCATTGAAAATGTCTCCGAGCTCTTCAGTAATTCTAAGCGCATCACCGTAGAGACCTCGTTGGATATAAGCATCAATCACCACGACCAGTAAACGTCTGAATGGCCTTGTCTGGTAAGCGCAGGTCGTAATACACGTCGGCAAGACTGCACAGAACTTGGCATCGATGTGTGTCCTGAGGTAGAAGCGCCATAAGACACCTCTCAAGTCTTGGCCTGGCTTCCGTAAAAAGACCCTGTGATCTTAGCCACGGTAATAGCCCTACTTAGAAGCACACGGCATTCCATTGGCGAGGAAGAGCTTGAAGTTCTGCAATCGTCCACCTCCTCGATCGCAGGGCCGTATTTGTCGTATTGGACCAGGTTCTCCAGGTGTGAACCGTGAAGGCGTCCATACAGAGCGTTCAGTCTCTTACTCAACAGATCTAGTTCAAATTGGTGATAGAAGCGAGGAATACACTTGTCGGAATGATCTCCACAGCGACAACAGAAGTCGTGTATAACACGTTCAGAATGATCAAAGTTTGCGGCAAGACGTAATAGATTACTTTGCTGGTGCGCCATTTCAGCCCGTAGGTATGGAGATGATTCGTCTTCCAGTGAGTTGCCATCGTTAGCAAACTCCGTCGACTTTGCAGGTTTCCGACTTTGCATGCCGCCAACAACGCTTCCAAAACCTCATCTCTGATGCAAGCTGCCACATTTCTTGACTGCTTGTAGAGCGACCTTACGACACACAGAGCACTGCGCTAGAAGATGGTTCTCCGAGTATTCTTCCCTTTTCCCAACCCATGGTGAGGTACAGTAACACCAGCCTGTTTGCGTAGAGCCGTCAATTCCCACTTCAGGGCTGGAGCGCGCTAGACAGGGGCCACTGTAGGCATATTGATTGGCCAACTAAAGCTTCCCGCATGAGTGCTTAAGCCACTTCTTCATGACCTGTGCCACGGCCTTATCATAATCCCTACATGAGTGGCAGTGTCTAGCGTGCTGCATCCTGCACGAGGAAGGGACGAGACCCCGCCTCATGCTGCTCGAATAGCTTTTTGAGTCCTCGTGTATAAAAAAGACGATGTCTAGCACAGAAAGATGATTAACTCTTGCTATTGCTTGCACAAATGTTTGGGGTATCTAATTAAACTTTGTATGGATTATCTCAGGATTCTCATGCCAGTCATCGATATTGACCCACATCTGCAAATGGTTTGTTAGTGTAGGCTGCAAGTGAGTGTAGAGCTATGAGACATACCTTTCGAAAAGTACTCAATCCAGCAAGGATACTACCCCCAATCCAAGTGCTGTATTTCCTTTCTGGTGGAGCAAATATCTTAATCCGCATATCTTTGACCGCTAACCTTTGCACTTCATGCAGCAACCTATCCCCGAAACCTTTAGTGAGTGTGGAACCCCCTGATAGCACGATATTGCCGAAGAGAGCTTTTCGAAGATCCATGTCTGTCCGATTGATGGCGTCGACAACGATTTGATGGATGCCTGGATATTCGAGACCTATGATCTCCGGATCAAACAGGATCTCGGGCGCTCGGTATCTCTCTGGCCCAATCTGCCACTATTTAGCACCTCTTAACCTTCACCAAGCAAACAACAACACGTACCTTCATCTTATTGCCATCCGGCAGCGTATATTCCACGACCTTCCCCTCCGGCCTCCCACCATGCTGCATCCATTCCTTCTCCTCCCTCTTCGGATCCAATGCAACATATCCCGTCTTCTCCTTGATTATCCTCACCACCTCCTTCTCCGCGCTCGTATGGAATACGTATCCGCTCTTTCTGAACAGTAACTGCATGTGCTCCGTGACATCTCTCCCGGCAACATCTATTCTTCGTATACTGCTTGGCATGGCAAATCCTTCGTAGACGGGTACAGCGTGCGAGACACCGTCACCGGCATCGAGAACTATGCCTGTTGTGCGGCCGGAGGCGTAGAGTGAGAGGACGGCTTGGATAGAGGTATAGAGGGCGGGGACGTTGAAGGTTTCAAAGAGGATCTGGGCGGCTGTGTCGCGGTTTGCTCGGGGGTTGAGGGGTGGCTCTGTCAAGAGGACTGGGTGCTGTGATTATTTAGAGCTCGTCAGCCAGGATACTCTTCCGTAGGGAGCATAGCAAGATGTCCAAGTGGATACTGTATTTCCCCTACCTCTTCACTCAACGTCTTCAGCTCTTCCTGATAGACGAACTGCCATATTCTTTCCATATCATCCCAATCCGTAACAATGCCATGTTCCAATGGGTATCGTATCTTGAGCAACCCCCTCAACTCTTCTGCTCTCTTCCCTAAGAAGACATCCCCTTCCAGCGCCCCCGCCAGCACTCTTAGGTGTTTAGGCCTTCCGACGAACGAAGGAAAGTAGCATTTGGGAAGGTCTTCGCCCGCAAAGCCAGCTCGTATCGTTCCACTCCCGTTATCGAGCACAATGGGAGCGTTGTGGAGTGTCTCTGTCATGTTGACAAAAGGCTGCTGAAATTAAGGCGGTAATCGCAGCTACAGTTGAATCGTAGCAGTCGCTGTTTATGAGCATCTCGATCCGTGAATCGGAAAAGGGAACATGCTCTCGTTCAGGACCAAGGTGCGTTTGAAAAGCTGCCCCTTCACAAATATTTGAGAGACGCGATGCGCGATGCCCAATGCCAAGGAATGCCAAGAGTTTGGCTTGGCATCTAAAGAAGACAGAAAGGGTGGTCCAGCACCCCCACCTAGGTGATGTAGCACCCTATTCGGGTGATCAGTACTCCTGCGCTCACCTTCGATCGAGCACTCTTTCGCACAGCCTCCAACGACCTAGCTTGGAGGCTGGATACAAAAGGAGAGGGTGTCCCCTCAAACTCTGTCCAAAAGTCAGCCGGCCACCGCCTTCAACATACCTCTCCCCAAGTCTGCTCCAATATTATTACTCTCTTCTTCTACCACCCTCCCTTTCAGTATAGGCAAGAACCTCATCTGTTCCGCGAGCCTATTCAGCCTACGATCTCTACACAAGATATTGACCTACTCCGTGAGCCTGTCTAAACTACAACCGCTCCACTAGACCCTCGCCTGCTCCGCTAGCCTATTCATCCTATAATCTCCACTATGTATATTCTCGACCCTTCCGTCTATCTTATACGAGTATAGGTTGGAAAGGAGTACCGACGGAGGAGCTACTAAAGAGAGCCATAGCCAATAGTTACAAGCAGCGAGCTCACCAGGTGGAATAGTATTAAGGACAACACAAATATGTGAAGAAACCTCAAAGATCAGATTTGGGCTTTAGAACATTATAAGAAGTGGAATTACTTGTTTGGGTAATAAAGTCATGGCACCTAAGTTCGAAGGTATAGCACCCCAATCGTAATTTAGGATTGAAAAAATTATTGAGACAAGTACTAAATCTCCCTACTCGTTGATATAATTGACAAGAATCTGAAGATTCTGCTCGTCGAAGAACAGGTTGAAGATATTATAGGGTAAGTCAGGCAATGTGGTTTGGTAGATTGCCTAGACTATGAGTCCATGGTTTACTGATTTCTGAAGGCGAGTATTTAGGAAGGGGCCAGGGCTCCAGCCGGGGGGAACCAGTTTCTTCGTGGAGTCCCAAGGCTTTGGGTTATGAGAAACGTGGCCGATGTCATCAGACACGCGATCTCGAGGCATGGTGGGCTCTATAGGCGGAGGTAGAAAGGTAAGTGTTGCAAAAACACTGGATTACAACTTTCGGGTGGACCTCGATTAAACTCATGAAATGAATGCCGCGCCGAACGATGAATGAATCCTGACCAGAGACAGCGGTCTCCAGACACTATCGGTCTTGAGACCCACGTCTCTGGAAATCATATGTTCTAAGATACTCGTCGTTATAAGATGCAAGTCTCAAGACACTCGTCTTAAGACGTCATATATCTTGAGACTCTACTATATCATTCCAAATTTAGGGGAGTGCTCGCTGGAGAAATACTCCCCACGGGTAGCGTCCTCCAAAAATTGGGGAGAATACTCGTTGAGAGAGTACTCTCTAAAGGTTGGGTCCTCCAAAAATAGGGGGGAGTCCTCGCTAGGGAGTAATGACCAGGGGAGTACTCCCCACCTCTTTTCCACTGAAACAGATGTGAGACGAGTAATCGCATAGTGTGGTGACGTTTGGGTGGCTTAGGTTTGGTAGACTTGGGGGGCAAAGCTACCAACTCAGCTGTGCTTGACTTCTAGATGAAGAAGTGAATGCGTCGTGAACTGCGCAACATGCGGGTGATATTATTGCAACTGGTGCATTCCGTAGATATTCTTGAACTGGAGTATCCACGGATGAACGAAGAAAGGTGCTTAGCTGGTCCGCGCAGTGATATAAGCCTTGGTTCACACGTGCCTGGACTGCTCTGGAGCTGATGATGTCTCAAAGAGGGAAAGTCTGGGTGATATACAGAGATCCTAGTGATCGCAGCCGCTACACGATTAAAAATCTCGACGAGGATGTCCTGGCTCGTCACCCCGCTTATTCCTCCCGCGGCCATTGGGTGGCATCGTCGTTAGTTAGCCAGCTACGTGAGCAACAATTCAACAGTATTAGAGACATCTCGAAAGTCCTTCGGACAAGAAATACGTCGTGGCCACGGGATCTCATGGTAATTGCCGGGCTACTTACTGGCCATGAGCCAAAAGCGAACGTGCCTGGCTTCATTGCGCGCATTACGCGCGACATTATCTTAGGCCTCGTAGAAATTGAAGAATCTTTCCTGTATCATGGCCACGCCACTATGACCGAGAAGGATTTTCATGTTGCCCATTCGGCTTATTGGACGTTCATGTACGGACCAATGCGAACGGAGCGGACAGAGCGGATAGAGTCTATGTCGATGAGCACGGCGCGGTGACGGGAACCTGGGAGTACCGTATGTTGAATAAGGGGAATGCAGACAAAGTGCGACCTTATAGCTTCCACATATCAGTCGGCTGGCAGATTCGCATCGCTCTAGAGCAGTGGGAGAATTGTCTACTGTTACGAAGTCCCTGCCATGATGATATGCGGGCTCTTCTAGTTATACCTTTGGACGTCGGTAATTCAGAAATATGCGCCACTGAGTATGTCGTTCTAGAGTGTCACTATGTTGGCACTGTATACACAAACCTCGAATGGGACCCCTCCGAACCTATCTCAGTCCGACTGGGAAAGCTTACGAATGATGCGGGTATCAGCAGCGAAGAAGTCATCAATAAATACGACGACGCCAAAGGCCCACGACTCTACGGTCCTCCTTGTCGTCGGGAGCTGCATTCTATCAGACAAGCGCGGAGACAATATTTAGCCACGACCGGAAGAGCATAACTCATAGCCTCCAACAAGGACGATCGTTATTATTCTAAGCACAAGAGCTTCCCGTTTAGAGCGTAGAATGATGTCGACCGTTGCGGCAAGAAGAGCTGTAGCAGACTCTCGTGACAAACGAGATCTAACCGCTGACCGCTGACTAGACTAGTGCTCTGAATTGCGCTGCCAGCGCCTCAACCGGAGTGGGTGTCGCCCAAGTGATGGGTACGCAGGGAAGGAGTTCAAGGACATGAGAATGAGAGGAGACGACCATGGTAAGTATAGCATATATAGTGCAGGATGAACGCTTGGAGCTCCATTGGTAGAAAAAAGGGAATTCTTGGAGAAAAATATATACCACAACAATTAGCAATAGACTACGGGCCGTATGGATCAGAGAATGACGCTGCCCGGTCTTGTTTACCTCTTCAAAAACAATGTAGGTAATTGAAGCCGGGTTCAAGATTACCACTCTGGGCTCCAGCGTGCTGCGCTCTATGTAGTATAAGGTGCCAGAATACGCCCATACAACCTGCTCCCCCACGCTCCCTTTCTGCTCCTTCTTGCTCCCTTCACGCCCCATGCATGCTCCCTCATACTCTCTTGCCGTTCCCTTCAACGCAGCTTTTTCATGCAGGCGGCAAATTACCGACATTGGAGGGCGCAACCACCCCAGGGTCGCCCTCGATCGCGCGACACTCACCCACGTTGCGCGACGTTAAGGCGGCGCACATCCTATTCCTCATCAGGGGTGAGGTCGGCGCGGGTTTCTGTCTTCTTGGCGGATGCTTCTGGGAGTAGCTATCCCCTTCCTTGCGAGCGGATGGACGGAGCTAGGGGCTAGATAGTACCGTTCCGTAGCAGGGAATACCATTGGTCGGCTCTTCGTTGGGGTACCTACTAAGCAGGCCAAAGCCCTACACAGAATAAGTACCCTAAAGAGGGTGATTATGTAGAAATCAAAAATTAGGAAGTCTGCTGTGGGAAGACTCGGGCTTGAGTCGCCCAAGAATATTTGTTTCGAGCATGGATTTTGGCCTAGAACACGGGTAAAAACCCATGCGCCAGGGGCCCATTCCTGAGTATCTTAAGCCCCACCCTTCTAATACCGGAACCACCCTTCTATCTACTCCGGAATATCTCAATTCCTTCAAAAACGATGGGAATAAAAGATTTATATTGTTCTTACGAAGCCTCCTTCTTATTGGCCGATCACCTTGCTCTACTATTGCTCCCAACAACTCTTCTGCTTCGGATCATATAGATAGACCCTACAACTATAGCAACCAAGTGTAGTTCTGTATGCCCTCTTGTTCGTAGGTGTGTTTGTGTTGATCTCGTCGCCGAAGCAACGTTTCTTTGGACTCGGTGTATTCTGGTAGCTGTACCAGGCATAAGGGTGTTGAGTCGTAGTAAGCTTCGTATAGATATGTGTGATTGTAGGGTCGAGTCTTCTTGTTCCTAGTATATCAGTCTGGTTTATCTACTTCGACTTGCCACGTAAAAGTGAAGAGCTCTTGGTAGAGTAGCTCCCTGAAGTCTTTATGCTGTCTCTTTGTCCAAGACTTTCCTGTCGTATGCGCCCCGACCTTGAACGCATTAATATATGCGTGGTCGAGCATCCAGTACCGGTTAGGATACCAGTTCCTTATCGCCTTACGCTGAGTTTTGAAGGCGGAGCGATGCTGTTCGGCGATATCCACACCACCCATATTGAAATTGTAGTCGTTGAGGTAGTGAGGTATTTCTAGTTAAGCTCGTGAACCAAGGCCTTCGAAAGGCTTACGGGCAATTGCTGTGTTTGATGATGTGGCTAGCCTTCTTCGCCAGCTCTTGATGATATCGGTGCTTGATTGACGGTGTGTACCGTCGATAATGAGAGCACCGTATTGTTGTCAATCCATCCAAGGGTGTAGTACGCCATCCACCAGTATTGCCATAAGCATACCCCACGGAAGTACGTGCCCGTATTTCTCTTTCATTACCTGAGTAACTGCTGGAAAATCCACGCTAGAGTCCTTCCTCGTAGTCCCACAAGCCCCGACTCCACGTATCTTCAAGGCCCGAAAGGGAGGTGTGCTGGTAAAGAAGTTATCGAGGTAGATCGTATACGTCTGTCCGTTTGGTAGAGGTTGGAGTGTAAGGGCTAGCTGATACAGTACAGCTCCTGTATCAGTTAATAACTTCTGCTGTTCTAGCTCACCTGTCTTCCAAAAGCGTGAACAGAACATGAAATTATAGAGGTATCCTCCCTCACATAGAGCCCATATCTTAAAGCCTTGCTTGATAGGCTTATTCTTTATCTTCATAGTATGCTTCGACCGACTGAAGAATTTTAACATCATCTCGTTAACAGCGACGTTGCTACCGGGTATCCAATGGGATTGACAATTCGCTCGCAACGTAGATATCGGAGGCTCCATCTTTCGCCACCATATCTTATCTACGTGTCGTAGTTCTTCAGTCGTCATCTTGTTAATTTGCTCTGTTGTAGGCTCAAGGGCGTCTTCGCTATAATGAGTGCAGTGGAGGAATCGCTGTAGCTGAGCAATGTTTGATCCATAGAGCAGGTGTGTGATTAGGCCCTAGATAGAAAATTTGGTAAGGTAATTAACGGGTTCAATACTACTTGCCTTACCAGTGAAAAGATTCTTGTGCCAATAATCCTCCATTTCGCCCTCTCGATGTATATTCATATATATCATGGAGCCTATAAAGACCTTCAGCTTATTAGCGTTTGTTGCCTACCAAGCCCTCTAGCTTATATCCCAATTATTATGGTGTAGTCTCGCCACAGTAGAGTCTCTTCCACGCTCTATAGCTCCCTCCTTCAAAGAATACGCATTCGTATTAGTAACGAGTATCTGCTATATCTCTTCTGTCTAGAATAATGAAAAGATCGCAAGTGGGCTGTCGAGGTTGAGATCTGCGGGGTAAATCGGCTGAGGTTCTCGTAGTGGGCCTTGTTTAAAAGGCTCAAAGGCGACTGTTGTTGCGTCGATTAAGAGTAGCAGTAAAGGCGTCTTCTAATAAATTACCAAGGGAGCCCTTTTCTGGGAGCCTCTGATTCTTAGCAATCTTCTTAGCTGCTTTTAGCTGTACCTTTCTCTTTATCTTGGTAACGGGTTTACCGTCTTCGTCTTCGCTTTTGAACCCAACTAATTGAGTAGACTCCACTGTGTCGATTGCTGCGTCTAGTACCCCTAGAACTGAGTCGCTAGTGACAATTGCAACCACTGTATCCGAAGGAACCACTGCTATTACCGGTAATTCTTCCTTTACTAGCTTTCTTCCTCGCTGTCCGGTATAAGCTTTCTTCGCTTTGGCGGGGGCTTTGGCGGGCTGGAAAGCTGAGTCCTTAGTGGGCTCGCTGCTCTGATTGGTAGGCTGTTTAGTATCACCGTCGCCGCGGGGCTGCTCGCCCTCAAGGGGGATGTAGGTACGCAGCTCGTCTTGGGTGAGCCCTTCCTGGTACCGAAGAGGCGGCTTGACAGCTCGTCGAGTAGGTCTCGTCGTTGCTCTATGCGCGGTACCATCAAATCGATATGTATCCGATGATATAGCCACTCCTCCTCTTTCCCCTCCTTCAATTGAGATTGGTCTGTCGGTAGGCCGTCGGCGAGGTCCTGAGCTAATTGTAGGATTAATAGTGACATTTCCTCCTTCCAGCTCGGTAGACAGCTCTTGTCGTAGTAGAGCATCATATAGAGCATCATGAGTAAGTCCGGGATATGCCATTAGCCTTAGCATATTGAAGACGGCTTGATTGATTCTCTATGGGAGATGCTTGCTATTTATGCGTACTAGTCAGTAGGGCTGAGTAGGGCTGGGAGGTGATTTATGCTAACGATTAGCGTCGTTGACGATATATTACCCGTATATACTAGGCCTCGTATGGTGGAGGTATTGGTGGGAGTGGTAGGGCGAAAAGGGCGAAATTGGTGAAAAGGGAGACCATCTCTGACTCGGGGTAAAATCTATACATTATGTGTACAATAGAAGCGATAATTTGGGTGTAGTTCTCATACAAAATGTCGTACATACTGTCAATTGCTGGCAGGAGCTTTCTATATAATTACTTTCGTCTCTACATCGACACAGGAACAAACTCCAAAGCCTCCAAGCCCGCTTTATGCGTTACTAATTCGTACACTGGCACATCCTGAATCATCGTCAGCGTTCTTGTTTCTGCAAAAGCAGAGGCAACACACTTCTGGCCATTATCACTGAAACTTGGAGCACCATATCCAAGGCTTGATGCCGACCCCACAGGACAATGGCGGTGCGTGCAATAGCTATCAGTCTGGCAACTGCCAAGGTTGGCATTGCTTCTTGGAACTAGCTGCGGAAATTATTGCGAAGGCGCCAAATTCTGTTTCTTGACATAAACACACCGGCAAACCCTGCACGAACGTCAGCACTATTGTTGCTACGGTATAGGAGACCAAATACTTTTTGTTGCCCTCATTCACGCCAGGAGCCCCGTATTTCAAGCAAGATGCAGGCAGTTCAGGGCACGGCTGGGTTTTGCAATCCTGGTCTGTCTGGCAAAAAGTGTACGGGTCGTCGTCGTGGATGGCTCTCCCTTCAATGTGTTGGAGGTTTTCTATGACCGAGGCGGTGGTAATCAGATGTACTCCAACCAACGTGAAAGCCAATGTGAGTCTAACGCAACAGGATGAGAGATACATTCTTGAAGGAGCAAGTTAGACGCCCAGGTAGCGATATGTTGCGAGACAACGTTGAGGAAACAGGGAAACGAGTGGCGCCAGTCAACCAAAGGTAATGATTCTCGGTGTGAATGAAGGTATGCAACTGTGTTCTTGGTGGGCCAGTGCGCAACACTTATATTATTATGAGAGGTAGGCAGCAAGGTGACTGGGTCGCATGAAACGCATACTTCCGCATGTGCATATGTAGGATCGCTACCAAGAGCCTCCCTTAGGATCTGTGCACAGTGGGGAGCCAACCTCGCAAAACCACACTCAAAAGTCTTCTGATTATTCGTGTCAGGATTCGACGCATAGCCCATATCACTGCTTCAACAGTGCGCCCAGAATGCCGCGAAAAGTTGTGCTATAGACCCAGGCTGTTCTGGTCATTGGAGACGCAATTGTTTCATGGAGTCATTTTAGCGCCATGTTTGATCCTGCGTGAGGCTGAAATCCCTTAGCGTCACCAGTGTCTTTCACGCCTGGAATGATATGCGTCCGCTTCCATCATCTCCTTCCAAAATTAAGAAAACGAATAACTCTAGCTATGTCAATTTCAACACTCGAAAAGGATATCAGGATAGGGTAAAAGGAGCATACCGTGCGGGGAGTGGGAGGAAGTGTATTCTTAGAAAGCGTGACAAAGTCTGCAATGATACCGCCTTCGAGTTCACCTAGAACGTTCCTGAGAACGTCGGGTGTATAGTAAGCGAAAGCTCCCCGGGTTCCATGAAATTTATTGGCAGCTGCGTCGTCTGTGATTGTGGCGTGGAGGGCGAGCGAGTGCGCAGGACTTTGCGGATCTATACTCTCATTTGGTATTCGTTTGCGGTTTTGGGTGGTAGTGTGAGGTCCATAATCACGACTGGTGGAGAATTTGATAGTCGGCATATGCCATGCTGGGTAAGTCCCAGAATCGCTAGCGACCGTTTTCAACGTCTACCACTTCTTTTCGGCTTAGCTCATGCTATTGCGCTGGTTGTGATAACTGCTCAACTGGGGGGTTCCCACGTTTAATGACTACTAATTGACACTTATTCAAGCTAGAAGCAACTGTTCAACCATCTTCCCATAGTCATAATTCGGTGGACCGTTAGAGCATTTTCTTGCAACGAGTATTGCAGAACCAAGCGATCATCTTCGAGCTACTAGCCACAATCAGCATTCCTCCGGAGAGTGCTCTTTGAGTTTCTGGTAGGAGCATAAGGAGATAGGACACCACGATTCGCCTGTGTGCTCTTCGCAATGATACAGGATCATTTTGTGTTTTAAGCCATGTCGGCTCCTGGAATTCAGAAACGGCGAAATGCAACGACTTGGAATGTACTAGAATCCGCCAATGGCAATTGCAACTCGAAAGCTTTATGGACATACACAAATGGCACATGGAGGAGTTCATCGGCTAGGGTGTAAAACAATTCAGCAGGTGAACGAACTATCTGCGTCCTACAAACACCCAGGAAAAAACCCCTCCACATATCCCTCCGCCCACTTCTTATCATGAGCCAACACAACCTCCACCCTCTCCCCCTTCAATCCTTCCTCCTTAGCCCTTTTAATCGGTCTGACCGTGTCCTCCGCTAATGCCTTGTGCTGATGAATACACACCACTTGCCTTCTCTCCTCCCACGTCGCCATCTCTCTCTCTCCGCTTAAAATCCTCGGATGATGATAAGCGTCTCCTGCGAGATAAACCCAGCGCCCTGGCTCGACATGCGCTAAAATATTCACATGACCTTGCAGGTGGCCTGGGCTGTTTATAATGTATACAGAACTGTCGCCGAAGAAGTCAATCACGTGCTCGAATGGTGGTAGCGGTTTCCATGACGCTGACTTGCCTGCGAAGCTTTCGAGTGAGATGCTCTTGAAGCACTCATCATCCTCTTCTCCTTACTCTAATTTAATCTTCCCAGGCTCAGGAAATTCCACCGTTCTTTCCTCCGACAACAAATCCCTCTTAAAATGCGCAGCAGAATGATACTTCATCCCATACGTTAACAACCTCTTCGTCCCGGCCCCCACAACCAAAACCGCCTTCGCAAAATCCCCCGGTGTACCAACATGATCATAATGCACATGACTAAACACCACCGCATCCACATCCTCCGGACTCAACCCCCCTACTCTCAACGACTCCGCCACATCCGGCTACGTAAAAATAGGCTGGCGTGTTTTTAGATGGGGTTGGATTTCTGGTGGGTAGACGGAGAGGTTGCGGCGCATGCCGAGGTCGAAGACTAGGTTTTTGGAGGAGGGTGGGTGGTGGATTAGGAAGGAGAGGGAGGGGATTGTGTTAAGGATGGTTTTGTCGGTTGTGGTGGCGCAGAAGAAGTGCTGGGGAGGGTGAGGTGGCAGGCGTGGAGAGCGGAGCGGCGGACGTAGAGGGCATCATTATTTTTGAGTTGGGGGAGCGAGGACCTCGTGCTAGAAGAAGAGAGATCATCTGTTTTGTGAGGCGTCATGGTATAATCGCCAATGGAGTCGTTGTGAGAATGTCATATTGAAAGCTGCTGGTCGTTCTTCAAAGAGCAATTGCCCATTGGCTTTTGGGGTTGTCTGGGGCTCTGAGCTGTGGTAAGCATTGGGGTGAAAGTTGCGTGGGGTTTGGGGGATTGAGGCTCTCCAAGTCATCGTGGGTGTTTAGTAATGATGAAATTGTGTATGCATTAGACCTACTCCTAAATCCTAGTACGTCCCACTGGCCTTATTGCCAGGATTCGGCTTCGGGTATCCGCTCGCCATTAGGCCTAGCAAGATACTGGAATATCACCTTCGAATTCTTACCCCTGAACCTCTCATCACGACTAGCCTCAGTGAAATCCTCCAACATAGGCTTGCCAAGCACCGTCCTCGCCCCAACGTCATCCGCCGTCTTAACCCAATCTCCAAAATGCCAAGGCAAAGCTCAATCGAGAACCCACCACGGAACCCATGACTCGCAGCATTATTCGGAGTAAGGCCTGGCACAGGGTTATTGATGGACGAATTGAAGTTCTAGCCAGAGCTGACATTGAGGATTTCGTTTAATTTTATCGGCTCGAGGCCATTTTGAATGCCCATGTTGATCGCGGTGAGGGGGCAGAGGTAATTGTTTAGGACTTTCGTTTTGAGGCCTGCGCCTAGGTCGCCGTAGCGGAAGATAGACGATTCTTTGCCCATCATCTTGTAAATCTTGAGGACTTGTGGATATAGGCGGCTGGGAGACCCGACTATGAACGAGAGTACTCCTGCTTCGGCGCCCATGGGTCCACCCTGTGCATAGGTATCAGCCGGACTTTCAAAGCACTAAGGTCTGCAGGAGTTTGAGTGAAGCTCAGGAATGGTTAAGTACATACCGAGTAGGGGGCATCTATAAAGTCGCCAAAACCCTTCGCCATAACTGCTTACGTGATGAATTATGGGACAGAAGGTGTTGTTCATTGAGTTGATTAAAGAAGAAGAAGCTATTTGCATGAGACGTCTTCAGTAAAGACAGTGCTGACTAAGCATGACTAAGCAATTTCCAACATTACGCAACTTCTGAAGATGCTGCGGCATCGATCGTACTAAATTCCAGGAAGAGGATCTTTTTATTAGGCATCCGTCATTGAGCGGCAAGCAAACCGGTCTGTGGATTCAGGAAAATGTCCTTGACATGATTCGCACGGGGGACAGAGGTCACGATAACATCCTACGGAATATTGAGTCAACCTCTGACAATGTGAAAGCATGTTCAGTCCATAGTGATATGCAGTCCTGGAAAGGGTCACGTACGGCGATTTCTGCTACCTCTCTTGGGCATTGAGCTGCAATAATGGTCCAAGGACTGCTGAAGTCTTTGATAAATTGTTCCAAACCAACGCGGTTGATGTCGTAGACGACAAGGATAGAATCTTTCGAGATATTCTGTCGCAGATTTTTAGCCATCCCATGGCCCATTTGACCTCGGCCTGTGGTTTCCTATAGTATCAGCATGGCCTCTTGAAGGCACTGAATGAACATTTACTATACCTATGAAACCATAGGTTGGAGCCAAGTTGCCATCCATAACTGTGATTTGTTGAAGATCCGTTATACAAACAGAGGAAAAGCCAGCTGATGATTGTGAGATCAAGAGGCGCGTAGTCATTCCTATAAATACGACTTCCAATCACGCATTGAAATGCTCTGGCGAGGCATCTTCTGCTGGCACGTGACTTGGTTGGCGGACCGTGGTCGATCTTGGGGTACTCGACCAAGTTGGGGTAAGCAGGCGCCTCCAACCAACGAATACAAGATCGACGGAGCTCCAAATGTGAGGTCCAACCAGAGAGCAATTGATCCGAATTTCGGTCCAAGGGCTGAAGGTGGGCCATATTAAGCTTCTGACGCCCCCCGCAAAAGAAATTGGTAAAGGATTGCATCCTCATCCACGCTTCGTCGAAGCCTATAACAGAGCCCACAATTCCCACCAAAACCCTCGTGCACCTTTCTACGGCCCCCACCTAAAAATTCAATCACCCATAATGTCGAAACGCGAAGGAGAGAAAATCCTGTTCGAGGCAGGCATGTCCATCCGTCGAGCCGTACTCAGCGACGCGTACGTCGACCGTGCACTTGCGAACGGAAGCTCAGAATTCGCGAAGCCGATGCAGGAATTCACAACAGCGTTTTGCTGGGGCGCTGTGTGAGGTCGTCCGGGCCTGGAGCGCAAGCAGCGCTCGTGCAGGTGTGCATTTACTGTGGTGTACCAGCGGGGATTGATGGCTTCAAAGCGGCGGAGAAGGTGCTGATTGATATTAAGGCGGAGGGAGCAACCATCTTGCCTTAGACATGACGTCCATAAGGTCACCACATATAGCCCAAACTTCGAACTCTAGATCTTACACAAACCTGAGCGCTTTGAATAGACCTATCGCGGCCTCCACAGTGAATCTTCGAAGGACAAGTTGGGAAATGCGCTTAGGACTTCAACACTCAAGAGCACCCTAAACCCCAAAGCGGGCCAAAGACAATCCCGGAGGTCTTCTGAGCAGCCTCTAAAACTTCGCTCGCCCGGTCCTGACTTTTTGTTTTGGGGGATGACCCACGGGAGTCATCATGCCGTGTATCTCGATGTACGACAGGGCATAGCAAGCCTTTCATCTCCTCGCGCCCAATTGACATGTCATTTTTGAGGTGTCTTTCAACATGTTTCGACGAAATAGTAGGAGAGGCGGAAGATCCTCCACTCAAAATACTCGGACGGTGAGTGATGCCACAGAAGGTTTCGGTCATGGTAGATCGCTGACTATAGGATATGCGCCTGGAAGATGGTAGCGATCGTTGTCGTGGAGCTGGTGTTCGAGATCGGCGTCGTCTGCTATAGCTGACTGGCTAGTGCTCAGCGATAAGGGAGTCGTGGATTGCAAGAGATTGTCAAATTCATGATGAAGACCTTCATCTTCCACTAATATCGTTCTCTTTGTTAGATAATCGGCAGGTGTTTGACCATAGTTGTCGCGTAGATTGACGTCCAAGTTGGCTAAATTGGCCTGTGCTAAGAACTTCATTGTTCTTGATCCCCCAGACCTAGTGGCCATATGCACGATGTTTCTACCATGAACATTTACGAAATTGTAGTCTGCGCCGCGTGCCAATAGCAGTGGAACGATACCAAATCGATCAAAGCATACGGCGAAGTGAATTGCTGAGTTTCGCGACGAGTGATTAGAAGCGTTCACGTCGGCTCCTAGCTCGATCAATCTATGGGCTGTTGATGTAAGGCCCCAGAAGATAGCATTCAGCAGAGGGGTTTCATTGTCTGAATCTTGGACATTGACATCGATACCGGCATCAATTAGGAGGTCTACTACCTCGATGTTTCCGGTTCCGTGACATAGCTGATGCAAAGCAGAGCGACCATGATCCGCAGTTCGAGCATTGATGTCTGCCCCAGCATCCAAAAGTGACTTGCCAATGCCCACATTCTTCACGAAATGTAACGGCGATTGGTTCAAATTGTCCGCCACATTTGGATCGGCACCAAAAGCAAGCAATGTGTCGACAGCTAATAGATCGTCTCGGATTGCAGCCCAGCACAACGGCGTTCTTCCCCTAGAATCGCCATTGTTGATGCTAGCCGTGGATATCTCGAGCTCTGACCTCAGATCTTTGTTGATAAGACCCAGGATGATCTTGTGGAGGATACTAAAGTGCCGAGTCTCAACATAGTCACTGTCTGCCAGCATGCTTCCGACGATGCTCGTACTTTCAGGCCCGTATGTTCCCGCAAAAGCTGCTTCCCACAAGAGCTCCGCACCTGTCGTTCCTATCTCGCTAACCAGATCAGGATCGGTACCTTGTTGGATCAGGAAGCGGCATAATTGAGGATTTTTATGCCCCTTCGCGTAGGTTAACGCGGTCGACCCGCGTGAATTAACATCGAACGGCGAGGCCTTGCCCTCAGAGAACATTCGTTGCACAGCTAACAGATTGTCGCTATTGGCATAGCGCCACAGCAGATGGCAACTATTCATTACTCTAGGCATTCGTAGGCGAATGTAGGGACCATTTAAGGCTGTATAATGCATCGCCATGGATATGTATCGGTCCATCAAGTAGCTGGGAAGCTGATAAACGAGATTGAGGGATGATTCACTTGATCGGCGACAATTGAACTCATTGCACTCTGGCCGCGTGCCACGATACTGGACGTTAAGATCGCCAAATAAGGTTCTCATTATCCACGGCGATCTGATACTCGTATGCGTGTGGCATGCGCAGCTACACCAGGCGGCGCATTTTTTCGTAGACGCGTTAGAGTTCGTATAAGTAACAGGAGACGCGGTCCTGAGGCTCGAAGTTTGTGCAGATGATGCATCTAAAGCAGGTAGGGCGAGCGGAGTTCGGGAGCTCAACTCAGGACGAGGAGACAAAGTCTCGCGGGCATCCCTTCCTGGTCGTAGCCCAGCGTTGATTACTGGGCTTGATTGACTTTGTTGGATGTCTCTGGGCGTTCGCTCGAGAATCAACTCTAGTTGATTAGTGAATCTGTCTTGAGCGGAAATGGACACGTTTAGAGCATCTCCTAGTCGATTTAGCGAGTAGCTATGGTCATAGTGAGCCATAATAGAACGGAAATGTCCGAAGACGAATAGAGTATCGGGGGGCTTACACAGATGTAAGATCCAAACGGACAGCCAAGTCAGTCTTGATAATGCGTATATCGTCACGTAGGGTAACCAAACGCTGCCTGTGCAGAGCCCACAGGAGCTGTGCCTGGCGTGCATTGTTCAACTTTGAGAGATTGAAAGGAGTTGACGCCAGAAGCTTGTTGATCTCAGCAAATTTGGAGGAAGCACGCTGAACGCAGTCGAACAGGCTTTGACTGTAAAGAGCATGGGGGTTCAACTCCACGAAAGACACGATATCTTTCAAGAAGGCTTGGATACTCTCCAACTCAGATGCAAGCGCTTCAAGCTCTTTGGGTGCTTTGCGATAACTGTTAAGCTTTTGGATTCCTTTCACAGCTGCTTCGGTAGCAGCAATAACCGTAAGCAGGCTGGCTGTAAAAGACAATGGATCCATTGGGTATACACGCACGAGAAAGCGAGAGAGTCCATGACTATCAAATATTTATATCTTGGAGTATGCCAGTCTAAGTGAGTCATGGCGGGTGGCAAGTACCGACTGTGCCCATAGAATTAGCGAACGCCTTGTTGCAATCCGTTATTTGATTGCTTTCTATACGATTCCAGAAGCCTGGTACTAGCCGTTCTTTGTCCAGCCTATTTGCCACATTGCAACAGGTTATGAGCCCGGACAGCGCCTATTTCGCTGTACCTTTATGGGGAAGGTTCCCTCGCAGCACGGTGTCTGCGCTGTATACGTTCAGCCCTCGGATTTGCTTACTAATCGACTTATAGATAACTATGGAGTTAGAATTGCCTCAGTACCAAGCTACCCCCCCCGGCTAACCCGATAGGGGCTTAGCCGGGGGGTAGCTTGGCACGTCTGAGGTACTGAGGCAAAGTTAGAACTTAGTAGAGGCATCATGGAGGAATTCGGCTCCCAGCCAGTTATTTCTAGGAGCATTTTGGTCCGGATACAGGGGAGACACATGGATTCTCAGGCCTACAACGACCACTCGAGCCCTACACGGTTTTGTAGGCACGGCTCCTCAGCCAGTTGCTACTGAGAGCATTTCGGCCCGGATACAGGGGAGACACGTGGATTCTCAGGCCTACGACGACCACTCGAGCCTATATGGTTTTGTAGGCACGGCTCCTCAGTCAGGTACTACTAAGAGCATTTCACTCAAGCCCTAAATCGCTGTAGGTACGGTCCCCGGTCAGTTGCTACTAGGGACATTCGACTCCAATCAGTCAATACGGAGATTATGAACGACCTCTCGGACGCCGACAGATATTTTGGGTCTAGGATTGAGGGGAGCGCTAGTAGGGATATGTTTCTAGCATCGAGGGGAGTGTTGTAATCCGTTACTTGATTACTTTCTATACGATTCCAGAAGCCTGGTGCTAGCCGTTCTTTGTCTGTCTTGGCTATATATGGGGGGAGCCCCCTATTAGCTAGACATCCTTCCTAGCCTATTTGCCACATTACAACACGCTTTTTGCCTTTGATGCTAAGAGTGCGTCGCAAGGTTGAAATGGTCGAAGACGAGCAAACGACCCAAGCGAGCCAAGAGCACATGACGTGAGTTGACTATATATCGGGCAAGTCTACCGAGCACCGCCAAATTTGCATGTATATTTGCATATTTACATGTCTACGTCTATAACGCGCTGCCTAGATACCCTATAGCTCTATCTATAGTTGCTTCTAGTATATGGGTAGCTCTGGTGGAGTCTCAGCTATGTAGGTGGCGATGGCGCAGAGCTAAAGCCATCAGTAGCAACCGTCGACAAATCCATATATGTTCAAATACTACTCCGACATCTAATGCGTGCTGTGGTTTAGTAGCAGAATCACAACACAATTGTCAGGCAAAAGCTCCTAGGTTCGGATCTACTATATGAATAATAATATTGTAGTAATACTAAGGGCTACGCTGAAGACAAAAAAAAATTCTGCTAACTATGTAATTATACGCTTATTTGCTTATTGGCTTGTTTGATTGATTGCTTGCTAATGCGAACCTAGGCCCAGTTGCAAATTTTTTTTGGACTGGGCCTAGGACGCGACTCGGTGGCGTATATAGCATGCGGCGCTGGTGAGTATGGCACAGGGTGGGGTCCCCTAGCCGGCGACGTCGGTGGCTGGGACCCAGAAGGTTCTGACAGGACCGTCGCGGACCAAAGGGTCCTAAGGCGAGGACCTGGCGAATGATCGAAACGATCGCAGCACAAGATGCTTAGATCGCTTTGATCATAAGTCGGATCGCTATGATCGTAAGTCAGATCACTTTGATCATTGCGATCATAGAAGTCTTGGCGGGATTTCCTATGTCTATATATGTAGAGCACTGCTCACCACTTGGAGCACCGTGCTCAACTTCCTACTTGCTTGTTTACTACATGCGATAGATCTCATACTAGGCACTGAACATATATCATTGATCATATACCAGACCAGCTTAGTGACAACTGAAGCCTGCTTCACTCTCTTGCACGTCTAGCACCGCCATCCCCATTGAGAATAATCCATATACGATACCGGTACGCACGGTTCGTAACACAACGCCGTATAGATATTATTCTTCGGGAGTTCTGAAGTTTCTGCCGAGCCTATATAGATAATATTGTAGTATACTCTACTACCCGAGAAGATTATATTAAGTATCTAAAGTCTATCTTTAAGAAGTTCCAGTAGCTAGGAATTCGGCTGAAGCCTTCTAAAGCGTTTGTTAGGTACCTATCTATAACGCTTTTAGGGTAGAAGGTTAATAGTCTTAGACTCGTGTTACGAACCACGTTGCGTGCGGTGGTCGTGTATGGATTGATTCTCAATGGGGATGGAGGTGCAGCTAACAAGAGTATGAAGCAGGCTTCAAGTGATGCTAAGCGGGTCTGGTATATGATCAGGTGATATATGTTCAGTGCCTAGCCTAAGAGATCTATCGCATGTAGTAAACAATTGAATAGGAAGATTGAGCACGATGCTCCAAGTGGTGAGCAAGTGCTCGTACATATAGCAATAGGAAATCCCGCCAAGCATCCCATGAACGTTATGAGCGCACGGCGCTCATTGCGCTCATCATTCCTGAGCGCCATGAGCGCACGGCGCTCGTTGCGCTCATCGCTTTGGTTGCTAGTCCTGTCTGTAGTACCGTGTCCTTCAGGACAGTCCTGTCAGAACCATCGGTTCTAACAACTCGCTACGGACAACGAAAAGATTAAGGCCTTATGAGTCCTAAAGTTCCCTGCCAATCTCAGCGAGTTAGAATACTACCTGGGACTCACCGGCTGGCTCCGAGTCTATATTCCGTACTATGCCCAGATTACGGCGCCTCTGCAAGCCCGGAAAACTAATATACTAAAGGGCTCTCCTAAGGCTAGAAACGCTTAGAAATCCTTCGTCCAAAGAAAGATCGAGCTACTAACTAAACAGGAATTAGATGTCCTCGGAAATAGTAACCCTAAGTAATTCTTCTTCGCCGCCGAAGCTTTCAGGTATTATTAACAAAGTATTAGTAGGCGTCTTTAGTATCGCCGAACTTGTTAGGTACTAGGATATCAGGTGCCGGGAAACGACTGGACTTATTATCTGGAATATCAGCGGCGAGAGGTATTTGGTTTGCCTATATTCTTACTTGTCAAGTAGGTATATCTAGTAATTTGCCCTACGTAACGCGGTTGTCGCATTTTTCTGTTTGGCGGCAAACTGTTGCAGATAACACTTGGCAGGGTTCCTTGGCACGTTATGTTTATTAGTTGGCAAACCGAGCTTAGCTAGAGGATATCTTTTACCACCTCAGAGACCCTTATATATAGGAGTAGTTATAGGCGTCTAAAGAAGAGATAAATAGTTAGCGATTTACTTATATAGATTTTAGGCAGAAAATAGTTACTTGGATATCCTCCTTTTGCACCAAAATTTAGGTATATTCGAAGGATAGCGTAGTTACAATTTAGTCTCTACAAATTTATCTATAGGGTTCTTATATCTTCTCTAGCGACAGTGACAGCGATATAGAAGAAATTCGGCCATACAGGGACGTTAATAAGGTAGAGAAGCATTACCCTACTAACGGTGCCCCACTCGGTAGCGCCTTGTTAGTATTACACCCGAGTTTTCAACTTTTGTATATACGGTCAACAGTAGATAGGCCTTGGCGTCGCTGACTTGGACGCGTTCGCGCCTCGGCATCGCCTTCTAGGGTAGGACGTCAAGCACACTTCATACTGATCTGTCGACCTTCCTAGTGGCACAAACAGAATGGAGACTCGAGAAGTGAGCTCTTCGTTACCACCGCCAGAATCTCCAAAATCCTTCCATTCCGCCAAAACAATCAGCTCTTCACCCACCCAGCCGAACACTAGTGCCCCCGAACTAGTATACCGCCAAGTTAAGACGTTGCCTTATGAGCTCCGGGAGGTCTGCAGGATATACTTTGAAGAGGGTCTCTGTATGTCTCCTGAGGCCTCCGCCCGTATTGCTCTGACTGACCAAATGATAAAGATTCTCAAGCTTTGACCCTCCTCACGTCACTACTCACGTCTGGAACCACTTCTTCTGCGCAGCTCCCTGCCATACTCCCACCCCCGCAGCACATCGCTCTGATAGCTACGCTAGCCGTCCATCCTACATTGACCACACGAGCAAAGACGTTAGACCGGATTCAAGCTGCCAATCTTGCTCTCGAATATCTTCAACTGGTGCTCTATCACATTGGCCCACTTCAGGGCAGCTTAGAGCATGCCTTCGAATTCACTTGCCAAGGCGCATCATATCGTCGTGGCGAGGTAAAGAAGAAAAAGAGGACTACAGGGGAAAACCAGAGCCTTACTGAGACAGGCTTTGAGGATATCGAGAGCGAGCTGGCAAATACAGGATCCTTGTGGGCACGAGCAGAAAACTTTTGGCAGGTAGTAGGATGGTCTTTCAACTGCAGTGTTCTGCATAAGAGGCGATGGGAGAGGTGGAGTGCATGGCTCACATACATGGTCCATGTGCTTGAAGTGGATTGGGAGATCAGGGAACGAATGACAGAAGATGAAGCGAAGGAGAAAAGTCTGATTGTGAGATTTATAGACTCCGGGCGGGCTATTGCGGGGAGGGAAAGAAAGATCGTGAGAGCTGTCTTTGCGGATGGTCGAACGAAGTCGGTTGCCGAATTCGGTGAGATTTGGAAGAACGAGACCAAGGAGCTGAAGAAGGACGGGGACGTCAAGAAAGCCGATAAAAAGATCGACATTGAAGCTGATAATTACGGTGACTACATGGAAGATGAGAACGAGGCAGACATGGAAGACTCGGCATCGGAAGCCTCAACTCCGCCATCTAATGTGGATAACCATCAGACAGACTCTATTCCGAATGTCGCTGATAGTCTTGGGGGTGTGGATTCAATCAGCCTCCGTTTTCGGCTTCTATCACTGCTCTCTAAAGTATCAGCTTTCGTTCCCGAAGCCTTTACGTCTCTGAACACCCTCTACGACACCTATCTCGAATATATTCGATCACTACCTATGCCCGCCTTCTTCCTTATCATTTCACCTCCAATCCTAAGTCATTTCGCCCCCGCCGCAGCTCATACACTTACCCAGTACATACTTCAGTCAATAATCGCAGCGTCTGCACCCAGTCCACCAAACGACGATCTTTCACAAGTCGAACTGGAGGCAAGCTATCTGCCCTTCGCGGCGAATACGAGCAGTATCGTCGACAATACTAAAGTGAGTCTGTGCGTGGAAACCTTGCTGCGGCTGCTGGATGCGCATTCTGATGATGGCCTGGTGTGGACTCCAAAACTGCACGAGGCGGCGGAGGCAGGCATAAAGGCTAGGTTCACCAAAGCGAAGAAGACGCAGAGTAAAAGAGGCACTGAGGGGGACGGGGGATGCGATGGGATGTGGCTAGGAGCAAGTGCAGAAAGAATTAGAGCTCTGATTGCTATGGCGAGACACTAGGGAGTCGGATCTCCGGATTGTACGACCATCATGTTAAATCGTTGTACTTGACTAACTCGGCTAGCGAACGATTACTACATCTTCACAATAATTTCGATAATTAACTGCATATGAACGAAAGATGCTTGGAGTTTTGCGCTAAGAAGACACAATTGTGCCTAACCTTTGAGTCCTCGACCTGTCAATTCCGGCTCTTGCAACCAAAAAAAAAGTCAACATGGCCTGCAGTGTATACAATCATCAACTGGACGAAGGCATCCTCGGGAAGCCATTTGCCCAGCAGCTTTTGAGGCGTGATTCACCCTGCGATCACTATCCTGTAGCGCAAGAAAGCATTTCCCAAGCTGATCATGACTTGCTATATAATATTGATACTCCTTCAGTGGATTAAGTCATCAACATAATGCTCATGTCTTCTAAAATGAATTACTCAAGCTACCTCAGCTTGTGGCCTAGCCCTCACCGGAAGCGGGCCTGAATTAAAAATGAACTTCTCCTCCAGCACTATCTCGAAACCAGGCGTGGCGAGTTCCAATCAAAAGCCAGCACCATAGCAGAAATGGCGAGACTCATCTGCATGTACGCCAAATTCCTGCCAATACACGCCCTCCCATCGAGACTGAATGGAAGATAGTAGTCTTTCAGATTTCTATTCTCCTCCTCTGTTGTAGCTGGATTCTCCGGCAACCACCGCTCGGGTACGTGTTTGGATTCATCTTTGAATAGAGTCTCGTTGCACTGAATGGTATAGACTGGAGCCGAAATGGTCACTCCACAAGGAATGTGGTGGCCGACTATGGTTGCACCCTCTCCCAACGTGCGGCGGGGAAGCCCAAAGCCAATGGGCGCATATAGGCGCATAGACTCATCAAGGCAGGCTTTGAGGTATGGAATATTCTTCACAGAGTTGTAGGAAGCAACGACGGACGTTACTTCCTCCGTGGGTAGAGTCTTTTGGAGTATCTCACGAAGTGTGCGCTGCTTTTCTGGATTGGCTGCGAGCAGGAACATGGTGTACGCCAGAGCCGACTGCGTGGTATCGCTGCCTGCGCTAAGCATGACTTGGTTCTCCACGATAATCTCAGACATCTTCATCGGGACCGGTCGCTTATCCGTCGTTGTGATAGGGAAATGGGAAAACAAATTGCGCCCTGCTGGAGGCGAGCTCATGCGTTCCATGATCTTGAACCGTGTCATGGATCCAAAGTTCTCAGCGCACTAACCTGCCCAGGTCCTCCTAAAGATCCTCCTGCCTAGGATATACCACTTTAGGGGAAGGTGCGCTAACCGCGTGGTGAAGGCGACTCCGGTGTGGAATGTTTCCATCGCGTGAACTGGCATGACGGTGCCTTCTGCCGTACGGGTAAAGCAAGTATCATCTCCTCTGTCTAGGAAGCCAAAATCTGATGACCAGCACATACTGCCCATGGTATCAAAAGAGAACATGTTGAACCAGGGCCGAAGATCGAACGCGCCAATAACGACAGCATATTTGTCCACGCTTGACAGCATTTCTCCTTGAGACTTTATCCTCAGTGCATGAAGCAGTTTGCGCGTTAGCAGTGCAATGCGTGGCTCCATCACAACCACCTCCTTCGGCGAGAAAAAATTTGACAAATTCCTGCGTTTTTGCGAATGCAACCGTCTTGTCTGTTGTTGTAGCCATTGAAGGATTACCTGCAGCGAGATTTTCGTACCATTGGTCTTTGATCGCGGGTGTGCTATGTCCATATATCTCTTTGTATGCCGCAGGGTCGGCGAAGGATATGTGATTAGGTGCTATGCGTAAAATGGGACCAAGCATTCTGTGGGCTTTGTCAACCGCGATGTACCTTTTCCCGAAATAGTTGTGGTACATCAGCCATAGTGGCGTGAGAGCTGCTACTGAAGGTGAAATGAAACGACGAGGTTTCCTTGGGTCGTGGCCATAGGCGATGAAGGGTTGCAGTAGGATTACTCCTATTGGACCTGCAAGCACGAAAACTGTGGAATGTCAGCCCAGTCTGTTGATTTTGTCGTTTCTCCTATTACTGACTTGAAATCGACATGATGAAGGCAGTATCAAAAACCTGAAGTGAACAGGGCGATATTTGGTGAGCACCAACGAGTAGATAGATTTCGATATGAAAGTTCAGGTGTCCCTCCAATACAGCCACATTTCTCAAGTCCCTTATATTTGCAACGTGCTTACCAACAAGCAGAATTCGGCGTATCAAACGCGCCGCATGCACTTTCTCCAGGCTACCCTATTGCTTGTGAGGATCTTGGCAACTCGGGGAAATTCTCGAAAACGTAGGTCGGAAGCAGCTTCCTCCAAGCTGACGAACGCAACCCCACGCCCTATCACTCCATCCGCAAAAATGCTGGAAGTTCAGGACATGCCAATCCACCGGCTTGCTAATGGCGGAGAAAGGCCAAAAGTGAGCAAGAGAGCTTCGAGTGAGCTAGGCACCCTTCAGACGTGTCTCGAATAGCATTTCGGTGATCAAGTAAATTCTTCGACAAATGCGTTCCCGTCAGCGCGGCAGCCGAGCAAAGATCTCTCAATTGACTGCAGCCTAAGGCTTCCATGCTGCTCAGGATTCCGCATCCTCTCCAGCGCTCCAAAACTCCGCCAACGTTCTGCTCATAGAGGCCACTCCCCAGAATCTAATCCACAATGGGCTCCATCGTCCCCCCTAGAAACCACATCCCTCCCAAAAATAATGAAAGCCCAAGTCCTCCACGCCTTTTAAAACCCCTACACCCTCACCACCATCCCCATCCCCACCCCAACAGGGAAAGGCCTCCTCCTTGCTGACGCCGCCGGTTTCTGCCACACAGACGCCGTCTTCGCTAGAGGCCTGATGTCCCGCGATCTCCCAAGCGTCAGCTCCCACGAATTCGCCAGCACAGCAGTCGCCCTCGGCCCCTCCGTCGATCCCAACAGCCCAGTCAAAGTAGGCACTCGAGTCGGTTCATTCGGCCGCGCGTACCGTCCCTGCGGTAGCTGCCGGGAATGCAGGAATAATGGGGATGAAGAGGAGGGATATTCAGCCTACTGCCCCCGCGCGAAGAACCTAGATTAACAGCAAATGGCGGTTTCAAAGAATTCGTGTGCGTGAATAGTAGACAGGTGGCGCCTATACCTGAACAATTATCATTTGTTGATATGGCGCCCTTGATGTGTGCGGGGTATACGATATTCTTCGCCTTCAAGAAATGTACATTACCTAAGGGAGCGAGAGTCAGTGTTATTGGGTGTAGTGGCGGGTTGGGGCACTTGGCGCTGCTGTTTTGGAGTAAGATGGGATATCAACTTGTTTGGAATCGATAACCAGGACACTACGTTAGCGCTGGCGAGGGAGTTGGATGCCGGTGTGGCGATTTTCGATGCGAGAGTTACACAGCCGGAGGATGTACTCGCGCAGTTTTTCGGTAATGAAGGGAAAGCGAGTGCGGAGCGCGGGGTAGATGCTGTGCTCATATTACCCGAGAGCCAGAAAGCGTTCGATCAGGCGATCAGCTTACTGCGGAATCATGGATTGGGCGTCGTGGTATCGTTTCCTAGTCAAGGGTTTACTTTTTCGGCTAGGGATATAGTGTTCAGGCAGATTGAGCTTGTGGGTATGCTGCCGGGACGGGCAAAGTGCGATGAGGGCGATGTTGAGGCTTGCTGCGGAGTTCAATGTGAGGGCTGTTAGTAGGATATTTAGTCTTGAAGGGGTTGAATGAGTTGGTGGTGGAATATCATAGGGGCGGTGGGGGGAAGTTGGTTGTTGGTATGGCGTTCTGAAGGCATAGAAAGGGCCGTCGATGTTTAGGAAGGAAATTGTGTAGAATAGGGAAAGAGGGGCAGATTTCGTTGATCACAGATAGCCATGAATACGATTCACAGACTGGTGAAATATCCTAAGATAATGTGATCTTCTAAAAATGTCACAGCATATCACCCTGAGATCCCGCATCCAACATATCAGCATAAATATCCAGCGCCCTCCCAATAACATCAACAATATCCCAAATACTCCGTCCCGAATCACTCCTAACCAGCTTCGCCCACACCCTCACTACACTTGCACTCAGCTTCTTACTCGCCTCCTCAAACGGACGCCTACCCTCATCTCTACCAGACGAACCACCAAACTCAGTCTCATTCAACAAACTCATCACAAAAGCCAGCAACATCCTTTCATCCTCGCTTAATGGTGGGGATAATGGCTGGATCGTGACTGCATCGAGCCATTTGGATAGTAAGAATCCGCATTCGAGCGAACATAGCGAGTGCTGGATTGAGCGCATTATTTGCCGGACGAGGTAGGTATATTGGATTAGGGCGTTTGCGAGGACGTAGCTGCCGAGGGAGGAGTAGCAACCCCGTTTGTTGCTAGTGGTACTGTTTGAAAACATGCGTGAGAGTGGATCTTGGAATCTAGGTTCTGGTTTTGAAGTCTAGCGAAGTTCGTGCCATGCTGATGCTGTTTTGGCGTTCCATTCGGATTCGCAGCAGGGGAGGTGCATGTTTAGTTCTGCATTGAGGACTGAGGGTGGGATGTTGAAGACGATGCAGTGGAAGTTGAAATTGCAAAAACAATAAACTTTGTCCTTTTGGCGCCTTCCATGCTGATCCGGTCTTCCCAGGATATGTCGGCAGGCACCTCGGAATCTGAAAGCACATCTTCGCGGATTAGGGTTGAGAGGACGCTGCGGCTAGTAAGGCCATCTCGGAACAATATTTTGTGCTGGCCCCATGTTGCCATGGCTATGAGAAGGAGTAGAGCTTGCGCTGTTTCGGTTGAGTCTTTGGGTCCGGGGACTCGATCAGTAGATGTGGATGTACCATTCGTCCAGTCTAAGCCTCGATGATTCGAAGAGGACCCAGAGCTTCTAGGACCGCGTTGGGATTGATTATACCCTTCAGCACCTTGGATAAGTTTTGATAGACTGCATCAATATGAAGGAAATGGTCGTAGAAAAATGCGTCCATATTCTCCGTTGGTAATGTCGCCGGGACAGTAGGGCTTGCAGTTGCTCGTTGATTGGTTTCAGAGATGAAAGAGATCACTCCTGGAAAGTATTCCGGCATCATGGTTGGAGGACTCTGGGTGGGAACAGGCGATACCGTATTGTTGGACGAGAATTTTGAGGCGACAGGGGCAGAGACGACGACTGTAGGTACCTCGCCCCAATGCTCCCGCTGCACGCACCCCGCAGCAGCAAGAGTCGTGAGGCGACGTAAGAGAAAAAATGACTTCATTGTTGCGAGTGCTTCAATGTGGATTGTTCTGGAAGGATACGAAAAACACACAGGATTAGGCGTGGGTTCGGAGGAAGATGTAGTTAGAAAGTGCACAAACGGTGAAAACAAGTGCTCACTTATTGAGAGGGATAGGAGCTAGAAAACCACAGTAGGAGCAAAGAAGCACGGTTTGTCTTTGCAGATGCTCGAACAGAGCTCAAGATACTCCAGGTGAGCAATTAAGAGCTGAAAAGCGAAATTCACGTAGTTTCCAAAACGATGAAGGAGCTTGATGACAGGATTTAAGGATGCTAGTGAGAGAATTACCAAATCACCAGACGATGAAATGATCTTGCCGCAAGGAGATTATTATTTCCTGCAGGGACACTTGGAGCCTGATGGGGTGGGAACGAAAGGGGTTCGAGCGCTCAGAATTAGTATCTAATAGCACGCACAGCATTTATCAAACAGTAAGAGTCGAGGAAATATCCCTCCATGTTGGACCAGCAGAGCGGTCCGCGTCGCAGATATGGCCTACCTTTCGTAGGCTGTGAGTGAAAGCATAATATGGTGTCCGAGTTCTTCCCCTAGCTGCATCTATGGATTTGCTCTGATGAGAGCACTGCGTGAGACAGGTAGCCACTTGCTGCCTCTGGGCTTGCCATTGTTAAGCAGTGCTCCTTTCCCTGCGGACGAAATCGGAGTCAGCATTACTCTTCACGGCTACAACACAAGTGATACAACCCAAGGTTGCTGGATATATATCCTGAGTTCTTTCTACGTACCTTCGACGCCACCCGAGCGATCAGCTTGTTGGAGCATGAAGACATTGCCAATAACGTCAACCGGTTCGGTAAGACACCACTGCGCATACGTGTCACTTCCGTGTCCTCCCACTATGACGGTGAAAACGTTGGTTTGTGGCATATCGGACGCATGAAGTGCTCGGAACATATCTGTTTGGTGTCAGTAGATAGCCGGTGACAACCCTTAGTAGGAGTGCATTACCCTCATCTGTAAGGTCGTCTCCAGCGCATAGTTCGAAGTCTGGCTTGATCTCTTGTGCAAGTTGTCGGACTATCTGCCCCTTGTGGATGAACCTTAGGCGGGCTTCGACAATGCATTTGCCAGATGTGATGTCCACAGGCCACCTGATGGGAATGGTTTTCTCGAGGCTCTTTCTTAGTTTATCTGATTGACCCTTGGGAGCGTAAGACGTGTCCACGTTGCGAAAGTGCCAGACCTGTTGACATTCCGTAGTCAGAGAACCAGAACTTCTCTTTCAGGTCTAATGTGGGGTAATTAAACAAGTCTCGGGAGCATGTCGGAGGCAAGAGTCCCGCCGGTGACTCGTGAAACAAGACCTCACCACCCAGATCGTGATATGTATCAGGGGTGAAGTACTCCGAAAAGCATACATACCAGGGCCGCAGCCTTCCTTTCGATGAACGAGCCCGGAGCCGTACCCACGTAATCCATCATCTTAGACTCAACGTGCTCTTTCCAGTTCATGTCAGCGCTCTCACACTTGTTCAGCCAGTCCTTGCTCCCGGGATAACGCATGAAGGCTCCGTGCTCGGCAACCAAGCCAAGTCTCATGTGACCAAACTCCTTTCCGAGAAAGTCCCGATCGCGGCCACTGATGATCCAGACATGGTTCTTTGGGTTCGAAGCAAGCTCTTGAATGACTTCGAGGACTGGTTCCCCGAGAAGTGCCTGGGAAGGGTCCTGGACAATGTCTGTAAGGGTTCCATCATAGTCGAACAGTAGTAAGCGCTTGGATGCTGGACGGTAAAAGCGTAGGATGTCGGCGTCTTCCAGTGGTTTTACCCCCATGGTTGGAGAAGACTGTCAAGAAAGATCTATGGATTTTTAAATTGATGGATAGGGAATATCTGACAAGTCTTCCAATCTCGTGAGGTGTTCAAATGATGGATAGGAAATATCCGACGAGTCGCCCAAGGCCACGGAGGGCTCAGGCGATGGAGAGGAAATATCCGGCGAGTCTTCTAAGGCCACGGAGTGCCTAGGCGATGAATTGGAACTATCCCAACAGTCTTCCAAGGCCGCGCAGCCCGCAGGCACGTGAGCGGGGAACCTTAGGTATTCCTTTCTCCGTTCAATCTAGCCGACGCCCGGCGGCGGTGTTGTACTCTCCTGCTTGATGTTGGTCATCTTGCGGATGCTAGGATTCTATGCTTGGGATACTGCGTGACTGAAGATGCTAGAGAAGGGATATGGACTGACTTGGGACGATTATGTTTTTGTGAGGAAGAAAAGAAAAGCTGGGATGGTGACGTCCTTACCTACCACTTTTTGTAACCAGAAAGGAAAGAGCAGACCTGGCAGCTTCCGCCTGTGTGTGCCAACAGGATCAGAAAGAGCGATATTCTAGTCTAAACCGTGGAGCACATGAAATAGGCTAGGAAGTTATAGGATAGCAAACGATACGCAGATACTATGGAACTGTAATCATTATATAGAGAACATGAGTAGAATGGCAAAGCACCACATTAAGCCTAACACCTTGGCAATGAGAGCATTTCCAAATCCGTTGCCATCGTTGATCTTGCCGCAGACGCAGCAGGGGAAGGAGGTCTGGTTGTACATGCCTGGTTGAGGAATGCTCCTTCTAAGTTGATAGGCAGTGAGCAAGACTTTGCGAGGGTGTGGATTTAGCGGGTTTCAGATCAATTACTAACGCCACAGCTGTGGCCTGCCAATCTTCTACCCGCAAGCTCTATCATCAATCTAGACTGAAGGAGTCAATGGCACGGGGCAAGAATAAGATGTCAAGCTGAATCACGATGCATTGCTCATGCGTCGTTGCACAATACGCCTCCGCTCATGGCGTACATCCAGATCTGGTCCAGGGTTGACCGCAAATCATGTTCAGCTGCTCTCGACCCCCAGCGCCACGCCCTTAGCTACAAACAATGGACAAATTGCTGAGGGTCAAGAGACAGGACTACACCATGCTCGGAAAGATCAAGATCCAGGGAAAACACAGGATATCATCGTGGATGATCTATCAGCAACTCTCGAAGCACATCGTGCTCGCAACAGAGCCGCAGTCATTCGCAAAATAGAGCCGCAATCCGGCAATACTCACGAATTGTTCAGACGGCCGCTGCTTCAAGACACTGGATCCGAAGATGGAAAGAAGATTCACACAACAGGAGAAGAAGCTAGCACTGCCAGTGGTCATGCGCTGAGCCAGCTTGAGTACCCATTGGCAGAAGATGGAAAAGCCGAGGAAGACGATGGTATTGACGGAGAAGGTTTTCCAACGAGCTCTGCCAAAAGCGAGAAATCAGCCCCTGTCTGGAGATGGCCAGCAGACTCCGTGCAGGCCAAGACGAAAGAAGCAAGGGCACAGCGAAAAGGATTCACCAGAAGCATCGACCCGTTGGAATATACTGGGATGGCAATGTTCGTCAAAGAGCCGTGGACGCTTGCCAAATCCACGCCTTCCGAATTCGTGAGACCTTGGCTACCTTATATGGAGGTTCCCATTGGGGACAACTTAGGAAGGTTTGTCTACTCAAGATCTACGTCGATCATGGACTGACACAATACAGGCTTTCGAAAGAGATCCGAGCTTTTGAAGCCTTCATGAGACTAAGCCCTGGTGAAGAGGCTGCCGCTCAGCTTGTGATAAACGATTTTACTTCGATTGTAAAGAACATCGTACCAACGAACCCCTTGACGCTGCTTGGGTCTCGCAGCTCTGGTCTTGCAAGTCCAACGTCCGATTTTGACTTCAGTATCTCAATGCCGTCTTCCGAATCACAAGCTACGGAGATTCTCACGACGTTGAATCCGCGGCAGCTAATCACAGCCTCGATACGGGCTTTGAGAAAGATCGAGAAGGGTCTTCGGAAATCCGAACAAATCGTTGACACTGAGATGGTAGCGGCGCGTGTGCCTCTTGTCAGCTGTAAACACCGAGCCACAGGATTAAACATACAACTTCAGACCATGTCACCATTTCAAGCTGCACAGCAATACACTGCTGCCTACTTAGCCGAGCTGCCCTCGTTGCGTCCGCTATATGTTCTCATTCGCCATTTCCTTGAGATACGCGACCTGACAACAGTCTTCGAGGGTGGCCTTGGCTCTTACACCATCCTCATGATGATTGTCACCGCCCTTAAACACGCAAGTGGAAGATTTGCTGCGGACGACCTAGGTGGACAGTTGCTTCACGTCCTGGACTTCTACGGCAATAAGGACCTCTACAAGCATGGCTTCTCTGCCAATCCTCCTCGTGTGTTTGACAAATCCAAGAACAAGAAATGGCCCATGGAAGAACGTATCGCCCGCGCAAAAGACCCGCAACTTCGGGGAATCGACGAAATCGTGCAAAAATCAGAAGTCAGAAAACCCTATCTTCTATGCCTACAAGATCCAGCCAGTCACTTCAATGACTTGGGCAAAAACGCATACGCCATCAAACACGTTCAGGCCACTTTTCAAAGAGCTCGTGAGGGCATACTCAAATCATTCCATAATAGAAAAACTCTTGGGGTGACTGAAGAATGGTCTGCTTTAAATGCCATGGTCAGAGCAAACTACAAAGACTTCGAACTTGACAGGCGTAGAATCGAACGCTGCGTCGATCGTGACACAATTTTGGGACCTCTAGACACTTCCACAGACAGCGTCAAATCGTTTTTCGAGAAGCGACTCCGGACTTACAAAGGAAACCAAGAAGCAGATGAATTTGGTGCCAACCCTAAGACATTTAGCAGCATACTTCCCGACCTGAAATCCCGAAGGCACAATACTGTTTCCTTCCTAAATCCATTTATTCGCAAACACAACACCAGCACTCAAGATACAGCTTTTCAAAAACACTTGATTACTTCCTCCACCAACAAAAATCGCCAGCCGCATGAGGACTCTGCACCAGGAAAGCAGACAACAGAGAACCTAGCAGCGTCTACCCTAGGTGCTTCGCAGAGTGACTACTCCGCTGCAAATATGAAGCGGATGGCAGCGAGCATGCAAGCAAAGATCCGGCGCGACGAATCAAATTCGACCAACAAATTCCGCAAGGTTCTTGACACGAGTCAGCCGTTCAATGGGGAGGTGGACGAGGACGCCTGGTGGCGCAAACGATTGTCGAAGGACGATCCTGCAAGACGAGTGGACGAGAGGATTACCAGCTACATCACCAGAAAATTAGAATTGGGAGATAGATAGCTTTAAAACATACCAGCATCGTGTACAGTGATGGCTCCCTCAAGTCAAATTTTATACTGGATTGCTCAACTATCATAATAAGAATGCGCCTCCCAATCCCATCGAAGCGAACGACTGCACAACATCGTCTAAAGCGGAGTGGAAACTTGCCGACTTCTCAGCTCCGTTTATCACAAAACAGTGTGCGGAAATTAGTACATCAGTCAATCAGCAGCCTCAGACATGCCATAGACGAAGCAAAATAACAAGATTGGGGTATTTGCGTAACTATTTATGCTGTAGCTAAATCCTTCCAAAGATATGCGATATGCAATGCCTGAAAGCGCTTCCTTCCCTAGCCAGGTAGCAAAAGCAAAAGACGCCGCCAGCGAAACCCACGCCTCGCTTCCAATCCATGCCAGCTACTTGTTAAGGAACATAGCTTTGAAATCAGCATTGCTCTTCGCCTTTCCCTTTCCATCCCCAGCCTCTGCATCGCCATTCATATCAACATCCACGTCCTTCCCCGTCTTCGCTCTATCACCACTTAACCCCACACCTCCTCTCTTGGTACCTAAACCTCCTTTCCCACCTCTCCTCGCGCCAGGTTGATTAGGTCTCCGTATCGGAGCTGCAGGTTGTAACGCAGCGCTCGGCTCGCCGGACCCAACGACGATGCGATCGACCTTCTTTTCCGGCTTCTGCTTTTTCATTTCCGCCAGAGTGCCGGTGCTTATAGGGCGTCCTGGAGCTATCTTATGTCCTTCGAGGCCGAGCGCGGCTTTTCCGACGCTGGCTTCCTCTTTATATTCTATCGTAGCGCCTTGGTGGTCTGGTCGTAGGCGAAGTTGGACGATCTCGCCGTAAGGTTCCGCAAGGGCGCGGACGCGGGAATCATTTATCGTGTCTGGTATATTCATGAGGGCGAGGGTGCGTGCTTGGATTTCGTGGTATTGGTTGGTAGATTCCGTGGGAGGTGTTGGAGATGCGGCAGTTAGAGTATCACCGTTGATTTTCGAAGAAAGGAGGTCAGGAGCTGGGGAGGCGGTAGAGCGTTGAGAGGTGGATGTAGTGATTTTGTTTGTTTGGCGTTTGGCCATGTCGTTGGTTGAGGCTTCAACTTTCAGGATGCGATTCCTGAATTGCGTCAGGTTCATCTCAAGGGCTGCTACGGCTTCGTCCTGATAATAAGTTAGTAAACGGCCTTCTCGCCTCCTAAAGCTCATATTGATGACTTACTGCGTGCGAAAAAACTACAAAACCCATGCCCTTACTTGTCCCGTCGACCTTCTTAGGTAATCGTACGCTCTCTACCTTCCCATACTTCGAGAATGCTTGCTTGATGTCTTTAACAGTTGCGTTCCAGTCCACGTTGGATATATAGAGTTCACGACCCTCGTATATAGCCCCGTGTCTGTCTTGTTTGTGAGCAGGGTCGGATATCTTGGCTACAAGCTTGAGATCATTGCCATGATCCTCGCCGTCAAGCTCAGTAGCGGCCTGGGCATCACCTGATGACTTGAATTGCACATAGCAGAAGCGTCTGTGCGTGTTGAACTTTAACGACGGAAATCGTATGTCGACTATCTCTCCGTACTGCCAATCCGTTAGCATTTGTACAAAATCTTTACAGAACCACGTGCCCACCTTTTGAAATTTATCCCGCATCCAGGCTTCGTCTGCAGTAGGAGGAAAATTGCACACGTACAATGTCGATCCCGAGCCCACTTGGATCTCGATTGAATTGCCATCCAAAGTCTTCATATCCTTGGTCTGAGCAGCGAGAACGTCATCTTTTGAATCGAATTCAATCGTGGCTGTTGCTGATTGGCCATCCGCCTCAGGTATGAGCTTAAGATTTTTGATTGTGCCGCACTATTCAGTTATTAGTACATAGAAGTGTGTGTAGAAGATCTAAAGGACTCACATCTCGAAAGTATTGTTGAATCCGCTTGTCCGTCGTGTGCACAGGTAGATTCTTCACCACAACCGTGGTATTCTCACGATCACGTTTGAGTAGCGAGGGCGCCTGAAGATGCTGCTCCTCTACCACCTGCATGTCGTTTTGCTCAGGCCACTCGGGTTTGATTTTCTTGTTGTCACCTGCCTCTGAATCGTCTTCCCGTTTCCTTTTGCCGGTGTTTTCGCTTCCTTCATAGGCAGCTGTAATGTCCTGGTGTGCCTGTTGTTGCTGCTGTACCGCTACTGCTTGAGCTGCTTCGTACGCCTGATAGGCCTCCTTTCTCTTTTTCAGCAATTTTCTTTTAGCCTTCCATACCTGAGCAAGCGAAGATTGAAGCTCATCAGCATCCTCGTTATCCTCACAATGGTATTGAAACACCTCAATGATCTTCTCTGGCCAGTCCAAGTTCTCTCGTTTCATCGCTTTTTGTAGAACCATGGTAGCTTCGACGGGTTTGGTAGCCGCAGTGCCGCTAGAGGCGTTCCCATTGTAAGCCATTGTGCACCACGTGTTCATCTCCCATATGTAGTAGCGAATCCAGAAGTCGTAACTGTCTCCTTTTTTAGGTATCAATCCCTTCCAAGTCTGTCTAGCATTTTCCCAATTGCGAGTCTGCGTTAGGTACTTGATGTATATCTTTGCTAATCGATACTCCTCATCTCCTGGGTAACCTGTTTGGCGACCAGTAGTCTCCATGTCCTCGATCGCGGATCGAATACCAACCTCCGCTACATCAATCTCTTCGTCTGTAGAGTCTTGAAGGAAGGCTCGCCTCCGTAAGAAGCCACACCAAGCAGTGTTTATCTTAAGAACTTCCTCCATGCCACCAGCATCCTGCAGACCAGTGCTTGTAGCCTTGTGCTTAATGTCCTCAATATCTCTGAACGACAGCTTGTTAATTTCCGCGGCGAGCAGGTACTGCGACCACAGAGTACCAGACCAGGGACAATGTTGCGTTGCCTTGTGCAGAACATGGAAGACAGATAGACCTTCGGGTTTGCGGTAAGCGATTTCTTCGTTCAGAAGCATGGCATAGCCTTCCCAAAGCTCGGTTCTAGCGGGGAATCTAAGGACAGCACGCTGGTATAAAGCGTTTGCGAGTGCGAAATCGAAGAAATTTTTCTTGTGGCTCTGACCAATCTCCTCTTCGAGGTAGTTGTTAAACGCTTCCAGCTCAGCTTCTCGGTCATTCTTCTCTCTTGCGCACGACACTCTAAGCTCCATAGTTTCGCGCCTGCCATACCTGTCCTTGGCTTCAGCACCTAACCTGTTTGCTGTAACCATGGTTTTCTCGTAGGATACGTTGTCGTACTTTGAGATGAAGCTGGAAAATTTTTGAAATGTCTGGTCCCACATTGCATGAGGGGTCTGAAGTCTAGTGATGAAATGATATTGTACCATAGCAAACTCTGCTTGTGGCGGCGAGGAGGCAAGTTCTAGAAGTAGTAGCTCGGTGTAGATATCCCAGATCAAGTGGCTGTCGTTGAGCCGCAAAGCGGTATCTTGTGCACCACGCTCCCACACGCTCATTATCTGCGGCCAGCTGAAGACTTCTCGTGCCACCATCCTATCCTCCTCCGACCATGAAGTCTGTGTCAATGGCTCTCCAATGTCGGCAACCCTGTGATCCTGTGGATTTGCGTGCTTGTATAGTGATAGCATGAATTGGCCGTACGTCAGCCACAGCTTTGTGCTATTTGGCTCTTCGTCCACAGCTTTCTGACATAGCTCCATTACTGCAATCCGATCCTCAAGCGACCTTGCCAGGAGAATCTGATCTTCTATCCAGTCCGCCCACAAGTCCTCACCCATTGCAAACCTCGAATTCATGGTTTGCCGCGCATTTTGTAGATCTTGAAGTAAATCGTAGGTGTAGGGATCGCATGGGGCAGTTGAAGACGGGTGCGGATGTGCATGATTCGAGAATCCTCGATGGAGAAGATCGATAAGCTGCACATGAGATTCGTATGCAAAAGGGTTCGATGAAAGCTCGTTGATCAGTTGCGCGACTGTCTGGAGCTGTTCCTCAGAGAGAGCGCTGGTGGATAACCTTCGCGGTGGTGTATCAGCCGGTCCATCAGTCATCGAAACATCTAGAGGTCCTCCTCTTAACCGGCTTGAGGCTCGTGGCCTAGACATCGCCAGCAGGTTCGGAAGGGCAGAAGCAGAAGAAGTTGGATTGTCGTATATTACATCGCTCCGGAGCCCTCCAGCATTTGCACGTGCCGTTTGTTGATGATGTTGCATAGAAGCAAGATCTGCCAACGTATCCATTCCTGGTGTAGATGGCTGCCTCTTTGCATGACTGCCATCTGGAGGTGTGCTGGCAGCACTCAGACGATGGCCTGGGGAGGGACTCATGGTGGATGGGGAAGGAGCCACATGCTGAGCTTGCACCACAGCGCTATGCGGCAGCGTAGGTGGAGGAAGGGTGGTATTGGCAAGCGACGACGGTTGAGTCACTTTCGTAGCTTTTGGTTTCCTGGGCTTCTTCGCAGACGTTTTGACAGGTGGAGCCGGGGTAGGAGGGCCGCGAGGGGTTTCTTGCGGCGAAAGCAGCGAATTGATATCCATGATGGGGCCCTGCAATAACGCTGAGTAACACGGTATGCGCTACTGAGAAAAGCCAATGAGAATTGTTGTTTGGATGGCAGTCGTCGGCTGCTGGCTGTTCAGAGCAAACGGAGATGCTCGGTACTTGTCGAGAACAGCTCCTCCACAGCCGTTCGCTGACCGACGAGAGGAGCTGGATCACAGGACACGCAACTTGAAGGTGGAAAAATAAGCTGATCGAATGCTGCAGCGGGAGGGAGCAGGCTCGGCGAGTCGTGTAAGATGCGCGGGCTCCTGCGCTAAAGGATTCGTGGTGGGGCGGTTGGTCGATCAAACAGTCCCGAGCTGTCAAGCATGCGCAAGTTCATGAGCCTCTCAGTCTCTGCATTCACTCATAATCCGCATGGAGCAGTCGATGAAGCATCTCTTTTACAAACACATCTGGTCAACTATCGAAGCAGACTGCCGCCGAAGATGTATGGTGGAAATGACGCAGTGAAAGTTTTGCTATTTGGTGTGAGTCGTCGCTCGGTGATCCTCAGCGACCCTGGAACTAAGCCTGGTCAATTTCTTCGCGTGTTCTAGATCGTGCATACAAAAAGCTTACATACACGCAGTGCTGCCTCACATGCTTAACCGCGGGCGATCACTCAACACAAGGCATCTACTGTCTGCAAAACATCACACCGCCGTAGTGAGAACAAGGTAATATGAAGTTCAATTCGGTTCGATAGGGCATCATTGTGCTGATCTATCTATTAATGTGCTATGTACAATTTATTGGCCACGGATGATCTGACCAAAAAACGCCTCCACGCAAAAAGACTTGCAAGATCTACAACAGATCTATGCCTTGATGGTGTCATAGTTGCTCTTCTTCCGTATTTGCGGGCCGTACCTGAACAACACCCATGGTATTGGCAACATTAATAACGACAGGAATCCAAGCAGACTCGTAGCCCATGCGATGCCAAGCCTCTCATACACTGTTCATCACAGATCAGCCGTGTTATGTGAGAGTGTTGAGAGGGAATGAGCTTACTTTGAACCGTAAAAAGAGGAAACACAGCCCCAGAAATGTATCTTAAAAGACCATTCGCAGCCAGTGCAGATGCACCATTCAAAGGCCCGTAGACATCGACAAGATACAAAGCTGCGGCCGTAAAGATGCTTAGATTACCCCACGCGAACGGTATCGATGCGAGGACAGGGCTAATCCAGTGAACGTCCGCTCTTGCTGTCCAAGCAAACCAGAAAAGGCCAATAGGCAATCCAACGCTTCCCATCATGGCCACATACAATCGATGCTCTGGCGCGACAACGCCGGCTCTACCCTCTTTGTGGCTCTTATGGTATTCTTTGCGGTACCAAAGCCTATCGGCAATGATTGCGGTGATCACTCCAAGGCAACATCCTAGTCCTATGCCCAGGAATGTGAGGCCAGTGAAGCCAGCGTCGAAACCATAGACTCCCTCAAAGACAATCGGGAACGCGGCGAAAAAGCCGAAGATCACCGAGAAGTTGAAGGCAGTGTACAAGCTGAAGAAGAAGACCATTGGCTCGGTGAAAATCATCGTGACTGGTCGAAGAAGTGTAACTGTAATCAAGAATTTTATGGCTGCAAGTCCGGATGGCCCAGTCTTTGGTGGCGGTGGTATGCCGAGTCTTTTTGCACGTTGCTGCAAGATGATTTTCTTGTAAGTTTCCTTCATCCCTAATGCGTAGAGATAGATCGGAACCATCATGAACAGAATCGTCCATTGTGTCCATCTCCATCCTTTGTACTGTGCAGTGAAGCCTCCTACGGCAGGGCCAAGCTAGAAGATATCGGAGTCAGCTTTTGTTCTCTAATATGGATATACACCATTCGACATGTCCCATGACTCGGAATGTAGTACGCATAAGGCAACGATAACGCAGAAAAGGCGACTCACAGCAGGTCCAAGGAACGGTGCCAGCAAGAAGGCACTTGTAGCAACAGCCCGGTGGATAGGTTGCCATATATCGACATTTGTTCCTGCGCCAACAGCTAAGACGGGTGATCCAAAGAAACCGGCAAAGAAACGAGTAATAGCCAGCGACGCGAAACTGTTCGAAAAGCCTGCACCTAAGACAAAAAGTGCGCCGAGAGGCAAAGAGACAAGATACACAACTCTGCGGCCTTTGGTCTCTGATATGGGAGCTGCGAGAACCGGTCCGAATGCGAGACCGAGCACGTATAGAGAAAGACCTAATAGAGCCACTGTTGAAGAGACATTGAATCGTTCCATCACTTCTGGATATCCTGGCGTGTAGACTGAGGAGCCGAATGTGACTGCAAAGCCAAAGAGCCCAGGCACTGTTGTGTGGTACACTCGCTGCCACAATGGCCAATTCGCTGGATTCTCGGGGTCATCAGGACCGATCCAATCTTGCGCTGTAACGGTTTTCTGCAGCTTGCTGCCCTGGCCTTGAGACGCGTGTCCATCTTCCTCGACGGGGCCAAGACCCTTCTCGGTGACGTCGACAGCATCATCTAGCGTCTGGTTACCAGTTGGAAGGGTATTCTGCCGGCTGAGTGACTTCTCCATACGAATAGAGGGCTGCTCGCTCAATGTAGACGTTGACATCTTCAATTAGACAGCATAGAGCAATTGAAACGGACCAGCGGGATGGACAATTAATATATACATTGATAGGGATCAGGGAGATGAGTCAAGTTTAACAACCAAATTCGTATTTGAAAGCAATTTACCCAAAACAGCAATAGCAGCAAGCCATACCAGTCATGATTTCAGTCGTTACTGCTGTTGTGATCTCTGCCAGTCATTACCTCGGTGGATTTTGAGTAGTAATCTAAGCCGAGGCACCAACACTAGTCATGGACACCAACCACAAATGGACCCTTTGAGAGCTGACCGCTGGTTTTCTTTGACAGTTGCTCACGGATCTCTCCAATGGGACCCGAGACTGCAGCTTTATGCTGAGAAGTACACGATTCTCCATAGCAATGAGGAAGAAGTGGAGCTTCCCTGAGTCTTCCGAATTGTAATCCGCAAACAACCTCGGGCCCTTCAAGCACGGCGTAAATATCTTCCGAGAAGGTTGAGCTTCTGGGGAGGTTCCCCAAATACAGCTGACTTCATTTGTGTCTGTGAAGGGTGAAGTGAGCATGTCGATGTCCAATAAAGAACTAACTCGGACATCTTGGCAAGCTATGCCAGATAATGCCTAGCAGCGGGTACCAAAACACACGTCATGTAACCGCCTGGTTTGCACCTTAACAAGGTTATGAGCCCACTCACTATGCATCAATTGACTCCTCTGTGTAGGCCTTCGCTTGCTTGTTGTCCTATTTTTCCTCTGCATCGCCCTCTCAGCGTGGTCTAGTCCCGTCCAAGGGTCCATCGGCCTCCAACCCACAGTCATGGATTGCTTCCCAATTCCTTTTATTTGTTTTCAGTGTGGGACCGATCAGAATCCATGCCATTGCAAAGTAGTAGGACCAACGCTAGGTGAGTTGCTTTGCATACGAGTAGTAAGCGAAAAGCTTTCATCTGATATGAGCAGGATTCGCAACCGCTATTGTCGCTGCTGTACGCCGTGATTGGTAAAACTCGGACTGAGTGTATTGACTGAGGATGATCTAGGTGATTTGCTGGCCCGGGGCACTCCTTTGTGGATGCTGCGCGACTGATACTGGGAAGAGGTACTTTACTGTTGCCACCCCGTGGCTTAGCTGAGGAGAGAAGATGGGCTAATGACATTCAATGAACAGGATGTTGGGAGCTCCAGCGGATTTGAGTGGCCAAGTCAGCAACGCGATACCTTTCTAGCGAGAAAGAGTCCGTAAAAACACAGCAACACGTTTAATACGTTATGGCCGCGCTCGCGAACGAAAGTACAAAAAAAGACGAGAAATCGGACAGATTTATGATTGACGGAAATGAGACCATGAGCTCAAACAGTATAGGAAGGGTTTTCAGAGCGTGCCATGGCAAGAATGCAGAAAGAGAGTGCCTGGTGTTCGATTTTCAAGGCAACGAAGCGCCATTATTGTCGGTGGGTTGGGGCTTCATCGCGATGTGAAGGTGAATGAATAATTCGGGTAGTAACCCCACCCCCGGTGTTGACTTCACAAAAATTTGCCATCAACACTCGACGCGCTATTTCCGTGACTCTCTCATTTGCTCTCGCTCGAACTTCACGAGTGAATTTTCCCGATATAGCTTCATCTTTTTCGCTTGTAGCGTCCTCTCCATCCAACCTTTCCTTGCACCTTCTAGCTCAGGCTGTTATCCCACCTCCATAACATTAATAGCTGTTTCTGCCGTAACAAGTTGCAAATCTGTCTTAGCCTGTCCAGTGTCAAAGGGTGGTGCATCTGCTACAATGAATGGTAAACACGGAGCTTGATGTCAACCTCTGATAAGTTGCTGATCCTGAACAGGACCGGATTTCAACTTCAATGGCGGGGTCCCGTATCATATGCGACTGACTCTTCAACAATTACCCTACGACTGTCCAGACCCAAGCTTTGAGTTCCGAGATCCCAGCGACATTCTGGAGCGAGTCTTTGGTAGGCATGCCATGGATAACATCCAAACCAAAGTGAGCACAGCTGACAGTTCAAAGTCACCCCTTACAAGCCAGCCAAGCTCAAGAACAATGAACTACCTGTTGCATCAGAACTAATACCAATTGAGGAACCCGGTCTTGAAGATGTCGAGCCTTCCATGTTGAGGCACGACTTCGTGATTGATGAGCCCGCTGGGAACGATCAAGCAGATACAAACCCACCACCTGAGGGTCATTCCTTCTTACTAGGACTTCACGACAACGAACCAAGCCCGTCGTACTGCTCCAACCTGAAAGTAGAAGTTCAACATGCCGTCACCCGCGCTTGGAAGTTCGACCCAGTGAAATGCTCAATCTCGGTGGCCCGAGAGGCACCTCGGCAACTAATTGGGGCTCCGGGCCAAGCGTTCACCTGCAAAGAGCTCAAGTATGTTAAGGCGCTCAAGGTATCACAGGGTAAAGCTCAGAAGAAAGAAGTAGAGGCAGACTCCGCGGCGGTGATGCAATGCCTTACGTGGCAAACTCATTCACAGGACGACGATCTTCCGTCCGAATTAGATGAGGCAACGCTCGGCTTTTTGCTCGACGACTTCTTTGGTGCTGGGGACGTGGCAACTTGGCCTCTTGAGAGCTCGGCCCTCGACCAAGTGCTTGACGACTTCTACGGGCCTGGAGATATCGCAACACGACCCCTTGAGAGTCACGAGGTTGACGAAGGTTTCTATGACTCCCCTTATTCTGGCTCTTCGATTTCCACCACTTGGGTCACATTGCCCGAAAATATTCATGTTGCCAGCGGGCAAGCCTCAACCAATGGTGGATCATTCCAGGACTCAGGCATTTACATGGACGACGCCTTTACTGAAGCGTCTCTATCAGACTCATCACAGAAAACTTCTGCATTACACACGGAGCAAAATCCAGAGGAGATCGTCAAAGATTCAGCCTCATGCCCTACGTTCAACGCCAACTTTGCGCCTCCCGTAAGGAAGCGTACCACTGCTCCATGGCTCCATCGAATCGGCGGCAACTATGAGTATGATTGGAAGTCCAGACATGAAGCACCTTATGACCTTGAGGGCTTCCGGTCCCCTGAGGGTGATCGTGACGAGAGCTCTAATGGATTCGAGCCGATGCTGGAGATCGATGAGACTGCTCCACCGGATCCTGTAATGCCTGACACTCGTGCCAGCCGCTCTCCTGAGACGTTTCCATTGGATGATACACCAACTCAAACCATTGCTCAAGCGCAAGACCTAGAGCTTAGCACTGCGGCTGCGGACAATGCTCCGCAATCAATGAGTGAAGCAGCCCAGAACGATGATGCAGGCTCCGGAGCTCACCATCCCCCCCTTCAGCCGCTGTAGCTACCCAACTCTACCATCCTCAAGCCACGTCCCTCCTCAAGCACAAGTGTCTCCCTAAGGACGATAGCCTTAACGTCGAGGACGATGGGGGGGATGGCGTCAACCAAGATCAAGCTGACACACGCAACGTTATCGACAGCAGCGGCAGCCTCGATGTCGACGTGTCCAAGTCTCCTGCCCACGAGTCTCCCGAACAGCTTACCTTCAGTCAATACGTTCAAGAAATCTCAACGCCTCCGATTCTAGCTCGAGAGAGCACTAGTACTCCTAGCATCAATGGCTCGCCAGGATCTCACCCCGAGAACTTGGCTCTGACCCCACAGGCAGAGATGGCAAGCAAGACAGAGAATGCGGCTTTGAGAGGGGCGCTAGACGCAGCATTCATTGCGGCTTTGAACCCACATGCAGACATGGCAAGCGATCCCGAGGACTCAGCCTTGACTCCAGAAGAAAAGAGCCCAACCACTCCTCTATTCTCGACTTTGACTCCCACAGAAAAAGAGGCAAGCTTCTTCGAAATTGCTGCCCAGCCGTCCAGCAGCACCGACGATCCACACATTTTAGCTACTGGCTTCACTTTCGATATACCTAGTGGACCTCCCACTCATGCAACTAATGGCAACAACGGGACTTGTAGTGAAGCTGCAGCTCCTGTTCTGCTCACGCCCCAACCTCAGCAGTCTTGGGACCCCTTATACCAACTCCCCTCTCTCCTTGGCTCCGAGGCAAACAATGCTACCCCAACACCCAGCCACCAACTTTCGCAACTAAACATCAATGCCACAGCCTCCACGCCAACCAAATCCCCCCCAACGCCCATCGAAAACCTTGGCAAATTCCATATCACGACCCAAAAGCGCTTCATGCCCGACACCACTCCAGGCACTCCAACACCAGCACCTAAAGCTGACACTGGCAACCAGCACCGTGTCGTGACATCTTTCCGGAACGTCAGCGGCCCTGCTCATGCCATGAAGCTAAAGAGAGGCTACAAGAATGTGTTTAACAGCCCTCAACTCGGTGGCAAGACCTATAGTGGGGCTAGTGAGATTGAAGAGAATGGTGAGAATGAAGGACAAGAGCCTAGGGAATCCTTATCAGATGCGGTGGTCGAAGAGGATGTGGACGAAGCAGAAGCCCTTGTGCTTGCGGCTGTGAAAAAACTCGAGGAGATAGGAGCTCAGAAGCAGTCTGCTCGAAGGCAGTCTACTCACAACCTGACTGCGAAGAAATCCGTTGCGGAAGTGGTCGTGGTGCCGAGTCAGGCTACGCAGATTGAGGAGCAGCAGACGAGTGTGAAGGAGGTGGCTGTGGTACCGAGTAAGAACAAGAAGACGGAGGAGAAGGGGATGAGTAAAGAGGAACCGGCGAAGAAGAAGCCGAGGAAATCGGGGACGAGGAGGTCGGGGAGGCAGAGTGTACAGACTGATTTCTTCTCTTGAGCGGGTCGATGTGAAAATCAGGGCAGCAGCATTTTCAACTCCAGGAGTTCGGTTAACATTCTATGATGGAAGGGCGAAGAATTTCGACAACTCAAGTGTGGTCAGTTTATGTTCTATTAGCGACGGGGCGAGGGATATAACCAGTGCATGCATGCAACATGTGCTAAGGTATCGACGACGATGGATGATTGTTCAGGTCGAAAGTTATGCATCACTTATGCCAGCATGCCAATATACCAAGGTGGAAGGAATACTGCTATGACCGTGTGAGACAGTATGTACTTCTTTTTTTCGTTGTACTCTGCATAGACGTGATAAGATAGATAGCCTTGATTTCATACTTACAACCAAGACTTCTCAGGTGCTTCGTTCGTACACTGAATCATATTCCTAGATCTCATATGTACTGAGTATCCAATTCTAGTCATTCGTAAGATACATTCCTCATCCTCTGATATCTAATTTTCCGCTTCCAAAAAAACAGTCCCTTTCCAGAACGCCATTCGGCCCACACCAAAGTCCTTTTACTTAATATCAAAAATCCCACTAGATGTCTCGAACTGTACAATCTCCCCAGAAATCGGCGTCTTACTAGCGCCAAAATACCTGATCCTATACCTCCCTCTCTCAGCCTCGTCTTCGATCTCCCAGCTAATTTCCACCTCGCTAGTAGCAAGTACGCTGTTCGTGCGTTTCCATTTAAAGATCAGACTCCAGTCGTCATCGTCTCTTACACGTATCCATTTTCTATTCTCGTCGAGCTTTTCGACGGAGGCGTAAGTATCCTCCAGGCGTAGATCATTACGTGGATTGGCACCTATGAAGGTGGCTTTGGCGGTCTGTCCGGGGTGGTAGAAGGATACGGTATCCGAGAGAACCTCGCCAAAATTCTTGAAGAAAGGCGCACGGTCAAATGCGACGCCGGTAATGAAGCTAAGGGATTCGTTGATATAGATTGGTGGTTCGGGACCGCGTGGTGGGCTATCTAGAGAGTCTACGTGTAAATAGCGTAGATAGGATGTGGTGAGGCTGATGTGGGCGTTTAGAGTATGAGGGCCGTAGAGAGTAGAAGCGCCCTCGTAGCGCTGGATGCCGTACTCCTCTTCTGTAGCTATGTAGTGCGTATAGCTGTTCGCGGGACCACCTAGGACAACGATAGGTTCCTCATCATCGGTCAACGAGATGCCTTCTGCGAAACTGTGGACGGCCTCTCTCCAGCGCCGGCCAGCCATGGTGGTCGCTTCGCCTGGGCTTACGATAATGACGAGTTGGCCTACTCTAAGCAGCTGAACGTCGACGATATTGGGAGTCCAGAGGTACGGGTTCTCGATCTCGCCTACGTCCAGCAGAATGGGCTTGGAATCGTGGCATACTTTTTGCTCTTCGCTTGGCTCGCGCAGGAAGCCTCTGACTACCGCCCAGACAGGATTGGCGTTGGGTGAGCCTGTGTTGTTCTGCTTGAAGTCGAATGCGCCTGGACCGTCTGTTGTACCTGCTGCGAAGGAGTAGCCTAGCGCCGCTGGACATGTAGACACTTTTGACCCGTTTGGATGCTGGAAGGTGTATATGGAGAAGTCTTGGAAGGCATGGAGCGATCTGACCACAGGTCCTCGAATTGACGTGCCCACTGCACCTTCGATCATTCCATCGTATAGGGTTTTTGCACCCACAAATTGTCTGTTCCCAATTTCAAAGCAGCTTGAGGAGCCTTGGTCGTTCACTCTGAACATTGGCCCTCTCCCATGGCAAGGCTGACTCGTGCCGCCGCAGGTACTATCCTCAAAATTACACTCCTCTCCAGATCCATCTTCGCAGTGCGCACCAAGCACGTTAGGTGAAGTGTCTCCGACATTCGCTTGGGAAAAGCCAGCAACGAAATCATCTCTTGCTCCTTCCGATCCTCGGACGGCCTGCTCCAGGAGGTAAGCTGCGACGCCTTTGTTGTCTCCTGAAATCAGGGTGTTATTCCCAAGCATAGATGTGCCATGTACAGGAAACCAAGTGAGGGCACCAAGGCTTTTTCCATCCTCGGCCCCCTGAAACATGAGCATTGTCAAAGTCTTGTCGACTTCACTCTTGTATCTTGCTCTCTCCTCTTTTGGGTTCGCGAGGTAGGCATACGGGCTTCGATTAACATTCGCATCTTCAATATCAATATGACCAACGCTGAGATGACCGGGTTGAAGGCTTTCATGCGCTCTCTTGATTGATAACACCGCCCCATCCACGATAGCTTGATAGCTTTGCTTGTCGAAACCTTTGCTCGTAATCTGAGGCAGAAGGTAATTGAGCCAGGCTCCAGGCCCAGAGTGCGAATGTGTCCCAGTCACAGCGACGGTTTTCTGCCCGTACATCCTGTAGTCCGGTCCCAGTTCTGCCAAACCCTCAAGTATCCCATATCTTACTGCAGTGTCTCCCGATTGAGTATCCAAAACCAAGTAGACGAAGCGGTCTTCTGGCTTGTCAACATCTCCAACGATGAAAGCCCTAGAATATAGTCGCTGCCGCAACCCGGATCCCATCTGCTTTGGATCCGCATAGCCCATCATATTGATCTCCACCACAGGTCCAGTAATGTCGGCCTTCCCGACACCCAATAGGTATTGAGCTCCATCTTCGGATGATGCCGGCTCGTAGGAGGCAGGGTTGAAAGGCCATTGATTTGATGGTGAAGTTGTCGATTGGTGATAGTATCTCAAGCCCAGAAAGTCAACTTCGCGCCATCCATACTGTGATAGGAGCTGGAAGATGATCAAGAGTGCTAGCGTTGCTGTACCCAAGGCGGCGGCGATATGGACGCGCGCCATTGTCGAAGACTGCACTGTGGACTTGAGACGAACATTGACAGTCGTATCACTCGATAGGCAGCCGTCAAAGATGACACCAGTAGGAGTACGTAGTATGGAAGGAACATTGGAGTTGAAGCTTGCATGATTGGGCGACGTACGGCGGAGAAAGCAACAAAGTCCGCAAGCCTTGGCAACATTTCTTGACATCTTGCAAACACAACGCGCAACGCTCTACAGCAACTTGAACAAGCAATTTCGCTAACCAAAGTGCGCAAACAGCTCTCCGACCACTTGAGGGGGCTTGCAGTATGGTTTAAAACTGACATGGTCCCAAAATACAAGGAAAAATATCCACTGCCACTCTAATAACCTCGAATTCTTTCGACCCAGCACGGGCTCGAGACTGGGGGCGCTTTCAAACCTCCTAAAAATGTCTAGCTACGGCCATCTTCCACCCTACCAAGCTTCTACCGCGGACCCTCGACAGACGCAGCCTGGTGCCCAGCAGCCACGGCCCCCTGTTACCCCTGGGCCTACAGGATACCAGCAAGGAGGCTCGCCATATGCTCAAAACACGCCCAACGTCCAGCAAAATCAGTATGCTCAGACACCAAAGAATGGGTATGGATACGGGGGAACGCCCGTGGAGGACCAGGGGTACTTCCCACCACAAGGACAAGCTCTAATAGACGACCCAGGCTCGATGGAGGGACTCGTGTCGCAGATGGGAGGAACGGGCTTAGGTGGAGATACTGCTGTTGCCAGCCGGCCAGGCAAAAAGAAGAACAGGCATGCCTATCATAACATCGACCAGCCGACGGTGGCAGCACAGGCGTTCAACCAGAGCACTGGAAACGCTGCACAGTATGTGAACCAGGACCCATCTCAGCAGATGAGCGCTAGTCATCCATACGCGGGCCAGCCGATCACGCCTGCTATGAGCCAATTCCCTGCACAAGCCAACCCTCCTTTCTCACCTGGTCTCCAGTCCTTAGGCCAAAGTCCAGGTTTCGGAACTTCAGTCCAGACAATACCTACACCAAGTGGGCCGGTCTCGGCGCAAGGACAAGTAGACCCTGAGCAAATACCTAGTATACCAAGAGTTCGGAATGCGGCGACACAATACTACTTGGAGCATGTATATTCTACAATGGAGCATCACATTCCTCCACCAGGTGCTGTGCCCTTTGTCGCCATAGATCAGGGCAACTCGTCACCGAAATTCGCACGCCTCACACTCAACAATATACCATCTACATCGGATTCCCTGAGCTCGACTGGTCTACCACTAGGCCTGGTCCTGCAACCCTTAGCTCCGCTCTCAGCTGGGGAGCATCCTATACCTGTCCTTGACTTCGGAGAGGTTGGCCCTCCTCGGTGCAGGAGATGCAGAGCATACATCAACCCTTTTATGACATTTCGATCTGGTGGCAACAAGCTAGTCTGTAACATGTGTACCTTTCCTAATGATGTTAGTCCAGAGTATTTCGCGCCAACGGACCCGACTGGGATCAGGGTTGATCGAGCACAAAGGCCAGAGCTGACGACTGGGACTGTGGAGTATCTGGTTCCTAAAGAATATTGGGCCAAAGAGCCTGTGGGCTTGCGATGGCTCTTTGTAATCGACGTCAGCCAAGATGCAGTCAGTAAAGGTTTCCTTGCAGCTTTTTGTGACGGAATATTAGCGGCTCTTTACGGAGAAGACGAGGAGAAATTAGATGGCGCCGAAATAAATGGTGAAGTTCCAGGAGAAAGCAGGAATATTCCAGTTGGCTCTAAAGTTGGAATTGTCACTTTCGACAAAGCAATGCATTTCTACAACTGCAGCGTAAGTGCTCAAGATTTCATGTACCAATGTCGATTCTCACGCCTTGCAGGACAAACTAGAACAAGCACAAATGCTCGTCATGTCAGATATCGAAGATCCATTCGTCCCGCTGGGAAGCGATGGGCTTTTTGTCGATCCGTACAAATCAAAGTATGCTTCCACTTTTGGGATTTTGGCCAAGATAAAGTAATGCTGACCTGCTAGATCCGTCATCACGTCTCTTCTAGCACAATTACCTAAGCTATTCTCACACGTAAAGAACCCTGAACCTGCTTTATTACCAACACTCGAATCTGCAGTATCAGCCTTAAGCGCCACAGGCGGAAAGATAGTTTGCTCTTTAGCATCCTTACCAACTTGGGGCCCGGGCAGACTATTTTTGAGGGACAAGAACGATCTGCATGGCATCGAGACTGAGAAAAAGCTGTTTCAAACAGATAATCCGGGCTTCAAGAAGCTTGCAGGCAAGATGGTCGAAAGTGGCGTTGGCATTGACTTCTTCATCGCCGCTCCTGCTGGCCGGTATATGGACGTTGCAACCATAGGTCCGTAGAGACGCTGTATTTGATGCTGCTGACTATGCTAACATTACTCCCTTAGGTCATCTTTCTGCCGTGTCTGGTGGCGAGACCTACTTCTACCCTAATTACGTGGCGCCACGCGACTCTCTTCAGGTCTCCCTAGAGATCAAGCATACCGTGACTCGAGAAACAGGCTACCAAGCGTTGATGAAAGTTCGGTGCTCTAACGGCCTGCAAGTCTCTTCATATCATGGGAACTTCCTGCAGCACACGTTCGGCGCAGATCTTGAATTTGGTGTCATTGATGCCGATAAAGCTATTGGAGTGATGTTCAGCTATGACGGTAAATTAGACGCCAAATTGGATGCCCATTTCCAATGTGCATTGCTATATACTACAGCGAGCGGAGAACGAAGAGTTCGTTGCACGAATACTGTAGCTGGCGTCAGCGAGCATGCCGCGGAGATTATGAAGTTCATCGACCAAGAGGCTGTAGTCAATGTTATAGCGAAAGAAGGTAAGTCAATGACCAACCAAATATCTTCCATAGCCTTGAAGCCTGCTGATAAACTTTTAAAGCTGCAACGCGAATGACCGAGCGTCCACTCAAAGACATACGCAACGTCCTGACCGAAAAATCAATCGACATCCTCGCCGGCTACCGCAAAATAAAATCCGACTCACACCCACCAGGCCAACTCGTCCTCCCCGAAAACCTCAAAGAATTCAGCATGTACATTCTCGGCCTCACCAAAACCCGCGCCTTCAAAGCAGGCCACGAACCCTCCGACCGCCGCACACACACAATGCGCCAACTGAAATCAATGTCGCCCGTCGAACTCGAACTCTTCCTCTACCCACGCATCCTCCCCTTGCACTCATTACCAGCAGAATCCGGCTTCCCGGACGCTAATACAGGACAATTGGTCGTCCCACCCACCATCCGCGCCTCCTTCTCCCGCATCGAAGACGGCGGCGCCTACCTCGTCGACGACGGCCAAATATGCCTCCTCTGGTTGCACGTGCACGTCTCTCCCAACCTCCTCGAAGATCTCTTCGGCGCTGGAAAATCGTCCCTCCAGTCCCTCGACCCAATGCTCAATTCCCTCCCCATCCTCGAAACCCACTTGAACGCCCAGGTCCGCAATCTTCTCGCCTACTGGGGCAGCAATCGCGGCAGCAAAGCTATCAGGATACAGTTAGCGAGGCAGGGATTGGATGGTAGCGAGTACGAATTTGCGAGAATGTTGGTTGAGGATCGGAATAATGAGGCGCAGAGTTATGTTGATTGGCTCGTGAATCTGCATCGGCATATACAGATGGAGCTGTCTGGACAGAGGAGGAGGGAAGATGGGGGTGGTGGGGGGATGAGTACGATGGGGATGGAGAATGCGATGGCGGGAATTACGAGTTTGTGGACTGGGAAGGAAGGGTGACTCGGTAGGGAATTGGGGAATTTGGCGGGCGAGATTGCTGGATTCTAGTGGCGAGGCTTCAAGCTGGGCTTCGGAAAGTGTGGGCTAAATCCACCGGTTCGTTGTAGAAGACAGGAACTCTCGAGCAAGCGAGTCTCCTTTCATATAGATGGCCACAAATGTATGGGGTGCCACCCCCAGCTTTTCACTCATAATCACAGAAGCATGTCGAAAACTTTTTCGTTGTCCTACTCACACATCCTGAAACGCAACCCTCAAAGGCTCAATCTCAAGCCTACTAATCCCATCCCAAACCTCCTGACTCCAATCACTCCGACCCCTCCCCCCATCCCCATCCCCATCCCCCTCCCCATCTCCATCCCCCATCAGCATCATCTGCAACCGCGGTCGTTCACTCTGCACCACCGGCTGAAAATCCCTCACCCGCCTAGCCAACTCCAAATGCTCATCCACAACCTGGCTATACCCAGTGTCAGAACCAACTAACTGACTATATCCCGCCTCAGACCCATACCCAGCACCTTGCATTTCCGATTCACTGTCGCGATGGCCGTAGTACCCAGTCTGTTCATTGCTCATAATTCTCGCGTTCGGTGGCATGGGTAGTTGTTTTTGTGATGTACTGTTCATCGCCGTCTCCATATTCCTCGGGCCCCGGCGTAAGCGCCCGAATACCCATTTTTCCTCCCGTCTCCCGGTCCTACGCTTTCTTATACCATCAATTTTGTCATGAAGCAGGCTCCAAAGCGGTGGCAGGGTGGGAAAGCAGGCGGCAATAGTTCCTAGAACTACCTCCGCAGTTCGCCACATGAAATTGTCCACGCCTATCCAGGTTTGATCGGCGTGGTCGGTCTGCCAACTTAGTACTGTGCGTACTAGGCAGCACATCGCTATGATTAAACCCAACCCGATTAGGCAGCACAGGAGGAGCTTTTGCCGGAGAGTGGTGCGCGCGGCGCGGATGACGAGGATGGGGGAAGCGGAGAGCAGGATGTCGGAGAGGAGGGATATTACTGGACCCGATCTGTTAGCGATGTGAGAGAGGTAGAGAGGTGAACTTGTGGGAGATGTACTGGCTTGGAAAATTATGATGCGCTGGATTTGGCCTTGCGTGAAGCATATTGCCGTTTCTTGGCTGGTGACATTCCATGCAGCATCTGGAGGCGTGCATTGCAGGATCCAGAACATGGATAGGATAACGTTCGACACAACCAAGAAAACGATCAAACCTTGGACAGATCTTATGACTTTCTTGCTCGGTGAGATGCGTAGTAGGAGTAGACAGATCGACACCTTCGTGAACATTAACGTGAAGAAAATTTGGATCCATTCGCCATAGCTGTATCTATTGAACTCCTGGACCTGGTAGTCGCTGAGGTAGTATTGATGTCGTCCGAGGCCGTAATGAACTTGCGGGATGTCTAGACCTGCGCCGATGATTATACCAAGCTATTCTTATGTTAATGACTGTGGAGAAGAAATGGTGTGCTAGACCGTACAAGTGCTAAACAAATAGTCCAATCGTCCCACCAGGCGCATTTTGCAATGAACAGTCGTGTATACATGCGTAGCACGACGAAGATACATGATATCATTAAGGCTGCGATTGTCATCGCGAGGATGGCGCCCGTCCTATTTTGGTTGCCATCTGGTGGTGTGGAGAGCTGGGTGCTCATATCATTGACAGATTATGCGCGTAGCGGCACGAAAGAAAGAAATTAGACGGTTGAAAAGAAATCAAAGCGAAAGCTTGAAACGTGTGTGGGAGAAATTAAAAAATGACATGCGTGCGTTACGGCGAGAATAACCCCGGCACACCATCAAATAAATCAAACACAACGGAACCATTCCTCCGGGATTTGGATGCTGAGTTTTCATGCAAGGCTGCGGTGCGTACAGACACATTCTCTGACTCGATGATGAATAATCAATGTGGCCAATACTTAAGCGATCATGTCAATCACATGATTGGCGAAGTGCTTTATGTAGGAATCTCCGTCGATTCTCGGAATCCATGGCTCGGCCAGAGCCGTTAGGCACTATTTGGTAGGAACTTCAGCCGCACAAGGCAACTGTCGATTGAGGCGATGCAGCATGTCAAGTGCGGCATAGGCGGCTAAGCGACTAGTTGGGTTATTTTGGTAAAGGATTCTCTAGCTGAATGCCATTATAGATCAGAATAGGCAGGCATCGTCGTTGTGCATGATCCTTCAATCCTTCCCGCATATCAGCCGGAGGCTCATCGTAGATACTACCTTATGTCGATCACACGGAAGCTTCGCCGATAGCACTCTCGGTATGCGAACATATATCGGAGAAGTACACGAGCTAGTCGAGATATGTATCAAAGTGCAGTCAGAGTGAAGAGATTCCGAGTAAGGACACGCCGTTGAAACTCGCATAAGTGGGAGCGCTAGCCTAGCTTGGGGTACCGCAGCCCGTAACTTTCTTCCATATTGTTCGTCAGGTGATCAGTGCTCGATCCATCCAAGTCCAATGACCTGGTAATCCATCCCGAGACTTTTGTGGGCAGAGCTGGTGGATAGCACTCAGGGTGCCACATTAATGCATGTTGTTGCCCTCTTACCCCACTTGCTGTGATGTCATCCGTCGAATCCTGCATTAATGGTGGCATGCCTTAATAGTTCTCGAATTCAATATTGAAGCAAACCCCTTGCTTCAAGTCCTTGCCCTAACTTTGCTCGTATCTCATCGCCCTCATCTTGTTTCATAATGGCATCGGCAGCAGTACAATGCACCCCCACACCAGCCCATTCAATGACCGTCTCGCCCAAACAGCTACCCAGTCTCCGCTCCAATCATGGAAACCAAGTCGAATCAGTATCTACAGGCTGGCTAATCCCCACTTCCATAAGCACACCTAGATCAGAGATACGAGCCCGCTATAACAATGACGGCTATATCTGGATCAAGAACCTCATGCCCCGAGAAGACGTTTTAGACATGCGAGAACAGTATTCGTGATCCGCCGTGCCCTCACAGCTCATGCAGCTAATAAAAACCTCCACAGCTACTTCAGCCAACTCGCCCCGACCGGCATACTCCTCCATGGGACTCTCCCCGCGACGGGATCTTCGACTTCAGCAAAGATCCCTTCCTCCACCAAGGCTTAGGTGTAAGCTCAGAAGCCCAAAGTCTCGAGATTCTAGACATAGCGCATACAAAGCCTACGTATCAGTAATTTCTTGAGCACCCAGCTCTGAGAATGTTCATCCGCGAGTTTATGGGCTGGAAGCAAGAGGTGCTAGGGAAGCGAGCGATGCTGCGTCACAATTGTCCTGGGAGCCTGAGTACCGGTATACATTATGATCAGTATTTCCTACGGGGTGGTGAAGTAGAATTTCTGACAGCCTGGGTGCCAATTGGCGATTGTGCCGCCAATGGTTGCGGTTTGATATATTTAGAGAACAGTAATAGTCTAGGCGAGGATATTGAAGCGGAATTCTTGCGGAATTCGGAGAGTTTGAGTCCAGAGGAGCGAATTGATGCCGTCAACAGATATTTGGCAAAGGACGGATTTCTCTCGTATGATGCTGAGGAGTTTGGCCGCGTGATGAGGAAAGGGAGGTTGAGGTGGTTGGTTGGTGATTGTGAGGCTGGGGACGTGGTGTTTCATAAGCCGCATATGATCCATGGTGCGACGAAGAACGAGGGTGACTTGGAAGGATAAGGTTGGCGAGCGATTTGAGGTTTTATGATGAGGGGGCGGCGCTCAACCAGAGGTGGATGAATATTTGGAGGCATGATGATGGCCTGTAGGGATTCCTTTTGTGTTGTTGTAGTTGGATAACCTGTTTCTTTCGTCTTCGCTTTGGCCATGGAACTCGTGCGGGCCGGACAACAAAGGAGTATGGGCTAAACCACCCCCAGCTTTTTCGGAGTCTTCCCATTCGCCTCCTATTGGTTGCATCGAAAACTCGCAAACGTAGTCCGCTTCCGCGCTAGATGGGTATAGAGCGACAGGTCAAACGCAAGCAGAGCTTCAAAAGTGACTGACAATGTTATTCCTTACTTGCATGCACTTTCCCCGAAGAACGGCCAAGACGCATGACTAAATCATCACGAATTCCTCAACAGGCAGCTCCGTCCACTCATCTCGCCACGCATCATAGAGGGCCGGACCAAGAAACATGTACTCTATGGCACAACCTTGGCTCACTAGTTTGCGCAGGACGAATAATATTTCTCCGCCCTCGAGGTAAATAATCAAGTCTCCGTTCTGGACACCCTCTGCAACGCAGGCCCTTTCATCGAACTTACGTCTCGATTCAGAAGTGTTGCCTCCAGATCAAGTCTCTTTCGTGGACATATGGTCGCGTGTCTATACAGCCCAGAAGCCACAAATGCGTCAAAATCTTCCTCTATGCCGAAATGTATGAAATCCTGGCTTAGATTATGAATATCCGGAAATGCCCCCAGTATAGTCCTTCCACCCTGCTAAGAGAGAAGCTGGATCAGGTTCGTCCACATGCTCGACAACTCCAACCCCACTCGAGAGTAAGTTTGTTGATCTGGCTCAGATCTTGCCGCTTTGCACGTAGCTGGCGTGAGCCTCTGTTAATCAACGCCCGAGGCATCTAGTGGCGAAAATCTGTTGCCCAACTTGGCAAGTCGGGATTCCCGTTCAACCTGCACTCACAAATTTGAAGCGATCCTAGCTCGACATCTCGGTTGATCAAGTATTTCACTAAGTCCTGATAGACTACGGAAACATACTTTTCGTAGTCTATTGGAAACTTCGCTGTGCGGTCACAGCCACAGCCTCTTCCATCAGTTGAAGCCCAAGATGTGATGTCCATTGCCATACCAACATACGCATAAACCCTGTCCCGTGGGTTAGTTACCTCAAACAAAGTTCCGTCCAGAAGCATTCTGAACCAGAATAGACCGCACTGAGTGCACAAATTATGCCAAGAATAAAGCATGTTTTCCGGCGATGCGGTAATCTTCACTACTCTCACAGCTAGCCTTTCGAACGGCTCGAACGGAACAGCTGCATCCGAGTGAGTCTGAAGTCCTCGCACTCGGCTGAATTGGTCGAGGAAGTTCGTGAACGTATTCTAGTCCTCCACAAAGCTTCCACAACGAACAACCAAATGTCTGGCCCCGAAAACTTCTTGACGTATCTAGGTCCTGCGGAATCACGGACAATGATAGAGCTGTTGTAGGGCATGATAGGACACTCGGAATTGACGGAGATATTCAGAACTGTGACTGGAATTCACAAGTTCTTCTTGGCAACGCTCCCAATCGAAAGTTCTGCGCAGGAATCGAAAGGCGTGGTACGTCAAGGGCGATTATGGCTCAGCCAGACCACTACATATTTTGACTTCTTGTAGATTTCCAATATGTGTCGCACATGCTCTCCGTTCTCAACATCGTTATACTAACTGATGGGAAAGGGCATCGATCCAAAGGAAGCGGGGCTCATCATTTATTCAAAAGTGGTATAAAGCAGAAGCCAGGTTCGCAGAGAGTCCAACGAGGATATCTCCACAATGAAGAGGGTGCGTGAAGATATGGTTGTCGCCCCAGAAATAAGACAAAGCTGTATACTCAACAAATGCACCATACTCATGCACCCCAAGGCCTTCCCCAAACTCCTTAGAAGAGACTATGTCAGCGGTCAGCAACCCACATCTTAAAGGATCCTGCAAAGATCCTGGTTCCAGGCGGATCAGTCTCGTTTGCCATGGGTAGATAGACTTGTAAATGTGACTAGCTGCTTCATGCGGCTGCAGGACAGGCTGCGAGCCTGTGTGTTGTGCTGCGGCGTTATAGTCGTCAACACTGCTCTCCAAGGATGTGAGTTTCTCTTCTTTCAGCCAGCAATCAGGACCGCAACTCATCACTGAAGTCAGACCCCTCTTTAGCAATTATTCTCGCTCGATGGGTTTAGTAGGCCGTAATGGACAGCGCGTAAGAGCTGTGTAGCCAGTACGTGCTGCTCGGAGGCTCTGCATATCTCGATGTAGTAGAGATGAAAGGTGAAGAAGCTGGTGTGATTTTTTACACGTGCAAGCCACGAGCGACGCCGAGGGCGCTAAATTCGTGATAAAGTTTGGGGGCCGGAGATTGGTCGTTGAGTAAGTCAAACCACACCTGTTTGCTTTCCTTTTACCTGCTGAACATACTCTTTGCGTCTTGCTGGAACCTTCTAGGAATGCCGAAGCTGTGACTACAGCTACAAAGAAAGTCGCGAACATTGATATCTCAAGTTCCCCATTGCACGCTCCTTCCACACCTGCCTCACACGGAGGCCCCACCGCGCCTTCCTCAACGCAGTCCACCCCTCGATCAGTGAAACCGAGGAGCGATATCAACAAGCAGATCTATCAATTCGCCCTTGGGTACCCTCAGACACCTCCTGAAACAAGCCCGGTCCTTGAATACGGCAGATCTGAGCTGCAGACCGGGTTGTCTGGCGTGGGAGAAAAGATGGGAGGCTTCATATTCAAATGGTGCGTGTAGGAAGCGTTATTTTGGCTTCGGTGAGATGGAGAGCTTTACAGGGGCTTGTCAAGACCGTTATGCCCGGGGTCAAGCGCAGCCTCCCAAAGCTTGCTCTGTAGAAGCGCCTACTTTCGTAGCTTGCTAACGCCTGTTTCTTCAACCTAGGGAGCACCGTGCAAGCGAGGTCTACGTGACGGGCACTTTTGACGATTGGGCGAAAAGCGTGAAGCTGGAAAAGAAGGGAGACTACTTTGAGAAGCTTGTGGAGTTGCCCCTATCTAAAGAGAAGATATACTACAAGGTGCGTTCATTCACGGCTTCACAAGTAGAATCACCACCTGCTGGTTATCTTCAAACCAAGGTGAAGTATCAAGGCTGTATCAGCATTTCTTTGGCCATGTCAAAGGCTGCACATGCTGCACGCTCTTTGGTTTCGTCTATTCTTTCCCGGCTTTAAGCTTATGCTGCAAGCGCGACCCGGCGGCTGGTGTTACACCGAAGGCGAGCGAGGCAATTACTGACACCCCACCCAACTTCCTCTCATCATTTACAGCAGACCTTTTTGGTCATATGGCTTGCAAAGAAATAAGCTCGATTTATTTTCTGCAGAGCAAAGCTTGTTCTCATTCACCTATCTTCGAATACTGAGACTGACCATCAACTTTTCCCAGTTTGTCGTTGATGATACTTGGACCACAGACCACACTGCCCCTCAAGAAACTGACTCAGGAAATAACGTGAATAACGTGCTTCTGCCAGAAGACATCACTGGACCCCATTCATCTTCGAGTTTCGCAGCTGCAGGTATCATGTCCGGTGTAACACCTCAATCTACTACGGCAGGCTTGGCGGGCAATGTGCCGAAAGAGTCAGAACGCGACCTGCCAGGCGATATGCCAGGGACCCTCCCGGAAACGCCATTCCATGATGCATCGGAGTTCAGCGTTGATCCCATACCAGCAACTTTTGGTATGGGGAATCCCGTTCAACTTGCACCTGGCGAGAAGGTGCCTCACCCCAACACCTTAACTTCCAATACTGTTCAGTCAACCGTTCGTGATGATCCCTCGCTCGCAAAGAGTACAGGAGACTTCGAGCAGACATTTGGTGTAGCCCCTCTTCCTGCAACAGCCGGTACCGGAAACCCTATCTCGTTGAAACCTGGTGAGAAGGTACCTCATCCAAGCACTTTCACTGGTAACACCATAAACACGAACGTGACAACCGACCAAGCATCATATGAGAACAACACAGGTGCACCCCAGCTACCAGGTGTTGTGACCCCAGACAAGGAGCGTGCAGCGAAGGGCGGAATGTTCGATATGCCAGGCATTACAGGGAACATGATCCCAGAATCTAGCCTATCAATGGGCGGGACAGCTAAGTCAGAGCCCGATCCAGGTGTTACGATCCAGTCTGCCGGAGCAAATAGCACCACTGCAGCACTAGCGGGCCAGGTACCCTTAGAGCCAAGAGGCGTTCCTGAAGTCGTTCAAGAGAGCCAACATGAGGCTGGTGTAGGGCCAGAGGCTAGTGGCGATCGAGAAGCAGTTAGGGAGAAGACGGCTATGGAGAAAGAGCTGGAGAGCAAAGTCCCTGAGGAGCCAGCTACTTCCGAGGGTACTGGTGGTAAAGCTGTCGGTATGGCAGCAGGAGGCGCTGCAGTCGGCGGTGTAGCTGCTACAACATATTCTCATGGACTTCCATCGTCTGTGCAACGGTCAATTGGGGAAATGAACAAGGGCTCAGCTATCGCTCCAGCGGTTCCAGACGTCGTTCAAGAATCGATCACCGAGTCCCACGTATCACCCGAGGCAGCAGGTGACAAGACTATGGTTAGAGAGAAGAGTGTTATGGAGCAACAGCTGTTGAAGGAAGTCCCAAGGGAAGACGATGTGGGAGCGCCAGCACCATCTTCAAGCGCTGCCTTGGCCGAGACTGCTCCAGCCCCGACTGGCTCTGAGAATGCACCACCACCCATTTCCAAAGACTCTGCTCCCGTCACTACTGCTGCAGCACCTGCTCAAACACCTGCAACTGGAAACGCAATGAAGCAAGCTATACAGAACCAGCCCGATTCCCGAGACATCTCACCTATGTCTAGACCTATCGATCCCGCTCAGAATCAACCCTCTGTTACAACAGGTGTGGGCGCAAGCTCCACTCCAGCGACCTCGCAACCCCAAGCGTCGACGCCGTCCAAGGCTCCTGCTGCAGCGAAACCAAGCCCTGCATCAACCAGCTCTGCTGCTGCTTCTACGGACAAGAAGTCTAAGCGTTCGAGTGGGTTTTTCGGCAAGTTGAAAGCTAAGTTCAGCGACAAGGATAAGAAATAGGTGGAAAGGCGGTATGGATGCACAGGCGGTAATTCATGGACCATGGATAGGGCGGGGGACGAAGCGAGCATTTGAACTCCATTCAAGGATCGGGGCTGGTTAATGCATTTTATGTGATACCTCTGTCGTTCTAGCTCTGCTATAGCTATCTGTTTCTCTGTCAATTCTAGCTCGCTCTGGATCACGAATAGCCTTATTTAGGATCGAAGCCATAGCCATCACTTAATACTTAATGTCCCATATGTGATTGCTTGTAGATCGCTAAACTAGGGATGCTTTTCTTGTCATAAACCAAAAGTATCAAAGTGCACCAGCGCCAAGCCTTTTATATCCAACCTCTGAGTCTCGGAACCCCAAACACTTTATTCTGCAATCACATCGAATAACGATGCCCCTAATAACAGCCTACCACGATTCGCTCCCATGTAATTCCCCCTCCCCATTCCCCTCCCCATCCCCCCGTCCCCTTCACCCACCTCCCGTACTAACAAAACACAGACATCGACCGCCCTCCCACCCCCACGTCCACCTCAACCGCACACGCCCTAATCCGCTCCTCCCTGTCCCCAGATACCTCCTCGAAAACACACCCCCTCCTCCCCGAACCCCCAGACATCTCCCACTCCCCCCTAATCCAATCCGAGCTCTCGCGCATCGCCTCGAAAACCCCACTCACAGGAATCGACCTATCCCGCTACGAAGCCACCCCCTCCCTAGACGCAGACACCGACCCAGCACAAGCGAGAGAAACGCTAAAGGCAGCATACACGAATGCCTCTTATTTGACATTGAGGTTACAAGCGCTGGAATTGCTGGAGAAATTCGGGAAGAATGCGTGGTTGGTGGGGAATAGTCAGTTAGAGGATATCTTACGGGATATGGAGAAAGAATTAGTAGAGACGAGGGGGAGGGTGGAGGGTGTGAACAGGGAGAGGAAAGGTGCGCAGGAGGGGGCCAGGGGAGCGTTGGAAGGCGCGGAGGGAGCGTGGAGGAGGGGAGTGGGGGAGTTAGTTGAGGTTGGTGTTGCGGTGCAGGGGGTTGAGGGGGAGTATAGGGAGGAGTTACGGAGAAGGGGATGAAGGGCAGTTACAACATGTGGTGGATTTTTCAGGCTGTTGCTATCTGTCGCTGCGTGAGCTTCAGCAACGGGTCAGTGATTGGGGATGAAGTGGGGAAAGACTCGAGAGCGAGCTACGATGGCCTAGAGCTTGCGAGAACTTCTGTGGTCCGGGAACAACATAAGGGAGTCAGGCTTCGAGGAATGTCACCAGGTGGCCAGAACGAGTCTTATAAGAAATTTCCCCAATTTCATAGACGCCGACTCCCAATATCTATATGTTCTCTCTTAAGGGCTCTGTCTATGTATCCTTCTCTGACCCACAACAAAGTGCCCTTTGCTAGACATAAAGCGTGAAGCGTCGTCTTGTTACCGGACGGCTAAGCGAATGATCAAATAATCAAACAAACAATTCAGCCTCGTCTGTCCCTCAATACATTTGGAAAAGCGTACAATGCATACCAACGAGATATGCAACTTGTCAAGTAGCTCATCCTTGTGACTCCCCGCCAATGCCGACACCTCAGTCTCCAGTCTGTTTAATGCTAGATCTTCCTCTGATCATACGTTATACGGCCCGAGAATGCCGAATTCCTCGAAATTGCCCCACTGGGCTCTTTGGAGGTCGTCAAGGTCGTTTGTGCGGTGGCTTGTATGTCTCAGTATGGAACAGCTTCCTAAAGCGCCCAGAGCTAGATTTTGGCGTGTCGGCTGGACCCAATGGCAAATAGACAAGATAGAACTTGTCGTTGTCGTCCTTTCTCAACTGCACTTTTGTTTTTTCTGCTGCTGTCTCCATTTGCCGTCCGTAAAGCAAATGATGAGACCTCATAGTCGGGATTGCTGAGACCGTGGAAGAGAGTTGCTAGGCTACTCGACTTCCACGCTATCATGGGATTCTTGCTACTCGACATAATGGCGACGATGACGAGCAGGCACGAAGAAAGGACTAGTAGCACCAGTAGTATCATCCACGGCCAATTGACGAAGACACGGACTTCCAATTGGTGAGCTTTTCCCTGAATATAGCTTGATGACATACCCCGCATAGCATCAGTCATACGCTCGGCCACGTTGCTCATGACGCCACCAAGGTCGTCAGCGAGCCACAATACCTGGGCAATAATACCCAGAAATTCAAGCTGACCATCTGAGGTCCCATTAAAATATGTCATAGAAGATGTCTGCAAAAGATCGCTGAGAAAGACTGAAAGCAGGTCAGCAGCATCTCGGTCGACATAGAAGGTGGAGGTTCCCTCTGGTGCTGTGCCATTCCCGGCCACTGAAGGATCGAGAACGTAGCCGCCAGTTTCCGTTGTAGAGGCCACTTTGGTTGTGCCAAGTCGAAACAATCTTGATGCATAACCCCATTAAGAATTTAAGTACTCAGTGTTTGAACACAAAAATACAAAGCGCAGCCAGTGATGTTAGGCAATATATCTTCTCGGGGCGAGCTAGTAGGTGCGCTGCTGTTGGACACAGCGCGACCGAAAGCAAGAAACGGATTCACAACACCTGGGAATTTTTGGGGATTCCCAGTCGTTACACTCATATTCTGGGAAATTTGACCTCCAGGGCTTGAAAAGCTAAAGCCACTCGCGTTCAACGTCATGTTCAGATTTGTATCATAAATCGCCGATAGCCGCCCCGGGTAGTCGGCCTCTATCGATAGTATTGCATCTAGGTGGTCATGTATCCATTCTAGATCAGTGACTAGTATATTGTAGTGACAAGTCGTATTGAATTGTACAGATTCGGTACCGTTGTGGAGAGCAGGGCAGTTAAAATCTCTTGGCATAGTCGAATTCCCGCCGTAGCAAAGCTCATCAATTGCAAATACTGGTGTGATTTTCGCAGTAAGGTCTCCGCATGTGCTACAGAAGGCAAGAGTTGTAAAAGGCTCAAAGGTGCAGTTGCCAGTGGCGCAATTGTTCTCGATCGTCGAAGTCGTGGCGCCCAGAGTGAGTAGGGCATTATATATCCCAGCTTGCATACTCGTCGGCAAGCCAGCCGCTACTCAAGATCAGCTAAAAGTCCCTGAAAATCGGGTGCAGATGACTACGAGCTAGCATGAGCTGATAGACAGGGCGAAACATGTTGAAAAGCCTTCACTAATGTTTGATGAGCTCGAGTGAGAAATGAATGGCTGATATACCGCGTACAAGCCACCAATTGAATTTGTTTTCGAAGTACCCATTGACCCAATCGAGAAGACCACTGCTCCAATCATTGTAATCTGCTCCGTCAAGGGGAATTGACCAGATCTGAGTTCGCGGAACGCTCGGGCTAGCGACTCCAAGTCGCAAGGTTCGACCATAAGGGTAGCTCAGAACTTGCTGAGTAAAGGGATCCACTGCCAGAGAAGCGTTAATAACCAGCGACCCAGCCAAGGCAATGAGGGCACGGGACTTGATACGAAAAAGTAAGGTCAGGGTTCCGAAGGGACCTCAGCTTGCTTCATTAATGCTATAGAAGTCGACGAACTTCCTGATTTGCGGCGAAATAACAGCCACTTGGACTGACCCATGCATTGGAGTACCGCTAGTAACATGGAGCTCTGAGCGCGAGAATTAGCCAGAAATTAGCAAGAAAAACTCGACCCAAATCTAATAAAAGCATTCTGATGTTAAGCTCATTCTGGGACATACTTTGGCTATCGTAGCAAGGGACGGACACCATGGCGTTCAGAGTGATGCTGTAAGGCCAATTTGGTAGCGGTTGGCCATCGTACATCGCAAGACCGACTATAATGGTGGTGGTAATCCCTAAGCTCAACATGATGCCCGCTATCTCCCATAGCCACCAATCCCAGAGTCGAGACTTTCGTCCATGTGCTATATCCTGCATCTCTCCAGATCCCTCTGGTATTTCGACCACCTCGCCTGCGAGGGCCTTTTGCTCTTCAGCACCATTTTCATGTAGTAGTCTTTCGGTAGCGATCCCCATATCGTCCACGTCCACTGCTCTATCTAAGCCGGAGGCTGCGGGAAGCGCATTGTCTTCGGTGGACGGTGGTTTTGGGCTTTGGTGGCTGGAGTCTGGCAGTCAGCGTTGGAAGAAGCGGTAGCCATGGAAGTGAGCAGACAACAAGCAGACGGCACAGGATGAAGCACAATACAATTTCGAGAGATCGAGGCAACTGGAGAGGATCAAGGGAGTACCCCGCTTTTGCAGGACAATGGTCGAGATTTCGTAGCCTTGTCTGAAGACGCTAATTAAGCCACCTGCAGCTACCTTCGGACCCATCCTCTATCGGGAGAATCAATATGCAGGAAAATGCACAGTTATCGGGCTCCTGACAACCAACCAAAAAAGGCAGGCCAAGAAGATTGTACGTTCTCATTGAGGTTTTCTGACTAAGCTGCGGAGATTTAGTGGCTCGAGGCGAGGAGGCTGACAATTCATTGTACTATCAAGAGTGTTAGAGATTTTTGCCCAAAAGGCTGTTACTGCCTTCTGGTGGCCTGAGCTGTCATTTTTCACGCGAAAGTGGACGCCTTCAATCTCAGCCGAAATATCGGATGGCCAATCACATCTCCCAGTGCCTTCGAACAATCACATGTTATACTGCAGTCCTGCTCGCCTACTGGAAACAGGCAACCAGACAGTGGCTCTTCACTTGAAGAGGGAAGAACTGAAAACCATGCTGAATCAGACAGGATCCATAGCTCATTTGTTTGTTGTTAGTCGGTAGCTTCGGCATTTACCTTATCGAGTCGATGAGGATGGCTTAAAGAGGATAGGATGTCAATGCCGAGCCAGTTGTCCGTGCTTCGAAAAGATCACGCAAGTTTCACAGCCCCAAGCAGTCAGTTGGGAGCCCATCTGAGGGCTGATGGGCCTCTTGACTATATTGTTCATCTTGCCTGTCTAGCTGCCTCGATTTGGTTGGATGCTCTCAGGGTCTATGAAAGGGGCTTGTTTGCATCCGGAAAAGGAAGGCTTCCAGAAGGCGCCTAGAAGCTTCTCGATGGCCTTCCCCACAGCGTCCGTGCGCAAACGAGCTGGCCCCCAAGGATTACCTGCATCTTCAACGGCATCAGCGATATTGACAGCACCACCCATCTGGTACCAGTCAATCTTCTTGATTCCTTGAGGCCGTCCCTTCTATTGTCAATTATGTAAAATAATGGGGCCAACGCCGGAGAAGACCCTCGTAAGGCCTTCTCTGAGTGGCTAACTCGTAGCTGATTCATGCATACCTTAAACTCTGAAACGGCTTGATAAAGTAAACAGCGTCATACCGTAGAGCACAATAGGCTGCGACTGCTGTCTGGAGAAGGTAGTTCTGCAGATCTGTGAACAAAACTACGTCGATTGGCGTCTTGCTGCGTTGATCATCACTACTTCTTTTTGACCCCTACCAATGACTCTGACCCCTCCTCATAGCAAAAACAACTTTCCATCATCAACCACCACTCCTTAGTAGTACAACGCTCCTTCCTACTTCCACCTAGCTAATTGCGACTCTCGAACATCACGGTCCTTTTACCTAAACTACTTTAATTCTTCCACACTTACCTCGCAACATCCTGAATTCAACGCCAGCTACATCCCATCTCCAACCCTTGGCACACCACCACCTACACCCCACCACAATGGCTGAGTCCACCTTCCCAGGCGCCAGCAATCCCTTCGGCGGCGGCGGCAGCTTTAATCCAGGCCGCTCAGGCAGCATGCAAAATGTGCACGAAGAAGACGAAAACGACACCATCACCTCCCCCACCAATACCGCCTCCGCTACTGCCCCATCTTCAGGCTCACCCTTCGGCCAATCCTCAAACTTCAGCTTCTCCACCCCTTTAGGCTCAGGTCTACCCTCCGCCTTTCAATCTCCTGGCGCAGAAGATCAAGGGTTTCCAAATAATTACAACATGATGCGCCGCACCTCCGTCTCCGCCGAATCGCTCACCCCCTCCTCGCATCAAGATAGTAATTGGAAGCCACCGTACCATCAAAAAACACCCGACCAATTAGACCGCCTACGCAAATCGGTATCAAATAACTTCCTCTTCAGCCACCTCGACGACGACTCGGCCAATCTCGTCCTCGGTGCCCTGGTCGAGAAGCCTATCCCTGCAAAAGACATAAAGGTCATCACGCAAGGAGATGCAGGCGACTACTTCTACGTCGTAGAGCGTGGTGTCTTTGATATCTACGTCAATCCCTCCGGTCACGTCCTCCCGGGTCCTCAAGGAATGGGCAATAAAGTAAACACCATTGGTCCGGGTGGTAGCTTTGGCGAGTTAGCATTAATGTACAACGCCCCTCGTGCCGCTACAGTCGTCAGCACAGAGAAAGATTCTACACTATGGGCCTTAGACCGTGTAACATTCCGCCGAATCCTTATGGACAGCGCCTTTCAACGCCGCCGCATGTACGAGTCCTTCCTCGAAGAAGTTCCCCTCCTCTCCTCCCTCACGTTATACGAACGCTCCAAAATCGCCGACGCCCTCGACACTAAGAAGTTCGCCCCAGGCGAGACAATCATCCGCGAAGACGACCCGGGAGAAGCCTTCTTCCTTCTCGAATCCGGCGAAGCGGAGGTGTTTAAGACTGAATCTGGGGATAAGGTTCTCAAGGAGTATGCGAAGGGTGATTATTTCGGTGAACTGGCGTTGCTGGATGATAAGCCGAGAGCGGCGAGCGTGGTAGCTAAGAAAGATGCGGGCGAGTGCAAGGTGGCATATTTGGGGAAACAGGGGTTCCAGAGACTGTTGGGGCCGGTGGAGGGGATCATGCGGAGAAACGATTATAGTGGTGTGAGTAAGGAGGGAAGTGGGAGCTGAGTGGGAGACGATGTGGCAAGAACGGGAGACAAGGGAGTGGTATCGGACGGATATGGAGTTGAGGCGTCGATGGGCGGGTGTTTAGAGGGACATTGCACGAGTAGTGGCTAGACTGGCGGGCTTCATACCATTTGCTTTTACAGGAATGTCTTGATCTTGATTTGATTGAGGTAGCTGTTTTCTTTACTATCATTACTACTAGCCTTTGCTTTGCAGGAGTTCTTGGACTGATCCATGCCTGAGGATCGATGGGCGGGCTTGGTTGCTGGTCTACCTGTATATGAGCTTCAATCCATCACATCACATCTATCATTCACCAGATTATTGTATTACTCCCAGGCAATCGGAGCAGGGCACGACCCTTTCTTTTAACTGCATCCAGTCAAAGCCTGGCCATCTGTGTAGCATACGTTATCTACAACTCAGTATGATCCCACTCCCCCTCCCCCTCACCACCCCCCTCCGCCCCACCCATCCCCTCATACAACCTCCCAGTAATCGGATACGCCACCCCACTCAACCGCTCCTTCTGCTCCTCAAAATCCTCCTCCCCCGCATCCCTCCCAAACTCTTCCAACCACTCCGTCGCCTCCTTCACAGCCTCCAGTATCGTTTTCTTCTCATCTTCATCAATTTTGCCGCCCAAGCCTTCTTCATCTTTGACCTGATTCTTCAAGCTAAAAGCGTAGTTCTCGAGTCCATTGCGAGCAGCGATTTTATCTGCCGTGGCTTTATCCTCTTCTTTGAATTGTTCCGCTTCTGCTATCATGCGGTCGATTTCATCTTGTGAGAGACGGCCTTTATCGTTTGTAATGGTTATAGATTCGGATTTCCCCGTCCCCTTGTCGCTGGCTGAGACTTTAAGGATGCCATTCGCATCTAATGCGAATGTGACTTCGATTTGAGGGACACCGCGTGGGGCTGAGGGGATGTTGGTGAGGTCGAATTTGCCCGATAGGTTATTATCTTTTGTCAGTGAGCGTTCGCCTTCGAAGACCTGGATAGTGACGGTGTGCTGATTGTCTTGGGCTGTGGAGAAGATTTGGCTTTTATTGATGGGGATTTTGGTGCCGTGGGGGACGAGCTTGGTCATTACGCCGCCTGTGGTTTCGATGCCGAGGGTTAGGGGATTGACGTCTAAGAGGACGACTCCGCTGGCGGCTGCTTCGCCGGATAGGACTCCGGCCTGGGACCGATGTAAGTGGGATGTTTGGGACAAAACTGTGGGAATGGCTTACTTGAACAGCTGCGCCAAAAGCTACAGCTTCGTCTGGGTTGATGTTCTTGCTGGCTTTTTTGCCGTTGAAGAAGCTTTCTAACATGGACTGGACTTTGGGGATTCGTGTTGAGCCACCGACTAGGACGATATCTTGTACGTCGTCTTTGCTCATGCCGGCATCCTTGAGTACTTGCTCGACAGGTTTGAGAGTAGTTTTGAACTATGTAGGCTGTTAGAAGACACATTCAGAGAGTATTGAAGTTGAGAGCACGTACCAAGTCCATGTTGAGCTCCTCAAATTTAGCCCGAGTCAACGTTTCGCTGAAGTCATTACCCTTGTGGAAGCTCTCGATTTCGATCCTTGTACTCATCTGCGAGGAAAGAGTCCGTTTAGCCTTTTCGACCTCGCGTTTCAACTTGCCCATTGTCTTGAGGTCTTTCATGATATTGACATCGTTCTTTTTGTTGTATTGCTTCGCGAGGTAGTTGATGACTCGCTGGTCGCTAGGAGAAGTCAGACTTGATCGACCGTAAATGAACAGGGGTCCCATACAAATCTTCGCCGCCCAGATGAGTATCACCCGCTGTTGCTAGAACCTCGAAAACCCCTTTGTCAATTACTAGTAACGAGACATCAAAAGTGCCGCCACCGAGATCATAGACGATGACATGTCGTTCATCACCAGTATTATCCAGACCTGCGATAGTCAACAACGTGAAAGTTACTGGGTTCAATCTTGAAATATACCATAGGCAATCGCTGCCGCAGTGGGCTCATTGACCACGCGAACAACTTTCAGCCCAGCGATTGTCCCTGCGTCCTTGGTGGCTTGCCTTTGGTTGTCGTTGAAGTATGCCGGGACTTCAGGGCGTCAGTTGATGGTTTGTCTCTTACAGCTTTCGAACTCCAGAGTTGTGCTTACCTGTGACCACGGCGTGATTCACCTTCTTCCCAAGATAAGCCTCTGCCACATCCCTCATTTTACCCAGGACCATCGCGGAGATTTCCTCAGGGGTGAAAGACCTATCTTTGCCAGCCACCGCGACAGAAACAACAGGTTTACCACCCTGGTTCTTGACTGCGAAAGGGAAGTGTTTAGTGTCAGCTTGAACATCTTTGTCAGACCATTTGCGGCCAATCATTCGCTTGATATCGTAGATAGTCCTCTGTGGATTTGAGGCGTATTGATTCTTAGCTGCGTCACCCACAAGCCTTTCTTCATCGTTAAAAGCCACATAGGACGGCGTTATTCGGTTCCCTTGATCGTTGGCTATTATTTCGACTTTCCCGTTTTGCATCACACCCACACAGGAGTATGTTGTGCCTAGGTCAATACCAATCACTGTGCCAAGATCTTCTTTCAGGGGAGCTTGCTCATTGTCTTGTGCGCTGACAAGGCTAACGAAAACTAGAGGAGCGATGAAGATGAGGAGAAGGTAGAAGACTGTCATCCATGCTGAAGGAGTTGCAGCGTTTCTTGATCGGCGAGCCATCTCGAAGGATGTTGCTTCTTCCTCTTGGGGTGAGAAGAGATTTGTGCTTGGTCTGTTTCAAAAAAACTCTGAACAAAGCAGAACAAATTATTGAGTAGACGAGTAACCGACGAAATAAGGACGAAACGAAGACAACACGCAGGATATATGACTAGGAAATGAGATCACTTATCTGCTTGTCCTTACACTGGTGAGTCATATTGAGGGAGGATCGATCTGAAGATGTGGTCTCTTCCTACCTTCCACCTTCTGAATACAGAAGATGCCAGATCTCTTCATGCTCTCAGGTCTGTTCATTGGTCACTCGCTTGATGGCTGAATCCTAATGCTGACTAAGGTCTCCCGGCTAATACTTTTTCCGAGCCATCTCAAATTCTCCAGTCCAGTTTAGGATCCAGCTGTAATGCAGCACCGTCTCTTGGGAGACTCTGTGGATTGGCCGGCATGGAGATTCCGTAACCGAATCGAAGACCTAGAAGCCTGTTATACCTACCGTCTATGATCTAGCCCTAGCGCTTTTACGGCGACGAAGCCGCCTTCTGCGTCCGCTCTGTCTATCTTCTGGTAAGGTTCGTGATCTGATGACAATGACAGTCACGTGGATCACATGCATACTCTCGGAAACTTCTTGATTGGAGAGTTCCAGACCGCTTCCAAGAATTCACTTCGTACCTGATCAATAGTGTAACGCAGGGAAATAAAACTACCGACAGAGCCCCAGTTTAAGGGCGATGGTTGAAGCATCGGGCTCAAGGAGGACGACTAGATCATCCACGGGGAGCTTTCGACGATATTTCCTGCATCTAGAATTGGTCAAATGCAGCACGGCTCGAAACACCTGCAATGCTCCTTCAACGTGCTCGAACGTGGGGACGTGAACACTTGTCCAGCGGGTCATTTGGAAAAGTGGTTTTGGTATTCTTATTACCCCCATAAAACTGCCCCTCAAAGCCAACAAAGCTCCAAGCGCAGGGGCCAAGCAGCGTGCCAGGCTATGACTGGATATTTCTAGGTTTGAATTACGTTTTGAGCGGATGTGAATTTTTCAAAGCAGCAAGCAGTAAGATGTGGGAATTTTGGGGCGTGCTTGGCGGAGGTTTCCCCGAGCGGAGGAGATTTTGCTGGAAGGTTCTCGGATTCGCCATCCGCCTTTGCCGCTGCTTTTTCAGCTACAAGTTCTCACTTACTCATAAGTTGCCGTTAACTGGAAAGCGCATACGGCTGAGAGCGGTCCCTATGATGTGTGACCTCAAAAATATTCTCATCGCTTTCCAGTTAACGGCATAGTAACATGACGTGATGAGAAAAGTTTGATTATGCCATTACTAGGCGGCATTGCCAATGCCTTGGGCGGGCTTTATTTAAAGGGATGCTCTTGCTCTGGATTGACTGCTAACATACAATAATCAAGACATCCACATTTACTACTGAACAAGCCAAAAATCAGGCAGATCAAAGACATTCTACCTACGCACCACAATTCGTCAGCGACACCTCGATTCTCAAGAATCTCCTCCTGCGCTCCAAGTAGTGAGGGCCACCAGATTCACTACAAGCAAACACCGCAGACTACAAACCTCAAACATGCCCTCATCCTACGCAATCCACGAGCCCGCACCTCACCACCCACAAGCCATGGGCTTCGGCCGTGGCGGTGCAGGCAACCGCACTCGTCCTATGCCACCCAACAACATCTTCGCTCCTCTCACCACCGCTGAAACCCACAAGCTCCACTCCGAATACAACAGCAATCACGGCATGCCCAACTTCTCAACAGGGCGCGGTGGCTCAGGCAACATGCACAACGCCAACGAGGAGAGGCGCATATTCAGCTTCGACGAGGAATTAGCTAAGCAGAACAAGGATGCTGTACCTATCTACCACATCGGACGCGGCGGACAAGGCAATGCTGTCAAGGACAGGCGGGACAGCGACGCTGGCAGCGCTAGCAGTAGGGGCTCCGAGAAGAGGGGTAGCCTTGAGTGGGTCAAGGGTCTTGCTCGCAAGGCATGAGCACCTCATCTCCACCAAACCTTCACGGCCTTTTACGGCTTGCATCAATTTTCACTCGGGCAGCTAGCGATCTGAGATTCTACACTTGGGCGGCCAGAAATCTTTCATGCGCAAGCATTGTTTTACAGCGACTGCATCTACATCATATCATCTTTGAGCTGGTACCCAGTGAGTACCATCACGGAGTTTCACTGCGGATAATTCGACAACCAGATACCCCATTAGCGAGCATGGTCATTAGCATTAAGAGAAAGGTTCTATTGTATATAGTGTATAACAACAGAGGAATGATTATCTATTTTTACACTTCACATACGTATCACTCTCCATTGATCATTGCTATGACCCCTCTGATGTTTCAGAATGCATTCAAGACGTAAGTAATTGCCGCATGTCCCTAGATGTCGCGGATCGCGAGGATTCTTACCCCTCAACGTTGCAGCTTTTTGGGACACTTGAGCGAAGACTTATGCACTTCTTGCTCTCCTCGAGCAGAGAACACCTCCAACTCCGCTTACCTTGAGCGGAAAATCCCCGACTTGGGGCTTCTACTAAGCAAAACCGTCTTTATTTTCTAGAAATTTTGAGCAAATCAGGTGCCCCCAGAGACGCACGATGTCCAACCGGTGAATTATAGGAAAAATGGGCTATATTTGGTGTCAGCCCGTTGGTAATTCTTCAAAGATAGACCTGGATGTTGCTTCTTCGCTTTTCACATTTTTAAGGGATGACGGCACATTTCTAGGCCATAATTTAGGCACTTACTGGTATCTTGGTAGGCACTCAATCCTGAATTATAGTATTCCCTTCAACATCTACAGTATCTACCTAACTACAAAACTGAAGCGTCTCAGACCGGGATCGCAGCCCCATCACCTCTAGGATCGCTGCCTGCACTGTATACATACCTCCCATCCTCAACATGACACCTAATAACCTGTCCCCTCCCAAACAAGCCCCTCTCAAACCCCTTCACAATCTCAACATCGTGTCCCATCCCCCTCAACGTCTCCGCCACATCCTCTCCAATACCATCCTCAAGGTACACCCTATGGAACACATTCCCCGCATCCGGCATACCAGCCCCAATACAGATCCTCGGCGCATCTAAGGCGGCCTGCGGATTATATTTGAACGCTAGCATGTTGAGGAGAACTTGTACGTGGCCCTGCGGCTGCATAAAGCCGCCCATAACTCCATAGACAGTGTGGAGTGTGCCGTCGTCTGGGTTCGTGAGCATAGCTGGAATGATAGTATGGTATGGTCTCTTCCCCGGAGCGTAGACATTAGGATGTCCCTCATCCAACGAGAATCCCGCGCCGCGGTTTTGAAGCGTGAAGCCGCAGCCCTTAGGGATGATACAAGTACCGAAGCCGCCGAAATTGCTGTTGATGAAGGAGCAGCCGTTTCCTTCATTGTCTGTGGTAGCTAGGTAGACCGTATCGCATTGGTTGTGAGCTGGTGAGCCGTGCGTTAGGCGGTTTGATGATTTCTTCGGGTCGAACAATTTTGCGCGTTCGGCGAGGTATGGGCGAGCTATCATTTCTTTGGTGGGGACTTTAACGACGTTGGAGTCTGTGACGAACCAAGTTGCATCGGCGAAGCCGATTCGGAGGGCTTCTATAACGGCGTGCAGGTATTCGGCGCCGTTGTGGTCTTTCTCGGTGAAGGTGCGGATGACGCCGGTCTTCTCTAGTTCTTCAAGGATACCCAGAGCCATAAGAGCGACCATGCCTTGTCCATTGGGAGGGTGTTCCCAGATTTCGACACCGTGAGCGGGGGTGCTTTGGCTGGGTTGACCGTCGAGGCCTTTGCTCTGGACGGCGCCTATGTTTTGGCCGTTGAATTTGAGGGAGACTGGTTCGGTGGGTTCGGTGCCTGTGTCGGCGTGGTATTTTAAATCCTCGAGTGTTATGTGTCCTCCTAGATCCTGCACCACTTTGACTAGCTCTTTCGCAACAGTGCCCTGGTAGAATCCTGGTTTGCCTTGTTTTGCGAGGAGACGGAACGTGTTGGCCAATGTTGGGTTTGACATGAGTTCGCCTGCTCGTGGGGCTCGCTTGCCGCCTTTTGCGTTGGGATCTGTTTTCAACATCTCGCCAAAGTTGGGGGAAGCGTGGCGGATCGTCTCTTCGCTGGCTCGCCACTATGACTGGTCAGTGTGAGTGGTTTCCCAGGATCGCTGTGTCTACTCACGAATGCCGAAGCTAGCTCGGATACAGGGAATCCCTCTTCGCCGAGTTCAATCGCTGGTGTCAGGACGTCCTTCAGCGAGACCTTGCCGCTGCCAAATTTCTCAACTGTGTCCACCCATCCAGCTGCAGCACCAGGAACCGTGACCGAGTGTACACTTGTCATGAGTATGGTACCCTTCTCCCCAGCCTTCAATCCCATGTCCTCTCTCATCTGCTCCAACGAACCTGTCCCTGAGGACCTGCCGGATCCATTCATCGCTTCCACCTTCTTCGTTTTGGCATTGTAGAATAAGCAGAACATATCTCCTCCGATACCGGTCGATGAAGGCTCCGTCATATTCAAGGCCGCAGCGACGGCTACGGCTGCGTCTGCTGCATTTCCTCCTGCTCTTAGTATTCTCTGGCCTGCCTGAGCAGCCAATGGCTGCGTGCACGCCACCATGCCATTGGCACTGTGAACGACACTGCGTCTACTAGGGTAAGAGATGAATTCTGGGTCTGAGGAGGGATAGATTGCAGAAGCATTGAGAGGCATTGTAAATGACCAAGCATAAGTTGCTTGGACTGGAACAGGAAATCAATGCTCACGAAGGATGACCTTGAGAATAGGAGTTGGATGCAGAGGAACGCAAGATCAGGAGCAGAGTGGGGGTGGGGGTGGAAGTGGTCAAACAAACACTTAAGACGTCATTTTAACTATCTATTCAAGTCAAGTCAGTCTATCAGTAGCTCTTCGCTATGGAGTTAGACATAGAACAAGACAATGCCAATATCAGGCGAAGAAAATCGAAACGGCTTCGGATAGACCCGCAAATTCGCAAAGAGGGAAGGACGATATGATGCTGCTGGAAGTTGTTGCAGCGGTGATGAACGTGCCAAGCCGGAAGTTCCCGCCCTATGAAAATATTTCGCTACTTGACCAAGACCTTGGCATTGACGTCTTCTTCAAGTTGTACATAGTATGTTCATAACCCGATGGGGAGGCTCACGACGCTGTATATATGCTAGTCGACGAAAGGCTGTGCAGGCCTGGCGATATCAAAGCACCACGACCGCAGCAACCCCCACAATCTCCCCTGCTTTGCTGGGGAGAGCCCGAGCTCTTGCAGCTGAACATGCTCAGCTGTCGAAGAAGCTAAACTGCGAATATGATAAACAGCTAGCCAAGCAAGCGGGCGCGCTCTCTGCTGTCGCCGAGGCCCTCAATGGGTGGGAAGCAGCCAACAACGTTCGTCCCAGTCTTGACAAACGCATGCCAAGTGACTAACGTACGCCTAGTCCCTGCCAGAGCTCCAACAACTCATCAAAGACCCCTCGACGGATGCGGAATTACGGTCCCTCGCAGCAGAAGAACTTGCCACTACGAGTGAAGAGCTCTCGACGCTGTCCAAAGAGCTTCAGGCAAGTTTGATTCCGCAACATCCATTCGCAGATATGCCATGTCTGGTCGAAATTCGACCCGGCGCTGGAGGAAACGAGGCAGCGCTGTTTGCTGGTGATCTACTTCGCATGTACCGCGCGTTTTGCAAACGTAAGGGTCTCCGTGCCAACCTGTTGAAGCTTGATTCCTCAGCATCAGTCAGCTCGGACGATCAGATAGAGGAGGCGGTCTTGGAAATAGATGCAGCTGGCGCGTATGATATTTTCAGATGCGAGGCTGGAGTACACAGGGTGCAAAGGGTACCGGCTACTGAAAACAAAGGAAGGACTCATACTAGTGCTGTCTCCGTACTAGTGCTGCCAAACTTTCCTGAGCAAGGAGAGGAAGAGATGGGGGCGGCCAATTTCGACGACCCCTCGAGCGACTACTACATCGACCCCGGTGACGTAAGAACAGATGTCATGCGTGCTCGGGGCGCAGGAGGTCAGCACGTTAATACCACAGACTCAGCAGTGCGCCTTACACATATACCGACCAACACCGTCATCGCTATTCAGGACTCCAGGTCCCAGCCAAAGAATCGTGCAAAGGCGTGGCAGATTCTACGAGCCAAACTCGCCCAGCAGCGACGTGATGCAAGAGAAGAGGAGATGGCACAGCTTCGAGTTAGCGTGATAGGCGTAGCTAGGATGGGTCGAGGTGATAAAATACGGACTTATAATTGGAGTCAGCAGAGAGTCACGGATCATCGAAGTGGGATCACACTGCATCATCTTGATGACATCTTGGAGGGTGGAGAGAGCCTTGACCAAGTCATGTCTAGTGTAAAAGAATGGCTAAAGACCAGAGATGTTGAGTCTTTGATCGCAGATGAAGAGGCTGAAAGAGCAAAATCTGAAGGGGTGGCCAGAAAGACACATCAGTAAAATGAAAATCATCGGCGGTTCCGCCCAGTTGCTTCACACTCCAATGGTCCAAAGTCCAGTCACTCAGAACCTAGACACCGAGGTTTTCCTGAAGGTCTCTCACAAAGGTGACCTCGTCCTGGGCTTTCGCGCCAGTTCTCTCCCTGAAAGCCCAATAGTCTTGCTCCCTCAACCTCTGGATTTGCAGATCCTCATGCGCCCATTCGGTTATTGGCCGTTTACTCTCAAGGGCCTCCCTATTCTTCCATGTTCTGGCTTCTCTGACAAGCCTTCGGAAACCGATCATGTTGTTCATTGTCATAGCGTCGTCTGTCTCAGCATTTGTGACCTCATCCGCCATGAGATAGTCGAACGCGCACCACAAGCTATCGTTATCGGTCCTTCGCCAATGAATCCATCAGGCGCGTCCAGGCTAGCATATTGAAGTACTCTAGATGAAATTCCATATTCCATTTTAACGCCTCATCATCCGATAGAATGTCTTGGAATTTGATAGGATTCGCGCCCCATTAGGCGGGAGGAAGGTGGTGTTTGAGCGTCGACCAAACCAACAGCTGTGGAGATTCCGGTGTTAGCACATTTCTACAAGGATACAAGACAATGTTATGAGACATGTCTGGGGAACACAGCTAAATCTATTGCCCTCGCAACATGCCCTAGGACTCAACCCGCGTTCCTAATTGTGGAAGAAACCCTCCGAAAAGTACGTACCATGAAGTCATGGTCGGAGATATCGCCACGATAGGTCTTATGTCGGACTATTTCGATTCAAACGGATAATCTTGTATTAACGGGCCAAGTCTCGTATAGCGTGCGTCTGGATTGAATTATGTGGTCTGAGGGAAGCTGGCTGCGGTCCATTGTGCTTCGACATCGTTGACGGCGTGGGCGGAGCTTTCGGCGCACTGTGAGACGAAGTCAGAATCAAGGAAGAGGCCAATGTCTGATAATCTGAATGAAGATATCCGAAGAGCTTATGAATACGGATGAAAGCGCTGCTAATAAAAGTGATGATAATGATGGGCACGGTTATAAATGGGTTGCTGATACCACGGGAAACAAACCGTCGAAGGTGAACTCCTCAAAGGGCCTAGCCCATGCTGGCACCTTCCAACGCGCGTTAAAGTCTGTTCTCTCTTGGGCACAGGTTGGGCCTTACCCGCTTGCCCGTTCGTTCCTTCCACAATCGCACTACGGAAAATGGGAGTTCAGTACTGGCAAACAGGCTAGAAACATGGGTTGTATTAAGCTCTTCGAGTGGCAAGCGCATCAATATTCTAATGTCCCTACAAGGACTAGCTTCCACCAGCTCGCTGAGCAGGGAATACTCGAAAAAAAGGATACTGCCTTCAATAATATGTTGCAGTCAATCACTATGAAGGAGCATTCATCTGGATCTTTGGATATTGCCTAAAGACCAATGCTGCTCGACTATGACTCAAAATAATGTGGTATTGAGGCAAATTCGCTCCCAATCAAAACAGACATCATGCATGCACAAAATCCATCCCCTGCTCGCTCATCCCCATAACCAATGGCAAATTCTCAACAAGAATGCTTGCATGAATAGAACCCACCACCGACCCGCCCAATACCTTCAACCCTTCAATGGCCCAGTCCAGTCGGTCAAGTTGGACCGATCCCTGCGAGTCCAGCCTTTTACATGCTTACACACTCTTCCTAATGCAGTGTGGATGGCGCAAGTCCTTGATCCGACCTAGAGCCCAGTCCGAGATTGTCATAAAGCCGGCGTAGCTCGCTGGCCTGTGTTTCGTTCTCCGGCTCAAGCCCATCTCTCCACTCTTCAAAGCCTTTATCGTACAGTTCTTTGATATAAGACTGCTCAAAGTCAATATCGACCTACGGCTTATGCACAGACCTGGCCTTCCGGTTCTTGAACAACCTGGCTTGCTTGAGAATCTCGCATATATTCTAGAACATGCATTCCATAGTCATTCGATCGTGCGGGGATTCGTAACGATGCCGTCATCTGACCAAGGCCTTCTTTGCTCCAACGATCGTGAGCGACGAGCTAGTCGAGCGCAGTCTGCAGGCTGTCGCATTGAGTGTCGTTGACTAGCTTGTCTATCAGATGGGTCCAGGCTGGCATGTTGAAGTGCTCCATGTAAAACACAACGTCAGAATGAAGTGTAAACCGATCCTCGGCGACAATGTTCTAGGGCCAGGTGTTTTCGAGCAAGTGTTCAATCATCCAATCGTAGTCCACGATGGAGGAAGTGCCGCGAGGGTTCTTGTATCGAATTATCTCGATCCAGACAGATCTCATTGTGGTGGCTTGCCAATCTCGGTATAATTTGCTCCGGGTTTATAGCTTCGTCTTTTGGCATGATAAACTTCCACCCCACCCTCGTTCGCGACTTTCGATGACTTTCGCGCCTATCGATGAGGGAACCAGAGTCAATGGACTAGAAAATGCTTGATACGAAAGTATGGAAGGTTTGTGTATGAGATTGAGGCATGTATGCAAAAGCTGTTGCTGGAAATACAGAGACTAAGAGGAAGGGAACATGGTGCTATCATAGCAACGAGCTAAAGTTCGAACGTGGTCTTTCCAGCTACTGAAGCCGTGTTGGGCTCGTGTTATGTGCGTAAATAGGCTCGCCACAAGACTCACCAATTCTATCCGGCGGACAGAGGCCAATCGATCTATTATCGCTCTTCCCATAGTCGTACCATGGCTCGGTGTCTCAACCATCGCTGCCTCCTAGCGGCCTATATTTGGTGAAACCTTTGCCACTTATGCTATGCGGCTCTTTTCCCTAACAGAGAACGAGAGTACGGCTGCATGCCTTCTCAGGTGGTCTGTCGCCACCAAAATATGACATAGCTTACAGCCGAATGTCATGATCGGCGTCTTGTGCTTCGGCATGCCTTGGCTAACGCTTATGGCTGTTTCATCATCCCCAAGGTCACGTCGAGCACAAAGTTTCTGCTACTATTCTCGGAGGCTTGGTATCACGACTAGACTTATCATCGTATCGACCCTGGAAGAGTTTGATCCGGAGCTGATACAACATCTGTTCTAGGATAGGCCTTCGGGGGCCAGCTCAAGAAAGGGGAGGAGCTTGTTACGATATTGCAGCAAATAGGGGAGAGATGAGAGTTCCATATGCTTCATGTGCACATAGAGTCTTGCGGAGCCAATTTTGCTTATTCGGATGGGTGTCATATCGGGAGGAAGCAGACGACCTGATTTGACGACTCTTCTGCACTTGTCGGGAATTCGACGGCACGTAAACACAAACACCACCTCCGCTTATCTATAAATTTAGATCTCCATCTTGAGGACCTGATAACTTGCACCAAATACATATCCCATGGGAATTCGAGATACTTTTGTCAACATAAGCGATCGATTATTCAACATCTTCGTGAATGAGTACAAGAGCTCTGGCGCTGGGCTGTAGAACGGCAGTCGGTGTCGTCTGCGGAGTGAACCCGGTGCCGATGAGGTAATGAGTCTCCCGGTAGTACTCAGCTGATTATTCTTGTGTCATCAGTCCGCTTCATGGCTTTTGTGCGACTTGAAATCGATCGGCTATGTCAACTAGATTTGGGCATATGACTGAAATTTTGTGTTACCCGCCTACTTTTTGGACCAACAGTTCCTACCACAAAGCAAAGTCTTCTACTCATCTCTTCGACACCAAACCCAACACGTAGTCCACATCGATACCTCTGAGCCCAATACCGCTCTTCAAGAGTACAACTTTTTCGAGCCGTCAAATTCATTATTAACAAAGTGCAAAGTATCGCCATGGATCGAATAGCCAGACTCAGAAATATTGCCTACCAAACTGTCTTCAACGATGAATGGACCGAAATCGGCGACATGGTCACCAACAACCCCGACGAGGTCCTGACCCTAGTCGTCGGTATGCTGTTCCCAGTCAATGGAAATGATGGAAAACGATATCGCGAAAGTCCTAAAGGTTCGGGACGCACAAGTCTTTGCAGAGTATGATCGAAGCTGAGCTAAGGAGGAACTTATCATCAGAGCGTGGGACTGTTTCAAACGTCTTAGAAGGTCAAGCATTCTCTTTGATGGTATACACTTGTTTTGACGGGGAGTGTTGCCTCGGGGCCGTGCTCACCTGATTACTTTTGCGTCATCAATTCCTGGTCAGGGGCTCTGTGTAGCTCGAGGTTGGCGTTAAAGAATATGCTCGATTGGCCAGACTGGTGAGCTTTGATCTGGTGACGGGCGTACAGACCTTGCGTACAATATCGACTCTGACATCGCAAGGCGTGAGACAAGCCTTGAGGTTGAGTCAACGTTTTCTGTGTCACGGATGGGTACCTTATAAACCTCGTCTTCACCATGAAACCAAACATCATCTTACTTCTCTCTCACCAAATCTTCGAACAAAGACATCGACAGCATCTTACCAACGTTCTCAAAACAGCCATCACAGTCAATCCCTCACTACCAAATCCACTGAGCTCAAGAACCTGCCTCAGCCTCGACGTTTTTCGGTGTTCTGTAGCTGCCAGCCTCGATAACAGTAAGATTGAAATCGCCTTGAAGGAATGTTTCATAGTGTCTAACGCTACTTTGACTACCACCATGTACACCAATAACACCGCCGATTATTTCCCCTACAAGGCCTTCATGGACAAAGTATGGGACGACGACGCATTGACATTTAAGCGAAACTACACCGATCTGGAGATCCTCCTCGTCGCCATGAGGTTCTCTTTCCTCAACCCCAACAACAACAACAAACCAGCAACACCTCATGATATTGCGGAAGCCCTGAAACGTCGCGACCCTCAACGTACTCGGGTCTTCGCCAGCGCGACAGGTGCATACATTGAAGATATATACCGAATGCTGCAATTGTTCAAGCATGATTCCAAAAACCCCTTCATGAAATGGGAGCTCAAGCTTGAGATCCATGAACATCGCTTGTCTAGAGGCTTGCCTGATGAGTTTGACAGCGAGTTTGCAGGGATTGCGCTTGAATTGAGGAAGGACTTCCTGGTCGATGGGTTGTTGAAGGCCTTGGAGAGGAGGAGTGCCTCTGAGCTAGGTGGAGCGGGTTCCAAACCCGCAGAGAAGCAATATTAGAGCCCTTGTGAGGCAAGACTGGCCTTTCAACCAGACCCAGTCACCCTTTACCCTTTGAGATGTGGAAACATGATGCAAGCTGATTGCTGAGTTAATTCCAATGTCATGCGTGTTTGCCCAGAGTATTTCTATTAGCAAACAAATGCAGCTTCTTTGCCATGACCAAGTACAAGAATCTCATACATTCCAGCCCGTTCAGCAAATGAGTTGGTGGAGCGTATATCACAATGTAACATGATATAGGTAAACATCCATGATTTTGACTCAGTACTATACAGGGGAGTATATCTCGAGCCATCTCTACGAAGCTTTTCGCTCATGATAAGCAGGGCAAGAAGCTGATCCTGGCCAAGTATGCAGAGGAGGCCGCGCAGAAGAAACACCCATTGAGGTCACGAGAGGTTTTGAGATACTTGTAGCTATGAGCTGGGGTCATTGGGTCTTTATCGCAGATACGAAACCGCAAAGTGTTGCGACCGTTCGCATAAATTTATATTAGTCTTCAGAAAGTGTGCCTCCGTCAAAGAATAGCAATAATTTCTACACGGCATAGCTTGTTTAATGCCCACCACTACTGCTCTCTACATTCTCAAGCCGGTCCCTCTGATAAAAGACTCCCCCTTCCTCATTTCCCCCACCTTTTGCAAAACCTCCTCGAATGTAATCTTGAACAAAGGCAGCTCGTCGGTCCTATCCAGATGTCTCGTTCCTCGCTTCTCCGCTACCTGGCGTTGAATACCCCATTTCGTGCACGGAATTAGCTCGTGGTCCTGAATACCTTTCAACTACTTGAAAATACGGATTACTAATGTGGCAGGTGCAAAGGCTTTGGTATCTTGATATTTGAGGATCGCCCAAAGCTAGGAAGTAAGAAGTGTAAAAAGTTGGATTTAGTCCATCTTTGCATACTATCTACCGCCCATTTTCACTTTCTGTCGTCTCTGAAATCAAGCCAAAATCAAAACAATCTATGGACTTTAATGAAAGACAATTGCAAGCCATTTACCGCCAATTATTCCAGAAATCATGTCACTCTATCACATCGCATGCAAAAATCAAACACATCATCCGTCCAGCTTAACTCCAGCGCTAGGAAACGCCTCAGCTCCCTCAGCTATTGGTATGGCCATTGTTATAGCCATTGCTTTGGCCATTGGCGCTGCCGCCACCTCCGTTGGTGTCTCTCGGCTGCCTCAACTTGACCCACGTGTCATTTGGTCCTCCAAGATGAACATTAGTTAAAAGCTTGCCGTTTGCAGCGACATCAAACTTAACGCGGTCATCCTTTTTAGCTCCCAGCCCATTAGCTCTCAGAGCGTCCCGATCACCCAGATAATCCATTTAATCTCCTTCCCAATTGTTGTCTGGCGTAATGTATATCTCCGGCTCGTCGCCGTCGGTTAACATCCGTGTAATTTTGCCATAACTGCCCATTTCCACTTTCGATGGGTAGATTGGTCGGCTGTGGCTTTGCGTTGGAGGATGGATTTGGTGGAGGGCAGTGGACGGAGAGGTGAGCTTTCGATAGATGTTCTGAGCGAGGAGGTGGGCTTTGGGTGATTGCTGCAGATCGGAAGGTAAAGGTATGTGGGATTTTGCTTTGGAGAGTCTGTTGTGCTGGATGATGAGGTCCATGTTGGTAGGAGACTCTAACTTTTATATCCATGGAGCAGCCAGGGGCGAGGAAAGGTCACGACGAGGATGGAGCACAATTGGCAGCTTCAAGTAATCTATTCTCGTGTCCGTTTCGAAGTCGTCATCTTCTTTATTGTAGATCGAGGCAGACTTGCTAGTCCAGTAGCTCCTGCCATATTCACGATCGAGCAGACAGAGGCGAAGAGAAGGCTGTTCAAAGGATGGTGCATGATCGACAGCCTTGTTCCATATATTCTGAGGTGCATGATTGTGTGGTTCTCATCTTTGGTAGTATGAAGGGCAAATTTGCTTGCTCATTGGTCGTCTTTTCATAGTTGTGATCAGGCAGCCAGCGACGAGGCAAAGATATTCCGAAAGAGTAGCATTTTTGGCAGCTTTGTGTCTCGTATTTATATGTGAGCAAACGAGTTGACCTCATTTATGGTTCAGCCAGGGACGTATCTCAACGGTCGTTAGTTCTTGCCATAGTTGTAACCAGGCAGCCAAACGCCAGAGAAAGCTCTTCTGAGAGTAGAGTATCCACAGCAGCTGATGCGCTATTTCTTTTTTTTTTTTGTGCGTAAGGAATTTGCCATCCTTGTTGGCATAGATGGAGGCGAAATTACTCAATAAGTGGTTGTACCGACAACAGGACCATAGTTCGACGTCCGAGCCTTGCCTGCTACCTCGCAGTCTTCCTTTTGATCAAATGATATCTAAGTCAGTCTACTGATACGGGTACAAATCTTCTGAAACACCCCTCGCCACCAAGTCTCCCCAGCTTACGGCCGAGTACCATTTTCAGCGTTGCTAGAAATTATTTTCAGTGCCTTTTATTAGGATTGTGAGTGACGGTCCGCAGATCTCGGGGCCCATAGAAGACATGTTCGCCGCGAATTCTGTCATTGCTGAGCAATGCTCTGTTATTTCTGGAATTTATGAAACTGGAAATTCCACTTCCGAACGTCGATTGGGTGTGAAAAAAGCCATTGTTTTGCGCCCTTTGTCACGATACTAAGCAATCTCTCGCTGTTCTCGGAGCTGATGGGAGTCGTGTTCTCCACTTTTCGCCGCTAGTCTGAGCAATCTCGATGCCACTCGACATGCTCGAACGGCTGAACAGAAGAGACAACGAAATGTCTCAAAGCATTCTTCTTGCCATGAGACCAATCTTAGAGTCGTGCCTAAGGGGACAGAAGAATGCCTTGGCCACAGACTCGGTCTTAACGAGCGTCTCAGGCAGAGAGGTCATGAGACACCAAGCCGGTTCGAAGCAGACTTCGTACCGGAAGACTTGTCTTGAGAGCAATGAGTCGACGGATCAACAGTTAGCAACCTAAGAACAGGACACCTGTCAATTCAGTAGCACTCCTACATCTGTGTCGGATCGAGGAGGATTTTAGGCCGATGCTAGCAAACGCTGATGTGATTGAGTCTCTCCACGGTTCTTGCTGCTCCTCTGGCGCCCTCATGCAGGTTCTCCGCGGTTAATTTTGCCAGTTAGCTTGTCTTGACGCCAAACTTCCTCTTCGCAGCCTCAACTTACACATAGTTCCTCTCGAGCGTAGCCACCTAGCGAGTTCTATATCGACAAAACTTACTCTGGTGTTAGGTTCTCAGTTTGAATGAGCATCACAACAAATGATAGAAGCGGACGGTAAAGATAATTGAGCATGGGGTTCAGAAGATGGTGGCTTTCCGAAATAGTGGCGATAGGGCCGCGTGTAATTGTAGCCTGGTTCAGGCCGCTGTTTGCTGGCAAATATTGGATTGTTGTGCTCTCCCCTAGCTTCATTTTATTTCTCTCCGCAGCTCTATAGTCAATCACTGTCCTTCACTACCTCATGAGCTACCATAGCTACCATGCCCACTCATCTGTCCCGCAGGTCTAATAGTCTCATTGCCCTGCCTCACATTGCTCTCCACATCATCATTGCCTGGGTTGGCCTCCTCATACATAGCCTGCTTGGTCTCAGGTCCACCTGGTCCTTCGAAGTCTCGAGCTTTGGTAGGCCTTGTTGCAGTCAGCATTGCATAACCTGAGGCTAGCATAATGACTTACTGCCCAGAGCTGGTGATGTCTCCGCCCTCTTCGACTGGGATCTCACGGTTGTCACCAGCTCCTGATGCTGCCGAGCCCACCTGGACGGTGCTACCTGGAAACTTGGTAGTGGCGCTCGCGTCGACGCCGGATTCGGTGGCTGTTTTGATTGTTAGAGAGACGCAGACTCTGAATTGGATATTGGCATACCAGAATCGCTCGAGCTGTAGCCGTGTTTGGCCTGATGGCTGTTGAGGTCACGCTCTGCTTGCTGAGCGAGGACTATAGGGTCCTGTCCTTCATATTCTTGAGACATGTTTGTATTGTGTTAGATGATGGTTCCTTGGGGGTTTTGGGTGCTTTCTAGCTGTGATTGAATGAAGACAAGCCATGTTGCACACAATTGGTGGTGAAACCGAAAATGAGCATGATGTCAGAGTACTAGCGCTCAGCCCTACGAGCATCGGCTTTGAAAATGTCGCATGTTGAATCCGCATCTTTCCAGGCACAGATATAGTCTCTTTTCAACGAAGCTTGGGCAGAATTCAAGACCTCAGGGCACGTACTACTCTGCAGATATTACTCCCCAGATTGATTATAACTGTTAGGAACTTGAGAAGTTGCCCTGGTCATCCGCGCAAAGGAAATCGTTGCCGGCAGCATGCATGTGTCGAGTGCAGTGGGTGTAGTCCACTATCGTCCCAATCTAAAGACGCTCCATGAAGGCAGGTATAACCTAGAATACGACCATGCATACTGGATTATGAAAACATTGTTTCCATATGCATTATCAACGTCGCGCTATCCAATAAAGGAAGGTGGTTGCTTAAGACGGACCTATCATTTTCAGGGGCCTGAGAGAGTTGCCAAATTTGACATTTTCCTTCCTCTAGGATACTGGACCAACTCGTTCTCAGGGTTGAAAATTAACCCTGTCCCCCGTTCTCCTTGCTAAGAGGATACTAAGCCCCCTTGCATGGAGGGATTCTTCACGCTTGTTTTGATCACTTTCTCCTTGGAGCCTAAGGCAGCTAGGTATTCCGAGCTTCTTTCTCTCACCGCGCTTTAATGCTCGCAATATGTATGCTCTAAAGGAATGAAACTTTAGGCTGCCGAGGTACCCAGGGGCAAGGAGATATAAGGTCTCCAATCTTCCCACATTGTTGCTTGAGCTTTGAATTCTTAAATCAAGCTGGCACGTCCATTTAGTTTTCATTTAAATTTTCGGAAGATGCTGTCTTCCAATCTAATTCCGGGGTTGCTTCTAGCTATTGCAGCAATTGCTGGGGTGCAAGCGGCTCCAGCACCAGCATCTGAGCTTACCGTACTAGAAAAACTACGCGCAATTCCACATGGTTGGCACCAGGGCCGTGCTCCTTCGGCGTCCCAGCGCCTTCGTTTCCGCATTGCTGTCAGGCAAGAGAACGCGTATGACTTCGAACAGCATGTTCTTGCTATAAGCGACCCTGACCACCCAAAGTATGGCCAACACATGAAGAGTAGCGAGCTCAAGGAGATGCTACGCCCCAGTGATCAAGCGTCCAGCGCGATACTGAACTGGCTTGACTCCCAGGGAGTACCGGCCGAGGACATTGAAAACAATAGTGACTGGATTAACTTCTTCGTTCCGGCGACCGAAGCAGAGCGCATTATGGACACCAAATTCTATTACTATTCGAATTCAATTACCAACATTGAGCGGATCCGTACCCTTCAATACTCGATACCGCAACACCTGCACCAGTACATTCAGATGATTCAGCCAACCACACGCTTTGGACAGATGCAGCCTCAGCGTTCAACCATCTATGAGCATTTCGACATCGGACCATCGAGACAGTCACTTCATCAGTATCCCGGAGAGAGTCTCAATGCGACTTTCTGCAATACGACAATTACCCCTCAATGTCTCCGAGACCTCTATCACGTTGGAAATTTCCGAGGTAGCACTCATAATGGAGGAAGGATGGGTATCTGCGGCTACCTCAAAGAGTACGCCAAATTTGCCGACTTCGAAGCCTTCACCAAAGAGTATGCACCGTATGCCGCTAACGAGAACTTCACCTATGTCTTGATCAACGGCGGACTAGCGACTCAGGACGATACTGTAGACGACGACGTTGAAGCCAATCTAGACGTTCAGTACGCGTATCCACTGTCTTACCCAACGCCAGGCTACTACTATAGCACTGGAGGCCTTGGCGAGCTTGTTCCGGACTTGGACCAGCCGAATCTGGCTGATGACCAGAATGAGCCCTATCTGGATTTTCTTCATTATATTCTGAGCCTGCCAGATAACGAGCTGCCAACGACTCTGACGACTTCGTACGGTGAAGATGAGCAGAGCGTGCCCGAGGCATACACAAACCAGACATGTAGCTTGTTCGCCCAATTGGGTGCTCGAGGGGTATCGGTCCTGTTCTCTAGTGGGGATACTGGACCTGGATCAGCTTGTCAGACCAATGATGGGAATAAAACCACACGATTTCTTCCTATCTTTCCGGCTGCATGCCCATTCGTAACGTCAGTCGGTGGGACTTACCACGTTGAACCTGAGCGGGCTGTGGGATTTTCCTCCGGTGGTTTCTCTGATCGCTTCCCAAGACCTTCATATCAAGATGCAGCTGTGAAAGAATTTCTGGGTATTCTTGGGGATACCTGGAAGGGTCTTTATAATCCGAATGGTCGAGGGTTTCCGGATGTGTCCGCCCAGGCGTATAACTTTACGGTTATCGACCACGGCGCTGAGATTCGCGTAGGAGGAACCAGGTAAGAGACCCGCCTTCCTTTGCATTTTAACCTTTGGAGTTTGAATCTGCAGTGGTCTTGTCCGGTGGAGTTTTGCTGCTCTTCCGCCTGCTGCCCTTGGAATTAGCATATGCAACAAATTGCCTTGTAGAGTCTTGCCCGCTGACGACCTACCTAGCGCCGCCTCTCCTACATTCGCCGGAATCGTCTCTCTTCTCAACAGTGCTCGTCTTTCTGAAGGCCGCAAGCCTCTTGGCTTCCTGAATCCATTCATCTACAAATACGGCTACAAAGGGCTGACAGACATCGTAAACGGTAAATCAAAAGGATGTACCGGTACTGACATCTATTCGGGGCTACCAGCCCCTTTCGTGCCGAACGCAGGCTGGTCTGCTGTGAGGGGCTGGGATCCGGTGACGGGGTATGGGACACCGAATTTTCCTGTTTTATTGGCTCTGTCCCAGGCTCAACGGTAAGGGATAAAGGGAAATGTAGGTAGAAATGGAATGGCTTTAGACAGACTTCCATAGATTAAGACATTGTGCATTTGCTCTCCTATGAATTCACCCTCTTCCCTTCTCCTCAACCACTTTGTGAAGCCCCTCAACGGTGATTGGCCCAAGTATCGTAGCAGGCACAGTGCAGAAAATAAGTTGGCCAAAAGATGTAGGAGAGCACCCTAATCTCGTACGGAGCTAGCGGAGAAAAGACTGACGTCAGTGATTGAATTGGATTGAAAGCCTTGGCACCAAAATTCTACCAAAAAAGCACCTTCAGGATGTCTATAATCATTAATATATAATAAAATAGCTATCTCCCCATCATTCCAGCACGTCTTCGTGGCGCAATTGGTAAGATAGCCCACGCTGGAATATTTCCGCAAACACCGCCCGCTGACTAGTTGTTAGGTTAGCGCGGTATGCTACCCCCGTTACTCAAAGGACAGGGCTCATAAACTGACTCATTTATAGTCCGACTGTTAATCGGGAGGTATGTTTCAAAAACAACTATTATTATAATCATTGCGAAACTAATAGAATGAATAGGTTGACAGTTCAATCCTGTCCGAGGACGATATTTTTTCTACTGGTTTTTTTGCTCTTTTTATTGTTTTTTGAACGGTATGGATGTGCGGGCTGTGTGGGGCTTGAAAGAGCCCTAACCCTACCTACGGACTCTGGACTTCTGGGCGCAGTCAGAGTGCACACTTCAGTCGAAGAAAGGGCCAAGAAAAGTTTGCTTTGATGACTTAGAGTTTATTTAGACTATCTATCTATGTACATGTCCTCTCGAGCTCAATGCACGTCTGCTGCTTCTGCGACATCCGAGCTTCCTGACCCCTCACCTTGCCATCGTGTAATTCGACGTCCCACTCCCATCCGTGCAGGCAGTATCAGTAGTAAAACACCCCATCTCCGTCACACTATCAATCCTTCCTAGCATGAATTCTAGAAGCCTGTAGGAAGCCGACGGAGCATACTGAGGAATCATATGCCCACTCAAGCTGACTTCCACAAAGGTCAAACCTCGCTCCGTATGCGCTGTACCGAACACTCCCGCGCCAGCCAATGTGCTCGGATCCTCCTGTGTATGATAGGGCACGAAGAACTCGTCTGACGGCTTCGATGTAAAGCCTTGGGCGCCGTTCCATGTCATGTTCTGAATCATCAGGAGAGTTCCGTTGGCGATGAGAATATAGTCGAGCGCGCCATGTCCGATAATCGTCTTGTTCAAGCGTTCAATCACACCAGGTAGGACGGAAAGACCACTCGGCGGCGAAGTATCAGTACCTCCCACGAAGACATTGTTGTTCGTACATTCCATCCACATCTCCATCGGCGCGTTGATAGCTTTCTGCACATCGCTTCGATTGAAGTATACCGACGCCCCAGCAGGTGTATAGTCGAAGGAGCCAGGAAAGCCTAGAACATCCCAGAGAAGAGGACATGTAGTTGCGATCTGATAGATGTCGAAGCAAGGATTTATGAGGGACTCGGCAGCGAAGATGGCGTCCCATACGTCGCACTCGCCGGTTGTATCATTTGACTTTGGAGGATTGGGGAGAGGACCGGCGGGTGGGTAAACAAGGTAGTCGTTGAGGAAGGCTGTATAGCCACAGGTGTCGGCTTGATTGTGCAGGTAGTTCATGAAGGATGCGTTCAGGGAGAAGAGTGGTGCCCAGTAGTCTACGTAGGCGACGGCCGGGACTGAGGTGTGTTAGCAATGATACAGCTAGGAAATGGAGCGATCATACTCTGCATCTGAACAGCCTCTGTGCTGGTGCTTGGGTCATAGATCATGATTGCCTCGGCGTTGTAGTAAGTGGTATCGTTGGTGTTCAACATCGCATCGGCGATGTATGGCACGTAGTATCCTGCATAGCTCTCGCCCGTGATGTAGACCTTCCGATTATGTAAACCAAAGGTATCCACGAAGTTCTTGAAGAAGCCCAGGAACTGCGCAGCAACATCGGTCTCATCTGTAGCAGTCACGTTTCCTTGGGAGAAACCTGTCCCAACCGGCTGTTCCACCCAGACCATGTTCGTGAGATTTACCCAGGTCCAAGGATTCTTCACAGGCAGGAATGTGCCGTACTGCCATAGGAACGGTCCATTTTCTTGCAGTAGTCCTTCGAGAGAACTGCATCCGGGGCCACCATTCAACCAAATCGTGATCTCATCGTCGGCAGCTGGGTTCGTAGAAGGGAAGTACCAGAAGTAGAGCTCTCTGGTCTCGTTTGCGTTGGAGGAGATAGGTAGGAGCCCGGCATATGACTCGCCAATATCGAAAGAGACATCTGGTATAGCAGTCCCATCGACGGCAAATTTTGAGGCATTGACGCTGGCTTGTCGTTTGTTCATTTGAGGGTAGTAATGATCCTCTGAGTGAGGCCTCGGTGCATTCCGTGGTGGAAGCACAGGCAAGGTTTTTCCAACATGCTGAGCGCTTCTGGCTGCAACAGCGCAGGCGGAGGCCAGAACACTGAGGTACGTAAGACCACGCATTTTGAGAAGTGTATAGCAACAGGTGGGGATTCCAGAGTAACGATTGCAGTTGCACAAAGCTCCCCCGGGGGACTTCCGGGCTTTTTATTCACTCCCATGGCGATCAGCTATGACCCTGCAGGAAGCAGGTGCAAGGGGCCTCGTCATCGCGTGCCAATGAGCCCCATTGTGAAGCTAGGGGCAATCATTGCTCCCCTCGGTAAGCACTTCAGCATATCTCAGTGTAGGGCATAAGCAAAGTAGACTCCTTGAGGCAGGTCAAGATACCTGAGTACATTGATTGGACTTCGAGACGAATCCCATCGGAAATTGTGGGGCTCATCCCGCAGGCATACTGAAATACCTGCCATTTCTGGATTTTTTCGGGTTTTGCATGCTGTTTCGGCGCAGATGATGATCGAATTTGGCAGGTGAGCTTTCAATCTAACGGCTGATACCAAGGATGAGCGGCTCGGAAAATCGGCCAGATCTCGGCCCGGTTTTGAACTACTACCTCAATCTTGTAATTTACGCGAACATTGCCAACGTCTCGGCCTGGACTCGGACGCATTTGAAACGTCCGCATTTGAATTGCTAGAAATGCAATTTTTCGAAAAAAGATGCTCATAGCTTCTACATGTACCGTTATGTTCCATCCGAGCACTGCAACATCTTCTGGGGAAATACACCTTTGCGCACACCACACCATCTTATTGAATTCCACCATCTCCAGCACATAATACCTTTTTAGGTATCAGTCTCACCAGCAACACCAAGAAGCCATAACACCAAGTCTCAGCCCAAGTCCGAAGGACCTGATTGTAATTAGTCCCCAGAGACTTCTTGGGAGACACCACTTCTCTCGCCCCCGTGCCAAAATTCAAAAAAAGCCAACTCATCCTCCATCCAATAGGGCTCCTACGCAGCTCCATCCCAACTTGATTCATCATGGAATCCTCAAAACATGAAGATTGCCACGAATCAGTCTCGGCTTTGACCCGCCATCAATCACACAAGACTGGCTTACAACCACCTCCTTCTCTAACCTTGCCTGTCGAATTGCGAATCGAGATTTACAAACACACTTTAGTCGGCTCCCGAAAGCCACGCCCTGAGGACGTTTATGAAAACCTCTTATCTGAACGCTGGAGAGATGTTCCCACTCCTCTCCTAGGGGTCAACCAGCAAATTCGGGCCGAACTTTGCGACTACTTGAAACGGCGTGGTTTCACAATGAGGGTCACAGCCCAAGACATCGAATTCGACAGCTTTTCGCTATCCTGATTTATTGCACAGCAACGCCGCAAAGACCTCAGTGAAGCACCTCGTCTTTTGGTAGAGATCTGGCCACCCCATCCTGAGCGTCCGGTCGACATTTACTACATCTAGAAAACCCTACAAAAGCTCCGAAACGACCTTCATGCTATCTCTCAGGTTAAATACCTTCACCTCATGTTCCTTGAGAACAAAATGGCGACTTGGTCTCATGAAGGCAAAGCTCGACATTCTCTGCAACACAGCCCATCAAAACAATCATTGGAAGACCCTTGTGAAAGCGACATCGGTTACATCATAGACCTGTTCATCCGCCTCACCAACGTATCAAAAGCTGTCGTTAACATTCCTAGTTCCATCATGCATAATGAAGAAGAATTCGATAAACTAGTGGGCCATGCGTATACCACCGAAAACACCACGATGGGTATCGAGCCCCCAGATGATGACACCGATAATGATCTGCTCGAAGAAGACATTGAAATTGCTGAACATAGCCTCAAGATGCGAACAGCAAGGACTGCTAGGGGCAAACTGGACGCTATAACCCACAATGGCCGGTACAAAATGTGGGAGCCTGACTACGAAGCATTTGTAAAAGCGTGGGGACGGAGTTCCAAAAATTGGAATATTGGGAGGCCAAGGGCAAGTTCGCGGGAAAGTGGCATTATGTAAAGCCCATCTTACGGGATCCATCGGAAAACTACGAATGGTGGTGATAGCTTTGATATTGGGAAGAAGCTTGGGAGGCTTACTATGGGGCTGAGGAGTGGGAAGAGCGGGAACATCACAAAAACTACATAGCCTACAGCATGGAACGGCCGGAAAACATTTGCACTTAAACACCACCTTAAGTGCAGGCAGATCAACTTTCTCATCTTCGACTACCTCGATCGCCATGTTCTAATCAGCGACGATTCCGGTAATGGGAACTCCAAATCAGCGATACCAGTACAGTACTTCCCTGCAGGCTGTGTCCAAAAGGGAATTTCCTATACTAAATCGAGAATAGGATGAAGCATTAGAAAAACAGTGCTTCCTCATGAGCTGTGCCTAAAAGCTGCCGCCAACTTGTGGCTCGGTGGATTGTCAGAAGCGCAGGACATTTTGGGTCACTCGACGGTGCCCAACACAACTGCGGAGGAGCCGCAAATCCTCTAGGTGATACACAACGCTCAAGTACAGGAGTCAGGGTTCATTTCATATGAAAAAAACAGACGTTTGGATTGGTCCAAAACACAGGTGGGTGGTGGTAACAAGTAACCTTTCCTACATACTTTGTCCGAGTCAAGGGCCATTCACTGCGCAATCCAGTTTGGAAAAGCCTTCTCTTGGCTCCTTGAAAGGTGCCGCATTCTCTGGCCCTTTCCCTCTCAAAATGCAAGATCCACGGGTCAAACCCGCAAAGAACGGTATTAGAAATCAATTTAGGAGTAATAGCATTGTCAAACAATCAGTCTCGAGAGCCGCATTCTAGCCGAAAAATATATTTCTTCTACACACACACACACACACACACACACACACACACCACCAATCTTTAAGCCCGAGCGCCCAAAAATCCTAACGAGATACTAAGTTATTGTGCCATATATGATCAGACACGACTGTTCCCCAATGACAAGCAGAAATTATATAGTACAGACCAAAAAATCAGTTATAAGCCTCGCAAAACTCCTCCTCAGCATTAACATAATTCTGATTATTGAACAACCCCCACCCCAAATACTGAATCGGCGCAGCCCCACCCCCAAAATTACCCGTCGGGCTCGAACAAGTCTGATAATAAAACTTCGGCACCACACTTGACGGGCAATCCGTAAACGGATTCGGCTGCGCATTCTTCGCCGTCAAGTCCCAGGTGCAGACTTGGATGTTACTGAGGCAGGGAGTAGTAGAACCACTCGGACTGGTATCCACAATAGGCTGTTTCCCTTGATTGGAATGTGAAGCTTGAGCGCAGGCATCGGCGCCGCCGATCAAGAGCGCACCGGTTGTCATGCCGTTGAATAAAGTTTGCATATCGGAATTGAAATCGCGGAGTTGGTTCTGCGTGTCGGTGAGGGCGTAGGATATATCCGCCGTAGAATCGTACCAGAAAGTAGCAAGCAGCGCCTACAGAAGCGCCTACAGAAGTTCGCCAACGCCGCCCAGATATCCTTTGCCGAACGTGCCCTTCTTGCAGACGAAAATCAACTCTTGTTCAAACAGAACAACGAAGCCAAAGTTCGCCGATCGACCAAGTCAACGGTGGTAGGGAAGGCGAAAGTGATGAGCTATGAGGACATCAAGGAGGCGCGAGCGAAGCGTGTTGCGAAAGAAGCCACCGCGGGTAAGGGGAAACGCAGTCGGAAGCATAAAAGTCCTGCGCCAGAGGCTGGTAAGGCCAAAAGGGCACGGAGGAGCGAAGTGGAGGTTGCGGAGGATGAGATCGCCGCAGCGGGGATGGAGGATCATTGCTCTGTTCTTCAGCTTTTATATGGATAGGTTTCTTGAGGTAGAAATACTCGCGCAATCTTCGTGTGTACGTTTCTGGCATGAAAGACTCCCACTAGCAACAGGCCAGATACCAACCTAGAATTAGGAGTGTCGGGTTGAATGATGGATTAATCTTATTTTAGTGTTCAGGGTTAAGCCACAGCATCTACCTTGCTCTTTCAAACAAACATAATTACTCGTTTCTATCCTATTCCGGCGCGGTGCACGTCGTTTAAAAGACAGATCGGAATGAGGCACGCTTTCTCCAGGCTTTAGCTTGTCATTCAGGGCTGGGAAGATGAATTTACTGCGCTCTGTGCTTTACATTAGACCAAGCTTCATCCTCGCAACCCTCTGATGACGACCCCACTCAACTGCTCTTTCATATTCCTGCTTATCCTTAACCTCAACCAAATCCTTGGGCATAAGACCTTCACTATCTGCTACTTCCATGTTTGCATTGTACTGGACCAGTTTTGTCACTACTGACCAGAGACTTTCCTCCACCGCTAGGTGTAGTGCTGCCTTGCCATCCTCATTTACTTCGTTGATAGCCTCCCCGGTGGGATAAACCAGCCGATACGCTATGTCCTCGACCAGTGACTTGATTTTTAAATCGTGGCAAAGATGAGCACAATAATCCTTTCCGCAATCACATCCTAGCCCGTTCTTGCGCATCCAGTGAAATCTATCCAGCACTAGGAGTATTAACGTCTGCCCATTGATACGCACGTTGACGTCCGCACCAAATGTCATCAAATCGGACACCTTTCGCCAGGAATTTTTCTCCACTGCCACAGACAGTGCTGTCTTACCCATATACTCTGCGTTGGCGAGTTCACCTCGCGCCATATACCCTGCGGTGGCGCCTGTATCTCGCCTTAAAAGGCCTAACAATTCCGAGGTTGTACCTTCCGCCACAATGAGCAACAGAGCCCTCTGTCCATTGGCTGTTTTGAGGTTCCTACAATGCCTTTCCAAAAGAAACCGGAGCGTGCCCATACTTCTATTGTCCACAGCTAATTCTAGCATTCTCTGTGGGCAATCTGGTCGGCCATCCCCACCTTGGTCCAGTAGAAGTTGCACCATCTGGTAATGGTCGTTTTTCACTCCCCACTCCAGTATCGCTGTCGCCTGGGGAAGCGCTGTACGTTCCTCGCAATCGCACGCATTGATCTCTGCACCAGTCTCTACTAGCATCCGTACAAGCTCTTCGTTTCCTTCCTTCCCTGCCGCCCAATGTAGCGCCGTCCGTCCGTGTTTATCTCGTACCCTGACCTGCATTTCCGGGGATATTACAAAACGCCGCTAGATAAAGTCAACAACTTTGCGTACCGCCTCGCTACTTTCCTTCTGTTTCTCGACATTTATCCTCTTCTCCGATGTTGGCAATGAGAAAGACGGAATGGACTATACCTCTTGAGCCAGCATTAGCAGCGCTTCCACTGCTGGGCCATGCCCGTTTCCGGCCGCTAGATGTAGCGGCGTCCGGCCGTCGTTATCTTGCGCCATGATGTCTGCTCCCATCTGGATGTACAGACGTACGACCTCCGTGGACCCCTTCTCAGCCGTCGTGTGTAGCGGCGTCTGTCCATGGTTATTTCGGTCGTCCATCGTATACGTTTGAAGAGCTATGACACGGCAAGATTTGGAATCAATCCGAACCCAAGGAAACTTGGTTGATGAGAGTGAAGCCTCGATCAGTGGTTGAAGGGTGCAACAAGGCTATCGGAGTTTGTGCATCTGATTGGTGGCCTACACGGGTTTAGGCAGAAGTGGGGATTTTTGTTGGAAGTTGCTCAGGGTCTAAGCCCTATAGGGCGGCTGGCTTCCCCACCAACGAGATTTCCCCCACCGTACTCTAATGCGATTTCAAGGGCTCTAAGGGGTATTATAACGCGTGGATACATACTATGAACCTCTAAATAAGACATAATACGTACACCACAAATGGAGCGTGTTGTTGTGGAGCTGGAAAAACGGCACACCTAGCACTCTTCCGTCTGCACCTTGAACGTCAGCCTTGCCTGGGAAGGGAACAACGAGTAAGCAAGTCAGCACGATATCTCATTAAGAAGCTGATTCGTTGATGGAACTTTGCAAGCTAAAAGCCTATGGAAGCGCTTGAGCGCGAAAAGTTCTATCGAAGGTCTGCATGCATTATGCTAACCGAGCTGAAAGGAAGTTGTGAATATGGTGCAAGCCGTGTGGGCTGAACTGAACATGAATGAAATGACGGGGAATGCAAATGCATCGAGGTGCTCTGCAATATGCAAGCCGTTTGATGCTGTTGTAGCCGACTCCAGAGGAGTAGCGATAAGCATCCCTGACATGTGTTCACAAGTATCATCGAAATCCTGTCCGCCAAGAAATGAAGCCTTGCAACGCCATCGCTTCTGAGTGCGGTACCGATCACCCCTTTTAAATCGAACTCCTTAGAGCATCCTCTGACGCCTCATAGGACGCGCGTATCACTGCCTTGAAGGAGGCAAGCCGGTATATGGACCGCCCACCCGGTTCTCCTTGCCTTCCCCCGCACCGTTCATGTATTGAATTCCATTTGCGCCATAATGACCCGTTACGTCAAAGAGAGGTAGTGCTTGGGCAAATTTTGTTTGAACTTGCTGTTGCGCGCTCCTCTCTAGCTGCTTCTGCTCCTTCTGCCTTCTCCTCTGGTTGAGATCACCAATAATACCCACAAGCTTTTTCTTCGCCTCATTCTTGATCTCCATCGGCTCGGGACTCTGCTTGATCGCCTCGATCATCGCTCGGAGCTGGGTTACTGAGTTAAGATGTGGACAACTCCTCTGGTGCCCGTAGTGGGGAAGACCACAGAGATTGCAGAATTCCGTTCCAGCTAGTTTGAGGGGACAATAGCCCGTTTGGTGATAGCCCCCACAAGCGATACACTGCGTAAGGGTCTCTGCTGGTGCGCCAGCGCTAATTATTGAGCCCGGAAGCGGAACACCGTTCGGAGTAAGAGGCGGAACCTTGGCACGCTTGAAGTTGCCAACTATGGAAGTGTCAGCCTGAGCGTCACGGAAGATCGATATAAAATGGGAAGAGCCTGCCTTTGCCATTGATAGGTGATACTTGCGATCCTTGTGATCCAACCATAGCTTGAGACGGATGTCGTGGAGGCTTCTCCAGCTCTTGCACGGAATCGTTTGCATCTCCCTCTTCGCCACTAACAACATCGTCCTCAGTCTCATTGTGTGCCTGAAAGTCAGTGTCGCTATCCGAATCTTGGTGTCTTTGCTTTCCACCAGACTTCCGATCCCGCACTGGGGATTCGAGATCGCGGTCGCTCTGCTTAGCATAATCCACAGTCTGTAGGTGGTTAGAAATAGCATACGTAGAGTGGCACGTTGACATACCTGACGCTTACGCCTTCCTCTTCCAAAGTCTACTCGCTTTTCGGCCTCTTCCGCTGCCTCCCGCTCACGTTCTTTCAGGATTGCATCCCAAACAGAGGGATCTGGCGTATGGACATCGTCCGAAACATCCTGCATACCATCTTCCAGCACTCCTTTGTCGTTGACCCATACCTTAGCAAAACTGAACTGTGATTCAGCGGAATTATCTTTGTCAGTCTGGGTATTCTCGATCTGGCTACGATCAAGCAGCTTATCGACTGAGGCAGGATCATAACGTATGTTCTCGGGCTCATCGTCCTTGAATAACGCCTCAGTCCCATGCCGCAATATTGACTCGAGATCCATCCCAGCATCGTCCTCGGCATCCATTTGCTCGATAAGGACATGGTCAAGTGCCATCTTCTTCTTGCCAATCTGCAGGATCTTCTCTTCCGCGCTAGCACGAGTGGTCAATTGGAAGACCAGGACCTTTTTCTTTTGTCCAATTCGATGGGCACGAGATAACGCTTGGATGTCTTGATGAGGATTGAAGTCTGGATCGAGGATGATCACTGTATCAGCAGTAGCAAGATTGATGCCTACACCGCCGGCGCGAGTGGACAACAAGAATGCGAAGAGAGGCGACTCCGGAGCGTTGAATTCGTCAATTCGCTTCTGTTTTTGCACTGAGCTGATGTTACCGTCGAGACGCTGGTAGAAAAGACCGAGACCGTCGAGGAAGTCCTCCACCATATCTAGCATATTAAGAAACTGACTGAAGATCAACACTCGGTGGCCTCGCTCCTTTAGCTTCGGCAGCATGATTTCCAGCAACTGTAACTTGGACGAGGCTTCGACAAGGTTACGATGGGCTGCTGCTGGGTTCGTTGTCCGCTCCTCGATGGTTTGGCTGTAGACGAATGGGTGGCAAAGACACTTCCTAAGTTGCATAAGGATGTTGTTTAGACTCGTGCGCTCTGTCTTCCCCAAAGACTTCTTGCTGACACCAATGATAGACTTGATGAGATCCGGATTCTTAGCAAGGATCGACTTGTACAGCTTCTTCTGAAGTGTAGTCATCGAGACTGGTAGGATAATCTGAGCCATTGACGGTAGAAATTTCAGGACTTCGGCCTTGGTGCGGCGCAGAAAGAATGTTCGTAACTTTTCATGTAGTTCGGCGATGTTTTCTTTCGTCAACGTAGCGTACTTCTCATCCATTTCTTCAGCGTTGATGTTACGGTCAAGGAATTGCAGCAGATTGAAGAGCTCCCTCGCATTATTTTGCAGTGGTGTGCCTGTCAGAAGAAGCTTGAACGGAGGCTTGAGAGCGTTTAGTGCTACATAGAGGAGATTCTTGTCATTCTTAAGACGTTGGCCCTCATCCACTATCATCCCAGCCCAGTGCACCCCACGGAAGATCTTTCGAAACTCGTCGTCCTGTGCCGTGTCGTAAGACGTAACCACAACATGGCAGTTCAGATCTTTAGTGTCTTTGTGGAAAAGTTCATACTTATATGTAAGCTTCCTGGCTTCAGCTGCACCGAAGTAAGTCACGACACGTAGTGAAGGTGCCCAAGTCTTGATCTCGCGCCTCCAGTTGGGACAGGTAGAATTTGGAACAACAACGAGGAAAGGCCAGCACCCATGGACCTGCTTGAGGGCTGCGAGGAAGCCAATCACTTGTATTGTCTTGCCGAGCCCCATTTCGTCAGCCAGAATTGCGTTTTGTTGTTTGTACCATTGGTAGTACAACCAATTCAGACCGTCCATTTGGTACCCCATCATCTCGCCTCCCGTCAGAGATTCTGGCTGCTTCTTCATTACCAGAGATTTCTCGAAATCTTGCTTCCTCATTTGGACAAGGTGAGACTTGAGGTCCTTTTGTATTGGTTGACGAATGAAGAAACCCATAACCCAATCGTCATATGCGGCTTTGAAATCAGTCCAGCGCTCGGTATCTTCCTGGCGAGGAGGCTTCATCCAGACCACATCTTCGTATCCTAAGCCCTTGAACTTGACCAGTGCTTGATTCACCTCTTTGATGCGCGCCTTGGCGACCTTCTCGGTCGGTTGTCTAACGACATCTTTGTAATCCACATCAAGGATAATGTCTACGCGTAGATAGTCCTCAGGGACCGCTTCTTCGGTGCTCATCTTTGGCAGATTGTTGCTGTTGTCCCTCTTGGCGAAGGCCTTTCGCATGGGCGCAGCTGTGACGCCCCATACCCAAGCACCAGGCATCCACCGAACCTCGAAATAGGACAACTTTTTCCATTTGATGAGGTATTCCTTGGCGTCTTCATCGACTTCGTCAGTTGGGAGGCCAGGTTGGTAGTTGTCCAAGTTAGTAGGTCGCCATGCCACAAGCGATTCTACTTTAGCGGGAGCTTCGGAGCAATCTTTACAAGACCAAGTGCCGCTATATTCTTCAAAGCGGCTAGCAGCTATCTGTTCTTCGGAACCTTCAGCTATTGTTGAATCACCTCGAGGTGGAAGGTGGTGCAAGTGGCAAGCTCGGTGGCAGTCCTGACAGCGGAAGAGGACGTTCTTATGGTTATTGACCAGGTCTGGTAGAACATCGGTAATCGGGTCTCCGCCACCGTTCTCTTCGCGGTCTTTCTGTTCTTCTTTGTTGGACTTTCGGTCTCGAAACACAGAGGTCGAATTGCCTGGTTCATGACACGAGAAGCAAAGTCCCTGGTCTGGAGCCAGAGAGTCTTTCTGCTTAGAGATATGAATACACCGTCGGCATTGAAGAACAAAGTCTTTGTTCCCAATCTTCGTAACGAGATGCTCGCGTGAGTTACGGAAACCAAGGCATTTCTGGTGACATGATGAAGTACACCCTTGACAATAGATAAGGATGCCCTTATCTTCGCTGTCGTCGGGCTCAAAGCAAGTGTCACAAGTCTGTGAGTGACGGAGCCGAAATTCATCATCGTCAGGAAGTATCTTAAATGACTCCTTGGCACCAACGTACTTGACAGCACTGCCTGTTGCAGCAGCCTCTGGTATTTCATCTTCACCAAGCTCCCGCATGTTATGGCGTGATCTCACAGTTCTGCCGGACCTTCTGACACCCTCGTCCTCGTCCTCGTCCTCATCATCCGACGAGGGGTCTGGTCGGCGGGGTCCACGAAGCAATTTTCTAGTCTTGCTTCGACCCGAGAACCCAGTCGATGATCGCTTTCGCTTACGAAGCCGGGTTAATCTATCATCGCTGTCATCACTGATAGACTCCTCTAGACCAGCGGCATCAGAATAGTTGATTTTCTTCTGCGCCGCTCTTCTCGTTTCATGCGAGGGACGGCCTCGAGTCGCTGGACGTGGTTTGCTTCGGCCAAATTCTTCGTCATCCGGATCTGAAATCACTGAGGCTAGACTGAGCTGAGATCGCGAGTTTTGTAGTCTTGATCTCCTGCCGTTTACGGACGTCCTTGGACCAGTGAGATTACGACGAGGACGACCGCGACGGCGTTGTCTTTCAGCGACTGTGTTGGAATTCAAATAGTTAAGCTCATCGTCTGAAGTCTCATGATCCAATTCCTCTGAATCAGAACCAGCGGGTTGGTAGTTGAACTCGGCCAGAAGCGTGGCACCATTATAGAGCCGCATGATTTGATCATGTGTCATCTATGGGGAAGTGATATTAGTTATTGATGTATGCGATGGATCGATATTTGCCGGCGACGAAAGAATGGGGTGATAGGAACATCGAAGATATTATCAGGGTAAACGTGTGTTGGGTGATGATCAAGCCTGTTGCTAGATATAGAACAAAATGATGCTTCGTGATGATGATGATTGAAGTGAGATGTATGTAGAAGAGTTTGTATGCTCAAGATGGTGGCAGGAGGATGTGGGGGAGTGGTGAGGAATAACAAGGAAGTTGGGATGTTAAATAAGGTGGAAGATGGTAGATATTCAGGGAAGTGAGTGCACTGAGAAGCATAGTCACCATTTGTGGGCAAAGGAGAGATATATCAACTCACCACTTCTTCCCGTTCATCTTCAAATTGGACAAGGTACTCTCCATCATCATATACCTCCACTATCTCCTTTATCTCAGGCTCCTCATACATCAGGTATTCCCAAGGGCGTTGAACAGGTGGCACGACAACGGCAAGGCCACGTTTCTTGACAGCTTCCGGACGCAGAGCTTCGCCCTTGGCAAGGAGTGGATTATCTGAAACATCGTTTTGGGATACGAAGAGGGGCGAAGAGGATTGCTCGGCGTTCGTAGTGACATCGGGGGTTTCCGCAGTGTTGATTGTAGGATCGATGAGGTCGACGTCCGACGTGGAACCCCCGCCTGCGAATTTCATCCCTATTTCCTGCTCTTGGGACTTTCCCACGCCGTCGGACTGCACGTCCATCGCGTCTACCTCCTCCATCTTCCTTCGCTGTATGCGAAATATGGTGTGCGGATCTAGGCAAAATCTAAAGCGTAGGACAAGGTATTTGTCGAGTGTGTGGAGTGATATTGTGCCGAAGCAGAAGATTGGAAAGGGGTAGATCTAAGGAAGACAAGCTCAATCGCATAACCCAACGTTAGCGGTTGCTCTGTGAAAGAGTGGACGTGAGCTCCGCAGGTGTCGACTACCGGAGCTTAACGATTGTACCGGGTAGTGACACTTTTACAGCTCACCCCTCTGGTACAAGTGGCAGTGAAGCATACCGTAGGAAAAAGAGAGGCAAAGGAAACGAGCTCGAGCTCGAAGGTGGATTGGTGAATTTTCAGAAGAGCTAATGTGGCAGACGCGCATCCCTGTCAGTCCGGCTAAACCTCGGCTGAACAACAGTTCGCCGGCTTGTGCAATGACGTGTACTTCCGAGGCTCAGTTCCTTCAAAATTCGGCGAGTTTTCATTGAACGAAAAATAAAAAGATGGGACATCCGAAATCCTACCTGAAAGCCAATTCTCCAATTCTCCAATTCTCCACCTACTACACCTACTCCACCTACTCCACCTACCAAGACCACAATGATAACGCCAAACCCAATGGCTGAAACCTACCCCACAGCACCGAGAGCGATATCTCAAGAAACGCACTGCATAGCAGGCATACTGACTACAGTATACGGACTGGCGGAACTGAATAAAGAGATCAAAGAAGTAGCCTGTCTATGGCTCCTCCACCCGCGACTCCAAACGCAGTCATGCATGGCCCCGATCGCTGCCTCCACAATCCACGCCTGGAACGACCGACAGCGCAAGAACAAGACAAAGAAGACAAATCTGATCGCAATATCGTTCGATCAGCGCAACCATGGTACTCGAGAGGTGGATAACATGGCGAACGAAGCATGGAGGTCAGGGAACGAGAGACATGCGCAGGATATGTTTGCAAGCTATCGTAAGTTTGCCGGATACTATCCGTTTGGCGCTGACCACCACCAACCTGTGATGAATAGCTGACATATGACAGATGGCACTGCTATGGACACCTCGCAACTCCTCACCTACGCCCCTTCCTACATATTTCCTATGAACAATTATACGATCACCCAGAATATGGTCTTGGGGATCAGTTTGGGAGGACATGCCGCATGGCAGTGCCTGTTCCACGACCCGAGAATTACTACCGCTATAATAATCATTGGCTGCCCGGACTACGTCAGCCTGATGAGCGACCGTGCTCGACTTTCAAAGCTCGATTCGTGGACGAAGAGCTCTCCAAAAGGCTCAGAGTTCTTTGGCTCCAAGGATTTCCCTAACGGTCTTATCGAAGCGGTGGAGAAGTACGACCCAGCTGCCCTGCTGTTAGGCGACGTTGCATCCCGCAATGATGACCTCTACAGCCGAGAGCCTTCAGTCATGGAGAGAAGAGGACTGGTTCCTATAATGAAGAGTACTCTGCAAGGCAAGAGGGCACTTAACATGGCCGGCGGCGCCGACAAGCTAGTTCCCTACAAATGCGCAGAACCATTCCTGCGCTGGCTCAAGAATGCTACTTCTCCCAACGGATGGTTCAAAGAAGGCGGAGTGGTGTTAGAAGATATAGTCTTCGATGGTGTTAAGCATGAGATGAGCCCAGGCATGGTCAAAGAGGTGCATCGTTTCGTCTGCGAAACATTGGATCAACCAGCCACAGAGATTTCTAAGAGGACTTCCAAAATTTGATGGATAGGAGAAACCATCACCGACCATCGATATGGCTGGCTCCCTTGTTGCAAGGCGAGGGTTTGAAACAATCAGCAGCAGGAATTGCAAGGCCGAAGTCTAAGCTATGAGGACCCTTCCAACGCCTTACCACCAAAATGCGACCCCCGCTCGATCCTATTACCTAGACTCTAGGCAAGCAAATACTCATGTAGGAACACACGACTTGCATGAATACCAAGAGACTAGAGTGGCAAAGGGTCTGGGCAATCCCACCACCCTACAGATTGACAACCTACATTGGCTTCCGCTTCACCACCAGGTTAGAACCGCCCAGAGGATCGGGGGCCTCCTCTGCGCCTCCAAGTCCTGGTACTCGCCCTCCAGTCCATCAGAACACTCACGTTGCCATTCGTTAGCAACTTATCCCACCAAGATCTGTTCGTGGAGTATCCGCAACAACGAAGATTGGACGTGATCCCAACACCAGTGACGTTCATACCGTACCTAGAGCATCAGTAGATAGCCATAGACAGCTACATAGCATAGCAACATGTTCTACTCTAATCCTTGGTCACTCTGCATGCACAGCTTTTGTTGCAATGAATGTATTCAACTAATTATTCTGGCGATACTAATACCCAATCATCTAATCGTGCCTCTAGCGAGTGTTCCACCCCAATCGTCCCAATGTACTCATTACACGCTCTCATTCATTGATATCTCCCAGCAAAAGCTCATCTAAGAGCTACCGGCCGGTATTGAAGTGTTCTGCGTAGGCTCCGAGCGAGACACAGCACCAAAGCGAGTATTGCCTTGATCGAAGATCTAAAACGACAGATCAGTGTATCATCCTTAATTTCTGTGCTCGTATGATAGACTTACAGCATAAATGCTCTTCAAGAAGACATCGCCCAAGATATCGAACGGATTGTTACCCCTCGACTGGATGCCTCCATACACCATCCCATTGCCCGCATCCGCAAAACCCAGATCCTCTTTCTGGACGGCGAACTGCTTACCTCCAACAGCAAAGCTAATGACAGGGAGCTGAGCAGCGGTGGTGCTTGAAGGGAAGATATAGCCCTGCTGGGTGGAGTCATACTTGCCGCCAGGGATAGCCTTGTAGATAGCCTGGCAGGTCGAGTCATCGATAAGGCAGAGAGTTGTTCCGGTGTCCGCGATAGCGGTGTTACCTGAGCGTTGAATGGTCTTACCAGCTACCACCGCAGAGGTGCTGTCGAACATCCAGAAGCCTTGGGAGTTATTGACGGGAGTGTAGTAGGGAGTTTGACCGCCGAGTGCAGCTTGGTCGATATAGCCGAAAGTGTAGAATGATGCCCCTTTGTCAGGATCATTGGCATCTTTGACGCTGCCGAGATTGGCGGTGAAGAGCTCGGAGGTCTTGGGGATGTCACTTTGGCTGATCATATTTTCAACGGGAGTCTGCACTGCGTGTGGCTGGACGGTATTGATGCTTCCAAACGCAAGACCGAGGAGGCCATCACTGGTATCCTGCTGAAACTGGGTCGAGAGGGTGTTTGCCAGCTCAATGGACTGATTTTTGATGATGATACCGCCGAGGTTCACCACGTCTGTGCCAACGGTGCCGGACGCACTGGAGCCATCACCGTAGGAGATCTGCCAGGTCGAGCCGGACGTGTTCTCGAACGTGCTTGACGCCGAAGGGTCGAAGATGGTATGGCTGGTGCCTTGTGTGGTAGTGGCTGGCAGCTCGGTGGACCAAAGCTAGACGTGATTTAGTAAAGATTGGACGAAAGGGAAGGGATATGACCGCACCCAGAGATCAGCTGAGCCAGTATCGAAGTCCAGAGTGAAGGTCTTGGCTGGGGTACCAATTGAGACTTCACAAAGGTATTGGGAATCATTCTGGGAGTCTTCGGCAGGCACTTCACCAGTCTCATTCCCACTGCGCAGATTTCGGAGTTAGCTTTACTCCTTACGGAAATAAGATAACGTTGCAAGACATGTCTAGGGAGTTCCGAATTCGGGCGGGAAGACTCCGAAATGTACGTACCTGGTGCCAGTTGCCTTGCTGGTGCCGGCTGGGTGCTGCTTCTTCTTTTGAAGGACATGACGCATGGCGGTCTTCCCACCGATGGCATTTTGGGGACCAAACTTGCCCTGGTGGTGAGCCACGTTGCCAGAAGTGTATGGGCCTTCCATCGTAGGTGAAAATCGGTACTTCTTCATGAGGAAGACATAGGACTTGGTGCCTGAGCGCTTATAGTTGGGGTTCGGGATGAGCTTGACTCGATTGAGTTGGGGGTGGTGGGGGGCCATGTTGACTGTAGTGGTGGATTTGCTTCTACTGATCGATTTCTTGAAAGCCTTGAGACGGGAAAAAACCATGAACACAATAGTAAGACGTAGGATTGGATAATAATAGGGAAGCCTTGAGACTCTTTATAGAGCTACGATGCCTTTTGATAGGAAAGGTAATGCAGGATGACGACAGTGATGATGTTTGAGAGAACAAAGAAAAGTCAAGGAAAGATGCTTCTTAAATACGGGCCACGGTCCACAGACAGCTCATGAGGAAGGGGCTAATGACCTCTAGTCTCAAGGCCCCAAGACGGAGACAGCCTACCACCAGTCGCGCCTGACCCCTCTGGCCCATCTCCCGTAAAGCCTCATCGGGAAGGCTCTACGCTCCGGACCGTTATTGGAGGGAAGCACTCAGTGGCTAAGCGTGGCGTTGTGCCTTGCAACTTCCAAGCAAGCTTCCATTAGAGGTGCCAGCAAGGCAAGACCATCGTCGATGATCAGCAAGTAGACTGTTACTATCTTTCCCCCGATTGCGTATGCTGTGGATGGCGTCCGCTTTAGAGAGCCTGTTTTTGGACAAATCCAGGACAAGATAGACGCCTTCATGCAGGCTTGCATCAGGATGTTCGGGTAGCCCCACCCGAGCTCTCCAGACAAAAGCAAACTCTCTCTTGACCAACTTCTTTGTTTGGTATTGTCACTGGACCACTCGCTATCTTCGTCCGAAGGCACCTATCATGACACATTCTTGCGTTGCCAGTGATGTAGCTGATCACTACTCAAAATTGTTGCGCTGACCTCACTGCTGCCTACAACCAGCCTCAATGACTCATCACAAAGCAGGCTGTGAGCACGCTGAAAGGATCCAGAGGTCTTGTTGAGGTTCGAATATCGTTGCATATCTAGGCATTCAGGCACCCTCGGCAGGCGAAAGAAGCTTTTTTCCGGCGTCAGCACCTTAATCATGCGGATCAATTCGTCCACGAGACGAGCTGCATTGTGACATTCCGGAGCTGCATATTCGTGCAGCCCCATCCACAGCGCTTGGCAGATACTTTCTGGTCCAGACCAACGCTTCTGAGGAAGCCGGCGCTCGGTTTTTCTTTGTCTTCAGATGGCAAGCGGCACTTACACTTCACAGACAAAGCTGTGAATTCAAGCCAAGATGACTTCATACTACTGAAAGCCACAATTAACACCTGAGATGGCACACGCCCTCAATCCTCATCCGACTCGCAAAAAATGGCAGAAGACAAAGGCCAGTGCCCCCCACTCGTCGACTCTGAGCCATAGCCATCGACCGATTCCCTCCATCTTCGCACTCGACTTACTCGCTAGCTTTGCGGCTTCTCAAACACAATGGCCGCAACCCCTACGCTTCTGGGGCTTCCTCTCGAGATCCGTCAGCACATCTACTCCTACCTCCTCATCAACAAATATACGAAGCGCTTCCTGCGCGACGACGTCAACTTTTCAGCACACGTGCTGTCTCTCACATGTCGCCAACTCTACATCGAAGCACTTGGATACTCTACAAAAATAACATCTTCTGGATTTCCTTCATCAGCCCCAGTCGCACCGATCCTGAACGCTTCCCCTCAAAAATCGCGGCACATTCAAAGACAGGCGGGTCGTATCTGGAGAAACACTTCAAGTTTGTACAAAGTCTACAAATTGAGATAGAGATGTTCGACGAGAATTGGTGCTCCCCCATACAAGCGGAGCAAGCAGAATGGCTCTGCAGCACTCTTCTTCTGGCGAAGCACGGGCAAGAGAACAAGGAATTGTTGAAGAGGCTACAGCTTCGAATTCGCGGATCAGTGTCATCAAGCCATCCTTACGAGGACAAATCTCGTGAGCTCACCGAGGAAGAGGCGGCAGAGTGGACCTCTCTTTTCCAGCCATTGAGAGGGAAGATTGGAACCTTCATGCTCTTCGATCAAGATGTGCCGTTCACTGATGAGGGCGTTGAAGCCCTTCGTCATACTAACGGAATCGATGATGACAACGAGGTCGCGGGAGAATTTGACTATTGACTACTGGGTTTATCTCTGCCTACCCTTATCAAATGATATGATCTCGAAGCAAGTGCTACCAGTCTGCATTCTCGAGTGGATAATCATTGGATCCTCATGAAGGATAACAAACAGTTCAGACTGCTAGCCAAGACTCAAAAGGATTCTTACTATTTTTCCTTGGAGTACGAGCTGCAACAGTCTCAAATACAATGAAAGCTTAATCACAAACATGGTTGCTTCAATATCGCATTTCGCTATTTATCCTTTCCATTCAACGATGGTCTTGCCAGGCTCGCGGTTCGTAAGACAATTCGGATATTTTCCCCAACTTGACATCCAATATACTTAACAGTAGGTAGTAAAGAGTTAGATATATTAGGTCTAAGACCCGCGCAAAATCTCAATATAGTAGTCAGTGGCCACACATTCGCAGGCGATCCTTACAGTTCGAGCAGCTACGATCAAAAGCCGAGGGGCTGCTGTCCAGACGTTTTTGCTACCTGCGAGCCAGTCTCATACGCGAGGTGATCCTTTGACCAATAACTGTGTGGACATGCATGCATGCCAGCGCACACTCAGCCTCACCCCACCTTACTCTGCCAGTCCACCACACTACGTCAATAGCGTTTGAGTCACAAACAGTGAAGAACCGCATGAAACCCGATACCCCACAAACAAGCCATGGATCCACATCTGCCGCACCAAGCATCATCACTGTCGTCAGCGCCGCTCGCAAGGCTAGTCACGGCCTTCACCAACTCAAGGCTCTCAAAGATGCCCCAAAAGGACTGGACGATATCCTGGCCGAATTTACCCGTACTGAGACTGTGCTTCAAGCTTTCCGCAACCTACCATCCAACAACCCAGAGCGTTCACCTGACCTGGCCACGGTCCTCAGCATGGCTGAACGGAAGCTCCACGAACTTGATGCTCTAATCTGCTACACTTTGACGAAAGCCTGTAGTAGTGATCGAGTTGATCGTGTCCAGTGGATACGCAAACGCTTGGAGGGGGAAAATTACGCGGACAGATGAGCGAGATCCAAGTTACGCTAAATACGCTAGTGAACACCACAAGTTCGTAAGTTAAGCAGCTTTATGGATGGTGGCAACCCATTTCAAGTCAGGTATCGTACCGTCTAAACTAGAGTGGATCAAGTCTGATGTCTTGATAACACAACTCTTCAAGAGGTTTCTTTATTGATACATAAGGGCTTGAAAGAACACCGACAGGCCAGTTCTCAAGTAGTTGCCATAAATGTGTCAGAAGTTCGAAGACTCGTAGAACACACAACGTGAGCTAATCCGGCTACTGGGCCACGTCCGGCAATTCAACCTTGGAGCTTCCTCTATGGGAAGGACCATGCCTTTAGAGAATTCTAAGGTCGCTAGCCAGCTAAACAATCATAGATCTCGTACGGGCTCGAACTATGAATGTAAGATTCGCAAGGTCCACAAACTCGGAATCTGCCAGCTTGGCTGTCCGTGTAAATGCCACCGGACCCAGCGTGTCAGAACACCGTGGACGTGGCCCAAATGTTTCGGACTGGGCCTTACAACGATTGCCGGTCGTCATGTTCTACACAAGTGTAACGTCCAAGAGTGCGAAAAGCCTGCCGCGCCATTTGTCAAAATTGACTATGTCTTGCCAACGTGGTTCATGTTCCGAATGATTTCTATGTGGTTTATATAATCCCCTCTCTACGGTCCAGAGTTCCTAGTAAAGGTTCCATGCGTGCTGCCTATCCCGTCAAATTAAATCAAACAAACTATGGACGGAGCAATCAATGAGCACATGAACCGCTAGCTTGGCACACCTTATCACGTTGATCAATATGGTCGTACACTCCTTGCAGTGTGTGTTCCTATTCTAAAAGTAAACTGTTCCAATTGACACAAAATTGACATAATACAGTGGGCCATAAACAACCACCGTTGGGACTGTTGTACAGCGGCTTTTCGAGATAGGCATAGAGTTCTACGAGCCGATTGACAATTCTGGAACATGAGTCGTAGCCCGAGCCGGTTAATAATAAATACTTATAAGAGCAGGACCGGATATGATCAACTATGGGCCAAATTTGTGCGAAACGAAGACTCGCCGAAGCACCTGCAAGAGGAAGCATTTGAGGCGATCCCGAACGTGGTTTGGGACGGTTACGGTGAAGATCGAGGGCTCAGCGATCTCCATCTGATAGTATGCGACCTCAGTACTCAACATTTAGACGCACACATCCGTGCCCATCCTGAGAATATTGAGAAATTGGACGTCAACGGGCAGAGCCCCTTGTGGTATGCAGCACTCGTGGAATCGTCGAACACGTCCGCACGCTCGTGAAACATGGCACTGACTTGAAAGATTTCAGCTTCTCGTCATGAATCGACTGTGCTATTCAACCAGGATACTCAGATATGTTGCAAGAGCTTTTAACTTCAGATTTATTGGACAGGAGCCCAGTGAAGGAGAATTTAGAAAGTGCATGGCCAAGAGCAAATTTTGAATATTTCCCCGGAACAATCGAGGAATACCTGGCAATAGACAGGCTACTCATTGAGCATGGCTTTGACGTCAATTCCTGAGATAAGGATGGAAGGACTCTCCTGATGAATCTGGTCCAAGAGTTCCTCTGGTTTACGGCAACCCGGGTGAAGCAGCTCCTTGATTACATGCCTGATTTGGAACTCACTGATGAATTTGGAAGGACCGCTCTGCAAATGATCGTCGATCTTGCGCCTTTTGCTTTAAGGTCGATACATTTAACATGTTGGTCTAGCACGGAGCGCGTGTCGACAACAAACTCGAAGATGGCAGCACCATCTTGCAATCCATCGTAGACCGCACCAGAAGAGAAATGGGGACTGTCGAGCGGTTGTCCAGAAGAAGCATTGGGTTTATCGAAAGAATCTCTCACAATGACCTCCGCTCCTTAGACCTCGACGCAAGGGACTCTTGTGGATACACAGCCTTCGATATCCTAGTGATACGGACTGAGAAAAGAAACACGAAAAGTTGATTGCAATTCAGGATCGTTAAATCCACATCTCCCTTTCGCTGACTATCTGAGACTCGAGACCATAACGGATGAGAAAGAGGAGGATATGTACAGGGGCCGTGCGCTTGATGAAGAACACAAAGTCCTCCAAGCCTTCGAGGCTTTACTCCAACGGATCCAAGAGGCGCAAGGTGTTTCACCTGAAGCGAGATATCCACCACCAGAAGATCTCCTCGATGCGGGTGACGAGAACGACTCAGATGACTTAAGACTGGAGCAGCTCCCCGGAGCATGGCCCGAGCGAGTACGCTTACCTCGCAGCTTACGTTGGACCCTTCCAGATCACGGCCCCAAGCATGCTCGCATCTGCGTACAGAACTATGCTGGTCTTGCTACTTGGTACGTCGACTCGCTGGAGGATTTTAGCAGAGAACTTGAATTGTGCCCGAGAATCTGAGCTGAAGACTTGTGAGGTTCTCAAGAGGTTGAGCAGAATATTTGCACGGAGATCAAGACATTGGAGCTGAGCGCTTGCGCAACTGTGTAGGCTTGGAGTAGTAATCTTGCATAAGAATTTTGAATCCGAGCACAGTACCTCAAAAAGCTGGCGAAGGTTAAGCGGTCAAGACGCTCAACGATGTACAGTCGTCCTTAAATAAGGATAATCTATTTGAAGTACCGCACTCCAGCCTGTCTAAACCTTGTGGTCCAATCGCCGTCCACAAGGAATTCGCTCCGTGTCTGCCACTCCTTAACATCACAGAAGTCGAGCTTGCCCTTCGCTCCGAGCCTCCCTTGCAAACAGAGAGCATCTATCCTCATTGAGGACGGCAACATGTTTTAGATGAACTTCATGCCATGGGGAATTTGCTCACCACGGTCTTGCCTGCCCATGGTCGGTATGCCTTGAGCTCCGATTACAAGACGTGAGCACTGACCGTACAGCGAAGGAAATCGCCCCAGCATCCAGAGTCCCAGTGCTGCGGCGGCATGATCGCCACATCACCAATCAGTCAATTACCCATTTCCTCCTTAACCCCTCCTGTTCCACATCCTAATGCCAAAGATCACTGCAACAATGACACCAACACTTGGGATAATAACCCCAATAGCGATGGCGCCGGAAGTACTCAAGTTGCCTCCGCTTCCATCGTTGCTACTGCCACTAGCGCCGACTATACCATTGCTAAGGTATTACCATCATTTGGCCCGGACGACGACACCGCCGCCACTGCCGGTGCAAGAGCCAACTGCTGCAATGATGTTGTTGTAGGTGCAATAGAGATCGGTGTAGAGAGAGACTAAAACAAATCAACCCCATGGTTAGCCTTGACTATGTTTTTAACATTGGCTATGGTCTGGGAGTATACCTTCCTTCAAAGCCGTTGGAAGCGGACGTCGGCTTTGCGTACAACGCAACGTATTGCAGGAGTGGTTGAACAGGTGGTGTTGTGACTGCACGGCATCCGTTCCGACTAAAAGCATCTCACTCAGAATACCTGGCTGCAAAATTACGGTCTGACTTTTATTTAGACACAAAGCGTAGGCAAACGTGATTGTTCTCTCTGCAAGCCTTTCAGAAGCCATCCCTTGGAGGTCGAAGTTAGCGTCCAATGCAGACATCAGGCTGAGCTGAGAAGTAGCTGATGCTACTTCGAAGACAGCCTTTGGTAACTCATTCCGTTGTCTTGCAAGTCCTTGCCCAATTTGATTCGTGGGGTCCCAGATCGAGTTGTACGTTCTCTCTTTGTGAATGATCTGGCCAGCATCGATATTGATAACGCTCATACTTTCGGCATCGGCACGCAGCGAAGAGAGACAGTCAAGCCAGATACACAATCCTCCTCTACCTAGAGCATTACATTGCTGTCCTCCGTCTTCGCTGGGGTTATTGGTGAATTCGGCTTGTCGGCCGTTGAGAAATAGATGGGTAGCGCGATCCATAATGAGATCAGTCCTTCTAGCAGGTTCATGATGTTCTGCCCCATAAATCGAGAATTCGCCTACCCGAGGAATACCTACTGCCATCCGGAGCTGACCACTGTCACCAAGGCCGTTGCGAGTCAACAAGTTCCATTGATCATCATATAGATCCTTCAAGCCGTTGAAGCCTGGCCGAACGTGGGGGCCGCACTTGACCAATGACGTTATGTCACCTACACGTCGAAGAAACATAGTCATGCCAATAAGACACATGCGTGTACTAGTTGTTGCAATTTGGCAATAGGCTGGGAAGGATTTCTAGCTAATGGGGGCCCCCAGGGCCCCATATATGGCCAAAAAAGACAAAGAACGGCTAGCAACAGGCTTCTGGAATCGTATAAAAAGCAATCAGGCAACGGATTGCAACACGTGTTGCTGGTGCAAGCCTGGCCCCATGGGTCACTGGCTGTACGCCAGCCGCAGCCAGCCTTTGCATGATTGCTAGTGATGCTGAATAGAGGCTGTTGCCAAATGCTACCCAATCCACCTGTCCTTGCTGCATGAACGCTGTACGCTCCATCATGCTAACTGTCAGGCTGCCGGCCATTTTGCCGCTTTGTCACTAGATGTTAGGAGGTATTTAGCCTCTGTCTTTGATACTCAAACGATAAAGCGATCAAAAGTGCCAGAAAGAAATGAATGTGTCGCAGATGTAGAAAGCTGTCTTGCCCCGCCCCAGGCAAACTTCATCTAACTAGCGCTCTACGACCTAGTTATTGGTCCAGAACAACAGCACCTGTTTGGCAAAGAGCATGAGAGTTGACGCTCAAGATTTGCGCTTGGATCCTCTTCTTGGAGCGTGGATAGAATGACCATCCGCTGGCAGCCGCAAACTCTGCGAACCCAGACGCCTGCACCACATCAGAAACATTGAGCAGAGACTTGCAGAATAGCTGCGAGCATCATCGCAGTGGTAGTTCGACATGGCCTTGAGCAGGGAACCTGCAGAGTGCTAAAGCATTCGGGCAGAGCACTAGCAATTTCCTTTAGGAGTTGTGCAAAAGACGTCTAGAGTTTCCACAACTTTGAGCTGCATTTTCACCACGACGGTTAGCGTCTTTGACGGTTTTAACCTATCTATCCTGCATGACACCACACTCTGTACCCTCAGTTTGTAAAGAACCAACATCAAGCCTACATCTCATCACGAGTCTTTCTCGCAAACAAAGACTATCCTTAGTAAGGGCAAAACTCTGCTGTTCCACATCGGCTCGAGATTTGCAACCTCCCATGTCCTTGCCCCACCTGCTGGTTCCGTCAGTATGAGATTACTCGATATGCAAGGACTTCAATACTGACCGTACAACAAAGGACCGAGACTAACATCAGCTCCAATGGCACCACACATCGCCAAACTTCTCGTTCCGTCTCTTCCCCCCTTCCTTCTCCAAAGCTCTAGCCTAAACAGTGGTTCAATCACAAAAATCTCCTCCCTCCTCAACCCCGTCGGTTCCACATCCTGACCCCAAAAACCACCGCGACAAGAACCCCAACATTAGGAATTATCACCCCAATAGCAATAGCTCCGCCATTGCTAAGCTGCCCTCCTCCTCCTCCTCCTCCCCCCCACCACCACCACCATTACCACTACTATCATGCCCAGTCGCAACCCCCGCCGCCGCCGCCGACGTCGTAGCAGCAGCGCCCGCCGAATCACCCGACGGCTGACAATTGACGCTATAGGAGCCGATATCCATGCTCGTGCACGAGCCGGGAGGCGCGAGCGTGGCGTCTTAGGTGCAGTAGGGGCCTTTGTAGACTGTGACTATCAACGTTCGGCAAGCAGTGATCAGCTTTGGTGGAATTTGAAGAGGGAAGAGGTTTAGGGGGTAAAGGATTGGATTTGTACCTTCACACCCCTCAGTAACATAAGTAGGACTCGTGCTATTGATGAAGTTTAGCTCGTAGCAAGGGCTATTGGCGGTTTCGATGTCGACGGTTGCGTTGCTGGAGATTATTTGGCAGGCTGTGTCGGTGAAGAATTGGATTGTTGTTGGGGAGGTAACGAGGGAGACAATGGCGAAGTATACGAGCAATGAATGCAGTTTAGAGCATGTAAGATCCATATTATTGATGACAGAGCCGGATGAGAAAGTGATGAAAGATGCATTGACGATTGTACGTAATGAGCGACATAGCGAAAAGGGAGGGTAACGACCAGAAGAAATGGTTGAAGATGGTTGAGAGGAAGGATGCGTGGGGGCTTGATACGCAGATGGTGTAGCAACCACCATAGGCATAGCTTCGGGTTGTTGCATGGTGGTCGTAGTGGTGGCAGGCGAAGCTCAGGCCTTGTCAAGCTGCGTTGAGACTTCAGCTCCGACCCTCTGGCGCTGCAGCCTTGTCACATGGTGTTCAATGTCTCGGATGTTTGGTTCGCAGCTTGAGTACCTGGCCGCCACCTGCATCGGCATGGCAAGGTTTCAACTCGAATTCCCGAGCTCCGCCTACGTGGGCTGTATAAGTGCGGTTATCGTAGAGATCCTCCTGATAGTCGACGAGATGTTTCAAATGGGTTGTGGCGGGGCTTCGCTCCATTTCGAATGCAGCTGCCCGTGTCGTAGAGACCATTTCGATATTGGATGAAGCGTTTCACCTCAACTTCATCACCAAATTACGCGCCTTCGCAGATGGAGCTGCCCTTTTCACAGAGACCACTTCGACAGCTGAGGCGTTTCAACCAGGTTGTGGTAGAACTGCGCCCCACCGTGGCCACGACTCCCGTCATTGCAAGGACCACCTTTGTATTTAGTCATTGATGTGTTTCCCGTGCTTTGAAACGAAGGCTTCTGGTGCACTAATTTTCGAAACTTCGCAATGGGGCCATTTGGCGGGTATCCTCCAGCTCGACGCTGTGGATTGCCTTGTTTCATGACCGCACAGGAAATAACGGCGTCGTGCATCACTCTCGGAGATTTCTGAATGTATTTGAATTGCCGTAGCTATTATTGTCAAGCTCGTACAGGTGGCTAGAGTCAACGTGCCCTCGCGTACGACAAGGGCGCCAGGACGAGCTTATGAACTTTGAAATCTCACCCTCGAGCTCACCTGCCTAACTCTAACGTGCCGCACCGAACCTTGCTGTTAGTGCTCATCCAGCACAATTGGCGCCCCCACCACAGATCGGCCCCAAGTCGCCTCTGGCACAGGTGTCTCGAGCTTTGCACTTGGGTTCATAGGGTTCGTTGAAGGGAGTTTTATTGATTCGTACCAAATGATCTGAAATACATCCAGCGGATCAAGCAAGCAAGAATCGCATACATCTCCCTGAGGGACACCGAAAGAAAAGAAAGAGATTTCTCGTTTACCATCATATTGTCAATTTCCCCCAATTTCTCTCATCCTCATCTTTCTATCTCGGTGATATCACCCTTCCAAACCCTGAAGATCAGCGTCAATGCTCTACTTCTTGCCATTCTTCGCAGTTTCAAACTCGTCGTCAAAAGCAATGAGCTCGTACTCCTCGTCGGTCAAGAACGCCTCGTCGCTCTCACTATCATCATCCAATTCCAAGCTCTCGACGTCCTCGAGCAGGTTCTTGTCCTCAGCGGTCATTGGTGCTAGGGCAGCTGGGGCAGAAGCCTCGGCTTCGTGGTAGCTAGAAACTGGGGACTCCTTGTCAAGCTTGGGGAAGATAATCTGGCTCTCATGCTGGGATGCCTCTTCCTTGACCTCGTCTTCGATCTTAGCGTGCTTAGAAATGTCATCGATGTGCTCGGACTTGGCTTGCTCCTCGACTTTGACGGCAGGCTCGCGGACATCGACATCGCACCAGAGCTTGTCGCCGAATGGCATGCCAGTAGTATCCTTGAGGCGCCAGTAGGAGATAGCCTTACCCTCACGCTCGGGAGTCTTCATGGTAACCTTGAAGTCGACTCCCTCGCCAACCTCAACAACACGATCGATCACGTTGCTCTTGGTTGCATTGTACAGATCGGCAACATGGGATGGGTGGTTGGAATCAACGTTTAGCATGCCATCACCACCAATGAAGCAGACACAGCAGCCTGCAGGCCATGCGTGAGGACCTGGGTTGCGGAGGGTCCAGACGTGCTCGAACTGCATGCATGGTGGCATAGTGGTGCCGTCTTCGGGTGTGTCACATACGTAGTGAGCTTGAAGCACTGGAGCAGCGATGGGTTGAGCGGCCTCGACTTTAGGCTCCTCCTTGACTACCTCGGTAGGCTTGACTTCAGCAACAGTCTGTACTTGGGTAGCAGCATTGGCTGATGGGGCAGCTGGGGTGGTCTCGGTAGATTTGGAGCTGGTCTGTGGGGACTGATCACGATCGCCCATGGTGCATTTGTGCTCGCCATTTGCATTTTCTCCGAAAGTGGTCACAGCGACATTGCGGACTGGAGTCTTGAACTTGATCAAGGGGTGAGTGCGGTTGTGAACAAGCTTGGGGAGGGCTTCGCAATTGGCGCAGAAGTCAGTGTCGTGACAGATGGCACACTTGTAGCGATCTCCGGTAATGTATGATTCCTTGTCCTTGCAGAGTGGACCATCACAGAAAATACCGACGTGGTGCTGGTGGCTCCTAGCCTTCATTGAAATTGGTTCATAGAGAGGCACGAAACGATGGCCTGGGTGGTTCTTGTGTGCCTTCTTGACGCATGTAGAGCAGTAGTCCCAGTCAGGGCAGTTCATGCACTTGTGACGGACGCCGTAGATGTCCTGCCTTCGTCAGTATACCCCTTGTTCGAGATAACAACATTGACATACCTTGTCACACCCATCGCAGACAGCCCAGTGACGCATGTTACGTCCCGGAGCACAGAGAGTGGTGGCCAAGATGTCGAGGGCCGCATCTTTCGAGGCGGGCTCAAAGTTATGGCTAGGATGATGGCCATGCTTCAACCCAACGTGGCATGGTATGCAGAGATCGTAATCCTCGCAGGCAGAGCATGTGACAAAGTTGGACTCCTCGAAGACTATGAACGTCAGGAGAAATTTCAATACAAGGAGGATATCACTCTTACCTCCAACGCAAGAATTGCAGGTGCGGCTGAGATCGAGCGGCTCGTGAGACTCTTCTCTCTTCAACTCAGATGTGAATGCGCCCGGAACCTTTTCCTCTGCTTCGACCTTGGGAGCCTTCTTGGGAGCCTTCTTGGGAGCGATGGTCTCGGTTGTGCTGGCAACGACCTTGCCATCTTTCACGAATCTCTTGATCAGGAAGTGGTCCTCATGTTCACAAAGGTAGCCCTTCTCAACACACTCTCCACAGAGATCGAAGTCCCCGTGGTCGCAGATGCCACAATGCCAGTGGGCATCTGGAATAGCTTTATCGCACTTGTTGCAGCAGATAGTGAAGGATGTGCCTGGAATTGGGAAGCTTCGACGATTTGTTATGCTACGCATGGCGTCCAACCTTTTGGAGAAAATGCCATGCTGAGTGAGGAAGTCGTCACGATCAGTAAAGAATCGGGGCACAGGTGCCTCATCCTCGGCACCCTTGTCAACGAAGTTTTCTTTCTTCGTGGCATCCTTCTTCTCGGCGAAGGCCGTATTTCTCTTCTCAAAGGCAGCTTTGCCAGCATCAGAGAAACCGCCTTTTTCAGAGATGGGCCAGAAGTACGGCTTCTGTGCTTGCTGAGTAGTTTCTTGGACCACCTCACGTGGCTGCTCCGAGTCGGCCTTGAGGGATGGCACGAGGGTAACAGCGGAGGGGTTATTTCTCAGTTGCTCGAATGTTGGAAGGGTTTCGCGTGTGCTGGGCTCGGCCTCGTTTTTGGCAGGATCCGAGATGTAGGGGTGGATGTAGCAGCGGGTGGAGAGACGCTCCGGAAGGGCCGGTCCTGGCTTCGGCATCTCGACAGGCTTGGGTGTTGCCTTTTCGGTAACCGTAACACGAATCTTCAACTTCTGCTTGGCCTTAGCAGCACGGTATAGCTGCTTGTAGACAGAAGGAATGCTGCTGTCGAGTGTAATGAACGAGGACGAGCTGTCGGAGTAGCGCTCGAAGACAGTTTCTTGAGTCGCAGGGATAGCGAGTAAGGTGCAAAGCTAGAGCAAATCGAAGTGTTAGCAGATATTCAACACGCTGACATATTTTATACTATGCGTTGTGCTGGTCTTCGATGGACGGAGAGCTGCGGACGATGCAAGGCTGCCTAGGCTTTATGAGACGTACCTTGTCTGGCAACGAATTTGCTCCAAGATCCCTCAAAGGAAGCTTGAATTTTCGAACCTCGTCACTGCCAGTGAAGAGAACCTTGATGGTGATAGGCGTGTCTGGCGATGCCTGGGAGTTTGTAGCCATGATCGATGACTAGGCACGATGACCAATGACGGGGTCGAGCCTGGTGGAGCGGTCAATGTCAAGCTCCTTAGAGATAGTAAATTAATGAGCGGAGAAGCTTACTAGTAATGAAAAATTCTATTTCAAAGTCACATGCAACGAGATTAGAAGTGGTGGTGATTGCTTAACGGGATGGAGTGAGGTGGTGAGATGAGGTAGTTGTAAGAGAGGTTCCCCACCTGACGAAGCTAAGTTGTTGCCTGTCTCGATCTGACTAGGCCTAAAGTAGACTACGCCTACAACTAACTCCAAGTCCGTGAAGTAATACATTCTTTGCCACGACGCAGATGGTCATGTGCATATGTGTCATAAGGTTATGCTAGAACACTTTTTGAGTGACGGATTACCACTCAAGCCGACACGTCTAGAATGTTTGGATCTGATCTAGCCTCGGAGCCTCGCCTTGAGTGTTTCAGTGTTCCATAGAAGCTGTGGAACAATGCAATCGAAGTACAAATGAGTTAGAAATCTTAACTTCAAAAATCTTCGGAGCCTGGTGTTCATGTTACAGAATCCAAAGGAGCTGAACTTTTGCCACAATGATAGGAATGCTTCCGTCTCTTTAGGTGTTGGCCACGTTTCAGAGCTTGATAATTGATCGGTACAGGCGAGTTTATAATTTGTTTTTCGGAGCTCAAGCTGCAATTAGTATAGAGACTTTTAAGTGCACTGCGAGAGGGCTGGTAGTCAGGTCTGTCAGACAGATGCAAGGAATCCCGAACAATGTTTTGATGCCCTAGTAATCTCCACGACTAACCAGCTCTCGTATTGTTTTCTATAGAAGAAAGTGGCGCGAAGATTCGAGCCATAGAGTAAAAGCACGCCCACGTAAGCCTCGCCCGAAAGATCTGGCAGCCTATCCTATCCAGTATCTGCCCCCCAATCGAGGACCGTATGGAAAAGTGATTAGACACCAGAGAACACAAGAGAGTAGAAAAGAATCTGTCAAGTGCACCCAAGACCATTACAAAGTGGTTATTGGAAATCTCCGCTCGCTTGCAATGCAGAAACACGCTAAATAACTAGGACTGAAGTCACGAGAGTGAGAGTTGTAGGCTCCTCATTGCGGCGGATAGTAAGCTCCGGGTGGCGGATAGTATACTGGGGGCGTCATCATCCCGCCCATGCCTACCACGCCACCAGGTGGCGGCATGGGGTAGCCCGTTGGAGCATACGCTTGTGTGTTTTGTGCGGGGGTAAGCTGCGAGGGATCGTAGTAATAAATCATGCCATTGCTCTCGTGAGCGACCATGCCTGCCTGTGTAGTTGGTTCCGTCTGAAGTTGCGGTGCTGGTGCAAGAGGTGTTGGATAGTGGTATGGCTGACCCGGTACGAAGGCTGGCGCAGCAGCAGAAGGCGCTCCCGTAGCTTGGTCTGGTGGAGGGTAGTAATACATCGGAGGTGGAAACTGTGGATAGAAGCCTTGTGGATGTTGGTAAGGATAGGGTTGGAAAGGCTGAGCGTGGATAGCTCTCTCGGGTATCTGAGGCAGTGGCGTTCCACCAGAAGCTTGACTAGGATGCGATGGGTGTCGAGAGTGTGGATATTGTACCGGATTCGATGAGTAATCAGCAATCTGGGAAGGCACTTGCTGATGGAATGGTAGTTGCTGTTGTTGCTGAGGTGGATTGAATTCCAGGGTAGCCGGAGAGTCGATGTCCGCAACTTGTAGCGTCCTTTCGGGCTTCGGGTGGTGCATTGTTAGAGCTGCAGGACGGTTCTCCCTGAAGGTAGGTTTCTGAGGAAGAGGATACGCTGAAGGTTGAGGTAAATTCACGGTGGGGGCTGTCGGACCGACCATAGACTGTGTTCCAGAAGGCTGCATCTGCTCAGATGCAGGAGGCAACCGCACAACCGGCGCAGCTCTTGGAATAGTAGCTCCTGTAGGCGAGACTACACCTTCTGCAGACACCTCTCGGACAAGTGACGACCGCCTGCTGAGAGCCACGCTCGGGGAGTAGGCGCTACCAGCGTATGCACTAGTTCTCCTGCTTGACAGACCACCGAATGCACTGTATCCTCCACTAAAGCTTCCCCTTCCCCTTATCCTGCTAAAGCCTTGTTGATTAGGTCGTAAGGCCCTAGGAATGAATATGAATGACCGCTCCATCGATGGGAATATATAGCGTATGGGATTGTCAGGCAAAGATATTCGTACGGGCTTATCGCGTCGAAGTGGTGGACGGTGATGAGGAAGACGTGTGTGTTGGTTGACAGGTACTGCAGAGAACACTATCGGATCTGACATGCCTCCAAGGAGAACTCGGATTTGTGCATTTCCAATTCTGGTCGTCCTGGAGAATGATCGATTTGGTGGCTGTGGCTTGGCTGAAGGGGCAATCGGGTTCTGCTGGTTTTGTAGGCTTGGACCAAGAGGCGGACCTTGTTCAGCTGCTGTGTGTATGTCAGGCTGAGCGACAGTCTCGTGAAGATCGTGGGCCCATGGGGCGTCTGCAGGACCTAGTGGCTGCGTGTGCCTGTTTGAAAGTAAGCTATGCGTGTCCTCGAAAACACGTAAATCACCTTGAGGAACGTACCCAGATGGCGGGAAAGGGCCCATCGCTCCTCGTCCTCGGCCCCTCCCTCTTCCAAACGGTCTGAAGCCATTTTGACCTGGGGCAGCGGAACGGTGTTCATGCATGAAGAATCCACCGCGATTTGGCACGAAGGCCGGATCAGCGTCCCTTTTCTTCTTGTACTCTTCGTGCTCCCTTCGTCTTCGCTCGCCAATGCTATCCACAGTCATTGCCTCGGTTGGCTCCAGTGTTTGAACATCCTGAGATGATTGTAGTTCTGGCGGCTTCCCCAGGTCCTCGAAATTTGTGCCTTCATCCTCAACCTCGCCCGAAACCTTGAGTCCGTTCATCATAGCCTCCGTATCACCCATTGTTGCCGGAAGCGGAGGCTTGGTCGATGCTGCTGATGACTGCGGTCCCGAGTCTGAAGATTTTTCTCCGTGTCCATTTGCCACGGCTCCTGTACTCGTAGCTGGCAGGGCGAGCGAGCCTGTGTCGCTGCCATCGCTTCCCTCGGCATCTGCGTCATCCTCTGCATCGCTCATGCCAGATCCCTCGCTCAACGAGTCTTCCTCCACGCCGGCCGCCACGGAGCCTTCCTCCTCTCCATCATCTTCCACCCGCCTCCTGCTCTTGATGAGGTTCTTTGGTCGACGAGGTGCCCCCATGCTGTATTGTCAGTACCAGGACGGCCCCCAGCGGGAAAATCCTGTCGAAGGGCAGTGGCGCTTGATCAGGCACCAACGCCGAAGGAGAGGGCCAGGGTAGTATGTTATTGCTGAATAGATGTGAACATTTGGAATTAAGAGATGGCCAGCATCAGAGTTGATATTATGCTGACAGAGTTGAAGGCACGGCCGCAAGTTAACGGACTGATGACATAGGCTCTGGGAAAAAGAATAATCTTGAGGAAAGGCGCTCGGGTATACTACACCTGATTGGGCGAGCGACTTTACATATCTCTTGGCGGACTTAATTTTCGGTGCCTTGCTGGACCGAGTGGATATCGCCGGACGAGGGGAGCGAGAGCCGCTTGTCTCTATCCAGTATCCACGTATTCACGCCGCGCATGAGCTTCTAAATGTTGCTGGCACATGACTGTATTTTATAGTACAAGATTTAGTGGCGAAGAAGCATCCAACTGAATACTTCGCCACGTATAAGATCGAAAGTGGAGAATTAGCTACCTAGGTACAGTGTGGTTTGCGTGGTAACCGCGGCCGCTATTAAACAAGACAAGAATTGAACATCAGTAGCATTTTATCGCATGGGCCCGCCAATGTTTCCTCCCATACCCTGCAGCCGGTTGGCCAGCTGAGGATACTTCTCTTGAACCTCCAATTGCGTTCTTGTTGCTTCTGCATATGACAATGCGTTGACGATCTCACCCTCTGTCCTTGAAAGTTCTGCGGCCCTTTCGAAATACTTCAAGGCTTCTGGAACCTTGCCTTGCTGGAGAAGCAGCTGTGCCATTGTGGCTACAGCAATATCGCACTCCGGATCAACTAAAGATAATTAGCAAACTGTTTTGCCGAACAAAAAGTGGCGTAACATACTGATGAGTGCTTTTTGGCACAATTTCTCCGCCTCTTGGAAGTCTTGCTTCCATTGGAACAAAGCAAGCGCCTTGTTGATCAATGGCAGCACATTCATGCCCAGAGGCTTTGTCTGCTTTTCCATATCTACTGCTGTGTCGAATTTCTCCACAGCTTCTTGGTACTTTTGTTGATCCAGGAGTAGCTCTCCGTAATAGTTGTACACATCCGGGACTTTGTCAAAATTCTTGATGCAGCGTCTAAAGGTGGCCATGGAGGAAGCTATCGAGCCCATCTTATATTGAGTCACACCAAGTTGAATGTGAGAAAAGATAAAATCTCGATCCAGATCAATAGACTTTTGGTAGTCTTTAGCGGCATCAGCAAATTCGCTCAAGATGAAGTGAAGCTGAGCACGGTGATAGTAGATGTCAGGATCCTCGCTCTGCTGTTCCATTGCTTGCTCGAAATCATTCGCAGCAGCGTCTCGGTTGCCTAATCTGATCAGTCAAGGCTTTACCATATATGAAGCAATTAATCTTACCAAGTTCAAGATGCATACTCGCTCGCTTGATGTAGCTTTGCGTGAATGTAGGCTTGAGCTCCACGCTCCGTGTCAGATCTTCCAACGCGTCCGTGTTCTCGCCTCGTAGGTATCTGAACGTTCCACGCATGTTATAGGCAAATGCTTCGTGTTCGCCTAGATCTCCCAGCTCAAGAGCTTTGTCGAAGGCCTCTGATGCTGCTTCATAGCCTTCGGCAGTTTTCTTGTCCATGGCCTGTAAACCTGCTCTCAACCGGCTTTTTCCGCTCTCATCATCAAGCTCCGCTGTCTCTTCTAATCCTTCAGGTGGTGGCCGTGGCCTGAAGCTCTGCAGGTAGTTGGTGACAAATGTTGGGCTGGGCAATTTTTTCTCCTTTCCTTCGAGAATTGCCTTGCCTTTTGCCTCCGCGACCTTCTTCAATAGCCTCTCCACACTTTGTGCGCTTTGATCATTCTTGAATTGATCAATTATGCAGCTCGCAGTGTAGTCCAGGAGAGCCTCGCTGTATTTCTCAAGGTGCTCGTAAGCGTTTGCCCTTCGATTTAATGCCTTGACGTATTCGTTGTCCAGGTTTATCGCAGCAGTAGTATCTTCGACGACCTTTTCCCAACTGCCAAGCGCATTGTAGCAGGCTGCTCTATTGGAGTAGAATATAGGGTCTGGTTTGCATAGGATAGCTTTGCCGTACAATTCAATCGCGTCATTATAGCTCTTGTCGCCATATGCTTTGTTCCCGGCGATCTTGAGCTTCGTAGCATACTCTTTCCGTTCCTGATCATTGTAAGCGCGAGAAAAGTAACGCACGAGGCAATGTGAGTTACCTGATCCGACAACGTCTCAACAGTAGACTCGTCTATCTGTGGTACACCTTCTAATGGATCTGATTCGACTCTGGGTGCTTCAGCTTGTGCTGTAAAAGTGTAAGTAGTCGTCGAGCTCATTGACTCCTGTTCCATTGCTTACTTTGCTCTTTGGGTTGCTGGGGTGCCTCTCTAACTTCAGGCTGTGTTTTCTCCTTCTCCTTCTCTTGTTTTGCTTTCCGTCTTTCCTTCTTGCTCAGCCTCTTCTTCTCCTCCGCAGCCGCGTTCGAGCCTTTTCTCGAGTCTGAGATATAGTATGCAACTCCAGCCCCCGTTACTACTACCGCGACCCCGGCAATTGTATATACCACAGCCTTATTTTCTGATGCCCATGTTGATAGCCGTTCCCACAAAGGTAGTGATGATGCATCCGAGGAGAGGGAGGAGGTGGCGAGATTAGTGTTGGAAACAGGTCTTGACACACGTTCAGCGGACATGTTGCTGCTTCGCCTTCGAAGCAAAAGTGGGAACCGAACACCAGAAGATACTTGAGGTCTTACATATACAGAAAACCCGTAGCACCTGGTCGCAATGGAAAGGTTGTGTTATAAGAATATGCAGGATTATGTGAACCTTGGGCAGACAGAGCTCGAATTTTCGGCGAAGCGAAAATAACTTTCCGCACCCCTCGAAAATACGTCAACGCTCCTCTAAACTTCAAGTCTTCTATCTACCTAGCTGAATAGCCGAATACATTGTATATCATCAGTATTGAAAATTCTCCGGACACTCTCTAGAAACGTGATGATCGGGATTTCCACCGTACTCCTATTTCTCCCGTTCGGTGCATGCCGCTATTGATGCAGGTCTCAGACTCGCACCTTTTGACCTTCTCGTTCAACTATTGTATTCATGCTCCCAAAAAGTCTATGATTGTTCTACAAGTCGAGCAATTCTGTTTGCCTAGTCTCATACCGCAGGAACTACGTACCCAAGAGGAGATTTTTGCTTAATTCCTTGATTGAAATTTCAAACGTGAAAAGACATGGAAGCTATTTTACCAGTAGAGGCCTTGCCAGCTGACTCTTCCGGTCAAAACGACTTCAAGATCATAACTACTATTCGCAGCGATGGGCTCCTGGAGAACCCACCCTCTACAACTTCTCTGCCTCCAGGCTTCAAACCGTCGCGGTTCTATATGCCACAACTCCATCGAGACCGCATGCTGGCTGCAGCAGAGGCTTTCAACTGGCCGCAAAACCCCAAGGAGGTGATCTCCAATCTCGAAGGGTTTCTGTCAGCCCATTTGAAATGCAAATATAAAGATTCTCATTATGCGAGTCCCTTAAAAGTATGTTCCCCCCAGCCATAGCCCTTCAGCAATGCACTCAGTACTGCGGCAGCTTCGAGTAATAGTCTTCCATGGCGGGGCTATAAACGTTACCTCAAGACCCGTGCCAGCTGTTGAACTAAGTTCTCTCTTTCCCTCCTCGTTCTCGGAGCTGCTCGCCCAGCCATCCAGTTTCCCCATCTTTGTCTCGCCCGTCAGCACTTCTCCAAGTCTATTCACGAGCCATAAGACCACTAAGCGTGCGCAATACGATGACATTCGAGCTTTACTACCCAATTCGTCTGAGAAATCCGAGGGGAAAGCTGCCCCCTTACTAGCAGAGATCTTATTGGTGAACCACAACAGCGAGATCATGGAGGGTAGTATCACCACGCCGTATTTTCTCCGTGAAGGGGAATGGATCACGCCAGCCGCCAAATGTGGTGGCAACTTGGGAACTACACGAAGATATGCATTGGAGCAGGGTATTTGCAAGGAAAGCATTGTAATGAAAAAGAGCGTGCAGATGGGCGAAAGGGTGGTGCTGAGCAATAGTGTCAGAGGGTTTGCCTGGGGATTCATGGAAAAGCTCGAAAACCCATGAGCGAACAAGCCCTGGAGCAATATCAACTATTTGGGTTTTCCGTCACCGTAGTTACGCTATGCAAATGTCGTCTTCTTCCCCTGACTCTCAACAATATTTCCCGTCGCCCTTGGGGCAGCAGCAAGCGCAGCGCCAGGCTTGATCTTCCGTGCATCAATCCTCCTCTGAGCCTTCTCAGCATTTTCAGCCTTTTTATTGACATGTCCATTTGCAGGCTGAGCCATTGAAACAGGGTCAGCATCTATCACCACCTCCCCTGTCTCCACCCCGCCTTTCCTCGCAGTGCCCTCTTTTCCATACCGCTTCTTGTATCGCACATCCTTGCCTTCCGCGAACTCCATCCGCAGTGGTCTTCCCCCGAGCCTGTTCACCCACCACTTCCGCTGCCTTGGCTTCTTCCTTGGCTTCTCCTGATCCGCCAGCGCTTCAGCAATCTCATCGTCTTCGTCCTCGATATTCTCTTTCTCCTCAAAGTTCACCCATCCCCTGACAGCAGCCTCGCCCGCCCCGAGATCCGCAAACTCCACCCACGCATAGCCCTTGCACTTGCCAGTATCCTCGAACGTCGCAGTAAACACATCCACAACCTTCCCACAGCGCTCGAAATGTTCCTGCAGCATCTCCTTTGTCGTGTCAAAGCCTAGATTCCCCACAAATATGCGCTTGCTGGGTGGTTTCCCTGAACTCACACCACTGGTAGCAGCGCCCTCCTCTTTCGATTTCTCTGGCCTTCCTTCAAAACTCTTCGAGTCTTTGATCAGCACCCTCCTCCCAGTGAGCAGCCTTTCACTCAACGCTAATGCCTCATTCAAGGCTGCTTCGGTTGAGAAATCCACGTAGGCAAACCCCTGGTTCTGCAGCTTTATCCCGTGTCGAGATGCTGCTATGGCCGCTTTGCTGGGTGGGTGCATGTGTAGCCTCGTAATCATATCATCCGTAATCTCCGTATCCTTGGTGAGAAAGTTGCGTAGATCGATCTTTGTAGCCGTCCACGGAAGATTGCCAATCCATATTCCGTAGTCCGATCGCTTTGGTGGTGCTGTAAGTGACTTTACTTCCTCTTCTGAAGCGGACCCGGGGCTTAAGGCAGCAACGCCTGCCTTTGGGACATCGGATTTTCCAGTAGCAGCAGTGGATTTGCCTTTCTTAGCCTTTCGAAGAGCTTTCTTGGAGGGTGGTTCTGGAGCTGAGACATCGACTTCGATTTCTGCTGCGGGGCTTTGGTCTCGCTTTCGCTTTCTGGATGGAGATAGTGGCGGTGTAGTTACTACTGCTACGATAGCAGTCGAATGGCGGCCCATTGCTTTCCTCCTATGCTTCTCGAAGAGTTCAAGTCAAGTCAAAAAATGTAAACGTTCGTTAAAGTTTGTGCACACCGGCAGAAGTCCGGCAAAACGCTTTGGCGGCAGTGAAGGGTGGACCAATCGCGATCTTTCCACCTTGCGTAACACATTCTCTTTTGTATTATATATCGACATTTCAGGCTGACAAGCTGCAGAAGCTGATCGTCATGTCTTTCGCAGCAGTCAACGATCCAGAAGCGGCTCCGAAGATGGAAGAGCTTAGTGTCCCCACCAAACAGCACTACAAGTCCTACAAGTAAGCTCGTCGAGACAAAGGAGCGAGGGCAGCCTACTGAATATTGATACAGGAAGAAGTTCCTGAAAATAAGACACATCTTCAAGGAGCGAATGCGAGAGAGCGCAAAACTGTACGACGAGGAGCAGCATGCGATGAGACTCGCCAGAAAACTACAGGAACAGAACGAGTACCTCCGCTATAAAACTCCTCCTCAAATGCAGTCACTAACACGAATAGTCAACTGCTCGACCTCCTACTCGACGTAAACGAATCCAACAGACTTCCCCCAAGCCTCCGCTACGACCTCCGCTCCCCGACCCCAAACGCCTCAGATGTCCCCTCTCTCGAACCCGATATTCCCCTTCGGACCATGGAAGCAATCGAAGGCGCCCGCTCAGCTCTTCGAGATGCAAAATACGAGTTCGATGTGGGACAAATCAGTCGTGCAGAATATGATGAACACGCGGCCGCGCTCTCAGCCGTAATCAATGCGCCCCAGATCCAAGACGCACCAAAGTCCCTCGCCAACCTCTCGAAGATAACTCACACCGAACTCTCCTCTGTTGACCCAATAACCATGCCCCCTGACCTTCTCGGAGAATCACCAACGGGCTACCTTACTCCATCGCGTGAAGACGAAATCCTAGATAAACTCGACACCTTCCTCGCCAACGCACCGCCAGACGCTCAAGTGATACTACCGCGGCAGCCCAGGCCAACGGATAAAGAAAGAGAGAAAGATGCCCAGCTTCATAATCCAGTATCTGTCTACAACTGGCTCAAGGCCGATAAAGATAGACAGAAAGAGAAACAGCCTTACTCGCACGACTTAGAAACAGATGCCCACGCGTCAAGCGCCCATAACTCAGAAGCTCCGCACAAATCAAAACCATCTCCCAAGCCTCCATCATCTTCAGGCACCACTAGCACCAAACCGACGAGGAAGCGAGCTTCGAGCTCGTTAGTGCCAAAGCCGGAGCCAGAGGAAGAAATCCTCGACGAGGACGGCACTGTACTCAGAGGCGGCCTAGAGCCGGCAGAGAAGAAAAAGAGAAAGCGAGAGAACGATGACGCGTACAGGCCCAAAGGTGGCAGTAGCAGAGCAAGAAAGAGGACGAAAGGGAGTATTGGGGCGGTTGTGAAGAAGATCGAAGAGGAAGAAGATGATGGCGCGTAGGCAATATAAGATTTACAAGAATGGTTTCCTGTTTGGGGGAGCTTTTGTACGACTTTCATTTCTATTCTGGAGGCGAGTCGCTGCTGCTGGCGGCTGGGATACGACTTGGCGTTGCAACAATCTATTGATCAGCTAGACGAATGAGAGTATGATTTCATGGAGTTGCGGGGGATCAACATACTATTGGCGCTCTTGGCTAGATGAGGGTTTTGTACTGGAGACGCAGTCGATCTGTCAGGCGATGAGGGCGACGACGATCTTTGAACAATTCCAAGTCCAAAAAGTCATAGCATTCGGATCCAAATGCTGGTGAGTGAGTACCAAAGCATTTCAATTCTCTCACGCTTCTTAAGCTTCTAAGAGTTCTGTCTTGGTGTCCATGATTCCCTATATTTATCGAAAATAGTATGTAAATCGTCTCAGTATATACAAAAGACCGGTTAAAGCCCCCCAAGAATATCCAAGCAACGCCTCAATGCAGCTTTTGTAAGTTCTCCATCTCTTTAGCGAGTGTCTCATTCCAGTCGTCGCAAATGATCTCTCTAAATCTCTCTAGAATGGTCATCCGACTAATCTAGTCCTAACTCCAAAAGGGTATTAACGATCGTCGGCGAGGCAATAAGGACCTCGATCTCATGCACCGACAACTCCAAATCAACTCCAACCTGCATCGACGAGACTTTCATCGGTAGAACCAATAAAGCGCCGCATACTGCACCTGAATCGGTCCCGCAGCAATACAAGTCGGCGGCTGCTTCCCCCCGCGGTCTCCACGCGATAAACCTCACTAATCCCCGTACTCCCCCCAGCATCAATAAGATTCAACCAATCAATTGCCCCATACCCAACACCAAACTGTCCTGCACACGCATCACTAGGCGCGGCAATATCCCCCATCTTCTTCGCGACCAGAAACCCCGTACTCCCCAAATCAAACGTCGGTTGCCCGCCTCTATTGAAGTAGTGGTATCCGAGTACTGGGATTGAATATTGTTGTACTAGGGATAGGTCGAAGTCAATGAGGAATTGGGGGAGGAGGTTTAGGAGTTGGGTGCCTTGAGCGATGGTGATGGATTTGAGGAGGGGGGTTACGTCGAAGAGGTCGGCTTTTGCGCCGACGGAGACCGGGGCGCCGGAGGCGGTGGCGCAGGTGTAGTTTTGGGTTCCTCGGCCGAGGGTTATGGCTTTTAGGGTCCCGGTTGGGGTGGGGAGCGTTGAGGCGCCTGGAAGGGGTTGTTAGCAAGGGTCTGTTGGGAGGGTAGGAGAAGATGAGGGTGGTGGGTTGGAGGGAGGACGTACCAACGGTGGTAGGGACTTGGTATTGGTTTATTACGGTATTGGAATTTTGGTCGTTGCTTCTTCGTTCGACTGGTGAAGCGTCGACAATGGAGAAGAGTGTGAGGAAGATTGTTGTTAGGGCGAGGAGGACCGAGGATCGGGAAGCGAACATGGTTGTAGATGTGGCTTGTTGTAGTTTTGAAGAGATATTGACGGAGAGAAGTATATATTTGTAGGTATAGGAGAGAAAGTGTTATAGGACCTTTTATAGAGGGGCGAAGAGTCGGAAGGCTGGGTTATGGCGAGGAAAGTCGGGTGGGGAAGAGGCTAGGATTCGAGGTACGGGCGAGAGATTGCAGTGTCACACTGGCGGAAGAGAGGTAAGGTAATTAGAAGGAAGCCCAGGGATTTATCCGCCCTCTTGCTGCCCAAAGGACACGTACTCGGGCTGTAGAAGATGCAAAGCAAGATATCGACCGAAAGGAAACAGGCAAATGTGTTGACTTATGTACTTCTCAAGTAGCGAAACTAAAGTGCATACAACATTTATGAAAACTCGAACCTATGGACCAGTAAGCGCTAGCATTCGATAGTGCATGAAGACATCAGCAAGCCGAGCATGCTTGACAGTTGGGGCGAGCGGCGCGCAAGCCCCATTTCTTTCGCGATAGGAATGCCATTCTAGAAAGTAACAATGTAGCTATTTTTGCGCAGGAGAACAAGCGAAGGGCAAGAATAGAGTCGCACGGCTCGAGGCCCGCTGGGAAGCCGCACTATAGTAGGCAAAGCCAGACCTGTTAGGGAAGGTTGGACGCCTCTACGACGCCCAAAAGATCGAGTCTGCATCTAGGGTCGATCCGCTCCATTTACTAACTGCTTTTTCCTTGGGCACGCGCGTATGCCTGCATGAATCCGGAGATGTGGTATGACAGCGCTTAAAGGGGGTCAGTGGTTGGCCTCGCTTAACGAAGATTTTTTGAATGCATGCGAAGGCCAAGACCGTAGTGGAATTTCCCTGTTACTCCAATTTTCCATTTTCCACATTTCGGAAATCGGAATATAATCCATTGTCGAGGTTTCTATTATTGACATTCTCGATACCGCGAATTCAACTTCGAAATGTTGGTACGTCGTTAAACAAGGTTTGAATCTTCAGGATTGAGAATAGAGAAGGAACCACCGAAATGACCTCCAACAAGGCCATGTTGGTGGCAGAATCCTCCTGCGCGAAAGGAGTCGGGGAATTTGAGCTTTGGCGATCTGTGTCCGACTCAGCAGGTCTTTGCGTCTCACGCAAGATCAATGATGTTGGATGTGATTTGGAATCGTGAAGTTTTCAGCTAGGTAATACAAGTAGAAAGACATGGTACTGAAAGTTAAGTCCCCTGACATCCCCAACTCCTCGCTACCCAGCTATACTTCACCAACAGGTCCGACGAGAGATCATCGCTCTACTCCAGCATGACAAAGACAAGGCTCGGCCATGTTTCCTCAACACAACACTGGTGATGAGTATTCTTCAGTGCTTGAATCCTTCCTCCACAACAGCGATGTGAGGTTGCTAATGTTACTCGACGAAACACTCAGGATGAGTCTTCAGAGCTCGAATCTTGTCCCTGCCGCCACGCTCGCTTCCATGGCAGATTGGGGTCCTGTCCGAATGTTCTATGGCTATCTTCCTGCATGCCCTCAAGAACCTGGACAAGACCACCGTGCCGCAGTCGCTCCAGTACGACAGTCATGCCATCCTTGCTCTTCGCCAAAGCCTCCCGTGTCCTCCTCAATCCGATGCCCTCGATGGTGCGCTGAAGTGAAGATGTAGACCATGATGAGAAAATCCCTTTCTTTACAGGAGCTTCTTCTTCTTCTGAGGATGAAGATGGGATTGGACTTGTCGCAGCCGTTTCGCCTTTTTTCTTGAGAAGCTTTGCTTGTCCGAATCGTGATAGGAGTGTGACTGTTGTCGTGACGTCCGTGCCCTCGTTCTTCGTCTTCTCTACTAGGTCGCTAGTCGAGGAACCAGTCGTAGCCATTCCATCCGAAGGTCTCCTGTAATATTGCTTCTCAATGATACTCAATATACCGGTCCATTCCAGGTTCCTCGTCTCCGTCTTCATCCATCCTTCCCTGACGTCCACCACGCTCTTCTCTAATATGTAGCTCTGCCCTCCATCACTGCTGGCACCCAATATCCCTTTTGGCAGTAGTTTCAGAATCGTTGGGGGTATCTTCGATCGTTTGAGATGTAGTCGAGTGGAATGAAGTCGTTGTGTTGATGGGTCGAAAGTACGGTCGATGACATCGGTAGAGAGCACGTGAGTCGCGTAAGGGTTCGGATAGCGGAGGAAGTAGGCCAGGCTCACGGCGGGAAAGGGGTAGTCATAGTTAAAGAAGCTTTCATAGAACTTGACCATTATCTAGATGATGGTCTGACATCAAGACGTTGTCCATGGGCTGATGAAGGATATCAATTTGGTCAAGGCGTTAGAAGCCGCAATATGACGCTAAAGCGGAGAGTCGGAGTCTATGAAACGCCAAGGCCGATATCTCTCCGCCGCTGATGTTTGACACAATATCTGGAGCGAGAAGACTCATATTGCCTCAAGTGCGTCTTACAGAAGAGCTCACTCCCCGTAAGTTCAAAACTTCTTGCTTTTGTCCTGATCTACGATTGCAAGCAACAAGACTCAATTCCTCCGTATAGCGCTTACCATCTTATAGACACTCGTCTACGCAGCTGCGATTCTCTATTGTCTCTGTGCATTTGTCGCTCTCACAATGGCAAGTATTTCAGAAGTCCCTGATGAGCCAGGACAGCCGCCAGCTCTCTCAGCTCTTTCGTTAGCCCAAACCTCACAAGACTCAAAAGCAAAAGAGCAAATTATCACACCGTTCGATGTCTCTGGAGGAGTAGACGAGCATGGCAAGGCCGTAGCCATAGATTACGACAAACTCATCGACAGATTTGGATCCCAGAGAATCGACAAGGCAATTCTAGAGCGTTTCGAGAAGCTTACAGGAAAGCCACCGCATAGGTTGCTGCGCCGAGGAATGGTGTTCAGTCACCGAGACCTGAACCTCATACTGGACAAGTACGAGAAAGGCGTGCCGTTCTTCTTATACACGGGGAGAGGCCCTAGCAGTGATAGTATGCATGTCGGCCATACAATACCATTCGAATTCACCAAGTGAGTGGGACTCCGATCTCAAATGTGCTTTTGCTAATGTATTAATATACGCCAGATACCTCCAGGATGCGTTCGACGTACCCCTAGTTATTATGCTCACGGATGACGAGAAATTCCTCCACTCACCTAAGCTCTCTCTCAAAGAATGCCGGCGCTTCGCTCTTGAAAACGCATTAGACATCATAGCAATCGGTTTTGACCCCAAGAAGACATTCATATTCGCGGATACCGAATTCATATACAGTGATGATGGTGCCGCATTCGGCTTTAACATATTAGAGATGAGCAAAAAAACAACCAACAACCAGATCAAGGGCACGTTTGGATTCAACGATACGTGAGTTGACCGAAAATATTACTGACCTGCTGTTCTGACTATGATTGAAAAGTAACAACATCGGGGAATTTGCCTTCCCAGCAACCCAATCAGCAACTTCATTCGCTTCCTCATTCCCCTTCATATTCGGCCATAATCTCAAGGCCGTCAACAAGATCCCATGCCTTATCCCCTGCGCCATTGACCAAGACCCCTACTTTCGCCAATGTCGGGACAATGCACCGCGGCTTGGCCTCATGAAACCAGCATTAATCCACACTGTCTTCCTACCTTCACTACGTGGGTCGGAGTCAAAAATGTCTGCATCGGACACTGACTCGAGTATATTCCTGAGCGACACAGACAATCAGATCAAAAAGAAGGTTGGGAAAGCATTTTCGGGTGGGCAAGATACCCGTGAAGAGCACGAACGGCTAGGTGGTAGGACGGCTGTAGACGTTCCTTTCCAGTACTTGACGTTTTTCCTCGAAGATGATGAACAGCTCGAGCACATTAGACAGCAATACGAGAGTGGGAAAATGCAGAGTGGGGAAATGAAGGCAACTGCAACAAAAGAACTTCAAGCATATGTTTGGGCTTTCCGAGAGCGCAGAAAGGCTGTTACGCCAGAGATAAGAGAGGAGTTCATGCGGCCAAGACAGCTAATCTTTAAGAGCATGCCATCGGAAAAGGAGCAGCGGGCAGCTCTGGAAGAGGAAAGAAGGGTGCTGCAGAAGCGTTTGGTCCTGGTGGAAGGAAGCCTACAGAGGCTGCAGGCTACCGGTCAAGCTAGCTGACTCCAAGCCATAGAGTACCAATACTGCGTTGCCAGCTCTAGACTTGTGGTAGCTACCATCAAAAAGGGAATAGACGACAAGCTGCACGATCAGCTAACTTTTGGCGCTCAATTTCGGAATGTCTACTGGTTTCAGCTCCACCAAGCCATGAGAACTGCATACACTATCATTTCATTCATACATATGAATACTAAAAAAGAATCTTTAGGACGTAACCATCTCCAAGGTATAGCTAGCCCTAACCCTAAAGTAAACACAGCCGATTTCGCTGGCGCTAGCCATCCAGCCCTACGGAAATTCTTTCCCAGGCGAGAAAACTCACTTGGGAGTCATACACAAACAGTAAAATCTCCCCTCACAGCATTGGGTCTTGAACAATTTGTGAACACCCACAGTCGTCAATCATGGCCTCCCGCAGCTTCAGTCGAGCCCTTAGATCCCCACTGACCCGCCAATTGACCTCGTCAGCCACTCAACGCCGAACCCTCGTCTCAGCTTCAAGACATGCACGGACAGGCCTTGCTACGACCTTAAAGCCTACTGTCACCGCTTCATTCCAGCAATCCCGAGGCCTGAAGCAGATCGACTTCGCCGGCGTAACTGAGACTGTTTACGGTAAATGTCAACGGGGCAATTGTTATTCTGCTGAAGGCTAATTGGCATACAGAGCGTGATGATTGGCCTAGGGAAAAGCTCCTGGTAGGTCAACATTGAGGCAGATAGGCTGTCTTGGGAGTGTCTGACAGCCACGGCAGGAATACTTCAAGAATGATACCCTCGCCCTCATCGGCTACGGCTCACAAGGTCACGGCCAAGGCTTAAATCTGCGCGACAATGGCTTAAACGTTATCATCGGCGTTCGGAAAAACGGTGCCTCGTGGAAGGAAGCCCAGCAAGATGGCTGGATCCCGGGAACCAATTTGTTCGACGTTGACGAGGCAATCTCGAAGGGCACGATCGTCATGAACTTGCTCAGTGACGCTGCCCAGAGTGAGACTTGGCCCGCGATCAAGCCTCAATTGACCAAGGGCAAGGTACGCTGGAAGCCTGCAATTTGAAGTTAGATCTGGGCTAATGCTGCTTCAGACACTCTACTTCTCGCACGGCTTCTCCCCTGTCTTCAAAGACCTAACTAAAGTCGACGTCCCCGCCGATATTGATGTCATACTTGTTGCACCCAAAGGCTCTGGAAGGACCGTCCGTAGTCTTTTCCGCGAGGGACGTGGTATCAACTCCTCTTTTGCTGTCTTCCAAGATGTCACCGGCAAGGCCGAAGAAAAAGCCATTGCTCTAGGCGTCGCGGTGGGCAGTGGATATCTCTACAAGACCACATTCGAGAAGGAAGTGTACTCGGATCTCTACGGTGAGCGAGGATGCTTGATGGGCGGTATTCATGGCATGTTTCTTGCACAATACGAAGTTCTACGTGAGAGAGGCCACAGCCCAAGTGAGGCATTCAACGAGACTGTCGAGGAAGCCACACAGAGCTTGTACCCATTGATCGGAGCCAATGGTATGGACTGGATGTATGCGGCATGCTCGACTACAGCTAGACGTGGTGCTATTGACTGGAGCGGAAGGTTCAAGGATACGTTGAAGCCTGTCTTCAATGATCTCTATGACAGCGTCAAGGCGGGCAAGGAGACACAACGGTCGCTGGACTTCAATTCACAGCCCGACTACAGAGAGAAGTACGAGCAGGAGATGAAGGAGATCAGGGAGTTGGAGATTTGGCGCGCTGGGAAGGCTGTTAGGTATTTTTCTATAATACTCCCTCTAACTTCGGCTGCACTAATCCATATCGCAGGACTCTTCGCCCGGAGAACCAGATATAGATTTGCATCCTCCACCAAGCATCAAGCTTCTCATATGTTCGTATGGCGCATCTTGTATGATACCAAAAATTGCGGATTTGTACGTGGTCGGGAAAAGTTACCCTACGGGAGACCGATGATCGGCGTCATACCTTAGCATGGAAAAATATCGAAGCAATCACCGTCATCTTGCATTGATAGTGCTGAATGCGACTTCAATTGAAATATAGAAGCTGCTGACATGTGCCCTGATGAACGAGCTGATTGAGTACAGGAGAACCACAAACACCTTAGGGCAGTTTGTCCACAATGGCAGACATCGCGAAGACCCTCCCACTCAAACGATCCTCCGTCCAATCTGCCCATGAACGAATCAAACAGCACATTCACCGTACACCTGTCCTAACATCGACTACCCTCTCCAATCTTGCGTCCACCCCGCAAACACAAGAGTCCCTGATCGGCACCCCATTCGAAGGACAAACACCAGCACATCCGAAGATAAACTTCTTCTTCAAATGTGAAAACTACCAGCACATCGGCGCTTTCAAGATAAGAGGAGCTTTCCACGCGCTCTCAAGGCTGAGCGAGGAAGAGCTGTCAAGGGGAGTTGTGACTCATAGCTCTGGTATGGACCCTCCTGTATCCGTAGCCCGCAGCGCTGGGGCGAATTGTCTGACGTTAGGGTGATGTTTTGCAGGCAATCATGCCCAAGCACTCGCCCTCGCCGCTCGTACTTACGGCATCCCCGCACACATTGTCATGCCTACGATCTCCACACCCTCAAAGATAGCGGCAACGCAAGGTTACGGGGCGAAGGTATACTTCAGTGGCAGTACATCCGACGAACGAGAAGCCGTAGTGAAAGATGTTATCAAAGACACCGGCGCAGTTCTGGTTCCCCCGTATGATCACCCAGACATAATACTAGGACAAGGCACAATGGCGTTGGAGCTCGAAGAGCAAGCTGCGGAGCTGGTAAGAGAAGACCCAACGCTGAGCGTCCACCACAACCAAAAAGAAGGCATGAATGGACACGTCAATGAGGTTGACAGCACCCACAACTCCTCACCATCCCGTCTCGACGCTGTCATCGCACCCATAGGAGGCGGTGGCATGCTGTCCGGTATCGCTACCGCCCTCCATGGCACAGGCACCTTCGTCTTCGGCGCTGAACCCTCCTTCGAAGGCGCTGATGACGCTCGACGTGGCCTAGCTGCCGGCAAACGTATCCCAACGGTCAAAACACTTACCATAGCCGATGGCCTGCGCACTCCTGTGGGTGAAATACCATGGACAATCATAAGCGACAAGTCCAAACTGCGAGGCATCTATGCGGTCACGGAAGAGCAGATATTGGCTGCCATGAGATTAGTGCTGGAAAGAATGAAGGTTTTTGTGGAACCGAGTGCGGTCGTAGGATTGGCGATGGCTCTGTATGATGAGGAATTCAGGCATCTGGTGGAAAAGGAGGGCGGAGAGAAAGGGTGGAACGTGGGTGTCGTGCTCAGTGGGGGCAACACTACGGTGGAGGCTATTGGTAAGATGTTTGCGGTTAGTGAGCAAAAGGGAGAGAGGCAGGAGGGAAAGATGGGAGCGCAGGGGGAGAAAGTGGCTGAGAATGTCGCCGGATGAGAACGGCCAATGTGATATGTGATGTCAGGCTGCAGAACGTGGCTTTAGCCGCTCACCTTGACGAGGCTGAGTTGTAATCTCGACGCGTGACCGCGACTTTTCTACCTCAAATATATTACCTTCGGTCCTCTCCTCTAAGCATCGCTCGTACTCTTCCCACCTGTGCACCCTCCTCACAATATGCACAAGCAGCTCTCCTTCTTCACCTCCCTTCCTCTCCATATTCTGTGCGCTACCGCAACGACTACCATCCAATTCTTCAACAACCCATTCTGCCAAGGAGATAGTAACAGTGCGAACGTCGAACTCGCCAGCAATGGTTCCTGCTTCGAAGTAGGCAATGTCGACAGCATATATCCCACCATGGTTGACAGCGGCTGTGCAGGTACCGTACCGAACACATTGCTACGTCTGGCAAAGATGGGCGCTGACCGATTTGCTTCCCTCCCTAGTCACCGTCTACGCTGACGTTTATTGCTCGAATAATGCTACACTAGCACCCGTAGGCAACTGTACGGATATGAACATTAGTTCTTATAGCGTAGATTGCCAAGCGGTTCAACCAGCGGCTGGTGGCTCTGCCAGTAGTAGCAGTGCAACGCCGAACTCAAAGACGTCCCAAGAGTCAAGCACGTTCTCGTCAATTACGCCTTCGCCAAGCTCATCCTCGTCGAGCATGTCATCGTCCCCAAATACAGCAGTCTCATCCATCCCTCTCGATACCTCCCCAAGCTCTCTTGCCACCACACCAAGCTCTACTTCGTCCGCGTCCTCTTCTTCGAACTCATTGTCATCAACGTCTACATCTCCATCTCCATCGCCAACAAATGACAAGGGCAGCAGTGGAGGCCTTAGCACAACCGGCCAAATCGCTATTGCGGTGATCTTACCGAGTGTTAGTATTATTGTGGCGGTGATATTTGGAGTCAGGATGTGGAATCGGCGATGATAAATCACAAGAGGTCAAAATTTCCTAGGAACAAGCCAAAGCAGTTAATCATGGCAAAACAAGACAAGGCAAGGCTAAAGAATCAAGGCAGGTTCAAGTAACGAGCGTTCTTATAGGACTTTGATGCTGCTGCTATAGAGTAAGCAACCACGTCATTTGCGCGGAACGAAAACGTATTGACTTCGAGATAAGCAAGACAACTACCCAAGTCGCTACCCCCAGCATCATGTCGTCTCCACCTCCCCCGAAGGCACCGGTGGCTTCGGCGGCACATACCCCTCCAACCTCCCCGCTCCAATAACCGTCCCCGTCGTCCTCTCCTCAACACTAAAAGCGGCGGTGATATATCTACCCCGATCATACAAGTCCATTTTCAGTCCCCTCAGTACATTGCCCACATCCTCCCACGTCAATCTCTTGCTCAAGCTGTTTATGTTAAAACAGCGCCCCTGTATGATCCTTCCATTCGAAATCTCGTGTCGATATGCTGGCCGATTGAGGGTATTGGGCGCTCACCCAGACGCTTGCGGAGAGGAGGCAGGCTTCCATTCCGATGCGGTTGAGGGGGAGGCGGAGCGTTAGGTGGAGCGTTAGGGAGGTGTTGGGGATGGGGTATTCTCGTAGACGGGGTTTGAGGGCGGTAGTGCGGTGGTGGAGACGTTGGTGATGTGGTTCGGAGGGAGGAGCGGGAGCGGTTGGGTTATTATGCTTGACTTTTGTTCTCGAGGAGCTGCTAGGACGAGTTTGGTGATGTGGAGGAGAAGAATTAGGAGCGTGGGACTGGAGAGCTACATGATGAGGTCGATTGGCTTGGTTGGGTGTAGCCAAAGCTAGGTAGATGAATTGGAAAGCTGGTAGCCTTAGCAGATGGGGTTCGCCTCCGTCGTGGGGTTTAGTGTCTTATACAAGATGTTTGTTGTTTGTCGCATCATTTTTATGGGACTGGCGACATGCGCGTACTTCCCCGTCTTGGTAAAAAAAAAAAGGAACAATATGCGCAAGACACCGAAAAACCTCAATCGTGATGTCGACTTGGTGAGCACGCGCAGCGAGATTGGTATAATATTGTAGAAAGAACGGGATCGTAATGGACGTAGTGGACGTGTAAAGAGGAGCAATTCTTAACAGCGACAGGAAGGCTTGGTTCCTTAGTCGATGATTAGAGTCGATACGTTAAGAAAATTGAAGAAGGCTTAGAAGAAAATGAAACACTTGAGACAGGTGGAATGACTTTTGATGGTAGTTGCCCGTAGATAAGGAGACCGAAGCTGGCATTTTAACATCTTTCGCCGTAGAGAAACTTTGTACTAACCGTGATACCGGCCAGAAAGCGAAGCAATCATCGCTCAGTAAGCTCTCACAGATTGCTAGTCAAAAGTGGCAGAGAATCTCTCCATGCAGGAGTGTCCACCAGCCATCCTCATCGGCTGCCCAATCACGCCACGCTTGGGCATAGCGGTCGAGGTCCTTCGCGGTAGCAAACCCACCGTTGATAATATTCTCGCGCATGGAAGACTCAACGAGACGGCCAATCCACACGTTGCTCCAATATGCGCGCTCCTCTGGGGTACTGTAACACCACACGCTTGCGGTAGCAGTGATGCTAGACCGGTCTATGCCTGCTGCCCGGGCCCAAGCTACCAGGTGGCGTCCACCGTCCGGCTCACCAGAGCGCGATCTAGCAGCCTTCCGATATATACCCTGGAACTCGGCAAGGTCGCTGCTGGCAGGATAATAGGCTGCTGACCCTGAGTCTGCTTCGCGGGAAGCAATTATCCCCCCCTGCTTCGTGACTCGTTGCCATTCACGCAACGCATGAGGTGGATCGCCAATATGCTGGAGAACTTGATGAGCATGGATCACATCGAATCTATGGTCCGGGAAATCTAGTGCATGAGCATCTCCAACTTCGAAGCCGATGTTTTTCAAGCCCCGTTTCGCAGCCATGGAACGAGCCTCTTCAATGACTTCTGGGCCAACATCAATGCCAATGACAGATCCTTGAGGCACCAGCGCAGCAAGATCGGCCGTTATGCTTCCGGGACCACAGCCTATATCCAGGATGTGCATGTCTGGGCGGATGTATTTGAGTAGATATGCAGCTGAGTTGGCCGCGGTACGAGCACTGTGCCAATCTAGTACCGCCTTTGAGTGACCGGAGATGTAGAGGTTCTCCTTTTGCGCCATGTTTCCAGCAGACTGAGCGGATTTCACGGGCAATTTTGAAGAAGAGAGCACGTAATCTTTCTCACAACTTGATGACAGTTTTTTCAAGTATTTTCATGAAAGTTTTCTGGTGAAGGAGAGGAACTTTGATATCTCCACGCACCTTTTTAGAAGACAGTAGATAATATGCTGTATACAAAACTTACAAAGAGAATAGGTATTAAACGTGTGTAATGCAAATTATGTAGATATTGAAGTCAACCTTGAAAGCTCAGCATGGTAAAAGTACGCTAGTCAGCCCTACAAGGACCTTCAATTCTGGACACCGCAACGCCAAGCTACACTTTTCAGCAGAAGAGGCTACAGTCGCCTTTCCAAAGAACGACAGATATGTGGCTTCTTTTGTACGTGTCTTTAGCCAAAGTCCATACTTAACTACCGGCTTTCTAGTCCACCATCTCGAAAGGGAGCCTAAGGCGCACATAAAGAGAAAAAGGCCCTCTACATAATCTTGAAATCCAAGTGTCTGGGCAGAGTATCACGAAGGCCGAACCCACCAGTGTCCCAACGGAGGCTTCGCCATGGCAACACCACAGCCAGGCTACCCTCAGCCCGGTCAGGACCAGGAACATTATGACGCCAATCAGCATGAAGTTCCGGACAATGCATCTCCAGCCCAAGGCGGCCCACCAGCACCTGCTGGGGCAGGTCGAAAGAAGCGTCATTACGCAGGGCAGGCATACGACTTTGGAGCAGGTGCAAACTCGGCACTAGGTGGACAGCAGCAAGGCGGTGGTGGATATCCGGGCCCGCCTGGCGGAGGGTATGGCCAGCAACCGCAACAACCAGGTCAGCCAGCGCCAGCGTATCCAGGTCCAGCTTCTCCCGCTTTCACAGCTGGAGCTCCTGGTTACGGGCAACAACCTGCTGTTGTCGGTGGCTACCAGCCTCCTGAACTAGGCTACCCTAGCCATGGCACTCCTACGCAGCAACCTGGCATGGGGCAGGTCACACAAGGCATGGGAAACCTTGCTATGGGCAATCAAGCGCAGCCTCAAGCTCCTCAGATGCAAGTTCGTCCACAAATGAATCAGTTGTACCCAACAGATCTCTTGAATCAGCCATTGAACGTCTCTGAACTCGACCTTCCGCCTCCCCCTATCATTCTCGCTCCCAATGTGAGTAAGGCAGAGACATTTGTCTCACAGATCAGTTCTAACAGGAACAGACTAGCGTCACGCCATCTCCAGATGCCAACTGCGCTCCAAAATACGTTCGCTCGACCCTCAATGCAGTCCCAACAACACATTCCTTGCTCAAGAAATCTCGTCTACCTTTCGCACTGGTCATCCAGCCTTATAGCTCTCTACATGACCATGAAGACCCAGTACCAGTCGTCCCTGATCAGGTGATTGCAAGATGTCGGCGATGTCGCTCATATATCAACCCTTTTGTGACCTTTTTAGATCAAGGGCATCGATGGAGGTGTAATATGTGCAACCTCACAAACGAGGTTCCACAAGCATTCGATTGGGATGCTGCTTCACAAAAGCAACTGGACAGGTGGGCAAGACCTGAGTTGAACCACGCCGTTGTGGAATTTGTTGCACCTCAAGAATACATGGTTCGCCCTCCTCAGCCGTTGGTCTATTTATTCCTGTTCGATGTCAGCTATAATTCTGTCACCAATGGTCTTCTTGCTACGGGAGCTCGCTGTATTCTCGAGAGCCTAGATCGTATTCCCAATGCCGATCGAAGAACAAGGCTCGGATTCATGGCTGTTGATTCAAGCCTACATTACTTCTCTATTCCTAGGGATGACAGCGAAAACGGCGAGCCTAGTATGATGGTTGTCAGCGATCTGGACGAGCCATTCTTGCCAACGCCTGCCGATCTTTTGGTCACCCTGACCGAGTGCCGCGAGAACATTGAGAACTTCCTTGGGAGACTTCAAGAGATGTTCCAAAATACCACAAATGCTGGGTCTTGCATGGGCTCGGCACTACGCGCTGGTCATAAGTTGATTTCGCCAGTCGGAGGGAAGCTAACGGTACTAACCGCCACCCTCCCAAATATTGGACATGGAAAGCTTGAGATGCGAGAGGACAAGAAGCTACTTGGGACAAGCAAAGAAAGCAGCCTTTTGCAGACCGGCAATAGTTTCTACAAGAGCTTTGCTGTCGAATGCTCGAAGAACCAGGTCTCGATCGACATGTTCCTTTTCTCTTCCCAATATCAAGATGTTGCATCCTTAAGCAACCTACCAAGATATACTGGAGGCCAGACATACTTTTATCCGGGATGGAATGCAGCCAGAAGTGAAGACGCAATCAAGTTTGCGCGGGAGTTCTCCGACTACTTGTCGGCAGAGATAGGCCTTGAGGCTGTACTCCGAGTCAGAGCTACAACTGGCCTGCGGATGAGCACTTTCTACGGTAATTTCTTCAACCGGAGTTCAGATCTTTGCGCTTTCCCCGCATTCCCTCGAGATCAAGGCTACGTGGTCGAAGTGGCCATCGACGAATCTCTAACGAAAGGCGTGGTCTGCCTCCAGAGTGCCGTGCTTCACACAACATGCAATGGCGAGAGAAGAATCAGAGTCATGACTCTTGCCCTCCCAACGAGTCAAATCCTTGCAGATGTCTATGCTTCTGCAGATCAAGCAGCCATTACTACTGTATTCAGTCACAAGGCAGTGGAACGCGCTCTTGGAAGTGGTCTTGAGCCTGCGAGAGATGCCCTAAAAGCTAAACTCATCGAGCTTCTGCACACCTTCAGGAAAGAGCTAGCCGGCGGTAACATGGGTGGAGGTGGCTTGCAATTCCCCGCTAATCTGAGATGTTTGCCTGTCTTATTCCTGGCTCTGATGAAAAACGTAAGTAGAATATTCAATTTTCATCTGCTCAATGGACAAAAGCTGATTGAGCATAGATCGGCCTTCGACAGTCTGCTCAGATCCCCAGCGATATGCGCTCAGCGGCTCTCTGCCAGCTTTCCACCTTGCCGCTACCCTTACTTATTCAATTCATTTATCCCAAGTTCTACTCATTACACGACATGCCCGACAATGCTGGTGTGCCTGATCACGAAACCGGCGACATCGTACTGCCACCCCCTATTAATCTATCTTCTCAAAGTCTTGTACCCTACGGGCTCTACCTCATCGATGATGGCCAGACGCAGTTCCTCTGGGTGGGTCGGGAAGCCGTTCCTCAACTGGTCGAAGACGTCTTCGATGTACCAGATCGGACACAGCTCAAGGTGGGCAAGACAACATTACCTGTACTCGAGAACGACTTCAATGAGAGGGTGAGGGCTGTGGTAGAGAAGAGCCGAGATCACCGGTCTAAAGGCGTCGGAAGCATCGTCGTGCCCAGTCTTTATGTTGTGCGGGAAGATGGTGAGCCAGGAATGAGATTATGGGCACAGTCGATGCTGGTAGAGGACCGAGCAGAGCAGGGTGTCAGCCTAAGCCAGTGGCTGGGGATGCTGAGGGAAAAGGTATGTCGCTGTTCCTATAAGTACGTTGATTAATGACTGACAACAACATCTACAGATGAGTGAAGAGGGCGGTTTCTTGAGCTCCTTCTCATGAACGTTATTCTGAGATCAATGCATGTAGGGTTTATTGCTCATTCGATGTCTCTGTTCATGTAGATAGAAACATCGAATACATTCACCATAGACTCGGCCTCAGCTTTGGTGCATTATCAAGGTTCGCCTCGTGGACAATGCTCGGAACCAGAGAATGGGCAGCGGGTCATGTTACGAACCGTGCGTACCGGTATCGTATATGGATTATTCTCGATGGGGATGGAGGTATAGTCGTACAAGAGGATGAAGCAGGCTTCTGGTATCACTAGACTGGCCTGGTATATGACAAGGTAGTATATGTTCAGTGCCTAGTAAGGAGATCTATCGCATGTGTAGGAATACAACAGAAGTTGAGCACGATGCTTCAGGTGGTGAGCAGTGCTCTTCATATATAGATATAAGAAACCCCCCTTCCAAGACATTGCTCACTATGCTCGGTGGACGAGTATAACGAGCATCATGCTCGCGAACGTTATCGAACGAGTATTATATATACCTGAACGTCCGCGGGCCTATGGTATATCTTATACCGTTGGGCCTGGTTGTAATATTAGCTCCTCCTCCCAGATTTCTCGTCCCGAGAAACTATCTGTCTTATACTATCCTTAGGCTTCCCCTCAGCGTACACCCTGTTTCAGTAGGCGTACACCCTATCCCACTAGGCGTACACCCCAGAATTTACTAGGCGTACACCCGTTAAGAACGAGGTATATAATCTACCTAATAAATTACTCCTAAATAGAGGTACCTCGTTCGCCGCAGATCACTAATATTCTAAATATATAACATCGATTTATCTCAGTCCAAATCGTTTAAAAACGACGTCTTTACAGCCGAAACTTTTCTCCTAGTATACGATCTGATTGGTCGGAGCTTGCATACAAGCTTGCTACCATACGTCAGGGTCGTAAGTACCCCCATATGCTACCCTATAGCTACCGTAGATGTTGACCGTCGACTCGTTACCCCGAGCTCTCCCACAGCGGGTAAGCCTCAGCGCTGCTGTCGCCGCCGCCCGAATGCGCTGACTCTAAGGGCGCTGTCGAGCTGGCTGGCTTAGTGGAGCACCAGCTCCGCCCCGCCCTCCACTGTAGGCCTGCCCTAGTCGAGCTCTCTGGCTTGGTAGAGCACCTCCACCCCCTCTCAGTGTAGATATAGCAGTGCCTCCTCTTCTAAAGAAGGCGTCAGCCTCAGTATTCACCTCTTCGCAAGCTAGCTGGCTTGCTATAAAGGCGGTGTTTATCCCAGCAACAGCAGCTTGGCTGGCGGTGATTGTAGATGTATAGCGGTGGGGATGGAGGTGGGAGAGAATATAACATTGAAGCCTGAAGATTTGGTGTTTTGGTAGGCTCGTCTAGAACACAATTAATTTCACACTTTTCCGGGCCTAGGCCCCTATAAGCTAGCCCCCCAAAGCCTACGTCCAAAAACGCCCCCATTATAACGAGCAGTCCCTAATGGAGCTCCTTCGGGAGGGCTGGGATAAGGTTACTATCCCCTTTATTAATAAGCAGGTCCATTCTATGCCCCGGAGGCTATACGATTGTATAAACGGCGAAGGGGCACGTACAGGCTGGTAAATCATGTAAATAGTGTAGTTAGCGCCTATTAATAGGCGATCTGCGGGCGGCTTAGGGGCTCGCTTATAGGGTCCCTTCCGGGCTTGTGTGAAATTAATTGTGTTCTAGACGTGGTAGGGAGATCTGCAAGGTGTACGCCTAGTAAATTCTGGGGTGTACGCCTAGTGGGATAGGGTGTACGCCTACTGAAACAGGGTGTACGCTGAGGGGAAGCCTTCATATACGTATATATTGAGGATATGTGAGATAGTGCGGTCAGCAGCGGACAGCCTGGTATATCATGGTAAGCTACGGGACGATGATGATTTCAGCGTCATCGCAGGAGACTTGAAGTAGTATATCTAGCTTAATATAAGACTAAGGTAGATCCTCCGCCAGTCTGGCTGGAGACTCTCGAGGTAATCTTTATCGAACCTTTAAAGGCCTTTGACCATGGTTAGGAGAACTTTCAGGTTAGTACCAAATATCTTGTGACGAATATTGTGGCTATTAGAAGGTGCATTATACTGCTGAACTTGTTGACAATCTTCTATATTGCTATTGCCCCAGACCCGGCGTAAGACTGGAGGACAGTCGATACGGAAGACCTCAATAAGCGCACATCTGAGAGAGCTCGAGAACGTGGACTGGTTAGCAGGAATCCAAGTCATACCGGTGCAAGGATTCTCAGAACGGCGTAGCGCTTGAGAGTCGTATGCGGCGGTATCCTCAAAGGAGCAGCACTCGGACATCCCCAGCTCTCTAAGAGAGCGTGAGAGTAATGGAGATAAAGATACATTACCAGTTCTTGAGGAAGGATTCGCTTCGGAACTAGTGTTGAGAGATACATCGTAGATTCACAAATATTTGGGAACGATTGGCAATAAAAGATAGGTCTTACTGTTGATAAACCTTGTTCATACACGTTCACTTCAAGAGAGCATCTCTTCCCCTGTGCTCCCCCTCCTCCACCCCTGTGCTGATGTTCCTTCACGTAGACAGCTTAGCAACTAGTGGTAATTAGTCTTTACATCCACTTGAATCATGAAAGTGCGGATATGGCAGCTTCTAGTAGACTTACATCCCACGGTCTTCCTATCCAAGTCAAACACCGAGTAGAACGTACGCAAGAACGCCGATCCAAAGACAATCTCTGTAGTCTCGTGAGGAGGCAGCCCAATGGGCATTATTGCGCTAACGCAGCGCGTGTCACCGCTTTCCATGGGCCACTCGATGGTTCAGTCATAAGGCGTAAGGCTGAAATTGTGGCCCGCGAGGTTGAAGGTGATGTCTGGCAAGTTTGCTCGCTCGTAGCATGCCACCGAGGGTGGTATGAGAGGAATGTTCTCAAATTGGAGATCGCGCAAGAGGTGGTAGACAAGCATGTCTGGGAGAAGACTATATGCTGATGAGGTGCTGGAGGAGGCTGTTAGGCCGTCAAGGCTCTATCGGATACTAGGTGTTGATCTAATGGCAACGTAGTATGCTTCCGTTTGCCGCCTTCCTGTGAGGCTGTACTGTGAAGTCCGGTTTGTCGTAAGTATCCGACTAATGTTCCCCGTAAAGAGCCCGTGATTGACACCGCCGAAAGCCAATTCGCGTGGCTCACGTAGGCGAATGGAAAAAATGTTCTCATCTAGAATGTTTTCGGAGACCATTGTCATGAACGGGGATGGTATGTTCAGCCTAGAGCCCGCACTTGATGGGGTGAGACCTATGATTCCATGTATAGTGGCTATGTTGTCCCATGACGAGCCAACAGGCTGAACACGACGGGCTTCGAGGAACATTTGGTTCTCGATGCCACGACCATTGAATGAAAACGTATCTTGAGAAGCGTTTTCAGAGACGAGCATCCAGCCATAATCGATATCCATAGTAGTGCCATTAGGATGAAAGCTTGTTGAGGCCGACGGATCGTAGCGTGCACCTCCTGGCGAGCAATAGACACAGGAGACTGAGGTGACAAACGTGTCGGGAGAGGAGATGTCAACCAGGACCTGGAATTGCTAGGGTGGAGTGCCGATACTGATATAGGTAAAGTACACGATATCATGCGTGAAATTTGTCTACCTTGGGTCAACAGTCGATGAACGTTGGCGATGCATCCGATTTAGACTCACGTTCAGAGGAAGACGAATGGAGGGGCCAGGGCCAATGAGCATTTGGGTCGCCGAGTCTCGTTTCACATGTACTGCTTGTGTGGCATCCTATGGCGAAATAAGTGTCAGATAGGAACGCTCTATCATTAGCATCTAGGAAGAGGTTAAAGGGTGAAATATGTGAAGCTTTCACAATATGAGGCTTCAAAGGACATCGATGCGAGAATCTGAAGGACTATCCAAACAACGTTCCACCTTGCCGATATCCTTCGAAGTTCACCGTGCCGTAGGGAAGATTGGAGCTCACCAATGGATTATATTCGTGCAAGGGTGAGCGGAGGATAGCACTAGAACTTAGATCCAGAAATATAGTCAAAGCGGTAACAAGAGCAGTCCTCATTTTAGCCGGACGACAATAGAAGAAATTCATCAGATTGATAAGGTAAATTGGAAGAATGAAACACGCCTTGCCGGGAAAACCTGGATTCTTGACTCCGTCTTCGTTGCCTGATCATCTCCGGCGCAGAGCCACAGCTAGCAACCATCTTGGTTAGAGCATCAGTGATGCATGCAACATGAGCGTGTTACCCACCTCAGGTCTCGTCTCGTATTTTACCTGACTGTGTAGCTATGTGGCTCCTGCATGTGCGCTATCCAGGTACCAGTTCGGCACATTCCTTACGACGGTATCGTATTCTACAGAACTAAATTAGCTCTGTTTTTTTCGGCTCTAATTTCATATCAACCACAACTGTGCCACGGGCCATCAGCTAATGTTTTGAGTCATTCCTTTTAGGTGGCAAGGAGGATGACCAGGCTGTCAGGGAAAAGATAGAGCTAGGTTACTGAAAAAATGCTGAGTCCTCTCAGCACCACAACGGCCATTGTTATCACCACAACTTCTCACTACGAATCATCAAATACAGCCAGTGACGCAATGGTCACGAAAACCTTTTGGGCACCAGCTGATAGCGAAGAATATCGGCTCTTCCGGCAAGCGGTCATTGAAGGCGACGCGCAACGACTCGCGACAGTATTGAACCCAAACATCAATGTCAATGCCCTGTATGGGGATGGTTTCGAAGGTCAAACAGTCCTTCATGAAGCCGCCGCGAGAGGGCATGTGGATCTGATCCGGTTTCTTCTAATTCATGGTGCATCTGTGAACATCCTCGACGAGAATCAATTCGGCTGTAGTACACCCCTCTTCTCTGCTGCTCAAAGTGCCCAGGTGGATGCCGCTCGAATACTTCTCGACGCAGGAGCAGACATCAGCGTCAGGGGCCCCAATGATAATACTATTTTGAGTGCTGTACTTCCCGACGGCGTGCATGTGAAACAAAATCATATCGATATCATCACTCTACTGCTTGACCGCGGCTTTGACGTCAACGCGAGAGCATCGGCGTACGGGTCCACTGTCGTGAGTCTTGGAGCTGAATCTATTAACTTTCGCCGAGTCTGATGCAGATACAGCTTGAAAAAGCAATTAAAGCAGCTAGTCATACTTTAATCAAGATACTGCCTGACAAAGGCGCCACTCTTGAAGGCTCTCTTGCTATTGCCGCGGAGTTCCATCAAAATGTTGACACCGTCGACTTTCTCATCGAACAAGGTGCCAAGGACACCAATTCGTACGCCTTGAGCCGGGCGGCATGTTGGAACAAAGCAGACATAGCCAGTATGCTATTAGCAACCGCTAGCGCGCCTACATCTGATACGGGTCATGGCGGAGCAGTACAAAAGGCCGCCCTTATGGGGCACTTGGGCATGGTCAATTTGCTCCTGGACCACGGACTAGATATCAACTATGCTGATGACTGCGGCCAAACCCCCTACTCGCTGCCAGCGGAGCGGATAGACCTCTCCCCGAAATGGTCCAGATACTGCTTCGCCGAGGGGCAGACGTAAATGCTCGGACTCTCGAGATTCCAGGAACGCCTTACCAGGCCGGCGATACGCCACGTAAGCTAGTGTAATCAAGTGTCTTGAACACGCTGACATGTACCGACAGTGCACGCTGCGGCCTGGCGTAGCAACTCCGAGATCGTACGGTTGTTGCTTGGCGCAGGAGCAGATGTCACACGCCGCAATGATGTAGCTGAGACGCCGTTGATCAAATTTGCGCGCAATATGACCTGCCACACCATCCATCCAAAGGATTCGGATCCGAGACTCGATGCTTTCCGAATACTGCTTGAAGCTGGTTCCGATATCAATGCTAGCGATACCAAAGGGAGGACTGCACTGCATATTCTGGCTGCAAACCGTTCTATTGATGGAGACGGGAACAAGCTGAAGGCTACAAGTTTACTTTTAGCCAGAGGCATCGATCATTTAGCACGCGATGCAGAAGGCAATACTGCAGCGGATTTGCTACAACCAGGAGATGCAGAGCTTGCGCTGCTGTTAGATTCACATAGGCAAGATTCACATGATACGCAGGAGATGTGAAGTATTTTGGCGCATTAAACGTACTCTCCTTGAAGGTGTGTGAAGTCTTGATAGTCTACAGTGTAATGTTTAAAGCAGAAATTGGTACATATATTATTCCGCCACCACATGAGAACCAGATCCCCACCCTGACGGCTTCGTCACCCAAGTTGAACGCTATCCTCCTCGATTCACCGGCATAAGTAAAAACAAATAGTGAAACATACAGCGTCAAGTAGGAACCATGATACAACAATAGGAAATCAAGTCGATATTTTCGCGCATGAAGCTCTTCTTCAGTCTGACCACAATCTAATCAAGTCGGGGGAGCCGGGCATGCCACTCGACGGTTATCGGGCAGTGTGAAAGCCCAATTGTCTTGTCCAGAAGGATCCGGACTTTGCCTGGATACGCTCTTCAGCCCGTATTGGGTAGCCATCCTGTTGCAACCATAGCCACCTGTAGCGGGATCCGCGCAAGGCGTGAAGAACGATTCCTTGTTCTGGTTCGGTAGTGCACCTGACGGTCTGCCCCAGACAGCGATCCTCGGCGAAGTATTCGTCGTTGGTGGGGGCCTGTACGTACCGAGAGGGTTTGTGGGCGTCGTTTCTATACCATTCAAGTCGCCGTAGAGCCTAAGTACATTGGGCTCCGCGCACCTGCCCCTAGTCTTATGAGTACCGTCGCCTGACATTTGGCACATCCATTGATACCAGCCGATGCATTGTTGGACATTTCTGTCAAAGGCGTTGATGTCTACTCCGTCAGGAGATCGTACAGAGGAGGCGAAGTACATGGTGCCTTCTGATTCCATTGCTATCATGGCGCCTGGACATTCATTCGACGCAAGCTGGGTTCTCGACCACCAAGCAGTCATCTCGTCATATGCAACCTTGGCGAGACTGATGAATTGCGCATCGGATATTTTACCTTGGTCGCCAGGGATCGAGGCATCATTGAACTTGACAATCATGGAGTAGGACTGGTACCCTTTATGGGGAAATTGCGCCGCAAAATCCTTTTGGATACCGAGATTGGGTACAGCGGAGATAATCGAGGTCAATGTTGAGAGAAGGGCGAGGAGGGAAATGAAGCGGGGAGAGTTGAAGAACATGGTGTATCAGATGTTATGCCGGATCGAAAGTGAGCCCATGAAATTGCTCGACGATTGATAACTTTGGTAAAATACAAAGATGGGGCTGAGGTTAGAGCGACGGTCGATGGGAATGGACAGTTCAATGGTCTTTAAAAGAAGGTCGATAGCGAGGGGAGAGGTAGCAGTAAGCTGCAGGACTAGGACAGATTTTCCCCCTCCATGGCCTCATATCAAGATGATGAGAGGTCATACCATTCGATACTAATATATATCAAATCGCACAATCTGACGGTTGATCCGTAGCTGCAGCACCGCCCAATAGTGTGAGACCATCATAGCCAACAATTTTCGTGATCAGGGACAACGTTCGCCGGCCTGGTAAGAGCTGGACCGGCTGCTTTCCCACATCTCTGCATATACCTAGAGGGTGAAGCAACACGGGGTACCAAGGAGGGGCAGAGTTAATGGACGACCATTGATAATTTCAGACTTTCCGATCCTTATTCCTTGCGGAAGTAGTTCCTTCCATTGTCAAAGTCTCCGAAACCTGGTTCTTTCGAACACAGCCTCTTCCTGCATCAGTACGGTTCTGGCTCGGCTCCGAGTTCTCAGGCAAATTTTCGACCTCCATCCGTCCTTGATATTTCGTGGCAATATCGAATTAACGAAGTGATACAAAGCCGTGATAGGGCTCATAGGCAGCTGAATGGTTTACTCAGCAGGGCTTCAACCCGAAATTCCCGCAAAGATCTTCCTTCACTCTATACCCAGCTTTGGTGGCTCCGACTGGCTTTTAGCGTCCAATCACCTCCGCTTCACGCTCATAGGCTGCTATTTTAACCGTCAGTCACATAAACCTTCTAATATATAAATAGCAGGAGGATGAAGCTAGTACTAGCAGAGACAGCCCTATGAAGCGCAGCGAAAGGCAGCACCGCGGAAAGCAGGACCGCGAATACCAGTACCGTAGAAGCTAGAACTGGGGAAAGCAGCACCGTAAAAGCCAGTACCGTAGAAGCCAGTACCGAGGAAAGCAGCACAGTAGAAGCCAGCAATGCAAAAGCCAGTACCGTGAAAGCCAGTACTAGTAGAAGTGGGCGAAGGGACAGGTTCTGGGTGGTGGAGATTTGTAGGATGGACGTTCCTAGAATGTGATTGGTTACTATGATTTGCGAGTATTCTAATGGTCCGCAAATCGTCGAGGCTCTATGACTCATATTTTATATAAAACAAGTCGAGCGTCAAACTTTGAATTCACATTCTAGAAGCTTCCAACCCTCCAGACGTGGGCCACGTACGAAGGGCGCCAATGCTCGCCCGTGCTTGGAATACGCATTTCCCGCGAGCCGTGTCCGCCCCATGCATCTTGCAGGTCTCCCGCTCAGAGCAACCCGCGCGCTTCAAGAGTTACACATGACCTATGTTACACCTTCAACGTTCAATGAGGCCTGTGTACTGACCAGGATCGCTTTCGGGTTCTATAGCTAACTATGTCATACGCTTCTAGTTCCAAGCTTGCATAGACGCACGACTAGTATTCGTGGTAAAGAGCCATGATCTACCTCGATAATAACCAAGTAGCAACGTCAGATCTTTTGTCGCTTGGCCTATTAAAGGAGAGAGATATGGGTGATAGTACGATCAAATGAGTTGGCAAACAATCAAATTAATTCCTAGCGTTCGTAGCTGTTTTTTCTGTCCGGTACAGCTGCTAGACCGATTCCACGTTGAGTAGTGACAATAGATAAGTCGATCGTCGCTGAGGAATCTAGCGCGTTCAACGGCCAGATCGTCAGAAGCACGTCTGGGCCGGGCGGCTCGAGCGACCACAGCATTGAACACAAAAGGGAGAAGGAATGTCCATAGTGAAAGCCAAAAGCCATGAGCGAGAAGTTGGCCAAAGCTGCCGTAGCAAGACGGGGTAATATCAAGTAATTTCATTTTGACTTCAACCAGTGTTCTTTGTAAGGTGGATAAGGTGGTAACGCACTGCAGGCGGCGTTGTTTGGAGGCCATGATCAAGTAGTGCAGATGCTGCTCGCCAAAGGAGCCGACGTCAACACTCCAGGTGGATACTATGGCAACGTACTGCAGACGGCGTTGTTTGGAGGTTATGATCAAGTAGCGCAGATGCTGCTCGCCAAAGGAGCTGACGTCAACGCTCAAGGTGGATACTATGGCAACGCACTATATCCGGCGTCATATCGAGATTATAATCAAGTAGTACAGATGTTGCTCGCCAAAGGAGCCGACGTCAACGCTCCAGGTGGAAAGTACGTGTCGTCTTCCGGTGATGTCGATCATTAAGTTATTAACAAGGATCAATATATCCAACATGGTTTCTACCACTGACGTCGAGACTTTGGGTCAACGGAACTTGTGGCTATTTACGGCGAGAGCGCTACGCAAAGGGCGACGAAAGATTAGTGCTTTCCCTTAGATAATGCGGTGGTTTGAAAATCACCAAAAGCTCGATACTCCTTTTGGAACGACTTTTCACAGGGACTTGCAAGACCGATCCTGCAAGGGTTGTATCCCGAGTATTAGTCTGAAGAGACCCACCTCTGACGGCCAGCAGAGATCACAAAGCTCAACTCCCACCACATCTAGCAGACCACAACGATCCACTATCATCGTCCAACAAAGACGGCGACACCTCGTCTTTTGAGCCCGGCAGAATCTCGGCGTACCCTTTCCGCTGCTTAGTTTACAATTACCATCATGTATTACATTTGTGTATTACATTTGAGCATTTGTTCTCCTGCGGTCATCTTCTAAGGTCTCGCTCCCCTACTCCGCCTGGGTCTTACCCCGCCATCCTGCAGCTGAATAGAAACCAGTCCAATCGTACTCCTAGAAAAGTCGACGAAGAAGAGTGTTGGCATGACTGGGTCACCAAAAGGTTTTATTAGGAGTCCGTGAAGGGAAAGCTATAGGTCATGCGTCCTTTTGAGCTATACTTGGTATACCGTAGTGGCGTGGGATTGGATAAAAGGCTATAGCTGATTAATGCTACATATGTTCCCTTCGAAAAGGGATTTATTGCTTGAACAAGGCCCTTGATTTAATGAAACAGCTGTGTTGCGACTAAGTTCCTGAAGCCCTTCCAATTTGGTCGAAGGTATTCTAGATACAGCTTTTCTCAAATATGCGACCATATAATCATTGAATTGAGTGAACAATATAGACATCGATGAATGGCCCTAATCTTTTATTAGTTCAGATTGGCGATGCTCTTCATCCAATGAATAGCTTCGTCGCGATAATCCTCGGGCTTATAATGTGTGCAAGCCTGTTTATTACTACTTAATATGTCGGAATGTCCGGCTTCTAGCATTCTCTTCCCCGTCTCAGTAACTTGCATATGCATATCTTTTGCTAGCAGCTACACGTAAGGTCGCTGTCAGGAGCAATATCAAGGCCTTTCCGTTTTGAATATAGGTACGTTGAGATGTTAGTTTTGTACTGGCGGTGCTAATGGTATTGGTGTCTAATTAATCCGTGGACAAAGTCGAAAATCAGACTCTGGCCTAAAGTATCAGACGTCTTTGCCCTGAGCTTCCATTGCATTAACCATGGACGTATAATGCTGGGAGCAGTTCTGTGTTGTAGGATGGTCCGGGCCCAACATCTGAGAGAACCCTGCTGAAGCTCTGAGATAAAGAACAGATGCATCGTTGTACCGTCGTTGGGTGTGAAGTAGGCTGGCAAGGCAGTAAACGCTGGATAATGTGTCGGGATGCTCGACTCCCAGCACCTTCTCACTTCCTTCCAGCGCTCGTCGGTTCATCTCCTCGGCCGCCTCATACTTCCCCTGGTATCGAAGCACCAATGCCAGATTACCGACGCTGGTTAATGTGTAGGGATGCTCGACTCCCAGCACCTTCTCACTTCCTTCCAGCGCTCGTCGGTTCATCTCCTCGGCCGCCTCATACTTCCCCTGGTATCGAAGCACCAATGCCAGATTACCGACGCTGGTTAATGTGTAGGGATGCTCGGCTCCCAGCACCTTCTCTCTTCCTTCCAGCGCTCGTCGGTTTATCTCCTCGGCCGCCTTATACTTCCCCTGGTATTGAAGCACCAATGCCAGATTACCGACGCTGGTCAATGTGTCGGGATGCTCGACTCCCAACACCTTCTCTCTTCCTTCCAGCGCTCGTCGGTTCATCTCCTCGGCCGCCTTATACTTCCCCTGGTATTGAAGCACCAATGCCAGATTACCGACGCTGGTCAATGTGTCGGGATGCTCGACTCCCAACACCTTCTCTCTTCCTTCCAGCGCTCGTCGGTTCATCTCCTCGGCCGCCTTATACTTCCCCTGGTATCGAAGCACCGATGCCAGATTACCGACGCTGGTCAATGTGTCGGGATGCTCGACTCCCAGCACCTTTTCTCTTCCTTCCAGCGCTCGTCGGTTCATCTCCTCGGCCGCCTCATACTTCCCCTGGTATCGAAGCACCGATGCCAGATTACTGACGCTGGTTAATGTGTCGGGATGCTCGACTCCCAGCACCTTCTCTCTTCCTTCCAGCGCTCGTCGGTTCATCTCCTCGGCCGCCTTATACTTCCCCTGGTATTGAAGCACCAATGCCAGATTACTGACGCTGGTCAATGTGTCGGGATGCTCGACTCTCAGCACCTTCTCACACCCTTCCAGCGCTCGTCGGTTCATCTCCTCGGCCGCCTCATACTTCCCCTGGTATTGAAGCACCAATGCCAGATTACTAACGCTGGTTAATGTGTCGGGATGCTCGACTCCCAGCACCTTCTCTCTTCCTTCCAGCGCTCGTCGGTTCATCTCCTCGGCCGCCTTATACTTCCCCTGGTATTGAAGCACCGATGCCAGATTACCGACGCTGGTCAATGTGTCGGGATGCTCGACTCCCAGCACCTTCTCACACCCTTCCAGCGCTCGTCGGTTCACCTCCTCGGCCGCCTCATACTTTCCTTGGTGTTGAAGTACTGATGCTAGATTATTGAGGCTGTTCAATGTAGAGGGATGCTCGACTCCCAGCACCTTCTCTCTTCCTTCCAGCGCTCGTCGGTTCATCTCCTCGGCCGCCTTATACTTCCCCTGGTATCGAAGCACCGATGCCAGATTACTGACGCTGGTTAATGTGTCGGGATGCTCGACTCCCAGTACCTTCTCTCTTCCTTCTAGCGCTCGTCGGTCCATCTCCTCGGCCGCCTCATACTTTCCCTGGTATCGAAGCACCAATGCAAGCAGAGACAGACTATTCAATGTGGTACTCGCAACTTCCCCTGATCTTTTTCGCTTGATATTATATGCCTCAGAGACTTCCCGATACGCAGAGGCATATCTGCCTTGCAGCCAATTAAACCATCCCACATTGTAAAGAAGAGCTCCGCGATGTCCGAGATCATCTTCTGATACACAATCATAGTATAATACCGCTTGAGCATGCGCCAACATTAATTCACACGTCTCTTTGTGCTCATGCTCACCGTTCGGGAACTCCTCTGCTAACAGCTGCAAAGCTTGGCTTGCGTAATCTGCCTTCTGGCTTCTTTGCTCAAGCCAGTATTGTACGGACGCTTGCACAAGTGGGTGGATCGTATACGTCGCTCCTCCAATCTCCGAAGAGATTAAAGCAAATCCGTCAAGTGTACCGATGGCCATCCGGAAGTCTACGTCTCTCTCGGCTGACTGTTGTAACAGCTGCTCCGGGATCCGCTGTGGATCAAGCATCGCTATAAGTGATAGTAGTTTCGCCGCCTGAGGCTCTTGTGTTAGAATCTGATTAAAGGATAACTCCCATGTTCGGAATACGGAGTTCGGAAATCCACGCGGCCTCCGAGGGTCTTGAAGCTCCTGGCTCAGATGGTCCGTCATGTTCTGCTGATTTTTCTCGATGGCTGCTAGATAGCCTTGAATGGTCCATCGATTGCGGCTGATAAAGGCAGCAGCTTGCGTGATAGCTAGCGGAATACATCCCAAGATGTCTAGCAGCCTTTCTGTGACAGCCGGCTCGCAACGGTTAAAAGCATCCTTGGCATTAAGTCGCAATAGTGATTCAGCTTCTTGAATTGAGAACGGCGGCACCTCGATACACGACTCTCCATCAATCAGATTCTCGCCTATATGTCTACTCCTGGTAGTGATGATTAATGACCTCTTAGAATCCAATCTCTTCGGAACATAATCAACGAGAAGTCTCTGGATTGGGTCCGTGCCAATAGATGATGTGTTCAAGACAGTGGAACGGAAGAAGAGATCAGCGTTGTCTGCATTATCTAAGATCATAAGCCATCCGCTGCTGTCATCCTTATCAAGCCATTTGGAGACAAGGTCACAAGGATTGATATCCGAGTCCTCGCAACCGGGCAGTCTGAGCTTTCGTGCAATATCTTGATATGCCTGCACAAACTGCGTTGAATTGGCTGCATATATCCAGAAGACATGACTCTGCGGGTAAGACTGCCGGAATCGATACGCGTATTCAATGGCGATCTGAGACTTTCTAATAACCATGGTCAGTATGGATGAGGAACTATCTGTGGGAGAGATAATACCCAATCCCTCCTATCCCGGTCAGTGATGCATAATGATGCAGGTAAAGTCGCTCCTCGATTTGCGAGAAGATGAATTTTCGATCCACAAACTTGCTGTCTTTTCGAAATGGCACCGTGAACACAGGTTTGATCGAAGGGGATTGAGCTGGTAAGGCGAATCAGCGCTATACTGATTTTACCGGTACTACATTGTCTTAATAGGAATGACTTTAATTCTCTGATTAGATCTGTCTCCTCCTCCTCCTTATCCTCCCCTTATATTATCAAGAAGATAGATCTTACGTGAATCTACTCACATGCTTGTGCATTCGTCTCCCCAATGGCGCGGGTGCGGACCACCTGGTTTGCCGGTATAACACAGAGGAGCTCCTTCGCATACGCCGCCGCCACCGCCGCCGCATAAGGCTGCCAACGCTTGTTTTTGTGTGTATCGGCATAATCGCATATCCCTCGGATCACCAGACACGGAAAGTCATCCATCAGACCTGCCGCCTCCATCTCAAAGCAAAGCACGTCGAGCTCTCGTCGTAATCTATCTCGAGTCACGCCGTCCCTCATCACTTGGTTCCCTGATGCAATCAAGCCGTAATGAACTGCAGAATCACCGTCGCTCCGGATAGATCGAGACACCATGTGAACGCGATCACAACTGGCACACGTATCGTCGTCTTCTTGATGATTGTACTGCGCCTCGAACAACTGGTCATGCTGTGGACCCGGATACGTCCCATCTTCCTGCATTTTTGGATATTTCAACGTCATATCTGCAAGGTATTTTGTGAGCTCCGGCTCGTCCATTCTATGTCTAGCCTGCAAGGTGTTCACCGCACTGAGTAACACGGTCGGTGGTCGATTCAATGACCCTGTCCGCACGAATCGACCTTCTTGAACCGTCTTTCCGAAGTCGTATTGGATCACCCCTCCAGACGTCCCATCCGGCTTGCTGATCACCACGTCGCCCAGTCGAATGTCATTCTTCGCGCTTGGAGCTCCACCGCCGACACCAACCATCAGTCCAAACCTGATCGAGGGAAATGTAGAACGTATGTGACTCGCCACGATCGCAGCAGAAGTAGTCCCCGTCACTCCGGACGGCAAACACGCAATAGCCACATTGTGCACCCCGATCCGTCCCAACGTGTAATTGTTGTGGTCGTGAGAGTCCTGCGGGAGAGGGTTGTGGCGCTCGTCCAGCATGGCCACTGCTGCAGCCAGCTCCGTCGGCAACGCGCATATCCATCCCACGGTATATTCTCCATGCTCCATCGTTAATCAAGGCGTATCATATAGGTATGTGGGAGTTGTTTACTGCTTGGTCACTTTCTGAGGCCTTGGCTTTGGGTAGCTGATCACAAGGCCCCGAGTCGCTCTGGAGCTTCGCTCTGATGGGCCGTGACGCTGCTGATTCAGCGGCAGAGGAAGACTTATGTTATCGTCACAGGTGGATGCTGCTGCAGTGTTCCTTGTGAAGTCGGCCTTCTGGAGTCTTACAGCCCACAAGGCTGGTCTTGCCTGTTTCCAGCCTTAACGGCACGGCCTATCGGTCCGCCTTGCCCACCATACGACACCAGCAACGAATTTGTCCTGGTGGCAATTATAAGCCAAGAAATGTCGCCATTCGAATCATAAATTCAATATGCTACAATCGTTCGAGCCGACACGTTCACTCCTATCCGCTGTGGGCAGAGAACCCACAGAATCCATTCACGCTCTACTGAACTTTCCCTGCCACGTGAGCCAAGACAAAATTGTGACGATCGTCAAGGGAAGTGAGATCGCCCAATATACCCAAATCTTCTCGGAAACCACCTAACCCTCGGGATGGGCTTCGCTCCCAGGCGAAAAGTTGAAGAACGTCATACTGAAGAGTGCCTGTATTGCCGTCAGCTACTCGAGGACTAAACGCAAGGTAAGTCTAATCTCCCTACAGAGACGAAGATTGCCGGCAGAAACGTCAGGGTCAGGACCGCTATCGTCTTCATTGTGGCACTATCACTTTGTACGGCTTCGCTAATCCCGACCATAACCTTGCTATCATGTTGCGCGATCGTGTTGAAAGCCTGGGTCGAGTGAGTATGAACCTGCCAGGTCTCCCGCTCTCCGACTGACCAAGTCTATTTCATTACGCAATCTTGCTTTATTAGCTTTGGACCGAGCCCTCAAGCTTCGCAAAATCTGGATTTGAAAGCGGAGATATTGCCTAGTGCGCCACGACAAAATCGAATCGGCGTCAATGTACGACCGTCCCACGTCCGAGAACCATTCGTGTTAGCCGAGGATACCGGCCATAGTGTCTATTGCAATGTCAAGAGTTCAGAGGAGTGGATCGTGTGCCGTGCAAACTCATGAAGCAATGGGAAATTAGGCCCCTGCTGCACAGCGCCCAGTCGGTTCTAGAAATAATCATTAATCCCTTTGCTCTTTTCAAACAGCTGCGTAGCTTTACCAATTCAGTCACTCTGACCATGTCTCGAAGGGACCAAACAGAACTATCAAACAGTTTGATGATCCCATCAACAACCATCATATATAGTGAATAGATATCCGATAATTTGGGCGTCGTCGAGGGCGAGAGAAAAAGGGTTTGTAGACGGTCATGTAGAGTCCGAGGGATGTCGAAGCAAAACATAATCTGTCCACCTCGTGATATCCACCTCGTAAAGAACCCCATCTCGTACCATTCATAACCGTGCTGATTGACGCCTCCACCGGCCGCGACCTGCTTTACTAAGAACCGGAACCATGTGGCTATAGTCTGCTGTAAGCAAGAGCCTGTTTGGATTGGACGATGGCTAGATCAATACTGTAGACTTTGAGCTTTCGTTCTTCATCGTGTATGTCTTAACAGCCGAAGAACCCATTGGACCGCTGGCAAAAATCAGTCCAGAAATGGTCTGGAATCATATATCGATTGGATAGGTTTTGCCGAAAGGTATCAGATGATAAGAGTGCCTCCGAAGAGTCGAACCTGTTTCAGGTCACCGGGAGTTTACCGCCATGTACGAGAGTTGTGTGACTTACACGATACGGGAGTGATGCTCGTCGTACCTACACGGTTCGTCAGCATGCACTGTGGATGCCCTATCACGTTCTTTTCAACGGACCGTAGCAGCTCTTCTCTCGCCACCCTTCTGCAATGCCAGATTTCTGCTACTGGAAGTACTCAGAGTCTGAACTCAAAAGATAGTTGACCTCGCACCTTGTTCGAGAACATCAACGGAATCCATCAGATATAGATCCTGGAAGTTGCGCAGTCACTGACCCATCTGCCGAGCAGGGTATAGAGGAAGCTCGCGGGATTCACGTGACGGCTGAGCCTCTAGCGTCCTTGAACCCCAGCGCGGCAAAACGCCAGGGACCTGCGGGGCGCGTTACGTTCATGGAGCATAGCCTTCTACACCATTTATCAGGCTGATAAGCTGTCGAGCTGTCTACCACATTTTGATTCAAAATCTGCTATGCGGTTCCAAGGTCAAGTCGTGGTTTACAAGGTCAAAGTTGACGGCCGCCCCATCTCGCCCTTCTCCCTATCAGGCTCCATACTGCCAAACGACTTACCAGTAGGGATATGCAAGCCTGAGACGCTGCATGTTTGACCACCACCTCATCATCAGCGCTGCACCTCACGAGGACATATTGAAAAACCTGACAAAGTATGCGTCACCAAGACTACACAGTGGGATGGATCTGTGCGGTGCAGACGGAGTACGTGGCGGCCTGCGAGCTGCTGGACGAAGAGCACCCATCCCTACCGACCAGTTCCCCTCACGACGACAACGCCTACACCCTCGGTCGCATTGGTGATCACCACATCGTCATCGCATGCCTTCCGAAAGGGAGGTACGGCATCGCCTCCGCCGCTGGTGTGGCTAAAGACATGCTGCGCAGCTTCGAGTCCATCGCATCGGAGGAGGGGCACCCAGCGACAAGCATGATATCAAACTCAGGGATATCGTGGTCGGCTGTCCTGTCAAGAAGGAGGGTAGTGTGGTTCACTACAACTTTGGCAAGGCAATTCAATACCAGGAACTCGAGCGAACCGGGTCCTTGAACTCGCCGCCAACGGTCCTCTTGACCGCGTTAAATCATCCACAAGAATGGCAGGTATTACACGTATCGATCAACCGACCACGATCAATGGCCTCCCACGATCACAGAGATTGTATGTATTGGTTGGACCTGACAGATACATCCACCTTGCGCTGACTCCATGTTGCAATGTGGCAATAGGCTGGGAAGGATATCTAGCTAATAGGGGCCCCCAGGGCCCCATATATGGCCAAAACAGACAAAGAACGGCTAGCAACAGGCTTCTGGAATCGCATAGAAAGCAATCAAGCAACGGATTGCAACACTCCCCTCGATACTAGAAACATATCCCTGCTAGCGCTCCCCTCAATCCTGGACCCAAAACATTTATCCGCGTCCGAGAGGTCGTTGATAGTCCTGAGAATCCATATATCTCCGCTGTATCCGGACCGAAATGCTCCCAGAAATAACTGATTGAGGAGCTATGCCCGTATAGGGCTTGAGTAGTTGTCGTAGGCCTGAGAATTTATCTCTCCTGTATCCAGACCGAAATACTCCCAGAAATAACTGATTGAGGAGCCGTGCCTACAAAAACGTGTAGGGCTTGAGTGGTCGTCGTAGGCTTGAGAATTTATCTCCCCTGTATCCGGACCGAAATACTCCCAGAAATAACTGATTGAGGAGCTATGCCCGTATAGGGCTTGAGTAGTCGTCGTAGGCCTGAGAATCCATATATCTCCCCTGTATCCGGACTGAAATGCTCCCAGAAATAAATGATTGAGGAGCCGTGCCTACAAAACCGTGTAGGGCTTGAGTGGTCGTCATAGGCCTGAGAATCTATATGTCTCCCCTGTATCCGGACCGAAATACTCCCAGAAATAACTGATTGAGAGCCGAGTTCCTCCATGATGCCTCCACTGAGTTCTGACTCCATATCTGTAAGTCGATTGGTAAGCAAATCCGAGGGCTGAATTCCTCCATGATGCCTCCACTGAGTTCTGACTCCATATGGGTAAGTCGATTGGTAAGCAAATCCGAGGGCTGAATGTATACAACGCAGATATTGTGCTGCGAGGGAACCTTTCCCATAAAGGTGCAGCTGAATAGGCGCTGTCCGGGCTCATAACCTGTTGCAATGTGGCAATAGGCTGGGAAGGATATCTAGCTAATAGGGGCCCCCAGGGCCCCATATATGGCCAAAACAGACAAAGAACGGCTAGCAACAGGCTTCTGGAATCGCATAGAAAGCAATCAAGCAACGGATTGCAACACTCCACCTTAGAAAGAATCGTACCCTTTGCCAGTGAATCTGCTCCCTCGAGACTTTGACAATCGCAATCGTGAAAGCCCGCAAAACTCGGAGGAGCCGTCGAAATCACGTTGGAATTGGCGGGGCTCGAGTCTTTGCAGGATACGTAGGCGTTGCCAGATTTTGTACGGTATTGTATAGCCAAGTCGGAGGAAGGCAATCGCATAAGAGATGTATTACGCTTTTATCTTGAATCACAAGGCAGCGTGGATCGCTGCCTGTCGTACAAGTTGTCTTTTCTATGAGGCCACAAACATCGCAGTGATCTAGTATAATATAATCAAAGCCTCCTGTAAATTCTTCCTAACCTTTGGCGCCTCCTTGTTAATCCATCCTGCAAGTCCTCTCGGCCCGTTGCACAGACGTGATTGGTCATCCGTCGGTTCCCTTTCATCATACTACCTATTGAAAAACGTGACTGGTCATATACAGACATGCCTGCTGGGACTAGCACAAGGCGATATACTGGACAGGAGCTGTCCGAACGTTCTGTTGCATCGAGTTGGTGGATATGACATTCGATATGCGATCAACATAGAAACATTTGTACGCTTGGTCCGAGAACAGCTGGGGGGAAACATGGATTAAGGGTGCGAGCCACTGGGTAAGCAAGGCGCAAGAGGTGCACTGTTCAAGATCACTTTGGCTTCGTATGGATATACCTTTGTGGGCAAAGGGACAGTGCCTGTGTTTGTGCGGGACTTAAAGTACGATGGTCGTATCTACTCGAAGCTGGAGAGGATTTAAGGAGCCTCGGTGCCTGTGTACCTGGGGAATATTGATCTGATCCACCGGTATTTCTACGACGGGAGGGTGCGGATCGTGTATATGTTGCTGATGCTGTGGGCGGGCGAAGTGGCCGAGGACGGGGATATAGCCGACCTGAAGGGAGAGGTGCAACGGTCGGTGCAGGACCTCTATAATGAGCGGGTGACTTATAACGAAGTGCGCCAACCCAATATTCTCTGGAATTTGGAGCGATGGCGGGCGATATTAGTGGATTTTGAGCGAGCTGAAGTCTTAGACGATAGGAAACGACAAGTTCTCAGCTATATTCCAGTAAATTTATAAGCAGTAAAGGGCAGAAGTAGGATGGGCAGAAGCAGAAAGATGGGAAGGAAGTAGGCATGCGTTTGACCCTGAAAAAAAGGCTCCTATTTTGACCGTCAGTCACATGAAACTTCCAGTATATAAGTAGCAAGAGGATGAAGCTAGCACTGGCAGAAACAGCCCTAAAAAGCGCAGCGAGAGGTACCGCGGAAAGCAGGACCGCAAATACCAGCACCGTAGAAGCCAAAACTGGGGAAAGCAGCACCGTAAAAGCCAGTACCGTAGAAGCTAGTGCCGTAGAAGCCAGTACCGTAGGAGCCAGTACCGTAGAAGCCAGTATCGGGGAAAGCAGCACCGTAGAAGCCAGCACTGTAGAAAGCCAGGCTGGTAGAAGTGGGCGAAGGGGCAAGGTTCTAGGTGGTGGGGATTTAGGATGGACGTTCCTAGAATGTGATTGGCTACCATGATTTGCGAGCAATTGGGTCCGCAAATCGTCGAGGCTCTATGACTCATATTTTATGTTCGAGCGTCAAAATTTGAATTCACATTCTAGAAGCTTCCAACCCTCCAGACGTAGGCCACGTACAGAGGCGCCAATGCTCGCTCGTGCTTGGGATACGTATTGCCCGCGAGCCGTGTCCGCCCCATGCATCTTGCAGGTCTCCCGCTCAGAGCAACCCGCGCTTCAAGAGTTACACATGACCTATATTACACTTTTAACGTTCAGTGAGGCCTGTGGACTAACCAGGATCGCTTTCGGGTTCTATAGCTAACTATATCATACGCTTCTAGTTCCAAGCCTGTATAGATGCACGAGAATCCACACCGTCACGACGACTTCCAATCGGCTTACTAACCATCATTTAAAGCGAACGTTCGACCGATCCTACCCTAAGTAATACTCCTCTAAAACCGTTATCTCAAGCCTCTCACCGCAAGTCCTGAGGCGACCACAACGAGTATCACATTAATATACCTATTGCGACTACCCCAGACACGACACACGACAGGAGGGTAACCCGAAAGAGAGGGAAGACCCTGCGGACCAATACGCTTTAGAGGGAGCTCGAGAACGTGGTCTGTAGATGCTTGATGGTCGACTGACAAAGATGCTGGATAATTTGCCGCCCGAGATTGTCCAGCTGATCCTATAGACTCCTTGAGAATTAGTCTTGGCATAAAACCTACTACTATACTTTATTTCACATTGCTATAGATTCCTATTACACGGTAATAGATAAGTAGGTTATTACTAAAACAGTCGGTGTTTGCAATACTCGATATTCGATTTTTCATGTTTGTATTATCATAGACCGTATTCGGAATATCTTGGCGCATAAACGTTGACCTCCAAAGGCAAGCAACAAAAATAAACTCCATGACCACTACTTTTGGCAGTGGATTCTGAAAGGGCAAAAAAAAATGAACAGAGAGGGATTCGAACCCTCTGAACAAATCAGTATCAATACAAGGGTATGAAGGAATTTGGAAACTTACCGCCACTTTCGTGACCAGGATATAAAGTTAAGGTAGCCTTAACCTGCTATTACGGGGTTAATAAGTATTTTAGAAGAATCTAGTTGGAACTACACACGCGCCATAACCACTGATAAACTGTTAGTTTTGTTCAGACTAGCCAGTTTGCTGGGAAGCGTACACTCGCTAAGATTTGTTAGATTACACTCTCGCTTAATTCGAGGAGGAATCGCTTACGCCATCTGTCCAGAAGTTCGAATTCTTGTGGATAAGATCTTATTTGCAACTATATAATTTCGACAATAACATCAATATCACAATCATTCAATATACTCTCACTAATAATAGTTAGCATCGTACTTCAACACTGACGCCATCTGTCCGGAAATTCTGGTGGTTTAAAATTTTCGACCACATTAGCAAGGGTACTACCTACGAACATCCTCGAATTCCTTATGCTTGTATGAGTATAGGGAAAATGTATTCGCTGCTGCTATGTTCGATTTCTTAACGTAATTGGTTAGAATTTACATTGATCATAGTCTATAGACGCCTTCTCTGCTATGCTGTTGCAAAGGCGACAACAGTGCGCGCCTCAATGACTCAGCAAGATAGGACGTGCCTAGAGGGGATACTAAGGCCTGAGTATCACCCTTTCACCTGTCATCCATGTGTGCGCGCGAGGCCATCTACCAATATCCACTGGAGTTAAACAAGACGATCCAGTGGTCATTCATGATATTAAGTGATCGCGACGACATAAGAAAGCTATTCCTGCCCACATGGCGATGAAACAATACCAAGCATCAGGACAAGACTCTCATGACGATATTGTCCGAATGGTTGGCGTATTTCCCATACTACTCCCCCTTATCCACTCCCTTAAAAAATGCGAGCTTAATCTGTATTTACCACATGGTGGTGTCCGTAAGGTACAACAACCTGCTGGAAACTTACAGGATCCCCAGCTGGAAATTTCAAGTAGACATCAGCATCCATGAAAGGAACACCCAACTTGATCAGAGTGTTGTTGATTACCACGATTATGTTGTCTCGCCAGCAATCGTGCTGCCTAAAGCGGAAATTTTTCTTCACGAGCTCTTAGAGCGTCTACAAATCGACGAAGATTATCTAGAAGTCAAAGCTCTTCTAGAGCGTGGTGGGATAGAAGCAACCAAACAGCTACTTCTCGAAGCACTCATCCCAAGCTTCAAGGATTTCTTGGCTCACAGCTGTGACGGAGACCAAGCCTATAACGTTCTATCGTGAGCTGATACCATTTCATAACATGTGGTAGTAGTTGACACAGTGAAGCCTTCTGCAAGTCGACTCTCCAATAAATTTTGACGGATTGGCCGCGTACTACAACGTTACCGGTGCTGGCCAAGATGATGGTCCAGGCTTCTTTCGTCTCTGCACTGGCCAAACTGCTCGTTACCGGACGCGAGCACGGCAGTATGCTGATAAGTTGTACAGAGATCAGCATCCATCACTCCAGTACAGCGTCTGTGCTATTCGCGACCGGCCTCTATATACCGTATACTATGGTACATTCCCGAAACCTCGGCTAGGTGACACAGAAGATTGGACGATTCTCCTGAATTTGCTCGAGATGTTTGGTGCTCTTCTCCTCCAGACTCTACCTCAGAAGATCTTGGAGCCTTTTCTCCCGGAATCAGTAAAGGTCCCTTATCCAAACGTGCACCTTAATGTTCTCTCTCCTCTCTTGCAACAACGGGAAGGGAATATTGCTCAAGAGCACGTCGATGAGTCCTTAGCATTGCTAAAAGAGTCAGACGATCCTTTTATTCAGCAATACATTCTAGATAAATCAACCGGCACCCCAATAATCATGGCTATTATAGAGCGTCGGCTTGAGATGAAAGGCGGGCAGCCACTGGCATACGACGATCTCCCTGAGACCCTGAAGAAGTACTTGAAGAAGCGAGGCTTTCCAGATCAAGCTTCAATGGGTCTGCTGGTTCAACCTGGCAAGCCTCTCTTACAAACTATTGTGACCATGATGGGCGCCGCTGGACTAGCGGTGCAAGCCAACAACGTGTATCCGACACTTGATGGGGCGGCCTGTGGGAGGAGCTACAAGTATGTCTAAGCCAGTGGCTGAACAACTTGATGGACCGGAGTTATCGGACGATTCATTCGCTTCCTGGAGATCTAAAATTCCCAGAATTCAGAAATATGCGGCCTTCCTTCGAAATGCTGATCGTTCTAAGTCAGACGATAAGGAAGTAAAGATATACTATCCTAGTTGTCAGAATTTTGAGAGACTAGACACGTACCCTTAATACGTTTGTAAAACGGGCGTTTATATTACGAGATAATATTGGTATAAGGAATGTGATGGAGAGGTGTCGAGTTTCAGGCCTTTAGACAACAGAGCTTACGTTATTAATAGGATCTTTAGAGTAAGGCTAAAGGGTACAGGATTGGTGTGATCAGGAATAAGACGAATAACCAAATTGAGGTACACCAAAAGCCCTAGCTCTTCTTACGCCAAATAATGATTTTTAGAGCAAGGAAATTTATCGAGAGTAATATCAGGGCTATTTTTTAATCCCTCGAGGAAGGAGATAAATCTATCTACTGCTTTAACCTTTCCCCGAACTGAGATTAAGGACAAGCTTTTCTTGTCTCTTATACTGTGAATTGTGTGGCTATCTCTTTGATCCATTGGGCTTTCGCAATATACATTGAGCATCCTATATCTTTTCCTAACGGCAGTATATATAGTTACAGTATCCATAATTCGATTTGAGCCTTAGTTTTGCTAGAACCGAACGGAACAGCGTCATCTTCATACAACTTCTAATAGGCACCTTACTAACTGGGTTGCCTGGAATACAGGTCCCAGCGAACAGTTACAGGACGGGAACAGAGGAGCCGAGAGCTGTATAAGCTGTGCGAGCGAGGAAGGACGAAATGTGACAGAGCGAATAAAGAGCCTGGGAGTATTGAGGAAGACACAAGAGATAGACTGAATGAGTAGTAAAGAGACGACGTTATTATTCTCGTCTGAATCGCCGTTTTTCCATGAATTACACTTAAGCCGCCACTCTCAAGAACCGAATTGAGCGAGACAGACTAAATCCGAAATCTCCGGGGACACTTGCCATCCCCCAGACGACCATCTTTAGGCCCTGTTCAAGGGCTGCCCGGGCGGGTGACAACTCAGGGGTTTGACAACTCAGAGGGTGAACCCTTCTATTGTAAACCTATTGCACCCCAGACGAACCGCCGAAGTAGAAACGTAAATGGTTTCTAATAAGCAAGGGATCAGGCAGCAGCTCATCCCCAAGGGGGTGCAGTCGTCACCCAAGGATCACCTAAGGATCACCCACGTCGTCGCGCCACGTTAAGGCGGCGCTCACCCTAAGCTCTGTGTGGGATGAGGCCGGGGCAGATTCTGTCTTCTTGGCACTACGAAACAGGGCAAGAACAAGCGCTTGCACCTCGTGGCCTAGGTGCATTGCCAAGGTATCTCGACTACAAGTATGTTTTTTCCGCGTACGCATCTTGATAGGCGACTGATCAAATGGTATCTATTTATATGAGTGCGTCAGCTGTCTCGATACTGGGCGGCTAGGCCCCCTGCATTTTAGACCATCCGCTTTGGGACATTCCCCACCACTAGCGCCATGCGTAGACGCTTCCTCTGTACCTGACAATCAATCAGCACCACCCAATTCCTCCTATACTTGAAACACCCCTTCAACTTCGCAGCACTGTTTCAGCGACTCGTACGCGTCTGCAGTTCGGGTATCCTCAGCCTCAGAAGAACGGGAAGAGTCGAAACGCAGGGCTGTTCTGATTGGTGGGGTAAACGTGGGTCAAATACAAAGACTAAGGTAATACCTTTTTCTCTACGGCCTCCTTCAAGGAAGACTTGAAAAGGAGAGCGATATTGGAAAGCTGCTGACTGGCAAAAAGACCATCGCTATTACCGAGGACATCCGAGGACGCGGCCCAGAAATTGCATCTACTACGTACGAGAGACTGCTATAGCTTTGACCACACTCCGCCTCCTCGGCAGCCTGATAAATCCCGAGGTGCCCAAGACAGCAGCCCAAAACTTTTGCTGCTATAAGACGCTCGCTCCCCCTCCCTACAACACCATACCCTAAAAGCGTCACATCAAAGAGGAGGAATATCAAAACACCCATAAAACTTCATATAAGGCGCTCCCAATACACGGAGAGGTTAGAGGCCTAAAACAGACTGGACTTTGAGGGAAGGAAAAGGTACTCAATAGATTGAACCGGTGATATCTGTGAGGTTAGTCACATATCAAAGCCTTCTGACCCATTACGCCTTGTCGCTCTTTCACCAAGATTGGCTTGAGTGCATAAAGAAACATTGTACCTTGTTGTGTAATGGTTGTTCTGCTGGGCCCGGCTAGATCTTCCGAACAAAGCGATCATGTGGTCCCCTTCACCACCGGGTCACCGTTGTGCAATGCCAGCCCAGGCTCAAAATATAGCAACACGCAATCCCAAATTTTGATTGTGCAACGTAACCTAGTCAACAATACCCGAACCGAGCTGATTGAGTCATTCTAGGCTTGAAGAACTCGATATTCGGGCACATATCAACAGCACCCACTCCAACCTCAACGAGATCGTTTTGCCGTCCATCTAGAGACTTATCCTCTGAGCAAGCAGCTCATCAAAACCAGCCTGAAAACTCCCACCATGTCGCGTCAGCCAGCTCCACCACCAAGTGGATCTCGCAAAATCTCTTTCAACGTCTCGGACCAGTACGATATCCAAGATGTAGTTGGCGAGGGTGCTTATGGCGTTGTCTGGTAACCCTCCCCGGATTATGTCAGACTCAGTTTTTGCGACCGGTACTGACATTATACAAGCTCCGCACTTCACAAGCCTTCCGGGCAGAAAGTCGCTATCAAGAAGATCACACCTTTCGATCACTCTATGTTTTGCCTACGTACATTACGAGAGATGAAATTGCTGCGCTACTTCAACCACGAGAACATCATTTCGATTCTCGATATCCAGAAGCCGCGAGACTATCCAAGTTTCTCAGAAGTCTATCTGATCCAGGTATGGATAAGATCTACCGGTCGGGACCACTTTCTTTCCCTTTGCTAACTCCGGCCAGGAACTCATGGAAACCGACATGCACCGGGTCATCCGTACACAAGACCTATCAGACGACCATTGCCAATACTTCATCTACCAAACTCTACGCGCCTTGAAAGCTATGCACTCCGCAAACGTCCTGCACCGCGATCTGAAACCCTCTAATCTCCTACTCAACGCCAACTGCGACTTGAAAGTCTGTGACTTTGGCCTTGCTAGATCTGCAGCTTCTTCCGAGGACAACTCTGGTTTCATGACGGAATACGTTGCAACGAGATGGTACCGTGCACCTGAGATCATGCTTACATTCAAGGAGTACACGAAGGCTATTGATGTATGGAGTGTGGGCTGCATTCTGGCAGAGATGTTGAACGGGAAGCCCCTGTTCCCAGGCAAAGACTGTAAGCATTCCCTCTGTCTTCAAACCTGCGCCTGCTAACCAAGATCTTAGACCACCACCAACTGACCCTCATCCTCGACGTCCTCGGCACGCCAACCATGGAAGACTACTACGGCATCAAGTCTCGACGTGCACGAGAATACATCCGCTCGCTGCCCTTCAAGAAGAAGATTCCAATGAAAGCTATGTTCCCCAAGACCTCCGACCTCGCCCTCGACCTGCTAGAGAAGCTCCTAGCTTTCAATCCAGTCAAGCGTATCACGGTTGAAGAGGCACTAAGGCATCCGTACCTGGAGCCATACCACGATCCTGAAGATGAACCAACAGCCGAGGCCATACCTGAAGAGTTCTTTGACTTTGACAAGAACAAAGATTCGCTTACAAAGGAGGAGCTGAAGCGTAAATTCGATATCTCCAGTGCTTCACGAATCCAACAGCTGACGTGATGCCAGAATTGATCTTCGCCGAGATCATGAGATAGAGATATCCCAATCTGATCGAATTGACGACTTGCGGTGATGATATGATTTGGACAATAGACGAACAGCATTATTTGCTTAGCTCCTATTTGTCGGCTGGAATCGATGAATGTGGCTTCCACCATTTCCTATGTTTTCCTTAGGGCCTTAATGTGGGCAATTTCGACTGCATACTTGAGCATGTGTGGCCTTTCTTCCTCACCATCTCGGGCCTGAGAGGCTGCGTTTCTATATGAAGGTTTCATAGGAAAGAATAACATAGCTAGGTAGTTTGAGCGTTCAAGAAGAATTTTTCCTCTCTGTGCGTGATTTCATGAGTGCGAATAATCTCATATCCCCTTTCGTTTCATAAATCGTTCTATCCTATCCTTGATACCCTGTGGACTTGGCTTCTCAGCCACTACATCGGCTTCGAATCCGAATTCTTTTTGCAGGTACTCGCGCGTCGTAGGTCCAATGCATACTACAAACGTTGTTCTCTCCCCCAAGTTCCCTTTCGCCCTCCCAGTCCTCTCATCCAACCACCCCAGCGCTTTCAACATCCCCTTCCCTGCCGTCGGCGAGAAGACTACAATCCACCTGAACCCTTGTCCCTGCCCGTCTGGTCTTGTTTGGTTTAGCACCTGAGCGAAATGGAATTCAAATCCCTCGAGCTCGCTGGTCTGGTATATGACCATCTCATCAACTTGTATTCGTTCATCATCAGGCAGGTTCGGGGACATGAGCATTCGCGGTATAACATCCCTCCTCTTCTCGCCTGTCAGGAAAAGCACAGACTTCATGCCCTTCCCATCCTCAGCCCTGACATCGTACTTCCCCTCCCCTTCCTTCTCCCCACCATCTATACCCAGCATCAGCCTAGCCAACACCTCTCCACTCCCCGCACTCTCCCCACCGTATTTGCTGCATCGAGGCAGAAGATCGTCAACTATGGGACGGAGCGAACTAGCGGTCGCTGGCCCCACGGTATAAAAGCGCACTTCTAGCTGGGAAAAACGGTCTTTAAGCCTTTGCATTGGAGGCGCCTTCAACGCTGAAGCAAAAGCAGCAACTGCGCGCTGGGATGTGAATATTAGAGCGCCATATTGGAAGGGTTTGGATGGTCCATCTGCGGCCTTGGAGTCGAGATGGGCGAGGATGAGTTTTATGAGATCGTCTGGGAGGAGGGAGTGTGAGAGGACGGGGACGAAGTGGGGGGTGTAGGTATGGGTGTGGTTTGAGGTGGTGGTCGTGGTGGTCGTCGTGTTGGTAAGGTGCGTGGTGTAGGGGTCGGTGGCGGGGGTGGGGGAGGGGGATTTGAGGAGGAGGATTGGGATGGATTCATTGGAAGAAGACATTGTAGAAGTATCCAACAGGAGAAGGGAAATACTGAGAGTCTGCGGACCAAAGTCGCATCAAGTCCTGCAAAAAAGCGCCGAAGTTCAGCCGGCGGGCGATGAACAAAACAGCTGTATTTGATGATAGCTTCTTAACTTGCGCGTTGGAACCAGAGGCATGGACAAATTCTTCACCGATGTCCAGAAGGAGCATAGTAAACCCTCAACACAGTCCGGAGAGGGAAAAAGCGCAGATGGGACGCCAAAGAAAGCTGTACCCAAGGGCGTAGTGCTGGGGAAAGATGGAAAACCGTGAGCTTGATATACTACCCATCCGAATGACTTCAAGCTGACCACTGTTGAAGATGTCGTTCCTGCACCTCGTTTGCCTCATGGGCAGCTATGACCAAGAAAAATACCTCCGAATTTCCCCAAACGACTACAGTCCACCCTCAGTCCACCGCCCCACCGGACGACTGCCCCCCAGACGTCGAAGCTCTAGGCCGCTCGACATGGACATTCCTCCATACGCTCAGCGCTTCCTACCCGCCACATGCTTCCCCAACGCAACAAAGCGAAATGCGCCAGTTCTTAGATCTGTTCTCAAGGTTATATCCGTGCTGGACATGTGCAGAGGACTTCCAAGAATGGATGAGAAGTCCTGGGAATGAGCCGAGGGTGTCTTCTAGGGGGGAATTTGGGCGGTGGATGTGTGAGGCGCATAATGAGGTTAATAGGAAGTTGGGGAAGGAGGTGTTTGAGTGTTCGAGGTGGGAGGAAAGGTGGAGGACGGGGTGGAAGGATGGACGCTGCGACTAGGGCACAATAAGAGCGATGAATGTGTATGATGTGTATTACTTTTTGGGCTGGATTTGCATAGATGAGGAGCATGAACACGGGGAATAAGCATTGCATTGAGCGTGGGCGTTATTTACAATACAACATCTCTGCCTCTACCGCTGGGACATGAATCTATGTACTCACTCCCCATTTTTCCACATCGGGACTAACCTTCTTATACATCAAATCTGTCCTGAGCGTGTATTTCGTCCCACCCGTAACATCTGCGCCCGAATGGAGGAGGTCTCGGTGCTGGAAGATGAGCACGCGGCCCGGCTTGGGTTCAACATTGAACTCGCGCTTCATATTGTACGAATGGAAAGTTGTTGCTCCCCCACTGTTGGGGTTCTCGTTGAGGTAGAGGTGTAGGGTGTAGAAGGAGATTTCTTTGCCGTCGGGGGTCACGTAGGCACCATCCATGTGGGCTGCGTGGGTGTTAGAGGGGTATGAGTGAGGAAAGTTGGGGGCTGGATTTACGTCTGAAGTACTGTCCTTCGCCATACTTGAGGAAGCGCATCCGTTCGTTGAGTCTAGACATCTGAAGCGTTTCTTTTCTCTTCACTGGGCCGTTGCCCGTGATGTCTGGCCGATTTTTCAAGGTCAAGATCTCTGGAACATGATCCACGACTCGCTTCCAGATTCTGTCGACGATGTCCGCGTCATCCCAAATGATGCGACCGCAGTCGCGAGTTTCTTTGATCATCATTTGTCTTCCACCCCCAATGTTGACCATTGCTTCCTCCCACATACCGCCTGCATATTGTTCGGCCATTTTGATGAGGGTCTGGCATTCGGCTTCTGTGAAGCAATTTTCTAGGACGACTGCATAGAGGCCTTCGCATTCTGGTATGTCGGTTTCTTTGAAGTCGATTACTTTCTTTGTAATTTCCATGGGTTTCAGGAGAAAGTCGTGTCGAGTATCTTTAACGTCTTGCTTCTCGTGGTCACAGTGTGATCCATCCTGGACCTCTGGGTTTGACGTAATCATCGTGTATGATTTCCCAACAACTCAAGTCCGGTGCCTCTGGACGGCGAAAGGTGGAGAATAGAACATGTGAAGAGGAGAAAAGGATTGGACACAATGACACATGGTGAGGCTATGTCGTTGCTCTTCATAAGTGGTCCACGTGACACTGCTGCCTGGAAATGGCAAGGCTGCTTGACTCAATACATTCAGGTAAAGACAACGCTCGTCAAAAATAAAATCTTACTCCCATCACAAACATCGCCCATTGCGCTTCGCCACAACCTTTGTTGCTGTCTATTCCTTAATCTTTCTTGCTCGTATTGGACCCTTGAGATCGCACACATTAACATCATCAGGCACCAGCGAGCCTTTCTGGAGAATCTCAACCTGACCACGTCGGCGCCTATCCTGAAGCATCTCGCGCACTTCGGGCATCAGGTCTCTCCAGTCAGTAGCACCAATGGTCCTCAGCTCCGCCGCGCTTAAAGCTCGTGGCACCTCTGAGGGACATATCGTCTTTGGATATTCCCGAGATGATAGCAAGCGGTCAAGATGAGAGACCAGAAGTCCTTGTTGACTGGCAGTATCAGGTGCCATCGGAGCTCTTATCTGGCCAAAATGATGAGACTGCTGCCTAAGTTGAGGTCCACTCTCACGAAGGATGGGTATGTGTCCTGCAGAATGCAAGGACTTCGAGTACTAGGCCGATATCGGGGCTACCAATCGAAACTGACGATGACCTGGGGAGAACTTACCCATGCCCAAATACGAAGGTTGCGCTTTTGCGACGCCTAAGTGCGAGAACACTGGGTAAGGTAGGTGGAACCGACCCCGAAAGCGCTCAAGATAAGAGGGCCCAAGACACTGGCTCCGGGCCGGACTTCGTGAGGCGGTCTCGACGGGCTGACCCGGGAGCTGCACAAAACCACAAATCTTCAATCCTGGATCCCGACAATTGAAAGTCTCATCTTTTATTTTCGTTCTTTCCTTTTCGGTCTGGCAACTACATAATGCGCTCTTTCTATGTATGCAGAAAGAGTTCAGAGTTCTGGTCTACTGCCGGCTCTTACTGCAATGTACCTTAATACTATGGTTTTAGTGCATGTACGAATCAGGGGTGCAGGCGAAGTTGGGCAGCAAGCGGCCTCCACCGTGCAGCACCCCACACGGATACAGCCATTGAAAAGAAGTGAGGCGCCAGTCAGATGGCATCTCATCATGCATCGACCAATGCTGAGATTGGTCTATAAATCCATCCATAGCTTGCAGTATCCATGCCGGCTTCCCACGCTTTGTGGTGCAACTGCTTCTTGACGTGGCTCCAATTGGCCCGCTCACGCTTATCGAGGCCCAGATGATGCAAGAATCGTTGCGTATAGACTTTTTGTGTAAGCGATGGTGGAGGGCGATTCCCTCTGTGTCGTCGATACGGATGGGGGCACGTACAGAGGGTTGAGATCTTCTATGCTCGTTGCTGCTTCGGGGACGCGCGCGTTGGACAAGTCCTCTTCCTCCCGAGCCAATTCTACTGATTATTCCCTCAACCAACATTCCAGCGTTCCTTTTTGTGTAATAGTCTTTGAATGGTCATTCGTCCCGACCCCTCCTTTCAAATCAAATGTCCGATTGGATGTCTGAGGTGTCACATACTTAAGTGAGATGAGCTATATGGCTCAGTCATAAAAGATTCATCAACCGTTGTCTTGTCCCTACTGCAGCATCTACGTACTACCAACGGCTATCCAAGATGCAGCAAATGTATGAGAAACCTCAGGTCAGGATGTACCAACAACCCAAGGCGTGGACATGGCAAACTATAGCGACTCATACAGCCCATTATGCATCTACTCCGGTGTTCGAAGCTCCTCAACCACCAGAGGTCTTCTTGCCGCATAACCCATTTTTACCTCCTCCTGAACCTCCCAACGATGAACCCGAAGAGAGTCAACCAGAGGCTGATGCGCCTCCGCCGGAAGAAGATCAACCGGCAGAGCCTGGTAAGTACATCTTCGTGACCTGCGATATTAGTCGCTGATAAAAGTTAGAAGAACCCAAACCAGAAGACGACACGAGCCCGCCGGAAGATCCTCCTAGCGAGGAAAATGCTGACGGCGGTGTCGCTGTAGCTGCTGATGATGCTTCACCAGCAGACGAAGGAGCCGCAGATGAGCCTCAGCCATATGAGCCTGCGGAGTCCGCAGAACCTGCAGAAGAAAGTGCAACTGCAGCTGAGGGTGAAAACGCCGAAGAGAGTAAAGAGGCTCCAGAAGCGGAGCCTGAAACTCCAGCACCCGATCAAGAAGCAGCAGCAGAACCAGAACCTGGGCCAGCACCACCTGCTTCCGAGGAGACCGCCGCCGAGCCGGATGCTGAGCCTGAAACAGAGCCAGATGCTGAGGCCCCGGCTTCACCTCCTGAAGAACCAGCGGCGGAACCAGAAGCTCCTGCTGAGCTAACTCCAGCCGAAGAAGCACCACCACCACCACCACCTGCACCTGAAGTGCCTCCCGAGGGAAAGAAAGAAAAGAAGTCCAAGTCGTCCAAGTCGTCAAACCATAACATAGTTGTTAAGAAGGAGAAGAAGAGCGACAGGAAGGACAAGCACGAAAGTAAGGAGAAAGCTGAGAAGAAAGAGAAGAGTCACAAGAAAGACAAGAGTGACAAGTACAAGAAATCAAAGAAGGGTGCAGCTGATCCACCTCCAGCAGAAGCTCCCCCAGAGCCTGCACCAACGGAGGCGCCAGCGGAAGAACCTGCACGTGAACCTGCACCAGCGGAGCCTACCCCAGAAGAACCTGCGGCTTCAGAGCCTCCCCCGGCAGAAGCTGCACCGGAGGAACCCGCACCGACCGAATTAACACCAGAAGAACCTGCACCGGCAGATCCTGAGCCACCTGCGCCAGAAGAACCGGCTGCAGCCGAACCTGCAGTAGACGAGCTAGCACCAGCGGAGCCAGCGGCAGAAGATCCAAAGCCGGAAGAACCAGCCCCTACCGAATCTGCAGCAGAGGAGCCGGCACCAGCAGAATCAACGGCACAGGACCCGGCGCCTAAAGAACCCACCCAGGCCGAGCCCACACCAGATGCGGCTCCACCAGCTGAAGCCCCAGCGGCGGAAGCTCCCCCAACGGAAGAACCTCCAGCCAGCGAGGCCCCAGCCAGCGAGCCTCCTCCACCAGCCGCGGCCGTACCTGATGACGCTCCAAGCGATGTTCCTCTAGCTGAAGCAGCGGCAAAAGATGCACCTGCTTCCGATGAAGCCGCTGAAAGTAACGCGGACGAGGCTGCCGAAGGCAAGGCGGACGAGCCAGAACCTCAAGCTGAAGCCCCTGCTGCTGATGATGCCGCAAAAGAAGAGAAGCCAGCAACTGACGAAGCTCCCAAAGAGGAAGCTGCACCAGTCGAGAACACTGAAGTGATGGCCGTCGAACCAGCACAAGAAGTCTTAGAGAGCACCGAAGACAAAGAAGCTCCAGCAGAGGCAGCCGGAGAAGCAGCCCCTGCAGAATCAACGCCACCGGTAGAGGCCAGTGAGCAAGTGCCTAAAGACATCGCTGAGCCTGAAGCTGCTCCGGTTGTTGAAGAGGCACCTGCAGATCCTCCTGCAGAGTCAGACCCGCCAGCAAGCGAAGAACCTCCAACAGAAATCCCATCCGAGCCAGCTCCAGCATCAACTGAGGAGTCAACACCTGATCCACCAGCCGACCCGCCAGCAAGCGAAGAACCTCCAGCAGAAACCCCATCCGAGCCAGCTCCAGCATCAACTGAGGAGTCAACACCTGATCCACCAGCCGACCCGCCAGCTGACCCACTAACAGAGTCTGCTCCAGTGGCTAGCGAAGAAAATCCGCCAGAACCACCAGTAGAAGTAGCCCCTGTTGCCTCAGAAGAGTCAGCACCAGAGCCGGCAGCGGAAGAGCCCTCGGCAGCTATTGAGGAGGCTGCGAGTGACCCACCGGCCGAACCTGTTCCTGAAGTTGCAGCAGATGCTCCTGTTGAATCTGGCCCGGAAATCGCAGCTGAGCCGCCAGCAGAGGAACCCGCAGTGGATCCGCCAGCGGAATCTGCTCCAGAGGCTGCGCCTGAGACTGCGCCTGAGGCGGACCCACCAGCTGAAGCATCTCCAGAAGCTGCGGCAGATCCAGCACCGGAAGCTGCAGCAGACCCAGCGCCGGAGCCAACTCCGGCAACAGACGATGTCATCGCTGAGGAACCCGCTGACGATGCAGCGCCACTCGAACCACCTCCATCCCCAATGTCGTCAAAACGCCATCATCGGTCCAAAGGATGGGAACGCGAACGCCGGCACAGCAAGTCTTCCTCAAAAGGCAGCATGGAAACCTCACGCCCCGAGCGCAAACGCCGCGAAAGCGACGTCAGCGCCTCCACCGCAAAGTCTGGTGATGTCGAAGCAATAATCAAAGAAGCGAAAGAAAGGAAGCAGAGCAAGCTTCATTCTGGTTCGAAGACTAGTGATAGAGGTACAATCGAGCGTCCAAAATCAGAGCGTCGATCAAGTAGGCGGGAGAAAGAAAAAGAAACGGAACCAGAAAAGAAACCAGAAAAGAAACCGTCAGCACTCCGACCACGAATCCTGGACGTAATGCCCCGAGCCGAATCCGAGGCACGCATGTTCCTTCGTGTAAACGGCGAGAAAGAGAAATCGTCGTCGAGTTCAAGGCCGAAAGACAAGCGCAGCTCTACTACGCTCGATACCAGCAGTAGTCGAAGGAATGCTCAGACGAAAGCGAAATCGGCTGATAGGCGTCCTAGTAAAGATTTAGAGGATGATGAGGCGAGGAGGGAGAGGAGGAGGAAGAGGAAGGATTTGGATGAGGCGGAAGCAGAAGCTAAACGGGAACTGCGTAGGAAAAAGAAAGAATTGGAGGAGGCGCAAGAAGTGGCAAGGAAGGCGAAAGAGAGGAAGCGGGAGAGGGAGAGAGTTTATAGGGAGGAGAATAGTAGAGGGAGTGGAGGAGGTATAAGGATGAGGGATGGGCCGAGGGGTTTCTTTAGTCGGATCTTCTCTTGACGAGGGGGTGATTTCCTTTGTCGAGTTTCGTTGCATTTGACCGACGATGAGAAGGACGGGAGTAACAAGTGTTTTGATTATATTTTCTACAGCATGCGTCTCCCTCTCTTGCATTTGATTCAATTTGATGTTACATGCGGCGAGCACAGGAGCAGTAATGCGCAAGTCGATTGCGGTGCCAACAGTATGCATCTTCTCCTACACTACACTCCCTTATGTACGGCCTCTTGTATGGACTACCTCATCTCTCATCTCTCTTCCTTTCATATGCTTCCTTACAGTCTACGCGTATTTAATATCACTACATACATAGCTCACTCAAGCTCACGATATCACCAATTCTTCTCCAACTTCCCACATAAAGCGAGAGCATTGATGAAAAAGGTAGAGTAAATAGATAGTTCGCATCAACCGGCAGCAGTGTCAGGCCGGCGACACACGCAACATCCCCTGGTACGCAAGCGCACCAAAGATTATCGCAGAAGTCAAAAACATGTTGATTCATATGATAGCCCACGTGGGGACGTTTCAGCGATCAAACTGAAAAGAACAGATACTACACTTGATCTAAGCCAGGAGAGGCAGAGAGAAGGTAAGGAAAAAAGAGCAGGGTTTCATGGGGGAAGAGGGGGATTATATAGGATTGGTGAGTGCCGGGTTGTAGGTGTGGAAGTGTTAGTATGGGTTGGTTGAGTCATGAGTTGGTATGAGTCATTTGGAGAATTTTGAATTTTTTTGGTGGAGGAATGGTGTTGGAAGCCTAAGAGGGAGAGCAAAGTCCCTGCCTGGCGACGAAGCTATTGGAGAAAGTAGCTAGTCGAAGAAGCGAAACAGCTTGGGTATCTAGATGCTCAAGCAAGCCTATACACTGAATGTCTGAGAATGTACAGTCTCTGTGAACTAAATGCTAAGGAATGGCCTTCAAGCTTCTGGGCCTTCCCAATCCAACAAGCGTATGATTCGCTGCGGCTCAACTAATAATTTCTCGGCTTGCGTTCTCCTAGATGTTTGCGCATCTTAGAGCTGTGGCGAAGTTCCAAAGGATTTGGCTTATGGAATTTCCACGTAGACCGACCGCAGCGCTAGGGTTGGTCGGGGCTTATTGCGAGCCAGAAAGTATGCCTCGGGGACTTTCGCCTCCACATGCTGACCGCCTTAGGGGAACAATCCAACTCAAATTGAGCTCTTTCGCGTTAAGGGGTTTTGATCTGGTTGTCCTCGGTGCAAATCTTCTCGTTCGCATAAGCTCGATAACGATCTAGCAAGTCCGTATCGTACATCTCATGCTGTGACCGAAAGCTGAAATGCGAAGCGATCGCATGGGTGTTCACCAGTAGAGCTATTCGTACGTATGTTAGCATTTTCACATCAATTCCCTCCGTCACAAAGGAAAATACTCACGTCTCCGCAACTTCTTATTTATAGTCACACTCAACTCCAGTTCGTCGTCCCTCGTTTTGAACGGCAGGTTGTTCAGCACATCCTGTCCCCAAATGGCCATGAAGTTTATGTTCATCCGCCCGTATGCCATATCCCAGATGCCCTCTCTTTCATCATCAATCCCATGCCCATAGTGATACAATTCTAGATTTTCTTGCTCAAGATTCTGGAGAAATGAATAATGCGCCTGCGCACCAAGCGACCAACTTGCCCAATCTGGGCCATCAGGATCGTAAGTCGACTTAACCATGGGTGTCCGCCACAGGTTCTTCTCGTCATCTGGGAGAGGTAGCCATCGATGACCCTGGTGAGGAGGACCTCCTGGTGAGCCTATGGCAAGAGTGCTGCCGTCGTCCTCCTTCCCGTCATGAATGCCCTTGACTGGGAAGTTCATGTCGCCCTTGTATTCTGGTAAAGCAGATGCGCGCCAAGCTGTAGGCCCTTTGGATTCGGCGCTGGGGTTTTGAGAAGGATGCATTTCGGGCAAGTAGGAGTGTATGGCGCCCATGCGGTAGTGGAGCCAGCCGGTTTCGGGGCTGTTGATAAGATTGGCGACAACGTCAAGCGAATTTGGGTGGTGGATCTTTGTGTAGACGATGTCAGGTATGGCTTCGTCGTTGAAATATACCTGCCAAAAGCTGCGTCAGCCAGCGGCTTGCGCCAATGAATGTGAACGAGCGTACAATATCGTCATCGATTTTGATATACATAAAATTCCGCTCAACAGCATTACCCCAACCCTCATTATATCCCAAAGAAGGTATAGTAATTTTTTTGTACAATTCACTCGTCGTGACCAGCTCATCCAAGTATTTAACATCCTCCTCCCTATCCGTATTGACCACAAAATGCACCTCGTCAAGCCATCCCCCATTACTGACCAGATTCTTCTTGAGATAACAATCTAATATCGCAACCACAGACGGCCGCCCAAAGAATATCAGCCCAATTATTTTGAATTCTTCAGGTTTGGCCCACTGCTTGACTGGACTATCTGGCGGCCTTGAGGGCGGTAGATACGGGGGATCCTTCGTGACTCTGATCCCTCTGCTTCGGCTTATAGCAACGCCAATCAGAAGCAAGGCCGCCACGGTCGCAAGTGCGATTATCACATATCGAGGTCTTAGCCATGAGGGCGCCAAGGTCAACGTTTTTCGCAAGCGCGACCGCTCTGCGCCAGGATTTCTTGCGTGCCCATTCTGATGGAGTGGTTCGGCGGATTCGAGGTCATCTAGATCGAATGATTCAGGTTGTAGCAAACCTTGTTGCTCTATGTTCGACTTGCTCATGCCGTTTTGGGAGATGCTTGCGGCGGCGAAGACAGGGATAGCTCCAGCGAGAGTTGGAAGTCGACCAGGCTACTTGAGGAATGTTGACTTGCGCTATGTACGGAGTGCGCGGGCAATATTCATAGAGAAGTAAAATAGTAAAAAGCACGCCTCAGAACTCCACAATGCAGACAGACAATATGGGTAGAGTATTTACAACGGGAATCCTTCAGCTGGAGGGATCCGGAGCTAAGCTGAGGTTATACTTTGCGCTAACGGAAAAATCGCCCGCCGAAGCTCAGCCTTACGAATTATTTCGACTTCGAAAATGTAGCACACACAAAACAATTATGCCTGCCAAAGACGAATTCATGGCAAGTCTCAATATTTGACGGTCCATCCGTTGGGGCAAAAGGAAGCATGTCAGCCCCGGTACTTCCTCTCCAGCCTGTGAAGCTCCCTCCCGGTCCATCACCTTTGACCCCTGAGCAAACCTACTGGCGCACCTTCAAATCACACGTGCTAGTACCTTCACCCGCAAAAAATCCAATCACTCACATCTCGAATCCCTTACCTCCATCAAATGTGCTTGCTTCAGCTTCGGACCATTTCGCTGTCACTACTGGAACGCGCCTACAAATCTTTTCCGTGCGGACTCGCAAGCTAGTCAAGACAATATCCCGTTTCGACGACATTGCTCATGGCGGCGAGATCAGACGCGATGGTCGTGTCATGGTTGCTGGAGATGAGAGTGGGGCTATCCAAGTCTTTGATATCAGTTCAAGAGCCATCCTAAAGACATGGAAGGAGCATAAGCAGCCGGTATGGACCACAAAGTTTTCGCCTACGGAACCAACAACCTTGATGAGTGCGAGCGATGACTGTACGGTCAGACTTTGGGATCTACCAAGTCAGGAGAGTACAACTACGTTCGCTGGTCACCAAGACTACATCAGGAGTGGGGCTTTCATGCCGGGGCAGGCCTCTGGACTCTTATTATCTGGAAGCTATGATCAGACGGTCAGATTGTGGGATCCAAGAGCACCGCAGAATGCCGTCATGACATTCAAGCATTCTGCACCTGTCGAGGATGTACTGCCAATGCCATCAGGAACCACCGTGCTTGCCGCTGCAGACAACCAGATCTCCGTGCTAGATCTGGTAGCAGCAAGGCCTCTGCAATTGCTGAAAAATCACCAGAAGACCGTCACCTCCCTATGTCTGGCTTCGAATAACACCAGACTTGTCAGTGGTGGATTGGATGGACATCTCAAAGTGTTTGAGACTACAGCTTGGAATGTCGTCGCCGGTTCCAAATACCCATCACCAATTCTTTCATTATGCGTCATTGGCTCGGGTACAACAAGAGAGGATCGTCATCTCGCTGTCGGTATGCAATCCGGCAATCTCTCAATCAAGACACGGCTTTCCGGACAGCAAAAGGTCAAGGAAAAGGAGCGGCAAAAGGAGATGCAAGCTCTCATCGAAGGCAACATCGAAGAACTTGACCGTAAGAGAGCCAAGAAGAAGCCGAAGGGTTGGGAGAAGCGCTTTAGAGGACGAGATTTCACTGGCGAAGGTACAGACATTATCATTGAGGGAAGATCAAAAAGGAATGTCAAGAAATCAAGGCTATGGGAAATTCTTTTACGCAAGGGCAGATATGCGGCCGCTCTGGATGAAGTCCTGAAGGCCAACCATCTTCCTGATGTTGTAACATTGTTGACCGCCCTCCGTCACCGCTCTGCCATGCGAACCGCCTTGTCTGGTCGAGATGATGTTTCACTACAGCCAATTTTCAAATGGGTCTGCATCCACATTACCAACCCTCGATACGTCAATTTGTGTGTTGACATTGGGATGCTCATCGTCGATCTATACTCAGTACACATGGGCGAATCTCCTCAGATTGACAAATTGATGACACGACTACACCGAGCAGTACGCATGGAAGTCGAAAGGTCACAGCAGGCGTGGCAAACCAAAGGGATGTTGGGGATGCTCATCAACTCAACGGAGTGAATCTTATGGGATTCACTACCCAAAGAGCAAACACTTTTAGAGTTGAAGCTCTCGCGATTCGCAAAATGATCCGGATATTTGCCCAACTTAACATCCAATATACTTGACAGTGAGCAGTAAGAGGTTGGAGATCTTGGGCAGCGGCCACACATTCGCAGCTAACCGTTGTAGTTCGAGCAGCCAGGACGAAAAGCCGAGGGGTTACTATCCGGACTTTATTGCTACCTGCGAGCCACTACATTGTTGATAATTGAAGTCGACACTCTGATCTTGCTCTGTCCACACGCGCTATTCTGACCCCAGCCATTGCACCCACTCGTACCAACTACACCAGCTCTGCGCAATCAAAATGCCCCTCCACGATCTGACAGGCAAGATATGTAGATTTTCCGAGCACTTCACCCCCTGGTTCACGTCGTAATCTGGGTGTGAGACCATGTTTCGTGAGCGAATGGTGGGATTTTGTCCTCATATGCTCCCGAGACTTGTCTCATAGCCTCAATCGCAGACGTGAAAGAGAAGGTCTAAACCCGAACTCTTTACAGGTCGTGTTGCTCAGTGGTATTGGATATATCTCTGAAGGTTAGTCTGCTCTACATGATTCCGGCAACAGGCCATGACTCAAGAAATACCACAGGATGGGGCAATGGCACCACAACCATAAGACTCTTCGCCCGTCAAGGCGCTATCATCTTCCGCTGTAACATCTCCCTACCGGCCGCCGAGAAGGCCGCATCACCAATTCGCGCGGAAAACCCTTCGCACAACATTTCAGTCATGCACGGAGATGCCACCTCTTCCTCGTCAGTACGCTCAGTCGTCGACGCCTGCATAGCCAAGTATGGCCGCATAGATATCCTAGTCAACAACGTCGGCCGCAGCGAGCCTGGCGGTCCACCAGAACTGACCGAGGAAGTTTGGGACGCACAAACGGATATCAATCTCAAAAGCGTCTACCTTTTTGTTCACCTGGTACTGCCCATATTGGAGAAACAAGATAAAGGTAGCGTGGTCGTTAAAATCGCTAGCGTTGCTGGCCTTCGCTACATCGCCAAGCTGCAAGTCGCGTACACAGCTACCAAGGCGGCGGTCATATAATTCACGAAGACAACGGCCGTTATTTACACAAAGAAAAGGATTAGGCTGAATGCCGTCGTGCCAGGCCTGATCAACACGCCTGTGGTAAAAGTGCTCGCGGATAAATATGCGGAGGGTAATTATGAGGCTTTTGGCGAGAAGCGGGACGAGCAGGACCCTATGGGGAAGATGTGAGACTACCCCACATTAAGTTGCTGCTCACGAGTGAGGAGGCTGACACAGCTTTAGGGGAGATGCTTGGGATGTTACTCACGCTGCGCTGTTTATGGCTAGTGATTAGGCAAGGTATATCAGATCATCGTTGATGGTGGATTAGTGGAATCAACTGGCTAGGCAGATTCAAGACTATCAGTATCCTAGGTGCACACGTTCGGACCTATGTGACGATGTCTAAGCATTGAGAGCAAAATGTTAAAGTCGAAGAAGCAACGAGCTGCGTTTCAACTGCAAGGAATCAGGCTGACACTAATCATGTGACAGCGCTAAGTCCATGGGCCACAGGCTGAAATCGGATGAGCAATGAAAACGATTGGTGATGTTATGTGCAGAGCGGGTAGGAACACACTAGCCAGCTGTCGCTCTTGAACATGGAGGGCTGGTTCGGGGATGTCAAATTGATTCGGACAATCCCCTAACTTGACAGCCAAGCTGTGAACAGTTGGAAACCTTGGGCTCAATGCCCGAAACGCTTCCAATCATTATTCAATAATCACATCTGTGCTGTTAATCTTTACAATGCGAGCTGTCATAACGCAAGTTTGAGGGGCTACTGTCCGAAATGTTTCGCAACCTGCGAGGCTGGGGAGCCATTAGATTCGCCAAGTATTGCTCGAAAAGTCTAAAAGGCACCATTCCGAACGCAGCTAAACCAAATCAAACCCCTCTTTTATCAAGTGGCTTAGGGCTGAAGCCAAACTTCAAGTCATACAATGAGGGCAGTGTGACAATATGCGAGTCATGACTTGTCACCAGGTCTAGTGCTGACAGATATCGCGCAACAGCACCTTGTGCAGGGGCCATGACCTTAGAGCTGCGAATTAGTTCGTTGACGCTATACGAACAGGTAGCACTTAGCTCGGGGATTCGGGTTTGGCGCAAGGGTTCCCGAGCCGGCTGGCCCAGAACGGGCAGGGATGCGCCATCCAGCTGGCAGTCAGCGGACATGGAGGGTTGCAGAACAATCACATTGGTGGACGGTCGTCCTAAAAGACTTTCATGCAGAATGCAGCTAATACCGTTTTATCCCTACTTGGCGAGTGGCTTAAGGCTGTGGCATGAGGCTGCGATTCTTGATTTTCATTGGACTTGCGCAGAGCATAAGACTACCGATTTGGAATTCAGTAAGGCTGCCAAGGGAGCTGAGAAATGCTTAAGAAGGGAGGCTCTGCTCCATGATGGCTCTGGCTTTTGACTATTCTCCTAAGAAAGAAAAGAACTCTCCTAAGAAAGAAACGACAAATTTACCTGCTGGGTCCCCAATTCAACGATGCATATCATCATTCTGAGCCTCCCTCTTTTAGTCGTACTCATCCACGAGGCCCGCAGCCAAGCAGCAGCATCCTCGTCCGCCTCCCCATCTGGAGGAAGCTTGGGCCCACAATGCTCAAGCCTCGATGCCTTCATCAGCGCATGCGAAACTCTCACGCCATCATTCACCTTGCTGGCACCCGACGCCCAAGCTACATGCTTCTGCTACGACAACCAGGGCAATTTCGCACCCGACGATTTCGACCAGGCTGCTTTCGAATGCTATCAATGGGCAGAGACCTCGGATACTGCCCTTGCGGCTGAGCTTAGTATTTCTAGCGTCGGCTTTTGCACTGATAACGGTGCGGCGGCTTCTAGCGTTGCAGCGGCTTCTAGCGGTGCGGCGGCTTCTTCCAGTGCAGCTATGACGAGTGGGACCTTTCCCTCCAATGCGGCATCCTCCAGTTCAGCTATTACCGGTGCCGGCTCAACTCCCAATAAGCCGACCCCTACGAAAACTGGTGAGGGTGCAGGCGGTGCCACCAAAAGCCCAATGACGACGACTCCTACCCCTAGTACGACTGCCAAAAGCCCTAGCCCAAATACAAACTCTACCAAATCGTCTGAAGCATGCCTATGGAATTTTCCCACCTATTTTTCAGCTGTGGTGAGTTTCCCGAAGAGATTGACTCTTTCTGAAAGTTGTTGCATGCTTGAAATGACTGACATGGGACTAGGCGGTACTCTTTATGCTCGCTCTTGCTCTCTTCTAAGACCCTGAAGACCAACAACTTGATGAATCGGCCTTGGAGAGGCTAATATAATATTTGGATCAATGAGACATGATGTTCTTTCTCGATGGTGTCATTGATGACTTAAGTGCTTACTCTGTTCCGACTCAATGTTTGACCGGTATCCTAGCAACCACTCTCCTATCGATATTAACCTAATAGATATACGTTCAGTCTTCTTTCAACCATCCAGGCTTCCCACCTTATTGGGCAGCATTGAAAGCCTACAATCCAAGCTTCTAGGGCTATGGACCCGCCATACGCGCGTAAAAACTTGCCGCACGCCTCGGCAAAGACTTGAGACCCCTAGGCTCCTTTCACACAAGCTACCCTCTCTCAATGATTGAGCTGTAGGTGTGGTGGTACTAATAGCTCGGAATCTGAGATGTAGATCTTTGAGCTAGTCCTACGTGCGTAACAACTGCCACATGACTCGGCCAATGTTTCAGCTCTTTCCGCAGGCTCCTGTCCCACAAGACGAACCCCCCTTGTTGAGTCACTTCTCTGCGTTGTCCTCTAAATGCAGACTTTCTTTTCTGTTCATCACCACTATTCATCAAGCAAGACAGACAAGATGCCAACATCACTCTTGACACTACCTTTGGAGGTCCTTATCATCATAACCTCATATCTTCACCTCGATGACTTCGTCAGCTTGAGAGATTCCAGGGCGGAGCTGTTCAATAACCTTACAGGCCATACTGCCAGCCATGCATTTGTCAAGGTGATAGCATCACAACCTGCTTTCTCTCTGGCAATGACGACGAATAGAACTGGCTAGGGAGTAGGATCGTCAACACTTTTCGAGAGAAGCATCCTTAGCAAGACAAGGGCTCATCAGCTATTCGACCGCAATTCAACGGGCCTACGCCACCAGAACGAGATTTGCGTTGGCGAGGCCGTACTCCGTGGTCCTCCTTGGATATGGCGAAGGCTACCATTATCATGACGGTTTTCTGGCTTACGTACAGGGACACCTGGTTCGCATTCGTACGTTATCCCCCATGAGTGGTCATTCCTTCTTTCATACATGACTTCTATGAGATATGTTTTGGGAGACAAACATGATTTCTGGTTCCTAATGGATGGCTCTGAACCCAACAATCGTCTCATATGGAAAGGTGCTAACCCAGAAATCATTCAGTCCATGTTTCCAATACCGCAGACACAGAAGATATTGTGGACTTTCGATCACTACTAGCTGAAGAGGCTGAGCGCTGGCCACTACACACGCAAAATCTACAACAACTACATTCAGGAGAGTTCGGTATTCACGTTGCGGCCTTCGAAAAAAGAATCTTGACACTTCAGTTGTGGGATCTCGGGCCAATATGGTACCACGGCGGGTTACACTATTACGTGATGGTCAAGTTACGAAAAGACGTTCCTTTGCAGAATCGTGTCCTCAAGGTCCGTAAATACTTTCGGTATCGGCAGGTGGTTTTGACGGACGGACGCCATATGATCTTGGCTGACTTCTGTCGCGAAAAGGACGACTTTAACAATGTGGCGCAATGGGTCCTCGAATGCTACGATCTTGAAGATAAAGATCGAGCTATACCGAAACTATTCCACGGGGAGGTTTTCAGTTCAGATCCCAGCGAAGATGATGATTTCCAAATCTATGACGGGTGGTTCTACATGGTATGCACCGATGATTTTGTGAGTCCCATCAGAGAAGACGACATTGACCTCCGCCCGTACTGCTACTGCTATCGCTTCCCAATGGACGGCTTCTACCTTGCCCTACCACGGAGGGGCGAGGACCCGCCGATTTGGCCATTACGCTGGAGTCGGCTGCCGGCTCGAACGGAAGTCGTCAGAGTCAAACGAGAGCAGCCTCGGATCCCTCGAGGGGTTACTACCGAGAATATGCCTTGGTTGGACCTACGACTATCGCAAGATGAGAGCAGTGGAGGGGTGTTTATAGTAGAGAGTTAGCAGCATTGTAAACCAGGGACGATGCCGAAAAGGGTCATTATCGTTTCCAACCACTTATGTTTCCTGACCCGCCGGCCTGTACAGTCACCTCTACCGATACGAAAGTCGAAGACATGATCCAAACCTTGAACGTCAACGATCTACGTCAAGCAGGTGCAACCTTTGAATGTCTCGAAGCCAGACTAGGGACGCGAGGTTACGTCCCCACTGCAACAGCTTTCCTGGACTCGAGAAGATGGAACTTCGTTCCCTCTCCGACCACCTGACTTCCGAGGAGTACGACGAAGAGGTGATAAGATCGAGGATGGTTTGGTACGATGCTATCAGGCAGAACGGTGAGAATGGAGAAGAATCAGGCTAAGGTGAGCGCTCATATGCCAATTTTGGGGGCTCTTTACCTTCTATTCAGTCAATTCATTACTCCAGAGATAGATGTATATATCTATTTCTGGCGCAACAACCGTACTTTCAGACCGCTTTTTGTGCACTTATTTGCTTCCCGAAATTTCTCGTTGCTACGAAGGACAATGTTGACGCCGAAATCTGCAGGTGGTCAGGAGAACGGCGAGGATCAAGAGCACCAACCCTCTTCGCCCACGCTAGGAGACACAAATACAAACGACAATGTTGATAGTACTGTGCTACCTTGGTCCAGGACCGAGAGGGCTATGTGGAGGGATATCGAGCAAGGCTTTCAATTTGTTTGAGTTAAGAGATTATTGGATGGAAACTGCACTTGTTGTTTTAATTATTAGACTATGAAAGACTCTGTTCATTGACTACTGCATATATCGACCACACCAGGGGGTTTCATGGGAGAAGGAAGTTTCTTGCGCGGACCACAACTTTTGCACCACGACTGCATTGACCAAATCTAGCCGCAATGGTCTTTAAATTTACTTGAGTATAGAGAAGGAGCTTTTCATTGATCTCAGCTTGTCAAAGCCAAAGGTGGCGTCGCAGTACCAAATGCGACAAAGTCAATCATTTTTGGTTGGTTTTGGGCGCCAAGGAACTTCCTTCTCCCATGACACCCCTGGTGACCACCAACATCAATCTTTGCTTTTACCCATGTTGCTGGCTGACCCCTTTCGTTGCTGTGGCTGAACACAGAGCAATTGGCTTGTGGTGAGAGACAACCAAAGAGAAATTTCATAACATGAAAGCACGGGGATGAGTTTTCAGACATCGAACGAGCCATGGCGCTTAGGGAAGTGCCATAAAAACCTATAGCACATTTCCAAGTCAGCATGCACTTTGGAAGCAAGTCCGTTGAGACGAGAGACAGTTGTTAGGAGCAGAAGAAACGGGAAGCTCCCGGCTTTTTACTCCAACGACACTTCTTGGAACCATAAGATGGTTGTAGACACCAAGAAAAACGCCTCCCAAATTTGTAGAAAGGGAGGGAATCTCCCGGTGTGTAATTCCAGAAAATGTCTTGGGAGCCTCGAGAACGATCGCAAACAAGGAGAGGAATCGCTCCAGAATGTACATACCTCCAGCAATTTCTCATAGATTGGCGTTCCCAATCCAGTGATGGGATCCCATCCCTGAACGGCTGTAAATCCGTCCGTGCCACAGCCCGGGTTGTTACCTGATGTGATCTACTTGGTAGTCAATATCATTGCAATTCCACGATATACTGAAAATCCACAAAATTTGCTAGAAGGGAGGAACTAACATCATTGAAGGCATCCGGATTAGCATAAAGCGCCGGATTGAGAAACCCCACAGTCGTCTTATTAGCCGCGAGGCGTTTCTCATTGATCAAAGTGATGACAGACGCGAATATAGGCGTGCTAGCACTAGTACCAAATTCTAGTACTTTCTTGTTATTGGAGAAAGCGTTGATCCATGCCCCGTTAGCGGAAACGTCAGGATAAGCTCGGCCGCTGATGTTGAACTGCGAGGAATTGTATCCAGGAGGATTTTTTGTGAGGAAGTAAGAGACGGCGTTTTGCTGGTAATCAGCTCGTGCAAAGCTGCGACTGAAGCCTCCGCCAGATGTGATAGCGCATTTGAAGGTTGATGAGGCGGCTACTTCAGGGTTGGGATCTGTTACTCCTTTACCTCCGTAAAGCTGCTGGATTTTAGCCACTTCTGAAGTGTGGTTTACGGGTGTGCTGAGTGCGCGTACCATTGTAGCCCCAACAGACGTCACGTATGGGCAACTTGAGGGGAAATTCACGACGAAGCTGCCGTTTGCCCCACAAGAGCCATTCCTTGCGGTAATACCCTGGTCCCCAGATGCAAAGAGAATGGAGACACCCTGCATACCTAGCTTCAAATACTCGTTGCATTCTCGTGTCTGAAGCTTAGAGCCATTTTCTAGATCTTCCCAAGAGATGGAAAGCACGTTGGTGGGTTCGTACAAACCGCACTGATATGTGTGGTCACAATATACGTTGTCAAGAGCATTAAGGAGAGAATTTTGGCCAGCGTTGGTCTGAAACATAGTTACCCCGGCCGGATACACCAATGGATAGGCTATTTCAAGATCGAGCATTGTTTCTCCGTTCTTCGGACTCGGATCTCCTGGGCCAGTCGCGCCATCCATTAGATTGAGCGTCGGGTGGGTGCCGTTGGGGATGTTAGTGGCATATGTGGAAAAGAACTTGTCCAAATCTGCTTGATCGTAGGTTTGACTGAATTCGACGACACCAAAATCGTTGCCGGTCTGCACGTCAGTGGAATTGTTTGGAGGAATGCGGTATAAACCTAGACACAAATATGGTCAATGGCCTTGCAAATGGTACAAGGCAATGAAGGGAACCTACCCGCAATACAAGCTGGCGTCATACCCCTCCCACAATTTGCAAGGCTTGCACTAGGATCTGAACCGCCTGCTAGAGCAATTTGATTGGAATATGGGTCCAGCGTAAATTGTCTGCCAGAGTTGCCGTCGACTTGTTCGACTTGTTTGCGGACGCTTTTACGGTAGCGGCCCCTCTCAGAGAAGCCAATAGTTGGCGTAACGAAGTCAACATGTGGGCGAATGGACGCAGGGATACTATATTCGTCACAGCCAATCTGACGCTCGCCGGTCTGGCCGTGCTGGAAATCGTAGTACTCAGTCTTCAAAAGCGCTTCCATCTCCGCGACTGTTGCCTCAACCCAGATCCAACCACGCTTGGTGGTGAGCGCTTGCCTGTCGGCTCCGATTCCAGCTTCGCTGAGCCAAGTGCTTACCGATTGAAAGGTCTCGTCTGACGGTGCGAAGTATTCAACAATCTGTTTGGCGGTCCAATACTGTCCATAGCTGGGCGATTTTGGGTCTGAGACTTCTTCGAGGCGCTGGGGCCCTAGATCAACGTTTTGTTGTGTGAGGCCGATGCGTACGGATAATCTGGCATCAGGCCAAGCTCTTTCTTGTTTCATCCAATACTGTGGAGGACTGACGCGCCTCTCATGAATAACGTGGGCGCCTGGTATACATGTGCTGACAGCAGACTCAATTGCAAGTGCAAATGCAAGTAGACTGGGGAAGTGCATGATGGAAGATGAAGCTGAATTAACGTGAAGAAAGGTTTTAGAGCCTTGAAGATTCTATAATTCGGTCCTGGAGTCCTAAGTGCTCTTAAGCTTTCTCGAGCTTCTCAGAACGTCACCGATTTACCGCACGAGCGTGCATAGATGCACATATCCCTAGAAGTTGGTTCATCTTCAGGCCAATAGTTTCGGCTCGGACACCTTTGATCAACCATTCATTTCCCATTTCGTCTTGGCCAGTCGGATAGATGATCGTGCAGACTCATGGACGTGGAATACGATATCCTTTCTTCTCCAGCCAGTTTCTATTTCCGATCCTATTGTTGCTGCATGGCATTGTACTATGTCAATTACCTCATGCAAGAGTATGCGTCCCCCGCACCGGTAATGCTCGTTGTGGGGGTAATGGATTACTGCTGCAGATCAGTTCGTACTAGCTTCATATCTCAGATCGTAACATCGATTGACGCGTTCTGCATAGTCTTCGACAGAGCTCTTAATTAGCATTACAGGAGTTGAAGATCGTGGAATGAAATGTGAAAGGTATGTTAGAAAGGCAAAGAAACATCCATCGTTATGTTCAGGACTCGAACTGATAGGATGCCCTACGAGGGTTAAAGTACCTGTGGACTATGCATTGACAACACAACAAGTGCACATGAAGTATACATTCGGACGTTTGGCTACCGAAGACCCTGAAGATGCTAAATCTCATTCCGCATGATCTTAACGGTGCTGATTTTAATTCTTTACATGCAGTAAGCAAGTCTACATCAGTCTATGCCCGAAATTCTTTCTCCTTGGCGCTCGGTAATATGGACAGGACAATGATTGACTCATCGAGTCCTGTCCTAATCAAACGCCCAGGTGAAAACATCATGTCGCGCCGACCCTCTCCGCAAATGGCGATGTCACTCGAATACCAGTCTCTAAGCGCGATAGCGAGAAACTATACTCCTTACAAATGCACCACGTGTGCACTGTTTTGATCACATTCTTAATCTCACGTCCATTCAGCTTCCAAGTCGCCAGGGTTTCCAAATCTGATTCCGTCAGATTGTCATTCGTAGGAGGGACCTTTTGAGCTATTGCCCCCACCCCTCCGTCACTTTTGGGTACCGCCTTCGACTCCAAAGGCTCTTGAGAACGCGAAAGGAAACTTTTCCAGATCGTCAGACGGGAATCGAAGGATAATGCCGGATAGATGAGATGGATATGCATCCGGGAACGGAAAGCCTCATCGATCGTTGAAAGTAAATTGGTGGTCAAGAAGATCATGCCCTGATAGTACTCCAGCTGACGAAGAAATATCGACACCAGTTCATTCCGTGCAAGGTCATCGATCGACCGTTTTGCGAGGAAGACATCTGCTTCGTCTAGAAGAATGACGGCGTTCCATTCCGTGGCTCGGTCGAGCGCTTTCGACAATCTGATGCCCATACTGCTGGCTTCGGTACCTAGCTCTTCTGCATGCAAATGATATAGAGGGAGCTTTGCTTTGTCTGCGACTGCTTCTGCTGTTAGGGTCTTTCCGGTCCCTGGTGGTCCACTGAGGAGAGTTACCAGTCCACGGCCTTTCCCTGCTATAACATCGTCGTTCCGCTTGCCGAGGTGTAAGTGATTTTGAACGAAGGTCAACACGAGATCTTTGTGCTCATCGTCATAGACAAGATGGGACCAAGCGTTCCCATTCCAGATGATGCTCTGCAGGTCATCGATTGACAGCCAAAGCCACCTTTTAGTCTTGAGGGAGAATCCAAGGAGCATGGATGATAGCATAGATAACAACTGAAGCCTGTTTGTCAGGAGCTTCTTGTTGAGATCTTGCTCTTGAGTTGACGGACGCTCCTGCTCGTCCGTTTCTGGGTCTTCCTCAGCAACCTTTTTCTGCTTCTTGGCAATTTTTGGCTTATGGTTCTCTGTAGATGGCTCGTTGCCTTTGGAATTCGGGAAGTGTATCGGTAGCACCTTGACGGCAAGCTCTGGATTGTATTTCCCGAACCCGTATTGATCAACAATCACCCTCTCATTGACCTATGAAAAGAGTACTTTCAGACTTTGAAGTTGCAAGACGTTTCAGATGATCATACCTGAAATTTTTGCCCAGTACCGGGATCTAATCCGATGCCATTGTATCCACAGTGACGAATGTCCTGAAAATCCAGGAATCTCCGTCCTCTCTCAATGAGACGTTCTTCCAATCCTGGTTCTGGGTGGAAGTCCAGTGGATACACATCCAAGTCTAATATCGAGCAATTATCTGCAAACCTGGGTATCAACAGACGCTGAGTCATTGTACCGAAGCATCGTCCATCGAATTGAACGGAGCGGCAATCGACAGCCATTCCCCTGGGAACGGCTTCAGTATTGAGTACCTGAAAAATTCGATCTTGACCTTCCACCTTAGAATATACCATTATGCCCCTAGAAAAGAGTGTCCAGACGTATTCGAAACTGATGATCTTCTTTTCCAATAAGCCATCGAGCTCCATGATTGTGGTAGCAAATAGCTCATCCATAAGCTTGACGAGCAGATCCAAGTGCTGAGCAGTGAGAAATTCGCTTTCAGCCTCAAGATTGTGCGTTGCGTCGACGATCTTACTGTGGGCAAAGAAAAGTTCGTGAAATGGCGGATACATCTTGATGCTTTCCTTGTCAGACTTCACTTCCCCAAGGTCCGCCAAAAAAGGCCTTATGATTCCTGTTATGTAAGGACTTTGGATCTTGATAGAATGGAACGTCATGGCTGTTAGGCCACCATAGGTACCAGAGTCACTGCGATCTTTCACTTTGTAGATTTGGATCGCAAAACCCTCATAGAGTTTCTTGGCTGCGGGAGGCACTTGGGTGGGTTGCTTCTCTACCCAATTGATGCCCCCATGTCCGCTCTCTTCCGGGCTTTCGTAAAAGGTTTTCACCGTGGGATCCGTACCGATGTTGATTTCTTCAGAGGGTTCCTTGCTCAAACGGGGTATCTTGAAAATCCTCCGCGCCAGCCATGAGTTTTTCATTTCCGTTGACGGAGCCCTTTTTTCGTGATATGAGATTATTCGTTATCCGCGGCTTCCAGGCTGACAAGGTCTTCTGGTGACTGGTGCGTGACTTCGTTTAGCAATTCAACGAAATATACGACGATTGGAAAACCCAGCAATATATGATGTACCGTAAATGAGGGCCAATCGTGAGGTGGGCAAAACGATCAAGTCATAGTGTAGTAAGTGACTGAGATAGATATACTACTTCGAAAGATATGGGGCATTATTCCAAGATCAGCACTTTTAGGCTGCAGTCTCGCTCAGCTGCATGAGAGCTATGACAAGGTAGCCATGCATAAATACCAACGATTCGCCGTGAATTTCCACCCTCTCATGCGTACCTTAGCCGGTCTGCCTTGTGCTGAGCCTAACGCAGCTCTTTGCGCCCCGTTTGCCAGTCCGTAACCGGATGCGGCTAGTAAATTGAATCTCAGCCTTGTCGTCGCTAGGGTTTCAATTCATTTTTGGGAAGATCTAAGAATCGAGTCCTAGGTTGTATCACCACCTCGAAAGGAAGAATCTAGTTCCGCTACTCGACGTTCTTATCTAACGAGCTGAGCGGTCAAAAAGCTGCCGAACGTGAGCCCAACAATTCTCAGCTCCGGTTCCAACTATATCATGAGTTGAACATATGTTGGCGCTCTTGGTACTGCGGACTTGCCCGTAGAGTGAGAACCTCAGGCTCGATAGCCCTTAGAGAGTGCGTCTAAAGCTGATTTCTTAGGGCCACGATTCAGGGATCATTGTTGGCAAAATTGGGTGTTTATTGATGAATTGGTGAAATTTATCGAATCATTGGTTTCTTACGGTGTCTTAAAGCTCTTGATTATTTTCAAACTCCGTACACCTACGATCGTTATTATTTTGAAGCTTAGACTTTTGGTTGATAATAGTTTCAGGCCATTCGAATGAAGGTACCGAGATCGCCAATATGTACTCAACTCACGATACTGGTCAATTCTCAAGGCATCTTTCGACACTCTGGCCAAGTCTGGCAATGGAGGATTTTAGAAGTTTCTTTTGTCAACTAGAGATTATTGGATATACAAATGATCTGCACTTGTGGCGGTATTGATGAGGTCGTTCAGGACCGTTTGTCAATTTATCAGCAGAGGATGCTATTGCTTGTACAGCCCGCTTACTCCTGCGCTTTGATCAACCATTCCGCCGAAAGTCTCTTCTTCTAATCCCACATTGAGTCGCTTCCTGCTCTTTCTGCCTTGGCGTCTCTTTGTTCTGACAGCGTATGCTAGCTGCCAAAGTAGAAACACAGCAATAACTCCGGAAAACGTTGTCCACAAAATGAAACTAGCAAAATCATTTTAGTTACTGTCATAACGACTTGCATGGCGGTCAGAACAATGGCCACGGACCCGAACATGAAGAGGAGCGGTTCAAAAAAGCGTTCGATGTAAGCACCTGTGCTGCAGTACATTTCGTGGTAGTACCATTGGGCCTCAGAGCTTCGAGGTTGGTAAAGTCTGAAGGCCCAATTGAGACGAGTAAGACGGATTTGCGCATAATGATAACGTGGAGAAACGTAATCATCGCTTAGATGTCGGAACCGTTTAATGAATTGGGAGAATGCAGTCCATTCCGTATGGTCCGGCAACAGATGAGACTCGGTCGCAAGACAGAAGAAGTATTGTGTCCGAGGAGAAGACATAGAGCTTGTTTAAGAGGATAGGTGGCTTGTTTGACAGAAGTCTACGAGAATAGCTGAAACATTTGCCGAGTCATGTGGCAGCCGTTACGCAGGTAGGACAAACACGTCTACACAACTTGATCGCAGACGTTGAATACCACGCTGTCGAAGTGAGAGCCTTCGACAAAACCAACTGCCTGTCCATACTACAGAACAATGCTAGAAAGCCTCTCTGTGATGGTAAGCCATTTGAACCAGACGTCGAGTCCATTCAGCAAGTGAACAATGTCTGAGTGATCAATTTAGAAAACAGTCTAGACAACCTTCTGGAACATCTGGCGGGCCTTCCACTTGCAGTCGTACAAGCTGGGGTCTGCATTCATAGTACCCAATCATCCATCTCCTCATACTTGAACATCTGGCAGTCGGACTGGGAACGTCTCAACAATTCCCTGCACGGCAAACCTTCGAATTATCAAGATCGAACGATGGCAACCACGTGGCAGATATCCTACGAAAGACTACAAAAGTGGAGCCAGCCTGTAGCTGACTTGCTGGAACTCTGAGCCCACATCGACCACCGTGACCTTGATTACGAGTTGTTGCGTGACAGCAAGATGTTCTTCGATGCTCCACCACGACTAGCTGGGATAGTGAATAATCAATTCGACTTCAAGGAAGCTGTGGCGGATCTTGTGGAGACCTCATTCGTCGAGTCCACTGGTGGAGACAAGTGGTCTATTCACAAGGTTCTGCACGAATGGCTTTACGACAGCCTGAGAAAGACTACGGATCAGGAGTTCTTGCAATGGTCTGTGGGATCTAAGGCCAAGAAGAGGGGAACTTCGGAATACTGGAATTCAAGTGCACGACTATATGGACATGCCTCACACTGCATGGAAGATGTTGCTGATCCGCAACGTATTGAAGTATCATGAGAGTTCGAAGATATGTGGCACGGCCGGCTGTTGGGTCTGGCAAGGCTCTGCATCGCCCGCAGTGTGGACCTTGAGAAAGCCGAGCAAGTGCTATTGCTTGTAATTACGGGCGACTGCAACATCACTGAGCCCTGTCCTCCGACAGACAGCGAGGTGCGCCTCCGAGCCATGAATACCCTAGGCAATTTGTGTAAATTCCTGGGTCTCAATGCTAAGGCAGAAACTATCTATCGGAATTCAATACTGGTTCTGCAGGCTCTGGACAGGCCAAAATCCAACTGGTTGCGGGACGCCTGTGAGAACTACGTCGCAGTTGCACCACCTGACTTTCCGCAAGAATCGGAGCTGCGAAGCTCAGCCTTCCTTCCGAAGACACAAGACGTGCTCAGGCTTGTGCGAAAGATCAAGGTCGCCAACGACGTTTAGACCAGGGGAATCCAGTGACAGTAACGCCGCTATGCTGCTCGACGGGCTTCGTGTGGAGCTTCCCTTGGATCATGCCGACAAACGGAAGATCAAAGTCCGGAAAGACGCTGCTGTTTGCCACGCACAGCATGATGATTTGGCAAGCTCGAGACATCTTTGAGGAAGTTCTGCCCGTTGCTATGACTCTGAAAGGAGGCGTGTTGCAATCCGTTGCTTGATTGCTTTCTATGCGATTCTAGAAGCCTGTTGCTAGCCGTTCTTTGTCTGTTTTGGGCATATATAGGGCCCTGGGGGCCCCCATTAGCTAGATATCCTTCCCAGCCTATTGCCACATTGCAACAAGGCGAAACAAATGCTTTGACCCTTGATATTCTGAATAATTACCGTATAGTGTGTCGCAAGCTCGGCGAATTTGAGAAGGCGGAGTATTTGCTGAATGCTGCAGTATAAGGTCCCCAGTCACGAAAAGGCACGGGAGATGGCTTGTATTTGAATGCGGCAGAAAATTTGGGCAATCTGCTCGCGGATAAAGGAAGCCATAGAAGGGCTAAAGGAATATTTGAGCTATGCTTGACTGAAGCCAAAGGGTACGACCCTCAAAGGGTTTCGCACATTAAGGAGCGGATATCCGAGTTAGAGAGTCTTTCGGGCTAAGTAGTAACAATTGCAGGGACCGGACAGAATGCCGGCTTTCGTTTAATTATTTAATTCCAGAATATCCGTTTATTGTGCATGCTGTAACCGAAGTCTCCCTTTAGTCTCCACTACTAGGAGAACTACTAAAATCTTCCTGAACTCCTTCGCATTAAAACTTGGGGTGAATCACAAGTGTCTTCCACGCTATCATCAAAATGTCAATTAGTCTCCTCGGTTAGGAGAGATGCTGACCTCTTGTCGCCTTCGCTGTGCCATGCATGGATGGCGTCACCACATTGCAGTCGGCTTGCCAATTCAAAATGCCTAAGCTGGATCGCTTGTTTCTCACTGGAAGATTTGAAGACCTTCGTACGACTACCAATTTGACTTCTCCAGAAAGTCTTTCGGGCACGTACTCACCAATAGCATCCTCCCCATCACAACCCTCCTGCGTCTATCTTCCCAGCAAAATGGGTACTGCTTTATCATGTGTTATCTCCCCAAGGATTTTTCCAATCCGTTCCCAAAAAAAAAACTTTCAAGTTCTATCCACCCCGTGCTTGTTATAGAAATGCCGACAAGGAGTTCGAAGCAACACGTGGAATTGCGATTACCGGCCTACAAACCTTACCGACAGAGGTTCTCCTCCACGTACAGAGTCATCTGCCCCCAAGCAGCAAGGTTCTTTTGAATTATGTCCACCGTCGCTTCTATCGATCTCTTGACTATAGCATGGAAGATTTCGTATCGGAATATGCACAACCAAGAATTAGGAGTATCTTCTTGGATCGTAGCGAGAGAGATGCAGCGCACTCGAAACTCTCAGAGCGGTCGAAGTTGCTTTGCATGCTTGATCGAGACCATCTTATTCGCAAATCATGAGCTGTCTGCGGTGTCTGCTGCTCGGTCCACAAAGCTTCGTTATTCTCTACCACCGAGTTGCAAAAAGATTCCACTATCCGCCAGTACCTCGGGGGAGAGGGCAGACTCTGGGTCTGTCCTCACACCGTCCTGAGTTACGATGACCTTTCGGATTTCTAATGCGAATTCGATCGAAATAAGATCCCCCTCGCGATGGCTGCGACCATAGAGAGCGATTACTAACTCCGGGTGTATCACTTGCCCGGCCCTTATTCGAGGTGCCGGGAGGCACTTCCTGTTCGAGAGACTCGATCGCGAAGATCCTCGAGCGGTACAACGTCCACATATGCCCACATATGTGCCTAAAGGATTATGCAGTCCGGCATCGCTTTCGCCCGGTTTGCGAGAGTCCACCTGCCTGTAAATGCAGGCAATGCTCTATTTCGTCTCTCAACACCTGCCACTTTTGCAAGGCAGCAGTAACCATTGCAATCGATACTTTCTATGGAAATAATCGCAGAATGCTCACGGTTTACGTCTGGCGTGGTGTTACCTGGTTCCAAAGTCCGACTGATCCCCAGTGGATTGCCCAACTTGCGTTCCCATCAGATATTCCATCTTTGAGGAGGAGTGGAGGATAGCTTCCGGAACGTTTGAACAGGATGCATTGGAAGTTGGCATCTTTTAACAAGACAAATGCTGCACAGGACACGACCGCAGTCGGCCACGCTTACAAGCAACTTGGTGCCATTCGATACAGAAAAGAAAGATGTCCTAGCATTGTGGTATTGCATGGCACTGGAGCCATTGGAAAGTCTCATCTCGCATCTATAAAGGCAGTTCAATCACAATGGGCAATATTCCTAAGTCTGCGAACCTTGACATTGGGTTGGCATTGGACGTACGCGAAGCCGCTTTGTGGCGTACCGATGAATGCCATAGCAAGTGCGCCGAACATCGTACTATTTTTACAGCATACGCAGTGTCCGTCTACATATCGGACCGAAGGTGTACAGATCGCAGATCATTTCACTGAACCAGCCAAATTAAAAGGTAATCATTTTGTACTTACACATATAGATCTCCATCAACTACTTGAACTGATTCTCCGTAACGCCCTTGCCCATAGCACTCGTAGAGCTCACACCACCCGTCACCATCTTCAGCATGTTGTCAATATAGTTCGCTCCTGACCATTTCTGGTGCGTGACAACATCGATCTTGCCCTCTATCTCAGGCTCTTGGACAAGCTCTCCATACGCACGCATACCCTGCTTGACAAAAGCTTTGGAGAACTGGTCGCTAATGAGGGCGGTAGTATGCAGACCGGCGAGCGTGATGAATTGCCAGCAGTAGCCGAGTGTGGCGAGGCGCTTGATGTAGGTTTCCTGTTCGTCACGGGGCATGGCTGATTTCCAGTTGAAGGATGGGGAGAGGTTGTAGGCGAGTCTGAACATTATTAGCTGTGAGCATTTAGCTGTATCAGTGAAGGCACCTACTTCTGTTCGGGCCAAACAGCATGTACGCCATTGGCGAACTCCTCGGCCTGCTTGTAGTCTGGTTTTGCACTCTCCATCCAGATCATATCTGCATATGGAGCGAACGCAATAGCCCTGTTCACAGCGCATCCACAGCCGCCTTGGTAGCGGTAGTAGCCTTCTCTCGTTCTTGGCGAGTCCCAGTCCCAGTGAATGTCGACGCCGGTCAAGCCCTTGGCTATGGCTCTTGACTCGGAGTTGCTCTTTCCCTTGACCATTGCCTTGTACTTCTTGATCAAGCCTGCCTTATTGACGTGCACACCCGTGTTGATCGCATCTATCACGGCATCATCGAAGAGCTTGAGGCCAGCTTGTGCCATCCATTGATCCTCGATTGCTTGCAGCTGGTCACCAACTTTCCCAGATTGTTCTGCTGCCACCATCAGGTCATTGAGAGGCTGGAGGGCCGGGTTAGTCATGCCGAGGATGAATGCGTGGTCTCTTGGGTCGATGGTGGACATAATGAGGGTGGCAGCCTCGGAGTCTGTTCGAGCGACGGCCAAGAGGTCGCTGCCCATGATATCTGCCTGTGCTCTGATGGCCACCAGCCGGTTGATGTGTTCACTGATTGGCACCAGCACCTTGCCAGCCATGTGACCACACTTCTTCGTCCCTGGTGCTTGGTCTTCAATGTGTATGCCTGCTGCTCCCTTCTCGACGAACATCTTCGTCAACTTCATGATTGCAGTGAGACCTCCATGTCCAGTATCAGCATCTGCAATGATAGGTCGTAGGAAGTCCGTATTGGCAACACCGCCCCGGTTCGCCTTTGGTGTTGTGATTCGCTCTTCTCGCTGCTTGCGGTCGTGGAAGAGTTGGGCCATGAAGAGATGCTCGACTTTGTTGGGCACAGTGTTCTGTGAGTGGTCAGCAATAGTCATAGAACCTGGAACGGAAGGCCTCGAACCATTGGGTAGTCTGCTAAGTCTGGAGATGGTTCATTTGTCGACGAAGCAGTTGAAGAGCATTGCCAGCCCGATACATAGACAGTATCGAGGTATTTTGCCATTTGCGTAAGCATGGTTGGGTCTAAACAACCATATGTGAAGCTGACATCGCCATTCTATAATTCATGCTTAGCAGAGGATCCACAAACCGCCAATAAGACCACAGTTCACCTTGAATCTGCCTTCAACGATGTTCCACAGCTTCTTGCTCATAGCATTGCTGGGGTACTCAATCTTGAGACTCCCTCTCTTCGCAACTATTTGCTCGGCCGTGAATGGCCTCTTGGTGTATCTCCATCGCGAATCCTTCCACCAGTTCTTCACGGTGTTGACATCAGCTTGGTAGAGCTGGTCCTCATGATCTATGGAAGACATCGGAACGGCAAACACGAATGGCTTCTGTTCTGCCAGAATTGCTGTGGGGAGGTCTGCTTTGGGCGTAGATAACCGCTTCCTTCACCGTTGCTAAGCCGGAGTGGGGAGGAATGCGTCGTAGAACAAAGGGTATTGTTTGGAATGGTGGTGGAGGAAGAAGGATCGGAAGCATTTGGGACGGTCGAAATAAAGACGGGAGGTTTCGGCCAGGCGTAGACCTGACGGCCGAGGCTCCCTGATTCTGGCTGTGATTCGCGAATCGCCATTATTGTTTGACTTGTGGGCTTACCTCCGGAGCAAAGGGAGGAACGTTTGAGGTGTGGTAGGGCTAAGTTGATTTTGTGGGGAAGCGAGGATCCGGTTTCCTAGGAGCCACAAGCATTTCACGATTTACAGTACTACATCCAGTCTCTACCTGACCTTCAGCCACCTATAATGACATGGGTACTCTTTCTACGAAGTACAATGGGTTCTAACTCCAGTGAATACAGCAACAAAGTCTGCCTTCAAAGCTTCCATGTGACGCTCTTGCCTCGGTTCACGAAATATCTTGGCGTTACGGTTAAACCTTCCCTGACAAAAAAAAGCCGGAATTGAGCCGCTGTTTTGGCAAGTTCAAGAGCTGTTGAAGTCTCTGTTTTCAGCTTCCAGAACATGAAGCTCTCAGTTTAGTCATCGATGAAAACGCAGTAGGGTTTGGACTGATGAAATTATAGAGTACACCCCCAAATTCGAGCTTGCAAAGAGCCGAGTTCCGATTTTTCTTGTCACCTGCGAGCCAGTTTAAGATTAGTAGCTGGATGTTGGCCAAGCCTTTTTCTTTGCACAGCAACAACCCTTCAAAGATATCAGTGATACTTCAGAATGGAGGAATTACAAAAGAAGCACCGTCAAGAGCAAAAGGATCTTCAGTCGCGGATAACCCAAAAGAAAAAGTCGGCCACCAAGAAAACTCGCAAAGGTGTAAGCAATGAGTGCTCAGAGCTTGAAAGACAACTCAAGGAGAGACATGAACAAGAGCTGTCCGCATTGACTGGCCAGGAAAATCCAGAATCCGACGGAGTCTTTCCTGCCGAGGATACAGAAGAGTCAAGTCCTCAGGATACGTCGAAAGACATCGATGATTCTCTGAGCTCCTTGTCTGTGTCTACTCTAGCAGTGCCTAACGGCCACGCGAAGAAGCCGAATCGTCAAAAAGCCAGGCTGGCGCGAAGAGCAGCTGAACAAGAAACCGCGGCAGAGCAAGCCCAGAAGGAGGCCGCAGACTTACCAAACCTGCGTAAGCAGGAGCTTAAAGCTATGCGAGAAGCTTACACCACGCGAGGTCTCAAAGAACATGACATACGGCCTGACGGACACTGCTTGTATGCAGCAGTAGCCGATCAATTGGAAGATGCGGAACTAGGACTAAAGCCAAAGATCGAGATCACAACCATTCAGGATGATTCTAAGTCAACGCCCAAGAGTGTTGGGTACAAGACTCCAAGGCAAGTGGCGGCAGAGTATATTTCCCAAAATCCGGATGACTTCATGCCATTCCTTGAAGAACCACTGGATGGCTATGTCAAGACTATCAGAGACACTGGGGAGTGGGGCGGCCATCTTGAGATACTTGCGTTGGCCAAGGCTTACGGAGTGGACATCAATGTTCTACGAGGCGATGGTCAGGTTGACAAAATCGAGTGCGGGAGCGACAACGCACCCGCACAGCTCTGGCTTGCATACTATCGCCACAGCTTCGGTCTCGGAGAGCATTACAATTCATTGCGAGGAGCACATTGATTCGATTCTACCAATTTCTTTCACGGCTTAACGCCAGTGCTCGTGGTCATAGCTCTTTTGTACAGAAATTTGCGGCCAATGGCAACTTGCCAAAGTCACTAATGCTGCCATACACTGACCCAGTCGGTCCCTTCGCCAATCTTATGTGTTCGCGCTGGCTGCCAGTGAGCAATTCGCTTCAGGGCTGCCGGGCTATCGGGTCCAGATACGCCTTCCTTCACATGGCCTGTCTCCTCGTCGTACGGAAGCTCCTTGCCAGGATGTGAGAAATGCGCTAAATAAACCGGTGGAGGCAAGGCGTATGGCGGGCCTCCGATTTTGGGATCTTTGGCACTAGGAAACTCGATACAGATCAACCTACCTTCGAAAGCAAGCAGCTGGGACATGCGAAGAGCCCAGTCAGGTCGGAAGCTGGGTGGAAGAGCTGAGAGGAACTATTCAAGAAGTCAACTGCTGTCACTCTTCAAAAGACACCAGCCACGTGGTCAATTCCTGGGTCATGGTAAGAAAGTCATTCTTACGGTATAATCATAGATCAGATCGACCTTCCCATCACCCTCGATATTCTTCATCCAATCCGTCCCAAAGAAATCGCCAACCATGAATGTCACCTTTCCAGCACCAGCACTCTCATCTCTCACGGGATACTTATCACCATAGGTTTCTTGCTCCTCATAGCACCTCTTGACAGCCGTCCCACTAACCTCGAGACCAAAAGCGTCATACCCGAAGCTGGAAAGTAGCAAGACATCATACCCTTTCCCGCATCCAGGCACCAGAGCTCTCTTTCTCCGTTCCTTCCCCAACGCATCCTCGGTCCAACACGAACCCAGCACATCCTGCCGGTCAGCGAGTGTGTCGACCAGAGCCGGATTTGGCATGCCACGGTCCCAAGGCAACCAGTCGCCCTTATCCCAGAGATCTGACCATTTGTTCTGGTGCTTCGATAGGTCTCCAGCGAAGTGGGCCATCAGGCGTGCCCGGTCTTCTTGGAAAGTCATGATGCTCCTAACTGCTGAGTCTTCCACGGCAGGTTAAGATCTAACCCTTGGAGAGTGTTTCACTGGTGATTTCAGACTATCAAGATCTCCCCACAACTTCAACTGGAACCCTGCAAGAAGAGGAGCGAGCCTCAATATATACTCAAGATCCCCTCTCGATCCTCTGACTCACGAAGCATGAAAAAAGTAATCAATTCTTTGGCAAAGTAATCATCCGCGATGCAGCACCCGAACTTGCGGCTGTCAGGCTTCGGCATAGGCCACTCGAGATCCAGGCCCAAGCCAAGCCATGTACAATGTGATCATCAGCATGCATCAAAGCTTGGCTAAACCTTTTCCCTTGAATGACGCAAAACGGGGGGTCCCACGGAAATTTCCCGCCCGCCTCCGTTTTCGGATTACCCCAATACCATCAATTGAACGATTCGAGTAGGCCGGCATTTCGGCACGCAGACTTCACTTCAATTCGCACTTTCACCAACAAAAATACCGAGGTGCAGCAGGGCTACTTAATACTTAAACCCGGTAGATTAGAGATCCATACCGCTACAGGCATCTGTCAAAATGCTTGTACATCCCCTCTCACGCCTCTATCGGCTTCAAGTTTTGCAACATCTACTCCTCTTTTTGGAAATATTGAATGGCGATCAGAGTGACTTTCCATTCGTCTCCTCCCCTACTACTTTCCAACCTTGGAATGCAACGTGAGCGCATCTTACATGGTGGTCTGCTCAATTAGTCTCTCGAATAGCCCGATCTGTCACCGCGCCGACATGACGTATAGAACCAATTGCCCCTCATAGTCCACGATCATTTAAAGTGACAGTTCACCACAATGGATCAAGAACCTGCCAGAATTGGCGCTCAGGGAATCGATCACGAGTCTCCCAAGAAAGAAGTCTCTCCTGGCTTTGAGGAAAAGATCTCAAGAGAACCTAGCATTGAGTCCTTCAGAACAGCAGATGAGAGTGGCGAGAAGACTGAGGTGCAAGAGAATCAGGATGTAGAAGTAGGTCAAACCGAGGACGCCCATCCAGCACCTGTGAAGGTCCCGCGCTCGCAACGACGAGGTCTTTTCGGACGCTTCACCATACTTGCAGAGGTCGAGGAGCCAAAGCACTACCCTCGAAGAACGAAATGGTTCATTACCTTTGTCATTGCTCTGGCAGCCGTGGCAGCCCCCTTGGGGAGCGCGATTATCTTTCGTGAGTCAAGAAGCCTGACATAAGACTTGCGCTCAACAATCGCCGAGGCCTTGCTAAGATTCTGCAGCATCTCTCCTCCAGATCTCTGACGATTTGCACACTACACCCACGATCACCAATTTCTCAGCAGCCTTCTACATGCTTTCAATGTCAATATTCCCACTCTGGTGGTCATCTTTCTCAGAAACGCTGGGCCGCCGTACGATCTACCTCATATCTTTCACTCTGTTCTTACTATGGAACATCCTCGCCGCCATATCAGAAAATATAGCCATGCTCATTGTTATGCGGATCCTGGGCGGTGGAGCCGCAGCAAGCGTACAAGCAGTGGGCGCAGGAACAATTGCAGATATTTGGGAAGTGAGGGAGCGAGGGAGAGCTATGGGAATTTTTTACCTTGGACCGCTATGTGGACCATTGTTCGCGCCAATCATTGGAGGTGCTCTTGCCAACAAGTTCGGCTGGAGAAGTACGCAATGGTTCCTCGCCATCTACGGCGGCGCCGTACTCGTCTTCCTTTTCTTCGCCCTGCCAGAAGTGAGTCTTACCCTCATTCCCAACCCACCACTACTAATAGCACCACGCCAGACCCTCAAAGCCACCAAATCTCTGGTCGCCGACGCAGGAAAAGAGGTTTCAAGAGATCGCCCACCCCTAACACGTACCACCTCCCGCGTCTCCTCCATCCACTTGAAGTCCAAAAAATACCTCAGCATGGCCAGACGAATATTCATCGATCCCCTAAAGATCCTCCTCTACCTCCGCTTCCCCGCCGTCTTAATCACAGTCTACTATGCCAGCATAACCTTCGGCTCTCTCTACCTCCTCAGCATCTCCCTTCAAACAACGTTCTCCAAACCTCCTTACAATTTCTCTGTTACTATCGTCGGTCTGTTATACATTCCTAGCTCTATCGGTTATGTACTAGCCTCCCTATTTGGTGGAAAATGGACAGATACGATCATGGCCAGGGAGGCGAAGAAAGCAGGCCGCTACGAAGCAGACGGAAAACTAAAATATCGCCCCGAAGACCGCATGCGCGAGAACGCCTGGATCGCCGCATTCCTTTATCCAGCTGCTCTCGTATGGTACGGCTGGACAGCCGAAAAGGGAATATTCTGGCTCGTTCCCTTAATAGCGAATTTCTTCTTCGGCATCGGATCAATGCTCATTTTCGCGATGGCGACGACAATGCTTACCGAATTCATGCCCAAGAAAGCCAGCTCAGGGGTCGCAGTGAACAATTTCGTCCGGAATATCTTCTCATTTGTTGGCGCGGTGGTGGCGCAGCCGTTAATTGCTGCTATTGGGAACGGGTGGCTGTTTACTGGCGTCGGGGTGATTGCTGCTTGCAGTAGTATCGTTGTGTGGGCTATGAGGAAGTTCGGACCAAAATGGAGGCAGAGAATGGATAGGGAGTTGAATTGAGTCGAATTGAGTTGAAGAGAGAGGAAGGGGGAAGTTTGATGACTGAATGACCAAAATATCTGACTGCTTGCTGCATGAGCGACTGGATTGGGAGAGCATTTCCCGACTCATTGGTGGTAGTGCTGGCCAGACTCCGTCTTCCCGTATATACTCAGGGGGGATTGGGCCTCAAAAGACATAGAGCTTGGACCGGATAATCCTGACAATTCGGATATCATCTAGGGCTTCTTCGCCGTATGTACATAGGTAGGCAACTCTGCACGTACGAGCATGAATCTCTTTATACCGTGATTATTACAAACCAAAGTGACGTCGTTAGTAGGCTCCAGTACAGACAGATCTAGAGTGGATCAATATTGTAGAGAGCTTTACAAAAGGCAACTGGTCAATCAATCTTTCCGGAGCGATGAAGAGGCATAAAGAATATTCAAGGATTTCATTCAGTAGTACCTAGCAACTCATATCTAATGCCCAAGCACATCACGCTTGTCTACCTAGTATACAACCGACCACAAACCTCTTCCACACAGCTGATACAAAAGCGTGACATGCATGATCTAGCTACCTTGGTTTGACAAACGCCATGCTGGAAAACCTAATACTCATAATATCGATCCATGCCCGTAGACCAGGAAGACCATCATTTCTTCCTCCCTTTTCCTTTACCCTTTGTCCCGGTCCCGTTGGATGATACACTTACAGCCCTCGAAGTCTGCCCGGAGCTGGCTTTGCTGCCTGTCTTGACGGCGTCGAGTGGCTTGTTCTGCAGATGGCAAATGTTAGCGATGCTAGATCAACGATGCTAGTGTGTAGGATGTACCTTGACGCCATTCTTCGCCTTCTTCTTCACCGGTGCAACATTCTCTTCGTCCTCATCATCTTCATCTCTAGCTCTACCTCGGTGACCATTAGCCATCTTTCCTTCGCCGTTTTCGAACTCGCGAGCGACGGTAGTCAGGAGCGTAGCGCATCTACGTCCAATCTCGATTGGTGTGCGGCTGAGGAAGAACCAATCGAAGCGGAACAAGGGACTCTCGCGGATCTCTTCTCGAATCTTATCGTAGATACCCTCACCATCAACGCCGTACCGGTCTAGCATGACGAGAAGAAAGCGATCTTCCTCTTCAGTATAGACCTTCTTGTTGGTAGTCGAAACTGAGTAGTTGAGCTTAAGCTGTTGAAGAGGCACGCGGTACATCTCCATCTTTCGCTTTAGCATTTTCCTCTGGTGGTTGAGCTTTCGAGCTTTTTCTTCCCCAGCTTCGATGGTACCAATGTACTTGGGGTAGTCCTGGATTTCGGTGAACTTCTGCCAGAAAACCGCAGCATACTCTTTAATCTCCTTCGCATTCTTGCCGTCAACTTCTTCTGCGATCCCATCATAGTTCTTTCTTCCGTACCTAGCAGAGCCGTTGACGAATTGTTGGAAGTCTCTTCGATTCCAGTCGGCAAAACCTTGCTGAGACATCTCCTCTTTTTGTTGCTGCTCCTTCTCAGTCAGAGGTTCAGCGTTGTCGATCTCTCGCTGCTCAAGATCTCGCTCCGACTCCTTTTGAGCCTCATCCATGTCATCGTCATCTGGTAACGGAGCCTTGTAGCCGATCTCCTTACGGAACCAAGCTGTTTCGCGTTCCTGCAGAAGTCGAAGAGCTGGAGGGAAGAATTGGTAGTCGTGTATCTGTATTTGTCTTGGTGCACGCGGCGCTTTGGGTTTATTGTCGGCGGTTCTCCCGCCCGTGGACAGAGCTTGCCGGTAATATTTATCCATGGAGTAAGACTGCTCTTTGCGCTCACGCTTGGATGGGTTGATCCAAGCTATGCCTACATCTTTTCGGACCTTGCCTGTGAAGTCTTGCCCGTTCCATTCGTAGGCGTTTTCTGACGTGAAGTTCTGTAGATCATCAATTCCGAGCTTCTCGTATCTGGCGTTTAGTTCTTTCGTACGCTCTTCACCGTGCTGGAGGATTGAGTCAATGTCATCGTCGGAGAGATCAGACTTGCTTCCAAGTAAACCAGTTGCGCCTTTGCTCTCAAACACAGCGGCTGCGCCGTGCTGAATCATGTTAACTAGATCGTCTTTGGATGCCGCTGCTTTGGCAGCCTGTTGAGCTCGGCCTTGCTGGATGACTAGTTGATCAAGACGAAGCTTTTGGGCAGCCCGCTCAAGCACTTTCTCCTCTATGGCATGCTCGGTGACGAATCGGAAAACCACGACTTGTTTGGTCTGCCCTATTCGATGAGCTCGATCCATGGCTTGCAGATCTGCTTGCGGGTTCCAGTCGCTGTCGAAAAGTATTACAATGTCGGCACTAGTAAGATTGATGCCCAGACCACCCGCGCGAGTGGTCAACAAGAATATGAACTTCTCTGACCCAGGCTTGTTGTATTCGTCAATCCCGGCTATTCGGTCCTCATGTGCAGTGGATCCATCTATCCTACAATACTTGTGCTCGCGGAACACGCAGTAATCTTCCAGAATATCGAGGACTCTGCTCATCTGGGAAAAGATGAGAACTCTACTACCCTGCTTCTTCATGCGAGTGAGGATCTTGTCTAGCATGACCATTTTGCCAGCATTGAAGACCAAATGCTCGTCGGTAGTGTATGGAGGGCCAGGTTCGGCGCCTTCGAAAAGGTATGGGTGGTTGCAGCATTTTCGCAGCTGCATTACGATGTTGAGTAGACGTGTCTTTGACTCGCGCTTCCCCGCAGCGCCGTTGACAGCATCTATGTCCTTCTCAAGAATCTTCTTGTACCACCTGACTTGCATCTCCGACATCCCAATGTAGAGGTTGATTTCTTTCTTTGGCAGCAAGCTCTTCTCGACATCGCTCTTGACTCTCCGCAACAAGAAAGGCCTTAGGACACGGTGCAACTGCTGAACTACGGTGTCTTGATCCTCGTTCTGACCTGAAAACCATTGATCGAATGCTTCTGAGTCTCCAAACACGTCAGGAAGCAAGAAATTCAACAAGGCCCAAAGTTCGTGCAGGTTGTTTTGTAAAGGAGTGCCGGTGATGAGCAAGCGATTTCGGGAGTTGAAAAGCCGGATGATCTGAGCAAGAGAAGACTCTTCATTCTTTATCCGATGTGCTTCATCAATGATTATGTACTCCCAAGCAAATTTCTTCAAGTGAGCTTTCTCTCGAAGGATCATTTCGTAGCTTGTAATGCAGACATCGAACTTCTCGTCAATGAGACGGTCATTGATCAATTGGTGTCGCTCGTCCTTGGCCCCCTGCAATATCAAGACATTGACTTCCGGAGTCCACATAGTGAATTCTCGGTTCCAATTGTCAAGCGTTGACTTTGGCACAGTGATCAGATGAGGGCCTTTGATGCCGCAAACGTGTCGGAGATATCCTAGGAATGCAATGGTCTGCAAAGTCTTTCCCAAACCCATCTCGTCGGCCAGAATCCCAGATATGCCGTTCTCGTGTAACGACACAAGCCAATTGAGTCCGGATACTTGGTAGTCGCGCATCTGCCCATGCTTGATGAATGCTGGCGATTCCCGGAACACAGTCTCTGCCTGTCCACCCCGCTTTTCGTCCTTTAAAAGCTCGGCGTCCTCCTCTTGCTCAGTTCTCCGTCGTCGCTCACCAGCTGCTCCGCCCGCTCTAGCATGTCCTTTCTTGGCCTTTTGTGCAACTTCGTCGTTCTGGCGGTCGATTGTAGCCATAATCTCTTTGATTCGGGGGTTCGGGCTAGCATCGATGAAGTGGCGGAATAAGTCTGTCAAGCCTAACAGGTAGCGGAAGCGTCTGATCGTGTCATCTTCCTATCGCGTTGGGCCAATTAGTGAAAGACCCAAGAAACAATATATCAAGCAATATAGCATTGTACCTTAGATTCATCCAGCCGATTATGCTTCTTGCCAAAAATATTCTTCCGTAAATTCGTGGCTTCTATTCTCCTCTTGCGACCGTCCGGTTGGAAAACGCCCTCTGCATCACTGGTAGCCGTTGTATTGGGATTGGTATCGGAGTCCTGCAACAAGAGTAAGCATTTGATTGAAGATGAAACGCGGACCGAGGAAAGTGTGATACTTACAGAATAATCTGGAGTGTCTTGGTTGTACTAGTGGAACATGATCAGCAAGGCTCTTCTCCGGCTACCGGTTCTCCTATCGGTCTATAGGACATGCAGAGCAGAAAAAACGTGTAAGCTTGGGGGAATGGGGAAACGACGAACCATTATACTGTCATTATCGGTTTCTGCTGCTTTACGGCCATTTGGACGGTCGTTGTAATCAGTCATAGACGTGTCTGAAGGCGTGGTGCCATTGGATCTGGAGGCGCGGGCTTTGCTGGAGGGCGCCATCCTCCCAGATGCTAACGGCTGTTCAACCCCGACTAAGGGCAAAGCGCGAATTGATATTGATGATTTAAAGAGGTCTATGTGAGGTTCTGGGATGGGACTAGCTTTGGGGGACGTGTAGAGTGAGTTGTTGATGGCTTGAAACGTGTTGTTGTGCAGTAAAGGGTGGTGAGAAAGGTTGTAATAAAATGATTGCCAGGTAGTATGAGCTCTCGCGTACCCTCTAAACCTCGCTAGTCGGCTAAACTCTCACCGAGTGGCCCGTCCTCCGGTAGCGGCTCAGAATGCTTAGAGTACTGTTGCTGTCAGATGCTTTCGGAACAACCACCTTAGCATCGCTTGTACAGTCAGACTGCTTCGTGTTTCTTCGCACTCTCTTATAGATTTATCAGAGTACTGCGCCTGCACTGCGTGTTGACACTTATCAAATTCGCCCTCGTCTTGTCACTATTGAACGCCCTACTTCGGCCCGACGACAACTCTTACTCGAACAACATCCTTTTCAAATTTCAACCCTTCCGATACACGTCGAACTAGTACAACCCTAGGGATTCTTCTGCTATGGACTCGATGAGAAGTCTCAACAGCTCTCTGCCTCGATCATCCTCAACCAGACGGTCAAACCCACCTCCAGAACAGCTTATCCAATCCTTCAAGACAGCCGCTCTCTCAGTCACAAACCTCTACAAAACAGCTGCAGCAGATCAGATACGAGCTCGTGAAGCTGGATACCAAGACGCACTCGATGATCTGCTGGTCTTCCTCGACAAGGAAAACCTAGGCTTGGATGACGGGGAAGGGTGGAAGGTTCGAAAGTGGGCTACTGAACGGTTGGATGGCAGTCCTGTGGGCCACACCGCGAGTGACAGCGATGAAGATCGAGGGGAAACTACAAGGAGGGCTAGGAGCAGTTCCCCTGTAACACAGCATTCAACAGGTCTGGAAGCAGAACCCATAAGGCAGCCCTCACGATCAACCTCACCAGTACGGGCAGTGTCTGCTCCTATGCCTCCACCACCAGCTCCTCAACAAACCAGCAATCCTTTCCAAGCACCTGACACGTTTTCATTCCGATCGGCAATCCCTTACCCTCAAGATATGGATACGCAAACGACAGACACAACACGTCAAGCGGAGCCACAATTACAAGGGCAAATACCTACGTCTAGCCCTGCCGTACGGGTCGAAGTGCTCCCTCGAGGACCTCGAACACCTCATCGAGGAACCCGGCACACGACCAGACAGGCCGGCGGTCCTCGGACTCTCGGATCAGGCGCAGGATCGAAGCGGAGGATTACATTTGGAGACTACTTTGATATTGGGAGCTTAGGGGATGGGAAAGATGGACAGGGAGGAGGCGGCAAGCGAGGCCGCTTCACATAATGACTGAGTTGCTTTGATGTTCATATCTCGATGCCTGCTTCTGCACATATGGGAGCGTATGAAGGATAGACCTGCATAGAGGGATTCATAGCGTGAGAGTGATGGAGTTTTTGTTCAGCGTGGACATGAGATAGGTTGATTCTTTTGGTGGATACCCAAGCATTACTTTGGCTGCATCTAGTTTCATCGATACAAATATGCAATTTTCTCAATCTGAATACAATTAGTGATATCTTTACGGGTTGTGACCCTCTGCTATTGACCAACAATCTGGTATGCTACCCATATATGGCGTTTACATTTGCTCGATTAGATGTAAGATTGGCAGATCTCTAGGGTATTTAGCCCTTGCTCTCGGGCGATGACCTGGCATACAGCCCGCGTATTGCGCTTATCTTAACTCAATGACAATGAATTCGAGCATATATTGTAGGCACAAGCCCCGGAAAACTTCCATATTCGAGCGCCGCATGATGCAATCTGATTCATTGTTCGTGGATGTGTCCATAGCCGTAGCCATAGCCAGAATGAGTCCATCCACAACCTCCCGATCCTTGCAATCGTTCCATTTATGATACACAGAACCATCTTCCGAGCTACTCAACCCACTCCTGACACTGCCATCCTTGCCAAGCTTCTGAATGGATCCCGAACGCATTCCTTTATGGCCGTATGTGAGCCCACACCAACAGCACCGGACACCTCCCATCCCCAAGTTTCCCGGGATCCTTTCCTGGAAGTTGCCTTTTCCCAATTCTCAATTTACCAGTCGATACAGTCCCATCCCAACAAAGCTTAGTGACAGAAGCCCAGTGCCCATCATTCTGGCTCTCACGCCTCCCAAACCTCCACTCTTCCTTGCTATTTCGTTCCTCCGCGCTGTCAGTTGAGCCTTGCCCGAGTAGTAAATGTAGCCACCAAGTCCGATGAATGCAGCTGCTCCTAAAGTCTTTGTTCAGCCATGTTCTGTTTGGGTTTGATAGTGGGCGGAAAGAACTGACCTGTCAATCTACAAGCCAAGCAGTCATCTTTGTCTTCCTCTAAGATCTTGGAAAGCTTCTCTGGTTGCTGAAGACTAATGAGACGCTGATTGGGCGCGTTCGATGGTGGCTTTTCTTGAGGCGAGGCCATACTCGTTGACTGATGAGCCTCTAAAAAGTAATTCTCATCTCCTGCATCTCAGCTGCCCGTAAAGACTGTGGGCTCCGAACATAGTTTTGTGCTGGATATGTCAAATTTGTAGCTCCGCTCGAGGTCAAAATACGGCGGAATCGTACAGCCTTACCCGCCCCTGCGCTATGATTGGCTGCTCACCAATCATCGACTCCGATGCTCTCTATCAAAATGTTCACATCATGATGAGCAGCGCCATAGAGGCGCTTTACGTCTTTAGTCAACACAAGTATGGATCAAAATTTCTGGTCCTTCCCCCCTAAATCTACACTAACGTTTACACAGTGAGCCCATCCTCGAACATGTCTACCGCTCAAGACCGGCTCCTTCTCGAGTCATTCTCCCTCTTTACCTCGCACATCCTAGCCCACGGCCCTCATTGATCTACCTGCCCAACATCAACCCACCTACAGTCCTCTTCTCTGTCACCCACAATAATCTACTATTCCTCTCGCCTGTCTCTACTGAGACGGAATCATTATTCGTTCTCGAATTCATACATAGGGTCATTGATGTCCTAGAAGAGTTTATTGGCGACCCATTATTGTCAAATAAGATAGAAGGAAGCTACGATGTTGTCGCCCAGCTACTCGGCGAAATGTGCGACGCCGGTAGCGTCTGCAACACCGAGCCGAACGCCTTGAGAGATGATGTCGAGGTATCTGGATTCTTGGGGAAATTATTAATCGGAGTAGGCTTGCCGGGGTATGATACTAGCACGCGGAACAAGAATGGATCAGGGGCTGATAGGCGTTTCTTAGGTCATCACCAGCTCTCACACCCGCAGGTAGCTTGAAACAACAATTAAGTCTCAACCCAGTGAACACTGGCCCAGCCATTCCCTGGCGCCGCGCCAACGTCCGTCACACAAGTAACGAGCTTTACGTCGACATCGTGGAAACACTGTCCGTTACACTCGCACCTTCCGGCCGGCCATTGGCAGCCTTCGCCAATGGATCCATCGCATTTACGTCTAAAATCTCTGGCGTACCGGATTTACTACTCACTCTATCTGCCTCTGGTGGTAAGCTAGGGTTAGAGAAGGCCATTGAGCTGCCCGTCTTCCATCCATGTGTACGCCTGGCGAGATGGAAAGAGCGACCTGGAGAACTGAGCTTCGTCCCACCAGACGGCAAATTCATGCTCGCTGGCTATGAGGTAAATCTGATGCCATCAATTCTCGATGTGAAGTCCTTGTCTAGCAACAACCTTCAGCTACCGGTTTCTATTGAGGTATCGAAGTCGCTTGGGCCTACAGGGTTAGACTTTGAAGTCCGCTTAATCCTGTCTTCGACTTTCCCCGGCGCTTCGTCGTCGGCGCCGACATCGAGACCGAACCTTGGTACACGAGGATCTGGGAGGTCAACTCCAATCTTTGGCAGCAGCGCTAATGGCCCTACTTTGCAAGCCGTGGTTGTCACCGTACCAATACCTGCAGCTGTACGAAACATCACAGACTTGCGAGCAAGTCGAGGCGAAGCTTACTATACTCCCGCTGAGAGTGTAGTTGAATGGCGTGTTCCGACCAAAGATGCAGCTCCCTCAGGCAGTGCAACGCTTCGATGCACAATTGTTGGTCCTTTGGCAGATGAGGACGAGGATGGAACAAATGGTTTCTCTTTTGATCCAGCGAATGGCAGCTATGATGAGAAAGAGGATGCCTATCAAAGCTCTAGTTTAGAGCCAGCCAAGCCGACTTATACGAAAGAGCAGAAGGAACATCGTGATCAGCGGAAGGTTCAGCAAAATGCACCCTTGATGCCGTCTTCCGCTTCAGTGAGTTTCAGCGTAAAAGGGTGGCTAGCTAGTGGCATAAAAGTTGACGGGCTCGTTGTCGACACGAGGAAGAGTAGGGGCTTGGGCGAGGGAGTGAAACCCTATAAGGGCGTGAGGTATTTGACGGTCAGCAGGAAAGGAATAGAAACAAGATGTTGATCACCATATTATCTACGCATTGAACGAAGCCCTCATAAGATTCACTCAAGTCCCTCAATTGGGCGAGGTTGCGTTTCAACGCGCGGCTGATAGGGCTGGATCGGTCCTTATCTTATCGTTGCCGAGGTTCTCCACTTCCATACAACTTCACAGCTGAGAGCTCTGCCTGCACTTCAAGTTTGCAACATCCAACCTCATCGAAGCTTTGTAGACATTCTTGAGCTACGCGACAACATGGCTTCCATACCTCAGCTCGAGTTCACAAACAAAGATGCTATCCCAGACATTGTCAATGGCGTTCGTTCCACTTTCCACACCCAGAAGACAAAGCCGCTTGAGTTCAGATTAGTCCAGCTTCGAAAGCTCTACTGGGGGTGAGAACCTCTTTTTCAAAACGTGTGTGGTTTGCCAGCTGACCTCTATCAGGATGATAGACAATCAAAAGGCAATTGCGGCAGCTTGCAAGCAAGACCTCGGAAAAGGGCATTTCGAAGCCAACCTAATGGAGCTGGACTTCTGTACGCAAACGATCATATACTGCTGCAACAATCTCGAGAAATGGGCGAAGGACGAGACTGCAAAAGATATACCCTTTGCCAATAAGCTATTGTTTCCCAAAATTAGGAAGGAACCGTTAGGATGTGTCTTGATTATTGGGTCAGTAGCTAAGTTTCCTTTGGGAAAGCATTTACTAATCTAGTCGCAGACCTTACAACTTCCCCGTCAATCTCTTGATCGCTCCTCTCGCTGGCGCCATTGCCGCAGGATGTACTGTCGTCCTCAAGCCCAGCGAGAACGCGCCGAATGTCGCAGTTGTCCTACAAAAAGTGATTGAAGGCTATCTCGACCCGTCATGCTACAGAGTCATCCAAGGAGCCATACCAGAGACCACGGCTTTGTTAGAGCAGAAATGGGACAAGATTTTCTACACTGGTGGTGCAACCGTAGGCACAATTATCGCGAAGAAAGCCGCAGAGACCCTCACACCGGTAACACTGGAGCTTGGTGGTCGCAACCCAGCCATCATTACCAAGAACGCCGATATTCGTCTTGCAGCGCGAAGACTTCTCTGGGGTAAAATCGTCAACGCAGGCCAGGTCTGTGTATCACAAAACTACACCCTCGTTGACAAGGAAGTTCTCGACCGCTTCGTAGCCGAAATGAAAACAGCAATGAAAGAGTACTACCCGAATGGCACGCGCAACACCGACGATTTCGGCCGCATAATCAACGACCGCCAATGGCAGCGTCTAAAGAAAATGGTTGACGAAAGTAAAGGAAAGCTCCTCATGGGCGGTGAAATGGACGAGAGTGATAGATACATTGAACCGACTATAATCCAAGTCGACTCACAGACTGACAGCCTTCTCGTTGATGAATCTTTCGGACCCCTCATGCCTATCCTACCAGTCAACAACCTCGACGAAGCCATCCGCATTGCGAACGAAGTCCACGAAACACCGCTAGGGCTCTACCCCTTCGGCAACAAAAAAGAAACCGACCGCTGTCTGCGCGAGATCCGCTCAGGTGGCGCCTCCGTGAATGACGGTTTCATGCACGGCTCCCTCCCCACTATGCCGTTCGGCGGTGTGGGTGATTCCGGCCAAGGCGCCTACAGAGGCCAAGCGAGTTTCGATTGCTTTACGCATAGGCGAAGTATCACGTCTACGCCTTCCTGGTTGGAAGGTATGATGAGCGTGCGGTATCCGCCTTACACAGGGAAATTGGAGAAGATGAGGTCGATGGGGAATTTGAAACCGAATTTTGATCGAGATGGGAATGTCAAATTCAGTTTGGTTTCGTATGTCCTGAGTCTAGGGGCGGGGAGCAAGACTGGTGGGTTGATTCGATATGTGCTTGTGTTACTTGGTAAGCTGAAATCCTTAGCTTCTTGATGCACCGGTTGCTGACAGGTCGCAGCTGCGTTGGGGCTGCGGCAGTATCTTGGCTGAAGTACTCGTATCGGGACGACGAAACGAACGAGCGAGTGGATTGGATATTCTCGACCGTATTCGTATTCAAATGTCGGCGGCTTGGGACCGTTGGACAGGATCATAGACAGCGTGTACCAAGCATGACTTTTACGTTCTGAAACAAAGATCTTTCTTCGACATGTGGCAATTGAATAATCGCTCTTGAGCAGATGCTGTTCAATCTTTTGCTCTGGTTGACCTAGAATTCTAGACAAGACAGGCTTATTTTCTCCCATCACTTGAGAAGGCACCGCTCAACCTTTGGCTCCGTTTTTCCTAAGACCTGCTCTCCCTCCGCTCCCAAGCCGGAAAGGACGACTTTCCACGTCTTCTTGAGCACCAAATACTATGCCTCCTGATCCTCCTAGGTGATTTACCCGCTGTTTGCTATTTACACTGAGCAGAAACAGATATACTCTGTACTGCTTAGAAGCAGCCGCATGTCGGAATTCTACTGAGTCTGAACTAGGAACTATTCTCGTTCTGCTCATACTAAGTAGGAAAGACTCAATTCTCAAGTCCGATTGGATACTACATGTCTCGTCTGCTACTCCTCGAAGGCGATAAGTTCTCGATTTGCTGCCCATACTGAGCAGAGACAGATATCTTTTGTACTGCTTCGAAGCAGACAAGTGCCGATGGTTTGATCAGTTTGAGCTAGAAACTGTTCTCTTTCTGCCATTCTAAGCAGCAAACCCCCAAAATTTGTGTCCCTGTGAGTGGACATTGTCTTGTCTGTTGCGTCCCCCAAACAAATACCCCTCTAACCCCCGCTTCTCCTGAGCAGAGGAGATCGTATTTCCTATCCTCTTAAGCAAAACAAACACCACGACATTGAACAGCTAGAAGAAGGGTTGCCTCGATTAGGTATAGTGTTTCGCCTGTAGTTTCGCTTTTGCTGTAACGTGAAACGGTCCATCATATAAGCCATGGATGTATGTACGTCTATACCGGTGACAACTCCTATATAAACTACCAGAAAGATGTATAAGTCGCACTATAACGTAAGAATCTCAGACCCTCGCCCTCCTCCACCCCTTAATAGCGACTCTACTCGCCATCAAAAACGCGAAGCCACCCATCAACGCGCTCCCCGCCCACATTTGCGCGCCCAAATACCCTCCGTTCTCACCTTGAATCAAACCTCCTGCAAGCGGGGCCCCTGTCAGCGAAGCAAAACTGATAGCGCTGAAAACCATCCCCATCCTAACCCCCGCCTTTGACAGATCCGTAGTCAGGCTGGATACCGTGGCAGGAAAAAGCCCTTGTATGCCCGCCGCAAAGAGGCCGTAAAAGACTGCAAAGGCTGTCAGAGAGTTTGCGGAAGTAACGACTGCCCAGCAGTACAGCAGGAGTCCGGTGACGAAGGCAAAGGGGATGAGCGTGTTCAAAGGGCCGAAGCAGCGGTCGGCGAGGTGGTTGGGGATGATGCGACCGAAGATACCTACGCCGTTGAGAATCAGGATGTTGTTGATTGAACTAGATTCAGTGATACTGAGGACGTTACGGCCAAAGGAACCGATGTAGTAGAATGCGAAATAGAGGGCCCAGAAAATTAGGAACATGCCAATCGTGAAGAGCGTGTAAGGCACTTCTTTGAACGCGCTCCATTCGACTATTGGGCCTGACTTTCGCGGCGGCAGGCGCGGTCTTGTGAAAGCGAGCGTTATTAGGCTGACTGCGAGCATGACAAAGCCGAGTACGCGGACGGTCCAGGGAAATCCGATTTCAGGCAGGAGGTGTTGGACGATTACGGGGTAGACGAGTCCGCCTGTTGCAGTACCGGAGGCTGCTATGCCGATTGCTAGGGAGCGTTTCTTGCTGAAGTATGTTGAGAGGAGGGCGAGGGCGGGGCAGAAGATGAGGCCATTGCCTAGGCCTGTGCAGATGCCTTGAGCGAGGAAGAGCTGCCAGTAGTTTGTGCAGAGGGAGGTCATGAAGACGCCTAGGACTTGGAACACGGAGCCGATAAGGAAGGTTATGCGGAAGAGACCATAGTCTGTGGCTCGGCCAGAGAAGGTGCCGATGAAGAAGAGGAGGAAGATCTGAACGCTGCCAACCCAGGATATGTCTGAGGGCGGGTGGGAGAGGGCGGTAACGTAGTAGGTCTGGAACACGCCGAAAGAGTTGATGTAGCCCCAGGTATTAAAGACGATGAGGTGGGCCATTGCGGCTTGGGTCCATGCTGCCAGACCACCATCTGGTGGTGGGCCCGGGTCGAGATAGGATGAACGGGAGACTGTTCGACTCAGGGCTCTTGATACGATGCCTCCTGAGCCAACTTCTGGCCCATTGGCGGGCTCTGCGCCTTCACTCTTTTTTTCTGTAGGCAAATGCTCCCCATTGCGAAGTTCCAAGCTTATCTCATCATGCCCCAAAGTGCTCGAGGAGCTCAAGCTCGCTCTTTCACTATCATGACCGCTCTTCTCCATTGTTGGTGGGATTGGGGCTGATTCCATTGCTCTGTCTGATGCATGTCCGGCTGTTCAAGGCCTTCTGCCGTAGTCAACCTAGTCTATGTGGGTCAGATTGTGCCGCGGAGTGCATGAGACGCTGATCCGATGGAGTACCTTCAAGTGTTGTCTCCGGTATACGTCACAGGTTCGAGTCGAATGTCTCGAGCATCAGACAAATTGCTCAAGACGAAGCTGGTCATCATTTAGATAGTGGAGATTTTGGAGCTAGCTCCCAATTGATGCTATAATCAAGGGTCTGTCATCAATTGCTCTCGTTGCCGTCGATCGTAAGACTTATTACTTTAAGAGCCGTTGGGGTATTTCCGGTCTCGGAGAGCGGAATCCTTTCCGCGCAGCTAAGTATTTTCATCAAGAGTGGATAGATGATGATACTCGCATCGGTGTATTGCTAACCAAGTCTTCCCTCCAAGCATGTATTAGGTTTGAGTTGTCATGTGAACAAGATTTGTATTCTGTGTTTCTGCGGAGGAGGGAGCCAGCTGCTGGACTGTTGATAGATTATTGTCTTGTGTTGAACCCTGATATCTTTTTCGTGGATTTTACTTCACTTCACTTCGTAATGGCAAGTATCGGGTCGCGAGAGCAGCTGGATTTGGGATTGGATGACTGACGAGAATGCGTGGAAGGGCATCTCATCATGTCTTGGTAACATGAAGCCTGAATGGGTTGAGGATGGGATTGACCCCTGCAATACTGTTAATTTACCTTGATGTGCTGGCTTATAATTCATCACGCTCGAGAGGCGGCTCGCACTGCCCCTCATAAGAGCTAATGACTATGGTACGTATGGATGGTTATTCTAACTATTCCTATCGTCTTCCTCCTTTGTTTCCGAGATTTATTGAGTCTGCATTTAGATTAAGGTATCTTTCAATTCCAGAAAGCAGAATGAAAAGATTGCCGGTACATTGGTGCATGATTAAATCCCCCAGCAGTGGTTATCTGAGCTCCTAATAGCTGCATCGTGCAACCAGATGGCTGGGCTGAGCTGAGGCAGTCCAAGGCCATGAACAGCCCACTTCTCGCTAAAATTTCGCATAAGCAGTCTGGTGGAGCGCAGAAGAATGTAAGATCTTCCCGTCAACTCACCATGGATCCCGCCACCGCAGGAGGACTTGGGCTGGGTCCTGCGCAGCTGGTACTCCAGATGTTTGCAACTTGTGTAAAAGGCAAGTCATGCCATATGCTGTTACTACATCCTCTTGGCTCTGACAACTCATAGGCTACCAGCTACTTGCTGAGGCCGAAGGTGTGCCGGCTGCCTATTAGTCGTTTACGCATAGAGCAGACGCGACTTCTGAACTGGGGCCAGAAGGCTGGCTTGGCTGATGAGCTTCTCGAATCACCAAGTCAGACCCTCCAGCTTCAATGCAACCCCATCATAAAGGAATCCAGACGCTGTTCAAAGGTATCCTCAAAGCTAAAACCAAATATGATAGCGTCGTTCCACCCAAGCCTCTGGTCTCCAGAAGCTACTCGGACATTTTCTCTCGACGGTTTGCACCTACCACGAATAAATTTTTGCGGAGAACTGTTCTAGTCGCGGAAATGGTACCGGAAATATCCAAATGACTCCAGTGGGCCGTCGTCAAGCACGATCAATTTCGAGATTTAATTGAGAAGCTCATTTGCTACAACGACTCAATGGAAGCTTTGCTCGACAGATCCACAATCGACTCTCTCCACGGGCTGCAAGAGCAGACTCACTTGATGATGCTGCAGCTTAAAGGTCGAGTAGAAGAGCTCACAGAAATATCGTTTGCCTGCAACTTAGGACATAAGCACTAGAAAAGTTCGCAAGGCCTGGGAGTCCCATGAGTTTTACAGTTACACTAAATCAACAAAAATTGAATGCAAGCCTCGCATCACTCGCTGACTTCAAATCCCAACAAGCCTCGATTAAACTCGAGAAGCCGTATTAAAGGGCCTGTCAAAATCAGCGATATCGAGATCACAGCTGTAGGCGCCATGAGGTCGGAGGCTATGTATCGAAAGAAATATGTATGGGTTGAGTGGAAGGCTTACAGCCCGGAATCTGTGGGACTGATGGAAGATCGCATAATGAAGCTCGCCATTCTGCTAGGAACAGAGCACAAGCCGGAACATTTCGGAGCTCAACATTGTATGGGCTACTTCGGGGACGTAAGTGACTGGTAGTATTGGTTTGGTTTGATCTATACCAAGCCTCTAAAAGTACCACGTGATGTCGAGCCAGTTTCTTTGCAAGATCTCATCCACGAGCAACAAAAGCCATTATTGAACGAGCGCGTCGCTCTCGCACATGCCTTGGCTCGTTGCCTCATGTATCTCCCCGCTGTCAATTGGTTGCACAAATGCGTTCGCAGCAACAATATCGTATACTTCACGCCACCGGGAAGTGCCCCACAGTATGCATTCCCGATATCGTGTGGTTATGAGTAGGCTCGACCGGATATGTGGGATGAGCCCAAGGAAGAGACTTCAGGAAGACCAGAGAATGGCATCTACAGACATCCGTCGGTCTTGGATCGGACGGATCCAGAAGCGAGATCAAAGAAATCTCATGATACATACAGTTTGGGTATTGTTTTGGTGGAAATTGCTCAGTGGAAACCCATTGATCAAACCGTGAATTGACTTCGAGACTCAAATTCGAGCGGGAACCGAGAAAATCTACTCAGCAAAGAGAGCTTGACAATTATCGAGCGAAATGCTGGAGAGGCATATGCTGAGGTGGTGCGGAAATGTCTCACGGAAGGCCGAGACTTGGGCCGTCATAGAGGCCCAGACGGGACGGATACGGACGTGGGCGCAGAGATGCAGCGTATCTTTGCCAGAGACCTCGTTGACAGGGTGAGTGTTATCAGGCTGTGAGCTGTCTCACACCCCCGCACCGACTTCAGAAGTCGATCTACGTACGAAAATTGGATTAGCATTTGCGCCCACGCTATCGGTATCTACGCCTTCTTTTGCCTGCCTCTTGCAGCTTCTAGCCAATAGTAGTTGAGACATCCTACCCAAGCCCAGACGCGGAGCAGCTAGCTCATCAGTTCGCCCTCCTCGCTTTGCGCATTCTGGGGCGCTACGAAGATGAAAAGGTTCAACGGAACATCCACTCGACCCCTCAACCCCTTTTTTCTGTGCCCATTTCTATAACATGAGATGTGAAAAAGATGACAACAATAGTCATTCGCATGCTGGATAGCTCCAATCAGACCTATGAAAATATCTTGCCTGGCACCACTGTTGCTGCCTTGAAGCAAAGAGTGGCCGAAAGGCAGGGTATCCCAGTCACAGCACAAAAGCTCATTTATGGAGGCACATTTCTCGAAGACAGAAACAGACTGGACTCCTACAACATTGGCGAGGTCAGTCGCCAAATACGCTATGCTTGAAGTAATGTGCTTACATGGATCAGGGTTTCGTCCTGCGCTTGCTCACTACTGTTACGCCGTCGACAACAACAGTCTCCAGGACTAAATCATCGACATCTCTTGTACTGAAAAATGTCTTTATCCAGCCAGCGCAAGAGGCTGTCATAAATATCCATGACATTCCCTTCGACGCAACGGTCCAGCATCTGAAGAATATGTATTTCTACAAAACGAACCAAGACCCACACCATATAAGGCTCATATATGGTGGGAAGGAGTTGGAGGATGATAGAAGTGGGAGAGGTAACGATATGATGATATCCGTACAGATCGAAGCCTTCTGACACACCCAATACAGCGATGAACCTAGTAGACTATGGTATCCAAGATGTGAGACGTTCCTCTTCAGATCTACCTATATTCTCGCTAACGGCCGGGCAGGGTTCGACCCTCCACCTCGTCTACCGACTTCCTGGTGGATATGGTACCAAACGCGTACACACTTTCGAGTTGTCAAACATCTAGGTCGAGGATCATGCCGCTGGCGCTTCTTGTTGGCCCAGGTCACGAAAGAGATTATGTCAATGAGGGGACATCGCTTAGACATACACCGCATTTATCAATCTCATGATATAACCAACATCTTCCTTGTCTTATAGTCAGCATATCTGATGACAAATACCAGCATTATCTTGCTCATACCAAGCTAACAGTCCGGTTATTGATATTTATTTCAACTGCGTATGTACTGTCGCTCGTTGTACTCATATTTTCCATCACTATAGACTATCCACCAGCAGCCCAAGCGCGCCATATGTTGTCTATTATAGGGACCTCTAGCCAGAGTGCCATGATTTCGAAGAGTGTGCGATAATGAGGGCAGAATGCTCCTTCATTCAACTCAAGTAATCCAGTCCATAATAGGTAACACGCGAAAAAGCGTACGGAATGAACGATGAAAACGCACACCACCGCTCTCTTGAACCCTCTAGATCCTCGTAGCTTACGCCAACTAGCATTATTGAGAATCCGCTCCGTGTAAAACTATCGCCAAGGGCATTTACTCATCAGGAGCCAGACTAGGAGTGCGATTGTAAGCAGAAGAGCAAATATTCCCAAGGCCGCACCCGCTCTTGCAACCTGGCCAATGTGCGGACACGAAGCTTCGGGAGATTTGTTAAGAGAATGCGCTACCAGCCCGAAAGCGTACAGTGATAGGAAGCTGTAGATCGTGTCGACCAATGTACTCCGGAGGGTTCACCATGGTAAGCCAGATGACCAAAGGTGTTGCTAACGGCCGTGCAACCCAGAAAGCGAATAAGTATCCGACGCTCGTTGTTTGGACCTCCGTACACAAGATGTAGGCTGTTCCACCGCTCGCAGAAATCTGTAATACAAGGCTCCCTACTATTGCTCTTGTGAAGGAAGATATTCGGATGACCTGCTTCTTCGATTTCGACGTCCTGAACATGCCAGATGTTCTCTTTCTGATTCGATGACTGCCGAGAGCTAGTCCAGCAAGTGCAGTGAAAAGGTTATAGGTGGCAAACCAGAGCAGCATTTGCACTGCTTCTATGCAGTCCCCTGCGTAGCTGTTGACGCTTATTAAATGCCGAAACGGTTCTTGGGTTTCGCTTGGACGGTTTGCATAATTGAATAATGATGGTGTACTTGCGGCTGTTATCAAAGAAGGTGTTCTCGAGGTTGACTCTGTTGCTGTTGCAGCAATTTGGATGCTGAAATCACAGTCTGGGAGTTTCTCATAGTGAGGCAAACTGTAATCAACGGAGTTGAGCAACTCGCCGAAGAGGTCGAGGCTGACATAGTAGTGCTGTTTGCAGCAAGACTTGGGTAGGTCGAAAGGGTCCCAGCATCGGCGCAGTAACTAAGGCGGTCGCGACCAGATTTGCAACGAAGACACCAGCTCCCATCGGCATACAAGGCTTTGCCATTGCAGCACTTGAGCAAGTCCGATGGTCTCGATGTCGGGTAGGAGAAATTAAAACTTACGCGTAAGCTTCTCTAAGATTGTCGCGGTTGTCATCAATGTCTGGGTTCCACAGATGTAATTGAGCCGGTGTAATGTCATTGTCTTGATCCAACATGTGGCAGCCAAACCCAGTTTGCACAACTTCCCAATAGTAGCAAGGGTTTGCGACACCAGAAGCTATTGATGCGCCGGAGGGAGCAGCCACTGCAGACTGTACAGCTATTAGCAGACTGAACAGGGAAGACGTGGAGAACAGCGACCGACCATGGTGCTTTCATTCAGCTTCGCAGCAGACGGGAGGGCATCTACTTGTTAACGCTTATGGCATTCTCCCGAAAATACGAAGTATGAGCACAGCGATCCAGTGCTTAGACTCACGTATCATCCTCGAGGGTCACTTTATGGGGTAGGAACAAATCTTTGGCGCTTGTGAGCTTGACATGGCGGAGGAAGGTAGGAAATCTGGGCGGGGCGCCATTTGGGGACTATAGAGCCCCTATTGCTTCGCAAGGCTGTCGATGGTGCAAACGGTGCAGTTTAAAGATTTAAGCGCTGTTCAAAAATAGGGGCCGTAGATATACACCCGGGGGGGGGGGCGCTTCGGGCCTTGTCTCAGGGGTTAATAGATTCCTGGGGAATTAATTATATTTAGAACCACTAAAAGGTGCAAAGTACAAATTGCACAAAGAAAAAAGAGCCAACGGTTTAAACTGCACTATTTAAATATGAAACCGCACTAACTTTAACTACCTTAGTTGGTGCACCATCAACAGCCTTGCGTGATTCAGGCGTCAGCCACTTCTCTAGATCAATCGCACTACGTTCTTTGCCATCGTCTTCATTCATAGAGTTCAAAATCAGTCGCCTTTGACATCTCTGTACGGTGCGCCCAAATTAATGACCATTTTACCATTATAATGTGAGCATTGAAGTCGCCAATTCTTGCACGATAATGCCAGGACTAAAGAACTGGAAAACGGATGGCTCGACTGCTCATCGGGCAACCCTATGTAGATACCTCGATTATGCAGCCACCTTCGCTGTATCATTAATCCGACAGTCTGCAAAACACTACATCTTTGGTCAAGGTCGCATCAGAGCCGGCTATCCAATGGTCAACTTCATCGCCCACTATATCTCCGTCGGCATTACTGCTAGCTTGGTGGTGGGAGCTCCAGTATGGTGGTGGCAGTTCCGAAGTGAAAGGCAAAAGATAGAACAATTCGCGCCTGACAAAGAGGAGCTTGAGACCATAAGACCGCAGGTAGTAGAGTTGAGCAACGTCCGGCGGGAATTGCGAGGAGTCAAGGAGGAGCGCAATAGAGTCAAGTGAGAGCGAGATGCATTCTCGGCTACAGCTGTGAGGCAATCGCTTGAACTTTCGGGATACGAACAATGCCAACGGGATCGCGACGCAGCGAGAGCACAACTTCGAATTGCGCGTGACAGACAGGAAGACATAAGACGAGAGGAAAGGAAAGGGTTAGATTTCAGAGTCGATTGGACGCTGCACATGCTAAGCTCGGAGTCGCCATGAGGATGTCCAAGGAAGGCTCACGAATCTGCAAAAGCAGTATGGTCATCTTATTCGCCAACATCGAGAGCTAGGAACAGCTCACACACGAGTTGAAGGCATTGAAGAAAGACTCGTGACTCTACAACAGCAGTATGATCATGTCAACCAGAATTATCGAGAGCTATTAGTTGGTAATAATGCAAACCAATGAATGAAGAGTTCACGTTTTTGACTATTGGCGCTCTTCGAATGATTGTCTCTTGCGCTTTTCGTAGAATAGCTTTCGCCAATGCCGTGTCATTGCCTTCAACCCGTGAATGAACCTATCTATGGCATCGTAGCAACGACGAGCTCCTGAGACCATAGATACGGCTCTGTCGGTAGACCAATCATTGAGCTGGCGTACGCTCTCTATGGCTCGGCTAGTAAGGCGAGACGGCCGAATGAGGCGGTGCAGTCCGTAATTTACTGCCCCTTTTTTACAGCAGCCTGATTGTCAACCAACTTCTTGCTCAGCCCGGAAACCTTATCAAACAAAGTGCTTGAGAGACTACCTTGCTATGTAATCTGGCCCTAGACATGCGCTAAAGTGGCCGCCAAACTTATTAGAACACAATGCGAGACCTTGACTTTATACGAGGATGGCATTGTCACGGAGATTCCCAAAGGGTTGAGTTATTCACAAACGGAACAAAATGTTTATCAACCAAGGCCCATCGGATATGGAAAATCTCAAGTCACACGGGTTCCGAACACTGAAGAGTTGAACAATGTTTTCAAGGCATGTGAAGATGTTTCTGTCACCACAGGACTGCCACTAATTGCCGAAACGACACCCCTGCCCATCGGAGGCTGAGATTTTACAGTAGTTTCAGAGGAGGAAGGACGTATAAAAGATGCGATACCGCTGCTCGCTGAGGTATGTTTCACTGCATGTGATACTTCGCATATGAGTCTGAACAAAACAGGCATCTAGTAGCAAAGGTAGAATCAACGGGTGACAATGGCCAAGACAAGGGGCTGTACGTTCTCCAGTGCAAATTCTCGACGAGATCTTCTCACATGCTGCCCGCCGTACACATGGACAGTACACGGAGGTAGACATAATACGCATTACGCAATTGCTCAAACCAGCCGGGTGGCCGCAATGGAGCAAGATACCTCGCGTATACACAATCTTGCGTACGGTAGGCCAACTTCATCGCATAAGTGACTTCGTAGTCCAGCTGCTTCTGGATGCAGGGGCGCACATCGAAACGAGAGCGGAGGACTATACCCTTTTGTACCTAGCATCTCAATATGGATGTACCGCTGCTACAGCCGTTCTGCTCCAAAATGGTGCTCAGACTGAGTCCTTCGGGACAAACTATTGGACCTCACTGTATTTGGCTTGCGGCTTTGCCCAGTACAGTACTACTCGCATGCTCATTGAGGGCGGAGCAAGCATTCATGCACGGGACCATGCATTTTGGACCCCGTTGCATCAAGCTTGTCGGAAGAACGACCCTGCTCTTCTAGAGTTGCTCATCATGAACGGAGCCAACATGGAAGCAGAAGCCTGGATCGCATGACACCATTACAACTAGCTGCATACTGTGGGCTAGAGGCGTCTGCTAGTGTATTGGTGAATTGTGGTGCCGAGACGAGAGTCGCTTTGGAAACGGCGCGACAACAGGTCCATGATGAAGTATACACTATACTTCAAGCTGGTAGTTAAGGAGCATCAAGGATCCTCCTCCTCGCCTGTCCCTATGAAGCCTTCGTCTCTGTCCCAGCCCGGGTGATAATGTGAATCTCCATAAGCTGGCATTGTGGCACCTCGCGTGCCGCGATTTTGTCTTGCTGTAAAATCTGTCGGGGCCGTACAAGTGGTCAAATGCTGGTTGGCAGCTCGAGCCGTATAGCCCTCACTCGACCAGTCCAGAATAATTTTGCAGTCCCAACACCAATCTCTGGCGCATCTGACTGTAGACAGCATGTTAGCATCGAAAAGAACCTTAGGAAACTGTAATATTTTATTAGACTTACTATTCGGGCACGACATTTCTTGGCAAGCTCCGATCTTCTTGGTGCATTCACCGCAACCGGCGCCGGGGCAGCGCTTGCAGTATTTCCGTTTATGATCCTTAGACTCTGGGTCGGTGGCAACGAGACTGTGGTACTCGCGACAAGTCTGGCCTTCGTGCCAAGGAGCAGTGCAACTGAAGCAACTTACAAATCCACATTTCTGACATGTCATTCTAGGATTGTCGGCTTAACAGTGATTTAGTCTGTATATTATAATTTCCCAGAGATACCGGATATAACTTACTTCCTCCTTCATGTATTTGGCCCACATACAGTCGCCACCCGGGCGATTACATTGAGCGTAATTTAGGTCTCGCTTGATGAGTCTTTAGGTAACAAGCTCATCAAACCTATGAGAATATTAGTGGCCTTCAACTGTAGTTTTCTTGCGAACGAATACCGGTTAAAGTCTGCTTTGGCAGCGACAGTTCGAACATCCTCATATCTCATTACCGCTTTGCATCCACGATCAGGACATTTAAGAGAGTCCCATCCTCCGGATGAGACAGCCGAATGCACCATCTCTACAGCACAGTCCTTGCAAAGGTTGCGTTCATGTTTGCATGTCGCCGTAAGTGGTTTGCCTCCGCAAGACCGCAGCTCCATGCAGACAAGGCATTCAACTGCAGCCAGAACCCGATACCTGAATAAGCATGGGCAATAGCCCTGGACAATATACGGCTTCCCTCAGCACTCCCATACTCACTTCTGAAACATCCCCGGAAATACACGTAAGCGAGCTTCGACGACCTCAAAATTGACGCCCAAAGTTGCGTTGCAATTTCTATTCTGACATGTAGCCTGCCCTTTAGAAATACTAAACACTGTTTCTTCATCACAATTTGTGCAAAGGTATCCAGACAACATGTGCCCACATGGCCACCCCACAGCATCGGCCAGGAACGAAGAGTACCATTCTTCTGGGTAGAGCTTGCTCTTGCATTTCATACAGGCCAGGAATCGACCGTTCTTGGGCTTCACGGCGAACACTGAATTTACTGCCCAGCAAGTCTGCCATGCTTCTTTGTCCTACATATTCAGTAAGGCGGTGCCATGTAGATGGCGAGTAGAGCTGAAGGTGGGAAGGGTCGCTAGAGCGTGATGCGGATACGATCGACCTTGGAGAGACTCGATATGCTATAGCACGGTCACAGCCGAGTTAATACTGCAGCCCAGAGCTGAAGAGCTAAAACTCTGCGAACTCACTTTGGCTGAGGTCAATAGCTGAAGGTTCCAGGCTGGCGAACGAGCCTCGCGGTGGTAAGAATAAAGCCCGCCAATTTGCCGGTGCTGCCCGCCTATAAAGACATACCAGTGGGAACTTTACCAAACAATAACAGTACAACGATGGGTAATTGTGAGAAATATTCGCATACAAACTTGTAGAAGCCTATCATTTGAGATATTTCGCAACTACAAGCTAAGCTGTAGTTTCAATGATTGGGATTCTATCCCAGCATTAAATGCCATTCCACTTTATTTCTACCATCGCGAGCGAGCTTCCAAAAGTTCTCTGCAAAGTCCGAGGGTTTAAAAGATATCCCGGCCCGACCGCCACTCCGGCTCAACCGCCACTTTTTCTCTACCAATTCGAACATCTTCAAATATGGCCCAATCCACCCACAACGCTCGAATGGAGCTCGCAATGGCAGATCTAGCCAATCAGGACAAGCCGAATTACAAGGCGACAGCAGAAAAGTACTCAGTGGGCCGTACGACCCTGCGCCAGCGATATCTCGGCCAAACGCTCTCTATCCAAGCTACAGCTTCTAAGTATCGCTAACGACTTACTTTCATACAAGAAGAGACCCTTATCAAGTATATCAATAGCTTGACCAATCGCGGATTGCCTCCCACAAGCCAAATTGTACGCAATCTAGCAGAAGAGATAATTGGTGGCCCTGTAGGGAAGAACTAGACTGGAGATTTTGTCAAACGCTACAAAAATAGGCTTACAAGTATATATCTTCGCAATATCGATAGCCAGCGTATAAAACCAGAGTACGCTCCATTATTCAAGCAGTTCTATAACTTGGTAACGTGGATTAAACGTTTGATAATATTGAATTAGATTAAATAGCTAATATTTTGACTAGTTGATCGCTGCAGTCGAAAAATACAATATCACTACTGAAAACATCTACAATTGGGACGAGAAGGGCTTTGTGATTGGTTAAGCAACAGCTACCCAGCGCATAATGAACAGGGAAGCCCTCGAATCAGGCCGGATCACTTGTGCTTCTCAAGATAGTAGCCGGGAGTTCATTAGCTTGCTCGCATGCATTAGCGCTATTGGAGCTGTTCTACCGCCCGCATTGATATATAAGGGTGACTCTTCTCTTCATGATACATGGCTAGAGGACTGCGTACCTGGAGATATTGCTTACTTCGCTGTCTCATCTAATGGGTGGAGTTCGAATACCTTCGGTCTGTATTGGCTAGAAACTATCTTCTAACGCTATACTAGTGAGATAGTAAAGAGAAGTCGCCGTTTACTAATAGTTGACGGCCATTCGAGCTATATTAACTTGCAGTTTATTAAATCATGCGATCGATTACGAATTCTGCTATTGATTTTACCTCCTCATTCTACGTATCGATTACAGCCACTCGATGTGTTACTATTCGTACCTCTAGCACAGTTCTATACAAACAACCTCAACAGTTTGATGGCCAATAGCTTAGGTATGACCTCACTATCTAAACGGAGCTTCTGGGGCGTCTTTTGGCCTGCTTGGTAACAGGCCTTCGTACTAATGAATATTACATCCGGATTTACTAAAACAGGTATATGGCTATTTAACCCTGTATTAGTCCTTTCGAAAATCATACAGCTACTATTATAGGAAGCTCCTCTTCCTTATCAAGGACTGAGAATACTAATAACAAGCCATACTGCTCGCCGTATTTAATAGTAGTACCGTAAGGCCCCGAGCTCGCCATTAATAGCCAAAGTCTTCCGAGCTAATGAACGCCTCGTGTCACAATATTCTATTGACTAATATATACTTAAAGGCTTAGTTAATGCCTTAAAAGATAAGAAGAAGAAGAGGCGACGAGGTAAACGCTTAAATTTAGTGGGGGATGAGGATATGGGGCCTTAATTCTTCTCCCTAGCCTGAGTAGAAGCTGCTCGGGCTTGGTAAGTAGTCAAAGATACTGAAGAAGTACAGCGGCAGCAAGGGATACAAGATAGGAAGGCTATAGCAGCTATAAGGAAGGCTTAGAAGGAAGAAGAGAAGGTATAGAAGCAGTAAATCGCTATCGAACGAAGAATGCAGAAAGCAGCCAATTAGCAGGTCCAGAAAGCCCTTAAGGAATCACTTAAGTCAGCTAATAAGAAGTAAGTAGCTATTCGAAAGCAATCAACGAAGCTTCCGAAAGCCCAGAGTGAGCGCAATAAGTAGCCAATCAGGCCTTATGATGTATTAGCAATAAATCGAGGAGGAGGAGTGATTTCAGCTACTTCGAGCGGAAGGAGGGTCCAACGCCCTAGGCGCTTTGCGTATTGAGTTTGTGACATATATAGCTTGTTGATATAGTACTAATTGATCATCCCTATAAGTTTTAGAGCTTCAGTTGATATTATGGTGGTGTAATAAGCTAGATAAGTGATTTGTACGATATTTAAAAAAGTGGCGGTTGAGCCGGAGTGGCGGTCGGGCCGGGATATCTTTTAATTTTAAAGCCGAGGATCGGCGTTTCAACGCTGCCTGCGACACGCAAATTTTCAACATATCTGGTATTAGAAAGCTCATGCCTCATCCTTTGCTAGGATCATGCCCCTAAATCGCCCATGACAGACACGCCGAAGCCCCAGCGTATGCGACGTTTCATTGGAGCCCCAGCCAGAGCTGTGTCACAAGCTTCATGGCTCTATCCTCTCAAGGTCCACCGCTCCCCAAGCACGAATCCCAAGTATGAACCACATTTGCTGACTCTCATTACCAGGGCATCTATTACTTCTTCTCCCACCCATTTCTTTGGCCTCTACTCCGCGCCCGCCTCATTCCTAGCGTCCTCTTATCCCTATTCGTCCTCACAAACCTCTTTCTATGGACATATCTCCCACAGGTTCGGCCCGAACACGACTGCTACAGGATATTTACTGAATGATAACAGGTAGCATTCCTTGCTATCTTCCACGGCAAGCTCGCATGGGTCAACGGAGCTTTCCTTGTCCTCGGTGAAGGCGCAGCCATCGTCGCCCTACTCTTCGAAGCATTCTTCGTGGACGAAACACTCGTTGATGTCTTCGATGCCGTTCTCATCAATGAAGGCTACATAGAAGTAATCGCTACATCCCGTATCATCGATCAAGATGGCAAAGATCCTGTCAAGCAGCTCGGCAAGCCCACAACGAGCGCAGTCTATTCCCCCTTCTCCCTCCGCCAGATCCTCGAATTCATCTTCTTCCTCCCTCTCAATTTAATACCTGTGGCTGGCACACCGATATTTCTCATCCTGACTGGCTACCGAGCTGGACCATTCCATCATTGGCGGTACTTCAAGCTGCGGGATTTCACGAAGAAAGAGAGGAAGGCTTTTATTAAGCAAAGGCAGTTGAAATACACGTGGTTTGGGACCATCGCCTTGTTGCTGCAGCTTATACCCGTCTTGAGTATGCTTTTCTTGCTCACGACTGCTGCGGGGTCTGCGCTTTGGGTTGTGAAATTGGAGGAGCGAAGAGAAAGGGAAGAGGGCTTTGAAGATAGTCAAGCCAGGGAGCGTTATGTGGATGATCCCGTTTGAAAGACATCTATTAGAAACTAATTCGATTTGCCACTCAAATGTCAATGGGAGACAGCTCCTCCCATGAGTCCCTGCCAGAGCCAATGCTTAGAGGTAAGGGAAACCATCGTCCTAAGGGTCTGAAGCCTTTCCATTCCTCGAAAAGAAGTCTAAGTTCCGCTGCAAGATGCAAGTTCTGCGGTGATGCTCTTTCAGATAATGTGCGTGTTTGCTGTCGAGGCGCAGCAGTCAAAGGGGCCCAGCACTCAAGAAGCGTCGCAAATGCAAGACACGTATGGCTAAAACCCCAAGGGACTACGGAATTCTAGGAAAGCCAAAGTTGATCATTCGATCCATCCTGAAAATTTCTCCAGTGGTTGCAGCTACAGGCTTTCCAACAAGCCCCTGGAGTGTCTTCGACGCCCTTCACTTGACAGACCACTGTCATCAAAGTATAAAGAGCATGGGCCGATGCGATCCGTTGAACCTATTTACTATTAGGACGCTGCTACATACATTTTCAGCTGCCTGCAGCCTTAAACCTCTCGACAAATCATTTTCTTGCGGCTAAACACCCCACATCTACTATTCATGTCTGCCCAAAGATTGTAGAAATGGTATGACATGCATATACCAGTTGCTCGGGTCGCAGCCACTTATCACACTGCGCAAGCAGCACTGCCTCACGTCCCTCATTGCCTCTTCTCCCATCCTTCCATCCCTCCCCAAGTTCGTGAATATAACTTTTTGTTCGTTGGGAGATCACGATGAACGCGCATCATTTTTTGCTGTTAGCTTCTCTGCTCACAGGATTATCTGTTAGCCAGACAACGTCTACTAGCCAGCAGGCTCCCGCCTTTGTCATAAGTGAGTACTTACCTTGCACGAAGAGCTCCTAAATAGCTTTTCAATGATCGCTGAATTCTCAAGCACCAATGCCGGATTGTAACGCTTGCTACTTGGCCGCAGCAACTGCTCCAAATTCTACAACTCACACCAGGGATTTGGAAGACAATTCACTTGGGACCGGGTTAGTATTGTGTACTGAGACCACTGCGTTCTTGCCACTGCTAAACGGAAGAAGGCCTAATTCTACGGGCTCTTTCATCGTCTTCACGGCGTACTCCATCACCAGCCAGTTTTTGTCCAATGGGGCCTGCGTGACAACCCGGGGGTCTCCAGTCGTGCTACCCACGCCGTTCTCCGTTCTAGGCCAAGCCGGAATTTCAAATCCGGGTGCGGATCAATCGTTTATTGATTATCTAGGATTTACTGCTTGCTCTGGTGGCGGAGAAAATATCACGCCTCTTGTGGCGGTGTCAGGCTCATTAATTTCAATAACAGCATCGGCATCAAATTCTTCGAGCACAAATTCGACGGCACCGCCCTTGCCGGCCTCAAAGCCAACCCCAACTCCAGCTACTACGACGCTCAGTAGGGATACCAGAATTGGCTTCGGTGTCTCTATCCCTGTCGCTGTCATAGCCGTTTCCTTGCTTGGAACACTCTTATGGCGCCGGAACCGTAAGGGAACAAACCATGCTACGGCGACGAAAGAAGGGCCAAACGCCCAGGATAAATGCCAGCCATACCTTCAGCAGAAATCTGAGTTGGAAGATGAGGAGAGACGGAAGCATGAACTGGAGGCAACAGAGAGGAGATATGAATTAGATGGGGATGACAATATACATGAAATGCCAGCAGGAGCAAACAGTCATGGAACGCCCACCCTTCGAGCCAGACAAGAGTTGATGGGCGCAGAGTATGCTCAGGAACTTGGGGTTCCTCAATGAAAGCATGATATCGGTGTTTTGCACACGTTTCCTTGACAACTCCGAAGGTTTTCACCGGTTTTGCCTTTTTGGGAGCTGGGTGCTTTCAATCGCGAGGGTCATTTTCTTGCCAACTCAGCTACCTCGGAGGTGTTCTGTCGATTTCAGAAGATCAGAGTGAGTCAGAAATGAATGGAGCGAGATTTGCTCCGGCTGCAATGTTCCCCAATAGGCTTCGCCATCATGCTATGAATGATTCTCAAGAAAATGGCAGCTTAAGGAAAGCAACCGCTGTTCATCAAATCCTCGAAAAAGCTGCTGCGAAGCTTGCAGTCATTTCGCCATGAGCGAGGCCATCAAGCGTTGGCAACTCTGCTTATCGTCCCTTTGCTTATTTACGAACGAACCAACACTATCCTGTAGCCTTTGCCACTTGAATGCAGCAACGGCTCCGGCGAATGCTACAACTGTCTATGGGTCTACCCCAATTCCCTCCAGTGAGATAATGTAGGTTTGGGCTGTCTTGGCATTCTCACGTTCCTGCTGACCGCAACTAAAGCGCCCAGCCGACAACATCTTATGTAATAATCACCGCGTATTCAGTTACAAGCGCATATGAAGATAGCGGACGCTGCATGACAAATTCGGGGTCTGCCATCACGTTATCACCGCCATACTCATTTCGCAGTCAAGCTGGGATTGCAAGCTCAGACCTTCTATCGAGTGTCCAAGAATCGTTCATTGAACTTGTGTCGATTACGACTTGCGACGGGGTAGACGAAGCAGTGGTACCAAAACCGCTTGTCCAAGTGTTCAATGTCACCCTACTGAGCCTGGTGAGGAGACGCCGATGGTGTCTTTAGGATTAGGGGCAATAACACCGGCGTATGTGCCGCTTTCTTTGCCGTTGACGCAGTCAATATCGTCAATATTACCGCTCTCTTCATTAGCACCGATGTCGTCGCCACCACTCGTCCCAAGCTCCACGATATCGCCGCTTCTAAGAGGCCCGGAGCATTCTCAGGAACTCGAGGTTCTGGGATGAGATTTGATGCGCCTGCACTGTATCAATCTACTGAACCATGTATGGACAGTCGGAAGAGAACGTCCACCAAGTCATCAACCCCACCGAACTGCCAAGACTATCACTTATTGATTGATTCGGCTTCTCATCCTGAGCTCCACTTGTCTCCTATTTCTAATTTGGCGAAGAGAAGATCCGCATTTCACAATTCCGCCGAGAGCATGACTTTGTCTTCTCATGTTCGATCGTAAAAGACGTCTTGATCTCTCATCGAATACCGAGTTCTTTAAGCGCATGGTCGGGACCTGTCCTTTAATTGCAGCATTTTCAACTTCAGAATTCCCTCCCCTGCAACCTATACACCTGCTACCACCCACACTGAAGCGGTATATGTTGGCGTCGCTCAGCGTAAAGGCGGAGAATTTTCGGGCATTGTCCAGGTCGCTGACCTCCAACGCCATTGCAACGCCCACCTTGTGATAAGACAAGGATTCGTGGCCGTTCACAGCCGATCGACTAACAAGGTCTTCAGGTATTTCGACGACAGTGAGTAGCGTCCTTCCACTTGTGTTTACCGCTCCGAAATCCACCGCCATCAGCCTTCCACTTGGGGGTGCCTTGCCCTCGGTCACAACCATGATATCCGCTTTGCAGACATCATTCTGCAGCTCCGCAAGGAATGCCACTCCCTCATTCATAACCATCATGTGGCCTGATTGCAGGAGCATGAAATCAGACCAGATCAACTTATAGTACTGATTTCTGAAGCGAGGTCTGAAGTCGTCTTCTGTATGTGATAAGACCGCAAGCTGAGCTCGATAGAAATTATGTTTCAATACTTGAGCGATAACAAAGACCTTCCTGCGAGTGTACCTTCCTCCGCCAAATGCGCGAGCAATACGAAGAGATAGAGTCCAATTGTTGGAGGCGAAGAGGATCAAAGTAATATCTCTGTGCAGCAATCCCTTGCCATCCTGATGAACACGGCCAAGTTTGTGAATAGGCTTGCAAATGCCCGCCCACCGACCGTCCATTGTGACCGTTCCATTATCAACTTCCACACGTCCGAGGGAGGTGACTTTATCTAGACCCGAGCTTGAAGATGCTAAATGGCGCGTTGAGCAAGCAGGCATAACGCAATTGTGGTAGCCTTGCGTTTGACTATTGGTAGCACCCGCAAGGGCCGGAATTGCAGGAGGCAGTAGCGCCCACCTCACATGTCCTTCCCTTACCGCTTTCTCCCACCACAGCCGCCACGCTTCCTCCTTACTCTCAACACCCAGCTGCTCAATCACAACACCACTGGCAGCCATAGTCCCAAACACTTCATCAACAGGCAAACTAGCCGTCCTATTACCAAGCAGTTCCATCACGCGCGTTCTATCAATCTGTCCCAGTCTCGCGCCCGCCATGCCCCGGTAGTGGTGATACAATATGCTGTATTTACCCATAATGCATTCAGCAATGTTCAGTGTTTCGCAGATATCAGGGATGGCTATGAAGAGCTCCTCGCTGATTCTTAGGGGGATGAGATCGCCACCGATCCAGATTGTGGACTTGGCTAGGACGAACTCTTGTAATGTCCATACGCGCGTGGCCCATGGTGATCTTGTGAATAATTCTAGGCAATCCATTGCTTCTTTGAGAAACTGACGCCGTTGACCGGTCTCCCATTTCTCCCCTTCACTCTTCCAGCTCTCCTCTCGATACATCTCAACTGCGTCCTCAACGCGCTCAGTAACACAATCAATGTCCTCTTGAGTAAGTCCTATAGGCGTCCCGGAAATAATAGCAACGGCTTCAGCCTTACTGTAGATCTCGCCCATCAGTGGTATCTGCCGTTTCTTATCCTCTGGATCAGCTTGATCGATGCAGAGGGTATCGATCCAGCAGTATTGAACATTGGGAAAGCTTTGTGAAAGGAGGCATTTGATGGCTTCAGTGCCTGGTTGTTGATGAAAGGATGTGTTGGGTGGGAATAAAGCCTCGGCCCAGGTGTGGGAGATGGCTATGAATGGCAGGATTTGATCAATCAAGACTTGTTCGAGGCAGCCTGTCTCAACGTGTAGAAGCCTTGTCCAAGCCATGGCAATGATGGGAAATTGGGGAAACAAGAGACTGCTTCAGAAAAGGACAATCACTGCTACAGGAACTAGTTCTGCGACTGATCGCTTAGGAGCCTTGGCATATAGTGGGGGCCACCAATCAGCAGACGCTTTGAGTCTGCAATCCCATACAATGTTTGCAAGGTTTTTTTGTATTCTAGCTTTTACTACAATATCGTGTAATACACAAATTTCACCAAACAATTATAGAATTATATTCATATTCCTCGTATACCTTGTAGCCATCCATCACTCTTACCATTAATCCATCAATTATAACAAAACGTATTAAAACAACTCGCACAAGCAGCCGGCAACTTTTCCCCCGTCTTTTTCACAATTGCACAAGCCAAGCAAGTCGGAAACGTCGAACTCATCCCATAAGTGCCTACCTGCTGCCCATTCATAATCATGCCACTCGTCTCAGCCGGCGTATACTCCAATTTCTCTGTCGGCTCTCCGCTCGGGAAGGTGTAATTGTGATTCGGCAGGTAGATAATAGTGATCTTGCTCGCGTCATTGCAGCCGAAGAAAGTGGGACGGATATTGTATCCTTCGCTTACAAACGTCGAGGAGGGAGGAATGACGGGCATCTTTGTTAGTCCGGCCATTTGGGCTTGCATGTATGTTTGATACAATTCGCTGCCGTCGGGGAAATTGGCGCTTGTGTCTGCGGAGTTGTCGTTTACGAGGATGATATTTACGCTCCGTGAAGGTTGCAGAAGTGGGAAAAGGGGGTTGTTTTGGAGAGACTCGCCGCCGTCTACGAGCGTGAGATTCTTTTGGCCGGAGACGAGGGAAGAATGCGCGTAGTTGTAAAAGGGATTCGGATAGATGGCGTATTCGTCCATAGTGGTTAGGGCGTGGGTCTCATTGATAAGGGCGCTCAAGTTGGCGACGAGGCCTGGGGTCGAGGCAACTGCCGGGAAGGTGGTGCAGAGTTCGTTGAAGACGTCGCTTGAGGTGCCGAGGATGAAGCCGAGGTTGTCGTAGTTGGTTTCGCAGCCTTTGATTGGTTTGCCGTTGCTTAGTAGAGAACCTGCAGTGTGATCAGTCTTACTTCATTCACTAAGTAAGAAGCAGGAGCTCGTACCAAGATATTTCGTCTGTGTGAAAGCATTGACACCGGAATCGAAGCTGCCGAATTCGTACGGAGAAAATTCATAGATTACGGAGTTGCTGGGAGGCGTACATTCTCCAGTGGCAGTCTCAACATTCAATGCTGTGATTATGGGAAAGGGCACGTTATGACTTGTGAAGTTCGAAAGCCCTGTAATGGACGACAATTCGTCGGCGACGCCGCCGTCGGGGCCATACAAGAGCTGGTAGGAAAGAAGTCTTCCATATGGATCAACGACAGTAGGTGTATAGCCGGCAGCTTGCTTTGCTAAGATATCAGCGGTGATTTGCGCATAAGCAGCTGGTGCAGCAGCACCCGCCGGATCGACCAGACTCTCCGCAAATGCTGGTGTCCAAAGATTCGTTTCCAAGGAAGAAATTGTAGGGTAATTGTTGCCAGCCAAAGAAGAGAGAAACCATCCTCCTCCGGAAAGTCCAGCTTGATATGTAAGGCCTTGGTAGAGACCACTAGTGCCGAAATTGCTGTCACGGCCGTCAAATGCTTGGACAACACCGGCTCCTATGAGCAGAGAGCGAAGACCGCCTCCGCTGGTAGTGAGAGCTGAATAAAGATTTCGGAGTCAGTATTGCCTTATCAGGAAGGGCTTTGGGGTCTTGAAACATCTTCAAGACCCAGACTTTATCTCAAAAAAGGAAGTTTGGACTCCGAGAATACGTACCTACATTAGGCAGATTCGCGGTGGTGAAATTCTTGTTCACCTTTTGGAGCCACTTGCCCAGATCTACAGATGCGATTGGCTTTCGGGCTGCGATGTATGCTGATTCAGAGCTGGAAATGCCCGTCGCGGTACGGACTAGTGGAGTATTAGGACATGTGGCTGGCCTTGGAGCATATCCGGAAACCGGTGGTACTGCTGCAGCAGAAACGAGGTGAGCGCCGCAGACGAGAAGAAGTGAGAAAAGATTGTACATTTTGAAGACAGAGATTTGAAACTCAGGATATATAACGAGGGAAGGACAGGTGCAGAACAGCATCAAAGGAGGCATTGCTTGCTTCAAATAAACATCGCGAAATTGTTTCAGTGACGGACAACAAACGAAGCAAGCACGTCTCCTGCGCAAGCTTACGAGTCCAGGCCTGGCTGGCTGCAGAAAACCCTGCCTGGCCCCTAACACGTGGAGCAACGATTGACAGGGATTGCATCTGCCAATAATGTGAGCGTCTCAACTGCCTATTTGGTCAAAATATGTGGAATTAAGGCCCCACGCGGTGAATTTCGTTCGCTTAGGGAGAACAGATGCAGTATGCTATAGCGACCGTGCAGATACGGAGATTTGAGCCAATGTGGGGGGAGAGATTACGGTCGTGCTCTTCGATGGCGATCCGGCCCCGCAATTGCTTCTTTTTTTGGCGCCGGATGAGTGCGCCGGCTTCATGTCCAGGGCGCATTAGCCAGGCCCAGAAGCTGGTTGTTGGCCGATAAGTTCGGGCCAAGCCTCTGCTGGCCCTATGCGTTATCCCGCATAAGCTGTCAACACCCACAACCGGCAGGACCCTACAACCGGCAGGACCCTACAACCGGCAGGCGCTAAGCCTAATTAGGCAAACTTCTAAAAAATTAGCAATATTGTCCACATAAACACCTCCATTCAAGGACATTGCATAGCGAACTGACCGAATTGGGGCTCTACAACATACTCGGAGGCAGCGGACTAGTAGTGAAAGAGGCCCTGATATCCAGAATAGCCATATCTTAGATACATAGTGTGGCACATCCACCCGAATTCTCAAATACATGAATGTGCTTGCTATATCACATCGCAAATCGAATTCGAAATCAGGCCTGAAAACGCGATTGCAATGCCTCCTTCCTATTTGAGTATAGCTTCTATTCCAGCAGTCGCCGTGGCTTCCTAATGATCCGACCTCCTTGCGTAGCCACAGGGTGCTTCCCAGTAGACTACTTGCTGTTGCTTTCCTTTAAAGATGATCCAGGGCCGAAGGAGTCTTCCGTCGAGCGAGATGAGCTCAAGGAGAGATACCCATTCCCGATTGCCGCACTGAGTGATATATGGTTGGATAGCATATTTTGAGATGACGCATTTGACCTTCTTTAGGACTCCAAGCATGAAGCCTTTCTCGTCCATATTATACGTATCCTGGTCTTCCACGTTGTACTTCTGCTTCATTGTAATATAGAGCTCGAACCAATGAGCTATCGTTGCAGGGTCACTGGCGGTGTTATTCCTGTTCTTATCCATGGGCGAGAGGAATTTCGTTTTCAGATCGGGATGGCGATACAAGAACTTATCGTCCCAATGATATCCTAGATCTCTTGTATAGCCTCTTTTCCGAAGCATTTGCTGGGCTATAGAGCGCAATTGAATAAGCCTTGGTGGCCACCCCCATTTGCCGAGTTATATTATCCATCTCACGATAGAAGCTTCTTCTGCTGGCGATAGCAATTGCCGTTCCTCGTCGTATTCCTTCTTTGATTTTGCCCCTTTAATCCGATCTTGTAGAGTACTCCGACTGATCCGAAAGCGACTAGCGATCTGGCAAATAGGTTCGGCTTGTGGGGTGCTAACAACTTTATGATAAAAGTGCAGAGCCAACAGGATTCTTTGCTCCTTTGGGAGCTCTGGAGGACCTGTCTGGAGGTCTTCATCATCGGCTAGATCTGGGAGAGGGTCCGGGGGCTTGTGGAGCGTTGACGTGGCCATAATGGTGGAGTTGAGTGGGTGATATGGAGCAATTCGAATAGAATTGTTTATGGTATTTGTTTACTACTATGCCTAACTAGGCTTAGCGTCTCCCGGTTGTAGGGTCCTGCCGGTTGTGGGGTCAATCTGAGTATCTGGGTTCTATTTCGAGATGGGTCGGGAAGGAAGTACCCCTAATGTTACACCACCAGGGACAGCTTATTCCGTACACACGCTAACAATTTTACGCAGCGCCCGTCTTTTCCATCGTAATTCGCACTCCGTCGCTTGTCGCCGCAATCCTCCATCCTGTAGAAAATCGCCAGGAACTGAATAGGGAAGATCGAGACACCGCGGTGGGCAGAATTGACCAATGTATTCATTATATCAGGCATCAGATTCGCCTTTGTACGAAATGCCGTCGTTTACTGCCAGATATGCTCCGCCTGATTTGTCTCAAGAGGTACTGAATCTAAGCTTATACTAAAGCTATAGCACTGTGTCTCGTTAGAAGCAAAAGCTTGATCGAGACTGCGTTAGAAACCGAAACAAGAAATCAGTCTTGCTGCGAATTGGAAAGAAGTGGATGTTCTCGGACATTCTGCCGTTACATGGCCGTGAAACCGATCAAGCAGACCTTGGATTCGCTTCCACGTCGTCTCGATGTTCGTTTTCATTCTCATCCCGAAGAAGACCATAACCTGTGCCGTTTGCTGGGAGCCTTATCTGACCATCGTTATCTGGCCAGGTTAGGTGAAGCCTTGGGAGCTTCATAGAGCCTAGAACGCCAGCGATGCCCTGGGTGCGAATGATGTCTAGGATTCGAATCACACTATGTAGTGCAATCAGAAGATGAGTGCCACTGCCGACATTTCAGCATACCGTTTTCGTCACAAGCTGGAGGCATACTTAAACTCACGCGCAGATGATCCATGGGAAGGTGTTATATGTGAGTAAGGAGAGCACGATGCTTGCAAAGTTGTTGAATTGATGCATCGCTATGCCGTTGATGATCAGTAATGCGAGAAAACAGCCGAACGCGGCGCTGTCCATGACAGCTGATACGCATGGATGAATGGCCCTTTCCCCGAAGTGGTGGCATGCAAGGTCGGTAAGGTCCCATGCAAGCGAGACTGCAAGCTTCCATATGTCAGTACACATGCTTCTCGGCCTCCGGGATGTGTTACAAGTGTCCAGGCCCATATAGTCAAGTAATTAGGGTTTCTGAAATAAAAGATGACTCGAGGCCGCCCCCAGGTGGGAAATTGAGGGTTAGGCTGGAACCAGACGGTGTAACTTTCATCTTTGATTCGGAGGATCGTGATGGCGTTTGCGAGAATGCCAACTGCGGCAGAAATAGTTACGAGTATGCGGAGATAACAGGAAAGTTGATTCCTCTGCGACGTGCTGTCGTTGCTGGACATTTCTGCAGTGCTCGTGAACTTCCGTAAGATAATATCGATCTTGATATCAAGTGCGAACAGCGAAAAATATGGAAACAACTTCAAAATGCGACGAGGGTGATATGAGATCCTTAAGTAGGAGATAGATGACGAGCCGCTGGGTATCCTACGAGTGCCAAGGACGCACAGCCCCAGGCAGAAGTTCATGAAACACCTACGCCTTTGCTGCCTCCAGACCCTTCTTCATCCTGCAGGATTGCGGGAACAAATCCTCCAAGCGATGATAACTAGATAGGATATAGCTATGCCGTTGCGATCAAGCTGGGTTCTACATAGCCATCAGATTAACATTCTGGGATAGATCCCGCTGTCCGCTACAATATAAAGCAACCAGAAGTTGGTGCACGCTCGGAACGCAGCCATTTCTTGACAGGCGCTATGATGACTAACTAGAAGAGCTTGCTTCCCGAGGTGCCCCGCTTTCTAGCCTTGTCTATCTCTATCATTTACACAATCTTTGTTCACAAATTGTTGAGACACCGAACCGTTCATTCTCCATTACTTAGTTGTTATAATCCGGTAAGGGTGCCACGATAGTCCCTTGAGCATGGATCCGGCGACCGTCGTCGGTCTGATCAGCGCTGCTGTCGGTTTAGCGATGAACTGTGCCAGCGCAGCAAAAGACCTCAATGGCCTTGGATGAAGATACAAAAACGCCAAACTTACGATTCTCTCCATTTCCCAAGGTCTGGAAAGTATGCAATTGGCTTGGTCTTAAATCGGCACCTGGAGTCAAACCCAGACACCGAACGATCTTGCGCAAGATACTGCTTTCATACAGCAAATAGGCGATTCTTGGAGACTGGATATTGGTCATGGATGCACTCAGGAAGAATTTGCTTGTGTACAATGCCGAGAATATGTGTTTCACGCAACGGACGAGGATGATCTGGAACGAAGGCACCTTGCAAGCACATCAAAGCCGTATTAGAGATCAGGTAACGTCGATGACACTTCTTCTACAGGCCATCCAACTGTGATTAATTTAATGACTTTTTTATGGGCAGTTTGGTTTGTGCCAGGCTAAAATACTGTCGAATCTCCATCATCTCATGAATGAGAAAGTCGGCTAACCAATTCGACATAGTACTGCCCCACAAGCACGGCAAAAACTGCTCCAAGAATCTGAGCGGCAATTCCAAAAGTCCGATGAAAGTGCATACTCCTTCGCGGATGTCTATCTGTACCAGTCAAATGAAGGACGTTGAATATTTGGGAGACGAAGAGGAGGATCTAGCGTACAGGCCTCTAAGTTTCGAAGATAACCTATTCACAGCATGGGTGTACAAACGGAACTTCAGAAGGCCGGTAATTCCAAGGATCTCCAAAGTGAAAAGGCAGGAGGACTCGGAAAAATTTACGTAGCATGCTGCAACGCAAAATGACCACAAAGAATTGGTTGGCAATGAAGGACCTGAGCGTGTAATTAGTCAGGGCCAGGGCGCGTTGCAAAATGAGTTTGCTTCCACTGACGTTGGATGTACAAATAGCGCCATAGTTGACAAAAGAGACGTCAACGGTCCGGACTCTAAGGGTCCAATTAATCAAGACTCTAAATTCGTATCACCCTCCATATTTTTTGAAGCTTGCCGGCAAGGGGACCACGAGACAGTTGAAAATCTCTTGCAAAACGGGCAAGACGTACATGTTCAAAACTCATGGACTTATAATCCAGATGGGACCATCAATGCCATGCACGTTACAGCCAGACAAGGACGTATAGAGGTCGCTAGGTCTTTAATAAAGTACGGAGCTGATATAGAATGTGCGACGTTCCCAGACTTTCAGCGACCCCCTCATTCAGCAGCCAGACTTGGCCATATTCCTATGGTGCATTTTCTGATAGAAAACGGAGCAAATTTTGCTGCACAAACCACAACGTGGTGTACAGCCGATCCATGAAGGCGCTGCATACGGCTCAAGAGAAATAGCAAAGATTCTTCTTGACCACGGAGCCGCAGTTGATTCCACAGACCTAGACGGGATCCAGCCTCTCCACTATGCGTCCCAAACTTTCGATCAACCCGATGTCATAAGACATCTCCATAGCCAAGGGGCCAACATAGAAGCTCGTTGCTCGGAGCGTCATAGTCAACGACCTGTTCAATTTGCTTCTGCTTGCGACCGCGTTGAGAATTTGAAGGCTCTTCTCTTTAGCATTTGGGCGAGCTAGAAACCTCGTATGGGAAGAATCGTGTTCCTATTGCATGTATTGCTAATTCTATGGAGTTGCATACACCCGGGGGGGGGGGGGGAAATTGGCACCCCCTAACTGAAATGCGGAGAATGGCTCAAGCCACCGCCCAAATCAGATGTATGTCCAAGCACTAGAGGAGCGGCCTAGCACTGACCCATGTCGACGCACCTAATAACTTCCCTAGCCCAACGCCGCCCCCAAGCAGGCGAAAACAACACAGTAGTAGAACGCCCAAGCGATACAACTCCGAATGTAGTTGGGCTTGCACTTCGCGACCTGCAGGGTTTATTTCTGGGGGTGCTGGCGAAGCCGCAAATATACGTGCTTCTGGGATCCTTTGGTGGAGTCGCTTAATTTTACCCCCGCGAGTCAAGCTAGCGATACGAGAACGGGAACAGCAACCCTACTTCTGGAGCATGGAGTGGACCCCAACCACTAGGATAACCACCGAATTGGATACACAAGATTCAAAGGGAGATACGCCACTTCATTGTCTAGTCAGTCGGAAGGCGTCGACGAAAGATGATATTGAGGGACAAATCCAGCTGGCACGAAGACTCCTGGACAACATCGACGATCTGGACACGATCAATCGTGATGGCTTAACAGCATTGTACATATCCTTAATGACATCAGGTCAAGAGAAGCTTAGCTTACTGCTGATTGAGTGTGGCGCACGCCTCCTAATAAGCAAGCCTAACTTCCAGCTGGCCTTGCACATCGAGCAGATTGCCGGCCGCGCTGCCTCAAGCTGCAGCATACATGGGACGAGTGGTCCCGATATCAGGATCCATGAAATCAGCATATTTTTGGAACTAGTAGAAGTACAGTAGGCAAGGGACTAGAAGAACGAAATGGCTGATCCCAGTGATCTCCCAAGCGCATTTGACAGGCATTCTGTCAGCACAGTGCGCACACCGATTCAGCATTTGGTTCACTGAAAGTGGATTACGTTTTTGGATTGCGGCAGGAGTATTTGACTACGCCATTAGATATTAAGGTGTAATTCGAAGGATGAGCCTCGCCTGCAGTACATAGTATGTTCAAAATCCCTTCGAGACGAGAAGAAGTAGTAGGCCCACTCAGAGCTCGTTGTACCCCCTTCCTAAAGTCTAAGCCTATAGCTTTACCTTTCCTGCTCACTTCACAGACTCTTTCAATAGAAGGAAGAGCCCACCAAGACGCAATATGCAACAGTCCCAACATCTCGGCATGCGGTCAATGTTCTATAGTTCTAGAAGGCCTGAGTAAATTGTCAGTAAGACCCAAGACGGTGGAATCAAGAGTATTGGCTGACTTAGCATGGTATAGCTAGGGATGGAATATGGGGTAGGAATTGTAGTAGGCATTTTGGTCGGAACGATTAGAGTCGTGGGAGTGATGAATGTTGTGGGAAATGGTGGAGCCGCTCTTGGAGCGATGTAGCCTGTCATGGCCGCTGTAGCGGTTGGATGGATTGGAATAGAGCCGCTGATGAATGGAATTGCTCGGGCCTGAGAATTGGTCAGTATGGACTGTGTATAAAATCTGTGGGAGGAAAAGGCCGACTGACAAGGGATATGAGGGCCAGAACCGGGATGATGGAGATTAAGGTGGACTTCATTATAAGTGTATGAATGAATGATCTTAGGAGAAAGTTTTCTTGAAAAGTTCAATCATACAAACGAGAGTGTATGCGAAATGGTGAAAAACGAAGGTTGAGGTACGAATGTCTGAAATGGATTCTGAGCGCAAGATAATCTACTGTTTTATGGGCTTAGTCCCAGGTGTCTAAATTGCAATCCACATGCCCGATCACCAAAAGCTCACTAGAGCGCTCGCCAAAGAAGAACGCAGGGTTCATACAGGCGCGCTACAGAGCTGACAAGGGTCTCAGATCTTGTCCATGTAGCTGGTACATCGCCTCATGTTGACGGATACTTCACGATTTCTGTTTTTGCGACTTCCTCCTTCTTGCATGTAGAGGGTGGGTGACCTGTATGGTAAATGAGCTGTACGCACAGTGTAGATCAATATCTCGACAAACAACAATCAAGTCGAACCAGCTTCGAAGGACACACACTGTTGTAAGTCTTCCGTCGCTCAGTGAGGAACAATCAGGCCTGTCTCCTCTAAGGACTAGGAACAACAAAATTCTTAGAAGCGATACACGTAGCTGTCCTGTACAAACATGAGGGATGGTCTCTCAGCCAGGATGATAGCCTGTATTAAAATGATACGCCCGCTAGATTGTGCTAGTTAAGGAGATTCAGGGTTTTGATTGATCAGCAATGCACAATGCAAATTAGATATCTAAATGCGGTAAGACGCCAAGGAGACAGTACCATTACGGATACTAATCGGAGAAATCTACTTGGAGAGGATGTAGCAATCTTGGAGGGTCAGCCCATTCGAGACATGACACTACCAGCGGAACGAATCCGGCCGAGTGGGTCTAGCGGGGAAATCAATGATTGGATTGAATAAACATGCTGCACCTTCCGGAGGATGAACGTCCGAGATGTCATCCCTGAAAATTCCCACTCTAGATCCAACGGTTTGGATGGTTGGATGATAAATGACTTCCCATCTCGATGTTTATCATTCCGTTACTCATTGCTTTGGACGCTTCCTAGATTGCTGTCATTACATCAATTGGTCTCGAGTCCAGACGCAGGATAGTCAGCCTGCAGAACAATCTACAAGCTGAAAAGTCCATGCCCAGCGGACGCGTATCTTGGTACCCACCGCTTCATTGCAACTTTGCCTTCCGATCGCATCAGGCATCAAAACATCAGGATCGAGTGCAACGAATTATACCATGTTTCGGTCCGTCAGATTGAAAGTCCAAAGGCGCGGGTTCTTGGGATTTGTAGCAAGCAATGGATGGACAGTGCGCGCTGTTCCCAACGCCCGATTCGGCAGTGTACGCTTCTTCCTTTGCATTTTTCTCCTACCCTATCAGAATAGCCGGATGAAAGGCGTGAAGAGAGGCTTTAGAGCAGGTCCGGCGCGGGAACATCCGGCTTAGCGGCAAGGATTCGCGATCTCGACAAATGCCTAAGCTCGACGAACTTGATCATTGCATCAACTCTTCAAATTTGGCGCTCTCATCTAAATCATTATTGCCATGTATAGCATGCGTCACTTGACCATTCGGATCATGTCTTGGACTCTGGACGTTCCTATTTGTGTACCAGCGTACCCAATGAGGCTTGGCCAATCAATTCGATGAAACGCGTCTTCAGCTAGCTCGACCTAAATAGCAGCCGCCGAGCTTCTGCCAAACATCAACCACCGTTGAATAAAGACTCTTGCCTCACAAAGACATGAAACAAAATCTACTAAATCTAGTGACCCCGGAGATGAGACTCTCCATCGCTTTTTCGAGCACGTCACAGCAGCCGCTGAATCACCTTGTCGTCTCGCTGAGGATGTCTGAAACAAGACATTGTTCATCCAAGTCCAGCGTTTCACTGGTATAGAATCATCGATGGCCACATATATGAGTTTGAGTCGCGCACGTTTCGTGCATGTGTCAGGTTCTTTGATTTCCTTGTTGTCTGTGCTACAGTCTCTTTCGCGTTTCTAGATCTCACTCTCACAGTCTCTTCTCTGCATCTCTCGCGCTCTTTCGTCTATCATCACTCTCATTGAGTAATATTCTCCTTCGCATATCAGTTTTCTGGGCTCTAACATCTGTCCGCTGAGCGAGACCAAGCCCAGCTGATCGCTATTTTCTCTACATCTCCATTCCAGAGTTTCATTATGCGTTCCACAATAATCATACTGCTGGCAGTCTGCTCTAATATCATAGAGGCTGGACCTGTCCGACATCATGAGCGCTTTGTGCAGTAAGTACATCCAAGTGGGACCACAAGTATGAGCTCGACAGCTAACCCATCTGCAGACGTGATCTCGCTCCCCGATTCACAAACGAGTCAGCTGTATTCACTACCTCAGAAAACCCCCAAACCTCGACACCTATCTCCATGTCTTCTACCTCGATAAGCTCTACCACAGACGCAGGCGCAGTTTCCTCTACACCCACAAGCCAATCTTCTACCATACTCGCGCAGAGCCAACTTGCTTCTCCTTCTGCCTTCGCCGATAGCTCAACAGCTGCGACTCCTTCCTCGACGGATACAGCCAGTTCGAAAGCTGGTACACAATCTTCTGCGCAATCCACACCTTCCTTTGTGGCTCCGCCGGTTGTTGCGGGTGATGGAAGTGCGTCCCAAACGTCTGGTTCGGAGACATCCTCAGGAGCTTTGAAAACGTTCGCCAATACTGCCAGCAATGTTCAGGCTTCGTCAAGTGAACTTGCGTCAACATCTACACAAGCGACCAATACGCTCGACACTCAAACAGCGTCTGCATCTGCATCACTCGCTTCTTCCAACGCTGCTATCGTCCAGATCCCGGCCAAGAACACTTTCGAGTTTTCGCCCGTCACAACTACTTCTAGTGTACCTAAACCTTCATCGACGATCCAGTACCCAAATGCCCAAAATGGCAACAATGCAATGGCTTCTGGCTTTAATCAGATATACAAGACTCTGCAAGTGACATCCTCATGCGATGCTAGTGACAACAACCAGGCATTTGCTTGCATTGATGGAGAGCTGGCTCAGTGCCAAAGTGACGGAACTTACGTATTGAAGTCCTGCCCCCAGGGTCAATCATGCTATGCGCTTCCCCTGTCTGGCAAGACTGGAGTGTCTGTCGAGTGCGCTGTTCCGAGCGGTGCAGCGAGTAGACTGGCTGCTCAACCATCGTCAGCTTCTCCAGATACTCTGGCTGCCTCACAGGCGCCGTCGATGATTCAAGCGCCAGCATCTTCTCCCAATGCTGAGTCCGTCTCCCAGGCGGCATCGACCGGGCAAAGTCCTACATCTATCACTCAGGCGTCATCGAGTACTCCGAGTCCTACACAGCAGCAGAATGGAAACATGCAAGGTGGTGGTCTCGTTGCGGGAGGTTTCAATACACCCCCAACGAGCACCGTGCAGCAGCAAGCTCAAACGACAGCTTCATCGCCTTCGGCGACAGCGGACTCGCAAAGCCAGACAGAATCTGTTGCTTCTCAACTTGCAGCGACCTTCCCACCAGCTAGAGCGACCGAGCAAAGCCAGTCGCAACTCATGACGTTTCAGGGAGAAGCTCCCGCCCCCACAGCTTCGCGGACTCCAGATGCCCAGGCTGTTGAACAGTCCTTGTCGCAGGCTGCCTCAGATGCGTCCACGACTCGCCAGGTAGAAGCTCCTACCATAGCCGCACAGACCGCAGTTTCCAAGCCTGTTGATCAGTCCTTCTCGTCACAAGGTTCAAAAGCCTCACCAACTTTCCAGTCTGCAGCTGCTACTCCTCAGTCAGAAGCTTCCACCACCGCCTCGCAGACCGACAATGCCAAGCCTGGTGATCAGTTTTCCTCTCCAAAATCCGCGTCACAAGCCTCTCCGTCGCCTGAAGCCTCACAGACTGCGGATGCCAATCCTGCAGACCAGTCCTCGTCTTCGAAGGCCACCTCAAGCTCAGAAGCGTCACCGACCGCCGAAGGTGTCGGAGGTTTTATCTTCACACCCTTCAGCCAGCAGCCCTCGGCCTCGTCTACTCCGCAGCACGACGAACACCAGGCAAACCCCACTGAAAACAACGCACCAACTTCGACCCCCCAGCCCTCAGCACTCGCTCAAGAAGTCCCAGCAGCCGCCAAAGACAATCAGCCATCACCCGCTCCTCATTCTGACCAGGCAAGCCCACAGGCCACCCAGAATGCAACGCCAACTCAGAGTGCGCAGGGGGAAGGGATCACCATCATTCCTCTTGGTCCGGGTGACTCGAACAACAATAACAACCAGGATGCCAATCACCCGAGTGGCAATAGCCCTGGTAGCAGCAATTCGGGAGGCAATGCGGCTGCAAACGAGAAGCTCGTTGTTAATCAAGGGGGCAGCGCCCGCATTTACATCACGGTCACTACCACTGTCACAACCACAGCCTACACCGCAGCACCGACCGCTTGATACCCCACATTCGTTTGCATATTAGCGGCATTGTTTGGCGTTTGAAAAAGGCTAGCCTAGATGGCATATAGATTCCCACTGACTGCATACAGTCTTTGCGCTTTGTTAGCTAGAATTTTTGTAATCCTGTCAATTGAATTTACTTCATCATCGGTTCAAGCATCAAAAGAATCTTTCATCATTTTCGTGATCCACATATATATACCACTATGACCTGCTTACTTCCGTAGATTCCCAAAGAAGATATACAACCCGCAACCCCCTAAGCCGCCGCAGCAAGCGCATTAATCCAAGCCCCCAACCTATACCCCCCCTTCGCAATCTGCAAGTCAATATACGGCAACGCCCCAGTATAATAACTCCCATCCAACTCCATCCCCGTCTCATTAGCCTTAAGCACATACTGGCAATTCAACGCATTTGCATCCTGCGCCCAGCTCAACGCACACTGACTCGCCGTAGCCACATTATCACAACTAATCCACCCAGCCTTCTGACTACTGTAACTCCCCGTATCAATCATCGCAATCAACTTATTCGAAAACGCCGTCAGCGTAGCCGTAGAATTTGACCCCCCAGCGGCTTTTTCCACCATCTGCGTATCCCAGCATGCATGCAGGTTTGTGGGGGTGCCGTCCCAGGTTACGGATATGTCGTTGCCGCCTACGGCTTCGGCTTCGTCGTGGAGCGGTTGCGTTATGTCGCCGATGAAATGGATTAGGAATTCCATTGCTTCTTTTGTGTTTTCGACGGATAGGTGGCTGTCTTGGACGCGTTGCGTGTAGTTTGTTATCGCGGAGACGACGCAGCCGGTTGGGCCGCAGTCGCGGGCGAGGTTGACGCTGCAGGAGGAGGGGGGTGTGTCTTCTGCGTCTATGAAGCTGTGGAGGCACGATGGGTCAGCACTGGGTAAACGAAGGCTCGCACCCTCTGATGTGCTTACTGATATGGCGCGCTGAATCTCCCAACGGTCGTGTAGCGGTAGTTGTCTGCCCAGCTGGCTACGGAGGCCATCGTCACGCCTGCACCTAGTTTGCTCGAGACGTAGGTTTTGCCTGCCTCAGTGAGGTAGTGGTTTGCTATTGTTGCGATGGTTGCATGCCCGACGACGCCCCAGGCGTGTGCATTTGGGGCTGATAGCAGCAAAGGAAGCGCAAGAGACGAGTAGAGATGCATAACTGTGGAGGTAATGAAACGATGCAAGAATACAGAGGTCTATTCTGCGACTTTATATACGGAAAGGTACTTGAGCAGAGGAAGCCTTGCCTTGCGTCACCTCTGTGGGAGTCCATAATGTTCATATACCTCCCCCCATCTCCAAATCACATGTCAAATCGAGCCCACTGCAAGTGCGCATGCCTCATTCGTCTAGCCTATGTCCCCAATCTCGGACCTGAGTCCTCAAGTTTCAGTGCTGGGAGAGTCAGGTGCCTGGATGACAGGCAGAGGACGACCTGGCGGTCCACCAAGCGTCATCCCAGCGGCCCATCCCACCAATCCCGTGCTCGCTGCAGGCACGGTCCGTGAGCGGATTGGTTCTCATGGACATTATCTTCTTGGCAGGTCCGGTTGCCGAGGAGTGTGTTGATGCACGCAATGGAGCTGGAGGTTGTCGTTGGTTGAAGGTTGGCAAGCGCCTGGAGGCGAAGCCCGGAATAGCAACAGCTTGGGACGGAGCGCCTAGCCGGAGGCGGAAGGAAGGTTGGGTGGATGCCAAGGCGTGGATGCTCCTGCTAGGCAGATCTCACAGTACAGCACTTGAACTTGTCAAGTGGAATATATGCAGCATCAAAGTTAAACGCATGAGTATTTGATTGTGCCTATTTTACAGTGATAGTCTTCGCGCTGTGTCTGCGAAAAATGGCATGATGTTAAATAAAAGTACATGATGGATGATAACGTCCTCTTCTCTCCGAATTCGCTCTCTCAGGTTGCGTGTATCCGTTGACCATCTTCCTTAAGAAAAAGAAATACTATGTGACGCTTGCCCGACAAGTGATTTTGCTAGCATGAGAGCTCGTAGCGTAGCTGCCTGCCCTTGAACTTCGCAGTGCGTGATCGAATGAAAATACATGAAGAAGGCCAACGGCCTCAAGCCTGACATCGCATACAATGGTGCGTGTCCGTGAAATCGCTGTTCTCTCAAGACGTTCCTGCGAAAGCGCGCTCAAAAGGCATTTAGATGCCCTAAGCACATGTAATGAATTTCTCTGACCCCTATCATTTTCCTCTTCCTTTTTTGAACGCCAGGTACGATACCCCTTCAAACCTCCGAATTGAATCCCTAAGCCTGGGCGAATCTGGCTTGATGTTCTTGTAGATCGGCCCAATATCTCGATTGAGCCTGCTCGTCGTCCTCAAAAGCCTCCCGGCCCTCTGGTGCGCGCTCCAACTGCATTAAAATACTCAAAGACCTACTGAGGTGATCCTCGGCTCTCAATGCGAGAGCGCCTTTGCGTACGTGCGGTGAATCGAGGAGCGTGGATGCGATTTGACGGATCTTGTTGATGAAGCTGGCGCCATTGGGTCCCATGTTAATCTGGTTCATGGATCCGAGAAGGGCAAGGAAGCTCTTGACAATTTCTTCCCTCTCATTGGCCATATCGCCTTCGGTCATCGTGGAGTGATTCTGAGATGAACTGTACTTTTCCAGTAATGGGGCTATCAAGCCTGGCGAAGGATTCCTCGAATGATCACGTTTCTCCGCGTCGCGAAGATTCCAATATTTCTCAACAAGATACAAGCGGGTTGAAAGTTGGCTAGCGTAGATGTTGGCTTTCTCGATTTCGAATTGAACCCTGCTACGCTCGCCGGGTCGTGTCCAGTCAACAGGTCTATTGTCCAAACCACTGCTAGCGTAATTAATTAGCTCTTGGGCTCCGGAGAGACCTGAGGCTGGAGATGGGTACTTCTGGGTCCGTGGATGTGCTGATGAATCTTCAAAATGGAGCACTATTTCCGAGGGGAGCTGTCCCAGTACTTGCTTGACCGCGTGTAAGGAGCGCTCCAAGACGCTCTTCTGTTGCTCCCAATTGACCAGTTCGTCAACACCGTAAAGGGATTCCATTGTGACTAGGTCGTTGTAAGTGGTGTACATTCGCACATTTGCATTGAAAGCCGTAAGCTCGGAAACATAATTCGAAGATTGTTGAAGAATGTGAGTCGGCGTCAGGTATGCGTCATCAACCTCCACTGGTAGAGGTGGATATGGTTCGGACTTGGTAGCTGGTGGAATCGGCAGTTCCCACTGCGACACACCAAGCTGCTGAAGTGATCGAGCGCTGACGAACATGACCCAGAAAGTTCGTCTATAGATTTCCTGCATCAACAAGTCGACACCACCAGATTGTGGTCCCTCAAAAGCATGCCCGTTTGTAGTCATCCTTGCTTGGGGAGCTCCGCCAGGCCGAGGTTGCACGGTTGTTATATTGGGCTTGTGTGCTCCAAGGGTCGTCAATATGGTAAGGCATTGTCTAAAGTACATAATGCACGATGGTCGGTTGAATGTGTAGACGCCTGTAAGGCCGAGCAGGTAGTTGGTCACAGCGTCATGAATGGTAAAGGCCCGATCCAAGTATCCCACACTCTGGGCCTCGTTGGCGACTTTATGACATCTCTCCACCAAGCTCATGGAGTTGGGAAACGGATTTTCCGTATTAGAATGCCGAGCCGCTTGTTCCAGTTTCCGGGGAAAGCTGGCCACCACGCATCCGACCATCGCAGCCAACATGGCGAGGAACGTCGTATTGGTCATGTCTTCTCGTCGTTCGAAAGCGGTGCGGAAAGATTGTTCATGGGGGAACGGAACCAGGGGATGTATGTAGATGAAGTAATCGTCGATTAGATATTGGAGGATCGGCATAGGGCAGATTGCCTCTGCGTACAAAGCTTGTTGCTGCGAAAAAGACGCGAGTGTATGTGCGGCATGCGTGGGTGAAGAAGGCTGCGAGCGTCCTGGAATGCCTGGCGATTCATATCTGCCCCTCTTGATGCCCTGGGCAACCTTGTTGGGGGGTCCACGGCGTTTGCTCGGTCGAAGAAAGGTGCATTCTATATCGAGCCCTTGGCACGCCTTGCATGGCGGGCCTGATTCGTCACATTTTACCTTGCGTTGGGAGCAAGCATCGCAAGCCTTGCGTAAGCGAGCTTTGCCTTCACCTGTGTGCCCCTCTTTCGAGCTCTTCGGCGTCGGTGGAGGTGGAGGTGGACCTTGAGCATGGCCAAGCTGAGGGTCAACATTTGCGTAGACCGGGGCGTGGTGCGGCGCGTTTCCCGGTGTTTCAGAGAGTGGAGGATATTGCTGAGGAGGGGTTTGCTGATGTAGCATTGGTGTGTTGGCGTATGCAGCCATAATGGCCGAGATTCAACCGTCGGGAAGCTCACTAGCTGAACCTGGTCAACTGTGATCCTCTAGCTAGAGAGAAACAGATATTAACAGTATCGCGTGTCCGGTGAGCGCTTTAAACACGTGGTTAAGTGTCAGCCATAATGGGCCGAGGGACAGATGTGGAATTATGTGTAGCAAAGTGTGAAAAACACGATCAGATGGTCAAAAAGTGAGCTTTCAAAATAATACCGCCAAGACTTGGTTAGCCCGGTGAAAAGCCGAAAAATCCCGAGGTCCATGCGAGTCCGGGGAAGGTTTAGCCGGGAAAGCTTGAACTGACAACAAAATTGAAAGACGAGATCGATTCCTGATTCCTTCCCTGAGTCCTCTGTATATCTATTCTCTTCGGCATAATAATTCCTCCGTCGACACGTATACTGTTGATCTTCGCCTTGCTCTCATTTTTGGACTTGAGCACCTGTGATTTTCAACACTTCAAACCACCGTCCCTCTACGGAGTACTTTCTGTTAGATATCAATGATGTCAGTAGTCTACATACGAAATGAGAGAAGATCCTGAGGCTGTGTGTCAATTAAATGAGCAGAGACCGGTCGCGCGAAAGTATGCCGCCGCGTACAAGCTTTCTGCAGAGGTACCGAACAAAGTCTTTGACAGCCGTTCTGTCCTTCCCAATAGCCAATGCTTTGGCCGGAATACGATAGTGCCACCTCTGAAGTAAGGGATTCGGGATGAAAGAACGGACAAGTACCGGGTCAAGAGGAAAAGCGCAAGCTCTGCCTCATGAAGCAAAGAATGTTGGATGACGGTGTCCTTTGCCCTTCCTCATGTATGATATTATCGATCACAAAATTTCGGCTTCATATTGTCATTGCGGCAATCTGCACCTGATCAACGTCCTGTGGACAATTACGAAGTTGGGACATCAATCGCCTTCGTGGTTTGAACAAGCGCTCAGAAGCTCAGCTATAAAGGAAAGATACCAACAATACTAAGCATCTATCAAGAATCCTTGTATTTCCAATTTTGACCTTAGTAATGTCGCGATATTACCTCTTTCTAGACAAACCATAGCATTACAAGACTAGATATAATGCTCTTCGACAGCGTCTGCCTGCCTTAAGATTGGACCATCAACCAGCAGACCAGCTCAACGAAATAACACATACCAAACAATCGATGACAGCAATGCGCATTCTCTACCTTACCGGCCTTCTCCTCCCCTTCACCTCCGGATACACAAGATTCGATCCCGACGATCCCATGATATTCTCCGCCGTGAAATATGGGCGGGCCAATCCTCCTATTTATTAATCACCACCTGGCCCTTACCCAATGCATACCCAACCCCAACGTTGCTGCTATAAACCAAAATGCCATCGAACTCACCCCCTCAGTAGTAAAGTCCTGTTCTTTCTATCGAACCCTCGGCGGGGTGGAGCAGCTTGACTTCAGCGCGAACAACAATCCGCCTGTTCTTCCATCAGTTGCGAACACGACCACGGCAGCGACGCTTGCGCCTCCTCCAGGAGCTGGCCACGTTGGGCCTACAACCTGGGCTACACCTGATATGGCCCAGATGGTTTCAATGGCCGAGTGTCAAATGAATGGTCTAGCGTCCGCTGAGGCTTCTAAGAATATAGGAGTTCCATCGAACTGTCAGAAGAAGAGACAGTGTACCAATTTTGTGTGGATTGGGACGGATGGAAGTCAAGGCAATTGTCACACGCTGCCGAACGATATGGAGGCTGATTGTTGGAATATATGGGTTCATGGATAGGTGGGGGGACAGGGCGGATGGTTGCTTTAGTCGTGGACATCTGGTTGGATCTTGGCAAATTTTGTGGGCTTTTCCTTTTGTCATCGATTAAGTTGTCTTTATCTAAGCATACGAGCGTCGCAATATTGTTTTGTCGTGTTGTGTAGCAGTAATAGTCTCGATGTTGAAGCTTCTTTTTATGTCAACTAAGTAGTACTTGTGACGGCGTAATGTTCAAGACTTGGTAATCTAGTAACTTCGATGGTAGCATGATGGTGGTCCCATGCGAAATTCGAACAGATTACGCATCAAACGATGGAATCTCCTGACGTAATTAAGATGGCATGTTTGATATTTCACTGAGCCATCATGGATGTACATGTATCTCTAGAGTATTCGGAATAAAATGGAACAAACTGCAAGCAAGTTCAGCCGTTGACCCAAAAATGCTTTCTCATCAATCGCGGTATCTAGCCTTTATGCGGAATGTCTTCGTTTAGAATATCGGACACCAAGCCCCATATCCTTCTTCTATTCCTCAGGCCTAAAGGCATCTCGCTCATAGCCCAGGTGACCCGTTCCTGCTCATAGTCGTCAGTTTGACCCAGCTGTCGAAGAAGGAGTTCCCAGTCCCATTGCTGTCCTGGAGATCTAGAGTCCTGTTTTCCATGTCAGCTTCAGCATCCAAGTCCCAAAGCCATGGAAGCAGTGAATCTTCCAGTAGCGCTTGAAGCCAGTATGTAGGCGAGACTAGGAAGGTACATTCTTTGGGAGGGTTCAAGAATTGACGTGATTGCTGCATGATGGATGTTATGAGCTCGGGAGGGAGTTGCGGAAGGCAATGGGCAAGTCCGCCTGACGGAAACGCTTTTAACATTGACGGCATTGACGGAGGCAGGTACTGGAGATAAGCAACCACGCCTTCAGTCAAATCCGATATAAGTACTGGACCGGTCTCATACACCTATTTGAAGTATCAATCAATGGGCATGAGGGCTCAATGTCAGCTTACCTCAGACTCGTGAACTGTTGTCAAATCATCATCATCTGAGCCCTCTGAGGGTTCCCACTGCATTCCATGATATTTGCCTATACCTAGCCTGCCTTCAGGAGGGTAGATTGTACATATTGGGGCTTGGAGTCGACGTCCACCACTCATACTCGACTTGTGAAAGCGGTTCTCTAGCACAAGCCAAAGTCGGCGTAGCGAATCGTCTCCCTTGAGCGAGATGACACGCTTAGCAACAATGATACATGCATAATGAGTTGGTATATAGAGCGGTGGCCTCTGGCCTATTATGCTTGGATTTTCGCAAGCTACGACGGGTTCCCGGGAATGGAGAAGCTCAAAGTTGGGACTCCCTTTTTTCTCGGCCGGAGTTTCTATTATTAGTGATTTGGGATCGAGCTTGTCCTCGGGTTGAAGCAGCACAGCTTGCGTAAGCCAGAGCGGGCACCGATCATCTCGATCCTTTGTGGTCATTTAGCCGCTTAATGAGAGCGTGGAATGGTAGAGCTCACTGTGGCCGTATACGACATCTCATATATTGGGCCGCCACAGATCGCACAAAACATTGTTTGGTCGTCCATGTAGAGACACATCTTGAAAATGTTGAATCAGCAGATTCTTTGCGCTTGAACAGTGCAACGATGAGTCGAGATGACAGCAAGACAAGGACTTTGGAGCCCGGATGCAAGGTAAAGCTATGTAACGTGTGAAGATCTTTGATAGAGCACAATGTGATTTGAGCATACAACAGTAGATTAATGCCTAGTGAAGGTGTGCGTAACGGGCCTCCGAGGCACTGCACCTCGAGTTCAGCTTTGCTTCGAACACTTAATATTGCATCCACAGCGCCAGCCTGGCTGAGCATGGCCAAGTTGATAGCTACTCCGCCATATTCCCCCGTGTTTCGACCACACGGAGGATCTGTTTGGGGAAGAGGGAACGTTGGATGAGATGTGTCCAAAAAGGTGGTACATAAATGCTAACATGAACAAGCATGCCTTCCTCATTCAACCCTAATCTAATTTATACAAGAAACACTCAACTGATTCGAGATCATTTGAGTTGCCGTGTTCTTCCATTCCACTTTTTCGCCGATACCATTCTCTTTAGCATTATTTACCATAGTACTAGCTAGCCATGCATCAGCATCTCCAGGCTCGGCAGCCAACCCGCATTGCATTGCTTTGGCGAACCAAATTTGAAATGGCCAGGTGCAAATGCAGACAGAGTTGCCATCAAGCTGCCAGGCCGTCCTTGGGACCGCTACTCCTTCCCATATATACTCGGGCTCTGCCAACGCCGGTATTCTTCCTCCCTTCCCTGTTCCCCACGGCTCCGCTACCCCTGGCTTCGCTCCTCCAAACTCCGCGTCTCAATTGTCAAATATGCTAGGATGTACGGGGCTCGTTCGGGGGACTCCAGGCACAATAGTTGGATGTCCGCTAGGATAACTGCCCTCTCCATCGAGTGCACCATCCCTCAACTCCCGCCTTCCCGCGTTATTCTCACCTGAAATGGGAACCAACCCCTCGCCTCAGCTTATACCCACTCTAGCATCGCCTTACCACGCGGCTGGACATTTCGGCTTGGCCCCTGGCTACTCTAGAAGCCATTCCGGCGGGTAATCGGGACCAGCTCAGCCTGTGCCTACAGGGCAACTAGGACCACCCGGACCATTCTTAAATCCGACGTCAGTAAATACGAAACCACTCGGGAGTAAATCACTCTGGAGACCTAATGGAAATGCACCTGCAGCACCCGTGACTACTGGTAGCCGAACTACTATATCTGGACAAGTCTACCCACTACCTCCCACAGGCAACACGTATCCTGGCCAGACAGCTCCCTCCAATGACCAGCCAAGTGCTGCGAATGCACCAATCATGCTTTCCAACGGGTTTGTCGTAACTCCTGCAGTGACTGCACATTCAAATGGAGCCGAGCCGGCGTTGCAATTGCCTAGTAGTGCTCTCATCAGTGCTGGTGGACTGCCCGCAGTTGTTTCAGGGACAACTTACTTGGGTTTGCCGTCAAATCAAGGTCTCTTGGTCAACGGCGCGAGCACTCTATCTGTTCCACGATTACCATCCACCTCACCATCCCCATATCTTCACAGTGGGAGGTCAGGCTTTTACGGCGAGTCCGGAGGCTTCCCACTGGCTGGCACTAGTCTCTTGCCAGGCGGATCCCCACTTATAATCTCTAGCACTGTCGTCTTACTGGGGCAGGGAGCGCTGCAGATCGGTAGCACGACTATGCCGCTGCCCCCAGATTCAATCGAGGTCTTCACAGTAGGGGATCAAGCCTTTACGGCTGCGCCAACTGGATTCAATATCGGAGGCACAAGCCTCTTTCCAGGTGGCCAAACTGTTACAGTCTCTGGCACACCTGTCTTCCTGGATAGTTCCTCGCACCTACAAATCGGCTCAACGACTGTTACATAGGACCTGGGGCTTTTCCCTCAGTGAGTTCGACACTAACCCTGGACCTGGATTTGATAACGTCAACAATTACCACGCTAGCTTCTGGCTTCTCAACGGAAGTGCTTACAGGCACTACCATGACTGGAAATATGTGGTTGACAACCGAGCAAGGAGGACAAACAACAGTTGTACCAGTAGTTGCAGGTACAATTCTTTGGAATCTGCCCGATATAGCTCATGTACGTCTTTTCGCAGTCATTCTTCGCCCTTTAGTACCGTTCTTGGAGTCGTGAGACGTTTCACAAGTACTTGTTCGTTGAATGTGTCTAGCGACTCCCATTTCAACCCGAAAGAGTAATGCTGACTCCGAAATCATAAAATAGGTGTCCTTTCAATTCCCTGCTTTTCAAAGATCCCGCACTTTCATCTTCCTTGTATCAAAGTACTTGGTATCCACATCTCAGGAAATTGCCCCTCAAACAATAACAATAATAACAACAATCACAACAACAACCAGAACAACAATAATCAGAACAAAACAAAAATCAAAACAACAATCAAAACGACAACAACGAAGACGATAGTGACCGATGCACCTAGACGACAATTCTTCGATGACAACCAGGACGACGAGTTCAGGCACATCAAGCGCATCCTGCAGCTCCTCCAAGGTTGCCTGCGATTGTAACGTGATATACAGTCAAACTGCATCGAGCTACACCTGCAGTACAACGTGTTTCTCGACTGCTACAGGTTGTAGCGCAACTGGAACAACGATTACTGCTTCTGCCACAGTGGGTTCTTGTCTAGTTACCGCAATTTCGGGCACTTCAACCGGGCTCGTCAAGAGGGGAACTGATGGTGCCGGGTGTGATTATCCGTGTCCAGCCACCATGCCAACGGCTCCAACGACTGGACCCTTAGCGGACACTGCTACTGCCCCACCAAACAAACGTGCTCTCGCGCGACGCGCATCTACATCAGCCATGTCAAACTTTGGCGGGTGCAACTTGATAACCGCTCGAGATATGCGCCAAAATGACCTTGAGAATTTGATTTACAAGTCCGCGTAAGACTGACTGTATAAAGCCACCCCAGTCGTCGTTCCTTCATATATAGGCGGCCAACAGTTCTGGAACTCTGAAAGGGCTAACAACCTGAATCCGAGCCAGCAGGTAGAGTCCAGATATTACGTATCTACGACTGTGGGCCAGTGTACGCCGACCATCGCATCTATAGCTTGGCAAGACCGAGCACCGAGTCCAAACGCACGGGATCACAACAAGAGATTGACGACGGATCATGCTTGTAAGTGTTTCCATTTCAACACTTTACGCACGATTTAATGCAAAGTTTCGGCACAACACGTGAACATGAAGGAGTTGTGACTCCATCGCTCTTCTCGAAAGGAAAGTGTTGGTTTTGAATTTTTGTATCAACTTCACGCTTCTGCCGACAATCGAGCCAGAGCACTGATGTCTTTCAAGAACATCAAGATATGATTCTTGCTAACGATATCCAGACGAAATCAATATATTGAGGGGTTTCTTTGATAACGCTGTTCTAAATCCACAGAACGGCCTCAGCTGCAATCAATTGAACGCGCTGTTCTTTGACACATCCTGACCTGTCCGAAAAATTTGATGACTGATGTCTTCCCAGCTTTACCCAGCAGCAATCAAATAGATTTTGTTATAATGTCAGAGACACTGAATGGGTATGCAAAAGGATACGTAAATGCCTTAATATTTTCACACGTTGATCTTTGAAACTGACTTAGGTCTAGCTTTGGGGCCCTAGATTCCCAAATTTCGAGGTGGATTGACATCTGATATGGTCGTAAACCCTGCCTGGTTTTGGTCCCAAACAAGGGAGGGAACACCAGACTCCGCTATGCAAACGATCAAGGACAAAATCGGCAACCTCGAGCGATTAGTTTTGGGATGCCTGACAATCCAAGCTCCGAATGTCATTGATTTGTTAAAGGGGACAAATGGCCGTATTTATGACGCATTGTGAGTGATACTCCCCTTGGCAAGACTGAGTGAATGCGTTCGAGCCCAGCTGTATCGTGGTATCCACAATTCTAGGCATCCTAAATTTGCGTCTGAATTTCCTGCTTTGTACCGAACAAAGACAAATTTCTTTTGACTATAAGTAATCGCTAACCTTTGGATGCTTGATAGCTCACAGCTAGACCACACCCTCGCAGGGTCTCCAAATACCCCCAACGCGAACTTTGGGTTCGCCGCCAAATATAAGAGCTATATGGACGATTGGGCTGCTCAAAGGAGCACGCTACCCTCTTCCATACCTCGACTTATCGAAAGTATCGAAAATGACCTTCAAACATCCCGTTCCTTAACCGACTTCAATGAGGAGCAATAGCAAAGCTTTTTGCAGAGATATGACGAACATGGCGGCACGGACTGGGACAGCGTCAACTATCATGTCTCGTTTACATAGGATACCACCAACGTACCTCGAGATTTAGAAATACGCGCCGACTCATGAGTTCTAGAGCCTTCTTCGACTCCAATCTGTGAGATCCAGTAAGCTCTCTAGCGCCAGTACAATACTTGCACTAATACAAGACCCTAGCCAAGATCCAAATGGAGGAGATGGAGGAATACAGAATTGCGCAGAAGATGCCTATTGCGATTTTCCAAGTGCAGGTGTTACCGGAAAGTATCCCACCATGACAGGCTCCGACTTCTGTGGTTGGACTACCATACCAAGCCAAACCTAGGGCGGCTCAAGCTACAACCCTACACCAACCACCCAAACGAGTGGACCAAATTCAATATATTCCGATACTGTTGTGGTTGCCTGCTCCTCCACTTACATTACACCAGTTCACGGGCCCATGGCCACATATTGTGTCGACCAAACGCCCATATCCATCGTTACCGATCCCGAAAAGACGCCCACAGGTCTCCCGGTTGCCCCATCCTGCTATCCCCCAGCGGACTCCAATTTATCGGACAACCAAGGGAAACCCAGCGGCTACGTCCCTGAGCCCAAGTTCATTAATGCCGTAATTGCCACCTTCTGTGCCGAAGGCCAATGGCAAAAAGGCTGTCTGAGCGCTGCCGGCTTTGCGCTTGAGAGTGAACATCCAGATTGGCAAGTCTAGTTTCGTGCGATACTGCAAATAAAAATGAAACTTTAACAACGATCGGTTGATCGACGGCTAATATTACTTGCGACCCGCCTTAATGGGAATCTGATAATATCATTTTCAATCTTGGTCTCAAGCTGCTAACAATCAGTGCACTTGGAAAGCCGATCAGGATACTTGCGTTAAATATTTGTCAAACGCACTGACGGATTGTCCGGCGGGGGGGTTGGATTGGAATGGATGTGTTGCGTAAACGATCAGTGCCGGAAAGGGAAAGGGAAAGCTAGATATCAAGGGTTGAATGAATTTGAAGGTTCCGCCGGCTTCGCCGAGCTGATAGCGTACATATTTGGTTACGTTTATCTTGGTAGGAAATGTTGGTGAGTTTCAGGGAAGGGTTGTGTTGTACTATTGTACGGAGTATGGAGTATTAGACGCTGCACGGCCCTGGTGGCCTGACGACTTTACGATTTGTAGACCATGTTAATTAATGTATAATATACAATACATACGAATTCCAAACATCCTGAGCGCGATTTCGCGAACGCCACAAGTCCTGCTGAGACACATGCTACAGGGGCCTCCAGCTAGTAAGCAGCGGACCTGAAGCCCCCGTAGAATGGCGGCGCGAGCCTGAGAATTTGGGCGGCTTCCAACAACCTTCAATTATCCTCCTCCACGGACACTTTCTGTGCAGGACATATATAATCATTCCTGCAGAAAAGGTACCTATTCTGATGCTTCTCGGTCTCCACTTCAAGAATAGCCAATCTCAGAGACACTTGCGAACCCTAAGACTTTGTCTCCAAGCTCGAGCGATGAGTCAGAACCGGAGGTCACCCAAGCAATTCGCGCCACTCGATCCACAGAAGAGCAATGAACGCGGTGTACAGCGGCTGAAGGGTATTGTCTTTGACGTTGATGGCACGTTATGGTATGTTTTGATTCCAAGCCTGCTTTGGCTCTTGGCTGTGCAGCTCCAAATAGGAAAGCTTTCTTGGCTCCTCCATTTATTTATCACTTTCCGTCGCCAAGAGCATTACCCTTAGGTTCTTTGTACTTCATTCGATCGAGGAAGTCTACAAATGTTCACTTCTACGTGTGGGCTACGCATTGTACATGGTTCTTGATCCTCATGTATGCCGCAGAGCATTTGACCCCACACCGTCAAATATGAGAAGTCAAAACCCGTGTTTCTTTCTACGTGATAACAAGATTCTTGCTTTCTTTTGTTCAACATCTTACATTTACGTCTACTAGCGGTCCTAATTCACCGTTATCTCCAGCAAGCCCCAAAACTACATGTTCGGTCAAATGCGGTAAGCGAGCTAACCCACCCTCCACCCATCCGATGAACTGTCTTAACCCGACCAACCTCAACTAGAGCTGCCCTTTCCATCCCAAAATCAACAGACATACTCGACCACATCCACTCGCTCCCCGAGCCAGCCCAAAGCCACGCCCAAGCCGCCATCCGCGCCATCGAGTCCGCTGCTATGATAGAGCAGGAGCCTCAACCAGGCCTGAATGAATTGATAGAGTACCTCGAAATGAGGAAGGTCAGGATGGGGCTGTGTACGAGGAATTTTGAGTAGGTGCTCTAGCCTAGTTTGAGGAGAAGTAAGCGTTGATTAGAGTTGACGATTTCTCCAGCGGTCCAGTAATGCACCTCCTCCAAAAATTCCTCCCAGGCAAGACATTCGCACCAATAGTCACGCGAGATTTCCGACCACCCAAGCCTGATCCAGCTGGTATTTTGCACATTGCTAAGGCATGGGAGCTTGAGGATGGGGGTGAGGGGCTTATTATGGTACCTGATCCCCATTTTCAGGATTCAAGTCCTGTCTACATCTAGCTGACAAGAGAATAGGTTGGCGACTCAATCGATGATATGACAGCTGGTCATAAAGCTGGAGCGGCGACTCTGTTGCTGGCGAATGAAAATAATCGGGAATTGAAGGGGCATGAGCATACGGGTGCTTGGATCGACAGATTGGATGATTTGATCGGGTTGCTTGAAGTTGGATTTGAGGAGAGGTCGGACGAGTGAGGCCAAGCTTAAAGCTGGAAGTTACTATAGAGAAGGAAATCTCCCCATTCGATGTGATCGACTGGCGCCCCATTCCCGCATTCGACCATGCTGCCGTTGCTTGCGGCGGAGTGTCCATCATCAGAAGCGCGAGTTCAATAGCGGCGTCCGCATAAGCTTATCCAAGGCGGCCGTATTGGCCTTTGAGAGAGAAGGGGCAGGTTCGTTATTAGCTATTTCTTCCCTGGACCCTCGCTGGATTAGGTAAATGGGAAATAAGGGCCAGTGATGTTTGAAACGGCGGTCAAGATTCAATGACATTTACCAACCCCTGCAGCAATCTCTGGAGATAAAATTGCTATTTTATTCAGCTTAATAATAGGGGATGGAGGCACCTCGGACGGTACCTTATCCGTATTCCACAGTAATACTCGAGCACGCCTCGCCTAGACGAGTTTAAAGGCGGGGCCTGGTGGGGCCTAGTGGGGCCCAGATATGGATAAGGTAATCCTCTAAAAGGTCAAGATCAGAGCCCACGGGCACTAGAGGGAGACGCCAAGACCACCAATGTCAACATCCACGTGGCAGCCATGCCCCTTAATTGTTTTTTAGTGGGCCCAGAGTACCTTAATCTCAGGTTCACCACATGGCAAACAAGCCACTTCGATTTGCATTTACAATCCCGCTATTCTGGCACTCATGGCAACAATTGAAAACGGAACTTGCCTGGTGAGCAGAGATGTAGAGAACTCGAGAGCAGAGCATGCAAGCTAGGTCCAGTCTACTACCATTGAATCTCGAGGTAGCCGAGGATGAATTGCCACCAGAACAGGGAAGCGGCTCCAGTCTCGACCCGGAAATATCAGCCAGCGCAGACCATCATGGCTCTACCGCATTCTACGTAATAGAAACAATAGACTCCGCCCTAATCCAAAGTATAAGTGTTGCTTCTTGCTTATATTTGTCCCCGTCCCTGTCAGCAGCGGTCAGTACTTCCATCCATTATTATATCTGCCCATCCCCTCTCATAGGAAAAAGACGTTCAAGGAACCATTTCCATACACCGCAGGATCCATCGATCCCGTGATTCCATACCGAAAAGTATCGCATCACCACAGCCCGCCTCCGCCAAGTCCCCTCCGCTCCACCCACCATCTCAACCATCATGTGTTTCGGTAGCAAGCCCAAGCGCGAAGAGACCACCCCCGCGCCTCAGTCTAGACGGGGTCGACTTTCTGACCAGATTCGACCTTCCGACACCGCAATGAAAGGCTTCTGGAAATGCTCCAAATGCCAGAATACAAACAGCCCCTTAGAAGCACTACTGTATTGCACCAATTGTATGCACATGAAGGATAAGACATGCACGTTCTACTGATGCGCACCATATCACAAAACCATCGACTCGACGCCAGCCATCCCCCTCAAGGCGCCACGCACGCCACCGCTGTCAGGTCTAGCTTTGTCAAAATGGAACTCAGGGATGCCCCAATCTAGACCCCAACTTCTCATCAAGGCGCTGCCTACCTGTCCTCTCCCCTCCTCTCCTCATCGCCTCAATGAGCGAACGTCGTGCCATCAACGCTAGCCTTGACATCGCGCACACTCCAACGGCCTTCGTGCACCTTGCAAGCGTCCTCTCAGCCCTCAGCAACCTGAAAGCACACTCTCACACCCATCCAAACCATAACCGTGGCATAGCCTAGGTCGGCAATGCACCCGCGCACTAGATGTGCCATCGTTGTGGATCCAGTAGATCCAGTCAAACCATCTAGGGGTGGTCGCTCGAATCTCTATCATGGACCTCCAACGATCCGCTTCATGCGCATTGTAGCTTACGAACCCGCCACGTCTCGTCACGAGTGGCCAATGCGAGGCTCAATCCCTCCCTATATGGGGCTTTTACACCCAACCCACGAACACGTGCTTTCATCACCCGTCAAACGATGTTGCATCGACGAGCTCATAAAGGAGGAACGAATCGCGCCCTCGGCGCTAAGCTCATTGTCTGGTGTAGTACCCAGGGTTTTGGATACGGGAGGAAGTACCTCAGTTAGGCCGATAGTTGCGCTGTCTTTAGGCAATATTTAAGTCAAATGAAAAGTCAGGTTTACTCATGCAACTACTTCAACAGCCCCGTAGTTTGGGTAGCAGATCAAACTTTTGAGCAGCTAAATTCTGCTCAACCGTGAATGAAAAACTTGCCATTCTTGGCTCCACACCATCGCACTATTCAGCCAAGTTTTGCTCAGGGAGTCCGTTATCTTCTGCTCCACGCTATTCTCAATGAATGGATCATAAGCCATGCATAGAGGGAAGCCACCCGGAAGATGTGCCAATTTGCTGTTTCAGGACGCTCTAAACGACATTTTTTTTAGAAAAAATTGCTACCCTCACCTCTCTACCTTAAATTCTCTGAGACGATGTCTTTTTTTTAGTTAACATACCTTAATGTAGGGTCCAGTACGATGAACGTCTCAAAAAATTGCTCTCGCTTGGAGACCTTCAACATGAGGCTTGCCCACAACAGCATCAGTGTGTACTAGGGTTGTTTAGTTCGCAGGCTTCTGAGAACGAAGGGCCTAGGGTGATTTTCCCTATAAAAAATACAATGCAGACAGTTCGTAAAACGTAGATTGCCATAAGACGTATCAATGCTTGTGCACAGTTTGGCTGTAAGACCAAGATTAGATAGCTGAACAAGATAACCTGAAATCCAACTCCTGCGATATACCCATTCCATCTCATATCATGATTGGCCCGTTACCCGTATAATTCGTACCGACTGGTCCCTCACCCGTGAAGTTCGTGGTCGTCAGATTCGTGTTCCCAGGAACGATATAGTTCTTGTATTTGGGTAGATTCGCAACAACCTCGTCGGGCAGACTCAAAGTATCTTTGACAACTTGCGGTGGTGTCAAGCCGAGCCATTGAGCGACTGAGATATCTAATGACACAATAGTCAGTTTCAAGGCCCATTCATAAAATTTCAGGGTGTGAGGACTTACCAGTAAACTTCGGCGCCTGCAGGACCTCCAGATAAACTACGTCTATGTCGCCCGTATTCTCAATATAATGGCTATCCGGAAACGGGACATAGCCCACATCACCCTCCGCTAAGTCGAACGTCCTCGAAGCAGTCGGAGCGGAGAAGACAGTCATCCTCGCACTGCCAGAGATAAAGAAATTCCATTCATCGCTATCGGTGTGCCAGTGGATCTCACGCATAGCTCCTGGCTGGACGGTGACGTATGCGACACTGAAATTGGCAGCGATTGGGAAGGTCGTGGGGTCCAGGATCTTCACGGAGCCGCCATCGACGATGTAGGGTTCCTGTTGGGAGAAGTGGTAGGTGTAGGGGTTGGTGGATATGGAGCCAGCTGGGCCGGTTATATTTTGTGCGGATAGGGTGGCTGGTGCGGGTGTGCCGGGGAAGATGTAGAGTTGGTCTTGAGGGATGTTGTCGAATGATGAGACATCGGTCTTGAGGTTTTTGGCGAGGACAGATTTAGGTGTTCGGAGGAAGAGTTCGGAGGCGAGGAAAGTGTTCTCTTCAGAGAAGCTACTAGAGTCGAAGACCAGGAGGAACTCCACTCCCTTGTCGAGGGCTTGAATCGTGTGAGGCTTGCCAGCCGGAAAGAACCAAACGTCACCGGCATTAAGATCGTCATAAGAGGTCTGGCCGGCCTCATCCACCGCTCCCACCCTGACACTGCCATTGAATATGTAAGACCATTCGTTGGCTTGGTGCCAATGAAGTTCCCGATATGCATTCGGCTCTAGGTGCATGTCTACGCCGGCCATTTCTGTAGCGGCAGGAAGTTCGTTAATGTTTTGTTGTCGTGCGAATCCAGCACGCTTGAGACCAGGTCGGTTGAAGCTGAGGCCCATTGGCCATTTTAAGTTGTCCACATCCCCGGCATCGGTTCCTGGGGGCGCATATAGATCAGGATTTGATTTTTCGTAGATCATGTTACCTATAATCTGATGAGCAAACACTCCAACTTCAACAAAGCAATTCATTCGTACGTGGACCAGGATCAGTGCCGCCACCAGTTCCCCGAATCGGCTGAGGGTTCTGAGCTTCACTCAAATCAAGGTACAATCCCAAATCTGCGTCTTCTTGTTGGCCCGGAACGAGATCAGAGTTGGACAGGACGGCAGAATCGGCTGTATCGACTGGATTGCCATCGGGGCCTACGAGTGCTGGAGAGCCATAAACAGAGCCAGAACTGCCGGGCGGCCCTGGTGATTGTCCACTAGGAATGGCTATGGGAAGGGATTGACCAGAGCCAATTGCTGCTGCTGAAATATATGGTATTAGATGGCCAGTCAAGCAGGCGCTGAAGAGCTTTGCGACTGGTAACATAATTGCAGGATTCTTATGAAGACTGAGTATATCACGCAAGAATAAAGCGAGGACAGTTTGGGGCCGAAGGGAACGATATTCATCTATATACTTTCGCTGCGTAGCCACCTAATTTTAGCGTTTCGTCACCCACTGGAGCCCCTCCTAAGAGTGACGCAACACGGGTACGACACCGTTGAGGCTGGTATGTCTTCGTCTTCGATTTACAAGCAGATTCGAGGCTGACACCGCGACATCGGAGATTTTCAACTGCCCAAAGTATGGCAGGTGGGGTCGGTACCCCCAAATAGGAAAGACCAGCGGAGGAAGTGGGGTATGGTCTACGCACTGCTCGAGGCTGAGAGTGAAAGGGGAACTAGTGCTCGTTGGATTCAATTTGGATGACACGTAACGGCGCAGGATTTTCGTCTTGGCGAGAATGCTGCGCGGTGGCAAACGACCCATATGTATAAATAGTGATTGCCAAATGCAGGGCCGTTTTAACGAGCCGATCCGCTACATCCGCCTCCCATTGAAGATGATGAAATCGAAATGCTTGTTTCCAAAGAAAATACGGATTTAGGCATGTTAACCTTGTGGCAGTTCTCCAGTCTACCGAGCTGTGCCACTGCGCCAACGATGGGTTGGCGGACACATGTCTTCGGTATTGCTTCTCTTCCATTCCTTGCCAAACCCCAAAAATCCACAAGAAAGAGAGCGGAAGTCTCCAATCTCCAAGGGTGTGTGCTACTTGGCAGCTCTTTCTTTCCTCTGCTCTAGGACCCCCGTATCACTGGCTCGGGATCGGTTTTCAGGCCACACGCATCACGTGGCGGGCATTTCTCATCAGTCGACGAATCCCAATTCATCATCCATGACACCGATGAGTCCTTTCCCAGAAGGATCTTCTCTTTCGTTTCTTGGCGGCCAAGCATTACGGCTCTTGCGGAGGCTCTCGGATTGCCGGATGGCTGCTGGCAAATCACTAATATACGTCAGTTATTCGTTTTGAGCCTTATATTTGTAGTCTGACTGAAGATTCCCATGGATGACATAGCCTTGCTTTGCCAGCTCTTCCGCCAGCTCCTCTTGATGGTTGTCTAGAAGCGCTGGATTGGGCACCACGATGAGCGGAACCGCAATTCGAAGGGCATCGAGGATTGAACCGGAACCTGAGGAAGTGAGCTTCATATCTGGTATGGAACTTTGCATGGACAACACACCGGCATGACTGATGACCACGCCTTCTGTTCTGTTATCCTCGCCCTTGGCAGCCCTCATCTCTGATCCCAGCCCCTGCTTGTTGAAGTCGAATCCAGTAACGACGATTCCATGTTCTTCCTCACTCTTAGCACCATAGCTCTCTCTAAATTCTTCCAGAATCAGGCGCCCATCTTTGCCATGCTGCAATCGGAGGTCTGTGTAGCCAGATATCTTTAAAGCTTCCAGGAACGGTGGGCTGAGTGCTGCTTTTATCAATGCGTCAAAAGCTGCAGTAGCGCCTATCGTCACGAAACACAGCTTGCGAGGTCGTGAATCTCGTTGAAATGTCGACATAATTAATGCTCGTGATGAAGAAAGGACCACAGCATCTCTGCTATCGCGTAGTAATGCGCAGGGTGATTGGGGGTCACGAACGTTGGTTCCGCCCCCACCTTCGTCCGGCAAGCCTTCCTGAGGCTCGACTTAGGCTCGACTTAGGCTCGACTTAGACTCGACTTAGACTCGACTTAGACTCGACTTAGGTTCGGCTCCAGCGCCACAGCCGCCTCAAACCTGTTGACGCGTCCTTTACTCCATTTTCATCTCAACGGTGATATCAAATGCACACAGCCCGAGCTATTTCGAGTGTTCGCTGCAGCTATACTTCCAAAGACTGTTAGCTTGGGAGATCGAAAGCACACTTTCGCGAAGATGCGCACGAATTGCTGCCATAAACTGCTGGACGTCGAGTTCTTAACTCAAATCAAGGCAGCTGGTCAGCGACTGTCGAGCACTGCTAAATCATAGTGACGGCGGGAAATTCTACGTCTCGTCCTGATCTCCTCAATTATTGGCCAGTTGAATAGTCTCCCGTTCCTGGAGAGAAGCTGGACGCTCAGACAGCCTAGCCTAGGACTTGCGATTACGCGTCGTTTACAAGCGCTCTGGATAAGTCCGTCTCTGCAGAGCATGTGTCTTCAATTCAAATCTTCTATTTGTTGTCTAAGCCAAGATCATGTTGGGCTGTGACTGTAACTGTATCTACCTTGACGAGTACCAAGTCGCTGTTGCGAATTTTAGCTCCAAGTTTTTCGCAGGGAATGTATCCGACTCCCTGGACAAAGGTCCAAGCTTCAAGCCCCCGCAGCCCTTCAGAGCTTTCCAGATCCTGACATTTCAGGTCTCGGAGTACGTCGTAATGTCATTGTTGTATTTCTTGGCTCTTGGGACGATTCTAGGTAGTTCTCGCATTCTTGATAACAGCATACGCCACCTGATCCGCCGTAGCTATTGGCTATTGCTGTGGATGGATTCACGCGGACCTTCTCGGAGACTTAGACAAGCGCCTTTTCAAGACTCGCGCTCGACCATCGCCGATTTGGAACCCTCTATTGGAAAAGGTAGTGCTCATGCTCAGGTGAATATCGTTGCCCACGCATTGAGGTCAATGCTTACTTAGTAATGCGACTAGTGACCAGCAAATTCTGACTGGCATTGCAATCCTTGCCGCAGGTCTTGTAAAAAAGATGCACCATCTCGGTGTACCACTGGCAAATCGTGGCCTACTTGGCACAGATTTCATCGGGAACGCATCTGATTACGCTTTGAACGCATCTGATTACGCTTTCTGTTCTTCGAATATACCTAAGAAACAAACCCCGACTTCGCATTTGGAGGATATCTGGGATGCTAATATTGTTTGTGATGCTTTCTGTGGCCCTACTCCCAACGGGAAGCGAAAATTGATTTTTCTTTGTATTCGATGGCGACATGCTCATCAGTTTGAATCTCTTTACTTCCTTGCCTCGAGCCGACAGTAATTCACTGGCAGCAGCCTGCTTCTGGAATCGAACGGACTGGAACGGTTGGGATGGAATGTAGCCTTGACTTACGTAATACTCATTTCCAATTATGCCTCAAGGGCCGGAGCCCTGTTTGGAGGTTCAGCCCCAAAGTCAGACACGTGCAACGCCTCGGCGTATCTTGGAAACTGCTCTCCACAGAATCTCAAAGCGCCTACGCTTGAACTATACTGAAAATCGTGCTACAAGATAATGCCAAAAGTTCTTGTTTCATACGTTGTTGTCGATCTACTGCCTCATGAGGGCTTCCTCGGAGCTGTTTTCGTCTTTTTTCGGACAGCTCATTTCATTGTTGCTGCTGGCCTTGCCTTTTGCTGCAGTATCAAACGCTTACTATGACTCGTAAATTGCTTACAGTGTAGCGAATGATTTTAACTTCAAAACAGAAATTCGTTTGCCCAAGGATGGTGGCCATTCATCAGCGCGGCGCATTGATCATCCATCCGCGGAGGCCGAATTGAGCTACAGATTCAAGACACGTATTTCGATATTCATATCCGAAATGACAGGCGGACTGAACCATCCGGCCATCGACAATACAATACCAGTCTTGGAACGAAGCTGGATTGATCTGGAGGACACCAGTACCCATAGACCGTCCACGGCTGAGAAAGAACCCCCTGCAGAACACCACACGAGACAATCAAAACCTCCAGTGCGCAGTGTACGATGCTTTGAGCCATTGGAACTTACCGCTGAACCACGACTATCGAATAGCTTAGGACATCAATCACGGTGGAAAGGCTACCACCAAGATCTCTACCTATCAAAATGGTTTAGGTCCTTACTGGTTATCATAAGCCTCGATGTAATGGGCGGAATGGCCTTTCTCGCCTGGTCGACCATTGTACGACTGCCTCTGTTCGGAAATGGGGACTACTTGTCCCTCATAATAGTTTTTATCGGGACGCCCTTGATTGGTTCCCTGATCGTATGGCCTCTTAGTGGAATTTTTTTCAGCAAAGTGTTTCAATGATTCAGGACTTTCGCCGGTTAAAGATAGGTGAGGATAATAGTCACGTTACTCAAAAGAAATTATATGCGACCAACGTTTTACTAGTAGCATATGCAAAAATTCTCACGAATCGTTGATGATCTATGATAGCGAAATTGTCACAAGCTACAACCATCATCCCTAACAGAAGCACCGTCTAGGCACAAGTGCGAAGTCTGCCAGCAGCTCATCGATTCGCCAGAAGCTATCCCATACATTAAGGAAAAACAATTCCCAACCCGTATCAGCAGCTAGGTCCTCCTCCTCCCAGCACCACTCAACGCCTTTGAAATCCCAACAAACAAAAACCAGAACACCCATCTAACCAACCTCATCAAAAACCCATAGGCCACATTAGCGAAAGCCAGGGCAAACATCACGACAAAGTCCGCAAGGAAGAACGCAACAATGGAGAAAATAAGAGCGTACCACCAGGGCACCACAAGACATACTTTTGCGACGGGGTAGACGGACCAGGCACCGGCGGTGTTGTCGTCGAGGGTTCCGGATGCGCAGACCTGGAAGTTGAGGGTGCGCATGTGGTTGTCGCGGATGAAGTGGGCGATGTGTGTGCTGAAGGGGATGTCCGGGTGGGCGTCGGTGAAGCGGCCCCAGAGGTAGGATGGGCCTGACATGTTGGGCGCGGGGAGAGGCTGAAGTGGATGGTAGTTTCTTGTGTTATGAGGGGATAATCATGACGGTTGTCGGTAGTGCATAAGAATTTCGGTGCAAAGAAGGTGGGAATGTCTCAAGAAGAAGAAGAAGAAGCAAAGGGGAGACGTTGGGAACCATGGAGCGTTTTGAGTTGATTCGTGATTGAATGGAGCACCTTTCCCTCCACAGCGCGTTGTTTCATCAATGAAGCAACATTTCGAGCTCGAGGTGCGTTGTTGCTCTAGCATTGATATGCGGGAGAGGGTGACAAAAGAACGCAAATGAGAGACGATGGTCCAACAAAGGCAACGGTCAAAGGAGGCGCAAGGGAACGAATAAAAACATGGCCTGCTTGTACGTACACATGAGGGCAAACATTCTGACTATCACTGTACTGCTGGTGTCCACGGGTCCTGAAACCGCGCAAAAGCACGTTGCTAAAGAAGATCAATCCCAAGCGCTCGTTTATGAAAGATGCTGCAATCTGATCGAGGTTTCCTCGTCCTGTCCTTTGGCCTTATTGTTCCTCTGGAATCTTTCGAGCTCCAACCCCCAAGTTTCTGAGATCCCTCCAAAATTGAGGCGATGCTCGAACGTTGAGCCAGATCCACACTATGAATGTAAAAGTAGTCAGTATCGTCAAAGCTACGACATATATCCAGATTTGGCAGCCCATTGTGAGTAAGCCATTCTCGTCTGTGTTGAAGAAAACAGTGCTGAAGATTGCCGCCATGAAAGTCGCCGGTAGATAGATCATAGTCAGACTGGCAGTCGTTTTCATTGCTATGCTGTCGCGGCGTGCCGCTTCGGCGATCTCCTTGGAGTCTTTGGCGACTTGTTGATTGAGCATGCTATCAGCCTGTGGATGATTAGCAATCCATGTACAGAGCATGGTATTGTACACACAATATTCAGTTGGGTGATGGCCCGTTCAAGGGCTACGGATTTGTGGCTTGAGGCCTGCTGCTCCCAAATCGTCTTGTGCATCTGGAAAGCTGGTTGGATACTCTTAGCAGTACCTGCTAGGCCATCATCTCTCACCACCCGATTTTGCTGTAGCGAAAGCAGTGACAGGTGCGTGGTTTGTAGGAATGTAACCAGCTTCGCCTGATACTCTGCTGCGTATACCGCGATACGAAGATTGCCAGCCGTGTGATGTATACCCTTCAGGTCGGATTCCTGCGGCGAGAAGGACGATCTGCTCCCTATTCCAAGTCAGCCCATACCCGTTTTGACCTCCATCATAGCAGCCTTATGACTGAGATTACCGAGATCTTGATTTAGGAATCGTGAGTAATGCGCTACTAAATCTAGCAGAATTGCGAAAGGATTGGAGCTGGGCTGAGATTTGGGCCCGGTGAATAGTTCGAGAATATTCTCTTGGTGAGCTTTCATGTCATTGGTGATTATGACAAAGGTTGATATTTTTTCTTGGAGGTCATAACGAAAATAGGTGGCCGCTTCAACATGGCCCGCATCAGGAAATTTCATCATGACATCTGTTATCGTTGCGAGTCAGATCCAGCCAGATGAGGCGCCGGGTAACTTAGGGAATGCGTCGACATTGTCTGAATCAATCGCGTAAGTAGTACATGTAAGGAAAGTACCAGTCCACTTGGTATAATAGAATATGTCAACAAAGTAAGGGTGGCCATTGACTTAAGAAGCCACAGCCAGGATGACTTTGCAATCTCGACGAAATCTCCTGCTCCTCGTTCGCGGTCTTGTACGAAGCTGGTTCCACTTAGGATAGCTAGAGGTTAGGTACCATCACACTTACAATATCTGATATTCTGGTTTGTCCTGTCTCGCCTGTGTGGGATGTTTGATGTTAAATACAAGTCCAAGGTGGGACACAGTGGATTCAGTGTGCCTGCCAACGTAAAAAAGCACATTACCAAAAGACTCGTCCTGGAGTCAGAGCCACTCAGGTCAAGGTTCCGTTCGAAAGTTGCGTCAAATCAGTTTCGACTAGCGACCTAGCTTGCTTTTAATATCAGCACTCACTCCAAGTATCATTTCGAACCTGAAGGTAACCGAGTATCCCCTCTAAATCGAATGTCTTTCTGTCAATTATCCTCCGCAGCAATTTACCACTCATCGTCTCCCTGTCAAAGTAGCGACTTGTGTAAGGCCAGACATGAGGAATATTTGCGATAGACCGTATTTGTCGTGATGGAAAGAACGCCATGATTCAACGAAGTGTGTTGTAGAGGATCATCTTCCAAAAGCCTTATGTACAGAAAAAGCAAATACCGGTTTGGCCCCACTCCGCGTTTTCAGCCTCATGGCCACGTCTAAACCTCATTCGGGAAACCTACCCTGAGACTGAGGCGATATCGACCATTCGTGTAAAAGCTTCAAGGCCGTCCAAGCCTAATGAGAAACAAGCTGGCTACATCTGACGTCCTGATCGCTCGCATCGCTCTTGGGAAGTTGAGATGTTGAGGTCAATGCAATATATGGGACCCTGTGACTTGCTTTAGATTAAGAACGTCCTCGAAGTCTTTACACCCGAGCTTCGTAACCTAAAGATAGAATCTTCCTTATTAATGCGTGGAATTGGAAGGAGAGGCTAAGGCATAGTGCCATCAGTTTGTACTCCGTAAGGTAGGGCTGATGAGCTTGGCGGCGATCATGGACATGTCTTGGCATGCTGTTTTCTCTTTCTACGAATACCAAGTCGTATACAGAAGCTCCTATGGCAGCTACGATTAATCGCCTGAGCTATATAGCTCTAAGACACACATCACGAACACCAGCGCGAAGGAAACCTCTCCCAATTCCATGTCCCTCCCGCCAATTCCACATATCGCCTATCCACCGTGCTCGAGAAGACACCGACGAATCCTCAGAACCCTCGGGCCCCTCCAAACGCATCCGCGAACCCTTCAAATTCAGTATCAACGACCTCGACAGCGATCAGCGCGCAGCCTACAACGCGCTTACCCCAGAAGAGCGAATACAATGGCGGGAAGAAGCAAAGCAAATGCACGACTACATGACGTCTCCTGAAGTCGAGTCGATATTGCAGGGCGAGGCTTCTAATGCAGCTTATGAGACTGCTCGAGAGTCGCCGCATGTTGAGATCAATATACCCAGGATAAAGCCCGGGCTAATGGCCATGGGTGAAGTCGAAGAGCAAGAATCAGGTGAAGATGAGGAATTTGAGGGGGACGATATCACGGCTTTAGGGCACGGAGAGCTGGAGCAGCATAGAGAGATGAGAGAGTATGCTAGGATAGCAGCATGGGAGATGCCATTGCTAAGCAGTACGCGCACTACACTCTCTCCCATACCGCCTTTCCTCTACTAACCCATTGCCCTTACAGAATTAGCCAAACCCTTCTCACCCCCCTCAATGGACTCCCCCCTCCGCTTCCGCTACACAACCTACATGGGCGAAACCCACCCAGCCTCCAAAAAAATCGTCCTCGAATTCTGCACTCGCGACCTGCAAAACCTAACTTCCCTCACCGAAGCCCAGCGTATCAAATTAATAAAACTAGTCGGGCCCCGCTACAACCCCGAAACCGATATCGTAAAAATGAGCTCCGAGATGTTCGAGACACAGGCGCAGAATAAGCGCTACTTAGGGGATTTAGTTGATACGCTGATAGCGGAGGCGAAGAATGGAGAGGACATGTTTGAAGATGTGCCGTTGGATTTTCGACATCATAGGTTTAAGAGGAGGGCGGAATTTCCGGAGGGGTGGAAGTTGAATCAGGAGAGGATGGAGCGGTTGGAGGAGGGGAGGCAAAAGAGGTTGGTGGGGGAGAGGCAGAGGGAGGAGGAGGGGAGGGTGGTTGTTGGGAGTCAGATTATTGAGGAGGCTATGCAGGCGCTGCCGGTTAGGGATGAAAGTAAGGTGTTGTTAGAGGCACAGCAGGGGAGAAGAGGGAAGCTAGTGAAGGGGAGGGGGAAGCAGAGGGCTTTGAGGTAGTCAGGGCGGGGAAGCTTGTAATACAAAGGTCCAGGTCAAAGTCTCGGGTTGCATAGCGACGGCTGGTTATCATACCTGCTCAGGCACCATTCTGTACAGGAGCCTAAATTCGAGGTCTATACCACTTATTAGGTATCTCTTATCAGGCCACGAGGCGGCATTGCAAAGTGTTGTCAGTTTCAAAGTCAAATGCATGCTCAAAGTCTATCTGCAATTATTTATTTACACTTTTGTTTTTTTTGTGACGCATGCAATTCAGCATGAATCGCATTTTCGGTCCTCAAAGCTGTAAAAGAAAGATAGACGGCAACAGATGCCAATAAAGGACAGCTCTGCTTGTACTTGAGCCAGGTGCCTCAACAGATGCACGCTAGACCCATGACGAAGCAAAAGCTGACATTGAAGTGCCATCTCAAGAGCGGCTGAGATATTCCGTTCAATCATTGATGGTCATCTGAGTGAATTTTGATTTATTTAACAAGGCAAGGCAATGCAATGTATGTGTGAAAAAAAAGGCGCAAGAAGAAGAAATTGCGGCCATGAAAGGCCTGTAGCAACAAGGCTCCGATGCCTCAAGGCCCGGACCTCAAACCCCCTTCACCCTCCCAAAATGCTCCTCATCACTAATCAGATCAACGAGTCCATGCCGTGGTTGTGGCCCTTGTTCGATTGTCCTCCCTTGCCATGGCCGTGTGCCTTGCGTTTACCAGTCGCGGTCTTTTTCGTTTTGTGCTGAGGTTTGGCGTGGCCATCATCAACAGGATTGGCCACGTAACGCGGCTCTCCATCAGGAACGAAGAGACGACGATGGAGGATGGGTGGAGACGCGGTACCCTCTTGCAAGGCGTTGAAAGAGCTTAAATTGTTCCCGTTGCCAGTGATAGCAGTATTGGCGTTGGAGCTGGCAGGCGTAGAGGATCGGGAGTTGGGAGAGCGGCTGTTGGTTGCTTTACGCTTGTTGTCAAACCCCACGTATTCATTATAGCCGTTTCCGCTCGAATTTACAGGCGTGTTGGCTTGGGGGGTTGCATAACCGCTACCGGCGGTCTGGGAAGGCGAGCCACCGTTGGCTGGCGAAGGGTTCGAGGGCTGCATGCCGAAGACCGGACGGCTGATAGGTGGCTGAGTGGGAGGAGATTGATACCGCCCATTCATGCCAAGGATCGACGGGGTGTTGGAGGGTAGGGTAGCTTTCGAGAAGTGATGAGACCGAGGCTCCTCGGGTGCAGCATCTGGCGCATGAAAAGCATCGCTGACTGAGTTGAAGGGGGAGTGTGGTGCCTGCTGGCCCGAAGAGTTGGCTTGAGATGGGAAATGCTGCTGCGGAGCGGAGAAGTTGGTCTGCGGATAGAGAGTAGGAGCTTGCATAGAGGCAGCGGTTGGAGGAACATAAGAGCCATTGAGGAGACCATTAGACTTGTTCTGACCGGGACGGGGAATGGGAGCAGCAATGGGGGAGCGCGCACGACCATGGCCGTGGCCGTGGCCGTGGCCGTGCTTTGGAGCTTCTGGGAGCTCATGCTGAATGTGGTTGTCAACCTGACGTCTCCAGCTCTGTTGTAACATAGCAGTTGGCCCTTGCCACTTGACCGGTTGAGGTGGGCCTGTAGGGTCTTCCCTAGTCCAGGTTGGGAACGTACGGACACCAATTGCGACCCTCGTATTCACATCAGGAGGGATCTCGTGCAAGTACTTGCAACCTTCCTGCATGTAATTGCAGTTGCCCGTACGAATCCAGTATGTGCAGTACACTTTCTTGCCAAGTGTACCTGGCGTTCCCCGGTTCCTAATAGGCTCTGGAGAGTCCTCAGGGTTCGACGTGATCTCGGCGATCTTGGCCTATAAGTGGTCAGCAATGGCGTCAATAGGAGAGTAACTGGAAACGCATACCCGAATGTCATCTACCTTAGTCACTTTCTCGTCCGATTCCATTGCTTTCTTGTCTGGCGCAACGAACACTTTGCCTATTGATTTCACGGGCTCTTTGTCAGGCGAAGAACTCCCTGATTCATATCCGTCTTTTTTGCTACACGTATGAATATCAGAAAGTATTTCTGTGAGCTCGATGTGGTAGCAGTCATTGTTTGTCTTTGGCTGATCTCCGCAATTCATGATGCCAAGGTCTAAGACTTCTTGACCTCGCAGCGTCAACGGTACTCCCTCGAGGCGAAGCCATGTTGGTAACTCGTCGATTGCGATCAAGGGAACGTAGGTATCGTCCTTACGCTTGAGGCAGATGCGGGGCTTGGGAGAGACGGACATGGCGGGCTTTACAGTGTTGGGACCTGGAGGAGGGATGACAGACTCTTCGGATTTGGAGCTGTCCATGGTAAAGTATTGAAAAGATCCAGGAGAGCTTTGTATAATTGACGAGAGTAGTGTTGATGATGTGATGAACGTCGCTGACTGGGATATGGTGTTGTTCCCTGTCGTTGTTGATGGTGAAGCAGGATTGAAATGAGGACGCTTTTAGGATGATGAAAGGATTATAACACTCGAGATGATTGTTATGGCCACGGCAGTCTGCTGCTACAGCGATGTTAGTGTCCATGTGCTGATGGACCTAAGGATGTTTCATCAATACCTTTGCTGTTGATCAAACGGCCGTGACTTTATAGGTCTCCAGATATAAGTGATGGGAAGCTTTGTTATGTTCAAAGAAGCAGAAAAGATTGCTCTCGGGTGGCTGCTATGGTTGGGTGATATGGAGAAGAGAAGATAGGCAGGTTACATGGAGGGTTAATATGCTCGCCGATGACACAGAGTCCTTGCTCTAGCGCTTCACTCCCGTACGATGAAGGGTTCCAGGAACTACTAGCAGTGAGTTCAAACGAATGAAGCAAACACAATGAAGGCTGAGGCTCCTTGGTGTTGAGGCGGTGTTCCCCGCATAGTGGGTGCCTAATAGCAAATATAACACAAGACGCGAGAGTGGCACAAACGAAGTGAATAAATTCTGACGCGTTCAAGTTAGGGAATGCTGAAAATCCTGGGATGCCACAAACGGTTTGCTACAGGGATCCACTTAGGGTAAGCCGCAGTAGGCCGCATTGCATGGGGCTCCGCATGCGTTATCTTAACGTTTTCGTTGCATTCATATGAGGCTTGATTGCCTGATCTGGGTGAATGATAGTCAAACACCCTGCAGCCCAACCGTGAATCCGCGACGTGGATGAAGACTCTTCTGATCACTATACTGATCACTACGGATCTCTAGTTTCAGGTCATCGTTCATCGGCTGTGAAGGCGTATTCTCCCGTCTACAACCACCCGAGGCTTCGGGTGCGCTGTCCTCTCCGGAAAGGCGCAATTGCCACCGTTCGGTTGTCCACCGCGATGAGGTCCGGAATTTGAACGATTTGGCTTGCTCCAAGAATGATTTGTTTGTTGCTCGTCGGTTGATCATAGAAGAGTCTTCCATGCTCACCAAGAAATCCGGATAGTACCTTGTGGGTGAGCTGATCCTCATTGAGCAAGCCTTCTTGGCAGCCTTGTTCAAAGGCGTCCAGCACTAGTTGTGTACAATATGGTTGGGTATAGACACCAGCTGCTTGTTTGGCTTGAGGATCAAGACTTCCTAGCTTGGCTTGTATGGAGTGCGGAGCACTGTCGGAGCCGAAGAAGAACTGAGGGCTACCCGATGCTGCTGCCTTCAACAGGGCGATCCTATCTCGGGGTGTCTTCGCTACGGGCTTGCAATAGTTGAAGGAGTCTCCGGCCCAATCATCGACTGTAAGGGAGAGATGGTGAGCGGTGATGGTTCCCACCACGGTCGGATAAGATTTGACAGCTTCGATAGCTTTCTCCGTCGTGCAGTGCTCCAGAACAATTTTCAGGTCCGGGAAGTCTCGGTGAAGCATACCCAAAGTCGGCAGGAATGCTTCTTCGGCGTTTAGTACGGTTATTTCATCGCTAGAGCTAGATGGATATTCTCCGTGCAGGTTAAGGATAAGACCCTGTTTTTGGATTTCGGCTATGACTGGATAGAAGGACTTGTAATCGAGAACTCCGGTTGCAGAGTTTGTCGTCACTCCCGCCTAGCTGCTGGTTAGCGGTAACAAGTCATACAACGCTTTTAAACTGTTGCGAATATGGTACTGGATAAGATTTGACCCCTTTAATGCCTGCCTTCTTAGCCTCAATGATCACATCAGGAGTCAGAGCTGGGCACAGGAATAATGACATCAAGAAGGTAACATTTGGTTCCAGAGCTTGAAGCTTCGACTGATATTCAAGAGCCATCTCCACAGTCGTTATGGGTGGTACCAGATTTGGCTTAAGAATTATGGTCAGCTTCTGTTTTGTGGGTCTACCGTGCAGAGATGACTTGCCATTACAAAGACCATATCAGCGCCTCCATCTCGTATTGTTCCAACTACTTTCTCCATCATTTCCCCGGAGCGCAGGTGAACATGGGCGTCAAATGTTGCGGGCAATTGCAGACCTTCGAACATTGAAGGCATTATTGTGTCTGACCCTAGCAGACTCAGGCTATCTTCGGGCCAATTGATGTCAGCTAGTGCTAGGTATGGTTCTGAATAGCCAATCTTCTGAATAAGGTACTGATTTGGAACAAGTATGGTAGTTGATAGGTGAGTTTGGTTGCAGAATTCGAGCCGGGCTTTTTTATTACCGAGATCCGGGTCTAAGTAATGTCACCCTGAACTGGCACAGTTATGGACGCCGTAGGTCTTCAAGAAGCTGTTCAGCTTTTCATTTATTGGTAGTGAGCATTCACCTCACAATAGCACCAGCATGTATGGTCTATCATGGAGTGGATTGGGCCTTGAGGCAGTGGTTCTACATCTATGTACAACGCGACATTGGGTATCTATGGCAGGAAACTTAAAAGATTCGATTCTCTACATTCCTAACGCCACCGTCAGTCGTCCCAGAGCCGTTCTTAGAGACGGTTGGCTTCCGAAGAAAGGCTTCACACAGCAACCCCGCAGCGACACTGGCATTCAAGCTGTCAACTTGCCCTTGTCCAAGCCGTCGACCCTCAATTCCAATGCTGAAATCTGCCTTTGACTGTATATTCCAGCGTAAGCCTTCGCCCTCGCCACCGAGAACCACAATGCACGGATGGTTTCGCACAGGACTTCCGAGCGTTGAAGTGGTGAAGTAGCGCCCTTTTCCCGACGGCTTGACTGGGCTTGGTGTCACAGCAGCATATATCTTCCAGCCATTGTTTTGGCACTTGTCCAGAAATTGTCCTGGCTGGTTCACTGTCAAAAGGGGTAAACTTTCGGAAGCACCCGCGGAAGCCTTGAGCGCGACTGGAGACAAAGGGGCGCTGCTACGGTTGGAGATGGCGACCGCATCAACCCCAAGGAAGAAGGCTGTTCTCAAGATGGCGCCGAGATTTCCGGGGTCAAGCTAGTAGGCTGTTAGCAGGCCTGACAATACAGCAAGTTGCTCAACTTCCATCGAGTGATGCAGTGTATGGAACGACTTACAATACCATCCAGTAGGAGGACTAGTGGATACCTTGGGAAGCCGGAATAGTACTTGATTTCGGTATTAGTGCCATTGATAACTTCGTCTTCGCGAGACTGATGGTCTAACATAACATCGAATTCCTCTTGTTGCGTCCCGACAGATCGAAAGCCGGTGATAGGTAGCTTCGGTAGGGGAGACGCTTCTAGTATGTAACCCTAGAATGCGGAGTCAGACCTGAAAGAGCGTGTAAACTGGGCAAGATTAGGGAATCAACGCACGTTATGAGGTCGTCCCATGCTCATTTTATCCATCAATCGTAGCCAATCTCCCTTTACTCTTTCCACGACGACATTCCGATCAACGGCGAGACTTCGAATTCTCATGTCTTGATCGCGGACCTCTCTGTTGTCCCCATCGTATATGTACAGCTTGTATAGCTTCCGGCGCGATGACAGAAGGGCAGAAACAACGACTGAAGTACCGTAGAGAAACTCGGACGCTGGTGTAGTGTATGGCATACTCAAGGGAGCGTCAGACTCTCGATTTCTGGGTGATCGGTCGTCATCTCGGGGCCGGTCTCTTCCATAGCCTTCATATGGACGTCTACGCGAAGATTCATGGCCGACATCCCTCGAGCCATTCGCATACATGGCACGATAAGATACTTCCTCTCGCCTTCCCATTGTAAAAGAGCGCCTAGGAAGCTCGGTAAAAATTTCTGAATCTTCTCGTAGATCCTCAGGCATTGAGAACCTTTGATAGTCGTCTTTACCCTGCTTCCATTTCGATGCACGACGTGCTGCGTGAGTTGGTTGCCCAGGTTCAGCGGAGCGACGATCATCTTGTGGAGTTCCTTTGCGATATATTCCTTGGTGAACGGTGGAATCCGATGCTTCCTTTAGCGGCTCCTCGATTGTATGCCCAAATCTCACTGCCCGACGAACAGCTCTGTTACCACCAGGCTTAGGCGTATAGTCCCATTGGGCTTCCCGAGGGCGGCGATCGAAAGCAGTTCCTCTTCGGTCTGTCGTGGCTCTTCGACGTGTGGGTCTTGCCTGCTTCAGCGTTTTGTTGCGTTCATTGACCCTCGTGAACTCCTCAATGTCTTCCACGTCTTGCCCTTGCTGGTGGTTTGGCCTCCGCATCCGTTCACGAGGCGAAACCCTCCCGAATATACCATTCGCACTCCTCTCATCTCTCCGTAAAAACCTCCTCTCTGGCCTAGCACCTTCATACTGCGATCTCCTGAGAGATTTGTTGATTGCTGTGTTAGTTGAAATGAATGCTTGAAAAGTCTGGAGCTTAAGCAAGTGTATTCGCACTGAGGGTTGTTTGTAAAAAGCCCCATTGCCGAGATACCAGGGAGCTCTCAGCATCACATTAGTAGCCAGATGTTGATACTTGCAGAAAACGAAAAAAGGATCGCAGCAAGGTTTCAGCTGCTCACTAGCGCTGGACACTCGGAATAGTTTCCTAATTCCGCCTGTGCCAAGAGCACCTTGACATAACTTTATTTAGAGACCATTGAGGTTTCGTGCCAATTGATCAGTTAACATATAAGCAAGCGGATACGGTAGTAGACCTTTGGCAGCGTGGAGAGTGCTACTGGCTACCTAGGACTGCGCAAGAGACGGTGTAAAAAAAGAATCAAAAGGATCTAGAGGCATCCACGAAAACGCATCTACGCTAGGATAATCGGGAGCTCTAGCGAAATCGGTGACAGGGCAGGAACGCTCTGGAGAGAGTCTCAACTCGCTTACACTACGTCCTACCATTGCGGACCGTTCAGGCCCATGCACCTCACAGCGCCACGTAGGGAACACTCGATAAGGGGGAGGAGTCTGGCCTCATACGCGAGACCTAGACAAGATGGCAGAGAATAGCGGATCCAATCTTCCACCTAACGGCCTTCCTCCTATTGTGTATCCTTCGCCAGTTCCGCAACCAAATACCGGCATATCAGAACCCCACAAGCACACAACATATTCCCCTATACTTCAGGATGAGAAGCTCAATGGGTCTGTCGAGAAGGACGACTTCGTGGATGGTTACAAGCCGGTTCCCGTCGAAGACTCGCCTGCTACTACCGGCTTCCCATTTGGTAATCATATCGCTGCAGGGAGTGAAAAGAGCGACACAACGGCAGGGGTACCACGTCTTCGCGGTATAGCACATGATTTGCTCCAACGGCGGGCTTCTGCGGACCATGGCAGTCATATACAAAATCCACGAACAATATTAGAAGAAGGGGAACCGTCAACGCCGCCTGGTCGGCCCAACGTCCAATTTTCACGACCTGCTCCTAGCAATGAGCAGGTAAGTGGTGCGCAATGGAGATCCGAACCAGGCGATATTCCAGATGGCGACGCCGCATCTAAAGAGAAACGGAGTGGCTCATTGTTCACAAAGCTGAAGGCCCTAGCAAATCCTACTGGGGCGCAAGCTCATACAAGGACGCCCAGCGGATTCACTCTTGGCGGAGATTCCATTGATGAGCGGCTTCCAGTCTCGAATTTGTCACCTAACTCAGAGAGAGGCGATCCAATGCGTACTCCGCTGGAAGAAGAAGGCAGTGATCTCGACGCTGATGCTGAGGAGAGTACCGGAGAGGAGAGTCCAAGAGATTCTGCTCGAAGACGCAGGCGAAAGAGTCGACGACCACAAGATGGGGGCGCTCAAACCGCTCCATCAACGCCGAAGACCCCTGTTGCGCGTAGCTCGCGCCCAAATTTCTTATCTAATAGCTCTATGATACCCAGTGAAAGATTTCGTCCTTCTTTCCTCCCTCGAAGGGCAACCATGACAGATCTGCCTGGTGAAGGCCGCCAAGGCGTTTCCGAGGACGAAGGCCGAGACAGAATGAGTCATAACAATCGTTGGCGAAGAGGTGGTGCGTGGAGCGCACGGGGTTTGAGCTACGCAGGGAATCGGAAGCATAGCCAGCAGCAGCCCACTGAAGAACGTCGGCCAAGTAATTTTAGACGGTTCACCGGATTTGCAGCAACGAATGAAGGTGCCGATGCGTCCCCGTTCTCACAGTGGAGGTTGCCTCGTGGGGAGCGTGCCTCTACCCTCAGTGCAGCAAAATGGCGACAGTTGAAGGCCGGGCTGAAGATGATCGGTCAACGTCGAAGAGCCGAAAACACCATTGATCATGCCAAATCTGCTGAACTACTTGCCGAGCTTACTGCTGGTGTCCCTGCCGCCTTGATGTTTGCTAGCATGTTTCAAAGAGACGAACATGGCAACAAGAGGATACCGGTCTTGCTGGAGCAGCTCAAAGTCCGAATCACCGACAGCAAGCAGGTTGACTCTAAGTCTGGGGATCGTCATATGATATTCCGGATTGAGATGGAGTATGGCAACGGACTGACGAGAATGAAGTGGGTCATACATCGTGCTCTTAGGGACTTTGCAAATCTACACGCACGCTACAAACTTCAAATCGGCGCTCAAAAGTATGTTCAGCTGAAAAGAGACGATGCTCGTACGAAGCTGCCCCACTTTCCGCGGAGCACTTTTCCATATCTACGTGGCATTAGAGGCCTCGACAATCTCAGTGACTCTGGTGAGGAAGAAGACGATGACGGTGACGGAACAGGGCGAAGTGGAGGCGAAGCAAACGGCGCAGAAAGATCCAATAAGAAGAAGAAAGTACGCCCTTCTTTGGGTCACTCAAGACGAAAGTCTAGCGTGGCCATCGTACAGGGTGGAGATGGAGTATTGACACGCAGGGATACCTATCCAGAAAGGCAGCGAAAGAAGCTTGAACTCTATCTCCAGCAGATGATTCGATATCTCATATTCCGCCCCGAGAGCAACCGACTGTGCAAATTTCTTGAGCTTTCTGCTTTGGGCGTGCGACTCGCCGCCGAATCGAGCTACCATGGGAAAGAAGGGCTGCTGATCATTCAGTCAGGAAAAGGCGTGGACTTTCGGAAGGCATGGAAGCCATCCCTCATCAAAGGTCGCCGCAGTCCTAAGTGGTTTTGTGTCCGCCACAGCTATGTGGTCTGTGTAGACTCTCCAGAAGAAATGAATATTTACGATGTCTTCCTGGTAGACTCAGCCTTCACGATTCAGACTAAGGGAAAGCGCTTGCGGGATCAGAAGCCAAAAGAGATGGCAAAGGCAGCCAAGGAATCTGCTTCACACCCTCAACATCATAGCTTGAGATTGTCAAATTCGGAAAGAAAGCTCAAACTTTTGGCCAAGAATGAACGACAACTGCACCAATTCGAGGAATCAATTAGGTACATGTCAACCAACTCGCCGTGGAGTAAGCCCAAGCGTTTCGATAGCTTTGCCCCAGTCCGATCAAACGTGTTCGCACAGTGGCTTGTTGACGGTCGGGATTACATGTGGAACGTATCGCGCGCAATAAGCATGGCTAAGGATGTAATCTACATTCATGACTGGTGGCTTAGTCCTGAACTTTACATGCGAAGGCCTGCCGCAATCAGTCAAAAATGGCGACTTGACAGACTACTCCAACGAAAGGCACGAGAAGGCGTCAAAGTATTCGTCATCATGTACCGGAACATCAACTCCGCCATTCCTATTGATTCCGAGTACACGAAGTTCTCCCTCCTCGACTTGCATCCAAATGTCTTCGTGCAGCGATCGCCGAATCAATTCAGACAAAATACCTTCTTCTGGGCTCACCACGAGAAGATATGCATTATTGATCACATGGTGGCTTTCGTTGGAGGTATCGATCTTTGTTTCGGACGTTGGGACACCCCTCAACATACGGTCGTGGACGACAAGTTGACGGGGTTCGAGATGTCTGAGGCGCCGAAAGATGCCGACCATTGCCAGCTTTGGCCAGGTAAAGACTACTCCAATCCCAGAGTACAGGATTTCTACGCATTAGATAAACCATATGAGGAGATGTACGAGAGGGCGCAAGTTCCCCGGATGCCGTGGCACGACATCCATATGCAAGTCGTTGGCCAACCTGCCCGCGATCTCACGAGACATTTTGTGCAGCGTTGGAACTACATTCTGCGCCAGCGCAGGCCGACTCGGCCTACACCATTCCTGCTGCCGCCACCAGACTTCATTCCCGCAGATCTAGAAGTTCTAGGACTGAATGGCACTTGCGAAGTGCAGATTTTGCGATCAGCTTGCTGGTGGTCGTTAGGCACGCCCGAGACCACAGAATGCAGCATCATGAATGCCTACCTCAAGTTGATTGAGCAATCGGAGCATTTTGTATACATCGAGAACCAATTCTTCATTACCAGCTGCGAGGTTGAAGGGACAAGCATTGAGAACAAGATTGGCGATGCTCTCGTCGAGCGTATCATCCGAGCTTCGGAAAAGAAAGAGGATTGGCGCGCCGTCATCATGATTCCCCTCATGCCTGGCTTTCAAAACACCGTCGATCATCAAGATGGCACGAGTGTCAGACTTATCATGCAATGCCAATTCAGGAGTATCTGTAGAGGTAAAGGGTCCATCTTCGGCCGATTACGTGCTCAGGGCATTGAGCCTGAAGACTACATCCAATTCTACAGCCTTCGGTCGTGGGGGAAGATCGGTCCCATGAAACAGCTCGTGACCGAGCAACTCTATATACACGCTAAATGCATTGTGGTTGATGATAGGACAGCCATCATCGGCTCTGCAAATATCAATGAACGCTCGATGCTTGGTTCACGAGATTCTGAATGTGCAGCTGTTGTCCGGGATACCGACATGCTTTGTTCGACGATGAACAGTGAACCGTATCTCGTAGGCCGATTTGCTCATACCCTTCGCATACGCCTCATGCGAGAGCATCTTGGTATTGACGTTGATGAAGTCTTGGAGGAAGAGCAGCAAGAGGAGGAGGATCGACGGAGTGAGCAGTGGGAGAAAGACATGGACAAATTCCACGGCAAAGAGGCGTCAGATCGAGAAACCGAGGACAAGTTGTTGGAATCAAAACACCAGAAACAAGACGAGGTCCTTCAAAAGTCGGAGTACATGTCAAGCTTCAACCACGACGTCGACTGGGAGCAGGCTAACAATCCAAACTTGAAGTCAGGCAAAAAGCTCACGGAGGATCCTCGCGTGACCAATAATCCAGAGCATAAGAAAGACGTGGATGGTGGGGGTGCGGATGCAATGAATCGGGAGGAGCTAGCTGGAAGAGCTGGGCGTCGTGACACCTACCTGATGATGGGCTCGACTGGTATCAAAGAGGTTTTGGTTTCGCCGGAAGATGCGAAAGCTGCCAAAGGCAAACCCTCTAAGCCAGAAAAGGTTGAAACACGTCAAAGATCAACCTCTCGCCTCACCGAGGATGGAGGCAATTCAGCGCTGCCAACTTCAGAGACGTTGCGTGGCACTAGCTCGTCACCACATGGACTCTCTCAAACATCTACGCTGCCTCCTCTACCAGTGACTGACGACACCGATATTGGCGGCCCTCCACCACAACGAACTCCTTCCCAAAAGACTACAGAGTCTACAAATCCACTTTTTGCCGACATGAAGCGACCATTTGTTGACAAGGACTGCATGCGTGACCCTCTGAACGACTCGTTCTACATTGACACTTGGCACGCCATAGCTGAGAACAACACCAAGTTGTTCCGGCAAGTCTTTCGCTGTATGCCAGATAATGAAGTCAAATCTTGGAAGGAGTACAAAGAATACTTTGCATATGCGGATCGCTTCTCCCACGCACAAGGTGGCGGCAAGAGCAGAGACAGAACGCAGCAAGAAGCTCCTGGTAGCAGTGGACCTCCGGGCCAGAGCAGTGTTGCTGACAAGCTTCGCATGCTAGGTCCTATAGGCGAAAAGGCTGCTGAAGCCGAATCCGGGGGCGCAAACCTCGGAGAGAAGCTCACACATAGCCTCGGACAGAAGGACATCAAGGAAATCAATCAAGATAATCGGTTAATGGGCAGTGTCGAAGAGTGGGCCGAACAAGCCAGCAAGGACGAAGCCGAGCGCCATGCTAGGGACGCCAAAGCACAACATCCAGGATCATCTAGCGTCGATGGTGTCCTCGACGAGAAAGCAGCCATACGGACTTCGAATGAGCTCAAATCTTCTGCTACTGTTGACTCAGAAAACCTGAGCAAAATGCAGTCCCCACCCTTAGTCACTTACTCAGAGGCACTAAACCGAAACACATCAACTCAGAAGCGAAGAAGGCGAGCTACTACGCGTAGCTCGCGGAGGGAGTTCCGTGCCAGCGACGACATCATTAGTCCAGCTGATGCAGAGGAGCTAATGCATATGGTGCAAGGTCATCTGGTCACTTGGCCGTATGACTGGCTTGCGAAAGAGGAGCAGGGTGGGAATTGGCTTTACAGCATTGATGGACTGGCGCCTTTGGAAATATAGTGAGTCCACCCATTAGCTCTTGTAGCAGCTGTTGGAGGCTAACAAACCCTAGCAACTAAACAAAGTATCCCTTCCTGGTCGTTTCGATGTTTATGCATAGCGTTCTCATTATTGTCTTAGTATATACACAAGCGGCGGCGATACATTGGAGTGAGGTGCTTTCTCTTCTGGGTGTTCATGCTTCAATGTTTTGGTCTGTCAAACTGGGTTCTACTTCACTATTTGTTACATATAGCATTTCTTAGATAGTTTAGATATACAACATACATAAGTATCAATCTTTGTACACTGATACAAGGCCAGTTGAAAGTACAACGATGAATGTGGTATATTCCTACGAGAAATGATCTCTTCGAGGAGAAGCTCTATAAGATCTGGATATATCTCGATCCATTTTCTAGATCAATAGTACTAGACCTGTATCCTGTCAAGTCCATTCCTTGATCATTACAATGTCTCTCAGTCATGGCATCTTCAGAAGCTAGGTAAGCACGGAAATAGGCAAACCCCGGAAATCGGCGCTCACACAGTCCCCTTCTTAAAGGTTCGAAGACTATCTCTTTCTTTCGAATACATTTGGGAAACCGGAGGAGATCAGAGTGCTCGACGTGAGGAGTTGCACACTCCAGCTGCCAAATCGCTCGCCGGCTCACAGCACATCTCACCCTGCACTCCCGACGCCTCCACCTTCCTCCCACGGCAACAACCCCCCATAAACCTGCACACCACTTTCCCCACCCCTCCACCTCAACAAAACCCTCACAACCTCCTCACTCCCCTCCCCCATCCCCCCCAACGCCCCCTCCACCCACCCCCTCCCCCTCCTCTTCGCCCCCAACAACTCCCCCACCCCATACAAATCCCCCTTCCAAATCCCATACCCCCTCTTCCTTTCCCCCTCATCAAGCACACTCCTCGGCGTGACGTGCTCAGGTGGATCGATGCCTATAAAGGTAATTCTATCGCGTGGCCAGCGGATAGCGGAGACGTGGAGATTGAGGAAGCGGGCGCGCTTGAAGGCGTGGGAGATTAGTGTTATGTGGTTGGGGTAGTGGCTGAGCTGGTGGTGGAAATGGAGGATGGAGAAGAGGAGGTTTTGGTAGGAGTCGACGGCGTGGGTTTCGGCTGTTATGCGATGGTGGACGGATGCGGAGGGGGAAGGGGATGGGAGGAGGGTGTGGGATAGGTTCTGAGTTGGTGGGGGTGTTAGATTTATAGTTTCAACAGGGTGAAGGAAGCGTTGTGTGGATAACAGTAAGAGCGAGAAGGCTTCTTGAAGCAGAATGGGAGAACAGCTTCAAAGACTCGCAAAACACAATCCGCCTGGAATATGAAAGCTTAACAAACCAGATACGAGACTCCTTCGCTCAGAGGTGTTCTATCTCGCTTCGTGGCACCACTGCCATTCGTCAGTCTCACATAGCAGCACGGTGCAGAGTAGTAAAAGCCTACCCGGAGAAGACAAGCATTGAATCCGGCTGTTCTTCTAAGACTCTCAAGCCATCTTTTATATGCTCTATGAACGTGGGAGTCTCGCCCTTTTGGAATGGCTCGATAGCCCTAGGTAAAATAAGCATGTCTATATGAGAGGCTTTATCGGCGCAGAGGGATATTTTTATGACTTTAGCCATTCATCACTACTTACCACTCATTCTCATCTTCACCATTCGTAAGCCCACCGAGCCAGATTGCGTGGCAGCACACTATGATCAGATGGTTGAGCACCATATCTTTCCTCGCTTTCAAGGGATGTGCTATGAGGAAACAGAGGGTTAGACCGGCTGTTGGTGGGGCGAAAAAATTGGGAAGTCAAGTGAAGCTATCGAGAATAGTAAAATGATGCATCCATTTATCGAGCTTCTGTGACAGCTATCTTACATAGCCTAAAGAGCATCTCCAAGCTCGAGCTGAGATCGTGGATGTTCGTCAAAAGTGAAGAAATCGCCGGAGCGAATGAAGAATGCTAGCCGCAGGTGCCATGCCGCTAATATGAGGTTCGGAGCCACGAAACGCCGAAGCTATGCCTGCGCTGATGTAGTGTGAAGAGAATCGTCGGCTAGAATGGAAGCCAATCGTGATGCTTTTGAACTTTGAACGCCGTCATTCGTGCAAGAAAGTGCACTCGTCGCCCTTTCGACATTTGCCTTCCTGCCAAAACTTGCATGGCAGACGAGGTGGACCGTGATACTGGAACTAGAGGAGGGGAGTTAGCAGGCAGATGATTAAGGGGAAATACTTAGTCATACCTTTTTTTTATCGGGTCCACTTCCCCCTCGGGGTCTCTTGCCTTTGCCGTAGCCGTAGTCACCATCATCTTGCTCGTATTGGCGCTTGCGATCATTTTCGTTCTGATACTGATTCTGATAGCCATAGCCCTGCATCTGAGGTGCCTGCGGTGCAGGCTGAGTTCCCATTTGCGCAAGTATGGCTTTGATGTCTATCTGGGGTTGAGGCGCTCCAAGGACAGGTTGAGGTTGGTTGTTCTGACCTAGAGCTGCTAAAGCAGCCCCCAAATTGCCGAACGAAGGCGCCGGTTGCTGCACCGGTTGCTGCACCGGCTGCAGCACCGGCTGCGGCAGTTGCATGGGCTGCGCTTGCTGCTGATTGTTGGCAGCAGCGAATTGGGCAACGAGAGCCTCAAGCTGACTTTTTGGTGGTGCAGCCACTGCTTGTGGCTGTGGAGGTGGTTGATACTGTTTCAGGCTATTCACGATGCGAAGAAGAGCATTGACATCCGGTGTTTGTGATTGAGCAGCCGATCGCTGATTGTTGATGTAAGCGTAATATTGAGCTTCCCGTTCCTAGACGTACTGTGAGCTAAAGGGTCCGGGCGACACGGCATGAAATAAGGCCATACCTTTGTATAATCCTCGTACGGCGGCCCAAAGCTTTCTTCTTTCTTGCGCTCGCCAGAATAGGGGTCAGAGGGTTCTCTAGGGGAAGGCGGTATATCAGAGTGTGTAGAGTAAACGACCATCAGCGTGTTCAACTCTCGTTGATCTTGGGCCGCCCGCTCTGGGCTTATGATTTCGGCCTTGCCACCACGGCTCGTGGAATTTCTAGCGAGCTCATCAGCAGGGAGGTCGCTGAAATCAACAGCTGTGAGGCCATTAGCAGGATATCTGGGTACAGGGAGCCGTAAATACTTACCCCTCGGGAGGTACCAGTCTGGCAGCACTTCGTCAGGAGGCTCGTAGTCTTCATCGTCGTCCATGAGCTCAAGATCTTTGTGCATCTTCAACATCTGACCCTCGCCTCGGCTATCACCAACGTCGCGTACTTGGCTATCCTCGTGGCCTAGTTCCTCTTCTGGATCGTGTACGAATTCTCGAATTTGAACCAGGACATCATCCGGTTTGAAAGAGACGCGAAGCTTTCGTCGCTCTTCTTTACGGAGCCGATTACGCTTTTCTTCTACCGTTTCCGGCTTCCGAATTTCCTCTGCCTTAACGGGCGGGATATCCTTCTGCGCGTTTAAAGTCGCCATCGTAGCAGCAAATGAAAAAGCGGGTTTCGGCGGCTCAGTAACCAATTCGGCCTTGGTTTCAGGCCCAGTACTAAAACATTGTTAGTCATCCGCGTCGGCAGCACTATGGCCTGAGAAGGGGGCCTCTTGAATGTTGAACTTACCCAGTCTTGCCATCTTCCAGCTTGGCAGAAGTGCCGGGCTTCTTCGATGCAGATTTCAAGCTCGAGAAGAAGCTAGAAGGTTTTGCGGTGATATGGTTTGCTTTTACCTTGCTCGATGTGTCCGTTCCTACTGTCTTCACCGCGGACTTTGAATCTGTTTTCGCGGATAATTGGCGAGATTCAGCGGTATTGGCCGATTTCGTTATCATAGCACCCTTACTGGCCACGTTTGAGGCCTTCTTTGCGTCAGGCCGCGCCGACTTGGAGTCATTAACATCAGAAGTTCGAGGACGTTCACTGAGTGGTTTTACTGTGGCGCCGTTTGAGTGCTGGCCCAGCACAGATGTTTCACCTGTGGCCTTTTGTTTCGAGACATTGGGAGCGTTATCTAGAATCTCCTGGGCAAACTGCTTCCCTCGATCGTCTCCCCTCTTTACAATTCTAGGCAGCACTTTATCCAATTTTGTCTTCTCAAGGATTGCTTGATCGATTGTGACACATTGGGTCATGAGCTGGAAAATGTTAGCTACAGCTTTCCACATCCAACTGTTTTCCCTTACCTCAAGAATGCTGGCGATGAGGCTCCCAGTATATTCACTATCCTTGAACCGATCCGCAAGGAATTGGTAGAAAACGAGGAGAAAGCCAGGGTTCTCACCAAGCCTAAAGACAGTGTCATTAGCGTGAATTCATAAATAATGTTTTTCACTTGTGTGTGGCAGAGTACGTGAAAAAATGAACACGCCAAAATGAAGTAGTTCTGGCTGGGTGTGCCTGCCGGAGACGCTGCCTGACAGCAGTGGAACTATTTTTATAGCAAGCGTAGCCTGCATGCTGTGTTGCAGCTTAACGTCATGCAACCAGGCATTGAATGTTTAACAATCCGGACTTCAGTGGGGCCAAAATTCAAATCGTGCAACATGCCAACTACAAGACTAGCAGTGTATTTGGAGAGCTAAGCTGCCTTCCCAAGTTGTCCTGTATCGATTTCATATGCCCTAACTTAAGGCCGAGCACTACTGAGCTCGTGTCTATTTGGCATTCGACAAGGACATGCATCGATTGATGAGTTCAAAGTGGCGCTAGCTAATTTTGGGCAGCGAAGATGGGTGGGGCAGGAAATTGGAAATTCAGGTAAGCAAACAGGCAAAAGAGAAAGATACGTACTTCTCAATGATACCTGGATGGCCGTGTTTGAGGGTCAAACGAATGCAAGACTCTAAAAGACGACGCTGGTCAAGGACACGACGCTCATAGGTCTTGATGTTAGCTTGATCCTTCTTGTCGGTTGCTTGTTGTAGCGATGTGCTTCTCGCCTTCCATTTATCGCGGATGCCTTTGAATATGTCCCAGTACTCGGTAAGAGCCGTTCGTATTACAGTGCTGGAGAGGCCCACATTTTTTTTGGCCCATACTGCCTTGATGACGTCGTATTCCACGGCTTTGTTGGGATCAACTGGACGACTTGCTGGGACTGGCGATGGCTCTTCCGGCTCCACCTCTACCTCAGATTCAGAGTAATACTCTGAATCATCGTCAGAGTCCGAATCTGACGATTCTGTGGGCGAAGCTGATTCAGTTTTCGACCCAGAAAGTGAATGTGATGGAGCAGCTGAACGAGGACTAGAGAGCTTTTGTTCCGTCGTCTTGAGCTTCTTCAACACAGGCTCTCGGTCTCGATGCCAGGAGTCTGTTCCTTTCTCTGTGCGACCCGTCAGTGACAAAACGCTTGCCTTCTTGAAGGAAGCAAACACTCACCAAACTCGAGTAGGCGTCTGAATTCTTTGAGAGACTTTCTCCTCTTGAATCTAGATACCGAGGCTAAGATTGGTCAGCTTTATAAATTTTATACAATATTGAAGTTGTTTCTGAAGTCTTACCCTTGGTAGCGCTAGACGCCAAAATACCACTACCCACGAACGTAAATCCATCTACTCGTGTGGACTTGGTGGCATTGGACAGTGCAGCGGTAGGCTTGATATGCAAACCTTTGGTGTAAATAGACTCTGCAGTCGCAGTTGAGAGGCCAATCCAATCCTGTTGATTGAAAGGCGCGGCTTCGGTATTGGAGGCCCTTCGTACAGGCATGGCCGAGCCATATTGGAAGTTTTGAGGCTATAGGTTCTTAGTATTTGAAGCTTCATGGACGGCAGCTATGATGTCGCAACTTACTTGACGAGGATCTTCTGTTGCAGGTTGAGGAAAAGAAGTGGAATAATGCTGTAATGCTTGGGGAGATATTGTCTCGTGATGCTGTTGTTGAAGCTCTTGCTGGCCTGGATAGTCGTATTGTACATTGTTGCTATTCAGGGGGATCTGGCCGTATGCAAGAGGGTTGTCGTATGCAGATGGCGAAAATGTCTGATTGTTGGAGGAATCAAAGCCGGTGTAGTCAAAGGACGCAGGACTTCTGGAATATGGCTGTTCATAATCTCTTGGTGGGATTCCGTAATTAGGTATAGAGAGTAAATTCGAAGATTGATACGGATTTTGTTGCCAGCCATGATTTCCCTGGTCGAAACCATTGACTGGCTGCTGATTGGTTGGGAATGGCTGAGAATTCCACGGTGATTCGAAGGCAGATTCATTTTCTGTGTGAACGAAAGAGTTGAAGGCATCATTTTGAGCCCCGTTGAAAGCATAATTGCCTCCGGCTCGCTGTGGATTACTCCCCGAATACTCATGGTTTTGCTGTCTTGGATCCATGGTGCACCAATGACTATGTGATTCAGCCTTAGCGGATTTTTGAATGCTCCGGATTCCGGCGCTAGTGCATGAGCGATACCAAATGCGGCAACGCGGTTGGCGAGATTTCGACAATACGGGTGCCTGTTCAGATCGGAATTCTTTTTTGAAGCTTTGGTGGATTTGAAGACTTTGAGCGGCTTGGTGTAGCAAACTGGCCGTAGCTATACCCTGAAAATTTGTAGAAGTAGAAAAGACGTGGTTCAAGAGCCGACAGTGGCCTGATTTAGGTAGGTGGTGACTTGGCTGATACTCGATTCTGTTAATAATTGGATATCACATCCGTCCCTGCAGACCGAGTACTCTGAAGTACCATGGTACTTAAGGCTCCTTCTTGAGCGAGAGCAGCTTGTGATTACCAGGCCTGCGTGGGAGAAATCCATCCAAATCTGCTTTGCCCGCCGACTGATGAACTTCACCCCGGCCACCTCTCCAACGCGACCTTATTCCACTCTAGAAGGCTTAAGAAGTCCGTCAATCAGTATGTCACTATGAGTCAATCATTTAACGAGCAGTCTATGTGGCTCCATGACATGGATGTAGTGTTGGTGGATGGAGGTGGATGATGTTGGAAGGAGGAGATCGCGACGTTCTAACACAAAGAAATTTTACCATCCGCCCTAACACTAGCGCCCGCATCTGCATTGTAATATTCAACTCAAGCTCAGAGCACCAGTTTGAAGAGGACACTTTGAGATTGCTTGTGATTGCAGGCAGACATAGAGATTGTGGTTTCCTTGAAGTTCATGTGATCATGCCCTACCCTCTACGATAACTACAATTATCCAAAGATGGCGCCCCATCAGCAAACGCTTCGAGACCGGCAAGTAGGTAGGCCTGCCACTATGTGTATGATTTTCAGAACTTTGGACCTGACTCTTCATAGCGTCGCTGGGGAAAATACTCAATCTCAATCATGCCCCGGCAACCTCCTCCGCGAACGGCCATGAGTCATCCGCTGCCCATGGACTCGTGCCTCAATCAACGCCCATCCTGAACTCCGATGGGGACCCCATATGGAAGGTCCTCGTGTTCGATGACTTGGGCAGAGACGTGATTAGTAGTGTCTTGAGGGTCAATGACCTTCGCGGTTTCGGTGTTACAATACATCTGTTGGTAGCCTCCCTGAAGCTTCATTAAGGTTAGCTATGCTAACCAAGTCAGTAACATCAATGCTCAGCGTCACCCTATACCCGATGTTCCAGTTCTATACCTTCTTGAGCCTACCGCGGCGAACCTTAGCCTCATCAACGCAGATCTCGCCCGAAGTCTGTACGCTGACGCCTACATAAATTTCCTCTCATCAATACCGCGGCCATTAATGGAGGACTTTGCAGCACAAATAGCGGAAACAGGCACAGCCGAAAGCGTAGCCCAGATGTATGATCAGTATCTAAACTTCATTGTTGGCGAGCCGGACTTATTCAGCTTGGGCATGGGGAAAGATACATATTGGGCATTGAACAGCCCACAAGCCACAGATGATGAGATAGATGTATTAGTAGATAGAACAGTCAGCGGTCTCTTTAGCGTGGTAGTTACAATGGGTCGGTCTGCTCAAAGAATGGTTGAGAGGGGTAGCTAACGTCTAAATAGGCTCTATACCAATCATTCGATGTCCAAAAGGCGGTCCAGCAGAGATGATAGCAGCAAAATTGGACCGCAAGCTCAGAGATCACATCCTGAATTCCAAAGACAACCTCTTCTCCAGCCATGGTCAACGGCCAACATCCGCTTCTGGTACACCTTCATCGAGGCCTGTTCTCGTCATTGTAGATCGCAATGTCGATCTGATCCCTATGCTTTCGCATTCCTGGACATACCAATCACTCGTTCATGACGTCCTGAACATGCACCTGAACCGCATCACAATGGAGACATTAGCTGATGCGGAGAACCCAAGCAAGGGTAATGTGAAGAGAGCATATGATCTGAACTCCAATGACTTCTTCTGGGCGCGAAACGCTGCAATACCTTTCCCTCAGGTAGCCGAAGACATTGATACAGAACTTACAAAATACAAAGACGATGCCAGTGAGATAACTAAGAAGACCGGTGTTTCTTCTATCGAGGATCTGAACGAGACAGGCTCATCGGCATCCCATCTCAAAGCTGCGATTACCCTGCTTCCGGAGCTTAGAGAACGGAAAGCAATTCTGGATATGCATATGAACATAGCAACAGCATTGTTGGAGGGAATCAAGTCACGACAATTGGACAACTTCTTCCAGATCGAAGAGAATATCACCAAGCAAACCAAAGCTCAAATGCTCGAACTACTCAACGATCCTGAAAAAGGCAAAGAACCTCTGGACAAGCTTCGACTTTTTATCATCTGGTTCCTCAGCACCGAGCAAGAAGTGTCTCGACCCGAAATGGATCGATTCGAGGAAGCTCTCACACGCTCGGGGGCAGACATCACAGCACTAGCCTATGTCAAGCGCGTTCGTGACGAGACCCGCATGACAATGATGAATTCTGCCCCCTCTGCTCCCACCCAACCGTCCACAGACTCTAACCTTTTCCGCGGCTTCTCCTCTATTTCCAACCGTCTTACAGATCGTCTCGGCGCTGGTGCCCTAGGCACAAACTTTGAAACCCTCATCTCGGGTGTCAAGAACTTTCTCCCAGCCAACAAAGATATCACTATCACGAAGATCGTTGAGTCTCTCATGGATCCTGCCTCGGCATCTTCTTCCGCGATTGCCAAAACAGAAGATTATCTACATTTCGATCCTCGCTCAGCTAACGCAAGGGGCACCATGCCAGGCGCCCCGGCATCTCGGCAAGGCACACAGAATGCGCCTGCCGGCTTTGGCCCCGGCACAAACGCAACTTTCGGCCAAAGGAGACAGGGGTTCAGCGAAGCCATAGTGTTTACTGTTGGAGGTGGAAGTATGGACGAGTACGGAAACTTGCAGGACTGGGCAAAGAGGACGAGTGCTGCACAGGGTGCGGGAGGTCCAAGGAGACGGATCGTTTACGGAAGTACGGAGGTCGTTAACGCAGAGGACTTCGTTGGGGTGGCCGCAAGGTTAGGTAGGGAAAGTGGATAACGTGTGTCCTCTTACAGGAAGAATTTTGCTAGCGATGAACCCTCATTATACCTTCTCACTAATCCAAATTGCCCCCTTACACCCACTTCTAATAAGCCGGTTCAGCAACTCGTACGGCCTCGCCTCTTTCGCTCCCTCCCCCACCGCCTCATCCAAATGCTCCAACTCCTCATCCCTAATCCTCTTCAACGTATCCACCAGTTCCCTCATCTCTTCCCCCACTTCCTCCCCCTTCTCTTCCATCTCCTTCACCCACGATAACAGCACCCGCACTTGCCCATTATAATGCCCCCCAATCTCCGTTTCCACGGCTTCCGTACACGCCATCGCTGCTTCCCGCCCCATCAATCCTGTTACCCAGCCAAGAGTGCTGGCTGCGGCGGTCCAGACGGGGTACATGGCTGTAGGACGTACACGGTGACGGATTAGCATGGCGTTAAACGTGCTGAAGTGGCCCGCTTCTTGGGAGTACATGTGGTGCATTAACGGGCGGAGATGGGGGTGAAGACGGGTTATTGGGAGTGTTTGGTGGGTGTAGATTAGGGTTGCGGCGAGTTCGCCGGCTTGGTTGACGCGGAGCTGGGGAAGCAAGTCAGTGAGTTCAACCTGAGTCGTGGGGAGATGAAGAGGCATACTGCGCTGTCGAGAAATTGTTGTTGTTCTTTGGAGAGGGGGCGCCGCCGCTTTGCGGCCGACTGAGAATTCAGGGTTTCTGGTGCAGGCTCTGTCTTCGGAGACGCGGAGGAAGTGGTGACGGATGCATATTGCTTTCGTGACTGGCTGTGTGAGAAGCTGGGAAGCAGGAAGTCACATATAGGAGATTGTTGACGGAGTGCAGGTCTGTAGACTGCCCGAAGGGCGCTTGCTGTATTCATTGCGGTCAATGCTCGCTGGCGCGAACACAATGCGAAAGTACGATATACGCAAAGCAACAAGATAGCCTTCTATGTGACTGGAACCGATTCACTGGCATTTGCAATAGGAAAGCAGCTCTGCAGAATCGTCGAGCTCATGATCAATGCGAGTCAGCCGAGGTTGACCCGAGCGGGCCATTAGCGGCGGAACGGCGCATTGGCAATATCAGAAAGTGAATGAACGCCCTCCAAAACCATTGTTCTATTCTTCACACGCTTCGAGGCTAAAACACCAACCTCCTCAATCATCTAGCTTTACCAGCCGCCCCGCTTAGAATTTTCTGAATCCCACGTTTCTGCCGTTTAATTTTGCTTCGCTATCACTTCAGCACTCACTCCTCCAAATCACTCCTTGTGCTCCACTCCGTACTGCGACGTTCACTTCTTGAATACATTCATTCTACTTACACGAAGCGGGCTTCGTTTATATCTATTATACACCTCGACCCTTCAGTACCACAAACATCATCATGGACGTCGACGATGCAGAACTCCTGGCCCTTGCGGGCGGTGATTCTTCTGATGATGAAACCCCAGCACCTACCGCCGCTGCAAAGGCGGCATCTCCACTGCCTCCTACTAGCAGCTCTCAGCATCATGCCAAAGGCGCCTCACCCGGCATGAGCAACTCAACACCCAACGCCTCTGCCAAGCTTGCCGGTGGTAGCAAGCGCGTGAAGAAGACCCGCAAAGATGATTCCGAAGAAGAAGGCGAAGCGTAAGTCACGAGAACTGTCGTGGAACGTTACAACACTTTGCTTACTATACAAATCAGCTCCTCCACACCTGCATCGCCCAACTCTCTCCAATCCGCCCCAATGTCAGAATCCGATTCAGATTCCTCCCCAGCCGATGACGCAGGCGTCGACGGGCCTATGTTCCCCGTCGAGAACAAATTCAAATCAGAGAAGGACAAGAAGGAGATCATGGCTCTCTCCGAAGTCCAGCGTGAATCCATCCTTGCCGAGCGTGCCCAGCTCCTCGAGGACAACTGGCAGAACCAGCATCTGCGTCGTCTACTTCAAGCCCAACAGTCCAAATCCGCAGACAAGAAGCGCAAAGCTGCCGATATCGATGATAGCCCCGGCAACCGCAAGAGCTCTCGCCAGAAGACTACACTCGGTGGACGCAAAGTTGGAGAGACTTCTGCAGCCATCGATGCATACAAGCGTCAGCGTGAGGAGAAAGGCTTACGTGACCAACAGCGTCGTCGTGAAGGAGCAAATCGCAAGAAGCGCCAGGAACGAAGCTCAAGTGGCAATAGGTATTCAAGCGCGGATGCTGATGGAGAGAGCGATATTGAATATGACGATGGAAAATACAACAAAGTGGAGGAATACAAATCTCGCAATGTGCAACCAGCAGACTACAACGATGTTCGCCGCGCAACTCTACCACGCCGTGTCTTTGCAGAATACTGTTTCTACCCAGGCTTCGGCGAGGCCGTCAAGGAATGCTATGTCCGCCTACCAAACACTCCTAGCAAGACCGGCGAGATGACTTATCAGTTGGCATTGGTCAAAGGTAGATCTCAGGCACCTGCGAAGCTGAGCCTCATTAACAATTTTTAGGGATCGTTGAGAAAGAGGGGTGGGACTACGCAATTGAGAGAGACAACGGCAAGAGATTCGCTACAAATCAACATGCCCTGATTGTGATCGATGGTACCGTGAAGGAATTCCACTTCAACGGAATTTCCAACTCGACTATCACCGAGGTATGTCGAGGTTCTTGCCTCGACACTTACAATACTGACATGCACAGGCTGAGGTTGCCAACTACAAAAACAAGATGACCGACGAAGGCAAGCCTCTCCCTATCAAGCCCTTCCTCGAGTCGAAGCTTCGAGACGTCGATTCAGTCGTCAACCACAGCTTCACGGATGTAGAGCTCCAGGAGAAACTGAGACGCTCTGGTGCATTGGCGCAACGCACAGCTCCTATCGAGCGTATCAGCATCAACAATCGTCGTCGCATAGCCGAAGATCACGGAAATGAAGCAGCTATCGCCAAATGTGATGCAGAGCTTGCAGCTTTGAACGGACCTAAGCTCAGATACGGCACCTTCCTTGTTGACCCCAAAGCACAAGGCCCAGCCATTCCTGCGGAGAAGAGTCAACAAGATCGTCTGGCCGAGCTGAACGCACGCAACCGCAAGCAGAATAAGGAGGATGTTCGTAAAGCCCAACTTGCAGAGCGCAAGGCTGAGAGACTTTCTCGTGAGGCCGTCCAGCGCGGAGAGGCTGTCCAGAACCCCTTCGCTCGTGTCAAGACTTACGCTAAGACTCACCACGATGTTAACGAGAAGGGCCTGACCCCGAATCGCGCCGGTCAACAAGTTGCCAGCCGTGATATCAGCCGTTCTGGAACTCCTACTACCACCACTCCTAAGCCAGAGGAGACGAAGCCACACTTCCCAAGTCCGCCCCCGAAATTCACCGCATCGGGCATGCCGATTCTCAGCAACCGCAACATGGACGATGAGATCATTGCCGCTATGGATTTGGGTATCGATATTGAGATCTAGTTATGAGAGGGCATGGTCTCGGAGATTAGGCATGTGAGGGCGGAAAGTTAACAGATTGATATGCATGATGGAACTTTGAGCGAGGCGCTGGTTTTATGGATACGTGAAACGGTTCAGCGGATCAGCATATGGACTTTCAGATGAACAAGATTGCATAGGTATTAGCGCAGGTCTACACATACAAAGTGTACTGTAGAATTCTAGATTCGGACTTCGTGCGCAGAATCGTTCGACTAAGATTTACATTAGAACATCACAAAGCAGCCTTTGCTGACAACTATGACAAAGCACGGACCATTTAACTACATATATGTACCTTGGTCACCTGCACAAAGACTAGACAAAGGCGGTGTTGTGCTGGCATTGCAAGCTATTCCCCTTTAGACCATGAAATGTTATGACCCACAAACCGCGGCACGGCCACGAGCAATAACCGGAATGACCTTCCTGCCAACTCCTGCTATTACTCACACAACCATCCCTCTCATTACTCACTCGCACTTTCAAGCAAGAGCTACGTGCTTTGTAACACTCCCAACTATCACATGGAATTACGAATACACCGGGAACTTTATAGGTTTTTACTCGACTTTAAATAGCTACCGCTTTAACCAGCCCGAATAGCACTGCGCACTGTTTCAAGCCTACCACAATACATAGCGAGACTCTCGCGTTCTTTGCGATATGCACGACTTACGGCGACAAGCTCTCGAGAGCGGCAAGACCGTTTCCCGGAAAGCGCGCTCGAAGCAGTCTTCACCGGCCACTTCAAGGACGCAATCACCAGCAACTTCTCGTGCCGCCAGTAGGAGTAGGGCGGTCAGTAGGGCGGGCTCTGATGATGAAGGAGATCTCAGCGATGAGACATCTTTCAGGTAATCCCTTCACTCCTTTTCCGTCTTGCTTCCTTCACGGAGCAACTATTGGTTCTGTCGTGTTACTTAGCAGGCAGCAGCTAACATATGTCACAGCGTTGGCTCTATCGATGAGGTGCTCAACGGGGATGGCGTTGAAGGGACGACTGACGCGTGGAGGACTGAGCTGGCAGACCGAGTAGAGGAGATCCTTGCACGCAAGGGCAGCACGGTCCAAGGACGAGAGAAAGCCTACAAGACATACATACATATCCTGACCGCCCAGTATGCGAAGGAAGAGATACAAGGGAAGGAAGCCGAGCTCGTGGGTGCGTTTCTCAAAAGTATAAAGGAGGAAAAGAGCGAGAATGAGACAGTGCTTGCTATTAAAGGTGGGTATCCTAGTACCGAAGGTGTTCTACGATGCTAATCATCCTCCTATAGCCCTCGCAATGACACTCATTACCTCCCCCAACGACCTGATCTACGAAGCCGCTTCCACGCCTCTCAAACGCACCATATCGCATTCCCTCTCCTTCCCCACCAAAACAGCTGCCATTCATACCCTCGGCACCTGCACTTTCTACGGCGGTGCCTCCGACGACGAGATCGTTGAGAACATGGATTTCCTCCTCGAAATAATAAGCAGCGACGGCCACACGATCGAAGCACCCGACGAGCCCGAACCTGTCGTCGCTGCGCTTGAAGAATGGGGCTTCCTCTGCACCCTTGTTGACGATATGTCGGAGCAATCTGAGGACGCTATCGAAGCGTTTGCTGAACAGATTAATTCTAGCTATCCTTCTGTTCAAATCACAGCAGGCGAAAACATAGCTCTGCTCTACGAAAAGTCCTTCAGGCCTATTGATCGGGACGAGGACACCCTAGGCGACTATTCTGACTCCGATCTCATCGCAGACCCAGATGACGAGTCTGAGAAACCAAAACTCATCCGTCTCTACCCCGCCTACCGCCGCACCGATCAACTCATCCACGCTCTCCAGGCTATCGCGTCAATCAGCACACACCATCTTAGCAAGACAGATCGCAAAGCACTCCGAACCAATTTTGCAGATATCTTAGATTCCGTCGAAAATCCCACCCACGGACCTAGATACCAGAATGCTATCAGTGATGAGACGGGGAAAAGATATGGCAGCCGCATGGTGGTGAGGATACATAAGGGAGGTGTGATGCGGATCGATCGGTGGTGGAAATTGCATCGGCTGCAGGGCCTGAGGAGAGTGTTACAGGGAGGGTTTGTCAGGCATTATGAGACTAATGAGGTTGTTTTTGAGACGTTGCCGTGAGTCATATGTTTTCTTATTAGTCTTTGGTGGTCAGGAGGCTAACAGCCCTTAGGATCATGATTACGGCGGACAAATGACGAAATGAAATGAGTGATGCGTTGGGCTGCAACCGCTTTTGGACGACGGCATGTGTTGATTTGGGCACCAAAATATCATGTTCTCTTGATTGAAGTGCATCTAAACTTGGGTTTCGGGCATGATAGCAGGGGCTCTAACCCCCTTTCTGTTGGAATGAGCATGCAATATGCGATCTAGGCGAGTTTTTGCTTGGGAGGAGAGACTATGTGGTCTTCCATCGAAAGTGTATGACGATCAGGTTATGATCTATTAAAATTATTTCTCTTTCCAAATAGCGCCAATCTGACAGACCCTACCAGTCTTTCATCAGTCGTTTGCAGCAAGAAAGACCATTGACCTTGCACCCGATGTTTTAATATTGAAAAGACAAGTGAGTCCAATCCGTGCCAGAAGTCAATAAAATGTTAACCTCTCTTGAAGTAGTATTCCCTAAATTCCATATATGTACCGTGAATTCCGTCCCATCCATGAAGCACATTCTAAACCATTATCATTACACTTCATCGAGTCGGCCTTTACAGCCATATTGCCATCCCTACTCCTGCCACGACTATCATAGCCTCCAACCATAGCTCGAACGGCACATGCCTCCCCTTCACACCACCAGTGAAAGCCTGCACACTTCCAGCCCCATTGGGTCCATTCCCCAAGCCAGCCGTAATTAACCCACCCAGTCCCTCCGTGCTCGTTCCGACGACGACTTGCGTATCACCTGGCGCGAGCGAGACTTTGGTCCCCGAGACGGTGATGGCACCGCCTGCGGTGAGGGTTTGGGAGCCGATGATATACTGCTCCTGGCTGTTGGCTGTAACGACTTGATTCCCAACTGTGAGAACTGGTGCTTGGGTCGTTACAGGGACTATCGGAGAGGTTGTAACGACTTCGGAGCCTTGGAAGTTCGTTGTGGTGAGCACGACTGCCGGGACTTGAGATGTGGAGGATACTATGCTTCCTTGTGCGTTTGTGGAGCTAACCACTATGTTCGCAGTAGCAGTGGCAGCGGCTGTAGAGAGAGAAGTGGAGACGACGAGTTGGCCTTGTGCGTTGGTGGTTGTTGTGGCGATTGGTATGATTGCTGCGGTGGCGGTGGAGATAGTGGTGCTGCCTTGGGCGTTGGTGGTTGTTATGGGGGTTGGGCTGAATGCTATTGGGGAGGGTGCAACGTTTGTGGCCACTGGGGATAGGCTTGTTGATGTGGAGACAGTAGTTTGGCCTTGGGCGTTGGTGGTTGTTATGGGAATTGCGATGGCTGCTGCGTGGCTGGTAGTAGTTATGACGCTGCCTTGGGCGTTGGCTGAAGTCACGGTTTGGGGTACAAGTGTGACCGGCGCATTGGGCGTAAGTTGGGAGAAGCTTGTGGAGACGGCCACTGAGCCTTGGGCGTTGGTGGTACTGTGTAATACTGGGATCGCAGCTACTGGGGCTGTAGAGACGACAGTGTTTCCTGGCTCGTCCGTAGAAGTTACAGCAATTGGGACGATCGTTGCCGAAGGAGGGTTGGCAGCCGGCGCCGGCTGCTGTGGTGAGTTATTTGCAACTTTTGGCGCCTGTTGATTCGGAGCCGGTGCATTGCTTGAAGCTTGTTGATTTGGAGGTGGTGTATTGGCAGCTGGAGTGTTCGCGGCTGCGTGGGGTGGTAGAGAAGTGATAGCTGGTGGGGGTGGAGAGGTGTTAATTGGAGCTAGTGCACTCTCGGGTTGAACTGCTGTTAAGGGAACCGGAATATTGGTAGGCGGTGTGGTACTAGTTGGGGCTAGTGCGTTCTCAGATGTAAGTGCTGCTGGAGTGGGTGGATTGCCGTGATTTGGGGCCGGTGGATTGGCAATCGGAGTGCTGGTAGGTGGTTGTGGAGTATTGGTCGCCGGCGAAGATGGTGGAGTACTCATAGCCTGAGGGCTTGGTGTACCCGCCTCGTGCGATGTGGAAGTCACTGTGAGATACAACGCGGTATTTAGGACCATAGCAGGAGCAACACATGTAGCCGTGAGAGTGCAAGACCAGAACCCCAGATCTGGAAACATTGGCTTGATCAAATACTGGTCTTCACAATCATTGTCTACCATGGCGAGGTAGGTCCAGCCTCTAGGATCTTGATTCATATCTGCATCAGTCTGAGTGGTCACTGGGAGAGGTGGATGTGATGGAAAGGTGTATATTCCGGCTTGACTGTCAGTAACAGAGCCGGTGGTGCATGGGTTTCTGAGACATGTGGGGGTTCCGCTGATGATTGTTGGAAGTGTGCCGCAGAACGAATATGTCGACGGGTAATCTTCGTAAACATTGGTAGGATATGCTCTGGAAGAATCTGCGTCAGATCAAAACTTCGGATCCTGTACCCAGAGATTGACTTACGCAGTAACGATATTTCCGTCGGTCAGTGAGAAAGATGCAGTCACAGTGCCCGCACTATTGGTAGAAGTCGGGGTGCTGATATTGGCGAAATTAATCTCAGTGTTTTTGATGGTCGAAGTCCTTGTGCTGTTTGTTCTATTGTTGACGATATATAACAGAGTTTCTGCGGTATAAGTCGCAGTAATGGACATTTGTGACCAAGAGACGTAATTGAGGCCCGATACTTGTCGATTGCAGTCGTTTGGACATCCTGTAACAACTGCTCCCGAGGGAGCCACCGTTGTAGAATTACCAAAATTGGCTGAGAGAGACATCAGTATGAGGACTAAGCTTTGCAGATTTAGGTTGAGAGCTGAGACACACTTAACGAAGGGAATGCTGACGCCTGGACAGCGCGTGAAAAGAGCGCAGAGGCGAAGAGGAAAAGCAACATGGTGAAATCGACACAGAGAAGAGTATAACGAGTGAAGAAAGACGCTGGAGCTGAACAAAAAGAACGAGACTATATCCAAGCTGACAGCCAGATAAACATGTTTCAAGGGAACGACCATATTATTAAGAGAAATGAGAGCTGAAAACGACCCTCTGCACGAAGCATGCCTGCATGACGAATCCTGCAAGCTCATAATTTGGGCCTTACCCACTATTATACTGGCACCAATCATCTTAGCGGTTAGAGAACGTTGGTCCTGTTCCGAGTGTTGTTTTTAGCATGCTTCAGGGACGAAGGCTGCTGATAGGAGGAAGCGTCGGTGCTGAGCTGCTCTATTCTGCAAGCCAACTTTGCGGAACGGGCCGTATGATGCTGCGCCGCAGCCTGGATTCTTCAGGCGTCAGCTCAGATCCTGCGCTGAAGATATTTAAAGGTTTCGAATAAACAAGCTGGTCGATTTGCTGATCGCATGTCTGTCGAGCATTAATTGAGTGTCGCCTTCTTAACCGAATTGAGGGGCTAACAGGATCCATACCGAAGGTCTCTTGAGTCTTGTCAAACCGAGACATGAAAACCCAATTCGATCGGATACAGTTGACACTTTTCTTATCACGCGTATTTCACAGGTAGTATATGGGTTGTTGCGTGTCTTAAATCCATTGCCAGTCCTCTATCAGGACTTCAATGCCTAAGCGGCTAACGCAGACTTTTCATTCTCTTTCTAAAGTCCCCTAATCCACTGCTCTCTCTTCGGGAACAACTCGCTTTCCTAATTCGTCATCGATGGCCCACTCCCTCGACCACGATCTTGAGATCAAGCAATCATCAACTTCCCCTCCGCCATCGCCCCCTCATATCCTATCACATACACCTCAAAAGTGACCTCCACAAACGACCACCTCGTCAGAAAGTCCGTCACAGCCCTAACCGTATTTCCCCACATCGCCCACTGAATGATTTCAGAGTCAGCATTTCCTTTTTGAGACAACCCTTGAGTCGAAAGACATGTTTCATGAGCTGGAAACCTTTGCCCGGCTCAAACGAGGGTATGAATAGGCGGATGATAGCTCAGACAGGAGAACGTACGGTCATGTGGCTACCGGGCCACACAATTAGTATGACATTGCCAAAGCTGTACTGCACATCTCGTGTCCCCATGCGCGTTTCACCTCCGCCTGGCATATGTTGATGGTCCATAACATCATTGGTAGCTTCGAGGAGGGCGTATCGTGAGGGATCTAGATGACGAATTAGTCGATGCTAGTGGGTGGAGACGCAGGAGAGCTTTGAGCGTTGGACGGATACGACCTACTTCTCAAGGGAAGGGCCGTAGTTGGAGAACTTGAGGGTTTGGCCTGGAAAGGAGCGTGGCACTCCCATGGTCCAGGGGTCGGAAGGGAGCGCGCTGTCGTGTACGTCAGTAGCTGGTAACGTAGGTTCGCGAGCATCGACGTACTTCGATGAGGTGGTGAGAGTAAAATTCAATGGGAGGGTCAGGTTTTCATTGATGCTGCTTTGTAATGACGGATTTGAGACGGAGAGAGCAGGGAGTGAAACTGCAAGACAGCTGTAGAGCTGGAGTGCGATCGCAAGGTATGGAGATTTAAGGTGATGCATTGCAGAGGATCATTGCAGAAGATCATGATCCACGAAAAGAGCAGAGGATTTCGAGGCGACAGGATTTCTCTGTCGCTTCTGTTAGTGGGCTCCCTTGCGCGTTTCAAGTATACCAGAGCCGCCATGTAGGCGCAACTTCTCATTTAGTAACATTTTCTTTTGTGTTCGGTGCATTCGCTTGTAGACAAGTCTTCAGCGCTTGACCTTCAATTCGGCATATCATTGCGGGTATTGTGTCGCAAGTTGTTGTACAAATTCCATCATCAAGCTCCGAACGTCGTTGAAAACATTAGCAGCCTTACTACCGTTCTCGTAGAAACGCCACTCTCCTGCTCATAACAGGTATCAATCAACATCGAAAATCCTCTCCACTCCCTCCCACTGTCCTTTAACACGCTGCTCCCAGTAGTTCTCTTTCCCTTCTTTCGCAACCCACACCTCTTCGCCTCCATCCGCACCCTCAACCCTCTCAAACCATTTCGGCATCCACATTGTACCGTTATCTTCCATAGCCTTACGTCTGTTTCGCTGCGCGTCCTCCAATTTTGCTTTCACTGCTTCTGCGGTATCAAGGTCTCCATCTTCTGCAGCGCGCTGGTCGGGTCGTAGTCTGCTATCCGTAGGTGGCAGCTTGTCTTTCTCGAGTGCCGTGATTTCATTCAGAGAAGCGGCGAAAGTAGTAAAGCCGTAGCGCTTCGCGGCATCTGGAGGTAGGTTGGCTGCTTCCCAGATGGGAGGCTCGTTGGATTTCACGTTTCCGTGCTCGGTGGCTTGTAGAGAGGAGGTCCATTTGCCGGTCAAGCCGAGCGGTAGCTCATCGCCGTAGGAGTCGAAGGTCTGAACGCCAACGTCTTCGCTACGACCAGAGAACATCCCCTTAGCTTTGAAGGTGACGATGGCTTTTTCACCCGTAGACTCATTGACGACGAACATGGTGCCGACAGGCTCGACATATTTCTCTCCAGCGATAATGTTTCGCAGAAAGTTTGTGGCAGGAGTCCAACTGAACCGATCGCCCGACGGGTACAAGGTAATTCGAAACTTGCCCTCCGTAGTCAGCTCAGCAGACTTGCCCCAAAATTTCTGGATAGGTAGAGGTGAGTGTGTAACTGTCCACCTTTCGCTTTCGGCCTGGCACGCCATGCGGAGGGGACGGTGAGAAACCTTTTCAGCGATGAAGCGGAAGCCTTTGTCTTCGCGTACGAGTTCGAAGGTTTCGCCTAGCATGGGGTTGAAAGGCTTCCGAATAGAGCGCTCTTTGACGCGTGTACTGGAGAGCTGGGAGATTGCAAATGCGGTGACATAGATTAATAGTTCGTTGCTCGACCTAGGCTTGCTTGCAGCCTCATCGAGGAGAGTCGAATATTCTAGTGCTTCGGACACACGCTGAAGGAGAGAAATTGGCTCATTCGCTGATACCGGCATTGAGATCGTAGAGAAGTCCTTGCCAACATTCTTACGCAGGAAGCCAATCAGGCTAGGTGGCATGATCGTAGAGACCGTCACTGTGTTTCTTCTCTTGACGTTTTGTGCAGGTAGTGGTGTGAGTGATTTCGGCTTAGCAGGGAACGCCGGTGTAGCTCTATCAGGCGATGTCTTCCGTTTTCCTACCCTTCTTGGCTCCTCGACATCGCTGGCAGAGGATTCGTCATCGCTGTTAAAACCGTGGTCCTCTTCGTCGCCTTCTTCATCGCTCTCATGATGGATGTTTAGCAGTTGTGACTCGTTCACACCTTCAGCATCAAAGAATTCGTCGTCTCCCTGCGTATCGATACTGTATCGAGAGGCTGTAATCGTTACTTGTGGCGCTCGGCGCTGCTTGCTTTCGGTAAAGACCGAACCAAAATCTGCTACAATAGAGTCGAGATCTCGGAGTAAGGCCATGCAGCGCTCGTGCAAACCCTCCTCCTCGGGATGACTTTCCAATGGCTTGCTTTCGGCAACGAACGACGTTGTTCTGATTGGAGTAGGAGGACCGGTCTTTGCAGACTTCGTAGAAGGCGTCGCAGAAAAGCTTCGATACGATCCCGGCATCGGCCTATCACTGCTTTGCTTACGTCTCCAGAATGGTTTCCGTTCGCCCTCGCCGAAATACCCATTGGGCAAGCTTTGCTCAGAAGGACTCCCAGAGTTGCTCGAAGCACTAGATATGGGATTTGAATCCTGACGCGCAAAAGCTGGCTGCGGTGCACCCAATGGTAAGTACTTTGGGTCAGTATCTATAGCCAAATTTCTTGCTGCGTCTCGTGAACCTCGTACTCGCTTCACAATATCCTCGACTTTAGACCACTCTTTCTCGTCTTCAGGGTTGAGTGGTGCATTAGACGTTTTTCTACTATGAGAATTTGTCCTCGTTACCGGAGCCGGTGTAGCTGGACTTGCAGGTGTCCTTGCGAGCTCCAAAGCACGTTTCCACGCTTCGAAATCCTTGAGACACCCAGCCTTAAGGTGCCATATTTCAGCTCCGGAATCTATACTAATTTGTCTCGTCTTCGCATTCGCACCTATAGCAGCCAGTGACAGCGGCACTGAGCCTCTTACTGCCTGTGTATTCCGATTCTGGTAGTATGAAAGCGTAGCTGAGGCATAGTCGAGAGAGAAGAATCTGCGGGCCCAGCCCTGATGCCTTTTCCGGCGTCTCTTCTGCAAAACACCAGTAAAAAAGTTTGACCCAATACTAGTCTGGCTCTCATCTGGACTCCTTTTCCGGAGCTCGTCGGAGCCTCGGTGGGTTTCTGTTGTAGATGGGGCGAGCTGGCTGACAGACTCCAAGGAGCCACGTTTCAATGGAGCTTTCCTGGTATTCAACGTGTCTTTCAGACTTGATGTGCTTTCAGACGAGCTTTGTATATGATGCATATGGTGGTTTGCTTGTGGAGGCGCGTTTGTAGGGTAGGTCAGCAAGACAAAGGTTGCTGACTTTGCGAACGACTTGGCGAAGGTGTTGTCAAAAACCAGAGCGTACATTCCTCCTTCGTTTGGAGGAACATCATAAGTTCCTGTCGATACTCTGTTGGCTTCACATGTCCCGTACCAGGATATTGGTTTCAGTCCTATGCTCTTCAGCTTTTCTGTCGCTGTAGATGACGCGGTTTTTGATGATTGGGATTCCTGAGGGGCATCTTCAGGGCGCAAAGCCGGGGTAGGTGGTGGCTCGAAGGTAGATGATGGAAGCTTGGGCGTTGGGGCAGAACCAGAGCCGGGGTGCTTGAAGATGCCGAAGTTTATTGATTTCTTGTCCGGTCGTATGCTCCAGGATATGGTGTGCTCGCTTTTGACGTTGACCCAGCGCACAAGGTATGACTTCACATGTCAGCCAGTGTGATCAGGCTGATCCTGGGGTCATACCTTGCTATGAATCTCGAGCTGTTCCATGCCCGCCATTGCGACTTGAGCTCTTGCAGCTTGAACCCTAGAACTACGTCTCCAACACTGCCTCCTGTATTGCGATGGGTAAGAGGTCTGGGTCCAGCATACTTAGTAGGGGTCTTCTCAGAGCGCAGGAATCAGGATTTCAGGCAGCCTACTTATGAGTAAACAAGCTCGGACAAGGATGCTCGGCTTAAGGTTTAATTTCATACATGGCCACGGAACTGTTCCGGGCACCAACCAGCAACCACAACGAGCACAACCTCTATGCAAGTTAAGCTCATCTAACCCACACGTCTCCATATCTCTATATACTGGTAATAATCAGAACCCATGGACGAACTCGGAGCGCGGCTCAAGATCTGCATTTCCATTTTGAACTTGTCATTGGCCTCCAAGCCCCAGTCTCTTCGACCCAGTGTGCCAACGTCCGAAGTTCCCCTTTGCAGACCCCTCAGAAGGCAAATTTCCGTATGCCTTGGTCAAATCCGGAAGACCTTGATAATGACAATGCTAAACCTCGGGGATATTAGGCTAGTAGTATCGACGATCCTGACGGCTTAATATTGATGATGTTGTCGCATTTTGAAGTGTACTATACTGAGCCAAAATTTTGTCCAATTTGGGCTCTGCAGGTGTCTCAAAAGCCCAAACGCTGGCTTGATTAACAGCTCATATAGAGTCCCGACTGAAACGTCAGAGTATAAGACGATCCCCTTAAATGGGTATGTTGACTTAAAAGAGATTGAAATATAAGGTGGGTTTTTGGTCCAGAAGCGACTGCCAAGGGGACTGTCCCGGGCCAGTCTGTTGACTTGAATATTTGGAGACAAGAAAATTGACCGATGGAAAGTCCATTATGAAGCTATGGAAGGAAACATATGCCCCGAACCCCCTCCCTACAAATCTCATTAGAGAAGCAATGCCAGCGATTCCTAAGGCACTCGGTACTCATTTCATTTGTGTCAAACCCCGCAGCATGTGCCTTGAGATAGGAGCAAGCTCAAGCATACTCGTATGCGGAGTCTCTGACAGTGGACTCATTCCATTATAACCCTCAGTCGAAAATTGGCGATGATCTGTAGTCTACAGATCATCTGGTTGCGCGCCTGCTTGTCTTCCGTGGCAGAATTTGCCATCATTGTTACGTTCATGAGAACGGTCATGAGAATGTGAAGAGACGAGAAGAGTGGGCTCGGGGGTAGAATCCTTTCGGTATTGGTCGTAATTCACTCGTCGTTCTAACCGGGTGCTTGGCTGTTTGTACTTCTTTGAGGTTTCGAGTTGTGGTTTTTGAAGAGGCTAAGGCTATTCTTGCAAGAAAATGCTTAATGTTTCTCATTCTAAAGACTGATGAAATAATCTCTCAATTTGTACATATGAACATTGAATTTCACACCTCCCAACGCCTTCAAAATATTTGTATGCCCACTCCTAGCCCCAGCAGCCCATAAGGAAAGAGCAATGCCAGGGCTCAGAAAAGCACTTTTAATCTGTGTCATGCCCCGCAAATATGCCTTCAAGATGAAAAATGGCTCAGGTAGGGAGAATGCTGGGCGTTGACAGTGTACTGCGGACCAAAAAAAAAGCGAGCAAAAAAAAGCTCCTCCGTACGATTCCTTTTTTGATGGTCGTAGTCTACGAACCATTTGATTTGTGATGACTACAATAGAATCCATAGCGCCATTTCAGGATCAGGAGGCTTGCCGGGGAGAGAAGAAGAGAAGAGAGATGGACGTGGATTTTGTATGCGAATAGTATTCAATTTTAGATTTTCTGCTCGGCTTTGCACATGGTACGTAAATAAAGGTGTGAATAAATAATCCTGATTCGGCTGGAAAATCACGCGAAAACCCTCTTCAAATTGTACGAAAGAACCGTAAAACTCCCTCAAAGCTGCTCGCTGCCCGAAAGTCCTCCATCCTTATCAGTAGTAACACTATACCACACAACCGTCTCGCCCCAAATAGGCATTTGCGATTTTTCAGTGGGATACGTGATAGGCGTAGCGGAAACGCCAACCACAAGGCCAAGCTCAGGGCTCAATGGAACATTTGCGGCATCCTGTCATTCTGAGTCAATGTCGTACTCACAAAGGAGCCTACAGAGTAAAGCCATACCTTTGCGACCTTCCAAGTCAAATTTTCACGCAAAAAATCAGCTACAATCTCATCATCAGTAGTATCATGAAACTTCTGCCTCAAAATCTCAGTCAGATCAACAGCTCCAGTCACCGAAAGGTTGCGATCAGCCTGGCCACGGCAATTGGCACAATGATTGCGGTTTGATGGTGCCAGGACGCTGACGGTGCCAACGAGATTGGGAGCCATAGCCCATTCGTCAGTATTGGCTGGGGCGTCACCAATGAAGATGTGGACGCCCCAAGTCCCGCTGATAGCGAATTGGTTGACGCGGACAAAAGCTTGCCAGTCCGTGCGGACTTGTGGTGGAGGTGCGTCCTTGGGGGCGCCAGTGTCTTCACCTTTTGAAGGAGCAAGGAAAGAGAACTTGGGTTTGGTGGGTTCGTACAGCTCTCTGTACTGTTCCGTGGCGTACTCGGTCATGGCTTGGGGATCGTTGATGTATTTCAGAGGTGTTTCCTTGTAGTAGTATCCTAAAAGGAAAGTTGAGGCGACCTCTTTCTGCGATTCGGCGGTGAAGTAGTCTTTGCGGACGGCTGACTGATGGAAAGGTTCCAAGTTGGAAGCGCCGGAGTCGTTGATGCCTTGCCTCTCGGTGTAGCGGTCCATGTTGGCCTGCAGTGTGTCTATGACACAGTTTGGGTGGATGGCCTGCCAAATGGCGGCCAGGCGGTCAATATTGGTATGATGCAGCCAGAAGATTGGGTCGAAAGAACTTGAGTAGACATCGGTCATATTTCCAGTGGGTGCTGTGGTAGTGTCCTCTGTTCCTATGAAGTTATGCACCGTGTTGTGAGCATCCTCCAAAGAGGGATAGTTAGTTGGATCAGTCTTCTTTTTCCAAGCAGTGCAAGAAAATTGACCAAAGTCATTGATCGACATGATGTTGAAGACCTCCTTCTGGAGAGCGGGACCTCTTTTGAAGATTTGATCGTCAGCCACATACATCTGGTTCTCGCCTTTCGCATTCGGGCACCGCTTGGACTCCGTCCAAACCTCTGGTGATCCTAGCTCCTTGTACAACATCTTTGTAGCGTAGTCTGAGGTATATTCGTAGGAATACAAGGGGTTATGGATCGATTGGACAGTTGTAGCTCCTTCCTCTGAATCGGGAACTTCGACATCTATCATCTCCTGTTTTGTGACTTCTGGAAGATGACCGCTGACCGCCCAGTCCCAGTACCTGTGTAGTCATTGGTACCATTCGATAATCCACCAGTGGGCGGTGTCTACTTACGGCAGCCGTACTTGTTCGAGAGCTTCGGCATACTCTCTGGCTTTTGGCCCAGTGAATCCTTCAGCTATTTTCTCGGCGTATGCAAAGATGATTTGCTTTAACAGAGTCAACATGATAGTATCCTGTCATTTTGAATCATGGAACCCAACATACCTCATAAAGTGCCAAGTAAGGTCTGTGCCATGGCACAAAGAGAACACTTCGGTGCGTGCAGTAGCCAGCCTGGATATTAGGGTAGGCTGGAGGGGTAGGATCATTCTGCCAGGACTCGAACGGCACGCCATGAATACCTCGGAGAGTGTTCAGTAAGGATCATTTGCAAAGCCAGGAGCAAGAAGAGCCAAACCAGTCACTTGAAAGTAGCTTGTGCCATCATCATTATCCGGATCGACCTCGGCATTGCCGTCTTTTTGCCAATTGGAAAGAGCTTGAATGTAAAGATTGAATACTAAAGGGTGCTTTGACTGCAGCTCGTCGACAGGCAGCCGAAGAGCAGGTTTGCCACCACGGGTGTGTATCCCTGAGATAGGGGTGGGTGATGGGATGACAGGGCTGCTTGCTTGTTCAGACAAGAGAACTTTTTCGGGATTTGAGGCCATGGTTTTAGATTTGCTCTGATATCCAGGAACTGAGAAGACTTCGAGGGAATTCAGCCCTCTTTATAGCAGCTTTACGCAGAAGGTTCAGCTCATAGAGCGTTGAGGGCGTAAAAGAAAGGTTTTGGCGTTAGCCTCTTGAGGACGTTGAGTGTCACGCAAGGACTCAAATGCAAGTCAAGGCGGTGACGAGAGGCTTGAGACACACCATCGTATTCTGTAGAGTACCACCAACGACGAATCACAGATAAAGATGGCTTAAGCTCTTTTCCATAATACGATAGTGTAGACCCCGTTACGGACAGACGGCATGCGGGAGGAGCCAGTGGCTGGCTGAAAATGCAAAGAAGATGATGACGTTTCAAGCCAACTGCAGGGAATGGCTGACAGACATGGCTCTAGAACAGGCTGGGGGCGCGGGGAAGAGACTTTGCATAACCTTTCAAGGAAGGTGGCTTGCTAACGACCTGTGGTAAGACCACAAGGTAAGATGCAAAAACGGAACTAATGAGTGGGCCAAAGTCTGAGGCTGGCTGAAAGAAAGCCTACGGTGAGGTCAGTGCTGACACGTTCTGGAGCTGGTTGGATCCCAGTAAACCTTGCAGTCCAGATGAATGACCGGTGAAGCTTTTGACAGCTCGAGGCCAAGCAAAGGATGTTGTTATAAGGCACTTCGACTCGAACGAGGGTCTTGGCTTTCTTGCAACCGGGTAACACATGGACCTGGCACTTTCCGTGTAGCTCCCAGGTGGGGCTTGAGCCTAGACAACGGCATCCCTTTGGGCGGCCTCTTCCAGCAGCGATTGCACCCATCAGAAGTTATTGGTCGGAGTCGGAGCTGAGCTGTCAAAGTCAGCAGGCCAAGTAAAAGGCGGGGCGTGCTCGGCCGACTTAGCACTTCTGTAGAAAGTGACAGCTTTACTCGGACGAGCCATCACGATGCGGTGACTCAATGAGATGCAGATTCTTGGGGGAATACAACCATCTATATAGTCAACAGCGATTGCTGCTGAGCATGTTTGAGCGCATTGAACACATGCAAGGCAATTGGAACCGAGCACTTGCATGTCCTCTGGGCCTACTTGAGGTATCAAGACTTTGGGCGTCGTTGATAATAACGCCCCTTTTCAACACGAATGAACGACAAGCATGGCTTCAATTTTAGCCCCACCAACCTAAGCCTGATAGGGCCGTTTCAACGCTTTGAGCATGTGGTGTTGAAGACGCGCCTCCAAACGTTCAGAACCAACCAAAGCCGCCCCACTAGCCTAAGCCTAGTTGAGCGGTTTCAACACTTTGAGCGTTGAACGTCGTGGTGTTGAAAGTGATCTGAACATGGTGTGATTGATGGAAATGATCCGGGTGATCCGGATGATCTGGGGATGGTTTTCAGGTGGAAATGCTCTGGGGACGGAGGAAAGGGTATCCAGATCATCAGAGTGTCAACATGATCCCAACACCGTGTCAAGAGGATTTTCATGTCTACACCATATCAAGACCATCCTTATGTGGAGACAATTTCCATGTCATGAACATTTTTGTGTCAAAAGAGCCTACGACGCCCGACGGCCAAAGTTTTCAAACCCGAGAAATCTCCAATAAGGCTTAGCGCCCGGAGAATCTTCGGCTTTCGGGCGCGTTCTGAGCTTCTGACGCGTCGGTGCCAGACAAGGAGCCTTTGAGTGTGACAGGCTCCACAAGGCAAACAAATTTAAGGCAACCCCGGAGCACTCGAACCCTCCCTCCTTCACATCTTATCCATCATCTATCACAGTACAGAATTACAGACAATATGGCTTTCGGAGTCTCGAACTCCTTTAAAAGGTACGTCCCAGCTCTCCAAACGTCAATCTGCTATTGATTCTAAAAGCTGCACAGGGGCACTGTCAAAACCTACTCCAGGCAGCGGGTGCGACCCGAGCACGGCTATGATACTGATCGCCCTCGCAAAAGAATACGTATGGATATGACAGGCACCATAATAGAAGAGAATCTTGGTGCCCCTCAGGAAGTCAAACCACCGCAAGAAAAGACCGTGGAGGGTGCAAGCGCCCCACCGAAGACCTCTGAAGCTCCAGCATCCTCTGTCACGGCGCCCTCAAGTCCAGCTGCTGCAGAACGCGCTCTTTTCTCCTCCGACGCGCTCCAAGACGGTGACTCCGAGCTCTCATCCCCGCCTTCTTCTCCACCACCACTTCCGTCGCCAAAACCAGCCTCGCGCAAACCCGCCTTCTCTTTCCTCAAACGCAAGCGACCTGCTGTTGATGACGGCTCCGCGAGTGAGCCCTTATCCGACATTACACATAATGCTCGCAAGATGCCAAGGGTGACAAAGAGGGCCATGACGCAGATGCATATCGACCTAGGAGGCGAGGTGCGAAAGACATGCAGGGCATGCGGTATGGAGTATATCCCATCGGTTAAAGAAGATGCGGCACTGCACAGCAAGTATTGCGCGATGAACGTCGGAGGCGTGGATATGGGAAAAACCTTCTTGAAGGATGACAGCGTGAAAAGGATACGGTCGGAGAGAGCTGCTTGGAGCGAGAGGGAGATGGTGGTGATGGTCGACCGCAAAAGCTCTTTAGCAGCAAGAAACAGGGTGGAGAAGGTGCTGGAGGTTGTAAATGCTGAGTTATCGTCTGCAAACATTGAAGATGAGCACTTATGGGGTGCGCTGGACCCTGAGAAGAAAATCATTGAGACGCGAAGACGTGGTGGGGAGGGCCCGGACAAGAGAGGGGATCGCTACAAGACATTCCTATATATGGTCGATGATAAGTGTGTTGGTTTCTGTCTGGCTGAGAAGATTAGCAGCGCTTTCCCAGTGGTCCGCTTAAAGGCTGGTGAAGACCAGGAGAATGAGGTCTTGGCAACATCAAAAAGCTCCTCTGTTTCGGTGTCGACCTCCGCTGATGTTGCTCTGCTTGGTGTCTCTCGAATATGGGTATCAAAATCACAGCGTGGTCGAGGTCTGGCTGTTGATCTGCTGGATTGTGCTCGGAGCAACTTCTTTTACGGGGTTGAAGCGCCGAAGAATTTGGTGGCCTTTAGCCAGCCCACAGAGAGCGGAGGGCGGCTGGCGGAGCGCTGGTTTGAGGCAGAGACAGGATGGCATGTATACCGTGGAGACGAGTGAACTCGTAGCGTTTGGATTATCGAACCATAGGATTGATATATGGTAGCACGGACGAGGGATCCCGCTCATGCTTTTTGCGAATAGCCTCCAATAGAAGATACATCCCATCCATGTCTGATGGAAGATGGGACTCCTCCATTATTTTCGTACCAACTGGACTCTGCAGGAGACCGACAAAATATTGAAGCTCTCCTAGTTGCTTTTCCCAAAGGCCATAGATATAAAAGCATCGAGCGTTGGTTATGCCTCGCTTTTTCAATATTTCCTGTAATAGGTACTCCGTGGTTGTGATGTCATATGCATGTGTATGGAAGCTCAGGCACAGTTGATCAAGTCGAGGCAGCTCGTGAAGCAATTTTCCCACCTCGTCGATAGGCTCTTTAGTTTGTTGGAAATACTTCATACGTTCTCTTTCCTGATCGTCAATACGCCCACCTGCCTTGAGACATTTGTTGATCCAAGCATCGATGCCATTGAAAGCGGCATAGGAAGTCTTCTTCATGTACATATCAATTCCGGAAAGATCGCTGCCAAAGTGCGGTAGGCTAATGTGCAATCGTCGAATATCCTGCAGATTTGGATGATTTCGCAAAACAGAAAGTGCCAATTTTGGATTCCTCGGATTAGTCCAACTCCTGTTTGCCCATGAGACGAGCATGAAAGACTCTGGGTCTGCCCGGCCTTCACCCATAGGGAGTCTGGGTACTCGCGGGTGCCTAATGTAAATTGCAAACACATTCTCGCGGTACAGTACCTCGGTCGCCTCTTGGTGGGTTTGACGATTGAAGAAGAGTATACCAGGGTATTTCCCAGGATGCCATTCAACTGGGCAGTCTTGTCTCTCCAAGTCCGAGTCACCATGGTACTCAGAGTGGGGCAGCATGAGCCTGTAGATTGGTAGACGGATTTCAGCGGGTAAGCGCAGGAAAGGGAACACCTGAGAGGACATGATGCAAGACTTGGGGTCAATGAACCTTGCTGCTGATCACATGTTAGATATTCGATGTACACAAGACATGGAAGGTGCTTTCGGCATGTCGGCGAAATAGGACCCGCGCGGGCTGCAAGGCCAAACTCTAAAATGCTTCACCGTCTCTGGATCCTTTGATAATGGATATCTAGTACGGAGAATGTATCCCTGCCCAAGCGTCTTTTGCTCATGACAGCTGCCCCCATGACGGCCACTCCCCCACGGAATCGTCATGTCTGGCACCAACCCTTTCCGCCGTAAGAATACTGGCGAACAGAGCTTCAACAGTCCAGCCGCGCCAGTCAACAATGCTTTCTCAGAGAAATCGGAAGCTCGGATCCCGCCCATAGATACAGGTCAGCCTCGCAACTTGGACAGCGCAATTCGTGCGCAGTTTCAAGAGAAGACATTTGCTGATGACAGTTAGACATTCCTCGCGCAGCCAAGACCAAGACAGGCAAGACTGTTCGAATCATATCCCCACATTCTGCTACATCAGAAGATGAACATGGCATGCCAGGGGGCTTCTTCCCTCCGTCCCGTATCCTCACTTCCCCTCCGCCTAATACCGCGTCCTTCAATATCCCGGAAGACGGATCACCGGCTGATCCTTTCAGCACAGAGTCCGATGGAGGGGCAAGTACGGAGGAGGAGGAGAGTATGCGGCAGAATACGTTGAGCAACTCGGGAAACTCAATATCAAATCTACAAGGGACGAAAGCAGTACCAGCGAATCCCTTTGCCAAAACTCTTGCTAGTCTCAATACAGAAAGCCAGCCCGGTCCTGCCGGCTCGAGAACCGAGCAGCGTGCTTCAGAAGCAGAGACCAGCACAGCGAGACCACATTACGATGTAGATGATTTCAAGAGGCTATTGTTGAAAGGCGAAAAGAATGTTTCAGGACCTAGTCCGGCGATCCCACCTCCAGTCAGCTTCCAAGGTCAGCACGGCGTTGGTGATAGCAGCAGCAACACAGATACGTCTTCGATATCGAGGCAATCCATCTTCGAACCCACATCGGGCCCTGCTCTTCAAGAATCACCAAGATCATCACACGAGGGCTCCCCAATGGACGAAGAGCGGCAGCAACTCGTAGGGAGTCCTCCACCTACGTCAGGGAAGATCAAACCTGCAGCCCCAAAGCCCCGTCATGGCAAGCTAGTGAAAACGAATGCTCCACAGACTGTGTCTTTCGAGGACCCAACACTATCCTTTTCCAGCTCTACAGCAAGCACGACATTGGCAGCAAGTCCGACGCCAAAGCTACCAGGTACGCCGGGCGGTGTAGAGAAGCCGCTAGCAGTCTTACCAGACGCATTAGATCCGATTCAGACTGCAGATTCTGCCAACACGAGTACTGAAACTTCCAAAAGGAATTCGTATTCAGCGACTTCGGACATACAAGCTAGCCCAACTCCGCAAAAGCGTAACCCACCGGCGCCACCCCTCTCACGAAGACATAGTCTCAGACCAAAACCTTTTGCGACCTCAGAAAGATCTACACCCATCTCGGAAGAAGGCTCACAGGACTCATTCCCATTATCTCAATCTCCTCCGACCACAACCTCGAAAGTCCCACCCCCACCTCCGCCACGTCGCAATGGTCAAGTCCGAAGCGGCTCACCCTCCTCTATATCTACCACCACCTCAGCCACAGCGATACAATCTCAACCTAGGGATGATGATCCTCCTACAAAGTCTACAAAAACCCGAGCTCCAACACCGCCAAATCGAAGTCCTTCGCTTTCCGCTATCAAACGACAGTCAACACAGCCCTTCTCCGGATCCACTGCAATGGCTGCACCACCACCACCACCACCACCACCACCAAGAAGGCGAGGCTCGAGTGCGAGCAACTACAGCTATAATCCATCTCGATTAAGTGGCAATTACAGCACCACGATAACAGAACGCATGAGAAGCGATTCCAACGCTTCTTCTATCTCGCAGCTTCCTCTGAGTTCTCCAACGGCAAGTAACATTGAGAATAGAGATGTGCTGGCAGACTTATCTGCTTTGCAAAGAGAAGTCGATGAGCTGAGAGGCAAGTTCGGAAGCGGTTGACGGATGAAAGTTTCTTTTCTAGTATATACGTAGACACATTTTGCATCTGGGATACGGCGTTCAAGGCACGGCACTGCGGGTGGATTCGGAAAGTGACCATTCTGGGGGGCGTTGAGAGCTGTGGTTATACTTCATGATAGAGCAAGGAAGAGGAATTGCAGGAGTCGGGAGGGCGAGATCCGAACTGCATCGTCGTATCTAGAGGAACGTGAACAACGTCCATAGTGAATGTTTGTGACTCTCATGAAAATTTGCACTGTTCCACCTGCTTCTATGATAGAACATTGCTTGATAGCCCAAGACAGCCGTTGATGGTTTAGGAACAACGTTATATACGTACCTCCGCCCCCGGGTCTAACCGCGTTGGTGTATACTAGGCCCTCGTGGACGTAGGAAGCCAAAAAGACCACTGCGGACCTGAAAGGACAAGAATGAGCCCCAAAAGAAAAACAATTCATGCGATGTGCTAATGGGGAAGGACTATTAAGGTCGTTCCGAACGGGAATTCGTAACAATGCACATGGTAGTGTCATTTTCATGGGAATCAAGACAACTCGACGCAGAAGCCACAGCTTTTCAACGAGCAACTAGGCCTCCATCTAAAACAGTCTGAAAGAGAAGAACATCCAATCCCGAACTGCAACTTGAATGCATGAAAGCTTAGCAATGTCCAAAGCCCAAATTCAAAAGTGCAAAAAATCTTGCTATATATAATAGTGTAGCAAAAAACACTTCAACAGCCGACATTTGAACCCATGGTCGAGCGGTAAGTCTACCCCAAGATTTTCTCCGTACGTCAAGGAACCACTCAATAGACGCTTATTGTACGAGCTCTCTTCTCGTAAACGGTTATCAAGTCCGTAAAGAACATTACCTTCGGGTTCATTCTTTTTGCTTTTTTTGCCCTTTTTTGGACTTTGTAATTCTTTGTCCAGGGCGTGCCTTGATGTTGTGTTGAGTCTTGGATTCAAATTGTTTTGTGTGTTGAATCGGCTCGTTATCGATATGGGGCGATTTTTTTGATAACACCACGTACGCGTTTAGGAGTTCCGGTTTACCTAATTACTCTTCGGTTTCCTTCGACCTTTCAGCTAGCACTTCATGATCCTAACAAGTTTTCCATCTTCATGGTTGCGACCGATCGTAGTCGACACACAACAGAGATTTTTAAACATGAATCATACAACCGACTCTTCTAAGTCGTAGTGTGTTTGGGACGCAACGCTTCCAGCTCTTGGAAATATGATATCCCCTACCAGTACAGCATACACCCTTTGAATAGGACGTGCAAGTCTGCAATGCTTGCGACTACACACATTGTGCATTCGTGAAGGATTCTGGTAGCTCAAGAGTATTCGCTCAATTAGGCGGTCACAGGGCAGCAACGCGGAACATTTCGATCTTCTTTGGTATGGATTCGAAGGCTATGATTTACTCATTGAGACCATCATGCTCATTAGGTCAGGTGACTGTCTCTTCTCCGAGTTGTCTGCTCTGCAATGAGAGTTCGTCGTGATGCGGTGATGATGCGCGCTTAACTTGGCGCGCGTTTACTGAACTCATCGTGGGTTTCAATTGGTTAGATGTCCTTCACCATTATCTTCTTTGGATAAAAGGGTTTCGCCATTACAGCAATCTACTCCTGTGAGAACTGGGTGATTATTTTTTGATCTACAGTGACGGATTGATTGGTCAAAAACTTCTAGGCACAAGAAGAAACACGTGTGATATGATATTCATAGAAGCCCAGGGCAGAAATCCAAACCCTCTTCATGCCGAGCAGCTATCCCCATGACGCCCAGTAACTCCAGTTTCAGACGCTCCTAGTCCGCGAGCCTGTAGCTCACAAGGGTATCGACACGATGATTACTCGTACTGAAACTCCTCAACTGCACTTTCTCTCCGTTCTCGATCTCCTTTGCATCGCTATCACCCCACTCCATCGGAACTTCTGAATCAGCGTCCGCGTAGACCAGGACATTGAACGTGCAATTGCCGGCGTCGAGCTGTGGAAGAAAAGTTACCGAGGCGGTGATTTGCCGGAAGATAGATTGGATTTCGAGTTGAATTTCTTTCTCTGTCTTTTCTGGGGGTGGCTCAGAAGCCTCTCTATATCGCGGTTAACGGGGACATCCTGAAGATTAAATGAAAAAGGACACACGTAGGTGCTGCGTTCTCTTTGTCTGGAGGCTTGGATGCATCTCTTGAGCTCTTCTTGGACGACTTGTTGAAAAGCTGGACATCGAATTGCCATCTTTCAACGTTTTCACCGGTGTCTTTACTGGTAATCACGACTACAAGCTTGGAGATCTTGCCGCCTGTCATCCACTTGTTAAGCTGCGACATGATTCTCTTAATGTAGGTTTTGACTTGATCGTCCGAGGTGACTAGTTTTCATGTTAGCTTGAATCCTACTGAAGCGGTAGGAGAGATACATACCAAGTATATTAAGGCCATATTTTTTTACGCTGAGAGCATCGTCAGACCTAGATATCGAGTATCGTACTGAGACATACATACGCTGTAAAGTCTTCTGCAGGATATACTCCTCGTTGAAACCTTGGGCGCGATTAGATCGAGCTTTGTCACATGAGACTGATTGTCTTACAAGATAGTATTGATTGAGTACTCGAACTACAAACATTCAGCCTTTGCGAGTAACAATTGATATTCTCAACTTACGAATTCGGCAATAAGCTTCGATGAACCTACTCACTGCTTAGCATCCATTCCATTCTGTAAGTGGAGGCTCCAAACCTTTCAGCGACAACTTATGCACCAGTGACTTGTCTTTTTCAGCTGACATCTTGGTTCAGCGACTGCGTCAGTGATGCTGATACATCTAATGCCTCCTCCGAATCGGCGAGAGCGGATTCTGGTTGGTGGAGAAACCCTAAAAGGCCGAACCTTAGCCGAGGCGTTCCTCCGCAAAGCTCGAAATTTTCGACGACATCAAGTTAAAATTTCCACTCGCTATAGGTGGCATGAGAGCACAGTATCTGTGACTGATGCGACGATGTGTTCAGCCAATCCTCACGGCTCAGATTTGCCATATACAGCCCGCCCTCATTTGGCGACGTTCCTTTGCATCGTCACCCTTACGGCAAGCAAATACTTCTAAGACTCTCGTCAGCAGCCTAGAAAAGAGGATATCAGAGATACCACTTGAACGCTTTCGTAACTTCTGCATCGTCGCCCACGTCGATCATGGCAAAAGCACACTCAGTGACCGGCTGCTCGAGCTCACTGGAACAATCGAACCGGGTGGGAAGAAGCAGGTGTTGGACAAGCTCGATGTGGAGCGCGAGCGTGGTATTACGGTGAAGGCGCAGACATGTAGCATGCTATACACCTACAAGGAGGATGACTATCTGCTACATCTCGTGGACACGCCCGGTCACGTCGACTTCAGAGCAGAAGTATCCAGGAGCTACGCGAGTTGCGGCGGAGCTTTGCTCCTGGTGGATGCCAGCCAAGGTGTCCAGGCCCAGACCGTGGCCAACTTCTATCTTGCGTTCTCTCAGGGCCTTCAACTGGTGCCAATCATCAACAAGATCGACTTGCAGTCGGCAGAGCCGGAGCGCGCTCTGCAGCAGATGAAGGATACTTTCGAGCTTGATCCCAAGACAGCAGTACTTGTCTCTGCGAGGACTGGTCTTCATGTCGAGAAGATTCTGCCTGCCGTTGTCGAGCAGATCCCAGCGTAAGCGCCGGAACTCGTTACAATGATGCTCATCGTTTTGCTAACTTCTTCAGTCCCACGGGCGACCACCTCAAACCCCTACGAATGCTCCTTATCGATTCTTGGTATTCGACTTTCAGAGGAGTCATACTGCTTGTTCGCCTTTTCGATGGCACTATCAAAGCTGGGGATCAGGTAGTCTCCTTCGCTACTGGCCTGAAATACCATGTTGGCGAGGTGGGGATAATGTACCCAGATCAAACACCTCAAACCATGCTCCGAGCTGGACAATTAGGCTACATATTCTTCAATCCCGGAATGAAGCGAAGTCAAGAAGCAAAAGTTGGAGATACTTATACTACAAGTGGGTTAGAGAAGTCCGTTCGACCCCTGCCTGGCTTCGAGGAGCCGAAGACCATGGTGTTCGTGGCCGCGTTCCCAACGGATCAAAGCGAGTATGGTCATCTTGAGGACAGTATCGATCAGATCGTGCTCAACGATCGAAGTGTCACAATACAGAAAGAGTACTCGGAAGCCCTAGGAGCCGGCTGGAGACTTGGGTTTCTAGGGACGCTTCACTGCTCTGTCTTCGAAGATCGATTGCGGCAGGAACATGGCGCAAGCATTATTATCACGCCACCTACTGTGCCTTTCAAGGTGATCTGGGCTGATGGCAAGGAAGAAACTATAAGGAACCCAGCACACTTTCCAGATACCAAACTCAACTCTGATAAAGTTGCCGAGCTTCAAGAGCCTTTCGTCCTAGTGACCATTACGCTTCCCGAGGAATTCTTAGGCAAGGTCATTGAGCTCTGTGAAGGCAATCGTGGCGAGCAGAAGGAATTTTCATTCTTCACAGCAACACAGGTGATCTTGAAGTATGAACTTCCCTTGGCACAACTTGTGGATGACTTCTTCGGGAAACTCAAGGGTGTGACGAAAGGTTATGCCAGCCTGGACTACGAAGAAGCGGCATGGAGAAAGAGCAACATCGTCAAGCTTCAGCTGCTTGTCAATGGACAGCCTGTGGATGCCATTTCTCGCGTCGTTCATACCAGTCAGACTGATAGATTGGGACGACAATGGGTCACGAAATTTAAGGAGCACGTGGATCGTCAAATGTTTGAGGTGATCATTCAGGCGGCGGCTGGGAGGCGCATAGTGGCAAGGGAGACCATCAAACCTTTTAGGAAGGACGTGCTCCAAAAGCTTCATGCCGCTGATGTGAGCCGAAGGAGGAAGCTGTTGGAGAACCAGAAGGAGGGTAGGAAGAAGCTAAAAGCTGTTGGCAACATCACAATCGAGTCGAAGGCGTTCCAGGCTTTCCTGGCTAAGTGAATGCCACAAAAGGTACAACGGATACATTTAAATAGCCTTTAATAAGAACCATTACCCAGCTCACTATAATTCTATGAAAACGGCACATGAAAAGTTGTACTCGCCGTTGAAGGCAAACCGGAAATATCGGATATAAGGACCTCGCTCGTCACCCCACCACCAAAAGTTGAAGCTGTGACTCGAAGCTCAAAACCTCAAGACATTTCGGTACTACAGAATTGTGAAACAACACATAACCCCCGAAGACAGCGCCTATGCATCTGCTATTTCACCACAAGATTTTACCTCTGTATTATCGGCGGTAGCCATAACATCTAGTCATGGCTACTATAACCGAATCGGTGAAGGAGCAGGTGGTGGATACCATTCCCAAGCGAATCAAGGAGCTCAAGTTTGGTATTGGGTATGTGTGCGCTACTCTACCATGATATACCCTTCTGATACCCGTCCAGGTCTACTCAAGACATTGTGAAGCAAGGCGTTGTTGAAGTATGCGATCGAGAGCTGTACAATCTCCAGGAAGACCGAGCCCCTAAAGAATATGGCCCCCTCGATACGAGGATGGGCATATCCATGAAGACTGGGTGTTGTGAAACTTGTGGAGAACCATTGCAGACATGCAATGGCCACTTCGGCTACATCAAATTGGCTTTACCCGCGCTACACGTGGGCTTCCTGAAGATGATCATTACGGTTCTACAAGATATTTGCAAAGTACATCTGATGGCTATCTGGACGCTGGCGTGGACTAATACATACTAGAACTGCGCTCGAATACTCCTTACCGAGAACGAGCGGCGATCCTTCCTTCGAGACCTCCGTCGACCGAGCAATGACAACCTGAAAAAGACCCAAATTTGCAAGAAGATCAACGACCAGTGCAGGAAGACGACATCATGCCATGTGTGCGGGACAGTCAATGGACGGGTCAAACGGGCTGGTACACATCCACTCAAGATAATCCATGAGCAGTTCAGCTATTTCGAAAATTCCAAGGCGCTGAAGAAGACGGCGCCCGCCGCCAAGATCGCATTCGATGAGTCTTTTAAGAGTGCTCGGAAAGCAAATGATCTGGTGGACAGGAATGCAAAGAAGGCTGTGGATGACCTGAACCCATTGCGAGTCCTCAACCTGTTCAAGAGAATCAGTGCGACGGACTGCGAGCTTTTGGGCATGAACCCAGCTGAAGGCAGACCAGAGATGTTCATTTGGCAATACGTGCCGGTATCGCCTGTCTGTATCAGACCATCAGTACCTCAGGATGGCGCAACCACCGAGGACGATCTCACGTCGAAAGCTTCTGATATTGTGAATATCAACACCATGCTTAGGGAAGGACTTGCGTCCGGCCAGCCAGTGGCAACAATAATGGAACAATGGGACTTCCTCCAACTTCAGATTGCCATGAATGTCAACAGCGACATCCCAGGCGTCAAGCCAGTAGGTTATCATCCGGGCATTCGAGGCTTCTGTCAAAGATTAAAGGGTAAACAAGGCCGCTTTCGAGGAAACTTGTCCGGGAAACGTGTGGACTTCTCTGGCCGTACTGTCATATCTCCGGATCCCAATCTTGGCATCGACGAAGTTGCAATACCAGAGCTTGTTGCGAAGAATCTTACATACCCAGAGAAAGTCTCGCGCTACAACATAGAAAAACTGCGGGTCTGCGTGCAACGAGGGATCAACAAGTGGCCTGGAGCCAACTATATCTGGAAGAAGGATACCGAACTCAAACAATACCTCAAGTATGGCAGACCGAGTAAGCACGCGGAAGATCTGAAGATCGGCGACATCGTTGAGAGACATCTGGAGGATGGTGATGTTGTCCTCTTCAACAGACAACCATCTTTGCACAAGCTTAGTATACTCAGCCACTACGTCAAGGTTAGGCCACACAGAACTTTTCGTCTCAACGAATGTGTCTGCAATCCTTACAACGCCGACTTTGACGGAGACGAAATGAATCTGCATGTTCCGCAAACAGAAGAAGCTCGAACGGAAGCGATTGAGCTGATGGCAGTAAAGCACAATCTGGCAACACCCAAGAATGGAGAGCCTATCATTTCTGCCATTCAGGACTTTATCACAGCTGCATATCTCCTCAGCAGCAAAGACAACTTCTACGATCGGAAAACCTTCACCAATATCTGCATATACATGGTTCACGGCAACATGCAAATTGATATTCCTCCCCCAGCCATACTGAAGCCTGTGATGCTTTGGACTGGAAAACAGGTCTTCAATGTCTTAATGCATCCAAATAAAGATTGCGAAGTCCTAGTTAATCTTGACGCAGCTTGTCGACAATACAGAAACGTGCCTGGCCAAGCTCCTGACCTCGATCAGCATGACAGTTGGCTTTGCATACGTAACTCGGAGATCATGTGTGGTGTAATGGACAAATCGACCATTGGTTCAGGAAAGAAAGATTCGGTCTTTTACGTGATAATGCGGGACTATGGTCCGGACGCCGCCGTTGCGGCCATGAACCGTCTGTCAAAACTCTCAGCTCGCTGGCTAACAAACCAAGGTTTCTCCATTGGCATCGGCGATGTCTATCCCGGCGAAAAATTGACGAATCTCAAGAAACTGCTCGTCGAAGGAGCATATGCGGAATCCGATGCGGTGATTGAGAAATTCAAAGACGGCAAGCTTGATAAAGCTGCCGGCTGCAACGAGGAACAGACGATGGAGAATTCGATCTCCGGCATTTTGAGTAAGGTCAGGCAGCAAGCTGGAGAGCATTGTTTTGCAGAGCTAAGTAGATGGAACTCGCCTATGATCATGGCAATGTGTGGCTCGAAGGGCTCCAACATCAATGTCTCGCAAATGGTGGCTGTTGTAGGACAGCAGATCATTGGTGGTAGCCGTGTTGCAGATGGCTTTCAGGATCGAAGTCTTCCCCACTTCCCCAAGAATGCTCGTCAACCGCCATCCAAGGGGTTCGTACGGAACAGTTTCTTCTCGGGTCTAAGTCCTTCCGAGTTCTACTTCCACGCCATATCGGGACGAGAAGGTCTTGTCGATACAGCTGTCAAAACTGCCGAGACTGGCTATATGTCTCGGCGATTGATGAAATCACTTGAGGATCTGTCTACCAAATATGACAACACTGTCCGCAACTCATCTTCGAACATTGTTCAATTTCAATTCGGCGATGACAAACTCGATCCCGTGGACATGGAGGGTAAAGCCAGGCCGGTGCACTTCGAGAGGACTTTCACGCATGCTGAAGCCACTACGTGGAACAACGCAGACCGGCCTCTACTACCGTGGGAGATCATGTCAATGTGCACCGAACAACTACGCAGCCATCGGTCAGACTTGGCGCGAACGTCCTTGATGGGAGAAGAATTAGAGTATCTTGACCGAAGCCTTCATGGAATCGACGACAAAGAGAGCGCTCGTGACTTCCTACAGTTCATAGAAGACTTCGCATCTCGAAAAGCTCATGAGTCAGCTAAGCTGCGTAAGCGCTTAGGAGTACCCGAGGGTCTCCAGAAGAATCTGGGACAGCATTCTTTGACAAAGGCCAAAAGTAAGTCCCAGCGGTGCGTGGCCAAAGGCTAAGCTAACCCAGATCTAGTGAGAGAAGCCAAGGCTTACGTCGAACGCGCGGCGAAGATGTCAGGGCCAACCCTGAAAGCTTTCATCGAAGCCTGCTTGAAGAAGTACCACAGAGCCAAAGTGGAGCCCGGATCCGCTGTTGGCGCTGTCGCTGCCCAATCAATCGGAGAACCCGGAACACAAATGACTTTGAAGACCTTCCATTTTGCTGGTGTCGCCGGAATGAGTATCACACAGGGTGTGCCTCGAATCAAGGAAATCATCAACGCTTCGAAGGTTATCAGTACGCCCGTCATTACCTGCGACTTGTACAGCAAACACGACATCACCGCTGCCCGAGTGGTCAAAGGCCGTATAGAACAAACCTTCCTCAGGGATATCATCTATCACATCGAGTCCAGCTGGGACGCGGAAACATGTCGTGTTTCCATTGGCGTCGATTTCGACACTATAAATCGCCTCCAGCTCGACATAACCCTCGGCGACATCGTCGAGGCAATCGTAAAGCAAAAGAAACTCAAAATCAGCCCACTCAACCTCCGAATCTACAGACATTACATCTCAATCGACTGCTCGTCTTCAGACAAACCCAAACGCAGCACCAAATCAGTTGTAAATGAAGATACCGAGGTCTTCCTGCGCGTGCAGAATGTCAAGCGTATACTCCCCAACATTCCCATTCGCGGCTACCCCGACGCCTCGCGCGCAATCATCCAAACAGATGATAAAGGCAAGAATGCGCTTCTGGTGGAAGGCTACGGCCTAAAAGCTTGTATGACAACCCCTGGCGTGAACGGGATCGCTACAAAAACAAATTCCGTAATGGAAATGCGTGACGTCCTCGGCATCGAAGCCGCACGAAAAACCATAATCGACGAAATCAGCGTCGTGATGGGCGACATGGACATCGATCCTCGTCACATGCAGCTCCTAGCCGACGTGATGACCTACAAAGGGGAAGTGCTAGGCATCACGCGCTTTGGGCTGAGCAAAATGAGGGATTCAGTGCTGCAGTTGGCGAGTTTCGAGAAGACGCCGGATCATTTGTTTGAGGCGGCGTGGCATATGAAACGGGATAAGATTGAGGGGGTGAGCGAGTGTATCATTATGGGGCAGAGTATGAGTCAGGGGACTGGGGCTTTTAAGGTTGTGAGGAGGTTGGGGTTTGGGGAGGGGGTTGTGGGGAGGAAAGGGTGTGTTTTTGAGGATATTTATAATGAGAGTAGGCAGAAGAGGAGACGGGCGTAGATGGTGCATCTGTGATGGCGGTGATATGTGATATGACTTAGACTTGCATTGTGGCGGCATGGCATGGCGCAATTGCATAGCGTGGTGAAATTAGTAGGAGATAAATACCCATGGAAGGAAAAGTTGAGAAATGAGACATTCAAGTCTAGGGAGAACAATACGAATATAATATCGCTCAAAGATTAATGCATGCCGCCATAACCACCCTACCATGGTTCTCTTCCCCTACAAATACGGCTTAACCTGCTCCTCACTCCACTCCCAGAACTTCAAAGCCTGGCCAGAACCCCCTTCAGACTCAGGCTTCGCCGAAAGCACGAGGTCTTTCCTCAGCGGATGATGGAGACGGCCCCACGGCACGACTAGTCGCGGTATGCATGATCAGCAAAATCGCGTAATCAATAGCCACAATTACTGGGTATAGGGATTGAAGGAATAGGCTTAACTTACTGTAAGTGCCATTATGGGAAGCGTTCACATCGGGGGATAGACCGGCATAGAGCTCAGTGTACGCGCCGTAGATAGGATCATAGAGCATGTGATTCTTACATTGCAGGCATTAGTGCAATCCTGATTGGGGGTTGCTCGGCGAGGGATTACTTACCAAGATTCTTTTTTGCCACGCAGGTGTATGCCGCTGGAGCTCCGTCTTTAGGCCTCCGGGATTGAGGCTCTGTGTTATCAACATCAGCAACATACCACCCACCGTTCAATCATGAAATGCTTACCACACTAATAATACCCTTACCCCCATACCTCCTCGCGAGTTCCTGACCATGGAAAATATTCCCCGCTTTGCTGACACCATATTTATGCCAACGGGATTGATCGTTCTTGTAATCCATATTGTCGAGATCAACGCCCTTCTTCGGCGAAAAATACTCAGCGCCATTGGAAGAAGTCCAAACGACACGCACGCTCTCTGCTGGTGCTGTCTTCGCGGTTTGCAAAAGAATGGGCATTAAGAGCTTAGTGAACAGGAAAGGAGCAACGCAGTTGGTTCCGAGCTGCAATTCATAACCTTGCTTCGTTTTGCTGCCCTGGGGCGGTGTCATGACGCCTAAATAATGTAGAGTCAGCCCCTCCTTTCCAGGTCTGCACTTGGGTCATAAGGCAAGTTTGAGGAGCACGCAAAGGGCAAACATCGCACCCTTTTTCCCCAAAACATATCATGCTTCTCAGATTGTGGAGCGAACTGGGAGTTTTTTATTCGAAGCTAAACATACCAGCGTTGTTGAGAAGCACATCTAGGCGGTCATTTTCCCGGAGGAAAGCCTCAGCGGAGGCTTTGATAGTGGTGAGATCATCGAGGTCGAGGTGCAGGAATGTTAGTGAGCCTTTGGAGTTTGGAGCGCGGGTTTTGATTTCTGAAATTGCTTTTTCGGCTTTGGCTGAGGAGCGGGCTGCGACGTAGACTTTTGCGTTGTGCAGGTAGAGGATGTAGGCTAGTTCGCGGCCTACGCCTGAGGAGGAGCCGGTTACGATGAAGACCTGGGGGAGTTAGCCAGAGCTATGATGAAAGGAGTTGGTTATTATCACTTTGCCGGATTGGTCTGGCAGGTTCTTCTCAGTAAGAACCGGCTTAGGAGGCCAGAACTGACTTAGGGTTGCGCCCATCTTGCCGTTGAAAGTGTTGCGAAATTATAGTCGAAAGCGAAGTAGGTATAGTTCTATTCCCTTAAGATCTGGGATGACGTAGACGACTGAGGATGTAGCAAGTTTGAACCGAAATCGAAACCTTTTTTTCTTTGTCTATTTCATCTTGACACTGAGATACATTGAGTGAAGAACAAAGGAAAAAAGAGGTAGTTGCGTCCTTTTTATATGGTTGTTTACGAAAAGGTCAGACAATGTCAGAGAATAGTGAAATCGGAGTCGGCAAAACCATTCCAGGCTGCCCCGGGTCTAGTACCCATTTTGGGGCCAAGAACTCGCACCAACTTTTAATCACTCACTCTACGTAAGTCGTGGTTGACTTACAATATCTTTTTTGAGGTTGTTAGCCGTTGATGTGGCTCATCGCCTGGAAATGGAGGACAGATAGGCGACAAGGATCATTTGACTATACGGCCTACTACGGTTGAGAGCCTTGGCACACTTCTTGCTATCATCCCAGCAGCAGCGCTATGAAAAGAATTTTTGAACAGTATATTGGGCTTATGCAGAGTGCCTTGTACTAGTCAATGGTCCTTTAAAGTCCTCTAAGATTGGTATTATAACATACATACGCAGATGTCTTGCTCCAGAGCTGGAAAGAAATTCTGCACTCAGCCTGCGAGACATGGGCCTCACTCTGCTCTTTTGTTCTCTCGACAAGGTGATGGATACAGGGAAAACAACGTGTTCGGGGAAAGCCAGCAGATTGCAGTACAGCGTCGCAGAATTGGAAGGGAATGTGAAGATATCGTGGACAAACTCCTCAGAAAGGTGACAGCAAAGTCCAATATAAGCTAACATTTCCGGTTGCAATTTCAAAGCGGCTGCGCATCAAGAGTCAGATAGCAGGATGTAAGGCCACAGAATAGCTGGCGAGTGGAAAGTTGCGGACCATAAGCGAGAGCAATTTTTGAGATGGTTGCCTATCCAAGTTGTATTAGCGCAAATGGAAAGCCGCAGAGCTGACAAGAATGAAGTTGCAACATTTTGAACAGCAGTGAACTCGAGCATCAGAAATCCAGACAGAGTGCCATCGTCGCATCAATCTGTTAAAAACCCCCAAATTGCTCCAGTCCCGCAGGGATCCGACACCGGTACACCATGCTTTGGTCGGTCCTTACCCACATTCAATCACTGCTTCATCGGCGGACAACCCGAATTCTATCGAACAATAGATGTCATTAAGGTGCCATGACCTGCAGTCGATGAGGTCTAAGCCCGCAGTGAAGCAAATTCGTGGGGCAGTGAAGTGGCAAGAAAAACGCAGGGACTTGTTGTATATGGATGCACCAGATGAGCCTCTCAGGCAAAAGTCTTCTCACTTGCGCCAAAATTCAGGGAGCTGCACCATAACAATGGGAAGCTTTCTGATCTTGCGAATGCCAGAATAATAGGGAACCTTCCAATCAAATGTCGCAAAATGTTCGGCTATATACCACTAGCGTGGTGACTAGGAACGGATCAACAGCGGGGCTGTGGACTATTTATTTGTATTCGGGATCGCCCACGTCTTTCCCAAAGATTTGGATCCCTTTGCGCCCAACCATTTTCACCACCAACAACCACTTCAGATTTCAATTTCCAGCACCTCATTCGAAAGTTCATCAACGCGTCTACCAATCCATACCCATCATCCACGATGCCTGCTAAGAAAGCAACTGGCGCTGCCCCCGCAAAAAAGACTGCTGTCGCCCCCCAGCATGCCAAGTACAAAGGTATGTCGTCGCTGCCTATGAGTCCACCACGCTGTCGCAAGACTTCGGGCATTGGTGAATCTTGGTCGCGTACATCTACTGACACTTCATGCCAGATATGATCAAGGAGGCTATCATGGCAGTGAGTCTATCCCACCGCGCGCATTTGATGTTTTTGTTCGAAGCATCCATCCCACCTTGCGCCCGCAAGTGAAATCCATCACAACATACCATATTCACTCTTCAAGATCATGGAAGCTGACACATCATCTACGCATTCAGCTTAAGGAGCGCAATGGCAGCAGGTAAGCTTTGTTTTGGTCCCTCGTCGCAGAAATCGCGCTTTGTTTACCTTTGCGGGCGCGTTATCTTGATCGACCTTTTGCTGACCCAACCCTTCTAAATAGTCGCTCTGCCCTTAAGAAATACATCCTCGCGAACAACAAGAACGTCACCCCTAGCGCAACCTTCGATACTCTATTCAACCGCGCGATCAAAGGAGGGGTGGAGAAGGGGGAGTTCGCACAGCCAAAGGGTAAGTCTATCTATTTCCCATCTTGTCATCTACACGATACCCTACGGAACCATACCTCGCCATCTAGTCGTAGACTTGGCTCTGCCATGTCTAACAGCTCTTGCTTTCCTTGCTACTCATGTCGCTATCGCCGCCTTGTCTTAGCATACTTCGCTCCAAGTTACCTTTGCAAGGACTCTCCTTTGCTGACACACATACAGGTACCTCTGGCACCGTGAAGCTAGCTAAGAAAGATTCGGCGACTGCTCCAGTTGCTAAGAAGCCAGCCGCTAAGGCATGTCTCCCGCATCTTTACCAGTGCTCACATGCTAACACCAACGTGTACAGAAGGCCACTACTACCAAGAGCAAAACTTCTACGAAGCCCAAAACTACCAAAGCTACAACTAAGAAAGCTACTGTTACAAAGACGAAGCCCGGTCCTAAGAAGGCTACAACTGCAACCAAGAGCAAGGCGAAACCAGCTGCTAAGACAGCGAACACAGGGGCCAAGCGTACCAAGAAGACTCCAGTCGTTGTACGCCATCGTCCCTACTTTGTGTGTCTGAACCCTTGCTAAACACGTGTGATCAGGCCCCAGCTATTGTTGAAGAGAAAAAGGTCCTAGGGAAGACCAAGTCCGGACGCGTCACAAAGGGTCCCGCAAAGCAATCGAACCCTGTCAAATCGAAGAAGCCAGCAGGAAAAGGGACCAAGGCAAAATCTACTCCCAAAAAACCGGCATCGACGCCTAGCAAAGCTACACCTGCTGCAACATAGAGAGGCAACTCTTCAGTCTTTTCTAATGTTGACTTGATGATGAATAGGGTGGATATGGATGTGCAAGGAGTTTTGTGATCTCGGTCGCGCTCTGCAGCTCATCTGCGGGACTTGTTAGACGACGTGTGGGTTTTCATCTTGTTAGTAACTAGGGGGATCGTTGTCGCCGTCGATGATGCTAGGCGTTCATGTATGCAGGTTCGGTCATTGCTGTATCAAAACATTGCTTGCTCTAAATAAGAAACACCTCAAACCAAAACCTTGTCAACATTATTATGTTTCTTGCATGACCACATGTCCTCTAAAGCTCTCCACTCTGTGCATGTCCTGCTGTAGTGACGTGATTGGATGATAATTAGCTCCTCTGTCATTTCCGGTCAGGTTCGGCGGTAGCAGCTGCTGAGCTCGTGCTCAAGACCGACTGTCCCCGGTTCTGGCAAATCTGTTGGATGGCAACCCGCCATAAGTGGTGACCCGATCTCCACTCCTCTCATCTTGCCTGGTGACCTACCATGACGAGGTTTGCTCGTCGTCCACCCTAAGAATGCTTCTCCCCTGCGCTTCCAGGGGCTGCTTACCCGCCCGGTGCTCTCTATTCCAAAGGCTACAATCATACTTTTCTCGCTCAACTACGGCGTCCTAACGACCACTTATGGTCTAGATACTCCTCACTGAAAACTGTGCCTGGAATTCTACAAAATTCTGCTGTTCTTCGCGATGGTCGAGTGTCTCCTCATGGTGAGTTACACTGGGATCTGTAAGTGTAGCAATAGCAACGCATCCACGTAGTCTCTCGGGGAGGACTGATTGCGGTTTATCAAGTCCTTCGCCTTGCATGTTCATGATATGCTTCTCTTCTTAGCTTTCCTTGATCCAGGCTCCGATGTACTTCCGGATTTGTTTCTGTATGTTCGCTACAGACACCCGATCTCCATCGGACCTGCTGTTGCCCCTCTTCTTGTCGAACTTTGCCATAACATGGACATAGCCGCGCTAGTTAGACCGCACGTTCGAAATCTAGCTTACCGACCACCTCATTGTTCCGAGGTTCCCGCGGAGTTTCCTGGAGTTGCCTCATTCACTTTTTTCTTAAACAGTATCATTGCTTTTAGTGGCTTGCGCCAACGATGGTCGAGTGTGCGACCGACTTTACCAATGCAACACATTCGTCGGCTGCAGCAATACTACAGACAGCAGTATCGATATGGGCCTTTAAAGTCTGTCAATCTGGCCGGATGGTATGATTCGCAGATTAGATAGATATCTTTAGATCGTAGGCCGTTGTAGGGAGAGCTATCCCGTGGTGACTAAACGGCTTCCGCATTTCCTGCGCATACTGTCTGGTCACCCAATGTCCTTTACTGCCGAGTGTTCCTTTTTGTTACGAACACCTGGTTTTCAGTACTCGACACCTATTCCAGATTATATATCATTAGCATAGATTCTTTCTCCCATAGACCAGGATCTGTGTCCCGCTTGCTCGGTCGTCCGTCTACATCAATTCCGGCCTTAATATCGCTGGCTCCTCCGGTGGCTGGGTGGTAGCCCCGCCATAGTTGGTCACTTGTGACCTCTTCTGTTTCAAAGCCTCCAATTGTGTTCTCGTTCTGGTGTTCGAGGTACCATCTCACAGAGCTCACGAGCACTGCTTGACGCAGATAGACAGGTAGATGCTTATGGTGGGTCGCTCACAGATTCCATTGACAGTTTTGAAGGCTTGGATCTCCGCTGCTAATGTGTAGTGCTAGTCTCGTTGCTAGATTACATATAGGTTGACTAAAGCCCCTTCACTAACTTCTTCTCCCTTGCTAGCTTTTGTTGAGCTGTCGCTATATTCAGCCTATGTTCTGCAGACTTCGGTTTCCGCATTTTCTCCTTCGTCTCCTCTGTATGCGTCTGCTTGTATCTTCTCCTCTTAGGAATACAAAGTGCTATCCTTAGCTCTTCTCTTTCTGCTCTGGAAGTCTTGGCTAGGGAAGTTTTGGGCTTAGGCCCTGTCATCAATCTCTTTTCCTCGGCTCTTCGTTATTTTGCGATTCTCATGTTGGCTCTTACTTCGGCATACTTTGGTTTCCGTAGCTTTTCTCTCCTAACTTCATCCTCTGCGAGTCGTTGTTGAGCTGCCGACATATTGGCCCTTGCTTCTGTAGACTTAGGTTTTCTCATTTTTGCTTTTGTCTTTGGTAAAGATCCGCAGAATGGCCACATCTTAGCTCTGGCAAGCACATGATTAGCAAATTTGACCGGGCAGAATGAAGAGTAAATATCATACCTCGAGCTCTTTCAGGCCCACCACGGGCCAAATTCCGGCATAGTTGTTAAATCTCGGCTCTTTTAATCTCGTGATCGGTATACCTGAAACAGAAGACGAGCAGCAGTATTGTATTTCAGAAACTATCGAATTGTGGATTGGCGTGATTTTCATCAATTTTGAGCCACCAAGTTTATCGAAAGGGTTGGTATATAGCCTTTGAAAAGAAGCGAATAAAGGAAAGATAGTGGAACATTGGGAGGAAGCGAGGGCAAAGATCTATATTTTGGCAACGTCTTAGCCTACCATACTCACGATTGGCACCATCACGGGGCAACTCGAGCAGCAAATATCATACTCCCAGCTCTTTCAAGCCAACTATTGACCGAACCTGCGCTCAATTTCGGTCACGATTGGCCACGTCCCAGTTCTGCCAGACTTGCAATTTACACAACCGGCCAACCTAGGTGGGCATAGAAAACCTTTCCATTAGCATAATCTTCAGTGAAGTTGAGTGGTAGGTGGCGACTGTCACCCGAGCGAGGCCAAGGAAGGTTGCAGCTGGCTCCACTTGTTGACATCAAAGTGCAGTATCATGCAATGATCTTCGAGAGCGGAGAAGCAACCTGCACCATCGGAATAAGGAAGGTATAGAATTTTGCCCTGCCGTCTCTATCCAATTCCAGTTCTTCTCCGTGGATCATCTCATGTGGGTTCGTAGACGTTTCTCTTGGGAAGTTTGGGCCACCGATTCTTGCATACTGTGACGTTTGAAGACGATGTCTTTTATATTGTCCGAAAGGAACATTGTTGCCTAGAATATTGTTCCTCCATTCTCATTCTCTTGAACCATCTTATTCCAAACAACATCAGCAACAACGGTGACCGTAAACCTTACCAGCGTCCTCTCTACATTAATAACAGCAAACCATATCCTCGACTACAACCAAGTCCTCAACGGCCTCGGCCATATCTCCGTCCGCAACCCCAACAACAATGCCACATTCTGCATGACCGGCAAGCCACCCCCCAGCACTTGTCCAGAGCGCTCAAGACCTCTCCGAATACTACGTCAATGATGCCTCTCTCGTCAACGTAGACGATGCCAGAACAGGCGACACCGAATACGACGAATGCTTCATCCACCAAGGAATCCTCCAACGATACCCCACCCAAATGAGCGTCGTGCACAGCCATGCTCGCAGCGTCATTCCCTTCGGCATCAGTGTGAGTGCGCCATAGACGTGACAAACTTCTCATCTGATGGACTTATTGTATGTATTTATGTTCGAAACCCATTAAATCAACGAAAAAACTCTAGACAGAGGGTCCATCGCTCGTGCCGCTTCCGAACTCTCTAGTACAGCAACCATCTGCTAGCTCCCTACCGCCTCAGCCACCGCAAATGCCGTCCGCCTCTTCTCATCTAAGAGCTCAGGATCAGCGCCCCGATCTAGCAGCAGCCGCACCACTTCCACTTGCCCGCTCTCGATGGCCGCATGCAAGGCCGGCCATGGGTGACCCTTACAAGGATGTGTGATCATCGCAGCGTTTGTCACAACATCATTCACATCCGCATTCTGTGCTAGTAGCCAGCTCACCACATCCATCAGGCCATTTTTTGATGCTACCGCTAAGGCTCCAGAATGCAGCAGCGAGGCGCCGTACTGGAGTAGGATCATGCAGAGCTCCACGGATCTCGTTTGCCATCTCCCGCATGCGAGGCAGAGTTCACTCATGTCCAAGCGGTCGTTACTGGGCCTAAGTCCGCAGGATATTAGGAATTCGATGTATTCCGGTGATGCTGGGAGACTCAGAGCCTTGCCTAGTTGGGTTTCGCGGCCGTCGTAGATAGTGATGTGTATGATGTTTGGGTTGTGCGTGAAGAGTGTTTTGTACATCTCAATAGAGCTTGACAAAAGTGCCCAGCGGACTGTTTCCTCGGAGATTTCCGTCTCAGGGAGGAGTGTTAGAATGTAGCGGACAGTATAAGGGTGATTGTCTTGAGTTGCTTTGGCCAACATTGCGTCGGTGAGGGAAGATTCCAAAGGTGCGGGAGGTTGGGATGTGTGATCTTGACCTGGTCCCTGAGAGATGCGGAGTAACTCTTGCAACTTTGACATATCCCCATTTGAGCATGCTTCGAGGAGAGCTTCGCGCTGTGAAGACGTATTAAGTATACGATCCGTTGATCCCATTGATGTGATTCTTCAAATGGATACACAAAATAGTTTCCCCTTAGGTGTGAAGTGTAGGTGAGGCAAGGAAGAGGAGCTATTTGTTCTTCTTAGCTTCTTTCTTGGAATCGCTCGAGGGACTTTTCGATTTTGCGGTTGGCCCGGCCGCGACGGTGGGATTTATTCCAATTCTATCGACGAACAGTATAATCGGTAGAATGATGGCTACAAGCAAGACGGCTATGTAGTTTGGATTGGACGAAAGCCAGGAGGTGATCGACCACGAGTCGGTAGCTGTGGAGCTTGAGGGATCCATTATTGCAATTGAGGTAATCACTGGTTCTACAGCCCTTAAACATACGAAGAGAGCTTGTGCAGTGTAATTAGTATTTAGGATTCCAGCGAAGAAGTTGTTATTGGTGCTGCGAAAGAAGCTCACAGTTCAGTAGGGACGTCGGCGATTTCTTCTCTGCAGATCCCGAGCGCCGATGAGAGCAAACAAGAAAGACATCCGTAGGCACAAAACTCCTTAGCTACTGCTCCACATCTGCTTACCCATCTTCTCTCCCATTGCTCCTCGCAGTTGGCCTCTCTCTTGGATGGCCCTCCAGTTGCAGGAGTAAATCAGTTCATGCAAGCAATAAGCACCGCCCTATCAACCTCGTCACCTGATTCCTAATCTCCAGAACGCTCCGGATTTAGTCAACAGGAGTGAGGCAAGGACACAGTCAATGAATGGATCAGACTTCACGGTCTAGTGCATGATAGAAAAAGTTGGAAAGGGATTGCATCAGGCTCTTATCCTACGGCCCGGGCATGCTGGAGAGAAAACCGCCCTCCTGGATACAGACCGTCACGATGCCATCTTTGTCCCAATACTTCAGCGAGCCAATCAATCTAGCCACCAGTGATGTCTCACCTTATGATCCTCCTCATCAGGCTTCCACGGAAAAGACATTTCATCCAGCATCGGATGCCAAGTCTGCGCTGCTAGACGGACGGTCTAAAGATAATACGAAAGAGGGCAAAGTGGTTGAAGGAATGTTCCTTGGTGAATCAGATGGAGTGAATTCAAGTTTACAGTCGTTGCCGAATGGAAGAACGAGTGACAGTACGGACAGTCGTGGAAAGACACATTCGAGAGATGGGAGTATCTACTCTAGGGTCAATGGTAATGGAGGGAATGGAGAAGGGGAAAAAGCCCATGTTGAGGTGAAAACCACATCATCGAAGCCCGCCGCGATGAATTCAATCGCTTCCCCGGCATTAAATAAAGCCGACGTTGCACAGCATTCAAGGCCCAAGTCCCCAGAAAATGGCCAACTCGGAAAGAGACACCACAAAGGACATGCAAGAGCCCATTCATCTTCAGCACCACCGACCCATGACATATACCCAACGTACTTGAATAATGTTGAAGCTTCACCGACTACTTCACAGGCACTTCTCGCACCTCAAGATGTCCCACAAGCCTCTAAAAACAGATTCTCGTTGCCTCCTATCCTACCGAACGCCAATCAGGCTCCTGCTGGATCTTCGGCAACATCTTTGCATCCTGGAGCACCTCGTTTGCACCACCGTCATACTTTGGAAGTACCGAGAGTCTCTACGAGCCGAACATCTAGAGACTTGTCGTACCCTGGCACTGCGAGTGAAGGCAGTGAGAGCGGCCGATTTTCTCCGACTCCAAGGACGCCACGAGCCTCGAACACCTTAGCACGAGCGCCGACGCGATCAATACACTCTGATATGTATTTGGACGAGGTCCCGGCCGACAGTGATGTGGCGAAATGGACGGAGGCAATTAGGCAAAAGAGAGCGAGCAGAAGAAAAAGAAAAGAGGAAGAGGAGGATGATAGAGTGGTAGTGGGGACAAAGGTGGACATGAATCATGTCAATTGGGTCACGGCTTACAATATGTTGACCGGCATACGGTTTACCGTTTCGAGAACAAACGCCAAAATGGATCGAGAGCTTACAGATGCCGACTTTGACGCGAGGAACAAGTTCTCGTTCGACATGTAAGCGTCACTCTTTTAACGCGAAACCGCTTCTACTAACAATCCAAAAGCACCGGCAACGAATTGACACCCTCCGCCAAGTACGACTTCAAGTTCAAAGACTACGCACCTTGGGTGTTCCGTCATCTGAGGGCCAAATTCATGCTCGATCCTGCGGACTACTTGATGTCGCTGACAAGCAAATATATTCTGTCAGAACTTGGGTCTCCAGGCAAAAGTGGCAGCTTCTTCTACTTCTCTCGCGACTACAAATACATCATCAAAACCATCCACCATGCAGAGCACAAGCTTCTCAGGAAGATACTCCGGGAATACTACGCACATATCGAACGTTATCCTAATACCTTGATATCTCAATTCTACGGCCTTCATCGAGTCAAGATACCCTATGGTAGAAAGATACACTTCGTTGTGATGAACAATTTGTTTCCTCCGCATCGAGATATCCACCAAACATTCGATCTTAAAGGGTCAACAATCGGGCGGGAGTTCAAGGAGGAACTTTTGGAGAAAAATCCGCGTGCTACCTTGAAAGACCTGAACTGGCTACGAAGGAATTACCACTTCGAGTTTGGACCAACAAAGAAGAGCCTGTTCATCGGGCAGATGAAACGAGACGTGGCTCTTCTCCAGAAACTGAAGATCATGGACTATTCCCTTCTCGTGGGTATACACGATCTCAGCAAAGGCAATGAGGAAAACCTTCGAGACAGAACCCTCCAGGTGTTCCAGCCAGGCGGTGATGCGAATGTTGACCCACAGATAAACATGCTTACGAGGACTCCATCAAAACTGGAAAATCAAAGGCAAGCGAAACAGCTTCGGCAGATTATCAGGAAGGAGAAACCGGTACCAATGGATCAAAGCACAAGCAAAATGCCAGACGAGTTGTTGGAAGAGCGGAAGCACTTGATCTTCTATAGCGACGATGGTGGCTTCAGAGCTACTCATGAAGACGGTTCGCCGGGTGAAGAGGTATACTATCTTGGTATCATTGACTGCCTGACACATGTAAGTTCAGGGAAGCGTTTCACGACTCCAGGAGGAAGCTGATATGATTCTAGTACGGCTTCATAAAACGAGCCGAAAACTTCTGGAAAGGCATGTCGAACAACAAATCCCAAATATCTCCCATCCCACCTGAAGCCTACGGCGATCGCTTCGTCAAATTTATCAGCGGCCTTACGATGACTAAAGAAGAGCAAGAGCGGGAAATCCAAAGCAGCGAGCAAGTCGATGGCTCTATAGACACGACCCGGCATTCGCGAATGTCGCACGAGAACAAGGTCGTTCAAAAAGCGGAAAAGGAGGCACATAAGACGGAGAAAGAGGGCGCTGTTGAGGAACCCCAGCGAGACCGGACAATGAGTGTGATGCGCAGCCCCTCTGCAGAAAGAAGTGGTGGTTTGCAAGGCGCGACTTTGCCCGTAGTTGAAGAAGATGGAGAGGCGGGGAGTAGGGAGAACATCAACGAGCTGGATGAGAAAGCTGGTGGAAAGCCCGTTGATGATGCAAGAGGGAGGGATAAAGACCGATCACCAGCCGACCCACAGCTCCCGTCCCTTCCTAATTTCAATCGGTTGAGCTTGGGGATGTCTTCGAAAGCCCCCGCAGCTGGGGCTGATCATTGAACTTGGATGTACGCTTTTTCTTTGTTGAGATACCCATCTATATCATCATGTAAGCGTTGCATACGGCGTGCTTTCACTACCTGCCAGGGCGATATTTGGCTGCTGGAACGGCATGAAGCCGGATGGTGGTGGCCTGCCGTTGGCGATATTTTATAGGCTTCGCGGAGCGTAGGATATTATTATCAAATTTTCAACGCCTCTTTAGATGGACACCCCTCGTTTACCGCGCTCTAATGTGATAAAGTGATCTTTGTACTTCAAGAATCGTGATCCTCGTCCTTTCCAGGCCACAGAATCTGCTTCTTTAGTAAAGCTCGTACATACGCAAAAAACACAAGCAGCCACATCATGACTTGTAGCCACACTAGCCATCCAAAGGATAGCTTGGCTTCCAATTTCAGTCCCAATTTCAGTCCCAATTTCGCAATCAACAAGCCCGTGTTTGGGAACACGAACGACCACCAAGTCTGCACACAAAACCCCAGTCAGCCGCTCAGTCTCGCTATGAGATAGGGTTAAGGCCACTCACAGGATGAAAACTCATCTCCCGCATCCCACAAACCGCCGCCAAAAGATTAACACAAAAGAAGAACAAACTCAGCGTCCACAGCACAATGGCCACAAAGACCGCAGCGGTCTTCAGAACCTACGCCGTAGGCACCCCACTCGTCCCCACCAAGGTCTCGGGGAAAACCTTTATAGCCGCATTCGCTATACCGATGAATGCGAGTCCTGTAAAGGACGGGGGACCGACACTGATGAACATCCCGGGTCTAGTGTTGGGCTTGGGGAGGCCGAATGACATTAGACGGCCGATATAATTGCTGTACATGAAAATTGAGACGAGGATGCCGAGACCTTGGAAGGTTGTTCCGGCTAGGAGGATTGGGATGGCGTAGTGGGGGGTTGGGAGGGGGAGATTACGGCCACGACGGTGCCGGAGAGCATGATTGGGAAGATGGCTGGCGGTGTTCTTTGGTTAGCTACTACTCTTTTGAGACGGAGGCTGGGGTCATTTGAGCCAAGGGAGTCCGGAAACTTGTCTCGGGACCCTTGGATGCGTTTAGCTGATGGGATATGGGGCTGGATGTCTTACGGAGGATCCAGGCTGGTGTCATGGATTGCTGAAACATTGGTGGTGTTAGTGTCACCTTGAATAAATAAAGAAATAGTCATAAGACAGGTTGAAGGGGCAAATAGGAAGCACAAGGATCTCTTTACTCCCAAAACTATCCTTGTGACACGGAAAGAGGTTTGAAATAGAAAGGGATTATGCAGGACTGCGACTCACGAGAGTCAAAGGCTTGCCTGTGAAGAGTAAATGATATTGTACAACCGCGGTGGAGAAGGTCATGGCCACGTAGATCCAGAAGAGGATGCGAAGAGTGGTTATGAGCCATGGACCCGTAGATGGTACACCATATTCTTGCATTCCGGAGAGGAGGGTTGAAATTGTGATGAAGAAAGTCTGGCCATTGTTAATTGGGGGAAGAACATGTTTCTTGAGGCACATACAGGAATGAAAAGGCTTTCTGTTGGATGATATACAGACTGTCTATAAGTACCTGGAAACATATAGAATCGAGCCGAGATAAGAGCCGTAAGAAGGAAGAAAAGGACCACATCGAATATGAAAACTATGGTTCCAATGGTAGTAAGGCCATGGAAACGGTGAGGCGTTACTGGAAGCAAGAGAGCTATACCACCTGCAGATTTAGGAGTCAGTATTGCCCCTCGAAACCCACAGAATCGAGCCAAAAGACAGCTCTCGGGAGCGGAATATAGAAGCTGTCTGGAGCAGATTTCATGCCAAAAGACATGTCTCGGGGGTCGCGGACAGACGGATTGGTAAGCAACAGCTCCGAAAGATACACTCAACAGTGCTCATAGTCAGGGTGAACCACCTTCAGTAGCGTCGGAATGTGTACCCAATATTAAGATTTTACCCTTTTCTTGAGAGTGGTACACTCACGTCCATGTAAAGTGATGCAGCCGCTCTCTCAGAGAGATGGGTTCCGCGGGACCTGGTTCATTCTTTTCCATATTGAAAGTAGTCTCCAAGTTTCAGGTCTTTGCTAGGAACGGAGCCCATAGGCCGAGGTCTCTGCACTGTAGAGAATACGCCGCGGGACAAAGAATGGTACTACCCTCATGGAAGCACGAAAACAGCATGCTCGATTCTTCCTTCTGCGGCTAATATCCTTTCCCTCCTCCCGTATGGCTAGAAAATGTAGAGAGGATCTAAGACATTCATTGCCATATACGTATTTGCTGAATTGGCTGCTTGTGCCTTCCCCAATCACGCTCCAGTTCACTTCCCTTTGATATCAATTCCAGACAACACAACAGGCTTGAAGCTACGATTTTTACTGAAGACCCAACACCCAAAGAAACATTTTCCGGTTCACGGTGAACACACCACAGAGACTTTGGTCTATTTCGTGTTCTGCGTCATCACAAGTACGCCACTCCGTCCCAAAATAGTTCATGGCGCCAAGCATCTGACTTATTAAGTGGCAGGCAAAAGCCAGCCTTAAATGGTTACTAACTCCATACAACCACGAGGTTCTTTCTCACTCCGAACACTTCCCACTCTTCACCGTCCTTCCTACACATCAAACCCCCAAACCACAGCCTCATTACACACATACAACAAATAAGATGGCTCTCAAGCGCATCAACAAGGAGCTCACAGATCTCGGCCGGTATGTTCATACTTAACTACCGCTTTGGCAGCAAGCTTTGGGCTCAGCATGAAGCCGACACTGGCAACCTGTCATACAGATAGAGCATTCAAGACTGACATGGTCTCTACAGTGATCCACCTTCATCATGTTCCGCAGGACCTATCGGTGACGATCTGGTATGTGTGGCCCCCACCAACAGCAAATCTAGAGCGGTTGAAGCGGTGGAAGCAGCCCACTTGCTTCATCTACTTCGGTCGTACCTGTATCCAAGGCCATCTGCTAACAATAATTGTTTCGCTATAGTTCCACTGGCAAGCGACAATAATGGGACCAGTACGTTGAGCCTTATCGCTGCTCGAATACCACCCCACTTCCTTTGTTCACAGTGGGGCTACGGCTGGGTATGCATGAGCTGACAAACAACTTCAGGGTGACAGCCCATACTCAGGAGGCGTCTTCTTCCTGGCCATCCACTTCCCCACCGATTACCCATTCAAGCCTCCGAAGGTCAACTTCACTACTCGCATCTACCACCCCAACATCAACTCAAACGGCAGCATATGCTTGGATATCCTACGTGACCAGTGGAGCCCGGCCTTGACCATCTCGAAAGGTACTAGCACTCTTGTGAAATGATGGAACAGAGAAGAATCTCATGGAAACGAGCTTGTGGCTGACAAGAGGTGTTACAGTGCTTCTCTCTATCTGCTCCATGCTTACGGACCCAAACCCAGACGATCCTTTGGTACCCGAGATCGCCCATGTGTACAAGACCGACCGCTCAAGGTACGAATCCACAGCGAGGGAATGGACCAGGAAGTACGCCATCTAGACGGCGGACGAGAGGAAGGTGTGATGGTATGACGGAGTGCTGGCTCAGGGCCCCTGTGGTGGGACATGATTCGTGAAGGCTATCTCTACAAGGCATACATCAACACAAATCATCAACACAAAATCATCAATGACAAGCAGTCAAACGGTTTCCTTTTTCCTTTTGTCCAGGGGTTTCCCTTTATGTTGCAGCAGTGGAATTAAATTTTTGGGAATAGTTACTCATGCATTCAATCACGATACATGGTCGAGCGTTAGGAGTGTATCTAAGGTAGCAATGATTATCATTGCATCAATCTCATTATCAAAACCCAGCTTGTGCTTTGAACACACCCTTGCAGATACTTAAGCGCTAGTTGACCATTAGGTGCTCTACTCCAGCCTGGCCTGGATGAGCATTCGAGATTCATGGTTAGACAAGCTAATCTGAAGATAGAGTGCTATAAAAGTAAAGTTGTTGTAAACATGTTCCGATCAAGTTGCGCCTTCGGTGAATAAAGCAAATCGCGCAACCTCCAAGTCAGGAAGTCGCACCTTCGATTCACCATCTGTCACCCTCATCTTTGTTTATCTTTGTTTCCGACTGTACATCCCAACTACCTTGCACTGAAAATTAATCCAAATCACCACCCACTGGACACAGCTCTGCAGTCTACTATCTCGCCCAGCTTACACACCAGCTCGGAGACATAATTGCGTCCTCGCTACCACGAGGCCGACTGAGGGCGATACTCCAGCAGGAGACTCGGAAAAGGGAGATGTGCCTCAGCCAAGGATGATGATGGCTGCCAGCAAGACACGGGCCGGTCCAACGGCTCAAGACCTTCCCTGGAAGGCATGGTTAACTTTTTGGTTTTCTTCCACAGGCTCTCGCTAACTTTTGCTATCCCTGTTTTGCCTGGCTCATGCCACAGTATTTCTCCATGGCTTCTTCTACTATACGACTGACGAATTCATCACTGCACGTTCAGCTTTTGGCACTACTTTTCCGACGGCAACCGCTGCCGGGCTAGTCCTTCACCTCGACCTTGTCATACTCATGTTTCCTGTATGCTGCTCTCTAGTCTCGTTGTTACGACGAACACCTTTGGAGAGGGTGATGGACATTGGCTCCAAAACTTTTCTTCATAAGCTCACGGCCTGGTCTATGGTCTATGGTCTATTTCGCTGGCATACACACAATCGCTCACATTTGCAACTTCGCTAACCTAGCTGCGAAAGAGAGCCAAAGACTCAAGGGATTCTTACTCCTGAATTTTACAACGGGACCTGGGTGGTCTGGGTACCTTATGCTAGCATTGTTGATGCTCATGGCCGTCACGTCTCTCGAAGCATTCATACGTGTAGACTTTAAGCGCTTCTGGTTCACTCACCATTTGTTTCTGGTATTTTTAGTTCTATGGTCCATTCATGGCACGTTCTGTATAGTCAAGGCCGACATATCATCAGCGTGTACGGGGCTGGGCCCTTTCTGGGAGTACTGGGTTTATGGAGGAGTCTTCTACTTGATTGACAGGATACTCAGGGAATGGCGTGGAAGGCACCAATCTTTTATTTCAAAAGTCATCCAGCATCCTAGCAACGTGCTCGAGATACAGATCAAGAAGGGAACGACTATCATGAAGGCCGGACAGGTATAATTGGCTCTGAGCTATGCCGTCTGATTTCAATGCTAACACGCTAAAATATGTCTATCTGTCCTGTCCTGAGGTCGCTATTTGCCAAGACCGTCCTCTCGCCTTGACTAGTGCCTCCGAGGAGAATTACCAGTCTGTCCACATCCACTGCACTGACAATTACACGAGAACCATGGCGGCGGCACTTGGCTGTAATTTTGAACAGCAAAAGGACCGCAGAGCTCCATACACCTCTACTGTTATCGGTATTGATCATGAGGCTGCGATACTGGATGTCGATCCCACGATTCGAAGACTCCTTCCATCGGTATTCATTGACGGCCCCTTCGGAGGTACACCGAAGGACCTGTTTCAGTTCGAAGCTGTAGACCTAATCGCGCTGGGGGACAGAGTTGAACTCTTTGCATCTATTCTCAAAAGTATCTGGTATCGGATGAACTATCCCGGTCAAAAGTGCTGCATCCGCAAGGTCTACTTTCTATGGGCTTGCAACGACTTCAGTCCCTGCGAATGGTTCGCTTCGTTGCTCATGGCTATAGAGGCGCAGGACATGTACCACAATATTGAGATCTACACTTATCTCATCTCTACCACCATAAGCAAGGACACCATCACGGGCTTTCGAGTGCATACGAAGTTCGGTGTACCTAACTGGGGCGCCGTTCTCACGCTGTCTCATGAAGTCTATGGTCCGCGTAAGACATGTTCCGTTGCCAGCGGTTTAGATCGGATGGGCCTTGAGTGCACCGTGATATAGGCATTGTTTTCTGGTCTGTGTGAAGAAAGCGGATCCTTGAGTGTTGATTGTTTTGCTGGAGGATGGGAGTGCGAAAAGTATGACTATCAACGGAGCAGAGCGCATGCTATTCTTCTTACATTGAAGCATATGGTCAATACGCTGGCATTCTCAAGCATACAAGATGTCAACAAAAGCTCACCAAAGCTATAATAATGGTATTTATCAAAGTTGATAGCACTTGCTATTGAACAAACACTCTACATGGATGCCGGAAGAGACCGTCTTTGCTGTGCTCTTGCCATCCAGCAGTTGATACCCATGGTGTTGATATAAGGCAGAGAGCATCAATGACCCTGATCAGCAGCCTTAGAATTTCTGGGTAAACCTCGCCGCTAGTGGACTAGCCTAAAGTAAATGCGGCCGTTGTGTAAACTTCTCGAGAATTAAACGCAACTTAAATCATCGCAGCTTTAAACGCAACAACACCGCACAAAGCAACATCTACCAGGGCTACAGAGCCATCGTCGTTACACCCTCGACAACTGATCAAAGCCATCTCCTGATACCTGCCCTCAGAGCTCCTGCTTGAGCCCTCTATCATCATAGGCACTTCCCAAATATCAACACACCCCTCGCACCCACCATCATATTCCTATTCACCCAAAGCCGTGAGCAAACTTGAGATATTCCAATCCCCTGTATCCCACGAAGCTCTCCCAATGATCTATCAATCGCTCTGACCCTCACAGCCATTGTCACTACGAGCTTCCCACTTGGACTCGTGACCACAATACATGACCCGGTTGCGCTGACGACCTACCTTATACGCGACGAGATCTGCTCTAATCGTCCAAATACAGCCACCGCTGCTGTACAGTCTCCCCTCTCTACCTCTACACAGACCATCAACAACAGTGCTCCATAAACAACGACAGATAGCTCGATATGGCTTCAGCTTTCACGGACCAAGCCAGTCAAATGAAGCTCAGGTGAATCGCAACTAGCTTCATCAATATGAGAATGCTCGCTAATGCCTGGGCCCCAGTGACAGCCCTTCAGAAAAGAAAGTGAATGATACGTCACGGGGCGTTAACAAAGATACTCGACCACAGACTGAGGTGCACAATGGCACGATCTTCTTGCAGTGCCCGAGCTGAACAGTATGATAGGATGTTACGAATACAAAAGGTCTTGACTTCGAAGACTTTGTCCTCAAGCGCGACCTCCTCAAGGGCATCCATGCTGCTGGATTTGAGAAGCCTTCACCCATCCAAGAAGCAACGATCCCTGTCGCCTTGACGGGGCGAGACATACTAGCACGAGCGAAAAATGGCACAGGCAAGACTGCTGCCTTCATCATACCCACACTAGAGAGGGTCGAGCCCAAAAACCAGAAGACGCAGGCTTTGATCTTAGTGCCCACGCGAGAGCTCGCTTTACAAACATCACAAGTGTGCAAGACGTTGGGGCAGCACCTTGGCATCAATGTCATGGTTACAACTGGAGGCACTGGCCTCAAGGACGATATCCTGCGTCTAAATGAAACCGTTCACATCATCGTTGGCACACCTGGCAGGATAGCAGATCTAGCTAGGAAGGAGGTCGTCAAGCTAGACGAGTGCACAACTTTTGTAATGGATGAAGCTGACAAACTTCTCTCGTCGGAGTTCACGCCCACGATTGAGCAATTGCTCAGCTTTCACCCCAAGGAGCGACAGGTCATGCTTTTCAGTGCTACTTTTCCCGTCACAGTAAAGCATTTCCAAGTATGTAATTCTTTCCAATTTCCTTGACTGAATGCTCACGTTCTCTAGGACAAACATATGAAAGACCCCTGGGAAATCAATCTTATGGACGAGCTCACCCTTCGAGGTATCACACAATACTACTGCTTCGTGGAGGAGAAGCAGAAAGTTCACTGCCTTAACACTCTCTTCTCGAAACTCCAGATCAATCAGTCCATCATCTTCTGCAATTCTACCAATCGAGTTGAGCTTCTGGCCAAGAAGATCACTGAACTCGGATACTCGTGCTTCTATTCCCACGCCAAGATGCTGCAGCACAGCCGCAATCGCGTGTTCCATGACTTCCGAAATGGTGTCTGCCGCAACCTCGTTTGCTCTGACCTTTTGACTCGTGGTATCGACATTCAAGCCGTCAATGTGGTCATCAATTTCGACTTCCCAAAGAATGCCGAGACCTACCTTCATCGTATAGGTCGGTCTGGACGATATGGACACTTGGGTGTGGCCATTAACCTAATCAATTGGGAAGATCGCTTCAATCTCTACAAGATTGAGCAAGAGCTTCAAACAGAAATTGCCGCTATCCCACAGTCCATCGATAAGAAGCTCTATGCCTACGACTCGCCCGAGAACATTCCTCGCCCGCAAAACAAGTTCGGGGCTACCGAACGTCAAGCAGCTGGTCAGGGCCAACAGCCTGGTGGAACCCAGCAGCGAAACAACAGAGGACCAGGCAATGCTACCAACGGAAGCTTTGCTAGTCGGGCCGGCGGCCGTGGTGGGCAGCAAACAAACGGAACCAATACCCAAAACAGTCAACGTTACCAGGGTCAAGCGAACGGTACTCAGAGGGGATCTCCCAGAGGCTATCAACAACAAAACCGACAGAATGGCTCCACACCACAATAGTGGCTTGTGGTGAGCTTTCTTCTGTTCTCGGTTCTTCGTTGTTCTCTGCCTTCTAGATTTGCTCATCATCCGTTCACTACCACCAACCATACGATGCAATTTCGAAACCGAATTATGACCTTCTACGCTGTACATATTCAACACAACTCCACTTTCATCTACGTATCTCGAGCGCACCCACCTCAGATTCCCTTTGCGATGCACTGCCTCTGAAACTTCGGTGTCAGGGCAGTGCCCTGGCAGATTTCTAGGGAGTGTGTATAAAAGGCGTTTGGAGCAGGTACTTCTATACTTTGGCGTTCGCACTGGGATGATATCCATGGTGCATGCCTATTTTCGCGGCTGCTGGTTTGCTTCACTAGTATGTTCGATGCCCGCTCGACACAATCCCCATTGAAACTCAATCGATCTTTCGACCCACTCCCTCGACACGAAAAGAACCCTGTTCGGCCCAATCTATCATCACCATACCACATCCGACCCATCTTTCACCAAAACATCACCAACCTGGCCCAAAACTCGACCCAAAATCCCAATTCGACCTGCCCTAATCTCTACTCGAACCTGGCGCTCCTTTTGAGGCCTGAAAACTAGCCGTATCTCTTTTGGAGAGCAGTGGATCTGGTTCACCACTGGCTGGAGTCAATCTCGTCTACCATCTTCTCTGCTCACATGGGAGACGATGGCACCTGACGATCGTTGCCGTTCCTTTACTTCCACAACAAGAAAAACGTCGGATAGCTCATAAAGGAAATGCTAGCACAGCATAAAAAACAAAGAATTTAAAAAAAACTAGGAGGCAAGAGGACTGTCAAGAATGGAAACAGACCTGGAAATAGCAACTTGAATCTTAGCTAGTAATAGTCAAAAGAAATAATGTTGCCCTCTGATCAAGTCGTCTCATGCACACTGTATATGCTTTGAGTTCCCAAATCATGCCAATTGTAGACTTGGTGCACGTGTTCTGGAGAAAACGAGGCATGCGTTGCGCTGGCTATTTGATTCTACAGACAGAACTCTAACAGCCCGTGGATAAAGTACAGGAATATGTATCGCTAGTCGCTCAGAGTGGAAAGATGTCTTTAAGTACAAAGTGAAATGTAGTAGGTACGGGGTGACAAATGCGTCCACTATGCATCGACGAACGATTTGACATCTACCCAATTCGTTAGCGACTAATCCCAAAAATCCACAAGACTGTAAGCAAGGAATTGACTTACTCGATAACCAATTGAGATACTCCCTCTGTTCCTTAAAATCAATATACTCCGGCACCCACAGCGCAAGCGCAGTATTCACCCCCCTCTCATCCAGATACCGTTCCAACAGCACCTGCAAATCTTCATCCAGATTCCCAAACGGTGGCCCCTCATACAGATTCCTCCGCTTCCAATCTAGCTCCGCAGTCTTCGCATCCGCTAGCTCTGGCTTGTTGTAATAGAATACATTGTCAATCACAATCTCCCCATCCTGTGCCGTCGTCTCGATCTGCAGTGTCCCCTTCCCTTTTTTCTCAATCATAACATTCACGCGGCAGGGGAAGCTTGGTTCGTCATTATCTGGGTCCGAAGCGGGGGACTCGTCGTCCATGAGCTCTTCGCGGTCGGCGGGCGCGATGCGGTCTTCGGGGGCGATGTTGATGTTTCCGCCTTTGGTGCGGCCTTGGTTGATGTTTCCTTTTGTGTTGGCGCCGCCGGATTGGGCGGATTCGGGGAGGTCGGTGGGGTCTTCTTCGTCGTAGAGGGCTTTGTCGGGGTAGTCGTCGGGGTCTTGGTCCATTGCGTTTAGGTCGGCTATGGAGAAGCTTACGCGGATGCTATGAGGTGGGATAGAAGGTTAGAGAGGGGGTTGGAGGTGGAAGGGGGTTGGGTGTGGGGACTTACGACTCGTCGCCGAATTTGCGGGTTAGGACGACTTCTTCTTGGCCTGGGATATCATGGATCTTTCATATGTCAGGTTTCAAGCTGTAGCAAGGGAGGGTGTGATCTTACTTCGAACGAGCTGCTGTCAAGGTAGTCTGAGATGTTTGAGGGTAGCTTTTCTGAATCTCGCATCTCCTTTTCCATTTGGAGCTCGGAATCGATCTTTGCTGAGAGCTCTTGGTCGACTAATACTGCGTAAGCTATCGTTCCCTAGACGGATATTTCAATACCATACCTTGACCCTCCTTCTCCCGCGTAGCTCGTGTGGTAGAGAACGCAGCATATCTTGGTGTTGAGACCGCTTTGCATGTCTGCAGAAGCAGCGAGGTAGGGCGGAGGGGAGATATAGTAGAGAGTGTTCTGGGTTGGCATCGTGCAGCTATCCTCGGCATTGACCGGGGTACTGCGCGGGAGAAGCTTCGTAGAGACATCATGGTGGATTGAGGAGTGTTGTTGTGTGGAGAATATGCAGCTGGGAGTGTTTGATGATGCTCTGCTAGAGAAATTTTGGCGCTAGTAAAAATCCCTGCGCAGATCTTCTACCTCCGAATATATTGGAGCAAGAAGCTTCACTTTTCTCTCGCAACATGGCAACTTCGAATTCAGATAACAGGCCAAAGGTGTGTATCTTTTCCGAAAGCAGAAGCTCTATTGAACGTGCGATGACTGACATGCGCAGCCGAGTGCTCTAAGGTCTATAATTGCAGGCTCCACCGCTGGAGCTGTAGAAATTGGTACGAGAGACTCTGAGAGCACCTACCTTCCCAGCTAATTGTTACTTTCAATAGCCATCACATATCCTGCTGAATGTAAGACTGCAAGCTCCAACCGACTAGGACCCAATTGACCTTCCGCTCAGTCGCAAAGACCAGAACCCAACTCAATAGGCGATTACCAGATGGGCAAAAGCTTGGCTGGCCACCATTCGGCAAGCAATGGTATGCGGGATGTACGACTTTGATAATTGGGAACTCTTTAAAGGCTGGCATAAGTGCGGAATCAGGACCCTTGGCGAAAGACGGCATGCGGGCTAAATGAACGTAGGATTTGTTGCTTTCGACCACTATAAGTCCATGTTGCAAGATGAAGATGGCAATTTATCAGGACCCAAGACGGTTATAGCAGGCTTTGGGGCTGGAATTACGGAATCTCTACTGGCTGTCACGCCGTTTGAGAGCATCAAGACTACTTTGTGCGTTACGTCAAAGTGCCCATTGGCATTCCAAACGCTAACGCTATTTCTTGCCATAGAATCGATGACCGCAAATCAGCGAAGCCACGGATGCGTGGCTTTCTCCATGGTTCAGGAATAATCTTCAGAGAAAGAGGCATAAGAGGTTTCTTTCAAGGATTCGTGCCGACCACTGCAAGGCAGGCCGCAAATTCAGCCACTAGGTTCGGAAGTTATACTATGATCAAGCAATTTGCTCAAGGTTACGTTGCTCCAGGAGAGAAGCTGGGAACAATAAGCACATTCGGAATAGGAGGCCTCGCTGGTTTAATCACAGTGTAGGTAGCTCGAGGTTTTGGAGCAGACAGGCTGACACTATTTAGATACGTCACTCAACCCCTAGACACCATCAAGACACGGTAAGCTCCTCCAAAGGCTTCGCTTGAAATGAAGCGTGCTAAACGTCAATAGAATGCAATCAATTGAGGCCCGGAAGGAATACAAGAACAGCTTCGTCTGTGTTGCGAAGATTTTCAAGCAGGAAGGCGTAATGACCTTCTGGTCGGGAGCAGTACCACGGTTGGCAAGACTGATCCTGAGCGGAGGAATTGTGTTTACAATGTGAGTTTGCTTCAGCGGTTGGGGTGTTTCAATCCAAATCGCTAAACATTGCAGGTACGAGAAAACGATGGAGGGATTAGATAGGTTCGATCCCGAGCGCCAATACATTTAGAGCTTCACTGCATACGATACCCAATTGCAAAAGAATATATACAACTCTTTGGAAGGTCCTCGTGCAGCAGTAGTAGTTCTCTACTCATGCAATTTGATGCGTGCGGATCCCTGCCCCACTATAGCGGGCCCGCTGCATGAAGTCACAGGGCATTCAAAGCTCCAGAACATTCCTATCAACGTTCCAAGACGATCATACCCAGACCAATTCGAAACCTCCAGAACCATCATTGTTCCTCACAACATCCCTCACCAGTTCTTCTCCTTCATCATTGCCTTACTCTGCCTCTACTTCGCACATATCACTTCTCAAGTCGACCTCCTTCCAAACCACAAAACATGGCCTGGATGTCCTCCGGCTCCTCAAACGCAGCACTAATCAAGAACCTCGCAAGCAACGGCCTCATAACATCCGAGAGAGTCAAGAATGCCATGCTATCAGTACGACCTCCCGCCTTTGCCTCCCCGCCCCCCATCTAACCCCTACAACTCATACCACCTAGCCTATGAAACTCCATTGAGTAACACTCTTCCCAGGTCGATCGGGCCCACTTCTCCCCCTACGCGCCCTATACCGACTCCCCCCAAACAATAGGCCACTCCGCCACCATCTCCGCCCCTCACATGCATGCCTCAGCAGCCGAATCCCTCCTCCCCTACATCCACCCCTCCGCCCGAATCCTCGACATCGGTTCCGGCTCCGGCTACCTAACCGCCGTTCTCGCCGCGCTGGTCGGTCCACAGGGGAAGGTAGTGGGTATAGATCACATCCAAGGACTCGTCGATCTCGCGAATAAGAATATGGGGAAGAGCGAGCAGGGGCGGGAATGGATGAAAGATGGGAGGGTGAAATTTGTGAAGGGGGATGGGAGGCTGGGGTATAAGGAGGGAGCGGAGGAGGAGGGGGGAGAGGGATGGGATGCTATTCATGTGGGAGCTGCGGCTAAGGAGGCGCATCCTGTGCTTGTAGAGCAGTTGAAGCGGCCAGGGAGATTGTTTATTCCGGTGGGGGATAGCAGTCAGTATATTTGGGTTATAGACAAGAAGGAGGATGGGACGGTGACGAGGGAGAAGAGTATGGGGGTTCGGTATGTGCCACTTACGGATGCGCCGAAAGATTGAGTGTATGAAACGGGTAAAGGGGAATGAATGCTTGTATGATATGGGAAGCATTTTGCAAAATCACAAGCCATTTCGACAGCGTCTTAATCGGGAGACTTTATTGGATTGTGTGATTTTACATATACCCTAACTCGAGCACCATCCCTTCAACCAGCGATGCCCAGATCCAACCTGAACCTCCACATCCTCATACCCGGCCTCTGCACAAATACTCTTAATCCTCTCAATCCTCTCCAGCCACTCAGCATCTACCTCCTCCCCAACCAGCGTAATAAGAATAGTCCTCGGACTCTCGTCATCCTCATCGCCAGTTCCCACATCAACCACATCAACCATTTTGCCCACCCGGATGTTACGTAAGATTTCATTACTCACCAGATGGCAGATATTGTCATTCCAAGCATTTCTGAAAGCAGGGTCCCACATTATGAGCAAGACCTTCTTAGGTTCGTCAACTCTCGGATCGATGAACTCGACTTTGAGCTCCTTGTGGCTGATGGTAGCAAGATGGATCCGCAGACCCTCGAGAGCTGGTAGCCAAGTATTATAGTTCGCTGATGCCTCAATAAACAAAGTCAAATGTCTCATTTCCAGAGGTTCTAAGATAGAGTAGGGTTAGCGGTGTGCTAAGTCGAAGTCTTTAGGATGGACGTTGTATCTGGTGAGGACAACGAGACAGGTTTCCTTGAGAACAGGCCAGCTGTAGGTTTCTCTCGTTAGAGGCTCTGCAGGGTAGGAGAAGAGTGGGAGAGGAAGAAGAGGCAAGGGAGAGCCGATGCCGACGGGGGATGTGAGGTCGACGAATTCGGAGGTTGAGGGGAGGGTTTTGCCTGTTGAGGAGTCGTTGCGAACACGGGGAAAGTAGCAGAGAGGAAGAGGTGCTCGGCGTGTTGCCATTGTTAGGTTGGAGGACTCCGGCTTGGTTTCTGAGAGTTCGTCTGGCATGTTGAGGTCTGGAATAGCTATTGAGAATCTTCAGAAGGGTGCAAGATCTGGGTCTAGATCTATGGGTGAGTTGTGAGACGTGGTGAATAGACTGGGTTGTAGGTATGATAGTGAGAAAGTAGGCGTGGATGGCTTTTTATATGGGTGAGCATGACTGATACTTATTTGGTTGCTTTTTTTTGCACATGAATCGTGAAATAAAAGTCATCCGTCAAAGTGATAAAACATTGCGGAGGAAGCATCGTTGCGTTGCTTTCGACAAGAACTGTATCTTCGAAATATGATGGATGGCAAGGAGGAAAGAAAAGCAGTTTAGAATAAATGGCAAGATATTGAATGTCAAGGCACGTGCTCCTGCACTAGATCCATCCCTTCATAGATTCCATCGTCTCCAAACCCAACCCCTCGTGTACTTAGATAGTAAAATATGGGCGTAAATCATCGCATAAATCATCTCACCTAAAGCTTGCTGCTAGTAGGCCCACAGCACTCACCGACCTTCGCCTCCACACTTGGCTGCATATGCTTCTTCGTGACCTCCGTACTGCGGTTAAAATCCTGGTTACTCGGGGGCACATCCAGCGCAGGATTCTTATCAAAGAAGTTCATCGGCTTAAACGACACTTTGATAATCTCGCAAGGCATGACGGGGAAGTCCTCGATACGCACAACGTGCTGCAAGCCGAATTGCACCCAGACGACAATATCGTCGTCGACGACATTTTCCTTGCGATCAGCCCAGGCACGGACACCGGCACCGCCACGGGATTGATTGGTGTATTTGCCGCCAGCGAAGAGCTCGTCGCCGTGGTATTTGGTGACGTAGATGTTGTGGTCAGCGAACTCGGCACGCTTGTGGTGGAAGGAGCTCGGGTCGGCGACCATCTTTTGGAAGGCGGGGGCGTGGATCTTGTAGGCGACTGGCTTTCCGTTGACGGGGTTGCGGGAGAAGTTGTTCTGAATTTTGTAGGTCCGGTTCGTGTTGTAGTCTGTGTCGAGGCCGGCGGATTTCTGGACAGTGGTTTCGGTAACGGTGTAACCCATGCCGTGAGGGTTGAATTCAGAGATTGGTATTGGATGGACTTCGTCATAGGCAAGGCTGTTGGCGTGGCCGTCGATGGCGGGGTCGACGCGAAGGGAGAAGATGTGCTGGTGGTGCGTTGCGAGTACGCCAGGGTGGACGATGGTTCCCCATGGTACTTCGACGCCTTCATCGATGGGTTGAGTGCTGATGATGCCGGTGGCTCGAACCTCATACGTTACCTCGCCGGCTTGGTTGAACATGAAAGCCATGATGTATTCGTAGTTAGCAACAGTGATGATAGATTGCACAACGAGTTCTCGACTTCGCACTATCCCTGCTATGCCTGTACGGTAGTTCGTATGCTTCCAGCCGATGCCGGCGTCTTGCTCATGGACGCAGACGACATTGTCCATTGGCTGAACGTCACCCTCGTCAGTAGAGAGGACAGCGTTGAGGTAGTGGATGGAACCAAGGCAGTCGCAGCCAAGCTTCAGATTGTTAGCCATGGTGCCGGCACCAGCATCACCGAGGTCAAAGGCCGCTTTCTTGTGGAAAGGGGGTCGAGGATCAGCGTAGGGGATATTCATGTCTGAAAGAGCAAGGCGATAGAAGAGACTCCGCCCAGCATATCGAACCTGGGATATTTAGTACTTGTTAGGCTTCAATACTTCACATCAAACTTACGTCGTAAAGCACCATGCCTTCCCTTTGGTTGAAACCCACTCGGAATGACCATTTCTGCCATTCAATGACTTGTCCAGTCTCTCCTGATTGGGTTACTTTGAAGCTTGCACCTTCAGGCTGCACGACATTTAGCGGCTTCAAGTCTGTCCTCAACTTTTGGTGGTCCGCTGAATATTCATTCGGTGGCGGTATCGACAAAGGTTGGCTTGGCTTAGTCTCGAAGCCAGCACCAGTAGGACAGAGGTCGATTCGAACCACTTTCGATTCTACGCAATCTACCACCGGGGAGATAGCAAGTGGAAAGGCGTAATGATTCGAATCAAGGTTTGCAGGGTCGTTTGGATCTCTCATGTAGAGGAAGCACTGGTACATTCGTCGGTCGTCATCGACACCATCAGAGCCTAGACTGTGTGAGACAACGAAACGGATTCAATGAATTTGCATGGAGCCTCGTACCATAAATCCATGGATCACTGACAATGGCAGTGCCTTCTGGAAGTCCCAATTTGGCTATTTCTGCTTTGACACCTTCGTCTTCCAGGGCGATTTTCTCGATCAGCAGGATCTCCTCCCAGTCTCCAGGACCGTGGATATTGGCACCCAGTCGGATATTGCTCTCTACCCTGTCCCGCGAGAGATTGACGATAGCTTCATGGAATTTGTCCTTAAGCACACACGTTAGTAAATAGCTATTTAGGCATCGTTATGTATGCTCCTTTTCCAATCTTGCTTACAGTATTGCGTAGATAATAAGAAACAAAGATTTTTCTGTCAATCTTTGGCAGCTTGGCTCCTTTGTGCTCAGCTTCCAGATACGGCACTAGTTGAGCCTTCTCAGGCTCTTCAAGTGTGATAGCTTTGAACTGGAACTTTGTCTTGGAAGGATAAAGATTCTTAATGAGCTCAGCAGAACGCTTGATCTCTGAAGCAGTGACAGGGCAAAGAGGGTGGGAAGCGTTTTGCTTGATTGATTCAGCCATAGGAGCCATTGAGACTTGTTCGGTCGACATGACGGAAGTTTGGAGTTGCGTTGCTTAAATGCAGTTCAACGAAAAAGAAGAAAAAGAAATCGGAATATCAACGATGATGTATAGCGAATAGAACGATGGGATAGATATCTTATGTAGCTATGGGTCTACTCTCGCACGTTGTAAGAAAACTGTGAGACGCGGTTAGAGGTGGAGAAGGAAAACGCCCGAGAGGAGAGGAGAGGAGAGGAGAGGAGAGGAGAGGAGAGGAGAGGCACTTGTGTATTCCGGGGCTACTCTCGAGCGTTATTGCCCTTCCTTGGGAAAGATTAATCATACGCATGGCCCTGCCCGTTCAAGCAAGCGTAACGTCTTTTCGATAAAGGTGTAGATACACTTGATAGGAGATATAGACGCCTTTAGAGATAAGGTGTCATGGTTGAGTTTTCAATTGGTAGAATAGAGGGGAAAGTGGGGTGTTCCCGCGGGGTCAAAAGATGTGCCTGATGCCCGCTTTACTGCTCTAGGCAGCTCGTTCCGATGAGCTCTTCTTCCGTCGATCATTGCCTGAAACTGTGAAAGTACAAAGCTTGGGCATGTGAGCGAGGAAAGGAAAATCCATTGCGGGAGTATGCCTACAAGTTTTTCTACAAAGCCGGAAATAAGCCAAAGCTGTGGGACAGAAATCGACCATGTGAAGCAGCAAAGTTGTTGGAAATGGAGATAGTTGAGTAGCCAAATCTATGTATCAAGGGTAACAAACTAGACATGCACGCTCAAATCATGAAATGAATCGCTAATAGATCCGCCAACTCCCGGAAATCTACCCTATCACCTCGCCATGACATGAAGAAAACCCCCACAACACCACCACAGTACCGGTCAAAATCCCCATCTATCTACCGCTTAACACACAACCAAACCGTCCCCCTCGCACTTGTCCACCCAAGTTGCCCCAAAGTTCGGCCGTGTGCCCTACCGTGGTAAGTAAACGTATCCCCCGCCTGCCAGATATTACCCCTAACCTCAATCATCTCCGTGAGACCACAGTCCCCTTGCTCGGGCATTCCAAGCTGGGTCATGAGTTCACGAACGGGCATGTTGCAGGGGACTTTGTGCACGGAATAGTCAAAATGTTGGTTAAATCCCCCAGGATAGTCACATGGGCGGGATCCATCCCCAAGAAAGTTGATCGTTACGGTCTCCTTTGGACCGATATATGACCATTCGCCGGCGGTCATTTGATGGCCGTCGACCCATTGGCCGGGAGGTTCGTAGGGGTATTGAGCCGGCGCAGGGGCAGGCGGAGCAGGAACAGGCGGAGGCGCTAGTCCCATTAGTACGGGGCACACAGCGGGGACAGCAGCCACATGATATGGTGTCGGGACGGGGTAAGGGACGGGGTATGGCTGGTAATCCGGGTAGTAGACCATACCGGCTGGGTCTGGGGATGGGGTTAGTCCCAAGAAATGTGGGCATGTTGGGGAACTTACCACCATAAGCTGCGTAGGGAAGGGGAGGATTCCCTCTGGTTAGGGGACACCCGCCGTTTGGGGGACCTGGGTCCGGAACGTGTTGAGGTGGTGGAGGCATAGGTGCTTCTACGAACATGCGATTTGGAGGAACGCCACCAGTGGGAGGTAAGCCGTTCAAGGTTCTGTAGCGAGTTGGTTCTGCCATTGTTGATGGAGGAAGAGATGGAGTTTATGAAGTAAAGCGGTAGGTAGGACGATGTAGATGCAGCAAGGCACGAGATTTTATAAGCCGATGAACACGAGAATGTACACAAAGGTGGGCTGTTTGCAAGTTCGGGTATGTGTGCAAGTTCGGTGACTTTGGGTATCAGATTGTTCAAAATTTGCTTTGCGTCGAAGGGAATGCTTGGAGATGGAGAACAAGTTTGTTGGAGAACGTGGCGATAAACATAGTATTCAGCATACACCGCAGAAAGGGCAATCACAAAAAGCACAGAACCAAAATGGAAACAGGTGGTAGTGCATTTTCTTGTGTTCGAGTGTCTTGCAGCCTATCAACGCTGAAAATCCAATGCCGTCTGCCTGAAACCCATGTTTGTAACGGCCGTAGACTACAGAATAATCAACAGAGTCAGAAACGGAGTCAGCAAGGAGTTGGACACGTTTGCAAATCGGTCATGAGTCTGTATATTGGATTGTGTACTGCGCAACACAAGCCAATAAGCACCCTGAAATAGCCGCAGAGGGAGCGGTTACGGACCGTTGCCATACTGCAGCTTCAATTACACAGTTTGCATGATGACGCACATTTACCATCTCCATGTCGGGGACATTCTCCATTGCCGAGGATATCGAGATTGTACTACAGCAATCACATGAACTCCATGTTCTAAGATTAGCCACCAGCAATCACGGCCAAACCATCGTAGATCTTCCGTTTCACAGCATAGAAAGAACCTTCCAGAGTCCTGGTCCGGAGATCTAGCACGTTCAGACCGCCTCCTTCAACTTCGATCTTGCCCGTACCAGACTTCCTCACCGCCACGAATCCGTCTACCAATAGTGTCCCTTCGCCTCTGAACTCGGCGCTGTGTCCCGTAGACTGGAGAAGCTTTCTAAGATCCGTTAGTCGAAGGTCGCCTACATGCAATGGTTGAGCAATTGAACGCGTGGCTGCCGCCATATTTGCAGGTAGCACATCTAGGGTAGGTGCAAGCTTAGGGGCTTTTTCCGATGCTGACGGGATATCGCTTAGTTTGGACTCCTCGGCTTCATTGTTCGTTATCTTTAGCTTCTTTCTGCTGCTGATATCGGGAGGCAGCTCGTCCAGTGACGTTGCTGCCAAATGGCCCATGAGGGTAACAATGCCGAGACCTCTGACGTTCTGCCAATGTAGTCGCCGAACTAGAGCTTCACTGAGCTTAACAGTCCAGGCGTTAGTATCCACACTGACATCAACTGTCTGGCCGATGGAAGGTGTGAACACAAAGTTAGTCCTTTTGCCGATATCGTCCAACGCTTCTGTCTTCAGCTTCTGTCTCAGATCTTCGGCGAGTATATTCGTCTCCGAAACATTGCCTGCAACGAGCACGAGCTTCTTCGGTTGTATTAGGGGAACTAAGTTGGACAAGCTTCGCTGGTCGTGGAGTCCTGCGAAGTCTACGTAAGCGACCCTGAGATTTGCCTCGACCGTAGTGGTACTGAAAGTGATCTTGGTAGGTCCGACAGCGGCTTCCTCGGACTCGTCCTCAGACTCGCCGAGGGAGTCATTCTCGTCCACATTGCCGTGACCGTCGACCGGAACGTCCAGGGTACCGCTAGCCAAGTTTCCGTTGGCTGAAGCCTTGCCCGGCTGCCGTCGTTTGCTCGGGCCATCGACTTGTCGTACGCCGTTCGTTTGCAATCCTGAGTCTTGCCACTTTCGCTTCTGACCAAAGCCTGCCTGCTTTCGAGGATCAGCATCTCGCATGTCTTGACCGTCGATCTCATCACGTTCTTCGGCCCGTAGGTAGTCCTCAGGCCTGATCACATCGCCAAAGTCATCACCTCGCCTTCGCTTATTGACGAATGGGAACATCTGCTCTCTGCCCTTCTTCCCACGGACATCATAGTCATAAACACCTGGTTGGCGGAGAAGGATGTTCACCCCCAATTCCTCCTTTCCGAGCTCCGTCTTATTGCGATTGAAACGTGCAGCCTTGGCAGTGGTGTTCAGCGCCCTCCCCTGCCGCTCTGGATCGGACTCTTCAGAGGAAGAAGAGCTTGTGGATGAAGTGTCATCGACAGCGTCAGCCGAATTTTCTAACGCCGTCCCATTGCTTAATCGTGAGAAGTTCTGTGACTGCCTGAGTGACGCAAGATATTGCTGATATAGTAAAAGCTCTTTGCCTTCGAGGGGAACACTTTGTGCCTCGTTTAACCGTAGACCCCGACCGCCAGTGTAAACTTGTTCAAGGTTCTGACCATCTTGGCCTGTCTCCATTGCCACGCCATCTCTGCGTTCATGATACCACTTTAGAAGTGTGGCAGCGAGACTAGTATTGGCGTCGTTGTCTGTGTTCTCAACGCCGTAGTCCTCGGTGAGAATGATCAAGTTATTTGGATCTGCAGCGATGCGCTGTAGGATGTCCTTTGAGAAGCCCCATTCTAAAGAAGTATCGCTTGCAAGAATGACTCGAGGACCTTGAGTTGAGATCAATCTCTCAACGCGTTTGCGGTGTTCAACTAGTTTCAAGTACCTAAAGTCGAAAGGCGTACCTGTTTTCCCTTGTGCCTGGTTCACCGGGTCTTGGTTAGATTGCTTGCTTTGGTTGCGCCTGTGCTGCCGATTGCCTGGATTCTGGGGTTCGCCTTCGAACTCACGCACAACATTCTCGTCCATCCATTCGAGCATGCTTCGCGCATATCTCATCGTCGCGCCGACGTTCTTGCTTGCCAGATAGAGCTTAGTCCTTCGAAAAGGACTATCGCTGATGTTGTCGGAGATTTCTTTTCGCCATGCGTGCTCTAGAATATAGGCCAACTCTAGAACCCTAGCACTAGTATCGGTGGGAATCAAGACAGTCCCCCCTTTTGCGACTGTGGAACGGATCATGTCCAGAAGTAGATCATCCCGCTTCTTACGCCCGCCAGCCATGGCATTTTTTTCCGCTCCTCTCGCGCTGCAGACCAGAGCGGTTGGCTTCCTGAGCTCCTCGATCACCTCAGCGCCTCCACCTCCAGACCCACCGAGCCATGCAGCTCCAGCAAGAACGTTCTCACGTGCTTGATTCCAGTCCACCGCGTAGACGATGGATTCCATGCCATGTTGTATTCGCCATATCGTACCCCCCAATGTATGTCCTGCATTGTAGGCTGTAATAGTCAAGTCGTTCAGAGGTGGCGAGAAGGGTGAAGGTAGAGGTTGATGAGGTTGGGAGTATTTTAGAGGGTGTATGAGAGCGAAGTAGGAGGCGATTTCTTCGGTAGCAGGTGGTTGTAGAAGTATGTTGGGGGCGTCTTCTGTGCTTGAAGATGAGTAAGAGATTGAGGCGTCCGAGAGCGAGCTCTGAGGAATTATCGTGGCAGCAAGAGGCGTTGAGGAGTAGATGTCTTGCAGAAGCGTGCGGCCAAGTGATATGACAGGTGACGTGGCATAGATGGGTATTTGCGTAAATGACGGGAAATGCTTGCAGCAATGGGCGAAAGCTGCTATGTGAGCTGGAGTCGCGTGAGTGAGGAGGATTATAGAAAGGGTCGACACATGTCTATACACAAAGCTGTTAGTCAATAGCGCGACAACAGTACATCAAGCTTGGGAGCGGCATGGAAAATAAAATAGATTGTATTGTTCGTATCTATAGCATACAAGCAATCCTTATATCTCAGACGAAGCTCGAGATTGTGTCCGGGGGCGTGTTCGCCTCTGCAAATGACCTACCTTTCAAGTTCCTTGAGCTTTGCTACATCAAAGTTCTCATCCCATCCAACATCTATGAGGACCTTGACCCCTCCATCAAGCTCCAATAATGATTGTGAAGCTGGGGAAGCTGACTGAGCGCCGAGTAAAGGCGTGAATTGAAACATGTCTTCTGTCTGTCATTCCCCCTAGGACCTTCGATGCCGGAGCTCGTCGCGTGTCAAGGTAAGAGCTACGTAGAATGCCATATTGGAACTGACATAAGATGCTCAACAGATGGGATCTAAGGAAAAGGGAGAAATAAGTGAATGAATAATTCAGGTGTTTGACAAGGAGAGATGCTCGGTTTCGATACAGGACTGTTCGCAGGACCGTTCGCTAGCGCCGTAGCCATCAATGCCCATGAATGCCGCCTAATCTCGAATCTCAAATTCTTCTCCTGGCCAAAGTACAGTCCACAATCCTCGCCAATGCTTCTCTTAGATCTCCCTTTAGACATCCTCACGCTCGTTTTCCAGCACGTCAGCCCTGCGGAGCTTCGTACTTCGATTGAGTATCTGCTTGTGTCAAAGGCATGGTATGGGGCAGTACTCCCGGTCTACGTCTCTGGAGTGCAGCTTTCTACTATCTACGTCCTGTCTAATGACTTGGAGCGCTTTCCTCGCCCTCATACGGTCTTAGGCAATGCTATTCAAGCCAAATTGACTCGTCTTTCTTTATGCCTAGATGGCCTTCCATCCAGAGACACATTGCCGCTGCACACTGAAAATTTTGATGATAACGATCTTCAATGGCTTAAGAGGTTGGCGCGGGGCCATCGGTATGGCTCGGCAGAGACACTCGTGTACAGACTTGGGTCCAGAGGTGCAAGGGTGGAGACCCGAGAGAAGCAAGAGCTGGAAAGCCGACTAACCTCCTGGAGCGACCATATGAATGACAGGCTTGCTCGATTCGCTGAGATACTGCCAGAGTGTCATATCCTTGACGAGCTCAGTATAGAGACGACTCTGACTCCAAGATGGGACTACGTACTCGCCTCGTCGGTGGGAAAGCTACTCTCCAGTCTGTCATCGACCCTTACAACTCTCACCTTGGACACTTCTGCCTCCGACTTGATCAGCGGGAATGATGGCATAAAGCCAGTACATGTCTGTCCTATTATATCCCAACGTCTACAAAGCTTCCAAACTGTGAGACTTCGGATGAGATGCATGTGCCCATGCGTCTTCATCAAGCCGAGTGGATCGCCCAGCTCAAGACTACAGACTCTAGTGATACGACTCAACCTACCTGATCATATGACAGTCTTTCATGGGAACACCCGCCGCCGCCGCTTCAAAGAATTTCATGCCAAATCATGCACCCCAGCAGAAATGCCTTTGTATCAAGAGATAATCTCAGCAGGCACTCAATTGGCAAAGACCACACCTTCGATAACAAAAATACGGATCTCGTACAGGGACTTGTATTCCCTGTCTATTCGAGTTGCAGACTGTGTTCGAGGAAGAATCTTAAAGAGATTGGGTAGCGATCATGACGCCGACAATATGATAGGAGTTGAAGATGGTCCTTGGGAGGATCAAGCAGATTTACAAGAGGATGGGCCATTACAGCTCGAGGTTCCTTTTCCCTAAATTGGATCGGTCTGCAACAAGCACTCAATAATGCGAAATAAACGGTGAAAACACACCTTGCGCTTGGCTCGTTCATGAAGACTCGTTCCATGTTACAGCGCCCCGAAAGCGTAGTCATTGCTGCATAACATGCAGTCAATCAACTTTTATGAACTATTCTCTAGTAGGTGAGAAAATAAGTTGGGCGTGAGACTGGCACAACTGTCAGAAAGAAGGCTACTTGCCATATGCATCGCCTGGTATGGTCATGAATACGGGCCCTCAATGGAGCAACTCAACTATGATCAGAAGGAAATCCAACAGCGCGCCAGGGGTATCAGCTTCGTTCTTGAGTTCTTCGAACCAATTGAGGTTCGTGCCCCCCTCGATCACCACTTCCTACCAACTGACCCCGGAAATCTTGACATGATCGAATGCATTGCTTTCGCAACCTTATGTTTTCAGAGATCGACACTCAAGTCACGGCATGCATAGGTAGTATTGAGTAATTCAGTCATCTTTCATATCTTCTCTGCTCAGGAATAAAACAACTTTGCTGTTGCTTCCACCCGGCTTTTGATTTCCCCTCTTCGATGACAGCAACCCCTCAATATATACAACCATGCACATGAATTGTTCCTTTGAATCCGACTAGAGCCCGCCCTGTCATTTTCCATTAATGCACCGACATGCGTTACCGGCATAAAACCATCCATCCGAAAATTTGCATGATCTACATTCCTTTACTACTCTACCAGGTGGTCTGAAGCTTGGGGTACTCCTTAGCACTCAGCCCCAAATCCGTGAAAACCGTATCATCGCCTGTTTGACATATCAGCATGGTACCTGAACTCCTCATCAGAGATATTTTACTTACCCCTCAAATGCTCAACGCGAATCTCATCCTCATGCTCCAACTTCTCTAGCTCCTCCATTGGGGTCTCCTTATCCGCCTTCTGATCCTCCTCGTCCTGCGGCTTGGCGGCCTTCTCCAATGCATGATCCTTATGCCCGATGATTAGGAATTGGGTGTTCTCATAATTGAGCAATTTGGGCTCGAGGGGCATCCAGCCGCGACCGTGGAACTCGTCGATGATCCTACAAACCCGCTTCGTCAAATCGCCACTCAATTCATTTGGTGGAAGACACTCACTCCTGTGGATACTCAGCTCCCTTTGGCAAACCAGCATTCGCTGGCGAAGCAGACTTCGGGTTCTTGGCGCTGGTGATGTAGCTCCCTTGCTGGCGGAGTCCGACAGCTTTCTGAACTTCGTTGACCTCCGAAGGCACAGTGAGGATGTATGCAAGGTGGGTCTCGCGTCCTGTCTTTGTGATAGCATACACACCCTCCCCAATCGGCGCCGCAGCAGGCGTATGTCTCACCCCCACCGTCTTCGTGGAATAATCACTCGAACTCAATTGCTGCTTCACATCCTCCATACTCACATTCGCCTTCTCCACAAACGTCATGAATCTATCCTTCGGGCTCACAGGAAGCACTTTCTTCGGCAAACTCAACATACACACATTCTTCGCATCGCCAATTGGTCCCTCGCCGATCTTCGCGCCGTGAGGCATGGGGCGCAACACGATGTAGCTACGCGCAATCTCGTTCACGTCACTTGGTTCGTTGATGCCGACGCGGCCGCGGAAGAAGAAGTAGATGACTCCTTTTTCGAGGATAGATGAGGGCGTGGCTTCGGCGCGCTGAGAGGAGGATTCAACTGCGTTGTCGGCGGCTGAGACTTTGCTTCCTGTGCCTTCGGCTGTGATGTTTTTGTCTTCTTCTTTGCCGGCGCTGGCATCCATCATGGTGTCGAAGCCGTTTTTCTTTGGCTCTTCTTTTTTGGATGAGGAGGGAGCGTCGCCGTTGGTAATGGTTCCCGTCGTCGGGGCGGGAGATGAGTCTGTCTTTGAGTTGCCCATAGGCTCGTTCCTGCTCTCAGCCTTGGTATCACCGTTCGTGTTGGCTGCGTCCTTCTCGGCAGGCGCGTCCTCTTTCTTCTCATCGCCCATAGGCTCTTGATCGCGAATCTCAGCCTCGCGCTCAGTGACAGCATCAACCCCCGTCTCCTCATCACCATTGCTCGCCTCACCCGTCTTAACCTCACCCTCATCTCTCATCTCCACATCTTGATCCTCCTCTTTCTTCTCCTCAGCAGGCATAGTGTCTTCAATGGTAGTCTGCTCCTTCTCTTCCTTTGCTTGAGCCTTCTTCCCCTTCTTCGCCTTCCCCCCAGCCGCAGCCCCAGAAGCCTTGCGCTTACTCCCAGCACCTCCAGTTGACGGCTTGGTCTGCTTGTTCTGCGACGGCTTGCTCTGCGAGGAGTTGGGGCTGGAACTAGCTTTATGGGCTGCTTGACGCGCGGAGGATCGTGTTCCTGCCATGGTGTTTTGTTTCTGAAAAATGAGCAATGGAAGGAGAGAATTGATCGATGTAGATAGCTGTTGGAGCTGGAAGTGAGAGTTTCAAGCTTTGGGTGATTTTGAGTTCCGGTCCACGGCGTGGATATCCTTGTTGCCGCTGCGTCATTAGAAGTACCCCGGATTTTAGCCGGAAGCTAGGTTAGTGGATGCATGGTTTGACGCATGGCTCACAGGCTGCTACGCTTGCAGACACTGAAATGGCTTTGTTGAGGCGGCTTCAAAGCTTTGTTCAATGGCTTATACATGTATCCATGTTCAGGTTATTTCCCATTCCATAATCTAGTCTGGCATGGCCTTAACCACTTGATCTGCAGTCTTTAATGTTCAAGCGCATGATATTAGCATAGGTGTTGTGATCGACAGTCTAATTATCCTATTGGAATTAGGGCTGCGCGGTCTTCGAGTATATTCTCACAATCTCCTCCTCTTCTTTCTCTTTCTTCGCCAGTCTAATACCACTCCTGCGCTTACTCTCTAGCTTCTCCTTATCCTCTTGCATGCTGCGAATAAGAATACTCTTCATCCTAATCCTATGACCATACTTCCAAAAGAGTACTGGTATGGGTATGATGGTGACCTGAATGAATCCCAATAAGGTTCCTGCCCAATGTGGGTCTAATGCAGCATACATTGCCGGACCTGCGAGAGGAAGTGTACCGCCGAGAAGGGAGCGAATGACTGCGTTGCCTGCCATCGCTGAGGCTGCATAGACTATGGGTGGATCAATAGACGGATCTTGTCCAGATGATAGGAGTAGGAATGGTGACGGGAGAGATACTTACTGCCATAGCTCTGAGCAAGATAATTCGAGGCATAGATAAACACACCCGTAGTTCCCGCACCAAACGGTATACCTGCCAAGATAGGCCATATCCAATGCACGGGAGGCACGCAGGTCCACTAAAAAGTTTTAGAGTCAGCATTATCCTTTTAGGATGAGTCGGGAATCTGGCGACACGTCACATAAGCCAGAAATAATTTCTGGCTCTCGAAACTTGTCTCATGACCCAACTTGGATTGTGCGAGGGAAATTAATCATTATGAAGGGGTACATACAGCGAACCAGAGTTCTCCAATAGGGGCAAGAGCTGCTGCAATGCAGATAACGCTGACCCTAAGTAAAGATTTCAGAGTCAGTACTGCCTGTTCAAGACGGGGTATGAAGGTTTGAAACATATCTAGAGGTCGAATGCTCCCGAGACATGTTTCAAGACCCAGAATCCATATCAAAAGAGGAAGATCGGAGTCCAAAAAGACGTACATGGCTTCTGGCGGTACCTTCCCTGTCTCAGGGTCCTTCGTGTGGGCATTGATCATGCGGCGAATTAAGGGTTCACTACCAATGACTACGAAACAGCCCACAGCCATGCCCGCGAAGGCGAGGCCGGAGATACCAGCCGACCAGCCTCGGATACCGGTAAAGACGATGGGATAGGCAACGAATTCCAGGTAGAGTATGCCGTAGATGATGGCGATATAGATATCCCAGAAGATACTATCGATAATTACTATCAGTATATTGAACAAGACGGTAGTAATCTGAAGTATACCAAATGGGTTCGGTGGCTATCATGATAAATGGCCTGCTGAGGTTGACTTTCAGAAGGGCAAGAAAGTGAACCTTCTTATCATCGTAACGAGACCAATATCGTTCGTCGTCTTGCTCTTTCCGACGAAGCTTGGCTTTCTTCTTTAGTAGAACCGGGCCGTAAGTCTCTTTCAGTATGCACATGAAACCGAAAGCTAGTCCAGAGATCATCAGAACTATCCAATTAGTCCACCTCCAGCCAAGATACCTGAAGTATTGTCAATCAACCTTGCGGTAAGGTACCAAACTTCGAGGCAGCTACTCACTGCGTCGAAAATCCCCCAATAATTGGCCCAAAAGTTGGTCCGTTTAACGGACCTATTGACCAAATGGAAAAGGCTAGTGCGCGGTACTCGTCCGTTGTGATATCACTCAATGTAGCAGGCGAGTTGGCAATCATAGCACTTCCGGCTATAGCTCCAAAAAAGCGTACAACTACCACTTCTGCCAATGATGTCGCGAGTCCACATGGGATGATCAACACCGTAAATAGAAACATGCTGACAATGTAGACCGGTCGCCGGCCATACATTTCCGAGACAGGGGCGAGTATCATAGAGCCAACGGCGAGACCAACGACTGGAATAAATCAGCCTCACGATTATGATTTTGGAGCCTTATTACTTCGCTTACGGTATGCCGTAACACCCAGCGTCACAACCGGTTCAGAAGAGATATGAAAATCCGCTTGCATTTCCGCCAAGCCTGTGGTATAGGATGTCGAGTACACAACGACGCACCAGGTACTCCATGAGACGAAGCCAATGGTAAGGCCTTTGTACCACACTGGCCAGTTTCGTGGATTCATTTGATCATTCTCGTCGTCCCAGTCGATTTCGAAGTCTGGATCATGAGTGCCAGTGCTTGCAAATGATGGTGCATTGTGTGAAATTGTGGGCCTTGAGGCCACCGGTGAAATTTCAGGTGCAGTTTCTTTCTCGAGGGCTCCATTTCCTGTTTCTGGTACATGGTCGTGGACCGAGGTTACCTGTTCTATTGACTCGTCTGAATGAAAGCTAGAACGGGTAGACTTGGTAGAGGCTTTTTCATGAATAGAAGACGGCATTGCCAGTTGCAAGAGAAGGATATAATATCAATTAAGATTCAGATAAAGGAAACAGATACAAAGAGTTAACAATCAGATCGTACACGGCGATCTCGACCCGGTAAACCCAAGGACTCTTCTCACGGCAGGAATGGTTTTTTGGAGATGCACATTATTGCAAATGAAAGCATTGCACATGAAGACGGACACATTCTAGCTACCATGTTAAGTAATTAGTAATAACAAGCTACCTCGGCGCTGACCGTAGTTTGCACTTTAACGCCGATACAGTTGTGAGGGGAAGCTTGAACAACCTGAACGAAATATTTGCCATCGAAAAGTACCGCGAAGATCTTTCTGGTAGCGGAACGGGGCAATTCCGCCGACGAGTCCGACGCTAGCCGCTCCCACCTGAGAGTGGCAGGTGGGTTGGTGACACTATTTTTCGCCAACCAAAATTTAGAATCGCCCGCCAAACCACCAAAATCCTAGAAGTTCAGAATTTTTCACGCAACAACTCTATGAGGTAATAAGCTGGAATTTGTACAGATAGATCTATTAAACTAAATCTACTCTTTTGAATTTTTTGAGGAAATTTTCTTTGTGTGTTGAGAGCACAAATTAAGAGGCAAATTTGGGTTGGCGGAAAATTGTGTCACAAGGTCTCAACAATTTTGCAACGACAAATTTTCAGCTATTATGTTTGGTGGTCACGATTGAGAACTCGTCTAAATTAACAATTCTGTACCAAAAGTGCTGTGTTATTTTCTGCGAATTGTACCGTGCAATAATGAAAGTTGCTGCAGCTTAGCATAGATCTTGACCGACTATGCAAATCCTTCCTAAGGTATGTTCACAGCTTGTTAGAATGACTTCGCCAATTTCCACCAGAGGATAAATTTCTGAGTAGCAGATTTATAGGGAATACTCTTATCTATAATTCTCTAAAATAATATTTTTGGATTCAATGGACTGGTGCTCGTCATAGACTGTGGCTAGGTTAGTACACCAAGGCCTATAGTAAGAAGGCCAATCTGACTGAGACTTGCGGTGTCTACTCGACTTGTTAGCAAAGGACGTAGATTCGTGATCCCTTTGCAAGCACAAGGCAGAGAGCGAAGGCTTGCGATGTTGCGTTGGTTGTGCCAGGATCGGTTTCATTATCTCACTCTCAATTTTTATCTGAGGAAAGTTGGTGAATTCAAGTCACTTCACCTGAGTAGGACACTCTACTAATTACGGCCTTGATTTCTTCCCATCACTCTAGTATAACAGCGCTAATATTTTGCGCCAGGTCGAGAGGATTGGGTACCCTTCTCGTACGATTCGCCTCGTCGGTTCATTCATTAAATAGCCCCCAACTATTCCCTCCCAGTACTCTACATTATTCCTTTAGTCATACTCTTTAGTGACTTTGTCGTGACTTGTGACTTATCCTCGTGTTAAAGATGTTTTACGTGGTTTCCGACAGCTTCTACTATGCAGATTCACAGCATCTTGCAATGCTTGTTTGCGTCAAGAATTATCATGGGCATCCGCAATTATTGGTACTATTGGATTGATAGAGGATGCCCTGATTACGTCTCAGGTGCGATGAAAGAAGCAATACTCACGCACGCCAGAGCCGCCCATCGAACGACAATCACTCCTAGGGACGAGAACCAATATCCCGGATTTCTCGGACTTCGCGGATGTGAAGAGTAAGCCTTGTTCATACACTCTCAGTCAAATCGGGGTCCCGCCGCATACGGATATCGGTAGGTTTCAGAATTTGCAATTATCTCGTGATACGGGATCTTCAGCAACCATGTATACGGCTATATCATTGACGGAAATGGAACAAAGATAATCGGGGCTGTGGCATCTTACGTGCTGAATGTGGGCGGGTATAGCCATAGTGAGCAGGAATCTGGGGATTGGAGCGAGATTCTTTAAGGAGGAGAGCGACTTTACTGGTATGCTATTGGATGGTACCTTTTATAGATTGAATGTTGGGGAGACTTCAGTCTGCGTGCACAGCGTATCGATGGGAGTATATATATGTAAAGTCAGATGGAGAGGGGCCTCGCTTGAAATAGTGACTCATGTTGATATTCAAGAAACTTTGCTACTCCGTGATCAACATCCTCCCTCCCTCCCTCGTACCACCAGTGAAGCCGACGCTAACCGCTCCATGGCTACACATGTTCATCATCATGACACCAGCTCCTAGTCCTCTTATCCTTTTCCAAAAAAACAACAACCACCACCCATCTTCAAAATCCACACAAACCCTACAGGTATTATATAAGTCTTAAACCCACTAAGAAAGGCTAACCTCCCAATACCAAAAAGAAAAATGCCTTCCACAAACGACAACAACCCAATCACCTTCGTGTTCGTACCTCCATTCCTTCCCTCAAATCCCCATCCCCAAGCCACTCACCCCACAACACATCTCCCAAGTGGCAGCTTCCCCCTCCGTACAAAACCCTCACCTCCTCCTCACCTCCTCCTTGTTCCCCCAAACACTAACACAACAATTTCCTCACCACAGAACATCCACCCTCGGCAATGGCGTCGGTGGGGTCGCAAAAACAGCCGGCGGTGTGGTCGGCGCAGCTGGTCGCGGCGTGGGGCAGACGGTGACTGGGGTAACGGGGAGTGTGGGGAAGCCTGTTGGAGATGCGTTGGAGGCTGTGGGGAATGGAGTTGAGGGTGGGGCGAGGAGTGTGGGGGATGGGGTTGAGGATGCGGGGAAGGGGAGGAAGGGATTTTGGGTTGATGGGTTTGGGAAGTGATGATACCCAAAAATGGGTGTATGGTTTAGAGTGATGAGCTATGATGGGATGAGGTTTGGACACTAAGTACTTTAGGGATATGCTGGGATTTTCGAGTCTGGAAAATGGGCATTTGTATTACTATGCTTGCTTCATTCACTTTCATGCCTATTTACAGAAGGACAGTAATAATGCTGTGCTTGCAATGAGACCATGAGACACCTTCAACGCCGAAGACTGCTCTGCATCCGATCTGTTCATCACATAGTGTTACACTTACTCTGCCTGCACTGCTCGAGGTAGCCTTCTTCTTCCTCCTTTCCTAGCGCCATACCCTGGCGTCTCTGTACCCCGTGGACCGTCATGTTCTGCTTGCCAGGTCCATGGTACCATCTCAACCTTTGGATCAGGCCACCATCCATGTCATCGACGCTGATGGTCCACTTGCCGCTGCTGACTTCAACAGCAGTGTTGTCGCGTGGGAAATGAAACTCCGGCAGAAATATCTCTGTCGGCACTTCCTCGGTAGCGGGATTCTTGCATTCGAGCGAGAATGTGAATGTGGCGTTTCGCAGATCGAAGCCGGAAGATGTCACATTGCCTACAGTGGCGATAGGGCTGGGGCGAACGTAAGCCTCTGCGGCTCGGAAGCCTGGCGTGCTTCCAATCTCTGCAGGAGTGTTGGACTTCTGCGATGAGATCGACGGCGTTGAAAGGGTATTCTTGAGATTTTCTGGAAGGATAGGTGATTGATTAGTCGAGCGGCTCTGTGAGAAGGCAGGCGAGGTTCTGTCTACAGATACAGTAGACATGTTGCAGGATTGCGGACCTGGGACTTCTGAATTAGGGTTTGGATGCAGAGGTAAAGGTTTGTCATCAAGGGAGAAGATGGAGAGGTCTTCGCCGTTCCAGAGATCCCCCCATTGGTGATTGTTCTGGCACAAGTCAGTCAGGATTGACATATTGTGGTGGTAGAAAACATACCGTAGCCATATACACCCAAAGAGCATAGCCATTACAGCCACATCCCTCCAATGCAAAGTGATTTGCGTCCATAGCAGACGACTGACTCGAAAAGTCACCAGTCTTGTAAGCATATTTGTCGTCCATGTCGTAAGGTATGCCAATCTCGGTAAAAATGCAGGGATGGTTTCCCATGTACTCCACTCCCTCTTTCCTAATAGCAGAAAGCTGGTCTCTGAAGCAGTTTCTTATTGCGGTCTCGCCTACTTTAATAGCAAATGCTGGTGACAAGTACTTCCCACGCAGGATCCCAAACACGTCGACATTCCAGTAACGATTCCTGCGATTTTATTTAGGTCGAAGCCTTAGTGGAGAAAATCTGGGAGCTTACCATTTCTTCATCATCAACGTAACGCCATCATAAAAATGAGGCGAGAAAACCATATTGGGGTCATCATCCTCAGTGCCCTTAATGGTAGGCGGTATCTCAAGAACAGGCGGCTGGCAGAACATAATGGCATCTTCATGTACACTGGTGATGGCTTTGCGATGCCTTCGATAGTATGGCATGAAGTACTTGTTCGTGAAGAACTCATAATCAATCTTTCTCCCCGAGTCCGGGACTCGTGCGAAGTAGTCTTTCTTCAGCAATTGGTCGTTAGAAGGGTCCCAAACCCCATGCTGAGCCCATAAGCATTCCCCCAGCTTCCACCCCGGATCTCTTTTCCAGCCATATCTTGAATCATCGTAGTCTGCTGGTAGCCATGCCGAATCGCCTTTTGGGTCTACAAGTTCGGTGCTAGCCTTATATGGTCCCAAGCCACCGAATTCCCAAGAGTCCATTTCGCATGCCCTGCCCGAGCCTAACAGGATTGCCTGCCATGCCGTAGGTGAAGGTCCCTTCTGCAGCTTTTGATCCTCAGGTATGACAGAGAGGTCTTGCCAGCCAATGAGGCCTCGATTCGGCTCATTGATACTTTCCCACCCGATGACAACATCGTTTTCAATGTCGCCTGCTTCTTTTATCCTCAATGCCAAGTGGCGACAGGCTTCAAAGAAATGATCTTGCAAGTAGTCTTGAATGTTCTTGCCGTCGATGATGGCCTTGGGTGCAAAATCTCTGCCGCCAAAGAAGAGTGTGAAAATGACTTGGCATGCAAGACGTGTGTAGTTGGTCGCCCATATCATTTTAGGATATTCTGCAGGATTTGGATAGGTATTTTGCACCCAAGCAGCCTGGGTTGAGGGAAACGTCCGGGGGTTGAGGCCTGCGGCGTACAGCGTCCACATTGGAGCTCCGGATCCACCTGTGAATCTTGACCAGACATCCTGGTGAGGGTCTATGAAGATATAGAAGCCGTAGCTTTTTGCTAGTCTTAGAACGTCGATCGTATGCTTAACCCATTCTTCGTCGTATTTTCCAGGTCCAGCATGCTCAATAGCTTCCCATGTGAAGATGTAGCGGATAAGATTGTAGCCCCATCTTTTCAGCCTTGAGAAATGGGTATGTGCCTCGTCTATCGAGAAAGGTCTCCCAACAAAAGATAGTTCATCGCCCTCATAAAAGCGGTCTGGATTGTTCGAAGGGAGGTCTGGGTTCGTGGGAAATTTGGCATCTCCGGCGACGTTGATTCCTCGTAAGGTCACCTCCCGATTCTCTGAGTCACGGAATGTTCGTCCTTCTATCCTAAGCCGTAAAGGTGCCATTAGGAGCACAGGTGGCCAAGGGGGGCCAAAGATGCGGAGAACGAGCTGCGCAACTGGGTGGAACTGCTAATAAAAAGGTCAGGTATACCTTCAAAGCTGCAGTAATAGCCAGGAATTCGCCATATGATGTATCCGAGTATTCTCAATTTTTTTACAAGCAGATTCAAGCCCAAAATCCAGTTATGTTGAATGCAAAGGCAAATTCGGAGGTGATCGTTCCATATAATGACGACTCCACGCATCCGGCTCTTGATCTCCCGCACCGCGCGACTGAAAGCTTTCAACAATTTGCCTAATAACACATGTCTCCGACTTTAGCAGCTCTATTCACTATGAGAACACTGGGCTAAGACGCTGTGCACACCAATCTCTTGATCCAAGCTACGGTACCTGTGGAGGGCAGGCATGTCCGCAACAAAGACCGCCCTCAAGGCGGCCAAAGCTGCTCTGGATGCACATAAATATCAAGATGCCATTGAGCAGGCTAATGCAGCGCTTGCTGTAGACCCAAAGAGCTACAATGCCAAGGTCTTCCTTGGTCTAGCCTACGAGAAGCAGGACCAAATTGAAGCCTCTGAGACGGTCTATAGAGCTGCCATCACGATCAAGGATAAAGACCCTCTGGCATGGCAAGGACTTGTCACTCTCTACGAGAAGCAAGCTGGGAAGAAACTTGACGAGTATCATGATGCGGCGATCAGGCTGGCTGAAATTTTCATGGAGAAGGATGACAGGACAAGGTGCCAGTCAGTTTTGGACAAATATGTTGGTGATGCAAAGAAGTATGGATCTCGAACGCAGGTCAAACACTCATTGGAGGTCTATCTTCCAACTGGTTCTATCTACGACTACCTTGAAGGTCGAATACCTCAGCCGGCTCACACCTATGCCAAAATAGCAGACATTGTCGAGGCAGAAGAGAAGGAGAAGATCAACACTGAGATTGGACAACGACGGACTCGGCTTGGTGCAAGGATTGATCAGGTCACTGCGGAGGTGAAAAGAGAGGTGCTAGAAGGAAGTCAATTGGAAGAGCTGTATGGTGCTATCATTGATTGGACCCACGATGACGAAGTCCGACGTCACTATGAAGAGAAGCTCCTTCAACGCGCCTACGATACCCTTGTTACATTACACGCACCCAAAAAGGCAGCAAAAAGAGAGCAAGTCACAAACTTAGCACAAGGGCTGGTAATACTGAAGCACCCTTTTTTGTTGGCCTGGAAAATTAAGTTAGAGTGGAACGACGTTGAAGAAGTGAATGACTTAGATGCTGGCCTTCTGCGAGAATACCTTTCGTTGTTCCCAGAGGAGGGGCTCAGCAAGGTTCTGCGTGGCTATCTGGAGAGTGATATTTCCCCTTTCCCAAAAGCCAAAGCCCCGGCCGAAGGAGAAGCCGAAGAGGACGATGAATCTGGGCCCGCGTCTGCAGAGGATCGACTCATACTCATGAGCGAAGGAATGGAAGAGAGCTGTTCTTCAATTTTAGCTCATCGTCTGATGGGACAGTATTATCTCAATATTGAGGAAAACGAAAGTGCGGCTAGCATAGCAAGGCAAGGACTCAATCGTATATCCATAGAATCCAATATGTCTGGTCTCCCACTTCAACATAGTCGCAATGCTATCAGCATAGTTTTGGCCACAGCGTTAGTCCAGTTTCAAGCACCGCGACACCATCCGGAGGCTATGGAAATATTTGAGGACATCCTGCGCCGAAAGGCCACTGAGACTTCTGCGCTTATCGGCATTGGTTTAATACTCGAAGAGCAGGACAACTACAACGAAGCAGTTGAATTTTTCGGCCGGGCATTAAAGCGGAGTTCAGAGCCCCGGATCAAAGCAGAGGCTGCTTGGTGCAAAGCTCTAAACGGCGATAATGAGTCAAGCCTTCATGAACTTGAAGCCTGCCTATCAGAAATGGAAGGCTCTGATACACGGACGAAATCGCTTCGATCTCAGACCCTGTACCGAATTGGTATGTGTATGTGGAATCAAGATACTTCGACTGCAGCACGCAAGGATCGCACTGGAGCATACGCTCGATTTCTGGCTTCTTTGCAAGCAGACTTCAACTTCGCACCTGCATATACAAGTCTGGGTATCTACTACGCCGACTATGGCAAGGACAACAAGCGTGCTCGAAAATGTTTCCAAAAAGCTTTCGAACTGTCATCTTCAGAGGTAGAGGCTGCCGAGCGGCTTGCTAAGTCCTTCGCTAAATCAGGCGAGTGGGACCTGGTTGAGGTCGTATCCCAGCGTGTGATCGAGTCTGGAAAATTGAAGCCTGCTCCTGGGTCTAAGAAGAAAGGGGTCAGCTGGCCCTTCGCCGCGCTAGGCGTTGTCCAGCTCAACAATCAGGAGTATGCGAAGAGTGTCGTATCGTTTCAGTCAGCACTTCGGACCGCCCCTGCAGACTATTATTGCTGGGTAGGCCTTGGCGAATCCTACCATAACTCCGGTCGATACATTGCTGCCACCAAAGCGTTCGAGCAGGCACAGAAACTCGAGGTCAGCTCGGAGGATGACAGCATCAAGGACAACTGGTTCTCCAAATACATGCTTGCCAACGTGAGGAGAGAGCTAGGCGAGTATGATACCGCCATAGCTGGATACCAAGAGGTCTTGCAATTGAGACCGGCTGAATTCGGTGTTTCAATAGCACTTTTGCAAAGCCTTGTCGAAAGCGCCTGGCATCATATTGAGCTTGGGTTCTATGGGCGTGCAGCAGACGGCGCCAGAGAGGCAATCAGCCTCGCACAAGACATTTCAGAACGCCGAAACGATGCCTTTAATCTTTGGAAAGCAGTTGGCGACGCATGCTCCGTGTTCACGTATGTTCAAGCCTATACACCTAGGCTCCCAGTGCAAGCCTTGCAATCATTGTTCGAGGCTAGCATTGATCATAGTGTATATGATCTCCTGGCGGATATAGATAGTGTTGGCAAAACCACCCTGCAAACCTTCACGCAAGAAACTGATGATGTGACATCGTCTCTCATCTTCAGTGTCAAAGCAGCGATATTAGCCCAGAAACGTGCAATCCACGCATGTGCCAACGATGTCCATGCCAGAGCGGTTGCATGGTATAATCTTGGCTGGACTGAACATCGAGCACATGTCTCTGGCATTGAAGAGACTCAGGCTAGGTCCAAGAAACGACCCCTCAAATACCTCAAGGCATCTGTCCAAGCCTTCAAAAGAGCCATCGAACTTGAAGCTGGCAACGCAGAGTTCTGGAATTCTCTTGGTATAGTGACCACGGACTTGAATCCGAAAGTGTCTCAGCATTCCTTCGTCCGCAGTCTCTACCTCAATGACAAGAACGCAAGAGTATGGACGAATCTGGGTACGCTGTATCTGATCCAGGATGACTTCCAGCTTGCAAACGAAGCCTTCACCAGGGCTCAGTCATGTGACCCAGATTACGCTCAAGCATGGCTTGGACAAGGGCTATTGGCCGGTCAATTGGCGGATCAGAACGAAGCTCGCAACCTGTTCACCCACGCATTTGAGATCGCAGATTCATCCTCTACAATGATCAAGCGACAATACGCTATGTGCACATTTGATCACGTCATTTCGTCCCCGTCGAGCACCAGCACAAACAATCTTCAACCTTTGTTCGCCTTGCACCAGCTCCGCTGCCAGGTCTCGTCCGACATGGCCTTTCAGCATCTCTCTTCGTTGTTCGCCGAGCGTATCAGTGACTTTGTTGATGCAGTCTCAAGTCTGGACCTTCTAGCCTCGAGTTTAGAAGCGGAGTATGAGACATCCGAGTCTTCGGTCACTCTGATGCGCTTTGCGCAAGCTAAGGCTGATCTTGCACGAGCCCGACTAGCGGAGCGAGATTTTGAAACTGCAGCAGAAGATGCAGAGACGGGCCTTAGCCTGTCTGAGGATGAGGAATTGGACAAGAAGGCACGCCAGCGGGTCAGGCTCTCAGCTCACATCACTGCTGGTCTGGCATACTATTATCAAGGAACGATGGATCACGCAATCAGCATGTTCCGGAGCGCTCTGGAAGAGACCCAAGGCAATCCTGATATTATTTGTCTCCTGGCCCAGGTACTCTGGGCTAAAGGTGGCGAAGAGGAAAGGAACGTGGCTCGAGAGCAATTGTTCGATTGTGTGGGGAATCATCATGGTCATGTAGGAGCTATCACACTCCTGGGCGTCGTGGCCGTTTTAGACGATGACAAGGACACCATCGAAGCGGTCAAGGATGACTTGCAAGGCCTACGGACTCGAGATGATCTGAATGAGCAACAGCATAGCAAGGTCGCCCAATTGCTGACGGCTATAGCTACGCTTTATCCTGAAGAGGAACAAGACTCCCTAGAGATGGGCGAAGCAACCACGTCAGTCATGCTTGCACCCTCGAAGCCACACGGCTGGTCACAACTAGCTGGCTTGTCAGAGGAGTCTTTTCCAGCAGAAATGGCAGTGCTTACAGCAATCAAAGCTGCTCCGCCTAGAGGTACGCTCGGAGCTGTCGACCTCGCCAAGGCTTATGCCGGAACCAGAAGGCTTGATGACGCTCAGAGAGCCATCGTGCTTGCTCCTTGGACGATTCATGGCTGGGAAGGCCTTGTTTGATTTAGACGCGCATGATTGAACGAGTTGACGATCTTAATGCCTATAGCGTTTTCAGCGAAAGACGCATGGGAGCTGCATCTAGATCTTATGTTGCATTTGCACTGGGGAATAGGTCATGTCCTCGAGAATCGATGTATCATAATCGCAGTCAAGAAGTTCAACTTCTTCCCATAATCCTCTCACACTCGTCTCTAATCTCCTCCACCCCACCAACCCCCTTCCACCTCTCCAACAACCCCTTCACTTCCTCCCAATCCGTCTCCGCCTCCCCTCTCCTCCCATCATCAAGCAGCCCGCCCAATCTCCTCGGCGTCCCCAAAATCCACCTAACAGTATCCCTCTGCCTCCTCTTCTCCTCTTCCCCCCTCTTCCTCTCCTCCAACCCCTCAAATGAAATCTCCTCCCCTCCCCCGTCTCTCCCATCCTTCGCACCCATAGCCAACCCCCCCGCCGTCTCAGCAATATGCGCCACAGCCGGACTCAACGTACTCGTCGTTGGCGTCAACGGATCCATATTACTCCGCATCCTCCTAATCGTATCCGTAGCCGTAATCAGCTTCGAATAATTATCATAAACCAGCGCCTTCCTCTCCCCATCCAGTCCCTTAATCTCATTAATCAATCCCCTTTCCACCCTCAAAACCCCCTCCAACCCCTGTCCAGCCAACACGGACTTAACGTAGGCATCGGCGTCGAAGTCTGAATTGTCTAGCTCGCTGATTTTTGTGGAGAAGGTGGGGGAGGATGGGGAGGGTAGGGAGGGAGGTGTGGGTGTATTGCTGGTGGTGGGATCAGAGGAGGTGGATTTGAGGTTGTAGTAGTCGCGGAGGGCAGTGCGGTTGGCGCGGCGGGGTTGGGGGGCAGGAGAGGTGGTGCGAGAGGTTGTGGGGGTGCTGGTTAGAGATGTTGAGGGGTTGGAGGGGCGGGGGGATGTTATTGTTGACATTTTGTGGTGTGGGAGAGACAAATTGCGATGATTTGATGCTTCTTGGGGCATCGACTCTAGGGCCCCGTCTAGGGTGGACAGTGGCGCTGGGGGTGTGGCTTTAGGGCCGGTTTCCGCCTTAAGCCTAATGTCTTAGGCCTACCATGTCTGGTTCTTTCATCCCCACTCGGTGCTCTGAGAATCATCCTACAGTACTCTGTTTCTTGTTCTCTCTGGTGTATCTCTGCTTCAATCTCGTACTAACTATCATGGCCATGGCGATGATTACCTCATCTTCAGGTCCTTCGTGTTCCCGCTCAGCTGAAGAATGGAGGCGTGCATTGGTATTGCCAGATTCGAGGCTGAGCAGCACGCAAATCCTGCAGGTAGGTGGCATAGCACGATACTAATGCCATAGCTTTCTTCAGCACCGTTCCCCAAATTTTCTTAATACGTATTGACATATTAACTCTCTTTTCGATTGTTGTACATACAGATTCACATCCATCTTCAAATCCAGTCCGAGTGCGCTCTAAAGAATACTTTTGTACATCAGTCACCCCTCAAGACTTGCATACCGGAACCTTCGATTTTGTAATGGAGTCTAAAAACGCGGAAATCGTCGAGATCCCTTCCGACCCTGCTGTCGATGCCGAATTGAAAAATGAACATCAGTCCCAGGCACAGTCTTCTGCTAGCGCCCAGCCTGCGCGCGAGTCTCAAACAGACGAAATCCCTAGTCACGGTGTAACTCCCTTCGATTCTGCTTCTCTTACTGAGATTGATGCATGGGATGGCATCGAGGGGCAAATTGCCCTTGACAGCTTTCTCACCGGTGAATCAGAGAGGCCTTTGATGGAACTATTGGCTCGTGCTGAGGGTATCAATGTGAACGATTTGGACCAGTATAGCTTGAGATCGTCAAAGTGGCAAGCTCCGACTGAAGAAGATGGAAGCCAGCTTTCCTTCATCGGAGCAGTCGACCAAGTTGTTGATCTTCAAGACCGCTATGATTTTTCTTACACAGCTGAGACATCAGGGGAACACCAAGAGGCGGCCTCAGGCGGCTCTACTGCGGTCGATGTCAGATCTATCAAGCAGATGGGTGTTCACAATGCTGAGAGCTATGTTGCACCGGATGAGGCATTTGAATATGACGAATTACCATCTGGCGGCAAGCGTTTCCGGTTACTAGGTCCCGCACCCCCAGATGAGCAGGGGAACATATCCTCTCTTGAGCTACATACGTTTGACCTGGATGATGCTCCTCCATTCTACGCCCTGTCATATGTATGGCACAATCAGGAAAAGATAGTGCCAATGACTTGTAACGGCAAAAGGCTCATGATCACAAACAGCCTGGGCCTTGCGTTAGAAAAATCAGTACCCTGGAGCCGCGGAGCGTATTTGTGGGCAGATGGAATATGTATCAATCAGGACAACATTTCCGAACGCAGCCACCAGGTGACTTTAATGGGTGATATTTACGGGCGTGCTTCCAAGGTCCTTGCCCACCTAGGACGCAATGTTTCACCTGAAAGTGACTCCATTGATTGGTCGGCCGTCAGTCTCATGACTTTACTCAATCGGATCTGGAGCAATGAGCCAGAGCATTCTATGAAGCCTGAGTCAGAATGGACGAAAATTCTGGCTACGAATCACGACAATGCTTCCATGTGGGAGACCTTGGTGGCGTTCTGGATGAATCCTTGGTTTACTCGGTGTTGGATCGCGCAAGAAGCTATCCTCGCAGAAAATGTTGTTTTGTTCTTCGGTAAAGCCACTTGCAGCTTGAACGCAGTCACTACATTTTGGGACCTTACCCAGCGCCGCGACCTGCCTAAGATCATGAAATATAGCTCTTTGGCAGATATGTACGCAGCATGCCGGAATATAAGCATGGTCGGATCTTTCAAGAAACTTAGAGATTGGCATCACAAACCATCAGTTACTGGAGAGACGCAGGAGTCTACTCGTCATGCTAAGGAGGATTCTGGTGCTCATGAGCATACAGAGACCCAGAATCGTGCCTTATCAAGCGCCAGCCTATTGAATCTACTGGCTATGTCCCGCTCCAATGGCGCCACTGACGAAAGGGACAAGATTTATGCTCTCCTTGCACTTGCGAATGATGAAACGGCCCGCACGATTACTCCTGATTATTCCGCTGAGAACACGATTGCAAAGGTATATACTGATGTTGCAGAGAAATACATCAGACAAGGATTCGGTACAGAGCTACTTCAATACGCCGGCTGTGATCATCTCACCACCGGACTTCCGTCTTGGGTGCCGGACTGGAGCCACCAATCAAGGTCCGCCTTCAGTTCTATGCGATTCAGCTGTTCTAGGAAGTCGCAATCACACATCACTTTAGGCCCGGATCAAGGAAAGCTCCAGATCCGAGGTGCCATCATTGACTCTTTCGAGTATCTTGGATTCCCATGTCGGTACTACTCACTAGATTCTTCCCAGGATAGACTATATCGAAAAGGTCCCAGTGATGACCTTCCACCTGTTGAGACCGACATGCACATGCGTCAAGTCGTATACGCCACAGCCAAGATGCTATTCCAAAATTTCTGCCCAGCTGACCGTTATCCTGAGGGTTGGAGTACTGCTCTCGGTCGAACGCTCGTGGCAGACTGTACCAGGTCTGGCGAGAGATCAGATCCAGCATTTATGGAAAGCTTCGCTGCCTTCGAGAACTTTAATGACCAGAGCTTGGAGATGTCTGTACTGAAGGCGACTATTGAACCTGGATCGGAGGAAGACAACCTTCTTGATCAGGCTTGGCGGTACGAGAATGCTGTGCAGGAGGTTCAGAAGGGAAGGAGGATATGTGTCACCAAAGGAGGATATATGGGTATTACCACTTACGATACTGAAATGGGAGACCTGCTTGTTATCCTTGAAGGGTTTACTATACCGTTCGTGCTTAGACGGAAAGGAGACCACTTTGTCATAGTTGGAGACTGTTACATTCACAGTATCATGGACGGTGAATTGGTCTGCACTCCCCAAGACAAGTTCGAGCTAGGTGAATCCCAGGTTGAAGCTGACAGTAACGGGGATCGCTTCTGCATTCGATTGCCGACAGATGTTTTTGCTACTTTTCAGACTTTCACGATTGTATGAAGCTGGGAGTTTATCCTTCACATCATATGCAGCTTTGAGCAGCCAGGCTTTGTAGTTCGTTCAGTCTATCCACAACAGTGCCTAAATTACTGACTTGTGATCTTGCCCAGAGCAAATTGCATACTATGGAGTTTATTGTCTAGGCTAGACGGAGTAGACCTTTTTTGAACATGAGTGTATTGTTGGCGTAATTAATCGTAAATTTGAGCACACCGATATATACATTCCAGGTTTCGACCAGGAAATGGCAAGGCTGGAGGCTGCGCTAAAAGCGCACTAATCCAGGGCTAGGGCTAGGGCTAGGGCCTCGGGCGCTACAAGAGCACTCAACTGTTGGTTGCTCACTCCCTTCGCCGTGCCATGACAACAGAGATGATGTACGCATTGGGATGGTCTATAATGGCCTATCATCCGTCCTACTGTACAGAATCTCTCTACCCTTAGCAAAGCAGCACATCCACCCCTAACCTTCCCCAAAGATGTCCAACCCCACAACCCAAATCTCCACCCAGCTCGCCTCAACAAAAGGCCTCACCCCCTCCCCCACCTGGCTAACCACCTTCCTAACAACCCAACGCCCCACGACACCCCTCCCCGTCCTCAACCAAACAGCATGTTTCCGCCTCCTAGCCTCCGACATCACTACCTCTCTATCCACAAACGCTGCAACATGTTTCCCGCCAGACATCCACAATGCGAATATCAAGGAAAGAAAATTAGTGGGGCCTATAGCAGTACAGGTACTAGCAGTCGAGGACATGAGCAAATCCCGCTGGGAGCAGATTGAAGCCATTGAAGCGCTTGAGAGGGGCGAGGGCACGAAAGGGAGGGAGATCATACGGGTGGCTGCTACGGAGGAGGATGATGAGAGTGGGGGTGTGGCGAAGGGTGGGGGACCGCATAAGTTGGCGCTACAGGATGCTACCGGGAAGAGGGCTTATGGGATTGAGTTGAAGGGGTTGGAGGGGGTGGGGTTGGGAATGAGTATGGGGTGTAAGATGGTGTTGAGGAATGTGGTTGTTGCAAGGGGGATGGTGCTGCTGGAGCCGGTGACAGTGACGGTGTTGGGTGGGAAGATTGAGGGATTGCATAAGGCGTGGAAGGAGGGGAGGAAGGCGGAGTTGAGGGCTGCTATTGAGGCGGGTGAGAGGGTGGTGTGAAGGAGTTGATAGCGCGCTTGCGATAGAGCGCATTGCGAGTCGAGGTACCGTGGATTACAGTATTCGCATTGCAGATCTGGATCCCCTCCGGCGACCAAAGCGGAGCACATTCTATTCATTGGGGGTATGTGAGTACTTTCTAGGAAGGAAGCGGATTCAAGCGGCTCACTCCTTCACGGTGTTCAGTGTGCCATACGCATAGCTTCCTGTCATAAAAGCTCGTAGACACGAAAGTGTAACCGGTGCTGCGGAACCCGTCAATACTCTCGATTCGCCCATCGCCTGCATAATTCATGCTCTCGTGCTCCTCGAATTTGGCGAGAATCCTAATCGACCAAGTGGCTTGATCGTTTGAAGACTCGATCTTCAAAAATCTTGCTCCGGCATGCATACAGCTTGCTAGTACAAGGAGGTAAGTCCCTTCCCCTATCAAAGACACCCGGTCCACGAGTTTGAGCCGCCAGACTCCCCCACCCAAGGATTTCTCAGCCAGTACCTTCGCTCGTCCGCCTGATGCCGGCAGCGCGAGGACCCTGACATACTCGTCATAGCTGCCAGTGAGAAGGAATTCGTCTTTTTCAGGCCAGTTGGCTAAGAGCGGCAAGATTGCGGTAACACCTGCGCTATGAGTAGTCCGATCACGGCGTAATGGCTCCTGGAGATGCTGGATTTCCTCGCTGTCATTGACGTCTGTTCCAAGGGGATGAGCACTAGATCTATGCCTACAAAGCGCCGAATCATCACCGCCGGAGTATAAGAGAGCGAACTTGTCCTCGGCAGTGCGAGACGATGCCCAAACCACCGTCCACGCTTCCAAGGAGTGAGCTTGCGATCTCCCCAGAATTTGTGCTCGATCGGCGGATATATACCGCATGTAGTCGAAGATTACGATTTGGCCATCAGACGCAGAGACAGCTATCACTGATGGAAATCCTCCAAGGGACAAATGGAATGACGGGTAGCAAGCCAATGAGAGTACCAGTATCGATGGATCGAATATTTGCACGACTGATTCCTTTAACAGAGATACCTTGTTTCCTCTCTTCTCGAGGTCAAGTCTGTAAATACAGACAGAGCCTTCGCTCGTTGCTACCGCCAATGTTGTTTTCTCAACTGGTGAAAAGTGAAGATCAAGGATAGCGAAAGGAGTCGCTATTGTTTGAAGACAAGATCTGTCGTAGGGACTGATGTCAGAGAATGTGTCCCAAAGAGTGCCTTGGATTATGTCCCAAGGCGATAGAACGTCAAACCCCATACAAGTTTTGTTCCTGCAGCCGGAATAGTATCAAACTCCCACTTCGCTTTTGCAGCTTCCGTGTGACTTCATCTTCTTTGGGTATTTCAGTTGTAACATTTTCCGGTTTCTCATCTGCTTCCAGGACATATGTGCCAACGACAAAATATTCTGTATTGTAGAGAGAAAACTCCAGACAGCTAGGCTGTGAATCGAGGATAATACTTGTTATGGAAGCAGTAGCATTCTCTACATCGACAGGCCAAGGTAATACTGCCTCAGCATTTGCTTCGGGCCCTGAGGACATTGGAAGAAACGAGCACTAACGCTTGGTCCATGAGAAGTTAATATTGAGGGAACGAAGGGTGTAAGTTGTAAAGGCACAGCAACTAGCGGCGCTGGTAGCGCTACGATAGCCGCCCACGAAAGCGATTGATCAGGCTGAAGCTCTTCAACCTGGAGTCGTCTAGGCGCTATGTGAACCAGGGGAAATAGTGGGAGATAGGATGGGGCGAACGGAGGACGAAGGCGAAGAAGGAGGCGATGCCTTCCTCTCAGACGACTCGAGCTTCTACGGTCCGTCACTACCCAGGGCAGCGGCTCAATCGCTCCTTCCATTAAACCAAACCAGGGGATGACGACCTCCGTTCCGCGCTCGAAGACCGCGCAGAGAGCTTCGATACTTCGCACTATTGGGCAAACCACCACTTGCAATTATCAGTCATCGCACACGCCGCAATTGCAAACATGGCAGCTTCTACTTCCAAACCCCAAGAAGCTGTAAATATGTACGAAGACTACTCCAGCGGCCGTCACCTTTCCGAGACTGTCGAAGCTTTCTTAAGACGTCTTCCACCGCTCAGTACCAGCATAATGGACTACGGTCCATGGATATACTGCGCAAGTCCATACGCTTCCAAAGGCAACGGACCGGAAGACCAAGCCACTCTCGTACGCAGAGGGCGGCAATTATTGAAGAAATTCACTGCCCTCAAAGCAGGCATCGAGGCATCTATGCCTGGTAAAAGCAAGGGTGTCATCACACGACAGGTAATACTCCCCAAGCTGTACCTTGCTCTTTAGCTCTAGCTAGATGTTGACTGGACAGGTCACACCACACCGCAAGCAATTAGAACTCGACCTTCTCGCCCTCGCGCGCGAAACAGGCTGCACGTCAGGCAAATGGATGCTATTCCCCTCCCCCCAGACCTCAACACCGCCTGGTCCCTCGTCGCTCACGGTACTGTCGCTGGCGAACTAGGCCACGCAGCGAAAGTCGCTACGGATGACGGAAGCCAGAATGCGCGCCTCATCTGTATCTATACTCCTGACTTTGGTGATAAGGAGGATGTGAAGAGAGTGCTGGAGAGAATCCTTGCGATGGGACTGTGTAATAGGAATGGAGCTATTGGGGAGGGGAAAGCGATTTATTATAAGGCAGATGCGTATACTTATTTGGAACTTATGGGAGGGAATGAGTTTGGGTTGAAAACGAGTCTGTTTTCTAATCGGGAGGTGCTGGCGGAGGGGAAGTAGACGTGTTGTGAGCGTACTTAGCGGGTTTATTGTTTAGTTCTATGCGGATACCCATTTTGCGAGATTTTGCTTGTTATATCGGTATGTGTCATAGCTAGGGTGAGCTTGATTGAACCTAAATTGCGCTTCTCTGAGCAGAGACCATACTACTTTTAAGGTGGCATCCCCAGATGAAGCGTACTCTATAGAGCTATCGAGTACTAGGAGCATATTACTTGGGCTTCGGGGCCATGAAATTGCATGTAGAGGAAGAACGAAAAGCACGCAATGGTCAATACCGTGGATATCAGTTGCTTGCTTCACGTCTAAAGTAAGCTTGAAGGCCATGCTAATGCTTCTAATCGATTTGTTTCCATCTACACTATCGTCTCCAGCTCCCTAGCATAACCAACCGTATTCTCAATAACCATCCCACTCGCCACCAAAATCTCCTTCTCAGTCCTCATCTCCTCACCCTGCTGCAGCGGAAAATATATCCTCCCATCCTTAACCACCCACCCTCTCCCCTGCGCAAATTCCACCACACTACCCTCGCTCTCTAAGAACAGTAAATTCTTCGCATTCGCGATAGGGAGAGATGGGTATGCCTTTTCTGAGCAAGACGCGATTTCGGAGCGGATTGTGCCGATGAGAACCTGGGTAAGTTAGGCACCCGAGGTCTGCTAGGAGGACAGAGGGCAAGGGCAAGGGCAAGGTGGTGTAGCACATACCTCACAAAACACAGCAAACTCCTCACTCGGCACGCCCTCCTTCTTCGTAGCCCCCCAAACACGATCATAACTTCCTTCCATCAACCACCTCTCCAGCTTAACAGGATACCCAATATATTTATCCTGCTCCAACCCAGCACCCCTAGCTCCACCCATCTCGACCTCCAACCCTTCCAGCTCGGTGTGGAAGCCCGCATAATCCCCCTTCGTCAACAGTAATAGAAGATACAGTCCAGTCACTTTACTCCTCTGCCCATCACCAGCTGGTTTGAATTTCGAAGCCGGGAGCTCGTAGAAGGGAAGGAGTTGCTGGAAGTAGCGCGTGAATGCATCTGGATCTTGGAGGCGGATGGAGAGGAGGGCGCCGGTTTCGAGGGTTTGGCGGGCTAGGTGGAGGATTGGGGGGGTGGTTGAGGGGTTGGGGAGGAGGGCCTTTAGTTGGAGGAGTTGTTTCTTCGCTGTTGTTAGGAGGGTGGCTATTTTCTGCGGTGAGGGAGGAGGCGTGGTTTGGAGTTGTGAAAGGGTGCCCTGTAGAGCTGAGGTGGACATGGTTGGGGACTCCGCTGTAGTAGCTTTAGATGTTGGGGGATGGAGTTGCTGCTTTGGTTCGAGCTGTTTCGTTGCGGAAGAGGAGGATGAGGCTGTGCTTGATGTGGCTGATGAAAGTAGCGAGCGAAGCGCGGAGGTGAGGCCGAATCTAACGCCAAGGCTGGCCAGAACGAATGCGATCCACGACATCTTTGTTATTGGCTTTGTGGACAATCTGGAGGCGTAACTTGGCGTTATGGCTATGCAGGGTCTGTTTTCGTATTTAATGGACGAGGTCTTCTTCAGTTCTTTCAAATCCGAAAATTTGATAAGAACGAAGAGGATTTATTAAAACAGGTGAGTCTACTAGCATGGCACGAGACCTAATGTTTACTTTTTACATGAGGCTTGTGATCGTTAACATGCACTGAATAAGTGACTGGAACACTCGCTGACCTCTTCACTACAGCCAAAGTCTACAATCACATCCCATCCAAAGCAATCCATCGATACCAAACCTTCCTCTATCATCATGAACAACCCCGAAGCACCAGCACAAGCACCAGCACCAGCAGGAGCCGATGACCGCGACTACCTCGATAAGGGACTCGATGCAGTCGAGAAGAAGTTCGGCGGTCAGCGCTTCGCAGGCCCAGATGCCGTGCAGAAGAATCGTGGTATGAACGAGAAGATCACGGATGCGATTCGCAAGGGGATCGAGAAAATCACTGGGTACGTTTGACGATCATGCTCACATGTCTTGGGAGAAGAGCGGCATATTACATGATCCTTGCTAATAGGAATGTGTGAATAGGAAGAAAGCGCCTGCCAAGTTCTCGAACTAGGCGGTGGACGCCGGGTGTGATGGGGAGGTATAGAGAGGTTGTGCTATTGTACTCAGGAGATCGCGATGGTTATAACCTTAATACCTGGCTTATCTATTGTGTCTCGATGGGCGGAATGGATGATTGATTGGACAGATACCCCTATGTTACGGTAGTTCATAACGATTTTGCTACAACAAGCTCGTACTATTTCTGGTGCTAAGCCAACATGCTTCTATTGTACAGAGTCCGGACATCATAGGTATGCTGGACAAAGCAGCTATCAAGCACTACAGAAAGGGTATCACGCCAACACCGGGTCTTCCTCTCCTCGCAACTTTCAAGCATGTTGCAAAAGATGCACCCGACTAGCAAGCTCCTTGTCCACATCTCTATCCGCCATCGGCTGATCCCCGTCGTTATCCCCTTTCTCGTTAAAGAGCGAGTCCGCTTCGCTATCGTCGGCATATACTTCCTTGTCTTGATTATCGTCAGTTATACTTGCTCCCTCCACACCTGCGTCCATGTTCGCCTCGGCAGCATCTGACCTGGGTAAAGCAGTATGACGATTGTAATCTTGCGGCTCGTCGCCTGAGTCTGCTACTTCCTCTTGATCGCTGTCATGGACGTATTCGTTGCTTTTGTTTGATTCACTTTTGTCCTGCAACTTTTTGGCCCTCTTCGCCGCCCTCTTCTTCTTCCCCGATGCTTCCTCTTCGTCATCTCCCTGCATCTCCTTGGCCTTTCTCTTCCTCTTAGGCTTCTTAGCACTAACATCGCCATGCACTTCAGGATCCCATTTCTCATCAAGCTCATCTCGACCGTTAGCTAGTATCCGTTTGCGAAGTCCCTTAGCGGTGGCACGGTAGTCCATCGAGTCCGAGCCTGGAACATGCAGCTTCAGGTTCGTCCAAGCAGCTTTCTTGTCTGCAGAGTTCCATGTCGATTGAAACTCAACATCACCAATTGTCTTCCAAGGAATATTGTCCTCAGTGGCAGCACTGGAATCTAATATTGCCTGGAGCAAAGTATATTGGTCCCCAGTCCTCATATTGGCCACTTTCTTAGACGCCCTCTTCATCCTCCAAGGATTCTTAGTCTTTATAGACTTTCTGCCCTCAAATCCTTTGGCATCTATGGCGCTTTGCACAAGATTCTTCTGCTCCCATTCCTTCAATTGGAGCCATTTCAGTCTGCACTGCAGCCTTGACCTCACCCCTCCCATGTGATCGCTGACGCTTTGCCAGTTAACGAGCTTCATGTCTTGGGCCTCCTGGTCCGAGTCGAAATCAGATTCTGGAGCGTCCTCGCCATACTTCTCTATCTTAACCTGCCTTCTTTCGTCCTTCACAGCTTGTCTACACTCTAGAATTGCTTTGCAGAGGCTTTGAACCTCCTCGTTTGTCCAAGCCTCTCGATTCCGATTTTCCGAGTTAAGGAGGTAGTTTCGGTATCGGTCCCTGCAGTCTTCCCCCATACGATCGAGCATTTCGCCAATAGCTTTCCATTGATTTGGTTTTGCGGCGACAGCCTTCTTTAGCATCTCGTCCTCCTCTGTGGTCCACGTCCCACGTGCAGGAAAGTTATGGTAACGACGTCTGCAGAATTTTTGTACAGACATGCGCGGACGGTAGGGAAGAACCTCGTGAAGCTCATCAAAGATGGCCTTGACTTCAATATTGTTACGTATTGTCGATTGGATGTGACTGTTGAACTTCTCAATACTGATGCTGTTTGCGTCGCAGTAGGCATCACGGAACTTGTCCAACTTCTCAGCCTCAGCAGCTGTGTATTGGCCTCCGTTTTTTGAGATGGTCTTGGGTGAACTTTTAAGCTCCTTGACTGCTCTCAGCTTTTTGCTATCATTCGCTTTCGATGCGCAGACTTCCTTCTTTCGCTGTGCGCTTTGGCCAGGCGATGCTCGGTCACTCAAGTATTCAAGGCCTCTGTTGGCAATATCTTCTATGAAGGGTGAGCCGAGCTCCGGCGATGTTTGTCTTTGCAGATCTTCGAAGCCTGGCAAGACCCTGTCCTGCAAATCTTCTTGATCATGATCGAGTGCATAAGGGCTGTAGAATGGCACCCGACCATTGGAAGCAGGTGACACTTCTTCTACTCGTCTGCGCTTACTGGGAGGTGCCGAGCCATTCTGTTTTGAGTTCCTCTTTTTCTTTTGCGCAGCATTCTCATCACCATTATTCAGCTGACTCAGGTCCACTGAAGGTGGCAGAGCGCTCATACTGTGGAGCTCAGGGTCTATGGGCATGTCATTGTCTTGACATGCCCCAAACATGTTAGCCCAATTGTCGTCATCGAACAGTTCATTAATAGCTCCCAAGTCAAGATTTAGGGTATGCCGACCTTCTCCATTTGCTAATGGCTGCTCTTGGTCGTCTACCTCATCCGGTGTCGAGACTCTACCTCGCTTACGCTTCTTTGGCTTTGCTGATGCTTTGGGGGGGAAATATGCTTGTTTTGGCAATTTGTATGTAGAGTGCATTGCAGTGCCGTAATCTTCTTGATCGGAAGCGTCTGGTGGCTGCTGTGAGAACTCATAGATGTCATGTTCTGGAGCTGCCGGCGGATCTGCACTCTCATTCTCCTTTTCATACTCTTGCATGTATGAAGCAACCGCTTCATCGTCAGTGGGAATATCGTCAAGAGTATGAGCGGACTGAGAGATGGTAGGGCGATACGGTGGCGGTGAAGAGTGAAGGACCTGTCCCGGAGGTGTAGACGGTATATGTGGATACCGCTCTGATTCGTCGTTACCGTCCTCGCTACCAGTAAAGGTGAAAGGGTCACTCCTTTTCTTCTTCTTAGATCTTCGCGTTTTGTGGTTTCTAGGCTTTTCAGAAGATCTCACGACCGAGTCGTCGCCATTGGTGAGCTCTAGGGGGCGCATGGAGGAGCTCTTTGCAATGAGCTGCTGAGGGGCAGCGAGGTCATCCTGATAGTATGGAGCTCTGCTGTCATGGATAGCGCCCTCCCGCATCTGCAGTAAAGCCCGCGCACTCTCCTCCTCTTGATCAATGGGGTGTTGCTCCTCCTCACTCTGTCTCTTGCCTGTCTTCGACTTGCGCCTTTTGTCCTTGCTCTTCGCTGGGAGCTCCATTGGTGGCTGTTCTGCTGAAGGAGGTTGGACTTGGGAAGAGGTTTGACCCATGTCATTCGTTTGTACCCGAGCAGCCCATGACTTGACCAGTGCCTATTGGATGATGGCTCATTCAGTCCTCAAACGTGTTGACCGCTGGGTAGTAAAAGTGAAAATTTTATTTCGTGTGTGACGGGAAGTGATTAAGTGAGGTTAGCAGACGCTACTGGCTGAACCTCGGTTTGCTTTCACTAGAATAAGGCTGAAATAGTCGCAAGAACCCGAAGAAGCTGGCGTAAATTGACTTGGTCTTTACATCCCAGTAGTTGATAAAGGAGCGGTTCTCGGCATTCCCCTATCGGGCCCAGACGCAATTTGAACATCTACCTCTATGTCTATACCCTCAGCACCGACTCCAGGCGGCCACACGTACCACCACATCCAAATCAGTGGCAACGCGCGTGTACTCCTAGGGAACTCGGTAGGCCAGGCCACCAGTCAGAGACATCCTACTACATCCTCGAGCCCTATTCCACTAATACTCCCTAGAGTCGACGTTTGCGGCCCGCGCCGACTATATAGGTCAATACTCCAAGTCGTCGCTCCGACCGGTGGCCAACTACGTCCCGCGGCTAAGACTCCATCAGAAGATCAGGGAACAGCTACACAACTCTACAGATGACGGCGTTAGAGATATGCGGATCCTGGTCATCTGGGGGCTCGGCGGAGCGGGGAAATCACAGTTGGTGCTTAACTACATCCGGGAATATCGGCAAGACTACTCAGCCGTCTTCTGGATCGAAGGCGGATCTAAAGAGTCGATCAAACGTGACTATATCCAGATCTACCGGCTGCTGTATGGTCGCTCACTCGGCGCGGGCCAAGAGATAGTGAAAGTCGAAGATGCGGTCCCTGCGGTGAAGAGCTGGTTCCACGGGCGGGAGGGGCGATGGCTGGTCGTTCTAGACAGTGCGGACACGATCGACAATCCCCAAGACCCATCGTACATCGACCTCGAATACTTTATGCCCGACGCGCCCGGAGTACATGTTGTGGTCACCTCGCGGAGCGCAACCGTTAAGGAGATGACGGTGCTGGAGGCCATTGAGGTAGCGGATATGGAGCCAGCGGAAGCGGTGGCGCTGTTCCGACGAGGTGCGAAGCTACAGGAGGAAGGGCAAGAGATCAGGACGGAAGTGGCTCAAATCGTGAAAGAGCTGGGCTACTTAGCATTGGCCATCACTCTGGCCGGTTCATACATATCGCTGACGCCTCGCTTGTCCTCTGATATCCGGAAATATCTCCCCGAATACCGGCAGCGGCGGAAAGAGCTGCTCCGTCAGCGGCCTCAACAGCATATCCACCGGTACGGGGAGAGCGTTTTGAGCACGTGGGAAGCGTCTTTCGATGCGATTGCCCATCAACACCCGGCGGCATCTCGATTACTTAGCGTACTGGCTTTTATGAACTTTGATGATATCTTCATCAGCCTCTTTGATCGGAACGCAATCCATGTCACGGAGCCGCTAGAGGCCCTGTCGTCGTCTACTCAGACGTGGTGGTCATATATCTTCCCTGAAACCGACGGGGACTCGTATGAGTTGGAGTCGGCATTCCAGGCACTCCAGACGTATTCTCTGATCCAGTGGCGATCGGATCAAGGGAGCTACTCGATGCATAAGCTCGTGCACGCATGGGGACAAGACCGACTGGAGGCGACAAGGCAGAAACAATTAAGCAGTCTTACTCTCGAGCTCTTAGCTGACGCTACTGCCGATTATCAGTCGGACTCGAGCTACCGATTACGACTGGTGCCACATATGATGGTAAGCTTTGGTATTTATTCTCAAACACATAACTCGATAGGTGAAACTACGAGGGATAGACTTACGACGATTAATAGAATTGGCGATTTCTTATATACAATAGGACGGTGGACTGAGACCTACAATACATATATATTCTATTTCCAGGGGATGAGAAAATTCCTCGGAGTCGAGCATCCTAATACGCTAACGAGTATGAACAATCTGGCAGAGGTAATGAGAGATCAAGGCAAATACGAGGAGGCCGAGGAGATGCATCGACAAGCACTGGCGTTGATGGAGACGGTGCTAGGGAAGGAGCATCCTTCTACGCTGATGAGTATGAACAATCTGGCAGGGGTAATGAGAGATCAAGGCAAATACGAGGAGGCCGAGGAGATGCATCGACAAACGCTGGCGTTAACGGAGACGGTGCTAGGGAAGGAGCATCCTGATACGCTGACGAGTATGAACAATCTGGCATTGGTACTGGACAGTCAAGGCAAATACGAGGAGGCCGAGGAGATGCATCGACAAGAGTTGGTGTTGTGTGAGACGGTGCTGGGCAAGGAGCATCCTTCTACGCTGACGAGTATGAACAATATGGCATTCGTACTGGACAGTCAAGGCAAATACGAGGAGGCCGAGGAGATGTATCGACAAGCGGCGTTGACGGAGACGGTGCTGGGCAAGGAGCATCCTTCTACGCTGACGAGTATGAACAATCTGGCATTGGTACTGAATCATCAAGGCAAATACGAGGAGGCCGAGGAGATGCATCGACAAACGCTGGCGTTAATGGAGACGGTGCTAGGGAAGGAGCATCCTTCTACGCTGACGAGTATGAACAATCTGGCAGAGGTAATGAGACATCAAGGCAAATACGAGGAGGCCGAGGAGATGCATCGACAAGCACTGGCGTTGATGGAGACGGTGCTAGGAAAGGAGCATCCTTCTACGCTGACGAGTATGAACAATCTGGCAGAGGTAATGAGAGATCAAGGCAAATACGAGGAGGCCGAGGAGATGCATCGACAAACGCTGGCGTTAACGGAGACCGTGCTAGGGAAGGAGCATCCTTCTACGCTGACGAGTATGAACAATCTGGCATTGGTACTGGACAGTCAAGGCAAATACGAGGAGGCCGAGGAGATGTATCGACAAGCACTGGCGTTGATGGAGACGGTGCTAGGGAAGGAGCGTCCTTCTACGCTGACGAGTATGAACAATCTGGCATTGGTACTGAATCATCAAGGCAAATACGAGGAGGCCGAGGAGATGCATCGACAAACGCTGGCGTTGATGGAGACGGTGCTAGGAAAGGAGCATCCTGATACGCTGACGAGTATGAACAATCTGGCATTGGTACTGGACAGTCAAGGCAAATACGAGGAGGCCGAGGAGATGCATCGACAAGAGTTGGTGTTGTGTGAGACGGTGCTGGGCAAGGAGCATCCTTCTACGCTGACGAGTATGAACAATCTGGCATTGGTACTGGACAGTCAAGGCAAATACGAGGAGGCCGAGGAGATGCATCGACAAGCACTGGCGTTGATGGAGACGGTGCTAGGGAAGGAGCGTCCTTCTACGCTGACGAGTATGAACAATCTGGCATTGGTACTGAATCATCAAGGCAAATACGAGGAGGCCGAGGAGATATATCGACAAGCACTGGCGTTATGGGAGACGGTGCTGGGCAAGGAGCATCCTGATACGCTGACGAGTATGAGCAATCTAGCATCGGTACTGGACAGTCAAGGCAAATACGAGGAGGCCGAGGAGATGTATCGACAAGCACTGGCGTTGAAGGAGATGGTGCTGGGCAAGGAGCATCCTTCTACGCTGATGAGTATGAACAATCTGGCAGAGGTAATGAGAGATCAAGGCAAATACGAGGAGGCCGAGGAGATGCATCGACAAACGCTGGCGTTAACGGAGACGGTGCTAGGGAAGGAGCATCCTGATACGCTGACGAGTATGAACAATCTGGCATTGGTACTGGACAGTCAAGGCAAATACGAGGAGGCCGAGGAGATGCATCGACAAGAGTTGGTGTTGTGTGAGACGGTGCTGGGCAAGGAGCATCCTTCTACGCTGACGAGTATGAACAATCTGGCATTGGTACTGGACAGTCAAGGCAAATACGAGGAGGCCGAGGAGATGCATCGACAAGCACTGGCGTTGATGGAGACGGTGCTAGGAAAGGAGCATCCTTCTACGCTGACGAGTATGAACAATCTGGCATTGGTACTGGACAGTCAAGGCAAATACGAGGAGGCCGAGGAGATGTATCGACAAGCGCTGGCGTTAAGGGAGACGGTGCTAGGGAAGGAGCATCCTTCTACGCTGACGAGTATGAACAATCTGGCAGAGGTACGAAACGGGCTAGCCTCACATCATGTCATGCCAAATGCCAAACATTCGAAAAAAGGATCACCGTTTCGATTCCTCAAACATATATTCCGTCGATAAAGGCTTCGCGAACGGAAGCGGCGCACTTTGTAGGACTTTTATTTGTTGTTTAACGACTGCTAAAAGAGCTGGTAATGGGTAGAATTCTGCATGAGGAATTGTGTTCCAGTGAATAGTTCCAAAATCCTTTAAGCACCGTTACCTTGCATGTTATCTTCTCTCTGTGTATCTACCACAGCCAAATTACCCTGACCGTGTCTCTAGAATTGATCATCAGTGCCCGATCGCAATTAAATTATGATTGGTACTTACCATTTTCCTATCAGAAGAACAGTGTGAGTAATTCTATATCCCGTCGTCCAACTCGAAAAGCGGTGGAAGGCGCTTAAGCCCCTTAAGACTACTCTCGTACCTCTACTTCCGCGCGTATTATCTACGCCCGGCGCGATCCTTGGTCGCCTCCTCTTCCCTATGTATCTTGAAATCTGAGAGATGGTTGAGGAAGTTACTTTGCAGCGTCCACGTTTTGCCGTAGTAGGGGTAAGTGGGATGCTTGTATGGGTACGCCCAGATTTTGCCGGGCTCGAAAGACGAGGTGCCGCCGTCTTCGTTGGATGATGATAGTAGATCGTTGTGGTCTACTAGATGTGGTGTAAGTTGAGCTCGGGCATCGCGAACGGGGCTGGTTTGGGATCCATCTTGTCTAGTGTTTTACAGACTTGAGTCTGACAGAACTGCACATAATATAGGGACGGCGGAGCTTGTTATACTCTTGGGGGTGTTGATGCAAGGCCGCTAGCGCCAAGCAGGGTACTAGGAATGATAATCTGTTTGGCGAAAGCTGCAGCGGTATAGAGTATAAATTCATAAGGAGGCAACGAATGACAGCCCCCGCCGGCCGTTGCACCACTTTCGGCGAAGCTAATAGATGGAAGCTTTCGTCTTCCTCTCCATCGCCTCGGCCGTGGCCGCTACTGAGATTAAGTCTGTTCCAGGGATCTGGAGCTGTTATTGAAGGCCCACAGAAACCTAGGATAGTGAACATTGCCTCCGGCATATAATTTAGTGCCTTTAAGATCCGGTGCCGGCTCGGGGGATAGATCGAAAGGATCCCTCGACGACCAGCCAGTGAAGTTAAGGTATTCAATCAGGTTGTAGTGGTCGAATCGTCGACCCCATCCGCCACTGCGTCCAGGAACCCTAGAGGCATTCCTCTCTCCACAGACGACGGGAACATTACTAGAAGAGTAAGTCAGCATTTGCCTGTCAATGAGGCAAGGGGCGTTTGTTGAGTTGTGGTAGCAGGAACATCTCCAAGGATAGGAAGCCTACCCATTGGCACTTCGAAGTTTCCGGTATTACGTAGATGATCTCCATAACTCAAGAGAACGACTGGAGAAGAGGTCATCAGCCCTGTTCGTCAGTGATCCCACGAAGATTGGACTGGAAATTCTTTGGCGTTTTACGGACGCTGTCACCGACGGAAGTCATAAGATTCATTGCCAGTATATGTGTAGAGAATTTGCAGATTTGAGCTAACTCAAGTCAGGTGATCCTCCGTTGTCCAAGAGTATTATCAGAGATCTCACCGGGATAAAGCGAGAACTGGAGGTACTTGAACAGCATCCATTCCGGTTTATCTTCAGCGACTGACTCATGGTCGCCCTTTTGGTGATACCAGGTCGCCCACGATTGTAAACAAAGATCTTGCCGGCATGGATCGTCCTCAGTGTCATTTCTGCTCCATTCTAAGCAGCTACAAGCATACTATCTCAGCCAAGTTCCTGGAGTCGGCTAAGAATCTCAAAGGAGATGTTTTGCATGCTATGCCACTACTACAATGTCTTCCCAGCTTTCCTGCATATTGCCATGGGTACCGGATTCAAAACTTCAGACAATAAGGAGGACTGTGCCGCCTGCTTCAGCCGGCTGCATGTAGCAGCAGAAGGTTCTTGGATGGAGAGCTACGGTGAGTTTCTGTCCTCACTGAAAACACAACTCTTACGCTCTGCAGAATTTACTTACAGTGTACGTCACATTGAAGAGCACGATAGAAGTGATCTTTTAGACCCTTAGTCGCTTCGGAAAACAGTGGTATACCACCGATACCGTTTTGACAAGACTGTTTCGACGCGGATTTTGGTTCAAGTTCCCACGTCCATCCAGGCTCAGCTCGAACGCGCTATTCCAGAAGATGGATTCCTCGGGAATGCGTCTGCTAAATTGGTCCCTCACCCTATGGCGCTGCACGCACTTTTTCTGGTGTCTAGCCAACGCTAATTGGGCTTCGTACCTGAAATACTTGGCCGAGCAATCCTCACAGATGGTAAGTTCTACAAAAAATCAAATGAAACCGGACCTGGACGATGATTACCAGATTGGCTGGGCTCACCCGAGACACAGAACGAGATCGCCTGCTTCTCCAATGTCACTCGTAACAGCAAACGATATTACGACCTTGACTTCTCAAACTGCCAGCTATTAGAATCTCTGAAGTCGAAGTTGAGACGAGTATAGTACGAAGTGCTGTCAAGTACTCAAATGAAATATCAGGGAACTACTGCTAACCTGTAGTCCTCCTCTCGAATAGATCATTTTCAGCAGTGATCTTCCCCAGAAAGCGCGAATTTTAGATCCGAACTCTGCCGCAGAATCGGGCTGTTTGTTGGGCTCACCTTGTTTCTCACGGTTCTCACAGTCGCAGCGGCATACAAATGGGAGTGCAGAGGGAAGATGAGCTTTAGAGCTTGTAGTCCTGAATGAATCGGATTCCTTTATCTGATAACTTTCCTGTCACATCTGGCAAACGGAAGTACTAGCTTAGATTAGCTCCTCTTTCATAGAATTAGGACTCCTTCCTGCCCCCAAAGCGCAGGTCAGAGAGTGGCCAACTACAAAGGTTCTTCGACAACAGCTGTAAGGGGAGTTATGGGTTATGTCTGTACATTGATGGGGCTCGGTAGAACCCCGGCCGGATTTTACGTTCTTGAAAGCTCCAATGTAAACATACAAATCTAAGCCGGCGATCACTGTCCGGCACTCCCTCAGACACCAGGCAAGAACACCATGGCGGATCCCGACCTAGGAGACGAAGGACCTAGGAGACGAAGGTAATGGCAGCGAAGCTGTTCAGTGCTCTACAGTTAGTATATACTAGTCCATCACTTCTGCTCTAGCTAGCCTGATTTACTAGCTACTCGACAATGAGGCTGGCTCCAAACTCTCAGCTTCAGCGCTTACCGACGCTGCAATACCACCAAAAGCCTGCTTTATGATCCTGCCTCTCGAAATACGCGTTCAGATCTATTTAGATCTCATAGACCAAAATCCGCAAGATCAAAAGAGCACCGTCAAACAGGGGCCCAGCTGGAAATATCATCGTCCGCCGTAACAAGCTTCACTCGGCAATCCTAAACACCAATCACCATGTCCGCAAAGAAGTACTCTAAGTCTTCTGTCGTGAGACCGTATGGCATATCAGAATTCCCGCCGCTTCAATGTTGCCTCGTTCACCCTACTTCGCTTTCGGCACACCTACAGCAGCATCCATTCTTCGAAAGTATACATCACGTCAAGCTTGAGTTCATGGCCACCCACTTGGACAAGGAAGTTTATATGGGCCCACATGGCGAAGTAACCCTGCGAGGCAGGACTCGGGCATTCCATCCACCAACAGACGTGGTCCCACGACGACAAGCCGCGGAGCAGATCTCTAACGCTCTCCTCCACGCCTCAGCTCTCAAGTCTGTCACCATTGAATGGAGTGATGTCATCGGTTGGGGTCAGTGGGAGGAGAAGTGCCCAATCTTGCAGCTATTGAGCAAACTGCCCGTCAACCCGGTGATGGAAGCGGTGTACACCAATTTCACACCAAGAATTCATTTTCAGTACTTGGGATACTTTCTACCAAAGCCGCTTCAGGCTGACCCTGATTACACATATCACTATGCCCACCAGGAAACGGCTGCTTATCAACTACGGAACTCGATCGGAAAGCAAAAGTTAGACAGTTACCTTGCTTCGCTCGCAGAAAAGTGATACGACGAGCAGCGAATCGACAATTTCGAAGGACCTTTACCTGGATAATGTACAGACTGCCGCTCTTCTAAATCAAAAACCACCCGAAAGCTACGGCTTGATCCTGTCATGATTCCAGAAATCAGTGAATAACAGCCCATGCTTCAAACCAATTAACAGACGGTGAGATCTACCAAGTACACTTAAGTAGGGCTAGTTCCCTCTCCTTCGACAGAAGATAGCTCGCTAATCTCAAGTAGTGGCCTATTCGCAGCTTTCTTTACCCCACGATCAGCTCAAATTTTAGCCCAACATATCTACTTCCTCCGCGGCTCAAGCAACAGCCTCCCCTTCGGCTTCTCCCTCAGAAACCCACCTCCCCTCCCTCCCCTCTCCCAAATCTTAGACCCCCTAACCCACGTCTCCCTCACAACCCCCCTCATCCTCATCCCCGCATACGCACTAACCTTATTCCTAAACAACATGCCCTCCCCCCTCTTACCAACCACCCACTCAGCCTCATCATCAAAAACACATATATCGCCATCGAACCCCACAGCTAGCTGCCCTTTACTCTTCTCCAACCCCACCTGCCGCGCAGTATTCGCGCAACACCATTTTGCGATATGTTCGGGTGTAATCTCCCGCTTGTTTTGGTACGCTGAGGTATACAGGATTGGCAAGCCAAGGCCGACGGAGGAGACGCCGCCCCAGGCATTGAAGAAGTCGCCGGGTTCTTTTTCGTCTTCGGAGGGTGGTGTGGGGAGATGGTTCCCTGCGAGGGATGGAGGGAGGAGTTTCAATTCGGGCGTGCAGGGTGAGTGGTCTGATACGACGGTCTTGATCACGCTGTCGTCTTCGCGAAGAAGCTCATCCCAGAGCCCGTCTTGATTCAATTGTGTCCGGATTGGCGGGCAGCATTTATGTCTCGTGTCACCATGTTTTATCTTCTCTGCTGCGAGAGCAAGATAATGGAAGCAAGTCTCTGCTGTAATCTTGATGCCTTCAGCTCGAGCTTCGCGGAGGAGTGGTATGGCTTCGATGGCTGAGAGGTGTACAATGTGTAGAGGAAGGTTCGGCGCAAGGTGCGCTAGGGAGAGGATCTCGGAGATGGCGTAGGTTTCGAAGGAGGAAGGGCGAGAGGCGAGGAAGGTTCTGTATTCGTTCAGGGGACCGATGGGGGCGAGAGGAGGTAACGACCACTGCACATGATCGCCAACGGAGTCCGTGATCGGCGGTATCATTTCAGCATGGAACATTAGCGTCGTAGGCTCGTCCGCCAGCTCGGTCATGGCCTTCTCAATGTCGGTGGAGGAAACTGCGGGGAATTCTTCAACGCCGCTGTCGATTAGAAAGCCTTTGAAGCCGCGCACACCCTCTCTGACAAGCGGTTTTAGTTCCTCCGCATTGCCAGGTATGATACCACCATAGAAGCCAACATCGACCCAACACTGCCCTTCTGCTGCTTTTATCTTCTCTTTCAGACCGTGGACGGTGGTTGTAGGTGGTATAGCATTCAATGGCATATCGATGACCGTCGTCGCGCCTCCAGATGCTGCTGCCTGAGTGCCTGTCCAGAACCCTTCCCATTCTGTCCTGCCGGGCTCGTTGAGATGGACATGGGCGTCAACCAACCCGGGCAGTAGTATGTGGGGCGAGTGGTCGGCATATGGGGTTCCAGCTGGGAAGCTAGAGGGCGGCAATACGGAGTGGAAGATTGATGTGATTTTGCCAGTTTTTGTGGAAATGACTATTGTTGCAGCGGTGAGCTCGCCAGAGATGACGGCTCTGGAGGAGGCGAGTACGGTCATCGGAGGGTGCTGAGTTGCTGACATCGTTCTGTACGGTGGTGCCGATTTGTGGTGGCAGGGCTCTATCGCTATGTTCGTTTTGGTCTTGTGAAGAGCAGAATGAGTAGCAGTTCCTGCGGGTCAATTTGCACGTAATTGAGGTATAATATTAGATTGTTGAAGCGCAGTCAGTATTTGTCAGATAGATAAGACCGTGGAATGAATACGTGGGACTGCAACTGCAGGATCCGACCAAACGCACAGACAGCACAATCAGACAAGCAGAAACGTGCTTTAGGCCGCAAGCAGGGACAACAATAGCTCTTTGTGGGGGAGATTGACTCTCTTATCAACGTTGAATCCTCCACTGCTCCCCACAAGAGTCTCTGATCATCGCCAGGATGGACGGCCGCCAGGGACAAGCCCAGGGTCATAGCGGCGGTTCTAACCATAATGACGTTCTCGTTACTCGATCGCAACCCGATCTGTGGCCACTGGGCTCTCTTATCTATATTTCACAAGCAGCTTATCGAGTAATCCAGAGTTCGGAGGCCAAGGGAACTTTCTTTGTTGGGTCAGCCGTTCCTGACCGGAAGCGCAGCGCTTATCAAGACGCTAAGATTAGCATTCCATTATTCGGAGAAAGGACCGCAGATGAAGAGCAAAGCATTCTACTTTTGTCAAATATAAAAAACAGGTTGCGATCAAGGAAGGTCCAGTGCCTCCATGGCCATGATCGAAGCAAGCATGAGGCACCAATGTTGAGTCAAACAACAGCTTCTTGGTCGAATGTGAGCCAGAAGAGTCAAAACAACTTATCAAGTAATTAACATCGAGTAATCATTACTCGATATGATGCTATCTTGAAGCCATAAATGTCAGCTACAGCCAATACCATGGCTGGGAACAAGAACATGGCGAGGAAAAAGTCTCCTATAGTTAAAGAGGACTCGGACATCCCCAAGGCGAACAGCACCTGACGTGGTCTGAGGATCTCGTCACAGCGATGGCTGGTGGAGACGTCGAAACTTAACCCCGTACGAGGATGAACACGATTGAAAAGACATTCTCAATAACGAAGGCTATCTTGGCATAGGTTTTCTTCTTCGAATTTTTTCATCATGTGGTTGCTTCGATTCGATTATTTTTGGCTGGTTCGAAGTTGAATCTTCATCATCTTGACCTATGACCCATGTTTTGATGATCTCCTTGACCTCGACTTCCTTTTTGCCCTTTTCACGAGCTTCTTTGAGCCTTCTCAAATAACCAGCATAAATGACGACTTCAGCGACTCCAATCATGCCGCTGCCTCCCATGCTAAGCCCGAGCCTCGACGGTGTACTCCAATGGCGTGCTGCTAGCCAGATCGCAACACTGCATGCAACAATGGAGATTAATATGTTGATGATCAAAGCCATTTGCCGATTAATGTCCGCGTAAGATATTTCGTCATCTTCACCTACGTCCGCTTGGGATGCAGGGAAGAGAGTTGCTTGGGAAGAATTTGGGAAGCGTTGTGAGAAGATTTCTGCTGGCAGAGGAGGATTGATCATGCGTTCGTAAGTTCGGTCTTCTTCCTCTCGACGCAGGCGAGCCATCAAGGCTTTATATTCTGAGGTCTAGTTGAGATTAGTAGGGTTTTGTAAGGCAGGAGAAGGCATAGCTACCGGCTCAACTTTGGGCCGGGGAGGTTGCACATAGATTTTGGAGCCACGTAGGAGGTCGTCCAAGTGATATGATGCACCATCGCCGATTGCGTCATGCTGCTCCTCTTCTCTGATCTGCTTCAGCTTCTCCGAGATCCCTATAATTTGTCCATGCGAGATTGGGTTGCCTTCAGCAGGATTGTCAAGCAGAATGTCGTCACCGATAGCCTGTTGAGCCAGCCCGTGTTTTTGCAGCTCTGTGAGCGCTCGTATTATAGCGGGCGTCATGGTAAGGCGGACCATCATGCATTATTGCTGGAGATACGTTGATGGTGATGTTCTTAGATGTCATGTCCAGGCGGAAGCTCAGGGATTCGGAGGGAAAGGACCCCTGCAGCAGATCTTCTAGCTCGACATTTTACGGTTGCTCGACTTTCTCAACAGTTCTTCTGACCCTCGGGAAAGCCGTTACATATGTCAATTGAGCTTGGATTTTGAGCATGAGAGGTCGCCTGGCCCTTCCGAGGTCCAACGTCGGCAACACAGCCTCCAGAGGCCCCCATCTCTCCATATGCCCTGGCTGTCTTCGGGTCAGAAGTGACCTCACGAGTCCTTCCTTAGCCACACAGTATCCTCCAGCACGGAGAAGAGATCAATCAACATGGGCTCATGCAGTATCAGCGGTTCAACACATGCTCAATGGTGGGAGCACGACGGACAGCTCGTTTGTAGGCGTCTCGGTCGACCCTCTGCGCATCGTCGCGAAAGAAATGAAATTCTTGACGAAGAATATACAAGAGCTTTTAGGCTCAGGTCATCCCATGCTCGACACGGTAGCAAAATACTACACCAACTCCGAAGGGAAGCATATACGGCCCCTAATAGTGCTTCTGATGTCTCGGGCAACAGCTCCGACGCCCAAATCACCGCGACAACACTCACTACCTACTTCTTCGACTATCAATGACCCCATATCGCCTTCTGCGGTGCTGTCGGATACCAATCCATCTTCCTCTACAACCAACATCCTCTCTAATTCTTCAATCGACGCCTCCTATACCCCGGGAGACTCAGATATCCTACCTTCGCAGAGACGCCTTGCCGAGATCACAGAGCTCATACACACAGCCTCGTTGCTTCATGACGATGTCATCGACAATTCTATTTCTCGACGTTCCTCGCCTTCTGCAAATATATCCTTTGGCAACAAGATGGCGGTACTGGCCGGGGATTTCTTGCTGGGGAGAGCATCAGTGGCTCTGGCAAGATTACGGGACGCCGAAGTAATTGAGCTGCTAGCTACCGTTATTGCAAACCTCGTGGAAGGAGAATTCATGCAGCTTAAAAATACAGCTCTGGACGAAGCAAAGCCAATATGGACCGAAGACACCCTATCCTACTATCTCCAGAAGACATATTTGAAATCCGCGAGCCTAATCAGCAAGTCCTGTCGAGCAGCGGCACTCCTGGGCCAAAATTCTCCAGACGTGGTAGAAGCAGCATACTCCTACGGCCGGAACCTCGGCCTTGCATTTCAGCTTGTGGACGATATGCTCGACTATACAACTTCCAGCGAGACCCTTGGCAAGCCTGCAGGTGCAGATTTGGAGCTCGGACTTGCTACAGCACCATTACTTTTCGCGTGGAAAGACAACCAGCAACTGGGCGTGCTCGTTGGCCGCAAATTTTCTGCGGAGGGAGACGTTGAGATGGCCAGAGAGCTGGTTGCACGCAGTGATGGTCTCGAGCAGACTAGGGCCCTCGCGCAGGAGTACGCGGACAAGGCTGCTCATGCTATCAGCAAGTTCCCAGATTCGGAAGCCAAGGATGGCTTGGTGGAAATGTGTGTAAATACTATGAAGAGGAGGAAATGAAGAGCATCATGAACAGAGCATGTACAATATACCAGCGCTCTTCTCGGCATGGTTTGTATATATAGTGCAGTGCTGCATCCACTCACATACACATAGAGAATAGACTGTAACTCGATGGCTGAAGAGCAGGAGCTTTTCACTGCTTTTTCTTGCAACAACTCGACCGATCTTGGCTCTCCCACTTCCACTCTCTCCACTGCTTGATAATGCATCTTCCAAAATCTTCCCAATCTATCAATCACCACTCCCAGCCCTCACCCTCCCCGCATCCCCACTACTCCTCAACCTCTCCCCCACCACCGGGAACCCTTCCCTACCCCACTCCTCCTCCTTGCCCACCAACCTAACACCCCCCAGCGTATTCCTCCCCCCACTACCCTCCCTACTCCTCCCTCCATTCCCAATACTACTCACACCCACCATCTCCCCCCTCTCCCTCTCCTGCACCCCCACCAAATTCTTAAAATAAACCTCCGCCTGCACACTAGCGCTATAATACACAGGCGTCCAACTCCACGCGTTCCTCGCCCCGGCATCGGCTCCGTGCTCTAGTAAAGTGCGTATGCATTTTAGTTGGCCGTAGGCGGAGGCGTAGTGGAGGGGGGTGTTGCCTAAGTTGTCGGTTGCGTGGAGGGGGGAGAGTGGGTTGGCGTTTGAGGAGGTGGGGGAGGGGCGCGGGATGGGGAGGGGGGTGAATGCGTTGGGGGGTGGGGAGAGGGTGAGGAGGTGAGAGAGGAGGTGGGTGTGGGGGGTGCGGGAGGTTAGCATTAGCTGTGGGGTGTGTTAGTGTTCGTAGGAGAAGGTCTTGGGTGGGATGGGGAGCGGAGGGGAAGGGGAGGGGAGTTAGGGGAAGGCGGAGGGGGCCATACGGCATCAGCGCCTTGCTTGTTCTTCCATGGTATACAGCGCGGGAAACGCGTCGCTATAAGCATAGCGACTGCTTCCGAGCTCTCGACTGCAATGTGCAGGGGCGTGTCCCAATTGGCATTGCGACTGATGCTTTCGTCTTCATGGCCGGCGTCGATTAGGAATTCCTGTCCACTGTCATTAGCATTGGTTTTGTCCAAACACGATTGAAGTGGGGGGCTGCGTACGGCTATCTCGAGCAATCCCAGCTTTGCAGCGAGGTGGAGTGAGGTATTGCCATTGTCCGTGAAGTCTGGATTTTGTAGGCTCTTTGGATTGTTCTTGATTATTCGTTTGAGAAGGGTAAGGTCCTTGAGGTGGATTGCTCGGCGGATACGAATGGAGATGTCAATCCTGGGGTAAGTGAGCGGGTGGAGAAGCGGGGGAGTGTTGTTGCAGAGCTTACATGTTGATTACGAGACCGGAACAAGTTTCCCAGTGGGAGTAATACCCCTAATCAACAGCATGGTGCAGACCAGCTGCGTTCAGAAAGATGGGTAAAGGCAACGATACGACGGCGTGTGGCGTTGGGGAAAAATGGTGTGTTTGAGAAGGTTCGGATATAAAACTGAGGTTCACGTAAAAGGACTTTGTGAACCACAGAGTCATGGCAAATTTGACATTGCAATTTTTCCACATCACCACCAAATGTTGAAATGAGGATTGGGAATTCTATTGGTTTGCTAGGGTAGTGGGCTATGGTAATGCTCCAATAGCATGAGAATCTCAAGTACAGGGTGCTGGCTGTAGCCACATTAAAGCTCTTGCAAGTATTCCACTTGCGCAGCATCAAAGTGCTGGTCAGTGATGGTGGCACCACCAGAACGGCCGAAGATGTTTGTAGTAAGACAAGGGGGAATCGTTCAGTTTCTCCCAATCTGTTCGATGCAAGTGATAAGTATGGCAACGGATGTTTTCTCGGCTTTGAGTCTTCACATCCCCTCAAAGTCTCCTCCAGCGTCGTCGTCGTCCATATCGCCTTCGACGATCTCCTTTGCTAGCTCCCTCTCCCTCTCACGAGCTTCTTGTGCGTTCTTGAGCTCCAACCGGTGCTGGTTCATGGGATACCTCATAGCCTAAACCGTCATTAGCCTTATATCAACTCTTTGAAACCCGGGTATATTTACCTTCACGCTCTCGTCATGCAGACCAAGGCATGCTCTGATACGATCATGGAACGCCTCACCAGGCTCCCTCGTAGCATAAATATCGCCAACGTCCTTGCTCCTCATGTAACCATGCTCGTGGTCTATCGAGGCCTCTATAACACCATCCCGAATTGCCTTTGCCACAATGTATTCTGCCGACTGCTCGCTCTCCAGGTCTAGCTTCAAGCAGATGTCCCGCAATGAAATCTTGGCGTATGAGAGAGACATCATCCGTATCCCGGTCTTGATAACGTTTTGGCGGAGGCGAAGTATCAGCGTGTAGGTCCCATCACGTCGGAACAAGGCATTGTGCGTCTGAACGACGTTGAGGAAGCCTTCAATCTTCCCAACACGCACGGCCTGAATGAGGCTCAAGTATGGCTCTAGTGCGTGTTCGAGGCTCTGTTGACGGAATATGGCCCGATCTGGAATGTCGCCCATGAGCAATTCGACAACGACTAATAGCTTTGTTGCTGCTTGATAAAAGCCACCAGCGCTTGGTGTTGCTGGAGACTTGCGAGTCGCACCGATCAGATGTTCGTGAGCTTCTGTGTAAGACAATTGAATTGCGCGTATACGGCCAAGGTAATAAAGGTATCGTGCGATTTGATTGTTGGATGCGGCTGGAGGAAATTCAGAATGTGATATTAAGAGATCAGCTTGAGTTATGTGGGATGTCGAGAGATAGTTCCGTAGTAGTAGAGTTGTGACAGTGGCGCGGGTATCTTGATCCTTTCGTAGTACCGATGTTCGAAGGGCGGCTAGTAGATGCGGCCGGATGTACACAACGGCAGCTGTAGGCGAAGGAGGCAGAGGGGCGAGCTGCTCGAAGAAAAGGGAGTAGTAGAAGTAGACACGGGCAGAGAGAGCGTCCAGAGTTCGGCGGTTCAGAGTGCGTAGTCGCTCGATAAGATTGCTGGAGAACTTGGCGCCATATTCCGTAGCTTTGGCATCGTACAGGTAGATTTGAACAAGGATGGACAGATAGGTGTCAACTTCGGGAAGTATGTCCTTCGACGCCGTGTTCTGTTTGCCAGCCTGGGCCTTGTCCTTTGTCAGGCCATCAATCTCCATCTCAGAAACATCCTCGGAGCTCTCGAAAGATGCATTCTCTCTACCCAGAGCTGCCAAAAGGGTCTTGGCGACAGGATTCGTTGATGTATAGGTCTCGGTAATTACTTGTGCGAGGAGATCAGGGGAAAGGTGTTTTCGAACGGATGATATGGAGCGGAGGACTCTCAGGGTGAAGCGGGCGTCAAATTGAGCTACCGCGCGCTCGAGCAGTGAGAAGTTGGCTTTGATATCTATGGAGCGCAAATTAGTATCCATCGTCAAACGTGAAAGCATAGAGAAGGATATGCAGTGATTCAAAAGTATCAAGACTGACCTGTAACAGCTTTCACTTTAGGATCTACCTGATTTGCCTCCGGGCCAGTGGTCTCAGCACCTTCTGTGTTGTCCATAGCAATATCTCCCTCATCATCTTTGCCAGGCTCCCCTGATAGCTTTGAGCTGTTTGGTGGTGGTACCACTACAGTCATCTCGTCCTCGCCTTCGTTGCCGATCTTGACTTTTTCAGGTCCATCATCTACCATATCAATGTCATCAGTCCCGTTGATACCATTCTCAATGGGCTCGGTGCCATTTGTCTGAGGCTTATCGCCAGCTGTCTCTTTTCCTGAAGTTTTCTTTGGCAAGGCTTTGCCCTTTGATGACGTTGCTCGAGTGGGTACTGGTTTGTCTTTGGAGCTTGAGCTTTGTGAATTCGAACGTGCCTTCTCGCCGTTTGTTGAAGAGGAGGTTTCCTTGCTTGACCTCAGGTTGCGTCTCTCTCCAGGCATGATGGATGTGTTGGTGAGCTCGGTGTTTGGAACGCGGAGCGGCGAATTGGGCACCGGAAACGAAGACTGGGGAAGCTTTCACCCCGTGCCCGACGTATGAAGCTGCTGCTTCCTCTATACCTCCGTTCTGTAGCAAGAGAAAACGAAGGTGATGGAGATGTTAAAGAGTGTGTAGAATGTGCAGATGATGTTGCCGCGGAAAGGAGCGCCGAGTGGTGAAGCTCAAAGGGCGCGGTGCCCTGTAGAACCCGTGTTAGTAATCACGTTCCTAAGCGCGGATGCTGATGTGTCAAAGACCAGTCCGACAAAGTGAAATGATGGGCAACAGGATAGTAAGGTGACACTGGTTGAAGTCGGTCAAGCTGCGGATGATGATTTGAGATCCATGTTGCGAGGTAGAAATCGCCGGGTGTTAGAAACCAAAGATTCTGCGGACAGGACCTAGGCAGATAAGAGCACTAAAGTAAATAGGCGAGGCGCGTGAAGCACGCCCAGCTGCAGCAAGATACATACCAGAGTCCTGGCTTGAGGGACAGGTCAGCGGCCATGACATTACTAGATAATCACCTTGAGCAAATCTCACTGTCTTCAGCGGCAATTGCAGAGCTCCCGTAAGTCACCATCTCCACTGCACTCGAGTACAATTTAACAATTCTAATGTAGATTCCCTACTCCCAAGATCTTCACCAATGCTCTGCTCCATTCCCATGATATAACAGCCTTGATACGCGACACTGAAGCTCATGAACGCGCATTGTTTACCCTTGGACCGCCTGATCAAGGCTCACGTCCTTCTACAGCAAATATCGCCCGCCGCAGCACAGTCCATGGTCTCAATAGCGCCGGAGAACATTATACTAACGGCAGTAGATTTATGAGGAGCCAGACACATGTATCAGCCGTGGCTACGCTTCTAGGTGGGGAATTGGGGGAGCAGATACGAAAAGAGGGCGCAAAGGAAGGCAAAGAGCGGGGAGAAGTGGATGTGAATCTACTGCTAAAGGGCGCTGAAAAGCTATGCGGAGTCTAGTAAGTGGTTTCCAGAACCAAGACGACATGTTTTCTGAACTGGATCCAGCCCTATTGCCGGTGCTCCTGGGAGGATCACCTCACTACGCTCGCGTTATGAGCAATTGAACTCCTCCATTGGTCGATATGAGGCGAAAGTTTCGAAACAAATGGCACAGCTTGCGAGGATGAACAAGCAAAAGGATGATGATGAGGAGGACGAGGACCTTGAAGACGAGGATATCGACGACACCAATGGTCATGAAGAATTACATGTCACTGAAGAAGACCTGAGAAGGGAAGACGGGGAGATTCGCGAGCTCGAAAAGAAGAAACGTACATTGGAGGATAGGGTCAGTGGCATGGAGCGTGACCTTGGGGGCCTCTTAAGGTGAATATGCAAATGTCTTAAGGAGTGAGAATCCTGCGTTCGACTACGTCCAAACCTTTGAGGGCTTCAAGCATGAAGTACGGACACGGCTTGGTCGCCGCAACTAAAGCAATACCTAGTCCATGACATTCTAGCTTCGTGGTGGAACTACCTAGGGTTTGAGGATTATGGTGCCTGGCAATTTGTCGGTTGATACTCATGGTAAGCATCTCTAAGATAGTAGTGGATGAAAGAAAGACCTTGCAAGTAAAAGTGTTGACAAGTTGCTTTTAACAGTAAAATTCTATCGACTTCATCGTGGACTTCCCGTCGAATAGGGGAATATCATGGGCGTGAATATTGTATAGGCTAAAAATGTGTCTGGCTGTGATCCGTAAAATTAAAGTATTTACAAATTTCAATGCCCTACATCCTCGCAACTCCAACAATGAAGAGCCGCCTGACAGTCCCAAATCATTGGTTCCTATCTCGTCCATTTGACGTGACATGAATGACTTTACGGCTCTTCTTTTGCAACTTGACAAGATGGAAGAAAACGCGCCCCTAAACTCAACTCCTCCAGCACACAAGACCATTCGAAGGATAAGTTGCCTGGGATCTGGATTTGTTGGAGGTAAAGAACCTTCTCCATGTTCACCTTCTGAAACTGGCTGATTGTACTTGGTCCTAAAGGCCCCACCTCTGCTGTGACCGCTTTCATGTCGAACGTCGATGTTACCGTCGTGGACATCAACCCTGAGCGTATCAAAGCCTAGAATTCGAATTGGCTACCCATCTACGAACCCGGACTCAACGGAATCGTTTACGCTGCCCGAGACGGCACAAGCACCAACGCTGCTCTGCAATACAAAGATCCTCAAGACGTCCCTGGGCGCAAACGCAAGGCAAACCTCCACTTTTCTACTAATATCAACAAAGCCATCGAAGAGGCAGATCTCATCTTCGTCTGTGTCAACACCCCTACCAAAGCCAATGGTATTGGGAAAGATGCCGCCGCAGATCTTGCGTTTGTGGAAACTGCCGCACGAAACATAGCATATGTGGCTAAAGAGGACAAGATTGTTGTGGAAAAGCCAACGGTGCCATGCCGGACCGCACAGTCAATTCGAGAGATCGTAAGTCCAAAGACCTCTTTTGAGTACATGTTTCTCCCGCATTTACATCCACTGACTGGGTTGCTTGTCATAGCTTTCTGCCAACGCCAACCCTGGCGTACGCTTTGATGTGCTCTCGAACCCCGAGTTCCTAGCAGAGGGCACGGCTGTCCGGGATCTGCTCACTCCTGATAGAGTCATCATTGGATCTGAGACAACACCAGAAGGTATCCGAGCAGCTACGTCCCTGGTCGAAGTCTACAGTCTTTGGATCCCAAGAGAACGCATCATCACCATGAACCTGTGGTCATCAGAATTGTCCAAACTTGCAGCCAACGCTCTACTTGCCGAACGTATCAGCAGCGTCAACGCGTTGAGCGCGATCTATGAAGTTACCGGAGCCGATGTCAATGTAGTTAGCCACGCCTACGGTCTCGACTCTCGCATCGGGCCCCATATGCTGAAAGCTGGCCCAGGATTCGGTGGCAGGTATGGTCTGACCCGCTTGTTCTTTTTCAACTCATGGCTTACAACTGCGCCTGGCAGCTATTTCCAGAAGGACATCTTCAACATCGTTTACCTCTCCGAGTCTTTGCATCTCTAAGAAGTAGCAGATTACTGGCGTGGCATCATCAACATGAACGAGCACCAAAAGACTCGCTTCACCAAACGGATCATTTCCTGCCTTTTCAACAATCTCACCCGCAAGAAGATTTCTGTCCTCGGCTTTGCCTTCAAGAAAGACACGTCCGACACTCGCGAATCTCCGGCAATCGCCCTCGTCACCAATTTCGTCGCTGAAAGGGCCCAAGTCGCCATCTACGACCCGAAGGTCAAAGAGTCCCAAATCTGGAAAGAGCTTGTGGACGCTGGAGGCAAAGCGGGTTACCTGAAACAAGATATACTGATCTACAAATCCGCTTACGAGGCCTGCCAGGGCGCAGACGCAGTTGTAATTGTTACTGAAAGGGACGAATTCAACAACAAAGAGCTAGTCAACGCCCAAAAGCTTGAGACAAATCAACCTCAAGGAAATTGTGATCACGACAAGACAACTGGAAGAAGCACGCCGGTTCCAGTGGAGTTAAAGGGTACAAACCAGCCTTTGTCAGAAACCTCGCCACATACCCTTAATGAGAACAACCCGAGCCTCCCCACATGGGAATTGAAAAGCACGAATACGCCTCTAAAGGCTATCAGCCAAAACCTCCCTCAATCACCATCTCGCACCAACCGTACCAAACAACAGCCCGAGAGCCCTCCAGTATCACCAGTCAAGATGCCCAGCTCAGCGAAACGATACAGCAGATACCTTTTCTACGTCGACCAACCCACCAAAGAGCGGCCCAGTGCAAACAATTTCGGTCCTGAAGCAGCGAAGCCTGAGCGTCTGGACCGGGCTCGTGTTACTAAGGGGATGAGAAAGCCGATGTGGGTCTTCGACGGACGTAACATACTTGATGGGGCGAAGCTGGAGGTGCTGGGGTTTCGGTACGAGGCTATTGGGAAGGCGAGCAAGTATGCTGGCTTTAATTGAAGGAATGTCCAGAGGATAGTCTAGAAGGGAAATATTGTTGCGCTCTTCGCTTGTAAATTTGATGGGTTTATAAAACTTAGCATGGTGCTTAAAAAGGATTTGAGTATGGCTTTCTGGACGGTCTCTTGCTATTAGCATAGCTTACACAGGGTTCTGCATTCTCAAAATAGACATACAGCATGATACCCACTCAGACAATGTGGCATCGGGACGTTAGGATCTTGTGCTTGAGAGGCCTATCAAAAGCCTGTGACTGATTCCATAGGAGACCAAATGTATGGGAAAGTCACACATGCACACGAGAAGGGTGCAAGCGGTGATCAGATTTTCAGATAAATGATCCCTATTTCTATCTCAGAATACACGAAGCCATTTCACCATCTTTTTTCGCCCCTGGTATCATGCAAGCTCCCCGAGCATGCGAGTGTCATAACCTCCAGTAATGCCACCCCTTCCAACGCCCAGAATGACCTGCCAAGCGTATGCAAAATGAAACCTACCGCGCCGACCAACCCCCTCAAAGGTCCCCCTTTCCACCCGTGACTTTGGCCGCTTGGACGGCGCTGAGCTTCTGCGTCCAGGCTTGAGTGGGAACAACTTTCTTCACAGTACGCAGCTCATCTGAGGCGTAGCCGGGGACGCGGATGTTGTAGTTGCGTTCAAGGATGAGTTGAAGATCGCGAAGCTCTAAGGTAGAGGACTGGCGTAATTTGGCGAGACGGCAGGCCGCGACGATTACTTGGTCGACGAATTCGTCGGCGACTTGGAGCAGTGTCTGGTAAATCAAAATCAGTCAGATCTAGCTGAACCGAGCTTCACTGTGTCATGAGCAGGACTCACCTCCTCAACTTCAGCAGTCAAACTCTCACCCTCTTCTCCCTCACCTCCAGTCCCGCCAGTAACCTGCCTCACCAGCTCCTCCAACTTCTTCTTGCTCAGAACCCTCTCTCCTTTCCCTTCAAGCACATATCCCGGATGCCTCTGAATGGCAGGCTGCCCCATCGGTCCCATGGCCACTGGTCCGTTAGTCAGAGTCGGTCTCGACGGGCCCATAGACACTGGCTGTGGAGGATTCAAGGGCAGGTCTTTGGGTATTGGCATTTTAGCATGGTTCTGGTTATTTCGTTGATCTTGCGGGTGGGCGTGAGTGGCAGATTGAGGTGTGGACTGGTGGATGTTTGGTTGAGAGTAGGTTCGTGCCTGCTCCATCGCAGCTGCGTGAGATAGTGGGACGGGGTCTTGAGGTAGGCTTATTGGCTGGGAAGGTGCGACGTGTGGAGAGTTGTGTTGGTGATCTGGAGGACGAGAGTTCGTGTTCACATTCAAAGGTGGGTAGGAGTTGGGAATTTGATTTTGATTTGGTTGGGGGCGCGAATTTGGCGGTTGATTCGGAGGATGCGTTGGTGGTATATTGTTCTGTGGGCTCATCGCAGAACGTTGTGCGGTGTTCGCCTGGTTTCTTGCAGCGTCTACGGCAGAGCTGACTGTATGTGGTTGGCTTTGAGGTTCTTTTTTCATCTGAGGTTGACCACCCATTCCCGCTTTGTGTTCCTGAGTGTGTGTTACGGAATTCGGAGCTTGAGATGTGTTAGGCACCGTGTTTGGACCAGTACCAGCTTTGGCCTGTGCTTGCTGAGCTCGTATACTTTCCTGAATATGTTGGAATTTGCTTAGATTTTCTTTGCTCGATCTCTGGTTCTGCTCTAAATTTTCCCTTTGAACTCGATGCATCTCAGCTTCTTGTTGGCTCAGGGGTTTGCCCGCGTCTTCCCTTTGCTTCTTGGTTCGTTGAAGGTTCTCCAGGCCACGTGAACAGCGCTCAAGTGTTTGCAGATGAACTGCATACTTGTTCTGCGCATCTTGGATCCAATTAGCGGCAAGATTTGGTGCCACACTAGGCGGTGCGATGATTCCGGCCTTTCGTACTGCCTCGATGACCGCGGCAGAGAACTTTTCTTGACCTTGAGGTTGACCGCCACCTTGCGTTTGCGGTCGAGGATTCTGCTGGCCTGGCTGACCTGAACTCATGGGCCGAGCACCGTTTTGTTGAGCGGCGGCCATAGCTTGCATATTTCTCTGTTCTAGATCTTGCTTTTCTTTGGCCATTTTTGACTTTATGTTCATGGACGCCTCGATCAATTTCTTGTATGCTTGCTGGTACTCTGCGGACTCTGGAGGATTGGTATTTATACGTGCCCACAGCTTGGTTACGCCCTCTCGGTACTGGGCCTTGCTTGCCTCGGGGAAATATTCAAGACCTTGTATCATTTCGGGTCTAATCAAGCTGCTGAGTGGGGGTGGCATGCCCGGGCGGGCAGTGTTGTTCATGGTGCAGGAATGATGGCAATTAGTAGATTAGCATAGATCAGACGGTGTAGTGAATTTCAGTGAGCTTAAATAGTCATAGCTCTGGTAAGTGAATAGGACATCAGAAATACATGTCTTGCAAAGGCATAAAGAAAGTTGTAAGGGAGGACATGTGAGCCGTGAGGTAGTTTCGGTAGTGGGGGCGCATAAAGCTTCGGCCGACTAAAGTGTAGAGATACTAACATCTGATCACTTCCTTCACCAATCACCAAGGCTGAAAGATTAAGCTGTATGGGGATGGGCTACTGAGCTACTGTGCCTTTTACTCTACCACTGTCTATGTATATAAATATATCGAATACCAAGTCATTTTCAATCGTTTCCTTCACTTTGTTTCACCTCTAATCTTGCATTATGAGCCAGCTGAACGAGACACCAGGAGCTTCCCCAACAGGTTCAATTCAGAAGCGTGGGCAAGGCAGTGCAGACGACCCGCGAAGGAAGGGTAAGAGGTAGCTTGGAAGCTTATAATGCATGGCTGATGCTCTATGGGACAGAGTCGACACAATCAGAGAGCGGAGTGCAAACGGACACGTTCGAAGCTGAACTCCAGCATGATGACAGACTCCAACTTGAAGATAGCCTCCAACCCAAGGTTGCAGCTGTACCCTACTCGGCTATGCAATTTCCACTGAGCAAAGGGCCGCAAGGATGGAAGAAGCGGCCACGAAGCCCGGGCTTGAAATGGTATAAAGAATATGGCACGCCCGAAAGCTTGAAGACTGGCAGAGTACTTGTAATCGATTATGTCAAACAAGGTACGAATCGCCCACAGAATACTACATACAAGAGGCGGCTATTGGGCTGCATTGATATGAAATCGTCACTTATGACCTGCCGCAGACCAAAGCAAGGCCGGTATGCGGAAAGTCGCTGCCCAAGAAATCAGCTCAGTCGAAGGACTTCGGAGATTATATTCCAGCGTGATACCCCATACCTCCCGCCTACGTGATAATTCTTGTTGATGTTCATACAGCCTGATCGTTGCGGTGAAGCTGTTCTTCGTGTCATGCACGTTCAAAATGCGGATTGGGCAACTCGTTTTCTCCTCCATAAATTCAACATTACACCTCGCGATGACCTTGTTGGTACCGATTTTGGAAAATACGTTAAGTATAAAAGGCCAGAAAGACGGGGTGGAAAGCCTTTCTTGAGTGGGAAATCTTGGAAAACTACACATGATCCATGGAGAGGAATTAGTAGGACGTCTTTTGGTCTTGACTATTTAAGGCGTTACCCTTGCCCAAAATCGAGGATAGAAAGAGAGCAAAATGTGAAGGAGAAAATGTTCGAGTTGAACCATTACGACGACGAAGACCTGCCAAAATATGGCTTCGATGTCTATGTGCAGAGATTTAGCTGCTATGTACAGCACAAGGAGCCAGTGCAAGATGTACCAGACTACCTGGAGAGCCCTTATAGAGAAGGCAAGGACAGGAATGACCCCCATCATTACGTGCCCCAGCTGGAGACGCTAGACAACGGCAACACGATCATTATCTTCGAGAACTCGCAGTCCGGCTCAATCGAAGATACAGTGATCACCGCACGCGAACACTGGGAGTCAAGATGGCGCAGGTTACCCTTCTATTTGGCTTATGAGTCTAACGATGTATCAAATGACGACCGTATGGCCCTGGAATGCATGAAGATAATCTTGTCAGATATATGGAAGAGCATAGCCGAGAATTGGGAGGACTTTCTCGACGTCTGCAACACCCACATATCTATTCTCGAAGAGAAGATCTACGAGCAGCCAGCCGACGAGTCTCGAGCGCCAGAGCTATGGACGAACTCCAGCATGTGGCTCAAGGTCGAGCGACTAGTAGCTATCCATGTAGCTGTCGTCAAAGAAATGCAGACGAATCTCAGCGAATTCCTCAGCGAGCCCGAGGTCGAAGACAATTGGCTAGAGGCCAGTCCCGGCGATATGGAGAAAATAAGTGAATTGGTGCAGGAGGATCTCACCAAGCCGACAGCCAATCTGGCTGATTTGATGTACAAATCCGTGGGCATCAGGGATAGTAGACATGGTTTGCAGCTAAGTACAAGCATGTGGCGGCTGAGGTATTTTGCTGATTTCTAGATTTCCTTGCATTCTGTTCGCAAGAATCCTGTCAAATTCGTTTTGCATGTGCTGACCCGTACCCTCAAACAGCTGGATCACATTTATCTTCCTTCCCCTAACATTCGTGCGTTCCCCCTCGCCCACCCCCAACCACTACTGAAACCTCTAGATCTCCTCCTTCTTCGGGATGAACGTCGACATATTCCAAGGATCGTCGACATACCCCTCTATCCGGTGGTACTTCGCCTCCGCCATCCCCATGATGGTCATCGTCCTCATAGGCTGGTACTTCATCAAACACTTCCTCGCCCGCCGGCGTCAAACCCCTTACCAGCGCGGCATTTACGAACACTTATTTTTCGAGCTAGCCACAGCCTATCCACGGCTCTGGTCACGATCCGGTCCAAATGAATGGATAGAGCCGCAGAACACGCTTGATAGGCTGAAGTGGCGGTTGATAAGCTATTGGAACGATGCAGCAAAGACTACTAGAGCTGGGCTTACGGATGGGGACGCTGAGTATGACGATTTGGGTGCTTGGGCGTGGTTTAAACGCAAATTGACACGCCGCTGGACATCGCAGATTCGTGTAGCAGACATCGATACTACCCCATCTTCCACCACGTTAGAAGAGGGAGGAGGACTCGACCGGGCTAGCTTCGAAGTCGACCGTAAAGAAAGTGTACAGCCCACCACGCAATTCATGAGGACGTCAGCTACGGGCGATTTGCCGGGTGGTATGCTTGAGATTCCTGGAGTGAGAAGGGTATCTGCACCGGCTATGATTACGAGAAGGATCACGGTGCCTTCGAGGTCCAGTTCTGGTGATGGGAGACCGAGTAGTAAGAGCAGCAATCAGAGCGGGTTGATGGTTGAGGAGGAACCAGAGGGGTGGTTGAGGGATTATGGGGTAAAACTTACGGATACCACGCTTTATTAAGGTGTATGTATGGTGTTGTGTGTGGATAATGAAAGGAGGAATGTACGGGGTGATGAGGAAGTGTGTTGCGCATTTTATTGATGTTAGGAAAGTCATGGATAATGATGTTAGCGTCATGTAAATTTACATAGCATGCATTTGCATAGCTGTAATAGTTAAAATGGAGTGGAAATGCCTCTATCCATTTTCTATATCGGTTAGTATTATGCTATGTCTGGGTTATGTAAGATCTAGTCTGCAGTTCCAACCTTCTCAAACCCTTTCTCAATCCTCTAAGTCCCGGAAGTGGACCATGCAACATGTAATCTGGGGTTTGAACCTGCCAAAAGCCTTTCTCGTTCCAGCGACGTCCCAGAAGTTGGGCATGCATATGCAGTCTGGGATTTTCACCTGCACAAGCCCTTCCTGTTGTGCTAAAGACCCAAAACACCCTTCACGCCAGGACTCCTCGTCCCACTAATCTTACTCGAAGTATCCCTCTTGCTACCAGCTTTGCTCCCCTTCTCACTCTTATGCCCATGACCCTTCTCGCTGCCTGATCTGCTACCACCATGATGGTGTTTTGACTTCCCACTTCTTCTTGTGCTGACTTGGCTGACGCTTTCGTGGGGGTGTATCGAGCTCTTGACGTCCAATCTTGAATCTTCCTTGACCTTGCTAGCCAGGCTAGTAGCTTGGCTGGATGGCAGTGGGACGTCTCTTGCTAACCTTGCCTGTGTCGCAACGGAAGGCGGCAACGGCATCATCTCGGCTCGTTGAATTGTTCGATTTGAAGATGCGTGGGAGGCTCGTGGGCCTTGTGGTTCACCGACGGATATTCTGGTGCCACCATTTGTTTGGACGACAGGGCCGGCGTCTTCTCTTCGTACCACAGTATGATACGGGCGGCGTGAGGTTTTAGAAGGATCGACAAGGGTTTCGACATATGTTCGAGGGACGGATTCGATGGGAAGGCCACGGGAGGTAGGCCTGCTGTTGGCTAGGGAGCTGTGATTTGCGTATGAACCATGGTCGGAGTTCCTCGTGATAGTCTCGACTCGCACCACGTCTTGGGCAGGTGGCGCTTCGATAGTTCGATAGGTGATCTTGCTCTGAGTTTGCGGTTGCTGATGACTTTCGGAGTCGCCTTTGCTCATAGCATAAGCCACGACAGCGCCTGCTGTAGCGCCGAGGATGGTGCCAACAATGGCTCTAGTGCTAATCTCGTCTGAAGGTTTCTGCTCTTCTGTTCTGACGCGGGTGACAACGACGCCTGGGGTGTTGACGACTTGATTTATGATGATTCGAGGCGGGGCTTGCTCAACAGGCGTAGCCTGGACAGCCAGTCTCGGGGCTTCTCGGGTCATGCTGTCCGCAACATCGTGTTGCCATGCCAGGACCCGTCGACCTTCTGGGATATCAGTGCGAATACTGGGAGCCATGGTGTCGTTGTGTTGATACATTGCGATGAAGAGATCTCAGTTGGGTCGGGGGAATCAGCTAGTTGAAATACTGCTCCTGCTGCGAGGCCGATTTCGCGAGGCCAACTTCACGAGGCAAGCCTTAGTGAGAAGTATTGGGTGACACAAACAGGCGAAGTGATTTGAAGACCGCGGCCTTGTAGCTTAGCTTTGGTCAGGGAGCTAGGGTCCAGCTGAGTAGGAACTTCACTTTTACTTGAGAGGGATAAGCGGAGTTTAGGTGTTCCTTAGTAGATGTATGGATGCCATATCGTGAGAGAGCTGTCCAGGAGTAGGGTTAGGACGACGGCGGATACGAGACGGCTCTATAAGATATTAGTGAGACATTAGGGGTCAAGTGATCCATGTGGCAAGCAGATCCCCTTGGTGGACGGATGGATGTTCGGAAAGGATAAATCGACGAAGGAGTGGGAGACTAGGGGAAAGTGTTGCAGCTTGACGGCGACACGATTGATCGATTCCGAATCTTGAAGGTTTCGTCTCGATCGAAGCCTAGCCCAGGGCGAAAGTCGTAAGTCATGTCAATGGCTGGCGGCATCGGCCGACCCTGCCCTGATTCGTGCCTTGCCAACGTCGTGATGCCCGAATGGAGTTTCATGAAGAGAGCCACGTAGACATATGCAGCTAAGATACTGCGCGAGGACGAAAGCGTATGGTGCTAAGCCCTATTCGTTGAAATACTCGCTAAGCATTAGGCCTGTAAGAATATCACCAGTTACTAACGAAGCAATGTGTAAGTGGACCCGAAAACCGCCGGAAAACGGCGCAGGTTTTTTTGTCTATGGAAGGAATTGCTTTTCATTTGCCCTCGTTGCAAGATATTGCGGAGTATTTTGGTTGGCAGGGCGCAGCCTGAAGCGCCCGGGTTCTTGATTAGCAAACATACCCTATGCTACCCCGGGCGAGCAATGAACAGGTCAGGACAATACCGCCGCAAATGAACGAGAAAGAAAATGTGGAGCAAGTTGAAGTGCTCCACAAAGGCGCAAGGCACCTTGAGTCTTGTTGAACCTCGATGTTCTTGTTGCAAAAACAGAGCCAGATCCACAAGCCTCAACGCTACATTGTGGCAGTCCACGAGTGAGCTTTGATGTTGGTATCGCAGCTTTCATGGGTGCCACACAATGAACCTTTCTTTCCGTCCAAAGCTTTGCCAGCCAAAGCCTGGATCAAGCGTGACCAGGATAACCGATGAGAGTCTTCGTCAGTAGACGGGCATACCTACCTTGGCAGCTAGACGATATTCCAGACATCCTCAACAGCATTGCAGAATTTTCCACATGCTACGCTAGCACTCAAGCTATAATTGCTTATGCTGATGGTGTCGTCCTTGAAGCCGTCGGCGAAGTCGTCGTTGCCTTTGGCCATTGCACCGACAAAAACGCAGACGCTCTGTTTGGATCCGATATCCGATATGTAGTCTTTCACCCGAACGACGTCGGCGTCAAAACTGAGGGTGACCTTGCGGCAATTGGGAGGAAGATGATCAGTGATAGGATTCTTGATGACTTTGAGGAGTTTCTCTTGTGATTGGGTGGAGCGAATGGAGAGTCGATGCAAAAGTTGCACCATGAGACCTGCAAAGCGCTTGAATGTTCGAGGTATCCGGACGGTGGGGCTGACTTCGATAAGGACTCCTTTCGCCGTGTGGATGTAGATCTGCAGCTTCCCGGCTTTGTTTACTGGCGAGTCGAGTAATGTGAGGAGGCACTAGGCAATAATCAGCAATGTCCAAACGGATGCTTGCTTCATTCCGGAAGAATTCTCGAGAGCAAACCTGATGCGTGATGTCCGGCCGTGCGTCACTAATGTCACGATTCATCTTCCGCATGACTCCAATATGCTCGTCGCTGTTCAAGAGCGAGTATTTCTCGTCCCGCATGCTGGCCCCACGGCCGCCATGAGAGGCTTTGTATGTCTCTAAGCTTGCGTTTGATAGGACTACGATCAGTCTCTGGGTGTCTTTGTCATTGGAGGGTATCGGGATGTGCTGCTCGGCAACAAGTTGTGGGAGCTCTGGTGGGGGGCATGATTGAGTCCCTAGACACCAACGTGTCAGCGGGTGATTCGAGGTGGTCAATCAATGAACTCCGAGGGAACGAATGAAGGACATGGGGCTTTACTGGGTCTCTTCCTTGCTCTCTCTTCTGGAGCCATTCTTCAAGCTTGCAGCGTAGATGTTGAGGCAGTGTCGAGTCTCTAAAATGCTGTTTGAGATTATAATGATTTGCGGAAGACTGCTTACAAGCTGTAGATATTAGATGTTGCACACCGCTTCGGAGTCCGGACCTGAGTATGGAGTGTGTCATGTCAGAACTCTGGGGTTTTCATGCCGCCGCAGGGAATTGGTAGGCCGAGACGTTTTTTCGGACCCCGACCCGCGAGAAGGTCTGAGGGTCTGAACTTTCCCGTACACTTAGGGCTATACCCTCGCGTAACGATTTCCACGACCTTGAGCCTGTTTACTACCGCATCATTGTATTCACTTTGCGACTGTCCTTTCCCCTCCATATTATTGGTTCCTTGAAGTTGGTGCAGAAATCGTGAACGATGATATGGCGAACCAAAGAAAACATCAAATTTTCTGAACTCGACATTACTAGCTCGTTCGAGTAAACAAAAGAGCGACCAAGTTCTCTATTGTTACGCCTCTTACAGCACCCGAATATGCCGGGATAGCCAATAGCTTTTCGCCATGGACCCCGCAGTACAGCGCCTCCTCAACGATAAGGCTTACGACAAGAGAAAGCAAGGCGCTCTTGAGTCAGTCATCTCCAAGTCGCCTACGACCCAGAAGGCTGCTAACATTAGATGCTTCAGATTAGAGAAGATTGTTCGAGAAGCAATTGCCAACCGCGAATATGATAAGATAGGCAAGATTGTCGACCAGCTCTGCAATGAATATGCGTACGCGGTACATCAACCCCATGCCAGGAATGGCGGGTTGATAGGTCTTGCAGCGGCCTCCATCGCATTGGGCTCGGTGCGTTAAGCTCCTAGGTTGTTCGTCAGAAAATACAAGCTAACAGTGATTCCAGGATGATGTCGCTCGATACCTCAAAGCCATCGTTCCTCCTGTCCTAGCTTGTTTCAGCGACCAAGATGCCAGGGTCCGATACTACGCGTGTGAGAGCATGTACAACATTGCTAAGGTTGCAAAAGGCGAGATTCTCTTGTTCTTCAACGAAGTCTTTGATGCGCTGTGCAAGGTATGCAGACCCATGACCTTATATGAGGTCATGCTGAAAGGCTGTAAAAGCTTGCTGCAGACACGGAGCTCTCAGTGAAAAACGGTTCAGAGTTGCTCGACAGACTTGTGAAGGATATCGTGTCCGAATCTGCCTCGACCTATGTATCCGTCTTACAACATTCTGAGGAAGCCGGGTCAAGACCAACCTCAAGCAAAGCTTCGGCTGACACCCCGTCCATTGAGCTTGATACGGCCTTCTCACTGGCCAAATTTATCCCTCTGCTCCAGGAGCGCATCCATGTGATCAACCCTTTCACACGTCAATTCTTAGTGCTGTGGATTTCTCTGCTCGACACCATTCCGGACCTGGAGCTCGTCTTTTACCTACCGGCGTTTCTTGGTGGCTTGTTCAGATTCCTCAGCGACCCAAATAAGGACGTACGTACTGCTACACACGGGGCTCTTGAGAGGTTTTTGAATGAAATCAAAAAGATCGCCAAAATCAGACGCGGGATAGCTGAGAGCCGCAAGGGACAAAGTGATGATCGAGCAAGACATTCCAACTCAAGTGACAGTGCCAGTGTGCACACCGACGGAAGCGTGAACGAGAAGTCCGCTATTGCCGACGATGACTCTGCGTTGGGCCAGGATGAGAAAAGTGGGCAAGAAGACGGTGACTGGATCCCAGGGCAGGATGTGCAGATTGATCATTCGAAGGTCTTAGAGATATTGGTCGGCTTTCTCGACTCCCCTTCAGGTATTATTTTCGACCAGAGGGGTTCCTTAGTATTACTGATACGTAATCGCAGAAGAGGAGATACTGCTTACAGCACTGCGCTGGATTGATGCATTCTTCGAAATCTGTCCAGAGGACATCTTACCCTTCGTTCCTCGACTTCTGTCGCAGGTCCTCCCAGCGATGGCCAGTGGTTCAGATTCGGTTCGGCACGCTGCCAATCGACTCAACAATTCATTAACAGACTACATAACGTCGCTACCTGACAAAAACATACCAGAAGAAGCTCGGCCACCCCCTCCATCTCGTATGCCTACTGGTACACTGAAGGAACCTACGAACACGCTGAAAGAAGCCGATTCCAAGGCGAGGCGCGCTTCAACGCCAACCCCAAAACTACCACAGGCCAGCGAAGCTGAAGCTGAGCCTAAAAGAGATGAGGAGGCGCCCGCCACGAATACCCCATTGTCGGCCTCACCACCGCCACCAAAATTGGTCACAGATCTTGACTACCCAGCAGCTGTTAATGCTCTTACCTTGCACTTTTTGAACGAGCATGAGACCACCAGGGTCGCCGCTCTGGCATGGCTCATCATGTTGCATAGACGCGCTCCACGCAAAGTTTTGGCTACCAACGATGGAACATTCCCAGCGCTTCTTAAAACGTTGTCAGACCCTTCAGATGGCGTTGTGACCCGGGATCTACAACTACTCTCCCAGATATCCAAGAACAGTGAAGAAGGGTACTTTACATCTTTCATGGTGAATCTGCTACAGCTTTTCGGTACAGACAGAAAGCTTTTGGAGAACAGAGGCAACCTCATCATCCGCCAATTATGCGTTAGCCTGAGCGCTGAACGAATTTACCGAACCCTTGCAGACTGTTTGGAAAGAGACGAAGTAAGCTACTGCAACAGACTAGCTCTCAGAATATTGACAGCGACTACAGGATGTTGAATTCGCAAGTATAATGGTCCAGAACCTCAACAACAATCTCATCACAGCCCCAGAACTTGCCGAGCTGCGTAAAAGACTACGCAATCTGGAGACGAAGGTGAGGATACTAAATGTATGGTTTCGAATGCCAGCTAAGGAATTTAGGATGGCCAAGTCTTCTTCGTGACGTTGTTTCGGGCCTGGTGCCATAATGCCGTCGCTACATTCTCTCTTTGTCTACTTGCACAAGCTTATGAGCAAGCATACAATCTACTACAAATATTGTAGGTGGTCCTGCTGTTGAAGCCTCTGCCTTAGGCTAACAACATCAGCGCGGAGCTTGAAATGACTGTGAACATGCTCATTCAGATTGATAAGCTGGTCCAACTCCTTGAGTCCCCCGTCTTCACATGTAGGTCTATCCCCGCAAGGCTTCGGAACTTCTTCTAATAGCGCTTAGATCTCCGCCTACAGCTCCTTGAGCCAGAGAGATACCCACATCTGTACAAGTGTCTCTATGGAGTACTCATGTTGCTCCCACAATCAGCTGCCTTCGCAGCACTTAAGAACCGCTTAAATAGCGTCAGTGCTATCGGTTACCTCCACATCCCCCAGCGAACGTACGTATCCCACGTCCGCCAGAAGAGCACCGAAGCTAAATTCGGTAGCACTCCTGCGACACCCACAACTACCTTCGACCGGCCCAACCGGCTGAAGCCCCGAGAGGAAGGCGCTATCAAGTGGACGGAGCTTCTTGAGAAGTTCAAGAGCGTGCAGGAGAAAGCAAGAAGGGCAAACAGATTGCAGAATCAAGTCGACGATGGCATGTCAGCACCCGACGCTGAGGTCGAAAAGGTTAAGGAGAATCCATTACCAGATGTGCCAAAACAGGCCTTACGACCGCCAAACGCTGGTGGTACCGCGCAAAGGATGCCGCCTCCCAGCGGTCCTATTCATAAATCGAAATCTAGTCTGGGCAATCTTGGAAGATTTGCAGGCGGAGTTACGGGGAGAAAAGCAAAGAAGTGATATAATTTTGCAATTGTATGGCTTCCACTGGGGAGACATTGTATATTAGCATTGGCGTTGGTGGCGATCAGAGCTTCATATTGGTCTAGGGCAGGCCTTTGGAGCGTTTTTTGATAATAGTAATGACATATTATCAACATTCGAGGAACAATGATATGCTAGGACATAGTACTGCTAAAGTCTCTAAGTTCAGGACTATTAGCCGACTGCGCAAAGTAGACCTGCTTCGTTCTCGCTTCTTTACATTCTCTAAGGCCCACTCCATATTCAACTATCATTGCTCATTGACGGGACGGAAAGATGTAGCCTACAGGCGGTAAAAGTAAGGCTGTGGCAGCTGAGTATGACAGCTCAGCTCTTCATGCAGTCAGCCGGGCCCGCTCTGCCTAGTCTCCAGGCTGCATCATTGGTGACTCTTCAACACTGACGGATCATCTTACACTTTTATCAGCTAGCAGACATACACTGCCGATTTCTGAATACTCTGAAGCGCATGAACCTCTAACAGTCATAAACATATCTTTCCCAGAAGCAAAGAGTCATCCTCCCAGCGCTGATTTTCCTGGCCCTACATAGATCTTGACCGGCTTTTCTCATCAAAACCCCCAATCTTCATCGTCGTCAAGATTCATCTCGACTTCTAAAAACTATCTCGCACAAAATGGCGCCTCTCTTTTTCAATGACCTATCCTTTGACATCAAAAAGCTCATCCTTAGCTACGTATGTTCAATAGGCAGACCACTGCCTAGTGCCATTTACTCACAAATTTACCGCAGATAATTCGACCCGAAGATCTCAAGTCTCTATGCCTCACAAGCAAACAGATTCGAGAGATAGTAACTCCACAGCTCTACAAAAAGGTTCTGCTTTTCATCGGTGGTCAGAAGGACCTCCGGGTCTCAGCTTTATTAAGTCGGTCAAATCCGGGCATACAGCATATCAGGAAAATCTGCCTCCAGCTTGAGAAGACTTTTCTTCCCTCTCAGATTCTCCAAGATAGTTCGGATGAGTCTGAGGAAGAGGAGGTAGAAGTTAGAGTTGAGGACGTCCTGGGAGCTGCGCGACAAGCTCAATTTACTGTGAGGCTATTGCTGGATTTCTTGCCTAATGATATACTTGAGACCTTTAGCTGGCAGAATTGGGTATGTAGGAGTTCAACATGTTCTATCCCGAGTTTTTGCACAACGATTTGGGTAATTAGACATGTGTTGGGAGCAAATGGCGGGATCTCGATGCACTATTGTTCTTGATTTCTGTTTTCTAACCCAATTGCTGGCGTGGAAAGGATGTTCTAACATCAAAATGATTACAGGAACCTTTCTCGATGGACAACTGGATACTTCTCTTGAAGAAACAGAAACGATTGAAAGCAATCGAATGTGCATGCGTTAATAGCCCGTTCATGCCAGTGCTTGAGAAGCATCCCGAGCTTCTCAAAAACCTAGAAGGCGCCTCAAGCGTGCACTTTTACCCCGACAACCTCGATCGACTACAAGCATGTCAGAAAATCCTACAGGCTCAACCTGAAATCAGTGAGATGCAGCTCACGTCCGATCGTGCCTTAGCCGAAGAAGTCCCTGAAGGTCTTCAAGACTCGAGCATTCGCCCAGGTCTAATCTCTAGGACGATTTTCAGTCATTTCATGCCATTCGAGACCTGCAAGCCCATGGTTTTGAAGAAACTCAGCATCGACAACATCGACCTACGGTATGCAGCTGATACGTACATGAAATTTATCAAGTTCAGCGCTCTCGAGTCACTGGTAATTGGAGGCTGTACGGGGGCAGATGCCGTGTTCGCACAACTGAGTAAGCCGCACCTACGTCCTACAAAGCTGGAGAAACTCCGCTGGTTCCATGAGGAGACGAGTGAGCCGCACGCTCTCGAGGCCTTTGAAGGATTGCTTGACGCGCTCAGTGGGCTAAAGATACTTCATGTCGACATCAATAACATTACTGGTCTGCCAAGAGCCTCAGCCATTGCACACCATGGGCAAACGCTGCAGATGTTAGGCGTTAGGAGCCGAATGCCGCATTCCGCCATCTTGATGTACGAGAGCGAACAGTTCGACGAGATCTGTACCAACTGTCTTGAGCTCCGGCAGCTATCCGTAACGTTTCCTCCTACCTCGGTCTCAAATGCTGCCCCTAGTGCTGATTTCAAAACGTATCTGGTAAGTTTTCCCATTGTGATTTTATCCATTATATTTCTGACACAGTATAACAGAGGTCCTGCAAGAAGCTGCGTCATCTCGTCACCGTCAATTTCCACGGCTGGCCTTCAACAGACAGCTCCTTCATCGGCAGATCCCGAAAGATGAAACCCTTGTGGTATGACCTTTATGAGCACAATCTCCAACGTCTAGCACAGCAGATCTTCGAAGCCAGCGACACCAATTCCGCAGAACAAGGCTGGGGCTTAGGCCACCGATCAATGCTTTCCGTCATCGCTTTTGGCGCGAATGGCAAGACTCCATACGATGAACCGCAACACGTCAAGTTGAAACAGGTGCCATTTGTGAGGGGTATGCAGACCGATGCATTTGGAAAGACGTCGATGCTGGCGGTGAAGACGGTTTGGAAGATGGTGCAATTTATCGAGCCGGAGTCTGATATCTTGAACCATTCGCTGTATGATTTACATGATGTCCACAATAGTCCCTGAGCCCAATCGGCATCTGATTTCGTGTTAGGGAGGTCGATTTGCAGAATGAACACAACAATCCTTGAAGGAGAAACCAGAGGGTGGGCTTGGTTATGAAGGAGATGAATGGAAAGATATCTCCCAAAGTATTCGACTCAATTCACTCGGTGTATCCTAAATTGATACTCAAGACGTATGATCAGCTCATGGCAAGTGCAAATCCCGTGGGAAATTTCTCCCAAGAAGCGTGGCGTTGCAGGTGCTACCCGATCATGTATCTACCATTCTTTCAATGAGGTTATACAATCTAATCGAATAGATGAGACTTAGACATTTATCTTTTTGTGCTCGGATTGGAACAGTTCGATGGGCGTCATCCGAGTTAGTTAGAGGTAATTCCTCTGGCAGTCCACTTTTACAGGAACAGAATCCACCTTTAGTGGTCACTTTGTCAATATGTGCAATGTATTGATATTGCGAACTGACATGTCGAAGGGTAACAGGCCGGAACTTGTATCCAGCTATAAAGTCCAAAGGGAATGGCAGGAAGGGGCTTGCGCCGAGTCAACTTGCCAAGGAAGGCATGTCTAACCGATTCTTCAACGACCGTCCGGCCGACGCTCTTGATCATGATTGCATCGCGCCGACTACTTTCACTCTCCATCGTAAAGGTTGCGAATGCATCTTGTTGGGGCTATAAGCCCCATCTAGGAGCCATTCTGATGTTGCTTAGTGCGGCTTTCATGCATTTTCAGCTCCATTGAATGACTAATTTATACAGGTCTCTGAACGACTACCCTCCTCGATCATCCTCCCCTCGGCTGCAGACCATACCTATGCGACAATGCCATGGCTATTACCCCTTGGGAGGTACAAGATGCCACACTGCAACACCATGAAGTTGAAAAGAAAACGGGTCTCAAGCCCAGGACCGGCGGCGATGCCTGGCCCTTGAACAATGAAACAGGATTTCGTCCACCAATAAACCACCCAGCTTGGGACTCTGACCATTGCGCACACCCATACAAGCACACCCGTCCCCATCTTCAGACTCCTTCTCCTCTGCGATAAAGGCAACGCAGCCTAGTCCTGGCATCTGCTTGCAGTGATAAAACCAGTTGATGAGGTCGCCCATATGGATTTCCGTATATCCTCTGCTGCCAAAGCTACTCCTAGGATGTAGGTCCATGCAGTATGGCCATTAATTGCCTTCCCCGTCCTTGGTTATCGATTCCCTAGGTGCTGGGTTTTGAGGCTGGAATCGAAGGGTGTTTACTACTGGGAAACGCTGGAGGATGTATTCGAGTATCCAGACGTGGGTTTGGTTCTTGCTGATGTCTTTCTGCTGGTTGTACAGCTTCTCATACATGCCTCGTCCGAATTTGTATGCCGGTTCGTCCTCCCAATCATGCACAAGCTTCCATCCCGCACTATGAGTCCAAACCGCTTTGGTCATCCATGCGCGGTCCATGTTGAACGAAGCGTTCATAAGTTGTTCCATTTTGGTCTTGTCTGTGCAGCGCTTGATCTCTTTTATAAGGACGTCTTGGATCGCAGAGCTGTAATTGAGGCCTGCTTCGCCTCGCGTGTTTTTGTATTGATTAACGTCGAATATGATCTCCATGACACCTTGGAATATGAATGGATGTTGACTGATCTTAATCGCAGTGTTAAGGGTTGAGTAACGCAGTCCGATCTTGACCGATTTGATTAGGAACCTTGAAGCGATCTCACTGCATTGACGCGACTGGCCACGTTGTTTCCGTTCAGGGAGGAGCATATCCTCATCTGCACCTCTGGAGGGCAGGATTCTAGACGGGATTTGGCTGCTGGTGTCGCTGCATTTCCCATCGGAACCTACAACCCCCAGGGTTAGTCTTCTCGTTCCATACAGCTTTGAAGGGTCACTCACAGTGGTCATAATGGCAACAGGGAGGATCCGTCGCCCTCGGCCTTGATATTTCTCGTTTGATCACCGGTAGGAGCCTGAAATCCTCAGTGCTACTCTCATTGTTTCATTTCACTTGGAGGGGTATCTTACCGTGGTTCTAACGACGCTGAGGCGTGCCATCCGCTGCTCTTCGTAAGCTTCATCTTCTTTGCTCCCGATGTTGCCCATGGTTGCAGGGCTAGCTGCCTATGTCTGTAAATACAGTTTTCGGGACGTTCCCCGGTCATGGGAAGCTGAAGAGGGATCTTATCCAGAATTTGCTCACTTGTTCAAAGTTCACCGATTTTCTTACTGATCTCATGGGAAATGCACCTTGAAAGACAACACTGTCAGTGGTCTGAACCCTTGGGAGGCATGCATTGTGAGGGATATTACCCTACAGAGGCACACTCAGACAGTATCGGGTACCCAGAATGATAGCAAGACTATGGTGTTTAGACTGAATGAGGATTGTCAGTGAATGGAATAATGCCAAGCCGGGCTAAGCTGTTCGGGATAACTCCGGGCATACTTCTTAGAGTCGATGATTCAATCCTCCATGCTCTCAATATACCTAGATACCTTATACAAACGTCCTTATTATTCTTCAAACAACACATAGCACTTCCATGATGCCAGTACACTGCGGGCTGTACACACTCCTTTCTCGTCTCGAAATCTAGCCCTTCCAATCGGCGCTGCAGAGTGGGAAGCTGCATTGCTCCCGAGCAACATCGAATGAGTCCGAGGCGAGAGGGCAATGATTGGGATTTTACGCCCGTGATTGACCTCATTTACTCCCTCTCCGTCAACGGCGACGATTATACTCGTTTCAAGGCTTCTACGCCAAACAGCCATCCAGAAGAACAGGGAACGCCGAACACAACATATAATGGACTCGAGCAAGGAACGCAGCTTGGGAACTTCGACAAGCTCTGGGAATACCTCGGCCAACCACTGGGCGTACCGCCTCCTGAAGTACCACCTGAACCGCCGAACTGGTCCGTCAAGATCCTCGAAACCTTTGGTGGCAATGAGCAATCTCCTCTCAAAGCAGTCAAGCGGCGAGACGAGCATGAAGGTGGAGATCTTGCGGACAACGATGAGATAGACGACTCTCAGGATCTGGCAGGCTTGACTAAGACAAAAAGGAAGAAAAGAAGGAGGAAAAAGAGACGCCAAGCTGAAGTAGATGGAGTTGCAGACGGAAAAGTCCTTCCCAGCGGCAGCGAAAACGAATCAGAAAAAGACATTCAACCACCACGTACCCCAGACACGAAGGGTATCATCTACCAGATATTGCATGGAAGTGCTCCCAAGATCGAGCCAGGCCGCCTGCACTCGGGAAAGTCTTTCAGAGCCGGGCTCCCTATCGACCCCCCTGCGGCATGGCCTGTGGCCTCTCCTCATCCAGTCAAAGAAACAATTACGATATTCAAATCACCACTGAGAGAAAGTGCATATGCAGTAGCAGCTGCAAAGAAAGCACGACTTATGACAATGCTTAATGAAACGTTCGTAGCCGAAAGACCATACCTCAGCAACATTTCTTTTATACAACAAGTCAGCAACACGAATATCACAGAAGAAGGCATCCATGTCTTTGTTGACGCTTCAAATGTGGGTCTCAATTACTAAACCTGTCCACACCCGGATACTAACAAAACCTACAGATCCTCATTGGCTTCCTCGACGCCCTCAAGATCTCCCGAGGCCAATCCATAAACACCCGCATGCCCCGCCAACCCATCTCCTTCCACAACCTCTCCCTGATTCTCGAACGCGGTCGACCTACCGCAAAACGCATAGTAGTCGGCTCAGACAACTTCTCAGAGATGCAAGAAGCGAAAGCCATCGGCTACGAAACGAATATACTCGACAGAGTACACAAAGCCAAAGAACTTACACCTCGCCAGAAAAAATATACAAATGGAAGTGGAACAGCACAGTCCGGCGGCAGCGGCTCAGAAACGACCGCTGCAGCTCTTGCTGCTGCGGCTCCGATGCAATATGCGCCAGAGAAGTGGGTGGAGCAGGCGGTAGACGAGATTCTTCATCTAAAAATGATGGAGAGTGTCGTTGATGCTAGCAAGCCTTCTATTATGGTGCTTGCCACTGGAGACGCGGCTGAGGCTGAGTACTCAGGAGGTTTTCTGAAGATGGTGGAGAGGGCGCTTGGCAAGGGGTGGAAGATTGAGTTAGCAAGCTTCAGGCATAACACTAGTGGGGCTTACAAGAGGAGGGAGTTCAGGCAGAAGTGGGGAGATGGGTTCAAGATGGTGGAATTGGATGATTTCGTTGAGGTGCTGCTGGGGAGCGAGTAATGTGAGGTGATGGGCTCACGTTGCGTTGCATTGCTTTACAGATGTTCGGCGGCAAGACCGTCATTTCCTTTTACGTGTATATGCGATATGAAAAAGAGGCGAGAGGGAGAGGGCACACGCTTGCAAATATATACTCTGCCCAGGCGAGTGGACATATCATACTTCTGCGTCCTAAGTTCATGTCTGCCGATGTCATTAATGTACAAACTTTTCCGCTTGAGACTACATCCGAAGTCAATCGAGACTTGTGATCCAGCTCTCAACTATGCCCGTAGCGTAGAAGACTCTCTTGGATCAGTCCCAGTCTAGATGCACCTCAATATAGCCAGGCAGAAGTGTTGGCCTTTGCACATTTAGCACATTTTGCTAATGCTCTAAGTGAGGAAAATTTGTTGCATCTATGTACCATTAAGGGTCTCCGAGCACTTCTCCGACTTCACGTTTGAATCCTCGAGGCAAAGTTGATGGCCATGCCTCACCCTCAAAGACGTATTTGGTGACAGCCTCCAGGAGTTCCCGATCATCGCCATGTTCGCGAAAGAACTCGTCATCCTCACGCTGGTAGTCGCCCAAAAGCAGGCTCCGAAGGTGCAGTGTTCGCAGCGCTTTTGGCCCACGCATCCCTGTGAAAACCTCGTACCAGGAACCCGTCCGTAAAATTACTTCGTTCAAGCCTAGGTACAGGAGTGATGATCTGTGTCGGTTGAAGAAGTCGATGAGTTCCTTGAGACTGAATGAGAAAGACGTCAGCTCGAATTTCTGAAGGCATGGCCAATGGATCGTGCCGAGGATGTCTGAAAGACTTCCTGGAGAGTTCCATGTTTCTCCTAACGAAAGGGAGAGGATGAGAAGGCCCTGTGGAGGATTGGTGACCCAGGGATACGTAGGATCGCATTGGCAAAGGCCCTCGGACCCAGAAGTCCATTCCAGGAATTCTCTGAGCTTTCCGCTTTCGATAACATTCACCAATACGTCGTAATCGTTACTCCACACTTCCAAAGACAGGTGGCTCAGATACATGACACTCTCCATAGCAATATCTTTGTCTTCTGGGGAGAAGTTGAGGAAGGCGTTGTCACAGCAAAGAGCAAGACCGTGGAGGGGGGGCCAGCGCACTACGCTCTCCGATTGCTCTGAGAGCCATGGTAGTGTTCGCGGCGTCGTGTAAACAAAGCTTCCATCCTTCGTAGGCCGTAGCTAGAAGAGTTCTTCGTGCCATGTCTTGTACGCTGCCGGGCCACGACATCATGTCGTACTTTTCCAGCATCTGCGTAGCGAAGCCAAGTGTCAGAACTTCCAATCTGGGAAAGGCAGGGAGAAGACGGTTAAGCACCGCTTGCATCTTGGCCGAAAACTCCAATTGCTGCCCGTAGAGCTTGGTGTATTCAGCGAAGCCAGCGTCGATTTGCTCGTCCGAGAGGTCACGATTCCCTTCGGCGTCAAACCCCCAATACTCTTTCCCTTCATTGTAAATTTGAAGCCCTCGGATATAAGTCTCGTACTCCTCCTTGACAAGAAACTCATCGGACAGTAGCTTTGGAAAGATCTTGAGGCTATAGACCATTGACGAGTATGACAAATGCTGGGAGATGGTCATTGCTTTCGCAGCGCTGTCTTCGTTCGCGAAGAGCCAAACTTCAGAGTAGATGTAGTCAGCCGCAAGTTCGGCAAATTGCCTGCAGCAGAGCCTCATCGCTTTGATGCCTGCATTTCCGTTGCTTGAGATGCCGCCTCGAACATGGCGGCCTGATACGTCGTCCAGGATCAAACTGACGATTTCGGTTGGCAGTCGATCCATCTTGGCTGGTTGTTGGACTCAAGTGGAGTTGGGACGGGACGATTATGGGATGTTGCAGGTGCTGCAGTGTACTCGATTTAGTGAGACCTGAGCAGCGAAGTCAGACAATCAGGACATAATTACGGTCATAAGTGCACGCATCATACCTCATCCTTCCAGAAGATGTGCTGATATATCGGGAATAAGCCCGTTCGAATAGCCAGTTTTTCGGGGTATAACCCGCAAAACGGTGTGTTTTGTAGGGTATGAGGAGTTGCTCGTTGTTCCAAAGGTGAGTGGGTTGAGAGACTTCACTTTACGCGGTGGCGGTCACGTGTATATGAGAAAATCATAGAGGGCAAGCCCAACACATCATGGCATTTCAAAAGCTCATCGTGGTTTCATAATGCTATCATCACGCTCCCACCATGCACTTCGCTCCACTCCGATGCAACTCCAATCTCATTAAAGAATGCATGTAGAGTGAAGGCAGAACACCGATCTCATCTCTCCTGGTTAATCTTCAGCTACCGACCCCTCACTGAGGACTCGTGCAGCACCCACGTCCTAGGAGGACTTTCCCTGCTGAGTCTTGTCTCCGAGCTTTTGAACAGTGGATTTGCTGTTATCGGATTGACCACCACTAGCAACATGTCAGACAAGACAGCACAAGTGGTAAGCATCGTCTACCGTGCTCCGGCATTGTACTTGCTCTCCTTCAGCTTCTGCTGGGTAGATTTGGCGGAGTTTGGCGTCACATCGTCTTTTGCGCGACATTGTCTGTTAGCCAATGACACTTTGGAAGAAAACGCCGCAAGAGCATACAGGTAGACATGCCTTTGTGAGACGCGTCAGGCATGGTGGCTGAGGGTGTATGCTTCCTTGTTTCGATCGCGAAAGAGGCTTGGGACCCTGTTGTTCTCTTTATAAGAAAATACGAGGTTGGGACAGGGCGAAATGCAAGTATGTTGTACTGCTGCACCTAAGGATCACGCGCTTGCCTCGGCATGACGCATGAATTCGTGGCATCTCTGGAAAGAGCACCTTTACGATCTCTACTGCTCAAGTACATTGCTTCGTGGCAAGATGCCACTGGGTCTTCCGCGAAACAACGAGACCATGCCTCAGGCTACCAGCTAGAAGGGTTCACCCCTCACCCTTAACCGGCAGAACCCCCCAACCGGCAGGCTTTGTAGGGCTATCACCCGGAACTCTCGATTTTTCTACCCCGGGGTACAGCTCTAGGGGCATCTTAGGGCCCGAACAGCGAAAATTTACAGTACTCTATAGCTCGCTAACTAGACACGTTTCGATAAAAGTTTTAGTACAAAAATTATAGAGATATGTAAGACCTGTAATAATATACGCGAAAATATTTTCTCAAACGCTATATCTGTAGAGTCAGAGAGGGGCTGCCGGTCGAGGGGTGAACCCTTCTAAGCAGCATTTAAGGGGATGAGGCCGGAATGCTCTTGCGACAAGTCGGCGCAGGGGACAAGAGACACTACTCCCATGTCCTCGATCTCAACTCATACATCTCGAGAAAGAATTTTCAGTGAACCGCAGCAAGCTTATTATTGTTGTGAAGGTCCGTGTCCGAAATTGCCAGGTCAACCGGAGTCTTTTCCCTTGACTGACGATGGTGACGATTGGGCTTCGGGGAGGCTTCATAGGCGTTGACGCCTAGCCTAGTACCCCATCCCTAACCATGGTTAGAGGGAAGGTCCGGCAACCAGCAATTGGGTTGGAAGGGTCCGAGTTTGAAGCTCATTTGGCCTAGAAGGACCGTATTAGTGAGCTAAAAACAGCAGATCGAGCGTCAATTTCCCTATCCGTGTCAGGCGAGCAGGAGGCAGGGGGTCTCGTGTCTCGACTCTCGGACCCGAGGGTCTGCCAACTTTTTTTGTGTATAAAGTCAAACAGCTGCCCCGGACTCTGCTGGGCACCATGCATAGTCATCTCGCATTACCAAACTCCCACCATCCTTCAACATGTCTAGCTCTACGACCAATTCCTGCATCGTCAAGGGTACCGGCTGCTCCTCCCCTACAAACATCCCCGAATTCATTGACACCGGTGCCTGTCTCTGCGGCCTCCTAAACTCAGCAACGACCCTCCCAGACAACGGCGAATCAATTGAATACTGGAGATGTATTGGCAATGCTTCAGCTGATGTCACGAATGGAGGCAATGGCAAATGGTACAATACCAGCTTACCGAGCCAGGAGATGTCGGGCATCTCCCAGCCTCAGAACTGGGCAGAGAACCCACCGGATACAAGTCAGGCATTTGTCTTAGTGGAAACCAACGGCAAGGCTGTCTATCAGGACCTGCCTTCTGGAGGATCTCCTGAGTTGGTCGGCGCAGATTCGGGTTGCACTGGGAAAAACGATACTACACTGTCAGGGATGTTCTACTCCCAAGGCAAAGAAGCTCCCAAGTCAGGATCCACTTCTTCCTCTACGAGTACCGCTGCTAGCTCAAAAGCCACGTCAGCATCTGGGACAATGACTTCAACAACAGAGTCTACGGCATCCGCGACATCCACCGGATTAACATCAATAACCAGTGCTGCTGCACCAAAGGGGACCTCGTCAGCTGCGGCAAATCACGTCTCGTTGAAGTCTATCGCCCTTGTTGGCATGATCCTCGCACCTCTAGCCTCAATCATATTGTGATGTCTCGAGAAGGGAAAAAAGCAGGTTGGATGGACACAAAGCTTTGGAAAGGCTAGGCACTGCCAGATGGATTGTAGGCTACCACAAACTAGTGGTTTTGTGCATGTGAGCCCCAATACCATTGCCAGGGTCACGATATTGCTCACATCGGTACACAGCGATTTAGCGCGGTGAATTGAAAACATGTTGTATCTGTATATAAAAAAGGAGGCTTAAGGCATTACATGGTCAGGCATCACAAACATACTCATCGGACACTCTGTTCCCTTTATCTCTTCGCTGTTTCATGGGATCATTCCCCTCGCACGTTCACTATTCCTGAATCGTGAAGCAGAGCCCTCCAGCAAATATTTTCACACAACGATAAGCTTCGTTCGTATCACATTGCAGTGAGGCAGAGGTGTCTGACCAAAGCCTATCATAAAGTCCTGAGAGGCATCCAAATTCAATAACATCTAGTCATTCGACAACCGCAAGCAATTGGCGCGGGAGTGCGGCTCTTCAGCCGTGGTGCTGGCAGATCACCACTCCCTGGCTCCATGCTACGATGATCTTTTGCTTTCTTATTCCTACCCTCTTTGTTATCGCTGTCCGAATCCAGAAGAATCTCGGGTATTAATCCGACTTCCAAAGCCCTTGCACGAATCGCTCCATGGATTTGAAAGTATAACCGTTCGGGTCAGATCAATGCAAGAATGGCCCACCAATCGAACTAACGGCCGCAGGTTCCGAGCCAACGTGCTTGCATGAGTACTTAAATCTAAAGTACCTCTGCCCAAGGTCCTGCCTTGTTCATATTGTATTCGAAAGAACACCCATGTATGGATTGTTCAATCCGGAAGCATGGTGGTCGTGTGCGCTTCTAAGAACATCCTCAATACAATTACTGGGTCGCCTGGAGACTGACAGGTCATATCGGCTCATCGCGAAGGAAAGCCACCAGTGTGTCGAAACTTTCGCGTATCTGCATTTACTCAATTAGTCTACGAAAAGTCGTCATCATGCAGCAAGTAGCCACACTACATGCATTGATCTGCCAATAGTTCGAGCGGACACAACCGTTCCGTGTTGCCAAAATCTAGAAGCTTGACCGCCACATTTTCTATCACCCAAACAATAAAGCTTTGGCCACTTTTATGCGACAAAATTCTATGGCTTTTCAGAAGTGAAACATTCCAAGAACAGAATAGACTGCATCTTGTAGGTACCCTCCAAGCAAGGTTTCTTCCAATTCAGACCGACCATCGCCGTATCATGCATTGTCGGCGCTCCAAGTCTGTGGTTACCTGCAGGCGCAGGAGTAGAAGACAATGGGGACTCCCCAACGTCTGCAGGGCCCCACTCATGCACCCCCATCACAATAAGAACTGCGAACCCTTGTACCTTCGACCCTTCTGCAGAAGATATAATACCTGCCATGAGCCTCAAGTCAAATCTTCCGAACCTATGCCAGGTACCGCTACCAAGTCATGGCGGAACCCCAGTCAGCGCTCGCACCTTGCAGCGATAATAACGGACCCATGATACTCATCGTGAGCTATGTTCTTATGTCGACGGCTATTATAGCAGTGGTACTACGGCTGTGTCTGCGATCAAGTCTCAGGCACGGACTCAGCTCCGATGACTACACAATCGCTGCAAGCTTGGTAGGTCTCTAACCGGACCATTTTCATCGAATCATGGCTAACCACTCACCAGGTTGTTGGGATAATAGGAGTAGGATGCCTCACAAAACTCGTCCATGAAGGAATGGGAAGGCATATATACTGCCTACCTCCAGAGCAGCAACTGCAAGCCCTAAAATGGAGCACCATATCCCAAATCTGCAACGTAATAGGAATAGGCCTCTGCAAAATCTCCGTCTGCCTCTGCGTCCTGAGGATCATCGACAGGGCCCGCAAAGGCCTAGCAGCCTTCCTCTGGATCGTCATCGCATTCGCAGCCGCAAGCCACCTCGCGCAAGTAATCCTCTTCCTCGTCCAATGCAGGCCCATGGCCGCAATATGGAACCCTCACATCAAAGGAAAATGCTTCTCCCCACACATCACCTATCTAGCCGGCTATATCGGCTTCGGCCTCGACGCCTCCACAGATATAACCTGCGCCGGCATCCCAATCTTCATCTTACCCCGCCTGCACATGAGCACCCGAACGAAATGGGCGCTCTGCCTCCTCATGGGCCTCGGTTCCCTAACCGCAGGCTGCGCGATTGCAAAAGCCATCACCCTTAAGGGAGTCTTCGCCTTCGATTTCACCTGGTCTCTCTGGAAACCAGCAATCTGCACCATAGTCGAGCACCTAGCAGGCGTGACCCTCGTCTCCCTCCCCGCTCTAAAGCCCCTCTTCAACAAAATGCTCGACATCACAAATCCAACAAGTGGAGCGGGCTCCAATAGCAAACGCTCCAACAGACCCTATTACCCACGATGGCCTGGTGGTGGTGGTGGTGGTGCTTTAGGGGATACGTACGCGCTTGAGAAAAGTTTGAGGAGCGATGATAGTGAGAATGCTGGAGGGGGACCAAGTTATGCGAATACGATTGTTAAGACGACGGATTTTAGGCTGGGGAGCGAGCATGCTAGTCAGATTAGCCAGCATTCGGATGATTGTTGGCCGTTGCCGCCGAGTTCGAGTACGATTACTACTACTGCGGAAAGATTTGAGAGGTCGGCTGTTTGATGAGGGCTGGGTTTGGGTATAAAGTACTTGGGTATTGATTATAGGATAGACAGGGGGAACGGCGCTTAGGAGTGGCAAACTATGGACAGGGGTATACGAGCTTGTGGCAACAAGTACATTGTATTTTTTACGGATCTGAATGAGTTAATACGAACGATATTTGGGCTTGCCACTTACTTTTGAAGGCTGACTACAGAACAATTCTGTCTCCTTTAAAACATCTCCTTGGCAATAGCTGATTGGCCTTGAATCCCTGCAAGGCTGTGGGCCTTCATTTGCCACAAACAATCCTGACAAAGGTGGCTACACCTCCTACCCTCACACATCCATCCTTCTAAATCTGCCTCCTGCCTCACCCGCCCCCGAAAAAACTCATTGATGCTACCGTTCCTCCTCCCAGCAAGGAGCTACAAGCACGCGAATGGACCATCCTCACCCCCTTGAACGTCCCTGATCGGTCCTGAACGAATCTCACGACTGCAATAACTCAACTGAGCGAGCTAATCGATGGGAACAATACCTATGTATTTGCGTACAACAACCGGGCTCAAAGCTTCAAGACCTCTACACCACAACGATCTCCTAAACATCCGGCTAGGATGCAGCACCATCTGTGGAGACCTGGCCGCCGCGATACGCTATGCGTCACCATTGCATGAAGGCGAAGCAAAGCAGCCCTTTCCAAAGGAAAATGCTTGGTTCGGCATAAAACGCAGCGAGGCGGTCTTCTTGTTAAGCTCTTACAGAGTCGCGCAGAAGCTAAGACGGAGGATAAGTGGGTGGCCTACGGGAATTTTCCTGCTGACAGAACTGAGAGGCTAGGGTGCGGAAGCACTCGAGGATATGGCAAATAGAGACTTTGAAATGGGAGCAAAGTATGGGAATGAGGTCGCCGCCGAGATGGCGCGACGGACGAATGTTTACCGGAAGGCTTGGTAAGGATCATTACCCTCCTCCCTTCTATTATTAGACGTGTCTTAAGCGCTTAGAATACCTATGCTCCTCAGACCGGTCTTGTGACTTGGTGATCATGTCAACGGAGCGATGGTAATGTTGAGATCGTGCAGTGGGTTAATTCTTAGCGAAGCGATGAACCAGGGCATGGGTGGATTGCGAGCGAACTCAAGAGGCTGGAGGGACTCGGACAGACAAGAGATACAATTTGGCCAGTAGAGGGAAAGTGCACGAGAGGCTTACTCCTGTCATAGAGCTGGACCAATGTTATGAAAGTCAACGGTGGCTTGTCTTTACTCATGCTAATATCGAATGCCAGGTATTCGGGACGACTTGCGACCGGTAAAAACATATCATCAGGGCCTATAAGATTGGGAAATACCAAGACGCAGTAAGAGCAAGGCTCGACACCGACAATGCAGAGTCGTGAATACACATTAGCACCATAGCTCCAGTCATGATCATACCTCCAATACTACCGATACCATTTCCTCGCCCGTGAAAACATACCAAACCCTGTTCTGTTCAATGACTGATATACTGAAACACAGCACTGACCGCCTTATCCGCCGTCTCCTGCCTCAACAGCAAATCCTGAATCTTCCCCAACGCGCCTGCCTCCCCATCGTTCACAAAATGATTCCAAGTGCTCGTGTCGCCATAAAGCATCGCAGGAGCTTTCATATACTGCTTGCCATCGAGCTTACACCTGTTACACTTGAAGCTGTCATGGGTATCGCTCGTTGTGCCAGGCTTGTATTGAAAGAGCTCCTTGAGCGAATCCAGCGTGAAATGCCTTTCGACATCTTCAGCCGAGTCAACGACGCAAGAGGATAGTGATTGTTTGTGAGACTGGCGCTGGAAGATCTTCTCTTCGATCGAGCCGGTCGCAATGAAGCGGTAGACGAAGCAGTCCTTCTTTTGCCCGTCACGCCATACTCGAGCCAAGGCTTGCTGGTCGGCTGCTGGGTTCCAGTCCGGATCAAAGAGAACGAGACGATTGGCGCCAATGAGATTGAGACCGCAGCCTCCAGCTTTACTGCTGAGCAAGAAGACGAATTCCTCGCCCTCTGGGTCGTTGAATTTGTCAACAAGCTTTTGTCGCTTGTTGACGTTCATGGTGCCGTCGAGGCGAAGACAGCCATAGTTGCGAGAGCGACAAAGCTTGTCGAATATGTCAAGAGTCTGGGTATAATTGCTGATGAGGACGATCTTGTCATTGGTGTCTTGCCGGATTCGAGCGAGCATACGGTCGAGGACTTGCATTTTGCCCGAGTACCATGGCTTCACGTCTCGATCCCTTCCCCGGGCGTCTTTGGGGACGTAGTCATCCGGGAAGAACCGCTCACAGCCGGGGAGGTCATCGGCAAGATTCAAAAGGTCCGGGTGATTGCATAGCTTCTTGAGCATGCCGATGGCTTTCAGCGGCTGGCTGCCTTTCCCCCTCAGCAGGCTCTTGATCTCCGGGCTCTGAATGAAGTGATTGTACAGATCGAGTTGGAATGGTGCAAGATTGCAGAAAACAACATGCTCATACTTGACGGGTAGATACTTGGATAGGATGTCGTTAGTACGGCGAATGATGAATTTGTTCACTAGAGCTAGGAGCTCTGCAAGTCGTTCGTTTCCTTTCTGCTGGTCTGCATCCGTTCCTGCTGCATCGCGCCCGCGAAGGATAGGAAGCTCATATTGCTTTCGAAACTCAGCTCGCGAGCCCAGCAGATTGGGGTTCGCAAAATTTAATAGTGAAAAGTACTCCATTAGGTCATTTTGGATGGGCGTTCCAGATAGGATGACTCTGCGGTCGACGTTAAGTCCATTCAGTGCAGTAAATGTTTGGCTCTCGCCGTTCTTAAGCCGATGTCCTTCGTCACATAGAAGTAAGCCAATTGCTGTGTTCGAGAGTGTGTCCACATTCAGTCGAAGGGTTTCGTAAGAAACAATTAACACAGGTCGCACAACCGCTCGACCACTCGCAACGGACCATTGTTGGAGCTGCTGGGTAAGCTCCTCCTTCGAAGCCTTGCCGTCGACAGCAAAAGGAGTAACGGCATCCTTCCCGAGCCACTTGACTAGCTCATTGGCCCAGTTCCGTACCAAACTTGACGGGCAGGCTATAACACACTTTTGAATCGTAGACTTGCCAGCCTCAGGTGATTGTTTCAAGAGAGTCCACATCAGAGCTATGCATTGTAGAGTCTTGCCCAACCCCATCTCGTCAGCCATGATGCACCCATTGGCTTTCTGATCGATCAAGCCCGTAACGCATCTATATAGAAACTTGACACCCTCGACCTGATGAGGTCTCAGTACCTTCGCCAGCTTTGGATCGATGACCACAGGAACCTTTGGGTGGTCATCAACCTCCTTCTTCAAGCCTAATATATCCGCCAAGCTCCTGTGCATTATTGGGACATCGAGCTTCGGCTTGTTCTCCTCTTGGCTCATTTTGACCACCTCTTCTGCTGAAGTATGCCTATCATCGATCGTAGGGTCGAAGAGTACGATGGCGAATTCTCCGCTAGGGTCGTGTAGAGGCTTCGCAACGAAAACCGCTCCCTTGCGCATCCCTAAAGTGGGGGCTGGTCTGAACGGGTTGTAGTCTCCAGCATCTTTGTTGATCAAGGGCACTGCAAATCGTTGGCGGAACAGTGTCTCCTTATCCTTCACCTTGAAGACAGGAAACTTGTTGGCGTCTCGATTGGCTAGGGCAAGGCGGTCCTCGTTCGTGTAAGGCTTGTCTCCATCCTCGACACTGCCATCTGCATCTGCATAGCTAATCTTCCGCTTCTTCCTGGCTGGCTTCTCTGAAGCCCGAGTCGGTGTGGCAGAGCCAGGACATCGAAAAGGCTTGATGAGTCGATCTATCGATTGTGGTCCGCCCCCATAGAGGCGAGAGGCCTTCTGGGAGACTGGGGTGTTTTCCTTGTCGGCGGAGGGGTCAATAGGCTTTGGTCTATGCATTGACGAGAGTCTGCTTCACGAATCATCTAGAGTATCGTGCTCCAAAGATGTTGTCGGCTTTCCTGTGGATTAATGGAAGTGGAGATGCGTCCTAGATTTGCCACTGAGACGCGACTTACGCTAGTCGCGAAGTCACGTGGCTGGAATGATTTTGAGACTCAGCAACTCAAAAGCATTTAAGTGCGCAGAAAGTACACGGAAAGTACACAGGAATTATACAAAGAGTGTTCCCGAGACGTTGACCATGGATTTTTTTTGGGTTTTGAGCCTACATGATGTTCGAATGTAATGGTCATGTAACTTGGGGAGGTCCAACCCTAGCTTCTTCTCCTTGACGCTCTTGAATATCTTCAAGATATTTTGCACATATCTTAGAGAAATATCTTTCAAAAGCGTCTCCACCTCGGGGAACTGCCACTCCACAACGTTTCAATACGTTTCCAAAGAGCAATCAGTGGTCTGCTTCTTTGGCCCCTTTGCATACAATATTTCCATGCTTCACATATAAATCCTAACATATTCGTAATGTATTTGGCAAGAAACCAGAATTCGCGCTTATCCCAGCCCCTCTTTTGCTAGCGCTGCCCCTATATCATGAAAATCTTTGTCCAAGTGGCCTTTAATTGGTAAATTTCCACAAGCATCGAGTGTCCACCTCGGAATCATTTCCTGAAACATCGTCCATCTCGGTTCATTTCTGAATACTGCTCACAATTCTGTGAGCCATGGAAGACGCAGCACACTTCCACATAGAGGCCAATGCAGCCAGGGCTTGGATCGAAGCCTTAGGAAAGGGGAGCACTCCTCCTCCAGCCGCTGGCGAGAGGAAAGTGACCGAAGTTAATATCGATGAGACCAACCAACGACCTTTCCATACTCACAGCTTCCCAGGTTCGCGACGAGCCTCCCACCAACCCCGCCTGCGGTTGCACCACCAATTGCGCCCACAGCGGCAGATGCAAGTGTTCGAGATGGGGTGCTGCCTGCTCTTCCGCCTGCAGTTGCAGCGCTTCATCCACCTGCAAGAGCCCCTTCAAGGACCTTAGCCAGATCTTTGGTGCCGACCATGCAAATCTTCCCGCCAGTGCCTGCTTCACCAAGTATGTCAAGAAGCACAAAGGCGCCGTCAGCGTTGAGGAACTACGCTCTCTACTCATTGGGACTTTGGGCGCACCATTCGAAGACGATATATTCAACTCTGAGTTGGGGTTCGACGAGTTCATTCTTGAATGGAAGGAGCGATGGGGCAAGGGGTTCGAGAGCGAAGGAGAGCGCGGGCAGCACTTGCAGGCATTGTTTCGCTACGGACTGGCAAGTGCAGAGTATGGAGGGGGTATGTGGTATTACTCTTTCTGTGAGCGACAATGGTGCCAGAGTGACTGTCTATGGCATTGCAAGGTGCGTGGCACTTGTAGTGACTGGAATAGTTGGCACTGTTCCCGGTGTAAAAGGTGTGCTTATGGCGTGCTGATGCCTTGTGAGGGATGTGGAGGTATTACTGAGATGTTCAACCGCTGCGTAAGGAGTATGTTGAGGGAGTTCGTGGTCATGGTTCGGTGGGTTATATTGAAACCTTTGTTGAGTTGTTATGGACATTTATTGTCTAGGAAAGTATAGTGACGCTTGCTCATTCTGAGAGACTGCCCTGGGAACGTTGATTAGACAGACCAAGAGTCTGCGCCGCAGACCTCCTATTTCCTTTTCCATTCTGTAGTCTGAGTAGAGAGCCCCGCAAGCAACCATATGGCATCCGCCCAAATGTAAAAGAGAGTGGTAGTGTTACAACTTGAAGAAATCCCCCGAGCTGTTCCACCATTAAGATTCCCTATTTTTTTGTTTGGAGACCAGTCCCAAATTCCACCGCATGCTTTTAGATGCAAGGCCACCTTCGCAATTTCAAATGCCACCAACATACATGCAAAAATGCGAAAGCATTTACATGATCTGATCCTGCGTCATACCTCCGGTCTCCTCCTGACCCTCCATTGCCTCGCCAGGGTTCTGATACTTGACATAGGTGAGGCCGAGAGGACGTCCGCCATATTGGTATCCGGTAAATTTGGCTACGAAACTATTAGCATTCAGTTGCGTTGAAAATCTTACCAAAGGGACATACTGATGGCGGTCTCGGCGTTTTCACGAGTGTCGAACTTCACAACGCCCGTGCCGCGGGAACGACCGTTAGGTTCGTATTGGATCTCTGCACGTTCGACCGTTCCAATAGTAGTAAAAAGCTCCACTAGATCTTCGTTGCTTGTGGACCAGGGCAGCTGTAGAAGTGAGCAACGTTATCAAAACACCGAGGGACAGAGAACTTACATTGCGAACGTAGATGAGCTCGCTCGGCTCTCCTCCAGAAGAAGCGTAGTCGGTGAAGGGATTGGGTGGTGCAGCGCCCGCAGCAGGAGCAGCACCGTCGAACGAGCCACCTGCAGGAGGACCACCGTAGCCACCGCCTCCGTGGCCTCCACGACCGCCATAACCGCCTCCAAAGCCTCCACGAGCACCGAAACCGCCTCTAAAGCCTCCCCGCATGCCACCTCCGAAACCGCCACGACCTCCAAAGCCGCCGCCTGGGGGTCCAGCAAATCTGTCTTCGCGAACTTCTAACATGCGGCCCTGCCAGTCGTAGCCATTGAACTGTGCGATAGCGTTACGAGCGTCCTCAGCAGTCTCGAATGCAACAATCCCTGAGCCTTTCGGGCGACCATCTGGGCCAAGGTGAACATCGGCACGGATGACGGCGCCTTGCTGGGCTGTAAATCACAAGTCAATTCAGATCTCTGTAGCAATCAAACGGCAGGCACAGTTAGCACTCGGAAGCGGTACTCACCAGCTTGACGGAACAAGTCCTTCAGATCTTGCCAGCCAACGGTGTAGGGCAACTAAAATGATTGTGTTAATCAAAGTGATTCACAACACTTGGAGATGAGGCAGGGATTAGGAATAACAGACGTTGTTAACGAAGATCTGGCGTCCACCAGCAGCAGCGGCAGCAGGGGGTCCTCCGTAACCCCCACCGCCGAAGCCCCCACCGCCATAGCCACCTCTAGGCGGGCCGCTGTCGTAGCCTCCACGGGCGGGAGGTGGCCCGGTAAAGCGAGGTTCCGATTCACGGTCCTGAAGTGCAAGGAGTCAGCACTGTAATTTGCAGGGCGAACTTATGTCCGACCTCAATGGCCGTTGGGTTTCGAAGATTTGTCAATGCAACTTACTTCTCGAACGTAGACGAGTCTACCCATGAGGTTCTGGTTGCTGAGCGTGTTGACCGCTTGCTGGGCTTGTTCCCTTGTTGCGTATTCCACAATCCTGAGCCGTGTCAGTCAAGAGGTCGTGCAAACACTGTTGGTGAACATACCCGCATCCCTACATAGCCCGTGGACAATGTCCCATCCGTCAATCCAACGTCCATCAACCAAAACAAAACCAGAAAGACCACCGTCTCTACACATAGGCGCCCACCTTCGACATTCCATTCGGAAGCAACAACACATCGGCAAAGAGCACCTCCCCCGCTACAAGTCGTGGTCAGCTCTTGTCTGAGGCTGTTTGAAATTGTTGCAAATAAGACGATGGGACTAACCTTGCCTCATAAAATCTTTCAGGTGATGCCATTTCACATCGTACGAGAGATTGCCGACGTAGACTCGACGTTCCTGCTGGGACGACTCCCGGACCGAAGCCATCATTTGCTCCTTTGCTTGCGCACGCTCCTCGAAACTTCTGGGTGGCACTGCCGCTCCACGACCGTAGTTTGACCCTGAGTAGCCTCCAGCGCCGCCAGTCATGGGCGACCTGGATCGACGATCGCTTCTGCGATATTCGTCACGGCTTCGAGAACGGCTTCGTGGCGAGTATGAGCGACGACGACGTGGGCTTCGAGAGCGACGTCTCGGTGATCGAGACCTCTCCCGCTGGACCAAGTTAGTCGATTTGGCCACTCCAGGTCGTGGGTGGCAAATTTTCCATGAATACGAGAGGAAATGAATGAGCAACAAGAATGGGGCGAAAGAATGTGTTTCCAGGCAAAATGAGTAATGAGGGGCATCGAGTAAGTCTCAGCTGGGGTGGTGTAAGAAGCAGCGGTGTAATGGGCTCAGAGGTAGCAAGGCCCGGAAGTCCCGAAATGTGGGTAAATCGTTCAGAGTGCTAATTTCCTGCGCGCATAGGGAGCATATGATGATTTAAGGCAGGAACTGTTAGACTTACAGCGTGAGGGCGATATACGTCTGCTGAATCTAGAGTAAAAATGTAAGCCTGAAATTTACGATATGCTGAAGAGCGATGCAATTGGGTAGATGTCAAGATTGAATGTGTCTCAGGCTCAGTAGCAGCGGGAACATCCCACGTACACGCGGTCCTACCGGTCGCCAAGGGTAGACTAATCTTAGTGCAAAGGAAGAGGAGGAGGGAGATGACGGACCCATGATGGCAGCAATAATTGATGATCAACGATTGCCGAGAGCGATAGCTTCTTCACTTCGCCGTGATTGTGATCGAGGTTCTTGCACGAGGCGTTAGAGTTGGCAGCTGGGCCCAGAGATGGCGTACAGGGGGTCAAATGGTAGTCGGGACCGATATTCTGCAGCTAGAGACAACGAACGCTTCGGACCAGGTGTAATGAGAAGCCGTCCAGTCAATTCTTTGCAAGCTTTACGAGACTCGTTTCCGGCGTATCGAAGGGAGAATATTTTTTTCAAAGAAGGAAGGAAGGAGGTGTGGAGAGGTGTGGGGCTGCAGGACAAGACGCCTAGTTTTGCCTGTTGTGCGGGTGCCGCTGGCGTCTCTTTACCGAGCAATTACGGGCCTGTGTGACAGTCAGCCTCAACCATTCTTGCGCAAGAGCATGGGGGTGAGTTATGGGGAAGGCGTTCGTGGCAACTGGGTGGGAAACGCACCTCGACGATCTGAGAGGCTCAAAGGCAAATGAATGGCTTCGGGGAAAGGAAGCTGGGACGGGTGAGTAATGCAGCTAATGAGCTACCAATGAGGAGTATGGATCCGCAAGACGAGGGTGTTTAGGGGATAGTACATCATAGGCTGGTGTGGGTGTTGTTTGGAAACCTACTGGTAAGAAGGCGAGGAAGGCGAGGAAGGCGAGGAAGGTACGAGGTACTTTTGCGCCAAGATGGGAAGCGGATAGGGCTTAAGGCCTTGGCATCTCACATTGGTGCATGAACAGATCGTCAATAATCACCTTTTTTTCTCATTTGTTCATGCAAATCGTTTTACTATAGATGGCGGTCAAAGAGACGGCCCAGGTTCCCATTATACAGTCAGCCGGCTGCACGTCCGAAGCTGAAAGTACGACCAGACCAAGGAATATGGTCTGCACATTTCATCCACCAATGCTAGCTTCACCTTCTTCATCCTTCATGGGACGGGCCTGGGTCCACTGGAGGATTGAGATAACAAGCTCACCGCAACTAAGGACTACTATCACTGTCGTCCAGTGGCTTTGGCCTGCTCTACTATTATGAACATGGAGCTCCACAATAATAACCATGTCAATGCGTGTGGCTTGATGCTCACTACCTTTGGTGCCGTGGCTTGATATGTTTGTCGACTACTGCGACTAACGTGGCTATTGGCTTGCCTATTTTCAAGCATGGCAGGCTCCACTATACGGTCCGTTGGTTGAGAAGGAACCCGACTGCAAATTCTCTCATTTATGTAATTGTCGTCAACCTGTTAACCGCCTTGGACCCATACGCTGGATCGCACCACTGAAATGAGGTGCGCCATTCAGAGAGAGGAGGCTGTATGAGTCCTAAAGGCCGAAAAATAGGTCTCGGGTACAAGGGCGGTCAAGGATTAGGTCTCATTATTATTGTTGCACAAGACTGTGCGGTAAATGTATCTCGATTGCAGATTGCCCTAGACAAGCCATAATTAAGAGCCTCCAGCCAATCCCTTGCTCGAAGGGCCTTCCCGCTGCTAGGTAAATATCTAAGACATGCATGAGGACTTTCCCAAGGTTCACCGAATTCATACGTCTCGGACACTCATTAATACGCGCTACGGTCCGGCCAAGGTTTGGAAGGAAGTCAACCTGGTGATTCAGCGGGATTGGGGCTGGAATTGGTTGTCTTGGGTCAATCCGCCTTAGCACAAAACCTAGTTTGAAGATCCGCACATCCTCCTTGGTGTTGCATGTTACCATCCACCCAAGCATGGTCAACTCAAAGCCTTGTCATGCTGCTCTCAAGCCCTCAAGCTGCGTCAGATCAAAACCCTGTAGGCGGCTCTACCATTCTTACGAACACGAACGGCCCCCACCTTTCGCCCCCACCGAAAGCCGCATCCTCTCCGCAGCTCTCTCCCACGTCCCCACCCATGGCTTCGCCACTGCAGCTCTGATCCAAGGCGCACGAGATGCAGGCTATCTTGACGTCTCTACGAACCTTTTCCCCACCGGTCCTTTCTCAATCGTGAACTACCACCTCGTCACTCAACGCCTTGCCCTCGCCAAAGATGCACCATCAACCAATGACACCGCCAACAATATCTCCGAGAACATCAGGACCTTAGCACTACGCAGACTACACGCCAACAAGCCTATAATCCACAGATGGCAGGAAGCCTTGGCCTTATTGACCACGCCGGCCCACCTCCCTACCTCCCTTCGTGAACTCGCCCTCCTATCTGACGAATTCCTATTCCTGGCTGGCAGCACTGATGTAACCTCCACCTGGTACACCAATCGAGCAGGTCTGGCTGTTATTTACGCCAGTGCAGAATTATACATGACAACAGATATGTCGAAAGACTTTGTCGAGACGGAGGAGTTTTTGACGAGACGGTTAGCAGAGGGAGAGAAGGTCAAAGGGTTGGTCGGAGGTGTTGGGGCATGGGCGGGTATGCAGGCTGGTGGTCTAGTGGACGGACTGAGGAGCAAGGGCATCTGGATATGAACGTAGGGTTGCTGGACGGAAACGACAAGGATGCTCTGGGCAGTCCACGAATACAAGCTTTGAGCCGTGCCTCAGGGTCTGATGGCGGGGCTTTCGCCTTTGAAGGAGTTCACTTCAGAGGCTGCCCAGATTGTGTGGGGAGAGGAAGCTTGGCTATGCATCAGGCACCTTGGGCAAGAGGGGTGGCAAGGCTCCTAAACGTGCGGCTCATAGTTGGGACGGGCCCCATGCTCAATGTCAATCGGCAGTCGACAAGTATTGATATATGAGGGTTGCCGACTCTAATCACAGGATCATTTATCTTGTGTTTCGCAGCGCACCCTATTTATTAAGGTGTTTACGGGTTACCGACAGAGTGTAACAGATACCAAAAGAAATCCTTTTTAGAAAGATTGCCGGTCTCGCATTGAACTCAAAAGCCTTCATGAATAATAAGAAGGCACTTTAGGTCGGGGTTGTATTTATTGAGCAGCACTGAGCCTCATCCTCCGATTTCCAACTCCTCAAGCTTTCACTCCTACTCATCCAAGCTCCAGCATCCTCACCTCCTCCTCCCGACCACTCAACCTCGCCCTCTCCGCCCTCTCCACCTCCTCCCTCTTAGCCATTATTTCTAATCCCACAATCCTCCTCCACCCCTCCCCAGTTCCTCTCAAATCCCACCACCTCTGCACCACCGGTCCAAGCCTCCCCAACTTCCCATACCTTCTCCTCCTCCTCATCCTTGCTAGTAAAACCATAGTAACACTGTTCAACTCAATCCCCCTGTTCATCATCTCCTGCAAAAGATCTGCCATACCATGTAAATCTGAATACTGCGTCCATTTCAGGAAGAGCATCTCGTTATAAAGGCCTGTGCTAGCGCCGAGGACGTAGGAGATAGGGCCTAGCCGTTTGATGATGGGAAGGAGGTAGAGGGCGTAGTTTGAGGTGGGGTGGTGGCGGCGGAGGAGACGCAGGGCGGAGAGGAGGTAAGTGGCGTAGTTTTCTTGGAGGATGTGGAAGTGGATGTTCGTTTGGAGGACTATGGAACTCTCTGTTTGGGCGGGCTCTTTCCTCTTCTTAGGGCGGAGCTTTTTGACCTCTTTCCCTGATTCTGCAGCTTTTCGTGCCCTCTCTTCTGCCTCTTGTGCCTTCCTTTCAGCTTCGCGAGCTTTCTGGTCGTCCTGGATTTGGGTATTGAGCTGCTTGACCAGACTGAACACTTCTGTCTCCAGAATCCGCCATATTTCAACATCAGTGCTGGCGCGCTCGAAGAGGCCGGATACGAGGATTTTGTGGTCGTCGGCAGCCTTGGTTAGGCGTTGTTGATCTCTTTCGGTTTGAACCTCCTGGCCCAATACAACGCCATTGCCCATACTCATTATCAACGGGCGTTTGAATGTTCGAGCCCTATAATCGTCGCTGCCAACGAGTGCATCAATAGCTCGTTCACTGGGGCGGAAAGCTAAATGCTGATTTTTCACTGTGGACTTGATAGCTTTCTCTTCTCGAGATCGGAGCTCTCTGATTGCGGCATCAAAGATGCTGTTTAGATCTTCGTTGGGATCTCCGTCGCCGTGCTCGTCTTCTAATGCATCGTCTTCATCTGGTTCTTTGGCTGATGATTGACCTGATATATCTTTGAAGATGCGGTCGAACACTGCTTTCTCGGAAGCTGTTATGGTGGTTCGTCTGGTGCCCTGCGCTTGGTATTGAGATTCGAGGTCCTCGAACGGGAGGTCAGGATTGTCCCAGATGGCATCTTCGAAGGGGATAAGGTTGGAACGGGAGGCTTTGCAATTCTGCGCTTGCTTTCGATGTAAACAGCTGAACTGTTGAGGAGCTGGGCAAGCTTTATGGCCTCCCTTCGAAGGCTGCGAAAGTAGAGTTCGAGTATGGTGGAGGAAAGGAAGCGGAGAGATTGAGTGAGTTGTTAATTGCACCGTTGACGGCGAGGTAAGAGCTTTTCTCAGTGACATAACAAGCCTTTCGTCAGTCTGGAACGGTTACATAGGTGCTGCATAAAACCTTTAGGGCTAGGTTTCACTAGCGCCAACGCGAACAAACTGAAGCGCGTGGAGATGAGATTCGCGAGACTCATGACGTGCCGAATCTGAATTTCCATCAATTGCATGTTCAGTGCTCCCAACAGTAAATCGTTACCATCGCAATCACAGAGCCTGCACACGCAATGGCACCAGAAATAAGCGATTACGAGCGGCAAAGGCAAGAAAATATTGCCCAAAGAGACAAACTCCTTAAGCAACTCACTCTCGACGCCGGGCAAGCTGGCCTAGGACCGCAAAAGCCCAAGCCTGGCCGCCCCAGCTCGCACAAGAAGAAGACCCCAGTCAAGAAGGTCAAAGAAGATGTTGGCCCGAGAAGAACATCCTCACGACTACAAGGCTTGACGGCAGACAGCGAGGTTGCCAAGCGGAAAGCCGAGGATGAATATGTTGCAGTACAGGAAGCTGCGAGAGTAAAGAGACAGCGTCAATCAGGGCCTTTGGACTTGAGTGATGTGGTAGTGGCTGGTAAAGATTGGGACAAGAGCGAGAATTTCCTAGTTGATGTCGTATCTAGAGGGGCGAAGCCATACCAGCGAACATTTGGAGAGACTGAAGTCAAGCAGACCACAGACAAAGAATTACGGGCTCTTAGAGAGCAGATGAGTGGCCTGGAGCTCTACGATGGTTTTGAGCCCAACCGCATAAAAATAACGCCAGAACGGATCTACTCGCTGGGTTTCCACCCTACCACAGACAAGCAACTTGTATTCGCTGGAGATAAGATGGGCAATTTAGGTATATTCGATGCATCTCAAAAGGCCAGCCCAGCTAAGAAAGAGAATGGTGTTAAGAAAGAAGAGGAGGATGAAGAAGCGGAAGAAGACGACCCCGACCCAGCAATAACATCATTCCATTGCCACACGCGGACAATATCCTCCTTCCAGTTCTCCCCAGCCAATCCCTCGCACCTCTACACATCTTCCTACGACTCCTCCCTCCGTCTCCTCGACCTCACCAAATCCAAATCTACAGAAATATATGCCCCTACAGATACATCCCTCGACGAGCCCCTCTCAGGCGTCGAAGTCGACCCCAGCGCTCCTCACATGCTCTACTTCTCCCGACTCGACGGCCACGTCGGAAGAACAGATACCCGCGCCCCAAATACCACAGACATCTTCGAGCTCTCAGAGAAGAAAATCGGCGGATTCTCTTTACACCCAGGAAATCCGCACTTCATAGCCACAGCCTCTCTGGACCGCTACCTCCGTATCTGGGACTTGAGGAAACTCAGTGGTAAAGTGGGGAGGCAACTGCCAGCTCTGATAGGCGAGCACGAGAGCAGATTGAGCGTGAGTCACGCAGCGTTCAACTCGGCAGGCCAGGTAGCGACGGCGAGTTATGATGATACGGTAAAGATACATTCGTTTAAGAGTATGGGAAGATGGAGTCCCGGGCATAAGATGTCGGAGAAGGAGATGGAGCCGTCGGCTATTGTGAGGCATAACAACCAAACGGGGAGATGGGTGACTATGTGAGTCCTTTTGCCGTGTGTATTGCTCATGTTGAAAGCTAATAAGGCCAGTCTTCGAGCCCAATGGCAGCTCCATCCTCCGGATTCGGTCCATAGGTTCTGCATCGGTAATATGAATCGATTTGTTGATATTTATAATGCTAAAGGCGAGGCCCTGGCTCAGCTGGGAGGCGAGGGAATTACTGCAGTCCCGGCTGTTGCTGAATTCCATCAGACTGAGCAGTGGGTTGCTGCTGGGACTGCGAGTGGGAAATTGTGTTTGTGGATGTGATAGGCGAGACGGTGGTCTTGGACATCGTTTTGTAAATATATTGTACAGTCTAGAAGGCATAGGGTCAGAGCCCATGTCACAATTGGACTTCGCGAAAGCATGAAATTGCTATTATCGGACTTCAAAGATTTCCACCGATTTGTCAATTGGAGATGGAGAAGGGCACAGTTTTTAAGTCTGCTTTTAGAGGATGTACACGTCCACTGATAATCTTGATATCATCATCACAATGGACAACAGAGTTGAAGCCCAATGAGGAAGCCATGTCTTTTGCCTCCATCTGGCACTCAAACAAGCGGTCTATCTCTTTCTTGTCGTTTACTATAAGCAAAAGCCGAAGTCAGATTAAACAGCTCGGGTATCTAACGGCGATCGTCTCGGTGAATAATTGCGGGTCGCCTCGAGATGCAGGGTTAGTGAGACCTCCTTTCTCGATGAGACTCTTCAATTACTGTAGGTCGACTGTCTAGGCATTTGAGCAGGAACATCCGGGACAACGAAGATTTCTGTCCAGTCGATTGAGTCTCCAAAGAAGGTCGCGAATCTAAAAGGAATTATAATAAGCTACTAACGCTATGCGGGAGTGTCATTGCTTGCTGCTGGGTCTCCTCCACACGTCGTCGAATATCATGTGAGGAAAGTCCAGGCTTAAATATCCCAACCTCAGGTTGACGTGAGCGGAGGTTTTGTAGGAGCACATTCATACAGTATCTCTTAACGACCGGTTCGCGGACTTTCAAGCATTCCTGTAGCGTGAGACGCAACACTGCAGGTGATGGAGTAATTGTCTCAGCGGGAATCCTGATGGTATATCCCGTCTCTTACATCGGAGAAGATCCAAGGGTGATAGGCTGGTGTTCTGAGCACGCTCGGGCGCCGCCCATGCAATCGCGTCCGTTTGTATGTCCGCCATTCTCCAAGTGTCAAGTCCATGCAGGGACAGGCCAAACTCTGCTTTTTTCGCAACGCAGCGGAAGGGGCGACTCTGGTTCAGCGAAGACCGACACGCTGTCGAGCTTTGTTTCCCCGTGGTAATACCACACTCATGGGTGGCTTGCATCTCTTGACGACGCCCAAACATAGGTATTGCCGTCTTGCACAAGGAACATTGGCGGACTTGCAGAGCTCGTGGACCCAAGAAGCGGGATGTTGGAGGACGAGCACAGGAGAGAACACGGCCTTGTTGAAACCAGTTTGGTTAGCACCAGGCTGAAAAGGACAAGATACTGGGGTGTCGGTGTAGAAGACTGTGACTTAAAGCCAGGACTTTGAGTACGTATTCCTGAGACGATCCAGGCTCGCCTAGCATTCGGTGCGCGTGGCGAATAAGCGGAAGGCAGCCCAACTCTTTTCGTACGCTTTACATCTATAGCAACATGCCCCAGTGTATGATTGATATGAATCGCTCTATTCCTCGTGCTCTACAATGGACTTGGGCCCAGTGAGGATTTGTGGGAGGCAGGAAACGTGTTCCCCAAGCACACTTGGAGACCATAGACCTCAAATTTTCCTCCTGACCTAAGGTCCCTTGCTCTATCCTGTCACTTGGTCATTGCGAAGGGTCCAGGGTCTTCGTTCTCCTGAAGACTGGTCATAAAGCGATGTAGGGAGGCGTCCTCCCCTGTCTCCACTGCACATGGCTATGATTCTTTCCATGTGAGGTTGTCTGATGTCAGACTAATCGACTGCGTATCCCATTAGCTTTCTCGTACTTTTTATTTTGAAACTCATATCACCTGTTGAGTCCGTCCTGCTTGTCATAGTGTTGCGCCTCGATCCCAAGTCACAGCACTTTCCCCCCAATCTCATTGTTGAACTGCGCTGCAAGGGCCAGTCAGGTGTGGACTGACTAGATTGCCGCGACCCAAAAAAGTTATTGCTCCTTTGCTGAGGGTAAGCAGGCATGCTGTATTCCTGGGTCACTAGCCTCGTATACAAGATTATGTAACAGAGTCGAGTTCTGTAGCCAATGAGATCACGGACATGCATGTAAGTAGCCTTCAGACTCGCTGGGTGGATGATCTTGAGTTTCACGAGTACTCAAGACACAAAGAGAACCATAGTACCGTATTCCATCCATGCTTCGTCAAAACCAGGCCTTTCCAAGGCTGTTTATGCTAGCGCCAATGTTGTCGCTAGTTCATCTGCAGGGGTAAAATGGACGATGATCTTCTTACCCAATTCAATGAACATTCACAGGCGGCCCTTAGACACAAAACGAAGATCGAGGCAGTATCTTTGTTATTTTGGGAAGAACACTGCACAGGCTTTATTGACTAAACTCAGGAAAGAGTAGGATTCTTTGCTACAGACTTCCACTTCTAAGTGCGAGCATTTCCCTTACCAACTCGACCATGCCAGCCAGCTCTCAAGATTAGGATCCTCAGATTTGTATTCAAGAACAATGAGCCCTCGACATTGCTCATTGTACACTGAAGGAGCCATGGAGACGATAATGACTACAGTGAGATCGAGAGGCAGTCTTCAGGGTGGGTAAGTGATTATCTCACAGAGAATAAAGAGCATGGTCTAATCAAACTACTTTTACAGGTGCCGCGACGGAGCTCTACCTGATGACTGACTTGAAATCTAGCCCAATTTTAGCCAACCCAACCTTGATGTCCTGCTCGTCCTAGACTGTTGTCGAGTTCACTTTGGACAGTCGCCGATTTATAGGCCCCTCAACCACACCATGCGACTACGAAGACGCCCATTTAAAAACGTGCAAACCAAATCTGCTGCCAGATTTCTTCATACTCCAGCAGGGTATGCACATGCCGAGAACGCAGGCCTATACCCTTCGAAACGTGGCAAGGCTAATATTATAAGAGCGCAGACTTGATGAAATCATAGGCCCGCAGATTTGTTAAAACCAGAAGCCTATACCACTCGAGGAGTGAAAAGACCGAGACCACATGAGCGCAGACTTGACTAGATCCGGGGCCTTTATCCCTCAAGACGCGATAAAAACCATACCATAAGAGCAGAGACACGGAAGAATCTCTGGCCTATACCTCTCAAAACGTAATAAAACCGAGACCATAGGAGCACAGACTTGACAAAATCGTGGGCCTCTTTCCTTCGAAACATGGCAAAGCCAACATGACAGGAACGCAACCATGACGATGTCACGGGCATCATTCCTTCTGAAATATCACAATATCACCAGAGAAGTTTTTTATTTGGGACAAGAATGTGGTCCTTCAACTACGATAGGGAACTACGGACGAGACTATCCCCAACCAGCTTAGACTATTACTTTAATGTCCAAGCTACGTCTCACCGGCCTCTCTCCGATCTCTATACCCAATGAATACCAAGGCATATACTCCTGGGTCTCACTCTTTCACAAGAGTCATGACATGAGAGATGAGACAAATGCAAACATCGGTTACAGTCTCCAAGCTACACCACAGAACAATGAAAGAGGAGGCAAGAACAATGTGAATACCCGTTCATGTCGATATAAGTGAAGGACCTAGAATATCATAGCATTTGCTTAAGACCCCTAGTTGCCGTCTCACAACCCCCGATAATCTCGCAGCAGACGACATCAACGCTGTCATTACACATTTCAATACGTGAACCATTGAGCACAACCAGCCCACCAGACCATATGCATTCTCTGAGACAAAAAGCTCCACATCGATTGTCGAATTTACCGTCGAGAAGGCTTTCCCTCAAGCTGAACAGTTTCCCCGGGTTACATTTTCAAGTCCCTCGACGGAAGACAATACTACGTACACATTCAAAAGATTAGATAGCGCTGCCAGGCAGGACATTCAGGCAGCATGCATAGAACCGAGCAACATGATTGGGACTGGAGGCAACGCATTGAGCCAAGCGTCACTCAAGAGAATGGAACTGCCCCTTTTGCTTCCAAGGGGTCAAAAGTAGAAAAATTGTTGCAACGGGCGAAGGCTCAAGTTTAGTAATGTCATAGACATGCATCACAGAGCTCTCCCCTACACATTGACACGGGAGGCTTTAGAGATCCTTTTGAAGGAGAACGTTAGAGGCCGAGTGGCCACCACAGCGCAAATGCCCCGTGTGAGATTTCTTAGCTTGAAAGAGGAGAGCATCCGCTAGCAATTGAAGTCAGCAGGTACTCAGACCACACTTCAACACTAGAACAGGGGAAAGCTCACATTCTGCTCCGTTAATTGCTTGTCAAGATCGCTAACCTGCTCCTTAAGCCGTCTAGCTTGCTCCGTTGTACTCTCTGCCTCTTCACATCGCTTCTGGTTTTGAGCTTTCAGGGTTTGGTTTTGCTGCTGTAGTTTAGAGATTCGAGCGTCGTATTTCGTCTTGCTGTTAGTGTATTGCTTGCCCATTTCCTGAATTTCTTGGTGTAGATGGTCAACGTCCTTAGAATCCTCAGAACTTGCTGTCTTCAGGGTTCTAAGCTCCTTATTGCTGTCTCTGAGCTGTTGGTGGAGGTTGCTAATTTCATGGGAGCTTGTCCTCTCCTGCTCTTTGAGACGTCTGTCGCTGTCTTTGAGCTGCTTCTCCAACTTATCAATCTGGCTCGATGCCTTAGTTTTCGCGTCATTGAGGTGCTTCTTGCTGGCTTCGAGTTGGGTATTTAGCCCATCGATCTTCTCTGCGGCATGTTTCTCTCTTTCGACGCTCGCCTCGCTCTCTTCCAGCCGACCTTCCAGCTCCTCGATCCTCCATTTACAGTCTTCTAATTCGTTCTCTTGCTCCACCACTCGATGCCCAAGCGTTTCCTTTTCCTCATTCGCGGTCCGCAATTGCTCTTGAAGCCTCCCATCACCCCTCACCCGCGTCGCCGTCCCGTAATGCACTTTGAGGTACTCCGCAACCTTGTATTGCCAGTCTCTGAGCTTTTCCCAGATTTGACTTTGATGATTGTCCACGCAAAGGCACTGTCTTGCCAGCATTTCCAGCATTCTCGGTGGTATCTCTGACGGCTCGCAAGCCGCCATCTCGTCCACGCGGGCGCTAATTGCTTGACGCTTACCAAAGAATTGCCAGCCGCATCGTAAGTTCTGTCTGGTCGTACCTATGCACGAGAAGTTGCCTTTGGTGGGGTAGATGTCGAGCACTTCGTAGGGATTCCACAGCTGAACTGCGTTAACTTGGGTGATTTGAGCCGCTTTAAGGGTTATTGTAGCCATTGCTTCAGCTTGGCGGATTTCTTTGACTGCTTGTAAGTAGACTAGACGATCAGAATTGAACTTGAGGATCTGAGTAGAGGGAATGCATGGCTGATAAATAAGGCAGAGAGCATCGATACTTAAGCGCCCACCTTTGCATACAAGCGGGTCAGCCTTGCAGGCGGAGCCATTGAAAGCAACCCCGACCTATCCGAGACAAGCCATAAGTGGCACAGCGTATGCCCCCTTAATACACAGCAGGGCTGTGGGACACCATCAGTTCACAGAAGGATCAGTGTTCGCCAAAAGTGGTAAGTAGGCTGCATTTGCATGCTGCGGCAGGAAAATAGCGAGAATCGCATAAATCAGATAATAAAGCACCACACCCTCTCAACCGTGCGGTATTTAAAGACAGTTCCAGATTGTGGCACAGTGCATGCGGAAATGCCTTGGCTTTCGACCCCAAAGGAGGGGGTGCCAAAATGGATCAAAGAATTTAGAGCGTGATCTCTGAGACGAGATGGAGGGTATCGTGCAAAGCTACCAACCACTGATAGTCAGACAATCAAAGAAATGGTGCATTAGGAACAAGGATAGGCTTTTCAAGCTTTGTACTTTTTGTTAATCTTGCAAGATTGTGACACCCATCTATTATACACCATACGTTTCTCCACTAACCTGTAGGGAGACCGATAGATCCAAGCTGCCGCCCTAGACATGCTCTACACGGCACTGCGTGAGAGGTTATCCAAGCTTTTGAAATTGGTTAGATCTGTCGTAGATTGTGGGTTAAGATCGTTGCTTTGTCGTTTGCAAGATGGTCTGCCCAATGAAGCAACAGAATGAAACAAAATGATCCAATGCACTTCGGTGAAATCAGGGTTTCTCGACTGCATACAGGATTTATTTTACGCACACTTCATGGTGTGGTTCCGATTTTTCCACGATGGGTTACAGTGGTCATCCTAATACTTTGGAAACCGTGGTCCTACGAGTAACACGCGATTTGATGGACTGGCCTAGGGAGCTCCATTCTTCGATGGTTCACAGCTGGAGCTTTCTAGATTATGGCTTTTGCATGTAGGTCGATCACCAGGTTGGGTTTTATGAGGGTCATCTGTCTTCCTGGTGGCTGGGACTCCTGGACTTCCGGAAGTTATTGGTGAGGTCTTCATGGCGAAATTCGGACCCACAGGGGCCAAAGGCTTTGAGGGTGTCAGAGCAGTCTTCAGCCTCTGAAGCAAGTCCGTCGCACCCCATCGGTTGCTGGCAGCGTCCCCATCAATAACAGCCAATCTCTGCCTCATCCCGGGCTGATCCGACATCCATCCGTGGACAACCTTCAAAGATGCTGCCTTGACTTCGTCGGTGACTACTTGTAATCTCGCATGGTTGGCCAGCCAAGCAGTCCGTAGTGACATGCCCAGAGCCAGGGCCACAGGTCGGGCCACGCTGTTGCCAATGATCTTCCATTGCTCGGGTCCTAAGCCTACGATAACTTCGTCATCTGGGTAACCTTGGCCCCGGCGAACCTCCATCATCGTCAAGAGTCTATCCTCGTCCCAGTGCAGGCAGGTTCCACATAGTCCATCATAAGGTCGTGCATCTGTCATTACCGTAGGCATCAATGCATTGCGTTTCACTCGTTGCCAGGATTTAGAATCCTTTCTTGTCCTGATACTGTTACTCCAATCGAAGTCGTCAATCTGAGCCTGAGGCATATATCCTTTGTTGAATGCCGTGATGAATGTGCCTCCGTCGGGAAATCGTGGTATACTTGAAATGCGTACTCGGGACCGCGTCGATAGCGGCCTCGGCATACGGTGGTCGGGATATGGGATGCAAGACGTACGAGCATCAGTGCGAGGTAGGTCTCTCGTTGCTTGATCAGTAGTGATATACTCGAACGGTGTCAGGGTTGTGTACCGGGAGCTCGTGTGTAGGCCGTTGGCAGTTCTTCCAAGGCTTGCTCCCACCACAGAGTTAGGGTGCGAATGCGTATGCGGCGGCTCCGGTAGAGGTGTTAGCCCAGCAGCAGCAATGGATATGAAGATCCTGCTTCTGCTTTGTGGGCTGCCAAAATTCCACGCGTCCAATGCAAATGTACGGACTTGATATCCCATACCAACAAAAGCACAAATGACCTGCGCCATCACATTATTAGTGTGGGAACCGATCGCCATACCCTTCACATTTTCCATCAGAGCGTATTTCGGCCGGTAGAAGTCCACCAAAGCGACGACAGAAGCTACCATAGAAGCGTTGAAGAGACTGCGGTCGTTGCCCTTATTCATATTAGCCAAGGAGAAGCCTTGACATGGATTGCCAGCAGCTATGAATTCGACTTGGCCCCTTTGTGCGACTGCGATCCCTCCCTTGCCTTGCAAAGCTTGAGTCAGATAATCGTTGACAGATCCATAGAACAGCATTGTGCTCTTATGGTCCTTGAGATTTGCTTTGTAAGTATGAATAGCTTCGTTGTAGCAGTCGACTGCCCATTTACAATGGACAGCTCCGGCCTCTTCAAGTCCACGACCCAGGTTGCCTCCGCCACAGAAAATGTCAAGTCCTTGCATTGGTGGATCGATTGACACTGCAAGGGGATCCCAACCTTGATTCAATGGCAAAGGCAACGGCCTTGTGATAGGCTTCATAGTCGATATGTCATCTTCAAGAGCTTGTGATGAAATATAGTAGAAGTCTCCCATTCCTTGACGGTCATATGGTGGAGGAATCCTGCGGTGCTTGTTGTCCACTTCAGTGTAGACGCGTACATGACATCGGCGATAGATGCCAGTCCGTAGAACAGTCTCACAACGATTTGTAATGACTAGCTCGTTTGGTGCGGCGTCGACAAAGCCGAGATCCCTGTTCTTGCGAAGCAATCGTCTGACCTTGACAGTGCCATCCATGTTATTAGGGCAATCTTCGACAAAGGCCACAGGTTCAAGCGATTTCCCGAATTTTACGAGCAGAGTGTCTCCAATTGAGTAGGGGGCGGGTGCCTTCTTCTTTTGGCAATCGCAAGTGAAATCGGATTCTTCGAGTGTTTCCCAAGCTCCATCACCCTGTACGTATCTTTGACGCACGAAAAAGTCGACACCCGTGGCATCTGGCCCGCTGAAAAAGGCGACTCGGGGTTTGCGAATGACCTCCTGGACAAGAATAGGAGAATCACCGCAGTTGCAATGATCACTTAGAAATAGCTCGTTGGCGAATGGGAAGCGCACTTGCAGACACTGCGTGTCCGAGGGACGATACAGCCATAGTACCCCAAAAGTGCGTCCTATTTTGGTGTCTTTAATGCTCTGTACGTATCCATACCAATCTGTGTCGGTAGTCTTCCACGCAGAGAATTTGTCTCGAGGCAGCGCTATAACGTCACCGATGCTGATCTCATCCTGGACGATATGATTCTTAGGAGCCGACCTGACAGTACTGCGACCTTGGTGCTTTTCGGTAGTGAGAGCTTGGCCAGCCGTGTTGTTGTAAGGAGGGGCATCGCCAACAGAAGGTGTCTGACAGTATAAAAACTTGGCCCATGGTAGATGGCGAAAACAATCATAAACGTAGGGCGTTACGGTTGTCTTACGTCTTGACACGATCTCAGAAGCTGCTTTCGAAAGGGCAAACATCTCTGGCTCAGCTCTCTGCTCAATGTGTTCTCGAACTGCATTTAAGAAGCGTGGATGAACCTCACTCCATAGGGGATGGCGGTTTAGTTTTTTATCCACTTGGATGGCCTGGCAGAACAAGAAGTTTGCCTGAGATGCCAAGATACCACGGAAATCCTTCCTTCCGTTACGCTTCAACCACTGGCCAACTTGCACATCGCTTCCATATAGACGCTGTAGCCAGTCGTAGAAGTCCTCTCGGAAATTATTCAGAGTGACCAGGGAGTCCATGGAGAGGAAGTCAACAACATGCTTCGCTAAATCAGCCATCCATAGGAACGGCTCATGGTATCTTCGGTATTCGGGTGCTGGTGTTCTCAGACGGTACCATATGCCTGATTTCTGGCCCTCCAAAGACTGTATCCAGATGTTTGACCCCACTGTGGGACGATCCAGCTCACCATAGTTCCCGATCGAAAGCAATTTGAATGGCACACCTTGAACATATCTTTTATGATCGCCATCACATATCAGTCCATCCAGACAGAAGTAGCTGACCGTCCACTCATTGATCTCGTGTAAGGACACCAACTCGTTGGACAGCGGAGCTTCTTCCACCCTCTTTTGCTTGTTTCCTCTGTGGCTTTTGTGAGCACGGTAGATACTGAACTCTTCCAGATCGGCTTCAAAGAAATCTTCTCCTTCTTCCGATGATAAGTTGGTTTTGTTCTCTTCCTCAGCCTGAAGTTCGCTTTAGCCAGCTGTATTGGACGTCCGGAGCATCGATCTCCACCTACCAGAATTTCGCGAAGTATGCTTCTCTCGGAATGTGGTGGAGTAGACGGTACGAATCCAGCGTATGCCGACTTTGGAAACGCCAATGCTGGAGGGATGATGCATTTTAGAGGGACTTCGATGGTCTTCTGCTTCTTCTTCTGTGGCGGGCTCGCACCCTCACCATCGGGGCCGTCCGAGTTGACATCATGGTGGGTTCCCAAATGCTCGCCATCTTCAGATACTGGCCGCTTTCGCTTTCGTAGGGTTCTGTCTGGCGTTCTTTGACCGTCACCAGAATTGAGGTAATTGGAACTGAGGGTCTCTGAAGCAGGAATGCGGGGAATCGTCGGCTCGGCACTTTTGCTTGAGCCTATCAAGAGCAGTCAGCAACTCACTCCAAAATGCTTACTTTTCTAACAGATTTGAACAGGTTACCTTTAAATTGGCGGAAGTCGGTCATGATACCGACACGAATATTGCTTTGTGAGTCCGTCGACGCCTTCGAATGGTCACAACTTTTCTGACGCCCACAAATCTGTTCTTTTGGAAGGCTACCATAGTGACAGGTGCCCACGGGGGGTTTCACTTCTTTTTGAGGACTCAATTAAGGTGACACTGAAAATTTCGACGCGTCTGATCGCACAGTGGAGCAGCCGCTTCAAACGCAAAAGAGTCCGAGGCATTAGGTCAAGACCCTAGCCCTACGCCACTTTAGTGAACAGCCTTGAAACTCGACTTCAGCAGTAGGGCAGCTTCAACACCTCTAAGGGTCGCTAATACGCAAATATCGAGTATCTTTACACGATGACCAGCTTGCAGACTTATTACGGCTTTTCAGCAAGCAACCCTACAACGCTTTTGCAATGACCGTCTGTCGATTCTTCCTGCAAGGGACCTGCAAATTCGGTGGCATGTCACTTCACTCACCTCAACCTCAGCAGTGAAATATACTGACGAATTCATCCATCAAGATCACTGCAAGAACGAGCATCCTGGGAACACAGCAGCCACTCGTAATCCATTTGCTCCCCTTCAAAATGGTCCGACTAGCAACGCCAGCTCTTCATCAATTCGAAGTAAGTACGGTGCAAGCTTGCTTGGATTTTAGATTTTGAAAGCTCTTTATATTGCAGCCCAGATCCTCTGCATTTACTTCTTCATTCACTTACTCCGATATCATATTTCTTCATCTACATGATACGCCAAAAAAGCTTTTCATCGATCCCATTTGGCTTTGCTCTTTCCGCAGACGTTTTAAGCTGCTATCTCTAACAATCCTAGGTTCACCAACAAGCAGAGATACACCGTAAGATGAACCCTTTCGCTTTCACGAATGCCATTGCTGATCTGGATCTCCAGATATAATCTTGATAAGGCCACCATAATTAGCGATTTGTCAAAGGAACGGCCACTGTGGATCCTTTCTTCTTACGGTCCTGGAAAACAGGCGCCTTTACAGTTATTCGGCGGACATCCCCGAGAGCAAAGCTTTGAAGAACTACGAGTCCGTCATTACGAGCTGGCGGCCCAAGGCAACCAACAGCAAGCCATTCAGGAGGCCCAGGCGCTTGTCAATAATGCGGAGCAGCAAATCCAGACTGCGCTGAATGATGTTGATGGCGCAATAAAGTACATCATCAATGGTGAAAAAGAGCACCCGAATCGAAAGGATATCTGCGAATCAAGCGGGTCTCCACCTGCACAGCCTCAGGTCCCAGGCTTAAATCAGCAGCCTACATCAACTTTCGGTCAACGCTCAAACCCAGCGCCTATGTTTGGACAGCCTTCTGCACTGTCGACATTCGGCAGGCCCTCCGCTCCTACTTTTGGTCAACCGTCAGCACCAGTCTCTACTTTCGGCCAGCCATCGACATCGACTTTTGGCCAACCTTCAGCGTTCGGACAGCCATCAGCGCTGGGACGGCCAACCACAAATTTCGGGCAGCCTTCCTCAACTTTTGGCAAGCCATCAGCACCGGCATCTGCCTTTGGCCAGCCGTCTGCTCCATCAACTTTCAGCGCTCTAGCCCAGCCACGAAATCCATCCCCCTTCGGTGCCCCTGCTGGAGGTACGCAAGCTGACCAGCCTAGAAATCCCTTCGGTCAACCATCAGCTCCCACTCAAGCAAGCCCCTTCGGGTCCCTCGGGAAGCCTTCATCACCAGCAAACCCCAATCCATTCGGCCAACCGTCAGCTCCCGCTCAGGCTAGTCCATTCGGACAGCCTGCGGCACCAGCGAATCCGAGCCCATTTGGCCAGCCTTCCGCTCCAGCAAATCCAAGCCCATTCAGCCAACCTTCAGCACCATCAAATCCGAGCTCAATCGGACAAATATCAGCAGCCCCTTCGCAGCCGAGTATCTTCGGTCGATCATCTGCTCCCGCTTCTGCGAGTCCCTTTAGCCAACCTGCAACATCTGGAACCGCGGCAGGAACTGGAAAGACCTCAATCGCGACACCAAACCCATTTGGCCAGCCCACAGCTCCCCAGACCACGAGCACTTTTGGCCAGCCATCCACGGCTACATCCAATCGCTTTGGGCAACCTCGTAAGCGCAAAGTCCATTACGCAAATAGACCCGCCCCCTCTTTCGGATTCTATCTTGATGCGTTTAAGAGAAATCAGTCATGAGTCAGATTCGCTAATCAGTATGCAGACCCAGCTTCCAGTGCCCCCAGTGCCCCCGCATCGACCGGAGCAGCAGCCCAGTCTGCAAATCCGCAAGCAGTCAAAGACGCCCAAGGCAAGATCTGGAACTGGAACGGTAAGCCCGTCTCCTACATCGACGACGAGCCCTGCTTCAAAGGCAACGATGGGGGTTGGCAGAGAATATGGTATGCGGACGGACCGCCGACGTTCACTAAGACTGTGGACTTACCTGATGAAATGTATGATGAGGCGACGAAAGAGAACTATAGGTATTTGAAGGAGCATGGGACGTTTAAGGATGGAATTATGCCTGAGCTACCGCCGAAGAGGGAGTGGTGTACGTGGAATTTTTGAATAGGATGTGGTCAATGTTTTAGTCATTCTACGATGATACACCATGCAGCGAAATGTGATCGATTATTCTCTCATCAATCGCAGGAGTCACGAATATGAGTGAGGGTTCTTGTATCATTTCGAAACTCAACAATTCAGCATCCCCTAACGCCCTCGCCGTCCTTGTTTTGTTCAAAGTAAAAGTGTTTTACATCCCGCTATCTACACCCCCCTCCCATCACCCCCTAATAATGAATAGCCTTCCCATACGTACTCATCGCCGCCTCCTTAAACGCCTCCGCCAGCGTCGGATGCGCATGACTCGTCCTCCCCACATCCTCACTACTAGCCCCATACTCCAGCGCTAACACCCCCTCCGCAATCATCTCCCCCGCATTCGGCCCAACAATATGAATCCCCAAAATCCGATCCGTCTCCGCATCAGCAATAAACTTGACCATCCCCTCAGTCTCCAAATTCGTCTTCGCACGACTATTCGCACTGAATGGGAAACTGCCCGTTTTGTATTTCACCCCCTGCTCTTTCAGCTCTGCTTCATTTTGTCCGACCCACGCGACTTCGGGGTGCGTGTACATGACGCTGGGGATGGCGTTGTAGTTTACGTGTCCGTAGCCCTTTTTTATGTATTCGATTGCAGCGACGGCTTCTTCTTCGGCTTTGTGCGCGAGCATGGGGCCGAATGTGCAGTCGCCTATTACGCGAATGTGAGGGAGTTTGGTTCTGTATTGTTCGTCGATTATGATGCGGCCTTTGTTGTCGACTTCGAGGCCGATGTTTTCGAGACCGAGACCGGCGGTGTAGGGGCGGCGGCCGATGGCTACGAGGACGACATCTGCGTCGAGCTGGTGGGTATCGTTAGTTTAGATGCTTTAGATGGGTTGAGATGGGGTGGATGGCTTACAGTTTCTTCCTTTCCGCCTTTTGCGGCTTCGACTTTGAGCTTGACGCCCTCGCCGTTGGCATCACCCTCCAGTACCTTGGTGTTGAGCTTGAACTTCATGCCTTGCTTTTCTAATATCTTTTTCGTAGTCTTTGAGATTTCGGCGTCCATGCCTGGCCCTCCTATTTGGCCTAGGAATTCGACGACTGTGACTTCTGATCCTAATCTCGACCACACCGAACCCTGTGTCCACAAAGTCAGCACGCTATATGAGGATCATATCCTCAGGTAGACGAACCATCTCTAAACCGATGATTCCACCACCAATAACCACCATCTTCTCCGGCACACTCTCCAGCGCAATAGCCCCCGTACTCGTGATAACCTTCTTCTCATCAATCGTAAGCCCCGGAAACGGTGTCGCCTCGCTTCCTGTAGCTATTATAATATTCTTCGCCCTAAGTGTCTGCTCCCCGCCGTCTGTCAGGTTGACCTTGACCTCGTTCTCGCCCGAAAACGCTGCCGTGCCTTTTATGTATTCGACCTTGTTCTTCTTGAACAGGAACTCCACACCCTTCGTCAAACCGTCTACTGACGTGTTCTTGGCGGCCATCATTTGTTTCAGGTTGAGCTTCACATCACCGACGTCTATTCCGCGCTTTTTCGTGTCGTGGAGGATTTGGTGGTACATGAAGGAATTGTTGAGGAGGGATTTTGAGGGTATGCAGCCGACGTTTAGACATGTCCCACCTAGAGCTCCGCGCTTTTCTATACAGGCCACCTGAGTACGATCAGCTACTCCGAGCTTTTTGTAAATGTTGCAGAGCAATGCCAAGCTACCTTCATGCCCTCTTGCCCAGCTTTTATGGCAGCAACATATCCCGCAACGCCTCCGCCGATAATGACCAGGTCATGCTCCGCTATTTAATATTAGGAAGCTCCCAGTGGGCTTGATATGCAGAGAATCTCACCAGCTTCAGTCGCATAGCCGCGACCTTTATAAGTGAACAGACAGAATCCTGTTGGCTGTAATATGCTTGCACAGGGTCTTGTTGCCGACCTTGAGGCCGCTCTTGGTACGAGCGTGCGAAGCATGGCGGAGAGATGTAGGAGGAGAGGAAGGCGCAGAAAGAGAGAGACTAGGGTGGGGTGAGGCAATTGAGATCACAGAAGTGTACGGCAAGCAAGAGGCTTGCAGAAAATAAATTCGGGTATTGATGGAGCTCAACTACGCCGAGTGGCGGCTCGGCCGCTAGTGAAAAGTGTGGTCCAACGACTCTGAAATTTTGCCTCTCTTCATCTCTTCCTGGATACATGTAGGTAGTAACGGTTGTATTGACAGATCGCAGAGCGGAGATTAATATCAATATGCTCTGATTTTCTCCACTAGAAGCTACAGGTGCCGACCAATACCATCTCTGATTGGCTCCGTCTAGCAACTTCGCTTGGGACGGTTTCTGTTAATTGTTCGAAGACAAATGCTCCTGATTTTGATATGGCATACCTTTTAGGGTATAAGCCAACTTGTTTGTCAGATCTATGCTCTTGTGGTATCGAAATTGTCACCTTTTGAAGGGTATGACCAATATTTTCGGCAGATTTAAGCTCCTGCGATTCTGATATTGCTACAAGTCTTATTAGCCTTTACTTCTAATACATTGGCGCTTAACTTGGCCATGAAAGAGCATTAACCACACCATAGATTGAAGCTTGAATGAGTCTGCAACATGGTTATTATGCCTTTGGGATTGTCGCGATTTACACATTTGCCCAATCAAACCTTCTCCTTCTTCTGGCTCCTTCTCCATTCCTCCACCAAACCCCGGTAATCGGCCTGATCATAACTCCCTCCAAAGATCTCTCCCATCCACCCCCACCCCTTCCGCCAGCTATTCAGCCCCAGATCCTGTAACAGCAGATCGAAGTAAGCAATACCCTCAAATACAACGTCCGGGTTCCTCGACCCAAATCCGTAAGGTGTTCGCCACTTTCCGAAGCGATTGAAAAGCGCAGTATCGTACATGATTCCATTAACCTCCTCTTTCTCTTTCTGCATAGCTTGAAGCTGTTCCTCCGCCGGAACTCTTTGATCAAGGTTGAGTGCCGCAGAAGGCTTGCTAACAGATGTGAATGGCCCCTTGAATTTGCCGTACAAGTACGCATAGGCCCAGATACTACTAGTCTCCGAGCGGACCGCACCCTGGAATAGGAAAAACATGCCAAGGAAAACAATGTCTCTTGTCGGTAGTGAGGGTGGTGCTATACCCCTCCATAGCCTCCAGGGTGAGACCTCTTTCCGAAGTGCCGTCTTATCGGCAAGGGCTGAGTTCGGCAGATTTTGCTGCACCATGAGCGAGTCATGGTCGACCTTTGGTCCAGTTGCCAGCTTGGGGAATCTCTCGAAGATTTCCAGATCCGCACCTGTAGAGTTTGGAGTCAGCATTACTTTGGTCTTCGAAGGGATAGATGTAAGCCAAAAGAAGTCTCGGGAGCAGAAAATAGAGGGAGGGGGGAAGAGGCTACGCGAGAGCAGAGGTCGTGGCAAAACACCCGTCTCTTGAGCAGAAAGTAGGGTGAAATAGTTGCCTCGGAGCACAAGATTGTGGATAAAAGCCGGGCTGAGAGCAGAATTTGAGTTAAAAGACGGGGCTTCGGAGTATAAAACAGAGGTGTAAACACTCCCTGAGAGTGGCGATCCTGTCAAAACATGGGGTTCGGAAGCAGTGAACAGATAAACTGGGAGGTAAATAACCCAGAGAATTGCACTTACGGGCGTCAAGTCTGTCCCACAACTCCTTCTGCGCATGGGAAAAGTCCGCACTCGGAATACCAAGATCTGCATGTATCTCCTTCGGTCGAAAGTCAATGGTTGGTTCGAATTTCCAACCCATGCTGCAAACCAACGCATCGCTCTCCACTGAACTTCCATCTTCAAAGCGTATAGTCTTAAGACTTTCCAAACATTTCACATCCTTCCTTAGCACCTCAACCTGCCGGCCCCTCACGAATTCATAGATATCAGTCGGATAATTCAGAATCGCCAAGCTAACACCATACCAAAACGGAGGCTGATCAGGCATCAATTTTTTCGTCTCGGGATGCTTCGCGATGTGCGTTTGGTCGATCAGATCAGATCCGAGCTTCCACCAAAAGGTATCTACTATCCACCTGCCCCATTTCGTGCCATGAAGTAGGTTCCGTACGTAGCCAAATCCATCTGCATCTCCCCAGATGCAGGGGGAGAAGAAGGTGAATATACGCGTTGTGGTGAGTTTCTCGAGCCAGCATCTGAATGGGCCGACGTAGATGTGCGCGGGTGCCATGTAGGTTGGCCCATGGCCTGAGGCACGGATGATCCAGGTTACTTGCTTTCCGTGGGCTGCCATGAGGTAGACGATGTCATAGGCTGCTTTGCCGCCTCCGATGACGGTGACATTTTTGATGGCTTCGTCCTCGTAAATCTTTTCGGCTTCGCGTGGATAGTCCCCAAAATTGACAATGGGCACTTGAAAGTTCTCGCTGCCTTTGATGTTTATAGGCTGTTGTACTGATGTGAGGCCCGTAGCAATGACGAGCTTCGCACAAGTAATGGTCCGCTGTGCTGGGAGTGGTAAAATCTCTTTCCCATCTTCGGTCGTATGGCCGTTCCCTACTACACTCTCGAGCTCTAATTTCCATCCTTCCTGCAGCTTCTCCGCCACCGTAACCTTCGTGCTGAATTGAATCCGCCTGGTCAGAATATGCTTCTCTGCATACCGACAGAAGTATTCGTAGATGGACTCTCCAGGGAGATGTTCCGATTCCTTCACACCAAAGCTGTCATCCATGGGAAAGTCTGTGTATTCAAAGGTTCCGCGCAGATTGTTAGTTGCTAGCCCAGGGTAGAGCTTTTCCTTAGCCCAGACACCTCCAATGGTTTCATTCGAGTCGAGAATGACGACGTTGAGATCTGGCTCCATTTGCAGGAAAATCCTCGCTGTAGCTAGACCTTGCAGGCCTGCACCTACGATGACAACGTCGTAATGGGAGTCCATCTCTTTCGTGAAATTCAGGAAACAACACAATGACTCGATGCAATAGGACTTGTGAACAAATGCTTGAGATGCAGCGTGTTTCACAATGGTCTAGGAAAGCGCAATAGTCTATCAACGTACCACCCTGTCTGCAACGGCTGCTTCTATTGCGGTGTCTTACACTCCTGATGCAAATGCAGCGGAAGTATAATTGAAAAGAGAAACATCGACAATGGAAGAGGATTAGACAGTCACGCACGACGTGAGGCCTTTAGTTTAGCCCAAGTGGGTCGCCTGAGTAATTGATAGGATAACGTAATCTACCCCCTAGTTGGCCAGTGCTCTACCCTGAAATGCAACTAACGTATGAAATATCAACAAATTTCCATAGAATTAAGCTATTTACAACTAGAAATCAAGCTATACGTGTCGGACATACCCTGGCATTATGCTCCAGCGAGCTACACATACTATATCTTGGTGGCGTGCGGCCAGAAGCAACTCCGCTCAAAACAGCTTTATCAGCTACTTGAGCTCTTTTAACTCGATCTTGTCCTTCCTCCGCAGTTAGAACCCCCCTACTAGCTATATATAAGCGAGGGGTTTCTCGCTTGCGCTTTTGACGCGTGCTTATAGCCCGCAGATCCTTGATTTCGCTGGCTAAAAGTGCAGCGTTATATATAGCCATTTAATACCCTTTGACTACCCGCTTCAGCGCCTGTTCCGTCAGACTTGGGGGGCTTTTCGAACGCCGTTTTAGTAATCCCTTGATTATAGTATATTCCTAAGCCAATTGAGCCATGATATAGGATGTTTTGGAAGTTTGGCGAGCTGCTATAGCCGTCTCCGATGTAGGAGGGGTGGGCGTCCGTAGCTTGAGCGAAAGGACTCGCTCAGGATTAAAAGGCACCAATCCAGCTGCAGCAAATCCGCTGTAGATATTTGATAAGTTCAGGGCTGCTGCGCGGGCAGGTTTAAAAGCCTCCAAGAAGTCGAGCTTGTCGATATGGTTGCGTCCAAGCTGCATACAGATTTCTACCTGATATCTATACGCGCGTTTCAGCGGCGAAAAGTAGCCGACGTCTAATGGCTGCAGCAGATGCGACGAATACGGTGGCATACATAAAGTTAGAATCGCGTTGTCCAGGCAGAATCGATCGAACTCGGGGGTCGCGTGGCTTCCATGGCCGTCCAAGATCAGCAGTCGATACCGCCCAACCGCACGGGCCTTTGTGTATTCATTGAATACGGTCTGGAGCCAAATCAGGCCAATCTTGTCAGTGGTCCATCGATTTTTACTAACAGTAATCGTCTACTGCGGTGGCAGGGCCTCATACCACGCAGCCTGATATATCTTGCCTGCGAAGATGATCATAGGAGGTAAGGCCCAGCTACTGGCGTTGATAGCTTCTACGGCTGTCACCCATTCTCGATTCCCTGGCTGTGTAACTGATACTTTCCCGGCTCTTTATGACCCTGTTACCACTTTGGCAGTGCCTATAACCCCTATTTGGAACCCCGTTTCGTCAAAATTGTAGACGTCTTCGTCCGGGATACCATATTTCGCCCGCGTATTCTTTATAAGTCGAAACCAGTTACTTATAGCCTTAAGGTCCTTATATAAGGCCCGTTGGTAGTTATACTTCCGTATATATTTCGATTGAAGCTGCTTATGACGATTAATAAATTTGCGGACCCAATTTTCGCCTATAGTAGATGATGTATCGATAGGGGATACAGCGCGCGCTGAAAGAAGAATATCAGCCATTTTGCGTACAGCAGAGATCCTAGGTAGAAACCCCCGTTCGCCTATAGATAGAACCTATTGAAGAAGGGCTTCTTCTTCCGTAGGGAGGAGTTTTCGATTTACTATTTGGGATTGTTGACGCGTTGGCTGTCCACGGAGACGATTGGTTAAAGTTAAGCGAGGGACGTCGTAGGCGAGGGCTGCGGCGCGTATACTTGGAGATGTATTACTATGAATAGCTTCAATGGCTTGAAGAATTCTAGCTTCCTGATCGCTTTTGTGGTTGGGTGGCATTTTGGTGTTTTGTTGAAAGTCGCGTTTTCGTGGGAGGCACTGGCCAACTAGGGGGTGTGGCCAACTAGGGGGTAGATTACGTTAGTGCTTGCGAAGCTAACTAGATAGCGCATATGCCTAGTGTTGGGAGCGATCGCGCATGTCGGCACGGAAAAAGTTTAGCTCTCACGAGAATAGTTTTCTAGATGGTAAAATGCCATCTGATATCCTTATTCTTCGGCTACTGCTTGGGTAGCCATAATTGTCAGAACATCGCCAGCGACCTTACATCCCCATCTGACGGTTTCCTTCTCTGACTTCCTACCGGCGACGTCAGTCTTGCTAACCACCTTCCTTAAGAAGTATCGCAGGCCTCCAGCCATCTCCGGTATCTCTTTTGGTTTCAGGAAAATGTCCAGCAAGGTCTTCTCATTTCTTTTCCCCTCCTCTCCCTGCTGGGAATGGAGAATAGCGGTGATGAGCAGCAGCTCAACGAATGTTCGAGTCTTGGGCTGCAGATAGGCAAGGTTTAGATTCTAATATGGTTAGTTGGAAAATGACATTGCAAATTGTAAGCTAGCAAACATACCTTCAAAACCCCAACGCTTAGTCCACCCTCTGCAATCAAGACTCCGAACATTCTTGCGAGATTGACTATGCTCCTGAGCCCGAGCTTGCCCTCGCCTTCATCCTCTTGGTCTTCAGGCTCATCCTCTCCCTCGCCCATGTGCTTGAAAAGGTCCCATAATGAGAATTGGAATGCCATCTTGAGCTTTTTATCCGAGCACACTCGTCTTGATAGAAAAGTATAGAATGGGTTGTACGCCTTCTCAGCACCAGCGCAATGTATCAACACCTTTGGTATCTCTAATTCCTGGCTTTTCTTGAGACTTAATTTCATTAATCGAGCATAGGCGTCGTTGAAGTCTGTAGATGACATGATGGCTATAAAGATCGAGCGCCGAACGTCGGTATTCATACGCTGCTCTTTGGCAAGCTGTGCGAGATCGGCACCCACGTCATCTATAGCCAAGTCGTTATCACGTTCGTGCCAGGTCGCAGATAGCTGCTCTTCGTGTTCCTCATGGCTTGCGGTGTCACCTTTATAGCTTGCTCCAACTAGCCACCACTTGCCTCTTTTATCGGTATCCTGGAGATCCCTCAATCCGATTCTGAGCGGTTCACTGGCTCTGATGTTGCGTTGATTTAAAGACCCCAATGTTTTCTTCATCCGAATAGTGTGCTCGGAAGTGATCGTGGAAGCAGTTATACCAGTTTTCATGCGGTTGTTTTTCAAATTATTCATTGTTTCAATCATGAATTTTGTTCTGACCGAGAGACTCTCCTCTCCCGCGTTCGCCACAGCCCTTTGAAGTTGGAGGACAATTTCTTTCAAAGATGATGGTTCGTCTTGCCGCAATTGTGGGCCGGCGTTGCGAATAACCTTCAAAAGAAGTTCAGTATTGGTCTCTGACAGCTTGTCGAGAAAGAGGCGGACGAAGTCGTAGATCAGGTTGCTGCTAATGACTTGGAAATTGTATAATTCGGCAATTAGGCTTATCAAATTAATTATTTTCTTGCCCGTGCTTTCTTGATTTGCATCAGAGTGATAGTTCTGTGTAAATTCTTCATGGATTCTCTCAATCGCTTGGGCTCCAAAATCAGAGCCTGAAACTTTGTATACAGCTGCGATAAAGCCAGCGTGTAGGATTATGAACGTGTCCTGCAATGAGGTAGGATCGGAGAGTAGGCCCATGAGCAGATCGAGAAGGGTGGTAGACACATGCTGGCGCGGATGGTCCCGGTATAGCTTTTCTATGTCGTTGAGGATGGAGGTGAGCTTCGCTTCAGACAATCGATTTAAAAGGCCTTGTATTTGCCGTCGTAGTTGTGAAAGGTCCTGTGATTCTGCCAGATCCTTTTTGCGTAGCGACGGCGGTATGTATTTTCCTTCGTTCGTGGTACTGGACCCGCCTATGGGCGCGACATATGGATTCTCACACTTCTTCGTTGGTGGTACTGTTTTTGAAGGATTATCATCTTCCTCTTCGAACGAAGCAAAGTCATCGTCTTCATCAATACCTGACTGCTCGTCCACCTCACAACTTTGCTCATCAAATCCGTCATATCCAATCTCCCTATCGGTGTCTTCACCGTCAGAGCTACCACTGCTGCCAGAGTCCTCGGCTGCCAATTTGCTTTCCTGCGCCTTCTGCCTCTTGTTCTTCAACCATTCCTCGCCTTCAGTTCTCTTTCTCTTGCCTGGCCGAAGACCTACGGCCTCATCTATGCCGTCAAGTAAATTATTCAGTCCATCGTCCTCGAATGACTTCGGAAGCTTCTTTCCCTTAACCCCAAGTGCTTTCTCTAAAGCTGCGATCTCGGCGTCGTCCTCAGCAAGCTTGTCCTTTACACCTCGAGATCTTTTGGCCGGTAGAGGTGGGGATGAGGAACGTTCATCTTTGTGTGCCTCTCTTGCTGATATGGTGGATTTTGGAGCTTTCAAGATCGATTTCAGGGCTTTGGGCTGGACAGAAGTCGCTTTGGTCTGTGACTGCGGAACAATGATTGGAGCTCTGGGACGCTCCTCTTCATAGCCAGATCTCTCTCGGTGATTTATCGTTCGTGCGGTATACGCTGCAGCATGGCTTGATTTCTTCTGCACTCTCGCAGCTTTCCTTTGCTCTTTGCGATTGCTAGGGCCACCACGCCTTTTTCTAGAGCCATTATAGTCGCCCTCGGAGACTCCCAGCTCGTCCCGAAGCTGCCGAGGGAGCCTCAGAGTATTAGGAGCTGGCTGCCGCATCATGAACAGGACTAGAAGTGGAAGCAGCAAGCCCAGAGAATAATATTTTAGGGCTGCTTATCGATAAGGATCCTTAGCGAGTCTTGGCACCCACCAGATTCATTCTGACAACATCAGCCTTTCATCACCTTACCGAACCCAGCTGTTCAGGTCGTGATTGGCAATAGCAAGTTTCTCCGAAAACCACCAACTACCCCTACCACAGCCCAAGATGTCTTACCAGAAGCCCGAGAAAGATTATGGTGACGGACCAGTATGTTTCCCGCTTAGAGAGCTTGGAGGGCCTGGAAGACTATGCTAATCTCCAATCTACAGAAAATCCACAAGATCCGAAGTACGCCTAAGAAGCATTTAAAATCGCAGGAATGCCAGCTGACCCCAACCAGTCACCCTCACCTCCCGAAAAGTGCAGTCCCTCGAGAAAGTCTGCCAAGAGCTCATCGAGCGCGCGAAATCCAAGGACTTGCGTGTCAAGGGACCCGTGCGCCTGCCTACGAAGAGTCTGAAGGTCACTACGAGGAAGACGCCTTGCGGAGAAGGAAGTAAGACTTGGGATACCTTTGAGATGCGCATCCACAAGCGATTGATTGAGTGAGTCTTGCCTACGTCTACGGCTTCAACGGGGGTGTGAGGAGCGTGCGCGATATCAGCGTTGGAAGATTTGGTTGGATAGGAGAATGTACTAATATGTGGTGTCTGATTCAGTCTCAACGCACCTACGGAAGTCGTCAAGCAGATCATCATCAACATCGAGGCTGGTGTTGAGGTGGAGGTTACAATCGCTGCTTAAGCATATGGAAACATTCCGGGGACAGTGGATATTTTTCCAAGGGGCTACGATGTGCGGACGTAGCCTTGAGCCTTGACTGTGAAAGAAGCCCAAGTCGGGACCCATTTGCATTTACCACGCAAGTCTATGTAGCGACAGACTAGGCACAAGATCCATTACATGCAATCCTCCTAAATCCAGCCAAAGCAGAATGATAATTTCTTTCCCCTCTCCTGTTCGCCATACTCAATAACAGGCGCTATTTCCCCTAATCGCTGTAGTCGTCATCGAAGTCATAGGCGTGGCGACATCTGCTGCTGCGAGGAGGGTCTCGGCATGATCGCTCAAACATTGGCTCGTAGTCGTAGTCCCGAGCGTAGTCCATGTCATGGACACCGCGGCTGCCATGGCTTCTAGAATGATTTCGAGTGGAAAAAGGGCGACTGGGGTGCCTGCTACTACTAGATTTTGTTAGCGACATAGTTTGCTAAGTCATAGCTGGTGGGTAGAGACGCACAAGCTGTCCAAAGCAAGGCTTCTTCGAAGCGTTAATGGCACCATGGCGGAACTATTTGAACGCTGCGGTCGGTGGGATCGGTGTAGACCGTGATCGTGATAATTGGGGTAGAGGGATTGGTCGTAAATGTTTGGGTAGTCAGCGCTGCGGTGGGGGAGACAATTGTATCTGGATCGTCGGGACATGCTTGTTGAGACGTCAAGTTCTTGCGATCAAGTATCTGGGCAGTGAAAATATCGAATTGTAGAAACTAGGAAGAGGGCTTCTGAAGAGAATGTCTGGAGCTGAAAGTGGCAGATGCTTGGGCTTTATACCTGGAATCAGCTAAGGAATATTGGCTCGTACCCTCATCAGGCGCGCATTCAAAGTTTGCTCAAGTCAGAAGCGATGGAGCACCAGGGCATGGCTTCACGCAATCGCGCAAAAGGGTGGAACTGAGGAGCTCAGATTGCCCATCAGTCATTCGGTGTTTGTTTGAGCAAGAAAATTTCCCATGACATGGACATGCCCTTAGACAATCAGTCAAAAGTGCAACACAGGAAGCCCGAAAATGCTGTTGTATCTGGACTTGTCCCAATATCATGTGCTGAAAGCAATGTTGGTTTGAGCTGGAAAGCTGCCAATGACATGAACACAATCCCAAACAATCAGTCAGAATTGTGACATACGGCTCTTGGAAAGGTAAGTCACTTTGGCTCGTGCCGATGTTGAATGCTCAATTTCATGTTGGTTGGAGCAAAGCTAAAGGCTACACATGGGTAGTACACCAAACCATTGATGACTGGTCAAAGGTTAACCCCTATGGAAATGTCATGCAGGTATGGCAAGATGCTCATACTTCTGCTCAATGGCAAGGCCAGGAAATCCGAACCATTCTCGGCTGATACGGCTCAGAGCTTCAGCAGCGCCGTTTGTGGCAGCTTCTTCAGACCGGCTTTGGCATTCCAGATAGACTGCAATCGCAGATTTAGCATAAATATTTTGGTGCGTGTCCCGTCGACTTACTCTTGATCTTGGGTTCGGTCCCGGATGCTCTCACAGTAAAGCGGACCCCATTATCTTGCAAGCTTGAGGAAGAGTGGGATGAGGCCCCTTCAAGCCAGCAAGTGATCATCTGACTGCTGCTAGAGGATGGAAGTTCTGGTTGGTTGTCTACCGTGCTCGAATCATAAGCTGTGGTAAGGTCCCGCCAACGCAGGACTTTTCTCCCTGCTACATGAGTCGGAAAGGGCTTTCCTAGGGCTCGCACCATCTTAAACACTTCAGCAGTGGTGGTAAGGTCCGGAGACCTCCAGTAAGTATTCATCGTTTCGAAATACCCGAAGCGTTGGTACAGTCGTTGGAGCCGAGCCCAAGGAGACCCCCAATCAGCGCAGGCACGAAGAAACAAGACAGCAGCAGCAATACCATCCTTATCGTGGACAACATGCGGAAACATGTATCCCAGTGCTTCTTCATATGCAAAGGGAATATATTTGCCTTCTTGTTCCAAAGTTAGGGCCCTGTTCCCAAGCCACTTGAAGCCTGTGAGGGTTTCTTCCACAGTATAATCTATTTCAGCCATAACTGAGAGCATCTGAGAGGACACAGCAGTGGTAAGTAGCCTTTGACTGGTGTGTCGCGCTTGCGATTTGCCATTGAACTGAGCAAATAGCACTCCAACTTGATCTCCAGTGAGCTGTTTCCATTGGCCGTTAACCTTCTCGGCAACAGCAAAACGGTCTGCATCAGGGTCGTTTGCAAGCACAAGCGAGGTACCTTCCCGATCTGCTGTGGTTTTTGCAAGGTCCAGTGCGCCAACTTCTTCCGGATTAGGGTATTTCACGGTAGGGAAATTGGGATCTGGTTGGGCTTGTTCCCCAACGACTGTCATGAATTGCGTGGTACCTAAAAGCTCCATGACTTCATTCATGAAGACATTGCCCACGCCATGCATAGGTGTGTAAACAAAGCGTGGATGGTGGGGCCCACAGGGGCCAGCAAACTTGCACAACCTTTCGAAATACTTGTCTTTCATTGGATTCAAGATATGTTTCCCAGAACTTGTTCCTTTCTCAGCGTCCCAGGTTACTGGTTCCAGGTTCTCGATTATAGCGGCCGCAATGTAAGCGTCCACTGGGGTATTGATCTGACACCCGTTTGATCCGTAGACCTTGTAGCCATTATCCTGCGCCGGATTATGGCTCGCTGTGATCATGATTCCCGCAGCTGCTCCAAGCTCTTTTACGCCAAAAGGCACCATAGGTGTGTGAACAAGGTCTTCATACCACCAAACGGGTATTGCTTTCGCAATGAAAGCTGCAGCGGCCAGTTCAGCGAACTTCTTGGAGTTGTGGCGAGCATCATAGCCAATTACGATGCCACGGGAAGCTATCCCTTCCTTCAGTAGGTATGCCGCAAGCCCTTGTGATGTCTGTATGATGGTCAGGCTGTTGATACGTGAATATCCCGCTCCCATCTGCGCTCTGAGACCAGCCGTACCGAAAGCGAGACGTGTACTGAATCGGGCTTCGAGCTCGGTGAAGTGTTGCTGCTCGAGCAGCTCCCTGATTTCAGAGCTTGTCTCCTCATCCCGATCCAATCGTAGCCATTCCCTGGCCAGATCCTCCACCTTCGTCATCCTGGCAAGTGAGTATACGCTCAATCGCAAACTGGCAAAGGGTGCTGGCCCGTGACAAACAGTGATGGTGTTGGAAAATGATCTGAGACATGACTGGTAGTATTGACAACAGAAGGTGGTACCCACGAAAATCGGTTCAGCCTGAGGCTCTGAATGATCGCCGCCAGGGGGTGCAAAACCTAACCCCAACCACTTTTTGCAGTTCCAGTAATCTTCAACGGTACTCGACGAGGTCAATGGATGCCGAATCAAGTCCCCGGCGTATACCCCTATACTGGAACTCTATGAGAGCTACCTATATGACCCAATTGGCCTGATTCCACAGCATGCATTTGACCAACCCATCTGGGCCAATGTCTCGAAAAGAAGCGATCCTTACGCGGAGCCAAGTGGAGGGCATGATTGCAGATGGACGCACCATAATCATCGTGGATGGGAGAGTAATCAAGGCAGATGCATGGCTGAAATATCACCCTGGAGGGGACAAGGCTATTATGCACATGGTGGGGCGAGATGCTACAGATGAAGTGAACGCGTACGAGTCCTAACCAACTGGACAGAAAATTCTTCGCTAACACTGTTCAATTGGCAGACTACATTCATTGGAGGCCCGCCAGCACATGGTGAAGTTCCAGATAGGCAGAGTTGGGGGAAGGTGGAGAAATTTCCTCCCTCCAATTCAAGGCGGCCAGTTCAAGCCATATCCCCAGGACTCTGAAATAGCTCAAGACGCAGAGGCCGAGGAAGCATCTTCAAGTGGCAGCAGCTCCCCATGTGGATCCCCATTATTTGATACCATTGAGGAGTCGAGCGACTTCAGAAACCGACGGCAGAGCAAGATCGCCGATCTCCACTCATCCTCCTCGATATCTTCCCTGTCCTCGATCGAACTGCCGGCAGTCGACGATGACAGCAAGCTCTCGCTTATGGATGCTCGCACACAGGAGGAGATCGATCTCGACCTCGCAAAATATCCAGCCTTAGATCCCGTGACACAGGATGACATTGTACAAAGGTATCGCGTTCTTTACGACAGACTGCAATCCGAAGGATTGTTCCAGTGCAACTACACCGCGTATTTCATCGAAACCTGCCGATACGCCTTCCTCTTCGGCATGTTCCTCCTACTCTTACACTCCGGCTGGTATGGCATGAGTGGGCTCTTCCTCGGGATGTGCTGGCACCAATTAGTCTTCACTGTCCATGATGCAGGACACATGGGCATAACACATAGTTTCACTATAGATACGGTCCTTGGAATAATGATTGCAGATTTCATTGGAGGGCTGAGCCTGGGATGGTGGAAACGAAATCATAATGTTCATCATATTGTTACGAACTCGCCAGAACACGACCCTGATATAGAGCATATGCCTTTCTTCGCCATTTCGCACCGCTTCTTCGATTCTTTGAGAAGTACATATTACGACCGCATCATGACATACGATCCTTTCGCTAAATTCGTTGTTCGATATCAGCACTACCTCTACTACCCTATACTCCTCTTCGGCCGATTTAATCTATACCGCTTGAGCTGGGAATATCTGATACTGGGCCAGGGACCCAAGAAAGGCCCTGCCTGGTGGCACCGATGGCTCGAGATCACGGGACAGGTCTTCTTCTGGTACTGGTTTGGTTACCATGTCGTTTACAAATCCATTCCCACTGCCAGTGGTCGTTGGGCATTTGTGATGATTAGCCACATGGTCACAGCGATACTACACGTCCAAATTACGCTGAGCCACTTTGCCATGAGCACCGCAGACCTTGGCATTAACGAATCTTTCCCGCAAAAGATGCTACGAACTACTATGGACGTCGACTGCCCTGAATGGCTAGACTTCTTCCACGGAGGTTTGCAGTTCCAAGCTATACATCATTTGTTTCCTCGGATGCCGCGACATAATCTACGACGGACGCAAAAGCTCATCCAGGAGTTTTGCAGAGAGGTGGATATTCCATATGCTTTGTATGGCTTTGTGGATGGCAATAAAGAGGTCATTGGTCGACTTGCCGATGTTGGACGACAAGCAGCTATCTTAGCTGAATGCCAGAAGACTATTGCGGAGAAAGGAGATTTCGGTCATCACTGAGATGTACAACAATCCCTAAAAATTCATGGCTCAGGCTACATGGCGATCAATATATGATAATCTTCGAAAGAACAAATATATCATTCTATTTACCCTTTCGTGGCTGGACCAGCCATGTCTACAGCGACTCACTCACATTCCCGATTGATCGAGTCTTTAGGCTAGTTGCAATTGGAGGTCTGTGACGCATTGAGTCAGCCATTTCTGAAAGCAAGCTCCTATCAACCGGGACTTACTAGGATCCTTGAGAATGGCGCCGTGCTCTGCAGGCATCATCGCACCCTTCTCAGGCTTGTTCTTGCTCTTGAAGTCATCGCAGATATCCGCCATGGTCACCCACTTTACGCCTGGTTTAGTGCTGATGTACTCGATCAATCTAGAGCGCGATGTCAGTTCACCCAAACTTGCACCTATTACAGCCAAATTGACTCACCTCTCCAGCATGAAGATAGCATGTGGATGTCCGCTCACATCCGGGTGAATGGTCACAGGATAGCAAAAGTCGTCGTATTCCCGGTAGAAATAATCGAAGTGGTCCCTCCAGAGGTCCTCGACGTCCTTAGGGTTCACCCAGCCGTGCGAGTTGGGCGCTTTCTTGATGAACATCATAGGTGGCAAGTCATCGAGATACCAGTTCGCGGGGATCTCGACAAGGCCGGTATTGGGACCCTTTTCGAGCGGCTTCATCCAAGTTTCAGGGTGCTTGCTGTAGTCGATTTTACTCCACTTGTTGCCGGTGCGGAGGAAGTAGGGGAGGCAGTCGTGATGGCTGAGGCTGTGATCTGATCACTCTTTTGTCAGTGGCATTCCAAAGGATAGGCACCATTCAAGGAACGGAGGAACGGGTTGGCTCACCATATTCCACCCCGTATTTGAGCATCAACTCTGCACCCTCCTGGCTGGCTTCTCTTGTTAATAAGAATGGCCTGACTCGAGGGTAATGTGCAGCAAACCTTCCCACCATGGCGCCACGCTGCCTCTCGGCGGCTTCCCACAGAACTTGGTGAGATCCTTATATGTCTTATCTAGGATGGCGTGTTGTTGCTCGACGGTCATGGCCACAGGGTTCTCGTGCGAGTAGCCGTGAAGGCCTCTGCAAATACAATCGATTCAGCACACATTTAACCCTTATGTGAGATCTTGATCTATACATCTCATGCCCAGCATCTCTCACCATAGCACATTCTTCCGGAAACGTCTCGAGGGAGTGCCCTGGGATGAAGAAGGTGGTCTTAATGTCATATTTGGCGAAGAGCTTCAGGAGTCTGCGAACACCGACGGTACCGGCGAAGAGACCTGTATATCAATTAGCTGGAAGCCATTGAAAGCCGAGGATATCTATAATCACCTCTGGAAATGTCACTCGTAGAGTCTTCCCCGCCATAGGAACCTAGCCATCCAGCAACGGCATCAATGTCGACGGAGATGCAGCACAGTGCCTCTGCTGCCGTAAGCAGATGCAGCAGCCATTGAGACAAGTGACTCACGTTTCGGAGGCATGGTTAGGTCTGTAAAGAAAGTTCTCGAGCCCAACGGTCTGAACGATTACGAGTATGTCTGCCATAATCGTCAACGGTGGAAAGGCTTCTTATCTCAATTGACTTCGACTTGGACTGCGTAATGCGGGGGTAAGGCCAATATTTTGCGGATAAAAACTAGAACTAGCAATGGCGCGTTTTCCGTCGCGTTACGCGAAGCAAATTATTGGACGAAACTCTCCTTTTCTTTTCATGTAATGCAGCCTTGCCCAACCAACCTATTGACGCACATTCGAACGGCTATTTCCCCCGCTTCGAAGACCCATCATCAACAAAATGGGCAAACGTAAAGCTACCAGACCAATTGGTAGCATCAAAAAAGGCTCAAAAGACAAGATCTTCTTCCTCCCATATGGCACCCATGACCGATATCGCCGTGGAACTTATGGAGCTCAATGTGGAAAAATCCCCTCTGTTGCGTTTACCGGAGGAGATAAGGCGAGTGATATGGCAGGAGGTTATTGGGCACAAAGTCCACATGGAGTATCACAGGCCCATATACTTCGAGGATGCGGTGAAAGAGTGGCTGCACTATTATGGCTCGGTGCCGAAACAGGGTCTCAGTTGCCACGCTTGTTTCGCCCGAACTTTAGATGATGGATACTACTGCGAGTCCTAGAAATATGATCACAACCCATTCTAGGCTAGCGGAGCGCCGCGGTACGATATGTTTGTAGGAGACAACGGACACAATTACTAAGCTTGCTATAAGTCCATCAATCGTTATACGCGCAGGGCTAAGGATCGCAGTCCTACCGTTAGCCTTACGCTGCTTCGAGTGTGCTGCCAGATGTACGTGGAGGGTACTGAAAGCCTTTACGCATCGACCCACGTTTTCTTTCCGTAACAGCAGAGCGTTCGTCGAGTTCTGTCACAGCCTCACTTCTTGCCAACGAAAGATGCTCCGCGAAATCCACGTTTCATCGGCCGCGTTTGGGGGAGGCGAGGACGTAGACTGGCATTTCGACGACGAAAAAAGTCTCCCGGATCTGCCAGGCCTAATGACACTGCACATATCCGTTAACTTTCGTTTTCCGGTACTCGATGCGTACGATCGCTTCAAGAAACATTCTGAAGAACTCACTGGTCATGAATGGAATCAAGCACTACTACGTTTCCAGGCGTTGTCCCTAGAGAGAGCCACTGTTGTCATAAATGACTACACTTTTTGTTCTGACTTTCTTCCCTATTATCCGACTGAAGACCTCTATAACGCGATTGAGAAGCGACATCGATTGACTGTGCAAGAAAAACGAGACTGTGCGAAACGTGTGCGGTCACGGCTGTTAGCAACGGATGGAGCAAAAATTGCAGATCTCGACCGTGCAGCTCAACTCCGTGAAGAGAGGAGAAAGGGTCGAAAAAATCGGCTACGCTTGTTTAGGCAGGGTGCCATCCAGGCCAAGAGGAATCCAAGAGCCCTAGAAGCGCAGGGGAAATTGGATGCTTTCCATGAGTCTTTGGATTGGATTGCCATGTGGCTAGCTGGAGGTCGTTTGGATGAGCACAGTGCTTCGTTTATGATGCCAGGCCCTTATGTCTCCGGCTTTGGCGATAAACTCACTGACAACGATGATCACCTACTCAAGACCCATCTGGAAATCGCCATGAACTCTGCCCCCAACCGCTCTCCGCGTCACTCATCAGCACACGTGAATGGTGACCTGACTAGGCCTCAGCTCACGATCAAGCATGATCGTGCAAGCTATGAATCTTGTCAGCAATGTCCTTTCCTACGTCTTACTCTGATCGAGGGATCTCTTCGCCTGATCACAATTTTGATAAATCTGTGGCCCTGGGAACCTCTTTCTGTATTTACAGAGTAGCCGAGCTGAGAGGAAAAATCCCATGAGCATCCAATGACTGATGCTGCTTGTTTCCATGCGACTGTCGCATGAATGAATTGAAGACGACTCGCGAGGTACTCAGTCGAAGGTTGCAAGCAAGAATCAGCATGTGTCCGAATCCCGTCATGCGTGATTCTAATCTGGCGGATACAGCCGGCAGGGAGATATTTAGGACGCTAGTGCAAACAACACATACTATAGTGTTGTCATGGGTGTGCAGGAGTGGGAGGGCACCAAGATAGCGCTATGAGATGCTAAAGGGGATGTGCAAGGAAGAGTACGGCTCTAGGATGCTCAAGTTGCCGGTTCCTCAATGCTCACTGCTAAAGGCCGAGTTTGCTGTTTGGCCCTTCAACGCTGTCATCTTCTCTACTTCTTTGACAATCAGAGTTTGAAATTTACATGAATATGCTCTCCAGCGCTGTTCTTTACTCGAAATTCCCGCAGCCAATGCTCGAAAGTTGCACAATCTTGGTCTTCGAAGTTGCACATGCTTGGGTATTGAGGCGAAGGCTTGTGCTCATGCGCCGATATCCTTAGGACATCTTGTTCGGGCAAAGCTAACTTTCGCACCCTCACTCATCTTGATCATCATTCTGATCTTCGTTATCCTCCTCATCTGCATCCTCCTCCTCAGCTTCATTGACTTCCCCATCTTCACTGTCCCCTTATCCTTGCTACCCTCCTTATCTTCACCGTCCTCTGCATCCTCAGAATCATCAAAATGCAAGAGCGCGAGAGCTTCTGCACGAAAACGCCTATTATCATCACATGCAAATATGCGTTCCAACCTCTCCACCCAGCTCAAATCCTCAACAATTTTCATAACAGTCGGAGGCCTGGCAAGGTATCTTCGCAAATAATCAATTTTTGTTCTGATGGCTTGAAATGTCACCATCTCCCTCTCGGTGATATTGTTGGATATGATCAGTGTATGTAAGTCCTCTTCTAGAGAGCTGTCATGTGTGAGGTACTTGAACACCCCTCTTGGAACCAATCATCAACATAGGCTTCTATGATCATGATATGGATCCTGCTGAGGGTGACTCTGATATTCTTGTCCATTTCTGGGGTGTAGGGCGTCATGCTGGGCATCGTCTCTGCGAAATGAAATACACGTTGCGGTGAGATCAAGCAAGGAATTTGGGACCAGCAATACACTTGGGATCAGCAATGCTTTATATGTCTACTGTCGCTTGCCTTTCAACAACAAGCGAACGGCTAGGTAAAGACACCAATTACGCAATTCTTGTCCAGGGCACCTTGTTCCTGTCCGGAGTAGAATGTTCTCGTCATTTTCTAGTTTGCACTCGTTATTCAATGGTGAGTCACACATTTTTATCCCCTCAAGCGTGCAAGACTTTCACATTCGACAAGCACGGAAGAAATCTAGGCGATATAAAAAGGCTTAGCTAGTAAAATACCATTTGCGCGATATAGCATGTGAATTCCTGAAAATTGAAATGTGCCACCGGCTTCGAGCCTCAATTCTTGCTGATCGTTCTCACATGATCTCCATTCATGACTTGAATTTTCAATCTACATGTTTTTCCGCACACTCTTAAGCAAGCCTTTTCTTCCCAACTTCAACTTTTATTCCATACATCCATCCAGCCACGTCCATTCATCATACTACTGTCTATCAAACCATTCATTCCCACCAACTACTTACACAACTACCCAAAAAATTCAATCGCCCAATATGGCAACCCCCATAGGCAAAGCAATCCTCACCATCCTCACCGCCATCAACGGAATAATGCACCCCGTCAACCTCCTCCCAAACGAAATGCCCAACCGAGACTTCGACTTCCTCAGCCCAGCCACCCGCTCCGAAGGCCCCCAAGTCTCCATGGTGTGCGTGCAACTCGCCCTAAACGGCTACCAAGGCCTCTCCCAAGCCGGAAGGCGTCACCCCCAACATCGTCGCCTTCGACGAAAACAAAGAATACATCGGCGCCTCCAACTAGTGGGACGGAGACGGCGAAATAGGATCCAATGGCTATATGGACATCTGGGCCTTTCAGAGAATGGGACCGAGTCGACCGGCTACTTACATTCAGGTTCTTGGTCACGATAATGGCGTTTGTGTGGCTTATGTGTCTTAGATACATATAAGCGGATGGTACGCCGAGAGGTTGGTTGGGCGATATGGGTCGCGCCTGTGGGAAACGGTGGTATTATACTAACTAACATCGAAGTTGGCGATGGCGGGCACAAACCCGACTGCGTCTGGCTGAACCGAGACGGCGAGCGCGACGGCAGCAAGCCGAAAGGTGATCATAACGAGGCTGCGGCGATGCAGATACATATGGAAGATTTGACGAGTTTCACCACGGACTGGAACACCGATACGAATTTCTGCTGCAACGAGCCTGCGATGATTTGGGTTAGTCATTTCGACTACAGGATTGGTCTTTATACTAGAGAGCAATTCGACAATTACTTACCTGAAAAGAAGCGGATTCATTTATGGACTGCGAAGAATGCGATGCAGAAGACGGGGAGTGATATTGGACCGAGGAAGAGGCCTGCGTTGAGGGCAAGGACGTTTGAGGGGAGGTTGACTACTAGTGCGCATAAGAAGCATAGCGCGAGGGAGCTTTGCGAGGATGAGAATTCGCATGGGGTTTGGCCGCTTTGTAAGGAAGGGGAACGGGAGGGGGAGTGCTATGATGTCAAGATGACTTCGTTGGTTACGGCAAAGAAGCTCGTGAAGAGGAAGTATGTGCAGGTTGAGAATTGGCAATGAGAGATTGGGTGTTTACATTGATGATAAGCGTTGAAGACAGATTGAGATCCTTTTCGTAGCGCCTGTATCGTTGTTGTGGGAGGATTCCTAGGTGGAAGATGTAGTTTCGGTCCTGGTGATTGCTTTTACGCATGGGTCTGATGTTAAGGTTAGATCAGAAAAAGTACACAGGTAGATTCAATGGAGAGTTCGTTTGACTTTTACCATCCTGGACGCATTCAGTTGTGTTCTTGAGTGTGACTTACATCCGCCTTGAGAAATCATCAGGAGCCACCCAGCACAAAACTTCCTGCTTCCTCCTAGCTCGAGGCCACCTGCTCAGCATCTACGTTCACCACATCGAGTCCATCGGATGAATCCGCAGGCAACGCCACGTCCGTGGCATTAGACCCAGCCGCAGAAAGCGCCTGATTTGCAGGAGAAGCTAGATCAGTGACCTTGGCAAGACCCAACGCACAAGCCTGGGAATTCTTTATATTCGCCGCCAAATGAGGACCATGTTGGACGCAAGGATTGCAAATGTACGGATGCTGGAACCATATTCCCCGGACGATCTTAACCGCAGTGTACCTAGGACTCCGCACGCGGGGTTTTGTAAACAAGTAGAAGGGTACGAGCTCCATATGTCCCACACAAACCTCAATGCGCCTTCAGATTGATCGACGAAGTCGAACGTGTTCACTCGTTCGTAGGGATCTAGGAGCTGCAATGAAATAAGTTTATCCGCTTGATGATCGAATAGTCTAATCCCCTCGAAATTAGTTTCCCAAAAGCCCCATGTTTGCCGTCCATCTAGTTCCGCTACTCTGGGACCAGTAGGAGGACTGAATGGTACGTAGACATCGGCTGAATGGATGTGAAGTCTTCGATGTTCAAGCTCGGGGACCCGCTGGCTGTACGGCTTATTATTCTCACAGGGTACTCGCTGAGACCTGAGATGGTCTTCGCAGTGTCAAAGCCGCGCTATAAATTGACTCTATAACTGGGAACTCGGGGATCAAGCCTGTCCGGGTTTGGGGTCCCCTGAAAAGTTAAGTTTACCGTTCTGTCCAGTAGGTTTGAATTTTGGGCTGATTGAGGAGGCACTGATGAGCTTGTCAAGCCAAGTATCAAGTTGTAAAGAAACCATGCGAGGACTGGAGATTGCCGCATAACGAAAGCAGCTAGGGATGTCGGTAGATACGAAGAAGGTGTCTTGCGTTAAGGCTAGATGAGTCGGTTGTGTTTGAGCTGCTAATGGTGCGAACGTCTTTTTACACCTCTTGAGGTGACAAGGATCTGTCCTCTAGATAGAATGGAAGTGTGGAAGATCATGTCCAGTAAAAAAAAGCAGCAATCACAGCAGTGGGGACAGAAATAGAGTTATGTGCTTGTTCACAGTGAAGACCAATGACGATACAATACCCGTGGAGTGGTGAGTTGGATAGAATGAAGTTTGCCTGCCAGCGATTTGCTATCCTTCCATCGAAACTACCAACGTCATTCTTTCCATATTTGTTTGAGTTGTTCAACTTGTCGCAAATCGCATGGCAGAGCGGAGATGCATCTGTTGCGGAAACATTACCACTCACCTGGATCCCTCTTTCTCCCGCAAACAATCCCTTGGCCTTGGTAGCCTATTAAATCCTACTCTTGAACGTTTTGCTTCTCTGTTAGTAGACGCCATATCTGCTTGGACCATGATCTGTTGAAGATTGAATGGCCTTTGTTGTGTCGTTTAGCTCAAGAGAAGCTTGAGCCCCTCAACATCTTGCATTCGCCTCTCCAATCCTTGTGCATGTTGACTATTCCTCGAAGGCCACTTTGCACACCTCCACGAAACTCAAGCTGTTCGTAGTCAAGTTTGATACGTTGGATGTCATACAATTTGTCACTGGAATCGTATAGCTCTGGGCCAAGGGGATATTCCACCACATTTGAGTCTGCTGAAATTATATCGAGGGTGGTTGTAGTAGCCACTAGAGGCGTCGACTTTTAGGGCTGCCCCTGGAGGGTTCGACACCTTCGGTCAACTCAGGCATGAGTCCATGCACTGCACACGTCTCTTCTGATGCATCTCTAAGCCGGCATCGTGCTTGTGTTCATCCGCATTGAAGATGGCGCTTGGGCGCCCAGCTCCTGGTCTTTCCATAGCTCAATCTACGAAGTACTCAACGGTAGTACTCTCAGTCGCTCTATTGCTGTGTAAACAGCAAATTTAGTTGCCCTTTCCTTGCGTTCCCCTTTGACATATGCTTCGATGGCTCCGTGGCCATTTCCAAACCGGTTTGAGCACGGCTCGACTACATTATGGCTTTCTCCAGAAGTGCGATATGTCCATTATGACAAGATACAAAGCGAGCTTGATAATGCCTGGTACAAGGGCATGGAGCGCGCTGCAGCGTTAGTACTTGTCCAAACCATAGAAAGCATCATTGCTGATTCGTTTTTGTGCCTGTAGACCCACTTTTCCTGCATCAGGCGCCATCAATTACCCTCAAGATCTTCTCGAGGTCGCTTTCCAGCGATTCAAATCAAGAGTGTTCTCTGAGCGGTTTGTTCCCTACAAGTTCCACCCGAGGAAAGCCCAATTTGAACCGAGTCTAGACGGTACAAGGATCTTCATTAAGGAAATCATAATTGAGGGAAGCCTGGTCATGAGCCAAGAGAGTGAGCACCCTGCTGTTTCTCGAGATGCATACTCAATAGGCATCTCATCGGATGGCACAATGCTCATTAGTATTCTATCTCCCGAGGGCAATCTTCGCGCTCTTGAGACGCTTGCGCAGCTGTTCTATGCCCATTCAGGTTCAGAAAAGGACGTTTATACGCTCTACGCACCATTAGTTGTGAAAGATGCACTAGCATTCGAACACCGAGGCCTCAATCTCGATATCTCTCGTAATTGGATCCCACCTCAAGACGTGTTGCGTACCATCGAAGCAATGGGATTCAATAAGCTCAACAAGCTACATCTACATGCTACAGACGCCCAATCCTAGCCATTAGAGATACCTGCTCTTCCTAAATTAGCGAAGGAGGGTGCCTACCGAGAAGACCAAATTTGGACCACGAAAGATCTGGAGGAGGTACAGAGGCATGGTTAATACCATGGCGTGGAAGCGTATCTGGAGATTGACCTTCCCGGGCATACGGCTTCAATCTTCCACTCACATCCTGACCTCGTAACGGCTTACAACAAGCCTTGGGCAAAGTACGCCATGGAACCGCCATCTGGCCAGCTGAAAATGAGCTCTCCCGACGTTCCTCCCTTCCTAACAACTCTTTTCAATGATCTCCTACCCCGTAGCTCTCCATTCAGTTCACACTTCCACATCGGCGGCGACGAAATTAACAAGGAAGCATACAACCTGGACCCACCAGTCAGATCCTCCTCCGAAGAAGTCCTCAAGCCTCTTCTTCAAAAACTCATAGATCACATGCTTTCATTGGTCGAGAACCATTCTTTAACACCCGTTGTCTGGGAAGATATGCTCCTAGAACGGGATCTCAAATTCCCCGCCTCCACTACAGTCCAAACCTGGCGCTCCAGCACCTCACTCGCTAAAGTCGTAGCAAAAGGCCACCGAGCCCTCCTCGGGCCGTGCGAGGAAATGGTATCTAGACTGCGGCTTTGGTACTTTCATTGACCCAGACCCTGCAAACCCGGACAACCCTATCAAACGCCCGTACCGCGATTGGTGCGCTCTGTATAAAAATTGGCGGCAGGTGCTGTCTTTCGACCCTTTGGCTGACATTCCAGAAGAGCAGAAGCATTTGGTCATTGGTGGTGAAGTGCATTTGTGGGGCGAGCTGACGGATAGTGTGAATCTGGATAACATGTTATGGCCTCGTGTGGCTGCTGCTGCGGAGCTGTTATGGAGAGGTAAAGGAGAGGTGGGTAAGGGGACAACGAGAAGGTTAGCGGAGATGAGAGAGAGATTGGTGGCGAGGGGTATTCGAGCTGGGATGGTGCAGATGGAGTGGGGGCTTAGGAATGAGGGCACATGTATCTTGTGATACATTTCTTGATTAAAGGGTAACCATCTCGACTTTTCTACTCGTATGAGGATGAAAGATCGTTTTGTAGCATCGACCTGAGCAGTGATTGGATCCTAGAGGACTGAAGATCCCGCTTGCTGTGTCTCGCTGATGCTTAATCACTATGTGGAAGGTAGTTTCGTAGCATTGACTTGCAAAGTTTTAGAAAAGTGGGAACCATAGCAAGCAATAGTCAAGTTGCTGCTCAGCTGCTGCCGTTTTCTCCGAGAAGAGTAGAGCTGAAAACGCAAAGTTTTCGGATATTTTTGTAGGGTCGCAGAGTGGTGAATACGTTGTCATTAAGGCTAGTCGTTCCAGCCGAAGCACTAGTTCGGCAGAGTGTTGAGCTGGAGATGGTGTCCTCAGCGGGCTTCCATTGCTCACGCATGCCATGGTGTTGTTTATGATGTAGTTAAAGTACAGAGAAGAGCAGATGTACAAACTCCAAATTCCCCACCCGTAGAATGGCGTGTCATCAAGACTGCTCATGGTATCATCACGAATCCTCCGTTACCCATCGCCATATGTCCTAGACCTGACCCTATGTCCATTAAATACCCAAGCGCCATGCATTACATATCCAAATGAGGAGACGATGCAACACATATGCCGTTATCAGTCAATCTCCCAAGACCCACCACCGTCTTTGGCTTCAGCGTTGCTGCTGGCCGATGGCGCTTTACTGAGTGAAAAGCCATAGTCGTCTTCTTCCCAGTAGTCTTCATTTTCATCACTGCCGTCACTGAAATCCCAAGAACATGGTACCTTCTGACCACCGTCACCATATCCGAATGTAGTGCCACGAAACGCACCCCTCGCTATCTTCGCAGCAATTCTCAACATTAGTGCGACAAGCTGGATGGGTGGTCCTAGCAGTATGGAACATGTTCTTTGGAGGATTGCAGTGGTGAGATGATGCCCTGACATGTGTGATCGAGGCGAGTAAGGGGCGTATAGATTGGAATTTGATGGTAGAGGTGATTGGGTACGACGTCTAGATCTTATACGGCGTCGAATCTCCGTCGGAGGCGAAGGCGTGATTGCTTCAGACCAGCGATCCTCATACAGTGAGGCAGCGTCGCTCTCGAGAGTTGGTGTGGCTGGAAGGTCAGGGGGTGAATGGTAGGTAGCTTCCTCACCAGAAGGTCCACTGCTTAGCTCCCAAAGGTCGGGAGAGACGGCCCTGACCGTTATTTCAGATACGTCACGTTTGTGGCTGCGGGTCCGGGAGATATCGATACCATCTTCGAGCACTTGGGGATGGGAAGCAAGGTTGAAGAAGCATGGCGAGGGCGGTAGTGGAGAGATTGGGCTGTGAAAGGAGTGAAATGAATCCACGCTCGACGCTAGACTAGAAGGCTCTTTCTTGAGCTGTGGTATTGGGAGGGTTTTGGTTTCAGTATTGGAAGGAGGCGTAGTTTTCAAAGTCAGTTGCGGGGGTGCGGTGAAAGTCCGCCCCCCAGTTCGCAGAGACTTGGGCCGTGTCGGAGTCTTGAAGTCGTCGAAGCCTTCGAGTTGATGATCGTGCACGTCTTTATGGGTAAAGCCTGTGTCGTCCGTGGCTTCACTGTCAGGTTCGTTTTCGGTGCTTCCAGTACTACTATCGTCCGATTGAGGGGCTGCATGGCTTCCCTGATCTTCATTATCTGGCTGAAGCAGTGGCCCATCTGCATCGGTCTCGCCATTCGCTGGTGTTGATGAATTTGAATCCTCCAGTGTGAGCTCGTTAATGCCCTCCGGCTCTTCAGACAAGTACGATGTACCCCCTGGTCGCGGCTTAGGCCTCCACGGCCGTTTGATTATAGGCGTTTTTGGTGGTTCTGGCAACTCGACATAGAAGCCTCGTTTGAACGGACATGGCGTGACCTCATATTGCAGCACTTTAGCTAGGACAGCCTTCAGGCTTTCCACCTGCTCTTTATCTTCCGAGGTGCGTGTTGGCAACTCGATTCGGTAGTAACTGTTCGGTCTTATTCGGAGCACAAATTTTGATTCGCCATCAATGCACCAACACTGCGATTTCGGCAGGATGGGATGTAAGGTATCGCCGGAATTGAGGAAGGCGGTACCGAGGACCCTATAGATGCGCAGTGGTCCTGGAGACGTACGTCAGCGATTTAACGACGAGCACAGTCACACATGTGATCATACCGGCGGCAATGGTCCTCTCCGTTGTAGACTTCCATGGCAGTGTCCCAGCTTCCTGATCACCAAATTCTAATCGCCCATCACTCACACTTGAATGCATCCTAATTAGGCTGCTTGATGTATTGAAAGACACAATCTTGCAAGCGCTATGTGCATATAGCGTTTCAGCCCCTTGAACAACCTCTTGAGAAATTGGGATGGCTGATCTCGAGGATTTGATAGGCGCTGTAAAGGAACGGCGGATTCCAGGTGGTGGCACTGCCCTGTCGGGAGTAGAGGGCGCTGATGCGAGCGCCATTTCGCAGTCGTCAGGGGGTTGAGTGTGTTTACTCTCCAACGCGTGAGGCAGTGCCCATCTTGTGAAGCTCAAGTCGTATCAGAGAAGTTGTTGATGAACTTCGAGGTGGTTATCGTCAACATTGAAGGCCGGCGTCACGCCGCAAGGCTTGGCAGCAGAAGGCGACAAAAATCTGCCCCCAGCTCACTCGAGGCTCGCCCGGGCCCTGCCGCTTTAGCGAGCGCGCCGGGTGAGCAGGGGTGATGCGGCACCCGACTCTTGGTGATGCATCAGCATATCTATCACTGTCGCCGAATAGAGCTGGCCAATACGCTTGAGTGATCACCCTCCGAAATAAGATACTGTTTCGCGTACTTCGATTGGTTCGTGGAAGAGGGAATAGGATTTACATTATCTGACACACCTCGAGTCGGTCACCTCCAAACGGTACGTATCTATCACCTACTGCAACACACTCTTCCGTCGTGCTTTCTGCCCGTTCTGCCTAGGTGACGAGCGGCTCCCAGCGTCATCCCAATGGACCTCTTAGACTAGAGAAGCCAAATTGTGGAGTCACCTAGGCACGCATTTGGGACCGTCTCGTTGGCGGTTGACATGCCCTCACCCGTTATGCCGCCTACGCCTCCCAGACGAGATATCGTTTCTCTATCATCTGAGCGACGTCCACAGCCTGCAGATGAGCCCACACATGAGGAAATCTTGGCAAACCGGGCGCGATTCGAAGCCTCTTATTCAATGGTTATCTAACGCCACGAGCCAGAAGCGGAAGAGGCAGGATAGAGATGAGCAGGAGCTGCCGCCTTCGAAGCGAAAGCCAAACCCTGTCCAGATCGGCTGGAGAAACGAGCCCTTTCCACGTCTACAGCGGGATCGAAACACGCCCGATGGGATTCAGACCCCTCATCACCTGGGTCGTCCGAGGCATCGTGTCCTCCTCTGGCTGCTGGCGATGATTCCCACGATCTTCCCCAGTTGACTGATAGCGTGTCGATGTCACCTTCCAATATTGATAAGTTCCTCTTGCTAGATGACCTGAGTTCGAGCGACAACGTCCAAGTAACAGAGCTCTACAACGAACGGGAGTGGATGAGACACTAGTTAGAGACTAAGGCTGATGACTATAAGTCCCAACTGCCAGGCGAGGACGCCCTTTTCTCTCAGTAAGTACGTTCCCTATCTCCGTCCTGCTCGTCCGCCAAAGGTGACAGCAGCTACTACGACCACGATGGAGAATTGCCTTCGCAACCCGTCGCTCCTCGTGATCTATACTTCTGTACGGATGAGGACCCATATCCAGCCGAGTTGATCGATCAGCGTCCAGCCCCACCGAAAAAAGTCCCAGTCACGACCAAGAAACCTCAGATCACACTCCGAATCGACCAACCCAAACCTCCACCTCAGGCAAAGGTCATACTACGACTTAGCCAGCCCAAGCGGACCCCAGCTCAGAGGCCGGTTCGTCCAGGTCTCAGCAATCGCAGAAGACGACGGACTTGAACTAACAGTATACAACGACGAGCTTCCGCCCTCGCCTCTCTCACGAGTAAGAAGCTATCACTCCGTCTTCTTATATCTACGGAGCTGGCTGGAGCGACGTCATACCTATATACTCAGACTATAGAACCTGAGGCACTGCTGGAAAGTATCACGAAGGCAGCGAGCGTAGACGTCGTTTTACTATTCATATTTATATACTAACTTCCGAGAAGAGTAGGCACGTGAGCATTTGATCCAATATCTTCTGCCTCTGCCTCTCGGTCTGTATACTATCTCAATGATCTAAATTTTACATCCTCTAAACTTGTATGATTTCAGTTGACGGAGCTTCGCAGTGATCTGACAGCTAGCTTGCACTCTCCAATCAGTGTATTATCCACCACCGAAAAGGCTGAGGTCAAGTTTGAGTCTCGTGAGGACCTCGTTCACGGAGTTTGCTATAGTGTGTCTAATGTATTCCACCGTCGCTGTAAGGTTTTGCACTTCTTGCTGTAGGATTTGTTTGTCCACCTCAGCTGCCTGGATAATCAACTTCGATCGAGCTGCTTCTTCTTCGGCCAGATGCTTCAATTCTGTCGCCTTTATCGCCTGACCGTGTAACCTGACCAGCTCCGTGGCTATTGTGAGCTTCTCCATTTTTGACTGTCCGATCACTGTAGTGAAGCTAATTTCGGGGCTCGAGAGATTCTGTTTACTCCGTCAGTTATGCTTGAGCAATAGAAAGGACACCTACTGGATCTCCTCGGCTGTCCTCCTGCAGCTTACTCTCCGCCGCGTTACTCGATTCAGGTACCAGAACAGTTTCAAACGATACACCTACTCATCGACACAATTCCCCGTAAGCGCCGATAGAATGCTTGCTGAGTTGTCTCTTGAAGAGGTGTTCTTTCTCGGGCAGTATTTGCCAGGTATACGGATCATCAGCACAGGTGATCAGCCGTACTTCTGCCGGCTCAACTGATATTCTAAGCTTTGCTACTAGAGACTTTGTGAGCGACAGGTATTCTCTATTAGGTAGCCAGATCTTACGGATATGCTCGGACAATTTGTTGCGGCACTTCGCTCTATACGCAGCACGATTCAAGTTACTTGATCGAAATGTTGCCATTTAATGAACGCTTTACACCTGCGCAAAAGGGTGCGGATCTGAATTTGAAGTGAAGCAAGTCTATTTGAGAGCATGGTGGGCGTTCGACCTGTGAAGTCTAAGATAAAGCTCAGGAGGACCAGTTCTGGCAAACCCCCCAACCAATTCGGGCACCTCTCTTTTTGAACGACCCATGGCAATCACAATGCTATAAACATGAGAAGCCAATAGTATAAGGATTCAGGTAATGCCAGTCAACCCTGTCGGATTCAGTGTTCTAGTCCTGTATTCGAGTGGCTCCAAAAGATCATATGTAACGAATACTCAAAAGTCAACCCTTCCTTCCCATTCAGTAACACAACGACGTATGAAGCTGGAAAACGCCCTCGGCCAACATTCAAAGCGTTCGAGATGAAGAACTCGCACGTGCGAGAGACATGTGCCGTCAAGAAACCGATCGTGGTGGTCTATCGCGTGTCTATTGTTATGTGGACGGGCGAATAAAATCTGCGCTTGGCGGCCAGACTTTGGTGCTGACTTAGGAAGTTTTGTCCTCCCGCAGGACAGAACTTCCGGCTTCGAGTCGTTTTTGGAGGGACTTTGTGCGTAGAGGTATAGAAGCTTCTAGAAGTCGCTTAACGCCAAGCTCGTTTCGACTGATTGATGAAACACGAACATGAAAGGCCCATGAAACTAGCTGCTCAAGAACATTTTCTGCCCTATGGAGTTGCACCTGACTAACAGCCTAAATAAGGGCCTCTTTTTCAGGGTCAAACGCATTTGTACCGTCTTTCTATCTTTCCATCTTTCCACCTTCACTTCCGCTTCTTTGCCTCTCCTTACTGCTTCTGCTTCTGCTAATAGAATATCCTATCTCAATAGTATCATCTCTCATATTGTCTTCCTCAGTGAATCTGTTGCCTGAAACGTCAATGAAAGAGCTAGGATGGACCGGACTGCCCGGCGCCAACCTAAGCCCCAAGTTGTGTTATAGAAAAGCCAAGGAGTACGTCCTCTTATTGGCTGCTACCCAGGCTCCCACCAGTACTCGTTGCCCACAGTACTGGCCTCCACCACCTATTCAAGACCCATTCTTTTATTCTTGATCCTTCAGTCGAGGTCCAAAGGCTTTCCAATGACCATTTTTGGCGTACGCCATCACTCACGTGACAGTAGTTTTCCGCCCGCGGGCAGGAAACTACTGTCATGTAACTTAGTGACGCGTGGTGTACACCACTGATCAAGGTGCACACCAAAATGGTACATACCACGAGGCGTGGTTCATACCAGCCTACATCACGTGAGTGATAATGATCGCGGTCGTTACTCCATCCCCGTGGTGGTATGCCCTCCCTGTGACCCTGTACGTCTTGTGCGCTAAATATAGAGAGGAATTATATACTCAGCCTTACCCCTTAGCTTACGGAGCTTACCCGACGATTGCTCTCCCGACGAGTACTCCCCCCTTTCCCAGCCTTACTCCTCAGATTTTGGAGGCTATTCGTAAGGGAGTAATCCCACTTCTAGGGCGCGGCAGATTTGCGGTAGGCCTGGGCAGTTGGATATGCTTCAATTCGAGCTATTGTAAGCCCAAACTAAGGCACGTCGAAATCATTCCCAGATAAATCTATTTTCGTACCACATCGGTTCAGATCTATCCTTACCCCTGCTCCAGCGTATTTATTCTGCGCCCTACCAAAGTTGTAGGGAATTAGACCACCCGCTCTGTGTATAGGACAGCCGACCACGACGTCGCCAAGTCTGATGTTATGCTTATCGCTGGGTGCCCTCCTCCGATACCGACTATCAATCTAATCCAGATGAATTCAAAGCTGCGCAAGTGTGTAGGCGTTATCGTCGTGGGGGAAGTCGGTCGGCAATGTTTTTAATAGTGTAAACGGTGCAGTTTGAAAGGCAGACTGCACCGTTTACGCTAACCATTTAATAAATAGTGCGTTTGGAACATCAAACGGTTTAAACCATTAAGCAATGGTCAAACTATTAGTGCACTAATAGTGTAAACAGTTTGACTGCGGAAGGGTGGAGAAGAAGAGCGAGATCTCACTAAATTTTGGTGTAAACCTGCTCTAATTGGGCAGCCATCTCCTGGAGGATAAGCTTCTGTTCTTTAATAGGTATGCGACAGGTTTTCAGGGGTGACCTCAGCCCTACTTTTGCGCTAAACCTAATAAGGTAATCAGCTAGCCGCATCAGGCATAAAAAAAATAACACCATGGCGCGCATCAAGTATAGAAATAACAACACCATGCGCCACCAAACTAATAGTGCAAACGGTTTAAACCGTTAACTACATATTTCGAACGGTTTAAACTGCACTATTTAAATGTCAAACTGCACTAACTATTTAGCAAAAAAAGGCAAACTGCACCGTTTAAACTAATAGTGCATAAATAGTTGGTGCACCATTAAAAACGCTGTCGGTCGGTAGTAAAGGGTGTTCCTCGTCGAGCGGCTCGCAGGCAGCTATATACACCGTCTGCACAGCACAGATCCATCCTACCCCGTAGTCCTGGCGACGCATACCTTGGCTTTCTGATATGTTCTCGAGAGGGACGGCGCTGATGATGGGGTGGTCATCAGCTTCTTAAGCTTGCAAATCTCTACTGGCCAGTATAGAGGATTGACTAGGGACAAGAGACATGTGGCACTGGGACGAAAAACGGACATAGGGCTGTAGGGAAAAGATTCTGATTCTGTTGGTTGGGAACCACGGGATGACTAATCGCCTCGTCTCATCGCTACCTTTTCCGTCTCTTTCTCGTCCAGATCATCACTCACTACCACTACCACCAACCACCCTCATCCGCGTCACGACCCAGCAGATATGCCGGTTGATGCGCTTCATCCCTCTTCATCAAACCCGAGCTCTCGAGCCCTAGATCATGTCCTAGCCGGCCGGGTTCGCTAGCATCAACGAACGTCCGTTTGTGATCCTCTACCAATCAGGTATCGACAAGGCCAACAACGAGGTTGGTGAGTGGCCAGCAATGATCGGTGACGTGCTGCCAGTGAGTGATCTACCATTTTGCCGGTCTACTGAGCATTTATGCCGCGCAGTCGTCCAGGGAGGGAAGGAGTACAGCTACGATTCATGGTAGTGAAGAGGATAGCTCAGGTTTGTATGCTCCCGAATCATGGTTTCTGTTCATACGTATCCAGTCATATATTAAGCGAATGCCATACCATATTGCAAAAGTCATTGAATTGAAAGGGGGAAACGACTATCGAGAAGGCAGTTGAGACTGTACAGTGACAGACGTACATCCTTACATACCTGAGGCTCGAAAAAAGGCTTACAAACAAAGAAAAGCTGGAATTCGCCCTGGGACCCCTGAGTATGACGCTGTGGCTCCAGAGGAGTTCAATTCGGTGTTGTCTTTTGATCTTAGTGAGTTAGCAGACAGTAGGAGTGATGTAGAATAGGTATTAGTAGGTGCAGAGTATGTTGTGGAGGATTAATTAATAAGTAGTACTTGTAATATGAAATATTTACCCGTGGTATTTTGATCGTATATCGGTCTTGTGGCATTGTAGATAAAGCGCGATTTCAGACCATACTAATTTGCGTGGCGAAAGCAGCGGCTACATTAGACGTGTATTTTGTCACCCACCAAAGACTCCCCACGCGTTTGACCCTCACGAGGCACACAGTCCCCAGAACCGCGCCTGCGCTGGAATTGCTGGACATGGAGCCCGGCGCGGACCCTGATCGCCATTGCTCCACTGCCTCGTCTGACTACGCCGCACTTGGTGCACCCGAATTGGGGAATTGATGATCGTCTGGATGATGATCAAACCATACAGGATGTTCAGCTCGTCTTTAGGCCGTTGACATGGCTTTAGCGACATCGGCCACACCGACGGCATTCACGGTGGGAAATTGTCACCGGCCTAGCAGGAGTTTCGGAGCTCGGCTAAAGGCTAGTCAGCACTGTCCTTTCCCCAGGGATTAACTCCCAGTGGATACGCCGGCTACGTAATTGGTCCAGCTGACAGGCGCATCTACGATGAGTGTCTGATGCGAAATGCAGAAGCTGCGCCATTGAGCAGGCCGGGAGTGCGGCTCTTCGTGTAAATCGTATAAATTTGAGCATCTATCCCACTGTGCTGAATCAATGCTCTTGTTGCGCGACTTCATATTCACTACTCAGACCTCACAACCTCAAGAACCTTGGCCGAGAAAGAAAAATCATGGCTGATATTAAGACCACCGCAAATCATCAGCTCTCGAATACCACATTGTCCGCCCAAGACACTGGGGACACTTCCGAGCCTGCTTCCGAGGCCATGACAAAATACAACATGTATTATACGGCCTCTCGATTGAACCTTACTCTCCATGATGGCCCACCTTCCACTCCCGCGATCTACTATATGGAATCTGATTGCTCGTTGAGCAAACTACTACTTCTGCTACGACGGGGTGATGCGAAAACATCACCTATGGTCGCCTTCGCCAAATTACCTCTGACGTCGCGACACATGCAGATAGGCAAAGGAGATTGCGGTAAGGATGCGGGAGACCAAATCGTCTGGGAGGAACTCCATCGTGAGAAGAACCTGTTATTCCGCAGCGATTACCACTTCGGCACATCAGAGGGTGACGAATCGGGGAAGAGGGCAGAGTTCGACTGGCGTAAGAACCAAAAAAAGCTGGGTAAGACGGTGTATGATTGCTTGGACAGGGGCGGGAGGACTGTGGCGAAGATGTTCAGCGGAGGCGGTCTCAATTGGAAGAAGGGCGGAGAGGTTGAGGTTTTGGAAGAGTTGGATGAGGGGTTAAAGGAGGTGTTGATTGTAAGCGCGCTGGCGATCTGGGCGATGGAAGGTCTAAATTATAAGAGCCTATTTCAGGGATTCAGTAGTGAGGATAAGAAAGATTAGAATCAAGCTTAGATGCGACCCTGGAATGCCGGGTCAGCAAAGATCACAGATTTTTAGGCCATAAGTTATGTTCGCACTCACCGACAATAAAATCCGCTTCACGGCGGAGCTTCGGAGATGCCACAACTTGTAGGCTCGTATCCTTTAGTGCATCTTGCAGGTCTCCCGCTCAGAGCAACCCGCGCGCTTCAAGAGTTACACATGACCTATATTGCACCTTCAACGTTCAGTGAGGTCTGTGTACTGACCAGGATCGCTTTCGGGTTCTATAGCTAACTATATCATGCGTTTCTAGTTCTAAGTCCGCATAGACGCACGATAATCCACACCGTCACGACGACTTCCATTCGGCTTGCTCACCATCATTCAAAGCGAATGTAAATACCTACTTCTTCGACCGATCCTACGCCAAGTGATACTCCTCTGAAACCGTTGTCTAAAGCCTCTCACCGCGAGTCCTGAGGCGACCACAACGAGTGTCACATTGATATACCTATTGCGACCACCCCAGATACGACACACAATAGGAGGGCAACCCGAAAGAGAGGGAAGACCCTACGGACCAATACGTCTTCCACCGATGTTGGCAGCTGTGGTGGCATTGCGTTTGTGATTTGAAGGTGAGCCCGCGCCGCCAGAGTTCGTGCATATTGTCGGCACTCTTCGAAGGTCTGATCATTAGCGAGCCGAAAGAATCGCTCAAAGCGCGGACGTGTAGCACCGAGGCTACAGGTCCTGGTGCCTATGGAGATCATTGACAGATCGCGGCGTGGGTGGCCAATGTCTACGATAAGCTTGCCGTCTGGTTGGAGTATGGCGGCCCATTGTCGTATTTGTTCAGCTTGCCTCGCCGACAGCACATTCAGATAGACACGCTGCGCTGTGATAAGGGACAGAGGTTGGCCTCCATTAAGGCGTGGTCGGATGGTACTCAAATCCCTGAAGACATCCCCGCGGACGGCTGTGACTGCAGTAGGGCCATTCTCAAGGTCCAGCAGTGAGGTGAGTTTCTTGAGTGCATTATCAAGCATCGGCTGTAGGCCATCTATAACGTTAATACTGCACTAGCGACCTGTAGATTAAAGCATTTATCCACAAGCGAAAGCAGTAAGGCCGCTTCTAGTACCCAAGTCAACGTATGAGCTGACGGCAAAATTAGATAAGATTTATGTTGCGAGGAGGTTGGCACCCTGGCTGAAGTCTAAGCTTATAGTATCGTAGTATTGAATAAATATAGGTTGGTAAAGGGAAGAGAGATGATGGAAGCTATACTCTATATTCTTATTGTTCTATTGATTCTGGTTGATTTATCTCTAGATGGCTACGCGATTCATATAAATGTCGTCACTGCTACCATCCAGAGGTAAGGTGAGAAGAGGTGGTACCGGGATTGGAAGTGCGGTCATTGTGACTTGCGTATATTTGAATAGAGATTGAATATTGGTGAGTATATGGATATGATAAGATAGGTGGAGAGGGTTTCGTGGTGAAAGCCAGGTAGGAGATTAAGAAGTTAGGAGATTGAAAAGTTGGTAGTGAAGCCGAGGAAAAAACGCCTAGATGCGGTACTATAAACGCTCCACCTCCGAAGTAGGACCATTCTCTTCTTATTCACGGGAACTTGAATTCTTGCAACTTCTTTAGCCTTCGATATCTCTCCCAAGTACTTAAGCATATTATAAACCAACTCTATAACTTTAATACGCTCAACGCAGGGTTCTGAACGAACCAAATTCAGTATATATAAGTCATTTGGAAAAGCCAGAGAGTCCGTACGTTTTCTGACACCGCAATAGCAAGCGAAATCACTCTACCTACCTTACTTCTACTTAGGAGCAGCTATATGGCTACCGCAAGTGTACCCCACCCTTTATGGCGTGACGGCGTCGCCCTCAGCCTTGATCAGACCTTACTCGCTTAGATAAATACCAATATCTATGGCCTCCTCGCTATCGCTCGGTTATAGCCTAATAATTCCGTCCTCGTGATAGGCTGTAGTACCCCAGGACTGGCCATTAAAGCTGTTAAGGTCTTGGGTCCAGGTTATAGGCGTATTATTGGTATCGAACCTTCTCGCGGAATGATTCAACAAGCCGTTATAAAGCTTGAAACGCTTGACATAAGTAATATTATTATTCTCCACCACGGCGATATCACGTAACTTAACTCGATCGCAGGCTTCCATAACACGTCTCAAGCACAATCTCCCCTAATCTTTAACACCCTATTTACTTGCAACGTCCTTCCGATCGAGCTATTCCAGGCCGAAGCCGCTCTTCATCACTAGTCTACATACCTTACCCTAGAAACCGGCCGTATAGTAGTAACCTTCTGCCCGAGTAACACAAAGAATGCTCATCTGGCAGGCGTATAATATATATTTCAGGGGGACCAGGTTATAGCTAGGGTAAGCTTCATATTAGAGGATGAATGGGTCCGGGCCGAGCGGGCATTCAACGATTTGGCAAGCTCTGTAGGCCTTCGCGTAGAGGGTATACAGCGAGTTAGCTTTCATAGCGAGGTTCATATATAAATAGGAGATATTATAGAGGAGAGAGTACGCCTCGCATTCGCCAATATAACAGACAAGGACCCCCTCCTTGGGTTAACGCAGATGGAACATTCATACCGGCCTTTAAGCGCGAGTACCTGATATAGTCTCTAGAAATGACTGGGAACGAGACAAGGGACACTGTTCTTCACGTGCTGGATGGTATTGAGGGACTAGGGCCGGAGGTCAGGCGATGCGTGAGCAGATGCAGGATTCGCTCGCAATTATTCCCGTGCCTGCGAAGTTGGCGGCTGTACTTCACTGACTATGATTGAGATACCTCATGTGCATAGACGAATGACCATAACATCTGGTCGCTGCCATCTAGATCTAAATACATCAATAAGTCTTCTACATTGAAGGAAGAACAAGACACCAAGGCAATTAGGACTGATTTTGGTGGGTTCTTGGATTTTTTTTGACTAGAGTAGTTAGTTAAGATATTTTTGCTTATGTAAGCTATCACGTGATTCGCCTCCTGACAGTTCTCCCTCAGCTCAAAAGAGCTTCGCCCCCTTTGCTCCACCGGAAAAGCCATAGAGAGACCACCATGCTTCGTAGGAAGGAACCAATTTGCTTCGTATGACATGAAACCGCTATGCTTCGCCTTGCCTCGTAAGAAAAAGACCGCCATGCTTCGTAGGAAAAGAACCACTTTGGTTCGTCATTGTCACTCCAGCTGGGCCATCTGGGCTAGCAGCTCTTCCTTTGCCTGTTTTCTGAGGGTGGGGAGGTGGTTTGCTTCGACCTCCGCTCGGAGTTCCTCGCGGATTTCATTCTTGACCCTCGCCAAGAGCGCCTGACCTTCGGCGGTCTTTGCTTTGTCGTTCGCTTCCTTCTTCGCTTGCTTCTGTGCTTCGTCGCAGAACTGCTTCTTGTAGGCGGCGATCATCTCCGCACGGGTATTGTCCTCGATAATTTTGACCTATTCCTAGCGGAACATTTCTATTGCCTCCTCCACCATGTGGTCTGATGCCTCGGGCTCGTACTTTGGGCAGCGGCATAGGTGTGCTTCATTGAGGGTGTAGATAAGTGCTAAGGGCATTGAGAACGGTTTGGCCTTCTCTCCCGAGAGTGCTTCGTCAGCTTCCGCCGGTGCTTCAGCGGATGCGGCTTTCTTCCCTTTGTGCTTCGAGGAGTTTGCTTCAGCGAAGTCCTCAGGATCTCCGTCTGCTTCAGCCATGAATGTATCAATATCGATTTAATCTTCCCCCTTGATTCTGGGTGTATGCTCTGTTGCTGCGAGTCGCTGGCCGATGTCTATACGCTGGTACTTGGCGAAGTTGGTGGGGTGATATCCAGCGAGCTTGAAAATGTGTGCCGCGATCACTTGGATCTCACGCTTGTCTTTGGCGGCCTGGTCAGCTACTTTGCTGATCGTGATTCCAAAGTTGGTAAGTTCGCGATGAATGTCCTCAACGACATTAACCAGGATCGCAGTGTGGCGCTGTAAGTGCTCGGTGTGGTCTTTGGCGGTGATGGTGGGGGTAGGGTGAAGACTAAGCAAACGAGTGGCTACCGAGCTCGCAGTGGGTTTGGTGGTGCTGTCGGTGGGCGGGGGATTGTCGAGGAGTTGTTGAAGTTGCTTCGTTGCGTTATCGTCGATGGTCGTGACGAACATCTTCTGTGATCTGGCACTCATGGGTCTCTCGGCGATGGCCTTGTGGTGCTTCAGGCTTCCATACTTGTCGACGAGGGTGGGGAAGTACAGGGACCAAAGCTCCAGCTTGAGTTCTGACTTGGCTTCGACGATGGTTCCATATGTTTCGTCGGAACAAGTCTCTGTAAGCTTCTCGACGTTTTTACAGATATCGACCCAGAAGTCACTGCTCTCGAGACGTGGGTTGTGGTTGTCGCTCAGCAATATGGCTTGGCCACCGCCAAGATTGAGAGTAACCGGGAGATTGACGGTTGTGTTAGGTAATTCTTTTATCACTGGGATAAATTCGGGTACCTGCGGGTAGAACTCCTTCGGCTGGGACTTTTTCTCTGGATGGGATGGGACTATGATGCGCTTCGTGGTCTGCTTCGAAGTAGGTAGTAGTCCTTGTAGGTCTGGAGTGGATTGGCTGCTCGATTTGTGATCATGCGTTTTTACGCGCTTTGAGGTCGTAGTTATGGTGGATTCCTGGTCAGAGGAGAGAGGTATATCGCCGGAGTCTCCTGATTGACGACGGAGTGAGTTTTGGCGTCGCGTTTCGCCGCTCCTTTTGCCGCCTCGAGCTCCTGCTTCGGCCTTAGACATCTTTTTATCGAATAGCGTAGCCATTATTGCGGCTTGCTTCGTAGATGGTGGAGGTTCGTACGCATTTGGTTCGAGGTGTTGGCTGATTTAATTGAAGGAGTTGTAAAGTTGAGGGAGGGGAGTGAGAGGAGTAGTGATGTGTACGAAGGATAGTGATTTGAGGTGCGAAGTGAGGTTTTATAGCCTTTGTATTCACTCTTCGCGGTTCACCGCGGTTTAGGCGAAGGTTACCATCACGGAGGCGAAAAATATTTTGTTCGGTAAGTCGTGCCAAATTTCTGCTTCGTTGTTCTGTTAAGCTATCTCTGATAAGCAAATCTGTTAAGCAGCTCTGCTTGGTGTTTGTGCTATGCTAATGATGCTTCGGTGCTTCCTGAAGTCAAGGGAGGAACAGAGCCCGCTGGCCCGCTCGACCTGCTTTGAAATCGGAAGGAGGATTGGTAGACCGGGGTGGTCCCATAGAATGGTGTAGCTAATTGTACTGCTCCTGAAAGCACTGGTTCCCTCTCGTGGTAAAGGATCAGATCGCCGATGTGATATCTCTTAGGTGCTCCGTTGCCGTGGAGCTCCCTGACAAACCCGCCGTGCTTGTGCTTTACCCATTTGATAAACAGTCGCGGTCCCAACCAGCGTGCTTCCAGCCTCCGTCCCTTCTGGTTGTTCAATGCGGTGTTTCGTACCAAGACCAGATCTCCTGGTTCAGGTATCCTTTGCTTTCTCTCTGCTTACTTCTGGCTGCTATGCGTGTATGAAGCAATCTCGCTAGATAGCAATCTGTTCTCGTTGCGCAGGGCAGCGAAGAGCTAGCTGGTACTGATGTTCTGGTAGGGGTTGTTCTGCTTGCTCCGGGTCTGGTAGAAGTCTTGGTTCGATATCGAAATGGAAGTGCTTCGGCTCAAAGCCTAGCATGATCTGTGCCGGGGAGTACCCATGGATCTTGGTGCTTTTCGTGTTCATGTTCAGTGTATTATCTCTTACCGACAGGGACCAAGAGTTCGTCGTGCCACGCTCGATGCACTTCTTGCTTACCTGTACCAACATTTCCTGGACTGTCCTTTCCAGTAGCCCGGTTGACGAGGGATGACTGACGGGCCCGGTGAAGTGGCTGACCCCATGCTCAAGCATCAGGGCTTGCATGTCGTGGTTCACGAAATGTGATCCGTGATCCGTTATCCGTATAAAGGCACTTTGGCCATCCAAAGACTGGTGCAATATATTCCCGAAGCATGTCAATGGTTTCATAGGCAGTGTGATTCTGGCATGCTTTGGCCCAAACAAATCTGCTGAAGTAGTCCACGACAAGAAGCACGTATACTGCTCCGGTTGCTGTGCAGACTGGGCTGATTGGTCCTAGCCAATCTGCTCTAAATATAATCATTGGCCTGAAGAATTAGATGGTTAATAGTATATACTTGATTGGTGTCCGGAGTCTTGCTTGACAGGCGTGACAGTTCGCGCTCCAGTTATATACATCTTTGGTTCGAGTAGGCCAGTATACTCGCCCGATCAAGTAATCCAATGTCAAAGACGCGGCGTAGTGTCCGTGGTCCTCATATACTGCCTTCAGGAACCGAGGTATATCCTCCTCAACAAGGCAGATGCTATTTGCCCCAGTTTCTTCCGTTCCCGAGGGGAAAGTATGATACGGATACTGAACGAATTGTCTTCAAATAGCAGCGCTGGCTGCCCTGTATCATTAGGAGGCAGCCTTAGAGGGCGCTCCACGCGCTTCTTCGTCTTTCAGGTGGCTATGTTATAAGGTCCTCCGAGTCAACCAGGGCAAATAGTTGTACCTGAGATTACAAGGCAGAGGATATCTGTATCAAATATCGCCATCGGACGAACGGCTCCATGGTATGATCAGATCGGCCGCCTACAATTCTCGATAGAGAAAGTTACGAACCTGTGCTGCATCTGGCAAAGATATTCGTGGATGTCCTGGAAGACTGGCGGGGAACGACTGCACGAGCAAAGTCAGGCGTTAAGAGTTACAGGCGGCGACTTTTCCTTATAGCGTCGATGGACCAGCCCCCAGGAGTGTCAACCTAAAGAAGATCAAACGCGTTACACAGAGTATCGCATCCGGTAACATCTGTGTGGAAGCCATTTTCCACGGCTTGGTGGGCTACATCGAACAAACGGCATTGGATTTGACCAAGCCATGGTGGAAATTGGGCGGTTCTATTTATAAGTAGCCTCAAGAACAATAGGTTACCGGATTAACTGGACGGCTTTCGCTGCGGATAACGAAGCTGGTTCACTGGAGACTGTTACCAAGCTTATCCACGTTGTTTTGAGAAGCCTGGGCGGACCTCGGCAATTCCCGTGAATTCTAAACGGCGCCAGAACATGTGATCCCTAGTCTTCTCTGGCGACGGTTTGCTGCTACCGTCGTTCTTGCCATGAGTCAGCTTCTTCAAGCCGTCTCGGGCCAAGAGTCAATTACCAGCGCCCGAATAAAGGAAGCGAAGTCAGGGTGGGACAGACTAAGTTACGACTGGTGATTTCACGATGCGCTATTGGTCGATCTGTCCAGCTAATCAGACGAGTATTCTACTGCCTCTCCTTGCTCGCGCCGGGCCGCAGTACAAAGCTGCGAATCCCCTCTCTCATACAGATTGCACACTTGTCCAACTGCAAGATCGCAAAGCCTTGGACAGAGATGCCGTTCAAGTTCAAGGGCCTTTTCGGCTCAAGAGAGTCAAGGTCGCAATCACCACTGCCGACGCCTCCCCCGCCGATACCTGAACGGTCCGGCGCGTACTCCGCACAAGCCGCCGCACCGCAAGACCTAGCCGTCCAACCATCGCAGGCGACCATCGGTCCGGCATCGACTGCTACAAACACACAAGCTTCTCCAGCACCAGCACCAGCACCGATCCGAGAAGGCCAGAACTATGGCGCCAAAGTGCTGTACGATGGTGGCATGGAGGCGAGTGTCGATATCGTGTTCGTGCACGGATTGACGGGCAATGCGTACAACACCTGGCTTCACAAAGACACAAGGGTACACTGGCCAAGCGAACTTCTGAGGCAAGATATCCCGGACGCACGCATTTTGAGCTTTGGCTATGATGCAGATATCGTCAACTTCTGGAACCCAGCATCTAACAGTCGACTGAGCAACCATGCTGAGAATATGGTTGGCGACCTTGTACGAAAGCGAGAGAGAACGAATACAGAATCCAGAAAGATTCTATTTGTCGCTCATAGTCTCGGTGGACTTGTTACTGAGCAGGCTCTCAGCCATTCAAGGAATACCGCAGATAAGTTCCTCCACCAGATCGAGCGCTGCACGGCTGGGATAGTCTTCATCGGAGTCCCGCATTGTGGGTCTGATTTAGCATCATGGGCAAGCTTTGGGACACAAATGGTTAATCTCCTCAAACGCTCAAACTCAGACATCGTAGGAGTATTAGGGCCAGGGTCCGAAATGCTTCGCATGGTGGGAAATGGATTTCAAAACATCCTCAGACTAAGGAAGGACGAAGGGTCTGAGATCCCAATCACATGCTTCTATGAAGAACTTGGTGTTATAGGGGTTGGGGAGGTATGAATGTCAATGCATCACACTAGGCGCTGATCCTGATTCGTCTAGATTGTACCTTTACATTCCGCAGAGATTAGGGGCCATAGCTGTTATGGCATTCACGCAAATCACATGGTAATCCGGGTGATGCCATCGATTATTCTATTTGCTAACCACCCTAGGATATGACGAAGTTCCCAAATCAAGAAGATCGCGGATACGATGCTATTCTAGGTGAACTTCAGCGCTGGAAAAAGTCAGTCTACAGAGCACTGGGGAATGATCGGCAATCAGGTTAGGCTCGAGTCTTGGTTCATATCCCCTGGTGATTTTACGAAAGACGTCGCTACTAGTTTTAGTGGGCGTTGTCTAGAGCTCTGAATTCCTTCGCCTTGAATGTGTTAGTCAGGTACTTAAAAGCTGATCTTCTTGTTCTTGTCAGCGGTAGATAAAGTCACGGATCAGCGAGAAAATACGTCGCCCGGCATAAGGACCGAGATAGGTGACCGTAAAAAGCTGACGTCGGGGGGTACGATGGCCGAGCAGGGCTCGAATCGGTTTGGTGACAGTCATGCTTGGAACAGCCAGGTGGTCCAAGGAAACTTCTATAATGCAGTCATTAGTCAGTCCTCTCAACGCTAGTCGTGCTCCAAATCTAACCGAGACCCACATTACGGCTATACCAATCAATACAGAGAAAACAAGAGCTGATACGGGAGTCCAGATCCGACGGCTGCTGCCCAGATCCCTCCAAGCACCTATGAGGGTCACTATGCCCACTCGTCGCTCCGACCGGTCCCTAACTACGTCCCGCGACCGCGATTGCACCAAAAGATCAAAGAACAGTTACATGACCTCCAGGATGACGGGGTGGAGGACGTGCGGATCCTGGTGGTGTGGGGGCTCGGTGGAGCGGGCAAGTCGCAACTGGTGCTCAACTACATCCGCGAGTATCGAAAAGACTACTCGGCAGTCTTCTGGATTGAAAGTGGATCCAAGGAGTCGATCGAGCGTGACTACATCCAGATCTACCGGCTGCTATATGGACGCCCCCTCGGCGCGGGCCAAGAGATGGTAAAGGTCGAAGATGCGGTGCCTGCGGTCAAGCGCTGGTTCTACGGTCGTGAGGGGCGATGGCTGGTGGTTCTGGATAGTGCAGACGCTATCGACAACGATCGAGACAAATCCTATATCGACCTGGAATATTTCCTGCCCGACGCGCCCGGATTGCACGTTGTTATTACTTCACGGAGCTCGACGGCTAAGGGAATGACAACGCTGGACGCGGTGGGAGTGGCGGAGATGGAGCCCTCGGAAGCAACAGAGCTGTTCCAGCGGTACGCGAAGATGACGGAGAAAGGCCAAGACATCGCGACGGAAGTGGCTCAAATCGTTAAAGAGCTGGGATACTTAGCCTTGGCAATCATCCTGGCAGGTTCATACATATCGGTGACGCCTCGCTTGTCGTCTGATATTCGCAGATATCTCCCTGAGTACCAGCAGCGGCGGAAAGAGCTGCTCGGTCAGCCGGCTAAGCGGTATATACACCAATACGGGGAAAGCGTTCTGAGTACATGGGAAGTATCGTTCGAGGCGATTAAAGATCACAATCCGACGGCGGCCCGCTTACTTGGTCTGTTGGCGTTTATAAACTTTGAGGATATCTTTCTGGGTCTCTTCGATAGGGATAGGGCTGGTGTCCTCGCGAGCGCTCCCACTCGTGTTACGGACCCATCAGAGGCTACGACATCGCCTGATAAGACGTGGCCGATATTCCTCTTCTGCGGACAGAAATGGACAGCGTACGACCTGGAGTCGGCGTTCGGGACGCTTCAAAATTATTCGCTGATTCAGTGGAAATCGGATCAGGGGAGCTATGCAATGCACAAGCTTGTACATGCGTGGGGGCAAGATCGACTGGAGGCAGACAGGCAACGGCAGCTGAGCAGTCTCGCCCTCGAGCTTATGGCGGATGCCACCGCCCAGGATGAGATCGACCCTAGCTATCAACTCCGGTTGGTGCCGCATGTGATGGCTAGCTTTGGTATGTTTTCTCCCCTGTATGAATCACAGAACGAGCTTGCGATGGATCGACTCGCCATGATCGATGGGATGGAAGGCTTCCTGTTCAGGATAGGGCGGTGGTCTGAGGCGTATAAGATACAAGTGTTTCATTTCAGAAAAGCAGAGAAGATGCTGGGCAAGGAGCATCCATCTACGCTGTCCAGCATGAACAATCTGGCCGAGGTGTTGAGCAGTCAAGGCAATTACGAAGAGGCCGAGCGGATCCATCGACAAGCATTGGCGTTGAGGGAAAGGGTGCTAGGCAAGGAGCATCCTGATACGCTGGGAAGCATGAACAATCTGGCCGAGGTGTTGAGCAGTCAAGGCAATTACAAAGAGGCCGAGCGGATCCATCGACATACGTTGGCGTTAAGGGAAAGTGTGCTGGGCAAGGAGCATCCTGATACGCTGGAGAGTATGAACGATCTGGCCGAGGTGTTGAGCAATCAAGGCAATTACAAAGATGCCGAGCGGATCCATCGACAAGCGTTGGCGTTAAGGGAAAGGGTGCTAGGCAAGGAGCATCCAGCTACGCTGACCAGCATGAACAATCTGGCATGGGTGTTAACCAGCCAAGGCAATTACGAAGAGGCCGAGCGGATCCATCGACAAGAATTGGCGTTGTGTGAGACGGTGCTGGGCAAGGAGCATCCTGATACGCTGGAGAGCATGAACAATCTGGCATTGGTGTTAAGCAGCCAAGGCAATTACGAAGAGGCCGAGCGGATCCATCGACAAACGTTGGCGTTGATGGAAAGGGTGCTAGGCAAGGAGCATCCAAATACGCTGACCAGCATGAACAATCTGGCATGGGTGTTAAGCAGCCAAGGCAATTACGAAGAGGCCGAGCGGATCCATCGACAAGCGTTGGCGTTAAGGGAAAGGGTGCTAAGCAAGGAGCATCCTGATACGCTGGGGAGCATGAGCAATCTGGCATTGGTGTTAAGCAGCCAAGGCAATTACGAAGAGGCCGAGCGGATCCATCGACAAACGTTGGCGTTGATGGAAAGGGTACTAGGCAAGGAGCATCCAAATACGCTGACCAGTATGAGCAATCTGGCATCGGTGTTGAGCAGTCAAGGCAATTACGAAGCCGAGCGGATCCATCGACAAGCGTTGGCGTTAAGGGAAAGGGTGCTAAGCAAGGAGCATCCTGATACGCTGACCAGTATGAACAATCTGGCATTAGTATTAAGCAGTCAAGGCAATTACGAAGAGGCCGAGCGGATCCATCGACAAACGTTGGCGTTGATGGAAAGGGTACTAGGCAAGGAGCATCCAACTACGCTGACCAGTATGAGCAATCTGGCATGGGTGTTGAGCAGTCAAGGCAATTACAAAGAGGCCGAGCGGATCCATCGACAAGCGTTGGCGTTAAGGGAAAGGGTGCTAGGCAAGGAGCATCCTGATACGCTGACCAGTATGAACAATCTGGCATTAGTATTAAGCAGTCAAAGCAATTACGAAGAGGCCGAGCGGATCCATCGACAAACGTTGGCGTTGATGGAAAGGGTACTAGGCAAGGAGCATCCAACTACGCTGACCAGTATGAGCAATCTGGCATCGGTGTTGAGCAGTCAAGGCAATTATAAAGAGGCCGAGGAGATACATCGACAAGCGTTAGCGTTAAGGGAAAGTGTACTAGGCAAGGAGCATCCATCTACGCTGACCAGCATGAACAATCTGGCATGGGTGTTGAGCAGTCAAGGCAATTAGGAAGAGGCCGAGCGGATCCATCGACAAGCGTTGGCGTTGATGGAAAGGGTGCTAGGCAAGGAGCATCCAACTACGCTGACCAGTATGAACAATCTGGCATCGGTGTTGAGCAGTCAAGGCAGTTACGAAGAGGCCGAGCGGGTAGTTCGACAAGCGTTGGCGCTGAAGGAGAGGGTGGTCAGGACTGACGAGTGGGAGTAGAGCTTTAACAGCACAGCATCAAGCCAAAGCCGGCACCCCGGGGAGCTGGCCGTAGTCTATATGCGCTGGCAGCATCCAGCATAAACACTACATTTAAATCTTTCGCGAGGCGACTATGTACAAAATGCATGAATTTGTAGAGGACGTGCTTGATGATCTTGCAATCAGGTAATCAATATACAATAATGACCCTTCAGAACGCGGCCCAAGTCGAGGCCTCTTGCACATTTGTGACCTCTGCATACTGCAAGACTGATTGGTACTATCATTGCCATGCTTTTCCGACGAAGGACACCGAGAGTGTGCGCAGTCTTAAGCAACTCTTGAAACAGCCATCGTTGCCTTTCTCATGGCAACCGTGGGGTTTGTCCGATGACTCAGGTCCGTTCCCTCACTGGCCGATGTTTACGCGGGCAAAACACCAGGTTCATATACCTATTTTATGTATCTGACAAGAATTCATCACAAAAAATGAAGCCGACGGTTCTTGGAAGCGTCTATGGCTCACCAGTGGGGGAATTCCTTATTTTCCTCTGCCTGCACTATGGCAAATACCACGCAAATCGATATTTTCTGTGGCGGTTTGATAGGAGTGAGGCCAGCCATCACAACAACAATTACTGGCTGGAATGGCAAGCGCCGCTGCTTTAGGGCACGTAATAGTAATAGAGAGATTGCTCCGACAAAAGGCCGATGTCAATGCTAGCAGAACGGCGGCTGGAGGTGGTCACCTAGCTGTGGTCGAAAGGCTGCGCGTTGCAGGTGCTACATAGTCGCTGGAATAATTTTGATACCCCGCTCTTTCATCTTCTTATTCTGCTTCGCCGCCTGCTTAATTACCTTCTTCCGGGCATTACCTGTCAGCGACTCGTCAATTGCATACTTCGTGTGTTGTATATTGACAGTGACCCGAGCAACCGGAGCGAGCTCGAATATAGTGATAACAGCAGCGATGTCGGCAGTGCATCTGAAACCTTGCTTACGGTAGAATTCCATAGCATCGCTAGTATAGCGTTGACCGAACCAGTGATACTGCTGAGCCGAGAGATTATCGGGGACGGTGTTGGCTTTGCATTTCTCAACCCAGTCCCATACTGTAGAGGCGCCATTCTCGAGTCGCCCGTGGAGTGGGAGCTGCTCGGGCATGTCATTGACAATAACGAGTCCAGCTGCAGCAGCGAGCTCTCTCGCATAGCGACGACACTCTTCCCAAGTCTGAGGTTCTGTGATAATGCGGCAGGTCTGGTAAGGAGTGGTACCGATCATTAGAGACCCGACGCAGCGTCGTGGATGTGGTATGTCCAACATGGGCCTCCCCCCTGGACTAAGTAAGGCCGCCCACCGTCGGAGCTGCTCTTCTCGAAGACTGACCCCATGCTAATATAATCGTACGCCGCGATGAGATCTATGCTGCAGAGCTGATTGAGGCGTTCGTGTCGATGTTCGGTATTAGCATCTTCGGTGCTACTCTGGGCGATACTTGCATTGATGAACGCCAAATTAACGCTTGATGGATCACGTTTATCTGGCCTAGTGAGGTGGGTTACAGCTGACTGAGATGCCATGATGAGGATGATTGAACAGATCAAGCTTTAAGTATCTAAGGTTCAAAAATTGATAAGGAATTAGAGTCCACTAATCTGAAGTTTAAGATCAATGTGGAATTGAAGTCTAATGATGATAGAGAAGATCGAGGAGAGATTGTAAGTGATGTAGATAGATAAGGAGAGAACCAGAAGGATAGCGTCAGTAAGAGTGCGCAAGGGTAATTGTATAGAAGGGATAGTCTATGGAAGACAGTCGGAGGAAGGTAGAGATAGAAATCAGGGAAGCGAAAAAGTAGCAGTGAATGATAGCCGCCGAGGCGGGGCATTAGAGGGAGCGACGCCCCCCCTTCTTTCCTCCTCTGTTCTTCCTCTCTTCGAAGGAAGATTATATCTCTTATCTCTATCTACTACGCTTATTCTCGATTATTCTATTTACTCCCTATAACTATAGGCCGCTAAGAGGTGATATGAATCTCACGCCCTCAATATATGCAAACAGTAACTCCGTGATACTATAATAAGGACCTAGTAGTCTAGCTACAGAGGCATACGGGCCTCCAGCTTGGGTTACCCCCTACGTAGTATTCACGGTGGGAAATTATCCTTTAAGTTCCTTTTCTAATAATACGTAGATAGGTCTAAATATTAGTTACTTACCGGGTTCGAGTTCGATCTTATAATCCTATAGTTAATACTTAGGTAAGGCTTTTACCGTTATCTCTTCCTTAAATAAGTACGCCTACTTATTATACCCCTAAGGGATATTCGAAGGTATATTAGTTCCTTTCTTAACTCTTACTTATTTACCCCGCTAACCCTTACTAGTATTGGGATTCATAACACTCCCTAGACTTCGCGAACATTCACCGCCCATTTCGGACTTGAATTGAAGGTCTATGAAACCCATCTAGGAAATGAGGAAAATGTCTATATAACAAGACATTCGCCTAACCAATTAGGACGGCCTCGCATCCACCATCTATCAATTCCTGAGATGGCGACACCGAAGACCGTTGATATCCAGACGGTCCGGATAACGGCACTGAAAGGTCGTGTTGATCTGAATTCTCAAGACGCCCAGACCTCATTACGAGAAGGCGCCGAAATAGAGACCGTTCAGACGTCCGCCTGCGTCATCACGATTCTCATTGGCACAAATTTTCGATATGAACTCTGCTTCCCCACCCCCGTGATGAGATCGCGCAGCAAACTTCGGCTTGCGAGGAAATCATCATATGTCGAGATCGTGGCTCCTGTTATGGAGCAAGACTCGCTCGAGCACTTCATGTATCCGTCCTTCATCGATGAATCCCACCCTGTAAGTTGGAACATGCCTCGACTAATCCTCAATCGCCTTCCTATACTGGACACAACTAAAACGCGAAACCTGCAATGGCTAATCACCCATACGTCCCTGATGTTCTCGACACGCGAACGTACTCTCAGGCAGACATCTATGAACATCGCTGGTGGGATCCACAGCAATGCCAGATTGAACTACAAGAAATCCCTGTTCTCGATGTTCATGAGCTTCAGTGGCCTCCAGGGAACGAAGTCGAAGGTCTTCGGGTTCAGTGATGCAACCCGAGGCGGGGTGAGTATACTCATCCTGGGATCTCGACTGAGGCTAGACCTGGCGAATCACACCGTAGTCCTGGATGCGGCCGTTCTGCTATTGACACCTCGGCTGATTCCACGGATTCGTGCATTCCTTGAAGCGATATCGGCCACGGGAGTCCGCGTCATTAATATGAACGACGACGAAATGAGGTTGTGGAAGCAAACAATCTCGGCGTGTGTTGAACGCTGTCGAGATTGGAGCCATACTTCATCTTGCGAGTATCTCATAAGCTCGTGTATACCTATTTCCTTCGAAAGTCATAAGGATTTCCCATGCTCATGTGGGAAAGGCAGATTCCCTACCGGATATATGGCCGAAATCCCAAGGTGGGAAATGATTTCCAAATACTCGCTTCGAATCGCTCTTTCGCCATCATTTCCCGTGCCATATGTGGAGGGCGTCTGTGAGGCCGACGATATAACGCTGAGGAGCAGTGATGTCAGTGCGTGCGATGCTTGTGGCAAAGACAAGACAAGCGGCGGAACGGCCCTTCTGAAGTGCGCGCGTTGCCAGACGACTAAGTATTGCTCTATTAAATGCCAGCGTGCACAATGAGTCGCTTCGCAGAGTTGATGTAGTTGCGTGGAATAACCATTGGAAGTGTAATGGATAATGATGCTGCTTGTTCAGGCGCAGAGGCACAACCCTTCGTCGCATAGCTGCGAAAACTCCAAGGAATCGCTATACGAAAAGACCAAATTGATTATCAAAGATGTCTCCACCAGTACAATGATCTCCTAGCTCTCGGCTTCATCAAACCATTTGTAGATTGCGACATGCGCGAGGTACCAGTATTGCGAGAAATATCCCAAGCGCACACGCAGTGTCCAAATCTCCATTCATATACTTCCAAGCAGCAAGACCTGCTCCGATCATTACACCGATGAGATCACCTTTAGGTGGTATACTAATTGTATGCCAGCCGAGCTCGATATTCAGCCCGCGGTAGCAACGAGTATCTTGAAGAGCCTCTTTCGGAGATTGAGGAATTCGTAAAGATCTGTTGGCGTTAGTGTATTTGCGTACAGTGCACCCGACGAGGCTCAAGCTTACCGCCCATTGTAGATACAGCTTTCCTGGGCTAGACCCTTTAAAGAGCTTCCCTCAGCCGCCGTCAGCGGGGCTTTGAAGTTTTCTGTCAAGAAGCCCAAGGACTTTAGGCCTTTCAATCGTAGCTTTGCACTCTCAGCTTGCTTGACGAAGCATGGGTCGTTAGCGAAATCCATCATTTTCAGACATTCCTCAGTATGGCAGTTCGTTTCCGGGTCACAGAAGTCGTTCGTCAAGTAATCCTGAGAGCTCTTTGCAAGATCGATCTGGGAATTGGCTTCTTCCTCGATCTTCTTATAATCCAAGTGCTCTAGAAGAATACCGTATCGATCTTCTCGTAGAGAGCGGATTTGGAACTTAGAGAAAATGTTCAGCAGAGCTCGTATAGAGTCACTAGGATATTAGGACCTTGACTTCTTCGACCTTGACGATACCGTAGAAGGGTATATATCTGTGCCAAGGTCCCACCTGAGCCCAAAAGGCTCGATTCAACTTCTGGCAGATCACAACATCGCAATTCTCACAGGTACAAGGTTTTTCGGGCTTGGACCCATGGCGGCGAGCCAGAGGGGCCGCAGCATGGACCTTAACCTGGATGGCCCAGCGCGTCAAGTCATGGTCCCCTCCACAGATGAAAACGACCTGTCCTTTCTTTTGTTGTGATTCTGATGGTCGCGTGGTAGCTGCAGACTGTGGCTGGGACCTTTTTACGCCAGCGTTCGATTTGATGACGGCCGTGAAGGGCTCGCGAGTAGATTGTGTTCGTTCGGGTCGGACCATAACCCTCTCGGGCACTTGAAGTCCCTGGCCTTGCCCCTCGAGGTCAGGTTCGAGCTGATTTTGTGGAGCTGAATACATTGCGAAGTACAGTGTAAATCTTGGTGACTGTGCAGAGGTGAAGAAGACAGCCAGGCGCGACCGTTCAACAATTTAATACATTAGGCAGCCAAAGAGCTCCTCAGCTGAGGGTCAGGCCGAGAGCATTGTAAGGCTGAGGCTGAGAGTGAGGATGGCGGTAAGGCTGAGGGTGTTGGTGGGCTGGGAGTGCGAGTAGTGACCAGTCCAGCAGTAACCAAATCAGCAGCGGCGAGCACGTCAGCCATGACCAACGACCGACATGTTATCGGACAATGAAGATCAAAGTCTCGCCTCGCAGAACGGTCTCGGTCTGGCCGTCGAAGCAAGATCAGGCGAGGATCGTCCCCTTACAGAGCTTATTACAGTTGCACTATCGAGTTCTGTCATAAGCGGCGATCGCGAGACGTTCTTATGGAGCGTAATGGGCGGCCGGAGCGAGAAATTGAGGGGTGAAGGACAGTGAGAAAGCAAGAGTAAGCCTGACTCGCACCCACGAAGATCCTACCAGTATGAGTCGTGTCATATCAAAGCTTGATGCCTCGCGGGCTTGGAATACTCGTTTCTGTCACATGGAAAATGGAGACCAGAAGAAATAGCCCCCGTATCCGTTGCCTATCAACTTTGCTGTCCCAAGCCCACGCGTCTCTCTGTTAAGTAAGTATGGCAGGCGTGGTAATCGGAGAAGTACCTATAGCTGATAACACGAAGGTCGCTCGTCCATTGAGTGACCTGTCTGCCTCCAGATACAAGCGAATTTTACTTCCAAAGGCACAACTCTCCGTTTCGATGGACCTTCGAGTCGTTATCGAGGCTAGATGTTCACGGTCAAAGTTGCAACACGTCACCCACCATGCAGGAAGTGATGCGAACAGTCTATGCTTCGGAAATCGGAGAGTTGTGTCGCACGTTCCCCGGAAGAAAGCCTCACTCGGCTTGGCCAATCGTATCGCACGACTTGGCGTTTGATGATAGTGCTAAGCATTGTTATCATATCTGACTACCACTAATAATTCCGATGTACTCGCTTCCCCACTTTTCATACTGTTGATGCAGTTCGAGCGCATGCGAACCCTTCAACGTGTTTGTTCTTGATTTGGTCTCCTCTCAGCGTTATCCCCTGCATGGCTAAGCACCTCGTTTCAGGGGCTAAGTCTTGGCGCATCACAGTCGCAACTTTTATAACAGGAAAAACTCAACGCGCATCTTGCGACATCCTTTCAAACTTACAGTCGATTGCAGAACCATTGGCGCGAGAAAATCAGAATTTTGGGGGGCGCTCCGGGGGTAGGGAAGGCGCGCGAAATGGGCCAAAACTTTGGGAAACCAGTTATACAGTAACGACCAACGCTGCTCCGGCCTAGTAAACGGGGAATTCAAGCGCCTATCCAGCTTTATTAGGCTATAAACTTTGTATATCTAATGCAGCGTTAGACAGCCATCGCAAAGGCGATTCTATGATTTTTTGATTTTTTTTGTTGATTCGCGCTAGTATAGGGCTGAAAAGTAAACAAAAAAAATCCGATTTTTAACCCTATTTGCGATGGCTGTCCAGCGCTATACTATATATATAAAGCTGATAGCCTAATAGAGCTGGACGAGCCTATTAATCACCCGTTTACTGTAACTTCTACGCAGCGTTGGTTGTTACTGTATAGCTGGTTTTCCAAATTTTTGGCCCATTTCGCGCGCCTTCCCTACCCCCGGAGCGCCCCCCAAAATTCTGATTTTCTCGCGCCAATGGTTCTGCAATCGACTGTACAGTGCATCGATGCATAGCTGCCCAAGCCCCCAGAGAGACCTAAAGCCTTCGACGTGATATCTCTCCGAGTAGCCGTGTCGTGACGCAGTAAAAGTTGGCTGATCTTCCAACAGCCTCCAGCACTTCTCACATCCCCTTAAGCCCCCGCTGGCCCCGATGAACTTTCCATGGGCAGGCGTAATTACGTTCCAAAGCCTCCGAAGAAACGTAGTAATTTCGGTTCTACAAGCAATACCATCGCTCGTGCCATCTTTGGCACTCTCTATACAAGCAAGAACCTCGTTCCAGTGGCGCCCCGACGGATCGCGAGGGTGTGTCTTCCTCCTGTATCAATCCTCCTCCTTGATGCTTCGTGACCCTGCGTCTTCTTTAACGGATAGTGAAAGACTCGAATAGGTGTAAGGAGCAGAAAGCGCCTGCTATAATAGGCTGAGGATGATCGAGGCGGTGCGCGCACCCTATTCGATGGCTGGCTGCATTGGCTAGACTGCCGTTTGCCGGAAACGCTTTTCAGCTGAGGCACACGCGGTTACACAGCTCTTCAAACATTTCGCAGAACAAAACAACTAAATCTGTATCCATCACTTTTGCTAACTGTTCCAAGAAAATAATCTCCGCTGAACAAGATCGAGAGCGAGGTCGGCTTCGATGACTGACCCATTCTCCGTCGCGGCAGGCGTGGCGGGGTTGGTCTCGCTAGGAATCGAAGTAACGCAGTCGCTAGTCGATTTCTACAATGCCTATAAAAAGCGGGACTCGGACCTCGTTGGCATGATTGAAAGGCTTGAAAGCCTCCTGGACATCTTCCAATGCCTTGAAAAGACGTTATTAGATCGCAATTTCCAAGCGGACGAACAAGGCTTGATCAAGAGGATTGAGACGTTGATCAAAAACTGCGATGAATTAATTCAAGAACTGCGGGATGAGTGTCAGAAGTTTAGCAAAGCCTCCTCGAACGGAATCAAAGCTGCTGTCAGAGTTGCGGGACATCGAGCGATATATCCTTTCCGACAAAGCACCCTGCAGAAACTCGATGAAGATATTGGTGAAATACGTGCCAACCTCTCCTCTGCGCTGGACGTGCTACAGCTCAAGGACACCAAGAGAATTCAAGATGATATTACTGAAACAAAAGTCCTTTGGGACTTGGTCAGAACCAGTCAAATTTCATCGATTCTTCGTGACTGGCTAAATGCACCTGATGCCACCATCGACCATAATACGGCGTGCGCAAAGAAACACCCTGGCACAGGGACGTGGCTCGTCGATAGTCCCCAATTTTCGAGATGGTTGACAGAGGGAAATTCTACTTTGTGGCTGAACGGATTTGCGGGTTCTGGCAAGTCAGTCTTGTGCTCAACGGCGATAAATTTCACTCTGCGGCGCCGAAGATCTGACCCCAATGTCGGGATTGCATTCTTTTATTTCACCTTCAACGACAAGTGGAAACAAGATGTGTCGGCTATGCTACGAGCACTGCTGCTACAGTTGTCGAGCCAGCTCCAAGACGGCCATACAGATCTTACCCGGCTGCACGATTCATACAAAGCCGGCACACCTCCGTCGCCGGTGCTGATCGAGTATCTTCGGCGCCTGATTCAAAGATTTCACCAGGTGTATATTATGATGGACGCGCTCGACGAGAGTCCTCGGAATACAGCACGAGAGGATGTGCTTGATGCGATAGAGACGATGCGAAAATGGAGCCTACAAGGTTTGCACCTCTTCGTCACAAGCCGGGATGAGCCGGATATTTGCGACTCTCTCGACCTTTCTGCCACCCAACAAGTCATAATGCAAAATGCAGGAATAAACAAGGATATTGCCGACTTCATATCCGGTCGGTTTGATACAGACCGAAAACTACGAGAATTGTTGCCATACCATGACAATATTCAAGAAGCATTGTCCAAACGTGCCAAGGGCGTGTAAGTGGATAATAAGGATGGAGTGGTAGCGTTAAAAGATACCGGCTGACCTATTTACAGGTTCCGATGGGTTGAATGCCAATTTAAGTCTTTGCGGTCGTGCCCTCGCAGTGAAGATCACCTCGAGGGCCTACTCAACTCGTTGCCTCAATCACTGGACGAGACGTACGAGCGGATGTTGTGTAATATCGACCATTATTTGATTGAAGACGCTCGACGGATCTTGACGTTGCTTTGCTTTGCTCCAAGGCCGTTAACGGTGCGAGAGGTTATCGACGGCGTCGCCGTCAAACTCAACAACTCTCCAGGACTGAATCGTAAACGTCGTTTGCAAGATTCCAACGATATTCGCGAGATATGTATAGGTTTCATCGATATCGGTCTCGGTGCTGATTACACGACTGAGACTTACCACGAAGAAGAGTTGACACCGACCGTTCGAATTGCTCATTTCTCTGTCCAGGAATACTTGGAATCCGAACGTATCCTGCATCAGAAGGCTGCAATCTTCAGCTTAACCAGCGTTACGGCACATGCTGAAATTGCACAGATTTGTTTAATATACCTGCTTGAGCATGACCTTTCAAGCTCAAACCTGGATCAGGGTCTTCTCAAGGAATTCCCACTGGCTCAATTCGCAGCCAGGTATTGGTATCACCATTACCAGAACGCGGTAAATTGCGCTCCCGGAATGGACGATTTCATCTTGAAGTTATTTCAACGTCAGGATTCGTTTGTGACTTGGGTTAAGTTGCACGACATGGATCGACCCTGGACCACTTCTATTGACTTTAGCCGCGTATTGGACAATATTGCGGCTCCTGTCTATTATGCGTCATTACTGGGACTTGACCAGGCTTTGCATCAATTAATCAATAGTGAGCAACTAGAGAGCACACCGATACCTGCTCTATCACCTGCATCTACGTCCAAGGTTTCCAAAAAAGTCAACACTCAAGGTGGACACTTTGGCAACGCACTACAGGCGGCGTTACAGGGAGGTCATTACAGGATAGTACAGACGCTGCTGGACGAAGGAGCTGATATCAACGCTCAAGGTGGATTCTATGGCAACGCACTGCAGGCGGCGTCATACGGAGGTTATGACAAAGTAGTACAGATATTACTGGATAAAGGAGCTGATATCAACGCTCAAGGTGGATTCTATGGCAACGCACTGCAGGCGGCGTCATACGGAGGTTATGACAAAGTAGTACAGATATTACTGGATAAAGGAGCTGATATCAACACTCAAGGTGGAGAGTATAGCAACGCACTGCAGGCGGCGTCAGACGGAGGTCATGACAAAGTAGTGCAGACGCTGCTGGACAAAGGAGCTGATATCAACGCTCAAGGTCGAGAGTATGGCAACGCACTGCAGGCGGCGTCATACGGAGGTCATGACAAAGTAGTACAGACGCTGCTGGACAAAGGAGCTGATATCAACGCTCAAGGTGGATTCTATAGCAACGCACTGCAGGCGGCGTCAGACGGAGGTCATGACAAAGTAGTGCAGACGCTGCTGGACAAAGGAGCTGATATCAACGCTCAAGGTGGATTCTTTGGCACCGCACTGCAGGCGGCGTCATACGGAGGTCATGACAAAGTAGTGCAGACGCTGCTGGACAAAGGAGCTGATATCAACGCTCAAGGTGGAGGCTATGGCAACGCACTGCAGGCGGCGTCAGACGGAGGTCATGACAAAGTAGTGCAGACGCTGCTGGACAAAGGAGCTGATATCAACGCTCAAGGTGGATTCTTTGGCAACGCACTACAGGCGGCGTCATATCGAGGTCACGATAAAGTGGTGCGGCTGCTACTGAATCATGATACTGTCGTAGATCGGAAGGATATACAAGGCAGAACTCCATTCCATCTGGCCTGTGCTGGAGGGTGGATGAAAACTGTTGAGATGTTGTCAAGCTTTGGATCAGATTCGACTGTCATTGACACGCAAGGGCGTAATTGTCTCCATCATGCGGCCTCCAAAGGTTCCATTGAAACAGTCAAGTGGCTTCTGAAGGAAGGTTTTGATCCTAACGATGCTGATCGAGATGGCTGGACCTCTTTGCATTGGGCTGCTAAAAACGGATCTGTTGGTACCATAGAGGTCTTAAAGGCTGCAGGTGCCAGTTCGACTATCGAGGTTATCGAAGGCTGGACACCAGACTCAGTTGCAATTTTTCATCACAACAAACCTTCATCAATATCTCATGAAAATGCAAAGTCTGAGCTAGCAGCAAAACGGAATATCAGTTCTTCGGCCGCGGCGGTTGAATCAATGGGTGATGAATGCAAGGTTAGCCCTGGCATTTGGCAGAATGGGTACTATTGCAATGGCTGTCTTTTGGTGAGCTTCAACCTCAATAAACTTCTAAATTTCTTCATCTAATACAAATAGGACATATATGGTGCGCTTTACAAGTGTTCGGATTCCCCAGATTTTCACTACTGCTTTAAATGCCAAAACTCATCAGATCAGACCCATGTTAGTCACAGGTTTGAGAAATTGGAATAAGCAGTCAAATTATCAAGTGATTATAATATCACACAATACTTTCATTAGCATTGCAGGATATGAAGCTAGTACGGTTGAGGCATTTACTGGTTTTATAGTGCAACTTTCTTGAAAGCCACGTTGGCATTGTATTCAAATGTCAAGACTCTAGCACGAAGCATATCTAACGGAAGGAATTCTTTCAGCCAGAAGGTCTTCGTCCTTGGATGTGTCCACGTCTCAATGGGGTCTTTATTCAAATTATGGACAGCGACAAGACTGGGAGGATGTAATTATCAGTGGCTATTCTGACGATGGTACCACAGCAGTATAGGTGTAAGGTTTCGATGACCCACTCGACCTTCGAAGCCTTCTCTTCTTTTGCCGGAGGATGTAGAACCGTCGAACCCATATCGACAACGCCTGTTTCCGCCAGGTCGATCACGGTGTTGTCTATGTAAGTGGGTGCGCTGCTTGAAGAAATTCCTGGATTGTTCTTTTGGACAGCACCCGTGGTCAGTTTGCCACGACCCAGTCGTATTCACCTTCAGAAAAATAATTCCTCAGATGTGGGCCACGTTTGAATGCTAAATTTAATAGCTAAATATAGTCTAGCCTTATAGAGCTGTTTCCGAGGGCGAATAAGGCTGATTGACCCCGCCAATTTGGGAGCGCGAATCGACATCTCGTTCAACCTTTAGCATACTTACCGAGCAGTTTTGGCTCCACGACGTTGCTGTCTTCTCCTTGGGGGTGGAGTCAACTTTGTGGACGAAATATTCGAGACACTAATAACAAAGACCAAAGCCAGGCCTCAGCCAGCTGGGGAAACCCATAACCTTGTCGAGATGCGGCATTAAAACGCCCGAGGTGACCTTTCTAAGCAACTTACACGGTGGGGCACGGGGCTTGGGCCTATAAGTCTTTCAGATAATGAGTTAACAGGGCTGTCAGATGGATATAAGTAGAATAGACCTAAATAGTTCTGGCCTTTGTAAGCAATTGGATCCGCAAGTGTCGGTCCCACATCATCCACGGCATATCTGTTGTAAATTATTCATACAAAAGCAGGGAAACAACGATGTCACAGCCCTCATATATGAAGCAAGGGTATCAAATTTCAATCGTTTCAAGTTCACGGTGCACTGTGCGTAAATCTACGCCAACAGCAGGTCAAAAAATCGAAATAAGTGATGGAAACGATGGCGGCAAAGATAGAGACTAAGAGCTTTTTAATAGGTGTACAAATCGTCCTTCGGCAGGTTCGGGTGACACGTGAATCCCAAATGTCGCCATTTCAAGGACACGAAGCCCTTCATCTAACTAAAGCAGATCTAAAATTACAACGCGAAGGGAAGCACAATGCTAGGTCAGGATTATCTTTGTCAAGGGCAGTAAGAGATTACGAGAACGAAGCTGCGAGACACGTGATCAACAGCAGAGGGTCACAGAACCCCGCCAACGGTCGGTGTGCTACCGGATGGGAAGGGCGATAAGGACGTATCATAAATCAGAAGCCGCAAACCCGTACGTGAAGGTCGAGTAATGTCAAGTGGGGGTCTTGTGCACCAGCTCTACGTGATTTTGCAAATGCATTGTGCTTCCCAAATCGACGTGGCACCTCGGATGAGGGCAGGCGATCGGCTGACCGTCCGGGTGATGGTGAAGGTGTTTGCGATGAAGGTGCTTCTTCAGGTCGCCGCGGCTGTGGAAGGACTTCAGGCGGGTCTCGGTGGGCAATGCTTCACAGCCAAGACGAAAAATGCATTGAGTGGCTTCGCATTTGATCGGGATGGAGTCGGAAAGACTCGGCAGATGGAGGACCGATGGCCGTGTCAGATCCCGTTCAAGCTTGGAATCCAAAGCGGAAGGTTTCAGGCACCGTGGACGCTTCCCTTCCTGCAAGCGGCAGAGGGCCGTTAAAGCATTGATCGCTTCCACCCGCCGTCTGCACTCTTCTTCGGGAGACGGGGTCGCAAAAGTGAAGAGCGCGTCAATAACCCGAACACGCTCAACGAAGACGTAATCCTCTGCCTTCGCCATCTCCAGTTCTGTCGACGGCAATCCTTTCAGCTGTCGCTGGATGTCGATCACCAGCTGCTCCCTCTTATACCTCGCTTTGACCTCTTGTAAGAGAGCCTCCTCCTGCCGCCGTTTCATGTTGCGATGAGCGTGGTACGCTTTTTGGTACTGGTCGTACACCGGCGTCCCCTTCATGCTCGCGATGGATCCGTGTTTCTCTCTAATAAGCTTGCACAGCGTCTTCTGCCTCCGGCGAAGGAGTCTCACCTCCGGGTGGCGATCGACTTCTGCTCGTTGGGCAGCATCGAGCTTGCGAGGCCGTCGTCGATCGATGGTGCGACTCATCCCACTGGCCAGTCGCATCAACGCGGTTTGCGGCTCCAGACCACGGTAGGCGGCTCCCGTATCACCCGTAATGTACCTCGAGAGATTGCTTTTTAAGAACACGGTGGAGTTGTGATGTTGCAAAATCAGATTCCGTTGCGATTCGCTGATGAAGCCTGTGCACGGGTCAGCGAAAAGATCGCAGGGATGTCAACGGCGGCTACTCACTGCTATTGTCGAGGGCTTCGCCACTGCCGCGCCGGAAGGTGTATGGACCCGTGGGAAGCTCCATGCCGGTGACACTCCCAAGAGTGACCATCCGCGAGCGGAGAGTACTGTCGGACAGAGCTTCGTCGTCGGAAGTTCGAACCCCGTTCACGGTGGGTTTGGACCGGCGGAAGAGGGGAACGTGTTGTATCGCTTCCTTGAGAGGCACTGGCAACTGTTTCTGTCCAGAGGGGATCCGGAAGCGGAATAATTGTTTGGGGGAAGTCAATTCGGGCGCGGCGAAGGCCTGATCGGTATAAGCAGGTTCACGTGAGGACAAAGCAACAAGCAAGGTTCGTCAGGTACATCAAGAATCCCGAACTCGTTCCTATAAGAATTGTCAGCGGTCCAGCCAAACAGTCCGTCACCGCGAAGGGAGCGCAAAAGGGGAAACGGACGTCTCTTTCTCGCCTAGTTAGGCCTTGGTATTCTTGAACCAGCCTTCGAGGAAGTTCCCCTCCTTTCGGATCTGGAAGCAAAGTGATTTTGATGTCTTTATAGCAAACACCCAAGAGAGCAGGCCGGTTGCCCGTGATCCCTGCCAGCTGCATGATCAAGCCCAGCTGTATACGGTGCCGCTCGTGATCAAAGGCGATCTCAACGGAGAGGATTAATGTCTTCAGGAGCTCGAACTCGTCCTCGGCCCGCATGATGGGCTTCTTCTTCTTCTCCATCCTTAATCCATGCTTCAGGGCCAGCCGTTGTCTCACCAGGTACCGGTTAGCCGAGAAGAAACGTGTACTGAGGCGCCTACCCCATTCATCTGGCTCTTAATGAGCGGGTCGATCTCGAGACAGCCCGTCTCTTTCTTTCGCACCAGGCAAAACACATTCTGGTATGTTTGCAGGGTACTGGCCGCACCCAGCCGATCCTTGCGAACGGAGAGTAGCCAGTCAAAAAAGGCGAAGAGGACGTTGATGGAAATGCCCTTCAGAGCCATGACAGGCTCTTTCCCAGTGAATTCGCAATATCTGCCGAGTTTGATTAGATTTCGCCGGTCCACTGATCGAAAGTAGTAACCTCTCCTTACCGATACTAGAGGTTCTTGATCCAACTCTGCAGATCCTCGCTGCTATCCTTGTAGTGAGGGCCAGAACGTCTAACTCGACTTCCATTTGCTTGCAGTATTCTGCCGAGAGCTCCATCGTGTTTGTGGCAGCTTAGCCGTGTCTTGGAGGAGAGATAAGGTCGGCGAGCGTGGACGACGGGTGAGCGACGTGAAGGTCGAACGGCGAAGATAGAGGTTGGAGAGTACGAGGGTTGGATGGGTGGAGGGACACGAAGAAAGGGTCGTCAAAGATGATGGGAACGGTGGAGTGGGGTGGCTGAGCAGAGCAACCAGTTCTGGAGGTCGGGGGGAACGATGATATAAATACATGGCGCCGGACGATGACTACCGGGACCAGCTGAGCGATGATGGGTTGAGGACGAGGACGAGGATGGCGGCATGAAACGGTCGGCATCATGGTGGGGTGGTGGGCGCCAGAGCGACCGGGGAAGGTTTGAAGCGGCGGGGGAAACCTGGCAGCGTCCGAACCGGCCGAAAACGGCAGCTGTTGCGCCGTCCCCTCGTTTAATCTTATAAAAAAAGAGAAAAGCAAAGAGTATAGAGATCTAATCCTCTTACTCGGGTCGGTCACCCCAGGGAGGATATCACCACGTATAGAATGGACCTGCAATAGACGATCTAGTGGAGCCTCAGTGGACTTGCTGAGTTCTCGCCTATCTTAATCCATTTGTAAAAGAATCGTATATATATTCCTTTTCTGCCTCAGAAGACTCTCGTCCTGTTCAACGAATCCTTTATATCCCACCCCGGTAGGTTTTCGCCAACGACGTGGTCAAAGTCTTTAGAGAGCAAGTTGATAGGCAACGGATGCGATGCTTTATAAGCTTATATCAGCACACGATCGATATATCAGGTGGGTACGTACGACTTCTGATATAGTGGGAGGCCACGGTTCCTGATCAATCGATCGGTAAGTATAATATCTCCTATTCCCGTGGATGATCGGTGTAATATCTGCGCAGCATAAACGTGCCAGCTGATCTGCCTTTTTCATCAAGTTCGGTTTTTCTTCTGATAAATTGTTGGGCATTTGCTTTTTTGAGTATAACATCTTATTAAGTTGCTAACCGCGCCTTAACAGATATAAAAGCCTGCAGTTGTCAATAGATATCTGCGGAACTTAATGATATTGTTCCTTTATAAGAATAAGCTGAACGCCCTCCATTTCTGGCGTCTCAGCTCCAGCCAATCACCTGTGTTCTAGCATCTGCCATATCTGGACGCTCAGCTCCCGCCAATCATCTGTGTTCCAGCATCTGCCATAACTGGCGTCTCAGCTCCAGCCAATCACAGCATCTGCCATATCTGGACGCTCAGGTCCCGCCAGTCATCTGTGTTCCAGCATCTGCCATAACTAGACGACCAGCTTCAGCCAATCGTGTCCAGCCATATCTGGAGGGGAATTCGTACTGAACCAGGGGTTCGCGCTGACCTAGGGGTTCGTGCTGACCCTGGGGCTCCCGCTAACCCTAGGGCTTACGCTGACCCAGGGGTTCGTTTTATACCTATTGTTCTTTCTGAGATATTCAGCTCTTCCTGGTAGTCTAGCTCAGTGCCAGGTATCTTCGGTTCTTTAAACAGTTCCTTAGGCAAGGTTGATTAGGGGGCCAATTCTGCCAATAAGGAATATTGACCGTCCTTTGAACGAAGCAACAAACCAAGGGACCGAAAGTATATATCGACCATAAAGTAGCAGGCCCCCAGTTATACTAAATCGCATTGAAGATATCTAAATATCAGCATTACGATCTTGCCAACCTGTCTGCACATGCCTCCCTTGCCCTTTCAAGAACATCAGCCATCCGAGAGTAAAGTCCTCGATCCTCACTTAAGCGCCGTTTCCCCCCGGGAAGACTTCCTTCCATAGCTCTTGCATGCAAGGGATCAACGACTTGCAGTACTCAGAGAAATTGTCGCTCATTTTTTTAACAAAATCATCTTCCAGGACCAGTCCAATCTTTAACATCGCCAGTTCCTCAATTGACTTGTTAATCCAGTCCTCAAACTTCTTTATTATCCTTCTCTTGCGAGAAGGTCCATTCCAGTGGATGCAGATCCAGAACAGAACCCAGAAGAAAGACTCCAAGTCATGCATGTAGTTATGATGCTCGCCTTTGAGCGCGCCAATCGCCATGAAAACCTTCGTACCGGTTTTGCTCGGCGCTCCGGATGCCGCATCGTCATCCATCCTGACTGCGAGATCGAGGTCGATAAGGAACCCGTCATCCTCTTGCTCGGTGAGCATGATATTTCCATGGGAGATGTCGCGATGGAGAATGCCGGCGTCCAGCAGAGATTCATGCCCTGGAATGCATTAGCGAGGTTTGCGGTCATTAAGATGCGCCACGTACCGTTGATAGCTCCTACCAGTCCATTCAACACAGCCACGAGAGAATTCGATTCGTGGATAGTCTTACCAGCATCGCGAGTGATGACACGTCGACGGACTCGATTATGGGTAGGCGTCCGCGAATTTCTTGCTCGAAGGCTTGAGCAAGATCTCTTCGCTGGCGGAGGCGCCATCCGGGTTGAGCTTGATGATCGCTTTCGTGAGGCACTTCGGCTTTGAGTTCGGCCTAAAGATTCTGAGGCTGGTGCTTCAGAGTCGATGAAGGATTTCTCTCTGAATGTAGTCCCACCGCACTTTTTCATCAAGCCCTTTCGCACATTCTCGGAGGTGTCGTCATTCTTCCCATCAACCTGCACCGTCTCGTGATGATAGTACCGTGCGATGTTTCGCACGCTTTTGTCTGTTGCTTCCTTGATAAGGCCCCCTTCTTCAGATCGTTCCTCATACTGCCAGGAATCTTTGACGATGAGAGAAGTCTTCGATTCGTCTCCGTCACGGTAGGCTTTCCAACAAGTCGTCGCCCGGCCAGCAATCAGCGCTTGCTTTTTGATAAGCTTAGTGAGCATGAGTCGTTCGGTCTTGCCATTTCGGGTGATTTCCATGTAACACTTGCCATCGGATTGCTGAATCGTAGGGTCAAGGCCGAGCTGTTTGTCGTTCATCAGGAGGTAGCCGAGCAGGACCTGAATGAATCTGAATCCGTCCTCGTTGATGTCGAAGGAAGATGATCCTGAGCTGCCCGACCGATCGAACTGCCACAAGCGCATCATGGATCCACAGAGAGTGAAACCAAGGACGAACCTCCGATCTTGTGCACGGAAAACCTCGCGAGCGTACGTGGCCAGGTCCAGCCACGCTGGCGTCTGCCCATCTAGGACGGCGTTGCTCTTCAACTCCCCAGTCACGAGGATCTCAGCCCAATTGGAGATCGGTGTACTTAATTTTTCCTCAATTCCGTCCTCACTCTTGCTCTGACCATGGTGTATCACAATTCCAACATCCATCTTCCGTTTGATTGGGGATCCATCGAGGTAGACGGTGGGCCCTTGGTATACCTGCCGGCAGGTTGTAGAATGCGAGCCTCGGTCGGTGACCCACTCTACAAGACGCTTCGTAAGGTCTTGAAGCCACTCCAGCACAAGTTCCTCCTTTGCACTTGGAGGCCACTTCGTCCAACCAGAGCCTTGTTTGTAAAGCGGTGTCTCCCCACCCTGGCATTTATCGAACACCTCTTCTGCCAACTCATCGAGTTGTAGGACCTGTCCGAAGACAGCAGGGACGAAGTCGGGGATGTCGAGGCGGAGGCCGGGTAAGAGTTCTTCTTTCAATGCCCCGTCGACCTGGTTCCTGTGCTCGGATGTATCTGCGAAGTTGCCCGTGTTGAAGGACCAAGGCGTCTGTTGGAAGGACGATGTGAATGATGGGCCGGATTGGGGGGGGGTGGTTGGCTGCGGTAATGGCCTGGTTCGCGCAATTAGGTCCAGCACAGCTGCCCATATGTCTATATCACTGATATGAGTGACACCGATTTTCTGAGTAATCACGAGCTGTAGAAGCGGGCCGACGAGTTTGGATTGCACCAGGTTTGAGGAAAGGCGAGCGTAAAAGGTAGCAATGTCACCACTGAGAGGTCCATTCCCAGTTCGTGAGCGGATGATTCGAGCCGCCGGCTGGCTTTGAAAGGCTAGAATGAGATCAAGTATCACATCCTTCGCTTCTATCGCCTGTTAATGACGTTTTGAGACTCGTGAATACTCCTCCTTACCTCTGCCAGACGCTTCAGACGTGAGCTGTTCAATCACGTTCGCATTCTTGCCGGTGAGGTGTTCCGATGTAAACGACAGACGAAAGTTTTCAAGTCCCTTCTTAAGAGAGTGGGCCCTGATAGCTTTCAACTCATCAGGTGAAAGTCCCGCCATGGTGAAGTGAACATGTGCTGCAAGACACGAAGAGCGAAGAGCAACGCGACGGAACACTTTGCCTCAGTACCTCAGACGTGCCAAGCTACCCCCCCCGGCTAAGCCCCTATCGGGTTAGCCATTGCTGACTCCGCAGCTGGGGCGGCACGTCTGAGCGCAAACTTCCGAAAAAACGGCAGCTTTGCGATTTTTGTATCAATGAGCGTGTACAAACCTATCAAAACAATATCTTAAACCATCGAATTTTAGCTTGAAACTACACTCGGAGCGAGATTTCTACTAGTTAAATACTATAACTACTTTATTTTAAAAGATCTAGGCGTGCGCATAGGTAAATAACGTGTCGACGAATTTTTCAAACCCAAAATTTTTCCCCTTAACATGTTTTTCGATTGTATGGAAGTTGTGTTGCTCAGGCCCCGAAAACATCGTGTTCCCCCCCGAAATTCCAATAAGTCCTGGTACATTACGTGACCGCAGTCGTTGAATTAGCCTCCGAGCGTTGAGTATAGGAGTAAAGCTATCGTATATCGAGTTTTTGGTATTTGGCGTGGTGTTTTTAAGGAATTTACAAGCAAAGTGACAGAAGTTTGCGCTCAGACGTGCCGCCCCCCCAGCTGCGGAGTCAGCAATGGCTAACCCGATAGGGGCTTAGCCGCGGGGGTAGCTTGGCACGTCTGAGGTACTGAGGCAAGGAACACTGGGCCTTCTTGGCATCGATTAGTCATGAGACACTAGCTAATGTCATGGCTGCGTCGGTGATATTATTATCCGGAGTGACGATCAAGCGTCCGGGGAACTGTGCAGCCTTATCTTATTCACAACCACGGAGAAATTTCCTGTCGTTACGTACAAACCCTTTTCCGCAATGGTCAACAGGAGTTTGCTAATAGGTTTTATCAACAGTTCAATTCGGGCACCCGAATTGAAGCGGTCGAACCTCCGACTACATACATCTACCACACTGCAATACCAGACTGCCACCTATTCCCTGCTGCGCCTTCGAAGGCGTGAGAGCCGCCGGTAGCCAGTCCGGAGAATCTACCAGACCTACTTGTGCCTCAAACGATCCAATCATGGTCAAGAAAATCAAAAAAATCAGAGTCAAAACGTCTGATGACGATGATCTTGTCACAGAGGGCCAGAAAGCGGTACAGCAAGTCCAAATTCAGAATCTATGATAGCGGAGATACTAAGTGCTATGTAAACTGATTGTGGCACCTGCGAGCCTCTCGAATGGACGTAGCCGCCGAAAGCCATACGAATAGATCCTCCCTCGAACACTGTGGCAGTTGTAGTCGACCTTCTGCACAACCAAGGTGCAATACGCGTGTTCGAAAAGAAAGATAATATATCTGTAAATATTGTCGGTACAGAAGAGGCTGGAAACCTGGTGGTTGTTCCTTGGGAGAGCACCTGGTGGTTCAGGGCATCTGGAAATCTTCGAGTTGGGTATGTCAAAGTGAAGGAAGCCAAATAGCTTAAAAGTTTTCACATCACCCGTGGGCGCTATATAATAAAGTCATTCGTTAATTCATCGCAGATCGGAATTGTAATGTATGAGGTATTATTCCCTCCGTACGTGTCTGTCAACCAGATTTTACCTGAAAGCTGGTCGGATATTGCAACCAGCCGAGCATCATCGACCGTAAGCTCGTAAACGTCTCCGCTAAAGTAGACTAACAATAAAGTCAACTTCAGGAGTCGAATTTTGGAATCGGCTTTTCTTCTATACCTGTCGTCTGCGCCTCGCCTTACCCTCGAATTTGATTCTCTGTCTGCTAAGTATTTGGCGTAAGCGAAAACGCTGTCGCCAATTAGCTTTGACGAAGCCTAAGATTTGCTCAACTTACTTCCGGTCAACGGAGACTGCCCATTAATACTTTTGGGAAGAGTTATAGCTATACTACAATATTCCGGTGGAAGGACTTGCCAATAATTAGTTCGTTTGCTCTGCAATAAGAAGGTGCTGTCTTACACTGCCGAGTATAAGTTTCTACAAGGCTTTGGAGCATGCTATTTTCGAGAGCTTCCTCTCGCTCTCTCATCTTAAAAGGCAAGTTAACTCGGACTCGGTCCCTCATAGCTGCCACTGACGGTGGACTAAGCCCCGCAGCACATAACACGACCTTGGAAAGTCCCATAACTTTTTCGACTCTCTGCAAAAATCCCAAATTCTCTATTTAGAACCCGTTGACTTGGACGGAAGCGTTCCTTTCGCAAGTAGTATAAAAGCTTCGTCCACACGCTTCTCTTCAGCTGCTTTGAGGCCTATTAGGCGCTCGATCACAACGGAAGTATTAATAAGTTTCTCCACAATATCTGCGGTTGACGGTGGACCATGATGATTCCGGTTTTGCTGCGCCATTGTGAGTAGAGCGCTGATTGGCTTGGAGTTGAGAGGATAGTAATGGAATAAATAGACAAAGGTCCAATTATCCCCAATCTGTAATACCTAGTTGGAAAGTACTAAGAAAAATTTCTAAGAAGATAGGAAAAATTGGAAAAAGTTGGAAGAAGTTGGAAACTTTCCGCTTGTCAATAGACGCCCAAGCGTAAAGCGATCACCCGAAATGACCAGAGCATAGCTTTGAACGGGATCGTTACAAAATTTATATATGAGTCCTTCTCAAGTCGATTCAAAGCTCTTCATTGCCTCGTTGTGGAATTCTTCGTGTCAAAACCGACATCCTTTCGCTGGTCACAACGCAATCCAGGTTGAAGCGTCTACTGGCAGACACATTACTCATTCCTTTTAAATTGATATACCAATCGTATTCGGATCTCTATCCTGTGATACGATCCTACAATTGAGACGATGACGCCAACGGATGTTGTCGTCCCAATGCCGCCTACCTCTCCACGACCACCTGAAACCCCTCCCAGCAGCCCTACACTGCCTTGAAGCACGTTCAACAATTCCTGGAGCTGTTGAAGACTGTTCAAGCAACGCAGACCCTATAGCCTCTTGGAGAAGCCAAGCCACTGGCGAATGACAAAGAGACATCCGGGGACCAGTAGCAAGTTGCGGCCAGGGCCTCGAAGCTAGAGTTTAAGTCGGTCAACGAGATGTAAGTCTGATAAGCTTTTTGCTTGCGTGACGAGACTCGCTGACGTGTATTCGGTTTATAGCTGGGATCCAAAGGCATACGAGTATAAAATCGCGGAATCAATCAAACCGTCCGACTCAATAACCGACCTGGACCAATATATATTCGTTGTTCGCCAGCGAATTAGTAAGTACGCAGGTGCCCCTGGTACGAGTCTCTTTCTTACGAGGATGATATAGACAAGAAGACGTTAGACCCTAGTTACTTTGTTAATATCAAATCAGAAGGGCTGCGAGACATCTTGAGGACGGTCCTACGAGAGATTCGCACAGCCAATATCAACGAAGACAAGCCTTCCGTATAGTTCCCATTCAGTCTGTCAGCTTGGCCCTACAGCTAACTTAAGTCTAGGTGGAATAAAACCTGCTGTACAACTACTTCGATGAATTACAACTGTATCAGAGCAACGCAAAATACGCGCACCATCTATGATCCTATATGCCTCAAGCACTTAGACCTCCTGGTCAACTTCATCAAAATAACCTACGGCGCAGCGCCTTTACTCGCTCTTAGAGAATAGTAAAATCACTTACGATTTTCTTTAGGCACTCTTCAAGCCAAACTCCATAGTCTATTCGACTTACTTTGGGACTAAAAAACTACGCTGTATTATATACAATAACGACGAAGAGTGAGAGACAAGTAATAAGGTAAAGTACTTTAAGATAGAGTACCAGTACTTGGACTATAACGGGCAAGTATTTGGGAAGACGTCAATTAACCTTACCATTATAAAATTTCGTAGAAAGAAGCGTATCAGCACACTGAACGTATTCCCTCTCCAGTATCATCCACACGAAAAGGAGATAAAAGCATACCTCGTTAAATGCGGCCGGAAATTCGTCCCCATGCTTGGTGCTTACTATTATTACTACCGAGGTAAGGTATTCTATATAAAGGAGGGAGAGGCCGTCACGGTCTCGGTGTTGCAATGTGGCAATAGGCTGGGAAGGATGTCTAGCTAATGGGGGGCCCCAGGGCCCCATATGTGGCTAAAACAGACAAATAATGGCTAGCAACAGGCTTCTGGAATCGCATAGAAAGCATTCAAGCAACGGGTTGCAACACTCGGTTAACAGCAGGGTTATACTTAATACTGCTTTCTTCCGAAAGATGAATCCTAACTACTCTAGACTATAACCTAACAAATTAGTTAAAAGAAGACGGAGAATGATTTATACTTCGAAATATCCTCAGATCTTCTAGCAAAGGAAGCCTTAACCGAATCAAAGGTAATGGCGTAGAATTAACTAACATCGAGAAGAAGGACTTGCTTATCTACTATCTGACCGTGCCGGGTTTCGGTCTCGGAGACAAATCATAGAGTATAATCGTATTCCTCTTATAGTGCGGTAGCTGTTACCCTAATCCGTTGATCTATAGTGGAATTCGCCTTTGCCGATATCAAAGATATTAAATAGTCCTCGTCACCTTTCAGTTATTTAACGATTCCTGATAAACAGAAGGAGGTCATTATAGCGCGGAAACTCGTTTGGGTCTGGTGCCTAGTGTCCCATTTGATAACTTCGTAGCGGGTAAGGGACGAGGTCTCAATATGCTTCTGCAATAAGATACTTCATACTCCTTACCGAACCTACTAACCTATCTATTAGTAGAATACTGGGGGGCGGGAAAACCTTAACAGCGGAGGCAGTGTCGGAGCATCTTCAAAGGCTACTCTATTCGGTGCGTATATCTGTCATAACACCTTCTACAGTCTTCTCTGACTCTTCAGATCTCGGTCGGAGAGTTAAGCCTTAATTCAGGAGTGATAGAGGTTCAACTTTCGCGCATCTTCCAGATCACCAATAACTGGAATACTCTCATTCTTCTGGACGAAGCGATCCTCAGCAGGATCCATCTTATGTTGAAGTATCACGAATTGGGCGTTGGCGTCAGAAGCCAAATCTGGAAATACCTGCTCTATAGGGCCTATACCTCTTAAGGAGGAGCGGTTATTGCTCGCAAGGAAATGGAACGCTTGGCTACCACGGCATTCAACGGTCGGACAGGTATATTTGCTATACGGTATATCTGGAGAGTTCTTTTACTGATCTACCATCACTTAGATCAAGAACGTGGTTACCATCGCTCACACTCTCGCTATCAAGAAAAACACTCTGGTAGCCTATTCCCATGTTCTGCAGGCGGTCAAGGCGAGCGAGAGCTTCATCCGCGAATTCAACGGCACGAGCATTGTTGAGTTTGTATCATTGAGCTTACGAAGTATGAAATCAAATTGATCCCCTTTGCACAAAAAGCCGTTTCGGACCGCAGTAGGTGTGCACACCTCTCGCCAGACTGTCAAACTTTTATTTGACTGAGGTGGAAGCCCCGCTTCCACCACCGCAACCACCTCTGCTATCTTTAGCATCCTTGTCTCTTTGCTGTCGACGCTGCTTCTTTCCCTTCCTTATCGCCTTTCTTTTCTACTTCTGCATGTTGGATGAATTCTACTACTGCTTTTTTGACCGATCCAAAGACCTCCTCGATAGATCCGTCACCATCGATCTGCAGCGCGCAATCAGTAAATAGTCTCACCTAATTTCACGATCCACTTACATTCTTATAATACCCTTGGACCGCTTTCAGGCGATTTTCGATCTCTACACTTTGAGCTGTGAAAGCTCTGAGCCTCCTTTCCATATCCAGATCGCTACAGGCGCTGGCTGACCGCATGAGCATCTTCTCCGCAGTGCAGCTCAGCAATAGTGTGTAATTTGGCTTTTGCACCTGCTGATGTGAGCCAAGCTACTTTTCAAAGGATCACACCAACCTTATCTTCAAATTCATGAAGCTCTTCTGTACTTTCCGGAAATCCACGCATAAGAATCCATCTCTTTCCGTCCTTCATGCCTTTGGTGATGCTCTTTTCAAGTAAGCTGATCGACAGTCCCGTTGGAATCTTCACGCTTTCATCCAGGCAATTTTCCAAGAAATCTGCGTGAGGGTATGTGTGATCATTGGACCTTTCACGTAAGACATCACCGAGGGAGATGTGCTGGAAACCAAATTCCTCGAAAAGGAGTGTGCACTGGGTCCTTTTGCCAACGCCAGTGGCACCTGTGATCTAGTCAGCACCGGGTCTAAATATTCCTGAAAGCGACTACCGATGACAAAGATGACAGGAATCCGCTGTCGTCTCTTTGAGAGATGACTCTGTCTCTCCTGCTGTAGCAATCCCAACCACGATACGCCTTCCGCTGACGTGACTTTTGATGACAATCCTTGGAACTCTTCCAGATCTTTCCTTCCGTGGGTCCGCTGCTCGTATTCATGTGCCTGTATCATACACTCCAATTTGTCCATCTCGTGCATGTACTGAGCCTCCTTCGTTTCAGCCCGTTCGAATTCTAGCCAGGCGTTCCTGACTTCTCTGCCAAGGTTTTCATTGAAAGGCTTCAACAAGCTTTCAATGTATCGGAAGCCAAAATCTTCCAGTTTGTACTTCTCCTCTAATAAGCGTCAGTCTTCGGATCATGGAAGGATGATGCAAAGAGGACCTGCTTGCCTTTACTCACACCATCGTGGGGCGTGATGTCTCCTACCACGGATTCTGCCATATCATGAACTAGCGCCATAAACATACATCTCTCTCTATTCAGACCAACCTAGCCTGAGGTTAGCAAATATGAAGGTGAGTGAGAGACTTCTTGGACAGACCGGCGCACACATGGCCAGAATTAACATTCGATACATATGTGCGGACACACTCTCAGGGTTTTGGATGGTTCTTAACCATCCAGTCCTCGGCAGGTGCTTGAGAACCTCCATTAAATGCAGGAAGGGGAGTGGTGATGCATCCAATGGAGATATAATTTGCTCCATAATGTTTTGGAGCGGACAGGATATAACGCGTTCTACGAGATTGAGGTTGTGGGGAGAAGTGCGAGAACCCTTTATCTCATTGCGGGGTCAGTCGCTTGACAGGTTTCATTGCAGGCAGCAGCTCACCCTCGTCGTGGCTCCCTCACCCAACCCAGGCACGCCCTCGCCAAAAAAAAGTTCACGTTTTTCCGGGCGGGGGCCCCCATAAGACGGTCCCTAAATTACCCCCCCACAACCACTAAATTCTTCCTATTCTACACCTTCCAACCCTATATCAATAGGGGATCTTCGGGCGGCTCCGGGGCCCGCGTTCCGGGGTAATATGAACTTTTTTTTTGGCGAGGGCATGCCAGGCTCGCGCGAGCGTAAAGCGGCGCTCACCCTAGGCCCGGTGGGGGGCGAGGCCGGGGCAGATTTCTGTCTTCTTGGCATTTGACTTGACCTTGCCTCAAGAGCCTCGCTGGCATCCTTCACCAATTCGCAATTCTTATATCGAAGACTCAGATCATGATCAAGGCTACGGGTGAATAGTTATGCCTCTCATTCATTGCTATGCATGTTTGTGAATGCAAGGCGCAATGCGTTGGCATTTTGATTCAACTGTAACCTACCTTACATGCTACTAATTAAACTCGATGTCGCTTTCCACCATTTGCAGTTTCCAAATGTCCTCAAACCCCAATGTCTTGTCAACTCTGACCAATGTGACTCTTTGCCTAATATTATTGAGATCTCGATACTGCAGCATTACGGCCCTCATACATGTATAAAGGCAAGGCTGCCCTGTTGCCCTCCCGTTCTTGATTTGTTCATCAGTCTGAGGAACAATATCCTTGGGATTGTCTGGGCTCCTTGCGTCACATATCATGACTGTTCGATTGTGAGCTATACTTGATTAGATGTCGGTCAAACGATGAGGAGACCCTTACCTTAGCCTTCCCTTCCTAGATATCTATAAAGGTACAGTCCCTAGCGCTATCATGCCCATCATTCCCACATTTACTTATCCTCAGTCTATCATAGGGAGAATAGAGGATTAGACTGACTTCTTCTCGCCAGGAGCCTTACGCCTATTGAGGGCCTTCGAGGGACCATCAATGTTCATGGGTCCTAACGTAACATTTGATGAGCTCTTACACAAGGAGCCTGTGCCTCGTCCGCGGCCAATGGCCCCTTCCACCTTCTCTCCGGTCCCTTTGCAAATGAATCCTAAGGCCTGCCCCGATCTACCCTAGCAATCAACCTGGCCTAAGCGCTCTCCCCAAATTGACGAGCCGAAGCGTACAAAGTATCATGAACGGCGCAGGAAAGAAGTGAAACTCGTCCGGAAGCTTGGGGCATGCTTTAAATGCCATTTACTCAAGACTACTGGGAGTTAGGCTATCTTAAACCTTGCCTTTCGCTTACTAGAGTCATGTGTAGTGCTCAGGAGCGCGTCCTTGCATCTCTTGTATCAAGAAGCCTAATTCGCAGGCCAGTGACCTGAAATACCGATGGAGGCAGTGTGCACCTTTCTCATTGAAAGATCTCGACATCTTCTCATCAGGTGCTCAGTTAGTCACTTGCGATTCTGAGAACACAAGCACTAACATGTGAATATGCAACCGTGACGTGCAACTCTAGGGATTTTGTTGGTATATTCAAGGAATTCTTCGGATACTTCAAAGACGCCCACTTTGCTTTTGCGGAGCCTTGGAAACACAGCTTGAGTGAAGTCGCGTCTCACTTCCTCAAACGTGTTTCCACTTGTCAATGCACCAGAATCACAGAACTCTCAGACTACTAGGTAGTGTCGGCTTCAAAATTCCAGCTTTTCGTTGCTCCATTGATGGGCCAACACTTCGGCCTCAATCTGTTTCTTTTGAGCATGGCAGGAAGCGCATGTGATCTGAGAAGTGAGTATACGGCTCGAATAGGCTTGACCATGCAGGACTGGCATAATTTTCGGGCATTCGCCGGCAGCGAGGTCTTGCCGGGCATAGAGCGGGCTGTGTGCAAGAAGTCGCTAGCCGACATGCGTCGTGAAGGCTTGCAAACTTTGCTTCTATTCGTCTACTGGACCATTCTCGTGATCTGGTACTGGAGTCTACTCCAGCAATTCAACAATGTGAGTACATCCTGAGCGATCCTTGAAGATTTTATTGACGCGATGTGCAGCGGCTACAACTCGCCAAAGAAGAGCACGTCTTATGTGTCTTATCGCACCACATGATCTTCTTAGCAGAAAGGCTTTTCAACCTTTCAATAGCAGAGTCCGTCATCGTACCTGCGGGGATCCCGGAGGTAGACACTAAGCGTTTCCGAGAATTGCACATAGAATGGGTCGTGTACGCATTTAGGCATGTGGCCTACTCTTTCGACAGATAAAGCCGGAATGGAGTAAAGCGGAACGAACAAGCAAATGTGATTACTTAGTGTATCACACACACGTTTCCGTTGATCTAAAACTTTGGTATAATACGCTCGATGCAATGTCTTGGCAGACCACGATTCGCCAATCCACCTAAGCTGGAAGATACCGGATGAGAATGCTCGAATACCTTTCGGGTGCTGGTTCGACTGCAAACTCAGAGGTCATCAAGCAAACGTTCAAGAGATCAAACAACTTGATCGGATCTCAAGCCTCTGGGAGATCTTGCAGTCCCCATATGGCGAATTCAAAACCTCGCAAATACCCTTTGACGGCGCACGCGAAGAACGTGACATTGAAAGGACCTTCCCCACGACCGCCAGCCAGCAAATGGGATACGCCAAGGCTCCCGCAGTGCAATCAGGTATCATTGAAACAATCTCGAAGGCTGCTATCTTACCAGCGTATACTTGTAGTGGAACTCCTCACTTGCCCCTTGCTCTTCCACTAACTACTCAAGGCTTCGAGCACGCTAGTCAAACGGACAATGTCTAAACGGACAATGTCTGGACGGACTGTCGTCCTCTTCCCAACCGCACAGATACCACTCTGTTCGCTGCTTCGAATGCCTTCGCAACCACCACGGCCGCCAGTGATCCCAACGAGTAGGGAACGTATATCCAGACATCGTATGGCGTTCAAACTACGGGTGTGTCACAGTCTTGCTGTTTTGTGTGTCATGGGCCTCTCGATAGTAGTGGAGCGTGCGATGCCTGCTCTGCCGGATTGTCCAGCTTCGATAGCCTTCACGACGCGGAGTGGCTTGACTTCACTACGGCTGGAGCGGTGAATGCAGTGGATTGGAGTTGTTCGGAGAGAAACATGGATGATACGATGAGGGGTGGTCAATTTTCAATGGAGAAGGTCTGAAGAAGTCAGCTCGGGTCAATAGTGTATCTGCTTTTCTCATCGATCTGTATCACGATTCACTTTGCCGTATCGGACTATTTTTCCAAACTTCACGATTTCTGCAGAGATTGAAGCTCGTCTTGGCGGAGGTGGCCATACAAATGAAGGCGCGCAAATGCTCTCAGCACTTTTTAATTTTAGCAATACCGGTGATCAGAATTTGCCTTCGTGATGAGAAGAATAGCGAAGTGTAAAGTGAGCATTTGCCTTAGAAATAAATTGAATTGATGGTTCCATGCTGCCTAATATTCGCATTGCCAAGCACTTACCGACATGTGAAGCAGACCTCAAACCAGCTCAAATAAGCTTTCACATGCTTTTTATATATACAAAATATTTTCGCCACATCCAATCAACAGGCTTCAAATAATGCAATATCCAGACTTCAAAGAATCAAATGCGTAGCGTGCAGAGGAAACCTGCGAAACAGGCCTCAGTATGAGCTGATATGCGCGTTCACGTGCAATAAATATATACAATATTTTTGCCACAACCAATCAACAGGCTTCGAATAATAGAATATCCAGACTTCTGGGAATCAAATGTTTAGCATGCAGTGATGACTCTTTTCCTGCGCAAGATACCCATGCGGAGAGATAAAAGGCGAGACGTGCACAAATATTTCTGTCTTCCTACAACCTCTCCATCTTGCAAACATCTCTTTCACATTGCTCTAAACTCCAGTCAGCTACATCATTCTTTCACTGAACAGGTGTTTTCTTCGTGTCTTGCATATATCCCACATTGACCTACACATTCATCCACTTGCAGCACTTCTTCGTCAAGTCAGCGAAGATTATTCCTTAGCCATACACACACACCCCCACACACCCATTTCGACATCAACATGGCAATTGCGTTAATCCAGATGAAGGGTGCAATGCCAGTATCAGATCCCAGCATCCGTGCATATACTGGATCGGCCACACGCTTCAAGGACTCTCCACCTGTATCCGCACTGCCTCTCCCCAAAGGTTTCAAACGCTCCACGCCCGAGATCAAATATGCCATCTGCACGAAGCTGAACAACTGCATCGAGCAACTACCATCCACCACCTGCATCGAGATGAAACAAGACATCTTATCATGCACAGAGTTCGCGAACTACCTTGCTTCACCACCAGCAGAGACGAAAGACATCAAACAAGCCATCTGCATGGAGCTGGTCAACTACTTCGACGCGCTACCATCAAACATCCGCAGAGAGATCGTAAGATACCTCTCATCATCACCAGAGCTAATGACAGAGCTCAGGGCGTTCCTCTCTCCATCAATATCTACCGTATCATCGGATACTGAAGACATCGAAAAAGCCATTTGTATGGAGCTGGGTAAGTACCTCGAGTCCTCATCATCTACCACCCGCACAGAGATGGTGAAATACATCTCATCATGTGCAGAGATCATGAACTACCTTTCTTCGCCATCACCTACCGTAACATATAACACCGAAGCCTTCAGACAGGCCATCTGCATAGAGCTTGTTAAGCACGTCAATTCACTACCATCTACCACCCGCGAAGAGATGGCAGCAAGCCTTCTATCACAAACAGAGCTTATGACACATCTCGCTCCACCATCACGAACAACGCCATGCTCAACAACGAAAACCACAAAACCTAGCAAAACTGTAGTCTTACCGTCCGAAGATCGCCCTGAAGCAATGGAAGCGTCTTCGGCCCATTGCAGCCAAGAAAATTTACAGCGAGTCGAGCAAAATGAGGAAGTGAATGCAAGAACCCAAGAGGATCAAGAAACCGAGGCCCTATTGGAATTGGAACTTGAAAGAACAAAAGAATCGAAAAGCACCGTACAGACATGGATGCAGTGTGCTAGGAAGAGAGCACAATCACCACCGCAACACCACTACAACCAAAATCCCAAGTGTCAGGGGCGAAGGGTAGACAGGTATAGACGAGAGCAACCAAATCCCAATGATACCCCGTCACAAATATGGGGAGCAAGAGCGAGATCCCAGTCACCACCACAGAACAACCAACAACATATATCGAGGGTTGCAATGGTCCACTAGGATGAGGGGTATTGGTCGGCTTAGAAGGTTAGGAGGAGATCGCATTGATTAGGAGGAGATTAGATTAGATGCACCGGCAGCGTTTCCTTTGGCACATTGTTGACAGCGATGGATTGGATTTTCAGCACTTGGTATTTGGTTCGTCGGGACATGGATTGTGAACAGCGTTAGCCTTTTTTTTCAGCATTCTCTCCCATGAAATGTTTATTTTCCTCTAAAAACGCTTTGCTCTACTGTGATGATTGAGTTGATGATTTTTTGATTTGAACAGGCAATGCTTCTTTGTACCATATCGCAGGTCAGAGACACTATCAAAGCTGTATTGCTGGCGGTATCAGCGTTAGAGCTGTGAGATTGTTAGTTTTTAGTTGCAGCATTTGCAGCACAAGAGTTGCAAAGTTCTTGGGCCCTGGGTTTGTAACGGGTATCCTAGGGCTGAGCTAGCCTATTTGGTCCCGCCAAGCCATGCAGTCACGACTTTCTTGGTAACACCATCACTGCCCTTTCCACCTATTGACTCGGGCTGTAAGCCATCCTAGACTTCAGTATCCCAGCATGGATCTACCACCCCTAGCACCGTTCCCGCCTTCGAGTCTGAGGAAAGGCATGATGCCCGAAGAATGGGAATCATGTTTGGATTCTTGGGTATTCCTGATCCAGAGATACTTGACCTTACCTGCAAAAGTTTTCGCTGTCAAAGCCAGTAAAAACCCTTCTATTGCTCATTTTCTCGTTTGCTATGTCAAAGATCCTCCAATTGCAAAAGACATAAAGTCATTACATCTACGACAACAATGCTTCCTCCTCGCACACCGGATGTTGACAGCCGTGAAGCCTATTCCTTCTCCACTGCTAGAGTGGGACTATCTGGCAAACTTAAGTCTTGTGTACGGCAAAAGTACAGTTCTCTCCAGATTGCTTGAGGATATTTGGGATCAAGTCCTGGATGGAAGCCCGTCTCTGGAAACTCACAAACGTGTTTTGATCAAGATATTGGAAGCTAGGAGTCCGGGATCAGAACTGGAATGGATCCTTACACCAAATTTAGCCTTGATCAGAGCATGCCACCGCTACGGCCAATTCCTGATGGTCGGCTCAGATTTGGTCGACGCTCTTTCCAGCGCATATGAACGGGTAGAGCCCAGCTTGAAACAGAAGATCGTGACCGTCGTCTACTTTAGCCTGATGAGTTTGATGGGACCAGATCCTAAGACATCTACTCTACTAGACCACTTGTACGGCCTCAAATCTTCGCCAATAGTAAAAGCACTGGTGGAATCAACACCATTTCTACAGAAAATGCGGGAACAAACATCCGGCCAGGAGAGTGGACGGGCTAAGTCCCTTATAGCATCTCTAGCAAGCTATGAGAAAGGACCTGGTGGCCGACCGAAGAGACTAGTCAGGAGAAAGCTCGACAAGGGCAAAGGACGAGACAACGACCAATACGGCCATGGAGCTTTGGGAAACGTACATGTTCACAAGCTCAGCTTGGTGTCCCAAGTCCAGGATCTCTTCCCCGATCTCGGGTCCGGATTCATCATTAAGCTACTGGATGAGTACGATGACGATACCGCACTCGTCACAGATGCACTCCTAAACGACAACTTACCGGCACACCTGCGGGAGCTGGACCGAACAAAAGAGATCACCCACACTTCTACGCCTCAAACCCACAACCTAGCCCCAGACTTGGCCCCGCACTCTACTCCTCCTCTTCTGCCATCTCGCCGCAACATCTATGACGATGACGATTTTGACCGCCTCGCAGTCGACGCCTCCAAGCTACGCCTAGGCAAAAAAGAAAACGTCACAGCCGACAAGCTCCTCGCTGCCGAACGCTCTACAGGCCAAAAAGCAGCTATCCTCTCCGCCCTCGCGGCTTTCGACTCAGATGACGACGAGCGCGACGACACCTACGATGTCGAAGACGTAGGCGGTACCGTCGACACCACTAATGACGACAACGCAGCCGACTTGAGACAGGAGATGCATGAAGAGGCTCTATTCAACGCCTACAACATGACGCCCGACCTCTTCAACAGGGATGCAGAGACAAGAAGAGGGAAGGCTAGAGCGGCGCTAAGGAGCGAGACAGGAATGACGGATGAAGCTATTGAAGGGTGGGCGATTATGGTTGCTAGAGATCCCAGGTGGTTGAGGAGATTGGAGGCTAAGTTCAAGATGGGAGGTGGTGGACAACGGCCACCGCAGCGGGTATTAGAAGGGACGGCTTGGAGAGGGGATTCGGGGACCGAGGGGACTGAGGATAGTGATGTTGGTGGGGCGGCGAGAGGTGGGAGAGGTGGCAAGGGAAGGGGGAGAGGAAGGGGAGGAGGCGGGGGGAGGGGAGGTGCTGGTGTCGCGGGGCCGTCTGATGATAAGGGAACGCAGGTTGCGAGGCAGAGGAAGGATGCGAATAAGGGGTCGAGAGCCAATCATAACCGGCGAGATCAGCGGGCAAAGAAGATGGCGAGGGGTGGATTTCCGGGTTAGAGTCCCATAGTAGATTAGTTTTGAGGGTTCAATATCCACCAGCATAGCAAAACGTAGCTTTAACAAGGCAAAAAGCCATCAGTTGCAGCTCCAACACTGATCGAGATAACGCTGCTCAGTTTACCGTCAAAAAGCTACGTACAAGAATAGAGCTGAGCGATATTTTGTTGTAAGACACGGCCTAGATCCCAGCAAGATTCAAGAACACGATGTGCTTTCCTCCCATATTTTGCCTCAATCGTGACCAATTTGGTGCCTACTTGCTTACAACCGCACAAGAGCCCATGTCTAGCTTCTTCGGGGTGCCACCAATGGGCGAGATGTCGAAGTCGAAGATATCCATCGGGAGACCCAATGTCATGCAAGCATTCGGGATCTACCACCCTATCAGTACCTCAACTCCAATAAAAAGACTGTTGAATAATCACTCACATCAACCAACCCCCCAACATGTCCCTGAATAGGCGCACAACTCAGCATCAAGTAAACCTGATAATCGCTGTAGCCTGCTCAATATCAGCCTCCCGCACCTGTTCGCCTCTGGATACAACACTCACCGTATCTGCGTAGATATTCTATGCACCTCAAGGTCGCTTGTCGATAAGCAACCGTAGCATCCAAATAATGCTGCACGCCCTTCTCATCAACACTAAACCCCTCAAAAGTGAGATACCTGCTAGGTCCATAATGCGGCTCAACAGGCCCAGGCAAGAAAAGCGGACTCTTCATATCCAAATCCTTCATACCATTCTTCATCACGCTCAACTTCAGCGTAATCACCCCCGCCATCTCGATAGCGCCACAGAAAGAAATCTCGCCATCACCTTGCGAGAAATGCAAATCTCCAACGGAGAATTTCGCCCCGGGCACGTGGACGGGAAGGAATGTCTTGCTGCCACGGCTCAGGTTCTTGATATCGCAGTTGCCTCCGTGCTCGGGACGGCCGGGGATTGTACGTGCGCCTTCTTTGCCGACTTTTTCTTTTATCTCGTCAGAAGCGGAGCCAGCGTGGACGTTCTTGGGTTGAGGGGGTTGGGCGACGATGCGTTCGAGTTTTGTAGTGGAGATGAGTTCGGCTTCGCGGCGGTTCCATTCGGCGAGGATTTCGGGGGACGGGGCGCAGCCCATGATGCCAGGATGGATCAAGCCTGGGAAACGGATGTGGGGCAGGTGTCGGGAGGAGCAGAAGATGCCCTCGAAGTCCCAGATGGCTTTCGCGCTGGGAGGAGTCAGTGGGTGGATTGGTGAGAGAGGGTGGGAGAGTGGGTTACGCTTCGGGATAGATCTCGTCGAGGAATCCACCGCCATTGTTCTTGTCGAAAACACCGGTGAAGCCCCAGGGCTGCTCTTGGAAGGGTTGCACGTCTTGGATCTCAACAAGTAGGACATCTCCTGGCTCTGCGTTTTCCACTTCGAAGGGCCCGGAGAGATAGTGGATCTTGGTCAAGTCGATGTTCTTCATGTCATCTGCGCTGTCGTTGTTGCCAATCTGTCCTCCTGTCCAGTCCACGCACTCTATTTTGACGATCTCTCCATCTTTGACCTTGGCGGCGAAGGGAACTGTGGGAGACGTCAATGGCAGTCATAAGGGTGGCCGAGGGCTGATGTACCGTCTGGATGCCATCTGTTCTGGGGAGAGTTAGCAGGAAGCTTGTATGCATCCAGGTGGTGTCAGACAAACATGGAGAAGAGACTGTTGATCAGCAGGCCTCTTCAAGTCGACCTTAATGGCCGTTCGGATTTCCGTGAGCCCCATGACTTAGGGACTAAAGATACTTGATCAATGTAGACCTGAGACCATCCAGATAGCTCTGATTTATTCAATTGAGGACTGTAGCAAATGTTGAGATGCAGAAGAGAGATCAAGGAAGGAATGACAAAAGAGACGCGGCATAGCGGGGCAAAGGAAGTCAATTAGCATGACCCCGCGAACCAAGCATCTTCGGGCCAGGCTACGCAACATCGATCTGCAAGATAATGAAGACATGACATCTAGACATGGGAATACTGATAAGAGCATATGCCGCTTATCAGTACCAGACTTGACCAAACAAGGGCTAGGACAAAGCTGGTGTTTCGAGCTGCCTAAAAGGACTGGGCCTGAAGTACTAACGAACGGCCTAGGAATAAAAACCATATTGCTCAAGTGAGCAAATGGACGACACCATTGATAGTAGAGGGGAAAATGTCAAGGGTCGGAGACGTCTGAACCTGCTGAAGATGTAAGACTTCCCCGCGTCTGATGAATTCGAGTCTTGCTTTGTGTGTATTTCATGTTCTTTGTCATCTTGAGCGTCTCATGTAAACTTCTTCCCTGGAGAGTCAAAACTCTCAATAGGCCTCTTGTCGACCGTATCGGCATTATTCGCATCCAAATTGTGTAGAGGAAGCCTCAAGAACTCTTGCTTATTCTTCCACGTAACCTGACTTTCTGCAAACTTCTCGGCATACGCTGGCGGTGGAGGAGGGTCTGTAATCTTCGTAATCAGATACGCCGTCGATGCTTCTGCGATGCCATAGATCAAAACGCCCAGCAGTGGTACCTTGAGGAAGATGTAGAAACCGACACCAAAGCCAAAAAGCACGCCCTCGCGGTCATGGAACCAGCGTTTCTTTTGTTCTTTGGTGAATCGTATCCTAGAGAAGTAGGGTTCGAGCTGTGCTCCTGTCAGCCATGCTTCCTGGGTAGAACGGAGGGTGATCCAAGGCAAAGTACCAATTCTCTCATCAAACTCCTTGACGAGAAGTAACTCTGCAGGAACACAATAAGATATCTCCTAGGCAAGAAGATGCCACTGCCAAAGATGACCGTAGCTGGTGTAGGTCCCACTGCATTTTTGAACGTATAGAAAGTCGCTGCAGGGAGTACGAAGCGCCCAACAATAGGCAAATATGAAAGCGCGTAGATTGCCAACGAGATCCCAGCTCTTCGTCCAAAGCGTATCAAAAATGCCAATGCCGCGTCCATGGGCTTTCGATGCTTGCTGGTATCGCCATGTGCCGAGTACATTCGCAGCTCAGTGTAGTATTCAGCGCGAAGAGTCTTTGGGTTCTCGGATTTGTGCTTCGCATAGTATGTCTGATCTACCCATTGGAGGGAGTCCATGAACCTGGAACTGTCAGTGTCTGCATGGGCAAGCATAGCTATGGGCCCACTTACATATGGTCCAAAGTAGGCGTGATGTAGCGCATCAGGCTCATGAGGAAGAATGGCACCTGCAGGACGGAATTGGCGATGAAGTCCAATCCTCCTACCAGCTTGTCATCCCATGTCATCGAATCGAAGTCGATGAAGAAGGAGGTTCCCCATAGTATTACTTTCACCGCGATTATCTGTCGGGGAAGCCAGCAGTCAGCGCCTGGACACCAAACATGGAGGCAACGAGCTTACTGGCACGGCGATAATGAAGCGTATAAGAATTCCAGCAAGGACCGCAATAGCAGCCTGTCGGTAGTGCTCATACTTGAAGAGTCCCGGGTTTTGAAGAGCTCGGAGTGCTGGTCTTTCTTTCAGCGCTTGAGATCTGATTTGGGAATGCTGGGTTGCGAACCCCCAACTACGGTAAGCTGAGCACCCCTTAGGATGGCGTTTGGATCGAAGTTGGACATGAGGATAGCTGAGGGGTAAGTCTGGAGGTGTTGTGGTGGTTGGGCACAAAGTTGGCACGCGATGGATCGACTATCGTACTAAGATACTATACTTAAAGGCTCCCTCTCTTAAGATAAATTCGACTAGTTTCGTCACCGCTACATTACCGATATGTGAGATTATTATACGTAATATAACTAAACCTATAAGTATCAACGCTCGATTTCTACAACAGGACCTTGGTAGACCTTTCTCGCGTACACAATATACCAGACAATGCTCAACAGAACTGTACCTCCAAACACTAAACACGCGTAATTCATCGAAGCCCGTCCAACAGGTAGAAGAAGAATGCAAAACAGTAACACCATTGTACCAGCGCCATTAGGAATCGAACCTAATACCATTAAATATCCTAGTGAATTATGAGGTGTACGCGGAGTGAGTTGGGGTGTACGCGCAGGAGAAGCCTAAATATATACCTGGAGCGCTCCTAGACGCCGAAAAAATCGAAGATTTCGCGTTCGTCGTGGGGGATGCCTTTAACGACTAGGTATTTATAGGCGCCTTGGATTTTCGACTTCTGGGGGGTATTGTAGGTGTTATTTCGGGTCTCGCGAGGTATAGCAGTAGAGTAGGAAGGTAGTAGAGTTAATAGAATTAGGTGGTTGTGGGAGACTAGCTTAGGGGCACCTTAGGGGCACCTTAGGGGCTTGCTTAGGGGGTCGCCTAGGGGGGCCCTCATTGAATTTTATTTTGTATAGGGCGTGCCATGTCCATAGCATCTGCGAATTGGGCACCTTTCTTAACGACCTTTTATCCATTGAATGACCTCCTATGCTCAAGATCGAATCGACGCATTACAAATGAAATTGGCGTATTTTTGGCTTGGTAGACTATCAAATACGATAATGTTTTTTTTCCATCTTCGAGTCGAGGCGGCATGCCAGCCATGTTGATACGAATCTTGAGCACCAACGTGATGACTCAGCTAATTGCCATTGTGTAGCCTGGGGGTATTCAAGATACGTTCTCCGAAATGATGGAAAGTTTGCTAATAGATGCTTCTTCATTGTTATCCCATTTTCGTTCATTGTAATGCTGTGAAGACCTCCACGTATAATGAACAAGCTTGCCCTAATGACCATGATCACAGTTGTTGCAACAGACTAAGCCAGGTTCAGGGCGATCGCACAGACCGCTCACTTTTCAGTCTTTTCTCCCCAAAGCGACAGAGCTATACCACTGTCAAACTTCATCCCAGGCAAAACGTAGACGACGTTCAGTCCTCCATCATTGGTTTCGATGTTTCCTCCTTCCACAAACCCAATCTTTTGCGCCACTCGATTGCTCCGCTGATTCTTTGTCCTAGGCCACGTTATAATCTCCTTCACGCCCAACTCCTCTCTCGCCAGCCTCAAGAGCTCCTTTCCTGCTTCGGCCGCATACCCTTGGCCCATGAACTGCTCCAGTACGCACCATCCCAAATCAGGTGGCGTGGACGCCGCTCGCTGTGCCATTGATACTGCTCCCATCAGTGGCCCCGCCTTCTGGCCCAGCCGTAGAAGGTAATAGACGTCCGCGTCTAGGACCCGTCCTTCACAGGCAGATGGTAAGAGCCGGGTGGCAGAGTTGAGGGCATCGAACTGCGCAGGTGTTCGGATCCCGTAATCGCCCATGTTGGCGTGTGTAGTGGAATTAGTCAACGCAGTTTGGAGAGACGAGCCATTTGTGTAGCCTGATTGCCCGTATTGGCCGTAGGTACGACAGTATTCAGTAGCGTTCAGGTATCCTGCTGTCTCCACGAATTGCTAAGGGTTATCCAGAACCCTAATGAAGAGCCAGTTGGTGTCAAACAGCAACAGAGTTGTGTCCGGATGGTGCTTTGCCAGACTAGAAACAAGCCAATCGAGCCGAGTGTTGACCGCCGTGATGTAGGCCGCCTCTGCAGCTTGACTGGAGGCGCTAGTTTCCAGTGTACCCGGGGAATGATCAACGGGTGGGACGTTCAGGAACAGAAAGTTTCGTGCTCCGGCAGCAGCTGGCATTCAATGTCAGTAACGAACGGCTGGCTGATCATCAGATCTAGAAGGGACTGGCCTCGTTGACGAGATTCTGGTATGCCTGGATAAGGTCGTAGTTGATAGTGCCATTGCCTTCGGCGTACGAGTTTGTGACATCGTTGATACCAAAGAATATGGAGAACAAGCTGTTGGAAGGAGTCCACGGGACCTTGCTGTTGTTGACATACGTTGGTAGAAACTCGTCCTCTACCTGCTGCTGGAAACTTTGCAGAGTCTTCCTCAACCTAGACTGTACAGCTGAAGGGTCGATGGTGGCTCCGCCGTAGCCTAGGTTGTAGGCCTGGATGTAGCTTTGATTGTATGTGGTGATCAAGAAATCGATGTAATTGGGCCCAGCTGCAGAGGTAGCACCCGGATAGGAGGGATTGCCCAATGGGTTGGCCGGATTGGGTTGTTCTCCGTAAATGGTGAAGTTCGTTTTTGTGTATGAATCGCCACTGTCGTCCTTGTTAGTACTTCAACTACTGTGGGTCGAGTGGGTCGAGACATACAAAGCGAAAAGATAGTGGACATTCTCCCAGCCACTCCAGAACGTGGAGGCACGCCTAACGATACGTGGCGGATTAGTAGAGTCCTTGAGTGTTTGGAGCAATGGTGTTCCGTGCGGCCAAGATTCCGGTTTGCTGAAAAAGTTCTCTGGCAGACTTGGGACAGGCAAGCAGCCAGGTTGCAGATTGTTTGGAGCTTGGCTGTAAGCTAGCCAGAACGAAGCAAGGAAGCTCAAAGCGAGCAGCACAAATGAATTCTTGTTGAAGGCCATGTTTGGAGCGAGAAAGAGAAAGAAAACGATTGGATGGAGAGGTCGGGAGAAGAAGAGACACGTCCCCTTCATTAGTACTTATCATGACAGGATCAGATCTCTCTCGCTCCTGCCTCCGAAAGCGATTGTACATGGTTTTTATGTAAAGGAAAGAGTATTTCCCGAAAGTGATTGTCCACAGCTTTCTAATAAGGAAAGAGCATCTCGACCGGTGTAACTGTTTAGGATAAGCAAGCACCACTCAACCGGGCAATCTCGGCTCAGAACAGATCTTACAAAAACGTGGAATGGAGGAAAACAACAGCAAGAGATCGGCAATGGTCGCAGTCGTGAACATTCGGCCATTGCTGAGAGCTTGTTGTAGCATTCAATGATTGTATTTCGGATTGCCCTTCTACACTCAAGTCCGAACAGATTGTTTTTTGCTTGATACATCATTCAAACTCAGGTATGCCCACAAACATGATAATCTGGGCTTCTCGAGTGTTCCGCTGAAACTTAATGTTTAGGAAGAAATGAAGATGGAAGTATTGCACGCGAAGAATTTGAGCTTCTCGAAAATCACCGCTAGCAGAGCCTTACCGTAATCTATTCCCCGCAATATCAAAATGCCCCAAAACTACACAATTCTCCAGACCACTCGCAATCCTACTCCCAAAATGGCCACAGGTCACCTCAGCACGGATGAGGTACTAATGCTCCGACCCAATGCCACCAGTACCTGCTAACAATCCAGTTCCTAATCCGCCTAGCCACCCTCTTCGAATCCCGCCGCTCCGTCAACCACGGCTCCGTCTTCCTCACCCAAAAACGCCGTATGTTCTTCATACTTCCCAGCCTCTCTTCGTACTAACAAAATACATACAGTATCACCCCACGACCTCCCCAAAGCCGCAACAGACACGCCCCTCCCGCCCTCCTCCCCCTTCCCAGATCTACATCCCCCACATCCACTCCCAATCTTGATACGAGCTACAAACGGCAAATCGAAAGACAAACGAAAGGACAAGATAAAGCTGTCGACAGTCATTCAGGCAGATGAGCTTGAGGGGTTTTTCATGAGGTATGCGGACGTGTGTAAGGCGGGCATGTCGGGGTTGAAGAAGAGGGATAGGAGTGGGCGGAAGGCGAAGGGGAAGGCGAAGAAGAAGAAAGGCGCTAGTGGGGGCGGGGTAGAGGGAGAGAAGAAGGGGTGAGGTTGTGCTGAGGGAGTGGATGGAATTGAATGGGATGGCACTTCAGCGCCGAGACGGGAATGGGGATCAGCACTACAAGCTCACGGAGATCGAGCCGGGAGCAGACCGATTTCCAGTGTTTTTGGCGCGCCCGGAAAAGTCATGGGAAGTTCCGAAGGCATTTGCAAAGCTGATGGCATGGGCGCCAGTTGAAACTTGCGGAAGACCACTGATATGTGATATGATAATGTACAGAAATGATACCATTGCGGACGCCGAGCCTTTGGTATTCGGCCAATAACATCAGAATCATTTCATCAAGGGTCAACCAGCAGCGGCCTTCTCCAACTCTTAATGCCCACCACAGGATCAGCTTCCCTTTATGCTCTTCCGGTAATGTAGTCTCTATTTTCGACCGTAACGCTCTTGGTCTGTCAGACGTCAGCAGTCGATCTCATTATGTCGGCGTTCCGAGACATACCATATGATTGACCTTGTACACACCAACTAGTCGCGAAGCTAGCTCGAACATGTTGTTGCGCAACGAAATCACTATGAACTGTGCGTTCTTCGTCCGCTCTTTGATATAGCTGGCAACGATTGAGACCTTCGGGTACTTTAGCAATGTTCTGTATCTGCGGTTCGGACATGACTTACATTTCGGAAATCCAACGCTGCATCAATTTCGTCCATCACATACAAGGGTGTTGGCTTGTAGTGATGCAGCGCAAACACCAAAGCCAGACTGCTCAGCGTCTTCTCTCCACCCGACAAATTCGAGATGTTCTTCCATGACTTCTTCGGCGGCATGACACTGAAGAGAATGCCTTCTGAAAACGGATCCAATGAGTCGACGAGCTCCAGCTCTGCATTGCCGCCCATCGTGATCATCTGATACATCTCCTTCAGTCGTAAGGAGATGAGGCTGAATCCGGTCATGAAACCCTCGAGGCGGAGCTTGCGAAGCTCGTCACATCGTTTCTTCGCTGTGTCCCTTGAAGTTACAGCAGCTTGAAGATCGCTGCTCCGAGAGACGTGCTCTTCCACTCGCCGACGGTACTCAGCGAGGACACCAAGCTCGACGTTGACGTTCTGGGTCTTCTCTTCGAGGATTGCTATTTCGCCTTTTAGGGTGTCCTTGTCCATGTCTTTAAGCTCGTCTTTGGCGTATTGCTGCAGCTCTTCAGTGGCTTGCTCTTCCCCGAGGTCGCTAATGCTTTGGATGCTCAACTTGCTGAGCTTTTCGTTCCAATACCGCAACCGCTTTTGGTTTTCTGACTGGACTTTCTGGCTCTCCTCCAACTTATTCCGCATCTCGATCTCAACAGCACGGGTCTCATTGAGCTCAGCTGTCTTGTCGTCTAGTTCTCGTTTTAGAGCGGCCAGCTCATCTTGTTTGCTGCTCAATGCATCTTGCGCTTCTTCAGCCTTTCGCTTCGATGCAGATGTATCGCTAGTCTGGGTTGCGACATCACTGGCCAAAGTCTCGAGCTCCTCAGCTGCCGCTGCGATTTCCTTCTCAGAGTCCTCGTAAGATTTTTGGTGCTTGACCTTCTGCTTCTCCGCTTTCGACTTGGCAATCTCCGCATTCGACATCTCCTCTGTCAGGGTTTCTATCTGCTCTTTCAAGCCGTCGACCTTAGCCTTTTGAACTCTGAGCCTCACGCCACCAACTTCCATTATCTTGTCTTGGAGATCCTGGATTTCGTGTTCAAGCCCAGCTGTCTCCGCACGTAGCTTATCGGCCTCCTTCTCAAGTTTGGAGATCTGCTTCTCTAAGGCACTAATTCGGGCGTCGTCTGAATTCGATGCAGGCTGCGCGGCCGTCAACTCGGTGACCCGGTGTTGAGCATCGGCAAGGTTTCTCTTGAGACTCTCAGTCTCCAAGCTTGTCTTCTGGATGGCCGTTTCCAGTTGAGGGATCTGTTTATTGAGCTCTTTGAGAGATCCCTCAAGCTCCCTTTGCTTGTCCTGGAGCGTTTGCAGCTCCTGCTCGAGCTGATCACGATCGACCTCCAATTTTGACACCTGCTCTTTTGATGTCTCGGCCACAAGCTTTGATGACATTCCGCCTTTGGCAACACGAGTACCACCGCCACTCATGGTTCCAGACACATCAATCAGTTGTCCGTCAAGAGTGACGACCCTCCATCTTCTTGCGCCATATGCAATGCGATTTGCTTGCTCGAGGTCCTTGGCGACGAGGGTATTCTGTAAAACGCTGAAGAAGGCAGGACGAAAGATATCGTTTTTAATCTTCACTAGGTCAAAGAGTCTGGGAACACCTTCGGGTGTGTCTATTGCGGATAGATCTCTCCGGGCAAGGCGGTTTAGCAGAATGATGTTGGCTCTCCCAAGATTGTTCTTGCGTAGATAGTCTATACATTGCTGACCAACTTCCACTGAGTCAACAACGAGGTTTTCTAATGAGGGGCATGCCGTGGATATAGCCACGTCGTACTTCTGGTCAATGGTACCCAGATTGCCGAGTCGTCCATGGAAGCCTTCGATACGCCCAGACTCTTTTAATCGCATCAAACCACTCAGGACGTTCCCTTGGCTTTGGGTGCTAGACAAGCTGGCTCTAGCTTCATCGGCTTTCTGCCTGGCTCCAGACAGCTGTAACCGGATCTCGGGTTCCTGTTGGGCCAACTTGCTGAGGTCACCCTGGATCTTAGTAGCTTCTTTCTCTACTTTCGCTTTCTGGGATTTGAGCTCCTTGGTCTCGCTTTCCTTAACCTTACGACTCTCTTCCAGCAACTTGATCTTCTCTTGAACCTCTTCAAGAGCAACTGTCCCGGCAGAAGCCCGTTCATGCAAGATATCAAGCTCACTCCTAGCAACAGCAATAGTAGACTGTTTCTCATTGATCTTTTCATTCCATGGCTCAAGTGACTTTTGCTTAGCAGCTATTTGGTCCGAAAAGGCCTGGGTCTTGCCCTTCAAGCCGTCCCGGATCGAGGCCAACTCCTTTTCCTCTGTACGCATGTTCTTTTCCAATGTGGCGATTTCCTTTGTATTGCGCTCGATGTCATTAGAACGTTTCTGGACCAGACTGTTGGACTCGGAACCAGCAAGACGACTCGTTTGAAGGGCCTTTTCCAGCTTGCTTTTCTTGTTGGACAGGAATTTCTTCTTCTCCTCATACTTGACATGCTCCTTGTCGAACTTAGCCATCTCTTTGATGACTGCCTGGGTCGCTTTTTGCAAGGCTTCGTACTCCTTGGCACCATACTTGTATGCTTTTTCAAGGCTCTTGATCCCGTCTTCGTTTCCTTGATGCTTTTCGAGCTCCGCGTTCAATTGACCCTGCATCTGTCCTATTGCTTCATCGGTCACCTTAAGATTGTCTCCGCATTCGTCGATATAGACCTGGTACAACGCAGACTGCTTAAGAGCAAGCTCGTTCTCGTCTCTGATATACGTCAAAGCCTTGTTCTTCTTGTCTTCGAGGCTGTTCTTCTCCTTCTCAACGTGCTGAACCCTAGCATTCTTCTCTGTGCAGACTTCGTTCAACCTCTCTACCTCAGTCGCGGACTCTTCAATGGGTGTCTTATATTTTGAAGTTCCAACGATGTCTTCGAGATATTCAAGTAAGCCATCGTCGTGTTCGTTGGCAGCTTTGGGCTTCATTTGGGCAATCGATTCGACTTCGCCCTGCAAGATCAAGAATCGCTTGTGGTCTAGATCTACACCGCGGTCCTTGAGAAGAGTCGTCACTGTCGTAAAGTTGGACTCTTTTCCATTAATGTAGTATTTGCTGGTGTTGTTCTTGAATGCTCTCCGTGAGATGATCAAAGTCGAATCGGGCACGACCTCCTGCTTTCCACCTGGCTGCTAAAAGTCAGCAACGATATGCAATCATTCATATAAAACTTACAAGATCCATGACCTCCTCAAAATGCACCTCGACCTCGCAATGGTCTAGGATGGGAAACGCCGCCGAATTATGAATCAAAGCAGAAATCTTGCCCTGCCTCATCTTACTTGCTCGAAAACCGAAGACAAATAGTAAGGAGTCAATAACGTTCGATTTTCCTGACCCATTAGGCCCTACTACCGACGAGAAAGACGCATGGAACGGCCCGACCTCCTGTCTCCCGGCATAGCTCTTGAAGTTGGTAAGCACCAAGTACTTTATGACCGTTCGTGCTTTCGGTCCAGTATTTTCTGGTATCTGGGGCACAGCCAAAACTCTCGATCTCATGACTATATCCATTGGCTTCTCCAATACCGTATCCATGGGCTCGACAGCCACAAAATCTTTCTGGCTATTCGCCGCTGGTGCTTGCTCATTGATTGCGGCATTTGTTATGTCGGCCAATGGTGTGCCGTGCAATTGGGAGGGCTCGGGCGACGTTGAAGGCTTTGGCGTCGGCATCTGGGGGGAGGTTCCACAGACACAGATGCGCGCACTTTTTTGGCTGGCGCTGCGCTCTTTCGCTTCCTGGGAGATGGGTTCTTAGTGGGCGATACAGGTTCTGGAGGTATTGATTCCTCTGGGTCGAATATCTGTGAAGGCTCCACACTGTCGCCAGTTCGCACTCTCCGCGCGCGAGCTGCGGTCCGCGGAGTAGGAGGCACATCTGTGGTCTTTCGTCGGGTCTGGCGTCTAGGACTGCGTTGAGGCGCTGGTGTGAAATTGTCCCCTTCATCCTCTCCTCCCTGGGGCTCCTGTACGTTCTCTTCATCCGATTCATCCACAATTACTTTCCTCCGAGTCGCTGCCCGTCGCGAGGGTCTTGTTGGTGATGCAGTAGACATCGTTGCCGCTTAGTCGTAGTATGTGCTGGATTGCTGAAGATCGCGGCGCTGTTTGTTTACTTTTCAGCGGCGGCAGCGGAGCTTTCCGCAATTTTGCCGGTGTTTTCCCGCGAGAGATCGAACCCATGCTTTTTCATCCCACTCCTCTTCCGCTGACGGAATAAAAGGACAAATTGTATTCTTGGTATCCAAAGCCTCTTCTCAAACCCAACATTCGGGGAGATTCTGTGTCAAAAGTACCACTACCAGATCTTACAGTGAGGTATGCCACGTCGAGCAATCCCTTAGACTCGGAGCCGCAATAAGCAGCTTGCAACATGGACCCTACTCTCATAGCCCTCCAATCGCGTCGTCGGAAGCACAATTGGTGATTTACACCTTCCACTTCTGTCTCACGCTTAGCACCAAACTAGTTGCCTATGTTGGTCTTACATCTTCCAATTGCTTCTAAGACGCACTTCGTATCCGTTTTTTGAATGTCCAATTGATTTCCCTACATTCCTGTATCCTGCAACGATTGAAACTTCTTCAATTCAACCTAACATCTCAAGACCCATTATCTTCAAGCTCCTAGTTTTCAGGTGCCACCAATTCGACCCGGTCATCTGTACGGGCGTGTTGTGCATCTCCGACCTCAAACACAACCCACAGAGCCATCTATCCAAGCCTCAGAGAGCAAAGCTTTCCCAGTTCTACGTCGCTACTTCCTAGAGCCCGTCCCACTATGCAGGCGATGGACACCAAATCCACAGGCCGGGATGAGCCCTTCGTCGTCACGGCCGATTTCTAGATTCCTTGGGCGCCGACTACGAAAAGGCCTTCGGCCATGACACCGGCTTGCACAACTTCATTGAAAACGCGCTCACGTTCTTCCAGCCCTCCTCCAAAGTCTTAGATGTCAGATGCGGCACTGGTACACCCGTCTCTAGCACCGTAGTTGCCCATGAGCACAAAGTCACCGGTATCGATATCGCGCGATCGATGGTGGGATTGAGCCACAAGGTCGTACCCGGTGCGGAATTTGAGGTCGCCAACATATTAGAGTATGTATCCAAACAGAAGATGGATGTGGTGGTGAATATTCTATCCCTGTTCTTGCTGTCGAGGAAAGAGATGGAGGTCATGAGTAGGAAGTGGGCTGAGTGGCTGTTGCCAAACGGAATTTTGTGCGTTTTCATGGTAGCGGCTGAGGATTGTAAACTGACTCAGGAAATGTATGAAGACGGATTGTGTGCAAGCGGGATGCAGTTCATGTTCATGGGACGGAAAGTCTCGTTGAAATGTTGACTAGGGAAGGGTGGAAAAATATGCTGGAGGAAGCAGGATTCGAGATCGTTGATACAGAGTTTCGTGTTCTCGAACCTCCTGCTGAGGCAATGTCGGATCCCGAGCCGCATTATTTCATTATTGCCAGGAAGTTGAGATAAACTTCTTGTCAAGCAAAGGCAGGCAAATGAATATGGACGAGAGGTCATACTGAGTAAGTGACGAATTATCAACACGTTGCCGTAAGTTACGAATGAAGTACTCTATTGAGAGAACACAATGCAAAACATGGCATATCTTACTAAAACGTTGGAAGCAGGCGAAACATCTTATCCTTTTCAAAATCTACAACCATACCATTTCTCAGTTTAAAAAACAAAGCATTGCCTAATCCGTATCACTACCTCTCCAAATGCCGCTCCTGTTCTAGAGGGTGAGCAGCGCCGCTATATCACCCGCACCTGGTGAAGCAGGGGTGAGGCGAAGCTGAAGGGACCTGTTCGAGCTCCACAGCGTCCGGTTAGGTTTTTTCAGGCGTGGAGTCCGGTTTTGGCCCCTTACTCCAAGGTCAGCTTGTCAGGATCGACAATTGAGTATAAGCACGCCGATCGGAGATTATTTTGCTCAAGCTAACGCGTCGATATTCGTTGTGACTTGTGACGATGCTTTACATCACTAGCATAGCAGTGACCACTACACCAATCGTATACGGGAATTCATTGGTCTATCCTACCCGTTTCAGGCTAGTCCCCTAACTATATTATAACTAGTAAGGCCAGCAGTCTCTCCGTCTCCTCCTATACTCGGTTCTATTCTAAATATAAAGTCAGTTGTAACCGCTCAACTTTTTATACTGGAACCAATTCTATCCGGGATCTTAATCTACATAACGAAGTGCTAGATACGTGATAAGACATTAATACTCCTTGGATCATCGGCCCCTTGTACGCATCTGGCGGGGGGCTTTCTACCTGCGAGCTGAAATAAGTTGAGCCGAAAAGAGCCGAACAGAGCCGGCACTTGGAGCTGGCACCAGAGAAAGCGCCAGAGAAGGCAGCAGAGGCAGCAGAGCAGAGCAGGCAGCAGGAGTCGGCAGCAAAACAGGGGCGTGGTAAGAGTCTAAGGGGCCAGTGGAAGACTGATCAGCATTGCCAGGGAGAGTATCAGTCTATCTGGGTCAGCTGCCGCACCACAGAGGATCCCAGGACACAACAGTGAATCGATCTGCAGAACAAAGCATTGATCGCGGAAGGGTATACGCCGGTATCTACGACGGTAAGGCGCAAGGCATATCAGTAAGACTTACTAACAATCCACAAATTGCGTTACGCAACTCTCGACAGCGATCCTAAAAATAAAGGGGCAAATGTGGTATAGGGCGCAGTCATCGACCGGTAGCAGACAGCGTTCGAACGTGTGCAAGGAGCAGCCTTACGGATTTGATTCTATTATGGCGCGATGAGAATAGAAAAGATATACTCCAGAGCTGGGACATACCATAACCTTCATCTGAACCAAGAAATATAACTAAAACACAGAGTGCTTATTTTTGAACCCGACTCTATACTTTCACGAGCCCCTCGCTCTGATCCGTTCAAGCAAGAGAGCTTGCCGCTGTTTGGGTCCGTTCTGGCTTCCAATTTTCAAACATGACTTGCACGTGACTAAGGGGAGGCTGCGAAAAGAAAAGTAAAGGCTACATAACATCTAGCATGCGCAAATAGATGATGTTGGCCGTTTCTACACTTGGAGAAAGGGAAAACTCTGTTGTACGCACGTTTTGATAAGATCAAAGGAGATTCAGCCTAGAAGAATAAGATGCCAATGGATGATAACGATAAACCCAGATCTGTTATGACGAAGTGCTTGACAGCCTCACAGGTCTTAGGGCCTTCGGGTCAGGCCTCGCCACTAGTGAGGTTACTGTAAATTCCGACAACATGGATGATTTCCTGGGCGGATTCTCCTGAATAGAAGAAGATTATTGTAAGCGATGATGGCTATCAAAGCGGGGCCGAGCAGCTTAATGAAGGGAGGAAACGACTTACGTAATATGATGTGAAATCCCGGTACTGGGTGCTGCCGCTACCACACATTGTCATTGTCTAGCTATGCTGACGAAAAAGAGGTGTCGCAGTAGCAATCAATCCCTTCGCCTATCATGGCGTATCTGAGGGTCGATATAGATCGGGTGCCGAGTTGTGACATTGTATCTATCAGCATAATACATAGTTCTTATCTTTGTATTCGCAATTATTTAGTCGCTTTGCGTGCTTGATTGCGTGCTCATAATCTTAAGCGATGTCGGCTGATGAGCCTACCGAGGATGAGGCCACCACACGCCTGAGGGAAGATTGGGAAGATTATTCGCAATGGCATGCCCTGATTTTGTTTCATCTGCAAAGATTCTCTAGGAGCTCAAGGCTGTTAGCTGCAATGAAAGTTGCAATAGTGGGCGCTGGTATCAGCGGCGTGGTTGCGGGAGCTCATCTCGGACGGGCAGGCTTAGACACCACAGTGTTCGAGAGAAACGATGCCGCAGGAGGTGTATGGTAAGTGTGACTCCTTAATCCTGGATTACGAGTTCTCATGCATCCAAGGCTCTATGATGCGCGGCTCCCATTGGAGCCTTCTTATCCTGCGAACAGACCTTCCGAAGGAGATTCTGTCCCTAGGAGAAGAAACGTGCAAAGAAAGACTTCACAAAATGGCCCACGTGAAGATAGACTTACTGAACATCTCCAACACGCTCCCCCCGGGTCAGAATCCCAAGTCCGTGCTCGGAAGTTAGCTCTCTCGCCTTACTGATGGGCACGTAGTGCAGACCATGTTATGAGGGTCTATCGAATAATGTATCTACAAGGCTGCTAGAATTGAGACTCAATTCTTGGAAGGCAGGTACAGCAGACTTTGTAAGCCATCGCACATTGAACGAATACATCCAAGAGACATCTCGCAAGACCAAAGTGCACGAGCGCACAATCTACAACACGCGAGTGGAGAACATCTCGAAAAAGGAGTCATTTTGGCAAATTCAAACTTCAACCTTTTCAAAAGACGAACCTGTTAACCAGAGGATCGAAAGATCGTGGGTAAGATTCTTAATGCTGTAGTACGGTGTATGGCTGGCTCAGAACGTTTCAGGAATTTGACGCTGTTGTCATTGCTTCGGGTCATTACCATGCTTGTCGTATCCCGGAAATACCAGGCCTCGCAGAATGGAAAGTGCGTTGGCCGTAAGTTATGTTTTCTGACTTTTTATTACCCCTTCAAGTCGTCTCATGAGCCGGAAACTTTCTCCGGCTCATGAGACATCTCTTTCGACTCAAAAACCACCTCAAAAGGGAAATGCTGACTTCGAAATCATTAAGACACAGGATACAACACTCCAAGAGCTATAGACATCCTAGGTCGTTCAGGGGCCAGGTAGGAACAACCGTATACCTGTCTAGTGGAGGAAGTGTCATTTGGCCAATGTCTACAACGCTGATAACCTTTGGTGTATGCAGAACGTCCTCCTAGTAGGTTCCGGAGTCTCCTCAATAGACATCGCTCGAGAGCTTGGCCCAGAGGCAGAGGAAATCTACCAAGTCTCTCGGGGTGGCGCATTTGATCTTCCGGCAAGCCTCCTCCCTCCAAATGCGACTCGTATTGGTGAGATCGCCAGCTTCGAGAACCTCGCTGCGGAAGCAGATTCTCTAAAAGACAACTCGAAATCTCTCCCATGGCGGATCTTCCTGAGAGACGGCCGGGAACTTGCTAAAATACACCGCATCATCCTTTGCACTGGATACCACATCTCCCTGCCTTTCCTGAAACAGTATCATAGCGATGACACTCCTGTCTACGAAGCAAACAACACGGTCCTCGTTACAGATGGCACACAGGTACACAATCTTCACAAAGACATCTTTTATATCCCTGACCCGACCTTGATCTTCATTGGCATCCCGTACTATACCGCCACTTTCACGCTGTTCGAGTTTCAGGCCATGGCAGCGGCTGCTGTCCTGTCCAATCAGGCTTTTCTCCCTATTCGAGAGGGTATGAGGATAGAATACCAGGAGCGAGTGCGGAGAAAAGGAGTGGGCAAATCATTTCATTCGCTCAAGGATAAAGAGGTGGAATACGTGGATGAACTTGTGGGCTGGATCAATAGAGATCGCGCAACGGTTGGAGCTAAGCCTGTAGAGGGACATACGCAAGCTTGGCATATTGCAAATGCTGACCGGCTGCAGAAGCTGCGCCAGATGTTCGAAAAGACTTGAGTTTCTGGATATAGAGTTTTCTAATCAGGAAATAGTTTAGACGCTTGCATCCATCCTCAGGCAGTAGCAAGGTCCTGGAGATGAGCCACATGCTCCTTGATCATCGGTTCCCTTACTCGAAGCCATCACATACTGCTGTGGATTCGAATGTGCTCGGCGATTTCATCATCAGGGGCTAATTCTTCAGCCCCTTGAGCTTGTGGAACTTTCGAATGCGGCTGCTCGTGCTGTCTAACCGAGTGAACCTGATTTCGAATGCAAAAAGTGAAGAAGACGGACTCACTGGCGAATTTGGCGCTGATGAAGCGCCTTGGTAGTGTAGCCCGTAATGATCAACAAGGAGGAAAGGACGGTCACTGTCACAAAACCCTTGTGATACTGTGGCGCGTCGATTTGCTGCCACACAATGAGTGGGAGCCAGGCCTGCACAACGTAGGCCATCTCGTTCATGGAGGCCACGACAATGGCTCGTTCCTCGTTGTCGTCAGCACAGACTTCGTGCGCCCAGCTACATGAAGGGAATTAGTGATCAACGTCAGAGAAGGTACTGCGATGGTTACTGACGCCATGCAGAGGCCCGATAAGCCATAGCCACCTCCTGCTAGAATGTAACACGTCCACCGCCAACCTTCCGGTATATTCCAAACGGCCAATGAAGTATAGCAGACAATATTGAGTACCTAGGAGTTGGCTTAGAATAGGAATAATAAAGTAATGTCGACGAGATGCTCACCCCTCCGAAGACGATTGGTGGAAGTCGATTACCGTCGAGGATCGAGTCTGATACCCACGCGTACGCTAGCGTGGTAATGATTTGAACAGCATATGTAGCCGTGGGATATTCGTTGATTTCCGCTATGGTGTATTTTGGATTTTTCGAGTTCTTTAGGAACTGTGCAAACACTGGGACTGCGCCTGCGGCGCCGTTGTTGAAAAATCTAGAAAAGCGTCAACCATGGCTCCGATGATCCTAGTCCGATAGGGACGGAGGAGACGTGCATACACATAGAGCGCACTCAGAACGTATATATGCCAAGATGTCAAGATCTTCAAGATTTTTGCCTTTGTGTATGGAGCTCTTGGCTTCCGACCTTCCAGTGCCATTCTCTTCTGGGCAAATGCCTTGTCCTGTTTAAAAGATGTCAGTTAGGTGTACTTGACTGGCCTTTACGACAGATTCGAATTACCTCTGCATTTAAATATATCGCGCGGGAGGTACCAGGCAGATCTGGGATGAAGATGTAGCCGGCCAAGGCAATGGGAAGAGAGATGACTCCATCGACGATGAACAACCTTCATACTGCTGTCAGTGAACGGATGTGCAGAATCCGCTGAAGGCACGTACCACTGCCAGCCCGAGAAGCCAGCATTTCCGCCGAGATGATACACAGCAGCCATTAGGTAGCCTGAGACCATGGTTGCAATCGCGCTGCTTACGTGAAAAATGCAGGATCGTTTTGCTAACTCGTCCTTTCTGTACCATGAGCCGATCACATACTGCATCCCTGGATAGAAAGAACTTTCTGCAAGACCTGATAAAGCAACATCAGTTCTCGGAAGCGAAACATATATGGTCCCGAAGTTCCAAAAAAATATTGAAAAGCCTTACCAATGATGAACCGAAGAGCATAGATCTGTTTGGCGCTACTACATCTGCTGAGGCAAAATGTGAGTACGGTCCAAATGACCTGTAAAGTTTTGATAGAGTCAGTTTCCCAGTCTTTTTTTCGTCTGCGTTGACAAAGGTGAGATTGACCTCCATGGAAGGAATCCAAATCGATGGCCGGATACGTGTCAAAATTAGATTGCTAGGGATCTGTCCAATAACATAGCCGACGGTCCAGCAAGTCTGCATGTAGTTCAATTCGTTGCCGTAGAGCCCGAGTTGCTCTTTCCTTCAGAGAATCAGCAAGCGTGTGGACGGACTTCTAGCATGATGGATTATACATTCCCGATACAAAGGCGTTATTGATATTTGCTTGGTCCAGATACTTGATGAAGTAGCCTACGATTTGTGAGCTTCCCCATCAATCTGAAACTCGTAGCTCACTTCAAGTACCCAATGAAGCGAATGTCAACAGCGCAAAGTCGAGCTTGAACAAGAACTTGCGTTCCTCCGGAGATTTGTCCAATGTATCCCAGACGTAGCTCTGCCATTTTCTTTGGACATCCTCTTGCACCAGTTGATTTGCTTTATCTAGAACCCTTTTCGAATCTTGCTCTTCATCCACATGCATCTTGAAGGAGAGGGCCTGACCAAGTCGTTGGATCTTAAAGAAAACAAGTCAGTAAAACGCGTTTCTGCTCCTCTGCTCCTCTAATTGCCGTGAGCCACAGATCTACTTTGTTATTAAATCTAGAAAGGACATCCACCAATCTTCCTACGTCACAGGACTTCTCTTTATATGGCGTGCTAGATGCATTGAACCCAGAAATCCTATCGGGTGGGGGCTCGTAGCCAATGGAAGCATAGCGGGTGATATTCCATGCTGTCAGAATTTGGTTTAGAGAAGATGCAAGCTCGCGTGCTATGCTCCTACACATGTCGCTGCGAATTGCGTGTGTTTGATATCTTCCGATGCGTTGATTGCGAGCTTCGGCAAGCGTAGTGTCTGTGATCGACGACGCAGCACGTCCATTGGGGTGGGATCCTAAACCCTACGATTGGCCCATTCTGATCGCTTATATCTGGTGGATGTCGAATGCTCGAAGTTGTAATGTAGCGCAATGCTATGCGAATATTGTGTGGTCATATTTGTTTACACCAAATGGATGCGTTCGCGAGTGGATGATGGGGCTAGAATCAAAATCTAAGTCAGGTCGATAAAATTGCGTGATCAGCCCCGCACATGTTGATTGTTAATCAGTCTATTGAGAGCGACTTACCATGGCGACTACCGAATGCAAGACTTATATGATCGGCATGCTCGTTCGCTTTGTACGAATTCAGGGCTGAGAATTCGTTCTTCGTGAACGCTTGACTTCAGGACCATGGCTCCCACCGCAATCGATCCCACCATCGTCGATGTTGTTCAGCCGAAGAAGGACAATCTGAACTTACCTTCCGAATCTCGCAAACGTCTTGAAAAAGCTGATATCGACCTATCCGGTGGTTACCCATACCGGCCAGCGAAACCATTATACCTACAGGATGTGCAAAAGATTCGTGAAACTTATCGAGAGCACAATGATCCTGGAGCCAGAGCGGATCCAGCGAAGTCTGCTCTCTTTGCAGCCGCAGAAAAAGTGGTTGATTTGACAACACACATTGGCACTGAGATTGTGGGACTGCAACTGAAAGATCTGACTGGCAGACAGAAGGACGAGTTGGGATTGTTGATTGCGGAAAGAAGCGTTGTTTTTTTCCGGGACCAAGATATCTCGCCGCAGCAGCAGAAGTCTCTTGGGGAATGGTATGGAGAGATTGAAATACACGTAAGAATCTGGCACTTTGAAGAGTCAGCTTGAAGCTGATCAGAGCTGGTGGTAGCCCCAAGTCCCCCAGGTCCCGGGCGTCGACGGTGTGACAGTCATCTGGCCAGAACTTCAAGCAACGGAGTCCAAGGCCAGTTTTCGACGACCTGGCGGCGCATCCAGATGGCATACGGACCTGGTGCACGAGAAGCAACCGGCAGGTGTCACGCATTTGCACAACGATACTGTTCCTACCACTGGTGGCGACACTGTCTGGGCAAGTGGATACTCTGCTTACGAGAAGCTATCGCCAGACTTCCGCAAAATCATTGACGGTAAAAAGGCCGTGTATCGATCAGCTCATCCATATCTTGATCGCGATGATCCAACCGCTGGTCCGAAATACGTTGAAAGGACTCATCCACTCGTGAGAGTTCACCCGGCCACCGGCTGGAAAGCTCTTTGGGTGAATCGAGCCATGACCGAGAGGATTGTGGGTCTAGACAAGGCAGAGAGCGATCTCATTCTCGGCTACTTGTTCGAAGTTTTCGAGAAGAATATTGACATTCAGGTCCGCTTCAAGTGGACGCCACGTACGAGCGCATTGTGGGACAACAGGTATACTACGTTCAAGTCAAATGTCGAAAAATCATCTATAGCTAAAGCTGATGATATCCCAGGATAACGATCCATAACGCAAGCTGGGATTATGAAGGGACTCAACCACGGCATGGCACAAGAGTCACAGCATTAGCTGAGGTGCCGTTCTTCAAGGACGACGCACCGACTCGACGGCAAGCCTTGGGCCTCGCCACGGAAGATTAGTTCAAAGGTAGTCTCCTGATACTAGAATATCATGAATTTCATGAATTTCAAGAAGGGGCTTTTATTAATCTTGAATATGTATAAAGGCGTAGACCAATCGTATTGCAATTTCTAAATAGAGCTCGGCATTAATCGCCGGATTATGTTTCGAGCAGCATTTCTCCTTTTCCGAGTCTTCGAATGTAGCGGACCAGGTGAAAAGAAGGGTGAGTTGGAGAGGGTCCCGTTGTCTATGGGAATCGGGGTTGAGCTGTAAACGCGCTAGGAGATTAGCCAACACATATCTGAGCAATCAACCTTCAAGCTCTTCACTTCTCAAAGCACATCCTCATCACCATGGCACCATCATTTATCTCCCCACCAGCAGAAAGCCCCAGTACATCCACCAAGTTAACAACAGAACAACTCACCACCTACAACACCAATGGCTACCTTATAATCCCCTCCGCCCTCTCCCCATCCACCGTCTCCGCCCTCCTCTCAGAAACCCACCACATGCTCTCCTCCTTCTCCCTAACCGACCACCCAATGACCAAATTCTCCACCGGCGAACAATCCTCCCACGTCGGCGACGACTACTTCCTAACCTCCGGCGACAAAATCCGCTTTTTCTTCGAAGAGGACGCCTTCTCCACAACCGGGCAACTCACAAAGCCCAAACACAGAGCAATAAATAAGATAGGACATTACCTACACAAATTATCGCCCCCGTTTAGAGAAGCGACGTTTACGAAATTAAACGAGGAGATTGCGAGAGCAGTGGGGTTTAGAGATCCGAGAGTACTGCAGAGCATGATCATCTGCAAACAACCTAAGATCGGGGGACGCGTGCCGCCGCATCAGGATAGCACGTTTTTGTATACGAATCCGCCTAGTGCGGTGGGGTTTTGGATTGCGTTGGAGGATTGTACGCGCGAGAATGGGTGTTTGAGCTTCGCCAAGGGCTCACACAGACGGGCGCCTGTTAAGAGTAGATTTGTGAGGAAGCAGGAGGGAGGGATTGGGTTTGAGGATGTTAAAGGAGCGCAATATCCCGAAGGATTTGAAATGGACGAAAATGGGAAGGAGGAGGCTGAGGAAGAGTATGAGTTTGGGGAGGTGAAGGCGGGGACTTTGGTGCTTATACATGGGAATTTACTACATAAGAGTGAGAAGAATTTAAGTGAGAAGAGTAGGTTTATTTATACTTTTCATTGTATTGAGGGGAGAAATGAGTATGACCGAAAAAACTGGCTACAGCCACCAGAGAAAGGGTTTACAAGGCTATATGAGAATACATCATAACAGCAATTTTAATTTCAGATTTCAAAATCATGCACATTTGTATCTCCCAGAGGCTCCGGACAAGTTGAGATATCTACAAGAAGTTCCTGCTCTAGGCTGAGATTCTGTTTTCCCAAGCTTGGGGGTCGTCTTCCTAGGGATATTGCTGTCCCAGCCAAGGGGTATTGATATAATAGGGCGAGATTCCTTTCCCGTAAGTAGTATAGCAAGCTTGAAAATAGATTAACATCGTGTAAAAAATGAAATAAGAATCCTCCCCTTTGAACGCCAGAATATGCCAGAATATGCCAGAATATGCCAGATAGCAGCCAAACCGTCTAAGCTAAGCCCTAGCCCGTAAATGCTGAAATTGAAATGCCGCCCGCTGTATAGCCAGCCACGTGCAGGAAATGCTCACAGATGCAGCGATCTCCCTTGGCTGTCATTATCATCCACATATCGAATCGTATTGTGTAGACTCGGCAGGCCTATCTTCCCTTTGGTAGAGAGTTTCGTTCCTCTATCTTGCGTGTCCCTTCATCTCGCATGCAAATTTAATCCGTCATTTCTTCTTCTCCCCAACTGTCGCCTGGTATTAATTCGTAGCCTCCTTCCTGCGGCATCCATATTGCGGCCGCAGCGATACCACCGGCTAGTAGATATGTAATACTCCAGCTGATGGTACAGACGATCCATGATACATCGAGCTTCCAGCCGGGGAAGAAGCGATCGTCGTTGTCGTAGAGGAATGCCTATCGAAGAGCCCCGCATTAGCCTGCCACCCCTTCGACTTTCTTCCGGTTGGGGTGTAGGCTCACTATTATAGCCATCCCAGCTAGTTGTAAAGCCCCACATAATACGTGCAGCCCGCACAAGATTTTCCAGCCACTCTCCCGCTTCTGCTTTCCTCCGGCAAGGATGACAATGTATGTGATGAGCGTCATGCCCTCGAGGACAATGGCGAATGACATGAGGAAGCCGACGGAGCGCCACATGGAGCAGAAGTAGCGGTCGCCATGGCAGTCTTGGTATTGGGGGAAGTGGTCGCAGGAGTTTGTAAGAGAGGAACAGCGCCGGTGGAGACCGTAGTGTATCCGCTCGCCGCTGGGCTGTTAGGTTGTTGTCAGTGAGATTTTCTGAGGTCTGGGAAGAGGGGCGAATCCATACTGTCTCGCTATCCCAGCTTATCCATCTTGGTACTATTATACTCGTCAAGGTGAGAGCACAAGCTGTAGAACGTCTCAGTCAGCGAATCCTCTCGCGCAAGATGAATACCCTGAGCATACCAGCCAGAAAGGCTACCAGGGCGGTGCCAAAGACCAATTTCCTCGTCATGGTTGAGGTTCCGAAGTCGCACGGGCAAAGCACAAAAGGCCGCACCCGGAAGGCAGACCCGAGTACTCAAGTAGATGTACTCGAGTAACAGATGAATAGAGCGTGTGATTGGTTTCCGAAATCAGCAACTCTAAGGATACTCCCCCGACCAAACCCTCGAAACTCAAAGAAGCCCCACAAAGTGGGATTGCGGAGATTAGAGGGAGGGGAGGTTTGAACTGGGGAAGTTGACTTGAAAGATAACCTTGCGTTGTGCCGCCACGCCAAGAAATTCGAGGTCCGGTCTTGTCACCGCCCCCTCTCCAGCTTCAGGCGGCTCTAGCTAAGGAAAGAGGCCAATGCGCATACAAGCATCGGAGGATTTCATTATCGTGGGGGGGCGCGGGAGGTCAGGCTATTGCGCATGGGGTCAGGAGAGGTTGTGATTGGCAGGAGGAGACAAGCGGCTTGGGAAGTATGACGGAAGGTTTGGTGTCAGATGGTTCGGAGGAGGTCTCTAGGGGCTGATTGGGGTCGCTTGACCTGAGGCGTTCGAACTGGCGGGCGGAAGCAATGCATGATGCTTCGATAAGGGGAGGAATGTCATGCTTATCTTCCTCATAATATCACTCGCATATCACGAGGGCAACGAGATTTTATTGGGGGTGTCACCGACTTTTCAATTGCCATCTGATTTGTGCCAATCCCAATACGGGAATTGACTCAGAGCAGTCCTCCCATCCTCTAAGTAGACGGATCATTAGGTTCGTCAATTTTCCACGTCTCAGTGGTAAAAACATCATACTTTGACAGGTATTCAACCGACTCGTTCACCGAGTTGATGATCTTGGGATTAATGTTAGGCAAAATTGGAAGGATGTTTGACATGTGTTTCTGACAACTTCCGTTCTTGATGTTGATGATATTGTTGTATTGGGAGAGGTTTGGACCGGCATTTTCGAGAATTCCGCGCTTTGGCCATTGATAATGTTATAACATTTCGAGTATTGCTGACATACAATTTGGCTCGATTTAAGAAGATTCATAGTCAGCTTGACGAAAAGCTAGATGAGAGGATACATAGGGTCAAGAAAACATAAAGTCTAGCAAGAAAGTGGTTTCATAAGTTAGAATCACTGTCTTTAGTGGTAATCTGTTGCTATATATGGCAAAGACGCGGGCAGGTTTGAGTCCAGAGGGACCGCCAGGGTGACTGCCCCGATTCAATTCCCCCAATACGACCTGCTTTCACCATTCCTGGATCTATTTCGTCAGAGAGATACCATCCAATTCCACTCGCGCTGACGACTTCTCCATAACCTTGTCCTGTCCTCCAAGTTCTGGTGGCGGCTCTCGCATACGGCAGTATGTCCAATTTGATTTCCAGCCTTCACTTCGTTCTGCCTGCATTTATGGAAGAAGTATAGTGCGACTGCTCCCAGCAAGATAGCACCGAGCGCTACACCAAGCCCGATAGCCACTTTGGAACCCTCTGCAAGGCCACTAGATCTTGGCCGAGAAGGTGCACTGGGCGCAAAAGTAGGCTGTGTGGTCGCCGTGGAAGGGGCAGAAGGAGGACGTGTTGGGACGATCGAGGAAAGCATGGTAATCGATGTTGGGACATGATAGCCCGCCGCCGAATAGAATGAGCTCAAATCAGAGGTCGCAGTCGGAATAGGAGCCTTGTGTGGATAATAGATTATCTCAGCACCCCTGTAATTGTCACAGCAAGTATCATCGGTCGATGAACAGGCTGTCAGATTGTCACAGAGGGTGATGTTATAATACTTGTCGAATGGTGGCGAGTGAGTGTCAGTCTGATCTTCAGGTCTCACGGTCAGCATTTATGGCATGCTTAAGCAGAACGAAATCTCAATAGAGCTCCAAGGGCAAGCGGGGAAACACACTCAAGATAAGGGGGCAGCGAGGATCCTGAAAGCTACAATCTGTGCAGGTTCCGACATATCCATACTGATCTGGCCCGAGGCAGTAGAGACTCATTTCGCATTTGTACCCAGTAAGGCAACAAGCACTCACGGCGGCATCCGGATCGCAGGGGAATGACGACGATAATTGGCCATCAAAAGTGTAAAAATCTTGCAGATGTCCAAAAGAGAGCTGGTAGGACAGAGACAGGAGGAGAACGAGCCCATACATTGTACAATCTTGAAGTCTACCAATAGCGAGATATAAAAAGTGTTTGAAAAACGTGGACAGATAAGGGCGGCCCAAGAGTGTTTGTTCTTCAAGGTGTACCAGCGTCGACTTTTAAAGGCGGTTAATTCCAAGAAGAGCCGTGGATACCGGATACTAATTCGAACATTGATCCCAAAAGAACTGAGACTAGCGATGTTCATACAAAACATCCGCTTGCCAAGATCGTATGATGCCCACGTTGAGTAAACGAGGTCTCATATTTTCTCGATTAGGCAGAATCTAGACTAACTATCAATTCGTAGGCGTTGCAATATAGTAAAAAGGCAGACGCAAGTCCAACTGCCAGAGAAAACTGCGACAGACTGTATCATGTTTGAAACGAAAAATATGAGAAACTCATTAGCCACAAATACTCCGTCCTCATCCGGCTCATCACCATGCACAGCATACTCCCATCAGATCTCCTGAACCCTGTCCCTCGACATCATGCCATCCAGATCCATCGATAAAGTAGTACGCTTGTCTTCGGATGTGATATCGCTAGGCCCTAGGCTGTACCCACGTTGTTGATCATACTCGCGCTGCTGCATATTCAGTGCCCTGCTCTTCTTGCGCCGATAGATCACGTACAGTACTGCAGCGCCAATGACGAGCGCCCCAAGTGCTGCACCGACGCCGACGCCAGCGCTTGCGCCTTTGCTAAGACCTGCGGGGGATGATGACGGGGACGGGGACGGGGACGGGGACGGGGATAGGGACGTCGTAGCTTTCGATGTAGATTTAGCGAGCGAAGCAGAAGACGTAGGTAAAGCTGTGCTGGAGGGACTCGAGGTCGAGGCCGTTGAGGATGCCCCCGCCGGAAGCATAATAGGTGGGTAAACCAGAAGTCGAGAGCGGTATGATAGCGGTGTTCGCGAATGTAGTCACCGTGTAACCGTTCTGGTTGGTGCAGCAAGCAGTGTTATTTGGGCCAGAGCATACAGTTGTATCGCCGCTGTCGCTCTCGTAGTCGCATTCTGTGACATTGTTGGAGAAGCTGAAGAAACGCGATTCGAAATTGCCAGGATCTGTGATATCTGCAGAGCTTCGAGTCAGTACATTTGGCCTGAAGATTATCAGATGAGACCAACTTAGCGTAAGAGGGCAGGCTTTATTCTGGAAGCTCTGGTCTGTGCAGAAGCCGATCCATTGTTCGTTGGTTTGAGTGAGGCAGTATAGACTGTTATCACACGTAAAATTCCCAGGGAGAGGTAGGATCACAAGGGAAATTATCCGGCGCAAGGGTGTGGTCAGTGTTGTAGCAGCTCTGTAGCTGGCAGAGGCAGAGCCGGACAAGGTTAATCAGAAGGATGAGAAGTAGACGACTCATTGTGAGAGGATATTGGAGCACAGAATTTCGCGATGAACCACTGGTAAACGACAGAAGTAGGGCCGGCAGCCTTTTGAGGCCCTTCGGACAGTTGACTTCTGAATGTGGCCTTGCGCAAAACCACCATGCAAGACCGTGACAGGAGAGATAAGAGGTTCCGTACTAATTTGCTGACACCAAGGGTCTCGACCATAGACAATGGGAGTCGGCATCTCTAAGTCGACGAAATGGAAGAGCGTGTCCAGTCCTAAGCGATAGATCATGCTGATCTAGGCGAGATGGAGTAACATTGCAGGTGCCATGCGTTCTCACTTGCATGATTGTTCCTTGCATAAGCCAATGAAGTTAGAGTAGCTGGCTGCAATATTTCATGCACGCGCTCGCAATCCCACCTCGGCCCCATTCCCTCAAACTCGGTCTGCCTATTCTCTTGGGACAATGCTTGGAATAACCTATCACAATTGCTGCAGCACGTCCGTCTCAAGCCTTGGGTAAAGAAGAAGTGTGGGCTGTCGAAAATTGGAAACATTTGCCAAGAGTGAGAAACAAGGCTGTGGAATTTTGAGCCGCAGGGGCCATCGAAAGCAGTTAGCTCCCAGATCACGACCTAATCTGGCCCAATCCTTATGTCAATCAAGCATCACCAACCAATCGTAGAGAGACACGAGTAAATTGGTTGTAGCCAGCACCAGAAGGAAAAACACGGCAAACAAATCAGAGAGCTTGCTTCAATTTCTATGCGTCGCTTAGCACAGAGCTGAAATGAACTAGTAAGAGGAGTATGCAGCCAAATGGCAATCAGAAAATGCTTCTAGATGGAGTGCTGAAACTGTTCTCATCTGTGGTATACTGTGACATTGCTAGTACAAGGCTTTCTTGCTGAAATTTTGTCAGTCGGGTTAGCAGTGTTTGTAAAAGAGGTACATAGCCGAAGAACGAGCTCAAATCGTACTTAATCAGAGCGGCGACTCTGTCAGTAGACGTCTACTTGGACCCGGAAATAGCGTGTTTGTCTAACAAGTCAGCACCTTGTTCACTTGCCACCGTCATGGAAACCGCAAATAGAAAATAATGGGGTCTCACTGGCATTCATAACCCTGTGATCTGACCTATCTAGCTCGGGGTCGCTTTGTAGGCCTCCGTAAAGCACTTTGGTCATCAAAGTCGAAAACATATTCTCCACCCTCAACCCCGTGGGCCCTTTTCACTGTCCCCTCATTAAGCTCCGTTTCTAATTTGCCACGGTCTGCCATAGTCCGGGCGTGCTCAGCGTTTCGTATTTCTGGAAAGGTCGGCAGCAGCTCCCTCTCAACGGCACGCGGACTCTCCTTCCACCATTTCTCTGACATTGCAGTATACCGACTTTTCCCTATTCCAAGAGCCTCTGCGGCCGTCCACCGGGCATGAGGATCCCATCGGAGGAAACCTTGCAAGAAATTGACTGTCTGCGGCGAGGTTCCAGCTAAAAATTTGCGCTCCAGATTGTCCGCTCGTCCAGAAGACAATGCCTCTCGGCGCCACCTTATAAGTTCAGGACATCCCATAGCTGCCAATGCCGCCAAATCGTCAGGAGTAGGCGAGCCAAGGAGCTTGACGATGAGACTCAATTGCTCGATGGGGGTCTCGCCGGTGAGACAAGGCGTGCTTTGAAGGAGTTCCGCAAGCACAAGTCCCGCAGACCATAGGTCAATAGATGGCGTGTAGTATTTCGTGCCAAGTAGGAGCTCTGGGGCGCGGTACCATATCGTGCAAACCCCGGGTGTCAAAGGTCGCGGACTGTAGGCGCGAGCCATGCCAAAATCCGCTGAACATTTAAGCATGAGTAGATGTACCACATTGAACTCCACCAAACTCTTTTGTACTTACCGAGCTTGAGCACGCCTTTCGCCGTAAGAAGAATGTTTTGCATCTTCACGTCCCTAATACTTGTCAACCACAGCCTTTCCCTTGGTTATTATTGCTGTACCTATGGATGACGTCGTTCTTATGTAGGTAGTCGAGACCTTCAAGAAGTTGCCGGAATAGACATTTGACTGTGATCCGCCCATTAGCCAAACTATATTTGAAGGACGAAGAACAAAGTTCTAACCTTGGCTCATGGTAAATTTGACTCGTAGTTCATCAAGCATTGTAGCAAGATCCTAGTCTCGATACAACCGGCACTTCCCACGCCTCAAGAGGCGAAGGGAAAATTAAGCCAGCCAGATGCGCCATGCTCTTGGAATGCTCCAGGTTTACACCCTCGGCATGGGACTACCAACCTGCTCTGCGTATTCCATGACCATATAGACTTCATCCATTGCTTGTTCCCCCACAGCCACGTCGATTACGTTGATTATGTTGTTGTGCTTCAAAGATCGAAGGATGGATATCTCGCGTAAAGCTGTGATCGGTACACCGTTCTGTCGCTCTTCTGCTGAAATTCGAACTTGTTTGAGAGCAACGACTCTGGACGTTTCAAGAGCTCGTGCTCGATACACGACGCCGTAAGCTATGCTTGATCAGCATGCATATGGAACAGATATTCACGGCAAGCTTACTGCCTTCGCCGAGCTGATTAAGCTTCTCGTACGAATTTATTGGGAGGCATTGACCTGCTAGATGTCAAACAGGCTTATTAGACCAATTATTGTTGCCAGATGCAAACCTTGGAAACCAGACGCAAGCTCGAGATCAAGCGGCTGACCAGTGACTGACATCCACCGTGGCAGAGCTTCTTTATGCATGCTGTCTTCCATATCTCAGTATAGGTTGTGCGTGCGACTCTGACTCTAAGACAAACAGATCTCGTTAAAACCTCGGCGGGGTTAGCGCAGCCACTTCCGCGTCGCTTCAAAAGTCGCCTCGTCTTCAACGGCAGACATACATTCGGCGAGTGTTTCAGTTGCCTGTAACATGTAACATCTCCAGTTTCTATATCCGCTCCAAGCGTCCTATGCACTCTTCCCGTGTTGATGCACTCTTTAGATCCATTTCCCTTGACTACAAGCTTTGGGGTCCGTTGTGTACCCGGCTTCGTGGCCATAGGCGTTTTCATGATTCGAGCGCAAAACAAACCAACATGCCTCTGTTTCTGATGACAGGACCATGGCGGCCTCCTTTGATGTAATGTCCTTTATGGAAGGCTCAGTCAAAGATGCTGATTCCACTTTTTCTTGATCTTCAATCACAGTCTCTCCCGTACCTCCTTTGCTTCCGTGGACTCTTCGATGAGAGTCACTATGTCTGTCTTTACCAATTTACTCTTGCTAACAACATGTCTTCCTTTGATGATCAATGGCGCGCCGAATAAGAAGTCTGATGAGGGTGATGTTCGCTCTAGAGACCTTCTGTGGCCCAGGCAGAACGGCCTTGCGATTCCGAATCTAGACTCACACACTGGCTCAGCAGCCTTCCCCAGCGGATTGCCACCTTTGAGTAGTGGCTTCGCGACGGGCATAAGACCACTTATTGTGCCCTCCGGCACAGCAAATACTGGGGCCAGCTCTGGTAACGGTGGTTACCAGCCTTTTCCAACTGAGGGAGTTCCATATCAGAATTATACATCAGCAAACGGTCAGCCGGCGAGCTATCCCTTCGTAGCGGCGCCTACCTCACAACCAGCGGCTGCTCTATCAATCGAAAGTGCCGCAAACCAAATCGGCCAGAGTGCATTGGCAAATCAATGTCCCTCTCTAGAGACTGTAACGCTACCTCCACAAACCGTTACTCTGCCTGCGCAAACTGTCACTGTGACTGCTGCTCCACAAACGGTTACAATCACTCCGCAAATTCAGACGCAAACAGTGACCGTCACTGTTACTATCACAGCTGGGCCGGCCCCATCTTTTCCAAGTAATGCAGGCAGTCCTCAGCCACCTCCAGTGGCGGCTCCATCTAATTTACCGCCTCTGGGAGGCCTGAATGCTTCAGCAGCTGCCTCAGTGCCTCCAATCCCCGCACTTCCGAGTAACGGAGGCCTAGGTGGTCAAGGGACAGGCAACTTAGGTCTGGGCAACCAACTTCCTGCTCAGACTGGTGGGCAAGCATCAGGCTTCTTACCTGCTATGCCGAGTGGTCAAGCGTCTGGACCGGGAACAAACGCTGTTGCACCTTACCCTACAAATATTGCAGCTCCATCTGCAGCTCCATCTGTTGCACCATCCGCAGGTCCGTCAGCCGGGGCATCTGCAGCTCCATCTGCAGCTCCCGCTCTGCCCTCAATCGCGGCATTGCCCTCTGGTTCAGCTATACCCTCAATCCCTTCAGCCCCAACCAACGTTCCAGCCAATTCAGGCCCGAGCCCGAGCAATGCAGGGCAGGAAAGTGTTCCTAGTGCAGCGCCGTCACCTCCACCGAATAGCCAAGCTCCTACGCAGGCTTCGTCTCCCCCAGGACCGGCGCCCTCTGGCAATGCACCAATTCCTGTCCCAAGTGGCAATGCCTTGGGACAACCATCTGGTGCAGCTCCTGTTCTGCCACCCAGTGCCCCTTATCAAAACGCCACTGGCCCGTTCAACGGGACAGCTCCAAGAGGTTCTGGCTCATCTGGAACAATGCCTCGGCTTGGGCCTACAGCATCTGGTTTCCGAGGTCCTATCGGTGGACCCACCGCTCCAATAAGGCCTCCTCTGCCAAGTGGGTACTCCATCCAGTTTCCCCCGTTCCAGCCAAATGAAACCAAGGGTGCCCTCCCCACAGGTCTGGCTGGACCCACGGTTCAAATCATTCTACCACCAGCAATCTACGGTACTCCCACTCCACTTCCATCAGCCAGTACTTCCCAAAAAGCCATTGGACCCAATTCCCCATTTCATGGGATGCCCGCTGGACCTACGCCCCGGCCAATTCCTCCAGTCAACGAATCAGACGTACAGGGACCCGAATTGTCGTCATTCAGCACCGCGGCATCCTGTTCGCCCGATAACACGATGGCCCAGAATATCACAGCAAACGTAAAATTTTCCACCTCCACAGTTCGTCCAATCAACATTGCTAATCATGCTCCAGTATGACAATCTCAAACCCACTTCTCCAAATGCCCCTCTACTATACCTCGGCTTAAACTACACATCCTTCACCCTCTCCGAATCCAAGCCAAATCATCTCATGACCGAACCCGTCGCCACACCAAAAGCCATAGCCGTAGCTGCGCCCTTCCTCTCATTCGGCCTCAACTCCATCTCCGTATCTTGCGGCGACAACCCGCCGCCTGGAAATTGTAGTGTTCACATAGCTGCTCTGGGTGCACCATCTACAGACACAGACTCCGCTGCGACGACCGGGATGCTGAGAACAGTGCTTTTGGAAGGAAGCGCCGCGCAGAAGGTATGGTTCGATAAGACTTGGATAGGTTTGAGCCAGGTGAACTTTACTGCGAAGATTGGAGGCCAGGAGATGGCTGTTGGGGTAGACGAACTATGTTATGAGATCGTGAGTGCTTGCTGAGCTCTTCGTGTGAAGACCAAGGAATCTATATTCTGAACGGAAATAATGTATAACCTTTTTGGAAAAACTGAACTCTCTTTCGATATATTCCAATTTCGTCATTGAGTCTTAACCCACGCTCTTAGAAGTCGATGGTAAAGGAGCGGTGCCAGTCAAAGTGTCGAATCAACCTGTCATCAACTTTAGGTTCAACGTCGCTGTGCCGACGCGGCGTAACGGTTAGCGATCCTGAATGATATCCCGAGGCGGTCAGCTCCTGATGCTGCTGCTGCCTAAACCTTTACTCATCTACCTCCACGTCAGGGCTTCCCTGCTACTTCTCTCCTATGAACCTTAACATTAAAAAGCGGGCAAGACGCTTTTGATTCATTGCACAAGTCTTTACCATGTCGGCCAACAACAATAACTCGCAACAAAAAGAGCATGGAGATGCGGACGGGCTTAATGGTTCTCTTCAAAACAAAAAGCCCGCGCAATTGACGACTTGTTATCCCGTCTTCAATCTGACCAAAGCTCCAAAAGAAGTATGTTCTATCACACGTGCAATGCGCTCCCTGAATACACTAAACACAAATAACAGTACTTGAACGAATTCGACAAGCACGCTCGTGCCAGTTCGATACCCTGGACCTTAATCACATCCAACGATGCTCATATCGTCCGCAAGGAAATCGAGGTCAATAGCGTCGGTAATAATAGTGAGGAGCGACCCAGCGTCACCCCCTTCTTCTTCAACCACAGCGTCGACAGCGCCTACGCCTTCTACAAAAGTCTCCGAACCCAATATAGCGCCTCACTCTCCCATTTCACAAACTTCACGTTCCTGGCCATCGATGAGACGTGCGTTCAAAGCAGTCCTAAACACTGCCTCCTCTGCAGCGACGCGCCAGATTACGCTGAAAGCAGCCGACCAGGTTAAGCTTAAGGTACTGCATTTACCGATCGAGAAGATCATGCCGTGTCTGCACGCTCTGGAGCATCTGGCTATGACGCCTAGCGAGGTTGAAAACAATCCGAGGGGAGTAGTGCAGAACGTACTCCCGCATCCCTTCTTGATGCCCGTTGGGACCGAGCGAGTCCCAGTAGCATTTCCCAAACGCATCAGGGCCGCTACGCCAGCAGAGGCGAGGCTGAACAGACGGAAAGGGATGCCGATGGGCTTAGAATTCGATGATCGTGCCACCACTGTTGTGGAAGTTCCGTTGGAGGAATGTCTGTACGTGGCGCGGATGCATAGATGGGCGCTCGAGTTGTTTAGGCGAGGTGGGACGGGGTGGATTGAGGGTGATACAGGTGCTATACTGGAGGGCGAGGGTGAGGTGAGGAAGGGCGATACGGGTGTTTTTGTGAGCTGGGAGGAGCAGAGGATTGAGATGTATCTTGGTGATAGCGCGCCGTATCATGCGGGGCATGTTGAGATGCGTATGGATTTCTATCCTGAGGGCTCTAGGAGAGAGAGAAGGAAAGAGCGCGTGAGGAGAGGAAACAGGGAGGGAGATAGCTGAGATGAGGGATGATGGCATGGGCAAAGAGGGTGCGCTTGCAAGCAATGACTTTAGTGAACGGGTTATGTATGGCATGTCGAAGAACATGCACCGTGGCGTTGTTGAGCTTGTCTATCTCGCAGAAGGGAAATGGTGATGTTCGGTATGAGACAAGAAGACAAAATGTGAGCAATTGAAATATCTGATAGCAAGTGAATTAGCATTCGTATTTTGTCAGCTTGGAAAGCGGACGAAGCTGATAATGGTAGTTGTCAAAGAAAAATGACTCCTGAAACGTGTACATCTGAAGACGCGAGGAGCATCATTCATGCCTCTTTTTTAATTTGTCGGAGCGTTCGAAACTGATAAGATGTGGATCTTAGCTGGACATCTCAGTACCCTGACTCGGACATCAAGCTCCTGGGACATTGATTACAGTTTGGTGTCCATCTGTTTGGACGTGGAATTTGTTGGTGTGCTGTATCCTAAATCCAGAAGAGTATCCCAAAAATGTCAAGTGTATACCTCGCGGATGGCAAAAGAAACTGGAATTGCACCACAGCTTTGGCACGTTCGAAACTCCCCTTTGCCCTTGAAGTTTATGTTTCCAGCTCTTTGCCATTTACAAATAGCACATGTGGAGCTCAAATTATTAATAAAACGTCCTGAAATCTCAGCTGATCAAGTTTCTGTTTCCAAAACTTTGGTTTGCAAAGAGCCTCATTATAGTCTATGTTATGATCTGCTAGGATGCAATCCAACCGCTACTATTTACCGGGGACTCTGCAAAGCACTCTCTCCGGCCTCAATTGGTTTGACAATTCCTTCATTCCCACCCCGACTCCGACCACGGCCTAATCTCTCCATCCAAGCCCACCTCGTCCTCTTCGCCTTCAATAAGAGAAACGCTAGCATCCGGTATACGACCATACAGATACCCAATGCCAGAAGATTCAACCCCGCATTGCCATTGAGATTGTATAAATTCAGTACATCCTCCCCGTCCGTCACCGGACACTGCCCATTCGGCAAGCGCTGCGCTTCGGTGCAAGAGAACGTGACACCTGCGAGCGTGTAAGGTGCCAGGTTCCCAACGGACCACTTGACAGGGCTAAGGTGGTTGAAAGCCTGTAGAAAAGCAGGAATGTTAAGGCTCATAACTCCTCCCATGATCTGCGATATTGAGAGTACAACCGATGTGACATTGACCGCAAAGCCTGTATGGTCAAAAAGTGTATTGAATATGATGCCAAGGCTTTCACCGCAATTGACGATGCAGAAGGCGTTTAAAGCCACGATGAAGAAGAGCGATGCGGTACGGTGGAGGCCCACTGCGAGATCCATGAGGACGGCAAAGACAAGACATGTGCATATCTCGAATGGTATCTCAGCGAGGGTGTATTGTAAGAAGAAAGCCTCGACGGAGTAGGTGTTGTCATCGTGTTCGCGGTAGAAGACGGCTTTCTCGTCCGGGTACACGGCCATGTTTTGTAGCATGCCAATAAAGTAGAGAGCTGCAAATTCTTGAATGAATCCTAGTCTTGTTTGGACGCTGTAGTAGTCGCTCTTGAGTGGGGCAAAGAAAAGGGTCACGCAGATAGTGTAGCCTAGGACTTGCGTCGTGCGAGCTACGATGGATGGTGGATTGCGGCGGAAGTTGATGAAGCTGCGATGGAGGAGCAGAGGGAACGAGATGCGAAAGGGCGTCATGCTTCGGGCTAAGCTTCCCAGTTCGGCTGGTGTGGCGATGTGCGAGATTGTTTGGTGTAGGGGCGCTTGGGACTGATCCCATTCGAGTATCAAGGATCGGACTTTGTCCCTGCTGGTAGACTCTTTAGTTGCGTTTTGAAGGTTGACGGTGATCAAATCGAGCGCGAAGTCGGCAGGATTGGTTGTTGTAGGACATTCAAAACCCAAAGATGCAAAGTGATTCAGCATGAGAGACCCCTTTCCAGCATACACCGGCGACCCTCCTTGCGCTAGAAGTAGAACATTGTTGAAGTATTTGAATAGATCGCTTCGAGACTGATGAATGGTCAAGACGAGAGTTCTCCCTTCGTCCGCCAGAGCTCGTAGGACCTCAATGATCGAGGAAGCGGTAAAGGCATCGAGGCCGCTTGTAGGTTCGTCCAGGAATAGAACTCTAGGATCGGTCAGAATTTGAATAGCGATGGTAACACGCCTCTTTTCACCACCACTTATCCCTTTGACCATCTCGCTTCCTACTAGATTGTTCGCGCAGTCGCGCAGACCCATCTTTAGTAAGACGGACTCGGCGCGTTGCAGCTTTTCATGCTTTGAGAAATGGGCCGGCAGACGTAGACCTGCTGAGAAATGCAAGTTCTCTCGCACAGTAAGGTAGGGAAGAAGTGCGTCATCATCTTGGCAAACGTACGAACAAATCGACCGGACGACCTTTTCAGAGGGAACAGCACCGTTGAATAACATCTTGCCAGCGATTTCATACTGGGTGGACGTTGAATTTTGCAGGCGATGAGCCATTGAATTGAGCAGGGACGTTTTACCCGAACCTGAGGGACCCATTATTACATTGAGCACGCCAGGCTCGAAGGTTGTACTAAGTGACTTCAAGATGCAAAGCTTTGGCGTCTTCTTTAGCCAGCCATTGCGCTTTTGTATATCAAGGCCGTAACCATCGAGCTTTATATCGATCGTCCGTATTTCATGGATGGATCGAGCAGTCATCTTCTCTTTACCGGCAGAATAGTCGGTATCGTCCTTCTGGGCCCTCGAGATGCCAAGACCGGCTTTGCGGAACCGAAGTAATAAGCTAGATCCTAGGAAGAAGGCAATGGCGAACGCGAGAAGAGCAATGATTGGCCTTATGATCCAATTTGAAGGGATTCCCAGGGATTCCATGACGTACCGTCCAGTGTATTCGTTGCAAGCAGGATTGGCGGTACCTCCAGCCACAGGGCAGTCATAAAGCTGGCCCGCAGGATCGGAAGTGTGTCCTACGAACTCATTCGCTGCTAGAGCACCATTGGCATAAAATGTGTAGGCGGTCCACTATCATCACAAGCTTAGTACGAGACGGTCACATCAGGAGGCAGTTGAGTCATACCTTCAACCATCGGACCCATATAGGTATTTGGTTCGCTTGCACAAAATATCCGCAGCCAAGGGATTGTAGGGTGAAACCCATGTTGGCAACGAGAGAGGCACCAGCGAAGTTCCTCGAGACACCAACGCACACCATTGCATAGTTGACCGCGATGTATTGGCTAAGAAGTATGATGCCGAAGAAGACCAAAAATTGACTTGTTAGCGGTCTAAAGCCAATCATGAAGTAGTATATGAGGGAGAAGATCAAAGGTACAGGAACATCTTCAACAAAGATTCGAGCGAGGCGGCGGCTGACCAGGAAAGACGGGACGCTAATCACGCCGTCACCATACTCGCGGTCAAAGAGCTGGATATCGATGGTAAGCCGATAGGTCTCAAATAGAAGGATAAGATAGCCTTGGAGAGAGGCAGCGGTGTAAACTGCTCCTTCTCGACTGCGTATGCCGGAAAGGCTGCCATCTAGCTGCAAGAAGATCCAGCCTGTAAGAACAGCCATACTTATAGCTTCCAACATACTCCCAGCCACGCCCATAGGGTCGCGGAACGTCACCTTAAGGGTACGCTCGGTCAGGACTCTGATCTGGTGGCCTAGAGGGGCATGATGTTGCTTGGAAGTATTTTCAAGTGGCGCAACTGTGTCAATGGAGGGCTTCTCGCGTTCCACTTGAAGAGTTTGACGCTCTGGAGATCGTTCAAAAGCTTTTACAAGACTCTGAACCCGAGCCGAAGAAGTCTCTTCGGCTTCAGGGTTTCGAGTATCAACTGCCGCTAGATCGATCAGGAACTCAGCTGGGTTGACGAAAGGCGGTATCTTGTAATCGATATTTTCGAAGTAGGACAAACATTTTGCTGCTGGTCCACTGTACAGCGGCGAGCCTCCGGCCAGCAGTAGCACCTCGTCAAAAAGGTTCCAGATCTCACTTCTAGGTTGATGTATTGTGCAGATGATCGTCCTACCCTTGACGGCGAGGGCTTTGAGAATAGTCACAAGCTGGAAAGCAGTGCTCGCGTCCAGCCCTGTGGTCACTTCATCAAGGAACAGAACCGAAGGATTGGCCAGCATTTGTACAGCCAGTGACGTTCTGCGCTTCTCTCCTCCAGAACAACCTTTATGGACACTGTTGCCTATCCTAGTATTGGCGCAATTCTTCAATCCAAGCTCCAGTAAGACTTCTTCCACTACTTTCTTTCTCTCCTCGTTCGTTGTGGGAGGAGGTAGCCTCAATTCCGCAGCGTACGTCAAAGTCTCCCACACTGTCAAGGTAGGCAGCAAGACATCTTGTTGCATGACATAGGCACTCCTGATGCTCGCCAGCTTGGGGTTGCCATTGTATGTGATGCTCCCAGTAGTCTCCAGTCTTCCTCCAGCAATACGGTGTGACAAGCTGTTCAGCACTGACGTCTTCCCACTTCCAGAGCTCCCAATGATAGCGGTCAGGCTACTGCATGGCATGTATGCATCCACATCTTTGAGAATTGACTTGATCTCCCTCTCGGGATGGGTTGTCTTCCGATTGAAGGCGGTGGCGAAGGTAGAAAGCCCACCCGGGGAAACATCAATAGTCACATTGAGATCCTTGACGAGGACATTGACAGGATCGACGGCGCGGAAGGATAAGTCATTGGCTTGGTCTTCGGCCCATTGCACAGGGGAAATGACAGGGTTAGCAACATCGCTGCCGCTCTCGATATCTTTGCTCATGCCCCAAGATCAGTGGTTGTTAATGCTGTCAATTTAGAGGAACTCACGGCATGTTAAGGGGTTTCCTCCTCGAAATTAGCCATGGTTGATATAGGCTCCTAGGAGAGCGAAGTGGCACCACCTCAGACAGTTCCGGCCCGACCAATGCCAAATGATCAGTCCTGCCCCGCAAATGCGGCCCGAGGCGAGTCATCCGAGGGCCATCTCTAGCCATTCCAAGATCTGTTTCGCTTGAGGTTGTGGTGGTTGAGCAGACCTCATGGCCGACTTCTATAACTTTGAAGATGTCTTCGGCTCCAATCCAAACATCGCGTATGATGAAGACGCGCGTGGAAGGATCCGTCATCACCGTCAATCGCTGGAAAACGAGCTGTTCATCGACCGTTTGCTGAAGGCTCTGGGAGTTCGCAAAGGTACGTCTTGCAAGCAAGACGAAAGCTCAGAAGTTTTCTGACTTCTCACTTCTCGCTTAGCGTCGACAGCCTATCCTCCTGAATCCAATCGCGATCTCAGGGAACTCTTTCAGCGAATCGCATCCAGCTCGTCTCCAGACCATCACAAGCATTCCGTGATATACTACCTCCTTAAAGATCTCTCGCAAGCTAAGGGCGACTCCCACGAGCAATTTTCAAAAGCATCATACCTCCCTAATAAATACAAGACGTTCATTGACGGCATATGGTACCTCGATAGACTAAAGTTTGAGGTAAATAGCCCAGGCTAGATTATACGATTTTTGCTGACTCATTGGCGCCAAAAGAGAGCACTGGACTACCTTACAGAGTCTTCGTTGACCCCGACTTTCCCCGAAGAGATACTATGTACACTCTGCCGCCACTCGCCTCGAGACGATGCTACCTTACCAATTGCATATTATCATACTGTGTCACCCTCAATCACATCAAGCAAAGTCCTCGAAGCATACTTCCTGGTCCTCTGCCGTGCTAGTGTCACAGAGGCTTTCCATTTCTCCCGCGCTCAAGGCGATGTGAATCACCGCGTGCTCTTCGAGAAGCTCATCGCGTTCGTGCATACAAAATCGACAGGACTAATCAAGGCGGCTAGAGGTGTCGAGTTGATCAGTCTGCCGTTGAACGAAGAAGAGGAGTCTTGGTTCAGTGAATATTTGGAAGAGAAGGGAAGCATACTGCCAGGTGCCATGGATACGCTCATCATGAGGGGTGTTGCAACAGGCCGTTCAGACTCCAAACCACAACATCGAAGAAGGCCAAGTGGTCAGAAAATTGAGGGAATGAATTGGGACACTTTGAGGAATAGTACGCGGGCAGCCTTGCCAAGGCTTGCACCTATGAAATAACAGATTTTGTAATGACGCAGAAAACTTCGACAGTCTCTGTGGGCCCATTGGCTGCCGCTCTCCATCGGCGCCACAGGTCGTTCTGGATGAGCTTAGAGTAGTGAGAATGAAAGTTACGTCTTTCTGTGAACGCGCTATGGCACACAAAACGCTTCTGTTCTCTATCGAATGATCCAGAAATAGTATCCTCGAAGCATGGAAATAAGGATTGTAGTCTTGCTCAGAGCATACAGTGTACCAGAAAACGCTCCTGTCATTCTTCAAACGGCCTTGAAAAGTTACTCCAGGAGCACGAAAAGATATATAGCAGTCTTGCTGAAAGCACACCATGCCCCAAAACACGTTGCACCCAACATCAAAATTACCAGTACCTCGCCCTCAGCTTTCGGAAAGGATAGCCTGAGCTCGGACAGACACTACAGGTTCTGATCATGAACATGAGAATCCGAAGAAGTTTATTGGATCATCGTGAGTATTCACCGTGTTGGATTCTCTGGATCTACTCAATGAGTGCAGCTAGGAACCTGACATGCACGGTAGGAACTAACCCTTTCAACCCGCTCTCATCACCTAAGCACCCAAACGATTCAAGCCCATCCATTTCATCTCGCCACCACCGCCCCGCCAACAGTCTCATTTTCACCACCGAGCTCATTCCCCATCACAGTAATCTGAATCCATTTAAGCTCTCCCAGTCCCTCACACCCATAACCGCCAAATCCTCCCCCCCTTTCGACACACTCCCTTTGAACCACAAAACCGCTGGTCACAATATCATACCACGACGCGTCCGCCTGCGTCACTAAGTCTCTCAGTGCCACAATCACTTTACACGTACCCCGAAGTTTTTCGAAGGGGAGCTTGTATTCATCGTCGGGGTCGCCGCTGTGGAACGTGGCAATTTCAGGGGAATGGGGGAGGCCAAGGAGGGCGAGGAAGCAGTCAGTGGAGAGCGGAATGGTAGGGGCGGGGTTGGTGGGGTAGCAGTGGGTGTTTCGGTCTGATAGTGGTGAGGTTTGGTTAGATGGATTGGGAAGAATGAGCGCGCTGGCACGTTGGTTGTAGAGGAGGAGAAGGAGAAGGAGGGGGCAGAGGAGGTTGAGCCGTATCATGATGCCAACTCGGTAGCGGAACAATTGTTTTCATGTTGTGAAGATTTGCGCTCATGATCGCTTAGGAGACCATGTTGCTATTTGCGCATAGGACCTATATCAGCATCGATCCGGTACCTGCGCATAATATCTATGACACATCCAGTACCCGCCTGCTTCCTCACATGCTTCGAACTCCAAAGCCCAGCATACACGGAGGCCAAGCAAGTCAGACGTTTAAAGATATCAGTCTAGATCTTTGGGGAAACTGGAGGTGGAGAAAATGGAGCAAAGAACTTGCATGAATGGGATAATTGGATTTTTGGGCCTTGTGATAGCAATCAACGAGGCATGTTGTGGAGAGTTCCTGTTGTCGCTTTGGGATCACTGGCCTATCAACTGCCGTTCGACGCGCTGAGGATCAATGTCAATCTTGACGAGCTTAGAGCTGGCAAAGGAAAATTAAAATCTTGCTGAAAGCTCGCCATGGCTGAAGGCCCGCTCCTTCAACGTATCAGATGGGCATAAGACCGTACTCTCGGAGCATGGATTTGGGTACTGAGGATCTGCCACGGATATGATATCTCCCAAAAGCCATTCTCATTGACACCTAGACCGATGACTCGGAGATCTTGCCAGAAGAACGACACTACTTTCAACGAACGCTCCTATCACCATTCATTTCATCAAAGTATCGCTTCAAAGCTTCGAGGACTATGACCGATTCTCGGAGTAAGACCCCATACTTTTACCAACGATTGTCAGACCACGAGGGTAGCACCACTCAAGCCCAAGACCGACCGAGACCTCCAATTTCGGTTATCAGGCAGCTCAGCGAGCGTCCCTTCCATGTTCTCCATACAATCCTCCTGTGAATTCCCAGGGCTAACGCAAGCTGTTCCATTCAACCCCAAAACCGACAGAGATCCAAGCTTTCGATCCGTATCCCCCAGAAAGAGTGCATCTATCGCTTTCTCAATCTGCTTCTTCCGCTCACTATCAACCACACCCTGCGTCCCTATCGCTTTCTCAATGCGTTCATGATAGTTCGTAACATCAGCCTTGGCTCTCTTCACCGGCTCGACCGTCTTTTTCATTTCGCAAATCGTCTTCCTCGCACGACTCTCCTCAAAGCACGCCTGGCGATCTTCTCGTCTCCATCGTGCTCTATATGCACCTTGAAAGCGGTAAGGTATGTAGCCGCCCTCAGCTTCCCAATCGAAATAGCGGCACTTCGAAGCAGCTTTCTTGGGACGGGCGGGTGCGCATCCTATGGCAGCCCAAGCCCATGATAGGGCGAGATGGGTTTTGCTGGATTTGTTGTTGGCGGTTGGTTGAATCATGATTTTGGTTAGGTGCGTGGGCTCTGCTGGGGTTGTGATGGGAGTTCGAGGACGATGGGGATGTTGTGAAAGAGAATTAGACGGTTGGAATGGATTTGGATCGGCATAGCATCATCGTCAATGTGTCAAATTTGAACAAGAGCATCTGCATGTGTTGAGAAGGCATTGTGTAAAACTTGTCTTTGTCATGAATAAGACTAGACCAACCAAACCATGTCTAAGACAGGGACATTGTCCTCAACATGAGTGACAAAAATGGTGACAAACGCAAGAAACGACGCAAAACATGATCATAGAAAGATCCCACGGTGGCCAAATCCTACGAAATTTGAGTTGCAATATGTAGAGAACGGTGACTATCAGAGTGGACGATGCCAGCATTGGCAGGATACTTAAGCGACAAACATACCTTTCTGGGGTCAGTAACCGAAAAAATTCGCATATTCGACTCGTTCACTCATATTCTTCTTTGTTCAATCCAGGGTCAGTCCCCTGAAACCTATTATCGCCTAAGCAGAGACATGGACTGCATATACTGAAGTCACGGATATCTTCTTCCAAAACATGAACAAAGACAAGTGACTGTTTCTTCCTGTCTTTGTGCAAGATATTATGGCATTCTTTGAAACCTTTTTCTGCGCATGTTTCGTTTTCTGACCTGAGAATCAGAGAACGACAAAAGCTTACCTCAATATATCCATGTTACCGTCTTCAGCCTAGAATACCTACCAAAGCCATCCGCCGTGCTGCATGTCAATAGCACTGCTATCCAGCTTGAACAACCGCTGCCAGCTGCTACAACAGCGTTTCCTTTGTCGAGGCATTGGAGCCAACGCTACAAAACAATGTATTTTAGTACGAGACTTAAGTAGACTGTGCACCAATAGCGAAGCCATATCTCCTGTGTCTGCTACGAATAAAGGTGATGACTGTTCTTCCTGTCTTTGTCATGGCTACAATGGCATTGTTAGAAACCCATTGGACTGACACCCACAAATCCAACAGAACAAACAAGATGCTCTATTTCAATGCCGGTGACAATGAAGAGATTGTGGTCAGTGCAGACATGGTCTCATACATATAGGGCTTCTTTCCTTCCGTATCGTAAACAACTCATCAGACACCTGCTCTTCGGTAATACCCAAACCAACAATCATCCATCCCTTCCGTCGTCACTCAAAAACATTCCTCACTCACCATGCGTCCAGCCCTGGCACCCATAAATACAGTCATTCAAAGTACGAAAGACCTCGATTATGTCAGCCAGTCACTCATGGCGTCCGGCATCTGCTATACTAGAGTTCGTGCCGTGAACTCTGGTCAGGGTTCTCTTGTCAGTCCCAGCACAGCATGTGCAAGCCCCCAGAGCTCCGATATCGTGGATTCTAGCATGGCGATGGCCTCGAGCGTCTGGGGCTATGATATCTGTGGATCTCTGAAACCGATATCAACGACTTCCGACCCCTTCTTCAGCTTGAAAGGTCCAAGACCAAAGCCACTAATCCTAATCTCTCCCGACAGCAAGATCCAATGCGACTCACCCGACTGTCCCATCAAAGGCGTCCCACACAATATTGGCAGGTACTTCCACGATGGCTCGCGTCCATTGAAAGATGAAGCGGACGACATCATTCGCTTCTTCAACTACACTGTCCCGCCCCCAGACATCACTGGAGCGTACATGAGGACATTTTACGACCAAGCGAGTCAAGCCGACGAGGACAAAGTGCGCCAATACCAGAAGCATCACATGTGGTCGCCCATCAACTCTGAGCCTTCAACGCCGAGATTGCGCGACCCGGATGGTACACTTCCCGCACGCTATGCTCATCTCATTGATATGGAGAGCAGCGACATCGCAACGCATGGGGTTATTGAGAGCAGTGGGCCGTCTCGAGCGCCACCAATTCCGGAGCGTAACCCCCTCCGCATCCAGATACGTCTTTCCCATTCCGGGCAGTCTACTCGACCACTCCGTCCAATTGATTTCGAAGACAGCGACGACGATACCTGCGTCAGCGACAGCGAGAATGGCGAGGATGCAGAAAGTGAGGTAATTAATCCCCGCTATCCTATGGCAGGCAGCTATGCAGATGATAACAATGACGAAGCCCCATTAAGTCCAGGCGCTAGAAGGGACGTTCCTGAGGGTCCCGAGCTGAGAAGAGTACATCTCCGCCTCCAGGCCAGGATTTTGGGTCAAATAGGACAACTTGTTCACGGCCCTGACTCGCCACTCACAGATCGGGAGGAGTTAGTCGATGCATGGAGGCATACCGATAACTAAGTATAGGAATATGCATGGGGCCTTTGTTGTGTGGTGCAGTCTCGTGATAGTCGTTAGATGGTCAGCAATAGATTGAGAATCTGCAAGATCATTTCATTATCCCTTTGAAGTCATGATCCACATAAAATAAATAAATGAAGGGGATTGCTTGAATTAAGGCGACGGATACTCTGTGGAGATACATTAATGTCAGAAGGAGTACTCCAAATCAAAGTAACACCAAAAGAGCCAAACTCCATGCCAAGCCCCCGTTGATCTGCGGGAACGACACATTCCCGTAACTCTCCCACGTGATACTCCGAACCAATCACATCTTCTAGATCGATGATGTAATTTCCAACGTTTGCTACAGACGCTCGGTCACAAGACGAGTATGACATCTAACATGCAACTCGATTACTATCCTGGTATATATAAGCCCAAACTCTATAAGAGCGCTTATGGAGGGGAATTGGGTACCTCCAGAGGCAACTACAAGATGGGACGAAAGCCCCTAGTCCAATCTTTCTGTTCACCCAGAACCAGAGCCTTGGTTCAGAAAGAGAGCTCTCCATAAGCTGAAACTCTTAAAATAACGCCGAAGAGTGGGTGCTACCACTTCTGGAGGGAAATGGCATTTCACAAGGCTCGAAATAATGGGTGATATCCCTTCGGCGATATAAAAGCCAACTTCGCTGCACGTTTGCTCCTGCATCCTTCAAAGAAAGATCGCCTGGACCACTGCTGCTTCTCGCTCAAGCTCTTGACGCTTTTCGCAAAAGAAAGCGGCCGTCATCCCATCGAAAGCCGTAACACACACCCTTCGACACATCCCTCTACCACCATGGACGGGCTCCAAACCCCAGTCTTCCAAAACAAGCAGCGCTGGCTCCCTCTTACCAGTCCACCAACAACTCCAGCATCTCTTCCAGCAAAACGCCCAGCACTCGCTGAGCTTCCCGCCCTCCCCATGGGCCAGCGGCCTCAACCCGTCGCCTTGAAGACTACACCCGCGTTCATTCCACGATTGAGCGAAAATGAACCGCTCACGCCCCCAGCTACACCAGCTAAATCACGCACCAAGCGAGCCTCCATGAGCGCAGATGGCATCGAGAGTATCTATTCAACTGGCGTGAATTTGGGAGCGAAGCCTGCGGATATCCTGGAGTTTATGGCAAAGAAAGCGAAAGAGACGGCAGTAGATGGGCCAAACACGGAACCGAAGCCCTACACCAACAGATATACGCTGCATGAAGAGCTTGGGTGTGGGGTCTGGAGTACTGTGTACCGCGCCAGTGAAACCCCGGAGCCAATCGAGACGACAACAAAATTACCACCGAGCCCACCAGAATCACCACTGAACCGCTCGATACCAGACAGCAAGAAAGTCTTAGCAGTTAAACAACCCCACCGCCGCGACGCGCACAAGATCCTGGAGAATGAAGCACGAATACTCACCTTCCTCCACGCCCACGCAGAAGCATCCAACTACCTCGTCCCTTTCCACGGCTGGGACGTAGCTTCGCATTCGCTAATCCTCTCCGCAATCCCTCTCAACCTCGAAACCCATGCAAAGTCGGCTCGAAAGGCCCCATTGACGACAAAGACGATGTTTGATCCCGTAATCGGCACAGCGGAATGGGCACATCTAGCAGAAAACCTCATCAACGGACTCGCATTCCTGCATGGACACGGCTGTGTACACGGAGATATCAAACCAGCCAACATCCTACTCCAACCTAACGACGACGGCAAATACGCGCCACTATATTGCGACTTCTCCTCCTCCCACATCCTGTCCCCAACTACAACCACAAAACCAGAGGAAGTCTCTGCCGTAACAACCGACTACATATCCCCCGAGCTCCTCTCCGCCATCCACAATGGCAAGAACAACAACGAGCGCGCGGTAGCCACATATACATCTGACGTCTTCGCTTTGGCCGTCACGCTCCTTTTTGCGGCTATTGGAGAGAGTCCGTATGCGGGAGCGAGAATGGAGATTCAGAAAGTTGGGATGGCGAAGGAGGGATTACCGTTGGATTTTGCGAGGAGGGGAGAGCAGGCTAGTCGAGTTATGAAGGGCAGAGCGGTGGAGAAGGCGTTGAAGGGCGCCCTAGATAAAGATGTGGAGAAGAGGCTCGATGTTGAAGCCTGGCGGGATGCGGTGATGGAAGTCGTGAAGAGTTGGAGAGCAGGAGGATGGGTAAGAGGTGGATGAGACCTATATTATGAAATACGATGATCAACGATGTTTGATTATGAAAGCGATGGTGTTAAAGGAGCTATAGATGCCCGGCGTGGCTGTAAATGGGTCTGCCTGACAATAAATCAACAGTTATAAGGTGAACGGGAGGATATAGCCCTGCTTTCTTTGTAGCTATAGCTTGTAAAACAAACAGATAAGAATCATTTTCACCTCCAGCGCCCTTTTTCCTTACTCGCTTTCCTTTGTTTCGTCCGCTGTGTATGCATGTTATGCTATTTTGTTTCTTTGTCCCTCTTGTACGAGAATGGCCCGATTTCTGGTACTTCAAGATTTGATTCGCTGGCTCTCTAGCTACTGCAAGACCGTGCTAGCTTTCGGCAGGAGCACTTTTTTTTGTACTAAGCGTCATGAACCCAGCACCATGGTAACGGGCCATCCCCTGACCTAGCGTCTTCTGGTGGCTTTCGACAGCTGGGTTAGCCGATCTACTGATCCCATTCCTGCGCGCTTGTGGTTCCGTCGGCATCGATGATTCGACTCTCTTGCTCACACTTCCACTGTCTGAAAAGAATGTGCCCTGACAATCTGGATCCTGGTTTCTGGGTACCTAGAACTGGAACTCTGGATATCATTTCAGCAGGTGCTTCTTGCTGTCCAAGGGTATGATGTTTTCTGCCAGCTCCGTGGATATTAGCGCTTCACCAAGCGTGACGATCGGTCCTCGATCAGCAATCGCCAACGCACCTCACTATGCACTAAATCCCTCCAAAACCCAAGCCAAGGCTTCCTTCCACAACTCGGGGGATTCGAACTGCACGTGTGAGTGGTTCGCGGTGAAGAATCCATGTTTAGTCTGCATTGGTGGCATCTCGGATGCAGCCACACCTGTTCCCCGGAACCACCATCGTCAAGATAGGGCCCGCGGACGTGGTAAGCCAGCGCCCCAGCCGTCTCCCCGAGAAGTTACCTTTGTGTCGGGTGCACCGAGGGAGTGGTTGGTTGCGCCTGTTATACGTCGAATGGGTGAATGGGTGAATGGGATTGTGGTTGATGGGATTTTCTTTGCGCGCAAGTGGATCGGCTAGCCTCGTGGTGGGACAGGCTGGATTACCTCCAGGGTATGGCATGATTGCGATATCTTGCTTTCTGGCATTCATGAAGGAATTTCCAAGATAATAGCCTTGTGTTTAGAAGGGTGCAGGCGAAGTGGGATATTGCTGATGATTCCAGACCTTCGAGATGGCTAGCCCAGCTTAGGCGGTGCCGGAAGACGTACAGTGTGATGCACTTATGCACATGCTTAAGGCTTGTGGCCCTTAGAGTGCATTAGTTGAACTTCCCTTGGTCTCAGACCACCACATGATGATCCTAATAGGTCTCGTCTGTCCCACGTTGGACCACCTCTTTTCCCATGTCTTTTGAGCCAAACATGGGTGCGTGCCTGGTAGCAAAATATCACGTTCTGATTGCTTCTTTCTCTCCACCCGTTGTGGAAACCGTGCTGATAACGATCCTATATCAGAGTTCTTGCTCCTTGTTGGACCCATGCTGCCAACACGCTGCTTCTCGATCTGCCTAATCTCTTGAATCTCACTTTCTCGCGCGTAACAAATTGCCAAAGTCCGACTTGGCCATACATCGTTACGAGTAAGCTGTGATTCCTCTGCAGAAAGTTCAGAACGATATACGTCCGTCCTTTCAAACTCGTTGCACCACATCAAGAGCTCGTCAGACTCGCCGTACGCAAAGGCCGTGTTCGAGTTAAAAAGGACAACTCGGAATTCGGTCTCGAGTCTCACCCAAAGCGTATAGTCCCAAGACAGTTATCGTGCTCACATGCGCCGACTTTCGAGGACTTCCAACCCATCAGCAAACATGCTAAGGGCCTCAAACATCGAACCCAGAATCAAAGACCTCAGAGCCGCCCTCTCAACTCTTGACAACATGCACCATTACACCGAAGTGCTTCTATTCAACAGACCTAGACTCGACGACCCCTCGATCTCAGCGGGCGAACAAGTTCAGAAATATGCCAATGCGAAGATGGCGATGCCTGCGCAGAGCATTGAAGAACAGCTCGCAGGTGTGGGCGATGAAGGAGATTTCACGCAGTTGCGGAAATCGGTTGAGATGGAAGGGATGGTCGATAGCAAAGGGGACGGAGGTCGCGAGGCGCTGAATGGAAAGAGAGGGATGGGGATAGAGACACAATTCGAAAGGGTAGAAGATCCTGCGAGAAGAGTGGGACAGTTGCAGTGTGGTGAGGAGGAAGAGGGAGAAGTGCATGCAAGACAGGCGAGAGGGCTCAGACAAGCGTTGGGGGAGGACAAGCAATGGCTGAAACGGCGCTTTGATGGCTGAATTCTCTGCTCGTGTTGTTACCTTGTGCTGGCATTTTGGACTTACTTTGAGCCGTGAATTGGTCGGTTCTTTGCGCAGAAAAGTCTCGTATCTGCGGGTAGTGAGCTCCAGAGGTTTGTCAAACGTAGCTCTCTAGCCCGGTCATTCTATCGAGCAACCGGTCTCGGCTCTCTAATCGTAAGGTCTTTCCGAGCGTGTGAAGCACCAAAAACATGGGGCCAACTCCCACAGAGGGCAAGCATTCGACGCTTCTTGAAACCTGACGTGTGGCAGCTAGGACTCTAGTTTCAATCCTGTGTATCAATCGAATGGGGGCCCACCAGGCCTTCCGACATCCATGGCGTTTTCTGTAACTGCCTTTGAGCTCGTTAGCCCATACACTGAGGCGTTGATGCCGTTATCAAGTGTTTCACATAATGACTAGAGCTGATAACGGTATTCAAGACTTGTGCCTGGAATTGTAGAAAGTTGTGAGTTGTTGACAAGGGGAGGGTGAGAGCTGTTATCCGCCTTGCGCCAAGCCTCTGCTTTCCACAGGCATTGAGTTAGTACGGTTCAACATTCTTGTCCTTTGAGCACTTACGAGGGTCTGAAACAGTCACTGAGCTTGCTCACTTTTGATTGTCTATCTCACTAATAAATTTTACTATTGCAATTATAGAAGCGGAATCCGCTCAGTCATCTCCTTTCTTTATTCATACACATACAACATACAGATTTAGATCAAGTATCCAAACGACCAAATAAACGCTCGCTAAAAGGCCTTCCCAAAAACGCAAACAAAACCCGAGGAAAATCGGTGGCGTGAATCGTCGTCCGGTCGTCTATACTAATACAAAGGTATATATGGTCCATCAAAGCATCCGCAGGCAAAGATTTATTATATCATTAAGTCGCCGTTCGTTGACGGGCTTATTCATTTTGGAGGTATAGAAGGATGGTAGTAGGCGGTCGTAAGGTCGTCATGGAATGATCTCATAGCGGTTGGCCGCGGGGTGGTGTGTTTGGCCGAGATATTGACCTGGCCAGTGTTGTTGTGAGTGCATGTTCAGCTCGTAGGAAGGTATTCCATTCGCACCTGGCCAAGACGGGGAGTGGAATTGAAATTGTCGTTGCTATGATGGGTGCGTTAGCTTGTTTTCGCAAGAGCTGGTGGTAGATAGGAATCACTCACCGGAGGAAGGCATTGGGGCTCAGGCCCAAACCCAAGCGCAGCAGGATCAAATTGGTTCCAAGTCGCAGGCGTAGCGGGCCCCGCAGACATGGGAGACTGAATGATTGGATGGAAGCAAGACTCAATAGCCGTAGTAGTAGATTGAGGTCGTTGGATAATCTCTTGAGAATAAAACGGCTGAGCGACAGCTGGAGGCTGCAGGTAGTCTGAGATTCCTGAAAGAGGGGAGTAACAAGAATCAGAGGATGAGTATAAAGGAGAATCTCCTGGCGGTGCTAGGCCATAGAGTAGTTCCGGGTGCAAACTGCGTGGTGCCGTACCTATGGGACCATGAGGTAGCTCATGCATACTTGGCCCAGCATGAGATGTGAACTCGTTCTTGAACTCGCTCCGCATGTTCGGCTCGATGATTGAGCCTATTGACATGGTTCCCGACGGCTGGGGTAGGGAGGGTGCTGTGGCTGTGGCGGGCTGCCCCATTTGAGAAGCACTGAAACTGCCTCTGGGCGATCTCGAGACATCACTGGTTGAGCTTTGTCTGTACTGACTTCGAAAAGCGGATGCTTCAGCCGACGGCATATTGTGTCTACCAATGTCAGTTTTGATCCTCAAAAACAATTCCGTTCTACTCACTGTCGTTCCATATGCCGAGCCAGTAGATCAGCACGCTGAAAAGGCTTCCGGCATTCATCTATTTCGCACTGAAAGGCTGGAGACGTGTTATGGTTGGCCTCATGGCGCCTGCAGTGTCAGTCAGCCTGTACATATCAGACAGCACATTCCCTTGGTAGCATACTTGCGGTGCTCGGCTCGAGTAAAGACCTGCATTGCGTTAGCCAGGGACGTATATTCCTATGTGATGTTATGGCTTACCTTTGTGCATCCAGGGTACTCGCAAGCATGTACCTTCTTCCCTTTCTTTGCCTTGCTTATGCGGTGTGTGGTTGGGGTATATGTGATCTCCTCCGCCGGATTCAGTAGCCCTGGTGTTGCCATTATTCCTGTCCCTCGCGACGACCCTCCTTGACCTCTGAATGGCATCGCTCTTGCTCTCTGCCGCTGCCTTGTAGATTCTCTGGGCTTCCCAGAGGACATAGTATTGTCGGGCGAGTTCGATGAAACTCTGCGACGGCGTGTAGGATAGGAGGATGCTGACTTGTCTTCTGAAGCTGAGGACGGTGCAGAGGGAGAGGTATGTTCTTTTTTCACTCGTGGCTGGGTGGACCCGTATGGTAACGACTGGGATTGTTGCTCTGACATGTTGCGCCTTATGCGAGGCCAAATAGTATTATATCCGCCTCAAATAGATCTTCCTAATTGATGACTGGAATAAGTGCGCCGGTGTGAGGCCGAAGGATCGCCGAACGAGTGTGGTTTGAGAGGTTGACAGTAGCCTTGTGTAGTATTATATTATGATGTTGGAATTGACCGTGGTATCCGTAGTATCCATCGAACGCCCAGTCTCTCAGTCTACCACTCGGTCATGCTGTGTTATGTAAACACGGTGGGTTGGCCATAGGAGAGACAATTATTGCCGAGATCACTAAGTATTATTGTGTATGCAGCAGGAAGTTGTTTGTAAAAGTAAAAAGATAATGTCATCAAAGATCTGCACCATGCGCCTTCCACCACTGGGATAGAAACAGGGTGGGGTGACAAAGGATGCTCCCGAGAGACGAACGTTGCCTAGTTAGGTGCCAAAACGAGTGGCAGACAGCAATCAGAGGACAAATCTATGCCTCTTCGAGAGAATGCAATTTCGCTTCATGTAGGGCTTCGAGAAACACTCAGCATGATGAGAAGGCGCAGTTATTTTTATCGCGGCAGTGCAAGTCTTAAGACTTGTTGCTACTTACGCAAGCTTGCAAGCCCGAGGGTTCGACGCTGTTATCAACGACGTAGCCTTGCAGAGTACGGGCCACGTGGTGTCTGGCCCAAGCTCCTTAATTTCCCCATACTGACCATCATCTGGTAGCGCGGGTACCTCGAAGGATCTCGATGGGCGCCAGGAGAAAGCTCTCAAGGCCCGTCACGGGGACTACGGAACAAGTAATGAAACATCATGCGTTATGGCAGTCGATGTTAGCCCGAAAGAATGCAACCATCATGTGGTGGCGAGGCCTGCTGGGAGTAGGTGGATTGCGGTTAGGAGGTGAAGTTTTCTGATGCGTGAAGCGCATTAGCGGATTATGTGACGCTATTTTGGGACACTGCCCGCTAGTTACTCCTGCCTCATGCGTCAACAAGACACCTTTACGGATCATTCCGTTCTTCTAGCTTCAGTTTGAACCTGCCAATTGGACAATCTAGCGTTTCGCTGTCATCCTAGTCTTGGCTGATGCTTGGATGAAACACCCGCTCCTGAAGCGTCACATCGCAATCAACACGTTTTAGGCTGGCAGCTGAACGCTACTGATCCGTAATAACCTAGTCTCACTCGTCTCGCAATTAGTTCAGCCAAAACCACGACGTTGTTGGAAGTCTAGCTCTGAGGTCATCTGTACAAAAATCTCTGTTATTTCGTGGCTTTGGTTAGTGGCAGAGAAAAGGCGAGATTTCACCTCATTTCCCATGTGGCAGCCACCCTTATGCAGAGCTAAGCAGATATACTTCTTGACGGAAAGGATCTTCCGTACTCCGTATGCAGCTTTTCGAAAGAAAAGAAAACTACTGCACCTTGTCGCGCATCCTCGGTTCCTCCTGCGACTATGAGGCTGCGAGGCAGCAAGTGGAAGAAAGCCCTTGTCCCGCGCCTCCTCTCCGCATTTTTCGATACAACCTTTAAGCTCCCACTACTCCTGGTTCCTGACGATCTCGCGTCTCTTGTCCCAGCTAGGCAAGGCCCCGCTGCGACTAATGCTTGATTCGGTCTAGATCAATGCGTGGCCAGATCTCGAACTGTCCTGACCCCTGTCTTAGACGCCTTGGCAGCGGCTGGGTCAATGCCGTCCAGGGACCGGTGATTCAAGCCGTGTGCTTGGTTGATCGTTTTGCTTTGGTGTGTGGTGATCCTCTGAACCTTCGTATCTCAAAGCATCTGGCGGCCGAAACGACCTACCCGAGTGTTTGACAGTTGGGTCAGCAGTGTCTCATGCCTAGCTCACTTTGCGTTATTTCCATCGCTCGAACTTCTCGTAAGGAGAAAAAAATCAGAGATAACGGGTAATAGTGAGCTACGCCCGATGAGACAATAAGTCACTATACCTACAGAGACATGACTACAATCTTGACGCCCAGAACACTACCAACACATGGCAGCTGCAGGAACAATGCCCAATTGGGCGCGTACCTGCATTCGGGTGGGGGTTTGTCTTACATCTGTTACCTGTAGACTGACTTCGGGGCTTGACGAACACGAGATGCACGGGCACTGTTCAAGGGAGCGGAACATTTTTTAACAGGCCGAAGAGGACTGTCACTCCGTATAAGAAGTCGGATAGCATCACGACCCCCACGTACTTGACTTTCGCCTGCATAAATGATAGTTGAAAGCGTGTGAAATAGGTTCCTCTTAGCTTCGTAGTCCAAGGCCTCCAAACCGAAACTGCCTCCGTTAGCCCACTCCTCTGTTAGTCCCCATAACCACATGCCACATTGCAAAACTTTTCAAGAAGGTTCCTGCCGCCTTTCGCAGATCTTGTCGATGACTGAGCTCGCCCTTCAGGATTTAGCGCGGTGCATTGTTTGATCAGCTGAGGCTGACTTTTCCTCTGCTTTTTTCTGCCCTGCATCGTGCCACACGCCCAACCAAAACCAGGATTGCCATTCGATATTTCAATTACGCCAAAGGGGCACAGAGGCTCCTCTATCTCTATCACTTTACGTTATATAGTGGTCCTCCTGGAGTCCTGATAATGGGGAGACCTTAGCATTGCCGCCTTTTTACAAGCACAAGGTTGATATGTGGCTAGCTTCTTTGATTGATTAGTCTAGTAAAAGGCGGATTCACTTATCAAGGTTCAACGTCGACCGAGCCGCAATATCTCATCATGGCCGTGATTTGGCGTTCTTGGCCGGACTAGGGAGTAATGCTAAACTTAGATGTCGAAGGCAGTTTCTGGAGTCTACTCCGTAGCAAAGCCTTAGTCACTTGTCAGCTGTGTCATAGGAAAACAACGCATAGGTACTGTAGATTGGCAAAATTCGGCTCTGTAGCGAGGTCTTAGTCATTCGGCATCTGTATCAACGAGATACACCTTGTGCATATTGGAGGCAACACTAACATCAAAGTAGGGTTAGCAGGCCTGCTCTGTGGTGAGGCTTTAGCTAGCTGTCAGCTGTATCATGAGTAAAAGCGCAAGATAGCCAATACCACGCAGGGGCAAAAGACCATCATCATAAGCATCAGCACCAAGGCAACGGCATCAGCAAGCGATGTCGTAGGAGCAATAGGAATCGGTGATGAAGCATTCGGAGTACAGTAGATGGGATAGAAATAGATTAAAAATTGTCCTAATATTTTGGTCATGTTACCCAACGTCCATCCTAATGCAACGCAACTATCCCACAATCCTTCATGCTGCTATTCCGTACCGAACAACTCCTTCTAGTATGAATCTCCCATAGATAAGCCTAACTTCTTATGCAACCTTATCTGTTTGTTTTTTTACCTTAGCCTTGCCTCTTTGGCCCCCTCAAACGTTCAAACATGCCGAGAGTCGCCTGAGGGCCGTCGGGCGACACAGGACTGAAAATTGGATTTCCGCGAGACGATGATGGCCCTCCTTCGTCATCAGATGGGAAAGTACCTGTGCCCTGTCTTGATACAGGACTGAAAATGGGATCCGTCGATGGAGGTGACGAAGGACCCCTCGAGTTATTGGGATGCGGCGAGGAAGCCGACGGCAGGCTTGGTATAGAATCCTGTGTGGACGTCCTGGACGGCTGTGGCCGTCCTGAGGAAAAGCGGTCTTTGAACGAACGACGCTTCGTCGACGAGGGACTCGATGGTGAGCCAGGGTTGCTGAAACGTGATCGACTTGCTCTCTGACGAGGCAAAGATGTTACAGAAGTTGGGTTGGAACCTTCCAGCTCGTTCCTACCCGGTATGGATGCGGGGAGTTCGACTGGATGAGCCTCAGGTGCTGAAGGATCATACATCTCGTGAAATCCCTGCGTTTGGAATCTTTGCGATGGGCCCAGCTCTGCAGTGGAGCTATCGCCGCCTTCCACCTCAGCCATGTTCGATCGATCTCCTGGATATCTCGCTTTTTCGTCCACCCAGCCTCCTACTGGAGCACACGGATTTGGCATGGGATCAGAACCTGCGATCTCGAATCTTTGATTATCGTTGCCTGTGCCTAGTTCTCCTTTTCCGAATCCTTGACGGATGATCTCGTCTGGAGGTGTCTCACCGCCATCCGCTTTCAGTTGAAGCTTCTTGTTCTTCTGGTACTTCCGCCAGAAGATAGCGGCAACGATGCCGGCGACGACAAGGATAACCACAACGACGCCTACTGCGATACCGACAGTCTTTCCTGTGGAAGAGCCGCCGGAGCTGGAGGAACCGGAGGACGCCGTTGACATTATGGGCACAAGATTTTCCTGCATGTTGTCCGTAAACGCGCATTGGGATATCGAGAAGTTCCGACGCTGCCAGTCAACAATGAGATACCTGTAGGAAGTGAGCGTAGCCTCTTGCATTGGAGACAGGAAATGTACTTACGATTCTTGAAGAAATGTCCTTCCTAGCGTATACTGGCTATCGTTGGCCGCCCTTCGCAACGGGAAATATCTCGTACTGTTCACCACGCCAGGAGTCGGAGGCTCCACTAGTAGATCGAAGCTAGCGTAAGGCAGTGTAATATCTGTCGTTTGCCCACCACTTATCCCGGCGCCAAGCGTAAAAGTGATACTTGCATTCTGGGCCTGTAGTTGAGTATGCAAAGTGCTATTGACGAGATAGAGCTCAGATGTTTCATCGAACGTCAATCCAAATGCCTTTTCAAATGCTTGGCATGCTTCCAATGGTAACCATATCTGGGGCACAGTCGAGTCCACATAAGACATGATGCCACTGGGTAATAGATTGCTGCTTGTGCCCTTGCCACTGGTTGAGGATATGGACTGTATGCCCACCATAAGGCTTCGAGAGCTGTCCGCCGCGAATGGGAATGTCAAGGCGTTTGGAACGAAGCGTGAGGTATCGTATCCTCCCAGCGTTAGACTCCCGAGTACTTGCTTCAATCGATATTGATTGCCCGCTGTATACCCAAAGGTGATACTAGATATCAATTTTTGATCGAATAGAGTTGTCAAGTAGCTGGCCTGGGTTTGACCACCAGTAAAGTTTATCGGTGCTGAATTCACACCGAAGAACCCCAGATAGAAATCATCGTCTGTATATCCGCCAATGACCTGATCTTGTAGGATGGGTCCCCCGCTTCCTTGTATCCCCAGGCCCAGTGTATCATTGCCGAATGTGGCCACGGCGGAGAGGTTCAAATTTTGTTCGGTGCTAAGTTCGAAGTTGCCGTGCTCGCTCCATGTCGAAGAGCTATTGGGATTAAATAGGGTGCCGCGATTATTCAAGCAATTGCTGTCGCCCGCATTGCAGCCTCCAGAGAGGACCACCCACGTAGCCGCATTGCCGGAAGATACGAATACTCGGACGTCCTGGATCGGGCTGCCAACCTGGATGGTAAAGGAGGACCAGGGGCCATCATCGCCGTCCCTGAGGAGTGCCGGTCAGCAAAGAAACTAGACCATAAGGAATACCGAAGACATTTGGGAGTTCGGAAGACGACGGAGACATACCAATTCTGTGAGGGCGCAACAGATATAGGTGTAGGCGCCGCCGATGCTCGTGGCAGCAGCGCATGCCCAGAGGCATGCACAAACAGCGTGCATTGCGTAAGCCATAGAAGAGTAGTAGAAAACGAAATCAACATCTTGAGCCCTTTCTCAAATCGTAGGGTTGCCGCCAGAAGACGCGCAGCGTCGAAGAACGGTCATCAGAGTGTCATGACAGCAGGTTATTAGAACGGGAGTACGATCCAATCCCCTATAGAAGGCCCAAACAGTATATAGAGAAGTATAAAAGCAGAATTGAAAATATCGACTTCGCCGGCGTCGCAAATGAAAAGATGTCAGCAAACCCCGCATCCCGAATTAGCAGCAATCTCGAAAGGATAGTAATTATACCCTCACCAATCAGACGACGAAGGATTCTGGTCTGCGTTGGTACAGCCAATCGTGTGCCAAGTTGCACATACTGAGCATCAGAATTGACGGTGAGAAAATTGTCATCTTGAATGCTGACTTTCTCGACTTTCTATGTTGACTTTTTGATGTGGAAATGTTTTTTGAGTTCGTGGCTCGCGTGGCTCGCGTGGCTCGCGTGGATTGCCAAGCCCGCTTTAAGACGAAAACACAAATGCACAAACTTGACTTCGTTGCTGAAATCCATGAGTCCAGCTCTTTGCTGTTCAAAAGACAGCACATATCAGACCAAGGCTATCAATAAAAAGGCCCTACAATTCTGCTAGTGAAGTTTCCACTGCCAGAATATTAGCTTGCAAAGAGGAGCTTATTTCGTCACCCGCGAGCATGGCTCACATGTTTATGCTCCTAGTAGGCAAGACTACATCTTACCTAGAAACATGCGTTTCTAAGCGGGCAGACTCGATTCGGGACATGTTCCGCCGGAACTGGTTCTTGGGCTTGACATGTTTTGGAGGCCCAGCCGTGCATTTTCAAATTGCAAGTACCAAGACGTGATCCTTGTAGTGCCTTCCAAGCTCATAAAGAGGCAGTTCCGTCAGCGTTTTGTGGATCAGTATGGTTGGATGGCGGACGAGACGGTAAGTCCAGGGAGACTTCTCATGACCAATTGTGACTGACCTAACCGTGCCTCCAGTACAAGGAAATGTTTGCCCTTTGTCAAGCGCTTCCTGGCCCAGGCAGCACCAAAATGATTTATGCCATCAACATCATCCACGGCGGATACATTGCTGGCATGCTTTCCTTCTTGATATGGAGGTGGGTGGTATCCCTCACGTTGCACTTTGGCAGTGCGTTTAGTGGTGCTTCTTAGTCTTCCAGGTGCCATTGCAGCGTACGCTCTCGCCGTCGGAGTGTATAGGATTAGCGACACCTTACCATCGATCGTGTATGCCCTCCTATCAGGTCTAAATGCTGCCACGGTTGGCATTATTGCACTTGCAGCGGTTCAATTGTCTCAAAAAGCAGCTACGGACAAGATAACGCGCATTTTAGTATTCCTAGGAGGTAGCGCTGGGTTACTATACAATGCTCTGTGGTACTTCCCCGTCTTGATGGTTTTCGGTGCTGCGACTACGGTTGTATGGGACTACAGATGGTGCCACAACGTCTTTAACGTTACCAGAGCGAGGATGAACAGGTCGCGCAACCGACTTGACACCAGTACGGAAGAAGGTCGAGCAGGGGAGCCCGTAATGCTGCAGGATGTTACTCTACCCCAGGATTTGAGTAATACGACAGCTTCCTCCGTGCAAAGAGAGTCGACTGCATCCCGAAGAGGCCCATTTCCCGAAGAAAACGAGCATCAGGTGGTGGCGAGTCCAGAGACTAATGTTCTTTCTTGGGAGTTCGGAGTCACTGTGATCACCTGCTTCTTCCTCACTTTCATAGTCATCATGGTTGTGCGAGGGACAGTGCATGATCAACCCTTTGGGTTCAGAGTCTTCGCCAATCTGTATCTTGCCGGGACAATTATTTTCGGTGGTGGTCCTGTAGTCATCCCCTTGTTGCGAGAGTATGTTGTAGCGGAAGGATGGGTCTCACCGCGCGACTTTCTCCTTGGCTTGGCCATCTGCCAGGCCTTTCCGGGTCCAAACTTCAATTTTGCTGTCTACCTTGGAGCAATTGCAGTCGCTGGGCATCTGAATGCAGCTGCTGGAGCGATCATCGGCTACATCGCCATCTTCGGGCCCGGCATCATCCTGCATACAGGCACCATGAGCCTCTGGAAGAATCTGCGCAATATCCGATGGTTTATTTCGGCTCTGCGTGGAATTAATGCCACTGCTGTTGGTCTCATATATACTGCAGTGTACCGACTGTGGGAACAAGGATTCCTGAGTGAGACGTTCACGTCTGGTTCTTCTCTCGATCTCGATCCTTGGTGGGTTGTAGTCACGGCAACTTCGTTTGTTGGGGGTCACTGGTTCAATGTTCCTGCGCCTGCAACGATTGTCCTAGGTGGGGTCATGGGTATAGTGTGGTATGGCGTCACAAAGACTTGATGAGATCTGTTGGTTCGGAGTGCAGCCATCTCGTCGAATAGTAGGGTGTAGGGTCTATGCTATATTGAATTGTGTTAGTGGTGGACATGCCGCACCTTCTAGTGGCTGTGGAGCGCAGTGTCGGTAATGTCTTCAATCCTTTGAGCCCAAATGTTTCAAGATCCTACTTGCTTGCATGAAACAGTTCTTCAACCTTTAACTGCAAGTGAGCAGAAGCATCCCACTTTTCTGGCCTTCTGGAGCAGAGACCTACCAACTCTTTACTCCCTTTGAGCTTAAACGTCTTTGCTTTCTACAAATCGAGAGCTCATCTAAACCAACGAGATTGGAAAGTCAAACAAACCAAAACCTCGATTAGGTGTAGCGTGCCACCTTGAGGGGCCATCCCCAAGTTCAAGCGAGCTTCTGGAAAGTTGAGCGTGGCTAGTCGTCCTTGCCATGTTTACATTTGGCATCTCGTGGGGTCCTCAATCTCCATCTCGATTCCCGCCTCTTTTTTCAATCCACCTTATCTCTATAGTCTCCTTTAACCTATGAAATTGATTGAGCAAAGTTAACAGCTCGATCCTCAAAGACTTGGGGTCAAAACGTTTCCTTGAGCTTGTCTATGAAGAATGGCAATGCACGAGGGCGATGGCAACCGCCAAGGTTCCGCAACCATTCAAACAGATGAAACCGCCGGACGCCCATTGCTGAATGACAGCCATAAGATTGTGTTCGCTCCCCGCTACAAGTTTACAAGGATGAGCAGCCTCGAGAAATCAGCCTATCCCTACTTTAACATCTCAAAGAACGAAGTCCATGCGTCTGCTATTGAATTAGGACAAACTGATCCCGTGGCAGCTAGTGAACGCGAAAAAATTACAGCGTACGCTTCCACATGGACAATGATGCATGGGACGTCATACACAAGGAGGTGATGGATTGGCGGGACTCGAGTTGGTCGTCTATGCACCTTCTAGGGAATGAATACATTGATTCTACCTTCCGGTTGGTACCGCCAAAGACACTAGCTAGCTAATAATGGTACAACAACCCGATTTGTGAGCATTTTGAGGCAGCATTCGCAATGGAGACATTCGCCAGCGTTTGGGCACCAAGCCCGCAACAACTCAGCAGTGTCCTTGTGGCCGAATTCAGAAGCACTGGAAGATCAGCATATTCTCCACGTCATCCACCCAAATGTCATTCTCCTCGACCATTGTCACGATGCCCAGACGAGACGGCTCGTCAACGCAACATTCTAAGGGTATTCAGGGGCCTTCGACACCGAGAAGTCGGCACTGAGGATCACGGTTGGTCGCTCGAGCCGATCGTGCGTTCAGGGCGCCACCCAGTCTTCGTTCAGCCTGCCAAAGAATATGCCATAAAACGATGGAAATTCTTTCGGTCGAGAAGCCACAACCATTCCTCTACGCCAAATTCGGCTGGGAGCAACGTAAAACATCCGGACTATCAACGTACCATATCAAGCACTTCGGGAGAATCAATACAACTCAATCGTCGCACTCAAATAATGACGATGATTCAGTGCAGTGGGAGTTCTTTGGGCATGTCGCCCGACAGTCCTTCTACAACATTTTCAGATATACCACCATGCTCCACGATTACCGAGCAACCATGCACAAGTGAAAGCCACGATCATAATTCATCAACTCATGCCGAGTTGGAATTACCAATAACGTATTCGAGGAAATCTCGAATAGGTGAGAAGACGAACGACACTTCGTATTTCTTGCTTGAACATCAGGTACCTCAAGAGCCTGAGGAGACGGTAGATTCGGCCCAGACACGCAACAGGACATCCACACCTGGAACATCAGTCCTCCCTCCGCTGCTCATCGCCGAGGCGCCCCCTGATGCCAAGAAACTCGACAGCAATAGCAGCAGATCATCTGGTACTCCTCGGCCAGCAAATCTCACCTTTCTCTAATGGGGAGGAGTAGGCATTTTCAAAGAGAATGAAGAGCTTGACGGATGGCCTTGGCAGATGGAGGATGTAGAGAGAAACATGCAAAAAATGCACGTGTTCAGTAGTGAATCCGGATAACGCGTTTACAGACGGTAAAACTCAAGCAGCGGGGCAAGCTGCCAATCAAAAGGTCGAAAAGAAGGAAATTAAGGATTCTTTGGAGCAGCAGTAGAAAGTGAATAGCCGTGTAACCCTGCCAGGCGGCACTAGCGAAATTGGCTATAAAAAACATACACAAACATTTCAACATCATCATCTCACCGTCTTTTCGCAACCTCAACCCACACTCCTTTTGAATCGGCACTTTGCAGCCATATTTCCTAAGATACTTACCTAAGTCACTCGTTATCGGCCCTGTAGATTGCACAGAATGCGTTCACTGGCGCCGCTCGTTCTTGTTGGCATGGGCGCTGTTGCAGCCAGAGCAGAGTACGTTGGAAGGTGCAACACGCGTTCAAGACTCAGCTTGACATGCCTGCCACCAACTCCCCACACCATCTGAGACAGTTCAATGCTGACATGTATGAAAGTGTCGACTCTGCGTGTAACAGCCCCGTGACGACAGGTAAGTTTTTCTCTCTCTCTCTCTTTGGCTGTGTTGATGATGCTGACCTTGGTCCAGTCTACGTCACTGTGCCTTCCTCTCCAACCACAGAGACTATCTATGCAGTCAGCCCAGGATCCTCAGACATCGAGGCCGGGGCAGCAGCTTCAAATGCCGTCACCACCATTGTCACGAACTCAGTTGTGTCCACGGAAACCGTCAGCATCATCCAAGCTACTTCCCCTGCTGGCGTGTACTCTTTCACCGAAGACAATGGCACCACGACATGGCTTAGTGGACAGACACCACCGTCCACGCTCTCGTTCCTTACGAGCACCGCTTTTATCACTCTTCAGCCGGTCATCACTCTGAGTTCCTCTGTTTCGGAAGGAGAGTCTGCCCAATCGACAAGCTACTTGACACAGACACTGTCGTCAACCATTACTATCACGGAGACTTCGACTCACACCCGTACCAAGGCAACCTCGTCTGCGTCCTCGGCAGCCGCTGGAGCGTACACTGGACTGGCACTAAACGGTTGGAATGTAACAACCTTGGTCAGTGTCAAAGCAGGTGCGACGGCGGGCGGTTCGATCAAGCCATCTCCCTACGAATCAGCGTCTCTGCGTGGAATAGCATCACCCTCGGCGAATTTCTCTCGCAAATCCACCCGTCTCCTCAAGGCTAGACAAATAGAAGATTTTATCAGCGCATCAATAGACGGCGTCGCTGTCTCATGGGCGAACAACTATGATAGTCCAAACCCATCGACTCCAGAGGCTACTTCATCAACTTCAGAGGCGATTCTAGCAATTTCAGAGGCAAGCCATACTCTCGTTCCAGTGACTGCAGCAATCCCAACTTCCGGACCAGTTTCTACTAGTAAGTGCCGTGCGTGCTCTCCCATTTGGTTATCAATCCTAACGTTCTCAGCGACATCTATTTCGCCACCTTCAGAGGTCGCTTCATCAACTTCAGAGGCAAGCCATACCTTCGTACCAGTCACCCCAACAGCGCCCGCTTTCGGACCAATCTCTGCTAGTGAGTACTGTCAATGCTGTATAATTTGGTACATATGCTTACTGTCTTCAAGCAACATCTGTTCCGCCTTCTAGCCCAGTGCAAACAACCTCGAGCTCTTCTGAGGGTCCAACGACAACAGCGCCTGTCTATCCCTGGGACCTAAGTATAGCTCCAAGTCCTTCTGCAACAAGCTCCAGCTCGACCATTACATCCCCATCGGGCACACCAGTTCCTTCCTCAAGCTTTCGGTCAAATACATCGACTCCTCTTGGTCCTGCCGCGACTACTACGGCTTCACCGTGCGGCGGCGTTTATATGTCACCTCAATTCGTCATTGATTTCGATGATCTACCGCACTTCTCTACTGGTTCAGAACCCAATGATACGGACACGCCTCCCATCTTCAACCCCTACCGCAAGTTGTACTTCGAAGAACACTTCGGCTATGTTCCTCCGCCAACGGATCCGTTTCCACCCCACTCTCCTCCGCAGCTCGCAGTATATCGGAAGGAGGATCTCAATGTCACAGTGACCCTCGACAACACAGGCGAGACAGGTTCGCCTGATGGAGGTCTGTTGTTGATTGGCGAGATTGGAGCTGGTCCTCGGGCTTATGATAGCGCTTATTGGATTGATGCCTATTCAGCATGGCTTGGATGTGCGAATAGCGGTCCAGACGATTGCATCATCACAGTCCAAGGATATGTCTATGGAGACAACACAAGCCTCGTTACCCAGGACTTTACTCAACCACCCTGCCCTGGGCTGAAGAATTGCTCGTTGGCTTTGGTGGAATTCGGCGATGGCTTCCGCGCCTTGACAGGTCTTCAGATCATTGCTACGGTTGATAGCAACCCTGTGGACTGGTACATGGACGATCTCGCACTCGGATGGTCCAACAACACCTGCACAGCACAATTGGAGCGCTCATCGTCTGAGTAGGAGAGTGGGGCAAAGTCGATCGGTCGAGGCAGACTGCATGGGGACATGGATCTGGCGCGGGACGCATTCAATTCTCGATAGGCCTGATCGTTGGACTTTGGCTAGGCACAGACCTTAGCGATACATAGCAAAGAAGCTTTCAAGCAGACTCATGTAGAAAATAGACAAATGATCTCCAAAAGCAGATTGCTGAGATGTGAGCTCGTCGGTAGAACTTCGGCTGGACAGCATTTTCTTCTAGCCTTGGAGCTTGACTGGCATAGAATACATATATTCAACAGTTAATATTATCATCCTCTCCCATCTTCCACATAACAACCTTCTCAAGCCATTCCCCCATTTGCTCTCAAAATCTGCCCACTAACCCAGCTGCTATGCCCTCCACCTAACCACACAATCGCCTCCGCAATCTCCTCTGGCTTTCCAATGCGTCCCATCGGACTGAATCCCGCGATCATCTTCAACACCTGCTCCGTCTTGCCCTTATAAAACAGATCCGTGCCCGTCGGGCCCGGCGCTACCGCATTAACGCAGATACCTTTGGCGGCCAGGTCCTTTGACATGACGCGAGTCATCTGCTCGATGGCGCCTTTGGTTGCGTTGTAGAGCAGATAGGCGGGCGTTACGGTCGAAGCGGTGCATTGAGACGTCGAGATCAAGACAATACGGGAGCCCGAGGACATGTGAGGTGCTGCTTTCTGGAAGAAGAGTATTAGCATTTGAGACTTCCAAATAACAGACGGAGGGGCAGAGTAAGTAAGTACCTGAGCAAGAAAATACGGCCCTTTAACATTAAGTCTCATAATCCCATCGAAATCCTCCTCACTCGTGTGCTCGAGATCCTTCATCAACAACATTCCCGCACAGGGGATCAAGATGTCGATTTTCCCGAAGCGCTTCACGGTCTCGGAGACCATGTGTTCGATGGCGGGGATGCTACCTGCGTCGCCTTTAATAGCGAGGGCGCGGTCAGAGCCTATGGTTTTGACGAGGGCGTCGGCGGCAAGGGAGTCGCTGGAGTAGTTGATTACGACGTTGGCGCCGCTGCGGGCGAGTCTACGCACATTTCGGAGTCAGCATTTTCCTTTACGGTTGAAAACAGGAGTGGTAAGACAAGTTTAGGGAACATGTTATGACTCAATGCTCCCGGGACATGTCCTAGAACTCAGACGACGATCCCAACTGGGAAGGATACACTCCGAAATGTACGTACAGGAGGGAGGTTGCTGCGCCGATGCCCTTGCTGCCGCCGGTGATTAGGGCGGTTTTGTTGGTGAGAGGAGTAGACATTTTGGGTGAGTTTGTTGGAGGCTGTTATGGGGTTTGAGAGTTGGGAGTGGGTCAATTGAGCGCAGGATTCTGAGTTGAACATTTGGGATGGTCCCAGGCAGATGGCCCTTTTTATATCCATTGCCCGTCGGTCTTTGCATGATCGCTCTTGCTGTGGCTTTTGTCAGCTACAACAAGATCTTCAGGAGACTCGTAATCCCATTCGCTCAATACTCCGTTTGAGGGCAAGGCCGACAAGCAGCGAGTGCATATCCAAGACAAAGTTGCGAAGTCTTTTAAAGCCGTTAGACTAACTCCGTGATTCTCGGCTCTATCGCGGCGGTATTATTTGATGCGCAATCTAAATAGGCAAAGGATCCGTATACACCCTATTCTCCTACATATACACCCCAGATTTCCTACATATACACCCCCCCGATTTGGTTAGCGCCTGGCGTTGGCAGAGTAACAATCGATCAAGGGCAAGGGCTAGGCCAACACGGGCGCAATCCGAAGCGCGCAGAGAAGATAAACAACCCGCCATATAAATTTGGTGAGGCCTTGTTATTGTTCCCTAATAGCAGCTAGATATTCAAAAGCAGTTAAAATCGTCTAAAAACGAGGTCTTTGCAATTAAAACTTTTTTGCGATATTCTAACTAAGCATACTACCAGGCTACAGGGTCAAAAACACCATATCCGCCGAACATCGCCTGCCCGATCGCTGCCATACTGAAGTCGCCCGTGCTGGAACACCTGGTGTAGCTCCTCCTCTTGATGTAGTAGCTGCAGAACCCTCTCGCTGTCACGTACCTCCGCGGCGACGCGGAGGGTGAGCAAGCAGACCCTCTGGGCCTTGCTCGCGAGCACCTCCTCTACCGCGACCCCCCTAGCTGATATAGTAAAGAAGGCGTTCGCCTCAGTATCTACCTCTTGCTCCTCAACCTCCTGAGCAGTAGTAGCTAAGCGCTGAGGCAACTGAATGTCTCTCCCACTAGCCGGCTCGGCCGTAATTGTAGTATTCCCATCTCTTACTTGTATAGAACCCTGCTGTGTTAAACCCTGCCTTATTACAGCGACTATCTCTTCTGAACGTCTTATATACTTAAATCCGGAAGGCTCCTGATTGATGGATATACTCCAGGCCGTGTAGGCGTATGATTATGCTCCGGGTTTTTGACGATTAGGATCCATCTATCCAAGATATCCTGCTCTTCCTTTATAATACACTCGAATGGGTATTTAATAAGCCGTGAGCTTGTGTGTAGACGCTTTCCAAAGCCTCTTCCTTCTGTAAATTTACCCCCGCGATCACAGCGCAACCAGGCCTTGTAGATAGAATTTGTAGATAGCTTTTTTTGGTGCGCTTCTTGATAACAGCGTAGCCCTCCTTCCCCGCGTGTTCCTGCACCTTAATGATGAGCTCCTCGAGCATACTGGCTTGCAGCCCCTCAGGCGGCGGCTTGAGCTCCATAGACGTAGCGTTGATGATGTAGGAGTGGTAGGATGCGAAGATGTTGGTGGTGTTTACACGCGCATTTGCAATGTTTGGATTTTCGTTGCGCCAACGGCAGGCGCTAACCAAATCAAGGGGGGTGTATATGTAGGAAATCTGGGGTGTATATGTAGGAGAATAGGGTGTATACGGATCCTTTGCCTCTAAATAAACTAAAGGCGGGAAGCTGATTTGGCGGCCCGGGCGTTCGGCATTTGACATGGAATAAAATCCCGCTGGCGATGCAAATGTTTCTTCATCATTTCTCTACCCGGTACGACTACCCTAGCCCAGAAGTACCATGTCGTTGGGGAACGAGACCCCTATTGATCGTTCGAATGAGGGTCGTGTATTAGCTTTAGGTGGCACTAGAATCGTCCTATCGCCCGCTACTAGGCCACAGCTTCGCCAAGACCGGAGTTTGTGGCTTACTTGGACCCTGTCGATGATCTCCGGACCAACATTCATCCGAGATCGGTGTGCCACGAGAGGAGTTGGAAAGGTACTTTCTTGAACTTGTCGATACGACCCCTACCGAGCTAATTTTACCGCCAAGTAAATCATCGTAAACTGCCCCCCTTGTTTGCCTAAATTTAGCATGCGAAGAATGTCGTGGAAGAATATTGCGTCATCTCCTGTGTTCACCCATTTCCTGTGGTTTGAAAAGATGGGCATTTCTGAGACCGTAGCTCGTCCAGGACAGCAGGCATTCCGATATCCTAATACTGATCGGCTGATCAAGTGACAACCTCATACTTGCTGCTTCGTCTGAGTCTAGTATGTAGAGGCTTCAAGAACTGACACTACAATATAAATATCACTGTTCCTCCAGACCTCTTCCGCTCAAAGAGATTAGAAATAAGGAGGGACGAAGAAGAGTTTCTCACAATCTTCAAAGCGGCCCTTGACAGGTTCAAAGAGATTATTAACATCATGTGACGCGCGATGAAAGACGAAAGAGACAAGAGACACGGCTTAGTAGGTAACTACACTTGCAAAGATATAACAGTAGTTTCCCTCATTTGAGACTCAGTGAGAATGAGGAGCAAGTAATAATGAATAACTCTTGTCATACGGACCTAGTGTATCAAGTATGATCGAGTTGGATAAAGCTAACCTGGCCAGAAAGGCGGCCGATGGCAAATACATTACCACAAAACGCTGAACAACAGCCGCGATATTCCTGCGGAAGCCAGAGAAGATTGAGTTTATTTCGATGAATCCAGTCATTGTTGATCATTGTGGTTTCATTGGGTGAAAATTCAAGAACCCGACCAGAAGTAGACCCATTGCCAACAGAGATAGCTCCTCGATTAGTGAGTATAGTGCTATTATCGATTGTAAGACTGATGGAGGAGATTCTTGATACATTCTCAAACTTCTGTACTGCTTGACCCGTGCTGGCGTCCCACAGCCGCACCGTCTGATCCCACGAGCCAGAGGCCAACAGCGAGCCGTCAGGTGAGAAGGCCACCGCGTTAATAGAACGTGTGTGGCCCTCCAGCTTCTGTACTTCTTGACCCGTGCTGGCGTCCCACAGCCGCACCGTCTGATCCCGCGAGCCAGAGGCCAACAGCGAGCCGTCAGGTGAGAAGGCCACCGCGTTAACAGAATCTGTGTGGCCCTCCAGCTTCTGTACTTCTTGACCCGTGCTGGCGTCCCACAGCCGCACCGTCTGATCCCACGAGCCAGAGGCCAACAGCGAGCCGTCAGGTGAGAAGGCCACCGCGTTAATAGAACGTGTGTGGCCCTCCAGCTTCTGTACTTCTTGGCCCGTGCTGGCGTCCCACAGCCGCACCGTCTGATCCCCTGAGCCAGAGGCCAACAGCGAGCCGTCAGGTGAGAAGGCCACCGCGTTAACAGAATCTGTGTGGCCCTCCAGCTTCTGTACTTCTTGACCCGTGCTGGCGTCCCACAGCCGCACCGTCTGATCCCCTGAGCCAGAGGCCAACAGCGAGCCGTCAGGTGAGAAGGCCACCGCGTTAACAGAATCTGTGTGGCCCTCCAGCTTCTGTACTTCTTGACCCGTGCTGGCGTCCCACAGCCGCACCGTCTGATCCCGCGAGCCAGAGGCCAACAGCGAGCCGTCAGGTGAGAAGGCCACCGCGTTAACAGAATCTGTGTGGCCCTCCAGCTTCTGTACTTCTTGACCCGTGCTGGCGTCCCACAGCCGCACCGTCTGATCCCAGGAGCCAGAGGCCAACAGCGAGCCGTCAGGTGAGAAGGCCACCGCGGAGACAGGATCCGTGTGGCCCTCCAGCTTCTGTACTTCTTGGCCCGTGCTGGCGTCCCACAGCCGCACCGTCTGATCCCCTGAGCCAGAGGCCAACAGCGAGCCGTCAGGTGAGAAGGCCACCGCGTTAATAGAACGTGTGTGGCCCTCCAGCTTCTGTACTTCTTGACCCGTGCTGGCGTCCCACAGCCGCACCGTCTGATCCCGCGAGCCAGAGGCCAACAGCGAGCCGTCAGGTGAGAAGGCCACCGCGTTAACACAATCTGTGTGGCCCTCCAGCTTCTGTACTTCTTGACCCGTGCTGGCGTCCCACAGCCGCACCGTCTGATCCCAGGAGCCAGAGGCCAACAGCGAGCCGTCAGGTGAGAAGGCCACCGCGGAGACAGGATCCGTGTGGCCCTCCAGCTTCTGTACTTCTTGGCCCGTGCTGGCGTCCCACAGCCGCACCGTCTGATCCCCTGAGCCAGAGGCCAACAGCGAGCCGTCAGGTGAGAAGGCCACCGCGTTAATAGAACGTGTGTGGCCCTCCAGCTTCTGTACTTCTTGACCCGTGCTGGCGTCCCACAGCCGCACCGTCTGATCCCGCGAGCCAGAGGCCAACAGCGAGCCGTCGGGCGAGAAGGCCACCGCCATGACCGAATTCGTGTGGCCCTCCAGCTTCTGGAGCTCCAAGCCCCAATCCACTGGAGTGATCGGAGGCGTCGATACCCAAACTGGGATTTGACCACATATTTTCCTCACTATACTGTTCTGTGGTGCAAAAATCATTGCTGACGAATAGATCTGAAGCGGGGCTAAGTCGACGATATATCGGTTAGCCAGGACAACCCGTCGTGCGTCTTCAAGAAAAGATGATAAATGAGAGGAGTTGTTTGCCTGTCCACATGTCAGAACCCAAAGACTCTGCGTATCTATTCAGTAGATTACCTACCGATTCAAGGGATTGCAATACGCTTACTTGTCCAATGACTTCGGCGAGCCTGTTCATTAGACTGAGGGCCTCCAGCCAGTGCAGCAAGTGCTTCTGTAAGAACAAGTGCACTTCGTCATCGTCATGGATCTGAACCTTGCTCTGCTGTGCATGGTGTACCCAGTATCGACAGGTATACTGGAGTACGGGTGAGAATCGCTCATTGATGACGGTTGAGTCAAGGTCTCGTCGTGGCTGCCCTGGATAGCTAAGGTCGCACAGATTCTCTCGCAGTCCATTGGGCCCTGATAGTAGTTCTAGACACTTCAGCAGTAGCATTCGATGTGTAGCCGGACTGTCCACTCCAAAAGGTTGGTGTTGTACTTTCTCACTCAATAGGAACTCGCTAAAGGACAAATGCAGGGTCCGAACAGGTATCTCAGGGTCGGCAGGAACATGTAAAACAGAATGAAGTGGGCGCAGGCGGAGGTTAATGGTTCCTTGAGGCATATTCAGAAGTGCTGCCAATGAAGTCACAGACAACGGTTCAGCAAGGGTGACAATCGATCCAACGATCACTCGGAACTCTCGATACAGCTTTTCCTTGTCACGAGGATCACTTAATGCCGATGGCACTTGTGTCAGCACGGGAAGGTAGGTCTGTTCCATCTGCTTCAGTTGACCCATTCCTTGAAACTGCAAGACCTCTTCAAGCCGTTCTTGAGGGTCGAAGTTGGAATCACCAACGTATCGATACACAGTCGCAGCAACGATGAATAGAGGGACAGCCATGTCGACTAGAGCTTGAAGGACCTTCTCACTCGGCCAGTCAAGACCTAGTGGGGTACCGAAAGGCGGGTCGACATCGTGGTTCTCCTGGATCTCCGAAAATTTGTCCTTTAGAAAAGCAGAGACGTCATGCCGAATGATTGCTTGAGGAACTTCAACTTCATCATGTAGAATCATGTCACGATGAGCATTGGCAGACATTTTCTTAAATCCTAGCTGAATAGGCAGCTCAGGCCGACTTGTTAAGAAAAGCTTAAGTGGGACAGTTGTAATTTGCGGCAGTTGAGACCACAAGTCGAGGATCACTTTAATATCTCTTTCTTTCTCACACTCATCCAGTGCATCCACGACCACCACCAAGGTCGGACAGCTATGGAGAGTGAGATCCACTTTTTGTAAGGGCTGATAAATCAACTTATCGAATTGTTCCCCCAGCGCCTTGTCAAAAATTGTAGGATTAGAAGTAATAACTTCTGCCACAAGTCTATCCAGCCCAGGGACCTTTAACACGAGATCTCGAGTGATAGTAGAGAAGAAACGTGAAGCAGAACTTCGATCACCTTCACCCCGTTTGAAGAAGAAGCTGGCACCAAGGTCGACGACTCCATGGCGACCTTGACTAGTCAACCATTCTGCCAAACTCCAGGAGATAGTTGACTTGCCAAAGCCAGCCATGCCGCTGAGCCAAAAGATGCTCTTGCTGTCTAACTGTTGGGCCCAATCGTGAATTTGACGTAGGACATCAACTCTAGTGGCAGGATGACAGGTAGTGTGATCTTGCTCATAGGAATTGAACACCGCCCCTTTGGCGTATGGCAATTTGCCCAAGTCAATCTTGATCTCAAGTCGGTTCAGCGAATATTGAATATGGTGTAATTTCTTGAGCTCTTCGAGCACTCCATCTAGATTTCGCTTGAGCTTTTCCGCACACTCACGGTCTTGACCTCTTAATGTGCGATCACAATTGCTCGCCTCGATCTCAAGTTTGCATCCAAGCTTGTCACACTCTTGTTCGAAATCCTGGACATCGCTGTCTTCCCAGAATGCTTTGAATGCGCGTTTGAGAGTAGGAGTCTGGTATATCCGGATGGCGTGAGCCAGGAACTTGAGGATACGTGCGTGGAGTATTGTGAGCGCAATCTCAAAGTGAGTTCGCGTCAGCGTCGCAGGGAGTCCATGCAAAAAGATCATGTACGCCTTTAGTCGATTTGCCATGTACAGAACGGTCTCGCACCCGACGAGAAGAGATGTCATTTGGTCTGCCTCAGATACGGCCACCTATTGAATACAACATAAGTTTGTGGGCTTGAGCATAATAGTGAGACCCTACCTCCAGCAGCAGGCGAATGCCCGCCCATGGCAAGCCTGCATGGATGGGGTCTGCATTGACGGCCACATCGCCCACGGCTTTGAATCGGTTCAACCAGCTAACAACTTTGTCGGCCTCATCTTTCAGAATGAATTCTTTCCCAGCAAATGTAAACCTCCACCTCTTCTCCAGGCACAATCGTTGCTTCTCCTGTGCAGCAGCTAAAGCCTGCTCCACTACAACGCCAATCTCGCTGGAAGTCGGAAGGATTTGTTCTCGAATGGTTGCATGATCACGATCCGAGAGCCGTTTGAAGGCATCATCTAAGAGCTTGTGGCTGGAGGAGGAAGAAGGGGCCTGCTGTGATGATGCGGAAACAGTGCCAGCTATTGAATAAGTGGTTGCAGGCAGCCCGGTTGACAACGGGCTAAATGAAGACGAAATCTGAGTCGGCGTGGGAAGAGGTGACTGCGTTGTGGGTGCTGTGGGAGTATAGGTCGAGGACTGTGTTGAGGATGAGGATGAAGCACGGTTTGGAAACCTGAGGCCGTTGAGAAATCGCTTCCTTTTACTAAGCTTTGCGGTCTGACTTGCGGCCCCGCTCATCCTCGCCGCCGTTTCAAGGGCATAATAAATTTCCAGCGTTCTTTTCTTTTTTTGGTATCTCAAGGACAACAAGATTTGCCTTTAAAAAGGAGAAATTGTTGGTATCTGACAGAGGTCGTTCAGGCTGCAAGGCTCAAAGCCTCTCATGGCATGATGCACAGCGGCGTAAACGCCTAGAACCTGCGCCACATCTGTGCCAGTCCTGGAGCGTGCGATTGGCTTTGGCAAGACAAATCATGCACCTAATTAAGCTCAGGAAATCCTCAATGTGTGCTTTCAAGTTCCTATGATCAAGTGAGCAGGCAGGCTAGAAATCTTACAAAACTATCAAATTTGGTTCTATCAGTATGAAGGCAACAATAATCAAGAACCAGAATTGTGGACCGATCAACAGTCACCACAAAGCCCACGTAACCTCCGAGAACTCCTAGTTATGATTCCAACCTGCTTAGAGCTTTAAAACACAGAACAAAATCCTTCCAGTCTCAATACCTCGAATTCTTTTCGTGCTAACAAGGGTCTGGGGAAGGAGCTACGTTATTGTAAGGGAGGGAAGCAAGAGCTGGATATTGGGAATTGTATCAGAGCGGGGAGCTGGACGCCTGACGAACTGGTAAGCGTGATGAGCTGGAAAACTACGATCATCATTGAAACGAAGGGCTAGAATCTTGGCAAAAAGATCGGACCAACCCAAAAACGATGTGCACATCGCTGCTCTCTCATGGACCAAAACGCTCCATTCTCACTTCAGGATAACCTTCATGTGTCAGAAAGAAGGGCGGTTTGGACCTTAAGTGTGTCAATATAGTGTGCAAAGCCGTTACTTCCGTTGCTGCTTATAATACATGAACATGTGCTATGAGTTCAAGCCCATTCCCCCTCATTTGGACCAACATCGGACCGACACTGAAATGCTGCGCAATAGCTTGCACAGAGCCCGCCAGCTTTTCGTCTTCAATGCCTGCTGGGATCGGGAGAGCGAATGTCCTTAGTCCCAACTTCTTCTGACCAAGTCGCGTCAGATCCTTGAGAAGCTGGCTGCGCCATGGTGCCGCTGGCAGCGGTGTGTTGGCTTGGTGTTTTGATGCCTCGGACGATCCGCAAATTAATGAGTGTTCTGCAGTCCAAAGAGGCGGACTACGTATGTCATTTTCCCATTGTCCTCTGAGCTTTGTATAGTCCATGTCTTCCGTCTGTGCGTCAATGAATGTTTTTCATGTTTCTCCTGATTACAGACCCCATGAGGAGTCTTTTCGGTAGGACCAGAAAAGCAGAATTGCGTAACGGCGTTGCAGTGCGGCGATCTTATGTACGTGACTTTCTTATGTATCTCACAAATCCTCTGTTGTCGTCAATGCTATCCTCCGGAACAAGCGGTCAAGGGTCCGCTCCAGCGTGAGCTTGATCCCGAATAGTCAAGTGTTCGTCGTGTCGGGGCAAGGTGTGGAAACTTGAGTCCTGATCATGTCGAAGACCAGGATCCCGTGGACTTGGGAGAGGGTGATCCTGCGGTACGTGCCTGAAGGTCTTTTGGCCAAGATCCTCTGAAAGAGAAAGCTTAGAGCCAGAGAGATGGTGATGTAGATGCATGTGATGTTGGTGCGTGGAATAATGCAAGCTGAGATGGTGTCTTAATGGCTGGGCTTGGGTCTGAGAGAAAATGGCAAATAGATTCATATAGAGGAGGACAATTGAGAGATGCATTTTTAGACGAGCTTACTCTGGCATCCACGTCAATGGTAGTGACGGCTAATTCGAGAGGAGGCGGGCACCGTTGAATGCCTGTGTAGTCAAGTCCGCAGCGAGCAACAAGGGAATGCAGAAAGTAACTGGAAACTAGACTCTTAAGTAGGCTGGGGGAGGTGTGTGTGGGCCTCTGGTATGCGGCAACCGCCAGCATTCCAGACAGTGTTTGGGTGACCATTGCGCATTTGGATGTCTCAGGTATGAAGCCGAACATCACGGACTCACAGAGTCACGGCATCTTGCATGAAAGCGTTGTGCTGTGGCACCTTGCCTGCCTGCAGGCAGAATGATAGGCCGCTATACTTTGCCCGTGAAAGGCGCGCGTCGCACTTGCAAAACGTAGTTTGAAACACTTGACAGAGGATAAACAGGAAATGCCCGCAATACTTTCCGACACCCGAATGTAGAACATTTCGACCCGTGATTGACGAGGGTGCTGGAGGATGGCAGATTCGGAGCCGTCGTACATTGATTATGAGACCTTCCTTGATCCAGACTTCTCGCCGTCGTCGTTCGCCAATTCACTTGTCTTAGCAACCAACAACCCTTCAGACACACCATTGGATCTCTCCACACCACTTTCAAGAGTTCTGTTCGACTTACAGGAAATCGATACTCACATCCATACCCTGACTACGACGTCTGCTCTCCCGCTCCTCAATTACACCAAAGAACAAGATGACGCTGGGCAGCGCATTGTCAACGAGGTGGAGGCACAGGTCGCGTCTCTTACAGATGGGTATCAGCGTCTAGAAAGAGAAGTAATACGACGATATGAGGCCGCAGATGAGGTCCGCATTGCTGTTGAGAGGCTATGGCAGACTGTGAAGATTGGGCGCGCTGTTGGGAGATGTTTACTACTGGGCCGACAGCTTGAAGCCCAGATGGGCGAAGTGGGCACTGCTACTGCGGCGAAGAAGGAGGATCATAGAGCCATGATACGTGCAGCTACTACACTACTTACCATCCGCCAATTGCTTGCCGCCTCCGGTCCTGACGAGGAGGGTGAGCACCTGTCACGCATTCACCTAATTACGAATCTCCAAAGCTCGCTACTCGCTACCTCTGACTCAAGTCTTCAGAATCGTGGGCAACAGATTATCCGCGAATTCTCTTTGTCCTCGCTTGCTCCTTCACCGAGTGGTCCCGCTACCTACGCCCAGTCAGAGGAGACAAAGGCACGAACTACCTCTGCCCTTTTAACCCTCCACCTCTTGTCCCCACAGTTGCTCCTGTCCTCCCTTCAATCGTATTTGCGGACCTCATTGACCTCATCTCTCGCCTCCATTGCCCGGGCTCTTGCAAATCTACCCAACCTCGACCGCACCCTTCTCGAAGTCGCTGCTCGCTGTCAAAGCATTGTCGCTCTCGAGTCTTTGCTTGAGACCGTCAAGCCACTCGCAACCCCGGTGAAGGAACCCACTAGCGGTAACAGCGAACCATCCAATTTCCTGCAACCATTGCTTGCGGCGTTGGACACGTCGTCTCTACCTTCGTACTTCTGGCGTAGCCTGGCTGAGGGGCTGGCCGGAAGAGTTTCGGACTTGGTTTCTCGAGGGGGCGTGAACGCAAGGACGTTAAGGAGTCAGCGAGAAAGAGTGAGAGAGAGCATTAGAGATTGCGTATTCAAAGGAAGCCAGGGACCTAGAGGGGTACGGGGCCGAGAAGGGGCGTGGGAAAGAGAAGCAGCGGTAATGGTTGGCAGTGTGGTGGGAGCTTTGGGAAGATAACATCTAGCGTAACCTTCAAAGGCGACGATGGCTTGTATGTTCCTGAGCTGGCTCTTACCGCTCTAACCCACCCGCACGAGCTGTTGAAAATGTATGCGTTATACGGCACAACGTAGCGAGATAACCGGATATCTTCAGCGGGACTTAAGGCTTAAATCCTAGTGTGGAGTCGTACAACCAGATCTCATTCTACGAAGGCTGAAGATCTGCAAGATTGGCCGCCGTTGAGGCCGTGATCGTGATCAACATTGTCGCAATAATACTGGTGGTGGACAGGGTCGCATTTGAAGTGGTGCCTATCGATAAGGACAATGGTCAAAGTGGGGCACACATACGCATCAATATCAAATACCCTCGCCTGAGGAACAAGAGATAAAAGTCATGAGGTACCTGACAGCCAACCCTCCCTAGGGTGAGCCCTTGCATTATGCAAGCGAGACTTCGACTACGGGACTGATGCCTAAAAAGCTTGGGCTCAAAGAAGGGATCCCTTGGTTCATGCGTTCCAGTCTTTTCTCAGACTTACTCACCGCCGCACATGCCTTTATTGCCGCCGAGGCATGCTCCCAACATATGCACAGAGCACATAATACACGCTGCACACCTCCGTTTCATGCGTGAGACGTGGGGTTATCTGGCTTCATCCCGCGGTTCCTTCAATGGGGCAAAGATGGGACGCCCCAGTTAGGTATCGTTTGCGGCGCACCGAGGGCTCTGCAGAATGTATGTACATGTATCGAATCTTCTGCGGGTGGACTGTCCCTGGGATCGTATATGGAGACTGCATGAAAGCGTGGTTGATAGCTTGATAGTCCGTGGAAATAGCAGGCCACTGTTCTCCCCCATCCTCGTCTTGGCATTTTGTGGCTTTCTAAACCCTAGAACTATGACTCGTAAGTAGGTTCATTCCGCTCTGTTATAGGTGGTACCTTGGTAGGGCCAGGGGCCTTATTGCTAGGCTGCTTAGAGTTCTCCGGCCACCAACCCGCCTAGCCTGTCCCTACGAGATCCTTATGCAACTCCATTGCGACACCCCGCCATTACATTCAACGAGAATGAGCCTCTCGTTTTCACACCACAGACTTCCCCTTCACACACATACACACACAACCCCTCATCACTCCATCAGTATCACCATCCATTTTGTCTCCCAAGAAATTTGTGCTCTTGGAAGCTATTCTTGATGCATCCGTAAGCCGCATGTTTTACTTCTGATCCTTCCTCCTCGTCCTGAAACAAGTTCCTCGGCCATACCTGTCTTATCGGAGCGAACCACTTTGCCTCGCCACAATCGAGACGCAAAGGCGGCCCTATGTATGGTCTCAGGAGTGATTTGATGGTTCAAGGCACTCAATAGTTTTCATAGCATCACGGAACTTGCCTCGTCGTCTGCAGATTGCCTCGAGGCTGTCTCGAGGCTTCACCCTACCCTCCTCGCAATCCGAGTCAGCAACCACTCCATGAATTGACGCAAGCGCAAATCGACTCCGAGTCGCCTCCTCCCCTCCACAGTCCTCAACTCCGCAAGATTCATTTAAGCTACTGTCACATACAGTCCGCGTATTGCCACTATGACCACTTTCGAACCTGTCAACGTCGGTCTCGGCCTGTCAGACTACTCGACCGATGCAACTACCCCTACAACTCCCCGAGCTCCCGTACCCACGCCTAATCGACCTCCACCTCCCCCGCCCGCTGAAGACACGACGCAGTCCGCTCCGAATACACCCACAAGGTTGAGTTTTGGTGGTATGACTAGTCAACGACCTCTGCCCAGCTCACCTTTCAGTAATTCATTTCCAATACAACACCAGCCATTAGGCACGACAAGACCGGGGATCGCCAATCGAGTGGACTCGCATCGTTCTGCGCAATCAGCAGATTCCCAGGATATTGATATGGAGGAATCAGATGATGGAGACGGAGGCTCTGATGCCGAGAGCATAGATGTGGAAACGGGTAGACCATCCAAGAAGAAGAAGGGCCAGAGGTTCTTCTGTACCGAGTTTCCGCCATGCAAGTTGAGCTTTACACGGAGCGAGCATCTCGCAAGACACATTAGGTATGTTGCACGCTCTCCAAAGTATGAACCTTTGCTAAGATTAGCAGGAAACACACTGGGGAACGCCCTTTTCAATGTCACTGCTCTCGTAGGTTTTCTCGTCTCGACAATTTACGCCAGCATGCGCAGACTGTGCATGTCAATGAGGAAATACCTGGAGATTCGCTAGCCGCTACGGGCACTCGCTTTCAACGACAAATAAGGACTGACCGCGTAAGGCCTCCGAGCGGCCGGGCTCGTGCTGGCACTGGAGGCAGTACGGGGAGCCATGGTCGAGGCCACATTCGAGGCCTGTCAGCTTCCAGTATTGGATCTACGGCATCTACTATAAGTAGAGACGACAGTCGGCGCCGTCCGCCACCCCTTATAATGGCGAATGATTCAAACGCACGCAATAGACTAAGTTTGGACACTTTGCGAAGTCAAGCTTCGACGCCGCCCGGCCAGTACTCATTCATGGTGGAGCCTTCCGAGGGAGCTAGCACTCCGACTTCAACAACGTTCTCTACTGGACAAAACAGCCCTGGCTACGGTTCCTCGTTAGGATCGCCTTCTTCCACTGTTTCACGTAGTGGTGGCTTCTGGGGTAGCGGAACCCATGCTCGAAGGCTGTCAGTACCTTCCGGACCGATTCAATTTCAGTCGCCCCAAAGTAACGCCTATCCATCGCCATACCTTAGCCCTCTCGCTCCATCGAATGCATCTACGTCCTCTAATCTCAGCAGTACCCTTGGTAGTCCCACAATGTCGACATATAGCTCGCAGCGACGTGAGTCTGCAGCCGCCGAAGCCGAGTGGAGAAGGCGAACATGGCACCCCAGCACTTATACATACGCAAACTACTCACGTCCAGCGACGAGTGGTTTGAGCTACTACCAAACTCCAGATGCTCCTCGACCTGCCTTTGCGCCACAGGCTGCTACGGCTGCGAGTCAGCCACATCGACTGCCAGGCATTGAGACTTTTGACCAGATCCCCCGTCGTCAGGCCACACCACCAGCGCGCGGTCCAAGTCCAATGCAAATTGACCCTGCCATTAGACCCCCAATCTATCCTGGTCCGTCGGCGCAGGCAAATTCTGGACCGAACGATAGGAGAGGACACGCATCATGGGATATGTCTCTGCATCAGAATCTCACCAAGCTCGATCTCGCAAGTGGAACCCCGCCGAGCGACGCCGGTGTTTGGCCTCAGCAGAACACTTCGGAGCAAGGAGGTCTTAATATACCGACCAATCAACCGCTGCAAGCAGCTCCCATACTGCATCAAGAGTCTCAAAAGCGTCTATCCGAGACTTCCCACTATCCCACTTCAAATAGAGTGAAAAGACAAGGGATATACGTCGGGCATATAGCATCGAACCAACCGCGGACATCCCCTGGAGATTCTAGCAGTAGTGAGGGCGTACCCACGACACCTTCCTTCACATCTGCGGAGCATCATCCTTCCATTGTACACAGCAATGGCTACATTGAGTCTAGTCACCCTCATACGGCGGTGACTGTATCCCACAATGTAAGTCACTCCCGTTTCATTTGGACTAAAATCGTTGCTAAAGCATTTGAACTAGGCTTTTAACCCTGCGAATGTACGACCGCCTACTTGGCCATTACCACCTGAGCCTATCCATCCTCAGCATCACGGCCCCAAAGATACCCAGATGAGTGGGCTCGAAGTCCTCGTTGCGGTTGCCACGAGCGAAGAAAACGCCACTGCCACCCCAACTACCTACCTGAACGAATAGGCTACGACTTCTCTTCAAAGCTGTGAATTACTAATTTGATTGATTTAGAAGCAGACGGACTCCAAATTTGATGAAGAAACGAATTTTGACGAGTTTCGACGTTGCAATGATTTCGTCATGGATGCATATGAGATACCCATGAGAGAGGACGCGATGTGCATGCACGAACGATTTTAGTTTTTATTGAGCGTTGTGAGAGTTACGGCATCAGCGTTTCTGGGCGGTTGTGAGCATCTACGGTCGTTTCTGGCATACTGACGTCGTTTAGCGAGCCTATGTGTGTTGAATCTTGCGGATACCATGTGGGAGGATCTAACTTCTATGGTGGGCGTTTTGTGGCTTTGTGAGGATAGTTTGTTGCTCAGATAGCTGGACTCGGCTCCTAATTTATACTTCTCTTCTCGCACATATCTTAAACCAAGGGCACGTTATTGTTACCTCGAGGCAAACCATTGCTACTTTGTCGACTTCTATACCAAGCTCCTCACGCATGAGATCGACTCTAGCAGCTAAATGAGCTACCAATACATTCAGAACAGCCTAGGGCTTCGTTCGAGGACTGCTAGACAAAATCCTCGTAGACAGTGGTACTATCTCTGGGGCAATCATCTCCAAACATCTTCAATTCATTTTACCAATACTTCCACAGTATTCCTCCCTGCTCTAAGGCCGGCCCAGTAGTCCTCGTCGGTCCACATACACATACACAGTTCTCGACCCTCTTTTCCCAAACGCCGTCGTGGAGATCCTGATTCCAATCATAACGCCTACGCATTGCTCTAGATCCATACCAAACTATTACCATCTTACACATCTCCTTCCATCACGTCCCGCCCTTAAACCCCCGGCGGCCCCATTCCCTCTGGCATCGGTCTCGCCCCTTCCTTTGCCAACTTATCCAGCGTTTGCTTCTTATTATACTCCATTACTCTTCTCTGCTTGAAATACGTGACCTAGCTCCCCAAGGGCACATTAGCCCCAGCTCCCCTCTCCTAATCACAAAAACCCCCGGCAATTTCCCTGTAGAAGCAATACCCACTCACCCAACTAGCAGCGCACTCCCTCCCCAACTGCTTATCCTCAGCCCCACAAAATTGAGTTGCTTTCTCTTTCTCTTTTATACTATCCACGATACCGTTCCGCTCTAGGCACGCGAAGAAGGAGTCGCGCGCTTCCCAGCAGTGGGCGCGGGATTGGCGGTTTGGGGCTTCGAAGGCGCCGTCGGGGGAGGGGGTGGGGTTTGTATGGGTTGGAGGCGGGTTGGGGGAGGTGGTGAAGAGACCCATTTGGTAGATTGGTGAGGGTGTGGAGAGAGTGAGTGGAAGGGCGACTTGGGCGTGGGCTGTTGCACTTGGTTAGTAGCTTCCAGCTCTTTTGGAAGTGAGATGAGACCAAAGCAAGCTGTTCAAGTCAAGTCAAGTCAATGCGAAAGCTCTGTATATCGCAGGCGAGCGGTCTTTAACGGCGATATGCAACTCGGAAGAACGTTTCTCCGCTCCTTCTGACGGCCAAAGGCTTTCCAGATCCTCATCTCGAAACATTGGCCAACATCTCGCAAACTATCTCACGAAATCCATACATTCGCACGTCTACTCTTCGGACCACTACTAAATCAAATCCACCATCGACATGCGTCCACGATAACATCTCCGATGCGCTCGCGACCTGCAGCCACAATCTCCTGATCAATCTTCCACCAGCTCTGGTGCCTCGCCATCTTTACCTCTCCAAATCACAAATGCCACGCCGCCGTCCGTCCCCCCCCTTAACCCTCTCAACCCTCACCCCCCTCCGCATCCTCACCCAAATTCTCACCCTCCAGCTCCTCTACTACCTCTGCACCACAGCCCTAATCCTATTCACCGCCCTCACAGCGGGCAAACCCTTCTCACCAGACCTGATACTCTCCTGGCGCAGCTTACGAGGAGATACGGCAGTAGGGTGGACGCTGGGACTTTGTTGGTTGGGAGGGAGTTTTTGCGGGTATGTCTACCTACCCTTCTCTACAACCCCCCTAAGATTTCTTGCGCTGACGGACGACATGGCAGGGTTATATTACTATTGCTACTAATAGCGCGCTCAAAACTCGTCCCCGACTTCGCACTCACGCTCCACCTAATCCACCTGATCATCGTATCGTTGTACTCGAGGTCCCTGCCGACGAATGCGCTGTGGTGGGCGCTGAATGCCGCGAGCGCGGTGCTGATGACTATGGGGGGCGTGTGGAGTTGTCGGTGGAGGGAGCTGAGGCCGATTAGTTTTGGGACGGGGGATCCAGGCGGTGGTAGTGGTGGGGGGAGGAAGCCTGGGGGTGCGGGTGGAGGGGGGGAGTATGAGATGGTTGCTACGGAGGATGTGGAGGGGCAGGGGAGGGCGTGATGGCATTTAAATTGGTCGAAGGACCTCGTTCTAGATATGCTTGTCGTGTTTGTGTGTAATAAGATACCCATGGGATTGATAATTCTGGACAGATAGATTTGGTTCACTGGATCTCGAGCAGGTCTGAATAATCGATGTCTTATTAATACAAGGCAAGTTACATAACAGGCGAAGTGTAATGTTCGCAAACAGCGCATGCAATTTTGATGCCTGCCATGGGCAGAACGCAATATCCATCCTGCATCCGATACAAATCTTCTGTTGGAAAAGACCGGTGACAATTCCCATTTTTCCTTCCCTTCCCTTTTCCCTTTTCCCATATCTCCTGCAATGCACGCCTGTCCCGCTTTAATAATAATCCATCGGTAAGCAATTAACGGACATGGTAGTTTATATGAATCCAGAGGTGCTTGTCGTTAAACACATGCCGTCGTTAGACATTGAATAGCGGGTTCTTCGTTCAATAATCCAGCTCTTGAAGACTTTTCCCTCTCCGTTGTAATGCGCTTTTCGTTAGACATCAATTCGTAGCCAAGCCACACTTATGTCTTGAACGCCCGATCTAGAACTTTGAGCGCCCTCATATCCTCCCCGAATCCCAGCTTATCACTCGGAATATCTTGCGGTCCGCTCTCCTTCTTCACCGAACCACCCGGAGTCCTGTCGCCTGATTTGTCACTCTTCGCATCTGTGCTAGGGCTGTTGCTATTCTCAGTAGAAGCGCCGTTCATGATTGAGCCTATGCTGGGAATTGTGTTTGCTTGCGAAGTGCCATTAGTGTGTGATGGTGTGTTGTCTGTGTTACTATCCTGCGTAGATGCTGCAGGCGTGGGAGTCGGAGAATGCGAGTGGGTTTGCGATCCTTGTTTCACTATTGGCGGAGGGCCGAATAGCCGGGGGTCTATTGGAGTCGAAGAGGAATTTGCAGGGTGCGCGTGCTGAGTCGGCTGGCTATGCTGCTGTTGTTGCTGTTGCACGTTCGGGGTGGGTTGTGATGTATGTGGGGTTGGATTGTAGTTTTGTGATTGCGGATATAGCATAGGCTGCATTACGTTCGCGGAGTTTGAAGCCTGATTGTTGTATTGCGACGGAGGTGTGAGATGGTTAGTGGGTGTGCTGGGTCCATTTCGGTATTGATTGGGCGGTGGCCTAGGGTCATAAATGGGCATGTTGGGATCTGGAGGCTGTCTGTAAGTATCATATTGTTGTTGATGCGGTTGCTGTTGTGGTATTGTAGGCGGACCCCTTCTCGGATCATAGGCAGCCATGTTAGGGTCCACAGGACCTGACATTGGAGGAAACCTTCTCTGGTCGTACATATGCGGATCGTGTGGCTGGGATGCGGATGGCTGTGGAACTGACTGAAAATGCGAAAGAGGTGAGTGACCGTTGGTAGGTGGAGGTGGGCCGCCAGCGTAATGTCCTGTGCCTCCGCCATATTGGTATCCGTAATGTGGACCTTGGGGCATGGAAGGCGGTGCCCATCCGTAGCCATTGTAGTGTGGAGCCCATTGTGGGGGGCTTTGACGAGCGTAACCTGCCATCTGCGGTACTGTTGAATATGGCGCACTAGCCATAGGCGATCGCGTAACTGCCGGTATACTCTGATGCTCGTGAACAGTAGATTCTGGGTACATGCCTTTTGCTGGACGAATGTGTCGCAATTGTGGATCGCTAGTGGGACTGTTGAGGTTGGAAGCAGCTGGATGTGAGCGCGAGTAGTAGCTGATTAGATGTAAATGGTTTCCTGACGAGGTCGTGATGCTGAATGATTGCTTCATCAATCCATCTGGCTTGTACCTGTACCCATCAGGCCCATCTTCTCCAGCCATTTCCAGATCTGAGTCACTACCACGAGTACTATCGGGAGTCTTGCCAGCTCTTGATACAGCAGCCAGAGGTGGCCCGAAGTTGTTACCGCCGCGCTTGCCTTCCATTTCTCGGTATGTAAGAAAGCTTCCAGACACCCTACTGGCACTCCAAGACTTTCCATCGGTCCATCTTCTCATTCCTGCTTCCCGCTCATCCCAAACGAAGACAGAGCCAGACTTGATCGATTGGCGCTCTTTCTCCGAGAGTCTTCTCTGAACTCTGGGTAATAGGCCTAGGCGACATGCCTCAAACAAGATGATCGCATCTGCCGGCGTTCGCACATGGCCATTGTATGTCTCCATATCTAGTTGGCCAGCCAGATGCTGTATCCTTGGGATTGCGAGTGTAGCAATATTGGTATCTTCCAGGGTAGAGGTCGGTTTTGGCGCTGTGTCTTGGGTGCCCCAGCTAGTCTTCGGGATTATTGAATGGAATTTGGCATCAGGAAATTTGACTGAACGCTGATACCTGAATTGCTCCATTAGTATGTATTCGAGCTGACTATCATTGCATGCAGAACTAAGACAAAAGGAAGAAGCACAGTATGTCTGTCGCACAAAGTTTCACGTGCTGAAAGAGTATACGAGCGCACACTCAGACATCATTGTAGCTTTGTCATGAGGCTCAGGCACTAGTTTCGCATTCGTGGGTGGATGGAGCGGTGGAGTTGGTGCATGAAAGAAGGTGTGGAGGACCTTAGTCGCGAAGCTTACCGCAAAGAATTCCGAGATGGTGGTCAGCTTAATGTTAAAAATTATGTGGCATTGGACGTCAGGATGACCATAAGCAGTGGATACGATTCGACCAAGGGAACCACGGTCGTAAGAGAGTGCGGCGAAGCTTAATGTGACGTTTGAGATGCGGCCTGCAAGTTGGTCCGAATAGAATAGATTAGATCATTGGAGGTGGGGCGGAGTGAGATGTGTTGCGATTTGCAGGATGTGTTGTGTGGGATGCCTAAGCGGCGTAGGAAGGATTCGAGCTGACAGAAGTGATGTGTTGCGTGGAGTTGAGAGCTGACAAAGTAGTGAAGTGAAGGAAGCAAACAAGTCTAGAATGATACAGTGACGTCTACGGGAGGATGGCGGAAAAAGGTTGGGTTTAGGATTTTCCGTGGCAGCAGTAGTCCGGCGCCGAGCCCGCTCAAAAGTATGTGCAAGGTAGTCGCTAGACTGCAACGAGGTCGATCGAGATTGAGGGAACGAATCAGAGTTGCTAAGTTTAGGTGGTACCTAGGAAATAAAGTACCTTAGTAAGAGCCAAAAGGAGAAGAATTTACTTGAAACTAAGGCGGTTAATCAGTAGTTAGAATGGAGAAGGAAAAGCATGGGAAAGCAGAGATAGGGTAATCGTTTAGATGAACCGTCTCCACTGGGCTTGCTTGGATCGCTCTCATTTTCTCTCAAATGGTGTGTGTGCCAATATGCCATGGGGGGATGAGATTCGAGTCATGAATGCCAAGGAAGTTCAGCCAGTTCCCTGGGGATCCCGCCGTGAAAAAGCGAGACTTTGCATTAAGGCATGCCAGACACATGATACTTCCGTCTTAGCCCCGCCTTGGAATTTCTCCTGCATGACTTCAATCTACATACAATATTTGTAATTCACAAGTCTCGCCCATTCTATCGCTTGCAATAGCAATCTTCCTCCATCGAAGTCCGCCATGCAAGCCCCGTCGGGGAAGAGATATCGTGCTTGTCAAGTAAGGTTAAATCACGCTACGGAACCTTATCCAGGTCGCTACAGCGGCCAGTGGGGCTAGATCCGATGCTAGCCCTCGACCAAGCCTTGCTATTTACTCTAATTATAAGAGAGAAATTCCTACCGAGTGGAACAACGGTCTATTGGCTATTGATCAGGAGCAATATAGTTACTACATACATGTGTTGTTGGACGCTTGACCTTTTGGCTGTAGAAAGGGTACTCCCTCAAAGCGTCGTCAATTTTAGGGAGTCCACCGGACTGGGGAGTCGCGAGATGTAACTAAATCGCTAGGCAGTCGTACCCCTACCTAGCTTGCGTACCTCGTCATGGGAAACACCGGCTATGCAAACGGTAAGCACGAGGTCAGCCTGGGAAATTCGATAAAAGTAATCTCGGACATAAAGCCCCAGAAGAGCGAGGTCCGGCCGCTTTTGTAGTATGCATGTTTCGATCCTTCGTCACGGAAGTTTAGGAGCGGTAACATCGGCTGAGGTGAGACGGTAAGACACCATTGTCATTTTCTGATAAGGCCACGTAAGCGTCGCCAATTTCTACTCCGTATGTAGAGGCTGGGAGGCTCAGTAACGGTCAGTCCGTTCCAAGTACTATACTTCTAGTAAAATGTGACAAGAGAAGAACCGGGCGTTTGGTATGGGTTGTCTCATCTCTCGCATACTTTGCCAAGTTAGGCGAAGTGGCTTGCTTCGGTTAACCGGACAAAGACAACTTTTTATAGTAGCCAAGCTTCTTTGCGGCCTCGATATGCATAATTTGCAGCGTAATCGATCCAGTCCCCAGGTCCGAGCGCCACGCGGCCAAGCCTCCACGCCAGTACTCACCCTAACCATCTCGTCGCGTTCAGAATAGAGTACCTACACTGAAGGCTCGGAGGTCACGAGCTCAATGGGAAGAGGATCACTCCACAGCTTTGAAAGTGATTAAGGGTAGAGCAAAGCTGTAATTCGCATGTCTCAATGTTCGGTACCCTTGGATGAGTTTTCTAGTAATTAGTAAGTTGCACGTGAATAATCATGTTGGCTGGTTGGTGACGGTGCTGTTACAGAGCATGTCTTAGATGTATTAAGATTCAGGTCCATGAGGTCACTTGTACGCAGTATAATGTGCGAACTGAACTCGAGCTTGAACTCCTGCTACTCGTTAAGCCTTAATAAGGTAGCGAAGTATAGTTTAACCGTCGCCTACTATTGTTGGATCAATGTTGTCTTGTAGCTTTCAGTCAGTATCTGCGCAGACCGCATCCCGGGAGGAGGTGGAACATATAAACTTCCGCTCGACGTCTCTAAGTCCTTTACAAAGCTTGTAACAAGGTATTCTCGTTTACGAAACGCTACATCATCATTGTTATTGACATAAAGATTTAGCGATTGACCATTGAAAGGCCACGCGTAGATTCTGAGGTGTCTGACCCATGACCAGCAAACCAGTCTGCAAGATCTCTGATGCTTGCATTGTTTTAGCTCTTATTCCAGGAATTAATGACACATGAGCATGGTCGCTAAGTCGCCGGTTGGAGACTTTTCGGGATCATTCACCAGATTGCCTGGGGTCTTCAGCCGAGAACTGCTCCTTGGTCAAGATAACCGAGGTCAGAGTGCCCGAGCATCTTTGCTACCCGCGAGCCCAAGTCTCAGGATTGCTTTCTGCAGCTGTGAGATTGGTTATGGACAGAAGCCCGTACTCTATGGATCAGCAATCACACCGACCGTAGTATCGAGGCCACGGTACAACATCTTTGATGTTACCAATGCCAGCAAGATAGCCCAAAAGCCTATCAAAGCCGAGCCCGAATCCCCCATGGGGCACACTACCATATCGACGTAGGTCGACATACCAATCAAGATTGTCTTTTTCGGCGGACGGCGATACATCCGCATTTTTCACCTCTGAGAGCGCGCTCTCATCGGACACGTTGAGGCCATGGTCGCGCATTGCTTGTGTCAAACTCTGGAGACGATGTTCACGCAAGGACCCACCGACTACCTCACACATATCTGGAAGCAGGAGATCAAAACACGCAACGGTTTTGTGCTCTGAGAATGCATCGGCTTTCATGGTCGAAGGGAGCATGTAGAAAGGCTTGATCTCATTAGGGTAGTCCGTTACAAACACCGGACTGCCATTCCCAACGGCCGCCGCGAGGTACTTCTCGTGCTCTAGCTGCAAACCGGCAGCCCATAAGGGCTGGTACTGGAATTGCACCTCCTTGGACTCGATGGCGTCTTGAAGTCGTTTCATTGCGTTTCGGTAAGTGATACGAGGCCACGATGATCGCATGAGTCCTTGCCATCGCTGGTCAAGGAGGCCAGCGTAGTATGCATCCCCAATTTTGTCAGGCGGATTAGACCCTCGATGGGCATGAATAAGCTCTTCGGTGAATCCTGAGCCATACAAGTGAAGCGTGAGGCTTCGGATCATGTCTTCCACTAGGTCCATGACTTCTTGGAGACTTTCAGTCCGGATTTCTGCCTCCAGCATCCAGAATTCGCTGACATGTCGAGGGGTGTCGCTCCTTTCGGCCCGAAATGTGGGAGATAACGTCCAGACCTTTTGATGCTCGTTGACAAAGGCTTCAAGGTGCAGTTGTGATGAAACTGTCAAGAACTTTGGGTCTCGAAAAAACGCAGCATCTTTGTCTTTTAACGGTGCGACATCATCCTTTGTTGAAGCAGCGGGAGGATTCGAGGAGACAGTAAAGACCTCCCCTGCTCCTTCGCAATCGGATGAGGTTATGATAGGTGGCTGTAAGCGAACGAAATGGCGATCTCGGAAATATTTGGCAAAACCAAAATCACATTCAGATCTCATACGCGCGAGGAGTGCATTGTGTGGAGTACGCAGCCTAAGGTGCGGTAGGGTCCGGAGGTATTCGGCGCTATGATATTTCTTTTGGATGGGATACTTCTGCAGGGCAGGAGTTATCAGCTCAGCTCGATTCTATCATACTTGTTGCAGCCACAAGGCGTCCCGCTGCCGATCACTGTAGGTGTAGCAACGTACCTCTGCATCAGCTTTTCCGAGGATCCTAATATTCTCAGCCTTGAGCTCATTCTTCTGCTCCTTTCCTATTGGAGCAGATTGCCAATGACCAGTGATCTCAATGGACGTTCCCGTGCCCAAGCTATGAGTTTTGCTTCGTTAAATCTTCCGCATTGGGCGGAACGAATTATCAGACTTACCCATCAGCTTGGTGAGGTTCTAGCACAGCTTGCAATGAGTGCGTTGTCGATCCGTCGCCCAGCTCAAGGAATGAACGATGTTTCTGATTTCTAATTGTCCGAACAGACCCTGCCACTCTTATCGACTGGCGATCACCTGTTGGCTCGGTCGTCAAAATGGTAGCTATATTTGGAGTGGATATTCGAAGAGCAGAGTAAGGTCGCCGCGCGTGCTGGCAAGGATTATTATGATTTGGGATTGCAGATCTCGAAGGCCAATGTGATAGGTGAATGGAGCGCCATATCATGGCTGACTGGCAGCCTCGATCGGAGAGTCTGAGCCGTGTACTTTGTAGCAGTGTTCGATCACAGAATAGTAATAATGTTGCTCAGCTTAGGCTTGAGAAAGAGCTAAGTAAACGAGAAGTTGGAAGCATATAGTCTGATAGGTTCGCTAGGGGGGAGTGTTAGTATGCGCTAGTAGCCCTATCACGGAATCTGCCTAAGTCGAAGCAATCGCACACCGTTTCTCTGCGTCACGGATGCAAGCCACCGTCTAGCCGTAGATACTTCCGGTAACGGCCAATTATTCAATGTCAGGGACTTGGGGCTCTTCGGCTCCCGAATCACTCCTTGGCAAAATGCAACCTGGAAGCATTTTCACTCTGTTCTCACCGCCTGCCAATCGCTTTCAAGTCATTCGTGTTGGCCACCATGACATCATGCCTATTGCTGACCACCCTGCTGCTACTTTTGGCTTGCCTGAGTGAATAATAGATACATGAGTAGTAGGTGTGAAGCGCCGATGGATGGACACGATCCAGGGGTTAGCGGCTGTCGGGCTTCTCAGCTCCGAATAGGTCAAAGGTCCACCAGGTCCAGGCCTTCGCTCCATGCTCCATACAACCTTGACGAATGGAAGCCATGGAATAATAATAGCACCCTTCCAACGAATAAACGTGAAGCCGATCTCAGATCCTTGGGTCGTTAGTGAAATCTGAGAAGCACACGCAACAGCATCGTGGAATGGCGGGAGAACATCCCGTCAAGCCCACCAGATCTCTGTGGCACAAGACTAATGCGTCTCTATCTTGAATCCTACCCTTGCTATTGGATGGCCACTACCAACTACACCGGACTACATCTTCACTATATGACTACATCACGATCGTCTGTGCTCTTGTGTGTCGTGATCCATCGTGCACCTACGTCAGATCCCTGACTAAACCTCGAGCCGTCTGTTTACCATTGGACTATGCCCAAGTAAGCATTCGATTCAAGGCAATCACAACTCTATCGGCCGAGAAGGTCCTCCTGCCGCTGGTAGAATGTAGAGGAAGCAGGTGTCAGGGGGCAATTATCCGCTGCACGTTCCATTCTTTCATTTGAAGCCACATCTCGTTTACCTCTATATGGGCCGTGCTCCATTCCCACCGTGATACTCCCTTATTCGGAGGAATACCTATTTAATTTGAGATTAAATCCAGCCTTTCCTACTTCTGAGCTCGTCCAGTGGATTCTCGCCTTTCCTCTGCACAGATACAAGTCCCATCAATCGTGTTTGGCAGTATGCCTCAAGCCAAAGCAAAACCGTCAGAGATTGCTTCTGAAGCCAAGAAAACATACACTCCACACATCCAAGCCCAATACCCGCAGTTTCCTCCTATATCTATCTCTTATCCAGACTCATCAAAGCTTCGCCTGACCTCTCGAGCGGGCTCAACGAACAAGCTTCGCGTTGCTGTCATTGAGGGTGACCCGGTCGATGTTGCCTTGGGCTGGCATGACTCTAACATAGAAGAAAATGGAGCAACCAAGGACACTCGCAAACAAGCGGCAGCTATACCGGTCGTCAATATGGCTAACGAGAAACGGGCTGGCGGCGACTGGGAATCCGGACTCATAGCACCAGAGGAATGCCTCTGCCGGCGTTCAAATCTGGCCAAAGTCCTCACGACGCCCACTAACCAATCAGGGCAAATTCCTCACTACCCTATCAGAACGACGGGTGGAATCTACTCCCCTCATGTCGGTGCGTTGCCCCTTAACAGAAATTCCTGAAAAATGTTTTTGGCTGAGAAATCAATGCAGTGGTATTTCGTGCTGGGCCCGACAAAGGCTACGCTGTTTGGAAAACCTGGAGGGCTTTGCCAGTCATCTCAGTTGCACCAATACGACGTCCCAAACTCGACGAGTCTGGAATAGACTATTCATTCAGCCAAGAACGAGAACTTATGAAAGAAAAGATGCGAACAGTACTAAGAATCGCCGCCACGCGGCAGCATTCTGATCTCTGCATCGGTGCATTCGGAGTCGGTTTCGGCTTCCGCAATCCGGCAACCCAGGTCGCAAGCATGTGGAGGGAGCTTCTCTATGGCGAGAAGGAGTTCCAAGGCGCCTTCGGAAATATCGTCTTCGCCCTCGACAGCACAACCAACGCCGCTTCGAAAGGCAGCATGACAGACCTGGAGATTTTCAAAAAGGAATTCGACCCCTCAAATACCCACAAGACAACATACAGATAAAATTCCATATTCCATGGAACGTTCCAAGGTGGCGGCACACTAATGCATGGCGGTTCTCGGCATCAAACGCCAGTCCAGGCCAGCCGCATGACAAGGGAGAGAGGCATTTCGGTCAAAGGGCACACGTATTCATACACGACATTTATTAATTGGATAGAGTTGAAGGGTATGTTGATATCCGCCACGGAAGTCGTCGGCTCAAGTCGTATATGCTCACGACTTTCGGGAAGAAGACTACTTCCGCCAAAGTATCAATAGAGTTTTTTGTTCCGAGTCATCTTAGAAGCGCGGTTATCTCTTCTGATCCCTGGTGGGCGGTGGACCTGGTTTGCAATCGGCGGGAAAGGCGTGCTGCAGGAGGACCTCTCCCCGTACGAGCATGTCCCACTGGCCAAAGCAAAGGCGTTTGGGATACAAGGGAACTAGAAACGATTGGTTAGATCAAGCGAGGGCGTTCATGACATCAGTTACATATGCACATGCACATGCATGCAGGCAATGTCCGAAGTCCGGCCATCAGTGTTATCAATGTATGTATACGCCTTCACGATTTCTTCAAGTAGGAACAATTCACGGATAGACAAAAAGAGTAAGTTGCGCAGCCATTGATCCTGAATACACCTCTCATTTCCTGTATCCGAAGACGATTCCAGAAACATACAACTAGCCACTTTGTGCCTGAATAGGGTATATGTCCCCTTGGCTAGCTAACCTTCCTGACCTGTTTCGATCTCGCATGATTACACCTCTCCCCTCCCTATCACCGCAACCACCCCCTCATCCAATCTCATTCCATCCCATCTCCTCCGCCATCTCCTACTAACTTGATACACCCTTCCCCTTCCCCTTCGATTTCGATTTTGGTTTCGATTTTAGCGGAACATGAGGAACATACGAACCCTTTTCGAACCCCCTTCTCGACCAGTGCTCATCAATCCTTCTCTCTCACCTCACTTCACCTCTCCATCTGAGCGTTAGGCGGAGTTCTGGTAGGCGGTGGAGATGTCGAATTAGACGTCTCGATATATCGATCCATCGCGTTTTAGGTTATGAAACCCAACGATCTCCGTATGAATAGTTGGACAGAACGGTTATGCGAAAATGGTTGTTGGACCAGACAAGATAGCGAATGAGGAGCATTGTGCATGCTCTCTGAACCATTCATTTTTGTCCCTCTAGACTGTCAGTACAGCTTCAAAAGTTTTTCTCGAGGAGAACCAAAGTGCGCCATTACTACCTTTTCACAGAACCTTGATGTTTGTTTCCCAATGTGGTTAGAGAACACAACCGAGTTAAGAAAAGGGCAGACCTGCAGTCCTCAAGAAGCCTTTGGAGCACCTAGTTGAAGGCAAGAGACCACGAAGTTTTGCCCAGAGTGTAAGCGAGAATGCTCTGCATTCATTGCTCTCAGTCTATCGACCCAAGAATAACGTCCTCTTCTCCCCCTTCCCCATCAATCCATTGCCATTCTCGTACCCCCTGCTATAGCCCGTCACCACTCTCAGTAGCCTTATGAAACGTATCCCACGGAGTGCAAGTCCCTAGTGCACGCCTCATATGCGTGTTGACAATCGTCAAACTATACACATAGCTAGCGTTGACCATCCGAAGCCCTGCGAGCGCAAGTGTAATTAGCGCACATCCTTTCAACCATAACGAAGGGTACCTCACTTCTCTGGCAACGCCCTTAAAATCACTCCCCTGATTGCCATACTCCGCCTCAACTTTATGATGGTCGATAGGCCGTGTCACATCTATTTCTCGACGACGATGCCATTAAAGTCGACGAAGGCGTTGGTGACCATGTACAACCACTTGTAGGCGAGTCTCTCGGCTTCTCCGTGATAACCGTAACGAAGGAGTCCTGTCCAGGCTAGGATGTGCTGTGGTGTCTATCCTAGATAGTGTCAGCTATGTCGGAGTTCAGGGCATTGTAGGGAGCTTCACCATATGGATAATCCCACTGGCGGCTAGGCCGCTCAATCCCGACTTTTCCTCGAGACTCTTCTGTGCCCGATACTAACCCACCAAAAGCCTCGAACTTAGGAAGAGCCTTGATGACCAAAGCGGCAGCTTGGCGAGGTGTTGCTAGACCTGACCATATGGCCCAAAAGGTCGTCGCGGTTTCATAGTTGGTCTGCTCCTGATTTATTGTATCATAATCGAAGTACAATCCACTATCCTTGTTCCAGAGAGAGCGATCAACTGCCCTGCGTCGATTCTTAGCCTTTCGATCCCAGGCTGCTGAAATTTCGACTTGGTTGGGCTTTATGCCCTGAACACCCGCACACAACTCGGGTGGAATAGTAAGACGGCCGCCGAAGTGCGTCTCAACAGTGCGTGCAATGTCAGTCTGATACTTGTACAGTAGAGAGTTGAGGTCAACGGTTGCGAGGTTGGCAGCGACGTTCTCAAGGCCGTAGGAGGTATCATGTCCTGATTCGCGCACAGCACGATCATGCAAGAAGTACTCGTCCAACTCTGGCTCAGTGATCGTCCCATCATACTTGTTGTAAGCTTTAATGAATTCCGGACAGGTCATTCCATACTTGCTCGCATAGAGTTCTAGGATGTGGATGAAGTGAGTATCCTCGGTCTCAGGAGGGACACCAATGCCTTCGGGGCGGTATCGTGACAGGCCAGTCAAAGGATCCAGTCTAGGTGATGCCATCCATACCGTGTAGTATTCCTTGATCGCAGCAAGGATTGCTTCCCGGAGGAATGTCGTGGCGTCGGGATCATGTTTAATCGTCTCGAAGACTCTAAGCGCCATGTCAGTAAGGAACGGAAGTTGAGTGCATCCTAGGTAATAGGTACGATTGGCGTTGAAGATCTTGCCGTAATGCTTGATGCAAAAGCACAAGTTAAGGACCATGCCTTTAGCCAGATCACTACGCTCATTGACGAGGAGCCCAATTGTTTCCATGTAGCTGTCCCATTTGTACATCTCATTAAAGCGGCCGCCCGGTACGACAAAGGGCAGACCACGCAGTTCAGTGGTTCCGGTACTTGCGTTGGGGTACTGTTCCATGGCAAGAGCCAGTAATCATGGCTTGTCATTCATGTCCCTGATCCCCTCAGGCGTGATATTTTTGGGAGCTAGCCTGATCACGTCAAGACGAATGGAATGTGGGGTTGGTCCTTGGTCAGTTGTTCGTAGTACTGGATCTGTTCTGGGCAGCTTGCTGGAACGTAGATCCTAGGCCTTTGGTCATCAGTCCAGTCCTTGGTGTTCTTGCCCGCGGGTTCGATAGACGAAGCATCAATATGGCGTGTGAGGTTGTCCCAGAGAGAATAACGAATGAGGCGTGATAGCCGCTGGACGGGATTCTCACTCAATCTGGCCTGGTTAAGGATGATGTGTCTCCGGCCGAAACCTTGGGCCAATATCAATTCTTGGAGCAAGTTTGAAAGCATATAATTTCCACGAACATCAACATGCTTTTGTCCATGAGATTGCACGGTGCCTAGAGATATGACCTTGGGGCCATGGTCATCAATGGTGATCTGAACGTTATGGTCTGTATCTTCTCGCGAAAGCAGGCTATTTAATGTCGAATCTACGGGAATTAGGAATCTGCGGGGTTCGCTCGTGGTAGTATCTGGGCCTCGAGTCAGCAAGCATGTGGCAGATGATGTCCAGCAGGGTCTTACCCAGACTCATTCTTCGAAAAGCCGAAAGGCTGCTTGGCTCGTGCAACTAGATTCAGGTCAACAGCCTGCCTGTATTGAGTTGCAGAGGGTATTGTACCGAAGTGTGTGTTCTGTGTCCATGTTGATCCCCTCGTTCAAAGTGTTTATCTGGGCCATAATAGACTTGTGCTGGGGTGAAAGCGTCGATGTCCTCTGAGTTGACACGAACGCTGAGGAGACGTGGAGACGTCATTGTGCTAGTTCTAGGGATAGTAGGATACAGTAGCGGTAGTCAAGAAGGCAAAAGAGAAGGAAAAGAATGATGTTGACGAAGAAAGGCGAATGTGGATGTGAGAGAAGCTGGAAGGCATAATTACTTTTCAAAAATGCTGGGAAGCACTTGCCCTCCTAAACCCACAAAAACTGTCACTCGCGTTTTCACATTGGGGAGGAGCGCCTAATATCTGACGTTCTCGAAGATTCTTTCCGTTCACAATTCCACCTGCGTAATTCGACCTGACAGCAACACAGCGAACAGAAAGTTGCAGCCCACCGATGCGCCATTTTTACGAATCCACGTGCCGGGTGTCATAGACTTAAACTCTCGTCTGAAATAGGCGCCTCTCAACGTGAAATGACCAAGGGCCCCCCCCTTTCAAATCGCTGGGCTTGCTCCAGTAGATATCGTGATAACTTCATCGCAAACAGTATTGGATCTTGTCGTTGCATCACTATGCCTTTGCCTTGCCTGAACTGCCAGATCGCGAGAAACTGTAGCATGGACACGTGATAATGTCAGCCAGCATCCCTAGTGTATCGCCTTTGTTGCTGGGGCACACAAACGAGTTGATGAGGTGGGATGGTGTAGACTCACGGTGCCCTTGACTTCTGGGGCGTCTCATTCTCTTTATTCCAGCCCAAGCGTGATTTATATGCCGGCCAACTAGAGTAGTTCCAGGCCTTGACGAGAAGGCTGTAAGGATTGCAGATGCATTAGCCTGGTTCAGTTATAGATATGTGATGTCCGAGCTCGAGCCCGTACGAGCTCGGCCGGAGCAAGCTCCCAGCCCCTCGGAGTACAAACACGTTGTACATCCCATACCTTTGCGTCTGATCAACATAGTTCTCCGTCTTAATCTCCTTCACACCAATCTTCATGCCCTCTTTCCCAAAGCTGACATTCTTCTGCTCCATCTTCTTCGACGTCTTATCGGCGATGTCCGTCGCAATCGTGTAGATAGCATAGCCGATGAAGGCCGCAATGGCGAGCACTATGAAGAGGATGACTAGTGGTACGAGTTTCCCGAGGATCGTCATTGTGGGATGATGCTGGAGGAGGCACGTGTCCGGGTGTGGGGAGGCTGTTGGTGGTACGCGATGGGTTCAGAGGTGAAGGTGATGGTGGGCCCTGTCGGGAAGTCTGTTTGCGATGATGCGAGCTGTGTTGATGTTGTTGTCGTCAAACAAGCGGTGTCATGGAGGCAGGGAAGTGGCCTCGCAATCTTGCTTGCTTCATCAGCTGAGAAGAGGCTGTGAGGGTTAGGATAAGGCTGATCGTTCTGTGCCTCTAGCCCCTATTTTGGGCCTGGACCCTTGGCACGTAAGGTAGCACAGGCAATTGGGAGGTCTGACATGTTGAATTACGTGATGCAAGTGGCAGTGGAATGGGTTCTATTGGTATTTGAAAGACGTCGCTTTTATCCTCCGTTCAAAGCCATTTATTCGCTATCATTTGCCTCACCCGTCAATCCGCACGCTCTACAGTCGTGATACAAGCATATCAAATGCAAGTAGCAACCCTACATCTTTCGGGCGGAGTCTGATATGCCGCAATGAAACTTCAAGTCAAAGAAATATTTTCAGTTTCCGCCCAGTCACGATGCGAACAGCCTGCTACCACTTGCTGGAGCACCAATTTCACAAACCTCGCAAACCTTACACACCTGTCCCTTAAACTGGGAATGATACTTTGCTCCGTCGAATGGACAAGCGACACTCGGCGAGCCGCTATAAATCGGTGTATGGGAAGATGCACAGACATCGAATTCTGCAAATTGATCGAACTCGATGTCGATCTTATCTTGTGGACTTCGTTCGCACTGAGCTTTGATTTTCTTCGCCTAGGACTAGTTAGCAAACTTGGGCTTCATAGAGAAGCCTGTCGGACTGTCTACATACCTGATCTAGCAGCTTTGCGGAGCCACCATTTGCAACCATTCGATTGGCAAAGCTGAGTGCCGATGAGAAGTTCTTATTGGTGAATGCCAATTTCATGGCAGCCATAAGCGCGAGCTGTCGGTGGGCTACTTCAAGCTTCGGTATCGTGAAGTAGGCTGAAAGCTCCAAACTCCGCTTGATGTTATCTTCTCCTTCTGTTGGTATGGTTCTCCTTTCCAGCTCTATCGCCATTGCTATGGCATACTCTGCTGCTGTTGAGATAATCTTCTTTGCCTCGCCGACTTCTTGTTGGGAAGATACAGCATTAACTAGCAGAGAGTGTAGGATGCGTTTGAAGGTCTTCAAGCCATCGTCGAGCTTGTTTGAGCGCATCGCACCGTACCCTTCTTGCAGATCAACAGTAGCGATTGACTCCACATCCCTCGGTATGATTGGGAGCACTTTTCGAGTATCGGTCTCCTCCACGGTTCGCCGTACATAATTCACAAGTGGGCTCAATCCTGGAGTCGCTGGTAGGTATGTCTTAGAAGCCTGGTAGATTTCAAGGAAGCGTGGCTTGAGCGGAGCAAAGTTGACCGCACCAAGCTGCCGGTTGAGGAGCTGCATAGCTGTTTCGAAAGACCCTGCAGCAGCATGATCAGCGGCAATAGGTGAATTTCGAGCCCACAGATCAGCTTCGCTACTGCCAGCGCCGGCGTCTGCGCTGTCGACATTGACAAAGTCAGACTCGGTATCCACAGGGATATCATCACCCATGTCCCAGCCTGCTGCATCCTCGTCTTCTTCCTCATTGATTTCGCCATCTCGTGTAACCCCTTCGTCTTCTGGCATACCATTGATGTGATCGAAACCGTTCGAAGTTGGCGCCGCGTCGTCATCCATGGCTCCGACTTCTCCAAGGAGAGCCTTTTCAAAGAAAGAATGCAAAGCCGCTTTGACAGGCCAATTCGCCTTGTGTGTTGGTACGATTGGCTTTGATGGCTGCATGGGGTCGCCCATAGTGGGAAGAGAAATTTGGTCTTCCGTAAGCCCACTAGCTTCGAGAATGGCCTGAACCTCTTCCTCGAGACTGTTCGACTTGGCCGTTGCGTAGGCAAGAGGGTCTTTGCTTCATCAGTCACTGAACATTCAGCAGTTCCATGGAGTTCAAGGTACTTACATAGATCAAGCTCCTTGAACATCTGGACACGGGCATCGACATCCCCAAGGTACAAAGCATTCTGGAAGCGTGACTGGAAGTCACCACGGTGCTCTGCGATCTTGGCCATGCGTGCAAGCTTCTGCTCGTCCCCGGTAGAAAGATAGAGGAAGGATAATTTGTCGAATTGGCGAAGCTTCTGGTAAGCCATTTCTACGACCTGGTGGTTGCCGTGTGCAAGGGCTTCAGTACCAAGACGTGTCCAAAGCTTCGGTCTATCGAGTTGCTTGGCCATTTCTACGGCAACATCGAGATTTCCGCATTCGACAGCAAGCTCGAACCTGGTTTGAGGGTCTTGAACGAATTGTAGCGCGATTTCAGGGTAACCTTTCTTTTGTAGGTATGATATAATACTTTGGCCCACAAGACTCGATGTCTTGATGATCTCCAGCATTTCTTCGTAATTCCTCTTAATAAGCGCAAGCTTGAAGCGGTACTCTGTGGGGTCGACGTCTAGGACTTTTGGTTTCGAAGCACGATCTAGACAGTATACGCTCCGGGCCTTGACTCGGACAAGATATACTGTCTGATCAAGCGTCCGGACAATACCATTATCTCTGAATAGATGTCAGCAGACGTCTTTTGTAAGATGTGATTGACCTACCCGTTAAGCAACGTATACTTGATGTGATTAAGGGTGGAATAGAGGAGTACGCCAGCGTCATCCCATGCTGCAGATTTGATGCGAATTGTCTCATGAAGCGTGCTAACTTGCTCTAATGACTTTGTAACAATTGTGACGTTGTGCTTGCTAAGTAAGGCCGCATAGAGCCCGTCGCTGGACCACACAACGTATTTGACACCGGCGACGGTCAATTCGGCAAGTTGCTTCTTCTGCTGAATATCATATAGGACCACAGTTGTGGGAGTTACCAGCAAGATACAACCAGTCCCACCGAAGAAAACGTCCGTAGTCCCTGGTGGTGGTTTGATGGTTTTGGTTGTGGAGTTTGTCAGGTCTTTGATATCGACTTGTTGGCTTGACTGAGTGAAGACTGCGAATCGATTGCGAGCTACAAAGACTGCCGAGCTTCCTGAGCCTTTCTTCATATCTGTCGGCTCAAGTGCACCGGAAGAGTCACGAGGTAAATGGACTAGCTCGTATGTCCCATTGTCTGCTGGTGATGTGACAAGAATGGCACGTTCGGCAGGATTGTAAGACAGGGTCCTAGGAGGCATCCATGGGCTGCCCAACTTCCTTAAAGACAGCAGGGCCGGGGATTCGGTGTTTTTTGAGAAGTCATAAGACTTTACCATTTTCTCCTTTGTGATGTAGAAAAGCTGGTTTTGGTATATAGAAGAAGCAGGTCTCTCTCTTTCTAGTTTGAATACCATGACTCCGTTGTCGTGACCTGCTGCGAACAGATTTATCTCAGGATGAGCTGCAATGACCCAGAACCTATCATTTTCGCGCTTGAATGATTGGACCGATGTTCGCTTGTTCAAGTCCCATACTCGGATAGTCTTGTCTTCGCCGACGGAAAGGATGAGGTCCTGGTGGGGGTGGAAAAGACAGGCTGATGAGTTTTGGAAGTGACCTCGGCAGGTATCAACCTCCCAAGCCTTGGTTTCTGCCAGGCGTAAGTCTCCAAAGTTTCTGCATGATACAGCCAATCTTACCACTCATTCTCCATAATTTCACCAGTCTGTCATCGCCAGAAGAGACTATCAATGGCAAGGTTGGATGGAAAGCCACCCAGTTGACACCACGGTCATGGCCTTCCAGGACGAATTTCACCACAGCATCGGTATTCCCAAACATATCTGCTTGATTTGAATTGGCGCGAGCCATTTGGTCTTCGAAGGTCATAGACGTAGGAGCGGAGTGTTTCTTGCGCAGCCCGGAAATATCCCAAACTCGCACTGACTGGTCCAAGGATGCAGAGACTATCAGGTCGTCTCTGGGATGAAATTGGGCGCACATTGTGTAGTGGTTGTGTCCAGTCATTGTACAGACTGACAAGTGTATGTTAGCTCATGGCACGTAAGTTATTCAGGCATTGCAAAAACTGACTGAGAGATCTGTTTTGCCAATTCCATATCCGTATTGTCTGGTCGTCCGAGCTCGACAGGATCCAAGGCAATTCGTGATGGAAGAACACCGTTCGAACATAGTCCAGATGACCATTGAGAGTGAAGAGGCATCTCCTGCTCTGATATGACCACACCTTGATCTTGTAGTCGTCTCCCCCGGATACGAACAGTGGCTGTGTCTTGTGGAAGTCGATGCCTCTGACTGGCCCATCATGTTCCTCGAATCGATCTATCAGGGTGCCCATACGATAGTCCCATAATTGAATTGTAGAGGAGTGTAAGGAGACGAGGATCCATGGTCTAGTTTGGGTTAGCTAGTTGTAGGACAGGGAGCGAGCATAGTGCAGACCTCTTAGGATGGAAGGCAATGCCCTTTGCTCTTGATGATTTGGACTCGAACTTTTTACACAATTTAGTTATGATCACATCCTATGCGCATGGTTCTGCTACCTTTGTGAGCATGTTTGGAGAGGACTGCATGCTGGGCGAAGGTGTTGAAGGAGTAGGGGAGATGGCTCTCCAGCAACAGCGGTCACAGCATGCAAGAGACCCTTTCTGCTGCCTAAGATATGACAAGTATTAAGGAATTCGAACAAAAGGCCACTTATACGTCGATTGGTGGCAGATACAAATCGCGTTGTGCGGTGGGAGGGTGGTCAACTTTCTCTGTGTCCTGACCAAACCCTTTCGGGAAGCGAGGATCTGCAGGCCGCCTCGAAGCCTGGGAGCCTCAAACTCCTCTCCACAGGGAAGAATTGTTCGCTCTACAGTATAAATTATTGCTAGTAGAACATTCGCCTTCGGTACACTACAACTGAAGACAGCATGAACAACAGATAATTCGATGTCACTTCTATGTCCTGAATCGGCCAGCACAATTAAGAATATTGTACAGCTTCAAGTCTGTCGTTAATGTCCTGCGGAACAACTTTCTATGGGTGAGATTGAGTAGGGACTATTGTATTTAATTGAAAGCATCGGTCTATCACCATTTGAAATATGTTTATCAATACCACAGTAACTAACAAAAGGAACCAAAGATGGCTTGTTGCCCTTCCAACTACCCAGGAATCAACGCCAAAGACTTTCTAAATTGGCCAAAGTATGGGACTCTCCCCAGCCAACGCGGACAACTTCATGGGTTAGGTGCATGATAAGGTTTCGTCGCAGACTCGAGATACCAATTCTGATCAACATGCTGAGCATTATGCGCGCAAGCGAGTTCATCCCAACGACAAGTAGATTCGACCTCTCGTCGAGCGAATCTGTCGGCAATCCAGTCCATCCACACGTGTTGAGAAGCTGCCAGAGCAGACACGTGCGTGACATTGGGTAATGAAACATACTGGATCTGAGCGGATGGAAACCGCTCAGCGGTCTTTTTCACGGCGTTTTCGACCACTGTGACGCTTAGTACTGGGTCAGATTTACCGTGAGTGACGAGCAGAGGGCCTTTGATTGCTTTGCCTCCGTTGGAAGTCCGGAGTTGATGTTCCCGGAAAAGGGTATTATCCCTCCAATTTGGCTTGAGGATCTCTACTCCGGACAGGAGAGCGACGGCACTGCTGGTTGCAGCCCCTGTTTGGTGTACCATCTTGAGGCGCCTTTCCCCTTCAGCGGTCAGCAAAACCCCAGGCGTGAATTCTGGGATTGCAGAAGCTAAGCCGGGACACATGGCCGCTGCAATAATTTTGGCATATTTGCTGGGCTCTTCAAGTACGCTTGTGTACGGTGAGACGGCAATACCCCCAAGATAACCAGGAATATCGTGGGTAGCAGCCCTCTGCGCGACTGACCACGCTGCACCCCCTCCCTGGGAGTGGCCGATAACGACGAAATGCTTCGACAGTTCTGGAAAGGCTTCCTGGGCTGCTCCCACAGCATGAATGATATCGTTAGCTTGACTCGGAGACGCCAGATACTCGTGAACGATAGGTTCCCCCGACGGGTATTTTCTCACACCGAGTCCGGCGTAGTCGGTTGCAACCACAACATAACCATAAAGTGCGATCTGGTATGGTGCTAGAAAGTGCTGCCCAAGGTTCTTGTGGTGAGAAGGGGCCGCGTTGGCATCGAATCCACTGGTTCCATGAGCCCACCCTACAACGGGATAGCCATCAGGCTGAGATCGAGGCGAATAGGGCCAGAGAACGTATGCCGATACAGGAACTTTTGAGCCATTGAGAGTTTCTGATTGGTAGATGAACCGGGAAAAGGCGGTGGTTGGAGGTAGTAAGTATTTGGTCGTGTCGACGTTTTTCTCTATTTTCAGGAGCGTTCCCAGTGGAGATTCTGAAGCCTCGTGAGGGGCCTCGTAGAAAGGATCATCTAGCACGGACCCTTGGGTCCAATTCCTTTTCTCAAACTCGAGGCTTTCTGCTACACCATCTGGTAGTGTTTCCATTATTTCAAGACCTGTGGGAATGTCTCTTCTCAAGACAATCGAGACTGTCTCCTCCAATATCGGGCTCGCAAATCTTTTCAGAACACCGAGTTCATTCACGAATCTGAAACTCCTTTAGAAGCAGAGGAATCATTTCTAGCTGCCTAATCTCTCCGATTTCAGCCTGCTTTAGGTCAGACTTTTGGGATTTGGTGGGGTTTGTACCCGGTACTGAGGCTTTGCGTCATGGGTCAAATGGTCTGCATGAGTTCGAAAGATCGTCAAAGCTGAAAGCAATGCAAATAGCCATCGTGCGTACGTGCCATGCACCGGACACCTCATTTTGGACTTGGACCCTATTTTTGCTGTGTGGCACAAAGCTCATCAGCCAAAAGGAGACATTTACGGCCGATCTGCTACCATATGCAATTTATCGGAAACCACAGCGATGAAACATGCCAAGGCTGTGTGTATTCAAAATGACATCAGAAGCGTTGATCATTGCCTTAGCGTCCAATAGATGTTATTGCGTGTTCAAAGGATTCGGGCTCCGTCCCACCATTGGTGCCACGGTCATGCGTTTCGGCTCCCACGATAAACCACCTTTCCATGGCCGAAGGAATGTTGTATCAAGTTGGATGCATGAATTCAAGGTTTTCCATCAATTAATGGCGTTGCAGCTGCCAAAAGGCAGGGACGGACGGGCCGAAGCCCAGCTAAACAGCCGGTATCGATCGACCATGGAACCTGCTTCGTTGTCTTTTCAGCAGAGCTGGAATGCACCGAGTAACTCACTACATCTTTGGGTTTTACACCCTATGTCAACCTGCGCACCACGCCGCATGGCGCATGCATTGTGTCAGGTGTCGAAGCTACTCGCTCGATTGTCATTTGTTCCTAGTCTCATAAAGGATTCTTGCTCTACCTTGGTATGTATCAGCTTTGCAAAAATGACATGCATCGTTCGATCCTTCACTCCGCCCACCAGTCTTCATTGACATATCCTGCTGGCCGAATGTGGCGCGTATAACTCATGATTGGACCTCATGGCTGGCACGATCCTTCAGCACTGATTGCGAGTGCACTCGATCGCCGATGGCCGGCGAAGTGGGTCTCCATACTACTGCCATGGCTAATCTTTGTTCTAAAGGATACAGAAGAAGGATTTTATGCAAGATGACGCCAGAAAACCTCGCATGTGGTATGGCAATGCTGTGAGATTTCTGTAACAATTTTTCAAAGTGTGAGCAACTTTTGTATGTTGTTCATCCGTGTGGGTTTTATTTTCTACTGCTCCTCAGCCATTCCTTTTCACTAGTCATTTTTTGCCGCCGTTGACTGTATAATCATTATCTTCTTTCACCAATGGCACTAGGTGGGCCTCCTGCAGAAGGGGACGTAAACAAGAGTGCCGCCATCAGAATCTACACTGGAGTCTTCATTTCCTTCACAATCCTCACTGTAGCTCTGAGATTCATTGTGAGAGTATTGGTCGCCAAGATCATCAGGTGGGACGATTGGACAATTCTACTGGCACTTGTGGGATTCCTTCGGTCAAAACACCCGCAACGGGTGGTGTGCTAACTTATGCACAGCTTAGGAATATAATAGGCTCCGGGTTGGTTCACGTCGAAATTCACTACGGCTTTGGGCGACCACAGTACTATCTCACGAAATGGGAGCTTATCGAGTTCCGTAAATACGCATACGGGGAATGGATTCAGACATTTGCTACTTTAATGTGGACGAAGGTGTCAATATGCCTTTTCCTAAGGCGCGTCCCGGTCACCAAGGCACTCATCAAGCCACTTGAAGCTGCAATTGTCTTCTTAATATTGTCGAATGTGATCGTTACTGTGCTTTAGATTATCCAATGCAGACCAGTAGACGCCACCTGGAACTCAAATGTGCAGGGTTCTTGTTTGTCCAGGGGCCAGCTAGAGAGGATTGTCCTTGCTCAAGCCAGTGAGTGAACGGGCCTATCTGCTTGTGATTATGCTCTACGGTGGTTAATTCCCGCCAGTCATTTCCGTTGTATCGGACTTTATCTTCGCGGCCTATCCATTCTGATCCTGTGGAAGGTGAGGTTAAGCACCAAGATTGGCCTGTGTTGCCTAATGGGACTCAGTGTTTTGTGCGTAGCATCACATTTCAAAATTCAAGTTGTCGTTACTCACCTTATTTATCAGAACCGGTGCGTGCTGCATTGTTCGAACGGTCCTCAACCTCCAGTCTTTGCCCACGGATCTCACATGTAGGTTTCCTACCTCCAACTGTCCTCCCGCAAGGCTAACAAGTAGCAGATGGTGGCATAACTAACTGGTATTGGAAAACGTGAGTATGTTCCTTACACACGTGTCATCCTCGCTAACTCGATTCCGGAGGTGCAGATGGGTATCATAACAGCCTGCGCTCCCACTCTTCGTCCCGGATGGAGATGGCTCTAAAATAAGCTGAAGGGACGCAATGCTGGTAAGGGCCATACACTACTCACAGATGAAGTACAATTGCGACCATATGGAGGTAGAGTGCCAGCGAGTGTTGCAACGGTTACTAGCAAGAACAGCAATCGTACGATGGAGCTGGAATCCAGCCACTCTTTCGCACCACCACTACCACCACCACCACCACTGCCTCAAATTCAAAAAAAAAATAACGCACGTTGATGTGGATGTGATTGACAGAGTCGCGCGGGCTAAGATCCCGCCGGTGACTCGCTTCTGAAGGGAAGAGCAGACGCTGTCTATGTGGAATGCAGCGCCAGAATACGCTATCAAAGTGCATGATATTCTCAGCTCTCGTTCCTTCCCGTGCACACTTGTATCATCTTGCCAAGCCATGAATTCAACGCCGTAGTCAATTTCCATGTCTGCATAACTTCCCTGCCTCTCTCACCTCGCCTCTCGAGCCATTCATTTGCAACACTATCTCATTTTATAAGTACGGCTTTTAGTGAGTACTTTAAAAACCGGTCACTACGATTCTGAAATCAATCTTGAGAGCCCCAACAATGGTCAGTGCCCGTTGCAGCTCTGCCGGCATAGTCGAGAGGAGCAAGTTGACTACTGAGGGAATACCATCGTGAATGTATACAGATTGGATGTTCACGTTGGTCGCATTCTTTGCCCATATGAATACGTCCTTTCTTGGCTCTTTTTCCACATGTTGTGGGATGCGAAGTACCTGTTGAGCAATTTTTTTAATTCCCTCATATCAAAAATATATACTACAATGCTGCTCCACTCCCTTCCACTTCCCTCTGTTTTAAATTTCCCCTTCTCAATTTTTCCACACCTACACTCGAAAAGAAGACCAGCTCTCTCCCAGCACAGATCTCCCAACTTATCCCTCTTCCCACAACCATACCCATAACTCACCCTTCAACATGCCCCCCCAACCGCAACCACAATTGACTGGTTCCACGATATCGCACACCGCAGACCCCGACTCCGCCCCATGATTACAGTACCAACAATCCGCAATAGCTACCAACAACAACAACCACTCTCAACCTTCGCCCTCTCAACACTGAATCTCCCCTCCCCGTACTCAGACTCTGGAACCGCAGCTCCTCCCTCCTCTCTAACGCGGCAAGCAACGCGCTATGACCCACCACTCTCCTCACTGGGCCCATCCGCACTCTCAAACCCGGCAGACCTCACCGTTGGTATTATGGCGCTTCCACTACGTCCAAGGCAACCAACAGCCGGCGGTACAATGGCCCCTCCGCCTCTTCCAACGCGCCCACGAACCAACCTACCGCCCTCCCCAACGCATGAAAGAACATTGCGCATGGGCCCCCCTCCGACCCGAGCAACCAACCCAGCAACTATCTTCCACTCTCCAACGTCCCACCTTGACCCCAACAACGACGACACCTACCCCATGTACTGCCACCGCCATCCCTTCGCTGCTGAAATCCCCTCCGAGCGACTCTACCAGCCACAACCCCTTCAAACTCAACGCCCACACACGCCCAGATGTCCCCAATGCTCCCACCACTCCCTCCACTCCAACACAGGACCAAATCCAGATCGCCTGGTGAACAGGATAAGCACTCTTAGCCTCAAAGATCCAAGGGCCGTGGAGGAGCGTATACGTGCACTCAGACGTATGCGCGCACTCAGAGAATCAATACCACTAGAGGAGCGTATGCGTAGAAATAGGGCAGCAGCGAGGCGGTTCCGGGAACGTAGGGCGATCTTTACGGCTGAGGAAGAGGCTGAGAAGGGGGGTAGAGGTGAGGCACTCAGGGAGACGATCAGGGTATAGGTGAAACCCAGTGAAGAAAATCTTGACGATGCTCAACCTCAACGCGTGGATGATGAGATGCAGAATGCCGAAACTTCCGCGCCAGGAGTAGTGATGGATACCACCCCCTTCCTTCAGGATGCCGACCCGTCGGAGACAGTAGGTACGGGAGCGACCACCTCCGAAGAGTAGTATCCTTTTAACTATACTGGTTCTTGTTTCGACTGAGAGTATGCATGCAGTAGTGGGAGGACTGCTCCTGTCAGAAGGTAACACATAATGGAAGCGCCTTAGCGCTGCATGTGCTGTCTATAGAAAGCAACCCTCGAGGTGTGCATGTATGTATGTTCACAATCATTACTTCCATCAGTACTTCCATCATTATTTCTCAATTAGTCAACCGAAACATCATGCACCGAGAAACGCAGTATGGTATCTAAGACTCACAAAAGTAAAGTAACCCGCCCCGCAAATATGTGTGTGTGTGTGCTGTATGTACCGCCCTCGTGTATCGGGCGTGATGAGAAAGTAATCGTCACCTTTTCGCTTTGCTTCGAATTATCCAACGAGGCGCTGGTAAAACAGTTGTTTTTGTATGCAAATAATGACATGAAAAGCAATTTTGATATGGCTTAGTCCCGGTTGATGACCCTCAAACTCCTCCTAGGATTCAGGAGTACACCGACAAAGCTTGGCTCTCCCGCCAATTCCTCCGTACTCGAGTTGGCAGTACTATAGCCACCAATAGGGGGGCCACCAGGCAGCGGTGGCACAGCCTCAAACCTACTTGGCCTAGGCGTACTCCCACTCCCAGTCCCGCTCGTAGCGTGCCGACTGCTCTGATCAGTGCTATATTTCGGTCCCGAAGAGCTTTGGGTAAGGAAAGCTGCTTTTTCGCCTGGACCACCTCCAGCCGCTGCGGCGCGTTGTGTCATGGCGACGTGATTCTTGTAGAGTTTGAGCTGTTTCCTATAGACCCACGCGCAGAAGCCGAGATATCCTGCCAGGATAGCGAAAAGCCCAGCCACCACGCCTGCAACTATAGCGGCGACATTGGGGCCACCACCTCCTCCGCTGCCGCTGCCGCTACCAGCGACAGCGGTTCCAGTCTCAGTCGTGATGGCGCCGTTGGCCCCTGTCACGGTATATGTAATTGGCTTGCCGGTTGCAAGAGGTCCTGCTGTTGCGGCTTGGGCTGGAGCTGTGATGGTTGCACCGCCGGTGCCTTTGCCGCCAATAACAGATTGGACCGCAGCGGGGACTTCGTAGCCATAACTCCCTGAAAGACCTGAAGGATCCTTGGACTGGGCTAATTGCTGATTCTGTGTGTCGGCGCCAGTCAGAGAATTGAAGTTGTTTTGCCAGGTATTGTTGCTCAAGTTGAATACGTAGAAGCCGCTGTCGCAGCCGAGGCCATTCTGTGGTGGCCCAGTGTAGCCACCCACCACAATCATCTGGCCGTCCCATATATTGCAGGTGTGGCCTGTGCGACCAGCGGGGACAGATTGGTTAGACATATCAACAGAAATCCATGTAAAGCTGGGGATGGTGAGGATCCACATGTCATCATACTGTGTTTGGTTGCCGGCAGGAATGAGGTTCTGGCCGCCGAACATGTAGATATTTGTGCTCGAGCCATCTGCGGCGGATGCTGCTACGGCGCAGGGATTGACGCGTAGTATGGGGTATTTTCCAGTCGTTGATTGCTTGTACCAAGTCGAGCTGGCGATGTCGTACACATCTATGACGTTCATTTGTGTCTTGTAGACCCAGAAGTGTTAGCAGTGGACTCGATTATCAAAGAAGGCTCGATAGCACTCACAAACGACTCGTTGGTCCCCCCTCCCATGCTTACAAGGATGCCGTTGACGCCGTAGCCCGGGACGTACACAAGAACACTGTCTGCTCTGCTTGAGAACTTAGCCGTATCTTGAATGCCGCCTTGAGTTATGTTGCGCCATACGCCATCGCTCCCAGCAGTCTGCCCTCCACTGAGACTTTGAACGCCATCATTGGTGTAGCCTGGAAAGGTAAATTCTAGTAGTGACTTGAGATATAGGCGCGGTACCGGTTGAGCCCATCCGTCAACAGTATATGGATCTTCATGCCCGGCGAAGTAGAAGCCTCTACCAAGCTGAGGGACAGTCATACCAGCGCCTTCAGCCGATCCCAGAACAGGTTGATTACCACCATCACTATTGTTGCCAGCAGAAGACTGCGGGTTCTGGTGCTCCGTCCAAGACTTGCTCGGTATGTTGTATTCCCACAGAGAATAGGGAGAGGGCGTTGTGGTTGGATCGCTCGAGTATTCACCACCGTATAAAAATAGAGAGTCGTAGGAGTTCCAAAGATAGCCATTTGCAACTGGTGGCGGCCCAGATGGTTGGGGAAGGCCTATGATGTTTGGAGCTGAAATGTCCCATGATTTGGTCGCATCGATGCTCAAGAAGTCGTTGTTCCAGGTGTTGGATGTTTGGGTAGGATCGGTCGACGAACGGCCCCCATAGAGGTATATGGTGCCATTGACAAGGGCACTCTGCTGACTCCAGCGATTGCACACATTCGTGTCTGTGTTTTGCCGCGGGAGGACCAATTTTCCGTCCACAAAATCCTTCTTTTGCAATTCTGATCTCATGATCACGCCAGCAGTTGCTCCTATTATGCTTGGTCCTGCTTTCCCCAGTAATGGTGTATCATATAGCAATGGCATGACCACGAGAAAGGCCAATGCTAGCATCATAAGTCGAGACGTGGAGAACGCTCTCCACGATGCCATCCACACATTCTCTGCACCAGCAAACGCCATGGAATCGTCAGATGTGTCTGATCGTTCATAGTAGTCGGAAAGGGACTCGTCGCTTTGCAAGGAGTCGAAAGAATCTGCGTGACTTCGTTGTGATGGTCGAGCTGTCGAAATGCCCGTCAAGTCTCCCAGCAATTCGCTCTTGTGCTCTCCGGGCATTGAGTCTAGGTCCAGCTCTTTGAATACTGACGTCCGTGACCGGCGGTTTTGAGTCGCTGGGACTTTTGGGGGTTTGATGATGGAACGATAATATGGAGCGGAAGGTGTTGCGCGTTGTGGAGGCGTTCCGGAATCTAGGTACGAGAGGTACGAGAGTCGTGCTTCCTCTGCCAGCGGTCGATTAGATGTGAAGTCATCGTCCATTCTTAAAGCTCAAGCATTCGCCAATCGCCAGCGTTAGAATAGCGCAGCAATGCTATAATACAGTAGATTCGTATTTGGAGGTCGTAGAGACTCGTAAAGGTCTGATTGAAGGAGCAGTCTCCTACAGATTATCAAAAGTCTACAAATTCTAGTCGTGACATCGATCGAAAACAGGAAAACATCGTTTGCCGCTAGTTTGGTTAGCGTGCAACGGCTATCATTGGATTGGCACTTTCCCATTTTGCGTTCAAGGTCCGGCAGATCTCGAGTTCATAATCGAATCAGAGAGCGTAGCAGTCGCCTCCGCCCCGTCCCAACCAATTGGAAGCGAGTTGCCGAAGAAAGGGGGAAACTGTATCCACTGTCCTGGTAAAGATCAGCGTCATACTTCGCGTAACGCACACCTGTCAGGCTCCCGCTAAGGATTCTGTGCGCCATCGTGAACTAAATTTTGCTGCGAACGGTCTCAGATCCAGGGTATCCAGGGGTCTGGGACACCTAAGAGCCTCAACGAGGGTCAAAAGCTACGAGTAGCTGTGTATGGGCTGTGTGTATAGAGGTGTTCGCTGAGAAACCGTTACCAAGAACCCAACCACAGGAATGGCCTACCGGGGTTATTAATATCAAGCCGCAAGAGCCAAGGGGATCAGCAGCATCTAGAGTCCAACAGCCATACTCCATATTAATTACCACCTCGCTGGAGATGACGAAAGCTAGTGCGATGAGCTGCAGGTGAAATGCTGTCGTCGCCGGCAACTATGCCGATGAGGCTCGCCGTGCGGAAACTCGGTGCCACGGATGGCGAACTGCGATTGATAAGCAAAGTCGCCGCCGAGGATTCTCGAAGGTAAAATATATATCGCTGGGTATATAAAGGACCCTCTCATTGTCAATCTTTCGCCCCGCTACCGCTCCTTGCTCTCTATCCTACCGCAATCTTGAAGAACAAGCTGGCTTCTCACCTCCGCAAAATGACTAAATTTCAGATTTCCGTGACCTCGGACATGGTCTGCCCATGGGTTCGTGCTCCCTCCTATACGCGTCCTGCATAACCCCGTCTGACTCTCTCAAGTGCTATGTGGGCAAAAACAAACTGGAACGCGGCATCGCTGCATACCAAAAAGCCCACCCCTTGTCAAACGACATCTTCGAGACGACCTGGCTTCCCTTCTACCTCAATCCTCAGGCTCCCAAAACCGGCATCGATAAGCGCGAATACTACAAGTCAAAATTCGGCGACGCAAAAGCCTCCATGATCTTTGACCGGCTGACTGCTGTCGGGAAGGATGTGGGCATAGATTTCAGTTTCGGTGGCAAAACAGGATCGACGAGGGATGCGCACAGGCTCGCTCAACTTGGCAAGGCAAAAGGCACAGAGGTGCAGAAAAGGGTTGTGGAAGAATTGTTCGCCGCATATTTCGAGAACGAGAAGGACATCACTTCTCATGACGTGCTGAGAGAGGCGGCCGTGAAAGCGGGTCTGGACGAAGGAGAAGTCAAAGCTTGGCTGGAGAGCGATAAGGGAGGGCCAGAGGTGGATAAAGAGGTGATGGAGGCTCAAATGAGAGGTGTGAGCGGCGTGCCAAATTTCGTGTTGCAGGATAAGTATGAGATTGGGGGAGCCCAAGATGCGGAGGCTTTCGTGAGTTGTTTTGAAAAGGTGAAGGAGATGGAAGGGTCGTGAAGGCTTTGAGGATTTTTAGCTCAGCTGCGGGTAGAATCTTGGGGATGTTGGGCGAGGTATGGACTGGACTGATGGACCCATGAAGGTAGGCATGTGGACCAAAATTGAATGAGAATACGAGCAAAATGTCTGAGAACTAGTGTAGATACTTGGTTTCTGATAAGTTTCCTGCTTCTCACGTTAGTAGAACTTGGAGATACCTGATGAAACGAAAGGTTGAACAACGCATTTCTCTGCTCCTTACCTTGGCAAGATTTGTAGACATCGAATAACTGAGAGCCCCAGTTCTGGCTTCCGCTAGAGCGTTAAAGCATGAATTCTGTACTTCATCACTTAACTTCTCCCGCAAAAACGGCATAGGCAATTGTCTCATTCGATGATATCAATCTCAAGAAGCTTTCTAATGTGTCCTTCAATTACCGTTTCACGCACAGGTCACTTCTAATCACCCACTTCTCCCCCTTCGTTACTTTCCTCCCCTCGTGAAGCAGACAGTCCTGGCCATGTTTATGTAGAAGAGCCATTCCCACCTCCAACTCGACAGCGATGAGCGCAGTACCTTCGCTAGTCTTTCCAGAGAACTTCTTCGCAGGGCCGAGTTCGGGATAGAACACCGTTTCTCCTCCAACGCAACCTGTTGCCGGTCCCGTGAGATAGATGAGTAAAGTCCAGGTCGTCTTTGCTGGCGTTGGTGGGCTTGTCGGGAAAATTGTGGTGTTTGATTCGTCATCTAGACAAAGCAGGTTAGTCAGTACTTCTTCATATCGAAACCCAAATATTGTTGAACAAGCGCTATAACAGAACGTACAAATCCTCGTCCTCTCCCTAATCTTCGTCATCATCATCATCAAAGACGCCCTCCGCAAGCTCTGCAACGCTGTTGGGAAGTGCAACTATGGTACGCATGACTACCGCCCTATGCCAGGATGAGAAGGGCAGAAATCACACCCATTCCGCACGGTGTGGTCCATCAAAGATCGATGGTGGATCGTAAAGGAGACCCATGTACCAGGCAAGGCTATCTAAAAACTCTGGCGGATTCTCTAAAGACCAAGTGCATTCCAATACGGTCTGGTATAACATCCAGTCGATAACCCAAATGGGGACGAAGACATTCACGAAGACCGCCGCGAACCAGCTTGCAAGGTTGTTTATTGCAGGATGGGTATTACTTGCGGCATACTCGAGCAGATATGTGCTGAGGGACATAGTGCATTGGTTGATCGTATCCCAAAACAGCATGGTAAAATTTGTAGGAGCCATGGTTAAGTAAATAAAGGGTTTGCGTTGCAGACCAAAGAAAGAAAAGGAAAGTTGCGGATTGTGACAGAAAGATGTTTAGTAGCACCTACAGTGTTGACCGAAGAATTGTCCAGGACCTGGCATATAGTCAAAAATTTGTTGAATATGGTATGGCAGAAACCCTACCGTAACGATATATTCGGATTCGTGGATTCAGGCCACAAACTTCGCCACCCCAGAGCTTCTTTAATCCATCGCGTGTCAAAATTTCGGGATCATTGCTCTCGTTTGCCCCATTTACTAATTGCTTGAGCGCGGTAGAACTCCAAAGTTGCTCAGCGAAGGCAGCATCATCAAATTGCAGGCGGTCATTAACCCTCACAGCATCACCGGCCTTGGGTTGCACCGGGGTTGTGACCAGCGGCAGTTGAGACAGAAATGAAACATATTTCTTGCACAGCGTAGAAGTGAATAGGTTATGGATGACTATTATCTGTTCTTCTAGCAATGTCTTTCGAGTGAGATCTGTCGTAGGTACCAAAGGCTGTAGTGCAGGCCAATCTGGCGCAGGGACAGGTGGCTCTGGATCTTTTCGTTTTGCATTTGATGCTGCTTTCGCCTGAGACCTTGGACCCATTTTGGTCTTTTGAATAAAGGGCGATACAAGTGTCTAAGTAATAGCCATGAAGATGTTATGGCTAGCTAGATGAGTGAAGTTCCCGCTAGTCGGCTAAACTTCGCAGAAACGAAAGTCGCACTGGGATCGTTTGGCTCAGGTGCAATAATCTTGCTGAAATATATTACCATTTGCGAAGAGCTGTGTGGCACTTTCCACCCGTCTTAAAAATGTGAATTCTCGTCACGCCTGGCCAGTAACTTGTCATCATTCATCATTTTCCGTCATCCTTTAACATTCCCAAAATGCGAAAGCGGCCTTGAGCCATGGCAGAGGATCGACTAGAGGGCGCCCAGGCTCCGCAACCTGATGCCGCCCAACTGGAAACCAATCAACACACCGTGGGATCAGCACAACAGGATGATGCGCCTGCAAACGAAGTCGAGAGTCAGCTGGACCTGCAGCAACTTGCACAACAAGCCTCACAGATTGCGAATCTGACAAATGGGGTCATAAAGCACGATCCTGACGAACGTCCCCTCGAGGGTTCTACAGACTTAACCACAGCCATACATGACTCCGGTCTACGACACTTGGGAGATGCGAATTCCGGTACTGCTGCTCCCCCAGGGCGTGCTATAGACCCTTTCCAAACAATTGCAGAGATAAGTGGAGATGTGAATGGGAGTGACCCCGAAGGCATAATCCCATTTCCGGACCTCGGAGAGAACGACGATGCTTTCGATAATGGTGCATTATTCTGGGCTAGCGATCTGAACGGCGATGGCTCTTTCGGAGCTTCTCAGCTGAATACTGCTCCTTCTACTCCGGAGTCAGAAGAACACCAGATACAGGCCTTCGCGAAGCTCGAGTTCGATGATGGCGAATTCTATATGAATACTTATGCGGTGGAACTTGGACGAGATATACATGCGGCCCGCGAGGCATTCGAGAGGGACCTTCAAGCACGTGAAGGAACGGATTCGACACCCAGGAAACGGAGTGACAGTCATGGACGGGGTTCAATTGCCTCGGAAAGAGTCAAGCGGGAAGATGGGGGAAACCAGCCAGGCAGTGTTGTCAGTGAGAGTGGTGGGGTCATTGCTGATCACAACGGACCGGAGCTTGGAAGAAAGTCGAGGCTGAAGAAGTACAAGTCTTCGACTCCTTCATCGCACCAACTATCTCGGAAAAGCTCAATGCAGTTTCCGGCCAAGAAAATCGACTACAACGCCCTGGCTATGGAATCACTCATGGAGCCTTCGAGCATGAATGGCTTCGGCCTGGACAACCTAATGCCATCACCAGATCTGACGCCTTTAATACCAATACACCCACCATCAGCGGCAGAAGGCGGGTCCACAGGTCATAAGAGTATCTCACGGAAGCACATAAGGATAGCATTCAACTTTGAAAAGCACTACTTTCAAGTGGAGATCACTGGACGCAATGGATGCTTCGTTGATGATGAATGGTACGCAACAGGGGTGGTGCAGCCGCTCGTGAATGGAAGTGTCATACAAATTGGTGGAGTTGGCATACGTTTCGTGCTGCCTGATGTCCCAGTAGGCGAGACGGGTGCTGAAATGGGCATGGGTACGGATCTACTCGCTTCTAGTTTCGACCTGGCAGACAGCAGTGAGCGTGAGAGCCAGGAGGACGACGACGAGGACGCAGATGATGACGGGGATATCAAGGACGAGGATGAGGAAGAGCCGGAAATGGTGAAGACACGAGGGAAAGGCAAGAAGAAAGCGGACCCGCCTCCACCTCCACCAGTGCCGAAGCGCAAAGGTCCAGGGCGACCGCCGAAGAATGGTATCATTTCCAAGAGAGAGCAAGCGCTGCTCGCAAAGAAGGCCCGCGAAGAGGCTAAAGCTGCAGGAGAAAGGAAGGCTGGGAAAGGGAAGAGTAGTAAAGATGCAAAAGCTACGAAGTCTGATGATACGTCTCTGCAGCCGAATGGAAAGAGGAAATATACCAAACGGAAAAGAGCTGGGGGCATAGACGACCAACAAGGCGTTTGCGAGAGTACAGAGCATACAGATTCAGTGCCCCCAGAGCAGAATTACGCAGCTGCTCTTCCTAAGCCAGCTAAGGAGAAGAAGCCACCTAAACCACCAAGGTCACCATCGCCCGTGTTTGATGAGTCGACAATGACACCCGAGCAACTCGCCAAGCCCCAGTCGTCATATGTTGTGCTGATTCACGAGGCACTTACAAACTCGAAGACGGGCCAAATGTCGCTGCCTCAGATTTACCGAGCTATCGAAAGACGGTACCCCTTTTACAAGCTCCGGGTGCAAACTCAAGGATGGCAAAGCAGTGTCCGCCACAACTTGTCTCAGCATCCAGCCTTCCGCAAGATCGAACGAGACGGTAAAGGCTGGATGTGGGGCTTGGTACCTGAGGTCTCGATTGAAAAAGAGAAGAAGAGAAGGGCAACACCTCCCCCAGTCTCTCAACAACATTACTACCAGGGTCCCCCTCCAATGATGCAACGCCCATACCCCTATCATGGCATGCCTCCCATGAATGGGCAGATGCCACCCGTCCCTTATGGTATGCATCCTGGCATGCCTCCGCTAACTCCCTATGGACGTCCTGGCTTTCCATTACCCCTCGCTGCTCCGCAAGGTGAATCAACCTACCAATCCCCATATCAGTCTACTCCACCACCACCAGCTACGCAACCAACACCGCAAACACAACAGCCACCTAACACCAATGGAGCTAATACGGTTAATGGCCACTACCCGACGTCCACGCCTCAGCCTCCACCACAGCAGTCAGACAGTAATGTCAAGACGGCGGGCCCAAGTTCAATATCGTCTCCATCGCCTTACTCCCAGCAAACTAAACCTTCGACCGAAGTCCACCATGCTCCCAAAGACATAGATAACAATCTGGATGTTAGCCAAGCGATCGCCAGGTTCAAGAGCTCTCTCATCGACAACATGGACGATAAGGCCAAAGCGGAAAAATTGGTAACTTCAGCCGTGAATCGCACGCTCGGCATCCATGGTACCTCGAATGGCGAAAGCAAAGAGCAAGATCCGCAAGAAATTGCCATCATGAATGCACTGGCTAACATGCTGGGCGAGCTCAGCAAGAAGAATATGGAAGCTAAAAACCAGGCCTCTAACACCCTTGCACCGCCAGCGAAGAACGAACCAACCTCCACGAGTGAGAATGGCGCTTCACCAGAGAAGTCGGCGTCCGCAGTTGCTGCAGAAATTGCAGCCCAGACTGTTTTGACTAATGGGGATATTGCTCCCTCTGAGATCAAAATTGGAGGCAAAAGGTCGTTAGAGAATGGTGATAGCGGCGATGCTGATACTGGTCAGCCTGACGCAAAAAGGGTGGCCTCTGGGCAGGGGGTGACTTTGGACTAAGGATTGGCATTCATGACGTGATGAAATATGATATTGCATGCGGGTTTAGTGAAGGTGGATTACATGTTGCTGCTTTTGCTCCAATGTATACGTGGTTATGCAGCGATACCCCCAATTTTGGCACACTGGCAACACTGGCTTTTCAAGGGTATTTATGAGCATATTATGGGCATAGCCATTTGGTGGCATGGTGTACAAATGGGCATCATCAATGGTTTGATGTCTGGGAATAGATCAGCATTATCTAGTTCATTGCCTATGCTACAGTACTTCAAGCGCCTGCTGTGCAACGCCTGAAACACTACCTGACATTTCGGATTGCACTCAATTTAGGGTACAGTCCCGTAGGTGGAAAGATTGAAGGCTTGATATATGGAGATAGAATAGCTTAATATATTCTATTCTGGCCACTAAGGAAATATGTCTTCTCCAATCCATTGCATGTGCCCCAGTACTTGAAGTACGTATGCCCAACGCCTGACTTACTCCACCTCCACTCCGCAATGCATTCAGTAAATCATAAAGCACCTCAGAACCTTACGCCCAAAGCCTCCAGCGGGTGTAGTAGTGGACCAGCGAGGTGAAGAAGGTTGTAGGTACGCGAATACAAGATCTAGGTAGGCAGGCAACCCATCCCCCCGGCTCAAACTTCTTTCACATAGCCATCTCAGCCTGCAACTTCCTCAACTCCTCTTCCTCATCATCTTCCTGTGTTACTTTCGTCTTTCCTTTGACTAATTGCACTCGGTCAGCAAACCTTCTACTCCACCTAATTGCATGAAACAGGATAACACTTACTTTCCCCATTCGTGACCTTAGGCATCCGATTCAGCGTATCCTGTGGCACCGTCCCCGTCTTCAACATCTTCTCATCCAGATTCTCCTGCTCTAAGGCCGCGAGATCGGCTTCCAGTTCGTCTTCGTCGATGGGCTCGGTGATGGGCATGGAGGTGATGGCGTTGCCGATTTCCTGGGTTAGTTCGTGCTGCTCGCGGAGTTGTTCCCTATAAAGCCACAGCCATCAGCCCATCATGCAGAAGAGCAAAGTAAGAGAAAGTAGAGGAGAGCAAGATACGCACATTGTGACGTCTACATCCTCCATAGTCATCTTTCCGTGTATTTCTTTCATAGCTTTCCCGGCATTCTTCATAGCAACGAGAGTTTCTTGGTTGATGTTCGCGGATTCAATAGAGTATATCTGCTGCTCGAGCATAGATATCTGCCCATTCGTTTGTTCAAGGGAATGCTCGTGTTGCTTCTTGCGTTTGAGGGCGCTGCGGGCAGCTATGCCATACCAATATCAGCATCAAGCATCAAACTACACCCCCAAATACACTGTAATCCCCGCGTGGTTCCGTATCCTTGTAGCTTGATATGAAGGCGACCTACCAGTTTTATTGGTACTAACATTCTCCCTCGCAATCTCATCTTGCTTCGCCATCTGATTCTCCAAATGCCGTTCCCGCTTCTGCAGCATATCGAGCTGCTGCCGCAGATCGAGGATAGCTTTCTTCGGTGCATCTTTCCGCTTCTGCGTCGACTGGCCTCCAAACCAGGCTCCCCACATCTTGGCGGTTGTGTTGTGTTTATTCCTTTAAAAACCCTACCCTAGAAGCCTTCGGAGCTGCAGAATCTGCCGGTATGAGCTCCGGGCTTTCGAAGGGAGGTTGACGATTAGAAGGGGACAAGGGCTGGTAGAGAGGCTTATCCGCTATCGCTGCCGCTGTCGCTGTAGGTGGAGCTGTGCTGACTTGCTTGGTCTAAAGAGCGTTTTCAGCTAGATAAAAGCTTAGAATGAATAGACAGGTGCCTTGAGGGTGCGTGTGTGGTGGAGGTGAATTATATCGCTGCCTTGTGTATCCAGAAGGAAGCGGTCATGTAGAGCGCAGAGCAATGCCTATGACATCGGCGCTAGTCCATATCTGGTTCGTCACGTGCTGTCCTTCATCCCAACATTGTTGACATCCCCAACATATCTCCCCACTCTACCATGATGAAACCTGGCCAGCGAAGTTCCTCGAAATGGACTTCGCTCTGCCCTCAAGCCCACCCCGCCATTATCTACTGGCTTACTGTCTGCCGGGAGAATGAGCAACGGTCCCCTCCCCACAACCCTAACCTTCCTCTCCGCACTCCACACCCACCCTCCAGGCACAAAAATCCGCTTCCTAGGCTGCGTAACAAACTACACGCTCCACAAGGGTATTCTAGAGCTCCAGCACGCCTATCCACCTCCCCCTTCCCACAAGAGCATCCTTGCGCTCGTGGATGTAAATCTGCTTCTCGAAACATTGAAGAGGGAGGACACGCAGGTTGGGGCTTGGGTAAATATTGTAGGGTATGTGGAGGGGATAGTGAAGGAGAGGAAGAGAGGGGAAATAAGGGAAAAGGAGAGGGATGTTGAGGTAGAGCAAGGGCATGGGGCGCCAGTGGTGTATGTGAGGGTGCAGGCGATTATGCTATGGTCTGCTGGCGGGGTGAAGATTGGGGAGTATGAGAAGGCTTTGGGGGAAAGGTTGAAGGTTTACGGGGACAGTCGTTAGGTGTGGGAGTATTGGGAATGTCTTGAAGCCCGCAGGAGGGATTCAGAAGGCTGATTGCGTGTAAGTATACGCACCCAGCTCCATAGACCGATGTTAATTACTGCCTCCTCAGAGCCTGTCTTTGTTGCAAATATGGACAAACGCTTCGGCCGCTCGCCTCGATGATAGCCGTTGTCTGTGAAGTCGAGTCGTAGACCTAGAAGATTTGATAGTAGGAAGAGGGTAACGCTCGGATGAGTGGAACAATGTCAAACAAGTCGGACTTGAAGGCATCTGCATTAGAATTTTTTTTGATGTGCTCAGCAAGTTCTGGCAGAAGTAAATGTACACTGAATGCCCATTCTCATAATAACCATCGCATGCCCTCAAAGACATCGCTAGCATAGCGACTCTGCCACCAAGATATCCTCAAAGTTATAGCAGCGCTTGCTAAAAATTTCCACGTAGCATACATCTACAGAGACGCCATCATGCCAGAGAATGGTAGTCGTTAATCTTGATATCCACATCTCAGACCGAACCGTCTAGCTCTTGTACAGTCATGCCCGGCCAATGCATCCTGGGAACTCTAATTTAACTGCAGCGGAATCCATTATGTTCTTCTCCCACGACCTAACATATCGATGTTAGGTCTTATCTTCGCTGGCTGGCCATGACCTGCTGGCCGTTTTGCATACCCATGCCGTATGGGTTGGAATGTGGGTTGAAGTCTTGTTGTTGCTGTTGTTGTTGTTGGAAGTAGCCGCCAAGGCCCTGACTTTGAGATACCGGGCAGTCTTTGTGCTGCAATAGTAGGGTCTTGAGGCCCACGATTTCTTCTCGGAGCGAGGACACCTGTGCTGAAAGTGAATCGTTTTCACTGCTGAATATTTCGACTTTAGCTTGCAGGTTAGCAAGCCATTGCTTTTTGCGCTGTCTGCATTTCAATGCTGCAACCCTATGCCAATGTTAGATCCAGCTCAAAGCAAGGAGCGAATCAGCAGCACACACCTATTGCGTTCGAGGAAATTCTTCCTCTTCTCCTCATCTGTCATCTTTTTTCCGTCCGCATGATATTGTTCCTCTTTTATATTTACTTGTTCCTCATCCGAATCCATGCCTTCCATATCCATACTCAAATTCTTCTGCTTCTTCGCCGATGACTGCTTCACAGGTGTGTCGTCTGTCTTTCGTTTGCCGTTTGTTGATCCGTTCTTGCCAGTGGAGGTACGCTTGCCCCTGGACCGTGTAGCTGGTTTGCCTTGGTCTCCACTATCTGAGATATCACCACTCATTTCACTACGACCACCTATCGATCCATTGTTACGCGCGGCTTTAGCCATGTTGGGCGAGGTTTCGTGAGATCGGTTATTTGTCATATTGGCGTTTGCTGTACTGTTCATAGCATACTGGTTGTTCGCTTGTGCCCCATTACCGGCTTGGGCAAGCAGGAATAAGCCATTGGCGGCATCATTATCACGTTGACCAAAGGTAGGCTGTTGAGGCTGTTGCTGTAATGAAGGGTCCATGGGGGCGACAGGTGCTCGTTTATCCTCCTGTATATTGCCGTTTGTGTTTAGATTGCTTCCTCCTCGAGCTGCCTTTGCGTTCATCGCAGTCCGATGAAATTCTAGTGTACTTGGAGTGGCACCACCGCTGGCAAGTTGCTGATAGATTGCCTGTGAGTTCGGACTGGGCGCCGGGAACATAGAACCCCCACCACCAGGTGTGAGGCCTGTCCGAAGTGATGATTCGTTGGGGGTCACGCCCGAAGGAAAAGCACTTCCGCGCAGCGAAGGGTCAAAGTAGTCTCCTGGCCCAGCGCCAACAGGCCCACCTAACATAGCAGGACTCAGCGGTCCTGATCTTAACGAGCCTGGCCAGTTGTATCCGCCTGCAGAGGGTCCCTCACCTCCAAGTGGCGCAGGCGATGTAAGAGCTGCGACGGGTGGTAACAATGACTTGTTTGCCACCGGAGCTTCAGATGATGGGTTACCAAAGGACTGTTCGAAAGGGTTCGGTTCGCGAGAGAAATGGCTGTCGTGATGACCGGTGGAGAAATAATCTAAACCTTCCTCTGTGTTTTGCTTGGTTGGCGCAGGTCGTGGTGGAGGAGCAAGAGACTGTGTCGTCTCACCATTGGATGTACCCTTTATATTGTTCTTGTTATCTGCTTGGTCAGGAGGCTCCTTGACCGTTGGAGGATGATCTGATGAACGGTGAGCATAACGATGATGGTAAAGGCAGGAGCCGTCGGGTTCTTGGCGCAAGTCAGACGTACCTGAACGAGGTGGCGTACTCTTGCCGGCCGACAATGTATTATCTTAGATGATATGTGTTAGTCATGTGATATCAATAGTTGCGATGCTCGAAGACAGTGGTCGTTGGTGTTGACAACGTGCAGCGCAGGGGTCAGTGGCAACAGCAGAGGTATCAATGAAATTATCGCGATAAGGCGACTAACCTTCGGTTTTGATGAAGGCCTTCTTGCTATCCATGGGAGAATGAGCCCTAGTCGAGGTACGTGGCATATGTTGGGGGTTCCTGGGAGCGACGGCCACGGACATCTGGGCTGGTGATGACGAAACCCTGAGAAGCCAACTTGCTTAGGTGGGGAAGGGTCCTAAGCACGCATTAAAACCGATAGAGTAGTAGATCTGCCCAGACTGAATGCAGGCCAGTAGGTTTTCGATAGGGGGCTGCTGCAAGTGTAGACGGGGTTGATGGAAATTGATGTATGACGCAGCGATGATGCAGTTTAGGGAGCATCGGGCGGCTTATTTGAAGGGCACTCGATTTTTCACCCTAAAATCGACACGGCTTTCCCCTCAACTTGCACGTGATCGAGATTAGATGTCCAGCACCGGACCAATCAGCGTCTTTCATCGCATGCATCAAATATCTTACATGTACTTACAATTAATGCGCCGACTTCCCCAATATGTGACGCGTCGAGGCGTTTTGCAGAATAGCACCGTGTTGACTCTCAAGTACAGGCCCGTCTCAAACGAATAATTGAGCAAGTATTTAACATGCTTTCTCCAAACCCAAAAATCAAGCTTCATACGTCACTTTCTCCCTATATTGCTCATCTAGAAGCCACTTCATATAACTCGACCCCTTCCAGTTCAACAACTTTCAATTATCGGATTACATCAATTCAAACCCACGATGCCTCCCCATACGGATTAGAGATTGCCGGTATCATATTCTGAAGTTGTTTTGGAAACCAACCAGGCTCGCCAGGCAACAAAAAAAGGTCAAAGAAGAGCATATGAGCTCATCGAACTGGTAGGATCCTTCTCACCGTACATGCGCGTCTTTCTGTGACCCAGTACCAAGCACATATAGGGCTGAGGGTTCTCCTGAACAAAGGAACTAGATGTACCCACGGTGGCGCCTCCTAACCAAGTGCGCGGACTACCAGGTGAAACTTTACCAAATCCGGCCTTTGGTTTGAGATTTCGAGTCCCTATATTAGTGATGCTTGGAATGAAAACCTGAGCTCTTTGGTTTTCTTGTTGGCCACGATGCTTATGATGAGAATTCTTCGCAAAAAAAATTCGCTGGGCAGTGGTCAAGTAATGCTTCGTTTTCATATCGAATCTATGCAGCATAGGAGATATCGGCGTGCATGGTAACCTCAATGGAGTCTTCTCTTGTGTCCTAGCACTCAAACACATCGTAAAGGGTGACATGCCGTAAGCATCGTCACTACGAGCACCAAGGGTCTTCGGCTGCTATCCAATCCATCGGCCTTAAGAATGGTAAATAGGTGGAGCGTATGTAGGATGGACATCCGAGGGCCAACATTAAATTCCGTATGGGATACTAGACCATGCATTGGCAATCTTAATGGGTGCCATTTGGGAAAGACGGGGGTTGCAGGTTCCGCTGCAGATTGCCATATATTTTAGACTGTATGGCCCTCCATGCCGTTCTGGCGTGAGAGAGGGTTGTTCGTATGTGTAGGGGGTGTCTGAACGTATTCAAGGGTTTCTTGCCGATATTCAAAAGTGGAAAGTTTAAGGACAGGCATATCATCTCTATTGGGAGAGCAATTAAGGCTGCTATTCCGGTATGTGTAACAAAATGCTCGAATCATATCCTGTCTTTAATGACCAATCATGTACCTGAAACTTGGAGCTCTTGTATGAGATATAATTCTTTTATGGGTGGATGCTCCGCTCTCCGAAAAGCCTTCTGTGCTTGCCATAGGATTGCTTTCCCAAATTGTACCACCTAGGATCTAGTGAGAACGAAATGTGGTCCGTAACACTAAGCACCTTGCATGGTATCGACCTCCGCGGGAGGGATTAGATTTTCCATCTCTTACACGATATTCGGCTATGCCTTATGGTAATATAACACTTTAGTAAATACATGATGCACAATTTTGAGGTACTCACAAAGGGAATCCATGCAATCTGCTACCGTCTGGCTACGTGGCAAGACAATTGGTACAGGTTTCTTTAAATTGTCCAACCATTTCCTGGAATTCTTGTTAGCCTTAGTGTACACAGATTATGTATATCAGTACGCACTTACCAATTCTTTTCTGCTCTTCTTCTTTCACTGGTTCTGGCTCATTCTGTCTGTTACTAGACGCTAGACGCCAACTCACAACAACACTCCATTCCAACATAATGAACCTTGAACTACTTTATCTTAGTATGGTCTCTTCTTGCGATCCGGCCGTGCCTATCCTTTGTCATAATGCCGGTTCATCTCCAACTCAACCCATTCCACTCGCGCTCCCTGCCTATGAGACCATTCGCTTCGCGCAATGCTTCATCCCGCGCCGCATCTTCTTTAAACTCCTCGTCCTTCTCTATCGCGTCTCTACTCCGGCCGAACCGTCCTGTCGCCCAAGTTCACCCGCTGCACCCGTTGCATTACTAGGTGTCGCTTGAAAGTCAACCAAACTTTCGCCCATTCTCGCTCTTCAACATCGTCTTCCTCGCACCACTCTTTAAATGGAATACCCAGCTTTCTAGACCCACGTGAGAAATCGTAAGGATTCTCCAGATCCTCGTCCTTCCGTATAGTGCACCGACCGAGGACCTCTTCGCTCCTCCCAAACGACCGCATGCTCGCCCGCCGGTACACCCACGCCCGCACCTTGAACGGTACCGATCCCGGCTCCTCCAACGCCGGTCCCACCACACTGCAATCGCAGGGGGAGCCCATTCTCTCCTTCACTTCATCATGATTGGCGCAATCTTTATGACATGTCCGGTAGGCGATCCTCCACAACGTCTTCGCCCGGATGTTCGCACACATCGATGCCATACGCCGGTTCGTCAACCACAACGTCCCCAGGTCGTCCAATGACGATAAGTTCTCCATTACCATGTCAGAAATCTCTGGAGGAAGGGCATCCATATTTGGAATGGACATATACATGATTCGATCAATTTTTCCATTATATTCCATACTATTCCATATCGTTTGATGTGCAAACAATGTGCAATCAACCTGCCAATGACAGTGATGATGGTAACGTAGGATAGAAAACCGGGAAGGGTGTTCCCTTTATCTAATCGTTACGGCTAAATACACTACCCTACGCATTTGGAGTATTTTAGTTCCAGCGCTAGGCCTTATCTGACATCCCTTCATCCATTGCATTCAATTTCGCTCACGTTCCAGCGTTCCAGAGGAATCATATAGAAAAGGGCTGTTACCTTTTCCTCTGGAACGCCTGTATTCCCTCGCTGTGCTCACTCATGGGTCTTCGACCCCCTCACTTCGTGGGTCCCCCCATTGCTCACGCACTACAACCTCACTCTCCCTTTGAACCACTCCCTCTTTTTTAGCGGTTCACTTCTTTTACTGCCCATCTCTTCCATTCTACCTATTCCCAACTAACTCCAACTCCAACTCCAACTCCCTCGTTCAGTCTCCCTCGTTCAGTCTCCCTCGTTCAGTCTCCCTCGTTCAGTCTCCCTCGTTCAGTCTCCCTCGTTCAGTCTCCCTCGTTCAGTCTCCCTCGTTCAGTCTCTCTCTAATGTTTATCTCCTGATCTCTACCCTCTTACAAATCCACAAATAATGGTCCTCTCCCAGCAGACATCTACCTCATATCGCTCTGCCGTTGCACTTGTTTAACAAATGACTCTCCTTTCCATCACTCGTCTTTGCCCCTTGTCTTTCCAATTCCTAGCTACTCCCGTCTTCCATTGCTACCAGGTTGCTACCGCACAACATGCACGTCAACCGCCGACACCGTTCTTCCTTGCTACTCGTCACTCCTGCCGAACACGTCGGGAACTTTGAGGGTTAAGACCGTAGGGCAGTAAAAAGTGTAGGGTCTGGCTGTAAGGGAGAGTAGGGCAGCAAAATGTATAGGGACTTCTGGAGCTAAGACCGTAGAGCAGTAAAGAGAGTAGGGAACTCCCGGGCAAAGACCTTAGGAAAGAGAGAGTATAGGGACTTTTATTCCCTAGGAGAACCGCCAGTGCAAGGCGTGTAGGGAAATTCTAGCCTTGGGGTTGTAGGACAGCAAAAAGTATGGGGACTTTTAGGTACTTTTAAAAATAGATGTCTCCTACACTTTTTACTACCCTACGTCCTCCTGAGGATAGAAGTCCCTATACTTTCCGCTTCCCTGCGGTCTTACTTTACGGCCAGCATCGGACGGTTGGCGCAGCCGCTCATAGCGCCAAAGCCCCGCTATTCCACCGGGTATTCCTCCTTTCGATCAAATCGAATGCGAAATATGAAAAGTTCACTGGGGAGACCAAAAGTTGAGGGCTGGGGGGAGTACTCGCCGGGGGAGCACTCGCTGGGGGAGTACTCTCCACGGGTAGTCCAAAAACTGAGGGTTCACTGGGAGGAATACTCCGCCGTCGAGTGCTCCCCTCAATATACTCCACATTCCTTCCGTAAGAATGGTCGTTTCGTGTTGCCGGATCATCAGAGGCCACGACATCGTCTGATGAGAGGTGGCGGACGTTCCTCTTCTGCGGACAAATAGACAATGAATGAATTGGGTAAATGCATTACCAATTACTAGGCTGTACAAAAAATCTGCTGAGCCTCTCGCCGATGGTAAATTGCAGGTCTGTCTTCTGACCATCTCCAAGTGGTCGAAGAGTGTGGCTCGTGCAGCTCATCTTTTTCCTGTCATACAATTTCAGCTTCCAATGCTCAAAGTATTGTTCCATTTCATAGTGTTGTTCCAGGGCTTACCGCGAACTACAGCGAGCCCTTGCTCTCTATTTAAGCAACATCGTCTTCTGAGTCAGTCTAATGACTTCGGTCTCGAAAGCGAGTATTTAAGTACCTGAATTAATGTTAAGGGTGTGATCTCATAGCTTGTAACATGTGTTGCCTTATCTATCTTGAACTTTTTAATTCTGTTCACAGTCATCAACCTATCCCCTAACTAGCTACAATCTACAACCTAAATGAGCCGATTCATCGTCTCCATGGCACTTCTAACTCTTCGGCCTCTTTCCACCGCCCTTAATTCCAGTATGTTGACGCCAAGTTGGTTATGCTAATCAGCGTGTCTGGATGTTCCACCCCGAGTACCCTCTTTGTCGTCTCCATGACTTGCACTTGCAACTCTTCAGCCTCTTTCCAACGCCCTTGATTCCAGTATGTTGACGCCAAGTTGGCTATGCTGATCAGCGTGTTTGGGTGGAAGCTCGTAACCGGGACGCTTGCACACGGGAGACGGCAGCTCCAATGTAGCGTCAGTGTTGGGGGGAGCCAAAACGGGCTCCTAAGGCGCCGGCGTGCGTAAGTCGCTAGCGTAAGGCGAACGCTAGTATTGAGAGGAGCCAAAACGGGCTCCCAGAGTATGGGAGACGCCAGCGCAAATGCAACGCCAAAGTTGAGAGGGGAGCCAGAACCGGCTCTTAAGACCTCAACGTTTCCATAGCAGTAACGTGCAGAAGACGTGGCTGGTTCTGGGGTTGAATATCATAAAGGAGCCCTTCTCCAAAATAGGTGGTCAAAATCAAAGTGTGCTGTGGCAAGATAAGGGTCTCCACTGGATCAGTACAGTGGTAGGGACACCACAACACCTGTTACCTTCCAACTTCCTGACATGTTGACCTCCAATTGACGTATTGAACGTCGATTTATCTCACCAATATCAAGCAGCCAGTAGAAATATCGTTGTTGTCCTCGGCATAAGGGATCATCGTATTCGCAGCATAGAAAATGGATTTAGCCTCAGTAGCGATGAGTCGACAAGTACGGAGAAATTTAGCATTTGTAGGACCGTGCGGTTAATGTCGCTATGGCCTAAGTCTTCCTCAGGTTGGTCTGCAGTCAAGTTATCCAGTCGACCAGTACTATAGTCATGCTGGTGCTCTCTTGAGATTGCAAGGATTGTGCCGTTTGACTGCTCGAATACCTGTTCATAAATCATGATACGGATTGCGTAGGATAAAGCGAAGAAGCTGGCCTGACTTTTATGTTAGACAGATATCAACGAACAGCAGTGTACTGGGCATCCAAGGGTGGACATAAAGAGGCAGTAGCGGAGCTACTTTTGCAGGTTAGCTTCTCTTCGGGCACCAACGGCAATAAAGCCACTTTTGACCCCGCTGTTCACATGATGCTCAGGCTTCAAACTCGACTATTCTAGAAACTTCGTAATCGAATCTAGCATGTGTGCTCCAGTTCTGATACTCTCGTGCTCCAACTTACTCCTTTCCCACTAGCCCTCTATGTCCCCTATCTTTTCTCAGAGGGAGAAGGCTTGGGGCAAAGCGGCTGAGCGCACGACTTAAACTTCACCTGTCCACATTAGTTATCCAGAGTTCACGCACATGCTATTTCCCGCCTAGATAAGATGCCGGGGTGGAAGAGGAGAATGCATCGTGTCCTGTCTTGATTCGCTCAGACAACACCTTTAATCTTCTACTAGTAAATAATCTGATCTTCCGGTGCTGGCTATTGGCTATCGGGCTCTACTTCGTGGTAGGAAGAAGTAATCCTAGTGCGATTTGCAAAAGCCGGGTTTTTGATTGGTGCTTTCATACCAAAAAGTCCCTGTTTCTAAATTACCGCTAGGATTACTTTTCCCTACCACAAAGTATATACGATAGCCAAGCACATGTATTCATCGAAATCAAATGTTCAAGCCTTGGCAGAGCAGCGTCTTAGTTCGATGCTGCTCTAACAGATTCCATGCCAAGAACCTCGCCCTATCGAATCTTTTCGCGCTACGTACCTTTCTTACCTAGTAAAACGGCAAGAGATCGACATGCCAAGGCTTGAACATTCTTTACGAATGTAGGCGCCCAAGGATATGAGGCAACCAATCGCTCAGCAATTGCGGGGTATAATCACTCCTTTGACTCTTAGAAATGTGAATAACATCACACGAACCACCAGCGCAACCTGTTCGCTTGTCAGCTGACACTTGACCCTAGGATATATGGTTCTATGCATGGCCGGATATTGAGCGTATTCCCATTAGATACAAGAGAGCTTTAATTCTGACAGCTAGGGTTGTTTAGGACTCGAGGATAATACTTCCTTTATACTGAGCTTGCACTGTAATTCTCATCAGCGACATTGGAGTGTTATATTGTTAAATTTCTAGCGTCGAACAATCGTTGTGATTGGTAATTCTCAAGATGAGTGTAAGTGAACCTGGCTGGAGCAGAGGATATCTCTTGGTCGAACTGATAGCTAATTACTGGATGATTATAGCGAGTACGTAAATTTAGCCTGAGCAGAGGATATCTCTTTGGTTAAACTGATGGCTAATTATATTTTCTTAATAATTATAGGAAGTAAGTAAATTTGGCCTGAGTAGAGGATATCTTTTGGTTGAGCTGATAGCTAATTCTATTTTCTGGATAACTATAGGCAGTAAGTAAATTTGGCCTGAGCATAGGATATCTCTTAGTCGACCTGGTAGCTAATTCTGTTTTCTGGATAATTATAGGCAGTAAGTAAATTTGCCCTGAGCAGAGGATATCTCTTGGTCGAACTGATAGCTAATTACTAGATGATTATAGCTTGTAAGTAAATTAGGCCTGAGCATAGGATATCTCTTAGTCGACCTGGTAGCTAATTCTGTTTTCTGGATAATTATAGGCAGTAAGTAAATTTGCCCTGAGCAGAGGATATCTTTTGGTCGAACTGATAGCTAATTACTAGATGATTATAGCTTGTAAGTAAATTTGGCCTGAGCAGAGGGTATCTCTTGGTCGAACTGATAGCTAATTACTAGATGATTATAGCTTGTAAGTAAATTTGGCCTGAGCAGAGGATATCTCTTGGTCGAACTGATAGCTAATTCTGTTTCCTGGATGATTATAGCGAGTACGTAAATTTAGCCTGAGCAGAGGATATCTCTTGGTCGAACTGATAGCTAATTCTATTTCCTGGATGATTATAGCGAGTAAGTAAATTTGGCCTAAGCAGAGGATATCTCTTGGTCGAACTGATAGCTAATTATATTTTCTGGATAACTATAGGAAGTAAGTAAATTTGGCCTGAGCAGAGGATATCTCTTAGTCGAACTAATAGCTAATTCTATTTTCTGAATGATTATAGATAGTAAGTAAATTTGGCCTAAGCAGAGGATATCTCTTGGTCGAACTGATAGCTAATTATATTTTCTGGATAACTATAGGAAGTAAGTAAATTTGGCCTGAGCAGAGGATATCTTTTGGTCGAACTGATAGCTAATTACTAGATGATTATAGCTGGTAAGTAAATTTGGCCTGAGCAGAGGGTATCTCTTGGTTGAACTGATAGCTAATTCTATCTCCTGGATGATTATAGGAAGTAAGTAAATTTGGCCTAAGCAGAGGATATCTCTTGGTTGAACTGATAGCTAATTATGTTTCCTGGATGATTATAGTTTGTAAGTAAATTCGGCCTGAGCAGAGGATATCTCTTGGTTGAACTGATAGCTAATTATGTTTCCTGGATGATTATAGCTTGTAAGTAAATTTAGCCTGAGCAGAGGATATCTCTTGGTTAAACTGATAGCTAATTCTGTTTCCTGGATGATTATAGCGAGTACGTAAATTTAGCCTGAGCAGAGGATATCTCTTGGTTGAACTGATAGCTAATTCTGTTTCCTGGATAACTATAGGAAGTAAGTAAATTTGGCCTGAGCAGAGGATATCTCTTGGTTAAACTGATAGCTAATTACTGGATGATTATAGCGAGTACGTAAATTTAGCCTGAGCAGAGGATATCTCTTGGTTGAACTGATAGCTAATTCTGTTTCCTGGATAATTATAGGCAGTAAGTAAATTTGGCCTGAGCAGAGGATATCTCTTGGTTGAACTGATAGCTAATTCTGTTTCCTGGATGATTATAGCGAGTACGTAAATTTGGCCTGAGCAGAGGATATCTCTTGGTTGAAATGATAGCTAATTCTGTTTCCTGGATGATTATAGGAAGTAAGTAAATTCGGCCTGAGCAGAGGATATCTCTTGGTCGAACTGATAGCTAATTACTAGATGATTATAGCGAGTACGTAAATTTAGCCTGAGCAGAGGATATCTCTTGGTTGAACTGATAGCTAATTCTGTTTCCTGGATAATTATAGGCAGTAAGTAAATTAGGCCTGAGCAGAGGATATCTCTTGGTTGAACTGATAGCTAATTCTGTTTCCTGGATGATTATAGCTTGTAAGTAAACCTGGCTGGAGCAGAGGATATCTCTTGGTTGAACTGATAGCTAATTCTATTTTCTGGATAACTATAGGAAGTAAGTAAATTTAGCCTGAGCAGAGGATATCTCTTGGTTAAACTGATAGCTAATTACTGGATGATTATAGCGAGTACGTAAATTAGGCCTGAGCAGAGGATATCTCTTGGTTGAACTGATAGCTAATTCTGTTTCCTGGATAATTATAGGCAGTAAGTAAATTAGGCCTGAGCAGAGGATATCTCTTGGTTGAACTGATAGCTAATTCTATTTCCTGGATGATTATAGTTTGTAAGTAAATTCGGCCTAAGCAGAGGATATCTCTTGGTTAAACTGATAGCTAATTACTGGATGATTATAGCGAGTACGTAAATTTAGCCTGAGCAGAGGATATCTCTTGGTTGAACTAATAGCTAATTCTGTTTTCTGGATAATTATAGGCAGTAAGTAAATTTAGCCTGAGCAGAGGATATCTCTTGGTTGAACTGATAGCTAATTCTGTTTCCTGGATGATTATAGCTTGTAAGTAAACCTGACTGGAGCAGAGGATATCTCTTGGTTGAACTGATAGCTAATTCTATTTTCTGGATAACTATAGGAAGTAAGTAAATTTAGCCTGAGCAGAGGATATCTCTTGGTCGAACTAATAGCTAATTCTGTTTTCTGGATAACTATAGAAAGTAAGTAAATCTAATTAAAGCAGAGAATATCTCTTGATTAAACTGATAGCTAATTATTTTTTCTTGATGATTATAGGCGGTAAGTAAATCTAGTCGGAGCAGAAAATATTCTTTATTAAACTGATAGCTAATCCCTCTTTCTCGATTAAAGGATGTAAGCTATTATAGCTATAGTAGAGTGTACTTCTTGATTAAATTAATAGCTGACGTAGCCCTCTTAATGGTTATAGGAGGTAAGAGTCTTTTTCAGTGTAGTGAAATATCCATCTTCGCGTTTTCAAGTCACTAACGCAAGCATCTTTAATAGAGAACTCCAGCTTTTCAGTATGAATCACCAGATCTTTCAGAACTTTGTGGAAGCACAAAAGAGTTCGGGACGAAATTGGGCATTGCTAGGTCTATACCTCGTGATGGTAGAATTAGACTCGCATTCGACCTGCCCTGGCTCTGGGAATATGAAGCCAGTATGATGTCCCTTGGCCCAGAGGAAAGATTTACGTCAGAAGGGAAAGAAAAGTTACAAAAGGCCTTGAAATCCAAGATGCGGACGATTGAAATGCTTCACGAAAAATTCCCACCATCCAGTGATTTCTGCATTTTGGATAGCGATCTCACGAACCGAGACCCTATTCTGGCAGTGTACAGACCTGGATCCAAAGACATTCAGATGCATTCAACCCAGAATGAAAGGTTAGTTCTCATGATTGCTCCGCTATAGCAAATTCTCGGTCTAGATCGGTCTAATTCACGTTGGATTTAGAGAGACACAAGACCAGAGGACTCCCAAGTCATCAAGTAATAAATGGGAAAGAGTTATGTACGTAGTACTTCAGAGGATTAAGTGATAACCATGTCACCATCCTGACTCACCATCCTGACTTTGAATAGCTTTTGCCAAGGCCTTTCGTCGGTACTAGCTGCGGGTGGTCTTGCTCCTGAGAGACCGTTCTCTTACTTGTCTTACCTGATTGTGGGAAACTATTACAATTCGATTGACGAGACAATCAAACTTCACCTCTCTTGCTCGCGAAGGGTAGGTAGCAAGTTAGCAAATCCATACCACAACGTCGACAATGGTTTTCACATTACTTTTTATGAAAAGATGGAGCGGTCATCTGATAATGAAAGCTGGAAAACCGGTTACCTTTACGAGAAGGCGGATGACCCAAAAGGCACTAAGCACAATTTTCGACAGAGCGCCTTCACCGTAAGCCCCTTGCCATCAATGAATCAAACAAGTAATCACAACTAGACAGATGTTTGCAACATCGAAAGATCTGAAGAGCGCACCCGATTCCGGCCGACAACAAACACTCGACTGCCATTGCTGGACGATTTTGCTCCTAACTCCTCCTGATTTCTTTGCAAAGCCACTGCAGGACTCAAGAGAGGCCGACCTAGTCTGGAAGGAGATTGGGAAGCATCAGTATAAGCCTATTGCCGAGTTAACCTGCATCGTGCATGCTCTAAAAGGTGCTGTAGATCGATGGACAATACTGTATCAGTATATTGGAAACCTGCTACGTGAAGACTTCATGGACCCTAAAGCTTACGTCAAACTCCTATTCGACGACGAGACTTTCAGTCAATCAAGGCTTTATTTCTGGGTCATTGGGTGTCTCAACGAATTTGACATTAGCATCGAAGACAATATTAAGCAATGGACACTGTTTCGAGAGGCGCGTGTTACACCATTTTTGGAAAAAGACCTGGGAGACACATCTCAGAACGGAGATTCATCTCCTGCCCCTGATGCAGAGAAAATAGAATGCCAGAAGCAGTTTCGAGCTCTCGATAAAGAAGCCGATGACCTTCGTGAGACCTTGGAGAACTGGCGACTGCAATTTCAAAACCAACAGAGAACCGTGCTAGCATTGCGTGATGGAGTGAGTTGTGTCCTGACCATCTCGTTTCTGTGTTCTCCATATCCCTCATCCATTACCAAACAAGGTCCATCGTTGACAATTCTCTTGCTGCTCAGTTATTCAATGCTAGTGCTCTCATGGAGAGCAGAGCGTCGACAAGATTGGGACAAAACGTCAAGCTGCTGACTTATGTCAGCATCTTCTATTTACCGTTGGCATTCTGCGCGGTGAGTACCTTATAATACGCTGACAATCACCCTATCCTATTTCGTTTACTCGCAAGCGCCGCGATCCGCAATATAGACCTGCCCAGATGCTGATGGACCTATAGGCACTCTGGGCCATTCCCAATATCACCGGCAGTGGTACAAGAAACCCCTTCATCATTACTGCTATCATTGTTGGCTTTGTAACATACATAACCGTCTTCAACCTCGGGAACATCGCGGAACTTTCCAGCAGAACATATCATAACCGTAGAACGAAGTTGTTGACAGCTATGCGGAAGGACTCAGGTTGTTGGAAAGAACGGGGAGAGAAGTTTGGAGAATTCCGTCCGGATAACGATCGCAAGACACCATCTGAGTGGTGGATAATGGTGTACCAGATACGGACATTAGTCTCGAAGATGCGGTAATTGCCGTCGGACATAGGTAGTGTTTAACCAAATCCTTATTTCAGTCTTGGGTCAATTGCTTTCCATTTCCAGGCTCTGATGCGGATGACCGCAGTAGCCATGTTTGGAAAGCATCATTCATATCAATCCCAAGCAGGACGTAGGATATACTGGAAGAATGAAACTTGTAGACCGAACAGGAAATAAATTGTAGTCGCTATTCCAGATCGAGACAGTTTGAGCAAATGAAGAGAGGGTTGACTGCTTGCATCCGAATTGTAAGGCGAAGGGCGTGGTTGTGACAAACATGATGCATTTCAAGAACCACGTGCAGAAAGTTCACGGGATCACATTGCGGGCTTAGAGGTATATGGTCGGTAGCATTATATTTTTATTTTGTCATTTGAGTGGATCGAATTTGAGCCAACGTCGGCTAATGTAGGTACGGGACCTAAAACGAAGACGGCCTTGAGGATATTTTTTACCCTAGGACAGGAGCCACCTTTTCAGGAGTAATAGGTCACGGGTAGAGTAGTCAGTCACCTGAGATCATTTCAGCCTTGAGGATATTCTTATCCCAGGGCAATAGCCTTTTCGGGAGATATCTACGTAGGACAGACTTGACCATCATCATCATCATCATCTCAATTTAACGTCCCTCCCAGCCATATAGCCATGCAGACGATGAGCTAACTACTTATGTACATCTACCGTTTAAGTGATACTGGAATCAGGATCCTCTAGTGGGTTTTCCCAATCCCTATTCGTACTCTAATACCCAAAGAACTCAGTGCTCGCCTTGACTTATCTCGTTCTCCGATACCGCTCCATATTGCCTGAGGAGTCTTGTTAGGATCATGAAACATGCTGCTTTCTTGGCCAATCTAGGCGTATTAAGTATTTTCTTAAGGCCCATTCTTTCCCTTCTACAGTAATTTCCTTCCCAAATGTCCCGTCTAAGATTGTGGAACCTAGGACATGCCAGGAGAACATGTTGCACTGATTCATTGCCTCGGCTGCGGTTTTAGGTCTCTGAAACTTTTCAATATAGTTTAGTTATCTGTAAAGTCTGCTGTTCTGCATTGGTTTGATCTTATAGCAATGTTAAGTCCCATCTAGATGCCAAGTAACTCGGTTGCATAAACAGTAGTAGTGGAATCCCTACCCAAAAAGGCCTGGCTTTGAATGCCAAGGTTTGGCACCACTGCAGAAGCTCCTACTTTCCCATTGATCCCGCTGCCGTCAGTATAGGCAGCCAAGGGCCGTTCTCGACCAGTAGTAATTCGTGTATGTTGTTGTTCAGCTGTCTTCCGGCTTTCCTCTATGGTAATGGGGGGAGGTATCTATCATGGTTCTGCTTTAAAATTTTCTTGGACTTCAAGGTTATTGAGCGTTTCTGTGCTGAGCTTCTTTTTCAGGCTGTTATGAAAGCAGCTCAGAGGACTCATATGGGTTATGCTGGGCCAGGGCCAGTCCCTTGTGGGTGGCAAGGTGGATGGTAATAGGTATATGAATAGGTTGCCAGGACTTAGATTCATTAAGCCTGATCAGATGTTAATTACTGCATTTTTCTCCAGTTGTTGCCGCATAGGGAGGATGAAGAGCTCCATATCCAATGCTCCAGCTGATGTTACCTGATATGTGCTTGCTATGATCCTGGCTGCTCTGAGTTATATCCTGCTTAAGTTGGTACACATTTTGGCTGTGTGCCCTTTCTTGCCTTGGGGCATATACTAGACTGAGTAGCCGTAGGTAATTTGTGGGACAACCATAGCCAGGTACATATGTCGGAGTGTTACCAAACTGGAACCCAAGCATATCCGGCGAGGGATCATAAGGCTTGGAGTGTAGAAGTTGCTTGTCCTTAGATACATCATATATGTAGCCATCATCTGAGCTGCTGGTCCATCATAATTCCAAGGTAGTATACTGATGTCGACGGTTTAATCATTATGTTATGTAGTGTTAATGCTTCTTTTATGTCATATCTGCTTGCATTCCTCGTAAGATAGAGCGGTTGGTACTTTTGCTGGTTAAACTTGGAGCCATATATGCTGGACCACCTTTCAGTGTTGTGGTGCATTCGGCGGAATATTCTATGGTTTTATTCTGTAGTTTAGCTGTAGGTAAAGAAGTATATATTGTTGATCTATCCCCTGGTTGATGTTCCAGGATCCTCCTACATGGCGTCTTTTAAAATGTCCACGTTATAGAATAGATAAAGGATTGGTGATATTAGGGAGCCCTATATGCGGTCTGGGAATATGTAGTGAGCTATCTGAGCATCGATTCAGGCGCTATGGATGGGTGGGTTCATTTATTCTAACCCTGTCGGGTGTTAGGCTTCAATATCCAGTTCTGTGTGCCTGTCTCTGAATCCAGAAACATGCTCAACGTCGCACAGCTGGAATAAGCTCGAGGCGCTTTGCACGAGCCTTTCTCGGTTCGAAGTAGGGCCGACGATGATCGGTTATACTTAGAAACATCTACCGGGGCGGGCCGAGCCCACCCAAATTACCTGCAGTTGCGAGCACCTTTTCTCTCGCTTCCATCCCACAAGATCTTCGACACCTCCACTGCCGTGGGTCCTCCCCTTGCCCACGCACATCTAACCATACTCTCCTTTTCCGTGGGATCTACTCTACTCTCGTGTTGGTCTGCTTCTCCCGTCATCCTCTCCTTTTCTTGGGGACTTCTTTTCTAGTGGCTTCTGTTTTCCTGGTGGTCTAGTCTACTATTTTTTTTTGATGTTTTTCTTTTCCGTGAGGCCTACCTCATCTCGGTGGTTTACTCTCTGTCTGGCGTGGAAGGAGATCGTCGGAGAGGTTGGGAGGAAACTCTTTCGTTGGCATTGGATCACGTACGGGCACAGTGGATTGAGTGAAAAAATATAGAATTGACAAGGCCTTGTCTTTGAAGAGCCTTTGTGCATCAAATATGCAAATGCATTTGCTAAACCCGTACTCCTCTATGTCGTCGCTCCCCGGTGCAACTCTAGCACATGAATTCTCTTTCCATAGCCTAGCCCTTAATGACCGCATGATGAATTGCCGTCTGTGATGAGACACATTATGGGAGCAGCGTCACCGGAGCGTCGCCGTTCCATGACGAGCTCGCTGCTGCACTGGGATTGGTTTGTTGATGTACAGGTCGGCAGCGCTCATAGCACCCGAGGCGCGAATCATTCTCTCGGCCTCTTGTTGCTCGTATTGTTCAGACAGATACTGCAAGTCTTCGATTTGGCTCTGTGAAATGTGTTAGTAAAGCTGTCGAAGTCCTATGGCCGCCTTAAAGACGGAACTTGTCATTTGCCATTTGCTCACTTTGGTCAATGGTGTACCAGGGTTGCTGACAAGATAGCCTTCGCGCTGCTGGTACGAAAAAGGTCTGACGGTGGCGCAGGGTCCTAAGTAATAGTGGATGTTGGTGAACATCACGTGCCGGGAGATGCGGTAGCCGGGCACAAAGTAGCAGCTGTATACGTTGCCGGATGAAACTGATGATGACGATGATCGTGACATTGTCCAAATAGAAGGCAAGATATAAATTAAGGAACAAGGCAGATTGTGAGGAAGGCTTGTTTGAGAGACACTTGCCCTGAGAGAATGCCGCAAAGCATTATATAGTTTCAGGCAGTCAACAGGGCAGCCTGTCTTGCGTTCATGATGAAATTGATCCTTTCTTGCATTGTTGTTTCTAGCAATCGGTGCCTTCTTTGCTCAGAAGTCGAATAGTTTGTTATCAGGCCGATGATTTCCAGCGAGTTGAGTCATGTCA